>CM026073.1:830000-5630000 GCA_014839685.1 Anableps anableps
AAAAAGGAAAGGAAAACGATATTAGTTTAAAAAAAATAAATAAATAAAAAATGGATAAATGAATAAATAAAATGCTCTAACTTCTTACAGATTTCATCCTTGTTTTTTCTTCTTTCTGTTTTTATTTTTTTCATTTTTCTGTTGAATAGTAGATTTGTTTCCGTGCTGCTTGAACAGCAGAATAGAGGCCCAGGAGAAAATTATTTTTTATAGCTATTTCTATGTCTGTTTTGTTATTTTAAAACTACAGCAAACGCAGATATTGCAGTTAACGGAAATAACGCGAAGGATTCCAGCTGCGCCGTTTTACCAACTGATGGGAGCAAATTGTTCTGGGAGTCCAAAACAACTTCCAGCTATTTGGTTCATTAATCAGACTGGATTTGATAATTCAGGATCAAGTGGGACATTAGATTGTTTTGAATATTTAAACTTAAAATAGGATAATAATAATAATAATAATAATAATAATAATAATAATAATAATAATAATAATAAAGCAATAGGTGTGGTCTGATCTTACTCTTCTTTCCTGTTCTTATTTTTGTTTGTTCTCCCTCTCAGGTGTTTAACGCGCACTACAACCTGACCCGCCACATGCCCGTACACACCGGCGCGCGGCCGTTCATCTGTAAAGTGTGCGGGAAAGGGTTCCGTCAGGCCAGCACTCTGTGCCGACACAAGATCATCCACACTCAGGTGAGACCGAGGGGAGCTCTGCGGGCTGCTGCCCCCAGGCTGCATGCGGTGTGGCTGCTGGCTGCCATGTGGGACTTCTGCTTCGGTTTCATGTTTTCATTCTGCAAAAACGTTCTGAGTCATAATCGCCAAGTCTATTTATTTATTTATTTATTTATTTATTTATTTATTTGTATTTACCCACACACGACAATCTTATATCTGTATGATTACAGGCTTATATGGTTATATCTTATATTTGGTTCGTTCTAAAATAATTTGATAACCTTCGGTCCAGGATCAGTAATCAGTTTTGAAAATGTGTTTTGTTTTGTTTTGTTTTGTTTTATAATTGAACATAATCTTTCAGCTTCGATTGTGCCAGAAAGCCTGAGTTCGCAGTAAATTTATCTTAAGAAAGTTTTCCCCGAACTACATATTTCAAGGTTTTAAAGAAACAGGAGAAAAAACAGTTCGTTGTACTAAAAATATACGGATAAAATGAAATTTCATTTTTCTAGCCTTTCTCCGTCGGTCGGCTGACCCCCGCCTTCATCTGTTTTTAAAGCTAATTTGACCATTTACACCCTGTACAGTCTGGTTATTTAGAATGTGGTTGTAACCCCTGCTGAACAGTTACTGCTATGGTCTTGTTGTATAAAATGTGAAATATTTGTTCGTATGAATTTGTGTTGTTGTTTAAAAACAAACAACTTAATGAGTGCATTTAAAAGAGGGACAGCCTGTGTATTAGTTACACTGTAAAATTACTCGGGTTAATTTTCTGGCAACAATTATTTCGCAGATTCCATGTTTCATTCTACAGTGATGTATAGCACAGCCAAAGGCTACTATACAACTCAACAGTAAAGAATTCAACTAAATTGTACGATCTAAAACCTTCAAATTAGAACTCTAACAGATAAATTGTCATAATTTTACTCTATATTTCCAGAACAAAACAATTGCAAACTGTACATATGTTTTGTAATTTTACAAGAGAGTATGATTATACAGCAGTGACACAATGTTCAGGAATAAAAACGCAGTTATTCAGGTAGAATGTGCCAAAATAAAAAAGTACTATAGTAATAACCCAAATATTTCATTTAATCTTAATTAAATAGACTAACCTAATAAAAAGCACAAATAATTGGTATGGGAACAAAAATATGGATAAACATTCTACTGACAAGAAATATATACTTTGTGTGTGTGTGTTTACATGTGTAAGTTTTGTGAGTTTGTGTTTGAGTATGGTAATCACTGGCTTGTTAAAAAACATTTCAGTATTAATGGTATTAATCGGTATTAATAGAAACCAGACATTCATAATACAAATAGTTTCAAATAGAGCACTGGAGTCCTGAGCATCCCGGGCTCTGCCTCAGGATGCGTGTTTTTAATAAGAAGGCCTGATGTAACGGTTCTATGGAGACTGACTCTTTTAGTTCACCAGTGAAAATAGAACAGCGACGTAAATTTCTCTTTAATAAAGTGAAAATTGACTCATGTTCCTAGCAACATTGACAAGCCTGTATCGGTTTCCATTACAACAGTGGACCAATCAAAAAAATCACTTATTATTGAGACATGCTGGAAAATTGTAAAAATGAACAAACCAAAAAAATAATAATCAAAAACTATGGTGCTGGTCTCCACTCCACAGTAAAACAGCACCTCTATATTGATTCCATTAAAAAACACATAGGTTGCAATGATTCACGCAGATATGATTAACATAATACACAAGCCATTCTGAAAATGTTTTTTATATATATAAGGAATCATAATATTTGTTGAAATAAAATGGAAACTATCCAAATTTAACATAAATAACTAAGATCACACAAATCTCTTCTATACCTGCTAAACATCCATTCATTACCACAGTATTTCTTCGAATGTGTTGGGTATTTTTCAAGATTTTTTTCTCCACAGTGACATGATTTATTAAAAAATCTCGCTCATTTTTTTACAGGAAAAACCTCACAAGTGTAACCAGTGTGGGAAAGCCTTCAACCGAAGCTCCACGCTCAACACTCACACACGGATCCACGCGGGATATAAACCATTTGTGTGCGAGTTCTGTGGGAAAGGATTCCACCAGAAAGGTGAGAAAACAAGAAACAGTCTGGAGTTCTTCCTCTGACACCTTTCATTTTCTGCTCTGTATTTTAGCCAAAAGACCTCTGCTCCAAAGTGATAAATCAGGGGGGGATTTTTGGTCATACTTTAAACCAAATGAACAGACTTCTTGTGGAATCAGCTTCTCCCCAGTGGCACTCCTGGAGAGCAGGAATAAATATAGCAGCAATCTGTGGGCTTTGTTCTGTAATGCAAACATTTCACAGAGAGTCGGCTAATGACTTTCCCCAGAACCCGGCTGAATGCCAGATCACAGCAGCTGTCAGCAGCATACAGTAAACACACACTACGGAGGACAGAAAAACATCCATGCACAAACCAGAATCCCTTTTAGATGATTCTAACAAATGACTTTTAAAATGCTGTATCAACATTATTAATGTTGGCCTTTTTCTTTGAGCACTAAAAGAAGCGTTCAGTGATCTACATCTGAGGAAACACCCGGATAAAGCCTGCAGTTTATTATTACTGTATGTACTGTTCAAACTGCATTGGTAAAGGTCACAGGCCATGTTTGGAGGATGTCTTGTGCATGAAGGCAAAGTGGGACATTTATAGATTACATCAAACACAATGTACATGTTAGAAGCATAGACAGACCAAAACATACTAAATCAGATGAAGA
Organism: Anableps anableps; assembly: GCA_014839685.1. NCBI lineage: Eukaryota > Metazoa > Chordata > Actinopteri > Cyprinodontiformes > Anablepidae > Anableps > Anableps anableps. Next base: position 833,452 of record CM026073.1, read on the forward strand.
CTCACTGTTGCTATTGCACTCAGAAAGGGATTAATGACACAGTTAAACACAGGAATGGAACATCACTTTGAGACCCATTCAATGAATTTGAATATTATGATATATGTTATATTATATTATAAAAGTTCATTTATTTCAATACCTCTATTCACTGAGTACATTATATAGATTAATGTGACACAGACTGATGTTCATTTATGTTAATGATGATGATTTCCTGCTTACAGCTGATGAACACATGACATCTAAGATTAGAATATTGCATCAGAGCAATACAAAACATTTTAGAACAGAAATTTGGCTTTAGTGAAAAGTATGTTTAACAACTGCTTAAAGGTTATCTTAAAGAAAATACAGCAAGCCTCATAGACTCATTCTCATGATTGTATTCACTTAAGTAGCATATATGTATGTGTGTGCTTATTTATCAGGGATAGAACAGATCATATTAATATTCTAATACAATAACTTCCTGAGATTGAACAAGGGTGTGGTATCCTTGTTTTTAATCAATGCTGTGCTTTTTGTGTAGACATGTAGATTTTTGAATCCCATCTCATGTGTTCAAGCTGTTCACATTCAGTTTCTGTTAATGATCACATGGCTGTCAACCTAGGGTGCCGTTTTGTCAGAGGATGGTAGAAGCACTCAAAAAAACTTTCCAGTCAGTGGCACACTGAGTACCTTTTGTAATACTTTTCTGTCTGTCAAATTAATGGGAAGTGGGTATCCTTTGTGTTGTGTGCAGAGTAAGCAGTAGCTGAGTAATGACCCTGAACATGGACTTTGATTCACAGCGACTGGCTTCTTGATAAATTATCAGAGATTTTTGAGGCCTCTGGATTGCATTTAATTAACTGTAATTCAAACAAGGAGAGCAAAGGTAGAGGAAGTAGGCCAAAAACAATAGTGGTGGACCAGATGACGGGTCTTTATGCCGTTAAGCCCAACATTATTCATTCTACTGTCAGATTAACATTTAAAATGATTTTCATTCAACCAAAAATTTTGTTCCTCATATCCTGTTTGTCTGATAGGAAATGACACAGGCATCTCTCAAAAGATAAAAAAAAAAAATGTAAAAGGAGTGTTAATTTTTTAAGATCCATTTTTATTTACATTTGATTAAAAAATAGCTTGTTAAAAACATTTTATGCCCTTATTCAATCAAAATATATTCAATATTTAATCTAAAAATCTGTACTGTCAAAAACAATGATCAAACCTTTTTTTTTTTTTATAGTTGTTGAACAGCTTTCTGGATGTTTCCACTGATATTTTTGTTTTTTTATCTTCAGTGTTGGACTGCAAGACTTTGAAGTTGGAAGGAATCGTTTCCATCAGCCTAATTTTTGATTCCTGCTGTAGATCCTCTGTTTGATTCTAGTCAGGACTCTGGCTGGACCACTCTAAAATGTTAACATGAACTCCAGACAGAAGAAAAAAAATTAAAATATTACTTTAACCCTAAATATTCCAGGGGTACAAATAATTCTCTGCTCCACAGCTAATAGTATCTAAACTACTGAAGCCTATTTAGGTTTAACGAAAACTTTTTAGTCAGACTTTTCCCCCTGAAGTCAAAAATCTGAAAGGGTCAGAGGTTGCTGATTAGCCTTGAGTTCAGTAATTATTTTGACTGACACTTATATAGAACACAGTGAAAGTTGTGGACATGAACTATTTATTTGCCGTGTTGACATTTAGCATGTCGTTGAACTAGTGTCACACACAGTTCTATATCCAATGCAAATAAAACAGTAAGAAACACACTGTTATTGACTTCTGCTGCTATCAGTTAGCAGTAGTTAGCACCACAACTATTAGCAAATCCCACTAGTTTTCTGACTTACAACTAGACGGAACTCAGTACTCAGTGTAAACGTCTCCTGTTGCGCTACACAGCTACAGGATCCCATTTAATCAGATGAATATGTTCCTTTCGATACAAAGATACATGCTGTATATCTGAATCCATGGTGCTACTGCCTCCTCACATTCAAAATAACATATTGTAACCATTTTCTGTTTTACATCTTGATTAGTTACTGATTCTAGTCTGAAATTATCCCTTGGTAGAGTAAATTATCATCAGTGATTTCATTAGGCTCTGTGTGGGCGTAGTTAAAGCAACATCGGTTTGAAACAGATTTTGCTGATCAACAATGGTTTCAGAGCAGAGCCGGGGCGTATGGTGCAGATGGGAGTTTATTAACCCCCAACATCTTGAAATAAGCAACAGGCCGCCTCAGCTCAACAGTTTTAGCCGATGCCAGAAAATAATTATTTTGTCGATTGGAAACAGAAAATTAAATACACATCGGTTAAAGTCTGAAATCTACGTTTAACATGATGTTTTGATGGGAAGTTATGTCAAGAAATGTAAAGAAAGTTCTTTAAAACATAGGTATAGTAAATGCTCTGAAAAGGAGGTTGTCTACTTAAAGATTGCTTTTGATGTTCTTGCTTAAATGTTTCAGATCATTAAAAAGATATATCAGTCAAGCAAAACCTGAATAAACACAAAAAGCAGTTCTCAAAAGATGATTTCATTTAATAAGGGATAAGCTGTCCAAACCAACCTGCCCCAATGTGAAAATATACTGTAACTGTTCCTCTTGTTAATTAATGAATGAAGTTTAATTAACATTATTTTTTGGTTCAGTTTTACCAGCCACAACCAGGCCAAATTACTGCCAGACCTCTAGGAAAAAAAAATCACTCAAATAGAACCTTACTAACAGGATGAAGTAGGCTAAAAATCTCAAAAAGCAACACATTGTGCCCTGATCCAAGGAAATGAACCAACAAAGGAGAAAAGGTGGAACAATGGAGAACCTGGGGGTAGCTCTTCAGCAACTCATTAAGGAACCCCCCCAGAACCCAAAACAACATCAGAAGCACTGCAGGCATCACTTGCCCCACCTAGAGTAGGAGCTCGCTTGTGAACAGTAAGAAGGAGAGACTGGACCAAAACGGCTCCATTGGGAGACTTTCAAGGCCAGAACCACTGCTGACCCAAAATAGCACAAAGGCCCATTTCAGATTTGCTAAAAAAAAAAAAAAAACATCTAGATGATCCCCAAAATATTCTGCTCCCAAAGGCTGGAGCTGAGGCTGGCACAACCTGTTACTGGGTTTAGGGCTGGTTCCTTCTTCACACAGGCCACGTCGGATTTTCCCCTTAATAAAAAAAAAAAAAAAAAATCATCTGAAAACTGGTCTTTGTATTTACTCAGGCTATTTTTGTCTGCTGTTAAAATTGGTTTGATGAAACATGAAGTGTAACAAAAATGTAAAAACAGAAGGAATCCATGTTGAAATTGTTTTTACGTATCAGTCTGGTTCTTTTATGTTGGATTGAAGGAATTTTGAGAGGAATGTAAAATGTTGCTGTTCTCTGCAGGAAACTACAAGAACCATAAGCTGACACACAGTGGGGAGAAGCAGTTCAAGTGCTCCATCTGCAGCAAGGCGTTCCACCAGGTGTACAACCTGACCTTCCATATGCACACTCACAACGACAAGAAGCCATTCACCTGCCCCACCTGTGGCAAAGGCTTCTGCAGGAACTTTGACCTGAAGAAACACATCAGGAAGCTGCATGACCCGGCTGGGGCGCCCTCGCCCCTGCAGTCCTGAAATACCTTGAAGCTACCACAAATTCAAATCCCAGCTCCTGGGCTGTTGAGAACAGATTTCAGAAATGAGTAGCCTGTGTTCAGGTCTGTGCACTTTCTCTGCTCCAAACTGCTCCACTTCTTGTTAATTAGCACTGACTCTGAAATGCTCTGAAAAACTCAAGTATTGTAGTGGTTTTGTTCCCTTCTGTTTTCCTCTGCGTATGCTGCCCCCTGCTGTCAAAACAGGCAGTTTGAACCTGCTAATTACTGAACTCTTTCAATCCAGCAGCCTTCTACCTTCTGCACAGTCATGGAGCCAACCAAAGGATTGACTTTGATTCTTTACATGGCAAAGTGTGCATGAACCGTTCCTTCAGAGCATATTTTACCTCAATATTGTGCTTTTGTTCCTTCAAAATAAAAAGTATTCAATATTATTAATTCAAGATTCCCTGAATCAGTATTTGCTGTATTAATCATATCTACCCCATGCCACTGGATAATGTTGTTTCATCTGATCAAAGCTGGGTTAGTAAAGCCTGCTTCAGCAGCACCTTAAACTGGTCTTCTTTGTCTCATTACTCCTGCAATGTTCTGACTCAGAGAGAACACCATGGGAAGCTCTGGCTTCCACTTTGCTGGTTGCCCCTGAGGCCTGCTGATTTGCAGCTTGACCCCTCCCCCCCTCACCCAGACCTTGACCATGGGAACCAAAAAATGGCAGTGAGGGGGGTCCTAAACCCCTCCAAGCCCTGCCATGGCCTCCCAGGCCTAATATGGACTGACCCTGACCTCTGGCCCAGATGCTGACCTGGACAGCTCTTGGGTCCATGAACACTTGACTGAGAACACACTGAACCTAACATTCATGAGACAATTATTCAGAAACATGTTGATGGCTAATTATTGCATAATTAGTCATCAGCATTTATCTGTTTTCTTTTTATTTCAGTCAGATCTCAGGAGATGAGACAGTTATACCAAAATCAGAGATGTGGCAGGCAGCTTTTAAAAAATCCATGCATTCCAGAGCCTTGTGCATTAGAACTTTTTCTTCACACTTTGTCTGGATTTTTTTTTGGGGGGGGGGGTGGGAGGGTTAAACAAGCATCGGTTAGCAAGAGGCTGAATTTTTCTTTGCCAATTAGCTCATCAAGCTCAGTCAGATTTCCTAGTCCTTCTCAGTTAGATTTAGCTCTGGACTTTGATTAGGATGTTCTAACACATTAGTATTCGTTGATCCAGACTTTATTGTAAATAGTAAATGAACTGAATTCATACAGTGCTTTTCAAGTCAACCACCTAAAGTTCTGTACAACAGAACCACATTCATCCATTTGTAATAACATTTGTACGCCAAGACACAAATCTGGAGGCAACCTGTAAATGTCTTGCACATCGACATGTGGTAAGAAGATTGCTAGAATCGAACCCACAACTTTCGCGTTCCGAGACAACTCTTCCCATTGATCCAGAGTTGCCCCGTGGTATCTCTGGCTGAATGTTCAGGATGGTCGTCCTGCTGGCAGGTGAACCTCCTCCAGTCTCAGGTCTTCTAATTCAGTTTCAGTTCAGTTTATTTCCATAGCACCAATTCACAACAAATGTTGTCTCAAGGTACTTTACAAAAAATAATTTCAGTTCAATCATACATCAATATATTTCAATTGATCTTAGTTATCAAACAGTATAGCAAGCTCAATTAGTTATTCAAAGTTATTCAAAAAGTTTCTAAGGAAACCTTGCAGATTGCATCCACTGGCGTTCTCTGAATGTAATTTCTGCAAGATTTAAATAATGGACCCTGAGTATCCCCAGAGGGCAGATATATAATAAAAATATCTGTAAATAACCACAAGTTATGTACTGTCAGTATATACTACCTAAATGTTGACACCTCTTTCATGATGTTTTTTCTGCACTGTCTGATCACTCTGATTGCTCACTTCCACTTGGACGTGACCGCAACTTTGGTCTGAATAAAGAAGTAGACAGGCTTAGTACAGCAGGAACTCAGCGCAGTTGGGAATCTATAAATATGGTTAAACAGTAAATGAGTAATTACGGACTTTGCAATGCATGGCGATCTCTTCACCTGACCTGTAGAGAATATACTTTCTTCTTACATGTTCATCACTCTTACTCATTTTTTAGTCAGCAGGTTGCTGTTGATTGACATTTCAAACACTAAGATACACCCTATAGCTGTCAGTGATCATGTTCCTGTATTTTTAACTCTTGTAAACAGAAAAGAAATCCCAAAAAGTTTAAACTGAAGATTTAATAAATACATCGTTGCTTAAGGATGAAGATTATCAAATATTTCAAAGAAGAGTGGGCTTCATATTTGGAGTATAACGGCCTGCCTGGAACATCAGCATCTGTTCTCTGGGAAGCAGGGAAAGCAGTGATGAGGTAAAATAATCTCATTCTTATCACATAAGAAAACATTCAGGAATTAGAAGCCATTAAATTGTTAGAAGCCTCACAAGACGAGGCAAAATACATAAGGCAAAACTAGAATTAAATTAAATTTTAAAAAACTCAGTTCTTACTACACAGACTTCAAATAGAAAACTTTGAACATGGGAATAAATCAGGTAGCTTTCTGGCGAACCAGCTCCAAATAAACTAGAAAAATTGCTGCTACTTGCGAAACAGCTGTGAGAATGCAAATGCTGAACGAATGCACCAGTAAATGCTGGAAGCTGAAGAGAGACACAGAGGGACCGAGAGAGACACACAGAGCTAAAGAGGGACAAAAAGCTGAAGAGCGTTAACCCTAACCACTAATGTTTATTTAAATTCAAGCTTTAGTATAAGGGCTATCACTAGCACATTGACTTCAGCTTCATGATCATTTAATGGAGAGCTGTAAACACAATTTAACCCAATACAAAAAAAAGCTTTTTGATACCTAACCAATGGCTTCTGCATTTTCTGCATTAAAATTAAGTTCTGACCCATCCACTCACTGCATATTTTTAACAAGACTTAAAGTCTTAATGCATACCTTGAAGCAAAAGATAAAAACAAGGTCAATGTTTTATGTATTTATTCAGCACATAAAATTATAGCACTCTATTCTACTCTAAGACAACAGCATAGTTTAAACACAGGATTCACAATCAGGGTTGTTACAAGGAACTTTATCCTGTGTTCTTGTAAAAGTAACCTAAATGACAATACAGACAAAAATTAAATTGTGCAAATCCAGTACATTAATAACCATTGCAAAAACAATAGAATGAGACCACCACCAAACTCAAAGTTTCTGCTTAATTAAATTTAAACAATAGATTCGCATAACAGAGGAATAGACAGCTAAACACCCAAACATACTTTGTGCCACACCAGTTAGCATTGCAGCAGCTACAGCATTTGGGAACCAAGGATAAAAACTATGTGAAATGCAAATAGCCCTGCTGGAACACAAAAAGTTAATACCAGTTGAAAATGATTCAAAGGTTTGGGCATGTTCATTGAAATAAATCTTAGCTCTAAACAAAATTGACCAAGCTATATATACATGTTGTCACATGTTTACCACAGTGGACATAAAGATCCACACAAGCTCCACAACCCAAACACATGACTGTTAGGTGAATTAATCTCTCTAAATTCCCCTTAGGTGTGTGTGTGCATGGTTAATAATCATTTCAGTTGTCAGGCTTCTCTCCTGTGGAACCAGCTCACAATTTTAGTCCGTGAGGCACCCTGTCTACTTTTAAGATTAGGCTTAAAACTTTCCTTTTTGATAAAGCTTATAGTTAGGCTGACTTAGGTTATCTATAAGCGTGTGAATATGTGTGTGATTGGGTGAATGAGTGAATGTAATATGAAGCACTGTGGGGTCCTCTAGACTTGATAAAGTGCTGTACAAGTAGAGACCATTTACCACCCTGAGTTCTCTCTGCAGATATGCTGCCATCAGCTGAGTCTGCTGGAGGCCAAACTGACAACTTTTCTCACTTTCTACTTCTGCTACTCTCCAATTTGCATTATTGCTGTTATTTCAACTGTTAAATTTTTTTCTCTAAGTTATGTTTCTCTCCATAGAAGCTACACCTGGTCTGGCGTTCTGTTTGGCTGTGATGCCTTCCTGGTGGAGGGCATCAGCTGAGATAATGCTGCCAACAAACGTTGTCCCTCTCCTGCTATTAACTTTTTACTTTTCAATAACATATAAAACAATCCTACATCAGTTCATCAGATTATTTTTTGTGTATTTCTTCTGTCTTCTCAAACCCCTAGTTGGTTGGATGGCCACTTGTACTGAGCCAGGTTCTGGTTCAGCTGGAAGATTCTTTCTGTTAAAGGGGAGTTTTTCCTCTCCACTGTCGCTACATGCATGCTCGGTATGAGGATTACTGTAAAGTTAATGGTACAATGCAAGTGATTGTCTACTGTCACTACGTGCTGGTCTAGGAGGAGTGATTGCAGCAATCAATTACTAACTGCGATCTGCTGGGTTTCCTTAGATAGAAACTTTTTAATTACTTTGAATCATTTACTGAGCTTAATGAACTGTTTGATAACTAGAATCAATTGGAAAGTATGTGTGATTGAACTGAAATGATTTTTTTTGTCATAAAGTGCCTCAAGACGACATTTGTTGTGAATTGGCATGATAGAAATAAATTGAATTGAATAGAATTAAAATATTCCCACAATGACTGCATCATTTGCCGATTGGTTTGTCCGGTAAGCAAGGTGCAGGTGGTCCAACAGGGGGCCTGTTCAGATACTTCTGAGATGTTGGTGGAGCACTTGAAGCAGAAGGGAACTTCATATGATTCCAGAGATTTGCTGAAGATCTGACTGAAGGTGAGGGCCAGTTGGTCAAATGCAAGGTCTCTGGCAAGAGAGACACACATCATCACATCTTGGAGCATTAGTGGTCTTCGAACACTAAAAGAGCCCCTTCACATCTTCTTCAGAGATCTTTAGTCCAGGTCTGAGGAGAGGAGAGTGGTTGGTGCATGTAGAGATTTTATATCAAAGTGTGATGTGGAGGAGTTGGTGGGAAGTGTGAATGGCTGCTTTTCAAACCTACATTAGAAGATGTTAAGATGGTCTGCTAGACAAGGGTTCTGCTCAGCATGGGGGCTTCTGTAGTTGGTGGTGTTTTTCGGGCCCATCCAAATTGATGTTGGGGCATCTGCTGAGAAGCTGTTTTTTTTTTTTTTAGCATATTATCGTTGTTCCTGATCCCAAGTCCTCCAAAGAGGACATCCAGGTTGGCTTGCTTACTCCATTTCTGTTCCTGGGTTCTATGAGAATTCTGCCATAGTTTCAGGCTCACCTTGCTCTCAAGTTCTTGATCCTGAGTTCTCCGATGAGAGGGTCACCATTGTATATTAAGTCCTGTTTTTCCAGTCACCTTTAATATGCTGCAGTTAGAGCTTGTACGAAACTCTCATCATTTTGAGTCCATATTTCTCCACCCTCAGCTCCTTTTGGAGCAGACCCTTGCTGTTAACTATTGTCAATTACTCTTTAATGGAAAGTTGTGTCCTTTCTTGGATGCTCGTTTATTTTATAATTATCTACAACATTTTAAAGTTGCCATTGCATTCCAAATTATGGAAAGTAGTCAAAGGTTCCGTTCAAATCATTATAATTTTGATCCCTTTTAAAAATCTGGTTTTCAGGAGCACTGTTCCACAGAGACTGGCCTGTTAAAGGTATTTATTGATCTTTTAATGGGCAACAATGCTGGAAATTTTTCTATGCTACTTGACCTGTGTGTAGCAACTGATACTGTGGACCACAGTGTGTTACTTAATGGTCTTAAACCAGTAGCTATTGTTTTTTCTGCCTCTGTGTTTGACTGGCATTCCTCCTGTTTACAGGGTGGGATTTTCTCTGTAAAAGCAAATGATTGCTCCTCTGTAAAAGCTTTCAAAACGTTGTGGGTTCCCCAATGCTCAATCCTTGCTTGATTTTATATACATCCCCTAACAGCTATTATTCCATTTTTAAAATTAACTTGGTTAAAGCACACTAGTTTAATAAATTACCCAAATTGATCATTTATCTAATTCAGATAAAAGACTTACAGTTACTTGCTGTAAATTCCAGTAAAGCAGAAACACTTGAAGCATAATCAGACATTAGCCAAGGAACTGCCTCTTTAAATCCACCAAGACCAGTGTTTATAATAAGATAACGTTTGACAGTTGTGGAAAAAACAATAAAAAAAACAAAACAAAAAACAAACAACAACAACAACAACAACAAAAAAAAAACAAAAAAAAAACAACAAAAAAAACAAAAAACAAAAAAAACAAAACAACAACAATAAAACCAGAATGGCAAAAAGAATAACTGCATTCCTTAAAGCAGGGGTGTCAAACTCATTTTCATTTTGGGTCATATCAAGATCATAATGTCCTACCAATTAAGCTGTTCGAAAATGAATAAAGATCCCTCTAGAGTACTTCTTAAAGTTAAATAATATTAAAATATTTTCACATTGATGTTATTTGGCAGTATACAGACAAAAACTGCTTTGATTTGAATGATAAAATAATATTTAAGCACAAAACTGTTATTTTGAAAGTTCTATTTATGTGTCCCACTAGAATCTAGAGGGCCACATGAAAAGTTATGGCTGGCAAGATTTGGCCCCCAGATCATCAGTTTGATACATGTGATCTAAAGTATCTGTAAAAGTTACAGTTTACTGGTCAGTAGGTAGCTAATACAGTTACTACCTTATGCATATGTACTGTTAAACATGTAAACATCTATTTTCTCATTAAATGACTTGGAGCCACATAATAATTAACATATAACTAATTAGATCTACATGACAGGTGTGTACGGCTTTATGGAAAATACTTCGCATCCACAGGGATGCAACTTTTGTGAATCCTTTTTTTTTTTTTTTTTTTACGCAAAGTTATTTCGTCTGTGCCAATAAATTACGTAAATCCTGAAATGAATCCGTTTTGGGATTTTATTTTGAAACTCTGACCGGAAGCAGATTAGTTTACTTCGTGCACGTGTGGTAGCGCTACCGTGGAGTTGCGCGTTCCCTCTGGGTGACGTTATCGGTGGATTATCGCAGCGTTTCTTGGCAAAGAGCCGCTGTGGCGAACAGAACCCGGTGAGAAAGGTAGGCTGGAGCCCGCAGGAGCAGCGGTGCTGGTTTTGGTTCCGGTTCTGGCTGTGTGGGCAGGCTAATGTGCGGAAGCTGACAGGCTGTCTCTGAGCAGCTCCAGGAACTAGAGCTAAAGCTACAGGTCAGCAATGGCTTGCTCGAGCTCTCCTAGGAGTTCCACGCTGTCCCCACGTCCTTCCCTGTGACTTCCACGGCTGGAGGTTCCTCTCACAGTATTTGGGAGGAAACTTGCCTTGCAGAACATAAGATAACACTCAGCTCGCAGACGGTCCTGTCTTGTTTTGAATAACTCCAGAAACAGAAAGTGTCCTCAGCTGAGGGTTAGAACAGCTAACCTGCTCCATGTCGCTAGAAGCTTTGAGGACTACTGCCACTGACCTCTGGACGGCTGGACTGAAGGAAACTGTCGAATGCATCTCATTTACCTCAAATAAACATTCTGTTAGAAATCTGTGTTGGTAATTCAGCTCAGAAAGTCAAAAAATACATATAAAAATATTAATTTCCGCAGAATGATTTTTCTAAAGTGTTTCAGTTTTGATTCGTTTGGCTTACAGCCAAGGAATTTCTCAGAAAGTTACTGAATTGACATGACGCCACCTGTCAGTCAGTCCAGTGGTTTGTCAGCAACTGACCAATCAGCAGTCGCGGTTTGTTCCGAAGTGAAACGCCCCTTACCTGGAGGAACTGTAGCCGCTTTTACCCCCAACAAGGTTGTCGGAGTTTATCATTAGAATGCGCTGATTTGGTGAGAAATATTCGAAAAAAATGGTTAATCCAGAGCATTGAGAGGGCGGAATAGAGTTTATTCCATTTCCAAAACCTAAACGGAGTCTGGAAAAATGTAAAAGATGGATAAATGCCAGCGGCCCACCTAATGAGCAACTGAATACTACAGTTATCCACGATAAGTCTCCCATTTTTTGTTATCCCTACATCTGCTTATAGCTGCAGTATGTAACTTTTACAAAAAAATGTTTTTTCCATATTTGTTAAAACTGTCACCATGTCATAACAGTTTGGCATGAGACAGATAATCTGTGAAAAGATGGCGCTCCTCCTCCCTGAGCTACTGTTGCCGTCTAAAGAAATGCACCGCTCCCGACCAAAACCAACCAATCAGAGCCAGGAGGAAAGTCATAGCAGTCAGTCACCCTTGTGTACATGCAGCTAAATGTGCTAATGGTGAAGAAACAACTTATGTAGCCATGCATTAGCAGCAGGCTATGTTGTAATGAACCAGCTGAAGCGGAGCAGAAAGCAAGGGGGAGAGGGTGAGCAGAGCCACCAGTGTGATTGACAGTGCTAAGACTGTGAGTGGTATATTTCTGCAGTTAGTACTGGGAGAAGGCAGAGGAGTTTGATTTATTTTTATTTATTTATTTTTTCACAGATTGTCTCTCTCATAACATACTATCACGACATTGTGACAGTTAAAACAAATATGTAAAAAAAAAATATTAATTTATAAAAGTTACATACTGCAGCTTTAACAGTTAAATCAAAGATGAATGCGTCAGGCTGAGTCCAAAACCATAAATATGTGCTGTGGCTACAAATAGATAGTTCCTTTGTAAAGCAGCAAGTTTTCAGCCATGTGGTACAAATATTCATGTACACCCTGACATACGTGATCAAAGCATAGTTCATATTTGCTCATTTATGTAGCTCCTATAAAGTATTTACTCACCTGCTTTTTGTGAGTGCAAAATGTGCAACTATACCGAGAAGGATGCATAGACACAATGACAGAAAACACTGCTGGGTAAATATTTGGAAGATTAAAAAATATGTAATAATAAAAAGATGACAAATATCCTCCTGCAGTGCCAATTTTGAGCAGCAGGACAGCCTAATAATTCCAGTGCATCATCACGTTCTGGTGCAGCACCGTTATGTCTGGATATCCTGGGTCTAAAGCCCAGGAAGGAGGTGCAGATTATATTTGTCTGCTTGTTCCACATATAGTGGGACAGATTAGTGCAGGCGGACTGCTGGCAGTATTTATGCAATAAAACAAAGAACAGCATGATTAAACTTTAATATTGCGCCATTTTATTTAACAAACAATAATGAATATTACCAGCCACCAGAGAGCAGAAAACCATCAAGTAAACAAAGGGGCACCGCCCACCCCCCCCTCCCCAGTTTCCTTTACGGATTTGTATGAAACCCATTCATTTTTGGTGATACCATGAAGATTAAAGCAAGATTGAAGCAACTATCAGTATGTTTGGTTGTGTGGACAGCACAGTTTTTCCTTCCACTCAACATTCCTCTATGTTTGTATACAGCACTCAGTGACCAAACAGCATCTTTACCAGTTACCTTTGTGGTCTGTACTCGTTGCAGAGGGTGTCAGTAACTGTCCTGGATAACTGAAAATAATATTTCTGTTTGTGATACTATGGTATTCTAATTTCCTTGGAAACTAATGTAAATGCATGAAACACTGCTTTAACACTGGACTTTATGGGATGAGTAATATGGATTTATACATTTATATACTTCTGAACCAGTATTTAGTGGTATTTTTTCCTAGTACAGACCATAATGTGTGAGCCTGCTGCCAGTTCAAACTTATTGGTCATTGAGCTGATTGAAAGCTGGTTCTGATTGGTTGAACCAGCTGCTGTCATCCTGACAGGAAGCTGCAGCTCTCCTTGCCTGCCTACACAGCCCCAGCATATCCTCAGATGTTCAGTGTGGGTATGAGCTTCTTGGTACCGTGTTCTCTGGTTCTATCCACCACCATGCTTATTGAAGCTAATGCCTGGTTAGAGGTGAATCAGCAGATATTCTCCTGCGACGTGCTTGTCAGCAGCTCTCCCCCAGCAGCAAACCTAAATCAGATCTATCAGCTGCATGTTGTCCACCTGTGTGAGTGCTCCGTCCTCTCAGAGTGTGGTCCTCAGAGGGTGTCCCTGTCTTTATCCTGAGCAGGACAACTGCAGCCATGTTCAGACTCCTCCGTCTCCAGAGCAGCAGGAAGCCCAGACCCACAGGGGCTCAGCGGCGGGACAAGCACCACAGGGCCGTCATGGCCATCCGCCGCGAGGACGTCAACCCCTGGGAGAGGAGGGCCCCGCTGGCCCCTCGCCATGTCAAAGAGCTGAATAACGATGGTGTGAAAGTCCTGGTCCAACCGTCCAACCGCAGGGCCATCCATGAGAAGGTAGGCCAACGTTGCTTTTTGTTGAAACTGAGAAAGATCCTGACATTAAGGCACCTCACATGGTTCTAGAACATTGAAGTACAGGCTTCCATATGCCTGTCGTGATAACAAATTTTGCTGGACAATAAATTGTGCCAAAAATTATTGCAATAAACGGTAATATTGTTCTTTTTATATCATTTACAAGTAATATATTGATAGTTGCTTAATAATGCAAGTTCTCCTCTCAAAGACCAATAAACTTTAATTTTGTAAATAACACTGAACATTATATCTATTATTTAATTTTTCATTTTATTTACAATCTTATTGTTTTATTTGTTCCCTTTATTTCATTTATTTTTTCCCTCATTTTTGTATTTATTAAATAAAATGGATTATGATGTCTCTGTAAACAAAGTTGTCCTGAAAAAAATATGAATAATCAGAATGGAAATTATGGAGCTCATTTTAATTTATCATGCAATAAATTGATTCATTGTTTATTGCAACAAGCCTAGTCCTCCATAAATCTAAGGGTTACAAATAAACTCATGAAGTATTCATAAGGTCTAAAAACGAGTACCTCTGCAGTACCTCTGTACCTCAACACTCACCTTGATCCATGACTACCTGACAAACAGACCACAGTCTGTGAGACTGAAGGACTGTGTGTAGCCAGGTGGTTTGCAGCACAGGAGCACCACAGGGGACTGTACTCTCACCATTCCTTTTCACTCTGTACCCTTAAGACTTCCAGCACAAGTCAGACTCCTGTCATCTACAGAAATACTCTGCAGTTGTCAGATGTATCAGAGATGGACAAGAAGCTGAGTACAGAGATCTGGTGGACCGCTTTGTGTCATGGTGTGGAAACAATCATCTCATCTTGAATGTGAACAAAACAAAGGAGATGATTGTAGATTTCAGGAGAAACAGGGTCAGATCAAACCCTGTTTCCATCATGGGAGAAGAAGTGGAGGTGCTTGAGGACTATAAATACCTCGGTGTTCATCTGGACAACAAACTGGACTGGAGACTCAACAGTGAAGCGTCTACAAGAAGAGACAGAGCAGACTGTACTTATTGATGAAGCTAAGATCCCTCAAGGTTTGCAGCAAGAAGTTGCAGATCTTCTATAAGTCTGTTGTTGAGAGTGTCTGGAGTTGATGATGCAAAAAAGGATTTTGCATAAAATCAAGAAAATTATGGACAACCCTGGACATCCTCTTCATGAGACTGTCATTGGAAAACAGAGTCTCTTCAGTCAGAGGCTTCTTCAGTTTGGTTGTAAAACAGACCGCTACAGGAGATCTTTCCTGCCCACACCCATCACCATCTATAATAAGTCTTTGACTAAATGAGTTACATCAACATTGAATTTCCCTTTGGGATAAATAAAGTATTTTTGAATTTGAATTGAATTGAAAGTATTCCTAAACCTGAACTTCTTCAGATTTTGTTGCATCATAAACTTCTGTGTATTTTATTGGGATTTATTGTGACTGACCAACACATAGGTGTGAAATGGAACAAAAATGATGCAGGATGTTAATTTAAAAAAAAAAAAAAAAAAAACCCATAACATTTACAAACTATGTATGGCATTTGGATTCAGCCTCCTTTACTTTAATACCACTAAATAAAACAGCTGCTTGAATAAATCACCTAGTGAGTCCATTGGGTGCCATTTAACCTCAGTCTAAATGCAGCTGTTCTGGCTCTGACCTCAGAGGTTCTTCAGAGGAGGAACATCAGAGAGCAACCAGTAACAGGTCAGAGAGAACCTGCTGGTTCAGATTCAAGCAGTGTCAGGTTCTGCAACAACATCCCAGAGCTCTGATCAGTCCATCATCTGGACATGGAGACAGGATGGACCACCTGGAGACCTACTAGAACATGGATGTCCACCTAAATGGTCTGGATAAGCAGAATCTGTCCACAGGAGACGACTAGTGATGCACTCCACAAGTCTGGTCATTATAGAGAAGTAGGGCTGCAGCTAACCATTATACATGCAATCAATTATTCTGACCATTAATTGGATAAAACTGCATTCTGCAGATTTTTCATTTAATCCTTTTTTATACAATATTATAAATACATAAAAGAAGCAAATAAACTAAAAATTCAATTTGCTTTGAAATAAGAAAATAAACATTGCTTGCCTAAAATGCAACAACAGCATTCCTTTTGTGAACGATTGCTCATCTGCAGCAAAGGATGCATCTGCAGCTGAATAAATCCTTCTAATATCAACATGTGAAAAGCTCAGCTCTTTCTGCTGGACTGAACATCAAAACAGTGTAGGGCTGTTCTGGTAATTAATTAATATACAGGGTTTCCTCTTGGAACTTTTTAAACTGTGGCAGAGGGTTAATTCCTCCTCTGCACCATTAAGTATAAAAATTATCCACCCGTTTCTATTAATTGTATTTATCTACTGTATTTATTCTCTGGGTTTGGGTTAGGGGTTTAAATTAAATTTAAATAATAGCTGTTGACATGTGCAGTGCATTAAAAGCAAGCTAAATTGTAAAAAACAAACAAAAAAACCCCCAAAGAACAGCTCTCACTATCTGAGACTCGAGTCCTACCGTTCACGACAAAGAGCCTTTCAAAGGGATCGAATCCCGAGTGAACGTCAACGCTACTTTCAACAGGTATGACTTGGCTTATCTAGTTAGAAGTATATATTTTCAGAAGTTGTCAGTTTTTGTCTTCTTGGCCTCTTAAGAAGTCTATGAACCCTGAGCTCAAGTGGAATTATAGCTAGAGTATGTAACTTTTACAAAAATATGTTTTTCCATATTTGTTAAAACTGTCATCATATCATGACAGTATGGTATGAGACAGATACTCTGTGTAAAGGTCGAGCTGCTCCTCCTCCTCGCTGAGCTACAATTCCCGTTTAAAGAAATGCACCGCTCCTGACCAAAAAAAAAAAAAAAA
Organism: Anableps anableps; assembly: GCA_014839685.1. Classification (NCBI taxonomy): domain Eukaryota; kingdom Metazoa; phylum Chordata; class Actinopteri; order Cyprinodontiformes; family Anablepidae; genus Anableps; species Anableps anableps. The sequence continues at coordinate 850,310 of CM026073.1, forward strand.
AACAATCAGAGCCAGGAGGAAGGTCATAGCGCTGTCACTCACCTTCTTGTTCAGCAGCTAAATGTGCAAATGGCAGAGAAACAACTTATAGTTCCAGAAAAACTGTTTATCTGCCATCATCGGTGGCAGTGCTAACTAGCCTTAGCATTAGTGGCAGGCTATGTTGTTGGGAACTAGCTGTAGCCCAGCAGAGAGCAAGGGGGAGTGTGTGAGGGGCACGTACACGTTTTATACTGTTATGACATAGATAATAATGATTTTAACAAAGATGCTAAAAACATATTTTTCAGAAAAGTTCTGTACTACAGCTTTAAACCATGCCTAAATACTTGCTGGGGAGTTTCTCAGCTGGCCAGGGAACGGCTTAGAATTCCCTCAAACAAGTGGAAGAAAACAATAAATATAACATGTTGGACAATGTTTTCTTTCAGCCCAAATAAAGCCTGACATAAACAATTATTTTATTGTAGGTGTTAGGGCTGCAACTAGCGTTTATTTTAATAATCAGTTGGTTGATTTATTTTTTTCAATTGATCAATGAATTGGGCAAAAAAAAAAATTTTTTTTTTTTTTTCCTTATTTCGTTTTAGGGGTGCGCTTTCTTTAACTTTGGGTGATTGTCAGTCGGTCGATACATGTGAAACTGATCCACCGATCTTTTCTACCACCACAAGGGTCTGTGAGAGGGCTGCTTTTAACAATAGTTGGCCTGCTGTTGCCAACTTTGCAACTTTTCTGCTATATTTAGTACAAAAACAAATTGGTGCAGGCCAGAGGTGACTACTAAAGCCTTGGTCCGGATCTGGGCCGAAATTATGTCTCATGCCTAATACCAAAAGAGAAATCGCTTAAAACCTTATTGAGCGCTTTCTGGTTTACTGGCACAGCGAGAGTTTAACTATACCATGTGATGCCATCAGCCATCCGGTAAACTTTACAACAAAGCGAGGGTGGCTGTGTTGCCATGGCCGCTTATTCTAAGCAACTTTGGGTTTGTTTTTTTTCTAAAGTCGCTTGTGGTTTTTGGCCTTGTTTTTGAACGTGGAGACACCGTGGAGAACGTTATGCTGCCTGCAGCATCCTCCAGCACGACCAGTTTGGTGGTGGGTCAGTCATGGTGTGGGGAGGCATTTCTTTAGATGGCCACACAGCCTTCCATGTGCCAGCCAGAGGTGGCCTGACTGCCATAAGGTACCGGGATGAGATCCTCAGACCCATTGCGAGACCATATGCTGGTGCAGTGGGCCCTGGGTTCCTTCTTATGCAAGACAATGCTGGGCCTCATGTGGCTGAAGCGTGTCAGCAGTTCCTGCATGATGAGGGCATTGATGTTATGGACTGGCCTGCCCGTTCCCCAGACCTGAATCCAACTGAGCACATCTGGGACGTCATGTTTCGGTCAATCCACCAACGGCACGTCGCACCACAGGCTGTTCAGGAGCTAACTGATGCTCTAATCCAGGTCTGGGAAGAGATCCCTCAGTTGATCTCATCAGGAGCATGCCCAGGCATTGTTGGGAGGTTATACAGGCACGTGGAGGCCACACACACTACTGAGCCTCATTCAGACTTGTCTTGAGGAATATTCACTGACATTGAATCAGCCTGTCATGTTATTTTCCACTTTCATATTGAGTATGAATCCAGATCTCAGTGGTGTAATAATTTTGCTTTACATTGATCATTTTTGTGTTATTTTCTTCTCAATCAATTCCACTGTGTTAATAATAAAGTTTTTCAATGAAAATATTTAATTGAGATTTAGGATGTGATATTTTAGTGTTCCCTTTCATTTTGTGAACATTGTATATGTAACAGCTATTGAAGTACTTGAACATCTCTTGAATATGTCTACATATTCAACAGAACACTCCTAAGAGAAAGAAAGAATTAAAATATTCTCTATTCATCTACCATGAGCTCTCTCTCTCTCTCCCTCCCTCCCTCTCCTTACCAAGCTCTTGTGACTGAGCTTGGTAAGGAAAGACTCCCGTCCCCCCTCTGCCATTGGGGGGAAGGGTGGGAGGATTTCCCCTCAGTCACCCAAACCAGGTCAACACCTTTTATTCGGTGATGACTGGATTTTAGCAGCGTATCAGGGGCAGGGCATGAAGAACTTAAGCTGTTTCTAATTGTACCATCACCATATGTACCATGGGACTGTTTCTCTGTGCGCTCTCTGTCTGCTGGCGGGAGTGTGTGGTCACCCGCGTGCGATCGCACCTGACTCAGCGCGTGTGACTGTCCGTGACACAAAGTGGAACCACGTGTTTTTTCATTCAACTTTTGTCAATCTTGGTGTTGGCAATTTTGAAAGTGCGTGATGAGCTCATGCAAGCAAAGCAAGTGGTGTGGCTTGGCACACACACCCTCTCAGTTCAAGGCGTCAACTATAACCCTTGTTGGCGAGGAGACGCAGAATCCTCATCGATCACTCCAACATGCTTCCATTTCTATGCCATGTCAAATCACTTTAGCAAAGATTGCATATTACGCATCTTTTTTTTTTTTTTTTTTTTTTTTTTTTAGCTTCGTTATGCGTTTCCACACTGTTAAGGACTCGGATCAAACCGTTTTTTCTGTGTCGGTCATTTCTATAATTTGCCTAATTCCCTTTGAAAACACTGCCTTTGCCTCGTTCTGTTCAAATTCCTCTGTAGATTGAGTTTTTTTTTTTTTTCTTTTACCTTAATTCAGTCGTCAGCATTGACAAAGCTCTGCCAGTGAAGAAAATGGCCCCGTGACATGGTGAGTGAGGCATAAATTGCGCAACGCAATGAATCAGTAATGAAATTCGTTGCCAGCTATTTTAATAGTCGATTTTTATTGATTAGTTGTTGCAATCCTACCAGATGTTACAGCTACTAGATGCAGTTAGTCAGCGCAACGAGCAGCACTGCTTACTGCCTCGTCACCATCATATTGAACTCATTACAGCCGCAGCAGTGCAGCCCTGGTCGGTCAGACCCAGATCGGCATGCTGGTAGCATACTATGTGTCTTAATAGTGTTCTAAAAACAATAAAAGTTCTGCAACTCACTGAGAAACTGAAAAATATTCCTGCAAAGATGAATTCCTCTGATCATATAAGTAGTCCTGGTGTTGTTTTCTTTTCACTTGTAACTTTCTGGTGCATGCTGTCATCTCCCTAGTATCTTTTTTTCTAATGGCTGTTACCAGCATGGTTTTGGTGATGTTAATGGGCCATGTGTTTACTTCAAACTTGTAATTTATTGGCCGGAACCAAAACAAAAGCGTGTGAATAGCCAATAAAGCCTGGTATGTTAATCCACTGAAGGCATTGGACTTCAAAATTTATTGCAGTCCAACCAGCTGTTTACAGTCTAGATACAGTGATATTGAACTAATGATAGATGCTCTGATCCTCTGAGCACTCTCAGGCTTTACTCATGTTGAAGGAGCTTCAGATCAGAGTGGGTACATCTGTAAACTTTGCTTTCAGTTCTACATGAAGGCGGGGGCCATCATTCAGGAGGACATTTCAGAGGCGTCGCTGATTGTTGGAGTGAAGAGGCCCCCGGAGGAGAAGGTCATCCCCAGGAAGACGTATGCTTTCTTCTCCCACACAATCAAGGCTCAGGAGGCCAACATGGGGCTGTTGGACGACCTGCTGAAGAAGGTGAGCTGCACAATATTCTTCTTCTTAACTACGCTAAGGTTTTATAAGTAAGTACTTGGAGTACCTGTGCTGACAAAGAAATATGCTTTTGTCACATTTCAAGAGCTCTCTCAAAATCATCTTTAATCACATGTTTAACAAATCTTCATACCTCTTGCCCGACACCTAAACTTCTCATCAGATTTCTCTGTTCAAGGTTTGAGAATCTGTTCATTGGGGTGAGCTCCTGTCAGATCCTGTATGTTCAGAGCTTCCAGGTGCTGTTTGATGCCTGAAACAACAGAACACCTGCTGAGGTTAAGGCTTTCTGTTAAACTGATAGAAACTTTCCATCACTGACAGATTGTGTAACAATAACAGAAAAGGCAATCATTGGTCATTTATTGAAAGGTTCAAAGATGGATAATTAGGCCCGAGCAGCTAAGCACTCCGAAGGCCTATTGTAATCAGCATTTCTTCTGATTATGATTCTCGACACACAAGAAGCGCTAATTTGGAGGCCTTAACATATATGAAAACTCACAAAACCTCACCCAAAATTGTCCCCCAACTGTAATATTGGTATTTTAATGGAATCAAAAATGGGCATGGCCAAACGACTCTCCAACCAGGTATTTAGGGGTACATAGGTAGAGCCCCCTAAATCAAGAAAAAAGTTTCTTGGAGGTATGCCCTAAATCCAACAGGAAGTTGGCCATTTTGGGTCAAAGGGTCAATTTTGGCCATTTTTGAATTTTCATACATGTTGAACTTTAACGAACTCCTCCTAGGGATTTCGAGCTACCGGCTTCATCTTTGGTCAGTATGCAGTTGAGGGATGGGGATTAGGGTTAGTTCTCAAAATCTTGAGTTTTTGAGCATGTTTAGGGGGCGTGGCCAAGCAGTGAACTCGGTGTACCCGCCAGCGCAAACGAAACGCTATAACTTTGACATAAAAAGGTCAGTTTGCACCAAACTTGGTATGAATCATCTGTGTTGGATTCTCAACGATCCTATATGCTGATGTCATCTAAACCCTGCCCCTTCAAAACAGGAAGTCCCTTTTTTTTCTTGGAAAGCACCATCTTTGACCCCCTTGACCTAATCAACGTGATCTTGTGTCAGAAGACAGATAACAAGTTGGGCTAACTCTCTTTAAGGCACCAAGAGTTTTTTCGTGAAGGGCATGGCCATGGCGATGTGGTGATGTCGGACATCATGCTGTTGCCATACGATTGGCTCTAAATTCTAAATATTTCAGACGATCTGCACTACACTCACTATGATCGATCGTAATCCACCCTCCAACAGGAATGCAGTTCAATAGTTGGTGGGTGTGGCCTAATCCCTCCACAGTGCCCCTAGAAATCTTTAAAAAAATCAGCCCCTTTCAACACACTCAATTTTGGGGTATAATTATGACTGCTTTATGTAATTATCTGTTTTTCTGTTACAATTACTGAAAGTTACCTCCTCCCCTTCCTCTGTTCACTTTGTTTTATGTTTGCAAATGTTCTCTTGGGTTGGAAAAACTGCAATAAAAATAAATGTTTAAAAAAAAAAAAAAATTAGCCACAAGCCATGCTTTGACCGACAATCATGAAATTCGGCACGTGTGGTGTCAGGTCCTACGAAAGTCTCTTGGAGCCCTGGTCCAAACCCAACAGGAAGTCGACCATTTTGGATCAAAGCCGCCATTTTGTCTCTTTGACACGTTGTATCTGTGCAAACTTCTAAAACTTTTAACAAAGAGACTTCACAGTCACTCTGCAGAGTCTTGAAGCACAGAAGGGCAAAAGTTATCAAAAACTTATTGGTACCAGTTTAAACCAATTTAAATATTAGTCAAAGACAACACAAGTAAACATAAAATGTAGTTCTTAAATGAAGGTGTTTATTGTTAAGGAAGGGAAAAATTGAAGCCCACATGGCGCTGTGTGAAAAAGTGATGAGCTTGCATGTTTTCTCAGAGTTAAGCATCCCTCCTTGTCCACATTTCGTGGGAAAGTCAAACTAGTTCAGCCTGTTTCTCATTCTGCAGACATGCACTTTCATATTGACAGTATTAAGGGTCTCATGATGCCATATTAGGATTTTTGGAGACTTCTTTTGGCATCTTTTCGTCTGCTCTCTGGGTGATCTACAATGGACCACCAGACCTGGGCAGGGGTAGGAAGTTGTTTTGAATGTCTTCCAGTTGTAGACTATCTTCACTACAGTGAAACCCTATAATCAAGTGATCATGGTGATTTCAAACTCTGACCATTTTTTTTTTAAATTGGCAAGATAAAAGCGGACCTTACAGCTGTCCTTCCACATAATTCTATATAAAAACTGACTTTTAACCATCTTAACTCTAAAGCAAAGCTGCAGTTTTCCTCCTCAGTGTGAAAACAATAATTAGCCCCCCCCCCCCCCAAAAAAAAAAAAAAAAAAAAAAAAAAAAAACAACCAATAACCTGTACTTTGAGAAAAATCCCATCCTTGTGACCAATAATCTGAGCACACAGTCGTCTACTGACAACGGACCAAAGCACCACATTATGAACCACTAAACACCAAATAACAGCTAAATGATATCTAACATACAGTCCCCTCCAAAAGTATTGGAACAGCAAGGCAAATTCCCTTGTTTTTGTTGTACATTGAAGACATTTGGGTTTAAGATCAAAAGATGAGTAAGCATAATGTCTGCTTTTATTTCCTGGTTTTTACATGTAGCAGTGTTAAACAACTTAGGATATATTGCCGTTTGTATTACACCACAGCATTTTTAGGTGAACAAAAGTAAAGGAACAAATCATCTTAAAGTGAATAACATTTAATATTTGGTGGCTTAACCCTTGCTTACAACGCCTGCCTGAAGCCTGCGACCCATCGACATCACCAAACTGTTGCATTCTTCATTTGTGATGCTATTCCAGGCTTTTACCGCAGCTTCTTTCAGTTCTTGTTTGTTTCAGGGGGGTATCTCCCTTCAGGCTCCTCTTCAGGAGGTGAAATTCAGGCTCTATTGGGTTAAGGTCGGGTGATTGACTTGGCCAGTCTAAAACCTTCCACTTTTTCCCTTAATGGAGTCTTTTGTTTAGTTGGCAGTGTGCTTTAGGTCGTTGTCCTGCTGCATGAAAAAATTCCTCCCAATTAGTTTGGATGCATTTCTTCGTAAATTGGCAGACAATGTTTCTGTACACTTCAGAATTCATTCTGCTGCGACCAGCATCAGTTACGTCATCAAATATGAGTGAACCTGTTCCAGAAGTGGCCATGCACGCCAAAGCCATGACATTACCTCCACCATGCTTCACAGATGAGCTTGTGTGCTTTGGATCATAAGCAGTTCCTTTCTTTCGTCACACTTTGGCCTTTCCATCCCTTTGGCAGAGATTAATCTTGGTCTGATCTGTTCATAAGATTGTGTTCCAGAACTTTTGTAGTCATCTCTGTACTTCTTTGCTCATTTCAATCAGGGCTTCCGATTCTTACTACTGATAAGTGGTTTGCATCTTTGGGAATATTGGCTTCTGTTTTTCTGCTCTCAGAGTCTTCTTCAAACAGTAGATTGTGATACCGTCACCCCTGCTCTGTGGAGATTGTTGGTGATGTCATTTACTGATGCTTTGGGGGGTTATTTTCACAGCTCTCACAATATTTCTGTCATCAACTACTGTTGTTTTCCTTGGTCGACCTGTTCTATGCCTGTTACTTGGTACACCAGTAGTTTCTTTCTTATTCAGGACACTCCAAACTGTTGTGCTTGCTATGCCCAATGTATATGCATTGGCTTGGATTGATTTTTCTTTTTTTCCCGCATCAGAATGGCTCGCTTTTGTCCCATAGACAGCTCTCTGGTCTTCATGTTGGTTTATCCTCTTTAACAAGAAATACATACTTTATAGGTTTAAACTCAGGCCAAAAAGTAGTCCAGTCATGCAGAGCTATTTAATGTTTGGACAATCAACCTTTAAGGCAACACCTGGTCATCAAGAAACACCTGTCAGTCACATGTTCCAATAGTTTTGCTCACTTGAAAAACAGGAGGGTTTAGTCAAAGGGTGGTATGTCCTGAGTCGTTTAACACATCTACAAAATACCAGTAAATACCAGGAAATAAAAGCTGACATTCTGAACTCTTGTCTCATGCTCATCTTTTGATCCTAAACCCAAATGTCTTCAGTGTACGACAACAACAACAAGGGAATTTGCCTGTTGTTCCAATACTTTTGGAGGGGACTATATGAGCTGAGCACCAACACATCAGCACAAAGTTAAAAAGAGCGCCCTTTGAACTGACTTCACATGACGTTGGAGCAAGAACTATTTCCATAGAACTCACCATAGTTCACTCTCACTTCATCAGTCAGGAGCAACAAGCTTTTACACGTTTTTGAGGTTTAAACAGGACAAACCTTCAGAAAGCTGAGTAATGATGTTATCATATGACACACCTCTGTGATTTCAGGTAGCGATAAATGTGGAGGTTTAACAATAATTCAGTTAATTCCATTTTCATTTTTTATTAATGTTACTTATGTTTTTAATTTTTTCACAGTTAAAAGCTGTTTTTCATTGTTACTTCTTTCAGCTGTCTGATGCCATGTGTTTATTACATGTGTAATCTGCCTTATTGTCACAAAAACAAGGTAAATTAGACTGTAATTATCAGGCCATATACAACTCTGCATACTGTGTCTTTGCATATTAATGTTTCACAGAGCTGGAAACTGGGAATATTAGAAATGGAAAGGCGTTATTTTCCAGCTTCTAAACAGATTTGGTGAAAATCTGAACAAGTTAGGAGTTGAGGATGACCCCAACAGCATAAGACATTGTTTCTCAATTCTGGTCCTCAGGGACCTCTTCCCTGCATGTTTTAGATGTGTCTCTTCCAGAAAACCTGATTCAAACGATTGTATGACCTCCTTTGCAACCATCAGGTGCTGCAGAAGCCTGTTAATCACCCACCTATTCAAGTCAGGGTTGTGGCAGAAGGGAAACACCTAAAACATGCAAGGCAGTGGTCCCTGAGGACCAGAATTGAGAAACACTGGTATAAGGGCTACACAGGTTCCCAGTGCTTCAGATCCTGGGACATATCTGACTGAGCTGAACAGAAATCAGTTCTCAATGTCTTTTCATTTTAAGGTGACAATTTGAGACATACAGTTATCCCTAAATAATGGTCATCTATCTGTGTTTCCATTACAGAAGTGTGAAAAACTTTTTCAATAGTCTACAGATTTCGAAAAAACACAATTTTGCAATTGCGGTGTTTCGATCAAGTAAGAAATGCAATTAAAATCATGCAAAAATAAGTTTGTTCACGCAGTAAGTTATTAAAAATCATGGCGGTGACGGAGATGTATTGATATTTCAGCTACAGCACTAGCGCTCATCGGCCATTAGAGACGTCGGTGTCTTATTCAGGTGTTGGAGCAACAAGTCCCTTATACTTGGGAGCAGCGTTTATTTGAGAAAATGTAGTCATCGACTTTACAAAAGAGCTATGGAGTCATCACTTTTGAATGTAAAACTCAACTTTTGATGAGCTGTGCAATGCCATGAGACCTCTGGCGCATCCAACTGCACACTGTCCAAGGAGGCCAGTGTCTACAAATAACCTGCTGTAGACAAACTGGTGTGACTCATTTGATATGACAAAATGGGTTTCCGTTCCAGTTTTACGAAATACACCTATTTCAATATGACTGAAAAATTACCTCATCCTAGCACAAAAACTTTATATCAAAAAACTTGAGGGTTTTTATCAAAATTTTTGTTTCCATTAAGCAAATTTATTTTCATAATTCCAAATTGCACAATTTTGTGGTCAATTGAAAAACAATATGGAAGTCGTTGTGTTTTTCAGGAAGTTCGTCTCATTGACTACGAGAAGATGGTTGATGCCAACGGTTACCGTATTGTAGCGTTTGGTCAGTGGGCCGGTGTTGCAGGTATGGGGAAACTGAAAGACTGAAAGACACTGTTTGTCTCACTGTTCTGTCATTTCCCAGCATTCCTTGGAAACAGTCCGACATTAATCGTGATGAAACTGTAACAGATGAGTCATAGTTTGCAATAAGCTCAAATTTCACCTAATTTGAACCAGATTTGATTAGAGCTGCATCTAAGATTTTAATGTTTTGGTTGCTAAGCTAAAAATAAAGTAATCCAAACTTAGTTTAAATGTTTATGATTAGAAGTAACTTTCTGGTTAAGATCTTCTTAGTAAACTTAGGTGTATTATAACGAGAATTACTCCACTTTCCTGCAGGAATGATTAACATTCTTCATGGTTTGGGGCTTCGTTTCTTGGTTCTTGGCCATCACACTCCCTTCATGGTAACAAATTTATTCCCTATTTATTTGATCTCAATCAGGCCAGAAATGTTCCAGAGGAGCACACACAAGCAGTCAACCCTGTTCTCTGGTGTTCGCAGCACATTGGCATGGCTCATAACTACAGGAACGTCAGCCAGGCCATCCAGGCCGTGAGGGATTGTGGTTATGAGATTTCCATAGGACTCATGCCCAGATCCATTGGCCCCCTCACCTTTTGCTTCACCGGAACAGGAAATGTTTCCAAGGTACACAAATGCTCAATTCAAAGTTTGAATTTTCAAACACTGAAAATGAGTGTAAAAGCAGCTGAAGCTCAGAAAAAACCCGATTTTTATTTATACATGTATTTTTATATTTTGTATCCCTTCAGGGAGCCCAAGATATCATCAATGAGCTTCCTGTTGAATATGTTGAACCTCATGAGTTGAAAGATGTCTCTGAAACTGGAGGTATGAAGTTTCTACAGCAGGATCATGTATATCAGTGGATCTCTCACATTTCAGGCTGAGTTCCAACATTGAAATTTGAAGCCCAGGCTCCACCATCGCAACAAGACGATTGAAACGGGTTCTGTACAGTTTCTCTTCCAGGAAAATCTATAGCGATCAGCACAGTATTTATTTATTTGAATGTTCTATTTTTCTGTTATCTGTTTGAAGAAGAAATTGAAGTATTTTTTTTTATCACTTTGCCGTTCTGATTGTGTCTTGTTAAAATTGAGAAGAAATAACTGTACATTCATATAATTATGTGCCATAAAGAGTTAAAAATGGAAATAAAACTAAATGTGTAACTGAGATCCATAGTTAAGTTGTGCAAAAAATCTAACAAATCTTTAAAACTTTTTTTAAAATTATTTGATCCTATAAGCAGGCGTGTGTGGAGGGGTGGGGGGGTTGAACACCTGTTCCTTTAATCCTTGATGCCCTTTTTTGAGTTACTTTAATTATTTTTTTATGTGTGTGTCTGGTGGCCTGCCTGTGACCCTCAACAGTAATATTTAACTAACAACAATAATAGCAAAATAAAGCTAAATAAACGGATCTGGCTGCCTTCAGTCAAATAACGACCATGAGCCTATTCTAATCCTTGACCTGCCTCTGCCTCCATGTCCTCAGTTGTTCCAGACCCATGGTAGTGGGGAGGGCAGCAGAACTGGACACTCCAACTATCAAATTATTGGCAAGAAAATTTTTTTCAACATAAACCTGTTTGTGAAGAAAAACGTAGGTCTGATGTTGAAATTACAAAAAACGTTTTTATTTTCTTTCCTAATTGTCCTCGCAGTAGTGAGGAAACCCCCCATTGCCCTCTCTCCCCCTCCCCAAACACAGAAATGGTTCGGCCGCAGAGAAAACTTCTGCCTTTGAATTGATCAGTTTACCAGTGTTGGACTAACTGGCCGGTGCGCTACAGGCAGGGAGAAGAAAATATGCCGCCCCAGTCGCTCCCTCTGCTCTGCGTCAGGCAGGCTGATATCAAGAAACGGCAATGCGACTGTCACTGCGACGCAGCTCAAAGCATTTTTAAACCTGAAAAATGGGGAAAAAACAATTCTAGAATTATCAAATTTTAGATGTTGAGAAAGTACTCCTGGGGAAAAACGTTTTTATGTAGGTTTTTGATATTTTTGTTTAGTAAAACAATCTTTCATGTCCTAGAACTTTTTTTATTTATTTTTTTTATTTATTTATTTTTATTTTTTATTTTTTTAAATGTAAGGATAAATCATAGGGTTGACTTCGATCAGCCTTTAGTTGTAAGTATAACATTACGTAATATATTTTAAAAACCATAAACATGCTCTTCTAGTGAAGAGTTTGAGTTCTCTGACTGTCCTCTCTGTGTTCCCAACATTATTCCTTGCCATATAGTGACACACCATCATCACTACTCAGACAGTTCCTGCACTTTGCTCCAAAACCACAGAGGAGATAAGCTTCTCCCACGCTGTTCCACATCTGGCAGGTAACAGGACAAACGTATGCGAGAGACGCCGGCGTTAAGGAATCTGGTGTCTGGCTAACAACAGAGCTACACTACTGGAACTCTGCCAGAAACATACAGCATATCTGCATCTGATTGGGTCACAGTACAACTAGATGGTTGCAAGTGGAAACAAGTCTGGATTGCAACAAGAATAAACAGTAATTTCTACCTGCAGAATATAAAAATGATAATGGTAAAACTAACTAGAGCTGCTTTTTGGTAAAGAAAATATATCAGACTAATACCATCTAAGATCAAGTATTTGGGTGGAGCGTGTTTCTAAATAGAACAAATCAATTTTTTATGCAAGGATGTAAAAACTGCTGCATCTAGATTTAATCTCTAAAACTGAACCTTTTAATCTTCGCTCTACCATCTTAGACATGTGCCGCCTCCTCATAACGATGTGAATCAGTTAATCCTAACCTCTCAGTCCTCCATCATTATCTTTAACCAAATCAGGAGATTATGGTGCTTCCTTATGGCCCTTTTCCTGGACCCCCTAGCAGCCCGGCTCCACTCTGTTCAGCTCTGCATACTTCAGGTGGGGTTTTTTCCCATTACAGCTGGGTGGGGTCATCATGTAGTTGGGTGGTCCCAGAGTCTAAAAAGTAGACCGATGAGATCTGGAGGCGACACAAACACAACATGACAATGGAGGACATGGAAGCCATGTTGAATATTCTGCCCAGAACGTTCTTGGTGGTAGCTCACATTTCAAATCTAAACCAGCTTCAAGAGGAAGTGAATGAAAAGAGAGCTAACTTCAGATGTGATCTCAGGTTGAATTTCTTTTTACAAATTCACCAAGAACAGTAACTGATCTCTGATCTGTTAGATGTAGACTTGCAGCTTTCTGTCTGTGAAATAACATGAACACATTTAGCTCACTGTGTCTTCTCTGTATGACAAAATGTGCCAACATTAAACATGGTTTGGATTATTAATGTCAGCTGTGTTCTAACAGCACACTAACCAAGTTGTTCTTTCTAGACATGAACAAAGTGTATGCCACGGTTCTGAGCCGGCGCCACCACCTGGTGAGGAAGAGTGACGGCATCTATGATCCCATGGAGTACGAGGACCACCCAGAGCTGTACACGTCACACTTCAGGACCAGCGTGAGTATCTGTCCCCGGCACTGTTACAGCCCTGCTCCATCCAGCCTCCCAGGAGCTCCTGTCAGTCACTCAGAGCTCTCATGTTCCAGTGAGCAGCAGTAACTAATCTCATACTGTCCAGCAGCATGAAAATCATCTAAAACTGCCCCTTATTAAAAGCCATAGTACAGTGTGTACCGTAGTACGTATTACAGGCTATTTGTCCTCATTTTGTGGGTGAATGGTTGGTCTGTCAGACATGGGATGTTGACATTTTCTAAATAAAGAAACAAAGGCTCACGTTTAGCTAGGGCTGGGTAATAAATCAGAATCTATCACGATAGATATGTGATTAATATCAGTAGAAAATACATCTGATAGAATGTTCAATAATTTCACTGAACTCTGATCCAAAACCGCACAGCATTCTGGGGTATGTAGGCAGAGGAAAGACTTTAGCCACTCAACCTCTCACACCCAGGTAAGCAAGGTGGGTGGCATCAACTAATTCACTCACTCTTTGGTTACCTAGCAACAACCAGCTGAGTAACTTGTGCAGCAGCAGTTTCAGGTTTCGCCACTGTGCCTCGTAACTGCTTCAAAATAAAAACAACGGCGTGGAGTGAAAGGGGAAAATGAGAACAACAGCTGGAGAGGAAACTGTAGATTTAGGTCAGTAAACTTGTCATTGTTTTTCTGTCATTTGTTCAGCATACTAAGAGGAATGCTGCTTGTGTTCTGGTTACTTATTTTGATAGATTTTGTTGATGTTTATATTGTTGTAATGTTGCTTTAGGTAAAATTGCTGAAAATGGAGGTTCAACTTGGGGCTCCTTGATGATAGAAACAGTTATTTTGGTCAATATTAAATATTTAAGCAAGTATTGATGGTTTGTAAAAACAAATTTATTACACTTAAACAATAGTGAAAGTTTACCTTATACCTTCTTCTTGTTTCTTCCCTTAAAATAGCTAACAGTCTTTATTTAATTGATGGTAGTGTGTTAAAAACCGCCAGTAAAATCAGTAATTTTAATGCCTCTTTATGGTCTCTGACAAACAACTTTAAAAGTTTCAAAAGAAGAATTAAATGGTTAAATAAATTACAAAGAAAATTAAAGCTGCAAGCAGCATTGGGTGGCCCTCGCATCTCAGCGCCACTCCGGCCTTGCAACTGCAGGAGTTCCAGCACCGTCACCCTGTCAGTGATGCTCTGACACTACTCCTGCACCCGTCCACTAGACATTGCATTTGGTGAATCTTCCAAATCGCCTTCAGTATGTCTCCAGGAGCAAGTGTTTAAAGTTCGGTTGAAATCAAACCTTCCAGAAAGGACTTATATTCCCTTCTTGTTTGATGGCGAAGTATTGGCGAGTACTATAGGATTTAGAACATATCGTGTGGTTATCAAGAGTTTTTCAGTACAGTTTCAATCTTGTATGACACACAGGGAGAAGCTGGTGGAGAAACAAAATAATCATCACTTTCCTCTCTGAATGCCCGGGGTTTTAGTGACGTCATCAATGTACCACACCAATGTTTCAAGCAGTTATCCCTGATGATGCACAAAAAATCTAGTGCAGATTGAATGATGTATCAAGAGATATACCTGTTGAAATAATCTAGGGGACGCACTGGAGTTAAATTCTGTTATAATGCTATTGGCCTCTTAAGAGGTTAACAAAGGTGATTCGTATCCAGTTTGGTGCAAATCGTATGCTGCATGTGTGATTTTAGAGCCAACCGTATGGAAACGGCGAGGGATTGGAATTCACCATTCTACCCCACCCACATGCTCCAGCCACCAGCCAGTGTTGATAGAAGGATTCAACATCATGTTGTTCTGTCATCAGCCACAGGTTTAAAACTATATGAATGAAAGTGTAAAAGGAAAACAACCAGCAGCAAGACACGCCCACCAAATACTGAGGTGGATTCCTGTTGGGGGGCGTATTAGGATCAATCATAGCCAGTTTGGTGCAGATCGGTTGAAAAATGTAGAATTTAGAGCCAAATGTATGGTGATGGCGTAACGTCAGACTTCGCCACGCCCTCCAGCGAAAAGTCTTGGTGCTTTAAAGCAAGTGAGACCAAGTTATGTGTCATCTGACTCAAGATCGTCCTGATGAGGTCAAGGGAGTCAGAGATGGACCCTTCAAAGTAAAACATTGTTCTTCCTGTTCTCAGGGTGCATGGCTTAAGTGACATGAATTGACCATTGAGGATTGTTGTGGACCAGATGTGGATCAATCCCAGGAGGTTTGGTGTCTGTGATTAAACGTGTGAGATATAACAATGTCGTGTTTCATGGCGAGATGTTAAACTTCTAGGTCTGGCCACACCCCTTCAGTGTGCTCAAAAACTCACCATTTTGATAACTTTTAATCCCACATGCCTTATAAACAAACTGACCAAGTTTGAAACAAATAAATCAAAATCCCTAGGAGGAGTTCGATCAAACGTGGAGGCTGTAAATGGCCAAAATGGGGTGAAAATCGGACATTCAATCCAAGATTGCCGACTTCCTGTTTGGTGTAGAGCATGGGTCCCAGCAAGGTTTTTTTTTTTGTAGGTCTTGGGGAGTTGTACAAGTGTACCAAATTTCATGTCTCTACGATATAAGGTCAATGTGGACGGTATTTCGAAATGTCCTAGGGGGCGCTGTTGAGCAGTTCATGGTGCATTGTTTACAAAACCATTAGAACATGTAAATTTCATGTATGATTAATGCGTGTGCAAAGTTTGGTGACTTTTTGAATATGTTTAGGCCTCCAAATAGGCAATTTATTTTTGCAAATATTATTATTATGTCATGATTCACGTTCTGTCCTGTCCATGCTGTGTTAGTTTTCATTCAACTCACCTGTGTCGCCTGATTGCTGATTAGTGCCACCTGGGCCCTGCTCTACTTAACTCCTCTCAGCCCCTGCCTCCCTGCCAGATTATCGACAGCTATCAGCCAGTAGAGATCCAGCGTTTCATGCCTTGCCTCCTAGTGTTTCTTCGACCCTTTTCCCCTCCTGCCAAGCCCGTTACGGATTCCGTTGTTTCTGGATTTCTGGACCCTGACTCAAGCTCTGCCTCACGACCACCGAGTATTGCCTGTTCCTCAAAGCCAAGTCTGTTCTCTCTGCCTTCCCGTGTATTACCTCTACCTGATTATCGTCTGGCCCCTGGTGCCGCATTTGGATTCCCGTGTGGAGACCTTCTTTGTTTCCTCAGGAGCCTGTTCTACTGGTTTCCTGCACCTCCCGGTCGTGAGACCAGTAGTTCCTCTGCTCCACAGAGTCGTGTTTTGACTTCTTCGTCCGGAGCAGCTACCAGGTCCCGAAAAACTAATAAACTTGTTTTTCCTTGACTTACTTCTGTGTGTGGTTGAATTTTGGGGTCTACCCTGAGTGCCATTATATATTAATATTATTATTGTTATTATTATTAATATTATTATTAAAGTTGTAAGCAGCATTGTGCGGCCCTCAGAGCTCAGCGCTGCTCCAGCCTCGCGACTGCGGGAGCTCTGGCAATGCCACCGCATCCCTGTCGTCAACTCAGTCATGCTGTTCCTGCACCCTTCCACAAGGAGTAGCATTTGGCAAATCTCCCAAATTGCCTTCAGTCCATATCAGTATAAGACAAGCGGCATGTTTTCAAAGTTTGAAATCCAACCCTTCAGGCAGGAGTACTCATCACTTCCTGTCTTGTTGCAAAGGGTTGGCAAGTATTTTCTGTATGCCTTTTAACTTGTCATGTGTGGTTACCAAGAGTTCGTGGATATGGTTTCTATCAGTTTAATTCTGTATTAATCATACAGGAGAAGCAAGAGAACCAGCAGCAAAACAGCTCACTTCTTGTTCAAAGGGGGTAGTGCTAAGGCGATGTTACCCAATGATGATGAAAATATGATTAGTGCTGATCTGTTATGACACACTGAAAGTTTTTTAGGCACAATCTCGTATGGGGAATTTATTCCACCTTGATGTTTCATGGTGAAGGGTCAGACTTTGAAGCATCATCAAGGCTTGATGCTTTGATGTAGGAAAAAGTTTTTGATATCTTTTGACCTTCAATGCTTCAAGACTCTGCAGACTGACTGTGAAGTCTGCATGTTAAAACCTTTAGGAGAAGTTTGTTCAGATACAACATATGTAAAAGAGACAAAATGGCTGTTTTAATCCAAAATGGCCAACTTCCTGTAGTGTTTGGACCATGGCTCCAAGAGACTTTTTTTGTAGGTCCTGGAACGACACACGTGCCAAATTTCATGATTGTCAGTCAAAGCATGGCTTGGGGCTGATTTTTTTTTTTTTTTTTTTTTTTTTTTTTAAAGAATTCTAGGGGGCGCAGTTGAGGTGTTAGGTCCGAAAAATATTGGACTGTATTTCTGTTGGGGGGTGGATTAGGATCGATCATAGTGAGTTTGGTGCAGATCGTCCGAAATATGTGGAATTTAGAGCCAAACGTATGGCAACGGCCTGATGTCTGACTTTGCCATGTCGCCACGGCCACACCCTCCACCAAAAACTCTTTGTGCTTTAAAGCAAGTGAGACCAACTTGTTATCTGTCTTCTGACACAAGATCATCTTGATTAGGCCAAGGGGGTCAGAGATGGAGCTTTCCTTGTGAAAAAAAAAAAAAAAGAAAAAGTAACGTCCTGTTCTGATGGGGCGGGGCTTAGATGACGTCAGCATATGACCACATAGGATCATCAAGCATCCCACCTGAGATGACTCATACCATGTTTGGTTCAACTTGGCCTTTGTATGTGAAAGTTATAGTGTTTTTTTTGCTTTGGCGAGTACTCCAAATCCGTCACTTTGCCACGCCCCTTAAGCATGCTCAAAAAATTAAGATTTTGATAAGGGATGGGGCAGTAAAAGTTATCTGCATACTGACCAAATATGAAGCCGATAGCTCAAAATCCCTAGGAGTTTGTTAAAGTTCGAGGTGTGTAAAAGTCCAAATTTGCCCTTTCACCCAAAATGACCCTCTCTGTGTATATTTAGGACATACCCCCAAGAGACTTTTCTTCTTGATATGGGGTGTTCTACCTTCGTACCAAGTTTCACATCTCTACGATGTATGGTTTGTCCTATCTCATGTTAGGGGGCGCTGTAGAACAGTTTGGCCCTGCCACTTTAAATTCCATTAAAATCATTTGATTTCTCGCGGGGGGACAATTTTGGGTAAAGTTTGGTGACTTTTTGAATATTTTTTGTCCTCCAAATAGCCAATTTATTGTTTATAAGAATAGAAAAACTGCAGTACCACACTCGTCCACTGGTGTGAGCAAAATTACAACTTTGATCCAAAATAGCCGGCTTCCTGTTGGGTTTGGACCATGGCTCCAAGAGACTTTTTTGTAGGGCCTGACATGATACACGTGTACCAAGTTTCATGATTGTCAGTCAAAGCATGGCTTAGGGCTATTTTTTAAGATTTCAGTTTGGCACTGCAGAGAAATTAGGCCACACTCACCAAAAATTGGGCTTTATTCCAGCAGGGGTCTTGATTAAGATTGAGCCTAGTGAGTTTGGTGCATCTCGGCTTGAATTTGTGGAAATTAGAGCTAAACGTATCACAACAGTGTGATGCCCAGTCCCCAAGGACATGCCCTCAACCGAAAAGTCTTGGTGCTTTAAAGCAAGTGAGAACAACTTGTTTTCTGTCTTTTGACACATGATCATGTTGATTAGATTAAAGGGGTGGAGATGGCGCTTTTCAAGTAAAAAGATGGGACGTTCTGTTCTGAGGGGGCATGGCTTAGATGACGTCAGTATATGACCACATAGGTTCATTAGGTATCCAACATGGATGACTCATACCAAGTTTGGTGCAGATTCACCTGAAGGTCATCTGAAAGTTATAGCGATTTAAAATTCATGGCAAATAGGCCAACTTTGAGGCCCAGACCTGCCCCTTTAACATGCTCAAAAACTCAAGATTTTGATAACTTTTAATCCTCAATGACTTAAGGATATAGTGACCAAGTTTGAAGCAGATAGCTCAAAAGCCCTAGGATGATGATAATAATAATAATAATAATAATAATAATAATAATGAGAAGAAGAAGAAGAAACACTACGATTACAATAGGCCTTAGCAGCACTTTGCTGCTCTGCCCTAATAATAATAAACACTACGATTACAATAGGCCTTAGCAGCACTTTGCTACTTTGGCCTAATAAGAAACACTACGATTACAATTCACAGCGCTTTCACTGCTGGGTCCTAATAAATAATTGTGAAAGAAATCTGTTGATATTATAGTGCACTAAGAAGGGTCCTCATCATTTTTTATAAATTTGGGAAGAATATGTTCCATAAACTATATTAGTTGCTCACTTTAAATTCCATCTGCTTGCAGACGCCACCAAAGGAAATGTTGCCCATCATGTATCATTTTTATGTGTCTGTCTTTAAATCCAAAGTGTTCCCACACTGACTAACTTCCCTGTTGGGTCCAGCCACTGTGTCCGACACTCAGTCCTCCTCTTTGCCATTTTGTAGTTTTGGTCGTTGTGTTCCACAGCTCTTGAGGTACCAGACTGTAGACGGTAGACAGTCTGCTGCAGGATGTTTCACACTGACCATGATTCAGTGTGACGCTGCAGTCGCTCCTTATCTCATCTTTCTGCTCTCTATACTCACACTGACTTTTCAAAACATAAGCACACTAAGTATGTGGTTTTTGGGGCGGAGACATGCATCAGACAGGTAACATTCCAAAATAAGAGCATCAATTTCACTGGGAAAATCAGATTTTTTTAGGGAGGCGTTTTTGACAAATACACACGTCTGAGTCAACTAAGCTTTTTATATGTAAGACAAAGACATAAATGTCTCCATGCAGTGCAAAATAACTGATGGCTAGAAGAGTCATTACCTTCAGAAGGTGAGACCTCATTGACCATCTAAGGGTGTCATCACACCTGAGGTGTTCAGTCCTGGTAAAATAAACTCAGCTTAGCTTCCCCCTCGGTGCAGTTCGTTGGTAGATGTGAACACAGCGGTGATCTCAGTGTGGTTCCTTTATAGTGGGAATGTAATCCAACACAGCTATCAGTTGTACACTGCAAGCCAAACGCCTTGTGGTGGCATTTTTGCATTGCCTTGTGGAATGGAGTAAACAAACTAATGAACAATGGCTGCAGGTCTTTTTCATAAAGCATAAAGCTCCATGCAGCTTCCAAGACCTCTTCTCAAAATAATTCAGTAAACCTCAGATCATTTTACCTGAAGTAGTTCAGAGAAACACACTAAGATGGTTCAGTTCTCCATGTTTTCTGCTGGTTCAGAGTACAGCATCTGCTTCCTGTATTTACATTTGGCTCTCCTGCCCTGGACACATCTGCCAAAAAACAGGAAGAACATTCTCTTGGGGTTTATAGTGACAGGTTCTTGTTCACTTGAAGTTTTCTTTGTGTGAAAAGAAACTGAACCACCTGTAAAATTTACAAGTTAACAAACTGATCGACAGATTCGGACCAAATTAAACCCACCATAGGTGTGAAAAGGTATCAAAGGATGCAGGTTTTCTTCCGAGCAACATTTCTCATCTGATTTTGGTACAGAGGTGCAGGCAGAAGGCTGTTAGATTCACTTGTTCATAAGTCTCAAAAGAGCTTATGGGTTTTTGCAACTTTCACCCCAATATTAGCTGTTCTCTCAGTTGTAAAGCCTCTGTAATGGTGCGGAGTCTGTAACTGGAGAATAACATCTAGTTGAAAGGAAACATACCTGTATCATTTTTAGGAGATCAGGGTGAATGGAGAGCGAGAGAAATGGCTGAACAGAGAAGCCAGAGAAGCTTTAGTTGAAGCCAGGGTGGAAATGGTGGAGCTGGAGCAAAGACTTGAATCTCGTTCTCAACTGCAGTAGTTGTAGACTTGATGCTTAAAGGGGTCGTATTATGTGTTTTCCAGACACATGGCACCATTTTTTAGCACAGTCAAGTAACTGTTACCTTCAGTTTTTATAGAAATGCTATATATATCAAACAGGGATTTAATAAGAGGTAATGCAAAAGAAAACAATGCGAGGTAACGCAAAAGAAAACAATTTCCCCAATGTCCCCGAGGGGGATGATGTAAAGCTCAAAAAAGACGATTTTACATAACCCCCCATGCCCCCTCATGGATTGGTCAGAACCAGTCCCTTTTTTTCAGGAGGTGGAGAGTGGAGATGATGCTGGTTGAATACTGGGTACCTCTTCCACCTGCCTGTCATCTATTCATTCACTCTAAACTCGACACTTTGGTTGAAATAGTTGTTGACTGACTGGTTCTTTGTGAAATCATCTTTTGATTTTAAAGTTCTGATCTGATCTGCATGTTGGTGTTTGAATGTGTGGCTCTAGTATAACTGACTGAATGTATGAACCCCTCAGATCACATCAGACCTCTTGGTGTTTTTTTCTGATTCTAGTTTTCAAGCTTACATTTTTAACCTGGTATTAAAAATGTGACCCAGAACATATTTTATCACCTGAAGACAATCACCAGATGTTGACCATTTCTATCTTGGACCAATGCTTTTATAAAAAAAATAATGCAGCCCATCTATATTACTGCAAAACTCAGCAGCTCAAACACTGCAGATCACAGAGAGCTTCCATTACTATGCTCTGGCTAGCTGCTGATTTAGAATATATTTTCATTACTGTTAAGGTTATGAATGGTTTTGATCCCACATGCTCAACAGATCTGCTTCTATCATATACACCATGTCATTCCCAGAGGACTTCTGACAGAGGTTTATTCAGTTAAATTTTCAATTCAGTTCATTTCTATAGCGCCAATTCACAACATATCATCTCAAGGCATTTTACAAAACAAGTCATTTCAGTCTGATCACATACATTCTAATTGACCTAGTTATCAAATAGTGCATTAAGATCAGTTAATTATTCAAATTAGTTTAAAAACTTTCTAAGTCGGGGTTGTCTAAAGTCAGTCCACAAGGGCCAGTATTGTACAAGTTTTAGTTCGCTCTGTGGTTAAACACCCTGGCAGTAGCTACCTCCTCAGCATGGCAGTGTTCTGCAGAGGCCTGCTTGCGAGCCATCATATGATGCAGGTGTGTTGAACCAGGGAGAGAACTAAGGCATGCAGGATACTGGCCCTGGAAGACTGACTTTGGACACCACTGATATAAGTAAACCCAGCAGATTACATTGGCTCTTTGACTTGCAGCAGTCACTCCTCCTGGACGGGCATGCATGCGACAGTGAAGAGGAAAAACTCCAGAACCTGGAGAACCTGGCTCAGTATGTGCGGCCATCTACCACGACTGACTGGGGGTTTGATAAGACAGATCAGATACACAAAAAAGAAACAGATGAGCTGATGTAGGAGTACTTTCTATGTTAATGAAAAGTAAAACATTAACACCAGGAGAGGGACACATTTAGTTGTTAGCAGCAACTGACAACTTGAAAGTTTAAATAACAGCAAATTGGAGAGTAGTAGAATTATAAAGTGAAGAAAAGTGGTCAGTTTGTCCTCCAGCAGCCTAAACACTGTGTCGCCCTCTGTGTGAAAAGTCAAGTCCAGTTTATTTGTATAGTACATTTAAGCTATAAGTTAGTTCAAAGTGCTTTACATCATAAAAACATCATATGGTCACCAATTATGGAACAAGCAATCAATATTACATTTTGTCAAGTGCCATCATCAAGCAAATACACATAAATTATGCTGGTCAATGTTATTATGGATCAAAAGCAGCTCTAAACAGGTGGGTTTATAGCCTTGATTTAAAGGAACTCGGTGTGCCAGCTGTTTTGCAGTTTTCTGACAGTTTGTTCCACATTAGTGGAGCATAGAAACTGAATGCTGCTTCTCCATGTTTGGTTCTGGGGATGCAGAGTAGACTAGAACCAGAAGATCTGAGTGGTCTGGACAACAGCATACAGTGACAACAGGTCTTTAATGTATTTTGGTGCTAAGCCGTTCAGTGATTTATTAACTAACATAAGTATTTTAAAGTCTATTCTCTGAGCTACAGGGAGTCAGTGGAAGGACTTTAGAACTGAGGTTCAAGTTCAGGTTTATTCAAGTCCCAAAGGGCAATTAATGTTACAGCAAGTATAAAAGAGAAAAAACAGACATAAAAACGAAGAGACATCCGATCAAAGTTCTAAAAATGAGGGACAGTGTGCCAAAGCAACATCAGATACCCGTCCATACAAGATAGGGAGAGTGGCAACAGTTTATCATCATCAACCAACAATTACTACTACCATCAGTAATGTGTTATAATAAATAAAAATAGAAATCAGCCAATCAACCCCAACAATCAGATATTACTTCTCCTGCCTTGTTATGAATTAAAAAGAGAAATTGCTGTAGGGACAAAAGAGTGCTTGTACCAGCTACTTTTCATACAGAGAATTTTAAGCCAGAAGGCAGAAACTCGAACTCGACATGTTAAGGATGAGAGCTGTCAGCAAGAATGGCACTAGTTTTCCTGATGATGTCCTCTATCTTCCTGGTTTTAGTGAGAAGGTGAGCAGCAGCGTTCTGGATCAGCTGCAGCTGTCTGATTGACTTTTTGGGCAGACTTGTGAAGACACTGTTGGAGTAATCAATGTGACTAAAGATATACGCATGGAGGAGTTTCTCTAGATCTTGTTGGGACATTAGTCCTTTAATCCTGAAAATGTTCTTGAGATAGAAGGCTGACTTTGTAACTGTCTTTATGTGTCTCTGAAGGTTCAGGTCTGAGTCCATCACTATACCCATATTTCAGGTCTGATCACTAGTTTCTAGCTATAATAACTGAAGCTGCGTCCTGACTCTAGATTGTCCCTCTTTAGGTCCAAAGATAATAACTTCAGTTTTGTTTCTGTTCAGCTGAAGAAAGTTATGGCACATACACACATTCATTTGTTCTAAGCATCTGTTCAGTGCTTGGATGGGTTCAGAGTCACCTGGTGACATCGTGATGTAGAGCTGTGTATCATCTGAGTAGAGTAGTAGTTAGTTATGGTAACTAATCTTGTTATAATCTGAGCTAGTGGGAGCATGTAGATATTAAATAGGAGGGGTCCCAGGATTGAACCTTGGGGTACTCCACATGTGACTTCTGTGTGCTCTGATGAGAAGTTGTCTATTCTTAGTTGTCTGTTCTTTAGGTCAGAACCACTTTAGGTCTGGAACCAGTCCAGTATTAGACCAGAGAGTCCGACCCAGCTCTCCTTTCACTTCAATAATATCTCATGGTCAACAGTGTCAAATGTTGAGGTCCAACAGAACCAACACTGTGGTTCTTCCACAGTCTGTATTTATGCAGATGTCGTTGAACAATTTGACAAGGGCAGTCTCAGTGCTGTGGTGAGCACGGAAGCTGGACTGAAAGATGTCAAAGCGAAAAACTGCTGTATAGATGCAGACTAGGACTGATTGGTTGAGTGACAGCATTATGTGGTTCAGATGAAGATGCCACGGTGTGAAGCAATTCTAGGGTCAGCAGTGGTTGTTATCAGTTCTGACATTGTCTAACAGGTTGCTCCCTACACAACATGTCTGATTAATGGCATCTACTGGGACCCCCACACCCCTCGACTCCTCAGACGACTTGATGCCCAGAGGCTCATCAGACCGCTGAAATCCTCATGTGCTCTCAACGAGGGATCTCCAGCGCTGCCTCACAAGTAAGAAACCTCCACAAAGCAAAAGTCTTTGAATGCAACCTCTTAATGTTCATATGATGAAAATATTTGATACAGTGAAGGTTGACTATCACCATCCCCTCTGCTCAGGCTGCTGGCCATCTGTGACATATCTGCTGATACTGGAGGCTCCATAGAGTTCATGAATGAGTGCACCACCATTGATAAGCCTTTCTGCATATATGACGCAGACCAGCACATAGATCACGACAGGTACAACGCAGACAGTTCAGTTCAGTTTATTTATATAGCGCCAACTTTCCAAAACAAAAATTCAATCATACATACATTCCAGTTGATCCTAGTTATCAAACAGTACAGTAAGCTCAATTAATTATTCAAAGTAGTTCAAAAATTTTCAAAGGAAACCCAGCAAATTGCATCGAGTCACTGACTTGCAGCATTCACTCCTCCTGGACAAGCATGTAGCGACCGCATGGCATTGTGTCGGTGACTCCACAGCAGTCCCTCATACCGAGCATGCATGTAACGACAGTGGGGAGGAAAAACTTCCCTTTAACAGAAAGAAACCTCCAGCAGAAGTACAAGCGACCATCTGCCGCGACCGACTGGGGGTTTGAGAAGACAGAGCAGAATGCACAAGAAAAACAGATGAACTGATGTAAGATTATTTTCGGTGTTCATAAAAAGTAAAAAGTTAATAGGAGAAGGAGAATGATTAGTTGATTGCAGCATTATCTCAGCTGAAGCCCTCCTCCAGGAAGGCATCCCTGCCAAACAGAATGCCAGACCAGGTGTAGCTTCTATGGAGAGAAAAATAACTGAGACAAAACAAAAAGTTAACAATTGAAATAACAGCAAATAATGCAAATTGGAGAGTAGTTGAAGAAGAAAGTGAGAAAAAGTGGTCAGTTTGTCCTCCAGTACCCTAAGCCTATGGCAGCATAACTACAGAAATAGCTCAGGATAACCTAAGCCAGTCTAACTATAAGCTCTATAGTGCATGTTTCTGAGACCCGAATCAGGCGTTCTGATGCTAAACATTAACAACAATGCTAATGTTAGCTAAAAGTAACTCCGTAGGATGTGGAATATCACATGTTGAGCAACAGTGACTTACTCAACTCAGTATGGAAACAGTAGTGTATGCTAAAATAAGCTAAAATGCTAAAGTTAGCTTAAATGCTGTCAGTAGCATGTGGGGTATCACTAGCATGTAGACTTGCATTGACTTACTCCAGTCTGCTAAACATAGCTAATATATCAAAAATGAGCTAAAATGCTTATTTTAGCTCTAAAGCTAATGTTTGCATGAGGGCTATCTCTAGCATGTAGGTTATCACTATAATGCTGATTAACGTGGTTTTATTCCATTTAATATGCAAACATTGGTTTACACGCTAACATTAGCTATAATGCTAAGGTTAGCTTAATTGCTGTCAGTAGCATATGGGGTATCACTAGCAGGCTGACCTACATTGACTTACTCCATTCAGTATGCTAAAATGTTCAGTATGCTAATACATAAAAAATGAACTACGATGCTTATTTTACCTCCAAGGCCTACATTAGCATGAGCACTATCACTAGCATATAAAGCTACTAATATGTTGACACTGCAAATAGGATTTAGGTTATCACTATAATGCTGACTAACATGGACTTATTCCATTTAATATGCAAGCATGGTTGTCTTAGCTAAAATTAGCTCAAATGCTATTGCTAGCTAAATGCTGTCAGTAGTATGTGGGCTGTCACCACCATGTTGACTAACATTGACTCACTTCATTTAGTATGCTAAACTTAACTCTTATTTCAAAAAAATGCTAAAATGCTCGTTTTAGCTATAACGCTCATGTTAGCATGAGGGCTATTACTAGCATGTTGAGTGACAAGCATGTTGATACTACCATTACAATGTGTGTTCACAAACCTTGACTTATTTCATTTACTATGTAAAAGTTATGCTTTTATATGAAACTAAACTAAAATGCTAATGTTAGCTTAAATCCTACCATTAGTCTGTGGGTTATTACTACCATGTTGACCTACTAGCATGTTGACACTATCATAAGAATGAAGTATCACGCGCACGGATTCTTCGTCCTAAGTCAATATCCCAATGTTTTCTCAGCTTAAAATGTAGAGTGTAGGTAAGGAACTATGAGGTTTTTATTTTTGAAATTTTCAGTGAGCTTCATTTTAAAAGGCCAAACCAATCCCATGTGTAACAGTGCTTGAATCAAACCTGTCATATTTTGCCCAAAGCTGCAGTTACCTGCTGTATAAAATATGAAGGCTTTTATTTTTGTAGGGTACATGTAGCTCTTATTTTGAAAGTCCAGTTTGGTTGTCAGTTTAAGCGGGTTAAGTCTCATGATTCATATTGAACTTAATTCATCTTAAATGGTCAAACTATTCCCATGTGTAATAGTTCTTAAATATGATATGATACGATCAGCTTAGTGTGGGTTTTTGTGCGTGCGTATGTGTGTGTATGTAGGTGTTATTTTGAAATCCAGTGTGGTTGTCTGTTTAGGCTGGTCAAGTCTCATGACTCAAGTCAACCAAGTGCCTTTGGAAAGCAACCTTGTTGCTTCTAGGCACTGTTCTTCTCCCAAGCTGGAGTCTTCATAGATCAAAGCTGTGGCTGTCCCACTAAGTGTGTTGTTGCTATGGTAATTAATGTCCCTCTGCCAACTGACATGTCAGTTACGTACACTTTGGAGCAGATACAATTCTAATCTTTAGAGCCAGCCAGTTTGACTGAAAAAACCTTTCCTAACAGCTCCTTCCCATTCAGGAACCGTAAGAGGTATCAGAAAAATTCTCGAAACATGAGTGAGGGCTGTCTTTCGTCTTTGATAGTCCCGCAATTCACATCTATACCTCATTCACAGTGAAAAGCACGGACAAGAGAAAGATGGTGTGCGAAAGGTGGTCAGATCATGAAACTGGGAGGAAAATGAATGGCTGAACGTCCCCCTTATCCTCCTACAACAGTTCACTCTGAACCACTTTAACAGAAAACCATCAGCCCTAGAGGAAATTTGAAAACATTTTGTGAAAGCCAACGGGCGGTGCAATATCATGACTGTAAATCTTGCCATTTGAGCAATATTTGTAGGCGTGACGGCAAATTTAAAAATAATCTGGGCTCTGAAAGCCTCTTGGTCCCACACTGAGTGGTAGTTAATTGCAGTTACACTCTAAAATCCAGATTTTTCCAAAAACTTTGGGTTTCTTACGGGCATGTTGTGGAAAAACTGTAAGAGGTAACAACATACCATCTTCACTTCTGAACAAAGCATGGATGTATCTACGAACTGAAAGTTAAATGTCATTTCTAGGTGAATCCATGATGACACAATAAATCCTCAAAAATAGTGGGTTTTTAGGACGTCTTCAAGACCTCACGCCATTGACTTACAATGGGGTTTTGGGGGGGTGATTTTTGGCTAATTATGTTGCCATGGTAACTTGAAATGCCAACATGAGTAATAGCACACATCTCGAGATCGAGCTGCACGTTTTGATTTATATATTGTGGGGGTGCACGCTACGGTTCGGGCTGCGTTAACAGTGAAAGCAGTTTCAAGATGGAGAGTAATAGGTGCTACCATGCACTGCATGGGAGGCACTGCTCTCCTATGCATTGCTATGGCATGCCCCAACTACTGTCTTCTACTGTGTTTATCTGAGATGCTGAGGAAATTAAACATGGAACAGACAAACGTTTTTATAGCATTGTCTGATAAAGCTCTTCTATAATGAAATTTTCTCTCAGATTTGGAATACTCAGTTAAAATAAACTCAAAAATTATTAAAAATTGGTCAGACAGCACAGGGTTATGGGGAATTATTATTTCTTCACACTCAATGCCATATGTCAGCACAAGGTTGAAAGTATGATGACACAAGTGGGTAGGACTGTGAATTCTTTGAGTAAAGCCAACTGAGTCCAAGATAGCATTAAAGGCTACATTTAGGCTATTACCCTAAATCTCAACATGAATGTTAAAAGCTCCAACTATAATGATCTTACCAGTATTTAACATTAAATCAAATTAAAAAAAAAATCTGAGAAAGGATCTAAAAATCGAGAGTAATGGCCTGGTGGACGACACAAAACAATAAACAAAAGTGGTTTTACTGCTTTGCTACTAGGAAGATTAAGGGTTAGATGAACTGTAGCTATTTATAGGCGTAGGATTAATTAATAGATCTGAATGAAAAATAGCTGCAAGGTGGTGGAGGAGTACTCCACCTCGCCTTGTACTTCGAGGAATGTGAAAATTTAAATAATTAGAAGGGGTTGACTCATTTATAGTAACATAATCCTCTTGCCGCATCTAGGTTTCTGTAAGACAATGAAATAAATAAATAAATTCTGACAGCTCATATTAAGTCAAGTTTATTTGTATAGCACATTTCAGCAGCAAGGCAGTTCAAAGTGCTTTTCATCATAAAAACATCAATCAAGTATAAAGCAAAATCATCAAAACATCAAAATCATCTAGCAAAATCATCAAAATTATCTAGCAAATACACATGGAAATCATCAAAATCATTGGCAAAAACATTGATCAATGATTCACTTGATTCATATAATGTCCTTCCTCGCTAACATTCACTGTAGCTATTTACAGATTTATTAGCATCAACAACTTTTCTGAAAGATGCACAAACTTTTTCTGAGGTCAACAGGCCTCCATGAACATGTGATGTTCATAGTCTGAACTGAGGACCTTACATAGACCCCAGAGACTAATAATAGACCATGTTGTGTGCGTGTGCAGTGTGGAGGGAAATGGGATCCTCATGTGCTCCATCGACAACCTTCCTGCTCAGCTCCCGATTGAAGCCACCGAGTACTTCGGAGACCGACTCTTCCCTTACATCTGGGAGATGGTAAGCTATGTGGCTTCAGTTGTATGGAGAGCCCTTTCATTCAAAATTGAATAAATAAACACTGTTATTAATAAATTATTATTAAATATTCCATGAAATTATTTTCCCCATGAAATAAAACTAAATAAACATTTTAAAAGAAACGGTTACCTTATTTGTTTATTTCTTTATTTATTTGAAGATTTATTTGAAGATTCATTTATTTCAAGATTTATTTATGTATTTATTTCATTATTTATTCATTTCATAATGTTTTATTTTGTGACACTTTTATTTTGTAAAGCTACTTTACGTATTTCATGGGCTTTTATTTTTTAGCTCCTTTTTAATTTCGTGTTCTTCTATTCAGATAAGGGGGCGGGGTTTTCTCTGGAGAGCGGCTCTGGTCAGAGTGCAGCGAGCTGAGACATAGCGATCTTCAGTACATCTGCATGTTGAATATGCCAGGCTGAGAGCCATAATGTACCGGTGTTGTGCCAACGTAGTTATGCCTGACAGAATTTGTGTTCCCTGCATCGCCATGACATGCCTTGCTTTCCCTTGTAGGGGCGGGGGGGGGCGAGAGCGTTAAGCCTTATTCATGTGCTCTTGTTTTGAAATGCTTGGTTCTTCCGGGGTAGTCATTGCCTCGACTGGGTTGTGTTGATTTGAGCGGGTTGTGAAGAGCTTTCGATTAAATGGAGACAAGTTCCCTCAGTACTCCAAAAGTATTCCACCTCTTTCATTGTCCTGGGACAACAGTTCAAGCCCTTATAGCTCGCATGTTTCACCCTCATGCAGATGCGCTGAAGTTCGGGGTCTCTCTGCTCCCTTCACTCTGACCAGCGGCAGCCCCACTGCACAGTGAAAACGCCACCCCCTCATTTGAATATAAGAAGATGAAATAAAAGAGCCTGAAATAAAGCTGGAGCTAAAACATAAGTCAGTGAAATACATAAAGTAGCTTTACAAAATAAGTGTCACAAAATAAAACACCATTATTACATGAATAAACAATGAAATATATAAATAAATCTTGAAATAGATAAATAAATCATGAAATAAGTGAATAAACAATTAAATATATAAATAAATCTTGAAATAGATAAATCATGAAATAACTCTTGAAATAAATAAATCCTGAAATGGATAAATACATTTTGAAATAAATAAATGAAAGAAATCAACAAAGGTAAAAATTTCTTTTTAAAATATTTTGTTTTATTTCATGGGGACATTCATTTATTTAATGGAATATTTATTAATAATGTATTAATAACAGTGTTTATTTAATTTTGAATGAAATGGCTCTCCACACAGGTGAAGCT
The DNA here is from genome assembly GCA_014839685.1 of Anableps anableps. NCBI lineage: Eukaryota > Metazoa > Chordata > Actinopteri > Cyprinodontiformes > Anablepidae > Anableps > Anableps anableps. The sequence continues at coordinate 881,208 of CM026073.1, forward strand.
GTAGGTTTTTCCATCTGGTGGCAACTTCTGCTTTGTCCTGCTGGGGGAGCGCTGCAGCAGGTTGCCTTGGTGACCTCTGACTGATATTGTTTGGTCTCTACACTCTAATTTTACCGATGAACTGTGTTGTTACAGTTGCTCTCAGATGCCACCAAGCCGCTCAGTGAAGAGGAGTTCAGCCCGCAAGTCAGAGATGTAAGTGATGTCATTTTATTATTCAGATGTTATTGATTAGTTTGGTAGGGAAAGGAGGAGGATTGTTTAAACTTTTTACACCAGATGTTATTGCAAACAGAATAAAGTTTGTAAGACAGTTTTATCCAAAGTGACTTAAAAATGAGGACATATACATCATAGAGACTAAAACATCTTAGTCTCTATTTTTTTTGTTGCAAAAAAATTCAAAATGGAAAAATTCTCTAAATCTTTACAAATATAGATTGATTTCATATGCATGGATGTATGAAAGCCTTTATTTATGTAAATTGTAATTATTTTTTACTTACAGCTAATGAAAATATGAAACTTAAAATTAGAATATTACATCACACCAATAAAACTATTTTTAAAAACAGAAATGTGGGCTTTTAATGAAAAGCATGTTTAAAACCTGCTTAAAAGTTGCCAGTTTTAAAATGAACTTTTAATCTGAAAAATGAGACTCACCAGGACGTATATTCTAATTTAGTGAATATGACTGTGTATAATAACAGAATCTGAACCACTGAAAGGATGATATAAAGAAATTCAGTTTGACTGGAGGCCTATGGGCTTTACACACAGAGAATGACATTGACAGGAGAAGGTTTCTGCCACCCAGGGTGAACCCAACCTGAAAACCGAGCCCACTGAAACGTGAATGGGGTGTGTTTTATAAGAAGGAGCTTTTAGCTGTATGATTTCCTGTTGGAACAGATGGATGTGTGAACAGATTCTGTCTCCAGAGAACAAGTTTAGGGCCCGTCTTTATTCATACTCCTACTTTATTTCATTTTTCATTGTGATGACAGACAGTAAGACAACCTTTTCTTTCAGTTCTGATTTATTGTGACCATCTAAACGTGTTCATGTCTCCAGGCCATCATCACCTCTAACGGAGCGCTCACCCCAAAGTTCGAGTACATTGAAAAAATGAGAGAGAAAAGGTACGTCTCCCTGCTGGTCATGGAAGGTTGGTCCTTTCTCTTGTTCTGAGTAACCTGAGCTGAACTTCTGATGTCACCAAGCAAGCAGCTCTGACAGCTAGTCTTAGTCCGACTCCTTGTTGTTCCTGCACGGTGCTGCCTTCAGGGTCAGTTTGCTAAAAGGCAACATTTAGTTGCCACCAGTAAACAAAGCCTGTCTTGAGAGATGTGGGTCAGATCTAACCCTATTTCCATCATGGGAGAAGAAGCGGAGGTGGTTGAGGGATATAAATACCTCGTTGTTCATCTAGACAGCAGACTAGACTGGAGACTCAACAGTGAAGCGTCTACAAGAAGGGACAAAGCAGACTGTATTTCTCGAGGAAGCTAAGATCCTTCAAGGTTTGCAGCAAGATGTTGCAGATCTTCTATAAGGCTGTTGTTGAGAGTGTCATTTCCTCTGCCGTCATCTGTTGGGGCAGCAGCATCAGGGCCAGGGACCTGCTTCATTTTATTAACGACATTTAATAGAACAAGAAGGGCGAAGTTAGGAGGGAAAGTGTCAGTATATGTAACTTGCAAGCAAGCTGTAGGATACTCACTGTTTCCAACCGTCCAGACTCCAGTCAAGACAGGAGGATGATTTTTAATATCATTTTATAAAGATTGAATTTTTGTCAGTAATAAATATTTCAGTTTTGTTGTGTAATTGTAAAAAGCTCAAAGAGGCAGAGAAATCCCCTTAGACTCCAAGCAATGATGCTAACTAGCATGTCACTGAGCACAGTGCTGCTCACCGTTTTCACAGGGTCAGGGAGGAGGAGTTAGGCTGGTATGGTGGGGTTAGAGCAGCTGTTGACTCTGACTCATCTGTTGTTATGTGTGGTAAAGGGAACAGGGACAAGTTAAATATATGAATATCTTACTAAATAGTTTCATTCACTGATTAAATGCTGGTGAAATAGAGACTAACAGTAGTCTGTAGCTAAGCTAACTAAGCTAAAAGGTTGATAATCACAAACTACAGTCTACCCACCTCTCTTGAAGAAAAACTGGATTACAAATTGACACTTTATTTTGTCTGTCTTCTTTTTCTTTTTTCTCTTTTTTTGAAAACCTGACTTTGTTTTTCTTGGAAGCATGGTTATGATCAATGTCATTCCTGTCTGCGACTGATTGCCACTACACACTGTCACCTCAAGTGCACTAACACAGGAACAAACCGTTTCATGCAGACACAGAGGGGTGTTAAGTTAATATGAATGTTTGATATTTGGTCTGGGAGTGGTAGAATTTAACTTTTACTGCCAAAAACAAGTAAAAACAACAATATCATTAATTTTACTATTGACAGGGGCCTCAAAATATTTGTATTATTTATATATAAAAAGTTGTTTTGTTTTTTTTTCTTTTGTTGTGGGAGACCCCTATCTGTCAGGGGCCCTTGGAATTGTCCTAACTTTCCCCCCTATATGGCGCCCCTGCAACCACCCTCTCTCTCTGTGTCAGATCAGACATGTTTTTTCTAATTCCTGTTACAGAAATACCCAACACAGCTAGTGATCTGCTGGCCATATCTCAGTTGTAATACTGCAGAATATGTTTTTGATGCTGCTATGGTAACATACCTCAAGGCTGTTGGTCTCATCAAACCTCCACAACCCTTTCATTTAGCTGCTAAGCTACTACCTGCCTCCACGGGCTAAACTGATCCGTCCGTCTGTCTAAAGCTTCCAGTGCCAAGGCTGGAGGAGAGGGTTGTGGGTAGGGCTGCACAATATATTGCAATATATCATTATCGCAATATCGGTGTGTGCAATATTCATATCGCAGAAGACTGTTCGGAGTGCAATAAATTTTGGCTATTATATTTTGAGAGGTCTGAAATTAGAAGTGCCAAAAATGCTGAAGTTCACATAGAGTAGGAAACACAGATTAGAGAGGAAAGAAGAAAACAAGCATTTATTGCACCTGATATCATCATCACAATATTTACCACTATTTTCACCAATTCAAGATTTTATAATATCGTGCAGCCCTAGTTGTCTGGAACACCCCAAGCAAGTCACTGTCCATCATTGTGGACAGGATCAGACGGACAGGATGTAATCCAATCATTTACATGCATAATCTGATCTATCCAAGGGAAAGGGCTCCAGGCGTTACTCCCTGTGTTACTGTAATAACACATGGACAGTCGTTTACATCAGGGTTACCTTCCATATGATGATGTACTGAAAACCATTTCAGAATGAAAGAAATATGCCTTCCTTTGTAAGTGTTAAAGGCATGATTCTACAAATCCAAAGCTGCGTTTCCACCACAGGAACTCCCCTCTACAAGAACCAGAACCAAGTCAGCAGGGAGAAATCTACCTGGAAACAGGCCAGCTCGAGAGGTGGGACTTCTGGACTCTGAGCTAAAAGTGGAGCTGGGTCTTTATATGTGGTTAGTGGAGCGTTTCCTTCCTGGACATTCAGAGTTCACTGTTGTCATCTCATTCTGGACTCTGCTGAGATCTGTGTACCCAGACTTCAGGGGCAGAAACCCAGAGTGGAACTGCAGCTCATAGTCCGTTCCCCCATCCTCTCCCATCTTTGCTGAGCTGGGTGTGTTGGATCTACAGCGGGGCTGGCATTATGACAGGGAACTAAGTGTTGATGGCTAACTGTTTGCATGGAGTTTGTCAGTGTGCTGGTGTGTTTCCACAGCGGGAACTTGGGCCAAATCAGATCACCAAGGCAGAAATATACACCAAAAATCTGCCCTAGTAGACAGGTAGTACTTTTGTGGTGACAAGGATCTAAACATTTGTTTTCTGGCTGAATATTCTCAGCATCTTCGTTCAGTCATTTCAGTCATAAATATTCTAAGCCTGGTCCCCATGAGGAAAAGGACTGTTTTGGGGTGAGGGATTAGGTTTAGGACTAAGGTATGAATTGAGTTTAGTTTGGGTTAGGGCTAGGCATGTAAGGTAAGGTTAGGCTGTAGAAATGGATGGAAGGCATAGCAAAGTCTTTGTATAGATAGAGAGACATAACGTGTGTGCTTTGATGCTTCTTCAGGACACCAATCTGTAATATTAAATTCTTCTCAGAGTATAAATGCTATAAAATCATCAAACATTTAGACATTTAGAACAGTGGTTGGTGATCCAGCAGAGCTTTCTCTTCTGTTTGGCTACAAAAACGCGCAGCTTTGTTTTAAAGTTTGGTGCCGTTTCACCTTTCCATAGTTTGGAGCAACTTGCCTTGAGTTGTACAGTGTAATCGCTGTGACCAAGTCATCACTTCTGATTGTATTACTTTCAAGCCATGTTGTTTGAGGACTGTAGCCTTTTTTTCCTGCTTCCACCGACACTTGACAAGATGTCCTGATCGATGCAGTTCATCTAAAATCCATTCTCTATCTGGTTCCACAAAGTTTGGATTGACTTGCTTTGGTGTTTATATCATGGACATGCAACAGCAGCAAAGTGGCAGTGACAGGCAATAACAGAAAAGCAGACTCACACAAAGACTACATATGGGAATGAGCAACTGAGTTGGTTAATTAAAAATGTACAAGACGTGCATGTCTGAGCATTAGAAATATCACAGTTGGTGACAGTAGAAAAATGATAGAGTTGTACAGATACTAGCATGGATATAAACACTTATTGATCTTGTTGGGAGCATTGATGGACATAGAGTCTAACAGCTGCGTATTGTACTAAACATGTAAAATGGATTTGAAAGATTGATTTTTAGTCTTCTTGCCAGCAGCTCATGTGTCACATCACATGTGAACAGCTGGCAAAAACTTTAGTTTCATAAATCAGACCAACACTGCTGGGCAGATATGGGGAGTGTTGGAAGGCCCTTTTCACCTGCTGGAAGCAGGATCTGTTGATCCTAAAAGCAACTTAAGGCATTTTCAGTTGATTTGAGTCTGTGTATGCAGCTAAACTGGAGGTTCCTTACTTAGATCAGTGATGTATAAACATAAATGGTTATTAGTAAGTCAGTTTGGCTAAGATAGCAACAAGACTCAGTTCATTTGCCCTCTCATGAACTGTAACGATCTCTGCCTGGGTGAGACAGAGAGAAGGAAATAAGAGAAATAAATGGGGATATGAAAATAATGGTGGGGATGAGTTCTGGCCATTTTGCTCCTTTGCCTTCTGTTGTTTTGGTCATTTCATCTCTGACTTTTTCTGCTATGAAATATTGCTGCCTTGTTGCTTACTGACCATGCGCCAGTTCTCTCTTACTACGGGACAACTGACAATTTCTATTTCCTGTTTATAGTCTGCTATAACAAAAATGTTATGTCTCCAATTAATATCTTTGAGTAGGTTTACGCTTTGAGTTATTTTGTTTTGATCAGGGGTTATAACCATCACTGGGTTTTGTCTGAAGTTGTTGGAGTTTTTCCGTATTTGTCTCCGTAAAAGATTAAAATACTGAGCTACAGAGAAAAATAAACCAATACATCATGATTTTAAGTAAACTGATACAAAATAACTTGTTTATGGGTTCTAAATGGAAGTGAAAGGGAGAGAATGACAATGCATTGATTCGATTTTTGCTCCTGATATTGATTACAGTAATTTAAAAAAGTTGCTGATATCAATGCCCATCTTATGCTTCATTAAATAATCAATAGATCAACAAATTATGCAAAGCCATGATTTTTTTAGGGGGTTTTTTAACCTATGAAAGATGCAGCTGCATGGCTTGCTTGGGGTAGCTAACAAAATCATTTTATTGAACTACTTTGATTAGTGACTGGATTATGTGAACATGTCAAAATAATGAAATAAATGCACATTATTGATGTAAATACATCTATAAATAGACAACTTGTTGAAAAATTAGAAATAGATACAAAAAAGAGAAAAGAAGAAGAAACAATAAAATATTTTTTTTTAAGAAACAAGGAAGAAGAACCAGAGGTGGAAAGAGTACTGCGGATTTGTACTAGAGTACAAGTACTGTTACATTGCTTAAATTGTACTCAATTGCAAGTAAAAGTTCTTGTGTTAAAAAAAATACTTCAGTAAAAGTACAAAGTACTATTCTCAAAAACTACTCAGAGTATTAACAGAGTATTTACTTTTTAACCAATGGATGTTTTATTGCATTGTCAATAGTAGGCATTCGATTAATTTTACATGTATAAAATATCTACGTTCAAAGCATATTTCTCAGATGAACAAAAAAGTATATTAAAATATATTAAGTATAAAAAAGAAAATAAAGTGTAGAAAAACTAAGGCCATTTTTTTTGTAAACAGCAAAGCAGGAATTTTGTTTGTTAAAAGAATGGCAGAAATGTTTTTGAACTGGTATATAGCTTTTTAACATTTTTTGTACAAAATTTGCAACGATATTGCTCATATTTCAGCTTGTCAGAAGAGATGAAAAGTGCAGAACATTTTCCATTCACAGTAAAAGCTTGGTCTATTTCCTGGCCGTTTTCTGCAAGTTACTTGCTTTTGACGGCGTATTAGGACCAGACTAAGGTTTTTTTTTTTGTTTTTTTTTTGTTATAACTCTACACCAAAATAGATTAAAATGAAGATGAGCATCTTGTGAAGTTATAGTTGGTATCAGATTTACAAATAAATACTTAATCTTTCAATACATCAGCGTCAAATTATTATCAGCTGCGGGACTGAGAAAAGATTGTTTAAATGACTGAATCAATTTCAAAGAAAGAACCACAATCTTGTTGAGCTGCTCATGTCAGATCTTGATTACTATATTGAAGCTTCTTTTTCATTAAAATTACTTTTTTCCTCATAATTTCACAACTTTCTTCTGGCAATATTGCAATTTTATTCTACCAACAGTATAATTATTCTCATATGACTTTGTTCTTGTAATATTATGTCCTTATTCTTGTATTTTTTAAAAAGTCTCTTAGTCTGGCCCTAATACCTCGTCATACTTGCTTTACTGACTTTTGCTTCCGTTTTTCTTTTCACTGTCACTGTCTCTTCTATGGAGGTAGATATGTTTCAAAACATCCTTGTATCCTCCTCCTCTGTTTACACCAGTGTGTTTGTGTAGGCTACTTCTTCTCCTGGCCTGAATAGGCTGCCTGTTGATTAATTTGAACACTGCTGCCACCTAGTGACTGGAGTCTTGTTTATCAGTCAAGCATGATTAAAATTAATAATACAGCCTTGCTTCTTGCGAATATTATTTCAAGTTGTGGGCGTACTCAGTAGCAGTTTTTGATTTTAAAAGTAGCTAAGTAGATTACATTGTCTAAATTGTACTTAAGTATGAGTAAAATTACACAGTTGAAAGAAATGCTCATAAAAGTACAAATTACATAATTTGTACTTTTTTACGTAAAGTGCAAATCTACGTAATTACAGTAACATGAGTATTTGTAATTCATTACTTCCACCCCTGAGAAGAATGAATAAAAATGAAACTGATTTAATTAATGGGTTAGAAAAAATGAATAGGATATTATATTCCAGTTGCTAAATTAATTTATTTTTCCATTGTTATATTTCTGTTTATTTCTGAGTTTGGCAGTTAGCCCTCCATATACAACCAGCTGTCTCCAAAAACATTTCAGGCACTAAGAGAGACACTTCAGTGCGATCAGTGACACCAAGACTTTCCCCTCGTTCATATTTAGGCCACCTCCAAGGCTTGACCAGCTTTCTTCTTACTTGACCCTAAGTATGATTTTCCAGACAAGCTATCCTTCCGAAATCTTAATCCTTTTGATTAAGTTCTGCTTATCAAGATACATAAACCTCCCGAGGGAACGTTTATCTTCTCTTATTCTAATTAAGCAGCCGAGTGCTTGAGTGACCTCCAGTCAGTCGCGGTGCCGTCCATGCATGTGTGTGGTGTCACTTCCAATTAGTCTGGAGTTAACAAGTCATGTCTGATTCCTGGGAGGTTTGAGAGGCTTGGAGATGGTAGTTAGGATAATAATGCCACAAGTAAGTTTGCATGATTATATCATTATGTTCATGTTATTGTTGTCCAGAAGGGGAGATGATCCAGAATGTAAAGTGTGTTTAAAATGTGTCAGCCTATATCTTAGCTTGTTGGATAAAGGTGATTACCAGTCTCCTATTAAATATGTTTTGGGCTGGTTTAAGGTTTTTATGATTCAAAAGCAGTTTTTACCCTTTTTTACTTTATCACAGTTTTTCCATTCTTAGTGACAGTAACCACATAATTGTGTAGGTTCATTCTGAGTATTCAGACATTCAGAACTAAGTGGGCTATTTATTTCTCTTTCTGATCTTTTTTTTATGGAAAGACTTAGCCTACATCTGTGTTTCAACGTTTTTTTTTAATGCACATTTTCAAGTATTGTTGTGATAGACTGGAGACCTATCCAGGGTGTATCCCGATGGCCACTGGAGAAAGGCAAAAGCCCCCCTCACGACCCTGCAAGGATAAGCATTTTAGATAATGGATGGATGGATGAAGTATTGCATTAGAAAAGGTTGATGGAAACCGCAAAATTCAAAATCACTTCCTCAATTTTACAAAAAAGTTTTTATGCTCATTGAGGTGGTTTTTGGCTTTTCCAAAAACGAGTTAATGCACAAAAGGGGAGATGGAAACACATTTACTGAATAAGTTTGACGTAGCAAACTTTTTCAGTCTAGACCGCTAACACAGAGGGGAGGACTGTCAACCAGGAGTGGCCAGTGAGACGCACTCCGGGTTGGGATGAGAGTGGTGGAACGCTCCCATCCACTGGTGGTGGTGAAAGGCTTGGAAAATTTCAAAGTCTAAGCCTCGAGCTTGGAGGAGAGGACTCTCTTTTTTTTTTTTTTGAGATGTGTGGTCCATGCTAGTTTGCAACTTCTACATCTTGTCTATTACAGCCATGCCGAGCGTCACCATCTAGTGAAATCACTCTTTGCATAGCCTGGTTGAGTCGCTCAAAACATTAAATGAACACACGCTTAATTCCTATTTTCTTTCTTTTTTGCAACATTTTAAAAGTTTAAAAAGATTTGTGTGAGAATTGGATGGAAACATAACTACTGTAATGAAGCAGAAATTCTCCTGACTGTAAATTTGTTTTTTATTTGAAAATTAGAGAAATAGAATAGAAATATCCTTTATTGACCCACGATGGGGAAAAGTGGCAGTGGCAGGCAATAACAGAAAAAGACTCGCACAAAGAATATAAAAATATGTATAAAAAACAGAATAAAGAGTAAACAAAAGTACTGTACAGTAAGGAAAAATTTCAACATGAATACTGTGTAGTTGTAAAAATACTCCAGTCCAGAGGAATGTGCAACTGAGTTGGTTACTTAAGAATGTACAAGATGTGCATGTCTGAGCATTAAAAATACAAACCACTCATAGTTAGTGACAATAGAAAAACAGTAAAGTTGTACAGATACTAGCATGGATATAAACACTTTTCTGGTGTAGTGAACTATCAAGAGTTCATAACTATCAAGAGCTGTATAGTTATGAACGCCACTGACTGCACAGCGTCCAGTGTTTTGGATGTGAACTGAGGGAATGTTTTTACAAGATGGAGAAGACATTGTGTAACCAGTAGTGGAAAGTTGATCTGTATTTTTTATGCTTATGCTCCAATTTATTTGCACTCTTTAACAGTACTGTAAATGGATTTAGCATGTTGGTTTATGGCAAGTTTTTAGCAATAACCTGATTATTTATTTTAATTTGGCCTTTCAGTTTGTATTAAAACAGATGCTATCTAAGAAACTGGACTTTTAATTGCCATGCCATGATGATTATTGGAAACATTCAACAAATTTTAAAAAAAGATTTTTTTGGTCCATCCTGCCCAGCTCTTATCTTAACACATCACTAATACATTAGATAACACATTATATTTTGTTTAGTATGAAATAATTATGAATCAAAAACATGACTACTTGTTAGAGAAACACTGTGAAAGGGCTTATACTGTGTGTGTGTGTGTGTGTGTGTGTGTGTGTGTGTGTGTGTGTGTGTGTGTCATGTTTAGGGAAAAGGCTCAGATCCTGAAGAAAATTGGCATGAAGAGAGTTCTGCTGCTGGGCTCAGGTTACGTCTCTGGGCCTGTTGTTGAGTATCTTACCCGAGATGAGAGGACACAGGTCACTGTTGGTGAGTATTGGTGTTTTTACACTTGAAGGCTAACCCACTACCTTTACTTGCACCTTAGTCTTCCATGCCAGGAAGAACATCTCAGGTGTCACATGTAATTAGTTCAGTCTAAGCTGGGCTGTCATGGTTAAAACAGTGGTGTCTGCTGACCTTCACTCACTTTGGTGACTGGTTGTTGGATGCTCCAGTAACTGCCTGTAACGCATCTCCAGTGTTTCTGCCCTCTGAGATCTGTTTTAGATGGACCAGCTTATTCACATCACCATCATCATGTGGACTGAATTATATCCCATTCAGAACAGAGCTTATAACTCACCGCCTAACAGTTTTTTTTTGTTTTGTTTTGTTTTATTTTCATATTTTTAACATAGATACCCCAGCATTATTACTGTTTATATATATTTATTGTGTATTGGACATGATAACACTAAAGGTATTACACAAGTGTGAAAGTATCTTTTAGATTTAGTCAGTGTTTTCTCTGCTTTCTTTTCCATTTAGCATCTGTGCTTCTGAAACAGGCTGAGGAGCTGGCAGCCAAGTATCCTAACACCATCCCCATCATGTTGGATGCCAGCAGCCAGGAGGGACACCTGGCCTCTCTGGTCAAAGACCATGATCTGGTCATTAGGTACCAGGCCCATGTTCACACTGTACCATTATATAATGCAACCAGTAGCTTTTCTGTTCACTGCTGGTCAGTCTAGAGTCAGCAGTTTTCTGTCTTTTGCAGCTACATTATTATGTGTGCATTTATTTCCAACTGTGAGCTCTTCTTCCATTGCCAGACTAAGGTAATATCTCTGTTAGTTTGAGATTGAAATTAAAACATCATCCTTCCAAACTTTCCATCTGTTTTCCAGCATGCTGCCTTACTCTTTCCATCCCACCATTGCCAAACACTGCATCAGGAGGAAGGTGAACATGGTGACTGCCAGCTATCTGAGTCCTGCTATGAAGGAGCTGCAGAGCAGGTGACCAACACGAATCATGTTGAGATTTAAGTTGCTCTCTCAAGCTTTCACCACATTCTTTTACACCTACTTCAAACAGAAGAAGAGAAAAGAAACAACCTCCTAGATATTAACAGTTTTAGAGTCAAATATTTTATAGCTGCTGATATAATTATTGGTCATAAATCTGCACGATCGATGCTGTGTTGCAGTAAACTATGTACACTAAAGACTAAAATCTGTGATAACCAACAGATGTCCTTGTGTCACACCTGAATTAAAAATGCTTTGGTTTTTACCAGTGGCTGCTGGTGGAAAAAAACTTTGTAGTGGGGCTGACATGCCAATAGATTTTCCTTCCTAGTCCAGTTTAAGGATTCAAATGAACATTCGGAAAATGACAACAATTCTCCAATAATATATTATTCATCATACAGCAAAATAACATGAAGTGAGCTAAAAGTAAAAGTTCTGTTCAGTAACTTGCAAAATTTACAGTATTTAATCATTTAATCTGTGTCAACAGGTAATAACTGAATCAGACCCAAAACTATGAAAAATACCAAACTAATGTAGAAGTTTTACTCTGAACAAACAACAGACTAAATTCTATCAAAACCTAACCCTTGAGAACAGGGGGAGTAACCAGGATCTCAGAACTGAGGGGAACAAATATTCAGAGGTCTATCTAGTGATTTATCATCCTCTCCCATTCAGTCGCACTACTCCTTCGTGGCTGAAATCATGCATAATCACTAACAGCCACAGTGCAGCGCCAGGAGACTGGCTTTAGCTCTTTAAAATATATACTAACAAAATCTAAAGTTTTAGCTCTGGTTGAGTTGACACAGTTATCGTTGATACAGTTACCCTGTAGATACTCTGTAGCCACATCATCAAGAGCCAAATGGCAACAATTAACATGAAATGTTCAGTAAAACACCATTCCTGTAAGCAAATTATTACTTAGTACACAAGATGGAATGGAAATGACAAGATAACAGGGTAATAAGCCACAAAATTTAATGGCATGAAAATAGAAAGAGAAACAACATTAAACAGATTAACATTTTAGTCAAATGTGACAACACATATGTGCAAAATTAATCAAGAAAAAGGGCATGACTTATAATGAAGTAGTTAAAAAAATGTCTGAAAAAATGGCCTTATCTCTGTGCTACCTATAATACAGACAACAATATGTTGGAGTGTGAATGAGTGGAATTCTGAAATATCAGTAAACCTCTGTCCTGATATCAGGCTGATTTCTCCCTGCAGCAGATCTCTCTCTCTCAGAAAGTTAGAATCTCTCCTAACCGGAGAAGACCCTGCATCATCGTCCTGCTGCTGGCCTCTGGTCTAATCTCTCCTCCCTGACTCTTTGCTCTTTCTGTTGTGGCAATAAACATTTCTGTTAAACATTTGGAGAGCAATATTGAGCACTTCTGCAAAGAAATGAATAAAGTGATTGGATTTATTCCTGGCATTAACTAACGAGCAAGGGATGTAACATGGGTAACAACACCACTAGTATTCTTGTTAACTAGCTTAATATGATTTACTGGCATGGGTTAACTGGTCATCATCATTACTTAACTTACACTGTTGGAAAAAAACTGCAATTTGTTTTCACTTTTGCTGGCTCTGGCTGGTTGCTGAACATGACACACTCTGTGCAGCTCCGCTCAGCAGCATGTCTCCCCTCAGTGATCCACAGGTTTAACACTAATGTCTGCACTCGTGGTGTGTTTAAATACGTCTTGGAAAATGTCATTACCACATCTTAACAATGGATTAAGCAGTTGTAACGGCGGAATAAAGTGCAGAGGACAGAGGGTACACATGGGCAGTGCGGGGAACACACCGCATACATACCTCGCGTCCATTACGCTCATGCTTGAGAATCAGCTTATGACACCGGACAGCAGCGGGCCCTTCTACCTCAAACAACTAAAACACACTGGTATAGGATGGAATAATCTCAGCTACAAACATAAAATTAACTCAGAAATCCAAAAGACTTGACCAGGTTCTGCTGGAACCACACCACCAACCAATCCCTCTGACAGTCAGGCGCTCAGCAAAATCTTAGATATGTATGTTCATAGATCTGAGTCAGCAAACAGGACTTCAGGTCCTCCTTGTACAACACCACATCAGAATGGCCATCTGACCCAGCAAACATTGTGATATGAACCAAACATTAACTTTAGAACAGCAGCAGCAGAAACTCAAAAAAGGAAGCAGGGGCATCATCGTTATTAATAGTTTAAAAAAAGGAAATAACAAAATTTATTCAGAGCAATATTGCCATTATGCAAACCAGAACAACATAAGCAACAAATTAACCACAGCAATGTTAATAACTGATCACCAGCAAAGAACAAATGACGGCAGCTGATAACCAGAAAAAAAAAATAGCAGAGCAATATGGAAGCTAAAAATAATAAAACATGCTGAGCAATAGTAGATGTAGCTTACCTGCCATCTGTAAAATCCTCTACATTGTGTTTCAAGATGGAGAATTTAGTCTATCGTCAACTTTATTGCCATAGCAGTCCGAAACTTTCCTACGTTTTCTGTAGCAGGGGCAAATTATTTTTTTTTTCAAGAACCCAATAGACATTAAATTTAATGATGCTGATTGGCCAAATATTTTTGATTTTTCCAGAGCAACCACACACAATTGGATGTCTAACTCCACTCCAGGAGTGGTGTTCACTGTCGCCCCAGGAGAGAAATGACTTGATCCTGTTGGGGGAAATTCACAGGGGAAGTGTTGTGTGAATAATTCAGATTACATTTAGGCATTGAATTATCAATATCACTTTTTCTTAATATTCAATTTTTCAAATGTTTGTATGGTAATGATGGGTCTGGCAACACCAATGCGTTGGCACATACTTTGAGCTCATAGAGCAAAACCCTGTGACGGTGCGCGTATCGCTATAAGAAAGTGGTGTGACTGATACAGGAACCATTTCGAACTGACATTTGATGCACCAAACTGTGTTTATGAGGAAGTGTATCTATCAACGGGATGCATCTGCCAAAAGAATCTCTGATCTTTTCCGGTTCATCGTCAAATTTATCAAGAATTATGGAGCAGCCTCAAGCCAAAAGAAAGGTTTCCACTGTGTGTGGGACCATTTTCATCTCATATCGGAAAATAAGGTATTTGTTTTAATTTCCTTGTTGTTTCATCCTGTTCCTCTCAGAGTTTCCAGTTGATCTATATGAATTCAGATTCATTTCAAAGTGACTCTTAGTTTACTATTCATATTATTTTCTGCAGATTAAATGTCGCATTTGTTCAACAGAACTTTTGTATTTAAACAAAACCACCTCCTCAATGCTGAGGCATTATAGGGCCAGGCATGAGAATGAAGTCCCAGATACACCCAGGATAAACACAGGTATACAGCCATTCTACAACTTAATCACAGTTGCTTTATTGTTAATTAATTCCTATTAATTTATTCTTTATCTCATTTTAACCATCAAGCTTCCAGGAAGTAGATGCTGGATGAGGCTCTGCTGAATTTCATCCTGAAGGACCGCCAGCCCCTCAGCATTGTGGAGAGTGAAGGGTTCAGAAAACTGGTTCAGGTCCTTCAGCCCTCATATGTTTTGCCAACCAGAAAGGTTTGTGAGGAAATTAAACTAAAGCTGTAGTTGATATATCAAATTTATTTACTCTTTAAATTAAATATATTGATTTGCTTTTGGTTTGACTTGGTGTAATTTTCAGACCTTCAAACAAATGGTGGCCAAAAAATACGAGTAGGAACGGGACCTAGTGAAAATGCAAGCTGTGGCAGTGAGTATATCAGCTGACATGTGGACATCTATGAACATGGAGGCTTACTTGGCTCTTACCTCTCATTACATTGAGAATTTGCAGTTGTGTACATCTGTGTGAGGAGTGCAATACTTTCCACAAAGTCACACTGCTGACAATTTGGCCCAAGTCAAAAGGGGCATGATGGAGGACTGGGCCATAACCAGTAAAGTAAAGTGTCTTGTGACCGACGCAGCACCAAACATGATTGCATCCACTAGACAGCTCCAAATTTGGCACTCAATTTGCATTGCACATAGTCTCAATTTATTAGTTAGAAAATCATGTGTTCAGATCCCTAGACTTACATCCATCAGACACAAAACCAGACACATTGTGACATACTTCAGATCAAGCACTACAGCCAAGGAGAAGCTTGCTCAAGTGCAGCAACAGATGGGAAGACCAACCCTGAAACTTATCAATGAGGTGACAACACGCTGGCACAGCACCTATGAAATGCTGTCATTGCTACATGATGAGAGGGAACCAGTGTGGGTGTCTCTGGCCTCTCTAAAAACAGATTTGACTCCACTTACAGCAGATGAGTATACCATCATAGGAGAAACACTTCTTGTGCTTGCTTCTTCCCATCAAACTACAGTGGTGTTGTCTGAAGAGAAGTGAGTGTCAAGGTCAAAGGTCATCCCGATGATGAAAATGCTCTATGTTGCATCAGAGCGTAATGCTTCAACCTTACACACACAGGCAGCCATACACCTACATGAACACCTTAAGCGTTGAGTCACAGACACTGCTTCCAGTCTGGAGTCATTAAGTGTGTTGACCTTAGCAACACTTCTAAACCCCAGATTTAACTCACTCGGGTTCCGCAGTTGCTCCAAGTGCAACGAGGCCATCAGTAGGCTGCGGCCAGAATGTGCGTCTGTAATCAGACGCACAAATGAGCCCCAGCCAGGACCATCTTCACAACAGCTGTCTGCACCCACTTCAGGCATGTTATTCAGCATTATTTTGTTGTTGTTTGGAAATCATGTGCTAAAATGCCAGTTTGCTGTTTTTTAGATGACCGTCGTCAACATTTCAACATCAAAGTGGGCAGGCAGACCAAAAGTGCCACAGCTGATGCCATCCAGGAGGTGCAGAGATACTTGGCAGAAGGCAATATTGCCAGGTCCCAGGAACCTATGAGACACTGGGATAACCAAAAGACTATCTATCCAAACATCTTCTGCCTTTCCTTAGAATCTGCACTCCAGTCTCATCTGTGCTGTGTGAGTGGGTGTTTTCTACAGCTGGAGAAGTTCTATCAAAAAAGCGTAACAGACTCAATCTCAAAACGTTGGAAATTTTTTTTTTTTTTTTTTAAATAAAAATTTGTAAAAAAAAAAAAAAAATCCCAGTCCGCAAGCATCCTCATTCACAACATGTTCACTTAGATTTTCACATTATGATGCATGTTCACATTATTTATTGACGGTATCTAAAAATATCAAAGATATTTTAAATTTAAATGAAGATATGAAATAATACAATATAAAATACAATGACTTAAATTATATTATTATATATACTAGGTCATCAAATCAGTGTCTGTTGAGTCTGTCAACTAGGTTGCTTGTAGGGATTTTTAAGGTCCAGCAGGTGTCAGTATTCAGTGACAACAGTATCAACAGTATCAATACAGTTTGGCAATGTGTCAAAATGCTTCATGATGCCTCATCTACTCATCACTACTGTATAGTTATTAGATCTTCCCCTTCCACATCTGACAGGGCAGCGCCCCCTATGGACCAGCTGCCACTGATTTTCACCCAGTAGCTGGTGTATGGCAAGTCGTTTTAACATAAAATTGGTTTTGCCACACTTACATTCCAGTTATCTGAAATTAGTTTTTGACGAGACATATTAGTAAATTAAGATATCTCTAATTATATTTTGTCTACAGAAAATACCTATTTGAGATATCTCTAATTCTATTCTGACATGATTCATACATGACGTCAGATTTATCATTGAGTTGTATGGAGGTTTCAATTCAAGATATCTACAAGGAATTTCGACTATCTGAAACACATATTTCAGATAACTAGTCATAAAGTAAATTCGAGATATCTCACTTTTAGTTCTGACTAGTCATAATTTTAATTAAAGATATCTTGAATGACACTATAATTCAAGATATCTTAAATGTATTTTTAGATGGGAGATATTTTGACTAGTGCAAATTAAACTCTATATATTGAAAGCAAAAAATGACTAGACAAAACTAAATTAGAGAGGTCTGGATCCGTAATTTGACTTGTCAAAATTCCTTTCAAGCTATCTCCAAATGAATTAGACATATCTTTATTTAGACGGCTTTTCTATTTCACATATCTTGAATTAGTATTCTGTCTAGTCAAAATGTCACAAATTTACATAGTATTTAATAAAATAGAAAAAAAGATGATTTTTGAAAGTACCATTTTCAGCTTGATAGTAGCACTTTTAGCTTTTCAAAGCCGTTTTTTTTTTTTTTTACTTATGATTTTTATTATCTTTTGTTACATAATACAGAACAAGAAATGTACATATGTACATGTTATGATAAAAGAAAACAGAAGAGTGACAGGTGACAACTTGTCTTATTGCAATGTTAAGATATTTAGTTCTTGTGAAGGTTTTTAAACAGTGTCCATTTTTCCCAGAGTTCATGTTTTGATTGCTGTAGTGTTTGGATGTGTGTAAGTTTCTCCATGTTGTGAATTTCCTCCACCACTTGTTTAAGGTGCGGGGGTCCATCTTACCCCATTTCCATGAAATGGCTTTCTTGTCCGCTGCCGATTAAAATTCTAAGTATTGGTCTTTACTTGGAATGTTGCTTTCTGATAAATATCCCAAATATATGACTCTACCTGTTTTGGGTAGCTCTTATCCTAGAATTTCTTTCAAGTGTTTACAAACATCCTCCCAGTAGCATTTCAGCTTTTTACATTGCTAAAAGACATGTGAATGATCTACATCTTGCTCTCCACATATTCTCCAACAAGGTTGCTGCACCAGTATTGACCCTCCTTTTATTTTAGTGGTAATAATAATTCTTATGTTTTTCCCAACAGAACATTTCCCACGTTTTGGAGTTAGTGCTCTGTTGAGTTTCACAGATATCATACCATGTCATTGGATGTTTCCTCGAGTTCTTTTTCCCACTTTTTCTTTATATATAGAGTTGAAGTTTTTCCGTTAGTCCTTGATATAACTTTGATATAGGCTTGTCCGTTTTATTCTTTCAAAGCTGTTTTTAAATGCATTGTGGTTGTTGTAAGAGAATAGATCGGAAATTCTTTGCAGATTTCTAAAGCAGTCTTAAAGTTAACAAAGCTTTGTGTTCTCTGCATATTCCAAGCTCTTTCTACATTGTCACATTTTCTGAAAATTTTGTGCAGGACACCCAAAATTCTGCAGGCAACTGTTCAGATAGCTCAGAGGCAGCATAAGGGGACTTGCTGTTAGATGTCTGTTAATTCAGACATCTAAAAATGTCATTTTTACTAGTCATAGTTACGTTCAAGATATCTTGAATTGTAATTTGGGATGTGTGACACTTCAAATGATGACTCTGGTAACATCATTTAAGATAACATGAAAGGAATTTTGACTCCTCGAAATATAATTATTATTTTTACTAGTCAGAATGCGAATGAAGATATCTTAAATTACCATTCGGGATAATCAAAATGTAGTTTTGCCTAGTCAAAATGCATTTTTACATATCTGGAATGTAATTATGGATAGTCAGATGAAACTGATTTTATGTGAAAATGGCCTGCCATAGAGGTGTTTCTTTAGAATCTCCTCAGCATCTCTGATCTCTGATTATTACTCAGCTAAGTGCTACAAACTGGAATTACACGCACTGTTCCAAATAAGACACAGCTGGTGAAATGAATAGACCTAAGAGTGTTTCTAGAGTCAGTGCTCTCCGCTGTCGATACAGAAAAGAACGGCTACTAAACAAACTGGTTAGCCTTGGAACCAGTTTCGTGTGAAAATTGTTTGCTGAAACACTTTAAACATGTCAAGTCTATTTTTATAGCACATTTCAGCAACAAGGCAATTCAAAGTGCTTTACATCATGAAAACAACATAAACATATCAAACGGTCACCAGTTGTGAAACCAGTAACAAACATTACATTTTATGAAGTGCCATCAATTAAAACATCAATACACATCAAACATGTTGGTAAATGTTCCTGTTATTATGAATGAAAAGCAGCTCTAAACAGGTGGGTTTTCAGCCTTGATTTAAAGGAACTCAGTTTTTCAGCTATTTTGCAGTTCAAATTAAAATTCATATGTAATAGAAAGAAACCAGTTTAAAACCTACAAGTTTGAGAGTTTGTATATATATGTGTGTGTGTGTGTGTGTGTGTGTGTGTGTGTGTGTGTGTGTGTGTGTGTAAGCGTGGAGGAAGCAGGCATCACCATCGTGAATGAGATGGGACTGGATCCAGGCATCGATCACATGCTGGCTATGGAGTGTATCGACCAAGCCAAGGCTGATGGCTGCACTGTGAGTCAGCTCACACACTGTGACAGAGTGAAACATTCAATCTGCCAAATGCAGAAGTTTTCTCTCACACTGATCCATTAACAGACTGGTGGGCCACAGGCTCCTTGCTGCTGATTTAAGACCCTCATATAAATGACTGTGTTGTTTAGGTGGAGTCCTATAGCTCGTTCTGCGGTGGGCTTCTTGCTCCGGAGTGTTCAGACAATCCTCTTCGCTACAAGTTCAGCTGGAGTCCGTATGGCGTTCTCCTGAACACCATCAGCCCAGCCGTCTTTCTCAGAGACGGCGAGGTAGAGAAGCATCAGAGGGCTGTCCTTCACAGAGTCTGTGCCTGCAGCTGCAGTTTGTCTACAGAACATGTCTAATGAGAAGTCCTCGTCTCTTTAAGGTGGTGAGCATCCCTGCAGGTGGGACTCTGATGGATTCTAGCACAACGATGGATTTCTTCCCAGGTTTCAACCTAGAGGGATTTCCCAACCGCGACAGCACCGAGTATGCCGAGCTGTATGGCATTCAGACGGCGCACACACTTATCAGAGGAACACTGCGCTTCAAGGTACAACTTTCACACCATGATGATGAGACATTGTTCAGAGTGACATCGTCATCTGAACAACTAAGATTTGCTTCATTTTTTTCTTTTTAGAACAATATTTTTTGTTTTTTCTTAGAATATTTTGGCCACAGTGGAACCATAGGTATTGTAAAAAAAAAAAAAACTTTTTCATATTTAATTCTGTTAAATAAAACATGGCAGTGATGGGTTTCCCCTTAGGATTGGTTGAACACTATTAAGGTTTGTGATTATTTTATATGGAGCATTGAGTTTAAAAGTTCAGTGAAGTTTTATAATGTCAGAACATAAATGATAATATTATCACATCTGACATGCTGTGTTATGAGTTGGTGCAGATGTTGTCTCATTATGAGACATTTTAAAAACAAGAGCAATGACAGAAACATAACAGATTCCATATGGGTTATGTATTAACCATAATCAAAGCCAAAATAGAAAAGCTGTTTGTAATGAACTAATTACTAAGCTCTCTGACGGTACCACAGCAGAACCCTAAGCATGCTGAGGTCTGAAGACAGAACTGGTGGAACTGGGTCAGGTCTCTAGGTCTCACACACCTTCTCAGCTCCGCCCACAGATTTTCTCTGGGATCAGGGCTTTGTGATGGCCGCTTGGGTCATTGTCCATTAGGAAGACCTGTTTATGGCCAAGCTTTCACTTTCTGGTTCATGTCTTTAAATATTGCTTCAATTTTTCCATATAATGTTCTTTTCTCATGCTGCCATCAATTTTGTGAAGTGACACCAGTTCCTCCTGCATCAAAACATTCCACCAACATGATGCTGACACCTCCATGCTTCACAGTTGGGATGTTGCTTTCAGCCTTGAAAGCTTCTTCTTTTTCTCTCCAGATGTGATGGCGACCATTTTGTCCTAACACCTCAGTTTTAGTTTCCTCAGATCAGAGAACACATCTTCAAAATTCATGTCTTTGTCCCTGAATCTATTTGCAAATTGTGTCTCATTATATTACTTATGGACCAGAAGCTTCTTCCTCTCTGAGTGGCCTTTCAGCCTGTGTTCGTACAGACTCATTTCTCTGTGGGTAATGAGACTCTCTTACAAGCTGTAGTGTTTTTGTTCGAACCAGACCCTTTTTCTCTCGGGGACACAGAAGCCATCTCCTTGCTGAAGAAGGCTATGATGGCTGGACATTCCCATTCTGTTTATATCTATCTGTATGTAATTGAATACGGAAATAAAACCAGGAGTTTACAAAGGCTGACCTTATCATCTGACCTTTCCCAAACTATTTAAAGCCATCTCTCTATATGTAAACTTCTGGTTTCAGCTGTAGGTAAATATTTTAGGGTGACAGGCAGATAAATATGTCTATATAAGTGATATTTACTCAGAATGTAAATAGTGTTTTATTAACACCTCATTTTGTTTTCGGTGAGAACTTCTTCCTTTCTCTCTTGGACTACCTGAACTGTCCTGTCTGTGTTTACCAGGTGACGTCCTGTTTTAGGCCATAAAATCACTAAAAAACAGCCGCCAGGTTCAGTTCTGATGATGACAGCCGCAGAGCTCCCAGGGTCCTCTGTGGCTGTTTTTTAGCTCATTTTGCTTCTTTTCACTGTTTTTGTCTGCCATTTAGCTCCTGTTGTGTTCCACAGGGCTTCTCCAAAGCCATGGGCGCTTTCGTTAAGCTGGGACTGATCAACACCGAGCCCAGTCCGATCCTCCAGCACCCTACATCTGCCGTCTCCTGGGTATGAATCTCTCCAACAAATGGTTCATAAGTAGTTCTCTACTTTATGCTCCATTTTAGTTTAATGACTGTTTGCAATCTCATCAAATGACAGAAGTCTGTTGCTGCCGATACTTGCTCATCAGCATCAAGGCTGCAGTGAACAGAGGCTCTCTGATACTCATGACTTTAAGGCAAATAGCGTTAGCTTTTATGCTTTTGAAAGTGCAGCATATTCAGGATGTTTACCAGCCATCAAGTGGTTCATTGATTTTTTTTTTTTTTTTTTTTTTTTTTTTTTTTTTTTTTCATCCTGCCACTAATCTGTCTGAAAACACTCCAGAATCTTTTCTTTGGAGATCAAATGGAAAATACAAGAGGTAAAATAAATTAGCACATTTAGGAAAGTGGGCATGGAGGCCAGGTAAAAAGACTTAAGAGACACTCGATGAAACTGATGAACTGAAGAGGAACACAGAGACGAACTCCATCACAGACAGAGAATGATATATAGGTTTAAAATTGATCAAGTGCTGAAGAAAATGAAAAAGCCTCTTACTTCTTGTTCATTTTCTTTCTTGTGTGCAGAAAGAACTGCTCTGTCAGCAGATGGGCTTGTCTTCTTCCATATCCCCAGAAGCATTTGAAGAGGCGGTCTGTAAGCAGGTTGGAGAGGATCAGTTCAGAATGGACACACTGAGATGGTGCGACACCAACATAGCAGCTCCACAAACACACTCACTGACCACAACAGTCGAGTACTGAGTTCAGAACCCAGAAAACATTGATCTACTGTGCAGTAGGGCAAAATTTCAACAGGAATACCGTGTAGCTGTAAAAATACTCCAGTCCAGAGGATTCTGCAGCTGAGTTGGTTAATAAATAATGTACAAGATGTGCATGTCTCTGAGCATTAAAAATACAAACTATTTACAGTTAGTGACAATAGTAAAAATGGTAGTTGTACAGATGCTAGCATGGATTTAAACACCTATTGATTTTGTTGGGAGCCATGATGGTGATAGTCTAACAGCTGCTCAATCAACTACCTTGAGCATAAATGCAAATATCCATAAACTAAATTATTAATGAATTAATGAAATTAATTCTAAATAAAAGAATTAGGAAAAACATAATTGACCAGACTACTATTAAATAAGACCAAGTAAACAAATAGGAAAGCTACTGAAAGGTCCCATTGTATGAGTAGTAAAATTTCAGCAAATGTATATTAAATATTTTCTTCAGTAATGGAGTTACTTTCTGTACCAGTTGCTGATGGATGACTTCTAGTTGAAATTTCAGGTAGTTACACCAAGTGGAGGAAGCGTGCATTAGTTAAGGGGCAATACAAAATAAGAGCATAACTGCAAACCATGAAAGACCAAAATAACAAAATGAAAAAAAAAAAACTATTTTTAACACTAAATTAGCTTTGTTATCAATTGGAGCCAAATCAGAATTGAAAAGAAATTGTAAAGCCAAAACCCCTTTTAATATTTCCAAAAATGTCTCTTATGAAGTTGCCATGGCCCCACATGCCTTTTAGAGGCATTATTATTGAGGTGAGGTGGAAGAATTTGGAGGCCATCCTCCTTTATGTTTTCACCCACTTTGTGTAATGCAGCAGTACATCTAGCCAACAGCCCCTCAGCATGATGCTGCCACCACTATGCTTGACAGCTGGTGCAGTTTATTTGACTATTAGGCCACGATAAGTTCTTGTCATGACCAAATGGCTCAGCCTTTACCTCTCAACTGTCTGTTAAGCCTGAAGGTGCCCCTCTCAGTCCATGTTGGACATTAGTGTTCAAGTATTGGACAGGTTTGAGCCTCTGGGGTTCTTGGTTTGTATTTGAACATCCTGACTAGCCATGGCCCAGTATGAGATTCTCACAGCATAACCAAGAGTATAAATATCACAGTTTCATGGTCTTAACTCAAACATTTCAAATTAAAATGTGTGATCTAATTCATAAAATAAGTTTTTATTATTTTGATATATATATATATATATATATATATATATATATATATATATATATATATATATATATATATATATATATATATATAAAGAAGCACATGGAGAGCTAGATTATATCAGTGAGTGGTGACAGCTCAGTAGTTTCATATATGTTTGACAAATTGATTGACAAATCAGTTCTTGTTACAGTAAACAATATTTAAAATGATTCCAAAAATGACTAATTACTAATCATCTGTGCCAAGTAGAGTGGTTGGGCCAGATTTATCCAGATATTACTGAGTGTATTTTTATCTGTTATGCCTGTTCTCTACAATTTTGATCATGTGTGGATAAAAAAAAACTTTATCTCCCATTTCTTGTTAAAAATCACTGGAGTTTATGTTGTATATCATAACAGTTCAAAAAAGTCATTAATAGCCCGAAATATGAGATTTGTGCTAATGATGGGTGGATTTTAGCTTCTTACTGGAACTGTGATCCTTACTAGATTTGTAAGGAGCAGACATGTCTATAACAGCCTCAGAGTTCCTAAGGGTAGGCATTCAGAGTCCACTGTCCTGATGTTGGAACCTGTGGGTATATGAAGGCGCCCCCACATGCCTTGCTGTCCTGCAAAGTGCTGTAAATCCAGTTCCACACTATTTTACTGTCAAGGTGTTTTCATTCCAAGACAGTCCGGGGGGGGGGCTCAGATCAGTAGGGTGGGGTGTACCTGCAATGGGTCACTTCACAAAAAGGACTAAATCATGTGGACAGTGTCATCCAGTTTACAAGAGATGCTTGTTCAGGCTGCTGGAGACAAGAAGTGTGTCAAGTATGAGCAGCATGTGAGCATGGCAAGCCATCTTAATGTTTAATGGGAAAAAAAACATCTTCAATTTCCACTTGAATTGTAGTTCATGCCTTATGAAAACAGTAATACTTTAGCAATGACGTGAAGTTTATTAAAGTAACATAAAAAACCAAAACAAAATTAGACAGGTCCTTTGAGAGTTGCTTTGAGGAGTCCCTCTTTAGAGGAAAGTCAAAGAGAGAAAATTGACCACCTCAAATACATATTCTTATGACTGGACACGTCAGTCTATACCTGTGTTTCCATTGACCATAAAATTGCACAAATGGGAATTCCGAAAGATTAAGATGAGTGCTCATGCCGTAGCTGAAGTATGTATCTGAAGTTTAAATCCATTGCTGCCAAGGTTTTTAATGACTTATCACGTATACAAACTTATTCATGTGGGATTTTAATTGCATTTCTTATTTAATGAAAACACCTCAATTGCAAAATTGTGTTTTTTCATCATTAGCAGAATATTGATGAAGTTTTACGCATATTTGTAACGGAAATATAGCTTATGAAGCCTTAACAAGATTATCCAACCTATTAGGTGTTGCAAGTAATCATTTCTCAGCAGTTCCCTGCAATAAAATCAGCAACATTACAAGGGTACCCAAATTCTTGGACAGTTTTTCACATTTGATTTAATTTTGTACAACAAAGGACTACTTCACAAAAAATCTTTGTTCTGAAAACCCTCAGATGTTCCTAGAAAATGAAATTTTGAGGATATAATTTTAAGTTGTTTAATCATATGTTTGAGTCCCACGTTTTCAGAGTTGGGATGAGCTTCACAACTACCCAGAGAAACTGGAACATCAGAGGAAATGAAACAAATGTGTTTCAACCAGCTCAGGTGTGAAAGTCTCCTAAGATCACCTGGCCTCATGAAATCCCACAATGCAACCCATCTCGATGCTAGTAATATTGTGACTATACGGCATCTTCTGTGTCAGGTGACCTTTACTAGCACTTTTGACCGACTGTTTGATGCTTCATCAGCTGCCTGGAGCACCATTGCTCCGATCATGATGCTGTGGACGTGCCAGTTCCTTGCAAACTGGACCCTTTATACTCCCATCACTGCGCTGCATGTCAGCTGAGTTATGTCCAAAATAAACCAGTTCTAACAGTATTGTTCATATTCCAGATGTTTCATCTTGTTTGTTACATTACCTTTCTGATGTGAAGCAAACTAAAATATTCAATTTTTTTAACTGAGTTTTGATTTAGTTCCTGTTCTGGGATGAAAGTGACACAAGTCACCGCTGTGATGTGACCCATGCTGAGCCGTTACTAATCTGTTAAAGCTTTGGCTTGATGCTCCACATCATGCTGCTCTTAAGAGTGGCTCCTCTGCTTGGCAACATGGGAGCACACTCTGTGCCTCCCGCTCTGACAAGGACACCTGCAGTGGTGTAGTTATACAGCCTCAAATTGAAATGAACTTATCCAAGGGTCTCTTCAGACCAAGGCTACCTGCTGTCTTTCTTCCTCTGCTGCCAGGGATGAAGAGACGAGGGCCCCGCTGGCAATGAGGAGTAAATTTCTCTGAGAGGAAAAGTGAACTGTTAGAAATATTCCATCATTGCTGTCAAAGGCAAAAAACTCAATGACCCACAGCTTAAATTCAATGACTTCATTTATTTAATTCACCAGCAAAGAAGCCAAAAAAGCAACTGCACATCCTTGTGGACTAGTCCAAGGATGAGTGGGCCCCAGCAGCAGTGCAGCAGATTTTTTTAAGTCTCTAGTGTTACGGGAACGTTGCTTTAAGAGGAATACATTGTCTGTGTCTGGGTGCAGGTTGGGGATGCTGAGCGATGACGCTGTGCCTCATGCAGACACCATTCTGGCTGCACTTGCAAAGCACCTGGAAGCCAAGCTGTCTTTTGGTGAGTTCAGTGGCTGTTGGTGCTGACTACTGCAGAGGAACACAGACAGGCTTGGAAATGTGACACTTCATTTCTGGGTTCAGCTAAAGGTGAACGGGACTTGATCATCTTGAGGAATGATGTGGGGATTCGACATCCAACCGGTGAGCTGGAGACACGACAGATCAGCCTGGTGGTGTATGGGGAACCAAGTGGTTTCTCTGCCATGGCCAAGACTGTAGGATACCCAATAGGCATTGCTGCTCGCATGGTTCTCGATGGTGAGTGATGTCTCTCCGTAAGTAAGCACATTATTAATACAGATGCACCAAACAAAGATTTTCTGGCTGTAAGGAATGATGAGGCCTCAAAAACGATACATCAGCTGTAATGTATCAAAAATCTCACCAGTCTCATTAATAAAATGTTTTTCCTAATGAGCCGCAAATCTATCCAGAAAAGAAAGGTTGCACCCCCGCCCCCCTCAGAACTATCTCAAGGTAATCTTGCTAGATACACTGGGTTATTGTGTCTGCAGAGAAAAGTTACATTAAGATTAAAACAAGCCAGCCAAATTAAAACCAAATTGATCCAGACTGGTTTGATCCAGTTGTGCCCTTTTCCTTTGATGGTACTGATTCTGTGATTCCTAGTCAGACGATCATTGTGTCTCCAACCCTGTCCATTTTAGAAAGATTGACTTATAAAATTTCAGTGAGATCAGAACACATTTCTGGCTGGCACAATCTAAACTATTCAATTCAGTTCAAAAATATTTTATTCATCCAAAAGGGAAATTAAGTGGTGTCATACCTTAAATCATCCAAGTACCTTCAAAGGGTCATCGTGGATGGTGATGCTGTGGCCAAGAAGGATTTCCAGTCGACTTTCCAACAAAAAAAAAAAAATAATAATTTCAGTTCAATCATACATACATTCTAACTGATCCTAGTTATCAAACAGCGCAGTAAACTCAATTAATTATTCAAGTCATTGACTTGCAGCATTCACTCCTCCTGGATGAGCATGTAGCGACCGCATGGTGTTGTGTTGTTGACTTTACAGCAGTCCCTCATACTGCATGTAGTGACAGTGGAGAGGAAAAACTCCCCTTTAACAGGAAGAAACCTCCAGCAGAACCAGAACCTGGCTCAGTAGAAGTGGCCATCTGCCACGACCGACTGGGGGTTTGAGAAGACAGAGCAGAATGCGCAAGAAAAACAGATGAACTGATGTAAGATTATTTTCGATGTTCATGAAAGTAAAGCATTCATAGCAGGAGAGGGTGAATGATTAGTTGATGGCAACATTATCTCAGCTGAAGCCCTCCTACAGAAAGGCATCACACCTAAACAGAACGCCAGACCAGGTGTAACTTCTATGGAGAGAAAATAACTGAGACAAAACAAAAAGTTAACAGTTGAAATAACAGCAAATAATGCAAATTGGAAAGCAGTAAAAAAAGAAAGTAAGAAAAAGTGGTCAGTTTGTCCTCCAGTAGCTGTTGTAGTTCTATTCTGGATTTAACAGGGAGCCAGTGAAGGGAAGCTAAAATAGGAGAAATATGAAAATATGATCTCTCTCTTTAATTTTCATCAGAACTCTTGCTGCACGTTTTGGATCAGCTGAAGGCTTTTAACTACATTCTGTGGACGTCCTAATAGTAAAGAATTATAGTAGTCCAGCCTTGAAGTAACAAATGCATGGACTAGTTTTTCAGAAACTCTCTTGGACAGATATTTCTATTTTTTGCAATATTCCAGAGATGAAAGAAGGGAAATTCTAGAAACTTGTTTAGTATGGGACTTAAATCACATATCCTGGTTGAAAATAACAACACTTTACCTTATTATCTGAGGCCAATTTAATGCCATCCAGATTAAGTGATTGACTAAGCAATGTATCTTTTAGAGGTTCTGGTCCAAAAACAACTTCTGTCTTGTCAGAATTTAAAAGAAGAAAAATTAGTGTCATCCAAGTTTTTATGTCCTCAAGACATGCCTGTAATGTACCTAACGGATTGGATTCGTCAGGATTTATGGATCGATATAGCTGAGTAACATTAACATAACAGTAAAAATTTATCCCATGCTGTCTGATGATTTTTCTAATTGGAAGCATCAGAAAACTTATTAAGCATGGTGACTGGGGTGCTAGAGCAGTTCACCAGTGTTCCTACATGTTTTTGTGTTAAAAAATGTTAATAGTTGACAAGAAATATTAATAAAATATGGCTATGTAATGATTTTGGAAGGCAATATTGACAGTACTTAAACACCAACTATAGTGTTTTAAAAAAGGCAGTCAATCGTAAAGTCTGCAGTTTGGTCCAGTGTTTTGATTTGCAGGTTCTTGTTGGTTTTTATTTATCAACGTGAATGCAGTATTTGCAAGAAATACTTTGAATGAAAAAAGGCCTGTCTGTGTTTGCAAGAACACCTTCCAAATTATCCGTTTTGAGGAAAAAGGTGGCACACACGATCTGTGACCAGTTACAAGAATTCTGAGGTGCACGACCAGGCGCCACGTCAGCGCTGGAGATCAACACCAGGGGTGGGGATGGCGTAATTGGTGTGGATCCCCTCTTGCCCAGTTCAGTGTGTCAACTATAAACCTGGCTTAACCTGTCTTTGCTATAACTGTTTCTGGTTTATAAAAACAATCCATGTAAAATAAATAAACATCTGACGCTTAACTTGATGGGGTGGCAAGTAAAGACTGGTGGGCCGCCAGGCTTATAATGCACTGGTGGAAACCCTGGAAGCATATATATATATATATATATATATATATATATATATATATATATATATATATATATATATCAGAGTTGGTCGAAGATTGGTCCAAGCACAGAGCCCTGTGGTACTCCACAAGTAACCCTAGAGTGAGAAGATGATTTATCATTCAGATGAACAAACTGGAATCTTTCTGACAGATAAGATTTAAACCAGCCTAGTGCTGTTCCTTTGATACCAACATGTTCAAGCCTTTCTAAGAGAATATTGTGATCCACTGGATCAGGACCAGGGCTTAGATCTAGCAGAACCAGAACAGACACAAGTCCATTATCTGAAGCCAAGAGAATGTCATTTGTTACTTTTACAAGTGCTGTTTCAGTGCTATGATGAGCTCAGAAACCTGACTGAAACTCATCCAGTAGGTCCTTACTTTTTAGATGCTCACATTCTTGATTAACAACTATTTTCCCAAGGATTTTAGATAAAGGAAGATTAGATATAGGTCTGTAATTTATTTAGTCATCTTGATTGAGCAAAGATTTCTTTGGTAAGGTTTTAATTACAGCTACCTCAAAAGCTTGTGGTACATGTCCATTTACTAAGGACAGATTAATCATATCTAAAATGAAGGTAGTGATCAAAGGGAACACCTCTTTAAATAATTTGGTTGGGATGGGGTCCAACATGCAAGTCGAAGGTTTGGAAGAAGCTAATATTTTTTAATAACTCAGAAAGCTCAACTGATTCAAAACAGTCCAAACACATCAGGTTTCTAGAGTTACATTCAGCTCTGCCTCACTTACTAAGGATGAAGTAATCACGTTCAGGAGTATGCCAACAATTTTATTTTTAATAGAATCAATTTTATTTAACAATAATTCCATAAAGTCATTACTGCTGAGAGCCGGGGGAATTGATGGCTCAACAGAGCTTTGACTCTGTGTAAGTTTGGCAATTGTACTAAAAAGAAACCTAGGATTATTCCTTTTCTCCTCTATTATGATGAAAAATACAATGTTCTAGCTTGGTAAAGGGTCTTTTTGTTCAGCAGTAGACTATTTTTCCAAGTTAAGTCAGACTCTTCTAGATGTATAGAGCACTATTTTCTCTCAAATTTCCTAGTGTTGTGCTTCAAAGTACGCAGCTCTGAATTCAACCAAGGAGCCAACCTCCTATGGGTAATTACCTTTTTTAAGGGGGCTACATTGTCTAATGCCACATGCAGTGAGGAAGCAACTCTATGAACAAGAACATCAATTTGAGAAGGGCTGGAGATTAAACTGCTGCCTTCTACTGTTTATCTGAGATTCTAAGGAAATTAAACATGGAACAAGTTGCTAGGCGACGGTACTCCTTGATCCAAGAGAGCAGAAAAAATTCACAAGCAAGCAGAGAGGTTTGTGAGCGCAGTGTTGAGCCATACAGAGAGAGAAGTTTTTGGGCGAGGAGAAAATCTGAGAGAGAGCATTACAAGTTTTGAGAGCAAAAACATTAAATCCTGTTTTGAAGTCAAAAATTTAAGCTCAAGTATTAAATTGAAAATGTACGCTCTCGACTTATGGCATTAAAATTCCCCCATACACATTAAGTAAAGCTGTCTGTAAAACTAATGAAAATGGTTGCATGTGTCCGAAACAACTGCTGTCCTTGTTAGTTTTTCTCATTGGGCATGACTGATACAACAGAACCAAGCTCTTTTTTTTCCTCTTTATAGGGGAAATCGGTACAAAAGGGCTGGTGGTCCCAATGACCAAGGACATCTATGGACCGGCGTTGGCCCGGCTGAAAGAGGAAGGACTGCATATCGTGTCCAAGAGCACCCTACAGGAGTAGATGTTAAAGAACCTGCAGAAACTGATGTCCAAAGAACTCCTAAAGTGGATAAAATCTGCTTTTGATAACTTTACACCAATGCTTTTAACACACTAAAACCCATCTGTCTCCTGATGGTCTAATTTTTCAAAGAATTACTTTTGTTTGACCTGCTCACTTGTCAGATGAAGCTTTAAGTGTCAATAGAAATGTAAAAGCAGCAAAAGGCTGGAAAAGTCCAAAATCACCAAATTGGGAAATCCCTAGAATAATTAAAGTTAAAATAGTTAAAATGAACTGTAGATTTGCTGTTACAGTTCAGTCTTAGGTCAGAGGTTTAGGATGGTAGATACATCTGATCCTCAGTAACATAAATATTCTTGCTAATTTCTCATTTGCAGCGAGGAAAATAATTAGCTCAGATGCTCTCACTGTTACAGACAACAGGAAAGGAACACCAGATGAGCAAATCATTTCAGACGGACACTAAAGTCAAAGTCCACAGACAATGAGAATGAGCTGAGACCTGCTTTAGAGCCCAGCTGAGAAATATTCCTGCAGAAGTGTCACAACTTGGAAAGGTAACAAATCTTCCTGCTGAAATGCTCAGTACGAGCTTGGAGCTACAGTCGGATCTTCATGTCGTCAGAAACGTTCTTCAAACTGTAGTTGGACATGATCCAGATTTACTGGATAATAACCAGCTGATGTTTTTATAAAGTGCACCAACAGCTCTACAGCTGAATGAAATCCTTCCAGACTGACGCAGTTTCACATCGATGTCTGTTAAACTGCAGACCTTAGAAATGTTTTCTTCTCTTTCTTTGATGACTTTGTAATGCTTTAGCTTTCATATTAGCAAAATGATTTTGGATACAAGTGTTTACTTTATTTGCATCCTTTAAGTGGCATTAAGTAGAAACGTCTGACTGTTGCATTAGTGTTAGAAAGATTTAACATGTTACACTGATGACACTGATCTGAGAGGGTGACTGATATTTATTGATTAAAACCTAGTATTTATTCCTGGATCAGATGGGCTAA
Source organism: Anableps anableps (assembly GCA_014839685.1). Taxonomy (NCBI): domain Eukaryota; kingdom Metazoa; phylum Chordata; class Actinopteri; order Cyprinodontiformes; family Anablepidae; genus Anableps; species Anableps anableps. Next base: position 913,323 of record CM026073.1, read on the forward strand.
TTCTTTTCACATAGGGAAATAAAGTATCTTGAATGTAGCTGAGATATATATTTTTAGAACGATTTGTGTTCACTATATGACTCCATGGCGTCTTTAAACGAATGTTTGATGCTATGTGAAGATGTTAGGTGTAGATGTCAGAAAGACAGAGAGGCTTTAGATTGTTATTCAGGAGACAATTCAAGTCCCGTTAGCCCTAACATGTCCGCTTTTTAAAAATATCTGGAGAGATCAGTTCCATAAAACTCCAACATGGACTGCTTGTCATTGTTGCCTTTTTCTAAATGTTAAGGTTCACAATCATATTTGAAACACTTCTTCTGTGGGTCTTTTGTTTCTATATTTCGCCATTTTGACAACAATGTAAGTTACATAATTGAAGGTCCTTCTGTAAAGTCTTTTTGAGCTGATCATTTCTGAAAAAAGAATAAAGAGCATTAAAGTAATCATAATGTTTGAAGATGTATCTAAATGATTTATCAGGCTTTTTGTTGTGGAAAATGTATGTTTTGCTGTTTACAGCCAAGGCTTGTTAATAATTTGTCAGAAAAATAACTTTATATCTAAACAAGTCATGTGGTGCAATAAACCAGACTGTCTGAAGAACTGACAGTCTAGTTAAATTAGTAGCAAATGAAAGCTTATGTGAAAATATAGCTGATAACAATTGTAAAAGCATAAATTCAATTCACTTTACTTCTTTAGCGCCAATCCATAACACATCTCAAAGCACTTTACAAAAAAAAAGTCTGTTTAACCAATCATACAGACAGATTCTGAATCAGTTACATCCATTTCTAATTAATCCAAGCTCTCAAACAATGCAGTCAAATTCAGATTGTCTTTCAAACTGGTTAAAACGTTTTCTAAGTCGAGCAATCCCTCATACTGAACATGACAGCGAAAAGGAAAACTGTCCTAAATACACATGTGGACAAAATTGTTGGTCTCTCTGTTATTGACCAAAAAGCTCACAAAGGTCACTGAAATAATTTGAAACTGACAAAAGTAATAAGTAGAAATTCACTAAAAAATAACCAATAAAAATCATGCTTTTGAAATGTGGTTCATAATCATTTAAAAAAAAAAACCAATGAAACAGGCCTGGACAAAAGTGATGTTACCTGTAACATATTTTGTTTTGCAACCTTTTGATGCAACCACTGCAATCAAACAATTTCTGTAACTGTCCATGAGACTTCTGGACCAGTCCACAGCCACTCTCCTTCCACAGATGTTCAACAGGATTTAGAACAGGGCTCATAGAAGGCCAGTTTAGAATAGTTCAATATTTTTGCTCTGAGCCATTCTTGGCTGTTTCTAGCTGTGTTTTGGGTCATTATCCTGTTGGAAGACCTCACGACCTGCAACTGAGACCAAGCTTTCTGACACCAGGCAGCATATTTCTCTCCAGAATCCCTTGATCATCTTGAGGTTTCATCACAACCTGCACAGATTCAAGACACCCTGTGGCAGATGCGGCAAAGCATCCCCAGAACAGAACTGGGCCTCCTCCATGTTTCACAGTAGGGCCAGTGTACTGTTCTAGGTGCCAAAAAGCTCCAGTTTTGTCTCATCTGTCCAAAGGACATCTTCCCAGAAGCTTTTTGGCAAATTCCAGTCTCACTTTTTTATGCTTTAGTTTCAACAGTGGTGTCCTCCTTGGTCGTCTTCCATGAAGTCCACTTTGGCTCAAATGACGGATGGTGCGATCTGAAACTGATGTACCATGACCTGGGAGTTCACCTTTAATTTCTTTGGAGATTGTTCTGGGCCCTTTGGTTACCATTCATATTTTCCTTAAGTTGTCATTAATTTTCCTCCTGCAGTCACAGCCAGGAAAGTTAGTCACAGTCCTGTGGGCCTTAAACATCTGAATAATCTATGCAGGTGTAGTGACAGAAGCATCAAGCTGCTTGGAGATGGTCTTTTAGCCTTTACCTTGAAAAGCTTGTTTATCATTTTCCTTCTAATCTCCTGGGTCCGCTTTGTCTTTGGCTTCCTGTGGTTCATGTTAAGTGTGGCACACACCATGTTACCAAACAGCACAGGGACTACCCTTTCAATAGGCTCACTGACTGATTACAAGCTTGAAGATACCTGGAATGCTAACTAGAGGACACACCTTAGTTTAACATGTCCCTGTGCTCAAATTATTTTCAATCTTTTCTTGAGGTACAATCATTGTTGTCCAGGCCTGTTTTTGTTGTTTTTTAATGATTCTATTGAACTACATTTCAAAAGCAATGTCTGATTTTCATTGGTCAATTTTCAGTAAATTTTTATTTATTACTTTTGTCAATTTCAGGTTATTTCATTGACCATTGTGGGTTTTCCAGTCATTAACAGAGGGGTACATATGCGAGACTCCAGTAAGTCATTGAGTTTCACATCAATCCACCAAGTATCTAGTGAAATGAATTTGCCCCAGCATCAGAGGGGTCCATCTTCTTGTTTATGATGTTAGTAACACTGCTGCCTCAAGGAAGCTATTTGTTTTTGTGAAAGAGTCTGTTGCATTTATTCCTAATCAGAATGAATGATACTTTAGTTGTTGACATCGTGGACGCTGGCCTAAGGGCCGCAACTCATCCCTCACCAGTTCAGGAGGAGTTCACTGGGTTCTAGGGAAAAAAAAGTAAAAAGTTGCTGTGAACAGTGGAACAATTTTCTGTACCACACACAGCATGCTAAATTGTTTTCACATATGGAAGTACACTTCACAATAAGCTGCAGGATGTAATGTGGATTGTCAGCTGCTGTGGCAATGTCCTCTAACACCATCACTCTTGTCCTGTGCTGTCTGTTCTCTTCTCTAGTTTATAACAGTACCAGCGGTCTTCTAGCCTGCCTGAATGCAGACCATTTGTCTCATTTTCATGGGTGCAGTAAGTGGAGCTCTTGAGTAAAGTTCTAACTAGGCAACACTTTAGATGCAGCTTATTTGTCTCCACTTAATGTATTTATTAATAATATATGGGTAACTGGATATAACGCTATGCCTCAGTTTGTGATGCCACTGGTTGCCTGTTCTTATTCTTGGGCCATCAGCTCTGTGGTGCAGCACCTGGTGGACTTCCAGCCTAAACTCAGGACAGATGGTCATGGCCATTATTATTATTAGATTATGTCTGTGTGTAACCCCTGCAAGCAACCTAGACAGTGTGCCTTGTGTTTTGTCTGCCTTGATAGGACAAATGACTGCCTGTCTGTAAGAAGTCTTAGCTTTTTAGTTTCTATTCATACAGATTTTAAACACTCCTACACTTCTTTTATTTGATCGGGACAATAAACCTTGATTTTCTTTGATTCCTGTTATATCACAATGTTCTGACTGACTGACTCAGTGAAAGCTGTTAGCTTTTGAGGAAGTTTTATTTCAGACTTTAGAAAGCATCCTTGACATTTCTGGACTAGCAAATCTGTTCATAGGCATCAAGGTACTTTTATCAGAATTACATGAACTGTGATCAAATCACTGTGAGCTGTGGCTGTGAAGACCGTAGAATATAACCAGTAAATGGAGCTGGTGCAGTATGACAGCTCCTTGATCTCCAGCTGAGCTCTCAATTAGGAAAAAAAAGAAAATCACTGACCAGTCTTTTGTCTTCTGCTTGATTTGGAGGCAGCCAAGCAAACTAGGCCACCAAGCAGAGCATAATTGGGGATGTAATTATTAAAAGTCAAAAATGTAAATGAAGTTGCGGATCTGGCAGCATGTCAAGATGATGTCTGGGCACTTGACCTATTTCCTGACCTGAAAAGACACATTTCTTGCAGAGTCTTAGCCTGGATTAACACATAAGAAATCAACTGGAATAACCACCACGGTGTAGGGATTGTAACGCAGGACATCATAAAGGGAAAATGTATAATCCACAGGTTATAACAGACTCTGTTTTCTACAGAAATTGAATTTAGAATATATTTTCCTCCATGGAACCCCCCTTCCTCTGAACAAGACAAGTCGAAACATCTTGCGGGGGCCAAGAAATATCTGAAGACAGCTTTTTCAAAGGTTTCATGGACTGATGAGAGTGACACCTAATTGACCAGATGTATGGATGGACCCATGGCTGGATCACTAATGGGTACAGATCAACTTCCAAACCAGAAGACACTTTCTGCAATGGTGGTGAAATTAGGTAAAAAAGGCAGCATCTGTCAAGAAGATGATGATTTTTATGCAGGACAGTCAGTCCATTGCATGCATGAAAGTACTCTGCTGCACCAGTAAAGGCCTTAAAGACAAATAGTTGTGACATGGCCCCCCTCCTCACCTGACCTTAACCCCATAGATAACCTTTGGTTTCTGTTTGAGAAGGTGTTCAGAAAGATGGACTGGTTTCTTTATAGTACAGAGTCTGGGAGGCTGTGGCTGCTGCTACACAAAAGGTAGATGATCAGCAGATCAACAAACTGACACTACATGAATGGAAGGCTGAGGACTTTGAAAAGCTGAGTCGGTTTATTGGTGATTGGAATGTCAGAACACCGTTGTTGATCCACAGTAGCCTTACTCCTCAGACCTCACCTCGTAACTCCAGACACAGTGTATACTATTGCGGAAAGGTGTTTTTACTTCAGAAACCTGATAAGATCATACACACACACACACACACACACACACACACACACACACACAGTTTTCACAGAAACAACCCTTTACAGTCTTCAAAGGGTTGATATCAGTCATTGCACCCTGCAGGTTTGCATTTGTAGGAACACTTTATTGAATCAACAGGCTTTTTGTTTGCAGTTCTTTCACTTAATTTAATCCCATAAGTAAGAATCTAGCAGTGTTTCACATCTAACTATAAACTACACAGGCAGTAATCACATGCAGCACATTTAGTTTGTTACAAAACTGAGTATAAAAACATTAATCATCTTCAGCTAAACAGTCAGAATCAAACAGTTTATATGCACTAAAAATATAGAATCTAGAAGTATAAATAGAAATTTGGTCCATCAAGGTGATTACCATATTATTATTTACATCAGATCGTTTTTTTTATTCCATATGCTTATCTTGTTTAGCACATTGTTGCTACTGTTGCAGTGGTATTCACAGAATAGATCCCAGTGGCAGAGGCATGGAAAGAACATCTGATGTGAAAATGTGCAGCTTCTTTAGGTTCAGTGCCAATAAATATGTTTAGAAAGAGTTCAGTACAAATTCTCAGGCCAGTACATTAAAACATTGGACAGTTAATGTACAAACGGTATCAAAGTTTGAACTATAAGAGGAAGAATATAAAAGGCACATCATATAAATGCAGAAAGAGTCCAAATTCAGCAAAGCTGTTAAGAATCTGCCCGTCTTAATCTACAGCACAGAGTCCTGAATAAAGAGGAGGATCACAAAAGTCTGACAACAGAGATTCTATTGGTGCTTTAAGCACATAAAGAACAACTTATTTTTAATCGGACTTTTTTTACACAAGAGATTCAAGGCTGTCAGTGTTTGTTCCGTTGTTGTCGGAGAACAGGAGCGTTTTGTCTACTTCTTGTGTCCCGATGATACTCAGCATGGCTTTGTAGAGGAACTGGTAGTGCTCCTGCAAAAACACTCCAATCAGTCTCTGGGTATTATTCTGCTTAACACACACAGTCACAGGTACGACACGTCGGATAAACCCCAGGTAATTAAACAACTTATATTCCATCTTTTTCCTCAAATATTCTCACATCACCATGTGGTGATGTGAGAATATTTGAGGAATTTTATGATGAGGTTAGACTTTTTTATAATTTTTTTTTTTTTTTTTTACCTGGGTAACATGAGAATTAATTTTTTTATTGAGAAAGCATTAGATCCAGGGACATGGAAATAAAAAAAAAGATAGTATTCCCATTTGGGAATATTTTGGTCAATTTTAGATGCATTATGGATTTTTTATTATTTTATTTATGACTTTTTATAGATAAACACACATATAAACCATATATAAACAAGTCAATACAACATAAGACAAAGGATTACTGTTTAACTCCAATCCCCTCCCCCCCTCAAGAAAAAAGAAAAAAAACAAAAACATTGGTGCACAGCATGAGCACAAAACTACAGAGCAAACATGCAAAGTGTTTAGGACGAGATGCATCTACATAAGTTAAATAAGGCTGCCAGATTTTCAAGAATGTGTTATATTTTCTTTTAAGACAATATGTATTTTTTTTTTGTTTCAGAGGAATGCAACTATTCTTTTCTGAAAACCATCTTTCAACAGAAGGAGGGAAATCTGATTTCCATGACACTGCAATACACTTCTTAGCTACACACAAGGCAACTTCTATGAATTTTATTTGTGTGTATATTTTTAGTGAGTCCTGCAGGGTTGCAATATTTCCCAGTAGACAAAGTTGCGGATCCAGCGGAACATTAAGTTTTAGAATATCGGTTAAGGTGGAACAGATGTCTTGCCAGAAAGGCATCACTTTTATACATAATCATAACCAGGTGCAGTGCAGGAAGGATCCCACCTCAATAGCACATCTGAACCACATCTCTGATTTGTTGGGTTTAAATAAATGTAATTTTTCTGGGGTTAGGTATAATTGGTGTAGGAAGTTATAATTGATTAACCTGTATCGGGCATTAATGATTGCTGACACACTCTTATGGCATAAATCTTTCATCGATTGTGACCCCAAGAGCTACTTCCCATTTTAATTTAGATTTGTACAGTCCTAGTTTAGGGCCCTCATTCAACAAGAGGCGATTCACTTTGGAGATGAATTTAGATGCGCTCCCTTCACAAAGCAATCTTTCAATATCATTTAAGACAGGTAGAATCATATCAGGACCCAGATTAGCCCTCAAGAAGGATCTTAGCTGAAAATAGAAAGTTTGATTGGGCAAGTCATATTTCCTCTTCAAGTGTTCAAATGACATAAGAAGACTTATGTCATTTGAAGCAATCCTGAACTCCTTTAGAGTACCATATATTCAGAATCTTATTACTTAGGGTCATGGAAATAAGTTCATTTTGTCTTAAAGGTGTTCTTGGTGAAAGTACCATTTTCAAGCCCTGACATTGGTACACCTCATACCAGATTTTGATCAAATTTTCAATATAGGATTATCTTTCCTGGTGTTTACACTTCGAGGATTATCTTTATGAAAGAAGTCACACTGTACTACTTTTTTTAGGGGGTGTAGTGCAATTTGTGTCCTTTTGCCTGGGGTTTATGACAGAATGTTTTAACCCAATTAATAAAGAATGGACCAACGCCAAATTTGGCTAATACTTCAAATAAATAGGGCCATTATAGCCAATCCTATTGAAGGCTTTTTCAGCATCTAAGGCCAGTGTTATACTGGGTTCCGCTTCTGATTTTGTTAAATGAATAATATAAAACATAGGTTGTTGGCCGAAGAGCGGTTCAAAATAAATCCACCCTGGTCTGAGTTTATTAACCATGGTAGGTATTGAGTGAGTCTGTTAGCTAAAGCTTTGGAGATCAGTTTATAATCAGTATTTAACATGAAATAGGACAATATGAAGAACATTTTAATAGATCTATTGTTTTTGTAGAACACAGTACTTATAGCAGTGGAGAATGAGTCTAGGAGGGGTTGAGTCTTGAAGGCTAAGTTAATGACATCCATAAGAAGAGGTAGGAGTAAATCCTTAAATTCCTTATAAAATTCAGGAAGCAACCAGTCCTCTCCTATGCCTATTAGTTTGTAATGACCTCAAAGTTTTCTCAACTGCCTTTTGAGCAGAGTTTCAAGAGTTTCAAGGCAGTTTTGGTTCTCTTGTTCAAGTTTAGGCAATTCAACCCCAGACAGAAAGTCATCAATTTCACCCAGGTCATCTGGTGGTTCTGATGATATAGGTGTGTATAAAAATCCTTAGAATCGTCATTGATCTCTTTGGAGTTGATAGAGAATGCGCAAATTATTCTGGAGCTTTCTTCTTTTTTAAGCTGCCGAGATAGACTTGTGTGTGCCTTCTCATCCAGTTCATAATATCTTTGTTTAGATCTCAAAATGTTTTTTTCAATTTTATAAGTACATAATGTGTTATATTTTAATTTTTTGTTAATGGCGTATATATCGTTAGACATTGACTACTGGAATTCTTGTTCTAATTTCATAATATTTGTTTCCAAGTCTTCTAATTCTGCATTGTAATTATTTTTTATAACCTTTCGTGTAGGAAATGGTTTGTCCTCTTAAAAAAAGCTTTAAGGGTGTCCCATAAAATAAAATTATTAGGAGAGGAGGTGCAGTTTGTTTCACAAAATAATTTAATTTGATGTCTTATAAATTTGCAGAAATCTGTTTTGGATGAATTTAGGTGTTTTTAGTCATCTTAAAACGGGTTTGTTCACAGAGCCCCTGGGTGCACGTCTGTCTAGTTCCGTCGCATCACGTGACTCCCCCACGTGACTCCCCCACGTGACTCCCTCCCCCATGGATTTTTAAAAATTTTTTTTAGGACTTTGGCTTAGTGTTGCACAAAATGACAGTTACCATTGTTTACTGAAACACAATAGAAATTAGGGACACTGAAATATAATAATATAATTTCACATGAAGACTTTAATATCTGAGAATATTTTGTTAATTGTTTTATATTGTGTGAATTTTATATAAATGTATTAACATGGCTCAGTGTAACATAAAATGGCATTTAACAATTTTTTTCATTGAAAAAGCATTTCATCTAGGGACATGGAGATGATTGCATATTATTGCAGATGTTGACTTGACCATCTGAGAATATTTTGGTAATTTCTTGATGAATTATTGTTTTTTTTTTGTTTGTTTGTTTTTTTTTTATGTAGGTCTGGGTATTCTAAAAGGGAAGTTAGCATTTTTTTTTTTTCATTAATAAACTAAACTAGGTACATGGAAATAGAAGCATACGATTCCACATGTAGACATGACTATTTGAGAATATTTTGCTAATTTCTTGATTAATTATGGCTTCTGTATTTATTTATTTGGCTCTGTGTGATATAGAATGGCAGTTAACTTTTTGTCATGAAGCCCTCTTTAAAGTAGGTTCATTAACATATAATAACATGATTCCACATGTAGACATTACTATCTGAGAATGTTTTGGTAATTTTCTGATGAATAAGGGATTTTTTTTTTTTAAACAATGTATTGAATGTATTGTGTGTTGTGTCAAATACAGGTTAGCATTTTTTTATTTTTTTTTTGAATTTTCAAAGATAATAATGGTGTTATTTTATATGTAGACAAGGTTGCTTTTTATAATTTTAGTATGTACTGCTAGTATTGTTTTAAATGTCAGAAAACGTGTTCCAGATGTAGACAGAGTTGTCTGAAATTACTCTGGGAATTTTATGATAAAGTTAGAATTTTTATTGTGGGACATGCTGAAAACTGCCTTTGAAGCAACCTGGGCTCCCTGAGAAGCTCAGCAGAACCACAGGCTGATTTCTTCCATGCTACCAAGCATTGATGCAGTAATTCATGCAAAAGAAGCCTGAACTAAATACTAAATGCAGACAATGTTCAGTACATGTACGTACTGTTCAATAAGCCCAAATTTATGTCATAAAATATTTTGTATTGGTTTGATGTAAATATCTGAGAAGCTAAATTCGGGGTTTTTATTTGCTGTAAAATCACAATAATCCATCAAACATTCCAATGAGATTCAGAGTCATTGAGCTGTGTCTGTAAATGAGCTGATCTGCATTTATCCGTAACTTAAAAGGTTCGCCAAAGTGTGCAACAAACAGAACTTTAATTAACTTTTTGTGGGACTTAATCTGAGAGACTTACAACATCACTGAAGACTCCTGGTCTCAAAAGGTTTGTCAGTCTGGCTGCTTGGAATACATCAGCTGAACCTTCAGCCTCCAGCTGCTGCTTCAGTGAGGACAGAGCACAGAATGTTCCTGCTGTGACTCCACCCACACTGAAAAGAGAAACACCTGTATTTTTAGGTAAAACCTTTTGGAAACAATAAGACCCCCAAACACTCTTCAAATAAGTATGCTAACGGTCTTGGTAGGGTCTTACTCATCGTGCACCACGGTTGGACAGTCCTTGCTCGCCCTCTCTTCATTCACCAGGCTGATGAGCTCGAAGGTGTTACTGATGGGACTGTCAGGGTTTGGCCAGCATGGGGCGAGGAAATGTTTTACCTCCAGAACAAAGTCATCCTGTCCAGATGAGAAGAGTTGACATGACTGACAACGAGATGCCTCCTTCACATAAAGTCTATCTGAGTTTTAAGAACAGCTTTAGTGACACCTTCATGTTGTCTCTGTCTAGAACAACATCACTACGATGGTCCATTTATGTGTTCAGGTGAAATTAAGAAACCTTCAATGTTTTAGTTGCTTAGATAGCAACCATTTACAATGAGAAGTGTCAACTATTTTTAATAACTTCATGGTGCAAATGAAACTAGGCTAACCTTTGCAGCAGACAGTATGTATTCCCGGACCACCAGCATGTCCTCATTAGACAGACAGATGTGGGCCTCACTCCTCTGGGTTACAGAAAACATCTTGAAGCTGATGGATTGCACATTACCAGGCCAGAAGGCACAAAGCTCCGCCTCCTCGTGTGTCTGTTGACAGAGAGACACAGAAAGGCGAACTGACAGCTATGCTCCGAGAAGTGACCAAGAAAAGAGGAGGGGGGTGTGGCTCTCCTGGAGTTGGGAATGACCATACATTATCAGGTTACAAAAAGTAACAGATCATTTATTGTCATTTCATCTACACTCACAAGCTACTTTATTAGAACAGCTGTTCAGTTTGTTAACATAAGTAGTGAATCAACCAATCACATGGCAGCAGCTCAGCAACATTTAGGCATCTAGATGAGGTGAAGATGACTTCCTCAAAGTAAGCATCAGAAGAGGATGAACTGGGCTCTAAGTCACTTTGGACAGAGGATGGTTGTTACTACAAGACCCTGCTGAGATTTTCACACACAACCATCTCTGAGGTTTACAGAGAATAATCTGAAAAAGAGAAAATATCCAGTGAGTGGCAGCTGTCTGGAAAGAAATGTCCTGTTGGAGTCAGAGGATAATAGTGAGGTCTTCTGTCTGTCTCTGCATGGACAGTAAGTGGAACCTTGGAGCTGACTGGCTACAGCAGCAGAAGAGCACACCAGGTGCCACAACAGGAAGCTGAAGCTAAGATTCAAACAGTACAATAACAGATCGGAAGCATGACGTCTGGTACAATAAGTCTATATTTCAGTTGAGACATTCAGATGCAAATAAATAAACAAATAAATGGAAGTGAGATAGAATAAAATGTTAAATATGATGATGAAATATTGCATTTACCATAAACTGTTGTTGTTTTTCTTATAAAATGGAGAGAAGTGTTTTGTCGTTGAGTCCACAGCTGAACACTCCAGAACGTCTCACCGTCTCGGAACATCATTTCCCATTTGGAAAATAACATTTAAAACAAAATGGATTTGCTTACCCCAGGCAGTGAGATGATGACCTGAGTATTGTGGTCCCATATCATTCTCCAAAAGTCCTTTATGGTGCCAGGCAAAGGATTCTGGGTAATGATGAACTCTTTATTTAGTCTGTAGCCCTGCAAAACAAAACCACACCTTTATATGGGGGATTTAAACTGCAGATAGCTCAGGAAATGACTTAAATATCATTTGATGCCTCAATGAGATCATGGAACAAAGAAACCTATGAAGCATGATGGGCCTATGCTTCCCCGAGGAATAAAAAAACAACCAAACTACTGCTTTCTTCTCCCTTTTGGGAGAGGAAAACAGTTTTCAGAGCTTGATTCATTAGGAAGAATTTTAATATGATAAAATTATTTGTTGCTCTTTAAGTATAATTCACCTTGTGCTGTTGAAGCATTTCTGTTAATCTAACAGCAATCAGTTCAGGCCATTACTGTGACAGTGATGCAGAAACATTGAAGGCTGACTTTTATATCACTAATGAAGAGATTTAATAGGCTCCATTGCCTGTGTGGTAATCAAAAGAGGTTCAGTTGCTATGTTCAGTTCATCTTCTCATGTGACTCTGGCTAAGACTCGGTATCAGAGGAGATTTGCTGGTCTTACAGCAACGTATGAGGCATTGATGTAGTCTGACGTCTCTCCAGCTGTTGCAGACAGGCGCACTCGTGACCGCTCAGCTACAGTAAGACAGAAGAGATGAAGTTATGTTTCTGTGGTGGCTCATGTTAGAGTCACCACAGAAACATGTAACTGGAGTTGAAGCATGTAATTGTGGACTGAGACTGATGTCGTCTGTCATCATTTCTTGGCATTATGATGAGTCAGTCTCACCAGGTATCACAGAGCAGTCTCTGTTCTTGCTGGAGTTGTTGTCCTGCAGAGCGCTGCAGAAGTCATCATTTTTTACTTCAGTGTGACACACCAGCTGTGAAAGACAGAAAAGAAAAGAAACAACCTTTAGGTTCTTCTAAATGAGCCCTTTAATTGTCAGCCACTGTCCGGTCCAACAGTAGACAAGAAATGGAGCTTCATATACAGACGTGCAGATTTCTTACCGAAGCATTTCATACATTTAAATCCAGAAAAATACATTAGCACAAAAAACCCAGATGTATCAAAGTGTGAGTACACACGGATCCAAGCACATTTTGTTGGTTTCTCCTTATCAGCGCTCATACCTGACACCTCCCTTAACATGCTCTCACTGACAATCAACAGATTTAAGTTTATACTTATTTATCAATTATCAAAAAAGTCTGTTTTTTTAATGATTTAAAATTGCATTTAAAAAATATGTCTTCCTCTGTAATGAATGGAAAAATCTTCATTGGTATCAAATCAGTCAAACCCTTCTTATACTTGCTGAGCAGCTTTTTTGCATGTTTTCTCCAGTATTTTGATGATTTATCTTCGATGAAGAGCTCCAACTCTTTGAGGCTGGAAGGCCTTCTTGCCATCACCCTAATCTCTATTAAATCTGTATGAATGAGTCAGCTCACCTTAAACTGTTTGTCCAGGCGTGTCCTCCCAGATGGGCCTGGAGTCAGCAGCTCATCCACATAGCTGTGGAGGTGGGCTGCCAGTACCTCAGTGTCTCCACACAAGATGGCTTCCACCAAAGCATCATGGATAAAAACATACTGTTCCTAGAGGGTGGAAAATACTACAGTTTGTGATAAAACCTCTAATTCTGTATTTTTAATGCAAACTAAACAAACCAAGTCAAACTACAAATGATACTTTTGTTTTATTGAGTGGAGATGAGCACAAAAAAATCTGTTAGACTTGACCAGCTTAATTTTATTCAAACATGCAACATCAACATTTGTAGGAAAATCAAAGAAAAATGAAAAATTATACAAAATATAATAACTTTTCTGAAAGATCCAAACAGCAGAATAATCCACAACAGGTGTTGGACTCCTACACCTACAGATGTCATGTCTGCAGGTGTGGAAACAAAAGATGCATCCAGACACCTTTAGACTTTCTGAGTTACATTAAAGCTGTTACTATGTGACTTCTATACCAAACATGAATTTGTCAAAATCAATATATTAAAGCATCAAGAAAATATTAAAGTCATAACTGGCCCAAAACCACTTGCTACTCTGTGACCTTTAAGCGACCATCCAGCCACTGTGATCAGTATCGCTATGTGAACTCAGACAAAAAACAAAAAAACCAAACTAATGTGGCAGACACATTTATGTTTCACGCCAGAATGTAGGCTCTTATTTTGAAGATTAGAAGAATGGAAATGTGTAGGACAAGGGAAGAGAAGACCATACTGTTCTCATTCTTCTTCTAATGTTTCTTGTTAGAAGTCATTAGAAGCCAGACTCCAGATACCTTTGTCTCTTTTTGCAGACTTCCACAGTACATTCAAACAGTGTGATCTCAATGACGGTGATGTAGCAAAATGTTGAAAATTTCTCTCTTTCAGTCATTTTTATTAAGGTTGCTGGTATTGAATTGGATTTTTGTTTATATTTTCTAGATATATAAAATATAAACAATATTGATCTGGATGGTATTAAACTGGCCTCCGACAATAAAGTAAAAAATCTCGGTGTTATTTTTGACCAGGATATGTCATTTAAATCCCATATTAAACAGGTTTCTAGAATTTCCTTCTTTCATCTCTGGAATATTGCCAAAATTTGAAATATCCTGTCCAAGAGTGATGCTGAAAAACTTGTCCATGCATTTGTTACTTCAAGACTGGACTACTGTAATTCTTTACTATCAGGACGTCCACAGAATGCAGTTAAAAGCCTTCAGCTGGTCTCAAACGCTGCAGCAAGAGTTCTGATGATAATTAAGAAGAGAGATCATATTTCTCTTATTTTAGATTCCCTTCATTGGCTTCCTGTTAAATCCAGAATAGAATTAAGGACTCTCCTTCTCACATATAAAGCCCTTAATAATCATGGACGCTCATTCTGAGCCAGGTTCTGGTTCTGCTGAAGGTTTCTGCCTGTTAAAGGAGAGTTTTTCCTCTCCACTGTCGCTACTTGCATGTTCGGTATGAGGGACTGCTGTAAAGTCAACGACACAAGGCGAGCGAATGTCTACGGTCGCTACGTGCTCGTCCAGGAGGAATGAACGCTGCAAGTCAACGACTCGATGCAACCTGCTGGGTTTCCTTAGATAGAGACAACAAATTTGAATAACTAATGACTAATTTGAACTTTATGCACTGATTGATAACTCGGATCAACTGGAATGTATTTATGATTGGACTGAAATTACTTTTTTTGTAAAGTGCCTTGAGATGATGTGTTGAGAATAGGTGCTATATAAATAAACCGAATTGAACTGAATTAATTCAAAAATGTTTTTTTTTTTCTGCGTAGATGACACCCACTTATACTCTTTAACCTACTCAGTTCTGTTGCATTATTTGTATGAAATTTTCCACGAGTTTAAGTAAATGGTTAAACTCTGACCTCAGTCTGAACCAGGAAGTTTCTCTGTGTCCGGATGTGCTTCAAGAAGCCAGTAATGTTGACTGCTCCTTCATCGTTTATCTCTTTCAGCATGCTGTCCAGGACAATGTATGTGCCTGTCCGACCGACTCCAGCACTGCACAGCAAAACAGATAGTAAGACAAAGTTCCAGCATCAACTCAAGTGTGGATGACAGTGAAGCTTCGTGTGACCTGCAGTGCACCACTACTGGGCCCATGTTGTTTGTCTTGGCTCTGGATGACTTCCGAATGAAGCTGAGAAGCGGCAGAGACAACTCTGGGACACCCATATCAGGCCACTGGGTGTACTGGTACTGTGTCACTGTTCGCTCGTTGTTCCACCCCTTCTTTGAGCTCTGCAGGTGGAAGAGACAAGATGAACTCATTAACTGCAATAATAACAGTATTATTTCATAGGCAGAAGACGTCTGGCACCTTAAGTTTATTTCTATAGAGCCAGTTCACAACAAATGTCGTCTTGAAGCACTTTACAAAAAAGTCATTTCCGTTCAATCATACAATCATTCCAACTGATCCAAGTTACAGTGTATTAAGTTCAATTCATTATTCAAATTAGTTAAAAAAGTTTTCTATCTAAGGAAACTCAGCAGCTTGCATCGAGTCATTGACTTGAGGCATTCAAGTCAATGACATCCATTTCACATCCCATTTTTGTTTGGGTTTTTTTTTTTTTTTTAAATCAGCAAAAACCCAGACACCAGGACTGTTTTTAAGCACTGTTTTGAAAGAAACAATGGTAACAACTGTGAATCACGGTTCAGTGTCTTTTCAGTATGTTTCAAGAAAAAAAAAATTTTGGGTCAGCACAAAAATCTCCCCCCCCCATTTTCTGAAACTAATTTATTTCATTATATTCTAAAACTTGTAAAGTGTAGAACTTACTGGAGATTTGGTTGAATTTTTCTCAATGAATAAAGTAGTATGCCTGGATAGATACTCTATATTAACATGAAAATGTTCAATGCAAATGTTTACAAACTGAAATAAGACCGTGTCCATATTTGAGGATAGAACATGTTTAAATCCCTTTGGACTTGTTTTGGTATTTCTACAACAGCTGGGACACCACGAGCACAAGGAGCAGTTCGGAAGACCCCGCCTCATTATGAGGATTCTGGTACCCTACAGGTAGCCGCATTTGGACGGCAGTTCATTTTTCTCGAGTATCTGATGTTTATGTTTGGCTTGAAGTTGTTTCAGGTGAGTGATTCAGCTAAGTGTACTGTTACACATAAACTTCTGCTTGGTAAACTTTTCAGACAGCAAGATGTATTTATCCATAAATCCTGATGTAGCCAATGTATCTCTTGAAGGAAGTAGTACTCTCCAGCTATGCATTATCTGCAACTATTACCACCATGACCTTTATGTTCTCTGTTTTTCTATATTTACAATTACATCTTGCCTAGGGTTTCTGTTTAGCTGTTTGTCACATCAGCTGAACTCTTGCTGCCATTAACTTCATGTTCTCTGTCTATAGATGATAATGTTTCACTGTGTTTCTCTCCTAGATGAATCCACTATAGGAGCTACCGCTGTCGTTAACCCTCTACCGTGTCTTTGATATAGAAAGTACTCCTGGACCCATCAGTGGTGGCAGACGGCTGCTCACACTGAGTCAGATTCTACTGAAGGTTTCTTCCTGTTAAAAATATTTTCCTTTCCATATACATGCTCATTATGAGGGATTGCTGAAAAGTTAACTGATTGATGCAATCAACTATCCACTGTTGCTAAATGCTCATTCGGAAGAAGGAAAGTCAGGGGGCTCAACACAGTTGGCTTGGTTTTGTTAGTTAGAAAACATTTTAGCAGTAGGCATAATAAACTGAACTTTACTGCATTGTTTTATAACTATGATTACATTTAAAGATTTTTTTTATAGGCTCTAGTGGTCTTTTTTTCATCCATAAATCCCTATTTCCTGTACATGGACAGGAAACAGAGAGAAAGAAGGG
The DNA here is from genome assembly GCA_014839685.1 of Anableps anableps. Classification (NCBI taxonomy): domain Eukaryota; kingdom Metazoa; phylum Chordata; class Actinopteri; order Cyprinodontiformes; family Anablepidae; genus Anableps; species Anableps anableps. The sequence continues at coordinate 930,226 of CM026073.1, forward strand.
GAAAACATGCAGCAAATGGCCCGAGACCGGGAATCAAATCCAGGAGAAACACGTCGAGGATTACAGTCTCTGCATGCACTACATGCGCTCTTCCAACTGAGTCACCCAACGCCCCATAACTAGGGTTAAATTGGAATGTATGTAACTGACATTAAATCTGTCAGTGTAAAAAAACTTAACTTACAATATATTTCTGTAAATAAACTGGTTCTGTTTGCCTTGAGAAGTCCCTTTAGATGGGATTTGTGGTGAATCGATGCTCTGTAAATATACTGACTTGAATTTAGCAGAATTTTAGCTGAGCAACCATACCAATTTCTGCTCTTCTTTACATGTTTATTACTTTCTCCAATCATTACTATCTTCTACTCTAATCAAATTTTGGGAAACAATCCTAGATATAAAACCTGGGGATGGTTAGCTGGAGGGTTTTGAATTTCACTCCAGGTTTTTCTCCCTGGAATCTGGGCAATAGGTTTGTCTTTATCAACTCTAACTTGGATTCACTAATGTTGACCACCAAGTCAAATCTTTCTGTAATGTTTAATAATTCTACTGTAATTAGCTTCATACAGAGTGCTTGGTTCCTTTGTTAAATAAACCCCTAGGTATTTAAGGTTGTCTGCTCCCAATTTAAGCTTGTATTTCTGTCTAATTAATTCATCAGGTTTATAATTCAAACAAAGTAATTGGGTCTGTGTAATATTTAAATTATACCCAAATTGTTCTCCAAAATCTTGCATAATTGTTAGGGAGTTAGGAAATGTATAATTTGGATTTTGAAGGTATATTATAATATTTCCTGCATAGAGACTGATTCATTGTTCTTCCTGTGCTGCGACTACGGCTTCTAGCTCATCATCTTGTCTTATATGTTGAGTCAAGGGCTTAATAAATATTGCGAAGGGGGAGGGGCTAAGGCAACAACCTTGTAGTATTCCTTGAAAAAGCTCAGAGCTATCTGTCAAGTCACTGTTTATTTTAATTCTAGCCACTGGCTTATTATATAAAGTTTGTATACACTTGATGAATTGATCATCCAGTGAACATCAATAATAATCCTACATCAGTTTATCTGTTTTTCTTGCACATTCTGCTCTGTCTTCTCAAACCCTACAGTCGGTCATGGCAGATGGTTGCTTGTACTGAGCCTGGTTCTGGTTCTGCTGGAGGTTTCTTCCTGTTAAAGGGGAGTTTTCCCTGTCACTACATCCATGCTCGCTATGAGAGATTGCTGCAAAGTCAACGATTCAATTCAGGAGATTGTCCTCTGTCGACATGCTTGTCGAGGAGGAATGCATGCTGCAATTCAACGACGCAAACTGCTGGGTTTTCTTAGAAGACTTTCACTATTCAAACAAATTTGAATAACGACCTAATGAACATAGTTTGATAACTAGGATTAACTGGAATGTATATGATTGAATTGAAATTATTTTTTAAAGTGCCTTGAAATGATGTGTTGTGAGTTGCCACAACAGAAATAAACTGAATTGAACTGAATTATTGTTCAATACTGGAGGGTACGGTATTGGTGGCCTCATATTAAATTTTTCATCATTTACTGTGACCTGAATGCCCTTTATGAGCTAAAGATTAAAGTTAGGTATTAGGTTCAACATTCAGAACATGTAAACACATAAAAAGCATAATGCAATAATATGCTTTTTATATTATTATTAGCAGTTTTTGGAGGGCAATAATCAAATGGATGCACTGACAGTTTAAAGCTAAACCTCAAAGGACCTTGATATTTTAAAAACGAACATTTCACACAGATATTTATTTTGCTCACTTAAATATATTTAGCTGAAATGTAGTAACTGAAAGTTAGTCCCATCAGCTGACCTTTTTGGTGACGGTGTTCCTCAAACTGAATGTCCTCTGTGTGTAGTAAGCCAGGACTTCGGTACTCTTTACAGTCACAAGGTATGGCCCGTACTCCTCCTGCACCTCTGCTGGCCAGTACTGATCACATTTCCTCTGAGGAGCACACAAAAGCGGAGGAGCTGATAAAACAGAAGTGATAAAAATGCTGATTTTTGTCTTTCTACTATGTGTCTTAGGATGGATTTAGCCCTATTGATGGTAACACAGAAGATCTGCTAAATTTCCTCCAGTGGAACCAAACCCGTCTACTGATCACTCACCCGTCCGTTTTCCACCAGGTTGGTGATCATGACAATGACGTGGACATTCTGCTCCCAGATCATCCTCCAGAAGTCTAAAGTACTGGACCTCAGAGGGCCCTGAGCAGCAACATATGACCGCGGCCTCTTATAACCCTACAGAACACAGAGCACCTGCCTCAGCATAGAACAAAAACTTAAAACCCATGGTTATTCCTTTATTGTTCATCACACACTGTACTGGTAGTTACTTTTCAGCCTGTTGAAGGGGCAAAATTCTCTCACTCAGACTGAATACAACAGAATGTATAGAAAAATATTTATCTAGAATCTCAGTCATTTTCACATTTGAAATTTCTTGCCATGCAGGCAGTACAAACCAAATTCGTCATCTTTTTATCATCAAAATAATTCCAGTCACATTCCTACAATACATTCTGATAGATGTTGGAACAGAAAAGCTTTTATCACCTTGTGATTCATTTTCACAATGATTTGGCTTGTAAATATAAAGTATTTCAGGCTTCATACAAAGCCCTGGAGGATTCCTTTTCTCTTTAGTGGCATTGGGGTTTTTTGGTCTCCTTTGGTTCCTGACAGACCATGTTTTTCAGAAAAAACAGTATGTTGTTACCCTGGTGTGTTTATTTTTATGTTTTCTCTGTATTACATCGACCAGAATAAACGGATTTAGGGCCCAACATGAAGATACATTTTTCAGCTTGTGAGCATTTTATGAATGAAACCAACAGTCTCTTACATCCACATAGTTGGCGTTGATATAATCGGTGGTTTTCCCATCTTTGTTGGCTTGTGGGGAAAGCCGAACCCGGCTGTGGTCATCTGAGGGTTAAAGAAGAAAACAAAACTGGATCAGATATGAAAAATAAATCATTCAGAACTTTTAGTTTTTTTTTTTTACTTCTGCAGACTTGGACTGAGAATATTGTCTAATGAGGGAAAGAGGACTTTGAGGTTTCCCTTTATCCAGTCACTATGGACAAAGAACAGCCTGAGCACTCAGATGAGGGAAGCTAGCTCAGCAACCATGGCAGAGGTTGCTGAGCTAGTTGAAAAGCTCCCCAGCTGCAGGTTGCCAGGGATGGACAAGATTTACTGTGGTTGATATGGCTCTCTAATGTCTAATGGCTCTCTAATGTTCTCTTTGTTCTAATACAAAGAGGCAAGCTGGAGTGAAGAATTCCAGGCTTTAACAAAGTGACCTGGAAATTGTGTTTCAACTATTGACCACAATTCTCAATGTAAAAGTTTACTCAGTCGGATTGAAAAGAGACTTTGAACAATTTTGGTGAGCCATTTGGTTTTTGTTCTGGCCATGGAACAATGGACCAGAATTGATCTTAAGAAGGTTAACAACTGTGCTACCTGAAGCATTTTGTAGAGAGTGCCCCAGAAACCAAGGATACAAGGGTTGCTTTTAAGGGCTCAACGTCAACTTGTTCCCAAGGAGGGTTAAACTCCATTAGAGCTGCCCTTTGTCTCTGATCCTGGTGAGGTGTCCAAATCTAGGCTCTCAAGGAGAAGATGTCTAGATTAGGGTGTGTGGTTTGGGAATCTTGGTTTCTCATCTTTGTGTTTTGAAGACTATGTAGTTTTATTGACATCATCAGACCATAGCTTTCAGTGTGCACTGGAGCAGCTTGCTGCTGGATGATTTAGCAATGGTTCTCCTCCCATGTCCTGCCTTGGTATTTTAGGCATACATTACAGAGAACCTGGTGCCAGAGAAGTTTTGCCCTACAAAAGTATACCTCAAGATGGTATTCTAATTGGGTGATTGACTTTATTAAATAAAGACTGGATCTGGCATCAAAGTAGACAGGCCTCATGGAATGGAATGGGAACCTGTGTTTGTATGACCTTTAACCGTTTTGATTATATGTTTATAGGTGTGTGTGTGCCTGTGTGGATAAGAATGTGTGTAAAAGTAAGTGTATTTGTGTTAAAGGGGTGTGTCCACACAAATTTGTCACCTGGAGTTGCAAAGTTATTAGAATGGTAAGATGAGTAGAAAGCTTGCAAGACTCAGCACCCAAGACCAGCAAAGCCGCAGCATCCCAAGGCAGACAGACACAAAGTACCACCACTGGGGAGCTCATTCCCTGCAGCGCACAGCCGCCGTGACACATTCCTGAGAGCCAATGGCCACCCACTGATGTAAGGTGTTGCATATGGAGGGGCATTGGCAAGGCATTGACTTAAATACCCCTCCTACCTCCTCAGTTGGCCCCCACACTGTCACAGCCATATCACCACAGCAGAGACTGTGGCTCAGGAGACAATGATTCTTAAATTGAAGAAGGTGGATTTCTGCAACTGCTATGCCTGCAACAAAAAGGATCTCACCAAGCAGTTGAAATAAACTGTCTCCTAAAACAAATAAAACCACAGGCTGCACAGTGTCAGCAGTTGCTGTCCAGTAAGAAGGCCCTAAATCTAAATCCCAGTTAGGGCCTTTTGCCAGTTAGCATATTTTCCCATTGCATGTGTGGGTCCCCCTGGAAACTTCAGCTTTCTCCCACAGTCCAGCTACATATATGTTAAGTTAATTGGTCATTCTAATTAGCCCTTAGGTAAGAGTGTGTTTGTCCCATTTCTCACTGTGAAACCTGGCAACCTGACGAGGGTCCACTCTGACTGCAGGAGACAGGCGATATAACCCAGGAAGGATTAAGCAGGGATAAAATGGGATGAATAGAAAAAAATACACCACGATGGGATCCCAGGAGAGAAACACACACACACACACACACACACACACACACACACACACACACACACACACACACGTTTTTCCCACATTTGTTCTGTATGAGGTCTGTAGAAACAGGTACTACTGAACTGATAAGGACTCACATGCCAAGATGTTGTTGTATCTGTTCTTCGTTTTGTTATCAGGATGGTTGGAGCTTTCTGTGGTCATCCACATGTCCACCGTGCATGCCTGCACCTCCTGAAAAATACACAAGCACAAAGAAATTCATAGTCTAAAGTCAAGGGTGAAGTTATAGGTTGTTTGCTGTCATATCTGTCAGGCATGCGTCTTTACTGTTACCATTCCATGTAAAGGAAGGCCATTATTATATTTGGCTACCCTGCATTAGTTGAAAAAAAATTGTTTGTATCCCTATAACCTTCTTTAGGAGGGATTTTTGTTCAGTTCATGACAGTTTTTCAGACAAGTCTGTGACCATGGAGTGTGCCCTGTTGTGTTGTTTGTGGCTCTTTAAAGACGCTTATTTTAATTTTATCTGGAACATATTCCTTTTTCAAGGCCTTGAGGCAGTGAGATCACAACTCAGCTTTACTGAGTTTTCTGCTACATGGAAAAAATGAAAGTCAACCAAAAAGGTCATATGATCATAAGTAATTTTCATCCTGATCTCGTGTGATATATGTTTGATGACAGACATATTATAATGAATCTGACCACTTCGTTTTAGGACCAACCATCCTCAGCTTTTTGAATCATCTTTTAACAGCGGTGGTCAGGTGTGAACATTAGTCCATGTGCAGATGAAACCAGTTTTTCATATACTTTGAATGAAAAGACACCTGTTCTTCTCCCCCTCACTGTTTAACAATAAATCCAACTAAACCTTTCCTGTTTTAGATCAGGGCCCTGTACCAACATGGGCTAAGAGTAAGAAGACGTTACTTCAATAACAGCATGAAAAAGGTTGAGGTGGTTGAGGACTATTCTCAATGGGACACTCTGATATCAGGGACAGATTGACGGGTTCAGTGCGTTGGTTAAGCTGCATAGTTTGGTCCTTGATATAGTCACTTACACGTTCCTGAGTGTTCTGCACCACATTCGGGAAGCTTTTCCAACTATGCTGTTCTCCGGTCTCTAATTCCGCTGCTGCTTCCAAAACCTAAGCTTGGGCAACAGCAGCTGCAGCTTCTTTTTCAAGATTCAGTGCTTCAAGGTTGGCTTCTAGTCTTGCTTTTTCAACTTTAATGCTGATCTCTCTCTGGGCAAATGAAACACATGCATGAGCAGCTTCTGCTTTGGCTCTAGCGTGTGCTGCTGCAGCACTGACTGATGATGTACTTGAGCGTTTTGAACTTGAACCAGCACTTTTACTGGTTTTAACTGACGCTCCATCTTGAGGAGGCTTCAGGTCTTTTGGTCTTGCACCTTCGGGGTGTACTTCATCCATATTTGTTGACGTAGCTGCTTTAATGCTGTTTAGCCAGCTACAAACCGTCTTTTTACTATTCTGCTCTCCTCGTTTGTCTCTAACACAATTTAGCAGTAAGCCTAACTCCAGTCAAATTAATACGTGAGTCAGGTTGTAGCTTCCTTAGCTCCCACTTGTTTTGATGAACCACATACACATTTTAACATGGAGTAAAACTGTAGGACAGTAATAAAATAGCTACCTTTAGTTTAGAATCATTAGAAAAAAGTTAAACACAGAAAATTAGAATATCATGTTTGCTCTAAAATTAGCAGTAACCCACAGGCATCATATAATAATCAAACTTCATATTTAATATAAACATTTTCCACAAATAAGACTTAAATAAAATTCTACTCCTGAATATTAAATCAAAACTTACAGATGGATGAACTTCCTCTCACCTGGCTGACTGAAAAAACTAAAGAAGATGGCTAACTTCCTGTTACATGCCCAAGATGACCTTCAAAATAAAAGACTTCACCAAATAGACTGAGACTAAATTAACATTAAACACCTATCTTGCAACAAATTAAAGGGCAGAACATATGTTTTAAATTAATACATTCAGATATTTTTATTATTTATTATGCTTAAAAATGATATCTGCACATATATGGTATTATGTTACGGAAAAGAAATCACCAACACTCAGTAAATGAATGAGCACTATTTTGTAGTCAAGAAATTAAATATGCAGTATGCAACTTTTATGAAAAATATGTTTTTTACATATTTGTTAAAATTATCATTTTGTTGTATAAAGTATAAGACAGATGGTCTGTGAAAAAATCTAGCTCCTTTGCCTTCTCCCAGTGCTCCCAGTACTAACTGCAGAAATACACCACTCAGTGAGAAACAACCAATCAGAGCCAGGAGGAGGGTCTAATTAGCTTTAGCTAATGTTAAGGCTAAGGCCAGTTAGCATGGCCACTGATGATGGCAGATCAACAGTTTTCCTGGAATGGTAGGTTTTTTTCTTTAGCAAATTTAGTAGCACATACATGAGGGTGATTGACAGCACTGATGCTTTCATCCTGGCTCTGACTGGTTGTTTTTTGGTCGGGAGCGGTGCGATTCTTTAGAAAGCAATAGTAGCTTAGGGAGGAGGTGGAGGACCTCCATCTTTCTTACCATACTGTCATGACATGGTGATATTTTTTAACAAATATACTAAAAACATCTTTTTGTAAAAGTTACATACTGCAGCTTTAACTCTTATAGTTCCATGAAACAGAAATGTTTATACTAAAGGCATTTTGTTTTCTGAGACGAGACATATCTGCTGTCTGAAGCAGGATCTGTCAGTAAATACAGACAGTCTGGAGAAGAGCATCTTACCTCATAACTCTCTTTCAGTGTCTAATGATGAGTGTGAGGAAGCAGCAGGCAGTCCGCACATTTCCATGACAACACAGGCAACCAGAGAGGTGCAAAATAACAATTACAAGACAACACAAGAAGAAAACCACAAGTACACAATGTGATGCCAGAGTTACAAATAAGGAAACTACCAACCAAAGGGAAACTCACCCAAAACTTAAATAATGGGGTAAACCAAAAAACTAAAACTACAGTTAAACTCTGCACGTTCTTCTACCAAGCATATGAACAAATTCATGAGCGCTCATTTGCATGACTATGGTTAATCAACCCTGAAGCATTTGGCTCTTCTAACAGGCCCTGCATGTCTGTGGTCCCTTCATGTTCAAAAATACCTGTACTCACGTTCTAACCACATAACCCAACTCTAGACCAGCCCCCTTTCCTTAACTGTGAGCACTTAGTACATTCAAGAAATGATAAAACAAATTCACAGTTATTAGATGCTCAGAATTCACTTACTTACTTCAACAAACTTAGATAGTCTTTTGTTAAAGTCTCTATCTTGGGCAAGACACTTCACCAGTCTTGCCTGCTGGTGGTGGTCAGAGGGCCCAGTGGCGCCGGTGCATGGCAGCCTCGCCTCTGTCAGACTGCCCTGGGACAGCTGTGGCTGCAATGTAGTAGCCACAGCTGCCCTGATAGCTCGCCACCATCAGCGTGTGAATGTCCGTGTGAATGGCTGAATGACTGAATGTAGTGTGACGCACTCTGGGGTCCTCTGGACTGGATAAAGTCCTATACAAGTACTAGCTGCTTAGCATTTACCAAAAGAACCACATGGTGTCAGATGAGGATGATTTGTTCATCCAGTTGACAACATTGTTCTATACTAGGTATGTTTCATTGAAGAAGTGTTCATGTGAGCCAGAAGCTAAACATGGATCAGTTTAAGTCCCCCGCCCCAGTTCTCATTGGGTGAGAACTGGGGAAGATGGGAGCAGTGGTTCAAACTGTATATGACGGCCACAGGTGCTGATGAAAAGGGTGAACTGATGAAAGTCGCCATTATGCAATTTGCATTATTTGTTGTTATTTCAACTGCTAACTTTACGTTTTCTCTCAGAGTTTTTCTCTACATAGAAGCTGCACCTGATCTGGTGTTTTGTTTGGATGCGATATCTTCCTGGAGGAGGGCATCAGCTGGGATAATGCGGCCATCAACTAATCCTTCTCCCTCTCCTGCTGTTAATTTTTTATTTTTCAGTAAGATAGAAAGTAATTAAATTCAGTTTATTTCTGTAGCGCCAATTCACAACAAATGTCGTCTCGAGGCACTTTACAAAAAAAAAAAAAAAAAAAAAATCATTTCAATTCAATCACACATGCATTCCAGTTGATCCTAGTTATCAGACACTACATTAAGCTCAGTTCATTATTCAAATTAGTTTAAAGAGTTTTCTGTCTAAGGAAACCCAGCAGAGTATTGAGTTAATAACCTGCATCATTCACTCCTTCATCAGCTCTTCTGTTTCTTCTTGTGCATTCTGCTCTGTCCTCTCAAACCCCCAGTTGGCCGTGGCAGATGGCTGCTTGTACTAAGCCAGGTTCTGGTTCTGCTGGAGATTTCTTCTTGTTAAAGGGGAGTTTTTCCTCTCCACTGTCACTACACCCATGCTCAGTATGAGGGATTGCTGTTGACTCAACAACAACGCAGACAATTGTCTCCTGTTGTTACATGGTACAGGAGGAGTGAACGCTGCTTTCCTTGGATAGAAAACTTTTTAAATTAATTTGAACTGGAATGTGTGTCTGATTGAATTGAAATTATTTTTCTTTAAAATCTCATGAGATGACATGTTTTGCAAACTGATTCTATATAAATAAACTGAATTGAATTGAATACGGTATGCTGGAAATATCAAGACAGGACATGTGAAGAAAAAAGGAACAAAGAATCTCAAAAACACAAGTTTGGGTAGAAAGTATCCATGATCAGCTGATATGAAAAACCACCTAATTTCTTGACCTTACAGTAAAATAATGCACTTCTGTTTGCATATCAGCGCATGTGAAATTTGGATTATAGCTCAGGTCTCACAGCAGCCATGCAGCTGGTTAACCCTACCTAGATTCAAAAGTCATGGAAACACTAACTTTTAGCCAGGATGACCAGAAGGGACCACAGGCTGTCGAGGGTTAAAGTTCAGAGCAGCGCTGAGAGGTTGCAGACAAACATTATTGGACTCTATATGCTTCCTATTGTTAGCTGATGACTTATTGCTGAGGGATCTTTTATTATGGTAAATGTTAACAGTCAGTCAAACTGCTATATTTCTAACAAACTTCACTGAACTGGTAAAACTTACTTTATCACAAAAGGTTCAGTTTAAATATCAATGAAAGATATCTTTAATTTCACAATAAACTCCTATCATCATCATCCCCAAAATGTTTTTAAACCATGTCAAGCCTGATGTCTTGGGTCATTGTCTCCTTTGGTGGCAGTTTGAGAGCAAAACTGGAGCCTGGATTCATTTTTAAGTCAGTGAACAGAAAAGAGACAAATGACTTCCTGTTCACAAGAATGGAAAGTGGCTCCTCACAAGCACATGTGTACGACTGCATCAATCATAGTAAATATAGGCATTAAGACAGAGCTCTAGGGTTATTTTGGTGTTCAATATCTGTATTAAAAAAAACTGCATTTCAGTTCATTCCATTTATTTATTGATCAGTTATGATCACAGGATCAATATTAGTCAAGCAATGCTGCAGTCATGCATCATGGTTTTGTGAAGACATCATCACAACAGTGACAGGCTCAACATTCAACAGCTGCACACCAGCCACACCGTGTCTTCACATATCAGGTGGAATCAGAAGTAGAGAAATATTTCTCATCTCATACCTCAAACTCTGGCGTGAAGCCCTGCATGCTGTGAAGTTCAGCAACATGTTTGACAAAGTCCTGCACTGAAAAAGCTGTGTCCTTATCTGGAAGATTTCAAAATGAAAAAATGAAAAGCAGCCTTCAAACATTTTTAGAAAAAAAGAACAATCAGATGATACAGATAGCAAACATTTTAGGGAAAATGTATTCCAGACAAATTTTTTTCCAAAGTTGATCTTTTTTTGTATTATTATTTAAATTTTTGGCCAGAACCCCCAGCATTTTGGAAGGCTAGATCTAGGAGCCTTGAAAACAGAGAGGACAGATGTTCTTCTCTTAAACTCTTGGAAGAAAAGACAGCACTGGTTGGTTAGATTGGTTATCAGTTTTTGTTTATGTGCGATCCTGGGTGATTTTGGATTGTTTTGATCCTTCTGATTCTAGTGTTGATAACTGTTGTTCCTTAGTTTCTTATTTTGATTAGATCAGCCTTGTTTCTGTTTTACTTTAGTTCAGTCTTTTCTTACTTATTCTGGTGTGTTTATTCATTCATTGTCTCTAGTTATTCTTTGTTACTGTTAGATTCATTTTCCTTGCTCCCCTGTTTACTCTCCCTCGCCTCCTGCTGCCATTCTCTCTCTCTCTCTCTCTCTCTCTCTCTCCCTTCTGCTGTCTTTCCTCACATCTGGTAACAATTAGCCAATCAGCTCCAATCTATTGTTTCAGCATTCACACTCCCAGTATTCAGACTCCTCTCCTGCTTTCATTCCTACCTACCCATTACTTCCCCATCAAACTGTTTACTTTGCTCCTGGATTCCTGTTTTTCTTCTGCTCTGACTCCCTGCATTCCTTGTGGTTTTTGTTATATAATTTTTCACTAAATATCCAAATCAACTCGCCGCCTCTGCTTCTTTGCATTTGGGTCCAACAACACAACTACATCATGAGGAGTTTGAACATCATCTTAAAATGTGTACACTTTTGGGATATCATCTATAATATAACACAGACAAACTGTGGTTCAGAAAATGTGGTAACATGCAATTTACATATGAATGCAAAATGATGCAGTATTGGAGCATTTAAATTTACAAAATAGTATTTGTCAAAAACAAGAATGAGATTTCAGTTTCAGCTTCAGTTTTTGTCTAAATGATGACAATTCCAAAAGATTTCATATATATTTCTATTTATGTGTATTTGTGTATGTTACCAGATGTTAATGCAGCAGTAGACTGTGTGAGGACTCGGGGTGAAGACATGTTGTTAATGTAAAAGTGAGCCGTCTGGAAACACATTCTGTAGAAAAGAGAGAAATTGAATGAAGGTTTTCATTTATTCTGCTTGACATATAATCCACAGATTGCAGAGGCTTAGATGTTTCTGCTGCAGCCATGTTTGAATTCAGGAAAAACAGGTTCATGATCAACTTAAATACAGAAAGAAAAAATAACAGCAGCATCAAAGCAACAGAAACGCAGAGAATCCAACGGGTGTGAGATGCTTTTGTTTTTATGTGATTCTGTGTTAGCACAGATTCTGACATAACATGTTAATCTTCACATAAACACGGAAAAAAAGATGTTCTGCTAATCCTCAACATGTTTTTAAAGGGATGAGGCTGCCTGTAATGAACCTGCAAGATCTCAGCCAGAAATGGACATCGCATGAAAAGACAGCTGAGCCCAGAGATTAACAGACGGATACTTAGAAGAAACCAAAATAATCAAAAGACCGAGGCTCACAGGTTCAGATGACGGCCAACAATGGATTTCTGTTTATATGGTCAAGAGATTTTTAAGCTTTCACTAAGTTCACACTTTGCTTTAAATCTACCTAAACATCTAAAACTGACCCGTCTGTTCTGTTTTATCAAAGCAAAGATGTTGTTGGGTTGTTCTTTAAGTGCATTTGCTCTCTTTAGTAACGACACAAGAACAACACTGAGCAGGTAGAGTAAGACAGAGACAAAAACAGAAGAGCTTCTTACAAATGGTGTCTGATAATTAAACAGCAGCAATAATGTTTTCATCTTTGTTCAAAACAGAACATTTTCTTCTGCGTTCAATGAAACTGAAGCGACTATTTTTCAATATTTATGACACAGAGAAACAACCATCTGTCCTGTTTTTGTCAGCAACAATCCATTCAGCTCATTAGACGAGACAGCAAACATTACCGGGAACATAAGAACAAGACTGGACGGCAGTTTTACTAAAACTAAGAATCCCCATTTATGTGTTTTCAACAATAAAGTAAAGGTTTGACCTTTAAAGAATCTGTAGTGAGTGTAGAATAATCCACTGCAGGTTTGACTCATGAGCTTTTTAAGGTCATCTAATTCTAAGGTTGTCCATGTGCCAAAAAAGCATCTTAAATGCCAATTTTTATGTTTCCACAAGAAAGTAAAGGGTTTCCAAAACCTAAAAATGTCCAAAATAATCCTTCTTTAGAAAAATGGTCTACTTCAGATTTGATCTGTTTCAGTATTTTAGATTTTGAACTTGAGATGATCAAAGACAATCCAGACTCATTAAAAAAAACAGTGAAATAGTCCTTTAGGTTAGTGCTAAGCTGTGAAGCAGATGCCAGCTTCCGTCAAGGTGTTTCCTGAACTCCAGACCTTATTTTAGTGTTGAAGCTGGACCTCATTTAGACACATGTTAGTTATGTTTATTCATAGCTGGGATGTGGACCCACAGATTTCTTCTATATTGTAGCTTTGACTTAAACATTCATAAGGTCCACAAAATTGTGTGTAAATCAGACAGAGATGCTGAAAAGCATAAACAGCAATTCAACGACAGCTACACCTGATTTAATACTATAATTAGCTTTTTTCAGTGCTGGGAACATGAGGCGATACTGCCATGTTTGTACCACAATAATGGATGGAAACGGCAAGCTGGTTGTAATTTCCAACCTCTCACTCAGCAGCAGAACCTCTGTGACTAAAATGCTCATAATTCAGAGATGAAGCAGTGCCAAAAGAAAATCTCTGATAAAGCATGACTGATACGCTGCAGGAAGTGTATCAGTCCACAGTTCCAGACCAAAGGATTCCACCAGGAAACACAAGTATGTTTGGACTTGTGATATTAATATATCATAGAGGATTTTAGTCATCAGAAAAGGGTTCACTTTCGAACCAGATCTACCAACTCCAGCATATGTACCAATGAACCATTTAGATGTTTAAAAGTATCTTATCGAGAAAATCCTCACATGCTGACAGAAACTGGAGAGCGCTTTGCAGGACAGGCGTTTAATTGATAAGACCAATTGTGGCATTACTATAAGCAATCACGTTCCACCCCAAGTTAATGCAGACTATGATGAAAGCAAAATGAACTGTAACAATTAGAATGTGGGCTTCAACTTTAAAACCTTTATTTCAGGACTTTGATATCTGATATTTTACTCATTGGAAACAGAAAATTAAGAACAAACCTTCCAAACTATGTGAAAGAAATAAAAATAGAAAGAGGTGCCATGAAAGAGTACAGGGTGATATACTTTGAGTTGAGCTGTAAATACAGCCTCCTTGCAAGAATCCCTGGTTGATTTTCTGATGCTCTAAAGACCAGAAAGCTTCTAAAACTTACTGATTACTGCCTCTTGAGTGTTAATGGGTAAATGTGGCTCCAGTGTAAAACACTTAGAGAGGCCAGTATGACTAGAAAAGTGCTTTATAAGCTCAGTCCAGTTACCTATGCATTATTTGGTGTGGCTGGTAATCTCTAGAGCAGAGGTTTCTAAACTTTTTGCCATGAGGGCCAAAACTGTCAAGTTGAAAATTCTGGAGGGCCACAAATTTATTTTTTTTTATTAGTAGTAATTTAATTGGTTTTGTTTTATCCTTAATAAATTAATACATGCAATATTTAAATGAAATGAACAAAGGTGTCTGTTAAAGAAATGGGATCTTTAAATCATGTTGATTGGAACACGCATATACAATTTCCTAAATTTTGGGGATGATTGTTCTCTACTTTTGTCCAGGAAAAAAAATGTTGTGTCTGAGCCTTAAGAACAGTATATGGGTCATTCTTTCTTCAAAAATAATTGCTGTATTCAGCCAAGTTTAGATGTGCCCAATTCTGCCTTAGAGTTAAAGTCGCTGAATGTTTGTGGTTCTATTTCCTTTTAAATTAAAGTGAAAGAAAAATGCATGGTTAATTAAAAGAGAAATTCTCTGGTCTGTAACTAAAATTTTCCTTTTCATGAAGAATTTAATTTGTTAACTGAATGGCCGACCTTGTATTATTCTTGAACTGCTGTCAAGGGTCACACAAAATAATTTCCAGTTCCACAAATGGCACCCGGGCCACACTTTGGACATCGCTGCTCTGGAGCTAAAAGCAAATTTGAGATGGACACAACTAACAACACTACACCGCCTGGTTCCACAGTCCCAGGTGCATGTTCTGAAACTCAGAGCCCTAAGATCTGAGTGGATCAACTTCCAGGATGTTAATGATGAAGTAACCTGTGAAGCGGAGATTTAATGGCAGAAAGACTCTCCAGATAAACACATTTCATTATCTCCTGACCACATACTGAATCATCCTTGGGCAAGAACCTGAACCCCAAGTTGCCCTTCCGATCTGCATGTCAGTGAATGACTGGATGCTCTTGTGTTCGGAAGGTTAGGTGAATGTGACTCATAGTGTAAAAGTACTTTAAGCCTTAGGAACATACATATACAGTATGTTCAGTCCATATACCATTTAATAAATAAAGCAATTTTGCAGAGGCATTATGATAAATGTAGAACAAGCAGTTTGTATTTTGTTCAATTGTTTCAACTATTCTTAGCAATAAATCTTATGTTATTTGAATGCCTGATGGTTTAGATGGTGCCACCTTTGTGAAGAAATGTGTGTGTGTGATAAGCAGGAGAGCTGAGTATGTGGGTCACAAGCATGAAAAACTTGCTGAATCCTCTCTGCCAATGCCAAACAGTTTTTGGTGTTGGCAGCATCATGGTGTGGGCAGCATCTCCTTCACTAGAAGATTTGTTATGACTAAATGTGTGATATCAAGATGAGATTCTATAACCAGTGGCAATCCCATATCTCCACTACTAGGGACAGATCTATCCTCTGGGAGGTCAATGTTCATCCCCTCAGAGTGAGGTTTAGTGGACAGGATGGAGGTGCTGACCTCAACCCTACTGTACACCTGTAGGGTCAGCTCGGGTGTGCTGTTTGTTCAGTATGAATCCCAGTTCTGTTAATTCTGTAGCAATGTGTCTAAAAAAATACCAGTGGCTTATCTGGTGACTTGCTTTATTACAAATTAATGCAAATAGTGTTGCGTAACTAACCTACCCCTAATGTTTAGAACAAAATTAAGTTTACTGCCAGATGGGGTGCAAAGATTTTCACATTATATGAATCCAAATATGATTTGCAACATGTTTGTAAATTTACAAAACGTCAGGCTAAAAAAAAAAAAAAAGAGATAAAAATGAGGTCTTTCCCTGTCGTTGGAATTAAAATATGGAATGATGAAAGCATGGAATTATGAGTGTGTAGTTCATTACAGGTTTTCAAACAACTGATGAGAAAGAAAATATTTGATGATTACAAGGATACATAACTTCAAATTGTGTTGTATCTGTTTTGGCTGTGGATTGTTTTACTTCCTTTTATGTTTTTGTGTAGTGATTTTACATACAAGAAGTGATATGTTTTGGACTCTTTATATATTGTAATTATATATGAAGGGGTAATTTAGTTTAATTTGATGTGTACGACAAGCATAAATATAAACTTTGAGCTTCTGCCTGTACCTTTTCAGTAAAGTTGTTTGAAGTGTTGCAGTGTTTGAAGTATGAATAATAAAATATTTAATGACTGACTGAATAAATAATAATAATAAAAAAAAAATCAATCAAAGTATAAATGCTATAGTGTTGAATGCTTTATATGGTGATCTTTACTTAATTTAGAATGTGTGACAAAACCCCCCACAAATCATTCAGTTTTTGTACAACTGTTCAGGCAGTAAGGTGGTGATAAACCTTGATTTGGATGTTATTTTGGTTTTGCATTTTCTTTTACTTCATTGCCAACGTGGTAGTTATTGACAAGTTAAGTAATGTTGTCCAAAGCTGCGTGACTCCAAATGAGCCCTGTGTTGTCACAAAGGAACAATAAAGGAAGCAAATGCAGCAGGATTAGTGCAGGTTTGGCTTCTTGCCATCACCCCAGCGGGACACAAACACAACTCCCTGGACCCAACGTAATCAGGCGGATGTCATTTTCTATCCAGCGAGCCTCTCTAGACATATCAGCTGAGTGAATGCTCAAATTGCTGCAGCTGAGAAACATCCCTCGCTGAGGATTAATCCCCCTGCTCCTCAGATTATTACCGTCTTAGAGCTGCTCAATCTTTGATTTACAACAACAAGCAGAGTGCAAAACAAGAACAAGTTAAGTCTGATGTGGCACTAAAAAATTACTTGGAAATGTACAGTCAGTGGAAAAAAAAAAAACTGACTAAAAGTGTTAAATACTGCCTGACAGCATGTTTGATCAGATTTATGAAGATGGTTATTTTACAGTCTGAGTGGTAGAAAAAAAGAATTCTTTTATCCAAATTCATCTTTTGCAAGAGTGGGAAATTAAAGAAGGCATCACTTATTAATAGCAACAAATCAAAACACCAAGAAGGGAGTGAATGGCACACACCTCCATGTTCACTGGCAGCTCAAAAATGAGATGGCTGCAAACAAACCATGCCATTTGTCTTAGTGTTGACACTCAGGAAGAAAAGCACTGAGCATAATTTAGGAGAAATGTTGAGTCCATGTTCAAAGAGATTAAGAATTGCAAAGAAAAAAGGGGAATTTTGGATTTATGGAGGAATTTTTCTGTCAGCTAAAGTGCACACATTCTTTTATTATTTTATTTTAATCCACTCTTTAATAAAATATGACCTTCAAATAAGGTAGTCAGTAGTACAGACAATATTTAATACTAAGAATCAGCTGAGAACCCAACCCACAAGTGGAAACCTTCTCATGACCGGAACCTCTTTTTTCCACTTCTGAAGAACGCATAAATGTCCCATACAAGAGTTGTCCACCACAGGACGGTTGGGGCTTTTATATGAGTTTGCCTGCTGCAGCCCCATGTCCAACATGATATGTTCCACAGGCGGCCGCTACACATACGCTGCATCTCCTAAGTTAACTTTCTCGCTACAACATCCACAAACCTCACTTTTAAATTCATCATTTGATTTTCATTTTGGCTTCAAACGATCACATAAACAGAGTAATCGTCGAATTATAATTGAAGAAATATTAAATTGTTTTGTTCCACTCATGAAGTAGGTTCTTGTTTTGCGTTGTTTGCCGACTGATGCGAACTCTCATCTTTTTTTAAAGCCTGAGGTGTGGTCTATTATGAAAAGTCAGTACGAGTTAAGAAGGCAGAAGGAAGACAGGAGGTGCCTGGTTGGCACTTTTCTCAGACAGAAGCAGATCTGCAGAGTAAGCCTGGAGACAGTGATGCTTGGGGTGTCTGTGCTGACAAAATTATAGCTAGTTTGTTTAGAGATGGGGCCTATTAAAACTGCTCTGGGGAAAAAAAAGAAATACATTGTTGCATTTACCCCAAAATCATACTTCCTCAAACAGGAAGGTGTCCAACAGATCTCTGTCATTGATTGTTTAGTTAATATATTTCACCAGATAATTCTACTGCTAATGTTGCAGTCAGAGATGGTGACTTGAGTTTGAGACTCTGACTCAAGTCACACTTCTCAACTTAGACTTGTGCTCTAAAGACTTGAGACTTGACTTGGACTCCTGGTCTGGACTCGAGTCTTTGTAACTGTTTTTTCTCATGTAATGAAGAGTGAAAGGAAGTTAGTACATGAGCACCAAATAGTAGCTGCTGCATGTCTTACTGTGAAAGGATGAGCTTATTAGCCAGTGATGCTGGTGGGTTACTATGGGATGGCAATGGCTCATAACAATCTGTTCAAGTTAGCTGTAGCTTCACAATAATCACAGCATAAGTTTCTCTTCAAATGAATGCTGTATTAATTGACTTTGGATCATTTCAGAACAAACTAAATATAACTGACCTCTGAGATTCTCTCGGCGCTAAGCAAGCAGTTCCGTCTGAAATATCAGAAAAATGGCACCTTCTGGTCAATCACAGCTTTAAGTTTCAATTACACAAGTACACTGTTCCTCAATGATTATGTCATCATTTTACATCTTAAATTTGAACATCGCTACTATTCAGAAATGAGAACAAAGATTTGAAATATGGGTTTAGAAAAATGGTTTCCCAAAATTATTAAAACTTCTCCAGCTGAGTGAGGAGAAAAAACCGTCCATACCATATTTATTGTAATATATCATGATGGAGTGGACGTTGTGAAGACAGAGATAAACAGGCGTTAACTTAGTCATTACAAAGACAAAAAAAAACAATTGTTTGAGTCATTCAGAAATTCAACATTACCAGGTTTTAATCTATTTCTAATATTTTTCTTAGAGCATAAAAGCTAATTTACAGCCATACTCACTATATTAGAATAATTTTGTAAAGTTTATTTATTTCAGTAACTCCAGGATTTCCCCCATCATATTATAAGCTTGGCGACCTGCCAGGCTTTACTTGCCCTGTTTATTTTAAATAGGTTTTTTATAAGTCAGTATGTGATAGCAAAGACAGTTTAAGCTAGGTTTATAGTTGATGCATTGAACTGGACATGAGGGGGTACGTAACAATCACACCATCCCCGTCCCTGCTCGTTGATCTCCAGAGCTGATGTGGCGCCTGGTCATGTACCTCTTGTAACTTGGCGCGAATCGCGCACACTACCTTTTTACTCAAGCCGAACGATTTGGAAGGTGCACTTGCAGAACCGGTGCGCCTGCACTGGCATTATGAGGACTTATTATCAGAGAATACTGCACCAACGTACCTGTCAAGTATCAAAGCCATCCCGCTTGCTCAGCTCACGCGAACTGAACACCCCTCTAAAAGCGTGACTATAAACTCAGCCTTGCCTATCAGTGTATATCTTTGTGAGCAAATAATAATGTGTAACGTGCGTTTATCTCACATATGCTTGCTCATATGCGCTCAATATGTGTGAACGTCTGACACATGCTTGGCTCTGTGTCAGCGCTTGCAACTTGATAAAGTAGAATAAAAATATATTTTGTCCCACAGTTCTGGTGTAATAGCAGCAAAGTGACTGGCAACCAAAGCATATAAGAGTCACACAAAGATAAAAATATAAAATATATAAGAACAGAACAAAGAATAACATGCTGTACAGTAAGGGCAAAATTACAACATAAAATACTGTGCAGTTACTAAAAATAGCATACTCTGATCCAAATAAATGTGTCTGAGGCTGTATCAGTCACAGAGAGGCGCCGCCCTTTCATTAGATGAGAAAAAAAGACCACATTAGGTAAATGAAGGAAAAAAAAAAAAATCATATTTCACATTTTTAAAAAGCAACAGAGACAACAGACAACATCATACATAAATATGTGGAATGGGTAAGGGTGGACGGGTTGTGGGGGGAGGTCCCAGCAGAGGCTGCTCCAGTGAGCAACGCATCCACCTGGCTCATCGTATGCACCAAGGTTTCCATACTGGGGGGCCAGTACGAGGGGAGTCAGCGGAGGCAGTGAGTTGGGCGGGGGGGATATATCTATGAGCGTGTGTGTGCGCATGTGTGTGTTAGTAAGTCTGTGAAACACTGCCCCAGAAGCTATTGTCCTCGATAGTGATGGAGCGTTTATCAACTGGCCTCATTCAACCTTTGAGTCAGTCCACAGATGTCATGAGGGAAGGGAGGGGCAGAAGGAGCAGAGTGTCTTGTTCACATAACATCCAGGAGAAACTGAGATAGCCTGCCTTCCAAGGCCGATACAGGGGAGCCAGATAGAGATAACAGCAAAGGTTTTGGGTCAGGCCGACTCCGTTAATTTTCTGTTTACCTTTAGAGTCTCACTGGTACAGCTCAATGGCAAGTCCAAACAGCCAAATTGTAGTCGATTCCATCAAATCCGAGCATACAACTTCTTCAAGATTTATCCCCTTTCGCTTATTAGTCCAGGAACCGCAACCAGTCTGCGATCCTGTGCAAGGATCACATCCAGTTTCCAATTCTGCTCACGTAGCATCTCAGTCTGTACAGCGATCAACACTCAGATTCCACCACACATGCTAGTTAGCTTCACAATTGCCAGAGAAATTTCCAACATTTCCGAATTTCACGATAAGCCAGGTAACCGCCAACTCCAAAACTGAGGTGTAACTGAAGTGGATGCTCACCTTTGAGCAGGAAAATAGCATTAAAATAACCGGAGCTACAGAGGAATGGTTTAGACCAACTAAAAAAAATGGTTTACTGTGAAAGGAATAGATGGTTATGTCAAAAATAGGAAAAACTAGTGATGGGACATCTGAATCCAGGCTTGGAAGCCTGTATCAAGTAAAAAGGAGCGTGTCAAATGAAGCCCCACTTTGATGCTTGTGCCGTCTTGCTGAAAATCACATGAATGATGACAAACGATGCCTTGCATTACATTGGATACGTCACTGCTTGATTTTGCATGTCGGTTTTCAAAATATTTTTTTTAGGTACTTTGGTCGTGCATCAGCAGAGATAGTAGCATCTGAGGAGAGTCTTTTTCATCAGGAGTGGCTGAAATGGACCAAACAAAAAAACAAAAACAAAAACAAAACAAAACAAAAAAAAAAAACAAAGGAAAACCTCTCCTATCTGGGGATACTTTAAGATGACCGTTCACAATAAGGTTTTTCTTAAAAAAAATAAAAATAAAAAAAATAACCCCCAACATAACAACCCTCCAATTTTTTTGTTTAAATCAGCAAAGACACCTGTCTCACAGAGCAGAAACAGACTGAAAGTCGTTGGAAGAATGAAATTCTGTGAGTAGCTAACTATAGAGGATCAGAACCAGTAGTTCCACAAAAACAGAATTTAGAAAAATTCTGGTTTTTCAGGAAGCAAGTCACAAACACAAAGCATACTATGTCTACCCCACAAGCACTGCACTCCCAAGATACTAAAACATCAAATATCTTAGTTGTCAAATCAGTCAATAACAAAAAAGAAAGCAGAACCACAGCTGACAGCCAACATATTAGCAGCATTGCTTTGGATACAATTTCTTTTAAGAACTAAAAAGAGAGAATACAATTACATAGACCCTATATATAGACCCTAGTGTTAATGGACAGGAGTTTGACAAAAACTTTTTTGTTACAATATTGATACAAATGCTATGTTCTAATATTTTTTGAAGGATGATTTATTTGAGTGACAAGGCTGTCAGTGTAACAGCAAATGTCACTAGTGAGCAATGAATGAAGCATTGCGTAATGATGCTTTCGGCAAACCAGTGGGCTGGAAAGCCCCATTGCATCATGAGGCTTCATTTAGCCATCACTAGAAAAAACATTCTGCCTGAATACTGGTAAAAATTAAGGACCAAATGACAAAAAAAGGTGTAACCAAAATCGTCACCCATTTGGGAAGCCAGCCTCCCAGAGAGACAGAAAGGAGATAGCTGACAAGCACTGTGTAAGAGCTACCTTTATACCCCCCACACCCACCTCTCACATGTAACTGGATCTATAATGAGCCAACCCAGTTACCACAGAAAGGGAAAAACAAACGTGCTGAACTTGGGGCTCACACAGCTGTTCAAACTGGCAGATTCACTTCAACATGGATTGTTGTTGCATCTTGTTTACTGAATTGCTTTATATAATTGTTGCTGACTCTGTTTATTATTTGTTGTTTTTTGTCTGTTTTTGAAAGGTGCCCTCAAATAAAATGTATTATTATTATTATTATTATTATTGTTATTATACATTAAAAGTTCTAACACAACAAGATGGGATGTGAATGCTTTTATGAGGCAATACATTAGCTTGACAATCCTCCAAACATCAAGCCTTACACAACTCACTGATCACAGTGAAGTAAAGCAGAAACTAGGCTCTTTGTGGACATACTTGAAATTTGGGATCACTAAACCAATATTTTTTACGCATCTCTCTCAGATGAACATGCATAATAATATGACTGTCATAATAGGATTTTATTTGAGTGTTTGCCAAGCAGCAAGTGGGTGTGATGGGACAGTGGTACTGACCTCCAGTAGATGAAGATCCCAATGAGAACAACCAGGCCAAGCAGAGTGAGGGTGGAAATGACGGCCAGAGGAATCACAGCCTTCTTCTCTTTCTCATTCATGGAGCCAACCCTGGACTCATGGCTGCTGTTACTGGCATCTGCACAGAGGGAACGAAGGTGGGTGGATGTGAAAGCAGTCTCTGGGAGAAAGGAAACTGGAGCTGACGATTATCAGATGAGGACAAAATGCTTCCTTTTTTATAGACTACAAAGAATTGAATGTTTAAAACATTTTAGAAATCAGCTTCAACATTCATCATTTTAACTGTTCTCCTGAAACTGAAGAAATGTTGCAATCAGATTACTCACCTACTATTGACAGTGACAGAAATGTTGAGAAATTAGGATTATCCAACAAACATGACGGAAATTTATACAAAATCCTTCATTTAACTGCAAAGGTCATGATGGACAGCTTCAAATTTCTGAATATGAATTTCAATCACAAACTCTTGTTCCCACAGGATAACAAATAATTTGTTTGTGAGTTCTAGACTAAACTAGACACATTTACCCATAAAACAGCTTTACAATCAGTACAATAGAAAATCCTTCCCAGAAGTGACCTCCCTCAGTCAAGGAAACATAAAGCTAACAGTTCTGGTCTCAGTTCATCAAGAGTGTCACTCAGAATGACTTTCATGCACTTTGGACTTTACACCTGAACTCTGGGTGAAGATGTTAAAAAAGCTTTAGGATACTCTGAGCTGCAGAATCTCCCCATCACTATAACTCTGGTTGCTAGGAGATGTCACAGCAGCACCATTAATGAATAAATACCACAACGGGTTGATCCTTTATCTTACTACCACCAAACTGACAATCTTATAGAACTGGAAATCAAAACATGCACTCAGTAATAAATAGTGGCTCAATCTACCCACTGAATACATATCAGTGGCAAAAATGAAAATGCTTTGTTGTCAAAGTAGTACTGATTGTAAAGTGTGTTCTCATTATTCTTTATATTTCTTTATATTCCTTCTAAAGATCTTCAGACACTAAAGCTACAAATATCTTTCATCTTCAAATATCCACAGATACAACAAAACTAGTTTTGTGTACATTCACGGTTTAAAAAGACACACAACCATTTTTTTTTTTTTTTTTTTTACCTCACTGTCTTTCATGAAATCTGATAACATTTTCCTGCTTTAGATCAGTTAGGATGACCAGAATTAATTCTGTTTTCTTAATATCAGAATAATGAGAAATTCTAGACATGATTTTGTCTCAAGGAACTTTACAAAAAAAGTAAATTCAATCCAATTATACATACAAGTACATCCATTCCAGTTAATTCTGGTTATCAAACAATGTATCAAGTTCAGTTTATTATTCAAATTGGTTAAAACGTTTTCTCAGGAAACTCAGCAGGTTGTTTCGAGTCAGTGACTTGCAGCATTGATTCCTCCTGGATGAGTGTCTAGTAACAGTCGACACTTATGTTGCTCACTTTGCAGAAATCTGTCATAATGAGCATGCCTGAATTTTTACTTTCTTCTGAGTCAAAAGTTTCTATAGTCCAAGATTACTCTGCCCTTAAGTCATTTGCAAGAGTGCAGATGATGATGTTATGGGTTTTTAAGCTTCTTATATGTTGAGCTAAATAGAAGTATGCCTTTGGATGAATTTTAGGGCAACACCTCAAACACATCTCTTTTCTTGTCATCATGAAGAAATCAACAGAAATCAGTCAATATGTCAGGAACAGGGCTGTGATATTCACAAGTCTGTTCCTTCCTATGTTCATCTGTTCAAACAGTTATATGAAAGGCATGGAAGCCATCATGATGGGCAAGAAAGGAGATGGGTTCTATGTTCCAGAGATGGATAGGTTTCAGTGTGTGAATCAACATCAGAGCAAAAGCTAAAAACATGAAGATGCTGCTGAAGCTGGAAGTAGAGTCAATATCTACAGTGAAACAAGTCCTGTACAAACATGGGCTGAGAGACCACTCAGAGATGAAGATGTCATCATCCCAAAAACACCATAAAAGACAGATTTGAATTTCCAAATGGACTCAGTGACAAAGACCTTAATGGAAATGGTGAACTTCATAAAACAGGTGGCATCATGAGGAAAGAAAATGATGTGGAAATATAGAAGCAACCAAGTTAATACAAAGTGGCTGAAAGACAACGAAGCTGGTATTCTGGAGCCCTGAACTCACAGAAAACCTGTGGAAAACCTGTGGGCAGAGCTGAAAAGGTGTGTGTGAGCAAGGCAGCCTACAAACCTGACCCAGTTACAGTGGTTCTGTCAGGAGGAACAGACCAAAACATCTGATCAAAGGAATATAGTTTAAAAGGCTATTCTACCATGTACTAAAGAAAGGAACTTTGAGGAACATCTGACTTTTAGGAAGGTTATTATTTTGTTTTATTGACTTGTCATTTATAGTTTTGGCAAATGGAATTATTTCGGTAATCCTAATTGAGAAAAAAAGCAAACATTATATTATTTAATGTCAGACAGTGAGAAAAATATGGAAATGTCTGGTTTCAACTGTAAATACACAAATAACATTTTGGTGTCAGCTGTCCTACTTTTGTTCTTCCCAGAAATCATGCCTTGTTTCCCCATCACAGGTACACAAAGGCACATAATCTGAGAGCTGAAGATTTATGACATAGCTACACTCTTTTATTGACCAACTAATCTGAAAGGGAACCCCTGTTAACCCTGACAGAGGCAGGGGCAGATCGAGTTAACAGACCTCTTCTAGACAAACTGAGCTAGCTCAGCCATAACAACTGGGTTAACCCTTTTGACCTGTTCATAAAGAGGCCATGGCGCACTGTCAGCTGTTCAGAGTCCTTCAAGTCTGTCAAATCATTGGTTTTTCTTTAACCATCATAAATCCTGCGGATTCTAGTGTTTATGCAACAAAATGAAAATGTTTTGACAGAAGATAGAAAACAAGCCATTCATTTTGGTCCAAGGGCCCAATGAGAGAAATGGACTCACTAAGATCCCTCTGAGAAAATGTCCAACTAAATGATAAAGACAGGGCTTTTTTTTTTTTTTTTTTTTTTTTTTTTTTTTTTTTTTTTTTTTTTTTTTTTTTTTTTTTTTTTTTTTTACTGCACTTGAGATAAATCATACTGGAATGGTGTTCATTATGATGGAGCATCTGCCCAAAACAAGGCATGGCCAAATATCTCCATGCTAATGAATCCAACAATTAACAAATGATTATCAGCTCCCTGGAGAGAGAGGAACCTACTACTGCTAAAGCAGATGTGGTATTCTGCAATTAATGATACAAAACAGCAGGCTATCTTCAATGATGCGATTCATTTTGTCATTGCCTTGTGAAACTCTGCTTCAGCATTAAAAAGTGAAAGATGGGAGATTTATTAATGGGGCACAACATGCAAACACATAGTGAAGATTTGTACATCCTTCTACCAGGACCAGTATGCCCAGTCACTAATTATCAGCTATTTTAGGAAGACTGCTTCAAAATCTGACACATCTAAACGGTAAAAATGGTAAAAGGTGAATATATAGTTTATCTACCACAGTAAATACACAACAATCTGAGGTTTTAAAGAACTCTGCTGCCCTCTGGTGTCCATGTCAGGTAGGGTTAGATAACAGATGGACCTTTACTGGGGTCTCATTTGTAAAGCTTACCTACGCACAAAACGGGGCCTGAAACTTGTGTATGCCACTTTCCACGGAAAGGTTCTGATTTATAAAACACAAACTAGATGTGAAAATGTTAAGTCCCTCAAGCCAACTCTGACCCATGCCTACCATATTAGGCATATTAGGCATTGTTTTGGAAACAAGGGCGAAATGGCAACACAGATGGTGAGCTGGGGAATTGAAGTCATGTTTCATCATGAATCTATCAGACATTTAATTACATATCAAACTTAAATCATAGATCGACTCTATCATAAGAATTCAAAAACACAGCGTGATATACACTTGTGCTGGTGAGCCATAATAATGCATTAGGACCTGTCAAATAAAACAAAAAAAGGTCTATAAGGCTGCCTCAATCCTAAACCAAAGTCCACACAATATTTAAACATTTTCTCACCATCATAATCCTCTCTCTGATGAGCTCCAGGTTGAGAAGTACCACCTTTTTATTTCATTCATTCATTTATTTATTTATTTATTAAGGCTGCACAGTGGTGTAGCTAGTAGCACTGTTGCCTTGCAGCAAGAAGGTCATGGGTTCAAATTCTGGGGTCCTTCTGCAAGAAGTTTGCATGGTCTCCCTGTGCAGATGCAACAAAATGGCTCCCACAGTCCAAAACCATGACTGTTAGGTTAATTGGTCTCTCCAAATTCTCCTTAGGTGTGAGTGTTAGCATGCATGGTCGTTGCCCTGCAATGGACTGGCGACCTGTCCAAGGTGTACCCGCCTCTCACCCAATGACCGCTGAAGATGGGCACCTGCCCCCCTCGTGACCCTGCAGGGATAAGCATGCTGGATGGATGGGTATTTATTTATCCACAGATTAACACATAAATTGTGAAAAGGTGTGAAGCATTCAAAGTGAATGCTGTAAACATCTAAATACCAGTGGGAACGTGTTTTCAGGGATCACCAAGATCTTCTAGCCCATGATGATGACTCCCATGATTCCCTATAGCATTATTCTTTGATCTATGTGCTTAACTGGGTCCAGTATTAGAGAGACCGAGCCACCAGAACCACGCCATTCCTGTCCAATTACAGTTGTTAACCACTCTGGTGTTCCTGGGAACCAGCTCTTATCAGAACGAATTAGCAGACATATATGTGTTTAATTAACTCTCAAAAATTAATTAAATCTCTGTCTGAAGCCACTTTAAGGAACAACATAATTCTGTGAAGTTATCCATCCATCACAGTCGGTGCTGAGCACAATAATGCTTGCCGTCCTGAATGTCATTGTTAACATGACCAGTCGATACATCAGATTTTTCTGCACTACGGGAGAACTTGAGTCCATGAAACTAATTTGTAAAATTCTAACTATTAGGGCCTGATGTACTGATGCACTATTCCTCTATATACCCCGCTGGGGAAAATGGCTACTCCCCCCCCCCCAGGTCCTGGCTCCTAACCCTGTTGTAAAACACCCAGACGTGCACTTTAATGTTGCTCATACCCATTACCACTCAACTGTGGAGTGGCTCCTAAAATGCCAGTGGCAGTTCATAAACTTTGTTTCATGTCACAGTGGCTACCAAAAATTATGTTTTCAATTCTCCACCTCACTCACATCGCTTTCTGCCTCAGTGAAATTGCGTTTTTTCCCCCTCTTTTCCCCTGTTAATTACATTGATAAGCTAGCTCATTTAAATATACACTGACATTCCTGAGGTACTTCAAACTGACTTTTTATGGTTAGATGTGGGCGTGTCCAGGGCATAACCTGCGGTACCGCTGTGATTTATAAAAGAAAATTGCGTGCTGGTGTACATAGGCATGGTTTTATAAATCTGAATGTTTTTGGTGTACGCCATTTTTGCCTTTTGGGTGTACGTACACTTTTAGTATGAATAATACTCAATCCTTTATAAATGAGACCCCTGGGGCCTCATGTATAAAAGAGTGCACAGCTTTCACACAAAAAGTTGGTGTAGGGACAAATTTAGAAAAGTGCGAAGCACAGAAAAAAAAAAAAAAAAAAAAAAAAAAAGGCAGATGTATACAACTGTGTGCAAGCATGTGGCTGTGCACCATTTCTTCATACATCGCAATTTTTATTCAAAAAGGTGCCTTTTAGGACACACAACGTTACCTGTATAAAAATAAAAGCAATAAAATTAAAAGCAAAAAATGTAAAATAAAAAACAAAAAAGAAAATTTAGTGATCAACCAAAGGGAAAATGCTCGTTTCAACAAATGAGTTTTAAAAATACACAGTATGCCAGAGTCATTTGCATTGAGTGGAGAAAGCAATTATTCCACAGTATGAAGGAAGCATGTGTTGTACCAGGTCAATGTGCCACTATTTGTTAAGCAAAATTACGCATCGCATATGAGTTGCGCATTTACAGAATGGAAATGTTTTCATAAAAGGTGCATTCATTTCCAGATGGTGCCCTTATAGCAATATTAATGCAGTCGACAGCTCCGATCACGTTAGGAAGTCGGTTCATAAACTGCAAATTGCCTGTTCAGCTGGAGTGTAGGGGAGCCTTGTGTATCTGGGCAACAAATACAGCATGGCTCTACTGAATAATGATTGTGCTATTCCCGATTTATCAGTCAATTCCCACTGAAATGCTTCGTTTCCTAGGAAATCCAGCACAGTGAAAACTTGAACCAGTAACACTCGGCTCCTTAGTTTCCCTCTGCAATGCAGGGGAACAGTTCTGCGCAGACCTCCATGATGACGGTCATGGACAATCTAAAGTGGCTAATAAGCCACTCATGATGTCCAAGCAGGTCAGTCTGATCTCTGAACACATGCTCCCACTGAATCCTAAATTGGTGATGTCCCCCAGCAATGCCAAAGTTGCCATTGTTCCACAATTACGCACACATTTGTGCAGCTATTTATGTACAAGTGTGACTGTTTACAACCTGTGCACCTTAATAATCATCAAACCTGACCTGTTTGGAGTTAATCTGCTGATCCAACCCCATTTTTTTTTTTTTCAGTGAGAATGAAAGTGCCCCGCAAATAACATGCAGTTAGACCAATGTGCTCTGGCACGGAGACCAATGTGCAGTTACATATACTAAAAATAAACGTTTTTGCTCCCATTTTTCATGAGCTGAACTCAAAGATCTAAAACCTTTTCTATATACTCAAAATAACCATTTCGCTCAAATATTGTTCACAAATTTGTCCAAATCTGTGATAGTGAGCACTTCTGCTTTGCAGAGATAATCCATCCCACCTCGCTGGTGTGACATATCACAATGCTGATTAGACAGCATGATTATTGCACAGGTGTGCCTTAGGCTGGCCTCAATAAAAGGCCACTCTGAAATGTGCTGGTTTATCACACAGCCCAATGCCACATATGTTGGAAGTTTTGAGGAAGCATGCAATTGGCATGCTGACTGCAGGGATGTCAGCCCAGAACCACCACATGGAACATGTTCACCTCCAAGATCGCCTGAGACCAGCCACCAGCCTCGTCTGAGACAGCCGCTGAAACAATCGGTTTGCACAACCAAAGAATTTCTGCATCTCAGGGAAGCTCATCCGTACGCTCGTTGTCCTCATCGGGGTCTCGGCCTGATTGCAGTTCGTCATCGTAACCCACTTGAGTGGGCAAATGCTCACATTTGATGGCGTTTGGTACACTGGAGAGGTGTACTCTTCATGATGAAGCCTGGTGGCCCATGGTGGCAGCAGGGTCATGGTATGGGCAGGCCTATGTCATGGACATTGAACACAGGTGCATTTTATCGATGGCATTTTGAATGCACAGAGATACCGTGATGAGATCCTGAGGTCCATTGTCGTACCATTCATCCACGCCCATCACGTCACGTTGCAGCAGGATAATGGGTGGCCCTATGTTGCAAGGATCTGTACACAGTTCCTGGAAGCTGAAAACATCCCACATATGTGGCTTTGTGTGATTAAGCCAGCACATTTCAGAGTGGTCTTTTATGGCCAGCCTATGGCACACCTGTCCAATAATCATGCTGTCTAATCAGCATTGTGATATGTCACACCAGCGAGGTGGGATGGATTATCTCTGCAAAGACATGCTCACTATCACAGATTTGTGAACAATATTTATGAAAAATGGTTATTTTGTGTATATAGAAAATGTTTTAGGTCTTTGCGTTCAGCTCATGAAAAATGGGAGTAAAAACAAGTGTTGCATCCATATTTTTGGCCAGTGTATATATGTGACAAGAGGAAATTTACTTTCGACTGAGGTTTTCTATCATTTTTAGTGTGTGTGTGTGTGTGTGTGTGTGTGTTGCCTTATTGTATGAGGATAACTGATTCAGTTTCATTGTTTAAGTTTAAACAAAATATTGGAATCAAAACACTGGGTTCGATACTCCTTGGATTAAATAACACTGAATTGAGTCAGATTTCAGTGTATTTAGGTGAGTTTTGGTGCTTTGTAGTTATTGTCCACTGAAAAAGTTTGCGTGGCTGCAGCACATTTTTATGGTAGGCAAAAAATTGGCATATATTTACACAAACTTTACTGGCACGTTCATGTTTATACATGCTGACTTGTGTGTAAAATGTGGTGGTGCACATTTTTTTGTTCGTATGCATGCTTTACACATAAGGCCCCTGGTCTTTAAAGCCAACACCAAACCTATTTGTCATGTGAAAGTTGTAAATTACAGTCATACCTCCCTTGAAAGATACAATCCTTAAACTTTTTAAAACATTCCTTTTATCTTGGCACATAACTTCAGCACAAAAAACAAAATGCTTTAAACTGAGTAGTTCCTATTCAACCCTTACTTCCTAAATAAATGATTTTTAGAACCTTAACTGAAATAACAAAACATGAAAACACACTGGTTAATATGATATTCATTGTTGTTGGGCATAATGTTTTTATGAAGTTTCCCTTTCTATAACTTTGCAAACAAAATGTTAAAATATTTTGTTGAAAATAAGGAAAAACTCTGTTGGATGACCACAACTCTTGATGCTCCTTTGGTTTTTGTTACTCTGATGGATTTGTCATTTTTCTGTATTAGCTTTTTTGTTTTTACCTGAGACTGGCTCTTCCACTCTGGACTCTGTCTCTGCACGTTCTGAAATAATGAAGTCAGAAGATGTCTCATTGTCAGTGAGGCCTTCGCCTTGCCCTGAGCCGCTAACCTCTGTCCCTCCCAGAGACCAGGGTGAGCCCAAGGTTGCTTCTGAAATGGTTGGTGCCACTTTGCCTCCAACTTCTGGATCGGTGGCACTGCCGCTGCCACTTTCAAAATAGAAAGC
Source organism: Anableps anableps (assembly GCA_014839685.1). Taxonomy (NCBI): domain Eukaryota; kingdom Metazoa; phylum Chordata; class Actinopteri; order Cyprinodontiformes; family Anablepidae; genus Anableps; species Anableps anableps. The sequence goes on from CM026073.1 coordinate 961,898, forward strand.
TGAAGAGTGTTCTTCCACTTCATCTGGGCTCTGACCAGATTCCAACAACATGAATGGAGGGACAGTGCTCACAACTTTGGTTGAATGAGGAAGTGGGCTTACTCCAGTGACTGAGGTTTGACCTTTATCCCACTCCTGGTCTAGTCCTTCCTGGGAGTCAGGGAGAAGGGCTGAGCCAGAGGTGCTGCTGCTAAAGTCTAACACCTGCTCCTCTGTAGTGGGGGTAAATGGCGAAGTGGTGGGTGGGAAAGGGAGGGAAAAGGTTTGGACGGTGGTGCCTCTCTCTGATGCTGACAACCCAGAATCCGTACCAACAGACAATGTGGCTGTAACAGAAAGATGGAGGTCACTATGGGTGGGTTGGAGAAACTCTGGAGAAGACAGTGACAGTGAGCTAGCACTATGGGATTGCAGAGAGTGGTCAGAAGACTGACCAGCAGAGCCCAAATGTTCCAGAGATGTTGGAAGGTTTTCTACATCACCACCAGAAACTGATAGTAAAACCATGCTGGAGTAGAGTTCTAAACTTGTAGAGCTCCTGGCTGACGATGGCAGCGGTACATGAGGAGAGGCATGCAACCATGATGAAGAACAGCCACACACAATGTCCACATTGCTTGCTAGGTCTAACCCATTACCAATGACCTCTGGAGCTAAAGACTCAGTTGTGCTCCCTGTTGCATATCTTGAGTCCTCAAACTCCGTCGCTGCAGATTTCAGAGAAAAAATGAAATCACTAGAAAAAAGAACTGAAGGCTGCAGGGTAGGGCTGAAAGAAAGAGAGAATGTTGAGGAGGAAAAATCCAAAGAAGATTTGAACAGTTCAGCTGTGACACTGGTGTGTGTCAAGTCCACCATTGATTTTAGGGAAGGGGTATTACTAAGTATAGAGAGATCACCTGAAGACCCAGACAACAAAACATCATTATCACTATCCCCAAAAGTGATGTCAGAGAACACAGAGTCAGTCGTTGGACCAGACAGGGAGAGTGAGGGGTGAGGGAGGTGCGGCAGGGTGGAAGCAAGGAGGAAAAGGACTGAAGTAGAAGCCAGGTCTTTGCTAGACAGGAATCCAGTAGTAGCATGCTGGGAGTCTGGAGCACTGGCAGGTGACACAGGCCACAGGGAGGAAGGGTCATACAAGTGAGTGGAGAGAGCGGCACTTGGCTCCAAAGTGTCACACATAGGGGAGGAAGCAAAGGAAGAGGAGGGGAAGACAGAGCTGCGCTCACCGTTTGCCAGCGACTGTGTGGCCTGAACGACAATGCCACTCAGGACGACAGAGGATGCTGTTGATGAAAAGTGAGGCATGTTGGAACTTGCAGCACTATGCTGAACAGCTTCTGTTGAGGACAAGGTCTGGGAGGTGGAGGATGATATCTGAACCTCAGGAAAATCTCTGGTATAAGTAGAAACATTTTCATCAGTGGTGCTGTCTTCATTTATGGGTTGTGCCAAATCTTGATCAATCTCGGCTTGCTTAAAGGATGATGATGATGAGCTGCTCATGTCTGTAGCGGGAGATGACTCTGTAGTCATGATAGCTGGATAGTGAAAAATAATGTTTGTACCTTCTGTCTTTGTTTCAGAGGCTTTAGGTTTAATAGTGCTTGGGCCATCCTTTCCTTTCTCATGATCTACTTGTTCATTCACACCATCTGTCGTTGTATATGTGAGGAAAGGAGAGGCAGAATTTGAAATGAGGGGTTCTTCTGTTGTGAAATAGAACAGAGTGTTGCTACCAATGCTTGAGCTCCCTCTGCTTTCTGGCAACTTGGTGTCCTCTGGTGGTTGTAAGGGAGTACTGCTGGGTTCTATCTCTTCAGAGGGTCTTAAAACTTCACCAGACTGGCTGGATATTAGAGCAGGAGCAGGTTCAGTGGTGGTTCTTCTCTCATCAGACTTTTCTGTAGGACTTCTGATGCCAGGAAGGGGAAACCAAGGTGGTGAAAATATTGTGGTTCTTAGTGAGTCTGCAGTACCCCAGTTCAAATTGTTTTTCCTGATTTGGTCCACCTCATTCCAGGACAAGTCAGGCTCATAGTTGCCCTGTTTGTGAAATTAGAGATTGTAAGTTTTTGTAGCATAATGAGGTACAACAGTAAAAGCTAAAAAGGAAGATGCATAGGAAAAAAACAAAACAAACAAAAACAAAACAAACAAACAAACAAACAAAAAAAAACAATAGAGATTTACTTACCTCAAATTCAGTTTCATCTGAACTTGGAGCCAAAGCATTTTCTGAAAAGGAAAACAGGTTATAAAATTAGTAAGATCAAATGATTGAAAAAGAGAGCAGGCTTTGAGAAAACTCACGAAATCCACATGGTAATTGGTAACTGGTTTTTGAGTTAACCATCTGAACTATTATAAACATTAACACTGATGTCCTTGGTCTGAAATATGGCTGAAAGAAGAGATACAGAGAATAAAATGATTTGGATTAAAAGAAGAGGGGAAGAGTCAAAGGCATGTTTAAATAATGAAAATGTGAAGATGAACTTTAGTTTTATTTTAAATGTTCACAATTAATAATGAAATCACAAATTTAAGTTAGGTAAGGACATTCCTGTAAAATTGAAAGCAAAACTAGACAAAAATGGGAAACAAAAAGTCAGCACCATCTTCAAGTCAGTGTAAAAAGTAATTACAGGCTTTCACTGCGTTTGTTTAACTCGTCAGATAATTCCATCCTTGTATTTCTTCTGCTTATCTAGGATTTGGTCACAGAGGCAGCAGGACTAGGGAGTTTATTTCTTTAAGTACATCTTCTTTTAAGGAATACCAACAAGCTTTTATTTTGTTTTCACCTTGACTGGTCCTTTTAGTTTTAGTATAACTACACCAAACAGATAGGCACATGCAGGAAAACAGGCATGTTCATGCAAGGATCACCCCAAGGACCCAAACAGAATCCTTCAACCTTTAACTACTAAAAACCATTAAATCCACCAAAATAAGTATCAAGTGGGGGTAGTAAAAGGGCAGATGGGCAGAAAGGCATCTGATGCCCTTACCTGTCTAAGGTTAAGTTACTCATGGAGACCAGAAGCGACTGGTATATGAAGCTTGAGGTGAAGCATGAAAGGCTGTCAAACAGGGTTTTGGAGGAACTACTCAGGGCTTTGACAAAAGGCCAAAAGTAATGCTTTGGTTGGATATAGAACTACACTATATCACCAGACATAGTGGGTCACCTCTCCAAATCATTAAGCTGTTGTGTTCCAATCACCTCCATGACCACCAGCAGCTAGTCACGCAGACAGCTTCTACAATCATCTGGGAAGGAATGGGTTGATCTCAGGACATCAGTGAATTCCAGCGTGGTGCCATGATAGGATGCAACCTGTGTGATAAGTCCAGCTGGGAAACTTCCTCACTACTGAAAATTCAACAGTCATCTGTTATTAGGAACATAAAATAGAAGTAATTGAGAATGACAGCAACACAACCATGAAGTGGGAGGCTATGTAAAATGACAGAGTGGGGAACAGCACAAGCTGAGGTGCAAAATGTGCAGAAGTCATAAATTTCCTCAGAGTCAGAAGCTATAGACTTGCAAACCTCACCTAACCTTCAGATTAGCTCAAGAACAGAGTAGAGAGCTTCATGGAATGGTTTACATGGCTGAGTGGCTGCATCCAACTGCAATCTAAAGGCCTGGATATACCAGATGTGTTTGCTGGAGTGGCAAATCATGTCTCTCCACTTTAGCTTGGCAGTTGCCAGGAGAACAGCCCTTTTCTGACTGCATTATATCAAGTGTAAAGTTTGGTGGAGGGAGCAGTATAGTGTGGGGCTGTTTTTCAGGAGTTGGGCTCAGCCCTTATTCCAGTTAATGCTACAGCGTAAGAAGACATTTTGGACAATGTCATGGAAAGAGTTAGAGGAAAGCCCCTTCTTGTTCCAACATGACAATCCATTAGTGCACAAAGCAAGAGTTGGATGAATGAGTTGAATTGCTGGACTGCACTGAGTCCTTACCTTAACCTGACAGGACACTTGGAATGAATTAATACAGAAACTGTGAACAATGTCTTCTTATCCAACATCAGTGTCTGACCTCACAAATGTACTTCTTGAAGAATGGTCAAAATTTCCCCAAACCCACTCCTGAGCCTTGCAGGTAGCTTTTCAAGAAGAGTTGATGATGTGATAGTGAAGGGTGGACCGTCGTCACATTAATGCCTGTGAATAAAGACTGGGAAGACTTTGAAGTTCAAGTGTGTGTAAAGGCAAGTAACCCAATACTCTTGTCAATATAGTGTATATGAAAAGTTTAAAAGTATTATCTTTTGCATAAATTCAGAAGACTAATTTTATACTATGACTTGTTTCTCATGCTTGTGATAACAGACATGTAAAGCTAAAAGGAAATCCAAGTCTTTAAACAGCTTAATTCTCCATGTTTTCATTTTTATAGTATTGTGGCATCAATTATTCTTGATGAAACATTTAACATGTGTTCAATTATGGGAGGCAAATAGGAGCAAAAAAAAAAAAAAAAAAAAAAAAAAAAAAAGACCCAAAACTGTCACTTTAGATCATCAACATGTGAACATTGTTGATTCGGCATCAGCTCCATGGGTGTTTGACCATTCTGTCTCAAAACAGTCAAGGTTGCTGTTAAAAAACAAACAAAAAAACAAAACAAAACAAACAAACAAAAAAAAAACAAACAAAAAACAAACAAACAAAAACAAACCTTTGTTTCTTATGGATCATATTTGTATATATTCCCTGTCTAGTTTTAGACTTTTCATTTAATTTCTGTTGGTGTCTTTTTAACATATAAGGCACTTTGGTCCTCTATGATGTTTAAGTGATTTATACATAAAGCCGGATTGGGTTGGATTAAACAGTATTTAGGACAGTTTTGGATTCAGAAAATTAGACTAACAAATTGTTGTTTCTTTTTTAATGTAATTCATTCACTGGGCTTCACTTTTACCAAGACAATCTAATCTGGATATGTCTCATTCTCAGGACAGAACTAAAGATTCAGTTCAGTTTGAACTCTTTACCAAATAACAGGTAACTAGGCAGGCGTATGACTACTGGTGACTGTGGCTCAGTGGTAGAAGGTTGTAGGTTTGATTCCAGATTCCTCCTGTCCCATGCTGATGTGTTGATTATAGTACTACTTTTTCAGTGGGGTTCTGTTGAGAGGTTAAACAGTTGGTGTTTTTTTTTTTTTTTTTTTTCCATGATTGAAAGCCACTGACGTTCCACCCACTCAAACCTTCTTCATATACCCAGAACCAAACTGAGGACCATGGGAGATGGGGCCTTCTGCAACATGTCTGTGGAATGCCCTCCCCAGTAGTCTGAGGGTACCACAGTCCACTGATTAAGGGTCTTAAAACATTTGTTTTTAGCAAAATTTTTGGTTAACTTTCTTAGATGTTTTATTTTAACCTTTTAATTTATTATTTTATCCATTGTAATTGCTTGTTTTCTTTTTAGCCCTTTGAGATCTGAAGATGAAAAGGGCATTACAAACAAAATGCATCATCATCATCAGTAGTAGTTTAAATACAAAATTTTATTTCAAGGTTGATGGTAACAGCTTGGAATGTCCTGATCTGAACCTACATATAGGTTTAGCTTTATTAGTCAAGCACGTGCGCACAATCTGACTTCTGTTTCATACACTCTCAGTGTACGGACAGTACATATAAATATATAGACTTCAGACATCTACTAGATAATTTAATAATCATACGTTGTTACCCTTTGCTTAACTATGCAGTAATGAGATGAAAATACATTTCTTGTCGAGAATAAATATTACATTTCCATCAAAATGCAGTGACTGTATCGAATGAAAAGACAGACGAACAATCTTCAATATAGAACAAAATGATGAAATCGCTGTTCTGGAATTTTGTCTCCGACATAGTTAGATAGGATTTAGATGAGTGTGTGAAACTGCTGCTTTACAGTTACACTCAAAGACATGTTGAATGTAACTACACCTGGATGGCTGGATGACCCACAGCATAAAAGCCACAACAAAACAAAATTTATTGGAACTGAAAAACTTTGCTTCTTGCTACTTAAATGTTCATATGACTGCAATAGATAACACTGTAAACATACAGTCATATTCAATAAATTAGAATATCCATTCCAGTGAGGCTTGATTGTCAGATCTAATCTATTTAATGTGTTTCACTTTATAAATTGAGTTATTGAAATAAATGAACTTTTCAATCTGTTTTGTTGTATATGACTGTAGAAAACAAGATCACACATCAATATATGAACATTCCTTGATAAAGAAATAAACATTTAAAACTGCACTATGTAACTTTTATGAAAAATGTTTTTTACGCATTTGTTAAAATTATAATTATGTTGTGACAGTATAATATAAGACATAATCTGGGAAACAAAATCAAGCTCCTCTGCCTTCTCCCAGTGCTCCCAGTACTAATTGCAGAAATACACCACTGAGTCAAAAACAACCAATCAGAGTCAGGAGGGTCTTAGCGCTGTCAATCACCCTAACGTATGCGCCACTCACAGACTCCCCCTTGCTCTCTGCTACGCTACAGCTGGTTAATGACAACATAGCCTGCCACTAATGCTAAGGCTAGTTAGCATAGCCACCGATTATGGCGGATAAATAGTTTTCCTGTAGCTGTAAGTTGTTTCTTCACCATTAGCACATTTAGCAGCATGTACCAGGGTAATTGACAGCGTTAAGACCTTTTAGGTCAGGAACGGAAAGCCAGTGAAATATGTTGAGTTTTTAACAATCTATAGATTTTTCTTATATTTTAATACTTTTTAAAATATTTTCTGGATGGAAATGCCTAACCTGTTCTGTTTTGTAGCATGTGTTTCACAAGTAAGGTCACTGTTAAAGAACAAGGTTCACCATCATTTGTTGTAAAAAAAAAAACAATTGGGTTTTTGTCAATCTAATAAAAAGATTAAAGCAACTTTTTAATCAAGCAGCATTTAGAGGAACTGTGATGAAATCTGAGACGAGATGGTAGAACTTCACTTTGCTTGGTCCCAACTTTAAACGTGTTTAAACTATATGACAAAGTTATCTACTAACTGCTCATAACTTGTCTACATAACCCCACATAATAAACTGAACTGAAAGCAGCAGTTTGTTTAGATGTCACTATTGCATCCTCATCTCATACAGTATTATTAGATGGGCAGTTTATCTGGGACTGAATGACAATGAAATGGGATGCAAATTGTTCCCTTTTTAACAAGATAGAATTTATTTAGCATAAATTTCAGGTGAAATATTTATAATCACAATCACTGTTATTTCTATGGTTACATGTGGAAACATATAGACATTATCTCACAGAAAGAGTCAGAAGAAACAGATGCCAAAGAAAAATCAAAAAGTTAGAAACATGGAACATGACCCAGCGGACACAAACGAGGCATGAACTGTTATCTTAGAAAAACAGAAATATGAATAGAGCACATTTGAAGAGAACACAATCAGGCTTAAAAAGTGTAATAGATTAAATCAATCAATTAAAATATAGATCTAGCCCAGAGTAAAGGGGAATGGAGGATGGGGAGGGAGATAAAGATGAAGGCAAACAAGATTTAAAAGGTTAAGATGTATTAAAGTTCAGCAGGACAGTAAAAAAGTCAAAACAATAACAACCCTCCTCCCCCCAACCAGAAAAAGATAATCCTCCCTTCAGAAAAATGGACAATCAGTCTGGCAAAATTATTTTAACAAAAATATTTAAAGCATTTCTCTTTTGATTTGAATTTGTCTATAAATTAGTTTTCACTAAATATGTTCCTGACCAATATTCACTGAGCATAAAGGTATGACAGCAATACTAGGTTCTATCAGTTTTCCATGTGGATCAAACTTTTGGCTCAAAATGTATTTACAATTTTTTTTTTTTTTGTGGTGCTCTGTGGAGTTATCAGTAGTCAGTATCTTACCAGCACTAAGCTGCACTTAGAAACCCAGAGACTGTGTTGCTAAACTGTGATGTTTAAATATGAAGCAAGTATCAGGAAACAGAAGGTTTTAGAATGCATCTGACAGCTGAACTGCTTGTGGCTGAAGTATTGAGATATAAAAAGCAACATTTTATAAAAGGTTAAAGCAATATTGCAATCTCACAGGCCTGAGTAATGCAATATTTGGTTGCATGTCATGTTTCATGTGCCCTACAGTCACACTGCATCCCAGCAACATATTTGTTCAGTATGATGGACTCCAACTCCTATTGAGGCCGATCATATGTACTGCATGTTGCAGTGGCTGAGATGCGAGCACTTGAAAAATGGTGGGGACTGCAGAATGATAGGGAAGAGTGGTTTAACGGTAACTGATATCACAATATTCAGTAACAGTATTTTAACAATACATTTTACTGATATTGTGAACCCCCGATTTATTCTTCCACTGCATCAGTTGCGCCGGAATAGGGGGGGCCAGGGCCACTTTACGGCCCTGCCCAGGCTCATTCTGGTCCCAGTAGACACTCATGCCTGCATCTGACTATGACTGATTTCTCTCTCTCCCTCTTTCCCTCGCACTCTTTGCGCCAGAGACAGACAGAGGCACAAACAAAACCTCTGACATGGAGACAAATAATTCCACGCATTTATTATTTTTGCATGTCCCAAAGGCAGCTGCAGTTTGCAACAGCGCTGCGCTCAGATGGCAGGTCACTATGTGCAGAAAATGCAGGCAGAGGAGGGGAAGAGAAATAACAATTTCTGTTTATGTGAACATCTTTGAAACAGAAGAAGAAAAATATAAATCATGGGTATCATTTCCCTGTCTGTTCATAATGTCACTCAGAAACGGCGTCACATAATCTCTCCAGACATCCAGGACACACGAAACTGTTTTTTTTTTTTGTTTTTTTGTTTTCCCCCTCTTCTCCAGTGAATGAAGGACTTCCGTATCAGTGGGGGAGGCAGAGTCTGTGCAGTAGTGAAATGAAGTACCATGTGGACATCTGGATGACAAGGAATTATTCATGAAAGAGTGGTACGTGGAGATGACCCGTTGCTGTGTGTTATTCCTTGCAGGAAAAACTAAGTGCATTGTTCTGTTCCACGCAAGCTTCTGCAGCAGATGGGAGAGGAGCTTTGCACAATTTTTGGAGGGGAGAAAAAAAAAAAAATAAAAATAAAAATAAAAATAATGGTGGAAGTCTTAGCTATCAGAAATCAGGTGCAGCAGGATCAAAAAAGGATGCAGTGCCAGGTGCGAAGAAGCTGCACTAAAAATAAACTCTCTGAAATCTGCATCAGATGCCGCAACACTGTGCGAGTTGCGCCAGGCAAGGGGGTGGTGGTGGCTGTGAGTCGACACCTAGTGTGTGTTCTGTTACTTTATTTCATACTTGCTGATTGCCATTTATTACATCTATTTTGGCAACTTTTGAATTGATGTTTATAATTTTGTTTCTGTGATAAAGTAAGCTGAAATTTTTGATTTATAGTAATTTATTTTTGTTAATTCCTCCAATGAATTGACAAAATTTGTCTGTATGTCACAATACATAGTTTCTTTGATGAGGTTCGATACAGGTAAAAGCTTAATGCATAATTAAACTTCATCTGTTAAATTAAAAACAGTGTAGTTTGGTGTCATTTTGGTTTTAAAAACATTAATTATTTCCTATTTGTCGCAAACTAGCAAGGTAAATTAAATGAGCTGATTGTCAAAATGCCCCCCTTGTGTTAAATCTCCCTTTTCTCCCTCACCTTCTTGCTCTTATAAAATGAAGGTAGGAAAGCAGGCAGTGCGTTTTCAGCACCACAGATGTGTGAACAGCTACAGGACAGAGCGACAGACAAATGAAAACCGCTTTATTTCAGTAATAACAGACTTCACTGCTGATAAACAGAGAAATACACTGCTCAAAAAATGAAGGGCACACCTAAACAAAGCAATGTAACTCCAAATCAGTCAAACCTTTATGGAGTCAATGTCACCAGTTAGGCAGTAACACTTATTGAGAATCAATTTCACCTGCTGCTGTGCCAATGGAACATACAAAAGATGGAAATGAGAACAAGACAACCCCTGTAAAAGAGTGATTCTGCAGGTGGTGACCACAGATCATTTCTCTGTTCTTGTCCTTTCTGGCTGAACTGTTAGTTACTTTTTCTTTTTGTCAGTGCTGTCACACATAGAGGCATCATGAAGCGTTTTTTAACAGCCCACTGAAGTTGCTCAAGTAGTGCAGCTAATCCAAGACGGAACATCAATGCAAGCAGTGGCAAGAAGATTTGCTGTCTCTTAGCACAGTGTCCAGAGCATGGAATAGGTACCAGGAGATAAGCCAGAACACCAGGAGACATGGAGGGGGCCGTAGGAGGGCTACAACCCAGCAGCAGGACCGCTACCTCGTCCTTTGTGCAAGGAGGAACAGGAGGTCCACTGCTAGGGCCCTACAAAATTACCTCCAGCAGGCCACTAATGTGCATGTTTCTACTCAAACCGTCAGAAACAGACTCCATGAGGGTGGTATGAGGGCCTGACGTCCACATGTAGGGCCTGTGCTTTCAATCCAACACCATGCAGGACGAATGGCGTTTGCTAGGGAACACCAAAATTGGCAGATTCGCCATTGGTACCCTGTGCTCTTCACGGATGAAAGCAGGTTCACACTGAGGACATGAGACAGATGTGAGTCTGGAGACACTGTGGAGAACGTTATGCTGCCTGCAGCATCCTCCAGCATGACCAGTTTGGTGGTGGGTCAGTCATGGTGTGGGGAGGCATTTCTTTAGATGGCCGCACAGCCCTCCGTGTGCTAGCCAGAGGTGCTCTGACTGTCATAAGGTACCGGGATGAGACCCTCAGACCCATTGCGAGACCATATGCTGGCGCAGTGGGCCCTGGGTTCCTTCTTATGCAAGACAATGCTGGGCCTCATGTGGCTGAAGCGTGTCAGCAGTTCCTGCATGATGAGGGCATTGATGTTATGGACTGGCCTGCCTGTTCCCCAGACCTGAATCCAACTGAGCACATCTGGGACATTATGTTTGGGTCAATCCACCAACACCATGTTGCACCACAGACTGTTCAGGAGCTAACTGATGCTCTAATCCAGGTCTGGAAAGAGATCCCTCAATTGATCTCATCAGGAGCATGCCCAGGCATTGTTGGGAGGTTATACAGGCACGTGGAGGCCACACACACTACTGAGCCTCATTCAGACTTGTCTTGAGGAATATTCACTGACATTGAATCAGCCTGTCATGTTATTTTCCACTTTCACATTGAGTATGACTCCAAATCCAGATGTCCATGGTGTAATAATTTTGCTTTACATTGATCATTTTTGTGAAATTTTCTTATCAATTTCACTGTGTTAATCAAAGTTTTTCAATGAGAATTTTTAATTAGTTGAGATCTAGGATGTGTTATTTTAGTGTTCCCTTTCATTTTGTGAACCATCCAATCCTCTGTGGAAGTAGAGCACTTTTATACTAATGCGTCCTGCAGTTCGTCACACAAATGACCATTTTTAAACAGAGACTGTTGTTGCAAGCTTTTCCACTTGATATTAAAAGTACATGCTGACATTATCGTGTGTCAAAACTGAGCACCTGACTGAAGGTACATAGTTACTACAGTTTAGATTTATAACCCAAGTCCGACCCGAAATTCAAGCCAGGTCGGTCCACAATTATATGCTTGAGGCTTCTGTGGTGTTTTTAATAAACCTACCATCCAGCACAGAGAAAACCAAAGGAGAATGCATGATATAAAATAGTGTTAATCTACTTAATATAGTCAAAATAGAGGAGTCGGGAGTTTTCCCTCCTGAGGAAAGAAAGGCACAGAAGTTAATTAGACTGTAACACACGCAGCGCACTGCCCAAATGCGTACGTGGCTCTGCCCTGCTGCGCTCCTATCACACAGCCCAGAAGATTCGGACTTTACTCAACCTGCTAAAAACGGGAGAAGACCTGATTTGCTAAGCAACCTCAAATGGTGCTCTAAAAATCAAAGCAGTGAAAGCTTTATTAAAATATGTTGTATTTTACTTTGAGTTCAGGGCTCTGATCAATTAGGCGGGTTGGATCGGGCTCGGACACAATGTCCATGGGCTTGGGCTGGGTCTGGTTGGATTCTTTTAAGCCCAATCTAAACTATAATAGCAGAGAGTGCAGAGTGATGAAACAATCCTCTCCAAAAATAAATCTGGTGACGCTGCATTGCATTAGGTATTGTAAAGATTTATTTAAAAAACAAAACAAAAACTTCATAACGACTTGAAAAGGAGGTGCATTAAAACAAATGTAGTTTGGAACTGATCCCAGTCCTATTAGCTGTACTACCTAGCCCATATGGAACGTCTATTTCACAAGACTAAGACAACTCTAAATGCTGATGTGAAATGCAGCTCTAAATAGACAGTGACTGCTAATAACACAACAGAACCCCACTTCAAGCTGAACACACCCCTTTCAGAGGAAATGCAGAGCTACATTTACAAAGTTGAAAAAATATTGACAGTTTCATGTAACTATTATCTACTATTATAGTGATCAAAGAAAATCTTTATAGATTTTGTTATAAAGGAATGGTAATATCAGACAACTTACTAAGGCTCACTGACAAATAATGTGTTATTCTTGTACAAAACAAGAACAAGTTCAAAGAAAACAAAGCATAGAAAAAGCATAAATTATGACTAAAATCAATCAATCAATCCAGGACAAGACAATTCAAACTGCTAGAAGGCAAAATGACTTCTTGTCATGGTTATGTAAGAGACAATAGAAGATGACCAGTAGTTTTTTACTTCAGCCCTCAGAATAATTCAAAAATGTTACATCAAAATTTAGAAATAGATCAGCTTTGTTTAGATTATACAGTAGCTCACAAACTCAGCTAAATGGCAAAGTAAGGCAAGTATAAATTTCTGTCAAATTTATGCCATCTTCTTGTCAGAGATTAAAACCAAGAAGATGGTTAAAAGTTAAGTGTTACTGTTAAAAGTAACACTTAACAGTAACACTGTCAAAAGTGTTACTGTTAACAGTCTAAGTAGCAACAAAGCTAGCTTTTTCCTCAGACTAAATGAAACCTGGGAGCAGAGGGAGAAATCGCAGCGCATTTATGGTTTGTGTCAGGTGCGGTCGCTCTTACCAGGGCCATCAATGGGCATGACAATTGTGAGCAAGTCACTGATGCGTCCACGCAGACCGCTGGTGCAGATGGCCACCACTTGGACCTCGTAGGTAGAATTGGGCAATAAGTCGTCAAGTATTGCTCCCTAGTGGTGAAAGATGAGATCCATTTGGACTGATTAAGCTGTACAGTCAAACTACTTCAAAAAACTAATTTTTCATTTCCACAGTTACACAACAACATCTCGCCAAAAGAATCAGTTCTAAGCAGCATTACCAGAGAATGATGATCCCTGGTTCCTCCAGACTCACCTACCTGCTGGCTGTGAGCCTGAGACTTGTAGGGCCAGAGATGACATTTCCATGGGAACTTTGTTGTTTGTCTCTACATGTGTCTTAGGTCAATTCATTAATTATACTTCTAATCATTCAGTGATTAACAATAAATGTTATACTTTGCAACAGCTGGCAGCCCATGGTGATTCTTCTCCTAGTGTCTGAATGCCGTAGTCTTATCTCTAGTTGCTTGTTATGTGTACTGTTTACTTTTGGATGATTACTCACAGTATCTTGATATCCATCGGTCAGGTATTCAGACCAGGCAGAGTCTTCTGCAATGGCCAGTCGGTAGGTGATGGAGTACTTCTCAATGTTGGCATCATACACTGCTCGTGGCCGCTCCCATATCACCAGCAGACTGCTGAGGTTTTGGGGAGTTGCCTGGATGCTCTCAGGTTCTGAACTGCACACTGACAGAAAAACCAAACACCAGATCTAAATGAAGACATCGGGAAGCAATACTATCTGCTAGAGCAATGTTTCTCAATCCCAGTCCTCAGGGACCACTGCCCTGAATATTTTAGATGTGTCGCTGTTCCAGAACACCTGATTCAAATGATTGCATAACCTCCTCTGCAGTCATCAAGTACTGCAGAAGCTTGTTAATCACCCACTTATTGAAGTCAGGAGTGTGGCAGAAGGGAAACACCTAAAACATGCAGAACAGTGGTCCCTGAGGACTGGAATTAAACACTTTGCTATAGGATGTGACATAACTTTATTGATACAATAAATAAATAAATAAATAAATAAATAATAATAATGTTGGAATGTGTTAATTTTGATCAACTTTATAATCATAATTTGTTTTATAAGCAGTCAACATTTCCAGTTCCTAGAACTGCGTAATGGAATACACAGAATGCTTTGCAGAAGAATTGATAACGACAACTTTTCACATATTGTTGCATTTTAACCACAAATTTAATTATATCCTACAGGGACTTTATGTGACAGATAAATACAAAGTTGTGGATAATTCTGAAGTCTTGTATGACTGTCAAAATGTTTTCCAAATACGAAGCTTGTGGCATGCTTTTGCATTCAGCCATTACTAAGCAGAAGCGTGGTGCAGTCATGGTTCGTCACAGTTCTACGCTTTGACTCTACCATTTTTTCACATCTTCATCTGCCACTAATTTTCAATCATGAATAGCTCTGGACTTTAACTGGGTCATTCTTACATGTGATCTATATATATATATATATATATATATATATATATATATATATATATATACACACACATTGATCTAAACCATTCCATGGTAGCCCTGGCTATATGTTTAGGGCTATAGTCCTGTTGGAAGTTGAACCTCTATTACAGTCTCAAATTTTCTGACAGTCTAACAGGTTTTCTTCCAGGATCACCCTGCATTTAGATCAATCCAACTACAGTTTATGTGAGCAAAAAAAAAAACAACCAAAATTAAAGAATAAGCCAGGTTACACATGCTAGGGGATTGAATAATCCAGAATCATTCAACCTCCAGCTCATTCTGGGGGATCTCAAGGCATTCTAAGGTCTATAATAATCTAATCTAATATGAATAATCCCTCTAGCAAGTTCTGGTTCCTTTTGAGCAGCAGCAGCTCTAATTCCAATTCTTAAGTGACAGAACTCCTCACCCAATCTCTAAGGCTGAGTCCAGCCACTCTCCAGAGGAAGCTAATTGTATCCAGGAACTCGTGTTATAATCCATATCTCACGACCATAGATGAGGGTCAGAACACAGACAGACTGGTAAATCAAAAGCTTTGCTTTTTGTCTCAGCACTTCTCAGGTTTAAACTGTGGTCTTAAATACATAATATATTCTACATTTACTGTGGTAGTCATCAGGGTCATAAACTTCTTTTATTCAAGTTATTTCAATCATTTGATTATCATGTACATTTGCTTATGTTAAGGAAGTCTGAAATTGAACCATTTTTTTCCTATCAAGATGCAATTTCTCTGTGTTTCAGAAAAGAGATGGAGGACTTGTTTTAATGATCTTAGGTGGGTTTGAAAGGGAGGTGGGGGGGGAGAAATCAGACATGTGACATGTGTCTGACATGCACTGGCGTCACCGGGCGTCAGCCTTGCCTCTGTCAGTGTGCCCCAGTACAGCTGTGGCTACTATCCAGTAGCTGTGTGCATGAATGGGTGAATAACTGAATGTAATGTAAAGCGCTTTGGGGTCCTCTGGACTAGATAAACCGCTATACAAGTACAAGCCATTTACTAACAAGTAAGGATAAAGAACACACTATACATGCTACATGTTTTATCAACAACAAGCTGGGTTCATTTAAGAAATTAATAGTATTTAAAAACAAGTTTTTCTTATGTCAGACTGAAGCAAACAAAACCTGAGTAGAAACTGGTCAGAACCAGTGAGAACCTACCCTGCTGACTGTAGTTGTTTTGGATCATGATTTTAAAAGTCAAATTATTAGACACAAAGTGAACAGAGCTGCTGCTGAATACATCCAGTTTCTTGTTCAACTGAGTAGAAAGATATGAACAGCTCTAGTTCTATACCATTTTACTAAATGTCTGCTGAATTGGCTTCTACTTATTGGCTTCAATAAAGACATTAAAACCTTATCTAACTGGTAACTGATTTTATTGTTCTGACTGTTTTTAAAAAGAACACTGTCTCCAAAACTTTTCTGTTTTACTGGAAACAGTTTTGAGCATTTTTCTTAGTGTTATTGAGGTGGAAGGCTCTGACTGGTTAATCTGTTGATTCATTTCTGGACCCCTGTGTCTTTGTAAAGTGCTTTGATATGACATTAATGGTGAAATGGCAGCACAGAAACAAACACCAGATGTAGTAATAAGTGTGACCAGCGCTGCTTAACTTCTCAGTTTAGATGTGGCCTAAAGAATGACTGGCTTCCTTCTAACTGTATAAAACAGTCTGTAGTTTCTTTAAGCTGCTGGTAGATTAGCTTCTCCCAGTTAAAGCTATGTTCAGCCTCTAATGAGCCCTTCTGCTATAGCTTCTGATCACAGGAAGTCTTTTCTGGTTTCTCTACATTTGATCCCCTGTCATATGCAGCTCAGATTTACCTCCCAGCAGCCAGAAGGTATGGTTGATATTGAATGCTGAAATGTAAACAAAACTAGAGAGAGTGCTAAAATAGTTCCTGTATTTTCAAAAATGATTCTGGGTCAAACATAAGATTAGCACTAATGCAGATGAAAGATAAGTCAGATCAGGGATTATTACTGATTAAAATGGGATGAAGGGTCAGTTACAATGGGCAGCAGGAGGCTCAAACACAGACACACTTCCTACTCAGCAGAGCTGAACTAAAATCTCTGCTCTCTCCACTCATAACTTCTTTCGTGTGTGTGATTTATGTGAAAACGCCAAGCTGTTGACCCAGACATGTCAGTCAGGAGAAAAACCTTCATGCTCTTCCTTTGCTCTCCAAGGTAAACAGTCATTAACAAAAGAGAATGCTAATGAAGTGTGGCCAGCTGATTTAAGTGACTGTCCAGCTTTGACCACGAGAGGGCAGGATCTGCTGGGTTCATTAACCTTCTTTGACTGAAATTATTCCAGCCGTTATTCTTTATTTTCAACAATTTTATTACCATTTCATGCAATAAGAAAATGTGTCAGACCAATTTAGTCTGTTACACATTAGGATTAAATATAATCAAAAATTTGTGCTGAACTCTTGTCCTTTGATGATGATGATGATGATCCAACAGAAGTCCAATCATCATCATCAATGATCTTTCTACAGCAGGAGCACAAAGTAATGTGACTCCCAACTCTACCTAAAGAAATGTCAGGTTGTGATACTACTTTGAGTACATTCTAAAATTCAGGTTAAAAACTGATAGCAACCATAAATCTCCACATAATAATCGTAAGCATTTGTTTCCACACTCTAGTCTGAAAAGACTAGAGTGTGGAGTCTAAATGAAATAAAATTAACATCAAACCTGAAACCATTTCAGCAAGAAGGGGGGTGAGGAGGATGAAAATTTTGGATTTATGGAGGGAATGGAAAAAGGATGACAACTGCAAACCTAACAAGACATGGCCGTCCACCTAAACAAGAGGCCATTGGTAACTCTGGAGGAGCTGCAAAGATCCACAGCTTGGGTGGAAAAAGCTGCTTAGAGGACAGCTACTAGTCATGTCCTTCCTAAATCTGGCTTTGCGGAGGAGTGGCAAGAAAAAGAAAAATGAAAAGTCAAGCTTATAATTTCCTTCAAGCCAAGTAGGGGACAGAGCAAACATGTGGAAGATGCAGATCTGTTCAGATGAGACCAAAGCAGACTTTTTGGCCAATGTGAAACACACTGCATATCTTCCTGAAGATACCATCACCCACAGTGGAACATTGTAGTGACAGCATAATGCTGTAGTGATCCTCTCCCAGGATTTCCCTGCATTTAGTTCCAGCTATCTCACCACCATTTCGGGACAGCTTTTCCATCCCTGCAGAAGAAAAAGTCCATTTTTTGATTGCTTCTCTCCTTGTCCAGTCTGTCAGTCCAGCTGGATGTCCATGTCCCGGTAGGTCAGCAGGTGGTCCATCCTGTCTCCATGTCCAGACGATGGATTGATCCGAGCACTGGGAGATGTTCAAACCTGGGATGTTGTTGTAGAACCGTTGTTGTAGAACCGAACCCTGCTTTAAACTTCTCTACTGCTTTCTCTCTGACCTGCTGGGTTCCTTGGTCTTCAGGATGCCCAGTTGGTTTACTCAGATTAAAATTTAAAATTACACACACCTAGACTCTGCTTTTTTTTTTTTTTTTTTTGTAAATCTACATTTTATTAAGGGTCATCAGAATAAAGTGGGCAGAACAGAAATGTCCACCCCACCTTTTAAGACTTTTATTTGTAAAAACTTTTGAAAACCATGGATTGTTTTCCTTTCACTTCAGAATGATGCAGAACCTGCTGATCTGTCACATAAAATACCATCAAAGAAAACAGTGAAGCTTGTAAACTGATTAATGTGAAAAAGGGTGTAAATACTTTATGGAGGCACAGAAATGCGGTCTGATTTGATCATTGTCAACATTTATCTTGTGTTAATGAATTTTTAAAAGTTACTTATGTTAAAAAAAAAAAAAAAAAAAAAAAAAAAAAAAAAAAATCAGTCAAATTTCAAAATCAGCACTTGTGAAGCATACCATGCAGTCAAAGTCATTAAAAACTAAAAGTGCCAATTTTCCCTGAGCAAAAGATCAGAATTTATGACAGCCTTAAACTGCTGCTGCTACATCTGCACGAAAATAGCCTCAACTGTTGCAAAAATGTTTTTAAATTAAAGTTGGACATACCTGGTGTTTGGACCTCTTCGATGCCTGTGTAGGAGGAGAACACCTGGCCCATGAACTGCTCCTGCTGATCCCTGTAGTTGTTCTGCAGGTAGTCCATCAGCATAACGTATCCAGCTTGTTGCATTGTCATTACCTCACAGAACATCTCCAGCTGTGAGCAGGAGGAACCACGGCAACATTAGAGCAAATATAAGGATTCATTGACGATAACAACAGCAAGCATGCTGTGTCTGTCAGATGTGATAACTTCAGATGTGCTAAAATGTTTTGTATTTAGAGTCCACCATGTCTCACTGAAAACCTTACGTCATAAGGTATTGCTAAGGACAGCTGCCATAAATTCCCCAGAAAGTTCAGCTTGATCAGCGCTAAAAACTGTGGGAAACATCAACCAAATCAGCATGAATCAGTTCACATATACAGCTTAAAAAAAAAAAAAAAAAAAAAAATCAAACCTAAGGATATGGGGCTTAGAACTGCAAAGTTTCTTAGGGAACTATGTTCAGACAACAGTAGCGATCAGATTTCACACACTAAACCACATTTGTTTAAAAAGTAATTAAACTCCATGCCAGCACAAACACCTCATCCCAGCTGTTAAGCATGGTGGTAGTGGACCCATGAAATGATGGCGCAAGAACTGGGCTATTAAATATGATAAACTTCCCAGGTTGGAGGTGTAAATGAATCGAATACCTGGAACACATGAGGAGGTAGACTTTATCCCATTTGACAGATTAAAAATACAACATGGGCTTGAGACTAAATTTTTGGATTATCAACAAATTAAATCTGTCAGTTTGCTTATTAGTCCATTTAGATAATGTCACTTTGGAGACAAAGCCAGTTCACATGATTTTTACTGCCTTATGTATCTCTAAGAAAACTATACTCATGAATTGGAAAAATAAAAATACTCTTAGTATTAACCACTATAGAGACCTGTTGTTGGATCACATCAGTCTTGAGACAGCCTCTCCCTCCACATCAGAGCAATCTCTCTGGGCTCCTTTGATCAGTTCCATCACATAGTGGGGGTGGGGGGGATGACCTTTGATTTCATTGTGTGGGGCATTGTTGTGGGGGGGGCTCTGCTTTTGCAGGGCTGGTAGGATGTAACTCGTGGTGTGGACTTTGCGCAAGCCTTTTGTTTTGGGGTACTTTTTGTCGTATTTTACCCTTAGCTGTATGGTGGCTGCGGTGGTGAGGTGGTGGTGCTGCTCTGGCTGTTGTGTGGGTGCTGCAGGACTGGCATCGCTGGGTCCTGTGATTGCGGCCTTGTCAGGGAAGGCACCTCTCACTTCACCTGGGAGGTGTGTGGGTGGTACCCTCTGGCCTGACCTGCGGTCGCTGTTGGGCAGGTGGGGTGCGACTTGTGGTGGCACGGGGGTGGCTGGCGGGTTGTACTTGGCCTGGAGCGGTGGGTAGTCTTGGATGCGGGTTCTTGGCTGGTGCAAGCTCATGTGTTGTTTCATGGGCAGCCTGGGGTTGCTGGCATGGACCGAGTGGCTTGGCAGGCTCCCTGGTTTCCTGCCCTACTCATCGCTCTGTCGGGGGAATGTCAGGATTGCTGTTTGGGGTTGCTGCAGAGAGTTGTAGCATGTGCTGTGCTGTGAATGGTTTGCATCCTTTTTTGGGTCTAGGGCTGCTGAGGTTTTGGTTGGTTTGGTGGCAGCGATGGGGCTGGGCTTGGTGACGGTTGTCCCTGGGCTGAGGTTTCGTTTAAATGATTGAGGGGGCATGGTGGGGGCTGTTGGCCCTGGGTGTGGGCCTTTTGCTAGGGATGCTTGGCAGGAGAGTTGATCCTGTCCTGGTGTTGGGTCAGGAAGATTCGATGTGGTTGCGTGGCTTGGTGGCGTCTGCTCGTTTGCATTTGAGCGTGGGGCTGGGGTGGTGTCGTGCTGGGCTGTTGCCTTGCTGTTGCAGCATGCTGTTTGGTGGAGGGCGGGATGCGGCGGGACGCCTGATGTGGGAGCGGTGGGCTGGGCTTGCGCTGTGGGGGTTGTATTCTGATTGGCTTTTCGGGGCTGGGGCCCACCTGCCGGGGCGCCCCACCTGTGGATGGGAGATTTATGGCATCAATGTTCAGGGGTGCGTGTTCGATGTTTATGCACTGGTTGGAAGTATCCCTAAGGGGAGACCTTGGGGCTTGTGGGGGAGGAGGGGTTCATGAGATTGGGGTTTGTTGTGGAGGGGGGGGGCTGTTTTGCCCTGGGACTGCGCTGGGCAGCTGGCTCGTTGGGACTATGTGGACTCTTCCTGGCCCGTCTGGGCTCGGGTTGTTTGGGTGATGCCCAGCTCTCGTCTGGACTGATGAGTTGCTCTGCTGCAGAGGGTTGGGCTGTCTGTTCTTCTACACCTCAGAGAGAATGGGTCCGAGGACAGGTTGTCCCTTTTGGGGGACGTTACCTGGACCTGGGAGTATAGAGTGTGTATGGAGAGTGAAAGTGGGTGTATGACGTCCCCCACTTTTTTTTTTTTTTTTTTTTTTTTTTTTTTTTTGTTTAAATGTTAAAAAAATGTGGGGCCTATTTCCTCCTGTCACACTCCCCTCTGGAGGCTGGTGCCTCTGCCCGCTGATGCGTTGGTGGCTCTTGGTGTCTGGGCTTGGGTGCCGGCTCACCCTGGTGGCTGCTTGCCAGAGCCTGGGTGCCCTCGTTTCGGGGCTCCCAGGCTCTGTGCTTGGTAGGCCAAGCAAATATTATCAGGGAGAAAACCTTATAGACACACACACACACACACACACACGTGTCTAGATTCAGGTGTCTGTTAGATACACTCTCACCCGGCATGCGATTGCCACAAAATACCTCTTGTATTACCTTGTACTGAGTACTTTCCATTAAGTTATAACTGTTATTATATATGCATATTTTGTTTGTTGTGGATTCTCTGTTTTATTTTCTTTTTCTGCAGGTCTCAAGGCAGACTTCAAGGGTGTTGACTTGTTTTATCTCTATGCTTTTTTCTCTCCTCCACTTCTATCTTCTTTACTAATCTGACAGTAACATGACAATGACCCTGAACACACCGCCTGCACTGTGAAACATGGTGGTGGCAGCATTGTGTCGTGGGAAGCTAGTCAGAGTTGATGGGCAGATGGCTAACAGTGAATTCAGGACAATACTGGAAGAAAATCCTTTCAGAGGCTGAAAGAGACTGGAGCAGAGGTTCATGTTCCAACTGGACAACAAACCTAAACATCCATCCAGAGCGCCAACAGAATGCTTCAGATCAAAGCATGTGTTAGAATGGTCCAGTCAAAGTCCAAACCTAAAGAAGATGATTACTGCATCCTATTAAGGCAAAAGGTGGTTCTAAATGCCATTCAAATATGGAGTTTGACTGGATTTGTTTCCTACAGTCCCAGTTTAGCTCAGTTGTTGCAACTTTAATAATAAACCAAGTGTGATGTCATGTGTTGTTGTCATCTACTTTGACAGATTAAAATAAGGGTGATTTTTTTTCTCCTCCTAGATAATAAATAGACTAAAGGCTCACAAGAGTTGGACAAAGAGGTTCTTTCTCTTCTCGGATTAAAAGCTATCAGGCCTTGGGAAAACCTTGGAAAACAGAAATATTACTGCAGATAGTCTTTTAACCACAAAACTGTCTGTACCTGCATTAAATGAGTCACTGATTCAGTTATAAAACACACCACATTCTCAACTTCATAATCAATTCTGCAGCCCAAACTTCACTTAAAATCATTAAGTTCTCACAGACTGAACTTGGCTGGAACGTAAACCAGTCAGAACACGTCATTCAGCTTCAAAGAGACATCACAGCAGCCAGAGAACAAGGTGCATGAAGCTCCTCAGTGATGTTAAAGTTGCGCACTTTAAGTGTGTGTGAGTCCATCTTCATTCTGATAAATGTCTGAACCAAAATAATCTGCTGGATGCCCTGTTAATATTTTTTCTGTTTTGAGTTATTGTGTGTGTGTGTGTGTGTGTGTGTGTGTGTGTGTGTGTGTGTGTGTGTGTGTGTGTGCGCGCACATGTTTCCATAGCTTTAATATCCTGAAAGAGTCTTGTATGATGGTGTTTGTTTTCTATGTACGGCAGTCATGCACACTCACTCTCAGGCCACCTCTCACACACAAACAACTGATGTGTTGACAGCTTTCTTTCTGCCTCACCCATTACTGCTGTGTTCCTTGTGTTGTGGTATGATAATTTCCCCTTTCCACTCCATGAGCAAACGCCTAAAATGCTGTTTAAAGAACATGACAGCAAATGTAGGTCAGAACCTTTCCTACCATGGACCTCCCACTTTCTTGCGCAAATAAAACTGAAGTCCCCCAACTCTGTGCACCATCCAAGTGCACTCTTGCTGGTACACTGGGTGGAAATTAATGCACACACATGAATGGCAGAACAATATGTCATTAATTGGCAACTTAATTTACCATTTGGTTTGTTTTTGAGCTGCTATGATTTTAAATTTTTTGTCTTGAAAAATAACACTCTCCAAGAGCCTGCATCAAACTGAATTGTAAATCAGCCATGCCACTGTGCAGAAAGTAGTCCACAAGTAGACGACATTCAGAACAGTTGCCAACATTTCTGGGTCTGCTGAGCCAAGCAGGTTTACCCTGAAAGCAGACAACAAGATGCGGAAAGAAGTCTCTAAACTGACACCTAAATTCTCACCTGCTCGTCAGATATGGCCACCCTGTTCTTAAACACAATCCACTCGACAGTCTCGCTGCAGGGCGGTGTGGTCAAGGATCCATTGTAGATGAAGTATTTCTCTGTGGAGTTTGGCAGGAGACCTTGCAGGGTAAAAGGTGATACCTCTGCACTCTTTCCTACACAGTAAATGAGAAAAACAATAAAAAGAATGCAAAACAAGTGAAGGGCAGAAAAGTAGGCGCAGAAGCTAAACAGTTGTACCATATCTGCTCACGCTGTTGATACCATCTATGATGGCAGAGTAGTTCATATTGTCTTCAGTGCTTGACTTAAAAAAAAAAAAAAAAAAAAAAGAGAAAGAAAAAAAAATATAATTAGTTTTTACTGATTTACAAGATCAACTCAAATCTGAAGATTTCACCTGTAAGAAATATTGAAAAATAGTCAAATTAAATTGTGGTGTAGAACTTTAATCCTCATTTTATTCACATACTTTAAACTGCTATAGTTTATAAATACTAACACAGCACTTTCTAGTTATGTGTGACATTATAACACTTTAGGCTTGTAGCCTTTCTACTCCCCACCCTGCCAAGCTTTTTTAATAATATTGATTATAGGAATCACTGCATTAGGGGGAGATGCTGTATACACACAAAAAAAACCCCACTGTCATTACACTATCACACATGGTGTTAGCTCATTTCTGTTTTGTCCATTTTTTGCTCTTGCTTTCAGCTCTGTCTTGGTATATGATTCACAAGGTAAATAGCACAAATGATATGCTGGTGTAAACATGCTGACCAAGTTCAGGAAGTGTGAGCAGCTGGTATTCCTTTTGACTTCAGTTCATAATGTAAGTAACCACATAACTTTCTGCCAAAACACACCAGGCACAAAAGTGAGTGAGAGAAAGGCAAACATGTTTCTTTACAGTACACTCCATGGTCCAGATAATAGCTCTAAACAAAATCACAAGAATCTCAGCTTCAGGAAGGAACCATGTTTCAAATGATTTCTAGCAAAGCCAGAAGAGCTGCAGCGAACATTTCCAGAAGGTTTCAGAAGAGCCAAAAATGTGTCATATTTCTGCTCCAGAAGACGCAGTAAATCAGGACGTTTAAAATGGCTGAAGCAAGCAGTACCAGCGCTCTAACCCTTAGCTTCCTTCATCTTGTCATCTTATAACAATACTGTAGGCTCACATTGCTCAACAACTTTAAAATTATTCCATAGACGGCAGCATCCATTATTACCACCGTAAACAGTGCACTGATGTGTGATGTTTACGTTTTATGAAGTAAAAAAAAAAAAAAAAAAAAAAAAAAAAAAAAAAAAAAAAAAAAAAAAAAAAAAAAAAAAAAAAAAAAATTCGGAATTGAGCATCAAGACCTGCTGTGTGAACGTAGCCTTTTTGTTTCCAGTCTGGCAATAATTTGTTTGGTTGCATATAATAATATTGCATTATTATGTATATTGCGTAATAAAATACCCCAAAGTTCATGGCTGTGACTAGAAAAATGTGAAAGCGTTCAAATGTGTAAAAAACACAAGGCAAGGCAGTGTAACCTTTGCTTTCAACATAAACATCAGCAAAGAGCAGATTTCTACTAAAGCAGTGAGGAGAACAAAGACTAATTATGCAACAACTTTTATATTAGTTCTTTGTTTTTGAAATAGATACACAGAGGGGGCGAGAGGGTGCAGATTTATAGGAGACATTCTGCTAAAATGTGCTCCAACATGGCCGGGAACAGCTTGAACATGCCAGTGTGCCCCAAGGCAAATGAAAGGCAGTTCAAGGAAAAGAAAGGAAGATGTCATAGATGATGCTCCAGAGCAACTCTATCAAATAACTTCAGTGCTACTCGCCACGCTGACTAACTGCATCTAGTAGCTGTAACACCTGGATATTTACATCGGGCTGAAAGAAGACATTGTCTAATATATTTATTGTTTTCTTCTGCTTATTTGAGGGAATCCCAAGCCATTCTCCGCCCACCTGGGAAACCCTGCAGCATGTATTTGGATGGTTTAATTGACAAAGGCTCATAAGACAGAAGCTCACAGCCTTAATGAAAACAGAGCAACATCTGAAAACCTCTCTATCTATAAAAAAGCCAAAAAAACAAAACAAAACAAAAACAAAAACAAAAAAAAAACCAAAAAAAAAAAAAACCACCTCACTTTTGTTTCAAGTCATACCTCTTGAGAGTAGTGATGTGATGTTCACAAGCGATTTGATTCTTTTGAATGGCTGTGAATGATACAACTCGAGTATCAGTGAGAGATGTTCTTTGTTTTCTTACAGCTTGCTTATAATGCTCTGCCCACACATCAGCTATTATTTTTTATTTAAAATCGGCAAATAATTACAATATAGGAAAGAGGTGGATAATCATATTTAATGGCGCCTAAGAGGATTTTTGTTTCTGCCAAAGCAACTCGTCTATTTTTCCTTTTAGTATGTTTCGATTTTACAAATAACCCTAAAATGTTATTGATGCACACGACACTTATAGTAAAGAAGTAGATGAGTATTTGACATTTATATTTTAAAATGTTTTATTTTGTAAAAAAAAAAAAAAAAAAAAAAAACATAACCATTTTTTCCTGCAAGAACATACTCTGGTTGTATTTTGCAACATTTGATCAAATAGAAATTTTACTTAAAACAGATGATTCTACTTTTTTCTAAATTTCAACTATAAAAACTATGTTAGGGTTAAAATGGCTTGTTCTTAGAAAATGTAAACATTCAAAAATGGATCTTTTTAACTGTTCTTTAAAGTGAAATGATCCTGAAGAGTTGATTCCCTTCAAAGAGCCATAACTCCCATCACTAGTTGACAATCAGTGCTGGGGGGGGGTTATTGCAAAGTAATGTAAATGAACAGCCTTTATTAACACCCCCAGGCTGTTCTTTAGTTTGGGGACAATTTTTTGAGAACTGCGAACTGCTTTATCAGAATTTTGGAATCCAGAGAGCCAACATTCAAATGACTGTATCGTCTTCATTTTTTTATTTTCATATGTTTGACATCATTGAAAAGCTTAGAATCCACACTTTCAGAATCTGTAAATAAGTCAAAACGCCCCGAGGAGACTTGTTCATGGTTTTATCGTGGCCAGTCACATATCTAGAATTATCACAGAGTGATATAGTCTAAGCCTTTGTATTTTGTGACTTTGATGATCATGGCTCACAGAAAATGAAAACCCCAAACTCTGAAAATTAGGACACTGTGAAAAAGGTCATTAATGGAAACTCATGGTGTCACACCCTAATCAGCTAATTAACTCAAAACACCTGCAAAAGTTTCCTAAGCCTTGAAACAGTCTCTCACTCTGGTCACACAATCATGGGTAAACTGCTGACTGGACAGATTTCCAGGAGATAGTCACTGACATCCTCCACAAGGAGGGGATGCCACAAAAGGTCACTTTTGAAGAAGCTGGTTGTTTACAGAGTTCTGTATCCAAGACTATTAACAGAAAATTGAGTGAAAAGAACAAGTGTGGAAGTAAAAGGTGGATCAGCAACAGGAAGAACTGCAGCCTTGAGAGGATTCTAAAATGAAACCCATTCCAGAACAGCCACCACACAGACGAATACTAAACATGGGCTATAAATGGGACCTTCCCCGTGTCAAACCAGTCCTGGACCAGAGACATCAGAGACGTCTTATCTGGACTAAGGAGAAAAGGAACTGGTCTGTTGCTCAGTGGTCCAGAGTCCTGTTTTCAGATGAAAGTAAATTCAGAATTTCATATGGAAATCAAGGTCCCAGAGTCCGGAAGAAGAGGAGAGAGACACACAGCCTCATCCACATTGCTTGAAGTCCAGAGTGAAGTTTCCACAGTTTGGGGTGCCATGTCATCTGCTGGTTCTGGTCCACTAGTTTTTCTGAAGTCCACAGTCAATGCAGCTGTCTACCAGGAAGTTCTAGAGCTCTTCATACTGCCTGCTGCTGCCCAGCTGGATGGAGATGCTGATTTTATTTTCCAGCAGGACTTTGTACTTGACTATACTCCCAAAGGTACCGAAAGCTGGTTCAGTGACCATGATGTTCCTGTGCTTGATTGACCTTTAAACCCATAGACAATCGCTGGCCTGTTGTGAAGAGGAAGATGAGAGACATCAGACCCAACAGGGCAGATGACCTGAAGGCATCGATCAAAGCAATCTGGGCTTCCACTGCACCTACACAGAGCCACAGGCTGACTGCCTCCATGCCACGGAGCACTGATGCTGTAACTCATGCAGGAGGAGCCCAACCAAGTATTGAGTGCCTGGAGATGGACATACTTTTCAGAAGCCTGACATTTGTGCTTAAAACATCCATTTTTGATTGGTCTAATGTGATATTCTAATTTTCTGAGACACAGAATTTTGGATTTTCTTTACCTGTAAGCCATAAGCATTAAAACTGCAAAAAATAAGAGCTTGAAATAGTTTACTCTGTGTGTACTGAATCTCTATAAAATGACTTTCACTTTGAGATGACTGGCAAGAAATATTGCACTTTTATGGAATATTCCTTTTTTTGATGAGATGTACCTGTACTACTCAAGTAGCCTTTGGCTAAAAACACTGTTTAATCTTTTTCATCTGTAGATGGTACACAATGGAGGAAAAAAAAAAGTTATGGGGTTAACATTCACTATATTTTATTGACTCATCTGTTTTTACAAAAATGATATCCAGTAACATTTCATTTGCTATCCATACATTTTAATATCAGGCTGCAGTGTGAACATAGACAAATTGAACAGGCAACATCTTGGTACCACACTGGAATTCCCTGAGAGCGACCCACTATTTCCCTAATGGATGCAGAAGCAACTTGCATGACTAGATGCTGGATTTTACACACCTTAAAGGCTTACATGTATTCACCACTGCAGTCTCTCAGCAGGTTAGAATAATAAAACAGTTAAGCAGAATAATAATGAATTATAAGCAAAGAGCAAATCACACACACACACACACACTACTGTAAGAACTCCTAATCAGTGACTACAACACTGAGTGCTCTTTAGATTTGATTTGAAGGAACTGATAGAGGCACAGCTCTTCACATCACCAGGTAGTGTGGTCTATCGATCTGTAGCTTTTACAGAACCAACAAGGAAACAAAGAGAAAAGACAAAAACTATGGTATACAGAGAACCATAACTAAGGACTGTCAGTAAGAGCTGAATAAAAATACAACTCAAGGAATGAACTAAATATGAAAAGCAAACACTGACAATTCTTCAAATAAAGCAAAACACAAAACCAAAGTCCCAAAGTTCATGACAGTTATTCTACAATGATAGTGCATTGGATTTTTTTTAGCCAATTTTTTTAAGTTCAAGTTTAAGATCTCAACAGGTCTTAATATTGTTTCACCAGCCTGGCCCTAGCTGTTAATAGAGTAAGATATATGCAACAGAATCATGACAGACATAATATTTTGGTAGCATCCAAGGAAAGACAGTTCCTGATAACTCTAAAATTTATTAAACAGTAGTTTAATGTTTTTATCCAGTTTCAAAGTTCAAATTTGGATAAAGAACTAGGCTTAAAAAAAAATTAATTTCTGTAAATTCCTTCACCTTTAATAAGAGCAACAACAGTAGCATGTTTTAGAAAAAAAACAAAAACATACAGTTTTAGTTACATTCAAACTCAGACATGGTTGATCAAGTCAGTGTGTGATTGTCTCCAGCATATACTCTGACATTTGTGCAGAGCACGACTGATAGCTGTGCTGTGGACAGGTTCCCCCACCTGAGCTGTGGATCTCTGCGTCTGGGCCAGAGTCACCACGGGCCTCTTGGCTGCGTCTCTGATCAGCGCTGTCCTTGTTCGGCCTGGAAGTCGAGGTGGACGGCCTCGTCTTGGAAGGCTTACAGTTGGGCCGTACTCTTTCCATTTCCGGATGATGGATTGAATAGTGCTCCATTTATAGCCTCAGCCTGCTTTAAACTTCTCCACAACTTCATCCCTGACCTGTCTGCTGTGCTCCTTGGACTTCATGATGCTGTCTGCTCCCCAGTGTTCTCTTAACCAGCCTCTGAGGCGCCACAGAGCAGCTGGATATGCACTGAGACCAGATTACACACAGGTGGACTCTATGTAGTCACTGGCAATCATCAGGCAACTTCTGAAGGCAACTCTCAGAGAAAAGGGGGACTGAATACTTTTACACACCACACTTTTCAGTTTTTGATTTGTAAAAAATGTTTTGAGTCATGTATATTTTTCTTTCTACTTCACAATTGTACAACAGTTTGTGTTGGTCTTTCACATAAAATTCCAATGAAATATAGAAATGAAATTAAATGAAATATAGTTTGTGGTTGTAATGTGACAAAATATGGAAAAGTTTAAGGGGTATGAATACTTTTGCAACCCACTGTACAAGAAAAACAGAAGCAACAGCATAGTGACCTTCAAGTATGACATCTCCCTGTAACTTTAGTTTCTCCTCCAGGTTTTGAGTTTCTCCTTGTTAAATTATCAGTGTTTCTCCATATCAGTTAATTGATGCTTTTTGCTTCAGTTAATATATTTCCATAAAAACAGTATTTAGCAGATTGTAACTTTAATAATTTTGTTCTTTAGACCTTTTCAGAAACACTATATCAGATTTGATTGTCCTTGATACTTTTGTACAGTAAGATGCTTTTGACCCTTTGTAACCTCTCTGCACCGTGGCTCTAAATGATGTAGGTCATTCAATAATTGGTTAGTAAAGGCAATGTTCCAGATGGAATCAGTTCTAATTCATCAGGGGCCAGAGACCCTTCTGCACTTTAATAATGGAACTTAATAAAAACACAAAACAATTTCAGACTGATCATTTTTCTTGAAATTCCACACTTCTAAACATACCTCAAACAACACAGCTAGTGCTGTGATTCTGCCTCTGGCCTGGATTGTTTCATCCAAAGAGTCAAACTGATGGGCCTCATAGCAGTAGATCTGCATCTATAAGAGAAAAGAAAACCTGTTTACATGGTTAGTTATTACCGGCATCAACATTGTTTCTTTTGGATCCTAAGTTTTGTGTTCAAGATTTCAAACAGAATGAGTACACAAAGAGGTAAGAACATGTTGAACACCACAAAAACTTACTTAAAGCACAAAATCTCACAGATAGACTGACTCTCTTCTCCAGATCATTTTAACAGATTTTATTGTGTTGAATAAAACATATAAACTAAGATTCTGTTCATGCTCCTTTAACATCAACTTTTTGCAGGTATATTAACATTTGCTACAAATGGATTTTACTTATTACTTATTTGCCATGTGTGAAAATGTTGAAATTTAAAAGGATTAAACATTTCAAACAGTTGTAAAATGTTTAAAACATTTAGTTCTGACAAAAATGTCTTTGAGGGTACTGAAGAGAAGAAAATACATTTAAAATATTTGACAAATAGTATCCCATCAGTAGCTGCATTAAATGGGCTGAATTTATAAAGGGCTTTTCTAGTCATACCAACCACTCGATGCATTTACACCACAGCCACATTCACCCAGTCACACCCACAAACGCACACAGATTCATACACTGATACACAGGTCAGTGAGCAACTTGGGATTCGTTGTCTTGCCCATTAGTATATTGACAGGTGGAAGGAAGAAGCTGGAATAGAAACTACAACATTCCGACTGCAGGATGACTACTATTCCCACTGGGCCACAGTTGCACTGACAGTACAGTTGTGTTAAAAAAAATTGAATATGCATTCTGATGAGACTGGTTTATCAGAATAAAAGTGCATTTTAAAAATGAAAACTTTAAAGCAGGTATTAAACATACTTTTCATTAATCCCACATTTCTCTATTAAAAGTGATTTTTATTGTTCTAATGTAATATTCAAATTAAATGTCATGTTTTTATCATCATGATAACATCATGAAAATCATCATGATTAACAGAAATAAAAGCTTTGATCATCATAATCATCACTATTTATTTTTAAAGCGCTTTAAAAACCAAAAGTGCTCTACAGGTATATCAAAACTAAAAGGAAATAAAAACAATAGTAATAATAATAATAATAATAATAATAATAATAATAATACAAAACAATAAGAAAACTACAGGACTGACATAATTGGCAATGGATTCATAAAACAATGGCTGGCTTAATGTTTGCACTCTCTTGAATTATACACCTGTTTCAAAAGATGAGTTTTAAAAAAAGATTTAAAATCATTTAAAGATCCAGCAGACCTCACAGCGAAAGAGAGATTATTCCAGATCCTAGGACCTGGACCTGGACCTGAACTGAAAAACCTCTGTCTCTCCTAGTCCCAAATCGAGTCCTGGGAACAACTAAAAGCTTTTGATCTGTGGACCTTAGAAATCTACTCAGAATGTGTGGTTGTAAAAACTCAGTAAGATAAAGAGGTGCCAGACCATTTAGACATTTAAAAACTAAAGACAAAATCTTAAAAACAATTCTAAAAGAAACAGGCAGCCAATGAAGGGAATACAAAATTGGGGTAATTCTGAACCAGCTGTAGATGATGAATAAGAGATTGGTCAATCCCACAATAAAGGGAGTTGCAGTAGTCCAGTCAAGAAGTAATAAAAGCATGAATAACCCTCTCCAGAAGATAATCCTTGACTTTACTTATAAGCCTCAGGTGATAAAAGCTAAACTGGACTACTGCACTGACCTGTTTGTTGAATTTAAAATCAGGGTCAACAATCACTCCAAGATTCTTAACAGACACACAGCCAGAAGAAGAGTCCAGTGGTTCTACAGTACTGTCAGCAGGTCGGATTTACCAAATAAAATGACCTCTGTCTTTTCACATTAAGATAAAGAAAGTTCTACTCCAACCATGTTCTCACACCCTTCAAGCATTTAAATAGCCTATCCACAGACTGAGATCCACAGGAATTTAACAGAAGATAGACCTGGATGTTATCTGCATGGAAATGGGATGACTCATTATATTTCCCGAAAATGGATCCTGAAGGGAGCAAGTACTATGAAAATAAAATGGGGCCTAATATGGAACCTTGAGGTACCCAGTACTGAGGAGGAGCAACAGAGGACAAAAGCTGTCCCAACTGGACAGAGAAACGTCTGTTGGATAAGTAGGACCTAAACCATTTTAAGACTGTGTTTTTAATACCAACAGAAGTCTCCAACCTTGATATTAAAATGTCATGCTCTACTGTATCAAATGCAGCAGTGAGATTAAGAAGAAACAGAATTGTAGAATCACCAGAATCAGCAGTTAAAAATATATCATCGCACAGCCTGAGAAGTGCATTTTCAGAGCTGTGACAAGACTTGAAGCCAGACTGAAACTTCTCATAAATATCATGAAGCAGCAGGTGCTCATGTAGCTGCATGAAAACTACCTTGTCTAAAAGTTTTTGATAGAAAGGGCTATTTAGAAATTAGCCTAAAGTTTGAAAGAACAGTAGGATCTAAATTGCTCTTCTTAAGAAGCAGCTGGACAACAGCGTGTTTAAAAGCAGCTGGAACAAAACCTAAAGAAAGAGAGGTGTTAACAAAATTTAAAATCCAGGGACTTACAGAATTAATAACCTCCTTCAACAACCTGAATCTTTGAAACATCCATCTGTGCGTAATTGATCTATAATGTGTTTCACTTAGTGATAAATTTCTTGAAATCAAGGGACTTTTCAAAAATATTCTAATTTACTGAACGGGTCTGTAAATAGTTTTATTGAAAATTGTTTGAAAGTCAACAGGAGACATGAATAAAATGACCACTACCAAAAACAGTAGGAGTGATACAGATTCAGGCCATAGTTCATCATCACGTGCATGATCTGTAACACTGGACACCAGAGGTTGCACTAGACTTTCTCCTTTCTGTCATTTTGACAGATGGGTTCTAAAAAATCCAGTCATAATCTATTTTTACCTTTCAATTTTTAAAATGATAATACTAACATATTCATTTTCATTAAATTTTCATTCAGTTTAATTAATATTCAATTCAAACAAGCTGAACAGAGACTCCACATGGTGCCTCCACACATCAAGCAGATAAAAACATGTAACTTTTTCTCCGCAGTGACAAAAACCACTGACTGTGGCCCCAGTAACTACAGATAAACAATGAAATAAAACAACTGCACTTGAACTATGAACGATTCATCTGCTGTGGTCTGAACCCACAATCTCACAACTTCCTTCTGGTCCACAAGGACCTGAATTGTGCACTTGCTTGTGCGTAATCAAGTGTCTCAAGGTGGCTTGCGGTAGAGGCTCTTGTCATGAGGTTTTGGACCGGCAGCTTCAGACAGACAACTTCTGAATCCACACTCTGCTGTCATACTGGAGATTGGAATTACAAGCTCTACTTCAAGCAAATGTTCATAAATGTTCCCTGGAAAACAGGGAACATTTCTCCAACTGAAGTGATCAGAAGTTGGCAAGACTCTCTGAACGAGGAGCTTCCTGATCTCGCAAGCCCTCTCTGCAGTGGTAGGAAATCCCACAAGATGCACCCCATCTGCACCAGAAGCCTCCTGTCCATAACTCTTCAATGAGCAGTCAGCTCCCTGACAGTGAGATGCATTAAGTGTCCAGATCAGAGATGATGCTTGGATGGACAGTGCATAAAGTTGAAAAAAATCACTGTTTTAAGAAAACATTCAAAGATTCTGTTAAGGCGACCCCTACAGGACACTGCCAGTTTTTATAAATTACATCTTACCTCTAAAGGATATTTGACTCCATCCAGACTATGCTCCGAACCCTCTGAAGAGGCATTACAGCGCCCCCAGTGGAAGGTGATGCGCCCCACTTTAAACTTTGACCTGAGACCTCCTCCACTGATGTAAAAGTCTCCATCCACATTGACTGCCACTGACAGAAGAAAAGACAAAGATGTCATCTACATGTGACAAGTAAGTCCTCAAAATTCATATTTAAATACCTTTGGGAAAAAAAAACGTACCAAAAGCAAATATTCTGCTAATCTCATCTATCATTACAAACAGTAATAAAAAGCATAAATGTGCATCGCTTGGTGTTCCTGGAGTAGAATTATAGATGCTTTTATTATTATTATTATTATTATTATTATTATTATTATTATTATTATTATTATTATTATTACATAGTCATAATCAAAATTTTAAGACCAGTTGAAAAATGGCAAGAATTTCACATTTTGCACTGCTTGATCTTGAGAAGGTTCTAAGTAGAGCTTCAAAATGCAAAAAGAAAAAATGGGACTGAGACAAAAAAAAAATCTGAGGAAGCATTTTATGGCAAACTACCATTAAACTGAAATAAGAATAAATAACATTGAATAAAATTTCAATAAAATGAAACTGAGTCAGTATTCTTGCTAATTACCTCAAAAATTAGTTTCAACATTATGCTAGTGTTTCCAGGAGGTTAGAGGAAAGGTTGCTCCAAGTGGTGGACATAGCCAGCCGCCCTTTGATGTCTCTGCACAACCTGAAGCTCCAGTGTTCCATTGAACGAAAAAGCCCCCCAGATCATGATGGTGCCCCCTCCACTGTGCCGTGTAGAAAACATCTCCTTGTCATGCCAGTAACCTTGGAAGCCATCAGGACCCTTCAAGCATGATTTTTTTCTCATCAGAGAATAACTTTCTTCCATCTTTCAGTGTCCCGTGTTTGGTGCTCTTGTGCAAACTCCAAAAAGGACATTTTGTGTCATTGAAGGAGACGAGGCCTTTGAAGACATTTTTTGTCAAATGGGTTCTTAAAACCTTTCTCTCACAGATGTCATCTGATGGTTATGGGACTGCAGTTGGCATCAGTGACAAGCTTAATTTGGGCTGAGGATTGTCCCGTGGCTTGCCAATTGGATCCTCCGGCTCAGGGCCGGTAAGATTTTTTGGGATCTACCAAGTGCTTTTTTGCCTTAGCCATCAGGAAGTCATGACAGTGTGGATACTTGACAGAAAATGACACTGAATCCACATTTTTGTGAAGATTTGGGCTTTTAAATGCTGTGGTCTCTAACATTGATCAGCTGATGAACATCCTATTTCAGTTTAATGGTTGGTTGCAATAAACTGCTTACTCAATTTTTTTTGTCTCACTCCCATTTCTTCTTTTTGCATTTTGAGCTCTACTTAGAACCTTCTTAAGATCCAGCAGTGCAAAATGTGAATTCTTGCCATGTTTTGACTGATCTTAACATTTCAATCAGGAGTGTATGCTATATAGTTTGACATGGGTTGCATTTTGGTTGTCAGATAGTGGGTCCTACAACATAATGTACAATGGCGCAGAGTATGAGGATATGCTCACATACCTGTTGGTTCCAACATCAGGCCACAGTGACATCTCTATACCCTAAATGGCAGCAGATCGCCAAGTAATGCATCTACAACACATCCCTTTCTGTCTGGTGCTTCATGTTGTTTAGAGATAATTTCCTTTGTGAATGCTCATACCAGTCTTGCCATCATTCTTGATTGTTGTGCTGTCAGTTGTCAGGCTCTCCCAACCATCAAATCTCAGCTTCTGGTACTGCAGCTTCACTGGAGCCAGATTCTCGTTGATGTTGATGGGAGACTGCTTGGCACTGCTGCATAAAGGAAACTTCTTGGCCCAGTTTTTTTGGTTTAATGTTCCTGGAGGGCATACAGATAAATTTTGTTCAAGTTCACACTTGACCATCTCCTTTCTATCACTGAAATAAGAAGCCTGCTAGATAATAAAATAAGGAAACTACAATAAGGAACTAGATACTCCAACTGTGTGGTAGCGTCTGCGTGTGTAGAAAAATGAATAAATAAAAATATTTTATACTGAGCAAATCTTTTGCTTTCTCTCAGGCCCCTTCACTCTGAACTTGTCAAAAGTTAATTACAAGAATCACTTAAAGATGGTAAATGGTAAATGGCCTGTAATAAGTATATAGCATTTTATCAAGTTTAGAGGACCCCCAAAGCGCTTTACTCTACATTCAGTCATTTACCCACTGATGGTGGCAAGCTACTGCATCTACTGCATAAAGGAGCTTGCCAGCTGCCCCAGGCCAGCTGACAGAGGCGAGGCTGCCATGCACCACTGGGCCCTCTGACCACCACCAGCAGGTAAGGTGGGTGAAGTGTCCTGCCCAAGGATACAACAATGACGATGGATGGAGTGAGCAACCAGCAACCCACCGATTACAGGACGAACTCCTTCCACTGTTGCCACCATCGGAAGGGGGGGGGGGTTACAATGTTTTTCCCTCATTAAACATAAGTGTTGATTCAATCATGCATGTATGAGGAATCCTTTAATCTCCCCTGGCAGCCATTAAGAGGTGCCTTAGCATATGCTCATACAAAGCTATTTCCCCAAAGCTCCACCTTGAAGCTTCAGTCCCCAGCTGAGCTTTCGCCACACAGATCACCCTACCCCTCTCTTCCCCCACACAGCTCCACCAGACTAGCAGCAGCAATTCACAAACACCTGGTGGAACTACACGTCTATTGAGCTTATCATAAAACTACAATGCTCCTAAGAATGGTTGTAAACGGCATCAATGGATGGCATGTTGTGATGACGTACTGAAGGGGGAGTGTTGGAAAGGGTAGGAGGTTTATAAAGAGACAGAGGCCAATTTCAAGGCATCAGATATGGCTATGATGCAAAGTCAAATTTCTTTCAAGTTTTGGTAACAACTGAATGTAACATAGTTACTTGATTGTGATATAAAATGGCACTATGTGCCTGGAAAATATGTAATACACATCCTTTAATTTATAAGTGTGTTTAGATCATTCATGTTTTTATGTTTTGTGTACTGAATCAACAAGGTTAATCCATTTTATGTCCAAAATTGTTCAGCTGAACAAAGAAAACTGACAGCAATTCATGACTGGTCATTATGGTCAGACAGTCCTAAACATTACCGGGTTTTAACTGCAGTACTATTGTGGGGTAAAAAGTCATTAGTTTCCAGTCTCAGAAATCACCAAATAAAAGAAATAAGTAAAAAGTAAACCTGACATAAGAATTCCAGAGAATGTCAGCAACTGTTTCCAAATTAACTTTTTAAAAGGCTCTAAAGTCCTTCGGTTTAGTTTTCTAGCTCCATTTACATTTCTATTAGAAACATTATGGTCTATCCAAATGGCTTGTTAGAATGATGAACCACAGCTATGGTGAACTAAGAAGTGTCCAACCATTGCCTGTACAAACAGCAAATTTGTCTTCTGATCAACTGTCCAGAATTGTCTTTTGATCTTACTTTCAGGCAAGGGTCGGTTACCAAGGTCTGCTAAGGGCTTAAAATATCATAGTATAAAAACCATTTAAATTCTCCATGATACCATTCATTTGGTTTAAATCCTTATAATCAGATGAAAGAGAAGGTTTTCTCTGGTTGTCTGTATGCTCTGTTCCTCCCTTACCTTATCTAGCCCACTCCCAGTCACTTCTGCACATTACTCTTTGTTTCAAAGACAAAAAGTCATTGTGTGAAAGCTAAATGACTGTTATCAAGGTAATGCATTTTTGAAAGTACAGTCGACTGCAGCTAAGCAGACACTTCCAGCCCAATTAACCAGCTAATATTAGTTTGCTAAACTCCCAGTGTTACTTTGTGAGGAGAAAAAAAGATAATTATCTCTGACTGAAGAAGAGTTTAATACTTGATCTTTTTTTAGATTTCTTTAACTAAACACACTGATGAAACAGGTAACTGACCTACCAAAGTGACTTACAGCAGCAATAACTGCTGCTTTTCTGTTTAAATAAAATCATATACATTATTTTATACATTTGGCTTAAAATTTCAGTGTTAATACAGTATTTATAAAAACATATTTTTTTTACTCTTGTTTATCATACCAGAGTTTCCCCTTCCTCTGCATTACATCAAAAGCAATAATCAATATATTATATTTTATCAGTAGCAAGGAATAATTTTTGCTTTTCTATTTTAAATATAAGTCAATAGATCATGTTATTCATTTGGGATTTGGTATCTGTTTGCACTTCCCTCCCAAAGCTGGAAACCTGGTGGAAAAACTGCAAACCCTGTGACTCTGATATCGGCCTAATTGCAAGGTTGAGTAATCCACAGACTGATTAACTGCAAACTGTTTTTGAAATAAACATCCCAAAATGTTTTGGTGCACCCTTACAGAAAAAGCCAGTGAAATTCACATGGGTTCACATGTGGTTCCATTTTCCACATGTGTTGTGTTCATGTGTTCCATATTCTACCCAACTTGTGATCACATGTGAAACATATGATTACATGTGCACCACATATAATCAAATTTCTTTCCGTGTGAAGATTATGTGATTGTGTTCAATGTGTCATACCCCCAGAAAACAACTGCATGTGAGCCCAACTTGGGATTTACTTGGGCTTTCATGGTTCAAAGTGGGCAAGGGCTCATAATCGACACCCAACCTGGGACCCACTTGGATGAGCCAAGTAGGACCCACATGACCCAGCACAGATGGGCTACGTTCTATGGGTACCATATGGGTAACAAACAAGAAGTAAGTATATGGGTTTTGAACAGGCATCTGAGTTTACCTAACTTGTATGATTATTACTAATTTATGTTTAAATAAGACATAAGTTAAGATTAAATAAATGATAATAAATTATGCCGAAGGCAGCATATTTAAGACTTTAAGGCACAAACTATACTTAGATTTTATATCTAATTAATAGAAATATTTAATATTAATATAAAGTACATATTTACAAAATGTGGCTTAAATTTTTAAGATGTTTTGTAAAATAAAATAAAGGGTTTTAAACTCTGTTACATTTGAATTAAAGATAGTTTCTGTTAAGAGATTTTTGAAATCTCATATTTCAGGAAATGTTGTAAGATGTTTTCAAACTCATCCCTCAGTTCTCAAAGATGCTTCATTTTGGACAAAGTGGACTTTAAGAGCTGGTATATTCTGCGCTAAAGATAAGAACATCGTGACTTGGTTTGAACCCTGAGATACATCTGATAGTTATATAATACTGCAAAGCACTGTGTGTCGTTTTTACGGTATACCACATAAGAGCAGTCATTACAGTTACTAAACAGGACCTCTGTGGTTTTTGAAACGGCAATGTTTGATGGGTATTTGGTTAAATATGGCTGTGGACTAGTTTATATGAAAGAAACACTCATAAAAGCTATTTTATGTCAGAAATGATTATAATTCAGTGTTAAAACATCAATCTGTGCTGATTGTCTATCTAATCTCCTCTGAATATAATTTCAAAGAAAATACCTTTCCTTCCATTTTAATTTTGGTTAACACCAAGTGATGCAATTTCTGAAGTGACAGCAGAGCCTGATCTGTGTTTAAACTAGGGCTGGGCCATAAATAGATTTGATCAATTTATCAAATTTTCTGTTTTTGAAGATTTAATTTTTGAAAATCTGGATTTTTTTTTTCCCACCAGTGCACTCCTTGGTTTTCCATAGTTCAGAGTGTTGTCAGCCCACCTACCATTTTGTTTGAAAAGAGTGTTTTAAAGCTTCTATTTACTTGGACTCAGGTCAACTCACAGAAGGGAATATGTTCTAACATTTATAATTTCTTTTTAAGAAAGCGAGAAGAGAAAAAACGGATTAAAGTTCAGATTTGGTATTTAAAAAACTCCCAGAGATTTTATTTTTAAGCCATATCGCCCAGTCCTAATTTAAACTTAAGCTTAACCATCAACTTGTGGGGATAATTTTGTCTAAAGTTGAGATTTTTCACCATTTAGTGTTCTTTGATAAAAGTTACAAAACTACATCTTCACTTGACAATTTCAGACCACTCTGCATTTTACAGTCCTCCAAATCTGTCAGATTGTGAGAACATCACTTGTCCATAGACATCTTCAGATGAACCTCCCTCTCATTAAGTCATTGCCATTTCCATGTATAGGTGGACTCATAGCCATGCTAAGAATGTTTTCAATCTTCAGCTTTCTCGAAGACACCTGGAGGTTTTAAGTCTAAAACAACTTGGTAAAAACACCAGTTCCAACACCATGTTTCACTGTGGGCATGGTGTTCTGTCAGCGCTGGGCATTCTAAGTGAGAGATTTTAACCCGTGTTGGGTGTAGGGCTCAACACTGGACCTTAATTTTAAAATTCCTTGAGGTAAATTATCTGCCTCGAGGCTTTGTTAAATTATGTTTTACTATTTAGTGCACTGTGTTCCAGTCGGATGATTATTTGTGTTGCTCAATGCTCTCACTTCCGCCAGTGAGATGTTGATGAATGCTGAATGATTTTAGAAGCTATGGAGGGAGATGACAAGGGAGTGAAAATAACGCAGCCAAGAAAGACACAAAAAATGTCAAATGAGTGTGATCACTTTAAGCTAAATAGAAAAGATAACACAGCTCAGTGCATGTAATCCAAAATGAAACTGTTGTTTCACAACAGCATGTCCTCAATGTTGAAACACCTCAGCAGGAAGCAGAATTTAATGGACTGCGCTTGTTACAGCCTGATTAACTTCAACAGTAAATTGTCATTGACTGACTGACATATTTTTGTTTTATTAGATTGTTCATATGTAACTTACCTGCATATGACCAGTCAATGTCCTCTGAGAACTTGCGCTGATTTCTGTATGTGTATCCTCCAGCTGCATCCAGAACAGAAAGAAACATTATCAGAAAAATATTCATGTCACAAAAGTATATTACATATCTGTACTAGAACTATTTTCTTCATAGTAACAGCGTAACATGTTACAGGAGATGTTCTAATGAGGGTAGGATGCTTCTTTGACAGTTGCACATTGTTGAGTCCACGTAGTCCACGCACTGACATTTCATTATGTCAGTGTATGAAATGTTCAGTAAATTCTCATAATTTTGAGTAAATTTGTCCTGTTTAAACTGGTATGGACCCAGTCCATCAATAAACCACAACAGTCAGAAAACAACCTGTTCACTGCTTTTGTCTGTTTCTTTCCTTCAGTGTCTCCGCTATTGTTACTGTTGTTGCTTCTCTACCACAATAGATCTCGGCTACTGTGTATAACATCATTGCAAACAGCCTGTTGATGAGGACAGCTTATCTATGTCTGTGTTCACCGGGAAACCCTGATCAGTTGTGAAATTTATTTTTGAAATTTACTATTAATGTCCACCTCTGCAAAAGGAAGTTTCCAGATATCTTCAGACTTTACAGGAAAACTTACCATGTTGATTTTTTTTTTTACTAAAGGCACCGGCATATCTTGCTTTCAACATAAAGAATAAGATACTGAAGTTAGAATCCATCCATGGTCTATAGCCGCTTAACCTTCGAGGGTCGCAAGGGGGCTGGTGTCTATCTCCAGCAGTCATTGGGTGAAAGGCGGGCTACACCCTGGACAGGTTGCCAGTCCATTGCTGAGCAACACAGACTCAAACCCAGGACCTTCTTGCTGCAAGACAACAGTGCTACCAACTGCACCACTGTGCAGCCATAGAATCACAAAAAGAACTCAACTCTCTTTATTGTTAAGTACACAGGATTAACCTTTTAGTGACCCTGAGGAACAGATGTATCTCCATAGACTCTTCAAAAAATACCAGAACCCTCACAAAGATCCTCTTATGATAACCACTGAAAGTTCATTCAGTCCTCAAATAAGATGTCCACCTAATGGACAGCTTATTTAAACAGGCTGTTTGGCACTCATCCAATAAAGGTCTGGATGAAAATGTTAGACAATATAAAAATCGAACTGTACATAGTTATTCTTGTTTCCTCTATGGAAATGTTCCATTTGGCCTCATCTGAAGCTTTGAAAGCCATTAACAGAATAACATTACAGGAAAACTTACATGTTTAATAACTTTTTAAAGTACTTTAAAAGTACTTTAAAAGTTATTCACTTAGTCACTGATGTGACTAAGTACACCAAAAGATCATCTAAGTGATTTACAGTTCAAACCAAGAAAATGATGCTTTCAACAATCCCTGTACATATTAAGGTGGCTGTCCAAATGTACTATTGTGGGCTGACCCGGTTGTGCACCCAGCATTAGTTTGCAGTATACTGTACATTAGAAGATAAGGCCTCCTGCTCTGTACTTTTTATTCCATCTGAGCTAGAGATGATAACAGTCTAATCCAGGATTACATGTTTGATAGTCTGCAGAGGAAAGACATTCCCAGCAGGATGATACCTTAGCTTACTTGACTGCTGTTTGTAATGGTGTTTAAAATGATATATTAAGTCATGCACCATACTAACAGCCACACAATATTCAAAGTCTAAAAAAAGACAATACAGTCTATTTGTATTGTTTTTTCTCTAATGTCACACAACTCTAAAATAGTTATATGAAGAACAAGCAAGAATTAAAAAACGTAAGTAAGCATGGTAAACTTAGAAATAGAAAAGAAATATCCTTTATTGTCTCACAATGGGGAAATTTCTGTGCAACAGCTGCAAAGTTGTAGTGGCAGGCAATAATAGAACAACAGACTCACACAATGAATATAAAATATATATAAAAACAGAATAAAGAATAAAAAATACTGTACAGTAAGGCAAAATCTCAACATAAATACTGAGTAGTTGTGAAAAATACTCCAGTCGAGAGGAATGTGCAACTGAGTTGGTTAATTAAAAATGTACAAAATGTCCATGTCCCTGAGCATTAAAAATAAAAGCTATTTACAATTAGTGACAATAAAAAAATGGTGAAGTTGTACAGATATGAGCATGGATAAAAACACTTATTGATTTTGTTGGGAACAATGATGGTTATAGAGTCTAACAGCTGCTGGGAGGAAGGATCTCCTATAACGCACCTTTCTGCTCCTGGGATGCAGTGGTCTGTCACTGAAGGAGCTCTCCAAATCAGCAACAGCTTCATGCATGGGGTGGGAGACATTGTCCATTAGTGATGTTATTTTAGCGAGAGTCCTTCTATCTCCCACCACCTGCACTGGGTTGAGGGGGCATCCCAGCACAGAGCTGGCCTTCCTGATGAGCTTATCTAACTGCTTCCTCTCAGCTGTACATAAGCTGCTCATCCAACTTCTAGTCCTATAGAAGATGGCTGATGTTACTATAGTGCCCCCTGCACTCCAAAAGACCTCAGCCTCCTCAGCAGGTAGAGTCTGCTCTGACCTTTCCTGTAAAGTGAATCAGTGTTATGAGTCCAGTCCAGCTTATTGTGAAAATCCATCACCATCCTCTTGGTTTTAGCTGCATTGATCAGGAGGTGGTTCCTCTGGCACCAGTCCACAAAGTCCTGAGTCCACTATCTGTACTCTGAGTCGTCCAGATGGCAGTGTGGGGAGTTGATGGAGAAGTCTGCAGTGTAGAAGGTGAAGAGGAACAGTGCCAGAATAATTCCCTGAGGGACCCCAGTACTGCAGACCAGCCTGTCGGAGACACAGCCCTGTGTCCTCACATACTGTGTGCGGCCAGTGAGGTAGTCCAATATCCACTGGCACATGTGGTGGTTCACTCCTGACAGCTCCAGCTTGTCCATCACTGGAGAAATCAAACAACATGATCCTCACAGTTCTTTCAGGTTTCTCCAGGTGGGTCAGAGATTGTGCAGGAGGTAGATGATGGTATAATCCACCCCAATGCCAGGCTGGTAGGTGAACTGCAGTACATCCAATGAAGACATCACCAGGGGGTGTAGATGTTGGAGGACCAGCTTCACGAGGGTCTTCCTCAGATGCAACGTCAGGGCTACTGGCCTGTAGCTGCTGAGGTCCTTTGGATGTTTGCTCTTTGGTACCAGTACCACACAGGAGGTCTTCCACAGTTGTGGTACTTTCCCCAGCTTCAGATTCAGGTTGAACATGTATCCCATGATGCCACACAGTTGATCTGCGCAGCACCTCAGGAGCCTGGAGCTGAGACCATCTAGACCTGCAGCCTTTTGTAGCTGATCTTTCGCAGCTCATTCCTCACCTAAAGCAATAAAAGGGACAAGAT
The DNA here is from genome assembly GCA_014839685.1 of Anableps anableps. Classification (NCBI taxonomy): domain Eukaryota; kingdom Metazoa; phylum Chordata; class Actinopteri; order Cyprinodontiformes; family Anablepidae; genus Anableps; species Anableps anableps. The sequence goes on from CM026073.1 coordinate 1,006,200, forward strand.
GCAGGTGCGGGAGGGGGACTGTGTGATGGAGTCCTCTGAAGTGAAGCGGGTGGATGATGACTGAGTACTAACAGGTGTTACAGATGAGTGGGGTAACAGCAGGGTGGGGCTGGGCTGGGGGAGGGATGGGTGACTGGTCAGACCTGTTAAAGTACTGGTTCAAGTCGTTCACCCATTCTAAGTTTCCTACAACCTGGGGGTTTGGTTTGTGACCTGAAATTGACTTCAAACCTCTCCAAACCCCATTGATATTGCTCTGCTGCAGCTGATCCTCCAGCTTCTTCCTGTCTATGTTTTTTCCATCCCTAATTTTCTTCTCAGTTCCTTCTGCACAGCTCTCAGCTCCTCCTTGTTTCCTGATTTAAATGCTCTCTTCTTCTCCTTCAGGAGAGCCTTTTTTCAGGGTTGATCCAGGGCTTGTTATTGGAGAAAGACTGTACAGTCATTGTGGTTACAGTGTTGTCAACACAGAAGTTGATATAGTCTGTGATGCAGTCTGTGATGCTTTCGATGTCCTCCCCATGAGGAGCACAGAGCTCTTCCCACACACTGGAGCTGAAACAGTCCCTCAGAGCTTTATCAGTCTCCTCAGACCATTTCTTCACTGTGCATGTCACAGCTGGTTCTCTGTGTACCAGGGGTTTATACACAGGCTGGAGATGAACCAGGTTATGATCTCACCCCCTTAGGGGAGGGAGAGGTGATGAACTGTATGCCTCCTTGATGTTGGCATAAAGCAGATCCAGGATTTTGTCATCTTTGGCATAGCAGGTGACATATTGGGTGAAGGTTGGTAGAGTGGAGGAAAGGGACACGTGATTAAAGTTCCCGGAGATCAGAAAGAGGGGCTGTGGGTGCTGTGTTTGAAGTTTGCTGGTGGTAGCATGAAGGACATTGCAGGCTACAGCAGCGTTACCAGAGGGTGGGACATACACAGTTATTACAATAACATGTGAAAACTCATGAGGAAGATAGTGTGGCCCCATGGTAACAGCTAGCAGTTCAATGTCCTCACTGCAGAGCATGTCTTTGATGGTTAAATGTCCAGAATTACACCATCTATCATTCACAAACACAGCTAGACCCCACCCCCCCTCTTCTTGCCGCTCTTGTTTGTTCTGTCAGCACGGAGTAAATGAAAGTCGTCCATGTTTATGCAAGAGTCCGGAGGTAGCGCGGTTAGCCACATCTTGGTCAGACAGAAAAGGCTGGCCTCCCAATAGCTCCTTTAATGGTGCGCTAGAGCCGCTAGCTTGTCCATTTTGTTGGGAGGAGAGCTCATTGTTTCACATGTTTCCCATGATGATGGACTGGATGACGCGTCTGTACCTTCTTCCTCAGTTGCGACGCCCAATGCCCAAGCATGTCACATGTCTCTTCCTTCTCAGCTCATGGAGAATGTTGGGGTCTCTCCGGTGGAAAGCACAACAGTTAAGCTACTGAGAGCTAGCAGCTGGACCCTGGTGTAAACAAAGATCTCTTGGCCATTCGCACCTTCCTCGAACACAAAAAACTTTAAAAATTAACTTAAAAACAAAGTTGTCCACAAAGAAGTCAGTTCCATTGTGTGAACCAGCAATACCAAAAAAGAGAGCATCAGAAAAAGAATATACAGCATGTCTGGATAAGATTTTAAAGGAAAAATACTCTTAATTGAGTCAGAACTGTTCTAGTGGGTTGCCAGCTTGTGTGGCGCCAGAAATCTATAACTATAACTTTTGTATCTCCAAGGACAACATTTTCATGAAGCTGGTCAATGAATAAATAAATACATACAGGATGTAATAACTGTTAAAATGGATGTGAAAGTACTGGGGCAGTAGAGGGCACCCGTCCATAGACTATACATATATTTTTCTCAATGCATCTGTCAGGGGTTCAGTTCCCAACCTTGGGACCTTTGCTGAATGGCTCTCTCCCTTTCCTGATTTCCTGTCTGATTGCAGTGAATAAAGGTTACTAGTACCACAACAAATCTTTTCAAAAATAGATGTAAAAGTAAAGACAAATGATGCACTAGCTCCTTGTTAATTGAATCATACCACTTACATTGTATTTCAATAGCCATCACTAGGAGTGGAGCAATACACAGAACTCCTCAGATGAAAGGATACAGGTTCACAAGAAGTGATTAGAATTTAGCAAGAACCTTAGTGTAAAGATTCCACAAATTACAAACTGTTTTAAAGAATCTGTAATGAATGTAGAAGATTCTAGTCCACATACGTCTGTTTTATGGTGAGCCTAATACCAAAAATCATTACAACTGCTTTTTGGTGTTGTTACAGACAACACCAAAAAGTTTTATAAATCTCAAACTGTGTCATAAAGAATCTGAGTGTGAAAATTTTAGAATAAAGTTTGACCTAAGTGTTTTACATTTTTAGCTGGAGATGATCAGTTGGACTCTGTACATTTGAAAATGGAAAATACACTCTTTAGTTTAGAGCCCATTAGAATCACTGAAGCAGAAACCAACTTTAGCATCATTGGTGGTTAACAGTTAGCCGTATTCTTTAAAAATGAGGAAATCATGCTATTTTCCTTTCCATCTGTCATTATGTATATTTCTAATCAGATACCCAAAATACAGTCACACAAAGGTTTACAGACCTTATCTCACCACTATGCACCTTTTTTTTGACTATGTGACCATGTGGCAAAAGCCTCCAGTTCAATTATGTTTGCTAAATTTTTTTCCTAAGAGTCAGTTTTTAAAAATCCAACCAAAGATTTACAATCATAACTAAATTTGGCGACTAAGGAGGTCACTATATCATGTTCCAGGATCTTTTTCTCAACCAAGCTTTGGTGGACTTGGAGTTGTGTTTGGGATCACCATCTTGTATGAAAGTCCAATAAGCACACAGGTTTAATTTGCTGACAGGTATTTCTGGGAATCCATGATGTCAAGGTGCATGACCAAGACTGCCAGTTCCTAGAGCAGAAAAACAGACCCACATCATCACTGACTCACTTCCATGCTTAGTATTGCTCTAGTTTTTTAGCCTGGAATTTTGAATGCCAAAAACACAGTTGGTCCATATGTTTGCACAGTTCCAGTTTGTCTAAATAAGCATGTCTGATGATGATCCAGACATACTTATTTAGACAAGTAAAACGACTGCAGTAGTCCAATGGGGATGAAGTAAAAGCATAAATAATCATGTCTAGTTCTGCTTTTAATAGAAAAAAATCTTAGTTTAGAGATGTTTCTTAGGTGATAAAAACTATTTCTAACAACCTGCTTACAGTGAGTAAGTACTGTACTGTCAAAAAAGCCCCCAAATTTTTTGAAACCATCTTTCACAGAAGCAGATAAAAAGGTAACATGCTGCCCGATAATCTCGGTTTTATCATTGGGAGCAATGATCAGGGGTTTGTCTTCTGTCAATGAGCTGTAGATAATTCTATTGGAGCCACAGTTTGATTCTGATAAACATTGGCGACATACAGTTTGTACAATTCAAACATTTTAAAGGACAAAAAACATTTAATGTCATGGGATAAGACACATTTTTATAACATTTAGAATTTACATAAGAGTTGAGACACATTAAAAGATGACTGTGCCCAAAACAAACCCCCTAGAGTATGCCACAAGACAGAGTAACTGAAACTGTGTCTGAAAACTGGTTATTCATAAAAACAGTAAAGAATCTCTTAGCGAAATATGATTTAAATCATTTTAAAAACAACACCAAAATAGTCAAATCCTTTGGTCTATTTATCAAAGTACCATGAGCCACAGTTTGAATGCGGAGGATAAAAGATCCAATAAAATCAAAACAGAGAACTCCCCAGAGTCAGCTGCCTTTAGATTGCTGATATTTTTAACAAGGCCATTTCCATGGAGTGTAGTTTGCGAAAAAAAAGATTGAAATACATCCTGATATGCTTGAAAAAGTTGTTGCTTCACAACTAAATGACTTATGGAGGCCAAGGCTTTGTTTATATATATATATATATATATATAATATATATGATATATATATATATATATATATATATTATAATATATATATATATATAATGCGCAGTTCTCGGCACAGCCAAGATACTACGCAGAACCCTCAAGCTCCCAGGCCTTGGTAGAGGACCCGAGCTCAGAGGTTGAGAAGACCACCCGTGGAGGTGAGAAGGGAATTTTTTTTTTTTTATTTGAATATTTTTGATTGAAACGGTCTACATATTTTTCATTGAGGTGTTCAATGTAAAATGAGATACAGACCACTACAATTGTTTTTTTTATTAATTGAAGGGAATACAGAAGTTTTTTTTTTTTTTCCTGACTTCAAAGCTAAGGATACAGCCTTTTAACAGACATTAACACTGAAGGCCTGAGATGACTTCTGACTTCCAGCTCCACCCCGGACTTTTATGTGACCTCTAAGCGGTAAGCAGGGACAGGACAGACAGGAGTCTCCAAGTTGGTCTCAGTCAGGGTGTAAATGAAAAACAGGCTGTGTAACCAGCTGTTCTGACATGAAACACCTGTCAGCTTCCAAACAATATGCCAGCAAATGTTTATTCCCTCCTTTATGCTTGTTTGTGTGTGTCCGCCTTGTGCCTGGAGGACTGTTCTAGACAAGGACTCACAGGATGAAGCTTTATTTAGTTTTCATCTTTCCATGGTTTATGTCTTTATAGTATAAAAATTAAAGTGGGCAATTTGAAGGCTCTCAACAGAGATGTAAAATGTACCATTTAGAAGCAGCCTGCAAGTTACAGGCTGTTTCTACATACTGTCACTATAGTTACAGATACAGTAAGAAAATAGCTGGTGACTGGAATCAATCAGTTTTCAGCTTGGTCAGCCCTCACCGATGACCAACCCATTGTGCGTTTGGAATACAGTGGCCTGTCAACAAAGGACCTCACCAGTGCTGTTCAAATGTCATGGATGGGTCATGGTGGGAGACATTGTCCAAGAGTGATGCTATCCTGTGCTTAGGTAACAGCTGACTTTGCTTATCCAGTTGTTTCCTCTGGGCTGTTGATAAGAAGCTATTCCAATAGAAGATGACTTATGCCACCACAGAAGTCAGACAGTGTCTTCAGGAGCGCCCCCAGCACTCCAAAAGACCTCAGTCTCTTCAGCAAGTAAAGTCTGCTCTGACCCTTTCTGTAAACTGCATCAGTGTTCTGCTTCCAGTACAGTTTATTGTTTAGGTGAACACTCATGTACTTATAAGAGTCCACTATCTCAATGTCAGTTCCCTGGATGTGTCAGTGTGGTGGATCTACACCTGTGGAAATCTACCACCAGCTCCTTGTTTTTCCCTACAGGGGCTGCAGTTGTTTGCAGCACTGATTTTTAGAGAAATAAGGAGCTGAACCAGGTTGTTCTCTTTTTAGGGAACCAAGCTTTTGACATAAATTTGCAAACATCAAGGTTCTTTTTGAGGGTTTTTTTAACCTGGTTAAATAAAGATTAATATTAAATATTTTTGAGGTTGTTGAGGAGCAACTGGATCCCTAAAAAGAAGCATTTTGAAGGATGATTTCTGAAGTACATTGTAGAGGCTAATTTTAGTGTTTAAAAAAAATTTTTAAACTCAGGAAAAAAACCGAACTGAAGTTATTCTCAAATTAAAAATTAAAAGAACAAAATCAGGCATCAATCACAACTTCTCAGTGATCCCAGATTGCACTTATCTTCCAGTATAAATATCTTGGGTTTTTAATTGACTACTCCCTCTCCTTCAAGTATCACATTCAATTGTTAGTTAAAAGACTAAAGTTAAAATAGCTTTTTTTAAAATCCAGTCCTGCTTGTCATTTCACACCAAAAAGAGACTTATTGAGGTCACTTTCATGTCTGTGTTAGATTATGGTGATGTAACTTATATGCAAAATATTTATATAATAATAATAATAATAATAATAATAATAATAATAATAATAATAATAATAATAATAATAATAATAATAATTTATATGCATGCTTCATCACAATGCCTTAAAATCTTGGACTCAGTTTATTACGGAGCTTTAATATTTGTTTCAAATCTTAAAGGGATAACTCACCATTGCCAACTGTATTCAGCTGTTGGATGGTCTGACTTGTCATCTCGGAGACTGCAGCACTGGTGGATTTTAATCTACATAGGGATCTTAGGCCAATTGCCTCCATATCTTCAGACTTATATCCGAAGGAAAAATTCAAATGGTTACACTGTACTTGACAGAATGTTATTTCTCTGTATGAACCAAGGACCAGGACAGAACTGGGAAAGAAAGCTTTTAAATATGCTGCTCCTCATTTCTGGAACCAATTATAGAAGGATCTAAAGATTGAAGAGATGGTCTCATTGGACAGTTTTAAAAGTCTCTTGAGTGACAAGGAGACAGAAACCTTTGACTGTAGATGTTTTATGTGATTTGTTTTATTAGAGTCAAATGTCATGTTTAAAATATTTTAAAGGCTGAAATTGTCTTGTTTTTATCTTGTTTTGCTGCTGTATAGACTGGGACACTCTTGTAAAAGAGATTTTTAATCTGAAGGAGTTTTATTTCCTGGTTAAATAAAGGTTACATACATACATACATTTGTTGGGGCAGGGTAAAACGCGACCCATGTGCCCAGGCTTCAGTCCTGTATGCTGCTGTCACAGGCTTGAGTCCCAGCCTGTTGACCTTTGCTGCATGTCTTCCCCTTTTCTCACAACCCACTTTCCTGTGGACTCACTGTCAAATAAAGGCCACTAAAAACAAAAAATCCTTTAAAAAAAAAAAAAAAAACAAACAAAAAAAAAAAACTTTTTTTTTTTTTTTTTTTTAATAACTTGTCTTTTTCTGACATAAGGCACATTCTGGTTCATGCTTTATGCTTGTATTGCTCATGTGAATTTTTTTTTTTTTCACCCAGACATGTCATGTCCTATCTTATATTGCATTTTGTGGCAACAGGAAATAACATGAAAAAAATTTGGATTAAACTGGACAAATGTCCTGTATTGTACAGTTTCATGCGGAAAAAAAAACAAGATGGACAATGCTGACATGATGCCACCATTCTAACTTACAGGAATAAAGGTCCAGACTCAGATTAACCTATCTTACTCTCCCAGTCTTAGCGGCTGGTATTAGACACCCCACCCCCACCCTGCTCATACTCCTGTCTCATTGGCATCTGGAGAACAGGGCCAGGGATTTGGGTGGATGACTGGGGTGACAGAAAGGAGGGGCAAGTTGTTACACATTCTGCCGTGGGGACCAGTTGTCACCCCAAAAGCCTGTGGATGTCCAGGCCCTCCGAGGGCTGAGCTAATCCTCTTATTCATCGTCCAACTGAGGGCTGTGGGGCTGCAACAGACCAGAGGGCAGGGCACGCCACACTCCGCTGAATGAATACACTGACACAGTTATGGCCTTTTCTGTCCAAAGAGCATTATGCAAGAACTTTCCATAGATTATAATAGCTTGTCCTTTTGTCCTCAACCACCACAAAAACCCAAACATCAGCCCTGTCATTATACTTTAACTTGTTCATTCAAAATAAGCTTTTATCTTCTCTTCTATTGTTTGTTCACTTGGAAAGATACGTTTTTAATCAGCTACGGTCCAAGGAATAATTTTTAAATTGGTGACATGTCCCATCCATCCATCCATCCAAAAGGCAAGAGATTATAGTCTCATTACGCAAGTTCCATAGGAAATTAATGGAGAGCAATATCGCCTCCCGTGTGTCGAGCCCTTTAAGTTGTGCTTCCAATTCAGCTCCTTCTTGTTGTAGCGCTCCTCTAAACAGGTGGTTATGGTCACTCTCGAAGGAGTGTTAAAACTTGAAGTGCATTAACTCACGACATCCCTCACCATCAACTGTGCTTATTGTCATCATGTCTTTTTCTATCATGTTACAAATGTTTTGTGTAATGCCCTCCACTTTTCTGCCTTCGCATCCTTGCCTTCGTAGCACATCAATAATTTTTGACTGAGAAGAGAGTGTTATTAAGGTGAAACTTAAGGAGCTTGTCGAGAGTTTATATTTTAAAACAGGACCACATAAAGTGCATTTTGCATCCCACACCGGACTTTGGGCCGTTTTACTTTGCTGTTCTGGGATGGCTCCACTATGATTATTTCTCTTACAACTGCTCCACTTAAGGATGACCAGAGCCGCCTTCTTCTGGATGGTGGCCATACTACAACAAGGAAAGAAAGTCCGTCTGAGACGTTATGAGTTAAATGAATGGAATTAATTTTAAACTAATAAACCATTATTCGACAATTAATTGTAAGTTGATTATTTGTTTACATCCCTATATGCTATACTACTATAATATTCTGGATCCACAAAATATGTTGGAGAGCTTGAGTTTATGGGTTTCCCTTCTGGACATGTTACTCTCTCAACCCAATCTTGGATAAGCAGAAGACAATAGATAGCTGTTGACTGTTTTGGTGAGTTTAATCCCTTAAATGTATTGATGTTATGTTGTTATTTTTAAGTATTATTTGGCTGAACCTTTTATCAATGCAATTAAAATGATGAATGGGAAATGCTATCCAAGTGAAAAGGTGCCTTAGAGATGCACAAGAGGAATTTCACTAATTACTACTGAATAAAAAAACATTTATTTCCATGTATTCTATAGATTTTAAGCATCCCTAAACCAACACAGAACCAAGATAAGCAGTTCACATGTAAATCCAGAGTCCAGATCATTCTATTTTTTGGTCACACTTGAGAGGTCTTATAGACACTTTGGTCCATTAACAGCCAGAGAATATAACCACAAACAGCAGAAGACCTCTGTTGCCATAACAGTGACCAAATCATACAAGTGCTGTTGCAGCATTCCACTGTTCTGCCACAAATCTGAAGCCTTTCTGGCTCCCCCAGGAAGCTCTCTAGAGTTGGATGTAACATGTAACCCATGTCTGCAACTCAGCTCGTCAAACAGACTGTGAAACCTCTAGGAGAAATTATCATAAAAGCTACAAGGTTTACTGGCTTTGTGGGTGTCTGTTACCCACTGCATGACAGCATCATCTGTTTCATTGAGAAGTTGACTAATCCATGCATGGTGCCAAGTAAGCTGAAACAGGACAAGGGAACCAAACTTTAATCACACAACTTTGAAACACCTTCTCTTTTCCAAAAGCATGAAAAACATCTTGAGATGTTGATTGTCCAGCTTAGACAAGCAAAATCTTGGGGGATTGGGAGAATATCATGTGGTCAGATGAAACGAAAATAGAACTTTTTGGTAAAAACTCAACTCTACGTGTTTGGAGGAAGAAGAATGCTGAGTTGTATCCCAAGAACACCATACCCACTGTGAAGCATGGGGGTGAAAACATCATGCTTTGGGGCTGTTTTTCTGCAAAGGGGACAGGACAACTGATCCGTGTTAAGGGAAGAATGAACGGGGCCATGTACTGTGAGATTTTAAAACAGAACTTCCTTCCATCAGTGAGAGCATCAAAGATGGAACGTGGCTTGGTCTTCCAGCTTGACAATGATCCAAAACATCGCTTGGGCAACGAAGGAGTTGCTCCGTAAAAAGCATTTCAAGGTTCTGGAGTGGCCTAGCCAGTGTCCAGACTTCAACCCCATAGAAAATTTGTGGAGGGAGTTGAAAGTCCGTATTGCCCAGCGACAGCTCCAAAACATCACTGCTCTAGAGGAGATCTGCATGGAGGAATGTGCCAAAATACCAGCTACAGTGTATGGAAACCTGATGAAGACTTACAGGAAACGTTTCACCTCTGTCATTGCCAACAAAGTTCATGTTACAAAGTACTGAGTTGAACTTTTGTTATTGACCAAATACTTATTTTCCAGCATAATTTATTAGAGAATTCATCAACAATCCTACAAAGTCATTTCCTGGAATTTATATATATATATATATATATATATATATATATATATATAGAGATATATATAGAGATAGATATAGAGTATAGAGTATATATTTGTATATATATATATATATATATATATAGATATATATATATATATATATATATATATATATATATATATATATATATATATAATACACACACACACACACACACACAGCACCCTTCTCTTGTTGAAGGCCACCAGATCCACCAGTTTTGCCCTCTGTTACTACTTCTAGGCATTTAGCAGTTTTGAACAATAGTTGAACAATTGAAATCCTAAGGTAGCAATCTTTAAATTAGTCTTGGGCAATGAAATATTCAAAAATGCTTGTTTGAAATGATGAAAGGTTTCTCTTTATAGGTCTAAAAGTGGTCTTGCTGGTTTGAACATTCAAAGAACCATTTCAAAGATGGGGCACACCTACCCTTTTGAATTCAGGTGGTAGGTGTGTCCAAACCTCTAAAGTTTCAGGTTATTGTATTCACAGTCTTGTGTCTTTTGAACTTGGCCCTCCATATAAAGAGAGTGGGTTGCTGCAGAGGGTAGTCTAGAGTCTAAAACAAACAAGAACTTGAACACTGCATCACCACATAAAGGCCAGTTCCAGTTACACTGGCTGTGGAGGCAGGTCTTAGAGAGTGAAAAACACCAGCAAAATGTCTAAAGATAAAGAATGAGGCAGAAAACACATTAAATCAAAGGTTTCAGTCTCACGTTGCAACAAGTACAGCTTATTATTAATACAATCATCATCTTCTGAAATTAACTCATAAATGAAGATAAATGACACGTTTCAGCTGTGAAATAGAGGTTTGAGTCCAGTGGATCAAAATGGAACCTCTAAAGCTGCAGTGATTGTGAATCACAGCTGACCTCTGTAAGGCCCAAACAGCAAGTAGTGATTCATCACAGAGCCCCAAAGAAGTTTAGAGTGTACACGGAGTTCTTCCTGGAACATCTACTATAGGACCACCTAGGAAAAATCAAAGGATAGTGTCACAGAGCTGCAGGCAGACACATGAAAACTCCACCCCTCTTCACCCCCCAAAAAGCAACTGAACTGCAACAAGCACTAACACAAGGGAGCCCGTTCTGCTGAGAACTTAACTCATCATCAGCCGAGGCCCCAGGGTTGAACTTCTGCTCATCGATCAGCGCCTCTCGTTTTTCTTTTTTAACTATAAATGGCAGAGAACATAAATGGTGAGTTATCTACCAGCTAAGCCTACGTCCATAAAAGGAAAAGGAGACATGAAAGAAGCAGAGCTGCAGCAGATGGTTTTGGCCCAAATTGAAACAGAACAGACTCCCAACAGCTTACTGTCTCAGTGAAATCAAAATATGAATCTGAAAATATCATATTTAGTAAGTCATTCGTATCATACTGTATGATGAAGTGAAACTTTTTCTGTGCTTGTTTTATTTTTAGTGTGCAACTGGAACTGGCCTTTATGTGGTGATGCAGTGTTCAAGTTCTTGTTTGTTGGTTTTAGCCTAATTTTTCTGTTTTTAGTTGGTTTTGTTAGTTGGTGAAGCTGCTTCTAGTTTCAGATTTTCTAAGACCTTGATCTGCTTACTAATCTTTTTTCAGGAACAACAGACCTTATTAAAAAACTAGGTTATATGCAGAGTATGTGGGACCTATAGAGATCTAGATTAAAAATCTAACTTCTGACAAAATGTTCAAACGTTCACAAGAAGAATGCTTTAACAACTAGAGACTGATGAGTAGAAGAAAAATACTACAGCAAGGAGGTGCCAGGAAAGGGTGCATCTTGCTCCACCATCCGTGACTAGGATACTAAGTATGGCTGGAAAATAAAACAATAGTGATATCCATCACAACAGACGTGATTAATATCAATAGAAAATATGTTTGATAAAATAGTGATCATTTCACTGAACTTCAAACCAGAACTGCACAGCATCCTGTGATTAAGGGCTGAATCTGAACATAGATATAAATTATGTAAAAAATAAATTAACTGAAATAAGAACTAGCAAGAAATTATATTATAACAATCTATTACTTGACAATAAAAATAATACTAAAGGGGTTTGGGATATAACATGCTGTAATTAAAATAATTCTAAAAGTAATTAATATCCTTATTATTTTATTAATAAGAAAAATGATTCTTATAATATGAGTCAAATAGTTAATAGTTTTAATAACTTATTTGTAAATGTTGGACCAGATTTGGCAACAACTATTCCTGAATATGGAAGCAATAAAATGGAGGAGTCATGGATAAAAATGAGCTCTTAACACACTGTTTCTCTCCGGGGTAAGTGAGGCAGACATCATAAGCATCATTAATAAATGTAAAAATAAGACATCAGTTGATTGTTATGATATAGACATGAGATTAGTCAAAAGAGTAATTAATAGTATCTCAAAATCTTTATATGTAACTTATTTCAGACTGGATTATTTCCAAATAAAATGAAAACTGCAAAAGTATTACCACTATATAAAAAAATGGGAATAAACACATCTAAGCATTCCAAACATGCTCAACAGGTGACATGTCTGGTGAGTTAGCTGGCTGTGCAAGAACTGGGATGTTTTCAGCTTCCAGGAACTGTGTACAGATCCTTGCAACATAACCCATCATCCTGCTACAACCTGAGGTGATGGTCGTGGATGAATGGCACAACAACGGGCCTCAGGATCTTATCACGGTATCTCTATGAGTTATAAATGCCATCGATAAAATGCATTTGTGTTCGATGTCCATGACATAGGCCTGCCCATACCATGACCCTGCCGCCACCATGGGCCACTCGATCCACAACGTTGACATCAGCAAATCGGTCACCCACACACACTGTCTGTCGTCTGCCCTGAACAGTTAAAACCAGGATTCATCATGAAGAGCACACCTCTTCAATGTACCAGATGCCATTGAATGTGAGCATTTGCCCACTCAAGTCGTTTATGACGTTCAGGTCGAGACCCCGATGAGGACGACGAGCATGCAGACGAGCTTCCCTGAGACAGTTTCTGACAGTTTTGCAGAAATTCTTTGGTTGTGCAAAGCAATTGTTTCAGCAGCTGTCCAGATGGCTGGTCTCAGATGATCTTGGAGGTGAACATGTTGGATGTAGAGGTCCTGGGCTGGTGTGGTTACATATAGTCTGTGATTGGATGTACTGCCAAATTCTCTGAAACGCCTTTGGAAACGGTTTATGATAGAGGAATGAACATCCAGTTCATGAGCAACAGCTCTGGTCGACATCCCTGCAGTCAGCATGCCAATTGCTCACTCCCTCAAGTCCCTCAAGACTTGCGACATCTGTGGCATTGGGCTGTGTGATAAACCAGCACGTTTCAGAGTGGCCTTTTATTGAGGCCAGGCTGAGGCTCACCTGTGCAATAACCATGCTGTCTAATCAGCATCTTGATATGCCACACCTGCGATGTGGGATGGATTATCTCTTCAAAGAGAAGTGCTCACTATCACAGATTTGGACAGATTTGTGAACAATATTTGAGAGAAATGGTTATTTTGTGTGTATAGAAAATGTTTTAGATCTTTGAGCTCAGCTCATGAAAAATGGGAGCAAAAACAAAAGTGTTGCGTTTATATTTTTGTTCAGTGCACAAAGTGAAGTCTCCAAAAGTGTCTCAATTATCAAAGCAAAATATTTTCTGGAATGTAATGCACTATATTTATCATATTTTTCTTTGGTTTTGCCATATTTAACATATTGTATAGAATTTTGGGGTAATAACTACAAAGGTTTGCTAAATAACCTATTTATACTCTAGAAACGTGCTGTGAGAACGATACATAAAGTAGGATATTTTCATCATACAAATATTTTATATCTGCAATCAAAACTGTTAGATTTAGTGGATTTCTGTACTGCACAACTTCTATTTAAAGCTTACAGTAATATTCAAAAGATCTTTCATCAGAGAGAAGGCAACTATAACTTCAGAAAATGTGGTAACTTTAAAGTTCAAGCAGTGAGAACCACTAGAAAAAGTTTTTGAGAGTCTGTAAGTGGAGTCAAACTTTGGAATCGATTGGAGTTAAAGCTCAAACAATGTCCAAACATTTATCAATTGAAAGTAAGATATAAAGAAATGGTTTTGTCTCAGCAGAAGAAGGAGAAGGAGCTGTTTGACTGTTACTTGGTGTTCTCAAGTACCATTAATTTCAATCTGACAGATTTATAATGAAGATGATTGTTATAATAAAAGGGTCCCTCCTGTCAATAGTTAAATAATAAGTATTAAGATATTGTATTATATTAATCCATATTATAGTGGGTATTGCAAATTACTATTTTAATATAGTAACTTTGTAGTCTGATTTATTTCTACAGTAACAATGTCATGGTTTTATCTAACCATATGCAGAAACACTCCCAGGAAGCAGATGAAAAGTTAAAGATTTACTCACAATTAAGAATGAGATTATGGCAAAGGGAAATGTTCTATGATCCAGGGTCTGATCCCAGAACCAGGCTTCGGCTGGAGCTCCTCCTGTTTCAGGAACATAAGCTAAATAGACTAGAGGTTATGGTGCTGATGGCAATTGAACAAATGAAGACGTAGATGCACAGATAAAGACATAGCTATTTACATGTATTCATATTTCCTCCATATACAATATTATCCTCAGATTAGGGGCGGCAAGAGGTGAGCTGTTGCTCGAGAATCACCTTCTTCGGGCGGCAGACTTACCAAATCTTGTCTTTTAATGCAAAGCATAGGCCATTTGACAAAGGGTGGATCTGTTGTTGGGGGCTTGTCCCTCCCTGGCAGGAGGTTCACATAACACCTTGCCCTTTTAATGCACAAACATACACAACTCAAATTAACTATGATTACCATCAGCATCAATACCTTAATAGAATTACTAAATATAATTTTATTAAGAATTAAAAGGAGACATCCTATTGTAGTATATAATAAATAGTTTTGTATAATATATAATGAAAATATTGATATGGTGATGATGTAATGAGTGACATCAGTGGTATTGGCAAGGAAATGCATCATGTATAAAAGGTAAAAAAAACCAAAAACGTATGTACATAACATGATTTACCAAATCTCAAATTAAAGTGGCAATCACATGATTTATGTATGAGTAAACAAGTTCATCTTCTTCCCTCCTTTTCGAGCTAATTGCCTTTATTGTTTATGTATAAATACAGTATTAACATATTAAAAAAAATGAAACGGAGGACTTAAACAATGTCTTGTTTTTACTGTTTGTATATTTATTGTACATATTTGTGTATATGTGTTTGAATATATATTTTATTAGTTTGTTCCTTCTTTCCCCAGTAAGGAGTATAATATGTTTTTTTTTCTTTTTGTTTCTTTTTATGTGGCTCAAAATAAAAGGTAGTCTGACAGCAGCCGTGTTGTGCAGGCAACCCTTCCTGCAGTCAGAGCACAGAGGAGGCTGCAAAGGCAGATTTTTAAGTTGTTCATTTGTCCATTCTTGACCACAGGTTAACTCATGAGCCTGTGCAAGTATTCCTATGTTTTGATTATATTGTACTGGTTGCTGGGAGTGGACAATGAACCATATTTCCCTGGGTGTTTAGCAGCATATTTTTGTATCCTGTGTTGCACCCTAAGTGAGATGGAAGCTTGTTACATTGACTTGCCTTGTGCTTGTGTTTGGAGATTAAATTCTGTTAAGAAGTAGTTTTCCATTCTGTTTTAGCAACACGTATGCTATGTCTGAGGAAATACTGCAATATTAACAACACAATACAAGTGCTTGTCATCAAAGAGGAGTGAATGTCACAAGTCAGAGCAGTCTGCTGAATTTTCTTGAGACAGAAAATATTTTAAGCAGTTTGAATTAAAAAACTCCACTTGTCTGCATTGCTTGATAATTAAAAGTCAATTGGAATATATGTATTTTACTTTGAATCTATCTGTATAATTTGACTGAAATTGACTTTTTTGTAAAGTGCCTCAAGACATTTGTTTTGAATTGGTGCTGTATAAATATATATTGAAAACAACAAAGCTTCAAAGTAAAGACAGTAATTGATAGATAGATAGACTCACGATCCATAGGTGTTTGGACTTTTAGTTTCATTTGTGTTAAAGGTTTTCATCATTTATTTACTTAGCTCTGGTTTTAGTTTATTTCTCTATGCTAGTTCTTTTCTGCTTTTTTATTTGTACATTTAATTGATGTTCTTTAGATTAGTGTTCCTTTGTTTTCTGTTATGTTAGGTAGTTTTTTTCTCTTCAGTGTTCTCCTTCTCTCAGCTCTCAACTGTGTTGTTTTCTCTCCTCTCTTTGCCTGCCATTCTGCTCCCCTTCCCAGCTGTTTTCCATCTCCTCATTTCCTTTGTCTGCTCTCTTCCCCAGCTGTCCCCACTCACCTGTCAGGGTTTCCCCCAGTGTATTATAAGCCTGGCAGGTCAGCAGGCTTTATGTGCAAATTGCACTATGCTTGGCAGACATCAGTAAACAAAACTGTAGGATTTGGGAAAATACAAAAAAACTTAGTATAGTAAGAACTTGAATTTTGTACGTTAAGAATATTTAGTTAAGCATACATATGCTTACTCATCATTGTCCATTTAAGGTAACATTTCTTAAGTTTATTTTACTTTTAAATGTGACCAGCATTACATAACTTGTTTTAAGATCCACTGGATAATTACTTAATTAGGATTTAACTGAAAAAAAAAAAAGATATTCATTGGAATTGTATTTTAATGTTTGCCTTTTTAAGACTCTATAATTGGTGTTTAGGTATTGTCAATAATGTCTTCCAATAACACATAATTACCTAGTCATATTTTAAAATTTCCGGTCAATGTAACATTTTTTTAACACAAAAACACAGTGGGTTGCTGGTCGACTGCCCTCGCGTCCCAACCACCAGACGAAGCTAATTGTCTAAAGGAAACTCTTCCTGTGATTAGCTCTTCTGTTTCCTTTGTCACCTCCACCTCTTCCGTTTCATCATTAAATATTCTACACCATGATCTTCCCAAGCTGATATTTCCAATTTAGTCTGGCCTCAAACTCATACACTATGACATACAGGGCGTATAATTGTACTCAACCCCTTAAATTTATTAACCAATTTTTATTTTTACAAATCAGTCCCGATAAAAAAGTGGGTTTTTAGGCCAAAAAAAAAATTACAAAGAAAACCATTTAATATCAAACTGAAACCTGATTTCAACAAAATAATGAGAATGTTAATAAAAACGTTAAATAAAATAAGTGATTATTGATATATATATGAACAAACTTTTCAAAAGGCAAAAACTATCAAAAGGTAAAACTGAGGTGAGACCAAGAGCAGCTGTAACTGCGTCTCTTTATCTCCTGCCCCAACTAATGTCAAACCGAGAACATCTCCTGTCAACACAATGCAGTTAATGGTGTATCAAAATAAATTTGGTATAGATATCATAAAGTCTTTATTTTAACAGCAAATTCAATAAGTGATTACTTTCTGAGCAGATTAATAAACAGATTAATAACAAGAACTTGTTGAATCCATGTTTAAATCACGGAAACACCAAAAATCTGATGTGAATTAAGAACTAAACCATCCTTTCAAAATAATTGTGCCTCAGTTGTTTGGCCAAAACCAGTGTTCTCATTAGCTTAGAAGAACCACACAAGTGGGCAAAACCAATGAGAGTGCATTTTAATGTAATCAAACTGGTCAGGTGTGTTGACCGTTGAAATAAGCTATCTGTGCATCTGATTTAATTTTATTCCACACAGGAACGTGTCAACCTGCTCCTTTAAATTCTGTTTTCAGCTTTTAAAGGTTGACTTATTTAATGTAGTTAAACACAGTTTACTTAATTGTACTGGTGTTTGGCACAAAAAGTCAAGTTTTATTTTCTTTCCACATAACTAGCTCTATCCATCTACCCATTCCTTGAAACTCCTTGGAACACCCACAAACTTGCAAGATTTCTGGCTCTCACAGACCTGTAACTTCTTCTTTAAGAAGCTCTTGTGTCCTCCACTTGCTACCTGTATTAATGGCACCGGTTTGACCTCGTTATCTGTATAAAAGACACACGTCCACAGCTTCAAACAGTCAGACTCCAAACTCAGTCATGGCCAAGACCAAAGAGCTGTTGAAGGACACCAGGAAGAAAATTGTAGACCTGCACCAGGTTGGGCAGAGTGACTCTACAACAGGCAAGCAGGTCGCTGTGAATAAATCAACTGTGGGAGCAATTGTAAGAAAATGGAAGACATACAAGACCATTGATAATCTCCCTCGATCTGGGGCCCATGCAAGATCTCATCCTGTGTGGTCAAAACGATCATGAAATGATCCAGAAGAGGACTGGGAGAATATCATGTGGTCAGATGAAACCAAAATGGAACTTTTTGATTAAAAACTCAACTCTATGTGTTTGGAGGAAGAAGAATGCTGATTTGCATCCCAAGAACACCATACCTACTGTGAAGCATGGGGGTGGAAACATCATGCTTTGGGGCTGTTTTTCTACAAAGGGGACAGGACAACTAATCCGTGTTAAGGGAAGAATGAACGGGGCCATGTATCATGAGATTTTAAGCCAAAACCTCCTTCCATCAGTGAGAGCATCAAAGATGGAATGTGGCTGGGTCTTCCAGCTTGACAATGATCCCAAACACACCGCTTGGGCAACTGTTAATATCAGCCCAGTTTCAATTATCGGACTGATACTGACATGTTGAAAATGACTAACACTGGCCAATACTGACGTTAACGGTGATATATGGTGCCTTGGGATGTACCACATATCACCCTTAATATCATGAAATAACATCTTTTTACTACAGATAAGGGAAGTGTTACTTTGATTCTCCATGGCATACATTCAAGAAGGTGTCTGAAACATTTGACAGAGATTTTGTTCCATACTGACCTGAGATCGTCCAGTACTTTTTTTTTTTTTTTTTTTTTTTTTTTAAGGCCGATGCCGATTATTTTGACATCAGCCTAACCAATCTCAGATATAAACTGCAAATTGTTTGGGCCGATTCTTGAAGTCAATATTGCTTTTTCTTCCTACATTTACATGATAAAAATGACAAAATAATAACAAATGTTACACAAGTCTTAATTAAAACAAAAAAGAAACATTTATTAACAAAACATGTTATCAATGGATGGCAAACAATGTAGAACATTTAAATACAGGGTTTCTTCCAGAAAACTTGCTAAGCCCGGTGGCCTAGGGGTGCTAGGCCAGTCCACCAGCGGACCACCGTATTTTTTTTTTAAGTTGACAGGATATTTAATGATATGACTAGGTAACTATATGTCATTGGAAGACACTGTTGACGATACTTAAACACACAACTATAGTCTTAAGTCTTGGCTTGGTCTTATAACAAGCTGTGTAATGTTGATCACATTCAGAGCCGACCTAAGGCATTAGTGGAACTGAATTTTAACACAGATCATAGATCTAGAATTTTTACAGATTTAAATCTCATGTTCCACCACATTCCAAAAGTGCTTCGCTGGGTTCAGATCTGGTGGCTTAGGAGGCCAGTGGAGTACAGTGAACTTTGTTTGCTGTTCTCAGCTGACGACAGGAGTGGCACCTGATGTGGTCTTCTGCTGCTGTAGCTGATCTGCTTCAAGGTTTGATGGGTTCAGATACCAAGGTATAATATTCTACATACTCTGTTTGGAACCAGTGGTTTTTTTGAGCAACTGTTGCTATTTTATCTTGAGCTAATCTGTCCATACGCCTCTGACCTTTAACTTAAGATAATTTCATCCACACAACTCCTACTCACTGGAAATTCTTCTTTTTCGAAGCGTTCTATGTGAATGTGGGAAATTGTTGTGTGTGAAAATCCAAGTAGATCTGCAGGTTCTGACATATTCAGACATGGTCTGGCACCAACAACCTTGTCATGTTAAAACTAGTGCTGGGACTCGATTAAAATTTTTAAGCGAATAAATTGCAGGGTCTGTAATTAATTGCAATTAGTCGCATTTTAATCAAAAACTATATATCAATAAAATAAGCAATTTCAAAACCCTTGTTGCTGCTAAATTATTGAATACAGACATATGAGCTTAACAACAAAGACATTTAATGTTTTTAGAATAGAATAGAACAGAAATATCCTTTATTGCCCCATGCTGAAGAAATTTCGGTGCAAAAGCAGCAAAGTGGCAGTGATGGGCAGTAACAAAAAAACACAATTGTTCATTATGACCTAAATAGAAACAGGAAAGAACCAAAACACAAATACCCAAAAATTGTGACAGAAACCGATCAACTCCCCTGTAATCCATTGACAAGAGAGCAGCAATCACCTCAGGTAGAGTAGTCACTGAAAAGCTACTTGTCTACAGAGTTTATTGTTAAAATGATCCACTTTGAACATTCAGGCTTGTTTTGCAACCATTTGTAGATTTGCTCAGTGTTTACTGCCTGCTTTCCCTAGTTGGCAGTGTGGAAATACTTCATGACTCGAATGCTGCTAGATCCTCTGGTTCATTCACTACAACATCATCAAACTTAGTGAATTTGCATTTCTTAGCATTATAGGAAATGTTTTATCTTAATTACAGTTTAAAAAGGACATAAACTAAGAAGATTTAGTAAATATAAGAGGGCTTTACATACAATTCTTCCTTCTCTCTTCTCTCCTTTCCTTTGGTGCAGTGTTGGCACTCTATTCAGTTTCAGAGTTTAATTAAGTTGTTTCTCTGTAAGGGGAGCTTTTCTCAGGGCCTCTGACAAACTGTTTTATACTGGCTGTAGGATAAAAAACTCTGGAACAACCAGCAATGGTTTGCAGACACTTCACCCATAAGTGGATAAGGATGAAGGAGGGTTTTCTCTTCCCCTTTGCTTCCACGTTAGTAGTTAACTGCTCTCAGAGATGAAATAGGGCAACTTTCTGGTTCACGTTTGGGTTTCCTGTTGAAAATGATCATAGTTGTTTGCAATTTGGAAGTTTTTTCTATGTTGGTCATACCAAAGAGACCAAGAAAACTTCCAGCTCTTAGAATGTTCACATTACACACACAAAAAATTGCTGCCTTGATTTTGTTTACAAACACTAAAATATCTCAAACGAGGTACATTTTGAATTTTCAGGTTGTTTCAGCAGATTCACACAACAGTCTGTGTGGAATTAATCTTATATAATGTGTTTCACTTACTGAATTGAGTAACAGAAATAAATGAATTTTTCTGTAAAATTCTACTATAGTGAATATGACTGTATGTCTAAGCTGCTGGTTGTATTTCATTGTTTTAGAGGCACAAATACACCTCCTATGTATGTATGTATGTATGTATGTATGTATGTATGTATGTATGTATGTATGTATGTATGTCAGAGATGGTGACTCGAGTTTTAGATTCAGACTCTCGTCACTCGTAAGTCGTAAAACAAAGACTCCATACTCAATTTAGACACTCGCTCTAAAGACTCTTGATTTGACTTAGGCTCTGATGTGATCCTTTGTTAACAGCCTTTGTTTTGTGAAACCAAGCCAGGACCCTTAGCTGACAGCTGATGCGCCATATTTTCCTGTGAAAGGGGGTGTGTGACTTACTAGCCAGTCACATCTGCTGACTGTGGGCTGTCAATGGCTCATAGCAATCTATTTACATCAGCTGCAGCTTCATTATAATGACCACAGTGGTGTCTCGCCTACTTAAGATTGTATCACATATAGCGCTCAGCAAAAATTTGTACACTGCACCAGATTTGTCAAAAAAAAAAAAACCTTTAGTTTCCTTTCAGAATCTTATGGCATTATTCCCAAAATGTGGGCCAACAATTGTAAACAAGATTTGTTCATTTCCACACATAAAAAAGTAATTCACCTAACAAATTCATTAAAGTCCATGTTGCAAAGGGGACTACATCCCAAATAAGATCTTAGGAAAAAAGTCAAAATTAAGACTACATAATTCTAATTAACAAGAATTCAACCACAGGTGAGTCTAATTATTCATTTAAGAGCTGTCTAGAAGACAGGTGACTATAACAGGCCATCACTTAACAAAAAAACCCACCTCTCATATCAGCAATGGAACCACATGGAAGAGAAACGTCACAAAACGTGAGAAAGGAAATAATTTTTTTACACATAAAAGGTGAAGTCTACAAGAAGATCAGCAAAGCTTTACATATCAGTCAGAATACTGCAGCAAAAAAGATCCAAAAATTGAAGAAAGATGGAAATGCAACCATCTCATAGAGATGTCCAGGTCGTCTACAGAAGTTAACACCTCGACAGAGGTGCAGAATGGTTGTAATTCAGCCACGTTGGAAGGTTTTTGAGCATGAATGGCCTTTTTAAGGTCTTGCCACACCATCTCAATAGGATTCAGGTCAGGACTTTGACTAGGCCACTCCAAAGTCTTCATATTGTTTTTCTTCTGCCATTTGATGTGACTTAGACCATTGTCCTGCTGCAGAACCCAAGCTGGTTTCAGCTTGAGGTCACCAACAGATGGCCGGACATTCTCCTTCTGGATGTTTTGGTTGACAGCAGAATTCATGGTTCCACTTATTACAGCAAGTCTTCCAGGTCCTGAAGCAGCAAAACCACCCCAGACCATCACACTACCACCACCATGTTTTACTGTTGAAATTATGTTTTTCTGTAATGCGCTGCTACTTTTATGCCAGATGTAACGGGACACACACCTTCCAAAGAGTTCAACTTTGGAAGAGTTCAAGAAGTGCACTTCTTTGTCCCACTGGCAGAAATACAGGAAGTGGTATTAGGGCTGCAACTAACAATTATTTTAATAATCAATTTAATTGGTCGATTATTTTTTTTTGATTAATAAATGAATTAGGTAAAAAGAATTACATTTTTTCCTTACTTCCTTTTAGGGGTGCGATTTCTTTAACTTTGGGTGACTAACAATCAGTCGATGCTTACATGTGAAACTGATCTTGTCCACCAATCTTTTCTACCACCACAAGGGTCTGAGAGAGGGCTGCTTTTAACAATAGTTGGCCTGCTGTTGCCAACTTTCCAACTTTTCTGCTATATTTAGTACAAAAACAAATCTGTATAGGCCAAATTCAGTCAGGCTTTTTAAATATCACTGATAGTCCAGAAAACTGCAGTCAGTGCACTCCTATTTTCTTTTAATACCAGCAGTCAATCAATTTGTAGAACAGTTGATTGGTGTGATATATGTAATGACCATTAATACAAACAAAATATATGTAACAGCTATTGAAGTACTTGAACATGTCTTGAATATGTCTACATATTCAACAGATCACTCCTAAGGGAAAAAAAACAAACTTCACTATTCATCTTCCATGAACTGTATTTATATATCTCTTAAATATAGCTATCTTTTATCTTCTGTATCTTTCTCTCTCTCCCTCTACCATGCAAGTCTTTCCTTACCAAGCTCAATCATATACAGCCAGAGGGGGGGGGGGGGGGGGCAGGAGGATTTCCCCTCAGTCACCCAAACCAGGTCAACACCTTTTATTCGGTGATGACTGGATTTTAGCAGCGTATCAGGGGCAGGGCATGAAGAACTTAGGCTGTTTCTAATTGTACCTTCACCATATTTGCCATGGAACTGTTTCTCTGTGCGCTCTCTGTCTGCTGGCGGGAGCATGTGGTCACCCGCGTGCGATCGCACCTGACTCAGCGCCTGTGAGCGTCTAAAGCACAGAGTACAAGCGGGTGTTTTTATTCAACTTTTGTTAATCTTGGTGTTGGCACTTTTGAAAGTGCACGATGAGCTTGTGCTAGCTCAAACGCAGCTCGTACAAGCTTTCTTCCTGCTGCAACACCGACGCTTGAACAAAAAAACATACAATTATGTTCTGAGTAGCTGCTGTACTTCAGCACATCCGATTACTGCTTAAGTGACCATATTTACAATCACACAATGTTAATACACAGTACTTGCGTCACACATAGCAGGTAGTAAAGAAGGAGGTAGTACATGGCACATACTTGTTGACACTCAGGCCTTGATCTTATTAATGCTTCTTTTGCTATTTCTATCACTTACACTGATAATGTGTCCAATAGAGAGAACTTTTCAGAACATGGATCAATTTTACGCTCTTAAAATGCAACCACACATAAGGACAATTATCATCATTGCAGCCGCTCACATCATCCTCCTCCTCATTGTACAGCTGTCAGCAAACACAAATGACTTGTTGACTATTTTCATAAGTTCTGCTAATGGTAGACACTGAACTGGTTCTCCCGAAGAGCAGAAAAAGCCTTAAAAAATGAATTTAAGCCTTGCTAATGCTGCTCGTAATGCTGTTCCTATGTAACGCTGTTTACCAGTATCCTACCAAAATGGTGCATTTCCAGGGTAACTTGCTTCTGGTCCGGTCTTGCGGGAGCTATCTATCGCTTCACTGATAGGCCAACTGCTTTTAGCACAACTTGAACATGCCAAAAGCCTTTTCCAGCGTCCAATCAGATCATTTTTTGAAGCCAAAATGAACACCCTCCCCCCGTGGACCAAGAGAATCGGCTTTGTCGTCCATCGCTGTTTTACGGATGCCACTTGTGCATCAGATTTACGGGTGTACCAGAAACACATGAATCCAAAGTTTCCATTCCATAAAGTTCAAGCCCTAATATAAAGGTACTATCAACACTAGTGTTGAACTGCTAATAGCTACACCATCTATAGAGCTTGCCGGCTGGACTCCATATACTATATTCGCTATAAATGAGTGGATCCACCAACACATAACCTGAAAGAGAGAATATTAATTTCTAACAAGCTGAGGGCCATCTAAAGAGGAAAAAATTTATTTAACAAATTTATACATGAAAACCAAGGGACTATGTCTTCTACCCCGACTACCCTTCAACTGTCCTCTGTCCCTCTGCAGGACACTTCACCTCCTCCTGCTGTCATCCCACCATGTCAACACTTCATCATCAGGAGTTGGCAGCATGAGCCGCCCTGCAGGAGCTGCTCATCTGCTGCCATGAACTAATTGCTTTTTCACTTGCATGAAGCCATCATGCTGCTTCAGTGCGAGAGGGCAAACATCATCAGCACCAGTGCCACTCATTAACAGGCAGACATTTTGTGATTGTGCCGTGGGGATGCAAGACTATTTTTAGGAATGACTAGATTGAAAAAAAGCTGCGGGGGGTGGGACACAGAGGAAATTATGGATTTCATTCTTTGTCCTTCTCTAACCTTGACACACTTGAGCAAGGTGTCCCATTTAGCATTATTATCTTATGATGATGATATGATTGGATATATATGATTTAAAAAAAATTGTTAAAACATGAGTTTGTTTTTCTTATTTACATTTTTATTTATTTATCCCAGGTTTACTATAAAAATATTTGGAAAGAAATACAGCACACTATTGAGCACAATGTGGTGCATAACTATATAGTGGAAGGAAAGTCATACATGGTTTTAATTTTTTTTTTAACAAAAAGCAATTAGAAAAGTCTTGTTTGCACTTGTATCCAGCCTCCTTTATTCTGATACTCCAAAATAAAATCCAGTTCAGTAATATCTAGCTAGTAAACAGACTCCATCCATGTATAATTGAATCTCATAATGAGTTCTCAGGAGTTCAATGACGGCATCAGAGGTTTGTTATATATATTAGAGAGCAAAAAGTATCTTGAGGACTAAGAAACACAGCAGACAGGTCTGGAAGAAAGCTGTGGAGAAGATGGCAGCTCCTCTAGAGTCAGTTAATTACACTTTCAACCATTTATTAAGAGTACCAAGGAGAAAACCACTGTTAAAAGAAAACTAAAAGAATACCCTGAACACAACATCCCCATAGTGAAATATGGTGGTGGCAGCATCATGTGGTGGGGATGCTTTTCTCCAATGGGGATTTTGTAAGCAGATCATTATTTATGAGAAGATTGATGAAACTAAATCCAGTACAACTCTGTATGAAAACCTGTTAGAGGCTGCAGAAGACCTGAGACTGGAGAAGGTTCTCCTTCCAGCAGAACCCCCCTGAACATTCACCCAGAGATACAATGGATGGTTAAGTTCAAAGTATGTTCCCATGTCAGAATGGCCCAGTCAAAGTCCAGACCTAAATCCAACTGAAAATGGCTGCTCACCAATGTTCTCCTTCCAATATGACTGAGCTTCAACTATTTTGAAATTCAATTCAATTCAGTTTTATATATATATATATATATATATATATATATATATATATATATATATATATATATATATTTGCAATGGTAATGGCGAACCAACCGGACATCGTGGTGGTGGATAAACAACAGAGGAAAGCCGTTGTGGTGGATGTAGCAATACCAAGCGATTGCAACATCAGGAAAAAGGAACACGAGAAACTGGAGAAATACCAGGGCCTCAGAGAGGAACTGGAGAAGGCCTGGAAGGTGAAGACCACAGTGGTGCCTGTGGTCATCGGGGCCCTCGGGGCAGTCACCCCCAAGCTGGAGCAGTGGCTAAAACAGATCCCAGGAACAACGTCAGACATCTCAGTCCAGAAATGCGCAGTTCTCGGCACAGCCAAGATACTACGCAGAACCCTCAAGCTCCCAGGCCTCTGGTAGAGGACCCGAGCTCAGAGGTTGGGAAGACCACCCGTGGAGGGTGAGAAGGGAATTTTATTTTTTTATTTTTTTATTTTTTTGCACGAGCAAAGCCACAAACAACTTACAGCTTTAACTGCAGTGAAAAATGGTTTTAATGCCACAATTTTCAGCTTTTGATTTGTAAATATTTTAAACCATATATAATTTTTAATTCCACATCACTATTATGCACTACTTTGTGTCTGTTTGCCACATTGTTGTGTCCTCGTCTTTCAGTTGTGTGTTGATGTTCAGAGTTTATGCCTTAACTACAACAGATAGCGCATAGTTGTTAGTGAAACAATGCACCAGGCTGTTGAGTCATGCAGAATGCATTAATTGTTGTCTGTGTCTGTACAAGACGTCTGCTGATGTTCATGAACCACCTCATGAAATTATATCAATAATCGCTCTCTCATAGCAGTCCCCTTCCATGGTTTTACTTTTATCCAGTTATTAGCTGCAGCAGCAGAAACTTGTTTTTTTCCTCAGGGTCTGAGTCAAAAAACAAGAGAGTGTGTGACCACAGCTTTTGTCAGGTTCCATAACAGTATTTCAGCTACTTAAGACTGCCAGACGTGCAACACTGGATTAAAGTGACAGTTTATAGCAACGCAACTTGTGAAAAACCTATCAGACTTTTGTAAAATTGCTGGTCAGAACTGGAGCAGAAATAACCATATCTACATGAATGGTTCCAGAATTGTAGCTTTTTTAAAGTTTTTAGTTGAATTTGACTTTTTGTCATAAGTGTCATTCATCTCTGTTGGGACAAATGTCATTAGTTTTTAGTCAGGATTAGCTTTTCTAATGAAAAAAATGAGTCTGAATCCAGACTCAGGATTAGCTTGGACCAGACTCGGCTGGTCTCAAACAATAACTCTCCTGACATTTCCGTCTTACTACACAACAATCGCTTTGTACATTGTATAAGCTTGACACTTAACCATCACCATTTCCATCTTTTGTGGTAATTGTCTTGTGCAACATATTAAACATACTAAACATCCAGTCTTCTGAAACCTTAAGGTGTCTTCTCAGCTGTTTTGTGCTTGTTTTCTGTATTGCATGCTTTAAAAACAAATATTGTTGTTTTATGGATTAAAATAAAACTATTGTGATCTACAAGTTTGAAAACAGTTGTAAATGCAAAAACTAACACATCACAATATATTTTATCCCTGAGTAACAATGCTGTGAGATTTACTGTGAGGTGAGATTTAAACCAACAGGATTCATTACAATGCAGCTTGGGAAAACAACAAAATGTCCCCCATGGTATTCAGTAAAGCTATTATTCATTTAACCTTTAAAAAAAAAATAAAATCTATCTTTTGGAAACCAGTCTAGCATCATAATTCCAGTACTTTTTCATAAACAGCTGGCTTTTATACAACATGACCAGTATAAAAATATGGTATTTTTTTCTTAGAGATCCTGAAACACACTTTTGACCTTTTTTTTTTTTTTTTTTTAAACAGCGCCTTTTCTCCTAATTTATTACACTGATTTGAATCCAGACATGGTGATGTAGAGCTTGACCCCCTGCTACTTTAAGCTTGTAATGTTGGTGATTGAGGGTTTAAGCTCATTCCTGCTGAACTCAGTGGAAGCTGATCTGGATAATAAGATCAGACTAATTCATGAAATGTAAATGTTCTGTAAATACGAGAATGGCCCCGATGAAGCTCATCAAGGTCTTTTGTGTGGGCTAACATCTGCCTAAAGCAGTTCTCCATTCACCCTACTTAGATCCCCACCACAAGCGGGTGAATGGAAAAGAAAGGGAGCGTATCGGCCCTTTCACTGCTGAGGACTTTCTCCAGCCCATGTCCTCCATGCAGGCCTTTTATCGATGGTCTTTTACTGCATGGCTTTTTCTTTGTAGTGTTTCATTGGTCTATGGCCCTTTAGATAAGGGCCATCGAAGGTTCGGGATCAAACAAGGACTACACTCTTGCAGCCAGTTGACAAGTGGACCCCAAATCCAATGGCTCTCCACAAGTTCCTCTACAGGGGCTTCACTTGTTTTCTGCAACATAGGACCCTAGTGTGAGGGGTACTGTCAGAGGTACAGTAAACCACCTGGATCTGCTGCCATCTTCCATTACATAGTCCTGAAGAGCAGCACCACAGAAGATGAGGTGGAGGAGAGGGTGGGTCAGTGTGGTGGCAGAACGCCAGACAGGCATCAATAGGGACAATATGGCCACCCCATAACACCATCCTTCAACTCTCACACACCCAGAAATGAGAGGGGAGCCAAATGAAGAGGAGGATTTAAAAAAACCTTAAGGGGGTGAAAAGAAAGAGAGTAGACGGCAGATGAATGAAGCTGTGCCGCTGCCAAGGGGGAGTGATGCATGAAAATGGTTAACAAAACATGTGCAGCAGCACAGAAGAGAAGATGTAAAAGAAGGACAGAAAATGAGAGATTAAGAGCTAAGAAAAGCAAGGGAAAATGAGTTAAACAGAAAAAAAATTTAAATAGCAAAATATAAAGGCCTTGGCTTGAGGGAAAACACTGTAAGAAACATTCTTAACATGCCAACTATTACCAACTACATAGCCTACAAAAAAACCACCGCAGACATGCGTAGACAAAGTCTTCAGGCTTTCTGCACTCATGCAGATCAGAGAAGAAAGTATTTGCCCCCTTACAGTTTTTCTGTTTTTGTTCTTTTCATGTCACATTTCATTTTTCTGATCATCAAACAAATGTTAGTATCAGACAAAGATAACCTGAGCAAATACAAAAAGCAGTTTGCAAACAATGATTTCATTTATTAAGGAAAAACAAGCTACACCACCTGGACCAACGGAAAACAGTAATTGGGTCCTTGTTCATGAAGGATTTATAGTTATCCAGAACAGCTCAGTTCAATTTAAGCCACCGCCACACCAGTTGCTACTAGACCCATAAGAAAATCATTTAAATAGAACCTGTCTAACAACATGAAGGAGGCTTAAAGATCATAAAAAGCAACACATCGTGCCTCTGTCTAAACAAATTCACTGACATCTATCAGTCATTAAAGGGTTACAAAGCCAAGCCTGTGGGACTCCAGAGAATCACAGTGAGAAGCATTATCCACAGATGAAAACATAGAACAGTGGTGAACCTTCAAAGGAGTGTCTCTTCAAAAACTTTTAAAGCATATACCCACACTCTGAAGTGACAGTGCCGCACATGGAAAGGACTCTGTGATTAAAGCAGGAGTAGCAGTGCATAAAAGACTTTTTGCCCCATCTTTAAATTTTCTCTTCAGTCAATCTGTATCCCGATGTACGTATGCATACAATTGCTTAGAGGTGTACATATCAGCCTATTCATAAAGTGAATACATGTGCATGCTTAAACATCAGGAAGAAAGCAATTTATTATTTCTTTAAGGGTAAAATAGTGCAGATCTGTTATTTTTCTTAAAATGATAATCTGTTTCGTTTGGTAGCTAATTTATGCTGCACTATTAAGATCTGTACACCAACCTTAAAGGTGAGCAACACAGCAAAACTATATTCACTATTTTATAAAATCACAAGTTTATTCAAATTTCCCTAAGGAAAAAAAAGAGCCTTAACCCTAAAGAACATTTCTAAACACTTTGTTCAGTTTTGCCAACTTATTTAAAATAACAACTTACATTTTATAAGTACAATAACATACAGACATTTTCAAAATTACAATTTTTATGACTAAAGTAGACCTAAAAACACCACATAAATAGAACTGAACTGATTTTCTACATTTGCTGCCACAAACTGTATAGTTTGAGAGGCCTAATTTGATGCCAGGTAAGAAGTTTTTTACAGCATACAGTAGACAAAGCAGGCCTGAGAACAGAGATGGGAGTTGCAAAGAAACGGGGTTGGTAACGAGGCTGGGGATGTTGAGGAAGACTAATGAAAGAAGGAGTGCTGCTTAACCTGCACTCCAATCTTTCTGTGAGGCCTCCGGGCTTGAGGAACCCCAAAATTCCCCACCCACTCTGCTACCCATTCAAGCAGCCCACTCTCCTACCCATTTACCCGCTCTGTGCGATCACACTTCTGCCCCAGCTTCTCATTTGTTTGCAAAGACTGGCACTGAGACAAATTGCCATACTATAATGCGTCACGCTTGACATCAACTTAACTTTATAGGAGCTGGTTATTGAATTACACTCATTTTTGGGTACTGTGTTCCTCCCACAAACTTGAAAAAGGTCAGCTTTGAAATTAGGAAAATAAGAGTTAAGCAAAACGTTTCAATTTTTTACTCCAGATTGTACTTTCTCCCCCTTAAAGTTGTTGTTTGGAAGCTTACTTAACACAACAAAAGCTTGATTAAGCAGAATATAAAACTCCCTTATAACAAAACATTATAGTGTGTGGTTTTAGATTTAAGAACAAAACAAATTTAACACAATTTGAAGTTTGGTGGTCCACACAATATTACTAGGCACTGGATATGTTTTCAGTTTCAAATAATATCAAGGTTTTAAAAAGGCACAATTAAAATAAACGCCTCAATCTGTTTCGATGACTGAAAGTCGTGTAACCCTTTAAAACCTAACAAAAGAAACTATTGTCAGAAAATTCCAATTCTTAAAAAAACTGAACAGTTTATTGGATGCTCTTAGTAAAGCAAAACAGAATTAATAATTAAAATATTACCCAGTTTTCACCAGTTTATTGCATCATATTTGATACTTTAGGCTTTTGGTCATATAATTATCACAAGCCAAAACATACATTTTGTATACAAAAAAAAAAAAAAAAAAAAAAAAAAAAAAAAAAAAAAAAAACACCACTTGCCACTTAAAACATCTTTTTTTTGCTGACTATTTTTAGAATTATATTACAATTGTTTTTCTATGTATTTTGAAGTTTTAAAGAAAAAATGTAAAATATTTAGCAACAGATTTATTTGTAAAAACTATATGGGTGGGGTTTCTGATACTTCTATGAAGTATCAGACAATTCTGATTTTTAAAAACATAAAGTTTATTTTTTAATCATTGCTTGGGTTTTTCAGTTTTTTAATCATATTTGATACAGACCTGTCCAGTTTGTATCCACCCTCTTGCTCACTGAATGCTGAAGATAGCTAACAGCATGAGTAAAATAAGCAGGCAACTGCGGGTCAGCTAGGCCTAGTTATTTAACTGGCCAATGTTAAGTGTTTAGGTTTCAACATTATACAAACAGGAAGTGCTTTATTTTGAACAACCAGAAGAATCTCTGTATTGAAGCCAGTTTAACAGCAAGAGAATATATATTCTTCCTTTAAAATATCCCAAACTCATTTAATAGTTCAGTTTGTGAGACATTTGTAAGCATCATTATAATGCTACAGCTAGCGTAAGCAGTTTGTTATAATTGTAAATCCTGTTTTATAGTAGCATTGAATAAAAACAGGCAAACTTTGAAGCTGCTGTTAATTTAATTAATTGGCATACTGTCAAGAAACATTAAAGAAAATCCATAAATGCAATGTTACCATCATAACCAGTCATTTGTAAGGCCTACAGTAACTCAGAGGGGATATTATTCATTAGTTTAATGACATAGCAGCTTACTTTCACTCCTGATTACATGAAATAAAGACTGTTTATGAGACGCGAGGGTCATGCAGGGTCTTAAGACTCCAAAGTTTTGCACATCGGAGCAGATCGCGCACCATCTTTCACTCAAACTGGACGATTATGAAGCTGTTCTTGGAGAGCAGGTTCACCTGTACCAACATTTATATAATCCTTCTATGTGGGCTCATTTTCAGAGAATCCTGCACCAAGGTATGCATCAAGTATAAAAGCCACACTGTTTGCTTGGCTCGCACAAGATCAATGTAAACCCCAAATATGATTTAACATATAGTCGCATTTTAGAGGCTCGCGTTAAACGTGCAATGAGAAAGTGAACGCAGTATCTTTGAGAACGAAGTATAATGTGTGGTGTATGCATTTACATCTTTCACACTCTCGCTCAATACGTGCTCTGGCACACACTTGGGTGTGTCTGCTCTTGTTTGATAAAGTTAATGTAAATGAACCACACCAGTCAATCATAGACAGGTCTTTTTCATCAGCAGTATTCTTTGCAAATCCTGCATTCACTTGGATAACTAACAACCAATCACAACCAGCAAATCAAAATATTGCACCAAATAGCAAATATTACTAAGCAAAGAAAAATTAATACAAAAAATGAATTTTGTACCATAAGAATATTTATTTAAGCACACAAATACTTGTCATTGTCCATTTTAGGTAACATTTATTTTGATTTATTTTACTTTGAAATGTGACCAGGGCTGGACAAAAATTTTGGGGCCTTAGGCAGAATATAATTTATAGGCCCCCTCTTGCTGTTAAGAATTATGGAAGCCGAGAGCGGACGTGTCACGCGTAAACTTTTTTCTGATGGTTTTCTCGAGATAACGAGTTATCCCGATGGTTTTCTTAAGATGACTTAATTTCAAGAAAACAAACTGTTTTCTCGAGATCACGAGCTGATCGGTGTGTGTGTGTTAAACCTGATTCCATCTTTCAAATGCATGCCACACCAGCGGGAGAGGACTTATAAGTGTAAGTCATGGCATGCATGTGTAATTCAGTGAATAAGTGATACCATAGACCATAATGACACCATGTCGTTGGTTGTATGATTAAACCAAATTAACTCGTTATCTCGAGAAAACGGCCATTGTTATGTCGTTATAAAGACATAACTCGTTATCTCGAGTTAACCATCGGGAAAATAAACATGACTGCTCTCGGCTTCCATAAAGAACATCTCCACCACTAAGAGTGTTTCAATACAGATTTGGTGGAAACAGGGAGAGGGGACGAAGTTTAATTGGCCAAGCTTAAAAGCAGTCAAGAATAATTGGTTATTTGCTGGGATGTATTATTGAACAAACCAAACTCACACCCAAAGATTAAACTCACAGCATCAGACTGTAGCTATGGTAACACAACAATCAAACTATGAAGAGGATTATTTCACTTTTACAAAGTAAACTTACCAACTTCTTTAAATTGAAATGTTAAAACAAATTAAGGGTTTAAATTTATCTGTTCTGAAACCATTAAATCAGATTTAATAGCATTGACATTCTCAATAAACAAAGGTTAAAATTCCAGATCTGTGTTAAAACATAAGCATTTATGGTAGCCCGTGAAGGTTTGGGGACCCCTAAGCAACTGCTTAGTTCACTTATGCCTTATCTATAGTAGTATTTGTAACATCAAGCAGACCCCCTTGTAAAAACTGAGGAGCCCCCCCACTCCTCATAATTTTCTGGTGCGGCCACTGAGGTGCCCTGGTCTGGTTTAATAGCTTAATATACCGTGTTCTGTCATTTTGTTTTCCTAAGGCTACAAGGAAAATTAGCTGCCGCTAAATGTAGGAATTAGTCAAGAGAAATGTTAGAAATTGGTACGCTCAACTATGAAATCACAAACTTCAGCAACGCACAGTACGCCTGACTCTGGAAGCAGCTGTTCACACACCTGTGGTGCTGAACGCCAACACTACAGGGGCTACTTTTCACATGTCTGTCTTATTATTCTGGTCATTTATTAGGAATGATGATCATTTGTAAAACTAAGTGCTTTTTAAATGCTGCAGTTTTTGACCCTACAAAAAGGGAACACAAGGAAATTTACACGACTCAAGAGAATGCATGCATATATATATATATATATATATATATATATATATATATATATATATATATATATATATATATATATATATATATATACGATGTAAACCCAGTTTTCTTGCACAATGCTGTCCAACTTTGTGGTGACAATTTTAAACATTAAATGAGATGTACACACACTTATGCTATATATATATATATATATATATATATATATATATATATATATATATATATATATATATATATAGCAAGTTAAAGAATATGATAGCAGAAATGGTGATCAAGGTGTGATACAGATGCTAAAAAGAGAACTAATAGGCCCCTTTATCAAACTTTCACAAATGCTATTTCTTAAATTTTATGTATAATGGAGAGGATGTATAATGGGGAGAGGATGTTGACATGACTGTTACATATCCAAAGCCAAATCAACCTGAACCTAAAATTAGAAATCGGAGAGTCACAAATTGTTAAAAGAGCTGCATAACAACAAAAAATAAATAAATGAAAATAACTTATTTTGGTGAAATATTTTGCAGACAAACTGGTCCCTCCCATTTCAAAAATCATATCTGCGCCCCTGTCCTTAAGTAAGATTGGCGATTTTATAATATTACTAAAATAGAAATAAAAGATATGGCGCAATAAAACTACTCATAGAAGTTGAAGTAAATTTCTTTTAAAAAGTTGTCATGATACTAAGATTTCATTACTGATACGAAGAAAAATACTTGATACTCGATACCATTTCCGCTACCACAGTAAAATTTTTGAATGGAGGCTTCTTTCTAGTCAAGAGTGAAAAATATGATTATTTACAATATGACTAAAATTTTAACTTTCCCTCTCTATGAAGCTAACATTTAAACAGACAGCATTAGCTTATGTCAACCGAGGGGTTTACTGCTTCACTGTTGCCGATACAGGAAGTATACTGACCTTTTTAAATTACCCTCAAACATCATGTTGTAGCATTACTGCGACAAGCATTCCATTTTTTTCCTGTCCGTCTGCCTCACAGGAAATGTACTTCCGAACAACGCTGCTTACCTTGTTGCCTAAAGAGGGTGACTGGTGTTTTTTCTGGATGTACTCCCCATGTTAGCAGAGATTAAAATTTACAGCAGGAGGCTGAGTGTCTCTTATGGCAGCGCTGCTGCTGAAAGAAGTGTGACAATATGGGCAAATATAAATTGGTCGATTCACATGGATTTTGATGAAGAGGAGTATCGTTGAAAAATCAATTTTTCCAGTATTGATTATACTGAGATAGATTATTTTGACAACCCTAGTAACAAGTTACTACCCACCTCTGCATCTCAATTATTGAGTATGATAGGTTTTCCAAGTAGCTATAACCAAACTGACAGACATTATAAAACAGAAGTACAGCAATAGTTACCGTGTCAGTTTGTTGTGTTCTGCCAATGCAAAGAGCAGATAAAATAATCTTGCTATTTATGTTCCACTTTTACTCAGAAGTCCATATAGCAAAAAAAAGTTCAACTCAGGTCAAAATCTCAGGTTGCAAAGTGATGGGTTTGTTCCTAACATCAGCCCTCAGGCTCCAGTATGGCTGCCTTGCACATACTGTAACACTAAGTGAAAGCTACTGTTTATTTGCACTTTTGAAGACTTTTCTCTAATTAAATATTTTATATAGTGCTTTACAACCATCCTTAGTAATCGTTTTGCTACAGTGTTTGAATCTATAAAATGCTAAGAATTACATCCTAAGCTTGTACCTGCTAAAAATAGTTAGCCTGGTCAATCAGTTAGCACACCCCACTAGCTATAAACATGAAACTGGAACAGGGTTCACTGTTGTCAGCTTCAGTTTAAATAAGAAGTTCTCAAAACTTTCTTCTCCCCACTTTTTGGTCAAGCAGCTTCTGCTGTCACAAAGCTTCAACAACCAGCATTTTGGCTTTAGGTGCTTATAACCACATCATCGTCATCAGATTATTCATTCACATTTCACTCTCAAATAACCGGAGCAGGAAACATTTAGAAAAGCATTTATTTTTAAAACAGCAGTTTAATAGTGTCTGAGTTTTGAAAATGTTACATTAACAAGGGCCTCCAAAAGTTCTTCTTCTCCAGCGGAGTCTCCTTCATTCAGAAATTTGTGATAAGAAAAGTCACAAAGTCCTTAAAACCTCTGGCTGAGCTGCTTAGTCTTCCTCAGATGTCAGTGTGTAACTAAATATTTTAAGCACTTCACTGGGCTGCTGCCAAGATGGAAGTGGAATAATCACAACAAACAAGATTGATTTCATACTAAGACAAAGTCCTCTACTACTTAGTTAACTCTGGATAACTTCATGTTTACTTTTAGGAAACAAGATGAAATCCTGACAAACTTCTCTGTCCTGGAGGTCTGTTTTCCCTCTTCTCTCTAACATCTGACCTGCAGAACCTGAAATTTTACTCATTTAGAAATAAGGCCATTCATGCGCAGTGAGAGTATGTGTCTCGGTGAAGCACTGGAGGATTACGGCTGTTGTTTCAAACAGATTAGGAGCATCTGACAGCTTTAATGAACCAGTGAGACCGCGTCCAAACCACTTTTTCATGCTTGACAGCTCCGCTTTGGAGCTGATAGGAGACCTTCTGCTCCTCCCAACGTTTTAATTTATCATCCCACATAACCATTCCCAACAGAAAACACGGGAGACATCACACACACATTAAGTAAATACCCACGGCTCTTTGTTTAATGGGACTAAACTTGGACAAAAGCATCTAATCCAAACACAGAAGCAGCGCCGTCGTTTGTTTCCGGGGAAGTAGCGCACCTGGAGCTGCTGCGCAATACACGCGAAAGTTGCCCAGCAATTAAAAAAACAAATCACTTTCAGGTAAATCTGAACGTAAACAAGAGAAACATTGTAGTGCGAACCAAACACATCCCGCTGTATGCCTTACCTTGTTGGAAGATAAGGATAAAGTGCGCAACCAGAAGAAACCAGCAGCCTTTACTCTCCATGTCGCGGGAAAAACGCAAGTAGCTCGGAGAAGTCATTGAAATCAAAGTGGGGTCGGTTGATGGGGAACGGGTCCCGGTCAGTCCCAGGTCTTCACAGCTCCATGCTGCTCTAACTGCGGTGCTGCTCGTTGTTGTGGTTTCGCTGCTTGTGTGTGTGTGTGTGTGTGTGTGTGTGTGTGTGTACCCTGTCCTCCCTCCGCTCTGACTGAAGAGCAGCCGCCAGACTGAAGCTCTGCACCGCCCACAGTTCGAGGTCACGCCGGCTCCATTTCTTTCACACAACAAGCCTGAACAGCGCTTCTCACACTCAAAATGCACCGCTAAGCTGATAGCGAATGAATGGAAATAAAGAACCAAAACAATAGATAAGCAAATAAAGAAGAGAAACAAAAGAGGCAAACTATTTTTTTCACATAGAACAGAAATACATAACATACACACACTATCTATCTATCTGGGTTTTGATCATTTGATTTTAGATCTGATTATTTGTTCTGTGTTCCTTTGTGTCATATTCTTTGATCAGCCTTGTTTCTGTTTTACTTCAGCTCAGTCCTTTCTTAGTTATTCTTGTTAGATTATGTTTAATTTTTTTCTTGTCTCGCTAACCTTTGCTACAGTTAGGTTATTTTCCTAGCTCTCTCTCTCCCCCCCTGCAACCCTTTAGCCAATCAGCCCCGTCAATTGTTCCGGCACTCACTCAGTATTTAAACTCCACTCCTGCTCTCACTCCTTGCTAGTTCCCTCAGTTACTTACCTGTTAAACCCTGCTGTCTTTGTGTACCTGGTTTCCTGTGTTTTTGTTCTGCTCTGACTTCATGTGTTCCCTGTGGTTTTTGTTCATTATTTTTTCAATAAACATTCAACTTTACTCACTGCTTCTGCCATCTCTGCCTTTGGGTCCACTATCAACACCACTCACTCATGACAGAAAGAACCAGCCACCAGGACCTGGCAGACCAGCTCTTTGCTGAGGAGTTTAATTTACAAAAGACTGTGAGGTATTATGTGGACACTGTGGCAAAGCCCTGCTCAGCTGAATTACATGTAAAGGTGGCAGCTGTATGACTGGACCTCTCACTTGTCCTTCCTGGGCTTAGTGGAGCTGTTGGAGGAGGTGAAGTGGGACCGTCAGGCAGCTGTGGCAGAAATATATGGCAAGTCATATCGACCATAGCCAAATCTCCCGATCATCATGCCTTCGTCCTCCTCCACACCCCCTGGCGGTGGAGGTGAAGACCATGATGAAGTGGCAGGAGGTGTGAAGGAGGAGGAGGAAGGGCTAAATACCAGAAGCTCTGGCTTAGGTGGAAGTGGCTTGCCATACATTTCAGCCAGGGCTGCCTGGCGGTTCCACTTCGCCTCCTCCAACACCTCCACCAAGCCCAGAGAGGAAAGATGAGTTGTCCAATCATTGAGAGCCTCCAGGCACTCAACTTTAAACGAGTCTACCTCTGAGCAAGACTTGGCCACAGTCTCTATATATTGTTTTATAGTCACTCGTAAAATAGAAAATTCTTCAAAAAACTGGTCTGCTGGGTCCTGGTGGCTGGCTCCTTCTGTTATGGTTTGTTGAGGGTTGTAGTGGACCCAAATGCAGAGAGGCAGAGGCAGTGAGCAGTTGTTGAAGATTTAATGATTAATAACAAAAAAATTACAAAAATACTGGAGGACACAAGAAGCCAGTGCAAACAAAACATGAATCCAAGGAGCACAATATGGAAGAAATCAGGCAAGGAAACAGGTAGCAAAGCAGGAGACATAACAGGAGGAACCAACAAGGAGTGGGAGAAAGACAGGAGCTTAAATACTATGAGGAGTGAACGCTGGAACAATGGCGGGTGCTGATTAACTAAATGTTTGCAGATGTGGGGAATGAGCAAGGGAGACTGAGGAGAGAGAGTGGCAATAGGGGGTGAGGGAGAGTAACAGGGGAGCAAGGAAAAGAATCGAACAGCAACTGAGAATAACTAGACAGGATAACTAGACTGGAACAGGTTTTAGTATTTACAGTAACAATATTTAGTGTTTAATGTCTTCTTGGTCTATACATGCATTTATATATATATATATATATATATATATATATATATATATATATATATATATATATATATATATATATATCAGGCTCAACAGAAAACTAAGCTTTTATACAAAGAATTTTCACTTTAACAAACTACTGAAATTTGAAATACAGAAATTTGACTCAAGCTAAAATAATGATACTTCATAATAATATTACTTAAGTGAAAATAATATTGAGGTGGTTGCTGGGAGTTTTTGCCTCAGCAACAGCCAAAGCCACATGCCACTTGGACTCCCAGTACCCATCAGCTACTTCCGGAGCCCCACAGGCCAAAAAGACCTGGTACAACTCCTTCTTCAGCCTAACAGCATCCATCACCACTGGTGTCCACCAGTACGTTCCTGCTGCTGCACAGCTGATCTGAATGAATAAGATCAGTTGTGCAGCTCTATCTCATTCATTCAGATCAGCTGAAAACCCTCAAAACTGCAAAAAAATACTAGGACCGTTGAGGCATAAGGGAAACAGTACTCACAATTCAGTGTTTTTCAAAAGTATTTGTGGATTGTGAAAAATCAAACACAAACCCAAGCTGAAGTCTGACATAAACCAGTATGTTCAATGCATGTATTGCTAGGGACTGTACCTCAGGAACCACCTTTGGCAGCATACTCGTAAATGTACATCAAAACCATGAACAGCTGATGAGAGAAGACTGAAAAGGGTCTTGAGCTTGGCCTCAATGGTGGACTCTGCACTACATCAACAAATATCCCCAGGTGTCTGGAAGCTCTGAACAGTGATGAAAGATGATGTATCCGCTGGAGTGTGAAGTGATTTTTACATTCTGCAGCTTGTCTTATAATTTTTTAATAAGTATGGTCAAGATCCTCCAATGATGAATATATCTGAGAAAAGATTCTTAAAAATGGAAGACTTCTGCTAATCCTGTGCAAAGAATTTTTCTATATACAATATTGAAGATGCTGTCAGCCCCTCAAATTTCCATGTACTTATCCAAGCAATCAAGAGAATATCTGGCTTTGATGAGGACAGTCATTGATATAAATTTCCTTTTTTGAAATTAGGACACTTGTTGCACAAGGTCAGTGTTTAGTATTAGGAGATGATGAGCTTAAAAACTCATGTCAGACTTTCAAAACATTTGACTCGTCAAAGTGGTCAAGGCTTGTCTCTCACACAGCCTTACCCACCTTAAGTGACAAGTGCTTTAACAAGCCTTCCACAGTCATTTTCACTGAGGATGTTAAGTGTCTTCACCAGCATTTAGAAAAGACTGCAAATTCAGCGTGTGAGATTTGTAGAAGTGATCTGTCAACGCAAGTCTATACGGAACTGTGCAGAACTATACAAAAATAATTTTGTTCAACCAAAGACGAGGTGGAAAGGTTTCTAAGATGCAACTGTCTGCCTTTCTAAAGAGGGACACCACTCCCTTACATAAAGACGTTTCAACTGGTCTTACAGAGTTTGAACAGCAAATTTGTGCCTATTTCGGCAGGGATGAAATTAAGGGAAAAGGGGGATGAAAAGTTGCTCTGCTTTTATCACCAGATATAGAAACCAAAATTTATGTCAAAAGTTCTTATTGTCGGGGATTCAGCTGTGAATGGAACTGATTGTCTTTGTGGCACAAAGAGAACAAAAGCAATCTGCTTCCCAAATAATACTGTGTCAGATATAACAGAAAAAAATACTCCCAGCTGATCACTGATCAGCTGAGCACTGAGAAGCTAATCATTCACATTGGAGCTAATGATCTGGCCAAGCAAAAATCTGAAATTCTGAAAAAGGACTTTAGTCATCTTCTAAGCACAGTTGGAAATCTGAAAATGAATGTGTTTATCAGTGGACCAATACTGAAAGCTGGACGTGGAGATGAGAATTACAGTAAACTGCTTATGATTAACAGATGGCTTATTAAAGAATGCTTTCCCAAATCCATGAACTTTATTGACAATCACAAGATTTTCTGGGAGTGCTATCATCTCTTCAGGCAAGATGGAGTCGGCCTAAATAAAGAGGGGAAAAAACTTTACGCTGCCAATATTTTCAATGCTGTTAACAACAGAAGGCCATCTCTTCAAACGCAGGACC
The DNA here is from genome assembly GCA_014839685.1 of Anableps anableps. Classification (NCBI taxonomy): domain Eukaryota; kingdom Metazoa; phylum Chordata; class Actinopteri; order Cyprinodontiformes; family Anablepidae; genus Anableps; species Anableps anableps. The sequence continues at coordinate 1,047,417 of CM026073.1, forward strand.
AAGTAAGCAATGACATCACTGCCCCAGCAAAGGTTGTAAAAGGACAAGCACAAACCCAGCAAGTGCACAATGTTCCAAAACAAACTGATAAGCAGCCATCTACTCCAGCTGGAAATGGAGCTGAGAGGTAAGGGAGCCTCCCAACCCCCCTTCCTTGGGACCCACCCTATCAACACCTACTGGGAGCCAAGACAGTACTGGAACACAGAATAGCTCAGAAAATTCGTCACCAGAATTGATGTTTCTCAACTTCAGTGAGAAAATGGACCACCGGGTACTGCTAGGAACTTCTCTCTTAAGTTCCCAAAAAGCATATCAGAACAACATCCACTCATTTCTGAAGTCTGAGATGGGGGTCAAGACATTAGTTATACATCTGTCCTTCTCCAGAATGCATCTGGCCCCCTGGTGGTAAGATACAGGAGCATCCCTGTCGGAATTACGAATAGAGAAATAGCAAGGAAATGCAGTGGTCAAAAATCAAATCTCAGATTAATCCCCTGTCTTAATCAACCCCAGGCTATAGAATTATCCACCCCTAAGACACTTAAACTGGCTCTGCTAAATATAACATCATTGTCAGCAAAATGACTTTTAGTTAATGACTTCATTACTGAGCATAATGTCAATGTTATGTTTCTTACATGGTTGGATGACAACAATGAAACACCTGTACGCTTTCAATCAGCACCCCCTAATTACATTTGTTTAAGTGAGAATTGAAATAATAAGAGGAGCGGAGAGGTTGCTGCAATATTTCATGATTCACTAAACTGTAAGAAGATTTGCCTGGGCAATTTTGATTCTTTTGAATATTTGAGAATTGAGGTAAAAGACCACAAATGAACTCTGACACTAATTCTATACAAAACCCCATAATATGTGGCAAATTTTTTCAATGACTTTAGCGAGCTGTTATCTATGATATCCATTGATTATGGAAGACTTTAACATCCATGTTGACAACCCAATAGACAGAGAGGCAAAAAAGCTGAAGGATGTACTTCAAAACTTTGGTTTGACTAAACAAGTTAAACAGCCAACACATGATTGAGGACACACTCTGGATTTGATTATCAGCAATGGTGTAAATGTCTCCAAGGTCTGATCATTTTTCTGTTGTTTTTGAAAGTACAATATCTGTTGACTCTCTTAGTAAAACAGATATTATTACAAAACATTATCTTACAGACAACACAGCTGAAACTTTTAATCAAATCTACTTCTATACCTCACTTCCATGCTGTACACCATAACCTATATAACTTGTGCTCTAAAATTTCAGACATAATTGATTTCATTGCACCTGTGAAAGTGATGATTGTGTCTGGTAGGAAGAAATCTCCATGGATAAATGCTCCGCTTGTAAGAAACGAAAGACGCCTTTGTCGATGGGCTGAATTTTAAAACTCGACTTCATGTTTACTATGAAATCTACAAAGAAAGCTGCAAAGCTATCACTCATCACTAAAACATGCAAGGGAAATGTTCTTTCTGGAAATCATAAACAAAAACATCAACAATGCTCATGCCTTGTTTGCCACAGTTGACAGATTGACGAACCCTCCTGTGATTTTACCATCTGAACTCCACTCTACCAGGGCCTGCAATGAATTTTCAAAAAATTAGAGGTTAATCTGCACATCCAGTACCATTGCTGTCCCCAAACATAACAAATGCAGAGACAATGGCTGAATTTCACCAACTCAACCATGAAAACTTGGAAAAAACTTTAAAACAATTAAGCTCATCCTCCTGTTGTCTTGATATCCTATCTACAACCTTCTTTAAGAAAGTTCTGCCTGTCATTGCATCTGACCTGATTCAAATTGTAAACTCTTCCCTCTCATCAGGTGTTTTCCCCCAGGCTCTAAAAACAGCAGTTATCAAACCACTGTTAAAAAAGATTACAGGCCAATCTCTAACCTTTCATTCATCAGCAGAATTATTGAAAAAGCTGTGTTTAAACAGTTAAACAGCTTCTTAAGAGTGACAAACCGCCTTGAAGTCTTTCAGTCCTGTTTCCATGCTCACCACAGCACTGAAATTGCCCTCGTCTAAGTGTTCAATGATATCCACACAAATACAGACTGTGGAAGAACCACAGTGTTGGTTCTGTTGGACCTCAGCGCAGCATTTGACACTGTTGACCAGGATATATTATTAAAGCAACTGGAGAGCTGGGTTGGACTCTCTGGTACAATACTCAGTTGGTTCAAATCCTACCTAAAGGAGAGGGATTTCTTTGTGTCAGTAGGCAACTTCTCATCAGAGTGGACAAAAGTCACATGGGGAGTACCCCAAGGTTCAAACCTGGGACTCCTCCTATTTAATATCTACATGCTCCCACTAGCTCAGGTTATAACAAGTAATAAGATTAGTTACCACAACTCCGCAGATGAAACACAGTTCTATAACGCGATGTGACCAGGTGACTCGGAACCCATCCACGCACTGAACAGATGCTTAGAACAAATCAATGGGTGGATGTTCCGAAAATTTCTCCAGCTGAACACAAATAAAACTGAAGTTATTATCTTTGGACCTAAAGAGGACCAATCTAGTGTCAGTGCACAGCTTCAGTTATTACAGCTAGAAAGTCGTAAACATGCCCAAAATCTGGGTGTAGTGATGGACTCAGACCTGAACTTTCAAAGACACATAACGACCGTTACAAAGTCAGCTTTCTATCACCTGAAGAACATTTCCAGGATCAAAGGACTATTGTCTCAACAAAATCTAGAGAAACTCATACATGTGTTTATCTTGAGTCGCATTGATTACTGCAACAGTGTCTTCACAGGTCTGCCTAAAAAAATCAATCAGACAGCTGCAGCTGATCCAGAACGCTGCTGCTCTGTTCTGACTAAAACCAAGATAGAGCACATCACCCCAGTTCTAAAGTCCTTCCACTGGCTCCCTGTAGCTCAGAGAATAGACTTTAAAATACTTCTGCTAGTTTATAAATCACTGAACAGCTTGGCACCAAAATACTTTGTCAACTTTCCAGACTACTCAGGTCTTCTGTTTCTGGTCTACTCTGCATCCCCAGAACCAGAAAGATGGAGAAGCAGTATTCAGTTTTTATGCTCCACAAATCTGGAGCAAACTTCCAGAAAATTGCAAAACAGCCGGCACACTGAGTTCCTTTAAATCCAGGCTAAAAACCCACCTCTTTAGAGATGCCTTTTATTGGTAGTAAGTAGAACACTGAACTATATTTGCTTGATGATATTTGCTTGATGATCCTTATGATTTAGATGCATTGATATTTGTTCAATGATTTTAATGATTTTCATGTGTATTTGTTTGATTTTGATGATTTTGCTGCATACTTGCTTGATGATTTTGATGTATTTGTTGATTTTGATGATTTGCTGTATACTTGTTTGATGTTTTTATGATGTGAAGGACTTTGAACAGGCTTGCTGCTGAAATGTGTTATACAAATAAACTTCACTTGACTTGACTAGATATGGTTGAAACCATCACCCAACTCTCTTCTCTTCTTCATTAGCAGAAGAAGAGAATGTTGAGCACCAGAAGAAAACCCCTTTCTCTCTGCTAGACCTCACAGTCTAACTCCTTATAGAGGATAAGGCTGTCTTAGGGCTTATGGAAATGACAGTGGTGCCCAAAGCCCTGAACTTTTAAGATCAACACAGCTTCACAAACATGTTGCAACATGTTTCTCTTCCACCCTAGAGTTGCCCCTGGTGAGAAGTGCCAAGCGGGAGTGGGCATACTTGTTGCCCCCCATCTCGGTGCCTGTATGTTGGGGTTCACCCCAGTGAACAAGAGGGTAGCCTCCCTCTGCCTTCATATGAAACTGAATACAGAGAGCTGGTGGATCGCTTTGTGTCATGGTGTGGAAACAATAATCTTATTTTGAATGTGAACAAAACAAAGGAGATGATTGTAGATTTCAGGAGAAACAGGCTCAGATCAAACCCTATTTCCATCATGGGAAAAGAAGTGGAGATGGTTGAGGAATATAAATACCTTGGTGTTCATCTAGACAACAGACATGATTGGAGACTCAACAGTGAAGCTGTCTACTAGAAGGGACAGAGCAGACTGTATTTCTTGAGGAAGCTAAGATCATTCAAGTTTTGCAGCAAGATGTTGCGTGTCTCCTATAAGTCTTTAGTTGAGAGCGTCATCTCCTCTGCCCTCATCTGTTGGGGCAGCAGCATCAGAGCCAGGGACTTAAAAAGGCTCAATAACCCGATAAAGAAGGCTGGTTCTGTTCTGGGGACGACTGTGGAACCTCTGGAGATGATGATGCAAAGAAGGATTTTGCATAAAATTAAGGAAATTATGGACAACCCTGGACATCTTCTTCATGAGATTGTCATTGGAGAACAGAGTCTCTTCAGTCAGAGGCTTCTTCAGACTGGCTGTAAAATGGACCGCTGCAGGAGATCTTTCCTGCCCACAGCCATCACCATCTATAATGACTTCTTAATTCAAGTGCATCCATAACCTTGCCCCTCCTTATTTGTGTGACCTGCTTCACTTCGCCATTGCTTCCCGCTCCCTCAGATCCTCGTCTGCCACTCATCTTATTGTTCCTTCTGCCCGTCTTGTCACCGTGGGGAACAGAGCCTTCAGTCGATGTGCTTCTCGGTTCTGGAACTCCATTCTACCTGTCATAAGGAACATAGACTCTCTTCTCTCTTTTAAATCGCATCTGAAAACACACCTGTTCAAACTGGCATATTCACTTTAACATGGATTAACTGTTGTTGCATCGTGTTTACTGATTTGCTTTATATAATTGTTGCTGACTCTGTTTATTATTTGTTGTTTTTTGTCTGTCTGTTTTTGTAAGGTGACCTTGGGTTTTTGAAAGGCGCCCTCAAATAAAATTTATTATTATTATTATTATTATTATTATTATTATTATTATTATTATTATTATTATTATTATTATTAATTAAATGAGTTACACCAACATTTAATTTCCCTTTGGGATAAAAAAAAGTATTTTTGAATTTGAATTTGAATTGGGAGGGAGAGGTTCTGACTGTTGTTTGTACTTATGCGCCAAACAGCAGTCCAGATTACCCATCCTTTTTGGAGTTCTTGGAGGGAATGAGTATTTACACAACATTTTCTCAGTCACTCCTCGCTGGTTCCTCCCATTACTTACCCATTTAAAACAGGAACTTTAAAGAGCTGATGACACGATCTAACTTCATGTAAATTTGAAATTAAAATTACACAGTATGTTAAAATAGATAGTTCTGTGAGGTTTTTTTTTTTTTTAAATCTGTCTCCTAGATTTAAAAACAAGTCATACAGTCATGTAAACAAATGGAGAAAAGTTAAAAAAAAAAAAAAAACATTTTACCAAAAGTGGCTCTTCTGGCTCTCCACAGTGACTCCTGATACTTTAGAGCAGTAATGTTATCAAACTAAGAAGTGTTTAAAGGGAATTTAAAGGGAACCGGAAAGGCTTTCATGTAAGATATGCAGTTTTCATGTTTTATGCATTTGAAAGTGCAATTTATTAACTATTGCTATATGAAATATCAATATAGCTAAAACTGCTTTTGGATGGGAAAAAAAATAGTAAAAGAGAAATTATCCTCCAATGAGATATTTATGTTTGTTGTTGAACTTATTAAGAAAGTACACTGTCTTTCATTACTAAAACAGCAGAAGTAGATGGTTGTCACTTTTTCCAGAAAATCAGACTGATGAGATGGAAAAAATAAACACAATTTATGTCCCAGTATCTGGATAGTCTATCTGGGTGTAATGTTTGCACAAACCCAAGGCAAAAAGATACAGTAATAACACTGTTTAGTTGAGTATGTGTTTATCTATCACAAGTCATATCATCAGGACATTCACCTAAATTAAAGTCTATGGCAAGTTTTCAAAATATTCTGTAGCCCCAGTTAGCAAGTACATTAGCAAGTTTTTTCCCCCAAAAGGTTGTGTACATTTTGCGGTTACAGGAAAATTTCTTTTAGGTTGAATGATGGAAAAATTGCAATTTGAATAGTAATGGGTGCAGCCCCCTGATCTATGATGGCAACATTTGATTTTATATCAATTTCAATGCAACTGAGCTGCAGTTGTTATTTTAAGTATTTTGGATATAATGGAGAGGTTAGAATTAGTCTAAAGTTATTTAAGTCATTCGGATCAACACCTGGTTTAAGAATTGGAGTTGGAGTTGGAGTTGGAGAATTGGAGTTATTGAAGCAGTACATCTTGTACATTTTAATTAACCAACCCATTTGCACATTCCTCTGGATTGGAGTTTCTTTTGTAAATGCACAGTATTTATGTTGAAAATTTTCCCTTACTTTTCAGTATTTTTATTCTTTACGCTGTTATTTTACATTCTATCTTTGTATGAGTCTGTTTGCTGTTATTGCCTGTCATTACACAGAAATTTCCCCTTTATGGGACAATAAAGGATATATCTATTCTATTCTATTCTATTCTATTCTATTCTATTCAACTGAAATGAGATTCTCAAACTCCAAATCATTAAAACCTTTCTGAGAACTAATATGGTGCAAGAATGCTTCTGAGGACTTTCCATCGTAAGTAATAATCATGTTGTCTCAAAACAGCTGTCGTATGATCATGTTAAAGTTGACTTTGCTGCAAAGATTTGAGAGGCTGTAGACTTGAAGTACCAAGTTAAATTGAGGCCTTAACATTTCTTGAAATGTAGCCAATGTCCAAAATAACTGACATGGCTTAGTTGCCTACAGGCAACTAAGCCATTCCCTATTTTAAATTTAATTTTAAAATATTCCCTCCAGGTTATTTGTTTATAGGTCAGTTTAATGTAGGATATTGCTATAATATGGATAATACTGCAATTTTATTGACAAATTCTCTTTTTTGTTATATTTATGTTTTGTTATGTTTTCATTGAAATTCTAGTATATTTTATTGTGTGCAATAAGAATATTATTCATATTATGATTCATTCTGTGTAAAAATTGCATCTGCATTAACTGTGCCATGTGTAATAGTATTCATTTTTGATTGTTTGAATTGTGCCACCTGTTTATTGAAACTATTTTTTAGTATTTCCTTTGCATCTATGTGGAGCTGTATTTACCCTCGTGTGCAGTAGAATCATGCTAAATGATGTGTAACATACTGAGGTTTCTTTAATATACTTAGTTGCAGAGTGTAGTGTTAGTAGTAGGCAACACACATATTTTGACCAGGGCACCCAAATGGCTCATGCTAGCTCTGTGTAAAATGGTGGTGCATGGGTGTTCTGTCATAGATTATTATAAATGTAAATAGTTTTCTTAAGTGTGAAAAATTATTTGTATTTCCCTTTCTTTTAAAGATGAAATTTAGTAACAGAATTTCATCAGTTAAATAAGGGAATATGTACAGTTCACATCATTATATCAGCCAAAGTCCATAATTATTAGTAGCTTTGTAAAGGCCGCCATTAACTCTTACTTCTGGACCAAGTCTATTGTGTGTTTGTTTCTGCCATGTATTTTCTAACCCCTAGTTGTTTGTGGCAAATAGCCACTGACACCTCATCAGGTTTTACTAGAAGTTTCTTTCTTTTAAAAGGGAGATTTAACCTCCACTGCTACTATTTGCCTCCTAAATATCGGGAATTGGTGAGGGAAACTCAATGCAATGCACACCCAATGCAATCGACTATTACAGTCACTACATATTGAGCTTGGAGAGGTGATTGCTACAAAGTCACTGACAGGAGCAGAGTATTTATATCCCTTGGACCTTTGAACATTTGTTTTGTTTCAAGCTCAAATATATATTATTGGCAATTTATTTGGAAGTAAACAAAAAGGAATTTTAATTGTGAAGTGGAAAAAATATACATATTTTTAAAATGTAATTATCAATAAAACTGAAAGGTTCTCCATTTGTGTACAGCCCACTTGGGTCAATAAGTGGTAAAAATTATTTTGCTGCTCATGTTTTGGCTAATGGCTTCATCAGCTATGCAGATCTAGAGATTAAAACATTTGCCCATTCTTCATTACAAACTAACTCTAGTTCAAAAATGACTTTGGATAAACAAATACATGAGACTGTCTTAAAAATTTCCCAAAACTGCAGTGTTGAATATTAGTTACCTAAATATTTGCACAAATGTTTACACATTTAGTGTCTTTTATGCACGCCACACAAGTTCATACCCCCTTATTAATAAATCCATGCAATATTTTTGTCTTTTAAGTTGATATTATCTTTTGAAACTGATCATTTCATGTTCTTGCCAAAGTCCCTCTTTTTGGGGACCAGGAAGAAGGTGGTACCCAATCATATTTGGAAAAGTGTGTGATTCAACAATTAGGTACAACATGAATTATGAAGTTTGTATTTCTAGTCATATTAGGACTTTTCATTGACTTTCATTCATTTTATTAACTGCATTGCCATTACTTCTCTCTCCTTCAGGCATTTCTGAGAACCAGAAAACCAGATTTCAGTCAATGCACATTTGACTTGTCTTTGTAAATAAATAATTTTACCTTTTTAGAAAGGCTTACATCTCTGATTCCGCATATGGGTCAAGAAACTTCCTACTATCATAGCAGACAAAGAGACTATGTCACCTGACTGGGCTGCACAGAAGGGCAAACCACCCCTGAGAGGTTTTCCTTGATTTTTATTGGTTGTCAAGAGGCTTAGCTGTTAGGTGGTGTCAATCAGATTAAATCCATGTGGTGTGGGGTGAACCTGTGGCCTCTCAATCTCTAGTATAGTGCTACTGTAAGCAAACCAGAATTTTAAAGAATTTCTGTCTTTGCAACTGAAAAATTTCTGTTTGCATTATAGAAGCCACCATTAGGAGGAAAAATACATCACCAACAAGGAACAGCATGCTTGTTGCAAGTCAGGTTGCCTCATGTTTAGACGAGTTTCCGTTGTAGCATATGTAGCATAATGTAACAAATGTAACTTAAGGTGGAATTTGTTTGTTGCACAGGTAATATGTTGGGACCAAACCATTAAGGACTGAACTACATACAGGGAATAAAGACTGGTATAAAAACTATTAATTCCAGAATGAACTGCATTAACCCACCTACAGTTCTGGGAGGAAGAGGAGAAATTTAACTGAATGATTACATGACATGTTTTAACAGAAACTATCCTTATTGGAAGTTGGACAAACGCATGAGATGCCCTTTTTCATTGGTGGAGAAGTGAGGAACAGAATCTTCAAAGTAGCCTTGAACTGAAAGTCAATATTCAGTCTAATAGTCTGGGTAATCAGTGACTGTGTTCTGACTGAAGAATAAGTGCTGACCTGGCATATCTGTAATTCTGTAGAAGGAACCTAAATAATAGATTCCCCAAAAAAGACGCTGTTTCTGATCCTGTTGTTGAACCGACACTGGCCCACCATCCTGACAGAGAAGACGGCTCCACACATGCTGCGTGTGTCACCAAGGATAAGCTCTTGTGATGAGAACTGCTGGAAGTGTAATGTTACAACCTGGAACCTGCCCATTTCCTGGACTGCTCTCTGCTCTGCCACTAATTACATTCCTTCTGTTCACTTGTGCCTGATTATTGCTTGCTGCCTCTTGCTCAGGTCTCCGCCTATAAAAGCTCCTTCCACCCAGAAGTTCCCTGCCAGATAATCTTAAGCCTTATAGGCTGCAGATATCCAGCTTATCAGCCTTGCCTTGATTTTTACCCAATTGTTCTTGATTGTTGCCTGACTAAAGAATTACAGATTGGAAACCTCTGCCACTGGAAAACTTAACTTGGACTGGAAAAGTGCCTTTTGGATTATCCCTGACTGACTTTCTTGCCCTGTGCTCTGCATCGAGGAGCTGATTCTGGCTCAGTTTGAACCATCTCATCATAAGGAGGTTAGTGGCTGTCTACTCCACCTTTTACTCTTCAGATTCCTTCTCAACCACTTACCTTCTCCATTCCCTTACAGAAGACTCCAGATCCCTGCAGAGACAAGCTTCTGTCCAACACCAGTGGTCAAATAAACTTTTGTTGCATAACGTTGCTGTGTCTGGTTGAATTATCGGGTCTTCAGATCTGGTCATTACAGGAGGAGTTCTAAACGCTGACACCCATACTGAACCTCAGGAGAACAGCACCCACAGAGGAACTTGGGAGAGCGGCACAGAAACCCATGAAGGAGAGCAGTGCTGGAACCCTTGTTTGAGCCATGTAGAATAGCATTGATGCTGGAGGAACCCTCTGGAAAACCTTGGAGAGAGGCATGGATACTGGAGGACCCCTAGGAGAACCTTAGATGAATGAACCCTGAAGTGCTAGAACCTTAGAAGGAACCCTGGAGAACAGTGCTGGGACTGCTGGAACTTTGAGCTCAGGAACCATGAGGCAGATCCCCTTGGACACCCTCATCAGAGAACTCGGGAACAGGACCATGAAGAAAGTCCACGTCAGCCCCCTTGTTTAAGAACACGGGAACAGGAAAGTGTCATCCTAGATCCCCTCAGAGAACTCAGAAACAGGAACTGAGTCATGTGGCTAAATGTCTTTTACTTTTTCAGAGGAGAACTTGAGTTCAGGAACCTAAGATGGCAAGGACAGTGGTTGAGCACAGTGATGTAAGGACCCTGATGTAGAGATAATGGTTCCGTCTGTGGCACAAAATCAAAGAGGAAGACACCATAATGGACAGTGGAGAAGTAGACTGTCCATTATGGTGCTACAGACCAGTAGTCAGAAAGAACTCCATCTTATCTCAAAAAAAAAAAAAAAAAAAAAATCCTCAAGATCTGATTCTTTAAGCTGAGGAGGAGCTGCTGTGGAGGCTGCAGAGCTACTGATGAAATGGGCTGTATTCTGAAGTGACTTATAATGTGGTACTCTCCTAGTTCCTTTCTCTTACTTTCTTAGAACTTTCACTAAAACTATATTTTACTTTATTGGAACTCACCAGATACTTTCCAGTCACTTACTAGATATTATATATATATTTTATTTTTTTGGGCTCTTACAAGGTACTTTTCAGCTCTTGTCTGATACTTTTCAGAACAAACCATGTACTTTTATAGAACTTTGCTGGAAATTACTGGTTGTTTTCCTGAAAAGTATATGATATGTTTTGGGAAAGTTTCAGGAAAAGTACTCAATAAATTCCAAGAAAGTTCCAATAAGTAACCTTTAGTTTTCAGGAAAAATAGGGGCTGTATTTTGTAATGTCACCATTCATATGATGAGAAATCCCTTTAATTTTTTTGGACTTGTTTTTCTTCAAAATCTAGCTTGTGGAGTCAAATTAGACTTTTTTTTTTGTTTGTTTTCATCTTGCCAATAGATATGTTAAAGAGGTTATCACAACAAATTTCACTGTTCTGTGGTTTTGGGGGTTATAATATGATCTATTGTGTACTGATGAGGCCCTGCGAATGTCAAGGGTTGGTATCAAAAGCCCTGCTCATAGGTGGTCAGCTTTGTTTCTTTATCTTTCTACGTAATTCATATTCTCCAATTAGAGCACACCATCAAGCAAACAGCTCTTCCCCTTCCCTCCTCCCTCCAGCTTACACACCAGCTAATTTAAGGGCTAAGCTGTGCTAGCATGCCTGGCTACTCCACTTGAGAAGAGAATGGCTACTAAAAAGCAGAGCTGTCATGTCTGAGGGGGCTCAAAAACGGATGGAAGTTTCCACTTATTCTCGAAGGATGAGAGAACCAGAGAAGACTGGCTGAAGTTCATTTATGAGAACATAACATGCAATTATAACCTCAATTTCAGACTGTTTAATACATTTTACTGAAGAGTTTCCCAAATATGGTTGTAGCCAGTCAGAGTGAAGTCAACTGGGTAGAACCACATATCATTACCGTACCCAACCCTTTTACTGAGGAGGGAAATCTGGCCTGCCAAAACAACCCCCTACAAGAGGTGGTATCATTTTTTTTTTTTTTTTATTAAATTCTTTGGAGAACTGACATATGCAGCAATATCAACTACATGAAATAGTTTGTACACCACCCCTTTAATGCTGCTTGTAAGTATTATCAATTATTAATTCTAATCTTCTTCCTCCCTAAAACAGGCTTAAGCTTTATATTGTATACCACTTTGGGGTGATTTGACCATGAAAAAAGTTTTATTTTTCAAGAAGTTAAATTGGTTTAATCTATCCTGTATGGGACAATAAAACAACTGGTTCACTACATTTTAAGTAAAGATTAGCGCAAAGACTGGAAGCAAAGAGAGCTGATGTATCTGCTCATTGTGTAACATCCAGTATTGGATGTTTCTTTGAGTTTAACCCTGCTCCCTGACCTCTATGTGTCAGGCCAATTGGCCAAATACAGGTAACTGAGCACAGCTGATTCCACTCTGGAGTCAGACAGAAGCAGAGCATAAACCTGGAAAAGAAACACCTTTCTCTGACAGTGGGCCACTTAGCAGTCTGCTGGCTGAATTAGTTGTGGTATAAGGTTTTTGTTTAGAGTTGCTTGAGTTGCCTTATAGGGTTGTACTGTTTCTGATGGAAACAAGCAAAGCTGGTGGCTTTTATGGTTGTTACTCCTTTTAGGTGGAGGTTCTCTATGTGTTTTTTTGTTTGTTTGTTTTGGGGTTTTTTTTCTTTCCTTTGGTCGTTTAAGCTGGTCTGTCTTTGGACTGAATTTTGTTTGTCTCACTTTAATTGCTTTTCAGTGATTTTTTTTTTTTTTTTTTTTTTTTTTTTTTTTTTTTTTTTTTTCAGTTTGTTTATAACTTGTCAAAACTACTTAATGTTTTACAACTCAGTTTATTTATAAATTTCCAATTCACAACATGGCTTCTCAAAGTCCTTTATGAAAAAGTCAGTTTGAACCAATCTTACATACATTCCAAGTGATCCTAGTTTTCAAGCAATGTAGTCAAGTTCATTATTCAAATTGGTTAAGTTTTCGCTCTAAGGAAACCCAGCAGATTCCATTGAATCATCAACTTGCAGCATTCACTCCTCCTGGACTGACATGTAGTGACCGTGGACAATTGATTGAATTTTGTTACTGACTTTGCAGACTTTTAGTTAAGTGAAAATCCAACAGCTCCAAACATACCCTGAACTTACACAATCCCCCCCCCCCCCTTTTTTTTTTTTTTTTTTTTTTTTTTTTTTTTTAAAGGCAAAAATGTAAGCGATTTTAAAAAAACAAACAAACAAACAAACAAAAAAAAAAAACATGCAGGACCTAGAAATGCCAGTAACATCAGAAAGGAAATTACTGAATTTCCTATGCTGATTCAAAGCTGCCCCAAGTGTTCTTTTTCATTTCTGAAAACATGTGATCTATCATTCTGACAGTGCTCGATTGCCAACTTGAGCCATGCCACCAACAAGTGGTTCAACTGTGCCTGATGGGACTCAAAATCCATATGTATTCAATAAAGTTGCTGCAGGGCTTTGAACCTGCTAGTAGATTGTTCCCACTTCCAGAGGATGGCCTACAACTTCTGGAGTGGGGGGGGGGTTGTGACGTGGGTGTGTGATGATGTTTGGTCTGTTTTGTGCAACATGACCTCAATCCATGAACTGATGGGTGGAGATGAGGGAGGTGTTTGCATCTCTGGCACTGCTTGTAAAAGATCAGCTTACCTAAAATTACAAAGAGGTTTTTTTTTGTTTTTGTTTTTTTGTTTTTGTTTTTATTTATACATTGAGTAGATGCAGCAACTTTTTTCTTTTGTTGCCTTTTAATGTTTTACTTTTATTACATATTTCCTCCCTTCTCTGTAAACTTTCTTTCATTGCTTGTTTTTAAATTAGTAATTTATGTTAATTCTGGTCAACAAAATTTTACATCAAGTACATGAGAAAACACACAAGGCTTTATCCAACATTTCAATAGCTAATGATAAAAGCTGCCACTTAAGAAGCATGTAACTAACATCAATAAATGTAATATCTAACAGAACCAAACTACAGCACCACATGTTAAAAATGGAATATGAACAGAACACAAACTTATTGATTTGTTTTAAAGTCAGTGTGAAGCCAGGCTTATGAAATCATGATCAGACAATTCTGAACAAGAACAGCAGGATGTAGCACAGTGAAAACAGACTAAACCCTACAAACTGGTAATACCACTATGTCAATTTGAGCCACACTAACAGGTCATGTATTGTAAAAACTTTAAAAGCCAAATGCAGGTTTGTCTATGGACCAGGGATAGAACACTTAAACAGTGCTGCTTTTTACAACTAGGTTCAAAACCTAACATGAAAAATGATCGTTTTTTGTTAGTAATGTTACCTCTACATAGCAAATCCTTTACTAGTTGGTGTACTAAAGTCATAGAAAACCTGCAGTCATGACATGCTTTCTGTTGACGGTGTGTAATTGAACCATTAATTGGCTATCAAAATCCTGATTTGTGTGGTTGTACTTCCTCCTGCAGTAGATTTCTGCTGCAGGGTGTTGGTTGCCCTGATTGCAGTCTCTACACAATTCATCATCTGTGGAGGATTTATATTACAGCCAGCAGAAAAAAACATTTATCAGCAGTAAATACAATAAAAACTATCCCAGTAAAGACATAAAAACATTACTAACACATAACCACACAAAACATTCAAGAAGTATTTAAAAGAACGGTAACAGCAGGTAAAAAAAAATGAGTTCTTAAATCTGTTGGCTCTGCAGATTTTTAAATCAAATCTACGTCCTGGTGGTAAAAGAGAAAACTCTGTGAATAGGTGGTGGTTAGGTTCAGCTCAAATTGCCTGAGCATTCTTGAGGGATCTGTTTTTGTGGAGAGTAGTAATGTTGTTCAAGGGGGCATTGGCAATTTTGCTGCAGACTGACAATGTGATGAATGTGGTTTTTATTTTTGTGTCAATAACTCATACCACCAAATAAAATAAAAATAACAGATTCAATAAAACTATAAAACATTATCATAAAGCTACTATCCATGTTAAAATTCCTTAACTTACATTAAAAGTGCATACATTGGGGAGCTTTCTTGTGTATAGTGTCCAAGTGTTTGTCAGAAGAGAGTCTGTTGATTGTGGTACCCTAGTATTTGTTTTCCTCCAACTTCAACTGCCTGATCATTAATGTACACAGGGAAGATGGTATTTTTATTTCTCATACTATGGCTTTAATACTATTAAGCACATACCAAGAGTCACTGATCAGTTTGACGACATAAATTATTTGAAGAGGTCATGGTGTCTTAGGATGCAGACGAAATCCTATAAACATTGACAACAACCCCTAAATACACTAATAAGGAACAGCATCTTTGGCTATGTTCACACAGCAGGCAAATGTGACCTAAATCCAATTTTTTTTTTTTTTTTTTTTTTTTTTTTTTTTTTTTTTTGTCCAAATGCGACATATATCCAACTTCTTCATGGCAGTCTGAACATCTCAATTCTGATCTTTTCATCTCCCAGAAAGTGCATCAATCCCACCACTCTTGGTCCTACTACACATCCAAACAGATTTCTCTACAGACGTTGCTGTCAATGCACCACAAAATGCCATTGCTTTTAGTTGTACTTTTCTTTTTCTTAGTTTCCTTTTGTTTAGTTATGATATTGTGACAATACTGTCAGCTCTGAATAACATTAAAATCGATCCGTAGACAGCAGCATCCATTATTACTCACGTAAACTGTACGTTGTTGTGTGACATCTACATTGTTCTTCTGCACATGTGGGTCGCCTTGGGGTTTTAAACCATTCACACTGAAGTCTGATTGTGGTTGCATGAACGACCACACAAAAAAAATAGTTTTTCAGCAAAATTTAGAATTGAGGATCAAGACCTGTTGTGTAAATGTAACACTGGTTAAAGACCAGCAATATCAAGGTCATGGAGTAGTGTCTATTGAAATGTATTATAGATTTTGAGCTTTACTTACTTTTTTCAAAGTACCATTTCGAACACAGTTATATGTTGCTCAAGATCAACGGAGTTAGTTGGAGTAGTTGGATTGTAAAAAAGCGAAAACTGTTTGTTTTAGCAGCCATATGCATGAGCTTAATTGTGGAAAGATCATATGTCTCGCTGAAAACATTTGCTAACCTGACTTGTAACTAAGATGGAGACTGCAGCCAAAAGAAGATGACAAATGCTCAGTAAATTCTTTCACTACTTAAGGTGGGAATGGTTGAACATAACTTTGGAGATAAGCCGAACCCTTATACTGCCCAGTATCCACAAAAAAACTTCTCCAACTGTCCTGTCATAGCAGGTCCAACTTGAGACATTTCATCCTCTCACAATATGGTTACTAACTCGCAGCTTCATCTGAGAAATACACTGGGTCAGGTAGAGATCTACTACATCAATTTACTCAGATTCACTCATGAGGAATGTTCCAAGTGGAAGTTCATACATTGTTGTTTTTAAGAGCTGCTGTTCTGCAGCCATATTTTATCTTCCAACATTTTTATACAACATTCTAACAATGCAGCAATCAACCACCAAATTCCACTGGCAAACCAGTTTGACCAACACTAATCTTAATCACTGTCCCTTTGGTTCTGCTTCAGACATTACATACTGCACTGGACCCTCAGCTTGCCTTGATTATTTATTTCCCTTCTTAGTAAGACAAAGTCTCCAGAATTGTTTCATTTATTATTTTTTGTTAAATCTTTATTTAACCAGATAAAATAACCACTGAGATCTATTTTTTTTCCATTTTAAGTGTTTCTCACTTTTATTTTAGTAAGGCAACCTCGTGTTCCCTCAAAGGCACCTTTTAAAAACTAAGACCTCTTTTACAAGGGTGACCTGGCCAAGAAAGGCAGTCGCACATGTCATAATGGACAAGACAGACAACAATAACAAACCTTATATGATATCACTAAAAGTATTTGCTCACCCATCAAAATCCTTGTATTCAGGTATTCCAATCTCTTCCATTGCAGCAAGTGTATGTAATCCATTACCTTGGCATGCAGACTGTGGGTACAAACATTTGAGAAACAATGGATTGGTCTCAGGAGCTCAGTGAGTGGCAGCATGGTGCAGTCAGGGATGGAGCTAAAGGGGATGCGAGGGTAGCATTAGCCACCTCTGGAACCTGACTGGACACCTCAAGTACCACCCAAGGTTATTGACAGGTCATGACACCCCTGGGCTTCACAATTTAGATATAATCAACCTTAAAAAGATTAATTATTCTGATTGGCTACTAACTTGCCTCAAAGGCGATACAGGACAACACAAGCAAATGTCATCTGTTTAAATGTTAGGTAATTACAGTCTCGATGTGATGTTGATTGTTGCCTCCCATCCAGATGTGTTGCGCAGTTGTAAAGTCCACACCATGCTATGCTCCGTTCTTCTGCAGGTACAAATTAGTGCAGAAAAACATCCCTAAGCAGACAGCTCCATCAGGTGAAGTGTGCCCCCTCGTTACTTCTCTCTTCCGTTAGTTGAAAGGCAGTTGGCGGCTAAGAAAGCTAATAATAATGTGAGTAAATGTTAATAAAAGTTGGACCCTGACTGACACTATTAGGTCACAAACTAGTTAAAACAAAAACTGCTCCAGATTTTATCTGGATAGACCAGATCCCTTTTCTATATTGTGAAAAGAGTAAACTGTGCTTCTTTGAACCCACTTCTAGTTCTTCACTGCATTTGGGGTTTGCCAGCATGCAACACAGCAGCACAGCATGCAGCACATACAACACCTCACTGACAGAATAACCATTTATTTCTCCCTCCATGGGAACATTGATGTGTTTCAGGAGCACAGTGATGCAAATATAAAAACTAAAGAGAATCAATAATAATAAAGATAAAATATTACACGACTGAATACAAGGTCCATAAATGATAAACACTTCTGGGGAGAGTTTTATTCTCTGCTTTGCAATCCAGGGAAGCAATACTTTTAAATATTTTTTTAAATTGGTGCGGAAAAACAACAGATCATTGGTTTTTCCTTAATAAGGGCAATAAATATGTTGTCAGATTGTGACTGATAATATTTTCTGACTGTTATCAGGAAGAACCACTGACCTATAAAAAAGGTCACTGTAGTGTTAAATAGTGTTCAATAACTGTAACTCGAGTCAGTTGAGCTTTCTGATTTATCAAAAATATTAGCTTCTTCCAAACCTTCGACTTGCATGTTGGACCCCATCCAAATCAAATTATTTATATATTTTCCTTTGATTACGGTCCCCATTTTAGATATGACTAATCTATCCTTAGTAAATGTTTAGTAGACATGTACCACAAGCTTTTAAGGTAGCTGTAATTAAACCTTTACTTAAGAAACCTCTCAATCAAGATTACAGACCTATATCTAATCTTCTTTTTCTAAAATTCTTCAGAAAATAGTTGTTAATCAAGTGTGTGAGCATCTAAATAATAATGACTGGGTCATGTTTCAGAGATCATCATAGCACTGAAACAGTACTACTAAAAATTTAAATGTTAATATGTCTGTACAATCACAGATGTGTTTGGGGAGAGTGTTCCAAAAGGTGGGAGCAGCTATGGAGAAGGCTCTGTCACCCCAGGTCTGATGCTTGGTTCAGAGAGGTGGAGACAGGAGGTTGCATCAGAGGAGCAGAGGCTGCAGGAAGGAGTGTGACGGTGGAGCAGGTTGGTGAGCTGGCATGGGGCTTGGTTATGAAGGGCTTTGTGGGTAAGGAGAACTTTGAAAGTGCTGAGGGACAGGGAGCTGATAGAGCTTCTGGAGAATTAGGGTGATGTGGTCACGGGAGCGGGTGTGGGTGAGCAGGTAAGTAGCAGAGTTTTGTGTGTGCTGGAGTTTATTGAGGACTTTGGATGATGAACCATGTAGAATAATGCTACAGTAATTGAGTCTGGAGGTAATGAAGGCATGAATGAGAATTTCATAAACCGAGAAAGGGAGTGATGGGGGGAGACTAGCAATATTTTTTAAATGAAAAAAGATAGTTCTTGTGATGTCGTTGATGTGGTGTTCAAAGGAGAGGTTACTGTTAAAGATAACTCCAAGGTTGCAGATGTAAGTGGAAGGAGACAAAGTGTTGTCAATGGTGAGAGTGGCTAGGACACAACCACTGCTCTGCTGGATTCAATGATGGATGATGGTGAGTGTTTTATGACTTTAAGCATATTTTATACTCATCCCGTTGGTAGTGAACGTACTTTGAAGAAACAAATAGGCTGACACCATTGCCCCCAAATGCAGTAGGACAGCTAATTAGAATCAATGCTAACTCTGTGCTCTGTCCATATTTTTCACTCTATTTTGGTCTGCTGCTACATGTTGCGTGTGTCCTGAAATTGTATGTTTCTTTTGCTCCAGATTCTCTCCCAACATGTGATGGTTCGTTGACAAATCTCAGTTTGGCCCCTTCAAGCTCCCTGGCTTCAGCCTCTGCTCCATCTGACGCATCTACACCGGCCAGAGCTCCATTGCAGCCCAGCACCATGCAGAGCAGCACAACGCAGCAGCCTGCTGTATGTGGCAAGAAGCAATAATCATGTTTACTCATCACTTTATTTTTTTGGTACAGAGAAAGAGCCAAGGCTGTACAGATATTAAGATGTTGTTTTTTTTTTTTTTTTTAATTTTTGCATATTTTACTGTTGTTTGAATATGCGTGTCTCCACAGGGCTTAACTAGCTGCTGTTACACCTGAATTTCCCTGATGTGGAACAAAAAAGGATATTTGTATTTCAAATTCTATTAAACTAAATTAAATACTTAAAGTAGATCCTTTATATGTACTGTAGGTGTAATAGCCAATGTACTTTTAATATCAGAGTTGCCAAAAAATACACTCAGTTCTTGATCTCCAAATGACAAATGGCTCACTAGATTGAAAATATTAAAACAAACCTTGTGTACAAACAAGAAGTCTCACTGACAAACTGTGAGTGTGTGTCTGATGTTTTAACCAAATGTGCACCAAATACATTGTTCTTCATTTATTGAAGTTACTCACAGTGGATAGAGCAGGGGCATTGCGCCCGTGGGGGATGTGGGTGTTTTAACACCCACACTGTTCCTCGTGAGATGGTTAAACACCCCCCCACCTTTCCCGCAGTTTTGCTCAAATACTGTGATGTTGTATTTCTGCCACTAACCTGCATAGTGAGTCTGATCTGAGTGTTTATCTCTATGTGAACAAGCAATAATTAGTAGTGTTTGCGTTAAAATCACACACACACACACACACACACACACACACACACACACACACTAAATATATTCTGGCACGCGCGCCACATTGTTCCGAACGCCCTGAATCAACTGTATTCATTAACTTTCTGCACACAAACAAGGAATCTGACTTCAGTCCCCCTTTGCTTTCAAAAAAGACATTTAAAATATGAATAGAAAAAAAGCAAAATAATGATTATAAAGTTTTTTCTTTCTACAAAAAAACAATCTTTTATCGTTTTTCATCCAACATGGTCATCTATCATTATTTACTAATTAAATACAGTGCGTCAGAAAAGTATTCACACCACTTGAACCTTTTCACTTTGCAACCACAAACTTCACTGTATTTCATTGTGAAGTCGTATGATAGATCAGTGAAAAGAAAGGATGCATATTTCAAATGTTTTACAAATATAAATCTGAAAAGTGTGGCATTTAAAGTCAATTTTATTTTCAGTTGTAGCTGAAAGTCTGAGATGTACCTTTACCAGCTTTGCACCGCTAGACTGAAATATTTAGCTGTTCTTATTTTTCCTTTGTCCATTTGAGATCTCCTCCTGTTCATCATGCTTTGGTCTATCAAATTTTGAAAATAGGATGACCTCCTTTTTTGGCTTTGTTCCATCAAATTTTGGGGAAAGGATGATCTTCATCTTTCTGGAGGGTTTTCCAGGGTTTTCTCCAAACTGTCTAGTTTTGTCTTGAGATGCAGATATTGTTCACGTGCTTGCGGATTATTCACTGAAGAAACTTGAATGTTTAGCTTATCTAGAGTGTGCAGGAAATCACTCCAACCTATTGGCTGGAGGTGTTGGGGGAGCAGAAGGTTTTTGAGAAAATCAAATAGATGAGGCCCCCTTGTGACATGCCCCCTATAAAGAAATTCTCCTCTGGATGTCCACCCGCTGTTATTCTTGGACAGTTTTTTTCAAGATGTATTCAGTGTTCTTCCTGTCTCTTTTGGGAAGTGTTTTTATGACCTCGATCGCTGTTTCATCCAGTCCAGCTTGATAGGGTTTAACAGCAGAGTCATCCTCATGGTTTCCAGTTTCAGACACAGGATTATCTTTAAGATGGTCACTCTGTAAAGTCACAGTTAACTGAGGTTCCTCTAACTGACCTTGCTTAATTAGGGTCAAATATCTCTGAAATAAAGCATCATATTTCGTAAGTTTCTTGTATGAAGTCAGCCCTGGTTCATTCAATATCGTTCTCATTTTAGAATCCAAATCCTCCTCTTCTGTTTATCAGACACATCTTTTGAGACATTTTATCTCCTAATGATCCCACCCACCAGTTAATGTTACCTTTTAAGGTGTTCAAAGCAGTCTTTTTTAGAAAGTCAGGTGAGCAGTGTCCAAGGATATCTTTATGCTTCTGAGGAGTGACATGGTACAGAGCCCTGAGTAAGGGGGCATTCCTTTTTATGCATGCACACATGATAACTTACTTTGTTTTAGGTACATACACAACCGGCCACTGGTGAGGAAGTATACCTGATTTCAATCTGTAATGTTCTGGGCTGGTAGGAATGAGATCAATGATTAAATAACCATGAGCTTCTGTGATTGCATCTTCAAAACTGTCCAGCAAAAATGCCTTTGATGATGGAAAGATTTGACGAGCAAGTATATTCACTTGTAATTTATCTTTTGGGTTCTTAAACAACACCATATAATTACTATTCAATCTAATGGTGCGACTGTACTTCCCCTGGTGAAATACATTTTGAGTCAACATCAGGACACTCATGTTCCAATGATGTCTATATTGAGTGAAGATCTAAACCACTTCAGGATGGTCTGAGGCTTGGAAAACGACATTGTCTAAAATAACAAAATGACTTTGATCAGGAGGAAACAGATTTTCATCTCCAAAAGAATTAGTTAGACCTTTGAATTTAATCATTTTATTCATTTTCTGCAATTCAGCACACATAGGTTGAAAAGAAGTATATATCCACACAATGTTCTCCAGTACAACATTCACGACGTGGCTACAATTCTGTAGAAGACTTTTTACAAAAAAAAGTTTTCCCACTCCCATTTGGACCCACAATCATACATGAAAAAGTTGTCTTGAATCTAGGATCAAAATAGGTTTCATGTACTGTACATCACTGAAATGTGATATTTTTTCTCTCTTAAGCCCTAATAACCAAAAGGTAGAGTTCTCCTGTCAGTAAAAAGCCTTCTCTTATCGTACACAACACAAAATTGTTTGAGAAATGTTGCATTTTTCAGCACAAAACCCTTTTTATCCTGTTTGATGGTGCGTTGAGGGGTCTCTATAACGCCATCTATGGATCCTGCAAAATAGCCTTTAACCAGCTCTCTGATGCTGTCAGAATTGACCTTCTCAGTGCATTCATGTGTCTGAGTGATGCCTTTAACATGCATCACCACTGTTTTCTGGTTTTTGGTCTGGTAAGCATAACTCTTTCACCACATAGATTAGACTGTCTGTGTCTATGTAGAGAATGTTCTCCTGCAATGGCTCCACACAGCTTAAAAGTTTCAGGTGTGCATAAGCTGTGGTAAATACAGCGATAAACACATTATTCACCTTGTTGGGAGGAGTGATGCATCGTTTGCTGCACTTCCAATGCACCATACACATGTCAGGGTTGAGAAAGTGAAAGTAGTTAACATTGTATTTACCTGAGAACAGAAACTTGAAAAACTCATCAGGGTCACTGAAAATCGTGGTCTGAGAGAGCCCATTTCTCTCTGCGAATTTTACCCAGAAGCTGTTCAAACACAGTGTAGCTACCTGTTTTTTAGCTAGGTTCACCTCAATTTTGTTCACGTCTAGCCAGATGCCCTGATGGAGATCATAATCCCTCACATACTTTGACCTGTTCTCCTGATCCACTGCCTCAGCAGGGTAGCCTGAAGCTTCCTGTTTACCCTTCAGAAAGATGTGAATGTACCCTTCGAAGATTGGCACATCTCAAAATGCCACACCTCTGTGATTTTCGCAAGGCAATAACCACACTGCCATGCTTTTTGAAACTCCACACTCACCCAGATACCTGTGAGAGCTCTGTCTTCATCACTGGGAAGTCTACATAGTGGTCCTGCCGTGTACCTCAACCTGAGAGCACAGGTTCTTCCACCAAACAGAGCTTGTCTGGGGCAAGGGGTTCTGGAGCATCATATTTCTCAAGAAAGCTGATCACCCCTGGATCTGACCTCTTCATCTAAGCCCACTCATGCTCCCACAAAACCTCCAGATGAACACGATACACAGATCCTACCTTTCTCAACAGTAGCTGCATCGATCTGCTTGAATGGAACTCCTTTCAACTGACACTTTTCATGGGGTAGAAAACACTTGGGACAACTGTGGAAAAGACAATCATAGTGCTCGAAAACAGTCTTCACACTTGATTTCAGCATACCCATCCACATAGAAGGGTCTGATTTTCCTCTCCCCTGTGTTTAACGCATGCTCGATGTGCATGTTTCTACTACATGGTGGTAGAAACATGGGTAATAGGTGATGGGTGGATAGTGGTCCACTCCAGCCATTGGATGAATCTGTTAGAGAAAGTCTTAGAGCTCTGTCTGTAATCTGTAGGTGATGGAATAGGCAAAGGCTGACTTGTCTACAGTTCCCATTGTTGAAAACATACTGAAAAACGCAGTAATTTTAATTAATTAAAGACATAGATTTTAAAGTGTTAATTTCAATGCAATTAAACATTTTTTTTCAACACATTTTTCTGGTACGTCCATAAATCTGAAGCACAACTGACATCCACAAACAACAGCGATGGACCACTGGGGATTAATTTTTGCTTCAAAAAACAATTTGATGTGATGCTGGAAAAGATTACTGTTGTGTGCAAGTTGTGCTAAAAGGAGTTGGCCTATCAGTGAAACTATTGAAGCCTAAAATAGCATCTCAATGCACTTTGCACCAATCTGATGGCTGAATAATTTAAATATCAGATTAAAAACAATAAAAATCTTTGTGGTTGAGCACATATCTATATTCATTCTGTAATTTAGTAGCAAAACGGGTTTTTGAATTGAAAATGCTTATTTTGTCAATATATAGTTTAATTAAAAATGTAATTTATTAATTACAGACCCTGCATCTACTCAGTTAAAAATTTTAAATAAGTCCCACCACTAGTTTACATCAATTTACTTGAGGAAATGCCCTGATATTGGTGTTTTACAACACGCCTCACAAAACACACCAGGGGCACCATCTTGGTTTTGTCACGATGCCAGGAGAGTTGTGCTTGTGTGTTTTCAGACTGCTACTGAAGGGCGCAGTGAAGTAGGTTTCCAGTTCCACAGGACAGCGGGATTTTGTAGGTGTGCTCCCGCAAACCTGCAATCTGTCTTGTCATCTGGAGTATAAGAGGAGCTGGCTTTCAGTCCTTTAACATGTGAGTGTTAACGATTGTGGCAACTCTGAGACCTCCAGTGTTTGCCCTTTATTTTCATGGGTGCTGACCCCTATCTGATTTCCACCTACTTTGTACTTTCAAAGGTGATCTTTGTGCTGAACTTTGGATCTGTTCCTTGGCTCTGTTTCCTGGCTCCTTGATTTCAACAACAAGCCAACCATAACTTCTGGTGCGTCTTCCTATGACTGGCAACCATTAGGGTTCCTCTTCATCTCCACATTATCACTGTGGACCTGTTTGCTCTCCAACGCTCCTCTGCTCCATTTCTCCAGTGTCCTCCTGCTTCAGCAACCTACAAGATTCACTTCTTCTGTGATTCTGCTCAGCCTTGGAAAGAGGAACATCTTATCCTGCTCTCCCTCGTCCTAATTTGATAGTTTTACCGGTTAAATTATTTAATATACCTAGTTTTTATGGTTACTCTTACATTGTATCATAACTGGATTACTTCAGATTTAAGAACTATGGATTTTTAATTGTACTTTTTGCCCTATTTTTTCTACCTCCAAGAGAAGAATGAGC
Organism: Anableps anableps; assembly: GCA_014839685.1. Classification (NCBI taxonomy): domain Eukaryota; kingdom Metazoa; phylum Chordata; class Actinopteri; order Cyprinodontiformes; family Anablepidae; genus Anableps; species Anableps anableps. The sequence continues at coordinate 1,072,480 of CM026073.1, forward strand.
AAGATGCCTCCGGTCGACACCAGAGACATTAGTAGCATTATACAAAGACTTCAATCAATAGAACTGAAGGTTTCTCGACTGGAGGTAAATGTCGAGATCAACGCGGGTTCTGGAAAGGAAACAACTCTACCAGTGTTTCAAAACAACAAACAGCCTCCGAGCACATATGCAAACAGTTCACCCACCTGGAACTATCTCGGAGCTTAGCCGAAAAATAAATCTCATCATTTGGATCTGACTAGACGTCTAACGGGACGAACCCCTCACCAAGACGATACAGTGAGGCCAGTACTGAGCTGAAATATCGCCTCGTTAACACCATCACCAAAGAAAAGACAACAAGCAGCTGAAGCTGACATGATTCCAGCTTCCTTGACTCTGGTACCTAGGACTAATCAGCCAGCTCGAGCCATAACACATCCCGTCATGTCTCCAGCTGGAAACCCACTATACGCCGCTGGAATTCCACTAAAAAACAGGTTTGCTACTCTGCAGCAGGAGCCTATGACAGACACCTCTCCTCCAAACATCAACAAGAGGTATGAGACAAGACCAACACAACCACCTCCTAAAGTGACCCAGAAACCAAAATTAACGTCCAAAGTTTTTATTGTCAGGGGTTCAGCAGTAAATGTAATTGATCGTCTTTGTAGCACAAAGAGAATGAAGGTAATCTGCTTCCCAAATGACACTGTGTCAGATGTAACAGAGAAAATACTCCCATTAACTACTGATCAGTTGAGCATTGAGAATCTGATCATTCACATTGGAGCTAATGACCTGGCTAAGCAAAAATTGGAAATTCTAAAAAAGGACTTGTAATCTTCTAAGCATAGTTGGAAATCTGAAATGAAGGTGTTTATCAGTGGACCAATACCAAAAGCAGGACATCAAGATGAGAATTACAGCAGACTGCTTATGATTAACAGATGGCTTATTAAAGAATGCTTTTCCAAATCTATGAACTTCATTGACAAACACGATTTTCTGGGAGTGCTATCATCTCTTCAGACAAGATGGAGTCAGATGGAGTCAGATGGAGTCAGCCTACATGGGACATTAGTCCCATGTAGGCTGACCTGTCCTCCTCCAGAAAGTATCTGCTCCCCCCTGGTAATAAGATACAGGAGCATCCCTGTCAGAATTGCTAATAGAAAAATAGCAAGAAAATGCAGTGGTCTAAAATCAAATCTCAGATTAATCCCTTGCCTTAAGCAACCTCAAACTGCAAAATTATCTACCCCCCAAGACATTTAAACTGGCTCTGCTAAATGTAAGACCACTATCAGCAAAAGGACTTTTAGTTAATGACTTAATTATTGAGCATAATATCGATGTTCTGTATCTTACAGAAATATGGTTGGATGACAACAATGAAACATCTGTATGAATTGAATCAGCGCCTCCTAATTACATTTTTTAAAGTGAGAATAGAAAGAATAAGAGGGGTGGAGGGGTTGCTACGATATTTCATGATTCACTAAACTGTAAAAAGGTTTCCCTGGGCAATTTTGACTCTTGAATATTTGGGTCTCTGTAATTGATTCTGCTCTGTCTGATCACTTTTCTGTTGTTTTTGAAAGTACAGTCTCCGTTTACTTGTTTAGTAAAACATATTATTACAAAACGTTCTATTACAGACAACACAGCTGAAACTTTTAACCAAATCTACTCCTTGACCTCAATTCTATCGTGTAACCCAGTAGATGAGTTAGTGGATCATTTCCTGTCTAAGATTTCAGACATCATCAATTTAATTACTCCTGTTAAAGTGAAGGTCATGTCTGGTAGGAAGAAATCTTCATGGATAAATGCTCCACTTGTAAGAAACAAAAGAAGCCTTTGTTGAAGGGCTGAACTGTTGGGGTCTGGGAATACTTTCATTTCCTTTTGCAGTTCTTTCAGTCTTCCACCAGATGGCGTTGGTGAGAATGGGGGCTGGGCCGACCTGCAGCTGATTGTGCACACCTGCAGGCAGTTTAGCCTCATCACAGAGGAGTATATTAGGAGCCTGCCGCCAGTCCTTCAACACCTGAGTGTTAACCGTTGTGGTAAATGGCAAGCCCTCTGAGCATTTGGCCCTCAGGCTCTCACTGCCTCATATTTACCCTTTGCTGTTTTTCCTTTAGAGCTCCTGCGATTGCCTGGTTCCAGAACCTTTTCGTCCTGGATTCCTCTGTCTCTAACATAACCAAACTTGTAATAAAACTCTTGAACTTTTTATGAGTCTCCTGAGAGTGTTCTCCGCATGTGGGTCAAACAGCTTACTAAAACCATAACATAAACACTCAGGCCAAGCTGACCCAGCAGGCACTCTCGGGAGAGCTTTTGCAGATCAGTATCGTCTAATCCAGCCTCACGAATCCATTCTCTGTACTCTACATGAACAGCAGAATATATCTAATCAATGTCTGGAACATCTAACAAACTTTGTGCAAAACCTAATCAGTCTACCTCTCCTGCAGAAGGTGCCTCAGCTTCCCTGGTCACCCAGCAGATTTCTACCTTAACATGATGTCAGTTCTCCCAACCCGGATAAGTTTTCCAGTGAAGTAGGTTGTGGTGGTTTCCTCCTTCAATGTTCCTTGGTTTTTAATCGTTCACCTCAGTCTTTCCCTCATGATAATGCCAAGATTTCTTATGTCTTGGTCCTTACTGGCAAAGCTCTGAGATGGGCAGGGGCTAGATTAAAGGATCATTCAACTTTTGGTTGCTCTTTCAGTGAATTCATTAAGAAATTTAAACTTACATTTTCTGAAGAAATCGATCAGACCAGTTTATCTTGCCGCATGTGGAATTTGAAACAGGTGTCTCAAGTCAGTTTCAGAGTTTTCTATCAAGTTTCGCACTCTAGCTGCAGCTTCAGGTTGGCACTCCTGTGCTCTTAAAGTGACATTTTTTTCAGTCCCTAAATGAGTCTTTAAAAGATGAACTAGCTACTCTCGAAGAACCTAAGACCTTAAACAAGTTGATTGCTCTGGCCACTCATATAGACAACAGGTTAAGGTAAAGGAGACACAGAAACGAGACGCAACCAGTTGTTAGAAACTTTAATTCACCCATACCCAGAACACCCCCTCAACCTGACCAGTGTCCTCCCTATCTGAGTCAGAACCAATGCAGCTTGGTCGTACCTGACTCACTCCGGAGGAACGCCAGAGACGTACGGATTCTAACCTGTGCCTTTATTGTGGATCTCCTGAACACTATATCTCATCCTGCCCAGTTCAGCCAAAAGCGAGGGTCCGCCAGTAGAAATGGGGGAACCGGTGGACCGTTCTAATCTGACTTCACCTCCCTGTTTTACCGTTCCTGCAGTTCTCAAATTTAACAATGATTCTTTGAACATCTCTGTTCTCTTTGACTCTGGCTGTGAGCAAAATCTTACCGACCTCACTCTTGTAAATCAAGCTAGGATTGAGACTGTTCCACTTTCCACTCTGTTGAATGTCACCGCTTTCGATGGACAGGCTCTCCCCAGGATTACCCACAAGATTAGACCACTTCAACTAATCATTTCAGGTAATCACCGTGAAACAATCTCATTTTTTGTTTTTCCCACTACTACTTGATTTCGTCACTGGACTCCTGTCATCCCAAGGTATGACCACAATTTTCATTATCATTGACCGCTTTTCTAAAGCCTGCCATCTCATTCCCTTCAGAAAACTCCCATCAGCCTTTCAAAGCGCTCAGCTCCTGGTGAAACACATTTTCCGTCTCCATGGTATCCCACTGGAAATACTGTCAGAGGACCACAGTTCATCTCTCAGGTTTGGAAACAATTCTTAAATACACTCAATGTCAATGTCTCCCTTACCTCTGGTTATCATCTTCAGTCTAACAGCCAAATGGAGAGGATGAATCAAGAACTTGAATCCCCTTTTATCCCCTTTTGAAATTTCTCTTAGCGACGAACCACCTCTTTTCCCAGCTGACGAGAAAGACATTTCAGTAACCTCCGTCCATCATCACATCCGCTGCTGCAGACATATCTGGACAAATACAATCTCCGCTCTACACTGCACTGTAGATCAGAACCGCCACTTTGCTGACAAGAAGCATATCCTGGCACCTCTCCAGGTCAGAAAGTTTGGTTCAGTCTCTCACTATTGCATATTTACCCTTTACTGTTTTTCTTCAGACCACCTGCGATTGACCAGTTCCAGAACCTTTTCATCCTGGATGCCTCTGTCTCTAACATAACCAAACTTGTAATAAAACTCTTGAACTTTTTACGAGTCTGCTGAGAGTGTTCTCCGCATGTGGGTCAAATGCTTATTAAAATCATAACATGAATGTAAATGGCATAAAACTTGACTTCACGTTTATGATGAAATCTACAAAGAAAGGTTGTGAAGCTATCACTCATCACTAAAACATGACCACTTCTATTTAATATCTACATGCTCCCACAAGGGAAACATTCTTTACGGAAATCGTAAACAAACATCAACAATACTCGCGCCTTGTTTGCCACAGTTGACAGATTGACAAACTCACCTATGACTGTAATACCTGAACTCCACTCTACCAGGCCCTGCAATGAATTTGCCAGCTTTTTTACAGAATTTTTTTTTTAAAAATTCGAGAGTTAATCTGCACAACCACACCAAATCCAGTACCATTGCTATGCCCAAACATAACAAATGCAGAGAAGAAGCCTGAATTTCACCAACTCAACCATGAAAACTTAGAAGAAATTTTGAAAAACAATTAAGCTCCTCCTACTGCTTTCTTGACATCCTACCTAGAACCTTCCTTACGAAAGTTCTGTAATTGCATCTGACCTGATTCAAATAGTAAACTCATCTCTTTCATCCGGTGTTTTTCCCCCAGGCTTTAAAAACAGTTATCAAACCACTGTTAAAAAAAGAACAATCTGGACAAATCACTATTGCAACATTACAGGCCAATCTCTAACCTTCCATTCATGAGCAAAATTATTGAAAAAGCTGTGTTTCAACTGTTAAACAGCTAAGTAACAATGACAAACCGCTTTGACGTCTTTCAGTCCAGATTCCGTGCTCAGCACAGACTGCCTTCGTCAAAGATATAAATGACATCCACACAAATACAGACTGTGGAAGAACCACAGTGTTGGTTCTGTTGGACTTAAGCGCAGCATTTGACACTGTTGACCATGATATATTAAAGCGACTGGAGAGCTGGGTTGTACTCTCTGGTACAATACTTAATTGGTTCGAATCCTACCTAAAGAAGAGGGATTTCTTTGTGTCAATAGGCAACTTCTCATCAGAGTGGACAAAAGTCACATGTGGAGGACCTCAAGGTTCAATCCAGGGACCACTTTTATTTAATAGCTACATGCTCCCACAAGGGAAAGATTCTTTGCGGAAATCATAAGCAAACATCAACAATGCTCGTGCCTTGTTTGCCACAGTTGACAGATTGACAAACTTGCCTGTGTCTGTAACACCTGAACTCCACTCTACCAGGGCCTGCAATGATGCCAACTTCTTTACAGAGAAAATTTTTAAAAAATTAGAGCATTCATCTGCACATCAACACCAAATCCAATAACAATGTTATGCCCAAACATAACAAATGCAGAGAAAAAGCCTGAATTTCACCAACTCAACCATGAAAACTTAGAAGAAATTTTGAAACGGTTAAATTCCTCCTACTGCTGTCTTGATATCCTACCTACAACCTTTCTTAAGAAAATTCTGCCTGTCATTGCATTTGACCTGATTCAAATAGTAAACTTGTCTCTCTCATCCAGTGTGTTCTCCCAGGCTTTAAAAACAGCAGTCATCAAACCACTGTTAAAAAAAAAACAGTCTTGACAAATCACTATTGCAGAATTACAGGCCAATCTCTAACCTTCCATTCATCAGCAAAATTATTGAAAAGGCTGTGTTTAAACAGTTAAATAGTGTCTTAACAATGACCAACCACTTTGATGTCTTTCAGTCCAGTTTCTGTGCTTGCCACAGCACTGAGACTGCCTTCGTCAAAGATATAAATGACATCCACACAAATACAGACTGTGGAAAAACCACAATGTTGGTTCTGTTGGATCTTAGCGCAGCATTTGACACTGTTGACCATGACATATTATTGAATGACTGGGGAGCTAGGTTGGAGTCTCTAGTACAGTACTTAATTGGTTCAAATCCTACCTAAAGAACAGGGATTTCTTTGTGTCAATAGGCAATGTCTCATCGGAGGGGACAGAAGTCACATGTGGAGTACCTCAAGGTTCAATCCTAGGGTCCCTCCTATTTAATATCTAGCTCCTACTAGCTCAGATTATAACAAGTAATAAGATTAGCATCCATAACTAGTAGTAAGCTACCATATCTTAGTAGTAAGTGGAACATTGATCGGTATTTTCAAATTATATTTTTTGATATTTGCTTGATTGATTTTTATGTATATTTGCTTTATGATTGTAATGATTTTGCTGTATACTTGATCAATGTTTTTATGATGTGAAGCTGCCTTGCTGCTGAAATGTGCTATACAAATAAACTTGACTTGTCTTAATAAACACATTCATCAATACCTTAGATTTAGAGCAAAAGATTTGTAGTACATAAGACAAAACAGATGAATATTTCAAAGGTATCATGTACTTTCTTTGAATAAAACCTCCACTGGGATAAATGGAGTGCTTTGCTGGCAAATTCAAGCATAACACATCCACCTGACAGAGCCGCCCACCAGCAGAAATTGACCTCACTGCCTTCTCAAAGCTGCTTTATTCGTGTTGAGCCTGCAGTCGGGAGAGGAGAGAGAAGAAAAGTCTTGAAGAAAAAGAGTCTGTAAAGTGCAACCCTGAGCTGTAACTCTGAGTTTCCTAGCAACATGTTCTGTGAAATAAACCAAACTCTCAACAATCTTTTTTTTTTTTTTTTTTAATTTGCTGCGGGTTTATCTTTCCTTTCACTCAGACTCATTTCTCTTAGGGTAAAGCTTGGGGTTTCTGCTTTTCTAATTGAACAGGTTCCTGTTAGTATGCATAATCCCTTAAAACTAACCAGCAAACACATCTTTCACTCCGTTGATTTGAACAACAGCATTTGGTGAACAATTTGCATGTTTTTTTCACTGTAATCTCTCTCTGCTTCAGTCCTGTTGAATGTTAAAGCTCACAGCTCTGTCATTTGTCCTCCTTAAAAAAAGCCAAAAGAAGACAAAAGCATGAATGCATAATTAATGTAGTGAAGCTGCATTTTTAATTGTTGCTGGTCTTCAAAGTTGCTCCATGGCATTGTCTCTTGTTTCAAGCCGGCTGCTTCCGAAGGCAGAACTTCATTCACATCTTTTTAGGACTGGAGCACTGCCGAAGCACCGTGAGACAACGCTTCAAGCTCGCCTTTTTTTCTCAGGGTGTCTGCCTGTACAATGGACTTCCTTAGCCGCCACACAAAAGAGGCTGGTGAATGAAAAAGAAACACCCAAATTCAATGGCATTCCTCTTCACAATGCACTCTGAGAACATGTGCCTCTCCCTCTTTCACTCTGCCTGTATTCCCCCTTAGTACTCTGTGATGTTTCAGGATAATGTTAGAGAATCAGGAAGTGATATATTCTTGCATCAAAATAAAACAAACCTTATGAGTGTGTGAGAGTGCCCTTTAAACCCCTGTCCAGCTCTGTTAGACTCTATAAAGGCTCGGTATCACAAAACCTTGTTTACCTATAAATGAAAATCAAGTTTACTTTTGATTAAATTAAAATAAGTACCATATGCAGAATACCACTGAGTTTTGAATGATTTAATTGTAAGTCATAAAAGTACTCCAAATACAGTTACACTTTTCTATCATTCCTACCTTTTTCAGTACTTGCATAAAACTTAAATCTGGTAAGATCTCTATGGAAATACCAAGGCATCATCAATTTAAGACCATAAATATCTGTGCAGACTACCCGGACAGCCAGGCATGGAGGTAAGAAATTTCCTGGGCAGGCTGTAATCAAATGTCACACTCGTATCTAATGAAGGAAAGAGTACCATCAAACACAAGAAAGTTAAGCAAACAGAAGGAAACGTCTGATTTGGACATAATTTGGTCTACTTATCAGTGGGCTTGTAACTGGTTCAATTAACATTGTCATTAATTAACATTAATGACATTGTGCTGTGAAAAAAGCTGTGTATCCATGTGAAAAAATGGCAGAGAAATCAGGGTTTGAAATTCTTTAAAAAGATTATTTGCAATCCAGTTATTTTGTTTCATTAGAATATTCTCTGGAGAAGATTTGAATTTGGGATTCAGTTTTGTGCAGTTTGTGAACCTCTAAATAGTAGCATTTATAGAACCTAAAAACAGAAACTTTATGGTTTATATAACTTCATTGCAGCCCTATAACAGGGACTAATAAAATCTGAATTGACTCACCAGGATAACATTGTCCTTAGCAGGGTCAACTCAGCACCCCGATCTATCCACTTAGGGCTGTGCTGCTCCTAAAACATCTGATCATAACATACTAAGAAGAAACTGATAACACACTACTCACCAAAAGTTGAGGGTCTTTGACTTTCTGATTAAACTTCCAGATGCACCAAAAATGCACTATGTTATTGAACTTAATTAGACCTTGTATAAACTTTTAAAGGCACTTTCCAACTGTCCAGTGCTTCTGTATTTATTCCAAAACATGATGTTCTTTTTTTTTTCACGCTCCCTGTCTTGGCATTTCAGGCATTCAAGTTGGTAGCCTACTAGCCCAGTAAAAACCCTTGTACTACACTTTGCTTCGTACAGAGAGTCTGGCCTCTCGGCTGTTGAGAAGCAATTGCTTCCTTGAGGCATAGGCTCAATTAAGTCTTTAAATTTTATCTTATCACGAATGTTTGCCCATGATGTATGTAATGCACTTGTTCAATGCTATGAAGCTTCCCAGAAATTGCCTACGCTGTAAACAACCATTCTCTACTGCGAAGAGGGACATGCTAAGCCGAATGAGATAGCCGCTGATGTTAATTCAATATTTGGAAGCATGGCCAACATGGACTTAACAGCTTTGTTCACTTCCTCTGCTGGCATTGCTAAAACTACAAGCTAACTATAATTCTAAAATCGACATCATCGTTCACAACTTCTCCTTCTGCTCACTGATTGGCCTGGTTGAAATCCGAGAAAATGGAAGAAACCCCAGACTAATCTGTAAGCGAGATTTGAATCAAGCAGAATAGTGCAGGAAGGCAAGCTAGTAGTCTACATGTGCCAGGGCAGTTTTGCTCTACAAAAAAGGGTATTCCAAGATGGAATCCTAATCATGTGATTAATTTGATTATCAGGACTGCATCCAGAATCAAAGTAGACAGGCCAGTGTGTGTGTGGGCGAGGGTAAAAGTAAAAGTAAAAGTAAATGTGTTTGTATTGAATGGATGTATGTATGCAAATTTGTCACCTGGTGGTGCAAAGTTGTTAGACTGGTGATAATAGGTACAACACCTAACATCTATCTGACCACTGCAGGGCTTCAGACAGCAATTCCTCATATGGAGAAGTTATAAAGAGAGCCACAAAAAGACATGAAAAGTCATAGTAGTGTATATCCATGCCATGCTGATGACCCCTTTTTTGTAAACGGTGAACTGCAAAACAATATAGTGAATGAAACTCAACTCTATAGACACAATTAAAAGAGATGAGAAGCACCTTTGGTCATCTAGGACCATTAAAAACTTGTTACATCAGCATGGTTTATGTGCTAATTAATCTGCAATCATATGTGACATGTGCCATCTTCTTGAATGGGCCCAGGATGCATTTGCATTGGACAAGGAACCAGTGGGCTTCAGAGGTATTTTTATGTTTATCATTTTATTTGTATACATACATTTATTTTCTAATTCCAAATGTCTCCTGGAGAGACAGTTTTGGGCTGTCAGAGAATATTCTTCCTCTGTTTAATGTGTTGTTCTTCATGTTTGAGATTGGCCTCAATGAGCGAAACTGGAACGAAGCCATTCATGTTGCCTTCTAAGTGCTAAGGCACTTAGAACTGCCATTTTCTCCATATCTGCTGCTGCCTTCTGGAACTCTCTCTCCCCAAACACATCTGTCACTGTACAGATCTAACCACATTCAAATCTCATCTCAAAACACACCTTTTCAGAACAGCTTTTAATGTATGATTAATGTCCAGTTTTATGCTTCTCCTGTTTTTTTTTTTCTTTTTTTAATGTTCAGTGCTATGTATTGTGTTTTCCTTTTATGATTTTGTTAGATGTACTTAACTATTCTGTTTGTAATTTTACTTGATTCTTGTAAAGTGTCTTTGAGTTTTTAGAAAAACAGTATTCAAATAAAATGTATTATTGGGGCTTGCCATAGCAATGCATGCATTGCATTGAGGCACCTATTACTCTCCACCTCGAAACTGCTTTCTCCGTCAATGCGGCCCGAACCGTAGCTGCACCCCCACAATATATATATCAAAAATTCCGGCTCGTTCTCGAGATGTGTGCTATTACTCAACTTTTCCTTTCGAGTTACCATGGCGACATAATTAGCGAAAAACTTCCCCATACAAAGTCAATGGAGCGAGGTCCTGAAGACATCCTAAAAACCACTATTTTTGAGGATTTACTGTGTCATCATGGTTTTGCCTCCAAACGCCATTCAACACTCAGTTTGTAAATACGTCCGTGCTGCGTTCAGAGGTGAAGACAGTATGTTGACACGCACACTTTGGCAGGCCCATTTTAAATTTCTTCAGAAATTTTCTAGTTATTATTATTATTATTATTATTTTCTGGATGACTGAGAATCTACACCTTCATAATGAGGAGGTGAGCAAACCATGACAAACCCACAATTTCAAGACCCTTCAGTATCTCAGAACAGAACTTGTCCATTCCAGGTTCTTTCCCAGCATTTCAATACCATGACGATATTTAGACTCTCCTTGTCCCAATCTCATAGTTTTTGGCAATTTCCTGACCCACATCCACAAACACTCTCAGGAGACAGAAGACATTTTAAAGGGGCATTTTACAATGGAATGAACACTGGATTGTTCTTCGTCCAGTGGAGTGTAGGTGCTGGAGACCTGGAGGCAGATATACAGTGATAAAGGCGAAGGTTGACCAGAGCAGAATAATGAATATGAAGAAGTGGTGGAGAAAGAGGAAGATTACTAGTTGGTGGGAGCGGATATATGCCAGGGAGGAGTGAGTGGAACCCGGAGTTGTTGACTTGGACAGTGGTAATGAGTCAGTCGTTCATAGAGACTTGGAGCTGGATGATTGAAACACCTTAATTTTTAAAGTAAAACTGTGAAGGTAAAAAATGAAATCAATCTGAGGGACTGATTAACTACGGTTTCTGTGTCAGTGAATAAGAAATGTATTTAGTATTATCTCTTCTGTATAGGAGCCATAACAAGGGCCAGGACCAGTTCTACAGGGGCATTGGACCCTATTGGTCACTGACTAGAACCACCCATGGACTGCAGGTCTGTGTCTGGTGCATTTCTGGTTGAAACATGCTTGTTCTTCATTCGTTGAAGTTACTCACAGTGGGTAGAGTATCCAGAAATTTTCCTCAAGTAAAAGTAAAAAGTATATTGTAGTAATACTACTACCAATCCCCCTCCCCTCCAAAAGTTACTACCCACCAATGATCACAAATGTTAATTAAACTGAACAGTATTTGTCTGCTGGCTGTCTAATGGCATGTTAGGAAGCCGGATTATCCAAACCGTTAAACCACACTAATTAAACAAATAGTAAAATTATAAAATTTACTTAATGATCACTGAACACTGTATTCCTCAGAAATATCAACATTAAAAAAAAACAAACAAAAAAAAAAAAAAAAAAAACACTTAGAAACACCCTAACACTTAGAAAGTTTGAACAAAGTTTTTAAATCTAGGAAATGTATAAATTAAAAAATATATATTTTCTATTTACAATATTTATTTATTTACTGGTAATCTATTAGCCTGTTTTGTTGTTTAAAATGACCATTTATATATAAGCTCAACATCCTAAACAATCAAACCACAATGGTCTAATAAAAGCACAAATGAAAACCAATCAATCATAACATAATGTTCCACCAAGAACTGTGACTCTGACACCTGGGTCTTCTGCAGTCTTACTTGTCTTCGGTGTTGCTCTCCATTCTGTGTGATATTAGACAGCACCATGCGCCAATGAAAACACTTACTGACACCTCTTAAAATTTGGCCTTGTATTCATCTCCACTGATGCTGTTCAGCCTGGGATGTGCGCCTTCCCACTTACGTCTGTATGTTTGCAAGTGTCTTCGTAATAGAGAACGTAGTGGAGCACCGGGTGGACATTTTAAAAAGACGCGGGTGCTGAGAGCAGCGGGGTGTGTGACAACAGCACAAAGCAGGCAACACTGGTCCATAGCGAGCTGGGGGTCCTGTGTAGGTCTCGCCATGACAGTTTTGCTAGCCTTAATATTTCCTGTGTTTTATTTTGTTCATTATTGCTACATTTAGTGTTAATGTGTGTGTGATGTGTGTATTGGACATTCATGAAAATACGGAAAAAAATCGCGTCCCATATCAGTTTAATACGGAATTCAAAATTTAACTGCCAAATAAAGGACGATTCTGTATTTTGCTGGACTGGTGGCAACCCTAGATCGGGCATTTCTTATCAGCTGTGGCTCAAACCCCAAAGAAAAAGAACTTGGTCAATGAGATGCCATCTATCCATTCAAGGGATTCTTGGGTGTCTTCCACCCAAGAAATCTTCAACTCATTTTCCAGAAAATCTGATGTGACAGGCAGTATAATTCGATTCAAATTCAATTCAAAAACACTTTATCCTCATGGGAAATTAAATGTTGATGTAACTCATTTAGTCAAGGAGTTACTATAGATGTTGATGGCTGTGAGCAGGAAAGATCTCCTGTAGCGGTCCGTTTTACAACCAATCTGAAGAAGCCTTTGACTGAAGAGACTGTGTAATAACAGTCTCATGAAGAGGATGTTCAGGGTTGTCCATAATTTTCTTGATTTTATGCAAAATCCTTCTTTGCATCATCAACTCCAGAGGTTTCACAGTCATCCCCAATCCTTATCAGGTTGTTGAGCCTTTTTAGGTCCATTCCATCTCCCAAAGCCTCCACCTAGAGTCCTTCAGTGTCAGCATTAGGGTGTCGTACTTCAGTAGGTTTAACTTTGGCTATGAATGAATTATAATTGCTTATGGCAATTAATAATAAACTAGTAATTTAGATCAAAAATTACCAAGTCAGGGCACCATTATCCTTTTAAAGATAAACAAAAATATATATTATAGCCAAAGATTTCAGTCTCAGTTATTATTTATCATACCTGCCTGATAAGGCCTAGGTTTTAAAATAATAGATGAAGGCACAAGTCCAGCACTGGCGTTATCCGAACAGCAATATGCTACACATATATGTGGAATAAACACAGACAACTTCTCTCAAATATACAAGAGTTTATTAACAAAATGGATTCAACTTTACAGTTAAGACATATCATTTATCAAACTCACTACGCTAGTAACACACACCATTAAACTATTCAGAGACGAAGATAAAAATAATGAAACTAAAACTACTGCTGGGTTGGAATCTTGTGACCCAGATGATGCAGTAAACTAAGATGGGTGGCAGGAAGTCATTTGCTCCAGTTCAAAACACAGAGAAATGGATGAGTGAGTACGCTAAAGCCTTACATAGGCTGGCATAGACGAGATATTGCAAAAAAAAAAAAATATGTGTACATTTAGAATATGACCCATATAGTCTTTAAAAAAAAAGACTTGTCAAATAATCAGAATGATATCGCCAGCCAGATGAAAGCTTCTAAAAGCCTCGAAGCCTACAATTACTTTTGTTTCAGGTTGGGTTATTTAGGATCCAAAGAAGCTTCAAATGGCTCTCTTAATCTGCACATCCACACCAAATCCAATAACGATGCTATGCCCAATCATAACAAATGCAGACAAAATGGCCACATTTCAACAACTCAACTAGCGATGCTACACCGGAGAGGATCAACAGCACACCTCCTTAACCCACTATCTCCCCCACGCCCCCTCTGCAGGCAGAGAGAGGGCCTGCTTTTGAGACTATAAAAGCTTCGAGGAAATTATAAATCAATTAAACTCCTCCTCCTGCTGCCTTGATATCCTACCTACAACCTTCCTTAAGAAAGTTCTGCCTGTCATTGCATCGGACCTGATTTAAATAGTAAACTCATCCCTCTCATCTGGTGTTTTCCCACAGGGTTATCACTGTTAAAAAAACAATCTGAATAAATCACTAATGCAGAATTACAGCCCAATCTCTAACCTTCCATTCATCAGCAAAATTATTGAAAAAGCTGTGTTTGAACAGTTAAACAGCTTCTTAACAATGACAAACCACTTTGATGTCTTTCAGTCTGGTTTCCATGCTCACCACAGCACTGAGACTGCCCTCGTCAAAGTGCTCAATGATATCCACATAAATACAGACTGTGGAAGAACGACAGTGTTGGTTCTGTTGGACCTCAGTGCAGCATTTGACACTGTTGACCAGGATATATTATTGAAGCGACTGGAGAGCTGAGTTGGACTCTCTTATACAATACTCAGTTGATACGAATCCTACCTAAAGAAAAGGGATTTCTTTGTGTCAACAGGCAACTTCTCATCAGAGTGGACAAAAGTCACATGTGGAGTACCCCAAGGTTCAGTCTTGGGACCCCTCCTATCCTCCCATTAGCTCAGATTATAACAAGTAATGAGATCAGTTACCACTACTACACAGATGATACACAGCTCTATATCACGATGTCACCAGGTGACTCCGAACCCATCCAAGCACTGAACAGATGCTTAGAACAAATCAATGAGTGGATGTGCCAAAACTGTATCCCGCTGAACAGAAACAAAACCGAAGTTATTATCTTTGGACCTAATGAGTCAGTGCGCAGCTTCAATTATTACAGCTAGAAACTAGTGATCATGCCCGAAATCTGGGTGTAATGATGGACTCAGACCCGAACCCACAGTGGCACATAAAGACAATTACAAAGTCAGCTTTCTATCACCTGAAGAACATTTCCAGGATCAAAACACTAATGTCTCAAAAAGATCTAGAGAAACTCATCCATGCGTTTATCTTGAGTCACATTTATTACTGCAACAGTGTCTTCACAGGTCTGCCTAAAAAAATCAATTAGACAGCTGCAGCTGATCCAAAACGCTGCTGCTCGCAATAGAGCACATCACTCCAGTTCTAAAGTCCTTACACTGGCTACCTGTACCCCAGAGAATAGACTTTAAAATACTTCTGTTAGTTGATAAATCACTGAACAGCTTAGCACCAAAATACATTAAAGACCTGTTGTCATTGTATTAACCTTCCAGACCACTCAGGTCTTCTGGTTCTGGTCTGCTCTGCATCCCCAGAACCAGAACCAAACATGGAGAAGCAGCTTTCAATTTTTAAGCACTAAAAACCTGGAACAAACTTCCAGAAAACTGCAAAACATCCGACACACTGAGTTCCTTTAAATCAAGGTAAAAAACCCACCTGTTAAGAGTTGCCTTTGATCAGTAGTAAGTAGAACATTGAACTATATTTGCTTGATGATCCTAATGATTTTGATATATTGATATTTGCTTGATGATTTTGATAATTGTGGTGCGTATTTGCTTGATGATTTTGATGATTTAGTATATACTTGATTGATGTTTTTTATGATGTGAAGCACTTTGAATTGCCTTGTTGCTGAAATGTGCTATAGAAATAAACTTGACTTGACTTGGTGAAATAAAAGAAAAATACTGAGAGATAATAATAATAATAATAATAATAATAATAATAATAATAACAATAGCATATCACAGTATGTGATATGTTATCATAATATCACAGTCATTCCACCTTTGAGCTAAAAAAACGAGGTTTTAACAGCAACACTATGACTTGTCCTCACACATGCAAATCTCCTCTTGGCACCTTTGAAACCAGAAAATTAAGCCCATAGTCTGACACAAAAAATACCTCCTGCTGAAATTAATTAAAAAACAAATACAAAAATAACAACTTCAAAAACAGCATCTTTTTCAGAGTGATGGCAGTAGTTTATACAGTTGGTCTAGATGTAGCTTAACAAGGATGTCTTATGGGCTAACATTGGCTTGAGTGAGTTGGGAGCAACAAGTTGAGAGGGTTTGGCCAACTATTGTTAAGGTGCACATTTGGCCTTACTTCATCCTGGCCAAAAGCTTACCATTCCAATTCTTTTGATTAGCACAAAGGGCCACAGCTAAGGAGTTACCAAGACCTTTTCCAAGAACCACAGCCTAATCCTCCTGCCCCAAACATCTGAGCTGGTTTTACGAGAAGAGCAAGATCCCTTTTTCTTCCACAGTCCATCCTCTGCCGCTTCAAGCTCCACCTTCTCTTCTGTTGTTTATGTTCTCCAGTGAGAAAAAGGAAGGTCTTTTGTAGTGGGCGATGGTGTCACACAGACACAAGACCAGAGGCTACCAGTCGTCAAATGGAAGCTCTATTTAAGGCCTTTCACTGCACTCACTGCTCATGTCGACACAGGGAGAAGGGGGAAACTCACACATAAAAAGCCTGTAGACAGCGGACATAAAAGCCAGCTCTTCACATCAGACACAATTGACTCTCAAAGCCAGAGTTTCTGTGAAAGTGGAAGGGAGTGTTTGATGGGCTGTTGGCTTAATGTTTTCAAATGAATAAGGCCATCAGTATGTCTCAAACAAGCTGTTTGTTTCACAAGATCCATCAGTCTTTTCCAATTTAACTGAAATAAACATATAAACTTGTCAAACAATTGAATATTGTACATTGTCATATGACAATTGTTAAGAATTCTTTTGAAATTCACTTTTTAAATAGACTAAAAAATACCTGAATTCCTCTCATCTTGTGTGCTCTCTGCCACCCTAATAGCTTTAAAAAGAACTAATTTTGTAGCTAGTCAGAAAATCTCAGTAATTCATTTTTAGGAATATTTGCCCATATAATTTACTTAAATGAATCATAAAATAAAAATAAACCAACACACTATTAAGCCAAAAGAAAAGTGGAACAGTTGTGGAGAAAAATATATATTTATTCATGAATAATGTGTAAAAATAGAAAGCTGTAAAAAAAAAAAAATCTGATGCAGAATGACATCAAAAAGGTCTTCCCACACATAATAGTCCAACAATAAATGAAAAGCAAGTTACTGGTGTTAGCAATGTTACTGGAGTTGAATTCTGAGCAGAGGAAGTGGAGTATAAAGAAAAGGAGACTGGTGTGGAGGCACTCATGGCTGGCTAAAAGACAACAAAAACATCAGTGGTAGTAGTCCTAAACTTTCTAAGAACATTTCTTGTACTGCTTAATATTTTTCCAGGCATTGTTCATCGTAAAGAGAACTAAATCGTTGGTCCAGATTTTAATAAGGATACTTGCGCAACAAGGATTTTATCAAAGATTACAGATAATCACACAATGTGAACCAAGCTTTGGTGAGAAGCCATGTGCAGCCAGGCAGTACTTGTCTATATTGACTTCACTAACATTGAAAACATGGATGTCCAGTTTTTTTATTACATATTGTGTCGCAGGACATTCAAAAGACAGAAAGTTTAGGTTTAAACTTAAATGAATTTCTATTGTTATTGAATTATCCAATAGGAAAATTGTTTGTATTAATGATATAGGCCATCATCAAATGTAAATTAAAAGGCAATTAAGAACTTCAAAATTTTTTCTATCATAAACATACAGTATGATATAGCACATTACATGCTCGTCCTGGAGGAGTGATTGCTGCAAGTCAGTGACTCTATGTAATCTGCTGGGTTTTCTTAGACCGAAAATCAGGTGAGAAAACTTTTTAATCAATTTGAATAAGAAACAGAACTTGACTGCATTACTTCATTACTAGGATCAAACTGGAGTATGTGTACTTGACTTGAAATCTGTCTGTATGATTAAATTCAATTGACTTTTTTTGCAAAGGGCCTTGAGAAGACAGGTGTCTTGAATTTGCACTATAGAAATAAACTAAACTGAATTGAGTTGGCAAATAAGCTACATCTCCTCTCCACTCTGTTGAACTCCTGAATGTACATATTATGTTACTCAACACAGTGGATTACCTTAATAAGGATGGCTGTTTATTGGAAAAGGTCGGCACTAAAGCAAAGGGAAACCAAAAGATGTCAATAAGCTCTTATGCAAGTGGTGATAGTAGCACTACAAAGTTAGCAAAGAATCTTAAAGATAAAACACTGATGTTTGTGAGGAACTGAAAAGATTGCAGCTCCTGTATCTGCAACAGTGAAGGATTAAATATGCCAGAAGCACAAGATGACGTGAATTGTTTAAATATCATAACTGATCTTGTGAAGCTGCTTGCTGAAATTGGTCAGACAGAGCCATTATCCACAGTGAAACATGTCCTGTCATGACATAGGGTGAGAGGCCACACAGCAAGGAGGAAGGCATTACTCCAAAAGAAACATAAAAAGCCAGATTACAATTTGCAAACGTCCACAGGTACAAAGACCTTCACTTTTGGAGACATGTCCTGTGGTCTGATGAGACTAAAGTGGAACTGTTTGGCCATAATGACCATGTTTTGCTGCAGGAGGACATGGTACACTTCATAATAAAGATAACATCAAGAGGAAAGAACATTATGTTGAAATATTGAAGCAACATCTAAAGACATCATCCAGGAAGTTAAAGCTTGGACAGAGATTGGTCTTCCAAATGGACAATAACCCTCAGCATACAGATAAAGTGGTTATAAAGTGGCTTGAGGACAACAAAGTCAATGTTCAGGCATGGCAAACCCTGATCACAATCCTGTGGAGAAGTTGTGGGTAGAACTAAAAAGGCATGTGGAAGTGAGGCGGCCTACAAACCTGACTCTGTTCCACCAGTTCTGTCAGAAAGAATGGGCCACAACTCCAACAAACTATTGTGAGAAGCTTGTGGAAAGAAACCCGAAACATTTGACCCAAGTCATCTAGTTTAAAAGACAACTAGAAAATTTCTGAAGAAATTTAAAAGGGGCCTGCCACAGTGTGCGTGTCAACATACTGTCTTCACCTCTGAACGCAGCACGGACGTATCTACAAACTGAGTGTTGAATGGCATTTGGAGGCGAAGCCATGACGACAGTAAATCCTCAAAAATAGTGTTTTTTAGGACGTCTTCAGAACCCCGCTCCATTGACTTTGTATGGGGTAGTTTTTCGCTAATTACGTCGCCATGGTAACTCGAAAGGAAAAGTTGAGTAATAGCCCACATCTCGAGAACGACCCGGAATTTTTGATATATATATTGTGGGGCTGCAGCTACGGTTCGGGCCGCATTGACGGAGAAAGCAGTTTGGAGGTGGAGAGTAATAGGTGCCTCCATGCAATGCATGCATTGCTATGGCAAGCCCCAATTATCCCTGATACTGACCAAATGTATGTAAACTTCTGAGTTTGAAGAAAGTTAAAAACATTTTTTATTTTTATTTTTTATTTTTTTTAATGTTTTTGTTATATTTTCTGGCATTTAGCAAACAGAAATAATTTTGGTAATTGTAGCAAACCTAAAACAACAGAACTCTGGTCTGATTTAACTTCGGACAGTGAGAAAAAAATGTGGATGTGTCTTTTTAGTTGGTGTTAGTAAACTTCTGGTTTCAACTATATTAACATTCCTAGCATGTGTAATTCTTTCTCGTTATTTTTAGTTTTGCTCTAACTGAAACAATTAATATGCGGTCATACTGCTTTTATCCAGCTTTGGTGTTGAGTCCTTTCCATAGCATGGCCACCTACTCACTTCCTGTCATTGTACTTCCCTGTGAACATGTGAGTATGGGTCCCATATGGATTTTCCTTGGCTTTCAATGTGAGATCCACTGAAGTTGCCAAAATATAATCTGTACCAACAAAACCAGCTATGCACTCAATGTAGGTATTAGCTGCATCTCAAATGGGTATTAAGAGAATCAGCTCATATAGTGCTACTCATCTAAGACCCATATGGGTCCCACTTTTTCTCTCAGACTTCTCCAGCACATTCTCCTTACTGATTATTATATTTCAACTTGATGGTATTGGCTATTGGCTAATCAAACTGCTACATTATTGCCATAATTCCTCTGTAACTCTTTAACAGGATAACTGGCTGCCCCAGTTCCCCACCTTCCCCACCCCAGACACACAATAAAACTCGTGTTCTAAGGTGGGAACCACAAACACACAAAAATACATTTAGATGCACAGTAGTATGAAAATTCTTTATGAATATCTCACATTTAGAATGATCAGAACAGATATGTCTACATTACATCTACATTACATCTGATCTGACTAAACCTAACCGATCATCAAGGCCAAGACTTCTCAAAAGCCACTTTGTAGCGTTTAACTGTGAGGTGGACCAATGGTGATGAAGACAACTTGGGCTGTTGGGCTGTTTTGTTGAAAGACAAAACAAGCAGGCTTAGATATTTTGCAAGCAAGAGAACAACTGCAGAGTTACTGCAAAGCATTATTGTGGAAACGTTTTAGTTTTAATTGATTTACTTATTGGGATTTTCCAGGGATTTAGTTGATCATTTAAATGTTAGAGCACCATCTAGTGGAGTTAAATTTAAACTGCAGGTGTCTCAATAACCACAAAAGTATAACAGATACAGGATAAAATAAAAAATAAACATAATAACTATAGTACATATTTATCTATGAGATCTGACACTGTGTGTATAATGTACAAAAAATCTGAACAAGAGAGCGGAGCTCCACATGACTGAGAACCGGTAGGGCATTATGAAAAAACACATTCAAATTCCAATAAAGTTCTTATTTCAGTGTATACTAAAAAGCAAAGAACAAAATATGGCGGGATTTCTTAGATGTCTATCATTCATGTATGTATTTTTATGCCACATTTTTAAGTGTATGACCAGTCAAGTTCAAGTCAAGTCATTTGTATAGCACATTTCAGCAATAAGGCAGTTCAAAGTGCTATACATCATGAAAACATCATAAACACATGAAATGGTCACTGGTTGTGAAACCAGAAACAAACATTACATTTTGTCAAGTGCCATTAAAAAACAAACAAACATCACTATACATCAATGTTTTGTTAATTTAACTGTCTCCTAATTTCCCTGGAAATCACTTTGTTTTATGAATGAATCATGCTATACATATAAACATTCTTTGCCTTGTCTCTTGCATGTATTTTGTTTTATTGTGTTTTGTTTTATTGGGTTTGTGTGTTACTTCCTATTTGTATGTCATTGACGGTGAAATTGTTTGATCTAACCCAGACTTATTATAGATGTCACAGTAAAGATAAAATTAATAACACCTAAGCTCATGAAAACATGTAATAAATGTAGTCTTTTTGTAGTTTTGAAATTGAGGCTGTTGGAATCGTAAACTCAGCTCTGCGCTGTTGAAAAACCAATAGATAGCCGATGCTCCTTAGCCAGCACCAAGCTGCCGAGTGTAGCTCCCTATAGCCTTTTACCAGAGCTCACGTATGACAGGACATAGAAAGCATAGTCCTAGATCCTAGTCCATGGTTCACTACCAACCCTTCAGCAATTCTCACTGATTTTTCTCAATCCATGACCTGCCCACTGAGAAGCCAACTCTGGTAATGGCAGCTTCATAGCCAGAAACCTCTGATGGTAATGAAACCTGGTGATGCTAAAAGACTCCAAAGTTTTCACTGGTTCCCTACCAGTAACAAGTTCAGCAGCATGCAGGCATTCAATTGCTGGTTGTCCAGGTGGTGCCTATAAAATGGTGTGGGCTACGCTGATAAATGGCAAACATTTTGACGAAAATGTGATTTAATACAGAAAGATGGCATTCACCCTATTTTGCCTCTCTCCAGATCAGACCAGAATGTTGTGCTTTCTAGCAGCTTGGCCAAATTTATTAGTCATCCCAAACAGTGAAAACCAGACAAGGAAGCAGGGCTGTAGTTTGACACAGTAGTTCTGAACTGATCATGGTTCAGGAGCTATTATGACCCCTTATTGACAACCCAAGTCGAGGAAAAATGTTCTAACTGAATTTTTTCCTCTAACCCTTGATTAAAATAATCAATTCACCCTGTCAAATGCCTTTTGTATCTAATTATGCCCTCTGACCACCACCAGGAAGCAAGGCGGGTGAAGTGTCTTACCCAAGGATGGAGACGGACAGAGCGGGGATTCAAACTGGCAACCCATCGATTACAGGATGAACTCCTACCACCATCGCCCAGGATGTATATTATGAGGGGTTATCTTCTCAAGCCTTTAGCAAGTTACAAAATGCAGATGATCTGCTGAGCCTGTCTTATTCTGTGTTCAGAGTGAAGTTAATATCTCCTCCCACCACTAGAGCTGTACAAGTTGAACGGTGATAAAACCTGTGGTCATCCACATTTAGAGCATAGACATTAGCAATACAATAGTTGCTGTTTATGGAGCTGTTAATAATTATGTATCTCCATTCTGGATCAAATGTGCTGTCAGTGTATCATTGTATGAAATAAAGCAGCCACCTCTCTGTTTTGAATCAGAGTTAACAACAGTTATAGGAAATTTTGGAGCACTTAGTACATTCAGTGTTTCACAAAAGCAAGGTTCCAAAATCCAGGGTAAGAAACAAAACCCAAGCTTGATCTAGCGTAATCAGTTCATCCTGGCTTTATCTGCTTCACGAAGGCCACACCAGGCTCAGGAGGTGTGGCTATGTCAAGCCAAATAATTCAGTTACGTGCACATCCACAGCTTTCTTTAACAGACCATGCGACTGATCACAGTTTCTCCCTTGATAGATGCACATTATGTTTATGATGTAAATAAGTACTTGTTTTTAATATTGTGTGACTTAAACTGTGCATTTGTTTAATTATATGCCAAAACTAAAGTTATTTTAAGTTGTAAACATTTTAAGTTAATGGGGTTTATTGCCATTAAACCTAAATATTTATCAGTAAAGTGTCATCCTTCATTGGGGTGGGTGGCGGTGGGGGTGTATGCTTCAACTTCTATGGCCTAACTTGATTACAACACCTTTGCTTCTTTATCAACGATTTCTCTAATTCCCTCAACACTGGAATAGTCTATTAAAGGCCTTTCTGTCAAGCTTAGAACAACATCTGTTCAGAAACACAATCAAACAGTAACAATGTCCACATGGATAATTCTGAAATTGATAATATTCAACATCATAATGTTAAAATAATAATAGTATTGACTGAATACCAAAATGAATCAGTGGTATTTTAATGCAGGCTGATAAAAAAGACCAAAACAGACAGATACGAAAACAGAATCACTGACAAAACACATTGGTTTCTGATTGGCGTGACCGCTAACTGAACAGATAAGGCACCAGGATTAACTAAGCCTGACTGTTAGCCTGGTCTGGAGCAGGACAAACTGCGATGGTAATTTATGTGCTGCTGCTAGTCTTAATTCAGACAGGATATCTGTAAAATTCCAGTTTAATTCACTATCTTGGTTTTGCGAAATAGCCCACTGGAGTAGGAAGAAAATGTCTGCGAGAGAGAGAGATAACCGAACAGGTTGTGTTTTTGCACAGCGGAGTACCCCCGGGTGCACAGGGAGAACAAATAAATTCCATGCAGAAAGACCCCAGGCCAGGATTCAACCCAGGACCTTCTTGTTGCAAGGCAACAGTCCTACCAACTTTGTCATCATAGTGATTTCATATCATTAACAAATGAAGAGGTCTAAACCAAGTTTGTAATGTAAATAAATCTCTGTGTTTAGGTAAGTTTGTGTGAGACAAAGAGATTTCCCTCAGTGTATTATATGCTTGGTGGGCTATCAGGCTTTACTGCCCCCACCGCCAGGCTAAGCACAGCTTGTTTATTTATAAGTGTATTTTTTTTATACACGGTAACAGTGCTAATGAAGGTTTATGGAGTATTCCTGGTAAAATCGGTTGAAGCACAATGGCAACATCTAGAGTTCAGTAAGAGAATACACTTTTTTTTTTTTTTTTTTTTTTTTACCCAAACCCCCAAAACCGCTGCCTGTCTCTACCTCTTTACACTTACTTCAAATAATGAAACATGTCACGGGGAAAGGGTCAAAAGACGTTAGACTCTGTTATATCAAGGGTGATGCACCCTTTTCCACCTCCGTGCACCTCAGGATCGTTTCTCTCCAGTTCCAAGACCCAACCACTAAAACCAGCAAAGTATTTACCTTGTGAAATAATGAGAAATGGTTAAGTATAAAATCAAGATTTAATGCCAAAATTATCAAAGCACAAAATGTACAATGAAACAGATACAGAGTGACATTCACCTTCAGTACCGGGCTTCACTTAGCATATCTTAAGGATGAACCAAATGAAGCAGTGAGCAAATTGCGAGTCCTGCTTTTATCTCTGCCTCCCTCTGAACCCTCCTAAAGGGAGCCATCCTCTGGTATCAGTTTATCCTGGACTATGTGTTGCGCCTTATGTGATATCAGCTGTTATGTTGTGTGAGCTGTAGCAGTGAGCGGTGCGGCAGATAAGCAACTAAGTAGGGCAGATATATTTAATTAGAGCAGCAAAGATGATTAGAAAAGGCCACAAAATCATACATCCATAACAACTCCTTTTTTTGAAAGGAGGAGCAATGGTGCAGACGAGGAGTCTACGTATTTACCTGCTGACCAAGGGAAGCGCACTGACATGGAAACGACCTCATTAACATTAGCCGGACCACAGCTAAATGAGGCTGAGCCACCTTCAGCTACCACGGGAGTTAACACGTAGTCAGAGCAGCCTTCTGAGAGCCATAGCAATACACATCGAACAAGTGGGTTTAACCCAGAATGGTTAGTTGACCCAAAATTCAGCACGTGGCTTTACAAGACCAAATATGGTGAGCATATTTTGTACTTTGTGAAAATATTAACTATATTACACGTGCTAATTTATCCTGGTTTAACAGTAAGATGATGCGATTAAATTCAACATTAGATATGCTTAGTTTTGTTGTTGAAGTTTTTTTTAGGTAAAAGTAAACAGTAAATAATATAAATACATTACATTGACTAAAATTAATCAACCAATCAATAAATAAAATGTAACATTGCTATTGTTTTTCATGTTCTGGGGTTATCAATCACAGAAGCCTTTGAGCCAGTAATAAATATCGAGCATGAGGCAATAAATGGTGGGTTTAAATGCCTTTACTGGCTAGTAAAACATGACTTTGCCCACCATACAGATTATGGAGCCTTGGTCGATCTTGCTAAATTACTTGGATGTGATTATTCCTCCAAACTTTAGGTAGATTATTTAATTGTATATTTTGTGGCATTGACAAAGTTTTCAAAATACTGTAAATTGTGTGTGTTATGGTATTTTTTTTTCTCAGACTGACAAGAGGGCCAATTATAGATCCCACAAAATTGTTAAAAAGATGTTGGAGATCCTAGCCAGAATTGTGGAAAACCCGATTCTAGAGGCCATCCGACTCTCTACTGCCATTGGTCTCGAGGTGGATGAGTCCACAGATATGTCCTTGACCTGGCAACTGGATATACATATAAAGGACTTACTAATTTTACAGTGAATATAAACGAAACCTTATGCTACATAAAAGAAAATAATCTTAATAAAATATGTTGTAGGTACTTAGACAGAGAAGGTCGGCTTTTCTGTCAGTTTCTTGACATGGTGCCACTAAATGATGGGAAGGCAGATACAGTTGCAGAGGCCATCTGTGAGTTGATCACAGTCAAAGCCATACCAACAGATCAGATTTTTGGTTTGGGGACAGATGGTGATGCTGTGATGACAGGTAAGAACTAAAACCAAGTATTTGAGGTATAGTTACTATTCATCTCCAACGAAGTACCTGTAATATCTATTAAGGGCACCAGAATGGTGTTGCCAAACAGCTGACAGACTCCTGGCCACAGGTAGTTTCTGTGCACTTGTGCAGCACACCGCCTTGCTCTTGCATGCAAAGACGCTTCAGACAATGTGCCATTCCTGAAAACGTTCTGAGGGCACCTTCAAGACCTGCACGTTTATTTTGGAAACAGTGTCAATCACACAGCCATACAGAAAGCAGCTTCCAGTGGACAGCCTAAAAATAACTGTAAGCAATCTTAAATTTTCCTTACTATTTCAGACAAACTGTTTGCAAAAATGAGCTATACAATTTCCCTGCCTTGCATTTAGCTACATTTTAAGATCATATAAACAATTATTTGTAGGATAATTTTCCACACCACTCTCTCTAAATCTCTCTGTCCTTTGCATATTAGGAGGTGAAGGTCACAAGATGGCTATCGCAAGACACAGCTATCTCAACTCTTCTGAGGAATCTGGCAGCTGTACTGGCAGCTCTTGTTGAGGAGGCAGAGAAAAAGGACCCTGTAGCAAGAGGCCTTTATACAATACTGTGTGACATATAGGCTTGTGGCTGCCATCCACCTCCTGGTGGATGTTCTTCCCCACCTGACATGGCTTTCAAAGCTTTTTCAAAACAAAGATGTCAATTTTTTGCTAACAGGAAATATGTAAGTTGATTTTTAAAGACTACTTGTTTATGGAAAATTATGAAAAGCAAATTATAAGACAATGTATCTTTAATCTAAATAGGTGCCTATTACAATTGAGGCCATTCGACAAATCAAGGAGGCAGGAGATGAGCAATCTGCAGGGTCACATCTCAGTGTGTTGGAAGAAAGAGTGAAATGCCTTAGCATACAGACAGAGGAGGAGAGGAGAGGCCACAGGGGTGATTTTGACCTCACCTCTTTTTGGACACGTTTTTGCACTCAGGTCTTGAATATCCAGTGTTTCCAAGTACAAACTTTGACAATATTATATAATTATACAACTAACCTGTGTTTTATCTAATTAAAAAAACCCAACATCTTTTCACAAGGTAATGGAGCCATACTTGGACCATCTGATTGAGCACCGTGAGAGGAGATTCCCAGAGATGAACATCCTTGCTGCATTCAACATACTCAGCCCAGAAGCACTGGAGAAGGGGGAAGATGACTTTCAAGAGAACGTACAGCTACTTGTCAAAAATTTCCCACTGTGGATAAGAGGGCAGTACTCCAGGAACAGACCAGTTTCAAAGTCCATGTTGGCCAGGGCATGTTTAAGGTAAATAGTAGAAGCAAAATGTCTAAGAAATTTCTTTAAAAGTTTTTTTTTTTTTAATATTCATTTTTTTCCCTTAAAAAGTTACTCCAAAAACATTTGTTTTGTCCTCCTAGGACAAGTCACAGTTGGAGGTGATGCAGGAACTGGCCTCTGACTTTGATGAACTGAAGGTCTGCTACCCAAATCTGTCTCAACTCTCTGCCATTGAATGTACAGTTCCAGTCTCAAGTGTCAATTGTGAAAGAGACTTCTCAGCTATGAACAGGGTGAGTGTTTTGTTTTCAATTTTCTACTAGCAGTTTCTGTAGCTATACATTTTATGTCAGTTATGATTTATTTTCAATAGTTAAAAACAGACCTCAGAAACAGGCCTCAGGGGAAAAGCCTCACAGCCTGTCTGCGGATCAGAATAAATGGACCTTCTGTGGCTGACATGGACTACGAAAAGGCTCGACAAGTATTCTTTGTAAAACCCAGACAGATCACATGTTGTGATCCAACATGTAGCCTGTGCCACAAAAAGCAAAAGATCAAAGCACTGTACAGCAGAGCACATCTCTGTTATTGACGTGAAAGGGCTGTTGGTGCCTTGTTTGCACTTTTTCATTTATGTTAATTTATTTTATTTCTAAATGTGACTTTTAAATTAGGATTCAACTTTGGGCAAACAATTGGTATTTATTTTGTAGTTTTTGGTTTCTTAAAGCAGTATTTCAAAAGTGTGCCTTTTTGTAAGACTGTAGTTGTGTAAATATTTGTCACTAATGTTTTACAATATCACTTAATAAATAGCCATATTTTCAACTGTCCTGTCAACTTTAAGCTTTATTTTACTAATACACGGTGGGCCGCCCTAGTGCCACCTACCACCAGGCTTAGCCTTTTTTCTGGGGGAAACCCTGGTGTGTGTGTGTGTGTGTGTGTGTGTGTGTGTGTGTGTGTGTGTGTGTGTGTGTGTGTGTGTGTGTGTGTGTGTGTGAGTTTGCAAGACAGTTTGTTGGTACCTTGTAAAGTTGCCATGATAATATGATTGTTTTCAGAAGGTTGAAAATAATAACAGGAAGGAAGGAATGAAGTTGACCAAAACATAACAAACAGAAAAAACAAATTGCTATTAATATTGTTAATAGTAATTCGGCATCTGAAAGGTCAGCCTTCTGGGCAATGAAGTTATCTGTTACTTCTCCACCAGGACTGAGACCTTCAAATGTTTACAGAGTAAGCCAAATCATCCTTAATTTGTTATCAGTTATTAATAACAAAAATCCTGAAGGTGTTTTATTGTGGTTTAGTGGTACAATGCAATGCAGTGTGCAATAGTATTATCTAAATTACAGCGGTGGATGATGGTGGTGATGATGGTAGGAGTTCATCCTGCAATCAGTGGGTTGCCAGTTCGATCCCTGCTCTGTCTGCCTCTGTCACCCACCTTGACTGCTGGTGGTGATTTTGGTAATGGTGATTACCATTACCAAAACAAGTAGAGATGGAAAATGTGGCAATATTTATAGTTATTTACTACTGGAATTTAGTTGGAAAATCATACCTCATCATTACAAATACTGACATCAATGTGCTGTAACAAGATATTAAAAAGCTGAAGTCAACCATTTTAAAAGAGAACTAAAATCAAATCTTAAACTATTGATATCGCATGAATATCATTTAGTGAAGCACTTCCACAAAACATTCCAAGGACCCATTTCTCTGATCTAAAACTTAAATAAGTTATTAGCGCTTTTGTAACATAACAACTGTAGGTAACATAGCTACTTGATTGTGCTGAAATGGCACTGTGTGCCTGGAAAATACACAATACCCCCCTGCCCCCAAGATACACATCTAAGTTCTGCCCACATAATTAAAAATATCACTACTTCCCCTCAAAACTATGTTTCTGCTCTCAAACAGCGTGGATTATGAACAGAACTTAACAGCTTGTTTTCTCAAACATTATGATGGTCTTTGATGATAAGCACCTATCAATCCACGCACTACTGCCTCCTTTCTTCTTGGAGTCTGTGCTACTGCAGATAAAACACAGAGACGGGTTAGAACTATACTGCAGCCGAGCGGATCCCTCTTACCTGACTCTGTTCCCTACACCATTAACCCATCTCTCCCCTGCAGCTGGGCCCAAACCACATGCTATCCTCTACTCCTGTTTGGACTGCACCAAGACAAATCCATATTTTTGCAACTTTTCTCCCTGCTCACTGATTTTGGCTCTTAATTCAATTGAAGTAGTAAGACTTCCTATTTAAAATATCCCACCATTAAAATGATGTATGTGATGTTCTTGTCTTCTTGTGAGTGTGTTTGATTTCAACAGATTTCACACACACCACTAACTGTGTTCTGTGAGGAGCCAATCATAGTTATTTTTGTGATTGCTTGCATATTAAAATGAGAAAATATTCCTCAATTGTCAACAAATTAGACTCATGCAACATACACCAGCCCAGATTCTCACATCTATCAGCACAAAATCAGCATCATACATTTTTGCAAAAACACCAATCCCATTTTCTACTTTAGAGTCAGAAAATATCATGATGTGGGTTTCTTGCCTCTTCAAACCACGTTTTTCTTGTGATCAGTTGGTTAAACACATAAATATGTTGTGCAGACATGCAAGAGCTTTCTGTATCCCTTCTGATTTCTGATGAAAAATGTTGACTTCTGACAAGATTTTTTTTCCCCCAAAACACAGTTACACAATTATTTATAAAATATGTCCACTCAGTAGAACACCCCACATCATTTGCAAAATGGAACACTTTCGGTAAAAAAAAAAAATGCATTAATTAAAACTAATTTGTCAACACAAGCTCACATTTTTCTTTCTGTGAAATTAAGAATGCATTGAATATATTGAAAGTTTCTCGCTGCTGTGTTCACCTAAAAATAATCAGAAACAAAGTAAGACAGGTGCAATAATAAGGACTCTTCTTTCAGATCTAACCTGTTGATTCTTGTTTTTCTATTCTGATTGTCTTTATACGGACAATAAAACAGAAAAACTCTTTAGTGTAAACGTTGGATTATTTCAATAGTTATATGTAACAACATATATTTAAGACATATGTGTGTTATTTTTTATCAGATTTTTACTGAACTGAAGACAAATAGCGCTGAGGAACCTGCTGCTGACTGAAAAACTGATGTCTTTAGATTTGGTGCATTTTAGTTAAAACTAATAAAAAAAAAAAAAATCATATTTTTTTTAATCTGCTGAACACCTGTTAGAGGTGAAAAATGGAAAATTGTATAATTTGGTCACTGGCTGATTAATGAAAGCTGCGGTATTGTAACTATTACAAAAATATGTTTTTTACATATTTGTTAAAACTGTCACTATGTTGTGACAGTATGTTATGACACTGATAATCTATGAAAAGATCGATCTCACCACCTCCTCCCTGAGCTGCTTTTGCCATGTGAAGAAATGCACCGCTCCCGACCAAAACCAACCAATCAGAGCCAGGAGGAGGATCTTAGCGCTGTCACTCAGACTCATTTACTCACTGCTAAGTGTGCTAATGGCGGAGAAACAATTTGCCGTTGCAGGAAAACTGTTTATCTGTTGTCATCGGTGGCCATGCTAACTAGCCTAGCTTCTGCGAGCTGCAGCGTAGCAGAGAGCCAGGGCGGAAGGAGAGGGGGGAATGAACAGCGCCACAGGCACGTGTTTGACAGCGTGAAGACCCGCCTCCTGGCTCGGGTTGGTTGCTTCTAGATAGCACTGGGAGAGGGCAGAGGAGCTCTT
Source organism: Anableps anableps (assembly GCA_014839685.1). Taxonomy (NCBI): domain Eukaryota; kingdom Metazoa; phylum Chordata; class Actinopteri; order Cyprinodontiformes; family Anablepidae; genus Anableps; species Anableps anableps. The sequence goes on from CM026073.1 coordinate 1,103,388, forward strand.
TTTTTTTTTTTCACAGATTATCTGTCTCATAAAGCACTGTGTCATGACATAGTGACAGTTTCAATAAATATGTAAAAAAATATATTTTTTTCATAAAAGTTTCATACTGCAGCTATAAATAACATGAAATGAATGAAACAAGTGAAATACGAAAACAAATGGAGAAGCACATTATAAAAGTCTTGGATGTTTAACAGGTTAGCATAAAGTATTACCACATCATGATTTATGATTTAACATGGCTGTGGTCTGATGATTTGTTTTCAGTGTTCAGACACACAGAACCCACGTTCTGTTGCCACTTTCACATGAACCTTAACAGGAAAACTGCCAGGCTTACTTTTCAACCCTATTACAATAAAGACACATGACTACAAGAATGTTTGTTATAATGGACCCTTCTATGCAAGATAAACATTGATTTGAAATAAAACTGCCCCTCTCACCTTAAAGTTGATCATCTATTTTCTTTAAACCTTTGTATGTTGAGTCAATGCCATTTTAATAAGAGTTAAAACTGAGTTTTAACATGTAAATCATTAAAAGGGTACTTGGACAACTGTACATAAAGCTTTAAGTGTTGCTATTAGAGAAGTTAAGGAACTGTATGTGAACACAAACACCACTTTGTTCTGTTTACTGTGAGAACTGACTTTTGAACCCTAAATGTTGCTCCCAGTCAAACATATGTTATCCTTTGGGAGCCTGACAGCCTGGGCTCGGAGGTCTTCACTTCCTTCCTTTGCCTTTGCATGATTCTTTAAAAGTCTAAAAATATGCTGACAAGCGGATGTCTCTGCTATGTTACATAAGCTTGGAGGATTAAAGTGTTAAGAAGGAGAGGTTGCACAGAAATTTTCTGGATCTTGTTTCTGATAAAGTAAACAGTCTTCGAAAATGGAACAGTTTCCTGGAACCGTTTCTCAGAAGGAAATTTAAGTAGTTCAATGTTTTGATCACTTTTTAATACACTTGAGGGAAATGTCATCAGCTTCTCAGAGTTCCTTTCAAAAGCTAACACCAACAAAAACGAGCTGTCACTTATTCAAACTGTCACACTGAGGAAAAGAGCAACATAGTTAATAAGAAAGTCTTCTCTCAATGTCTTCATCAAATCTTTGTTAAACATTCCTTCCCAGTGCGGGATTTGTTTTGTAATGGTGCTGTATGATAATATCTTTGCCTACAAGCTAACAGTTGTGGATATATTAAAGAATAGTAGATGTTTTTTTTTTAACTAAGAAAGTTTCATTTTTCCTTAAGTGAAAAATGAGAACACCCTGTGTACACACCTTGATGTGTAATCTTTGCTTTTATTTATCTCTGGAAAAGAAAGTGATTTAACTAGCGATAACCACCAAAACAGTAACCTTATTTTGCACATAAATCAAAAGTGACCAAAAAGATGAGTTTTCTAGAAAAAGTTAAGGCACCCTCCTGGGGTGGCCTAACCCCACATCTATCTCTCTGTCTCTGACACCTGTCTGTAGATTCTGCCTTATTTTGTATGCAGATGAGTTCTCATTTCTCACAAAAAATAATTTGTTGTTCTCTGGAGGTGAGGTTTCAGGTCACATGTTGCTATATTTTGCTTCATGTCAAACATGTCCTCTACTGTGTTTCTTCTATGTTTTATCTAGCAAACCTCAGCCTTGCTTTTGTGTTTTTCTTTTAGAGCAAAGTTTGCTCCTTTCACTCCTCCCAGGAAAGCTGAACTTGTGCAGTCTCTTTCTGTTTCTGCAGACACACACTTTTATATCAAAGTATAGCTCAATTCAACAGTCAGGAGCACCTAACTAAATGTCTGAGATTTACAACAGTGAACAAACCTAGCATACTCACATGCAAAAAGACAGCCAAATGAATTTTAGGAAGTCTGTTAATTTGTGAGAGTCCTATCATTGTTTTTATGCTTTTATAAGCTATTTTTTTGAAAAGGTGTATGTGTACAGATGCAAAATGTCAACATACAAATAATAATAGTTAAATAATAACAACTTAATTGAAAAATATTGTTTTTCAGTTGTTAGCACTGTTGTCTTACAGCAAAAGGTCTTAGGTTCAAATCCTAACTTCCTCCCTTAGGCCAGACACATACATGTTAGGTTAATGGGTCTCTCTAAACTGCCCTTAAGAGTAATAGTATGTGTAGATGGTTGTTTGTTCTTTATGTTGTGCAATCCTTTTACTTGGTTGTTTTTCATTGTTAGAAACCTGAGCAAAGGATCAAGAAAAATGTAATTTAATAAATCAAATCATTGCAACATTTGTACAATTTTCATAAATTTGTCACACAATAAGTTTGCTAATTCTGTCTGATGAAGGTAGCCCTTAAAGCTGCAGTATGAAACTTTGTGCCGCTCCCGACCTAAAACAGCCAATCAGAGCCAGGAGGAAGGTCTTAGTGCTGTCAGTCAACTTCACTTACTCATTGCTAATGTGCTAATGGCAGAGAAACAACTTACTGTTCCAGGAAAACCGTTTATCCATCATAATCTGTGGTCATGCTGAGTATTGACCAGGTTAGCCTGAGTATTCACCAGTCTCTGCTAGCCACCGGTGCAGAGCGCCAGTGTGGAGGGAGCGGGGAGGATGGGCAGTGCTCCTCAGCAGGTGAGTGACAGCGCTAAGATTAATTAAGGCTCTGATTAATTGTTTCTAGATAACACTGGGAGAAGGCAGAGTAGATCGATTTTTTTTTTCACAGATTATCTGTCTTGTACCATTCTGTCATGACATAGTGACATTTTCGACAAATATGTTGAAAAATATTTTTTTTTATAAAAACTACATACTACAGCTTTAAACACACAGTCTGTTCTCCCTCACTGGCCCAAGAATATGATCCTCTCCTCTACCTAAAGTTTCAGTTTGGATCATATGGTCCAGTCAAATTCTACCACTTCTCTGCTTCTGGTGGCTCCCACAGGGGAGTTGTGGCTACAACCCAGTAACTTGCCTTCATCAGCGTGTGTGTGTGTGTGTGTGTGTGTGTGTGTGTGTGTGTGTGTGTGTGTGTGTGTGTGTGTGTGTGTGAATGGGTGAATAAAAAGGAAATCTGAAAGTAATTAAAATTTACTTTAATCTGACCAAGATCAGGGAAAATCATGCTCTAAACATATAAAAAAAAATATTTTATTAATTCAATCAATACATTATTTTCTTTTTTTCTTTTGCTTGTTCAGTCACCTAACTCTGACCTAGACCATAGATAAACAGAAGATCAAATGAATGATCCTCATTTCTTCTCAGGTTCTCTTTTGGGGTTTTGCTGGAAATTTCTCCCATTTAACAGTTTCTAAGCCTGACTCCTTTTTTTAATCTACATGTCTTTGATATACCTGCTATTTAGAAGGCTAAACTCTGGGTGGGAGAAGGATTCCTATGTTTGTTGTTCATATAAGGATTTCTCAGCTGAGTTAAGTCATTTGTTTGATCGTGTTTGTTCAGAAAGAGGAGCTGCATGTGCACCATTTCCCCTCACACTGAGCCATAGGACAGAAGCTGATTACATAATGGAATCTGATACTCAGGCATCTGTATGCTAGTGTCTGTTTGTGGATTAATGTTTTTGTACCTGCATTAACTAATTTGATATGAGCCATTAAAAATATGAAGGAACATATAACTAATAATTTCAAAAATGTAGCTTAATTTAAATTTGCTAGAACATTAACTTGAAGGAATGTCTTTGACTTCAGGATGTGTTTGTTCTGGGCTTAGACACTTCAGACTGATTCCAGATGTTTATGCATGTAGATATATTGTCTTTATGGACATATGTTGCTTCTTTCCAGCATGTTATGAGTAGGTTTTTGTTATTGGTACCAGTTTTGCTGTGGTAACTTGTACAGCACTTTAATAGCACGTTTACATTTTATTAAAATCACTTTAACTTGCATTTCATTTAGCTCTGCACTTTAAGCATAGATTTCCACATCAATACCCATTTGCACAAAATAAGTTTTAATGATGTATTGAATATTTATTGAATATTTTTAATAATTAGCACGTAGCCTTTTGCTCCGGGCCCTGCACGGCTGCACCTCATTATGAAGTGTGGTGGTTGCCTGTGAGGAGAATAAAATTATTACTTGGAGCAAATAATCTAATGTCTGATAAAACTTAAGCAAATGTTTCTTTGTAAAGAGGAAGAAGTTGCTGGATGTTGTAAGTTGTGATTTCCTGTCTGTCTTTTCTGTGTTCCCTCCAGGGTGTTTGGATAAATGATTCCCTCAGGGGTCCGGACACTATTTAAAGGAATCAGAAAGGGTGACGAATTTGTAGACATGGGTTTTTGGTGTTTTCATAATGATGTGGAGGTGTAAGGTAAAATATAAAATATTTAGAAAAAGTAAATAGTAACATGTATATATTTGTATTTATTAAAATGTATGTTGTGTGAATATATGAGTAATGTAATTTGGTAAACTTCCTGTGAGTAAATAATGGTTTAGTCCTTAGACTAAAGTTGTGGCAAATATAGACGACTTAACCCTTGCTGCTTCCACTATACTCTGCCTCAGCCTTCATCCCCACTTTGAATCCAGAAGCAAAAGGATGCCAACGTCCGGGCCTGTGCTTACAGCCCAACACCGTGCAGGACAATTGGTGTTTGCTGAGGAACACCAAAATTGGCAGATTCACCATTGGCGTCCTGTGCTCTTCACGGATGAAAGCAGGTTCACACACACTACAGAGCCTCATTTAGACTTGTCTTGAGGAATATTCAGACGTTGAAACATCCTGTCATGTTATTTTCCACTTTCATATTGAGTATGAATCCAAATCCAGATCTCCATGGCGTAATAATTTTGCCTTACATTGATAATTTTTGTGTTATTTTCTTCTCAATCAATTCCACTGTGTTAATAATAAAGTTTTTCAATGAAAATATTTAATTAATTGGGATCTATAATGTGTTATTTTGGTTTTCCCTGTAATTTTGTGAGATATATATATATATATATATATATATATATATATATATATATATATATATATATATATATATATATATATATATGTGTGTGTGTGTGTGTGTGTGTGTGTGTGTGTGTGTGTGTGTGTGTGCTTTACCACTTACCCATATGGCCCCCCCAATTTCTGCTTTATTTTTGTGTTTAAACATTGAACTTACTCAAGCAAATAAATTATTAACAGGGTTTTTGTCTACATCTGTTTCTAGTAATTCCTTACATTTTCCTTTCACACTCCATTCTGCCTTGTGTTGTTGTAGATTTTGATTGCTGCAAACTTTTGCAAATGATTTTGCTAAAATTTCAGCCTTTCCCTTATTTTTCATGGCATTATATCATTTGTTACAATCGCTGTAAGTTGATGTGGTTTATGAATTTCATTCCTCCACTTAATTGAGTTCCCAATCTGGTGAATGGGAGTGGTTCGACTAAATGTACTCCAGAGGTTTCACCAGTGTATTCTTTTAGCCTGCCTTGTTGTTCCCCTCATAAGCCTTTTCACTCTTCTGTGTCTATTTAAACTTTTCTAGTTTCTTTCAGACTGAACGCATAATTGCTCTGACTGCCCTGCTACACTCCTGATTCCAACAAGGACACATTTTCTTCTCTCCCCTGATAGACTTTTGGGAATGAATTTATCTCTAGCAGCTGTAATGAGCTCTGTTTCCTGTTTATCTTAGACACAGCCTCTTTAAAGTGAACACTTTTCTGTCAGGACCCTAGGTTGAGTTGGGTTTTCATTATTTGATTTTAGTTTTGATTATTTGTTGTTTTGTGTTCCTTTGTCTCTTATTCTTTGATTAGTTAACCTAGTTGCTGTTTTACTTTAGTTCAGTCCTTTCTTATTTATTCTAGTTTTATTATGTTTATTTATTCCTTGTGTCTAGTTATTCTTTGTTACTGTTAGATTAATTCTCTTGGTTGCCCTGTGGTTTACTCCACCACGGTGCTAATCTCTCTCTCTCTTCAGTCTGTCTTCTGCTCTCTCTCCCCTCACACCAGCAACCTGTCAGCCAATCAGCCCCGGTCTACTGTTCCAGCATTCACTCTTACAATATTTAGTGCGGGCTCATGTGTTGTTTCATGGGGGGCCTGGGGTTGCTAGCATAGGCCAGGCAGCTTGGCAGGCTCCCTGGTTCCCTGCCCTGCTTGTCACTCTGATGGAGGGGATGTCAGCCCTGCTGATTGGGGGTGCCGTGGAGGGTCGTAGAGGGTGCTGTGGAGGGGTTGCATCCTTTTTCAGGTCTGCGGCCACTGATGTTTTGGTTGGTTGGTTGGATGGGACTGGGCTTGGTGATGGTTGTCCCTGGGCTGACATTGGAGCGATGGTGACAACGGTTCGTTTATATGGTTGAGGAAGCATGGTGAGGGCTGTTGCCCCCAGGTGTGGGCCTCCTGCTGGGGATGCTTGGCAGAGGAGTTGATCCTGTCCTGGTATTGGGTCAGCGGGACTTGGTGTGGTTACGTGCCTCTATGGCATCTGCCCGGTTGTGGTTCGTACGGCGCTGGGGTGGTGTCATACTGGACTGTTACCTTGCCATTGTGGCACGCTAAGGAGTGGGGGGGTTTCTGAAGTGAGAGCTGTGTACTGGGCTCGCGCTGTGAGGGTCTATTCTCATTGGCTTTTTGGGGCTAGAGCTCCCCCTCCCCCATGGATGGGAGATTTGTGGCCTCTATGTTCGGGGGCATGTGTTTGATGTTTGTGGGCTGGTTGGGGGTGGCCCTTTGTGGGGACCAGTGTGTGTGTGGGGGGGTTTGGGGGGGGAGTCCGTGGGTTGGGATTAGGGCTTGTTGGGGGTCGTGCCTGGGATTGCTCTGGTTGGCTGGCTCATTGGGACTATATGGACTCTTTCTGGTCCCATCTCAATTTACCTCAAATGCTGGCACCATCTTGTGACATTGAGGGTAGGTCAGAACGTAAACAACTATGGCTGAGTACACAGAAGCAGAGGAAATTGTGAGCGATTTAAGCGAAGATTTGAATGATTTATCTGCCATTTTGGAGGAAGAAGCTAGATCAGGTGATGAAGATGATGGAGCTGGTTCTACTGAAGGACTGCAACCCTATTTATTTGAGTCAAGTCAATTTTATTTGTATAGCACATTTCAGCAAAAAGGCAGTTCAGTGCTTTACAACATAAAAACATCATAAACACATCAAACAGTCACCGGTTGTGAAACCAGTAACAAACATTACATTTTATCAAGTGCCATCATTAAAAACATCAATACACATCTGATATGTTAGTCAATGTTCCAGTTATTATGGGTCAAAAATAGCTCTAAACAGGTGGATTTTTAGCCTTGATTTAAATGAATTCAGTGTTTCAGCTGTTGTCTGGAAGTTTGTTCCAGATTTGGGAAGCATAGAAGCAGAATGCTGCTTTTCCATGTTTGGTTCTGGCTCTGGGGATGCAGAGCAGATCAGAACCAGAAGACCTGAGTGATCTGGAAGGTTGATACAATGACAACAGGTCTTTTTTTTGGTACTAAGCCATTCAGTGATTTATAAACTAACAGAAGTATTTTAAAGTCTATTCTCTGAGCTACAGGGAGCCAGTGGAAGAACTTTAGAACTGGGGTGACGTGCTCTATCTTCCTGGTTTTAGTGAGAATGCTAGCAGCAGCATTCTGGATCAGCTGCAGCTGTCTGATTGACTCTTTTTTTTTTTTTTTTTTTTTTTTTGGCAGAACTTTTAAGACACTGTTGCAGAAATCATTGCAACTAAAGATAAACACATGTATGAGTTTCTCAAGATCTTGTTGAGACATTAGTCCTTTAATCATGGAAATGTTCTTCAGGTGATAGAAGGCTGAATTTGTTATTGTCTTTATGCATCACTGAAGGTTTAAGTCTGAGTCCATCACTACACCCAGGTTTCGGGCCTGGTCACTTGTTTGTAATTGTAATAGCTGAAGCTGCGTACTGACTCTAGATCGTTCCTCTTTAGGTCTAAAGATAATAACTTCAATTTTGTTTCTGTTCAGCTGGAGAAAGTTATGGCACATCCACATATTGATTTGTTCTAAGCATTTGTTCATTACTTGGATGGGTTCATAGTCACCTGTTGACATTGTAATGTAGAGCTGTGTATCATCTGCACAGTTATGGTAACTAATATTATTTCTTGTTATAACCTGAGCTAATGGGAACAAATAGGTATTGAATAGAAGGGGTACCAGGATTGAATCTTGAGGTACCCTGCATGTGACTTTTGTCCGCTCTGATGAGAAGTTGCCTGTTGACACAAAGCAGTCTCTGTTCTTTAGGTAGGAGTTGAACCAATTAACTGCTGTACCACAGAGTCCAACCCAGCTCTCCAGTCGCCTTAATAATATGTCATGGTCAACAGTGTCAAATACCATGCTGAGGTCCAACAGAACCAGCATTGTGGTTCTTCCACAGTCAGTATTTATGCGGATGTCATTGAACACTTTGACAAGGGCAGTCTCAGTACTGTGGTGAGCATGGAAACAGGACTGAAAAACATCAAAGTGGTTGGTTGTAAGGAAGCTATTTAACTGTTGAAACACAGCTTTTTCAGTAATTTTACTGATAAATGGAAGGTTGGAGATTGCCCTGTAATTCTGCAGATTGGATTTGTCCAGACTGCTCTTTTTTAGAAGTCGTTTAATTGCTGGTTTTTTAAAGCCTGGGGGAAAACACCCTATGAGAGGAAGAAATTTACTATTTGGATCAGGTCAGATTCAATGACTGGCCGAACTTTTTTTAAGGAAGGCTGTAGGTAGGATATCAAGACAGTAGGAAGAGGAGTTTAATTGATTTATAATTTCCTCTAAGCTTGTATAGTTTATAGTTTTATACTTTTATAGTTGTAGTTGAAATGTGGCCATTTTCTCTGCATTTGTTGTTTTTGAGCATAGCATTGGTACTGGATTTGGTGTGAATGTGCAGATTAATCCTCTAATTTTTCGAATTTTCTCTGCAAAGAAGTTGGCAAATTCACTGCAGGCCCTGGCAGAGTGGAGTTCAGGTGGTAAGATCACAGGAGGATTCATGAGCCTTTCATGTTGATGTTTTTGTTTATGATTTTTGCAAAGAATGTTTCCCTTACATGTTTTAGTTTTAGTGATAGCTTTGCATAGATTTCATTTCTTTGTAGATTTCATAATAAACATGAAGTTGAGTTTTACACCATTTATGTTCAGCCCTACAACAGGTTTCTTTCACATCTCACTGCTGGGGCATTTCACCACAGAGATTTCTTTCTCCCAGACATGACCTTCATTTTAACAGGACCAATGGAATCGATGATGTCTGAAATCTTAGAATGGACATTATCCACTAACTCATCTACTGGGTTACATGATAGAATTGAGGTAGAGGAGTATGTCATTTATGACCTTTTATCTCAATTCCCAAATATTCAAAAGAGTCAGATTTGCCAAGGAAAACCTTTTCACAGTTTAGTGAATCATTAAATATTGTAGCAACCCTTCCATCTCTCTTATGTTTTCGGTTCTCAGTTTAAAAATTGTAGTTAGGAGGTGTTGATTCAATTACTACAGGTGATTCATTATTGTTATCCAACCATGTTTCTGTTCGAAAAATAACATCAATAGTAATGAAGTAATGAACCAGAAGTCCTTTCGTTGATAATAATCTCATATTTAGCAGAGCCAGTTTAAGTGACTTGATTGTAGATGATTCTTTGATTTGAGGTTGCTTTATACGTCTGAGGTATGGATTTAGACCACTGCATTTAATTTTTCTGTTTTCTGTCAGTTTTCTTTTCGTGAACCGGACAGGTATTCTCCTGCATTGTACTGCTGGGGGGGCAGACAGATTCTGGACAAACATAGGTGTAACGTTAATGTCTGGTTCCCTATTTTAGACTTCAGATATGCAGGGTTGAGGTGGTCCTCGTGGTTCTGTTGAAGTATAGCATGCTTTTAGGGTACTCAGGAGAGAAGTACCAAGCAATACATGGCAGTCCATTTTCTCACTAAAGTTAAGAAACATCAGCCCAGGCGATGAAACTTCTGAACTGCCCTGACCCTGAGAAGACAGGTCCTCCTCTTGGCTCCCAGTAGGTGTTGATGAGGTGGGTGGGGGGGAGCCAAGGAGGGTGTGGGTGGGTACTCCCTATCCTCTCAGCTCCATTTCCAGCTGGAGTTCTCGGAGATGGCTTGTTTTGGAACATTGTGCACCTGCTGGGTTTGTGCTTGTCCTTCTACAATCTTTGCTGGGACAGTGATGTCCTTGTTTACATTGTCCTGTGTTTGGAGAGATGACCTTCTGTTGTTAACAGCGTTGAAAATATTGGCAGTGAAAAGTTTTTTCCCATTTTTATTTAAGCCGACTCTGTCTTGTCTGAAGAGATGATAGCGCTCCCAGAAAATCTTGTGATTGTAAATAAAGTTCATGGAGCTGGAGGAGCATTGTTTAATAAGCCATTTATTAATCATAAGCAGTCTGCTGTAATTCTCCTCTCCTCTCCGCATCCAGCTTTTGGTATTGGTCCACTGATAAACACCTTCATTTTCATATTTCTAACTGTGCTTAGAAGATGACTAAAGATGACTTTTTAGAATTTCCATTTTTTTTTGCTTAGCCAGGTCATTAGCTCTAATGTGAATGATTAGATTCTCAATGCTCAGCTGATCAGTGGTTAATGGGAGTATTTTCTCTGTTATATCAGACACTGTGTCATTTGGGAGGCAGATTAGTTTTGTTCTCTTGGTACTTTAAAGTCCATTCTATTGGCATAAATTTTGGTCTCTGGGTCACTTTAGGAGGTGGTTGTCTTGGTCTTGTCTCACACCTCTTATTGATGTTTGGAGGAGAGGTGTCCATCATAGGCTCCTGCTGCAGAGCATCAAACTTGTTTTTCAGTGGAATTCCAGTGGAGTTTAGTGGTTTTCCAGCTGGAGACATGACGGGATGTGTTATGGCTCAAGCTGGCTGATTAGTCCTTAGGACTGGAGTCAAGGAAGGTGGAATCATTTCAGCTTCAGCTGCTTGTTGTCTTTTCTTTGGTGCTGGTGTTGACGAGGGGATGTTTCAGCTCAATGCTGGCCTCACTGTATCGTCTTGGTGAGGGGTCCATCCCGTTAGACGTCTAGTCAGATCCAAATGATGAGATTTATTTTTTGGCTTAGCTCTGAGACAGTTCCAGGTGGGTGAGCTGCTTGCTGAGGTGCTCGGAGGCTGTTTGTTGTTTTGAAACATTGGTAGAGTTGTTGTTCCAGAACCTGCGTTGATCTCGATATTCCCCTCCAGTTGAGAAACCCTCAGTTCTAGCGATTGAAGTCTTTGTAAAATACTACTAATGTCGTCAGTGTCGACCAGAGGCATCTTGCCCTTGTTTATCTTGGAAGTAGAAGAAATAGGACAAAAGGTACAGTAAAATTAAAAATCCCACAGTACCTAAATCTGAAGTAATCCAGTTATGAGTGTAGACAATGTAAGAGTAACTATAAAAACTGGGTATATTAAATAACTTAACCGGTAAAACTATCAAATTAGGACAAGCAAGAGAAGGATAAGATGTTCCTCCTTCCAAGGCTGCCACAATGTCCAGCCATATCATTCTGGAAGCGATGATGACTCCAAAGTTTCTGGGAAGGAAGGGTTGGAGCTTGACATCAGTTGCCACCAAATCATTGAATGGTAATAAACGGACCTATGTATATAATAATTATTCATCTTTAGTTCTGGTTTACTTCAAGTAATCTAGTTACTTTAAAGTAACTGGTTCAAATTCTGGATGTGCTCCAACATATGAATGTTCTGACCATGGCATACAACTTGCAGCCAGTGCACATCACCTCACTTCGTCCAGTACCTGCTGCAGATGTCAAACGTTCTAATTTTTAGAATCATCTCTGCATCTCACAAAGCCTCCTGTTAAGTCATTTTTCTCATCATTCATCCTCTTACCTGCATGTAAAGTGTATGAGTCATTAAGACATGTCTCATTCACTAATGTCAGTTTGGTAGCATAACATATTTTATCACGCTATGATAAACAATTGGGGTACACTGACAACATGCTACCTAATGTCAAAACAACAAGACAACGGCAGCTAACATGACAATTAGTGACAGTTTAAAGGCAGGCTGGCTCTTTCTGCAGTCAGATTACGTGTGTATCCGCTGTGTTTAGAAACAAATATTCCCTCTGCATTTTCATTATTATTGTTAACCTTGTTTTTTTTTAAATATTTTTAACACTTTTGGAACTTATATGTGACAGTCTGCAGTGAACTGATCACTACAAAGAACAAGATGGAGTGGGAAGCCATCTGTTCTCTGTACTTGTTTCATCCCATTGATATGTAAGATTTTTATCTTTTTTTATCTGGCTTAGATAACTTGAGTACTGGCTTATCCAGTACCATTACTATGCCCAAACATAACAAATACAGAGAAAATGGCTGAATTTCACCAACTCAACCATCAAAAACTTAGAAGAAACTTTAAAGGTTTTTTTTTTTGTTTTTTTTTTTAATGTGTTCTGTCCGGCAGTATGGCACTCACAACTGTTGTGTGAGTGTCAAGGTGAGGCCCAACAGATTTACTTTCACAAGTGGAGCATTACTGCTTTCACCATGATGCACAGGTGGCAGGGATGCATTTCTCGGCATAACACCGACGAGGCAACTTTTAAAAATATTCATAATATAATTGTGTTACTTATCTATGAATGCCCTGTAAAGGTGGGTTTTATGGAAGATTAATTTTAAAAAACATGGCTTTGACACCTTTATTTAAACACGTTTCAGGCGAATGTTTTACAGTCACACTGATGAATTATGTTCTCTGTTTTGTGGTTTGCAATTAAGGGTCACATTCCTCACTTTTTCAGCCAACACAATAATAGTTTAAGGATTGTGTAACATTCAGTCTTTTGAACTAATAATAAAATGCTAGAATGGTTGCAAATAGGAAACAGTCTATGAGAGAAAGCAGTTGCATTCGCTTACAGTAAATTGCACAATGGTTATCAGTAGGCCTAAAAACCCATTAATAAAACATAAATTAAACAATATAACTAATATGTAGAATGTGTATAATATATTGTATGTGCCCTAAATGTTCCAGGAGGAAAGAAATTCAGGATGGTTTTTTTTTTTTTTGTTTTTTTGTTTTTTTTGGGGGGGGGGCTTCCTGAATTAATCGCTGAAAATGGCTCTCAACTATTTCTATAAAACATTTTCATAGCTAGATAGACCACATGAATAAACCATATTAAACACAAAATGTAGTAAAAATAAAAACTTAACACAATTTCACCCAAACTTATTAATAACTGGCAGATCTAGATTTAAAATCATTCAATCATTGAATAGGTAGGAAATGAGACAGGTCCTGTGTGTGCTCCTGATGCAGGGAAACATTCTGTCGTGAAAAACTACCTTGGTGGGAGACTGGCAATAGCTCATTTATGACTGGTTCTAATACATTTCTAACTGAAAAAGAATAGAATAGAAATATCCTTTATTGTCCCACGATGGGAAAATTTCTGCGCAAAAGCAGCAAAATGACAGTGACAGGCAATAACAGAGAAACAGACTCACAAAGATAGTATGTATATATACATATATATATATATATATATATATATACACACACACACACACACACACACACACACACACACACAAAATACTGTACAGTAAGGGCAAAATTTCAACAAAAATACTGTGTAGTTATAAAAATACTCCAGTCCAGAGGAATTTGCAACTGAGTTGGTTAATTAAAAATGTACAAGATGTCTCTGAGCATTAAAATGTGACAATAAAAAAAATGGCAAAGTTGTACAGATACTAGCATGGATATAAACACTTTGTAACCATCATTGTTCCCAACAAAATCACTGAGTCTAGCAGCTGCTAGAAGGAAGGATCTCCTGTGTTACTGTGTTCCTCAGTGTTACAGGAGCGTTACAGGAGATCCAGTCTGTAACTGGAGGAGCTCTCCACCTCAGCAACAGCTTCATGCATGGGGTGGGAGACATTGATGTTATTTTAGCCAGAGTCCTTCTGTCTCCCACCACCTGCACTGGGTCGAGGGGGGATTCGAGCACAGAGCTGGCCTTCCTGATGAGCTTATCTAACTGCTTCCTCTCAGCTGTAGATAACCTGCTGCTCCAAAATACAATCCCATAGAAGATGGCTGAAGCCCCTACAAAGTCAAAGAAGGTCTTCAGGAGCCCCCCCACACTCCAAAAGACCTCAGCCTCCTCTGCAGGTAGATTCTGCTCTGACCCTTCCTGTAAAGTGCATCAGTGTTATGAGTCTAGTCCAGTTTATTCTTCAGGTACCCAGGTACTTATGAGAGTCCATGATCTCAATGTCCACTTCCTGGATGTTCACTGGTGTCAGTGAGGAGGGTCTGCGCCTGCAGAACTCTACCACCAGCTCCTTGGTTTTAGCAGCATTGATCAGGAGGTGGTTCTGCTGGCACCAGTCCACAAAGTCCTGAGTTCACTGTCTGTACTCTGAGTTGTCCTCACCTGTGATGAGGCCGAATGTGGCAAAATCATCAGAGAACTTCTGAAGTTGGCTGCATGGAGAGTTGATGGAGAACTCTGCAGTGTAGAGGGTGAAGAGGAATGGTGCCAGCACAGTTTCCTGAGAGACCCCTGTACTGCAGACCAGCCTGTTGGAGACACAGCCCTGTGTCCTCACATACTGTGGGCGGCCAGTGAGATAGTCCAGGCTCCACTGGGACGTGTGGTGGTCCACTCTTGACAGCTCCAGCTTGTCCCTGAGAAGTCCCAGCTGGATGGTGTTGAAAGCACTGGAGAAATCAAAGAACATGATCCTCACAGTGCTTCCAGGTTTCTCCAGGTCGGTCACAGCTTGGTGCAGGAGGTAGATGATGGTATCATCCATCTCGATGCCAGGCTGGTAAGCAAACTGGAGTGGATCCAATGAAAACGTTACCAGGGTGTAGATGTTTGAGGACCAGCCTCTCGAGGGTCAGATGTGATGCGAGGTCAGGGCTACTGGCCTGTAGTTGCTGAGGTCCTTTGGATGTTTGCACAATGCATCAATAAAAGACATTTACATGCCAGCAAAAAGACCATCAGCAGAGGCTGAGATAATAATATAGTTTATTGCTGCAAAAGAAAAACTGTATTATAACCCCCTGCCACTATTAAATTAGTATGTATAAGGTTTGGTAATTTTCAAGTGTTTTATGAATGAAACCCAGATCATCTATATTCAGACTGTAAATGTTAACTAAAGTAATATGCTTAGAGTAAAGTCAGCCAATTACGATGAGAATTCTACCATTGATGTCAGATATGGTTTTGGAGGTGCTGAAAAGTTGACTGCAATATATGTCCTTTCCAACTGCAACGTAATCAAGCTTGATCAGATAGTCTGATTTGCATTTCTTGAAGAAATACCAAGTCAGAGAGCATAGATTTCAAGTGTGCAAAAACCTTTGCTCTTTTACGAAAATGCCCCTCACTATCAAGCTTACCACTGTGACCCCATTAACTTTAGAGTTACCTATCTATGTTTCGAGTGAGAAATGAAATAACTGCCCCAAACAAAAAAGCATCACCCCCCCACCACCCCGACTGTCATGTGTTTAGTGAGAAAGTAGTTCTACCATTTGTATTTTATGTGTCAACCGTACAAAAAATTATTTATGCATTACTATATATTGAACTACTTACCTCAAAAGCAAGAGTAAAGGAGTCTCTTGTAACAACTAATTTATGCCATTATATAGATATCAAAATTATCAAATTGAAAAAAAAAGAAAAAAAAAAAACAGCCAAAAAACATAAACAGGAGTTGAGGTTACCAGTAGAAGGGCCAGTGGGAGTGGATGGCATCCACCAAGCACAGCAAAACAAAGAAAAAAAGACCCTTAAGGCACCAGACACATGGTGAGACAACACCAACTCACGAGTCGCAGCACACAGAAGAGGAAGAGACTGCCACAAAACCAGCACCAGCACTGGACCTCAGCAACTGAAAAGGAAATAAAACAATCATTGGAATTAAAAAAACCCTAAACTAAAGGAATAAATAATAGGGAGATTACAATATAATAATTCAACAAAATATACCAAATAACTGCCAAAAATTAGTCGACAGCAAATGTCAGCCCAAACAAATATCTAAATTACATACAAAAACATCTCAAAGAAAATTAGATTGGCTGCAGACACAAACAGCAAAATAAAATGAAAAAGCTTAAAAGAAATTAACACTAGGGCATAACCTACTAAACAAAGGAAAATACTTAATTTAACATTAATGTCCAGACCAGCTGTGCGGCTAATTAATCATGCTGCAGTAAGACACCAACCAGATGCTTATAGACACTGTGGTGGTATTCCAAATAACCATGTCACAATACAAAAGACAAAACATTATTTCGGAGAAGTAAAGTCCGTTTAAATCTTTTTAAATCTTGAATGAAATAGAAGTCAATAACCTTTTGGAAAAATGGATTCCTAATCTATTCAACAGTTATCGATAATTTAATAACTGGAATACCAAGAAGGGTGGCTTAAATGGACACAAAGAATCTATTGTTTTGCTGTTTAAACGATCTCATTTGAGTCCAAAATACCATAAATAACAATATTAAAGGACAACAAATTTCATTTTTCTTTGGTTTTGGGGGTATAATATGATCCGTTGTGCACTGATGAAGCGTGTGAATGTCAAGAGTTGGTATCAAAAGCCCTGCTCATAGGCTGCCAGCTTTGTTTCTTTGATCAAAAAAAGGACGAATCAGAGAACAGTTTATCTTTCTACATAGGTTATCTTTCTATGTAATTCATATTCTCCAATAAGAGCACACTATCAAGAAAACAACCCTCCCCCTCCCCTTCCCTCCTCCCCCTAGCTGATACACGGACAAATTTAAGCCATGTTAGCATGTCTGGCTACTTCACTTAAGAAGAGGATGACTACTGAAAAGTAGAGCTGTTATGTCTGAGGGGGCTCAAAAATGGATGGAAGTTTCCATTTATTCCTGAAGGATGAGAGAATTAGAGAAGAGTGGCTGAAGTTCATTTATGGGAAAGTAGCACACAATTTTTTTAATTTTTTTAATTTTTTTTTTTAATGGAGTCAATACAACATACAAAACAGGAAATTATGAATGCAGTTATAACCTCAATTTGAGACTATGTTCAATGGATTTTACTGAAGATTTTCCCAAATATGGTTGTAGCCAATCAGAGTGAAGTCAACTAGGTAGAGCCACATATCATTACCGTACCCAACCGTTTTACTGAGGAGGGAAATCTGGCCTGCCGAAACAACCCCCTACTAAAAGGTGACATTTTTTTAAATGAAATTCTTTGGAGAATTGACTTATGTAGCAATATCAACATGAAGTAATTTATACAGCGATGTCATCACACCTTTAATTGTTTATTAGCATTAGTTGTCAGCTATGAAAGCTATATGCAGGTCGTAGCCGCATTTAACTTTCCGTCGTTAGCTTTAAGAAAATGGGACCTTTTAGAAAGTTTTATGGCTATTTTATAGCCTGGTAAAAACCAGCCCCTTGTTCTACGCTTTGCTTTGTACAGTGTCTTGGCACTCGACTATTGAGAAACGATTACTTCCTGGAGGCGTGGACTCTGTTGAATGATGTTTGTGACATTTATAGTGTGTCAGCTTGACCGTGAAGGAAGCTACGCTAAGAACCTTACCAGAACTTACTTGTGCTCTAAACAACCATCCTTGACTGCGAAGAGAGAAGTGCCAAGCCTAATGAGATAGCTTTTAATGTTAATTTAATATTTGGTAGTGTGACCAACACTGACTGAATAGCTTCATTCACATCCTCTGCTGCCATTGCCAAACTACAGGTAAACTACCATAGACAATAAATACAGCTAAATATAAATACGTATTCATGTCTATACAGACTACAATTCTAAAACAGCGCAGAAAATTGACGTCATGTTCACAACTCCTTCTGTTCACTGATTGGCCTGATTAAAATTCTACCAGAGAAATCTACACTAATGGGAGAAAGCCCAGACTGTGTTGTGAAGTGAGAGTCAAATCAAGCAGAATTGTGCAGGAAGGCAGTGGCCAGGCTAGCTATTTTATGTAACTTAGTGGCATGAAACAAAGGAAAATACCCCTAAAAGAGATCAGCTAAACCCTACTGGTTGATTTAAACCCTCACTGGAAGAACTTTTTAACAGTCCGAACTCTATGGTTAGCTGTGGCTACAGCATGCACAGTTTGCTCTGTTTTGAGCAGTTCTGGACACCTTAAAAATACACAAAACACTTAAAATGATCATAGTAATCTATTATTACTAAACAAGGTCCATACCTACTGTGAACAGAGGTTTGATGGACAACAAGATGAGCTTGCGGCTGTCGGAAACAGTGAGCAAACAGCTTGCTGTATGTTGTTGGTTAGAACACGTTAGCTGATGGGCCAGCAGTTTATTGACCTTTTCCACATCACATCACGCTCTTCAGAAAGTGGCCCACTCTGCCATGGTGGAGGTCAAAACAACCTATGCGCTCCTGTAAAGCTTGTCAAAAAACAGACAGTTGGTAGCCTAATATCCTGATATCGCTTTTATTTAGTTGATTTCACTGTAAAAACTGTCATAGGGTGCTGTGCAGCTGGGAGCACAAACAGACAAGGATGCAAACCAAACTCATTTTATTGTATAACTTTCAATGAGGAAAGATGATGTCGATGGAGAGCAGCCATCAGTAGCAAGGAGTGGCAGTCCTCTGTGTGTTCGTGGACTTGCATTGAACACTTTTTACAAGGTAAGGCATCCAGCAATGGTGAAACTGTGTTTCTCAGCTCTCAAACAGTCATCAGCTGCAGATTCAGTGATGTTGCATTTCTCTGCCTTGGAGTAGAGAGAATCAGAATCTGCTGCCATGCTTCTCTCTCGGTTGGGGCATCTTCTTAACTTAACTTCTTAACTCTCGTCTGAGGAGAATCAGCGGCGTTCGGCTGGCATGCAGCCAGACTTGGTGAAGCTGCATCTTTCAACTCTGAAATGGGCATTGCCTGCTATTCTTTTCCCTCGGTGGGGTGGCAGCCAGCATCAGAACCTTCATTTGGATCGACAGCTTTTGGAGTTTCAAGTCAAGTCAAGTTTATTTGAATAGCACATTTCAGCAGCAAGGTAGTTCAAAGTGCTTCACATCATAAAAAATATCAATCAAGTATACAACAAAATCATCAAGCAAATACACATGACAGTGATCAAAATCATAGAGCAAATACATAAAAATCATTAGGATCATCAACCAAATATCATCAAGCAAATATAGTTCAACGTTCTACTTATTACTGATCAAAGGAAACAGGTGGGTTTTTAGCCTTGATTTAAAGGAACTCAGTGTGCCGGCTGTTTTGCAGTTTTCTGGAAGTCAAATGCTGTGCTGGGGTCCAACAGAACCAACACTGTGGTTCTTCCACAGTCTGTATTTGTGTGGATATCATTGAACACTTTGACGAGGGCAGTCTCAGTGCTGTGGTGAGCACGGAAACCAGACTGAAAAACATCAAAGTGGTTTGTCATTGTTACGTAGCTGTTTAACTGTTCAAACACAGCTTTTTCAATCATTTTGCTGATGACTGGAAGGTTAGAGATTGGCCTGTAATTCTGCAGTAGTGATTTGTCCAGATTGTTCTTTTTTAACAGTGGTTTGATAACTGCTGTTTTTAGAGCCTCGGGGAAGGGATGAGTTTACTATTTGAATCAGGTCCGATGCAATGACAGGCAGAACTTTCTTAAGGAAAGTTGTAGGTAGGATATCAAAACAGCAGGAGGAGGAGTTTAATTGATTTATAATTTCCTCAAAGCTTTTATAGTCTCAAAAGCAGGCCCTCTCTCTGCCTGCAGAGGGGGCGTGGGGGAGATAGTGGGTTAAGGAGGTGTGCTGTTGATCCTCTCCGGTGTAGCATCGCTACAGAAAGAGACAGACTGATGATTGATGAGTCCCCTTATATGAGCTTCCATTACATCAGAGTTTCCTTCTGAAGCTCCTCCTCTTCCTGCTGAATTGAAAGTGGATTAATGCAGTGGAGAGTGGGAATAATAGTCCTAACATGGCTGGAGGCCCAACATGCGTGATGGTTTGTGTGCAGGGGAAGATGCTCCCCAGCCTCATCTACTGCTGCCAGTCAGTCTGCGGTTCTGCTGACAGGTGGAGGCTGTCACTGTGAGCTGGGTGAGCTTCTGGTGGAGGATATCTGGGTTGATGGTGTTGAAGGGCCAAGTTTAGTCTGAAGTACTTTTCCCATACACACACACATAGGAACCTATGACTTCCTATGTGTGTATGAGAAAATATGTTTTGATTTTCACAGTGAGAAAGAAACTGCATGCAGCAACTAATACCTCATGTTAACATGTCTTATTTTTGTGTAATATATAAAAAGGTGTGTAAAAAAAAAAAAAATCATTGTTGTTTTCCCCCATATTTAGCAAAACCATGGCCTACTGTTCTGCTGGAATTTTCCTCCTCTTAGATTCAATTCAATTCAGTTTATTTCTATAGCTCCAATTCAAAAAAATGTCGTCTTGAGGTACTTTACAAAAAAATAATTTCAGTTCAATCATACATGCATTCCAATTGATCCTAGTTATCAAACAGTATAGTAAGCTCAATTAATTATTTAAAGTCGTTCAAAAAGTTTCTAAGGAAACCCAGCAGAGCATCGAGTTGTTGACTTGTAGCGTTCACTCCTCCTGGACAAGCTTGTAGCAACAGCAGACAATCGTGTGCGTTGTGTCGTTGACATTACAGCAGTCCCTTTTACGGAGCATGCATGTTGTGACAGTGGAGAGGAAATACTCTCATTTGACAGGAAGAAACCTCCAGCAGAACCAGAACCTGGCTCAGTATGACGGGTAGGGTTAGGGTTAGGGTAGGGGTTCATCGGGATCAGACATAGAGCTCATTAAGGAAATATTCTGTTCTTTTGTAGTATTTCTGCCCTATAGCAGTGCCACATATTCCTTCCTTCCCTACTGCTCTTCAGAGTGGGCTACTTTCTATTTAGCCTTATAGGTGACTTTACTGACATTTCAATGACAGGTTAAGCAAACTTAATGCTTTGTATCGCAGCAAATTAAGCAGCATTTTAAATTTCTTTATAAACTGGGATTTTACATGTTCTGTAGGAATGAATTGGTAAGTAAATCCACTTGTTTGGTGTCAAAAAATTAAAACTAACATTGGACAGTTTAAGAAAAAGTTTGTTTATTTAAAAGAGCACTAAACAAAAACAAAAAATAAAAAAAATAAAAAAATCCAGGTCCTCTAATTCAATCCACAAAGTAAATCCTGAACACCTAAACAGCAAAACATGGTCAGTTATATGACCTGCAAATAAGATCACTCAAAATAGAAACAGTAACTTGTACATTTTAAGCTAGTAGTTCATAATTAAAACATATATTTGTTGCTTTGGGATTTTAGGGTCAAATAGTTTTTTGGTTTTGGTGGAATTTCTTTTTAAAGTAATGCACACATTTCACTTTCCACTTGATCTTCCCTGCCATTGGCAGACAGTCAGACAGTGAGGGAAGTGGGCTTTGTATTGAGGTGTTCAATCCTTTAATTATTACAACTGAGGAAACGTAGAGAGAGTGAGGGAGGGAACTTTCTGTTCAGAGGTTTATCGTTGTCTAAGTTTAGATCTTGGCTCACAGACTGTGTCTCAAGTAACAAGGCTGGAGACTCACTACAGCGACTCCACATTCCAGATGGAAACACAGCCACATGGAGAGCTAAAGGGAGACAAGCACGGAAAAATTGCGAGTCAGAAAAAAAGGAGAGGCAGCATAAGGTTTATTCATGCACTGTCCTGTAACTGGATATTTTACACAGGAGACTCACATTGACACATCGAGCACAACATAGACTATTTGCTCTGAGACTTCTTCCTGGTGGGTTTATGTCTCTCTTCTGCCTAAACTATGACAGAGGAAGCAAACTCAGAACTTCAGCAGTCTTCAGCCTCTGGATCCAAGCAACATTTTCTTCGAGATGTCATCTTCCATGGCAAGTTTAGGGTGAGTATCATCTTAAATACGAAGAACATGCAGAGAAAAAAAAGGAATGGTGTTTAAAGTCATTTTTTCTATGCTGTAGAAGGTGTATTATAATATGGGGTATGTTGTTTTATTATCCAACCTACTTTTGTTTAAGAGACAATAATTTGTTTTGCTGTGTTGTTTTTGTCTGTTTTCAAATTTCCTGGTGCTACAATTCTAAATCCAGTCAAAAGTATTAATGATGCCATTTCTTTTAGGAGATAAGAAATCTATATACAGTATAATGAAAGAGATCCTTCTTTTGAAGTACCTTGCCTTATTTATTTAATTTGGATTTTTTTCGATAGGTATCGATTCCCAGTCAGAGCCACCACTGCAGCCTCAGAGCTTCTGATTTTTGTTGACATTGGACCTCACACTTCACATACCTGCCGCCAACACACCATTCTTGTCAGTACAGGCAAAAAAATACATGGATTACAGCTGCAGCTACTGGCAGTCAGAGACATTTCCTAATGGGAGGATATACAGTCTGTTTAGTATTGAAAAAATGAAGCATGGAGCTTATGCTGTTTCTAAAACGGTTTGTTTTGGACTAAATATAAAAATGTGACTATTTTTGGCCATCTGAATACAGACGGAGTCTGTGGTTTCTTAAAGGAGTCACCAAAGGAGTTCTGACAGACTACTGTATTCCACTCTGAGAGATGAAAACAGCTTTGGTTTCCTTATTAAGTCCATGGAGTTTAGAAATGGCCTTTTGGGCATTCCCTCATAATGAACATGCTCAATATGAAAGGTCAAATAAATGGAATATTGAGATTATCCACTAGATGACACCAAAGTCTGAACAACGGCATGGAAGTTGCTTTAAAAATTTTGGATGTTTGGGTTTTCTCTGGGTGCTCCAGTTTCTGCCCATTGTCCAACAACCTGTTAGTTAGTTTTAAACTGACTTCATGGGTGAGCATAGTTATCCATGGTTTGTTTGTCTTTGTTTTATACAGTGCCTTGAAAAAGTTTTCATACCCCTTGACCTTTTTCCCATATTGTTGTGCAAAAAAGATACATGGTTTTCAAATGGCTTTATAAATAAACATCTGAAATGTATGATTTTATTTGTATTTAGCTCCGGAGTCAACCCCACCTTTCATGTTCACTTTTCATTACAGTTCCAAGTGTGGATTCTGGGATTTTTCCCATTCTCCTTAGCAAAACAGCACATATCTAGTCAGGTTGGATGGAGAGCATCTGTGAACAGCACATTTTGCCACATCGTCTCAGTTTGGGGATGGACTTTGACTGAACCATTCTAACACATGAATATGCTTTGATCTACACCATCCCATTGTACTTCTGGCTAAATTTTGCCCCAGTCACTGGTCTTCTCTATAAAATGCTTTAAAAATGTGTGATTATAATGTGCCAACATGTAAAAAGGTTCAAGAGTTGTGAAAACTTTTACAACACACTGGATATCTCTGTGATATGGACTTACACTCTCAGCTGGGTTGTACCTCATTTTTTGCCTGTTCACTGCTGAGACAGGCTCCGGTTTCCCATTGTGATGGAGGGGCAATGTTTGTCCAAAAGTAGCGTGTAAATCCAGCAGAACATTCAGGTAAAGGGAAAGAAATGTGTTCAATTTATCTCAAACAGATTTTAAAGCAAAGGTAATGAAATTTGCTGGAGCTTCAGAAGGATTTTAACAGCGGGTCTTCAGTTAAACATACATTATGTTAATGGCGGTCCATTTTATTCATGGCAATTTCTATTTGCCCAGCTTGATGGTATGTGCTCTGATCGTTCATTTTTAAAATTGCTTGGGAATATTCTGCTTTTTTCATTGTTCAAGAAGTTCCTGTGGTGATTTTACCAGTATGTCACTGGCCTCTTTCACAAAACATCTCTGACATCGACCAATAAAGATGAGTCGCCTCTAAGCTCCCACTGGCCATTCATAAATAACAAGCGGATACATCAAACAAGACAGGTCACTGGACCATCACAGGCAATGCAGGGAGAGACACACAAGACATACAACCATACACACACACACACACACACACACACACACACACACACACAGAGACTCACTCATACCTCAGGGCCATTTAGAGAGTCCAGTTAACCTAACGGCTAACTGGACTGTGTTTCTGGACTGTGGGTGGAAGTCAGAGTACCTGGAGAGAACCCAAGAATGAACAGGTAGAACATGCAAACTCCATGCAGATTTAAACCCAGGATCATCTTGCTGGGAGGCAACAGTGCTAACCACTGTGACATAGTGGGGGGTTTCATTCATTCACACACAAACAGAAAACTTAATTGGCAGATTTAAACTTTTTTACCTTTTTAAATTCTTGAATATTTGTTCTACATGGCAAGGATGGAAGTGAATAATGGCATTCAGAAAAATCTAAGAAAGAAAAGTTACACTTGCATCCAAGGGACAGAGGTGAAGCACAAAATGGAGGCATTGTCAAGGGGACCCCCAAACCCCACTTATTGCTGCTCAGCTCATTGCTGGATTTCTACATAATCGCTTGAATTAAACACCAAAGGCAGCACCATGCCTACAAACTAAAAAGGGCTCAGGAAACAGTGTTTTTAGGTTGAAAAGATTTCTAAATGAAATTAGAGTTGTCAGTTGACATCAGGGGTAAAATCCAACTAAATTTGGTCTAAATTTCTTAACCCAGATTTAGAGGCCGAATACTTCTCTGCATTTAACTGAAACTATCAGTTGGCAATATGAGACTTGAGCTCTGGATTCAGATTTATAGCACTTTTCAAACTTTACTGAACCAACTGGCCCCACTGTTCTTAACACTTAGTTGAATATCTTCTTGCCTCTTGCTTTTGGTATTTCACCCAGTCATGTGCTGTGAAAAAGTGTTCAGTTCGGCTGAGGCACCACCATCAGGAGATGGACAAAGAACATGTTAGGGTATCTTGGTGCTCCTGGCAGCAGTATGGTAGCAGCTGATACATTCTTCACCAGAGTTTAAGGTCTATATGGTTGGATCTTGCTTTCATATGCTATCAGACTGCTTTCTCAGGAGTTTCACAGATCTGGTGAACACTTTAGACTTATAGTTGTGCTCCAAACAGTCAGTGTTAACCAGCTGCTGTCACATGGGGGTGTGACTGGTCTTCAGATGAAGATTTATTTTTAGAAATCGTAAAGTAAAAGCCAGAGGTTATGACAGCTCATAATTCACTTACTATACATGTCCCAGAATTTCTTGGAAGGGCCATGCCAGACATGATGGATACCTAGACTTATTTGGCACGCAAGTACTCCTCAACCTGTGGAAATCATCAATTTGCGTCAGTTATGTCTTTAATCCAATCAGGCCATCAGAAATGTCTCTTTATTATTTAGAAGATGTGATGTGTCAGTCAGACTCAAAGCCAAACGTGGGATATTTTTGAAAAACAGATTTTCTGGGTCTACAGGTTGCTTCTTTTTTCTCCAAAGACATACAATAATTCTCTGCATGCAGTGACCAAATATCAAGACTATTATTTCTAGACATGTCCGATACTGCATGTTACGGTATCGATCTGATACTAAGTAAATACAGGGCCAGTATTGTCGATACCGATAGAATTTACACAGAATTTAGACAAAGTTTATAGGTGTCTATAAAATACTTTACTGACATATTAACACAATAAACAGTAACAGAAAAACAAAACAAAAAACTGCAAAGTGCAAAAAAGTTATCATTCGAGAGCCAATAAAAGCTAAATCTTTTTTATGTTAGAGTTGAGAAACTACAATACAAAAATATCAAAAATATCAAGAGGGAATCTGAAACTAAAGTATCGATCTTACCTCGCTAGTATCGATCTGATACTGTTAATGACTTGGTATTGATATTATCAATATTTTAGATTGATCCAGCTACTTCTAGTTTCACATTTAACACATTTCACTCTGTATTGGTGTTCTGAATGGTTCTATGATTGACTGGTTCCATTTAATGTACTTCCAGTTAAGATACTTTTAAAACATATGTTATTTTCATGTGTACAATTTGAATCTTTTGAGGTCACATTCTTTGAAGTAGTTTTAGTAGTACCACCAGTCGCCAGAAATGTCCTCAAGGTGTTGTAAAACGACACTGGTGGGAGTCAGGCTAATCAGCTCCTGCACTAGGCCCATTTGAGCCATTACTGTATCAGCTTCCAGAAAACTTGAAACTTTGGCATAAGACTATTGTGTAGTAAATATTATGAATTTATGTTTACTAAGGATGCAGTCATGGCAAGACTTACAGCGGTTTAAAAAAGCCTTCCACTTCATAATTATAATATTTAATAAAGATATGCAGTTTTCAACATTTGTGGCATCCTGGCTGTATGGACTAGGACTTTATGTCCT
Organism: Anableps anableps; assembly: GCA_014839685.1. NCBI lineage: Eukaryota > Metazoa > Chordata > Actinopteri > Cyprinodontiformes > Anablepidae > Anableps > Anableps anableps. The sequence goes on from CM026073.1 coordinate 1,129,768, forward strand.
TATGTTCTACTCATGGTAGAACTCATAGCAGTCACCAGAGGTTGATGTGTTTTCTTTGAAGTTTCCACTGTCCACTGACAGTATCCGTTTAACTCCATACAAACCTTGTTGTATCACTCACTTTTATGTTTTCATAGTTGTTTTAACATAATATTATGAGAGAAATTAGATGTTTATGTGTACTGATACACAGCAGCAATAGCACATCTAAATACATCCACTAACTGAGACATGCGGCTGAGAAAAGAAAGCACACTAAATAATTGTTTAGTTAAAAACATAACAAGCTTTTTTTTGGAAGCTTTTTGCAAACCTTGTAGGTAAAATACTGACTAGTTAGAACTACTTCACAGAACCCCTCTTCAAATCTACCTCAGTGCAGTGTAGCAACATTTTCCTTCCTCTGTCCTTGTAATTTTTGAAAGAATTTCATGAGGCTGAAACTGAAAAGAACAAAGCTGCTTTTTAAAAACATGTTTGCTGGAATCTGTTTTCTCCATTCTCTCTATCATTGTGTTTACTGATTTCAGGCTCTCAGTCCAAAGGAAAGCACCAGTTGCCAGCATGGACTCTTCTTCCAGAATGGTCAGCAGCGTGTCGACTACATTCTCACTTATCCTGTGAGGAAGTCAGGTGGAGGCCGCTCCAGTCGACAGTCAGACCACAGCCTCACAGAGAACTTTGCCTGCCGCAACCTAGGTCAAAGCAAGCAGGTCCAAGGCGGATCCACTGATGTGGAAATGGGCTGTCTGGGAGAAACGTTTAACAGCCATGAGGATCACAAAGCATTCAGGAGGGAGGAGTTTGAGAAAAATCTGAAAGAAATGGGACTAGAGCTAGAAAAAGATGAGGAGGTGAGTTTACATTTTTACTTTTGTCACCTGCTTTTAAAAGTGTTTATGCTCTGTTGTTGGTACATGCTTCATTTTACACAGGTAAAACTGTCAATACAGCTTATTCAAAATCACTGAAAAATTCACACTGAGCAAAAAGCCTGATTTCAATGTTGAAAGTTCTATGCAGTACCATTATTTTATGTGTCTTTACAGTCAATTTAAAGGAAATTGAACTTTGGTCTAAAAAGCAAAGCTATTACACAACTCTACAGTTTTATGTTTAACCTGAACAAGTAATAATAAAGCAACACTATTAATTTCAGTAAAGGAATAACAACATCAAACTACATCTTACTGTTTCTTCTGCAGTGCACGGTGTCATGCACAAACACAGGAAGCTAGGGGTCAGCCTGGATGAAACCTCTTACTCCCTGAATTTATTTAGAATTATGCAGAATGGGTTCGGGGGAGGAGGCTGCTCCCTGCCCCCGGTTTTAAATGCACTATAACAACACACATCAACAGCACATTTGGAGGGAGTCTTGGGGTCTTTCCACAGCCCTGTTATATGTCCGTCATCTAAGGGTTATAGATCAGGAAGGAGAGCAGGCCGTCTGGTTAGGGTCTGTGCTGGTGGGTTGCACTGCTACTGCGGGGGCCTGGGTGGTCTCCTTGACTGCACCCCGGAATTAAAGGGAACACCTTTTTCGTCCGTGGGCTGGTTGAACCTCTGGGGTATTGCTACCTGGAACTGGGATCATAGAGAGTGTGTGTGTGTGTGTGTGTGTGTGTGTGTGTGTGTGTGTGTGTGTGTGTGTGTGTGTGTTTACCTGTTATGTCGGGTCCTGAGCTGCTCCCTCCCCTGGATCATCTCAGTCCTCCCACCAAATAGAGCCTCTGCCCTCCGGAGCGTAGGCGCTTCTCGTTGTGCGGGGCTGGGTGCTTGGTGGAGCCTGAGCCCCCTGGCTCTGTCAGGCCTCTGCTGGGGGCAGAGGGGGGTAGTGTGTCCTTGGGTCTCAGGTCTCTGCGTCCATGGCTGGATCTGCACTGGCATAGCCAGCTGCTGGTGGAGCCTGTGGGCTCCTCGCTGGAGTCCCCTGGGACTTCTGCACTGTGGCAACTGGGTAGTTCCCCTGGGGCTCTCTTCTGCTCTTTTATAGGGTTGGGGGTGGGGTTGTGGTGGTCCCTGTGGTGGTCCTTCTGGGTGCAGGGGGCCTTTGGACGTCTGTGGCTCCGATCTCTTCCGGGGGGCAACTCTGTGGCTCCTCACACCCTTTCTCTTCTTAATGCTTAATCTCCTTTTTTCCCTTTAAACTTTTTGTCCCGCCTCTCTTCCTTTTTCCCCCCTTTCTTTTCCATCTCCATGTTCATTGTTCTTGAAATGAACCCAAAGTGATTCCTGATAAAGATTTTTTTTATATCTCAGTGGTGCATTATATTAAAAGGTGTAACACTCCATTTGTGAAAGTAAATCTGTTGGGCTTCTCCTTGGTACTCAAACAACAATTCTGAGTCCATGGTCAGGCACATAAAACTTAGGTATTTGTGGGTAATTTTTTTTTTTTTTTTTTTTTTTAAATCAAACATAAAATAAGCAATTGTTATTTGTAATTTAGACCAAACAGTAGCTTTACATTTTAAGAATACATATGGAAATGTGTCAGAAACATATGAGCTCATAATCTGTAAATGTCTACTCTTCGTCCAGTGAATCCATCTTATTAAAAATCTTTCTAATGTCAGCAGACTACAAACTTCGCCTGTTTTGCACTCAAGTTGTTATAGCACAGTTAAAAACTGCGTCTTAAGAGCAGCTTTAGAAATGGCTATTAAAGACGCTTCCCTAATCTAGAGTGGCAAAGCACTGCATAATTTGGAAGCTGCAACAGCAAAAGCTGAATCTCCCCTGAACTGACAAGGTGTTCTTGGCACCTCCAGCTGAAATTAGAGTGTGAGAAGAGGAGTGCAGGTTGTTATCTCAAAGGTTGGCAGTGGCAAGACCATTTTGAGACTTCAAAATGAGTTTTAAAATGAATTCTGCCCATCCAGTCTAAAATCTATCAATTTTAAAACCAAGTTAAAGGAAAAAAAAAAGTTATTTTTAAAATACAGTTTCTAATTTTCAACTATTTCTGCTGTGCATAGAACATGAAATTCAAAAACTCTTTTTGTGTATGGCAGGCCATGATTCCTGGTTTGGGCTTTGTAAAGATCCATGCACCCTGGAACGTTCTCTGTCGAGAGGCTGAATTAATGAAGCTAAAGATGCCCACAAAGAAGGTAAGTTCAGCTGATTCCTGAAGTCTTTGACCCCGTCTAGATCTGCAGTGGTTTCTGGGACACTGTAAAATGTTGCTGTTGAGAGTTTTGGTCAATAAATCGGAAGTTTCCAACAACCATGCTACAAGTATACTTACCAATGCTCTGTGCTCGTGTGCAAAGCAAAACACGTAATTATTTTTTATCAGCCGTGCTAAGATGGTACTGCGTCCTAGTTAATTCCAAATTTATTCATAATCCTGGCCATGTCTGTCGACAGGGGGAACAACCAGGTCAATTTTCCCAGGCTCATGGTGGGTGGTGGGTGGTGGTGGTGGGGGGCAGAACTGGCCTCTTCAATCATTAAATTGTGAGCAAAAACATTCTTTTGCAAAATAGGCTTGTTTGGGAAGAAATTGAGGCCCAAGATTTAAGCTACATAAAATTTACATTAGTGGTTGAGAACACCCTCAACACAAAAAAGGTTTGCTCCCTGACACAAAGGTTGCAGCAGGAGAAGAAATGCTGGCAGAGATGTCAGTGAAAGGGATCGTAAGGTAACAGATTTGTAGCTGTCTTTAATTTATTACCCATGTAAGAGATTCAGCCAGCCTTTTCTACACAGGACCAACTTGGTTTGGAGCCTTTTTCCCTTAATAAATGAAACAATGATTGGAAAACTTGTTTTTACTGAGGTTATCTTTGGGATTAAAATTTGTTAAAATGAAAATTTAAAGGCAATGAAAAGGGAAGAAAAAAAAAATCTATCCAAAAAACACTTTATATTTCATAAAGCCAGAATGTTTAGCTGTTAAATAATAGCTTCGGGTCATATCGGTGATATTGGGTTTTTGAAAGTAAAAGATTCAATATTTCTAAGTGTAGTGATTTCATATTTGTTGTCAGAGGTTTAATTACAGAGGTTCTGCTTTGTGTATCTTGGGATGACACTGGCTGTAATTTGATGCTGTATATAAATAGAACTAAATTGAATGAAGTTGAATTGAAGATGTCTTTTTTGTGTGAATGCAGTGGAGGTAAGAGGTGGGCTCACCCCCACAACTATAAGCCCTGAACAACATCCCAGGAGAGGTTATAAGAAATTAGGCTCAGGAACTGATGGGGGTCTTGACAGTCAGTAACATCTCGTTCTGTCAAACTGTCCTGAGCTGTGCTGTTAACACCTGAATGCATCTTGTCCAAGCTTGTCCCTTAACAGAAATAAAACACTTTGATTTGCTGCCTCTGGCCCGTGCCATGGTTGTACACCAGTAAAAGAGTACTTGCAGGGAGAAGTGGTCTGTGTTTATCTGCATCATCTGTCATTCACCCCATTCATGTCCATCTGCAGGCAGCAGATGGCTCCTTGATAGCTGATGTTGTTAGACCCATACCTCTCAACTTGTAGTGCTTGAGAGAGCATTTACATCTAGCTCTCACTATAACCACTCTGGAACCGACAGAAAAATGCTCCAAGTTTTAATAGGGGGGCATTATGCATTTTCCACACACATAGTTACTTGATTGTTATTTTAAAAAAAAGGGGGGGGGGGACTATGTTAGCTTCAGTTATAAAAATGCTGTATGTATCCCAAATAACTAAAAGAAATTTTAATTTGTAATGTGATGCCTTGAAATTGGTCTATCTCCTTAAGAAGCTCCTACTCTAACACGCCACCTTCAGCACGTCATCACAACGTTTGTCCATTATGCCGTTTACAACTGTTCTTAGGAGCGTTGGACTGAGAAGTAGCTCCTATGATGAGCTCAGCAGACACTGTTCCACCAGGTATTTGCTAATTGCTGCTACCGCTTGTCTGGAGGAGGCGGTGGGGAGGGGTGCAGAACGATGGCATTCAGCATTATATGATTCTTGGCCCATGCAGCCAATAAACAGTTCATCCTGCTTCCCTCAGAAAGAAGACTAACACTCAAAGCTGGAACAATGAGGCTCTAAATGCAGCTTTTCCCAAGAGAATGTGAAGCTCTTCAAGTCAAAAATGTGCTGAAAGGTTTCAAAGGTCAACTTTTTGTCTGTTGAAACTTTCAGAAGAAACTTTACTACTGTGACAATATGGCAGCAATGACCTAGTAACAACATGACTGAATCTCACACTACACTATGCTTGTAAATTCTGTCACCTTCAAATTGTTCAGCACATAACTGGCATTGTTTGGTAATACAACATGCCAGCCGATATGAGTCGTTTATGGCACTTGAAGATACCAACCCCACCACCACCAGCTGAGTCCACAATGAGGGGCGTTAATATGGAAATTTGGCCAATAAAACATTCTTGTCCATCCATTTGTCTGCTTATCTGAGTTATGGCCACTGAGGTACCAGGTTTAGGAAGGAATTAAGTTTACATTCTATAGACTCATTTAATAAAATTAGATACATTAGAATATATCTAATTATGATTTTCCACTTACAGTTCATGAAAACATGACAAAATTAGGATTGTTCGCAGATTCACTTTTGGCGCAGCATTAAACGTGACACTCGTAACACATAATTTAGCTTCATGTTGATCCCCCACTTTATTTGAAGGAGGACACACCTTTTATTTAACACAGGTGCATTCAGTTAAACATGTCACATGACATACAACAAATCAAGAAGAAAACAAACAACAAATGAGAGCACTAAAATACAAAAACATTCATAATGTCAACACCCCCACTTGCTCACATTCGGGTTGACTCCCTCAGACTCTTAAAGTTTCAACCACAAATACATTTTGTAGACGCTGAACATAAACATCTTATACTTCCTCAACTTAATCTTTGTTGCTGGTTTGATTAGTACATCTGCAACCATAACATTCATTGATCAGTATTCTAGACTAACTTTCCCTTCATTTACAACTGATCTGAGAAAGCGATTTAATATCAATGTGCTTACATCTTTGCCTGTATACAGGATTTTTGGCTAAGGCTAATGGTACCCTGATTGTCCTCATAGAACTTAGCTAAATAATCCAGACCATCCATGTTAAATAACAGTTGCCTCAAGTATAAGCACTCCTGTATAGTAGCAGCTAGTGCCATGTACTCCACCTCACACGTGTCTAGTGCTACAGGCTGTCTTTTGGTCTTCCATGAAACTAATGGACCATCCTTATTTAGGCTCATGCAGTAACCTGTTGTACTTCGCTGATCTGATACGTCACCTGCCCAGTTGGTATCACTGTATGCATATATAAGGTTCTCACTGGCACCCTTTAAAAAAAACAAACAAAAAAAACCCAGTTCTTTATTTTGCATATCTTTTAGATATCTGAAAAGATGTTTGACAGTATTCCACTGCTCTATGGTAGGGTTTGCAAAATACTGTGCCAGTTTACTTACTACATAGCTTAAATCAGGTTCCTCATGTTTCGTTATGTGGCTAGAAGACGCCACTGGGTCATCTCCTGTGCTAAATTCACAGCCAGGAACACTTTCTGGATTAGCATCTAGCATTTTGATTGTTCTGGGATCAACTCTAACCATGTCATCATCCAAAGTTACATCTGTCTCACTTTTCCCTTTGGATACAAATTCCACAAGCCTGTGCTTCTGAATTTTCCTGCTGCCTGGACAGGAGACTATAGGCTGGACTATTCTTGTCATATCCTATAAAAATGCCCCGTTCACACCTTGAATCCAGCTTTCTTTCTCCTATTTGTAAGTGTAACAACACCTCTAACACTTGATGTCGTCCACTCGCGTGTCGGCGTCGCTCACCCGGAAAGCATCCTCTTTGTCGCCGCCACCCGTCTCTTCGGCTAATTTGCGTGTGTTGTCCCGCTGCCTTCTCCGTCTGCAGGTTCCGTTGCTGTGGGTGTTATTCTTACAGTGACTACACCACGCTGGCAAGTTCTGCTTATGTGGCCTTTCATCCCACATTTAAAGCACACGATCTCAGAACCTTAGTCACTTAAGGAGCAGGTGCACACTGTCCGTCGTGACATTCACCTGTTTGTTCATGAATCTCCAAACTACTCACACAGCTCTCTGGGCCCATAACCTGTTCGCAGATTCCACTTTTTTGGAGGAGCAAACACACCTTTTAATTAACACAGGTGCTTTCAATTAGACATGTCACATGAGTGACGTACAACAAACCAATAGGAAAACAAAATAAACAACAAATGAGAGCACTAAGGTACAAAAACATTCATAATGTCAACAAGAATAGTACATCAGAAAAAAAATATATTTTTAAAAACAGAAATGTGGGCTTAATGAAAAGGTTATTTTCAAAAGGTACTTTTAATCTAACAATCGTTAGAATACATATTCTAATTAAACTGAATATGACTACATTTAAGAACAGAGGTTCTTGGATTTTTCTTTCTAAAGTCATAAGATTTACATCTTTTTATTTTAGTATTTTGATTAATTTAATAATCTGTAATTAAGTATCACTGCAATAGATCCTGATCTCACATCAGCTTTAATATAAAGCTTCTCTGCAGGGAGTCTGAGGTGTCACACGCAAACCCAAAGTCATCTTAAGTATGAATTTTGTTTCCTCCTTCCTCAGAGGCAGTATTCTTTAAAGGATGTGATGGCAACACTTTTTTAAAGCACTAAAAATGCTTTGATATGCAGTTGTCCAATTATTTATACTGCAAACCACATTAATAAAATATAGATTTTTTTTTACTATGATTAAGTAGCATTTTGTGTTTATTCCATTGTGGACTGATTGAAGATAGCCATAAATAACTGATAAAACCTGTCTAATTTATCTTCCTATAGTCCCAGATTAACAGACTCTGTACAGCCCTGGTTTCTGGTTTACATGTATGCTGCTGATGCTTTCTAGCCCTAACAAGCTTTTATTAAACCAGCAATAATGTTTGAGATTGCAAAAACATAAACCCAATAAAAGTAAAGTGTAGGGCTAAAAGTTATCAAGCATTCTTTACCAGATCTTTCATCCTTCTTAATAAATGGGAAATTGCTCAATAATAAAATGTGGCTGAAGAGTCATTTATGAGGAACAGCTGTTCAAGATCATTTTTGCTGGTATTTACTGACAAAGAACACAGATTTCCCACCTGTCATATAAAGCAATGTAAATTAAGCTAGTTATCACAACCTGTATGACCAAAATCCATCTCTCCTCAAGTTTTTATCAACTGGAAAATAGTTTAAAGGAAAACAGAAATGGTTCTTTTAAAGTATGTAAAAAGAAAGAAAAGAACTGTTTGGGTTTATTAAATTGATATGGTAAGTATTTGTGCACTGTTTTACACACCAATATTTGAAACAACGTAACACTGACTGAGGTGTCTGGATTTTTAGGTCTATGAGGTCAAACAATCAAGCAGTGTCATGAAGAAAATCAGCTCCCTGGTCAATAAAGTGCTGGAGCCATTGCAGCCTAATGTTGAGGAGCATCATTCCAAGAACATCAAGCACCTGTCACACTCTTTCTCCAGGGAAAAACAACACCTGTAAGCCCATCTTTGTATCTCGTCAGAAGACTCATGATAAAACTTTAACATAACTTATTTCTTGGTTCAGTTTTTTGACCACTTGGGCACGTTCACAGAACTTTGAAATGCATTTTCCAGGTGATCCATAAATATAAATAATTAAAAAAAAGTCGATGAAGTTAATTACTTTAAGTGGCATCAGAAACAACTAATTCATGTTCTCATACCAAATAGTTATCAGCTCACCTCAAAAAACATGAACATGTTTGTTTTACTGCGACTGAAGCTCTGTTGCCTTTGTTCGCCTCACGCTTGCGGACTCCAGTATTCGCCCCATCTCATACTAAAAATGTCACGTTTCCAGTGTTGCACCAAATTCTGTGACCCATCATATTCTGTGACAGGAGGCGATAGCATACATTTCTTTGTATGTATATCTTGAAGATCAGCAAGAAGAGTATTGACGCAAACTGTGTTAGCACTGATACATCGGAGATTGTAATCTTCACGGATTTATTATTAACATCGGAATAACGGAGAAAATATAATGTATTTGCTTGTATTTGATGAACACTGTTGAACACTGTTTATTTGAACATTGTTGAATGGACCATTGCATTGAATGCATATATGCTGTCGTTTAAATACGTAAACCCACTATAGCTGTTTAATAAATCAGTAAACGATTAATAAATGATTCCAAGTTCTTTGTTGAGCGGGGAGGGGGTTCAAAACGGTTTCTGATATTTCTGCCACCTCTTCATTAGTCAAGTGAAGTGAAGTCAAGTTTATTTGTAGAGCACATTTCAGCAGCAAGGCAGTTCAAAGTGCTTCACATCATAAAAACGTCAGTCAAGTATACAGCAAGATCATCAAAACATCAAAACCATCAAAATTGCTCAGCTCAGTCAGCTCTCATTTATGTGACCCCCAAATAGTCAGGATCACACAAGTCACAATTTATGATGGCTATAATCTGTACAGGCCAGTAAATAATGTCTGAGTCCAATACGGCAGTTTGCTAGAGTTCTGCCACCTCCTCACTACAATGTGGATGAATTTAAAATAATATTTGACCCTCAAATAGCCAGGACCACACAGGTCCTGGCTATTTGGATTAGGTCCTGGCACAGGATTATGATGGCCATCATAATCTGTGACCTTACTGTACAGGCCTAATAATAATGTCAAAGTTTAATACTACCGTTTGCCAGCATTCTTCCTCCTCTTCACTACAATCTGGATGTATTTCATACAATATTTGACCCTCAAATAGTCAGTATCACACAGGTCACAGATTATGATAGCCGTCATAATCCGTGACGTTACTGTACAGGCCTGTAAATAGTGTCAGATTCAGTACAAATATTTTTCTGTACAGGCCTAATAATAATAATGTTTGAGATCAATACAGCTGTTTGCTAGAGATCTGTCACCTCCTCACTATAATCTGAATACATATAACATACTATTTGACCCTCAAATAGTCAGTCACACAGGTCACAATTTGATAGCCATAAGCCGTGACCTTACTATACAGGCTTGCAAATTATGTCAGAGTTCAATACAACTGCTAACATTCTGCCACCTCCTCACTACAATCTGGATGCATTTGATAGCATATTTGACCCTCATTTTGCCAACATCACATAGGTCACAACCTTTGATAACTATCAGAAAATGTGACCTCACATTTTTGCTTGTTTGTCATGTTATTTTCCTTCTAATACTTTTTGTGAAATGTAAGGTGGTTAGTAATTTGGAAAATGTCCACTTTCCAAAACCTGTATCCTGGACAGTGTTTCATGGGTAATGGAGCTTATTCATGCTACCAATGGTGCACAAGCAGGTTACATGGCGGACTGGATGCCTGGATGGCTATACAAGTGTCAAACATGCTATCAAACGCATCCAGATTGTAGTGAGGAGGTGGCAGAATGTTAGCAATCAGTTGTATTGAACTCTGACATTATTATTAGACCTATACAGACCTATACCTGTGTGATTCTGACTATTTGAGAGTCAAATATTTTATGAAATACATCCAGCTTGTAGTGAAGAGGTGGCAGAACGCTGAAAAATATTAGTATTGAATGCTTACATTATTTACAGACCTGTACAGTAAGGTGACCTGTGTGATACTGACTATTTGAGGGTCAAATATTATGTGAAATGTATCCAGATTGTAGTGAGGAGGTGTCAGAACTCTAGCAAACTGTTGTACTGAAGTCTGACATTATTTAGAGGAAAGGACAGTAAGGTGACAGATTATAGCCATCATAAATTGTGACCTGTATGATCCTATTTGGGGGTCACATATTATAATAAATGAGAGCTGACTGAAATGAAGAGGTGGCAGAAATGTTGGAAACCGTTTTGAACTCCCCCTCCCTGCCCAACAAAGCACTTGGAATAATTTATTAATCGTTTATCGATTTATTAAACGGCTATAGTGGGTTTACATATTTAAATGACAGTATATACGCATTCAACGTGATGGTCCATCTAACAGTGTTTATGTATCAGTGCTTACGCGGTTTACGTAAATACTCTTCTTCTTGCTGGTGTTCAAGACGTACATACAGAGAAATGAACGCCATCGCCTCCTGCAGTCACAGAATATGATGGGTCGCAGAATTTGGTGTAACACGAGGTACTTTCCTGACACGTTTGCAGAATCATACACAGGAAGCAGAATGAAGGGTAGAAAAGGGATTCATTTACAATAAACAATGAATATGTACAGTGATGGTTCTGGTCTCAGGGTTCTGCAGTGTCTGGAGAAGAGAGATTGTTAGCACAAGTGGGGCATCTTCATTTGTTAGCACAAATGAAGATGAATTTTGGGAGGCAGAGAACTGGGAATGCTTAAGCCCTCTCTCCATGGGTGTGACTTTAACCAGTTCTTACCCAGTCAGCCCAGGCCAGATTCAGCTCCATTTGCAGATTCTGCATGATTCCACCTCATTTTTTGGGACCACCTCAGGGGTGGTACAAGCCAGGCCAAGCCGGTAGCAAGTGATTTCAGTGGTGGCAGACTACATTCATTGATTAGTCCTTGATTTATGTTGCTGGAAGAGCAAAGGCAGTTCTTGCAGAAGAGCTCATGTAGTGTCAACTGGAAGGGCCAACCTGCAACGAACAAATATACCAAGAGATTTCAGATTAACTGGCCGCCCAAGGGTATATGTGCAAAATGACAGAGTGTTGACCACAGCTCCTGCGGGCTCACAGTTTGCCCACATTCCTCACTATGTGAGGAACATACTGTCAATGGAAACACACCCAACTTGGCTAGAATGGAACCAGACATTAACCAGCTAGAGTGAAGCTTGACAATGGAGAAGGGGCTTTACTGTTATGGAGTACTGATTAATGTTGAGGAGGGTGGTAAAGCCTGGTGGTGAGAGATGTTCAGTGAGGTCAGAGTTTCCACAGGTCCTCCTGAGGATGCGGGAGTCTGGTGTGTATATGGTTACTGTCAGAGGGGAGTTAGAGAGCAGGCAGGCAGGTGGCAGCTGAGACTGAAGGAAGGACAGAGACTACCATAGAGTGATTGAGGATCAGTGAGTGATCCGGTAAACTGAGGTCTAGATGTTGGTGTCCCAGAGTTGGTATGGAAACCAGCAGGCCAGATTCAACCTGGGAGGCACAGAGAGAGCAAGGAGTAAATTGGGGTAGATTGACTGAAGACATAAAATAACAAACTCCAGGGTTAGGAACTCAGAAGGTTACATGGCTTGTCTCTACCAAAAAAGCTGATCAATCATGCAAAGAGAAGTTGTTTGACAGCTTCTTATATTTCCAGCAGGTAATCAGCAGATTACCAACAGGTGTGGTAGGCCAGCCCTGAATCTCCAACAAGGATCAGCTGTAGAAGAAGAGTTCACACACACAAAAAAACAAACACACAGGAGCACACATACTCACCAGGATCCACTCCTCAGTGGAAGGTGCACAGCTTATCAGACAGATCGAACATTTTAGCAAATTTTGTTTTTGCAGTCTAAAACAAGGCAGCCATTGGCTGCTTTCTCAGTTGAGGAATGTCGGTTACTATGTAAAGTCACATTGGCAGAGGCTTCTTGCTGGATTTATAGAGACAAAAGACTCACCTGACTTTGTCATTCAACTAAAGGCAGTTATTGGCCATTCAGCATTTCATGTCTTCAGTGGAGATATAACACACAGCAGTGAGATGAAATGTTGCTAAAACATTAATCAAAATGGCTCTTAAAAACTTTACTGTTATGGGATGAATACTGACATCAAAGTCACACGTGCAATAATCAGTGTAAATATTAATTATTTAATATACTGTGATCCAGAGGATTAAAACCAGATTACATGCCGCCAGCTAAAGATAAAAACAGACCATTATATACTATTTACTGAGCAGAGTTGGTGTCATTTTTGTTTTTTCATTTCTATGTTAACAGGTTTGATCTCTCAGACAAAGATAACTTCTTTGACAGCAAAACCAGGAGTTCCATAGTAAGTCCCCAGCAACAGCTCTACACTTGAATGTTCTTCAAGAAACATGCTTGTTTTACACATGAACTGTAAAGTACAAAGCAGAAAGAGAGGTTTGTAAAGCTGATAATTATCAATAGTTATAAGTGATGCACATATCAGTCGCATAGGGATCCCACTTGGTCAGTTTTACCTTAATTGGTTCTCACAGATAATCTGAAAAAGAAATTGTCATGTTTAATAAATGTATCAAAAGCTCTACTTTTTGTCAGTCTATACCATAAATGGATCAGGAAAAAACATGCTTTAATACACTCTGTAAAATTCTGATAAAGGTTCTCAATATACTAAGTCTTTTACTGTTTTTACATTAAAGTCATGTCAGTTTTGAAATTGTATGTAACTGTGTTACTGCTTTTAACACTCTTCTTATATAAACTTTGTCTGATTCCTTGTCAGGTATTTGAAATATTAAAAAGAACCAAATGCAAGACTAAATACAGCATGGGTGAGTCCAAACTATTATATTCTGCTTCACAATACTCTTTTTTTTTATGACCAGAAATTTTAGTATGGTGTTTTCTTTAATCCAAGAATATAATTTAAACTGTTTGACAATCACAAAAACTAAAAACATATTTTTGTATTTTTTTGTCATTTAGGCATAAACATCAATGTATTTCCTTAGGATTTTATAATACATAAACACTTGATGTTGATGTGGCATAAAAAGTTATTGAAAAATGTGGTTGTAAATATTTCTACAAATAAAAATTTGAAGAATGTGCTCTGTATTTGCATTCAGAGCTGTTTGTATCAGTACTTTGTAGAACCACCTGTGTCTTTAATTGCAGCTGCAAGTTTATTGGGGCTTGTTTTTACTAGCTTTGCCAACCAGTCCTGCCTTGTGTGGCAAAAGTACTTGCCTCCTTTAATAACTTATGAATTAAATGTGATAAACCACATTTTCTGGTTTAGTTTACTAGCCACGCCCATGTATGATTACCACCTGACCTATAAAATCAAGAAATCACTTAAAGAGAACCTGTCTGACATCATGAAGTAGGTTAAAGGATCTCAAAATGCTAAATAGCATGGCCTAATCTGAAGAAATTCAAGAAGAGAAGAGAAACATAGTCATTGTCTATCAGTCTAGAAAGGATAACAAAACCATTTCTAAGGCTTTAGGAATCCCAACAAATACAGTGTGAGCCATTATTCACAGATGAAGAAAAGATGGAACAGCGTATGAACTTTACTCTAAGAGAACATCAACATCTAAGCCAAGAGATAACACAATAACCCAGAACATTTGATTTATCTTGCCTTTATTCTACAAGGTAAAATATTTTTCTTTATGAACATGACCTAGCCAAGACAGCACCTCAGGATTCACTTCCTTCCCCATAGTTAAGGTCAGAGTTCATGATTCAACAAGGAGACTGGGCCAAAATGCCCTCCATTGGAATGGTCAAAGGCTAAATGATTGCTTTTTTTAATAAAAAAAGAAATGTGTGGTACTCCTTTCATGTGATCTTCTTGAATATCTACCTTGAGATGGTTTTCTTCTTTGTCTTTGCCTGACAGGGATCACCAGTCTCCTTGGTAGTGGGGTTTATACAGCAGCCTATCCTCTTCATGATGTAAGCGGTGCAAATATAGAAAAAACTTTTATTATTTTTGGCTTTGGATTTCAAATCATAGGTTAATAGGTTAATGAAAATTAGCACAAAAGTCCTTCAGTATGGGTATTTTTTTTTACAGAGGACAAAGTAGAACAGAAGATTTGTTTACTGTGATTCCAAATTACAATGGATAACCTTAAATCTGCAGTATGTAACTTTTACAAGAATATGTTTTCTCCATATTTGTTAAAACTGTCACCATGTCATGACAGTATGGTGTGAAACAGATAATCTGTGAAAAGACTGAGCTCCTCCACCTCCTCCCTGAGCTGCTATTGCCATCTGAAGAAATGCACCGCTCCCGACCAAAAAACAACCAATCAGAGCCAGGAGGAAGGTGTTAATGCTGTTAAATCACCCTTGTGTACACACCATTAAATGTTATAATGGTGAAGAAACAACTTATCGTTCTGTTTATCTGCCATCATCTGTCATGATTCATGTTCTGTCCTGTCCATGCTGTGTTAGTTTTCATTCAACTCACCTGCCTCGCCTGATTGCTGATCTGTGCCACCTGGGCCCTGCTCTACTTAACTCCACTCAGCCCCTGCCTCCCTGCCAGATTATCGACAGCTATCAGCCAGTAGAAATCCAGCGTTTCATGCCTTGCCTTCTTGTGTTTCTTCGACCCATTTCCGTCCACGGAGCTTCCCCTCCTGCCAAGCCCGTTACAGATTCCTTTGGTTCTGGATTTCTGGACCCTGACTCAAGTTCCGCTTCACGACCACCGAGTATTGCCTGTCCCTCAAGCTAAGTCTGCTCTCTCTGCCTCTCCGTGTATAACCTCTGCCTGATTATCGTCTAGCCCCTGGTGCTGCGTTGGATTTCATTGTTTCTTCCTGAGCTGCGACCAGTTCCCGATACTAAATAAACTTGTTTTTCCTTTAAGTACTTCTGTGTGTGGTTGAATTTCCGGGTCCTCCCTTACATCATCGGTGACCGTGCTAACTAGCCTTAGCACTCGTGGCAGGCTATGTTGTGGTGAACCATCTGTAGCGTAGCAGAGGGCAATGGGGAGTGTGTGAGCAGCTCGTACACAAGGGTCATTGGCAGTTCTAAGACCCTCCTCCTGGCTCTGATTGGTTGTCTCTGACCGAGTGGTGTATTTCTGCAGTTAGTACTGGGAGAAGGCAGAGGAGCTTGGTTTTTTTTTTTTTTTTTTTTTTTTTTTTTTTTCCCCCCCACAGATTATGTCTTATACTGTCACGATATAATTTTAACAAATATCTAAAAAGCATATTTTTCATAAATTTTACATACTGCAGGTTTAAGCTCTAAATCTGTATTTTAGAAAGACTACAAACTTGTTTACAATGTGTATCCCATTTCTTTTTCCTCGTGTTTCGAATTTGCTTTAAACAGCTTTTTTTTTTTTTTTTTTTTTTTTTTTTTTTTTTTTTTTTTTTTTTTTTTTTTAAATAAGACATCAGCTGTAACAATGTGAATTTACCCCAAAAAATATTTAATTCAAATCCTGACATCTGAGAGTTAAATAATGCTTTACTGCCTGAAGTCAGTCCAGTAACTACACCCATCTTTTCTTAGGGAGCTATTGAGGAGGAGAGTGCCGAACCCAATGACAGAAAGGTAAGAATATTACAACATCTTAGACATCAGAGTAGGTTTTAGGAAGACTTTGTACCCTGACAAATTCATATATTCCATAATGACATATCTAAAGACCACTCATTAATAGTTCTTGCTGCACATCACAGTACATTTAAAGATGACAGAGGAGTAACTAAACATCTCTCTCATAGAATAGGAGAGATGGAAACTTAGGCAGAAATATAGAAAGAAACAGGAGAAGAAGATGAACTCTCTATTTGCTAAACTGTTTAACTAATGGCAGCACAGCCCAGTTTTTGATTCAGCTGATAATTATTTGAGCATTTCAGTGTACTCATAGAGCACTGAACATTAAGTCCAGGATGGCATGGGCAAAAAAGAGGTAAGGCAAAAATAACACACTCTGCAGTAGAACCTTGAATTCAATACCTTTCATCCCTACAAATATGCATTATAGAGAATAGGGGCAAACCATAAATAACATGCATATTTCAAAGACTTTGTTCCAAAAAAGGTGCTTAATTTCCTCTTATTTAGGCCTATCTAGCACAAGTTTTTAGATACACCAATTTAGATGCTAAGGAAGGGGAAATAATGACAGCAACTTTAGTTTTAGTGAGATAAGGAGGTTGAGGAGGTTCCTCTGATTTAAATCAGATTTATTTTCTCTATAATCTCCATTGCACATCAAGTGTGGAGTGGGTCTTTTTGCACATAAAACATAAAAACAATGAAATTGAGAAGGCAGTGATGAAATTGTGACAAACAAGATGGAAGAAAAACATGACAAAGATGTGACAATAACCATAATATGGACATGTAATATCTCAACAGCTTTTGTATGAGGAGTGGGCTAACTACAGTGTCTTCTATAAGTACCAGCCCATTGGACTTGTTAGGTAAGCAAACATTTTCTTTTGGCAGTTTCATTTTTATTGCTTTTTTTTTTTTTTTTTGTAGGACAAGTGAACCAGAACTGGAATATCTTCCGGTTACACAATCATATTTTCACTGAAATTTTGAAATCACATTGCTTCTGCACTGGAATTTGAGTGAATAAGACATAGTATGTAGTGTATACAAGGAAAGTCATTGGTCATACATATTGCATACTATAAGGGTAAAGGAAACACTCAAAAAAAGAGGAAAGAAGCATGTCAGTTGAAATCAGTGGTTCATTATATCTCTACTGACCAGTGTTTATTCCATGTAGACCACCTTACATATTTTAGTCTCAAAAGGAATGTT
Source organism: Anableps anableps (assembly GCA_014839685.1). Lineage (NCBI taxonomy): Eukaryota > Metazoa > Chordata > Actinopteri > Cyprinodontiformes > Anablepidae > Anableps > Anableps anableps. The sequence goes on from CM026073.1 coordinate 1,147,273, forward strand.
AGTCTTCCTAGTTTATTTTTTTTACAGTTTCAACCCATCAGTCAATGTTAGGTAAGTCAGCTTGTAACCATTTATGGGTTATTGCTTTCTTTGCAACAATAGTTGATATTTTAGCAAGTATCTGTCGCCTTGCGGTAAATTTCTTGTACAATCACCCAGAAAGTACAGTTGTACTTGCATGTTTATTTTCCCGATGGTTAACTCGAGATAACGTGTCATTTATGTTGTTATAACGACATAACGAATACAGTTTTCTTGAAATAACAAGATAATTATGTCGTTATCACAAAATAAAGATGACCATTTTCTCGAGATGACGAGATAATTATGCTGTTATCATGAAATAATGATGGCCGTTTTCTTGAGATAACGAGTTAATTTCCCAATGGTTTAATCATATGACCAACGATGTGGTGTCATTATGGTTTCCTATCACTTATTCACAGAATTATTCAGATAATTACACATGGATGCCATGACTTACACTTATGAGTCCTCTCCCACTGGTGTGGCATGCATTTGAATGATGGAATCAGGTTTAACACACACACCAATCATCTCGTGATCTTAAGTCATTATCTCGAGAAAACCATTGGGATATTAACTCATTATCTTGAGAAAACCATCAGAAAAAAGTTTAAACATAACACATTTCATCATAACACCTCCGCTCTCAGCTTCTGTACTGAAATAGAGTTATGCAAGACATTTCTTCTGGCTTTCCCAGGATCTCCCTAATGATTTTATTAAGACTTTCAGAACAGTTGGATTCTGGAACAGCTTCAAAATATGTGAAGTTGTCTCCCCACAACCTCTACAACACACATGCTTTATTGATTTCACTTTAGACTTTACAGTCTAAAGAAAATGTGATAAAAAAAAATGTATTTGATTTTTCAAATTGAATTCACATCAGTACATAGAGCAAATCACGATTGACACTCTGACACATCCCCAGAGTTATCATCTGGGGGAGTTCACTCTTCCACCTCTTATAACCTTTTATATATAAATGTGTTTAATCTGTACGTCTTTATGAAGCATTGATACATTTTTGAGATTAAATATTTTAAACTGTCATAATAAGCCTGAGCCATTATGCCTACAAGCTCACTGGTCTCTGTGATGTGTTCTTTTTTTACAATGTCATTTAGCACATGTTTTAATTGAAGGTACCTAGAAAATCATGTTTCTCTGAATAATACTTTACTTTCAATTTTTTTATGATATAAAAACACGATTTGACAGTATGCTGTACCAGAATGTTCCATCCAGTATTTAAATCTGGAATCCATGCTATTTGGTGTTTAGAAAACATGAGAACCATCTAAGTTTCTTAATCTTGTCCTAAAACTTAAGTTGTTTAACCACCTCAAACCATGTATGAAGTTTAAATGAAACCAAGTGTAATCTTTGAATCAGATTGTCATATCCTGTATCTTTTGGATGTTTGCTTCTGTCATTTCTTTGTATTGATTTCTTATTTTCCCTCTGTTAGTTCAGTTATTTGAATGGTTCTTTACATTTAGTATATATTTTCATTCCCCCATTCTAGTTTATTCCTTCTGATTAGTCCAATTGTTTTAGTGTTCAGTAGTTTCATTTGATTTCATCTCTTTTATCTCTTAGTTATTTTTAGATTATGTTTAATGGTAATTTTCCTCAGTTACTGTTAGATTCATTTTCCTTGCTCCCCTGTTTACTCTCCTTCGCCCCCTGCTGCCATTTTGTCTCCCTCCTCAGTCTACCTCTCTGGTCTCCTCTCACAGCTGCAGCCCGTTACTAATCAACCACCAGTTATCTGTCTCAACTCACTTGCACTGAAACTCCTCCTTGTCAGCCAGTCACTGCTGGATCCTCCTGTTACTCACCTGTTACCTTTCCATACTTCCACGTCATCCATCATTGCTCTTACTTCTTGAGTTCTCCTGCGATTCTCTGAGTTTTTGAGCTTAATTAAATCGTAATGAGACTTCAATATTCCTGTCTGCGTTTTGATCCACTTCTCACCTCGCAAAACATGACAGAAGGATCCAGTCCATTAAAAGATCGAGTTGAATCCAGCAGGAGCTGGAGTTGGCACAGAGGACTTTATATAAAGATGTAGAGATCCTGCCTTCTCCGCTCTTGCTGGAAGAATTAGAGTGAGACTCCGCTTCATCTACCTCAGACCCTGGATCAGCTTTTGCCGCAGAAGGCGCCAACGTCACTGATGACTTCTCTTTTCTTCCGGAGGGAGAAAGCCGGCAACTGGAGTTGAAATAATTACTCTTTTTGAGTATTTCAGTGCAAGGCTGAAAAGAGTATGTGCCAGTCTGATGACTTAATGGAGCTATGATCGATTTTCCTGGACTGAAGCTGGCGATTGCTCCTCCAGGAAGTGGCCTGGGGTGATACAGCTCTTCAACTCCCCAGCACAGATCACCAGATCAGCTACAGGGAAGCCAGCAATCTCAGCGCTCCTCACCAGTTGTCAGTACTGGAGCTGTCATCCTCCTGGCCATCACACCAGCTGTTTTTCAACTCAACACCACTACTGAGGCAACTGCTCCTTTACCTGCTGCTGAACCTGCAGCAAGACCTGCTGCTTTTCCGTCACCAGCAGCAGAAGCCTCTTCTCTGTCAGCTGCTGTACAACCAGTAGATTCTTAGCCTGCAGCAGAACCAGTAGTTTCCACTGAATCTCTTCATGGGTGCCAGGTGGCACAGCTCAACTGTGATCTCCAGTCTAAAAAGCTCCTCGATGGGTCTTCCCCAGAGTCAGAGCTCCTCCGTGGGCCTTCCTCATCTCCTGGGCCCCTCTGTGGGTCCCCAGCATCTTATCGTGGGATCCCAGCACCTCTTCATCTTCAGGGCTCCTCATGATGACTTTAGAGCCTTCTATCTGGTCATCAGAATGGACCTTCAGGTACCGGCCTCGAGAGACTAAGCTTCAATGTCGACCTGTAGGCTCCAAGCACCAGCGTCACTACAGACCTGCAGCCTTCAAGCTCCAGCGTCTCTGGCCTCCAGGCTTCAAGATCCTCAGTCGTCACCCTACAGAGATTCAGCTGCTTCGCCGCAGGCATCGGGGTCATCAGCATCACCGAACATCAGACTTCCAGTGCCCATGTTGCCAACCTCCTGGGTCATCTTGGCAATGGCTTCCAGCTCAGTCTCCTTCCTCCCAAGTCTCTTTGTGGATTTGCATGGCTGACCTCCAGACCCTCTTCGTGGGTTCAACCGGCCGACCTCCAGAGTCTCTTCGCGGGCTCAACTGGCCTTCCTCCAGACTCTTGGCTTCTTTGTCACTGGCCACCCTCCTGTAGCCTTTAAGAACTATTACAAACTCTAGCTTTGTTTTTTTTTTACTGAAAATTAAAGTTTGTCATGTACAGATCTTTAAATTTAGTTGTTACAAATAAACCCAAGTATTTAATTGCTCGCAGTTAACAGGAATATTATGTTTAAATGTTGGTGATGGGTTATATTCAGATGACAATATTTGCATTTTTTGTATATTAAGTTTATGTCCTGAAAGTTAATAGGACGTGGGGAAGGGGAATCTTATGGTTATTGATGGATATAGTCATCAGTGTACAGCGCAATCTTTTGTTCCCTGTCATTTATTATGATTACACTATCATTCTCTCTTTTAACTTGTGTTAAAGGTTCTATATATATAGAATGAAAAGGGTTGGGGAAAGGAGGCAGCCCTGTTGAGTGGAGCATTCTGAATAAAAGCTGTCTGTAAGATGATTGTTTATCTTATTTTTTGCTAAAGGGGTGAGATACAAACAATTAATACAGTTAACTGAGTGATCTAAGAATCAGATTTTTGTTTCAGCAGATATTCTCAGCTGAAACGAAGGCTTTTTATTCATCTAAACTTATTACTGCTGCTTTAAACATTTTGCTTTTAATTTATTTTATTAAATGTAGGAAGTGTTGTCATTTGAGCCAGCCTCTATGACAGGATGGATGCATGTAATTTGTGGTCTTAGTTTAGAATCAAAATTGTTCTGTATGAGCTCCATAATGTCTTGTTCATTCCCTGTTTGGAGATGACAGAAATTATTGCCTGATTCCATAAGGGTGAGACTGACAGGTTTTTCAAGTGTCCAAGTAATTCAATAGGATAGGCACCAGTTCCATCCTAAAAGCCTTGTACCATTGGTGTTTTGTTACATTTCAACTTTCTCAGTCCTTCCATCCATTATCTTACGCTTCATCCGAGGTTGGGTCGTGGAGGCAGCAGTCTAAGCAGAGAGGCCCAGAGTTCCCTCTCCCCAGCCAGTTGGGCCAGCTTCTCTGGGGGAATTCCAAGATGTTCCCAGGACTGCAGAGAAACATAGTCCCTCCAGCACATCCTTGGTTTTCTCTGGGTCTCCTCCCAGTGAGATGGGCCTGAAACACCTCACCAGGGAGGCATCCAGGAGGCATCCTAACCAGATACCTGAGCCACCTGAACTGGCTCCTCTTGATGTGGAGGAACAGCAGCTCTACTCTGAGCCCCTCCCAGATGACCGAGCTTCTCACCCTATCACTAGAGATAGAGTGAGAAGGGTGGGAAGCTCTTTTTAGCTGCTTGTATCTGTGATCTCGTTCTTTTGGTCATGACCCAGAGCTTGTGACTATAGGTAAGGGTAGGAACAAAAGGTGAAAAACTTCCCCATCACAGATGAGTACAGCAAATGCATTACTGCAGATGCAGCACCAATCTGCCTATTGATCTCCCGCTCCATTTTTCTCTTATTCATGAAAACAACCAAGAGATACTTAAACTCCTCAACTTAGGCCAAGACCTCGTACCCAACCCGGAGAAGGCATCCTACCCATTTCTGGCTTAAGACCATGGTCTCAGATTGTGAGGTGTTGATTTTCATCTTGGCTGCGAACAGCTCAAGTGAAAGCTTGACATGGTCTGATGAAGCCAACAGAATCACATCATATGCAAAAAGCAGAGACTCCATTCTGAGACCACCAAAACAATCTCCTCAGTGCAATGTCCATTTTTTAAAAGTAATTTGTTATTAAACTATAATTTTGATTGGTTCCAACAGAGGGGAGGTACAGAGACTTCAGGAATTCACCATTTGCTTTCCTTCCTGGGTTGAGATAAAATTTTTGTAGAATGTATGAAAAAAAGCATTGATTTAATTTTGATCTGTTCGTAATTTCCTAGAGTTAGGGTCCACCATTTTTTATACTATAGTTTAAAAAAAGATTGTCTCTTTCTCATTTGAAAACTCTGGAAGTTAACTGGGACTGATTTTGAAACATCACCATCCTGGGACATGAGACCAAGTGCATGATCTGCATGTTTTTGTAACGAAGCATTAGAGACACAGCTGCATTTTCAAAAAGTTATCAAAGAATGTTATTGTTTCCCTCTCTACCTTCTTTGATTCCATAAATTCCCTTATTATTATGCTGAGATTTTCCTTCGTGGTCAGTTTTTCGTGGTTTGGAGAAGTTTATGAAGCAGAACGTCTCTCTGTTAGGTGTTTGAAACCTCTGTTTCTTCCACCTGTTCTGCTTTGTTAGTCATGAACCATGGTTTCAGTTAGGAACAGTGACTCTCTGTGGTTTATTGTTTTCCTCCCCCTGGAATTATTTAGTTCTTGTTTGAAGTCAGTTTTAAAGTCCATTCATTTAATTCATTGTCAATTGTACAGAACAACAAATCTGAAAAGTTCAGTAATTCTGGATGCTTCCTATTTGTCTGAACATTTGATAAACTGATGGTGGTTCATGCTGTGTTTTCTGAGATGGATCCCATCACAAGGTTTTAAATGTTCTATGAATTTTTCTCATTCCCAGTTTGAATGAAACGTTAATATTCTTACCTCTTCTCAAGACACAATGTGTCCTGTTTAAGAATAAGATTTTGACATGATCTGTTGGACTTTGAGTTTAGTTTGTTTATTTTGGTCATATTGTTCCGTCTTATGTTTCATTTTTCCTGTGTTCTAGATCACTAGCGTTACTTTTACTCAATCTGCTCATTTATTCACCTGTGTTGAATCCAGTAATCAAAGTCCCCAGAATAAGTATTTCTCAGTTCAGTCACTTGATGCGAGATCCTCCTGTTGTCCCCATGCTGGTTTCATGTCCATGCTGTTAATAACATGATCCTTTTCACCATACTCCTAGTTTCCTTGTCTCTGCATTTGAATCCTCAGCAACCTCAAATCATGCCAGAGGGATCTGACCTCTTGGACTCAGTAGAGCTGTGGCTCATGGACAGCCTGGAGGAGTTTAACAAGCAGCTTAGAGCTCATCTGGACTCTCTTGCCACATTCTGACTTTCATAGATGCATGTGAGTGTACCAGGGCAATTAATGAATTTCACGGTACAGGCGTTTTTTTTGTGGAGTTACTTAATCAGCTATCTCTGACTCAGTCTGTTAACACACTGCCCTCTCCTGCACCTGCTACTCCACTACTTGTTCTCAGCACTTCAGATTTCATCGTCCTCCTGCTACAGATGATGACGCCATTGAAACACCTTCACGCTTGTCTCCAAGGATCCCACAGTTTCCTCCAATCCTGTTCCGAAGGCTTTGACCGATGTTTCTTCTCCAGGCATGGAGAGGCTGACCGGTGAAGTCTTCCCAAGCAGCAGTCGGCACATGGCAAAACTACACCGGTCATCCTCTTTGGTGAAATTCAGGCTGCTCCTCACCTCAAGCTGCTGCTGCCACCATGTCAGTTTGAAGAGCTTCTTAATAAGACTCTACAGAGAGTCCCAGCTGGGTGGACAAATTTCCTGAATTCCACCAAGGGTTTCAGTGCCACTCTCTTGGGATCCATCATGCGTTCCAGTCTCCAGAGTTCCACCGTGGTCAGATTCCAGGGTTCCTCAGCCTTTGCAAGCTGCCTCAAGAACTTCTTTGTAGGTTTCTCCAGCTTTACAGCAGACCTCTGGGCAAACTTCTTTGTAGGTTCCTAAGATATCATGGCCAACAAGACAAGGCTCTCCGTGGGTTCCTCTGGCTGCATGGTCACTAACTTGAAGTCAGGGTTTTTAATAGCACATTTCAGGAACAAGGCAGTTCAAAGTGCTTTACACCATAAAAACACAATACAGTAAAAAAAAATTGTGAAACAAGCAACAAACATTACATTTTGTCAAATAACATCAAAATCATCAAGCAAATTTATCAGTCAATGGGTCATGATTAGACTAAAGTTATTATTAGAAAGGCAACTCTAAACAGGTGGGGTTTTTTGCCTTAATTTAAAGGAGCTCAGCTCAGAGGGCAGTCTCAATACTGTGGTGAGCATGGAAACCGGACTGAAAAACGTCAAAGTGGTAATAGTGCCAATAATTTTGATGATGAATGGAAGGTTGGAGATTGACCTGTAATTCTGCAGTAGTGGTTTGTCCTGATTGTTCTTTTTCAGAAGTGGTCTGATAACTGATGTTTTTAAAGCCTGGAGGAAAACAGTTGATGAGAGGGACGAGTTTACTATTTGAATCAGATCAGATGCAATAACAGGCAGAACTTTCTTAAGGAAATTTGTACGTAGGATGTCAAGACAGCAGGAGGAGCTTAATTGATTTTTCTTCTAAGTTTTCATGGTTGAGTTGATGAAATTCAGCCATTTTCTTTCCATTTGTTATGTTTGAGCATGGCATCATTATTGGATTCAGCATTGATGTGCAGATGAATGCTCTAGTTTTTTTTTAATTTTCTCTGTAAAGATGTAGGCAAATTCATTCCAGGCCCTGGTAGAGTAGAATTCAGAGGCTACAGTCACAGCAAGGTTTGTCAACCTGTCAACTGTGGCCAACAAGGCACGGGCATTGTTAATGTTTTTTGTCCCTTGTGTGTCTTAATGTTGAGTGTTAGCTTCGCAGTCTCTCTTTATAGATTTCATAGTAAATGTGAAGTCGAGTTTTACACCATTTACGATCAGCCATTCGATAAAGGCTTCTTTCACTTCTTACTAGTCGAGCATTTCTCCACTGAGATTTCTTCCTACCAGACATAATCTTTAATGGGAGCAATGGAATCAATGTCTGAAATTTCAGAATGGAAGTCATCTACCAACTCACCTACTGGGTTACAGGATAGAGGTGAGATGGAAGAGTAAATCTGATTAAAAGTTTTTGCTGTATTGTCCATAAAAGAGCATTTTGTTATAACATCTGTTTTGCTTAGTGAGTCAATGGAGTCCGTACTTTCAAAGGTAACAGAGAAATGATCAGACAAGACGACCTCAATTGCAGAGAGATTGGATATATTTACACCCTTACTGATAAGCTCTGTCATGGAGGTCATCAACATGAATGTTGAAGTCTCCCATAATAATTCAACAGTCATAATGAATGCATATAACAGATAACTCACCAAAATCATTGAAAAAATTTTCCACATATTTTGGGGTTTTATATAAAGTTAGTCAGAGCTTGTTTATGGCCATTTTCCCCAATTCCCAAATATTCAAAAGAGTCAAATTTGCCCAGGAAAACTTTTTTACAGTTTAGTGAATCATGAAATATTCTAGCAACCCTTCCGCCCCCTTATGCTTTCTATTCTCACTCAAAAAATAGTAATTGGGAGGTGCTGTATCTCTCATCACCACATCCAACTCTTGGTAGTGGTCCACTGACAAACACCTTTATTTTGAGATTTTTGATTGTGCTTTGCATATGATTAAAGTCCATTTTGCAGAATTTCTTATTTTTGTTTGGCAGTATCATTAACTCCAATGTGTATATTTAGATTCTCAACATTTGGCTCTTCAGTGGTTAATGAGAGTATTTTTGTTGTAACATCAGAAACCATATCATGGGGAAGGCAGATTACCTTCGTCCTCCCTGTATTCCAGAAATGGCTGATTCCATTTACTGCCCCACCACCGACAATAAGAACATTTGGCATGTTTTTTTTCTTGGTCATTTCAGGAGGTAAATTGTTTTGGTCTTGCCTCATATCTCTTGTTGATGTTTGAAGATGAGGTCTCCCTTGTAGACTCCTGTTGAGGTGTAGCAATCTTGTTTTTTGGTGGAATTCTAGCAGAGTTTAGTGGGGATCCAGTTACAGATATGACAGGATCTTTTATAGTTTGAGCTGCTTGTTTTTTTTTTTTTCTTTGGTGCCAGGACATCTCAGCTTACTGGCCACACTGTATCATCTAGGTGAGGGGTCCTTTCAAGATTAATTTTTCAACTTAGCTGCAAGACTTTTTTTTTTTTTTTTTTTTGGGGGGGGGGGGTGCTTTTTTGGAAGCTGTTAGACAATCCATTTTTGAATCATCTGTAAGGCTGTTTCATTTCCAGAACCTGTGACTGCAATATTCACCTCCAGTTGAATTTTTGTTTCCATCACAGGTAATAACTATCCAATGAGGACAGGAGAGGAGGATAATCTGTTCCTCCTTCAGAAGCTAATATCAGAAATGTGATATTAGCCGCTTCCAGAACATTGTGCTTAAAAGTGATGACCTTCAGGTCATTGGCCTGAGCTGTAGTTTTTGTTCAAGTCTTATTTGATGGAGTCTTCCTCCTGTTGTCCTCATACTGGTTTCATGTCTGTGCTGTTTAACATTTTCACCATTCTCTTAGATTCCTGATCGCTGCATTTTGCTCAACAACCTCAAAATCATGACGTGGTACAGCAATTTTGATCACATTAAAAATGTATAAAAGTGGCCTCATGTACTTTAACAGTGTGTTTTTAATTCATACCCTCTAAAGTGTTTAGATTACTAATAGGGAATATTTAACAACATTCTGTTGTAGATATAGTCACGGCCAAAGGTTTTGGCAGTGATCCGAGAGACGTTAATTCCTTCCATAGAGCTTTATCAGCTGTTTTTTTTTTGTTTTAAGTGTGTCCTGTGTAGTAACAAAATATAAAGCCAATTTTATTAGAAATTTCTTTCAGTTTATTTCAAATGCAATGGACACAGACAAGGGAGAAAACAACAAGGTTTAAAGGGAAAGAAAGAGATAACAGTAGAGGAGAGAAGGGTAGAGAGAGTACACAAGACAACACCCTAGAAGTCTGTTTCTACACCTGCAGAAAGAGAGGCAAGAAAAACAGAACCGAGAAACCATAGCAAACAATATCATATAACAACTGCACCGTCGCTGAAAAGTACACATTACAAGGTAATACAATGTATTTTGGGTTTTTTTTTTGTTTGTTTGTTTTGTTTTGTTTTTTTTTTAAAAACACATACACACGTCCTTCCACTGGCTCCCTGTAGCTCAGAATAGACTTTAAAATACTTCTGTTAGTTTATAAATCACTGTATAGCTTAGCACCAGAATACACTGAAAACCTTTTGTCATTGCATCAACTTTCCAGACCACTCAGGTCTTCTGGTCTACTCTGCATCCCCAGAACTAAACATGGAGAAGCAGCCTTCAGTTTTTAATGCATCACTTATCTGGAACAAACTCCCAGAAAACTGCAAAACAGCCAAAACACTAAATTCCTTAAAATCAAGGCTGAAAACTCACGTGTTTAAAGCTGCCGTTGATTAGTAGTCTGGACCATAAATCTGCAAACAAATCCAGGCAAGATAAGCTTGGTTTTCCAAAGGATGGAAGTTTGTGTAAATCAGTTAAAGTGAATCATTACTCAATATTTGCTGATTTTCATGTGTATTTGCACGATTATTTTGCTGTGTACTTGTTTTTATGATGTAAAGCACTTTGAACTGCCTTGCTACTGAGATGTGCTATACAAATAAACTTGACTTAAATACTAGGGAAGTGAATGCTGGAACAATGGCCAGGGCTGATTGACTAAATGTGGGGGAATTAGCTAGAGGGGCGCTGAGGAGAGAGAATGGTAACAGGGAAGCAAGGAAAAGAATCTAAACATAACTGAGAATAACTAGACAAGGAAATAAACCAAGGAAGAACAAACAATCTAAAAACTACTGAATACTCAGCTAAGGACTAGACAAACAAGAAATAAACTAGGATGTGGGAAAATAAACCAAAAAACTAGAGTCCCAAAAAAATTCAGAGACCACGAGAGGGTGGCCAGTGACAGAGGAACCCACGAGAATCTGGAGCTTGGACGTTGCAGAGCTCTGACTCTGGGGAGGAAGCCCCACGAAGGAGCTGAGTCGGGATAGAGATGCCGCTGGTTGTGGAGCTGAGTCTGCTGCAGGCAGAGGAACTGCTGTTTGTGGTTCTGCAGCCGGTTCAGGAGCAGCAGCCGGCTGTGCGGCGACTGGAGCAGGGAATGCTGGAATGAGTGGTGGAAGTTTGTCTGAATAAACTGAGGTGTGCTGTAGGTCATGAAGATGAGTGGGATGTGGAGAAATTGAGGCACCAAGTTGACCCATTGGAGAAACCGTGGAGGAGTCAAGCCAACCCCATCCGGAGAAGGGACGGAGGGTTTCCAGCAGCGAGGACGCTGTCTGCGGTGGGAGAAGGAAGGAACTGGGGAAACTGAGGATGGTGGTGAAGCTCAGCTGGTGGAAGTGAAGATCCCCTAGAGACTCTTTGGACCATAGCCTAGTGAGGCAAAGACAAGGCAGGTCCCATAAAACTCATTTCCCCAGGCTATCTCCTTAAAAGGAGAGAGACAATTCTCCATTTAGTCCAGCAGCACTGGAGAAGGTAGGATCTCAATATCCTTATACAGGTCCCTTTGTGCAAGTGCCTACTGCTGCTGAATCCATTACTGCCTGGCCACTTGAGCCTTAGGTTGGTTCTGTCATGTGTGGTTGGTTGTGTTGGACCAAAATGCAGAGAGATAGAGCCAGCAAGTAGACATTGAAGTTTCAATTAAAGAATACAAATACTTACAAAACAAAAAAAAAACAACAAAAAAAAAACACACACACAGGAGGATGCAGGAATTCAGAGCAAAAACAAAACATGAATCCATGGAGCAAATGAGGCACACAACCGGGATGCCCTCAGGCAAGGCACCAGAAAGTCACAGGGAGCATAACAGGAGGAACCACTGAGGAGTGGGAGAAAGAGAGGAGCTTAAATACTGTGGAAGTGAATGCTGGAACAGTGGCTGGGGCTGATTGACTAAATGATTGCAGGTGTGGGGAATTAGCAAGAAAGGAGCTGAGGAGAGAGAATGGCAACAGGGGGTGAGGGAGAGCAACAGGGAAACAAGGAAAAGAATCTAAACATAACTGAGGATAATTAGAAGTAAGGAAATAACCAGAATAACTAAGAAAATATTGAAATAAACAAATTAACAAGGAATAACAAACATAATCTAAAAATAACTGAATACTCAACAAATCATGAGCAAATACAGAAATACGTGAAAAGCCATTAAAGATAACTGTTTCTCCTTTCTGTCATGTAGGAAATATTTTGGTGAGAAGATTGGTCTTTACTTTGCATGGTTGGGCCTGTACACCCAGATGCTCATTCCTGCATCCCTAGTGGGGGTCATTGTGTTTCTCTACGGATGTGCAACAGTCGATGACAATATACCAAGGTAAGCTCAAGCTCTCTAAATGTGCTCATAAGGAATTACACAAATAAAGGTATATTTGTGAGCTGGTCACATAGTGTGGCATAGGAGGGTGGATATGAGGTGATGAATGTGGTGGAAGTCACACATGTGGAAGGTGCAGCTGACTTCATCATTACCAAACCTTCTTTGGAATTATAGTTTCTAATATTTTAATGACTACCTGTTGAGTTACAGTCAAGGTAATGACTGCCGTCTGCCCTGCACCTTTAGTAGTAATGTTAGTGCTTGCTTAAATCCAGTTCTTTCTGTTTACACCACTGGAAACACAAAATAGCTTGTCTTCGCACCAACGTTTTGCTGGGCCAAAGGAGAACTTCTTTTATCAGAAGTTGGAGAAGGGCTCATGCAGACAAACAACTACAGATGCACCAATCAGACATTTTGTGGCCAGTTTTCAATCACAGATTTTAGAAAATGTTCTTACTTTAATAAGTATAATTAAGAGTAAAATATGTTTTTTAACTTTCTGACTAAATTAAAAATTAAACTGAGGAACAGAATGTTTGCAGTAAAATACAACAATAACTTCTAAAATACAGACCAAAGTTGCAAAGCTGTCTTGCTGTCATCACTAAATTTCTACTTATATAGTAAAATGTTCCACGTTATGGGACAGAGGTATCTGTACAAATACATAAATAAATCAAAAACAATTATATCTCCTTTACTCCTGTACAAGACAGATTATGGCCCACTATATTTTTTTTCTTTTCCTTTCTTTTTTAGCAACATAACACATGAAATTTATTTTTTTTCTCCAAGATTTCAAAATAGAAAAAAAATCCCAAAACCACTTTTCTCAGTACCAAAATCCACAGCAAAGAGTGTTTTGCAGCCTGTATGTGTGGCATCCTCAGTAATCACAAAATCATCAGATTTTTAGGTTTCAACCAGTCAAACACTGGTGAAGGCTTGTTGAATATAAAATGTGCCGTTTATGGTGAGCTGCCATTTTCTCAGTATGTCTCTACCAGCAACCAATAAAAACACCAACTCTGAATTAGCTTCGCTTACGAGCTCTCTATTTAAGACAAACCAAAACAATAAAACTCCTCAAAGAGCTGTTGTCTACCTATGGTTTCAGATTTTCTTGAACCTCACCATTACTGTAGTTCTTGATTGTATGGTATGAGTTTAGATGCATTTTAGTAGCAGGTGATTGGCTCTTTATTGTGTAAATTTAATGGAAAGTAATTAATATCAACATAATTATTTCTAATGTGACTGGACAGAGTTAGTGCTGAAACAACGGGAATAAAAAATGGAAAAGGGGAAATGAAAAAAAAGTTTGACAAACAGGTTTGATAAATCTCTCTGCCTTTATCTGCTCCTCGTCATCGACAGGATGTTATGACTTGCTGCCAGGACACTTTTGCAACCAGTGACACGTATACTACAAGTGCTCAGAGGAAGCTCAACGATTAAAAAAAATGATAGTAATAGAAAACAGACCTTCTTCCTTTCTCATCACACTTGTCAGAGTATTGGGGCTCAGGATATTTCTACTTTTATGAACGTGCTTTAGAATGTCAAAAAAAAAATCTTTGGAAACATGAGGTCAGATCACAGTTGTGAAGAGAAAAAAGACAAAGTTTCCTTCGCATGGAGCTCCAGGTCTGACAGGTCCTAAAAGCTGTTTAGAATATTTAACTGTATCAGAAAGGAAGTCATTTCAGGATATTTCCCAACTGTAAAGGAAAGGATTAGGGTTTATCCTGTTCTGTCAAAGGTTGTTAAAGTAATATGTCAATTCTCAGTTCTTACTTTTATTCTGGTTTTGCTATAATTGGATTTGTGTTGCACCTCATGGATAATTCCTATCAATTATAACTTTGTGTGATGTAAAGTCAAACTTGCAGATGACTCAGTACCTGTTCCTGTTTCATAATTATACTTTAGAAAGCTTTCTATTTTCATTATAAAACAGCAAGACAAGATATGATAACATAATTTATTTGTCTCCCATGGGAGAAATTTGTCTTAGAAGGGGGGACAAGGCTGCAATTAAACAAGGACAAACAATACTACAAACAAAGTCAATACATAAATACATAAAACCATCACAAATTATTAAATAGACACACATAAAGTTTAGTGCAAAAAGAAGCACAGCAGTACACAATAGTAATGTACAAAAGAAGAACATACTGACTTCGAATGGGCAATATATCCACACAAACATACAGTTCCTGTCCACATACTTCCCTTTCATACACTTCATGATCATCATCTGAGCCTCCTATTTCTCTGTTCAGGCCCAGTTAATCGTCCATTAATCAGGCTGATAGAGAGTGGTACAAACGAGTGTTTAAGGTGGTTGTATTAACACAAAAGAACCCTGAATTTCCTCCCTGAGTTCATAAGAACATATTCTGATGTTTTGTCTGACACATCACATGTGTCAGACAAAATGTTCTCAGCTTGCCTGATGGTTGCCTATCAAACAGATGTGAAAAGAATCAGTCCGGGGTGCTAATAATCTTGCTTCCCAACTTCACCAGATTCTGAATTTGGGTTTTAGATTGAACTGTGTGGTTTCTAAACCAACCAGTAATACCATACCTGAGAATGGACTCAATGGTTGCCCTGTAAAAAATTAACATAATTGTTTTAGAAACACCAAACAATCACAGTCATCTAAGAAAATGAAGACGCTGGTGAACGTCTGCACAAACACTTTGTGTATGGCTACTGGACTCCAGTCACTGATTGATTTAGGGTTCAAAAACAGTTCAACAGTTTTTGAAGTGTTAATCTGTAGTTTATGAGATTCACACCAATTTACAAACTTATCTAAGGAAACTTTATAGGTGTCAATATTGTCTGTCAAGAGACTCTGTATCATCTGAAAATGTTATATATTGGCTGGGTTGGGAACTGATGCAATCATTTGAGTACAAAATGAAATGATAAGGCAAATTAACATACCCTTGGGGAACCTCTGTGCTACTAACTTGGGATCAGTGAGAAGAGAACTGAATTTCACTTGCTGTGATCTGTTTGATAAGTAAGAATAATTCCACTTAATTAAAAAAGGGTTCACATCCAACTGAACAAATTTTTTGAGAAGGATGTTTGTCTGAATAGAATTAAATGCTGAACTAAAGTGAACAAAAAGAAGTCTGCCATATGCTGTAGAGTTCTTGAGGTGCTTTAGAGCAAGGTGTGTTTGTGTCAGAATAGCATCACTTGTGCTGCATCTTTTAGCATATGTAAATTGAAAGTGATCAAGTCATGGCTCCACCTTCTTTTATAGTAGCCCCAGTAGGAGTCTCTCAAATGATTTAATTACAATGGAGGTGAGTGCCACTGAGCGAGGATCATTGTCAGCTCGAGAATATGCATCTTATGGCGCTGGAATAACAATTGATTTTCCAGATATCTGGCCCTAAATGAGTATCCATGGAAAACTGGAAGAGTTTATGCCAGACTTGAGAAAACTCATGAAGATCATATGCACTTTATGGTACCTTGAGTTGTGGCTAACAAATATCAAATGCAGCAATAAGTCCCTCATTAGTCTGTGAGAGCAGAACTCTGTCTCCTTCAACATGCCTTCCCATTTCTTAGTGACTGCATTTCCTCCAACTCACTGGAGATGGAAAACATTCCATGTCAATTCTAGTCAAAAAAAAAAAGGAGCTGGTCTTTGAGAAGCAGACTCTTTTTGCCACAGTGGTAATTTACATAAGTATATATACATGTGGATGCTTTTCAATAAATGCATACATAAAAGTTGATTTTAAATGTGAAGTCAAGTTTATTTGTACAGCACATTTAATCAGCAAAGCAATTTAAAGTGCTTCATATCATAAAAACATCAAGCAAATATACATGAAATTCATCAAAATCATCGAGGAAATATCACTGCATCAAAATCATAATCAAGCTAATATCATCAAGCAAATATAGTTTGAAAATACTGATCAATGTTCCACTTACTACTAATCAAACGCAGCTCTGATTCAAATAGTAAACTCATCTCTCTCATCAGGTGATTCCACCATGCTTTAAAAACAGCAGTTATCAAACCACTATTAAAATAGAACAATCTGGACAAATCACTATTGCAGAATTACAGGCCAATCAGACAGCAGGAGGAGGAGCTTAATTGTTTCAGAATTAAAATAAAGTTGTCATGGTTGAGTTGGTGAAATTCAGCCATTTTATCTGTATTTGTTATGTTTGGGCATAACATCGTTATTGGATTTGGTGTTGATGTGTAGATTAATACTCAAGGTTTTGAGCCTTGATTTAAAGGAACTCAGTGTGTCGGCTGTTCTGCAGTTTTCTGGGAGTTTGTTCCAGATTTGTGGTGTATAGAAGCTGAAAGCTGCTTCTCCATGTTTGGTTCTGGTTCTGGGGTTGCAGAGTAGACTAGAACCAGAAGACCTGAGTGGTCTGGAAGGTTGATGCAATGACAACAGGTCTTTAATGTATTGTGGTGCTAAGCCATTCAGTGAACTAAGAGAAGTATTTTAAAGTCTATTCTCTGAGCCACAGGGAGCCAGTGGAAGGACTTTAGAACAAGGGTGATGTGCTCTATCTTCCTGGTCTTAGTGAGAACCTCAGCAGCAGTGTTCTGGATCAGCTGCAGCTGTCTGATTGACTTTTTAGGCAGACCTGTGAAGACACTGTTGCAAAAGGGTTCAAAGTCACCTGGTGACATCATAATATAGAACTGTGTATCATCTGCATAGTGATGGTAACTAATATTATTACTTGTTATAATCTAAGATAGTGGCAGCATGTAGATATTAAATAGGAGGGGTCCCAGGATTGAACCTTGGGGTACTCCACATGTGACCTCTGTCTGCTCTGATGAGAAGTTGCTTATTGACATAAAGAAATCCCTCTTCTTTAGGTAGAATTCGAACCAACAGAGTACTGTACCAGAGAGTCCAACCCAGCTCTCTAGTCGCTTCAATAATATATAATAATCAACAGTGTCAAATGCTGCGCTGAGGTCCAACAGAACCAGCACTGTGGTTCTTCCGCAGTCTGTATTTGTGTGGATGTCATTGAACACTTTGACGAGGGCAGTCTCAGTGCTATGGTGAGCATGGAAACTGGAATGAAAAGCATCAAAGTGGTTTGTCGTTGTTAAGAAGCTGTTTAACTGTTGAAACACAGCTTTTTCAAGAACTTTGCTGAAGAATGGAAGGTTAGAGATTGGCCTGTAATTCTGCAATAGTAATTGCTCTAGATTGTTCTTTTTTAACAGTGGTTTGATAACTGCTGTTTTTAAAGCCTGGGGAAAACACCAGATGAGAGGGAAGAGTTTACACTTTGAATCAGATCAGATGCAATGACAGGCAGAACTTTCTTAAGAAAGGTTGTAGGTAGGATATCAAGACAGCAGGAGGAGGAGCTAAATTGTTTCAGAATTAAAATAAAATTTTCATGGTTGAGTTGGTTAAATTCATCCATTTTCTCTGCATTTATTATGTTTGGGCATAACATCGTTATTTTATTTGGTGTTGATGTGCAGATTAACCCTCTAATTTTTAAAATTTTCTCTGTAAAAAAAAGTGGGCAAATTCATTGTGGGCTCTGGTAGTGTAGAGTTCAGGTATTACAGTCACAGGTGAGTTTGTCGATCTGTGAACTGTGGCAAACAAGGCGCAAGCATTGTTGATGTTTTTGTTTATGCTTTCCGCAAAAAAATGTTCCCCTTGGATGTTTTAGTGATGAGCGATAGCCACAACCTCTCTTTGTAGATTTCATCGTAAATGTGAAGTCGAGTTTTACGCCATTCAGCCCTTCGACAAAGTTTTCTCAGTGTGCAAACTGAAATGACTATCTGGTTGAAAGGCACTTTCTGAGGTGAATGGAATGAACTTAAAAAGCCTTTTCGTAGTTATATCGACCACTCAATGCGCTTTACATTGCAAGTCTCATTGGTCCATTCACACTCAAATTCACATGCAGACAGATTGGTAGGTAACATGAGTTTCAGGCTTTTGCCCTGGGACACTTTGTATTGTGATGGGGGGAGTCAGCGCCTTCTGATTGCCAGATAGCTAGCCTTCCATTTGTCTATAATGCATGCTGTTTGAGAGAGCTTTGGAAATTAGATGAACAGATGAATGATTTTGTAGGTACACAATCCTTTAGTGAATCAGGCCCATGTATACCAGAACAACCATTTCTGATACATTATACAGCTACAAGCCAGGAAGATTTCTCATTTTTTCTCAAAAACAAAAGTGAATGTAATCATTGTAATAATACAGAAATAGGAAGCAGAGCTTTTAAAGATCTAATTTACTTCTGGTCTGAACTGGACTGTCTTTTGTTGGAGGAGGATATGCTTGACTGGAAAAGATGAATTTAAAATGTGATTTAATTGGACAAAATTTTATAGGGCTCTGATGACATTTAATGTGAATGGGTGCTATATAATGGAACTGTATTAAAACAGTGTTTTAACAATGTTTACAGCAAAGGTATTAGAATATACCGTAGGACAACATATGATCTTCATGTTTTAATTTACTATTTTATACTGAGAATTCATGAGCAAACTATGATTTTCCAAAGCCGCTGTTTCACTGGTTTACAGTTTAAACAATAAAAAACACAATGTAATGTATGATGAAAATGGAAGAAGGTCTGTTTTCTATCATGTCATGTCATGATTTGTATATCTTATATATGTGTTGTGCACAATTTTGGAATTATTGCATCCTTTAACATTCGGATAAAGAGTCTGAAGATGTTTTCTGGGAACTAAATAATGTTTTGAAATCAACAGCCTCTGAAGTTAAAGAAATTGACTTTTTCTATGTATTTGAATTCCAGCATGGAGATCTGTGATCCAAAGAACAACATTACCATGTGTCCCCTGTGTGACAGAGTGTGCAGCTACTGGAAACTCAGTACAGCGTGTGGAACTGCTCGTGCCAGTCACCTGTTCGATAACCCGGCCACGGTTTTCTTCTCTATATTCATGGCTCTGTGGGGTGAGAGAACAAATCTGAGCACAAGGCATCAAAAAGCACAAAACTGATATTAATAATAACTTCATTAGGTCTACTGAGGTCCAGCTTGTTGCACATTTAATATTTTTATAGCTGCCATGTTTATGGAGCACTGGAAGAGGAGGCAGATGAGACTAAACTATGAGTGGGACCTCACTGGGTTTGAAGAAGAAGAGGTGAGTCCGTCCATCCATCCATCCATCCGTCCATCCATCCATCCTTACTATTTCAGTAAGCAATAGTTCAGTTGGTTTGTGCTCACAAGGGGGGGTCAAATATGAAAAGAAACATTTATTTAGTTTCAATAGTGATTAGTTTGTACTACTGAAGAAGCCATTTTTCATGATTCTTTGGATTGTTTGAGATTTGCACATAATGTTTTAAGTCCTCCATCTTTTCTCTAACCTGACTGAAGTGCACAGTTGCTTTCTACAGCTAATGTGATACTGTGATTGTTAGGTGGACCTTTGATAAAACAATGAGTCATATGATGCTAACAAGCACCTCGTACTTATTCATTCTGTGGCCTTTGAATCATCTGTGTGATCGGCATTGAATAGGCTGTTAGTCGGTAATATATGGTTATTACAGTAAGCTGGGCCTTTTTGTTGCAATAAATTTTTGCCTTTTTTTCCCCAATTTTCTGCTGCCCCAGTACACACATGTAGGTGTTGTGCATACTGTTCAGTTGAGAAAATAGTAAAGCCTTAAAAAAAATGGTCTCATAACAAAGTCATGAAAAGTAAGATATAGTATAAGGAGCTGATGAGAAATTCTCTAATAAACTGACTTTGCAATAAAAGCTCTCTGCTGCAGGTAAGACACTGACAGCTTCTACCTTGCCTACACATACATAAACCAAACAGGAGGGAATTATGCCATTAGTGTGAATGCATACTAAGGTTATCCTTGCCATATTTTATTGACAGTCTTTTTTTTGTCTCTGTTTTTTTTTTTTTGTTTGTTTGTTTTTTGTGTATTTCTACAGGAAGCATTGAAGGTTTGGAAAACTTTTTTTCCCTGTTTGCTGAATTCCACTCTATACTATACAGCTTTTCTGCCACCACTGCAAAGCATCTTCCCTTACGATCACTGCTACCTCTGTTTTACTCCAACTGTTTTCACCGTTTCCACTTTATACAATGTACAGTACGATAGCAAAAGAATAGAGTAGACAGACAGACACATAGATCAATTAAAAAGTTTTATATAATTGTTTCTGTTAATGCAGATTTCCAGAAAAATGATCTGGTCTTTACCAGGTTCTACAATGATTTAAATCTAACCTGAACTGTACAAAAAGAACAGATTAGAACAGATTCTGTACTATTCTTAATGATTAAGCAGAGATGAAGCCAAAATTGAGAAAAGTGGTGTGAGAAAAACTGTACATCAAGTACAGATGGTTTGGAGGCATTTTCTCTTCAAAAGCTGCAATTTGATCTGATATTGTCCCGCATATTAAGATTAAGATGATTCAGGACTGTCAGTATCATCAATAGGTTTATAGTCCTCAGAGGAAGAGACAAACGTTCTCGTGGGGATATTAAAGATACATTTGTAGGCTGGGTTTGGCCTATTACTGGACAGGCTATGAGGGACTATAGATGAGAACATGATATATATCAGACACTATGATATATACACAAAACAATTATTAAACTAAAATAAAGATCACATGATCCAGTGTGTACCCTTCATTTTGAGTAGGCCCTGTTTCAATCTTATTGAAGTTAAAAGACTAATTTTTAAAGATGCAGAGGCAAAATGTTTTTGAGAGAAACATGGATGTGAAAAATCATCTACAACTAAGATTCAATCATAGTTTGGAATTACAAATGACAGGAGCTCATAGAAGTGTGCCAGAGATAGCAAGACACAGATTTAGGTGGTCTGTAGGTCTGTTTGGAGTAAGATGTGCATTTTAGGTTCCCCCTAAAATAAAAGTTTGACAGCTCAAAACATGAAGAATCACCCAAATCATATTAGTAAGCAGTTAAAAGTATGACTGACATACACTCCTGCCTAGGGAAGTTAAACGAGGAGAAGTCAGGGGGAGAAAATTCAGGGAAGCAGACTGACTTAACATAATAATTCTCTGTTAATCTCAGTTAAGATTAAAAAATCAGTTTGGTTGGTGCTGATTAAAGTTAGTGATAATAAAAGACTTTTTTGAGAAGGCCCCAAGCAAATGTTGGAGCCAGGACTGTGAACGAGATCAACAACAGACAGCTGAGGTATTATTTGGTGGGTAAGAGAGGGAATCTGTGTCAGAAACCTAAAATTATTTTTGTTTTGGTCATTTTGTTGTCTACTTTAATCCCCACCTGCCTAACTACTGGGATAATAGCATTGGTGTATTATTGAGCATTTGATGGAGGCACAATGAAGGTGTGTAGTCTAACAGGGGGGGCCTCGAGGGGAGGTCGGTAATGGAGGCAGAGGCAGAAGTTTTTGTTGACCAAATAGACAAAGAAGAACAACGAGGCTTCAGTGAAGGGGTCTGAGTTCTAAATCAGTCACATGGAGCTGATTGGATGCTGTAATTAAGAGGGTATACTTTGTTTTTACAATGACTGTATATACTGTATATTGCATATTTGTTCAAAATTTCTATACGGATTTCATACTTTTAACTCCTGAGCTATTGCTGTTATTTCCTGTACACCTTCTCTTTCCCTTCACAACGTTCTCATTTTGAGCGTGATTAGATGTTTCACAATCTGTTTTGTCCATCAAATGTCCAGACAGGACTGGAGTCCGAGAGTTAAGAGTTATTGCAATGCAGCATTTTTGAGAAAGGTCAAACTTCATCTTAAGAGTTGCAGGTGGTGCAGCAGCAGCTGATCTGTTGCCCAGCAGTGATGGTGCAGAGAGAGTCTTTGGGCTGAGCTGCCAACACTGCAGACGCACAGAAATTTAAATATAACTACTAGAAATGTGTTATTTTGTTTTACAGTTCTTATCTGCCATGTTTTACATAACTACTACGTGTTTGTTACACTAACAGGAACTCAGTCAATATAATGTGATCTTCTGACATATTGCTTCCTGATTAAGCTGTTTGTCTGAAAGTTATTTTAAATAATCTTATTTCCCATCTTGCATTAATGACAAACGTTAATGCGAGAGCGCAGACAAGCTCCTTCAGCTTGTCTGATGGCTTGTATAATAATTCATTAAAGGCATAATTCAGAAATTTTTTTTATTAAATCCCAGTTAAAAGATATAAGCAGTTGTCCACTCCCCTGAAGTGGATGACTGTTTTAGCATCTTTGTTTCATATAAATCCAGATTAGTTGGTCCAAGAGGCTAAAGCTAACAGCTTGTCTAAGAGGGACCAAAACCAAAGAGGAATTCTTCAATCTCAATAACATGAAAGGTTTTTATGCAAGTGGTATTTTATGAACATTTATACTGTTGTCTTTTCTGTATTTCATAGAAGCCAAAGATTAATTACATAATTAAGTTACGAGGTGGTCTTTCTGTTTAAAACATATACATATACTAAGAACAGATCATGTAAAGAGTTTCCAGTCAGAGTAAATAGCTGAAAGATACAATAAGTAAAGTGGTGTAAAATCTCTTTAGGTGAAGTACTGTTCTATTCCTTTTTACACAGTATGGCGAGCCATTTCATTCAAAATTAAATAAATAAATAAATGCTGTTATTAATAAATATTCCATGAAATAAATAAATGTCCCAATGAAATAAAACAGAATTAATATTTAAAAAAGAAAATTTTTCCTTATTTGTTTATTTTTATTTATTTCAAGATTTATTTATGTATTTATTTCATTATTTATTCATTTCATAATGTTTTATTTTGTGACACTTTTATTTTGTAAAGCTACTTTACGTATTTCATGGGCTTTTATTTTTTAGCTCCTTTTTAATTTCGTGTTCTTCTATTCAGATAAGGGGGCGGGGTTTTCTCTGGAGAGCGGCTCTGGTCAGAGTGCAGCGAGCTGAGACATAGCGATCTTCAGTACATCTGCATGTTGAATATGCCAGGCTGAGAGCCATAATGTACCGGTGTTGTGCCAACGTAGTTATGCCTGACAGAATTTGTGTTCCCTGCATCGCCATGACATGCCTTGCTTTCCCTTGTAGGGGCGGGGGGGGCGAGAGCGTTAAGCCTTATTCATGTGCTCTTGTTTTGAAATGCTTGGTTCTTCCGGGGTAGTCATTGCCTCGACTGGGTTGTGTTGATTTGAGCGGGTTGTGAAGAGCTTTCGATTAAATGGAGACAAGTTCCCTCAGTACTCCAAAAGTATTCCACCTCTTTCATTGTCCTGGGACAACAGTTCAAGCCCTTATAGCTCGCATGTTTCACCCTCATGCAGATGCGCTGAAGTTCGGGGTCTCTCTGCTCCCTTCACTCTGACCAGCGGCAGCCCCACTGCACAGTGAAAACGCCACCCCCTCATTTGAATATAAGAAGATGAAATAAAAGAGCCTGAAATAAAGCTGGAGCTAAAACATAAGTCAGTGAAATACATAAAGTAGCTTTACAAAATAAGTGTCACAAAATAAAACACCATTATTACATGAATAAACAATGAAATATATAAATAAATCTTGAAATAGATAAATAAATCATGAAATAAGTGAATAAACAATTAAATACATAAATAAATCTTGAAATAGATAAATCATGAAATAAAAAAATCTTGAAATAAATAGAAAATAAGCAAATAAGATAAAAAAAATTGCCTTGCAGCAAGAAGGTCCTGGGTTTGAATCCAGCCTGGGGTCTTTCTGCAAGCAGTTTGCATGTTCACCCTGTGCATGCGTGGGTTTTCTCGGGGTACTCCAGCTTCGTCCCAGAAACATGACTGTTAGGGTGATTGACTCTCTAAATTCTCCTTGGCATAGTTGTTTGTCCTGTCTGTCTCTGTGTTGCCCTGCCATGAACTGGCAACCTGTCCAGGGTGCACCCCCCCCCCCCTGATGACTGCTGACCATACCAGCCCCCCTCACAACCCTGCATGGATATGATGGATGGATGTATTAATCAGAGTAATTTTTTTCAAATTTTGAATGAAACAGCTCTCCATAGACTTAGACCTTAATTCATTTGACCTTATTACATGTTTCACACTGGAAAATCAAAAATAAGTAAATAAAACTACTGTTATGTCCTTATTTATAAAACAATTCCTGGTTGTTTACCTTCATGTATGTCATCCTGCATGTGTATAAAAGTGCAGGAGCTTACCATACCTACTAACTAAACCTGTTCCTGTTGGCAGCGCCAAGGGCTTGTGCTGAGCTGGAGAAGAAAAGAGTTCAGACATTCTGCAACTCATGTATGGAATCAGCTTTAAAATGAGCTGACTTTGAAGTAACTCGTTTCAATAAGTGACTTCAAACAAATACAGTATTAAACATTTTACATAGTCAAACATCTGAATTCAGCTATTTCATTGACAATGTCAATATGTTGACAAATGACAAATTATTTTAAATTGTATTATATTATTATAATATATTGTATTTAAATTATATATTAAATTATAGTGCCTGTTAGTGTTTTGAGCTGCTGTCCTCTTGGCCAGAAAGTTGATGATAAATGAGATTTTAAATTTCACTGCATCTTTTCATTGTTAATTAATATACAAATAAATAAAAGATGAAACAGAACTTCACTTCAGAAATCCAGAACCATCCCTCAAGTGTGAAAGTGACCAGTGATAGAAACTGTACCTGAGAGGAGGCTGAGATCTTGTGGAGGATGGGGGAATGCTTCTGAAGACCTTTGACTCTGTGGTGGCATCAGCCATCTTCTATGGTGCTGTTTGTTGGAGCAGAAGTGGTTAGATCAGCGACTCAGGAAGGCCAGCTCTGTGCTAGGATGCTCCCTCCACAGAAGTGCACATTATGTACGTTTAAAAAAAAAAAGTCATCCTACTCAGTTGCACAGCTCTTGGCTCGGAGTGCGCTATTTCTATTTTTATGTTAAAGTCTTGTACAATATATTATTACAAATGATTTTGTTTCTTATAGATTTTTTTTAACACTTTTTGATTTTTTTTGTGTGAACCTACATACCTCAGTGCTGCTGTTACGCCTTAATTTCCTCACTCTGTGAAAATAAGAGGTATTTGTATTTCTATTAAATGAGGTATGTTAATAGTTCAGTAGATAAAGATTTACTCTTAAATATGCAGAATGCAAAAAGTTAAAAGGCAAAGCTGAGACAACTTGTTGTTTGTATAAGGATACAGAGTTAAGGCTCCTAAAAGTCAGTGATTTCTCCATCAACTAACTATAATAAAATCTAATTTCTTTTTGCCTTCTATCTTCCTCTACTTTGATCACCATCTCAGGACCATCCCAGGGCTGAATATGAATTCAGAGTGATGCAGAAGTCTCTGAAGAAAGAGAAAAAGTCCCCACAAAAGGTAAGTTGACACATTCTGTGTCAGTTCTATTTTGTAAAAGATAGTTTATATATAATGTGTGTGTGTGTGTGTGTGTGTGTGTGTGTGTGTGTGTGTGTGTGTGTGTGTGTGTATGTATGTGTGTGTTTTTGCTGCTGAATTGTTTGTAAAAAGCTTGAATACACTCCTACACTGAAATAAATAACTTTCTATATCAGTTCCTATGGAAACCTGGGATAAGACACTTTGTATTTTGAACACTGTAGCGTGTTGGAGGTTGTGCACAAGTTGAAGTCTGCAGAGCATCTCATTAAAGATTCTCATTTTCCCAACCATCTTTGCATCACCAAAACCTTTGCAAGCCTTCTTTATCATTGTTTTTGAGTCACTGTGTCTGCTGCCATCTACTGGTACCACAACAACACATGCTGCAAAAATGTTACTGTTACTGACACAAAACTGGCATCTTTTTCCATTTTCTGCCATTTTGCCAGAGCCATAGTTTCCTGATCAGACATAATCTAATGTAATGTTAGTTTTGGGCTTATTCGGGATGAGTGGTGCCAATGATCCTCAGAACATCTGGGGTTCTAATCTTTTCCCTTTATTTTAGATGGAAAAGCTCACATGTAGAGACCGCCTTCCTGCATACATGACTAACATTGTCATGATGCTGCTGATGGTAAGTCATAACTAACTCTGTCATTATACTGTGACCCAACAATGCTGCCTAGAAAGGTTGTAAAATGTAAACAACACTTCCTATTATCTTCACGTTGTTTTTCTGCATCCCCTCCCTGACAGATTGGGGTCACGTTTGCCATTGTGTTTGGTGTGATCCTTTACCGGATCTCCACTAAAGCTGCTCTATATATGAGCTCCAGTCCAACCACAAGAAGCCACGTACAACTGACAGTTAAAACCACCGCAGCCATCATTAACCTCGTGGTCATCCTGATTCTGGATGAACTCTATGGAGCTGTGGCTCGCTGGCTTACTGTGCTAGGTAAGGAAAGGACTTAAATATCAGGTAAGAGCTGCTTATAGAACACAACATTAGAATATGATTTCCTTTTGTTCTTTTGCCATAAGTTCATTGCACAATGGGTTATTCATGCTATGGTTTCCACCACTGTCCATGAATTTAATAATGGGCTACAGAAATGAGTGTGTGTGTGTGTGTGTGTGTGTATGAATATACATATATATGTGTGTATATGTGATATGTTAATAAAACCTAGAACAGATGTATTTCTAGAATTAATCTCAACTGTCCTTTTCAACATTTTTCCTTTTATATGAACAAAAAAAGTCAATTATCTCTATAAATCAGAAAAGGTGTTAAAAATCAATGCAATGGGATTAAAGATTATTTCTGGCATACAGCATATTAATGGTTCGTGTGCACATGCTCATTCAGCTTGTCTATTTAAGTTGATCTGTCTCAGAAATTGTTTTCATGTTTTTTTTCCATTTCTGTTTTCTCTCAGAGGCCCCAAAAACCGAGAAGAATTTTGAGGAACGGCTGATTTTTAAGACTTTCATTCTCAAGTTTGTCAATGCTTTTACTCCGATCATCTACATCGCTTTCTTCAGGGGAAGGTTACCCTCATGTTTTTATTCTCTTTTTATTTGTTTGTTTTTATTGTATCAGTATATCATATTTATGTCATCAGGTGAATATTTATATTTCTAAATTTCACTTTCCTTCTAGACTGGTGGGCAGACCAGGCAGATATTTATATGTGTTTGAGTCTTACAGAATGGAGGAGGTAAACTTTACGTTTTTATTACATTTGCAAGCAAAATCTTTCCTATATATGCAATGATGTTAATGTTTTTTCTAAAACAAATTTCAAAGATAATACAGTGAATGTGACTAATGTCCTGTTACCCTGCGGGGTTGCTTCTGAGATGTCACTTCACTCTGAATTATTGTTTTTTGTGACAGTTCATTAAAAACAAATGTGTAATGTTGACTTCTGCCCATTTATTTTCTGTGTTTCAGATTTGCTACTTGTAAAGATGTGATAATAAAAAGTTACTAATCACTGAAACATGAGCTTCTGGTAATGAGCTCCATGCTTCAACATAGTGCAGCCCATAAGTGTATTTGGGTTGAGGCCATTTTTGGTCAAATGTTTGTAATTAATTTGGTAATTGTATCACTAGACCTGAGCCTGGTGATACACCATCAGATGGATCATCTCATCACCATCTGGTGGTGAGTTGAATCTGCTGGTTCTGAAGTGGGATGACCTGGTAACCCAAATGGGCAGTGAGGGTGAAGTGATAGTGTCTATCTGCAGCTCCTGTCTGTCAGATCTTTAAACTCACACCTCAGATGGTTTAATTACTGGTTCCAATAACTATTAGTGGTAGTTCTGGTAGAGGAAGGGGCAGGGCCTGCTGCTGATCCTATGCTCTCTGTTGTCTGAAGAGTGGGTGAGAAATTAAATGACATCATCTACCCATGGTATGCAAAGTGTTTTACTGTTTGCACAATTGATTATATTTAGATTGTATGAATTTGTTTTATTTTATGTTTGGAGAGACAAAGAAAAATTTCCACCTTGCTGAATAATAAAGTTTTAGGTTCAGGTTCAGGTTTATTTGAGTCCCAAAGGACAATTAATGTGACAGCAAGTAAAAAACAAACTAAAAAACATACAATCAAAGTTCTAAAAATACAGGGACAGGGAGCCAAAACAACACCAATAGTGGTTCATACAAGGTAGGGAGAGTACCAACAGTGTATATCGTCATCAGCCAACAATTACTACCAACATCAGTAACATCTTACCTTATAAAATAATATGAAGTTATGCAAACACATGAGGACTTTAGTTATTTTTTGTTATTGCTTCTAAACTTTGGCACAATTTTTTACCCCTTATTTTTACACAGAATGAGATACTTTTAGTTTTCCTGTGTAAGCCAAAGTGTGTAATAACAACTATCATATATGTTTAGCCATTATCCCACATAGCATGAAGTAGGACTTATATAACCAAGCCCCAGGTGTATAAAATCTAGGGATGCAAACTACTTCTGCAAACCTGATGAAAAGAATAGGTCACTCTCAGGAGCTCAGTGAATTCCTATGTTACCTTGATAAGATGCTACCGTAAACGTTCCTCACTGTTAGTGGTTTTAAAACAAGGTGGAAGCGACTGGGAACAACAGCAACTCAGCCAGCAGGTGGTAGGCCATGTAAAATCCTAGCGCAGACTCATCACATGCATAGTGTGCAGACCTTAGAAACGTTTTGCAGACAATAGCTACAAATCAGATCAGATCAGGAACAGTGCATAGAAAGCTTCATGGCTGAGCTTGTGCACCCAAGACAATGCTCATTGTTAAACACAGCAACCTAAAAATCAGACAGCAAAAATAGTGATTTGGACTTGAAAATAAACCACTAGAAGACAGAAAAAGCTCTAATAAAACTTTGGAAGTAGAACGTAAAACCCTGACAGTCCACCAGTAAAAACAGTTCTTTACTCTTTTTCCGAACCTAATAGTTCTGTAGCTCCTTCCAGAGGGCAGGAGGGGGAACAATTTGTAGGTTGGATGGAAGCAGTCCATTAGGATTCTTTTTGTTTTCCTTAATGCACCTGGAGCTGGAATGCTCCTCAATATGGGCAGAGGGCAGCTGATAATTTTTTCTGTTGTGTGTTACCATTCAGTCAGCTACTGAACAGCACACCACTCTTCTGCAGTATTTTGGCTCACTCTCTACTGTGTCGCTGTAGAAGGATGCAAGGAGCTGGTTCTGTAGATTGCTCGTCTGAAGCACCCTTCTAATGTACAGTTGCTGATTTCACTGTTGCAATCCAGCTTATTTGCCCCCAAAACGCTTGAAGCTGGAGACCTTCTCCTCCCCGACCACACAGACAGTCATAGGATCTCATCTCTTTGTGCTGACTCACATCTAAGTCCCATCACACTGATGTCCTCAGCACTCTTCAGGATGGTGTCAGATAGGTGGATGGGAGTACCATCATCTGTTTACAGTTGGTACAAGAGAGGACTCAGCACACAGCCCTGTGAAGAATCAGTGCTGAGAGTCGGGGTGGAGGAACAATGGGAGTCTGTTCTCACAGTTTGTGATGTTCTGGGATGAAATGTTTGGTTTGTATGCAAATGATGGGAGGGATATTTGGCAACCAATATGTTGGGAATTCTGACATTAAAGGGACAGGATTATGTGTTTTCCAGGCACATAGAATCATTTTATAGCACAATCAAGTAACTGTAACATTCCATTGTTACAAAAATGCTGTATATGTCAAATATGACTTAAAATATTTTTGACTTTGTAATTTAACACCTTGAAATTGGGCCTTTGTCTCTTTAAGAAAGTCCTGCTCTTTCTGAAACTCTGCCTTCAGGACGTCACAGCAACAGCTAACCCTTTAACAATGTTTTTACCAGTGTTTCACTGAGAAATAGCTGATATAATGAGCTCATTAGGTGTGCAGTTTCACCAGGTGTTTACTAATTGTTGCTGGTCAGTCTGAAGGGGTTGATTGGGGAAGTTGTGTGGGAGGGATGCTCTGTGAGGCAGAAGCTTGGAAGATTAGAAACTGCAGCTCTAAGGAGGAGCTGGGTCTCGAAGGTGGCGCTAGGTCCATCCCGGTGTTTTGCACAGCTGAATGGCTGCCATGGGAGAGTAAAGGATTTCTCAAATATGCATGAAAAATTAAGGCAACACACCAGGTATGTTTTTGATGAGGAAATTACATTATAACATGATGTAAAGCTCAAAAAAGTTGATTTTACATAATACTGCCCCTTTAACAGCTGAGCTATGGCCCTGGTGTATTTAGTGGGGATTTCAAGATGGCTCAGGACAGAGTGAAGGTTGCGGTGATGGCATCCTCCATTTGCGAGCTCTGATGTCACCAGCGATGAGTCTTTCAAAACATTTCATCACCACTGATGCTAATGCTACTGCCTGTAGTCTTCAAGACTGGGGACTGTTTGAGGACAGGAATGATGGTATCAGACTTCAGGCCAGAAATGGTAGCTTTTATCAGTCACAGGTTGAAAAAGCTGGTCAGAATCCCTGATAGTTGCTCTGTACTGCCTTTAAGTACTTCTCAAGTACTCCATGAGGTCCAGTCTTAACTGACATCAGCATCTACTAACCTGGTGTTCTCTGAAGAACTCTTAATACTTAAGCATACCATAACATTTTGAACAATTTCAAGCTCCTAACTTTTTTGGAACAATTTGCTTCTTTCCTGTTCAAACAGGACTGAGCTCCCGTGCACAAAGCAATGTCCATAAAGAGACAGATAGATGGACAGACAGAGAAAGACAATTTATTAATCCTGAAAATGGATGAGAAAAGTTTGGTGTTAAAAAAGACTTGACTAGTCTGCACAGATTATCTAGAACGGAGGCCGCAAGGTAGCCCTCTCGGTCAATATCAGTGAGTTTTCTATCCAATGAATTTGTTGAAGAATGGTCAGGGATTCCCATAAGCACACATCTAAACCTTCCCAGAAGAGCTGAATCTATTGTAAAGGGTGGTCCAAAACCATAATATACGCTGTGGGATAAGAATGGGTGTCACTCAGATTCCTGTGTGTGAGAAGGCAAGCGATCCGACACTTTTGGCAAATATAGTTTATCATTTAGTATGAGATGCCCATCAGACTATAAGACAACTTCATCAAATATTACAACTGCCGTAATGAAGAACTAACTTATGAACAGGAACCACAGTAAAAAAAGGAACAGATGTCATGACCATCCAGGCCACGCAGCAGCATGTTATATATTTTCTTTATTTCCTAGTCTTCAAGGACTTGATATTATACATAGTTATATTGTTTAGGTTGAACATTTTTTACTGTGTTTCTGCTTTCCAGTGTTCTGATGGAAGCTGTCTGATGGAGCTGTGTATCCAGCTGAGTATTACAATGTTGGGAAAGCAGCTCATTCAAAACAACCTTTTTGAGATTGGAATACCGTAAGTAATGTTCAGTTTATGGTTCTGATTTAATGAGATATTTTTTATTTGGTTAACCAGGATTTGGCACAAAACAATCTCCATTTTAGGATTCTGTTAAAAGGTGTGTGACTACATACAAATTCAGTTTTAAACATAAAAGCTTTAATCTTCTGTTAAACCTTGTAAGTTGTTCATCGCAGTCAAGCTAGTTTGGAGCAAAACTTATTGTGTGTGTGTGTGTGTGTTTGTTTACATTCCTCAGCAAACTGAAGAAGCTAATTCGATACATTCAGTCTGAACAAGGAGCTTTTCAAGAAGAAGAGAGACAGAAGAAACTGCGGAGATATGAAACGGACCACTTCCTGGAACCGTTTGGTGGACTGACACCTGAATATATGGAAATGAGTCAGTAGCAAACATGAAATCCTTGCATGCAATCATTTTCTGTACTAAGTGCACGACAGAGAGTTAGATATGATTTAAAGGGTTAGATCTTAGCTTATTATTTTTAAACCTATCCAGCAAACCTTTGTTCTCATGTTAAATAGTAATACATCCTCAGTTTTTGCTGATTTTTTTTCTATTAAATCCACAATGAGCAATAGACTTGACTTTAACTTGACTTTAGACACAATAAATATTCATTTCAAACTGTGTAGACCACATTAAGTCCTCATCAAGTCTGTATGCTGTTCAGAATTTGACCTGGACAGATCAATCCAAGCTTAGGTTGCATTAGCCAGTGACATATTTACATGCTGGTATTGTACTGGCAGACAGCAACAACACATCATGTCATGTAAAGCCTTATGGGAACAACTGTAATATGAAAGGAAAAAATGACCTGTACATCATGTTACACAAGTTTCAACTAGAAGTGGAGACAATTTTTTCTGCAAACCCATTCAATAAATTACATTAAGGAAAAGCCTGTTGATTTCAGGAACTTTATCACTAAGTGAAACACATTATATAGATTAATTCCACTCAGATGGATGTTTGAAAGTCTTTATTTCTGTTAATTATGATGATTTTCCATTTACAGCTACTAAAAACATTGCATTTAAAATTAGAATATTACATCAGACCAATAAAACAACATTTTAAAATCAGAAATGTAGGCTTAATGAAAAGTATGTGTAATACCTACTTAAAGGTTATTTTCAAAAGACTTATCAGGATGTATATTCTGATTTATTGAATATGACTGTACAACACTGTACATCATAATCGATGTCTCTTTGACTTTACCTCCCAGAGATGCTATTAGCATTCATAATGCAGAGAAGGACTCTGGTACCAATAACACTGCTTGAAAAAAAAAATACAATATATGGCTAAATGAGCAGAGTCATCATCTGGCAAATGTTTGAATGTGTCTGTGTTTGTGAGTGAGATGGGACGACTAGTGTAAAAGTGCTTTGACTGGTCAATATCAGAAGAAAAGTACTATTTGAGATCAGTCCATTTACTGTTCATATTTTGGTACATTATATAGATCATAGTGAAGTCAGCATTCAGTCAAGCCCAGAACTGAGTGTTTTCACCCACATCCACAAATAATGATGGACTTTGACCATAATGGAGAGGTTTTGATCCCTATTTGAGATTGAAACATATTATAGCATCATATTTCATGAGACTTTTTTTTCAATATGTGAGTTGTTTATGTTTAACTAGACATAAAAATTTCCTTTTTGCAGCTGCCTTTCTTTCTTCCTGCCAGAGAGAGTATGATGGTAGTCAGATGTCCTGCTTGTTCACACTGAGCAAAGAGGTCATTCAGATATGTGTGCTCTGTCCTCTGATCTGCTCTTCATATCGTTGACATCTTTACAGTGTTAAATTCAGCACAGACTAGTTCATTATGGTAGCTGATGACTTTTTAACACGAATTTCAAGTTTGTCGTTTTTGTTCAGCAAGAGGCTGTATCAAGGCATTAGACTCTTGGTAAAGGAATGAACAAGGCAATGAAGAAGGGCTTTTAATTCTGTTGTGAATTTAACAAGGCACCATAAATGGAAGTAAAAAGTGTTGTAATATATCTTAACTAACTCTTACTGCATCTTTTCTATCAGCTGCAGTATCTCAAGTAATTTTTAGCCAAGTATGTATATTCGGGTGTTTAGGACGAATGCATTAAAATCTACACTTCCATAACTTTTTACCAATTAGCAGCTTAACGTAACTGCTTGTGGTACACTTTGGACTGTGTGGATTATATTAGAATAAACTGGCCAAATTTGAATTGAATCTGGCCTGAATTACATTGTGTATAATTAGAAATGAATTTGGGTAGAAGAATTTGTCTCCACCTCTGGTTGAAACATGTGACATGATGTTCAGGTCATTTTTTTCCCTTTCACATACAGTTGTTCCCATAAGACTTTAGGTGTCATTAAGTGCCTTGAAATGACATGTTACAGAATTAAAAGAAGATGAACACAGATGATTATGATTAGTTCCTAATTCAGTCCTAAGAATTTTTTTCAGTCTGTTCACACATTTGTATTTACATTATAATGCATTAGTTATTTATTATCCCAGCTGAATGTAACATCTTAAATTAACCTAAAAACATATGCTCTATTATTATAGAAGCTGCAGCATTATTTGAAAGCAACCATATATAATACAAATATTAGGACTTTTTTAGGTTTTAGCATTGTTGTTTTACTGGTGCAAAGATAGGTAATAAAGATGAATGATCCTTAAAGTGGACTATGTAAAATTGGATTAAACCTAAATCATACTATTGGAGTGATGCCAACAGTTTTGAATTCAGCTTGTGTTTTTACATAGTGTCCAAAGATGGCTTATCCTAGATGAGAACTATGAAAATAAATGAAATGATTATTTGTCCTTCTTTTCTCCAGTTATCCAGTTTGGTTTTGTCACATTGTTTGTGGCATCCTTCCCCCTTGCTCCACTATTTGCTCTGCTCAACAACATCATCGAAATACGACTTGATGCAAAAAAGTTTCTGACTGAGTTGCGAAGACCAGTGGCAGCAAGAGCCAAAGATATTGGTGCGTTACAATAAACATATTTTCTAGGGGTGTCCCGATACCAGTTTTTTCAAGACCGAGTACGAGTACTTCAGTTTAGGTACTCGCCGATATGGAGTACCGATACCAAGTAATTAACAGGTCCCATACTTATACGTCATGCAATAACTTTTGAAAACAAAATTGTTTTATTTAGATCAGGGTGGATCTTCTTTTTTAAGCCTCCAGTCCCTGTGATTTATTGTTGTATTACCACCACTACCTAGTATAAAGTGTGGTTTAGCCATTGAGTTGCACCACAGTGCAGCCTAGGAGGAAAATCCAGCAGAAACATGGTACTGTTTTGGCGTATCGGCTTGCTTTTACGAGTACGAGTACTTGATGCTGGTATCAGGCCCGATACTGATACCAGTATTGATATTGGGACACCACTAATATTTTCCTATGGTTAAGTTGCAACACAATCAGTGCAGTGAGGTTAATGTTGTGACTATAAATAACCAGGGAAACAACCCAATGACTGATCATTCTTATTTTTATGCTTGCAGGTATATGGTATGACATTCTGAGAGGAGTAGCAAAAGTTGCTGTCATCATCAATGTGAGTAAAACTACATGCATATATCTGTATGCATAAATGCTTCAGTCAAATCAAACTATGATCAAATGAAATACAGTTGTACAAGTGACAACTTTCAACAGAGGAAAGAGGCTGTAAAACTAGGAATGAAAGGAGGAGGTAGAAGAGAGATGTAGAATTAAGGTGAAAATTATGCCAAAGGTAACCTCAGAGGTGGGACCTCCAAACCAAGTTTTTCTTGTAGATTCCCACAACAACATCAGAGATCTCTTTTTAAAAGAGAGTAGATTCCTGAACTCTCTGGTTTCCTGGAAAAGGCACCAGAGCAAGCAGCTGTTTACTTTCATGGCATATTGGATGAAATGCTCTATGCAGTATCTGGGACAGAGATCTCAGTGACTGAGAATGTGCTGAAGCTGCTGTCCCAGTTTGAGTATCACAGCCCTGAGTTCTCCAGTGATCACTGGCAACTCTGAGACCTTGACTTTCCACAACTTCTCCCTTTGCTGTCTGAGACTTTGGTATTTCTTGAACTTCTCGTGTTGCCTTTTGAATTTGCTTTCACTTGTAATTGCTACGTCTCTTACGGCATCTTGAGGTCTAATTTCAGGGTGATCTTGCTTGGACAGTCAGACTTGGACATGTTGGCTGTTCTTTTGAATGTCCTTCACTTCTAGACAGTGGAATGACTCATTTTAACATTTTCTTCTTAAAATCCCTTGTCAGACTGACAAGCTCCTACAATGTTCTTTCTGAATCATTCGGACAACTTTTTGAATCTCACTTCAACAGTCATTACCAAATTAAATGGCTGTGCTTTAAACAGGACAAACCACCTTCAAAATGACAAGTAACAATGTTCTCATCTTGTTCATCTGATGTGACAGGCTTGTTTGAGATTTTAGCCATTTTAGTGTATAATAAATGTTTGTTGTTCTAATCTATTTCTCATCAAAAATCATATTTTTATTACAGTTTAAAGAAAGCTTTCTTTGTTTATTTAAATCAGATCAGTTTATTTATATGGCACTGATTCACAACAAATTGCACAAATTGTGATCTCCTTCACATCAGACTTCATCCCTCGGATGATCTACCAGTATATGTACAACCCCAATGGCTCCTTGCATGGATTGGTCAACCATACGCTGTCCTACAAGCAGATCCAATTTATATAGAGAGATGTAGTCAGTTCAATCCAATCATAGACATATTCAGAGTCAGTCACATCCATTCCATCCGAGTTATACAACACTGCATTCAAATTCAGTGCAATATGCCACTTGGTAGAAAGTTTTTTAGGAAAACTAAGCCAGTTGTATCAAGTCATTGACTCCTCCTTTCCAAGATTCAGTATACAGCTGATGGCATCTGGGTGGTAACTCTGCAACAATCGGTCATATTGAGCATCCATGCCGTGAGAGTGGAAGAGAAAATTTCCATTTAAGAGGAAGAAACCTCCAGCAGAACCTGACTCAGAGTGAGCAGCTGGGGATTTGAGAAAACAGAGCAGAAACACAAAAAACACTGAAGCACTGCTCCAGGATCGTTTATGTATTTCAAGACAGCATCGGCTTCTCTTGATTCTTGCTTGAATGCAAATATGTCTTATTAAATAATGTTGTAGAATATGCAACAATCAGTTCAAAAACTGAAACCTGATTAAAACTGGGTTGCCAATAGTCGGTGATGATAGTCACAGTAGTACATATGCAACAGAATGGCTGGAGAAGAATTGTAAAGATCCAGTCAGTTATTCTAGACCAGTTTCAAGTTAGGTGCTTAAAATTGTTCAAAATGTCATGGAAGCAGCACGTTAGGTGCCTATGCATTCATCCAACTCCTTATGAACTAAAGCAGCCTTGTAAAGAAAACTGTTTATTCACTTTTTTCCCATTTACTGTATACGATGCATTATGTCTTCCACATCTAGTGAATCTGTTCCTAGATTTAGGTTTAGCCAATGAATCTCATATGGCTGGTTCATCATGGCTTTCAGGGTCCTAAGATTGAAACCACACTTCTGGACTTTTTTAGTTCTGTCTCCCTACCTCATAAGTGGAGTTTTTCTATTCAGGTGACTCAGGTTCATTGTATGACCTGCAGAAAGAAATACCTCCTATTGGGTAACTTCAGGGCTAGTTTCCAGTTGTGTTTATCTGGCTTTCATTTAAGGCCTATGATTAGACACAGTTTTTGACCACTCAAACAGTTTCTATTCACTGTTAAAATTAGTTGAATCTGGGTAAAAAATTGATTGACTCTTGTTAGTTGTATTAATGTTTTTAGTTGATTCTCAACTTAATTTGTGAGATTAATGTGAGTTCTTTAATTGTTCACAGTTGTTGCTAATTGTTGACCATTGTTGGCAGAATTGTAGTGTACTGGACTCTTTGACAGTAGAATGATTAATAAAAACTAAATAACTAAACTATTCTAGGTCAATGTGGGCTTAAACTTCTTTTGTCTGACTAAATTCTGAACTTCCACCTCTTCTGCTAGGCATTTGTCATCTCCTTCACATCAGATTTCATCCCTCGGATGGTCTACCAGTATATGTACAGCCCCAATGGCTCATTGCATGGATTTGTCAACCATACGCTGTCCTACTTTAATGTCAGTCACTTTGAGTATGGCAAAGAAACTATGGATCCAATGCCATATGGATATGCTGTTGAAGTTTGCAGGTAAGAATCAGCCTTGTTTTACATCTTCACACTATACATTCACCAATCTCCTTCACTGTTTCCATTGTTTTTTCTTCTGACATTGAGTAACTGTTTCTCAGGATGAGTCTACTGGGGTGACCTAGTTAAGAAATAACACATTAACCGTACTTCAATTACACTGCAGTATGAAACAAATGGAGGCTTTTGTCTGTTACTATGGTTAAATGACTTGTTTTAGTCAGGCAGTGCATTACTATTCTCATTTAGTGCAGTGGGGTAAATGGTTATGAACTAAGAGGGCCTGGTTTACAAACTGAAAGGCCCATATGCTGCTGTAACATTTTTTATCTTAAAAGAAATGTCTACTAATAGACATATTTTTAGATTTTCCCAAGTCAACCATATACATAAAGAAAGTAAAACATAGCACAAAATATGACTTATTTTGTCTTATTGGTGTATTATGTTCTGTTGATCAAAGATGTATTTTCCATAGGATACCCTTTTCAAGTATAGATTTTTGGTATTCCATAATATCAGGGGCCTCACAACAACCAGTGTGGATTTCCTACTAAAACATGAGTACATTTCAATTTTAAGCTAAAAAAAATCTGAATGTATGAAATTTTACACCACCAGCACAGTCTATGGTGTGGATGTTGTGCTGCTGACCTCAACTCGGGATGTCATGGATCAGTGGGTAGAACATTTTGAAGACCTCCTCAGTCCCACCAGCACGTTTCCCAGTAAAGAAGCTGAGTCTGGGGACTTTGGTTTGGTTTGGTTTTCCAGTCTCTTGTGCTGAGATCACTAAGATGGTTAAAAAGCTTCTTGTTGGCAAGGGTGGATGTGATTTGCCTAGAATTCCTTAAAGGGGTCCACAATTTCTTGTAACAATAGATCTTATCAGGGAAACATTTATTTCAGACGTAAAAACAACACAGCAAAAATACTGTGGACTATTTAGTTTTTATAAATGTATTTATAAATTGTCACACAGACGTCACCATGTTATTTACGCTGCAATGCATTCTGGGTAGATGGTGTATGGTGCTAGATCCTATAGCGCTAGCTCCATCCAGCCAGAACAGTAATGTTTACACAAAAAGTATTGTTCAGCCCTTTCAATTTAAACCAGAGTGCATTGAAATAGAAAGGAATGCAGAAATGACAAGAGGAAATGAAGATGAGGGGGTTCAAATGAAGGAAAAGGAGAGATTCAGATGAAAAATCTGGTGTTTGTGCAACTGCTGCTTGGAAATGCCAATCCAACAGTATATGTCAAAGAGTTCCAGTTTCTAACATGCAGCAAAGGAACTGAGGACAGGAGTCGGACTTGGGACGGCCGCATCGGGGTCTGTAGCCTCTGTACACAGGGCTCCCACTCTAACCACTGTGCCACACCACGCCCCTGTGTGCATGTTGTTTTGCCCCTTGATGAAGCTACCCACCCTCTATGACCTTCAGAGATAATAATAATAATAATAATAATAATAATATCTTCTGATGTTATAGATATTTTCTGCAGCTCTGTGTACATGCTTTATAATGCACTTGTAATCGCAAACACTTAGATAAATTCACAAATAAACTGTTGATCAAATAGGCTGTTGATGAAATGTCTCTGATAAGTACAATACCATGCAACAGAGCCTTTAGGTCAGGGATGCCCAAGTCCAGTCCTTGAGATCTACGGTTCTGCGTACACCACCATTCTTTACAGTGGTGATGATGTGTTTGCAGTGTTTGGTGTCCGCCAAACATAACGTCTTGTCTGATGGCCAAAAAGCTCTATTTTGGTCTCATCAGACCAAAGTACTTTATTCCTCTTGACCATGGAGTCTCTTCCCATGTGGCTTCTGACAAACTCTAATCCAGCCTTGCTCTGAATTTTCTTCAGCAGCAACTTCCTCATCGCCACTCTCTCATAAAGCTCTGACTGGTGAAGAACCAGGGCAACAGCTGTTGTCTGCAGAGAAGACATCTTTGTTTAGATAACAATAAGTTGTACTGATTTATACCTTACTGCTACTGTTTGTGTGTTCCAGATATAAGGATTACAGAGAGCCTCCATGGTCTCTCACACCATATGAGATCTCCAAAGAATTCTGGGCAGTTCTGGCTGTGCGACTTGCTTTTGTCATTGTTTTTCAGGTAACAAGAGAGGTTCAGAAGGATTTGTCTTTGCTTATCTGGAAATATTTAAAAAGAATAATAAGGCCTACTTTCTTTTTTCTGTGACTATACAGTGCTGTAAAAAATTTACAAATTTCTTCTGTTTTTGCTTTTTTGTCACAGTTAAATGTTTCAGATCACAAATTTTAACATCAGAACAAGATTTTTTTTAACGTTTTTAGGCCAGGATTGCATGTATTCCACCCAGCTTGTTGCTTCTATTGGACTTGGATGGCTTAATTTAATCAATGCATGAATTTTGCTTTTGATCAGAAAATCCTAAAGGAGACTGGCAATCAGCTTGTTGCATTATACTTGGTTATGTAGGAAGAACAATGATCAGAAGTATAACACCAAGTCCACCTCTGAATGGTACTAAAAACACCAAATGAATGTTTTGGTGTGGCCTTGTCAAAGTCTGACCTTAAATCTATTGGAGATCCATCTCCAACAATTCATGCTGAAAAACTATCAATGGAAGCCTGATTAAAAATTCTGCAAATGAGAGCGGGCCATAGCTCAACCACAGAGAAAGACTCAAGCTTCCCAGTTCAACACAATCTCTTGATGGCAGTTGTTGCTTCATAGGGTAGAACAAACAGTTATTAGGTTTAGGGGGAAATTACTATTTCTCATATGGCCAGGTTGATTAAGATGACTGTTTTACATACATGAAAGCTTCATTTGAAAACTGCTTTTACTATTTACAAATAAACTGAATTTACACAGGCTATCTTTGTCTGCTCTTATGATCTTATCTTCGATGTTTTAAAACAATTAAGTGTAACAACAAAGCAAGAACAGAAGAATATGTAAGGGGGTAAATATTTTTTTTTACAGGACTGTGTGTTTGCTGACTTATGATAATTTTCATAAGGAAAATGACCTTTATCACAATAATTAAACACTTTCATTAATCTTTGCCAGAATGTTGTGATGCTGATGAATGACATTGTCGACTGGCTAATCCCAGACATCCCCAAAGATATCAGCCAACAGATCCACAAGGAGAAGATTTTGCTGGTTGAACTCTTCATGAGACAAGAACAAGGAATGATCAATATACTTGAGAGGAGGGATTCATCAATCATCAAGGAGACCCACAGAAGAAGCAATAACAACAACAACAGTACACCGGCTCATCTGTTCTCCAAAGAACAACCCAACAGCACCAAAAGATTCTGAGTATAGCAAGGATGTCTTCATTAATCAGTCTTAGCAAGTCAAAGCTTGCACATAGTATTGTTTTTTTTATTCGCTCAGGTCAACCTTAATTCACTGTTTCTGTTCACATCTAAAACATTCCAACATCTTTAAGTGCAGCTGGCCTTTCAGGTGTAAGAAAAGTAAAATCATGCTCCAATGTTTTGCATTTGTGAAGGTTTTATGATAGAAATCTCAGTCCACAACAGTTTCTTCAGCTCTTCTTGTCTATTGGTTCATTGGCTATTGGTTATTTGTATTCAACTGTGCATGTATGGTAACATAAGAAAATTTGCATACAAATCTATTAATGCTCATCAAGAGATCACAAAAAAATTGTATAAAATTTACAAATATATTAATAAAATAAGAAAATGTTTGCTCTTGTTCATGCATGTGTTGCAAATGGTTTACCTTTATAGTGGGCATTAAAACTCTTAACAGTGTAAGTCACATTAATTCATTACACTGCAAAAGCACAAAATCTTACCAAGTATTGTTGGTCTAGTTTCTAGAGCAAATATCTTGAATACACTTGAAATAAGACAAAACTATATTTATTCCTCACTGGCAGCTTATTTTACTTATAACTAGAACTTTTTCATCAATATTAAATAATTATTGACTTAAAACAAGCTCCTGCATCATGCTGAAAAGTTACTTGTGAGTTAGTTTTGTCTTATTTCAAGTGTATTCAAGATATTTGCACTAGAAACTAGACCAACAATACTTGGTAAGATTTTGTGCTTTTGCAGTGTACTCCATAAGAAACATAAAAAGCCAGATTGCAGTTTGCAAAAATGCGCACAGAACTTCATTTAAGGAGACAAGTCATGTGGTCTGTTGAAACTAAAGTCAAGTTTATTTGTACAGCACATTTCAGGCAGTTCAAAGTGCTTCACATCATAAAAACATCAATCAAGTATACAGCAAAATCATCAAAGTCATGAAGCAAATATACATGAAAATTATCAGAATCACTGAGGGGATATCAATGCATCAAAATCATGAGCATCATCAAGCAAGGAACTCAGTGTGTCAGCTATTTTGCAGTTTTCTGGGAGTTTGTTTCAGATTTGTGGTGCATAAAAACTGAAACCTGCTTCTCCATATTTGGTTTTGGTTCTGGGGATGCAGAGTAGGCTTGAACCAGAAAACCTCAGCGGTAAGGAAGGTTGATACAATGACAACAGGTCTTTAATGTATTGTGGTGCTAAGCTGCTCAGTGATTTATAAACTAACAGAAGTATTTTAGCCAATTCTTTGAGCTACAAGGAGCCAATTCAAGGACTTTAGAACTGGGGTGACGTGCTCTATTTTCCTAGTCTTAGTGAGAGCACGAGCAGTAGCATTCTGGATCTGTCTGATTGATTTTTTTTTAGGCAGACCTATGAAGATACTGTTGCAATAATCAATGCAAATAAAGATAAACACATGGAGAGCTTGTTGAGACATTAGTCTTTTAATCCTGGAAATGTTCTTCAGGTGATAGAAGGCTGACTTTGTAACTGTCTTTGTGTTTTTGAAGGTTCAGTTCTGAGTCCATTACTATACCCAGATTTCGGGCCTGATCATGAGTTTCTAGTTGATACTAACTGAAGCTGTCTGCTGACTCTAGATCACTCTTCAAAGATGACTCCAAAGATGACTTCAGTTTTGTCTCTGTTCAGCTCGAGAGAGTTTTGGCACATCCACGCACTGATTTGTTCTAAGCATCTGTTCAGTGCTTGGATGGGTTCATAGTCACCTTGTGACACTAATGTAAAGCTGTGTATCATCTGCATAGTTATGGTAACTAATCTTATTACTTGTGATAATCTGAGATAGTGGGAGCATGTAGATATTAAATAGGAGGGGTCCCAGGATTGAACCTTGGGGTACTCAACATGTCACTTTTGTCCACTCTGATGAGAAGTTGCTTATTGGCACAAAGAAATCCCTGTTCTTTAGGTAGGATTCAAACCAATTGAGTACTGTACCAGAGAGTCCAACCCAGCTCTCTAGTCGCTTTAATAATATATAATAATCAACAGTGTCAAATGCTGCAGTGAAGTTCAACAGAACCAACACTGTGGTTCTTCCACAGTCTGTATTTGTGTGGATGTCATTGAACACTTTGACAAGGGCAGTCTCAGTGCTGTGGTGAGCACGGAAACTGGAATGAAAAACATCTAAGTGGTTTGTCATTGTTAAGAAGCTGTTTAACTGTTGAAACACAGCTTTTTCAATAATTTTGCTGATGAATGGAAGGTTAGAGATTGGCCTGTAATTCTGCAATAATAATTGGTCTAGATTGTTCTTTTTTAACAGCGGTTTGATAACCACTGTTTTTAAAACCTGAGGGAAAACACCTGATTAAAGGGATGAGTTTACTATTTGAATCAGGTCAGATGCAATGACAATCAAAACTTTCTTAAGGAACGTTGTGGGTAGGATATCAAGACAGCAGAAGGAGGAGCTTAATTGTTTCAAAATTCTTCATAAGTTTTCATGGCTAAATTGGTGAAATTCAGACATTTTCTCTGCATTTATTATGTTTGGGCATAGCAATGGTGCTGGAATGGTACGGCAATGATTTTCAAAGTGGACCATTGTTACATCTAGAGAAAAAGGGTTTGAAAGCCTGGGAACATCATTCCATATGTGAAGTATGGAGGTCGTACCATCATGTTGTAGGGCTGTCTTCCTGCAGGTGGCATCATGAGGAAAGAACATTATGTGGAAATCAACTAGGAAGTTTAAGCTCTGATGCAAATGGGTCTTCTAAATAGACAATAATCCTAAGCAT
Organism: Anableps anableps; assembly: GCA_014839685.1. Taxonomy (NCBI): domain Eukaryota; kingdom Metazoa; phylum Chordata; class Actinopteri; order Cyprinodontiformes; family Anablepidae; genus Anableps; species Anableps anableps. Next base: position 1,191,493 of record CM026073.1, read on the forward strand.
AAAGCCAAAGTGGTTACAAAGTGTCTTAAGGACAACCGTCAATATTTTGGCGTGGCCATCACAAGGCCCTGATTCAGTGCTTCTGGATTGTTGTTATTTTAGTCTGTTCTGTCTTCTCAAACCCCCAGTCGGTCACGACACATGGCCCCTCAGACTGAGTCAGGTTCTGATAGAGGTGCCTTCCTGTTAAATCACTAAGTCATTCCTTTTCATTGTCAAGGCATGCATGTTCAGCATTACAGGATTGCTGCAAAGGTAATGACTTGATGCAATTAGATGGATTTGCTTGGATCATAAATGTGGAATTATTCAATTTATACAATTCAATTCAGATGACCTATTGTTGATTCACTATGTTGATTCACAACAAATGTTGTCTCAAGGCACTGTAAAAGATAAATGGATCCAATATAGGGTCAATTCAGTCCAGTCATATAGACAGATTCAAAGTCCATTACATGTATTCCAATTTGATCTTATGGGATTTCAAGATGCCTCCAAAGAATTCAAAATCCATTCAAGCCATTCAGCTGGACATAAAATAATCAACAAGTTGAGAACATCTGCCAACATGCCCTGGTCTGGCTGTCCAAGCAAGTTCAACACAAACTGCAACATGTTAATATAAGTCTCCAAAAGTCCAAAAATATCACAATGGGATCAGGTGGGAGCAGATTCTTACTACTGATATGAAAGTGCATGTCTGCACTATCAGAAAGAGACAGCACGTTTAACTTCTAAAAGGAGATGTGCAAGGAGATATAATAGAAAAAAATAAAATGAAAAAAATTGGGACATTGGTATCTTAACAGCATAGAAACCCCAACCAATGATGGTTTTTCTGATAAGTCATAATTTTTTCAGATCATTTTATCATCATTTTAAATCTATTATTGCAGACTTTGTTTTAAAAATGAAATGAAAATGAAATACAACAAATCTGAATAAATAAAACATATCAGAAGTATCTCCTGAGTGTCAGTGGAGCCTTTTTTCACAGCTGACAAAGTATGATCTCATGAAGCACAGGAGCAGGCTTGACCGCAGCCTTGACCTTCAGGATTAAGTCACTGGTTGAACAGCATAACACTTTAAGGCAAGGCAAAACTCATCATCTAACCTCTCAGGCTCAATACTGTAAACACTTTGACTAGATGAATTATGCATTGTTTCTGCTGCATTCATTATTGAATACAAAAATATTATGTGATGCACAGTGTGTTAAATCAGGCTGCCAAATAGTAATGTTTGACAGCTATCGTCACAAGGTGGCAGCATTGTAATGAAATGCTGCTCTTCTTCCATGCATTTGGAACAATGGAAAACCATTCCAGTGTCCTTAGATCAGAAATTTTTTCCATTAAAAAAACTGTGCAAGGTAAATTCAACATTTTTTCCAAACTGAATTTAAAGAATCATACAAAATCCATTATTTATCATAAAAATCCCAAAATAATATCTGATTTGTGATGACTGTGTCTATATCTGGAATTATTTAAACATATACTCATGTCCCGAGATTCTGTTTTTTTAATGGAAAATAGTTATCTACCATCTCAAACAATGGCAGTACATACCAAAAATATAAAAACTGATATAAAATCCATATTCCATGAAAAAAAATTCCAAAAATATTTTGAAACATGTCTCATGTTTTTTCAGGTAATGGATTATATATATATATATATATATATATATATATATATATATATATATATATATATATATATATATATATATATATATATATAAGATTTATAATTCAATATTTTATAATTTATAATTCAATAAAATACTACCAGATTTTCAGGTCTAGATGTGGCATAGAATCAATATTTTTATGATGTTCATAAAGTCAATATTTAAAAAAAAAATACTGCTGTTTTATAATGTAATGACCCAAATTAATAAATTCATTAAAAAATCCATAATTTTTCAAATAGACCACAGCCCCGCTTACCCTTCATCTCCATTCTCAGGCGTGCTCCTCTGTATCTCTTGGCTCCCCCCATTTTGCAGGAATTTTTCAAAATTTGTCAGGGGCAGGGTGATGCTTTCTCAGATGGGTTAGTTACACTTTAACTTAGTAATAAAGTTCCTGAAATAACTTGACTTTTCAATAATATTCCAATTTATTGAATGGGTCTGTAATTAATATCAGCAGACATTATCAGTTCTCAGGGCTTGTAGTTAATCTCATGAATCTTAATAATTTCAGTCATATATCACACTGGCTACATGCAGAAGTAGATTATTCTTCTTATGGTCATATTCTTTGCTATTGGTTTCATTTTTGAAGCTAAATGGAGGTTTGTACATGTGTACGCTGTAGGATGTCGGAAGACTTCACTTCATCGTTATTAGAAAGTATTTGTAGTTTATTTAGTAATAGAACTAGTTACATAAGTTTCTCAAGCATCTTTTGTTAATTTTGGTGAGTGCATACACACTTGTGTTGCATTCAACAAGTACATTGTACCATAAAGATTTTATAGCTCTACTTTCTGGGTATAGTTAATTTAAACTATAGAATAGTCACTCATAAACTCAAGTTTATGAAGATAAATTGTTGAGTGTGATCTACCCAAATCTACCCACCTGGTAGATTTGTCAGGGTAGCCTGCTTTGTTACAACATATGGTTATGTGGTGGACTGGATATTTTTTGAAGAAAGTACATAATGATGTAGTCAAGACAAACACATGGTGCTCAGTGCGCAAAAAGAAATAAAAAATTAGGGTTAATGTAAGTTTCAAATTTGACTCAAAGTTCAGCTTAAAGGCTGGTTGTGAGTCGGTGTTCTACCTTTCAATCAATCTATATTCATTTTGTTGTTTTATTAATTCTAAGAATTTCATAAAATGCACTTAAAATTCATCCTTGTTTTGAGTTGATTTTTCTTTCTCAGGTGGACCTTATTCTATATACACTGCTTAAAAAAAATAAAGGGAACATCTAAATAAAACAATGTAACTCCAAATCAGTCACACCTTTGTGGAATCAGTGTCACCAGTTAGGCAGTAACACTTATTGTGAATCAATTTCACCTGCTGCTGTGCAAATAGAACACACAACAGGTAGAAATGAGAGGCAATTAGCAATACAACTCCTATAAAAGAGTGATTCTGCAGGTGGTGACCACAGATCATTTCTCTGCTCTCGTCCTTTCTGGCTGAACTGTTAGTCACTTTTTCATTTTGTTAGTGCTGTCATGCATAGAGGCATCATGAGGCACTTTTTTACAGCCTATTGAAGTTGCTCAAGTAATACAGCTAATCCAAGATGGAACATCAATGCAAGCAGTGGCAAGAAGATCTGCTGTGTCTGTCAGCTCAGTGTCCAGAGCATAGAATAAGTACCAGGAAATAGGCCAGTACACCAGGAGACATGGAGGGGGTCGTAGGAGGGACGTGGAGGCCACACACACTACTGAGCCTCATTTAGACTTGTCTTGAAGAATATTCATTGACGTTGAATCAGCCTGTCATGTTATTTTCCACTTTCATATTGAGTATGAATCCAAATCCAGATCTCTATGGTGTAATAATTTTGATTTACATGATAATTTTTTGTGTTATTTTCTTTTCAGTCAATTCCACTGTGTTAATAATAAAGTTTTTCAATGACAATATTTAATTAATTGAGATTTAGGATGTGTTATTTTAGCGTTCCCTTCAATTCTGTGAGCTATATATATATATATATATATATATATATATATATATATATATATATATATATATATATATATATATATATATATGTATATATATATATATATAGAGAGAGAGAGAGAGAGAGATACACTACTACTAAGGCAGCTGGTGGTTCCAAGTGCCAGACAATGTGCCTTTTTATTCCACTTGAGCACCTGCCCCCCCCAAAAAAAAATATCTGTGCAAGCCATTGCCCACCACTATTTTAGATGTTACAATAGTACTGGTGGTGGTGTGGACAGTTTCATCACTTCTTTGTGTGATGGTATTTTAGTGAGTAAAACTATTTGATGGGAACTTAAGCTTTACACTCCAAACTTTTACTCCTCTAGACATAAATAAATTGTTCAAGATAGAATTGAAGGTTGAAAGCTGGTCACTGTGTGCATTACAGAATCAGTGAGTGAGAGTGAACAGAGCTACTAAGTGCAGTGTTGCTAAATTAAGGACTGACCAAAGCAAGTCAAACTCAAAGCATCAATTGAAAACATAGCAAAGATAAATCGAAGGTAAATGCACCCCCCCCCCAAGTAATTACTGTCCATTCAGATGATTACCTATAATTACCTGTAAACTGCCAGCATCAGATATGTGGTTGTGAGACATAAAGAGGAGGATGTGTAAGAAATAAAGGTGGCGGAAGTTCAAACTGAAGAAATAGTTAGAACGGTAAAGGTGCAGTGGCGGTGACAGAAGCAGTTAGAAAAACAAGAGGTTAAAGAGGGGAAGATATGGGGGAGGAGTAAAGCCCTATGAGGAGTTAGGGAAGGGGAGCTCATGGTGCAGTGTTGACAAGTGTTTTTGTAATCTGGGGTCAAGTGGTTGCTGTCTTTGCTTTCAGTAACTATAAATGAGTGAAAAGCAGAGCATTAATCCCCCCTCATTTACGGAGATGCAGCAAACCTCTGACAGCAATAGCAATTGCAGGGCCAATGATATGCTCTCCATGACAGTGATGACTCTTTTTCTACAAGTCATGTGACAGCTATGTGGTCCTGTTTAGAAATGCTGTAAAGTCCTTTTCCATCTGTTCCTGTTTTTGCAACTGCTCATGATGAATGATGTCAATGATGGCTGTAGGGTGTCTAAATTACTACTTTCATTTCCACATAAGGTCCAGTGGTCTAATAGCGCTTCAGTGCTGTTACACCGCTACAGGAGATCCTTTCCACCCACAGCCATCAGCATTTACAAAAGCTCTTTGAAGAAAATTGCATAATATTTATTACTGCAACATTTAATTGTCCTCTGGGATTAAAAAAGTATGTTTGAATTTAATTGAATTGTTAAAATTCAGATTATTTCCAACAATATAAAGTCATGAGAGAAGAATGAGGACACCCTACAACAGCCCAAATTTTATAACATATTTAGACATGTGGACATTTAACATCAATTTCAACAATACTGATAAATTTATTATAAATGAACATTAAAAACAGAAGAAGAAGAAAACACATTGGGTAGAAATTTTTCTTTCAAATATTATTTTTAAATCAATAAATAAATTAGGTTCCACTATATTTATTACTACTTAGCACATAAGATGCACTCAGTACTCTGAAGGTATGCCCTGTTTAAAATGGCTAATGCTAAGCTGAAGTAGCAATTATTATGAGGTAACACAAAAGTATTGTGTGGGAGTGCAATACTTTTGTGAGGCAATGCAAAAGAAAAGAACACATGACAATTGTGTCCTTAATTTAGTCTTAAACTAATCATAATTAGCCTAAAACTAATCTGGCCTCATTTCCAAGTTCTTCAGTACAAGCCATGGCCTTTAAGTATACATGTTCATGTTGGATTGTATCATTACTATATATCATTCTATGTGTTATTTCATGTTTTATTCTTACATGTTTTGTGGCTGCTGTGTGAGTAATTCACAACATATGTTGTTAATATTTTGGTGCAAACCAATCTTACTTTATTTGACCTCATTTCCAAATTCTTCTTAAATAAACCTGGTTTTCCATAACATTCAGAGTCCACTACTGTACTGTAGTATCATTGCATCATTTTATTAGTAATAGGTTCTATTCTTATTTGTTTATTTTTACTGTTTGGTAATTTATTAGTTTTCATTATTCTTCCATTTTTCACTTGGTAGTTTAGTTCATCCATCCATTATCTTAACACGCTTATTCCACCAGGATCGCAAACAGGGCTGGTGCCTATCTCCAATGGTCACCGGGGTAGAGGCAGGGTACACCTTGGACAAGTCGCCAGTCCATTGCATTGCAACACAGAAGGACACACACTCACTACTGTAAGACAATGTAGAGAGACCAATTCACCTAACAGTCACATTTTTGGAGGGTTGAAGGAAGCCTGAGTACCCAGAGAGAACCCACGCATGCACAAGGAGAACATGCAAACTTCATGTAGAAAGACCCCAAACTGGGATTCTAACCCAGGACCTTCTTGCTGCAAGGCAACAGTTCTACCAACTGCACCACTGTGCAGCCTGTGTTCAGGGGTTCCCAAACTTTTTGAAGCCATGGCCCCCCAAACAGCATTAGCTTCTGGGCCGGGATCCCTTTGCAAACCCACAGACATTGCTACCAAATATGTAAAGAAACATTGACTTTTAGAATGTTTTTTCTCACTTTTAATTCACTATTCAATATATTAAATTACATAAATATCTGAAGATTCTTCCAGACATCCTATGCCATGTGTTGTTTCATAACATGCGACCGAAATGTGAGTTGTTATTTTGACAGACAACAGAAGATAGAGCTGTTGCTGTTTTTTTTTTTTTTTTTTTGTTTGTTTGTTTTTTTTTTCATTTTTTTAGCCTGATTGTTTTTTTTCCCTGAGATTCTGAGAAGAGAGGGGCAGTGTGAGGAATGCTACGGATGCAGTTAATATGGCCAGGACAGCAGATTTCCGCAGGAGATTCCTCGACTTGCAGCTGGAGGAAAACAGTTGGATAAGTTAATGCTAATTTTTGTATTCCAACTACTATGAAACTTGTAATGGTCCCAAAGAGGTACCAATTTCAGCCATTGTGCTGTGAATAACTTGTTAATGTCAGAATTATCGCTGCACATTTATTAATAGATATTCTTATTGCTTTTTCAGATGTTAGTAAACTGTCATGCAGACCATCAGTGTGGGAATTCCTACAGGCCGCTGAGTGGTGGGATGTCACAGTGTCCGCCTTCACTGACTCCCAGTGGGTGCTTACCTTCAGGATGTCCAGACAGAACTTCATCTTTCTGGAGCAGGAAACATGTGCCAAATGCTCTGATGGCACATTTAATTTAAAAAAAAAATGTGGCTGATATTCTTACAACAAAGTGCAATAACAATCTACTATTTGTTGTTAATTACTAAACAGGTTTGATTATGATTCATCTGATTCAGGTTATAACCTGGTTCAGGTTATACTGAAAAATGAATAAAGCTGTGATCCTTCTAATCTGTGTAGTCCTAGTTTTGATCAAATCTTGTTTTCACATATCTCAGACAAATGACTGGGGGCTGAACACAGCTTAAACTCAGTTTTCATAGAACAAGGATAACAAAACAGAATCCAGGAATGGTTGAATGTTTTGGACACATTTTCTCACTTTTACATTGAAAATTCTCCAAGGAGACAGCTAAACAGTCAGTGGACAGAATTTTGTAGTACAAAGTATAAATTGATAAACATAACTTGTATTTTGGGTTCCTATTAATACCAACCCTAACAGTTATTTCAAAAATGTTTGGTGCGCATGTCTTCACTTTTAGATACTTGCAGTGGAAATCCATAATGTGAAAGTGTCAATAAAATCCTTTGAACCATTAAGTTACAATATTGTTTGTAATATAGAGAAAACCCAATAAAAACAACAGACAACTAGTACAAGGTTGCATAAAATTGTTATTTTCACTCTGTCTCTGAAGTTCCTCACATTTTCAGATGTTCTGTTTCAGTGCAGTATTTTGGCAGTAGAGGATATTATTAGGACCATGATACCATGGAAACTACAACATATGTACAAAATTATTTGGAGTAGGTATAAGAAAAGAGATTGATTAGTTTGAGAGCACAACAGCATTTAATTTTCCTCTGATGTTTACCTCAGCTCTTCTCTGTGGAGGTCTGCCATCTCTCTGCTGGTGGCAGCTTCCTCCTTAAGGAGATCCAACCAGGAGTTATGGTGCTGCTCTCGATGCCAACGGTTCTCCTCATCATTCACCATCATGTCAGCCATGTCCCTCCTTCTTCTGTTACCTGGGAAGAATAATCAAATGAAAATTATAGCTCATGTATACCAAAAACGGAAATACTAATGTGGACTGGTTATATACACACAACAAATTACTTAAAATAACAGACATATTATTTTATATGCACACAAACAAATGATTTGTTTTATCATTGACAAACATACACAGTGATAACTGGAATAATTATGTGTAAATTAAAAACAAAAACATAAATAAATACTTAAGTTGTAAGTATTAGACCTACACAGACATACAGTCATGGAAAAAATATAAACCCCTTGTCTTCTTAAAGTTTCTTGTTCATGTTAATGTCTGGTACAGCTAAAACAATGATAGTAAAAATATCTCATAACAGTTGATTTAAAGAGCTGATACCTAGCCATTTTAGAAGAATAAAATGGAAATGAAACGAAATATAATTTGTTGTCCTACAATGGGGAAACTCTGGTGTAACAGCAGCAAAGTGACTCAAAGCATGTTGATTCACACACATATATAATACATAAAAACTGAATTAAGAATAACATACTGTATAACAAAGGCAAAGTAACAACATAAAAATACTGTGGACTAATTTATAAATATGTACTCCAATCGTGAGGATTGTGCTACTGAGTAGGTTAACTTAAAACATGTACAAAAACGTGGATGTGTATTTAAGTATTAACAAAATAACACACTCTATTTTTCCATGAATGTATGGAGCTAACCGTAAAATTTGGTATAAACCAGACAGATATGCCCGCGCACTACTTACCTGCTGGCTGGACGGCAGCAGTGTTCATGTGCGTCTGTGTTGGGGTGCTGGAATAACTGGACTCCAGCGTGGTGTTCCAAGGCTTGCATTTCTCTCTGCTTTGTCGACAAAAACTTCTCATTCCTCGTTGCCTCTAAATATTACAGTCCGGGGCACAAAGCAACCTGCATCTCACTGTAGCACCGCTTGCTTGTAGCTTGGAAGGACTCCATCGCTTCTGAGTTGTAGCGAGTTTGGAAAATGGCAGCAATTGATTTTTTTTTCTCTCTCTTGTTTCTGCGTCTGACCACGCTCACAGCCAATCAGTGAACAGCAGCATGTTTACGTCACATAAAGTACCAACTCAGCCCTGACTGACCCTACTCCGGAGCAGGGACCAGAAAAGCAGGTACCAGGTAGGAAAAAACAGTAGTAGAAATGCTTACAAAGCGGTCCGGGTCGAGTATAGCCTGGTCAAGTAGAGCCTATTTGACCAGGGGCATATGTGCTTGCCTTATTTTATTGCTTTTTTTTTTTTTTTTTTTTTTTTTTTTTTTGTAAAAATCTGATGGTGTTGATAAAACCTTGGAACAAACTTTAATCAAGCACAAATTAACAGTAAATGTAACTAAAACCTGCAAACTTTTAGCTTGACTTCAATTTTTCATTTTTCTTTTTCATCTGTCCCAGAGATTTCATATTTTGAGGGATTTTTAAACAGTTTTTCATCAAATCCAAATTATAGACTGTCAGGGAACGAGTGATTTTGTGGGTGCCCACATATCATAAAACCATGTAAATCACAAAAGTAAATAAAGTGTGCAAAAACATTATATTCATGCACAAATCTCTCAGATTAACAGCAATTATGTTTTAGTGGGTTTTTTTGTTTGTTTGTTTTTAACGCCTGGAATTTGCACTTTTTTTGTGGGACATGATTTTGCCAAAATCTCTAGAATCAGTCTTCACCAGCAATAAAGACATGGTTCAATAATTTAATCTGCAACTAACAAAATGGGGGTAAAAGTGTTCTATGTTTCTTTTAAATTTGTGTTATCATTATACCAATAACATGACTAATAATCATTCATATCAATTTGTAAAATATGTGAAGGAATATAACAGAAGCAAACACACAAACACTGAAGCTAGCATCTCACTGAAAGCTTTCAATCCCAAAGTTCAAGAAGCTAGAAATGAAATGCTAACCTTAGCTTAGAATGACAACAGAACCAACCAGCTAATGCTATGTAGTTCATTTGTAACTTAAGAAAAATGTTATATAGTTTAGCAATCGCTCTTCGAAACTCATATAATGACATATTTATGTAAGATACACTGAAGAGAAGAAATTACCTCATTTAAGTATTTCTTGACCCACTTATTTTGGATCAACTGATTGTGACACATTAGCAGGAAGGTTCAGTTTTCAGCACACTTAATAGGTTGTGGCAGGGTCTAAGTGGTCACATAAAGATCCTCCAAAGGCAAGATGACTCACTCATGCAGAAAAACACTCACAGCAACATCACAACAATACCCCTCCCCCCTTCTTGGTGGCCAAGTTGAACAAGAGGGATGAAAAGCCTCAAAATTTCTAATGAGATAGTCGTCAAGAATAAAGAATCATGGGACCCAGGAAAGACCCTTGGACCATAACCCTCCTAATCAACGAAGTACAGGAGACCCTACCCCATCGGAGGATACCCAACATCCTTTTCAACACATAAGGACTGTACATGACTGGTTTGAGCAAGGACACATGAAACATGGGATGGCTCTTGAGATTGTGAGGTAAGATGAGGTAAACGGATGTGGAACTTAGAATGGTCTAAATCTAAAAAGAACTCATGAATCTTGAGGAGAGCCTTTTGGAGGAAGCTTTGAGATTAGTATCCTTAGTTTAAAACCAGACCTTTTTGTCCAGGATTATATTGAAGAGCAGGAACTCTCTTGCAGTCATTCTAGCAACAGTTCTATTTGGAGGTGTGATTGAGGGTAAGGGTTGCACCAAGTAGTCAACTATTAGTCGATTCTGTGCTCTGCAAAGAATTTTAAGTTTCATGTCAACTAGTCAAAATCATGTGACCAAACTAATTTTTTCAAGACGATGACAGATGAGGAACTGGGTGGGGAATATAGTATAGTATAATTGTATGAATATTGTGTAAGTAATTTACCAAAGGGGTACTACAAACCTGTGCAAAGGCTACCAGAATAACATGCGGCTTTTTACACATAGGGGTCTTTTTCATCCATCCAAATGATTTTCCATTTGGTCAGAATCACCCTGTGTGTTGAAGCTTCTAACCTGGGAGCTTTACACTCTTATAAAAACTCTGTTTGATAAAAGTTGGAAACAAAGTTCAAGCTGCATTCTGAGGATCTGACAGAGTCTATCCTTGCTGTCATTGACATGTCAGATTATCCCTCAGAGTCAGAGAGCTGCTGCCTGGAATCACCTGAGCAGCCTGCTGTGCATCAAAGCAGAGACATTTGGAGGGGCTGAATTTACCCTAACTCAAGGGTGATCCATTTATAATAAGTTTAGTTTATAATGTTCCAACATGCACAATCATGGTCAGCGTAATAATTTGAGTTCCATAGGTGCAGCTGTCCAAGGTGAGACCTGTTCATCAGTACCGGTCAATGTTTGGGGGGGGGGGAAAGTCAGACTCAACGTTGCAGAACTTTTCAGACCACAGCGACAGATGATCACTGCTCTGCTTTGCTGCGCTGAAGAAGTCCGAGATAATGTTCTGTTTTATTCCGCATAACAGACTTTGGTCTAAGCTGTCTTTTGTCAGTGTTTTCTGTGAATATGGCTTATAAAGCCTGTAAGTTGCTGTGAAGCTTTCTCTTCTGAATTTCTATGACATCACTAGTTGAAGTCGACTCAACTTTCATCATGATAACCTTGACTTTAAAAAATCTGAAGTCATTCAACCTCTAGTTGAGGGCAGCAATGGCATTGTTCCAGGTATGTTTATGTGTACAGTTGGGATGTTGGACAGATGTAACAGTGATGTCTGATTCATCAGAGGGAAACAAGGGAGGTTGGTAACCAAGGGATGCCTCAAATAGAGAAAAGTGGACACAGCTCTTCCTTTGGGCATACAAGGATTGGATAGTTCTTAAAAATCACCAAGATACCCCATACTTATGCAGCTTCCCCTACAAAATACCTGAACGAACATTGTTAGAAGCTTCTCCAAATCCACAAAATACATGTGGACCGGACAACCAAGCTCCCATGCCCACAACAGCAATTTTGTAAGGGTAAAGATTTGTTGCAGTATTTCATGGACTGAAAAGAAAGCCATATTACTCCTCTTTAATCCAAAGTTTGACAATCAATCTCCTTTCTCTTCAACACCATAGAGTACCTTTCCCAGGGAGACTAAAAAGTGCCATCCCATCCATTAATATGACATTATAGAGGTCTGTCAACCGTGTCACCCCTACTGTCCAGTGCGTACAGCATCTCAGGCTGATTCTCATCCACACGAGGTACCCTAAAGCCCAGGTAGCTTTTTAACTCCCTCAGTGACTTCTGCCATGGTGACATGATTGTTACCTCTTGAGTCTTCAGGCCCCGCCTCCTCCATGGAGGAAATGCTAAGTCTGCAGTCTATGTGGCCAAATGGTAGCTGCTTCCTTATGGACAGCCAAGCCCTAAAGGCCTTAATTTTCAGCCTGACAACTTCCATCATCACTGATGTCCAGCAGCAGGCCCTGTGTAAGCCAACACAACAATGTTATCCTTCAGGGCACAGCTCCTGAAAACCATAGCTGCAATGGAGTTCCTGAACATGGCCAATTCTGATTCCATGTCCCCAACCTCCCTCAGAACATGAGAGAAGTTCTCACAGAGATCTGCTTTACTGGCTAGCATCCTCTCCTGCCACTGGATCAGACTACCAATGGTGGTGATGAGTTGACAGCTCTGACCTTCTCTTTACCTGAGTATCCAAGATGTAACAATCAATCACCAACCTTTGGCCAAAGTGGCCTTGTACCAAGCACAATTATGAACCATCTTGTGCTCAATCATGCTCAATCATAAACATCCCATGCCTAGAAAAAAGAACACAGCAAAACACCTCTTGGATTCAGATCAGGAGAGCCAAATCATATCCCTTCAAGTGACACTTTTATTGCACACATGGTCACTGAAGTCCCGAAAGAGCACAAGAGAATCCCCAGATGGCACCCCTTCCCAATTCAGGAGTGGGTGAAAGTGCAGTAGTTAGGTTCCAGAACTCTATCCCATATCACAAGCTCTTACACACCATTGAGATGATGTTCCATGTCCCTAAAGTTAGATTATGCTGTTGGGAATTAACGTGTCAAAGCTCCCGCACTCATTGGCCACCCACCTTGCTTAGGATCCAAACCTGATGTTTATCTCTTCATGTGGTAGGCCAAAGTGGAGGAGGCTTCCTGCAGTTTGTTCAGGGTGAGCCTACCCCAGGAGCTGAGGCTTGACCACCAGGCACTCTCTGGCAAGCCCCTCCTCCAGACCTGGCTCCAGGAGGTTGCCTGGTCTCTTGTATCTGGGTGAGGTTCACCTCTTTTTCTTGTCTGCTTTTCAGCCAGATCACTGAATTGCTATTAGTTTGACCAGTCCCATAGGACCAATTTGCCATGGGGGGACCTACCAGGAGCTGAAGTCCTGGACAAACAAAGGATCATAAGGGTACTCAAACCACCAGGTTAAGGTAAGGTAAGGACAGATTTGCTTTCACAAGCGAAGCATTATGGCTTTCACAATGATGTTCCCCTTGGTATATATATATGAAACTTTATTAAAAATTGCTTTGGGTTTGTTTCAAATGTAAATGTGAAACAAACCCCCAGCACGCAAATGCACACAAGCAGATGCCACCGAGCCATGCAGCCACACCAAAGCCCGCAACCCAACTCCAGGAGAGGATCAACTCTCCCGCCAAGCATCCCTGGAAGGAGGCCCGCACCCAAGGCCAACAGCCCTCACCATGCCCCCTCAACCATTTAAACAAATCCTCGTCACCATCCCTGCACCTTCAGCCGAGGGACAACTATCATTAAGCCCAGCCCTATTGCCGCCACTAAATCAATCATATAGGCCAAGTACAATCCGCCAGCCACCACAAGGCGCACCCCACCTGCCCGACAGTGATTGCAGGCCAGCCCCAGGCCAGGGACCAGAGTAGCAGGAAAAAGCAGCAGAGGAAGGCCAGCTAAGTGCTCTAAAGACCGTGCGCCCCACCAACCCCACCCTACAGACTCAGAGGCATCCAAGCATCCTGATAGCACACCCCCACCCACACAGCACACCCCCACTGCGAACGCCTCCCCAAGCTGACCGGCAAGCCTCCCCACCAAAGCAGAGCCACACCCTCGATTACCACCACACAACTCCAACAGCCAGGCACACACCCCCAGACAACCACCCGCTGGAACATGGCAGTCACCCGGGCCAAAGGGCTTGCCACCGCAACCAGGGAACATGATCCAAAAATCTAAACAATCCCAGGAGAACCAGCTCGCTGACCCCCCCTCAACCGCCCCTCAAGGTCCCAAGCCCATCCATAGCCCAGACACCAATCGGGTGGCCCGGTCCTCCTCCCGGTTGCCAACCTCAAGTGGCAAATAGACAACATGGATGTAAAAAGACCCCACACCCCCTTCTGCCCACTCAAATATGGTGTTGATGCGTGTTGTTATATAGTGCATTTAAAATGGGTGATATGGGGCAGTGGCTGACACAGATGCCCCCTTTGCCAGAGAGTAGGCGGTGCCAACTCATCCCCCCAACCCTTGCCCAGAACCCTAAATGTCTACATGCAACATTTGCGAGTGAGCACAGGCACCGGAGGTGAGATTCATTCTTTGGGCATCTCGGTAGAGAATTGGCATTCCATCTTGACAACTGCCGAGTGCACCACCTGCTGGAGGGGGCACTGCTGCAAGACCTTACAAAGAAAAACAAATATTAATAGGATTTATGTGGAATCCTGACTGGCACTCTTAGCTAATGCTCTCTTTTGAACATAAAAAATAGAAAAATAAAAACATCAATTACACCCTGTGTTGTGATTTACCTAAGTGGCTCAAGATCCCTCTGGTTCCCATCTCCATCTCTGCACAGGCTTTGACTTTGGGTGGTAAACCTTTTCCCAATATCACACACAGAACTCAACCTGCTGAACTAATGGTTTCTGGAAATCATTGTGAAAAAGTAACCTTCCTTGTTTTACCCTCTCCACGGTCAACCTTGATTCTTGGATACCTCTGGCTCTTCCTCCATAATCCTCAACTCAACTGGTGAGAAAGTAGAGTCGAGTTCTGGAGTTCATATTGTCATTCCTCTTTCCTTCAGATGGCCCTCATCTCCCCTGTCTCTGCTGATCCAGGAGGGGAGTTAACTTTCTTCGGCAAAACAGAAACAAAATTGCAGTTATTTTCTTTGGACCAAAAGAGGAATGATTAAGAGTCAGTGTGCAGCTTCAGTTATTACAGCTATAAACTATAGATCAGGTGTGTAGTGTATCTGGGTGTAGTGATAGACTCAGACCTGAACCTTCAGAAACACATAAAGACAGTTACAAAGTTGGCCCTCTATCACCCAAAGGACAAATGTCCCAACGAGAAGTTAAGAAACTCATCCATGCATTTATCTTTAGTCGTATTGATTACTCCAAGTGTGTTCACAGGTCTGCCTAAAAAGTCAATTAGACAGCTGCAGCTGATCCAGAAGGCTGCTGCTCGGTTTCTCCTTAAAACTAAGAAAATAGAGCACATCACTCTATTTCTAAAGTCCTTCCACTGGCTCCCTGTACCTCAGAGAATAAATTTTAAAATACTTCTGTTAGTTAATAAATCACTGAATGGCTTAGCACCAAAACACATTAAAGGGGCAGTATTATGAAAATTCGACTTTTTTGAGCTTTACATCATAGTATAATATTATTATCTCATCAAAAACATACCTGGAATGTTGCTTTGATTCTTTCATGCATGTTTGAGAAATCCTTTAATCTCCTGTGGCAACCATTCAGCTGTGCAAAACGCCTGGATGGACCTAGCACTGCCTTGGAGACCCAGCTCCTCCTTAGAGCTGCATTTTCTAAGCTTCTGAGCTTCCACCACACAGAGCAACCCTCCCCTGCAACTTCCCCAATCAACCCCTTCAGACTGACCAGCAGCAATTATCAAACACCTGGTGGAACTGCGCACCTATTGAGCTCATTATACTAGCTACTTCTCAGTGCAAGGCTCCTAAAAACATTGTTATAAGGTTAGCATTTGTGATGACTTCCTGAAGGTGGAGTTTCAGAAAAAGCAGGACTTTCTTAAAGAGACAGAGGCCCAATTTCAAGGCGTTAAATTATGAAGTCAAATTTCTTTTAAGTCATATTTGATATATACTGCATTTTTGTAACAACGGAAGGTAATAAAGTTACTTGATTGTGCTATAAAATGATTTTATGTCCCTGGAAAACACATAATACTGCCCCTTTAAAGACCTGTTGTTGTATCAACCTTCCAAACCACTCAAGTCTTTTGGTTCGAGTCTATTCTGCATCCCCAGAACCAGATCTAAACATGGAGAAGCAGCATTCAGTTTCTATGCACCACTAATCTGGAACAAACATCTAGAAAACTTCAAAATTGCTGAAACACTGAGTTCCTTTAAATTAAGGATTAAAAAAACCTGTTTGTTTAGAGTTGCCTTTGCATCATAATAACTGGAACATTAGTTAACTCTAGTCTTCATTCCACTCTGGGTTCCATCCCCAAACCAATTGTCATAGGGAAAGGACGAATCAGGAACTTGAATCCATCTTGTGTTGCCTCTGTTCGTCTAACCCAAAAACAGCACTTTTTCTTGCAGTGAGTGCTTACAACGTAGTTATTTGTTAGAAAATGGGCCTTACAAGGTGAAAAATACGAAAACACACACACACACACACACACACACACACACAGCCCTCGGCTCTCTGTCCCCTCCTCCTCCCCCATCCTGCTCCCATTCTCTGTACAGCCCTCTCAGCCCGCCCACTTGCTCTCCATCCTTCACTTTTCTTGTCCCTCCTCCTCAGAGGATCGACTCTGTCTCTTTCTGCACTTGTCTCTTCAGTCAAGGAGAAACTAATTGGAGAAAAGAATAAACGAAAGGAACTTTTGAAACACTGAGCGCAGCAAAAGTTTACTTCTCTGCAGCATGCCTCAGAAAGGTAAGCTTCGCGTCTGTTTTCAGTCTCTGTCTCTATGTAGTGTCCCTCCATCAGGTCTACTCTAAGCATGGAGTTGAAAAGTTATTTGCAGAAAGGGAGAGATTAGTACTAATTGGCAGCGTTTAGAAATGTGAAAAAAACCTTTTTTTCATAACAGTGAGAGGGGAAAAAAAACACGCAAAAGTGACTAATGAATGTTTTCTGAAGAATCGCATTTGTCATCAGCAATCCCGGTTGTCCGGAATTCGTATCCGGACAGGGCCCTTCAGACAGTCCGCCCAAATTCTTAGGTAGTCTTAACCACCGTGAAATGTCATACCGAAACGGGCCCTTGGGTCTATCAATAAACTAGCTCTTGTCAGTGTGCAGGAGTGCTTTGTTTGTGCAGGGCCGAACCGAACCGGATTGACTGCTCAGTTTGGGGTTGTGTGCGACGCGGGACAAGGCACGCATGGAAAACTCACCTGACAAATATTACCAAATAAATCAGCGCTCCTCCAAGGAAAGAGGGGAATTTTTGAAAACCCTTTTTATTATTCTAGTCACTTAAAGCACCGTGAACACAGTAGCGATAACCGTCCTAGATCCTCTATAATTCCATTTTTAGGCTTTAAACTGGAAAATTACTGGAAATAATTCATTTGTAAATTATTAAAACTAAAAAGAAAATGTATGCTTTTTCAGTCTTAAACATAAATATTTAGCTCTGATTGTGCTTGTAAAATTGACTTTTGTATTCCAAGCAACTAAGAAATTCTCAGTTGAGAAATGAGGTGTTTAAATTTCCTGGAAATTCCTGCATCTCAGGAGCGTTCCTTTATTTATGGAAATGAAGACGCGCAGGGCCTTCCTACATGGATTTACGTTTTATTTGGATGCTTTAACGACTTCGTAGTGATGTTACAGAATATTCCCATAACTTCATGCATTTATGGCGTCTTTGGTATTTACGAAACACCAGCTGTTCTCTCTCTTTCTAGCTAATTTTAGACGGCCAGTTAGGGCCTCCGTGCACACACCGCATGCAAACTCCACTATGGTGTGCCTGTATTTATGAGAAACCGACTTTGCAGTGTAGAGATCCACTAAAACATCCCATCAAAATATTCAGTTAAGCCCGACTTAATTGGGAGCCCAAAAAGTTAAATGCTTTCAGGGAGAGAAGCAGTCTGCTCGCGGACAAACCTGACTTTTCTGATTTATTGACAGCAGTATGAACCAAGTTCATCTGTACCTTTTTAGTGTTACCTCTGTCTAACACACCGGGGCTCTGCGATCCAGAATGCACATAAATAAATATGATTCTCTAAAGGAGGTGGAACAGTTTGGTCGCGTTATGAAGTCTGTGCGTGGTCGGCTACCTAAGGAAGAGACATCAGCTTCCATCTTCTGGCACCTCTGCCGCCGGAAGATAATGGCAGGTTTTCAGTTCTGTGGACTTAAATCATAAGTGATCTGTTTTCCGTCAGTGTGAACGCCAAGGTGGGATTAAAGTGAACTGGAAATTTGAACTTTTTTTTTTAGTGTATATGGGCAATTAAAGGAAAATGTTCTGAAGAGAAAGCGCCGCAGAAAACATAATTAGTTATTGCAATAATTAAAAATTAGGAGTATTTTTTGTTTGTTCGGTGTTTTTTGTGATTATTGACGAACATTTATTTAATTTTCAGTGTTGTCATTACACTTTGGAATAGCAGTCAGTTGTATTTATAGTTTACTACTTGAGTTTCTAATGAAAATACATTTTTATGGCGTGAAAGGATAAAACCGGCTGTTTATTTTAGCGAACTTAGAAGTTGATTTTAGCTGGGGATGGTGCACAACCACAGTGGCTTGATTTGAAAAGTTGCTGGATAACATTTATTCTAATCTGACCTAACAGAAAAAGCCAAATTATCTGAAACATTTAGCCATGTTGGCTTTATCCCATAATCTTCTCGAGTCTGAATGATTTCATCAAGCAACTTGATGCCTATTTTGGTTTTTCATTGAGTTAGTACAGAAAAACGAATTTATGCAAATAACAAAATAAATGACTTTAATTACTAATTAATCCGTAAAATTACTTTAATAAATCTGATATAACTGTAACCTTTAAAGTATGACGGCTTCGGGTAAAAAATAAAAAATAAATTGAAATTATTAATAACAATAATAATAATAATAATAATAATAATAATAATTATTATTATTATTATTATTATTATTATTATTATTATTATAGCAGTGTTGTCCCTGTCGCCTTTTTCTCTCGTCCTCTCAGCGCACTGATCACGGCTCACAGAAACTTTGAGATTATCATCGGTGTGCTCCATGACCTCCTTTATGTCAGCTGAACTGCTGAAATTAGGCTCCCCGCAGCGGTTTTGTGCCACTTTCTCTCTTTAAACGAGCCGCAGATCCTAACGAGGCACAAAGGCCAGCCGGCCGGCGGCTATTTACCGCGCCGATTCGAGCCGAGCCGCGGCTCCACTCCTCCGCCTCTTTGTCCCTCCTTTCACAGGGAGAAAAGCGCCGTGTTCCAGCGGGGACAAGGTCCCCACAGCCGGCCGGCTCCTCTGTGGTGCTCCGTCTCCTTCATTATGGTGTTAATGACTGGAGCCCCAGATAAAGAGGCGCTTTGAGGCTTTTCTTCGTCAACTTTTTCTCCCTTAAACAGAAAAGGCTCTGGTTTTAGGCAGCAGAATGAAAGAGTGCCATGTGCTCTCATCATTTCTGCTGAAGCATGCCTCCCAAACAACAACCTGTTTTTACTGACGTCGAATGAAAAATGGAGAGAATAACAGAATCTAAAACTATCACATTTAAAGGCCCCTGAAGTCGTTTTAGGTGATGTGGCAAAACTGCATCTAACAATGTAATTGAAAGTTATTATGAGGAAATCTGGTCTGGAAGTCATATCTGACCAGATTTTCATCACTGTCTGTTTTACACTATTTTTGACACATTATTTCCTTCATTTAAAGGCTATTTTCAAATATGTGCATCTTTATCTTTATGCAAAAGCCAAATCAATCAACTTGAGTACTCCAGTCCATCATGTAAATGTGCTAGATTTAGATTAATTTTCATCTGTTGTCCCAGCCAGGTATTAACTTTAAAAAGCACCTTTAAAAAGGATAAATTGGAATTACACTGTAAAAATAAATTTTGAAGGGTATCAAACATTACCCATTACATGAATTTAATTTTATCATATTAGTTTCAAAATGGAACATACAACAATGGTGAAACTCAATAAAATTCAGCTAAACTGAAATTAAATTCAACATTTTTTTTTGGGGGGGTGAGGGGTGTGATCCTACCTAAACATTTCTATTTGTATTTAACTGACGATGTTGGTGCAAACACCACACAACTAGTGAGAATAACATTGGACATGTTATTCTCACTAGTTGTTTGGGGTTTGGGGTTTCCAGCAGAGAAAGATGGGGCTCATCTGTTTCTACTGCTTATGAATTAAATGATCAACTTACTAAAAGTAAAGAACTTGTGGTTGAGTAATTTTTGGTGGTGATGATGTAATGGGTCAGGTAATCATCTTGTAATCAGAAGGTTGTGGGTTTGATTCCAGGTCTGACACTGCCACATGATGATGTTCCTCTAGGCAAAACACTTAACCCCAAGTTGCCTACAGATCAGTTCATAAATGTGTGCATGTTTGAGTGAGACTGTGAATATGGCACCGGTGTGAAAGCACTTTGAGCGCTCAGTGTGAAAAGCACAACACAAGTTTTGTCCGTTTACAATTTAAAGTCAAACCTGCTAACTAGCTTAGCTTCTTCAGCCTCAGAAGTTGCCAGTAAAAGCCCACACATCTTAGCTACAGTTGTCAGGACATTGTGTACATGCTACCTTAATAAAATACATTTAATAATTGGTTGTGATCTGCCCAGGAACTACAGATGGAATATAATCTAAATCTGGCATAAAGCATCACTTGTTTTTGTAAAGATTAATGTGTTTACATACTGCAAAATAAATCATAAATACAAAACAAACGAAAATGTGTACATTTTAAGTCTTAATCACAAACTAATTCTGTTTTGTTCTTTTCAACAAAACAAACATCATCTTTGAGATTAACTATTCTTAATTAACTACAACTTGAAAATTGATTGGAATTTAACTTGTTTAATTTTGTACTAGCTGTAAAACTTACATCATATCTGCTTAGCAATGTTAATTAAAATATACCAAAATCAAATCTATGCAAATTGTTACATCACTTCACTGATTCAATTCTAAAAATGAGTTTTATTTGTGTCTATGATCATATATTTTTCAAAGAATGGTTAAAAAGATACACAAAAAATAATTTCCTCTTGACATCAGTCACTCAATTTTAGAAATATTTCTACCTTTTGGTGTTTTATCAGTTTAGAGAGCAGTTTCTAAGACATAATATTTTTTGTTTATGGAGACAGTATTCCAAATGAGCTGCCTTAGTTATAATCACAGTTATAATATTGTTTTTATTACATTTATTTATTGTTATATTGATTTTGATATATGGACTAAAACAAAAATATGAAATAGCACCTGATAAATTAAGTAGTAGTTTTCAGGTGCTTACAGTAAAGAACATGATACCTTGTTATCACTCTGCCCTGCACAGAGTACTGGGAGCCCAACAAGCTCCTAATAGCCAATTAATTAGTGAGGTTGTCTGCTCAGGTCATACGGCTGCAGTCGGCTGCTTAACAGATATGCTGGTCACAGCTGCAAACTGTAGTTTTAAAGCAGCAGTGTCTCTGTTTACGTTTCCACAACCTGACTGTCTTGAATTATTGCCAAACAGCTGGTTTTGTTTTTCTTGTAAGAAATCTAAAAGTATTGGAGTGTGTTTTTCATCCATCTGACTGAGCGGTGCTCCATGCTGCAAGCATCCTGAAGAAACTCCAGTCGTGACAGCGCTCTCTGGGATCTCAGTAAATTTAATGATAGCAGATTTGAAACAGTAACTTTTTCAAACCTCAACATGGCTAGAAATCTAGGCATTTGATTTTTCTCATTATTATGTTATATTGTTCTGCCAGAAGAGTTTTCATAATTTTTCACATTTTCTTACTTTTTTGATTTTTTTTGTTTTGTTGCCTTACAGGGAAATTAACTGTGGAAAACACAGTCTATCATGCAACAGTGAAAGGAAGTGAAATAAAGAAAAGGGTTTAGACTTATTATTTTACAGTGCCCATCTGCTTTTAAACACATACAGTGGCTTGCAAAAGTATTCATACACCTTAAACTTGTCTATATTTTGTCACATTACAACCACAAACATAAATATATTTCAAAGAGCAACACAAAGTGTTGTACCATTGTGAAGTACAAAGAAAATTATACATGATTCAAATCATTTTTTACAAATCAAAAACTAAAAAGTGCGGTGTGCAAAAATATTCAGCCCCTTTTGTCTGAGAGCAACCAGTTGCCTTCAGAAGTTGCCTGATGGTTGCTAATGACTACAGAGTCCACCTGTGTGTGTAATCTGATCTCAGTGCATATCCAGCTGCTCTGTGGCGCCTCAGAGGCTGGTTAAGAGAACACTGGGGAGCAGACAGCATCATGAAGTCCAAGGAGCACAGCAGACAGGTCGGGGATGAAGTTGTGGAGAAGTTTAAAGCAGGCTGAGGCTAGAAAAAGATTTCCCAAGCTTTGAACATCTCACGGAGCGCCGCTCAATCCATCATCAGGAAATGGAAAGAGTACGGCCCACCCGTAACCGTACCCAGACGAGGCCGCCCACCTCGACTTCCAGGCCCAACAAGGACAGCGCTGATCAGAGACGCAGCCAAGAGGCCCGTGGTGACTCTGGCCCAGACGCAGAGATCCACAGCTCAGGTGGGGGAACCTGTCCACAGCACAGCTATCAGTCGTGCTCTGCACAGATGTGCTCTTTATGGAAGAGTGGCAAGAAGAAAGCCACTGTTAAAAGAAAACCATCAGAAGTCCCGTTTGCGGTTTGCCAGAAGCCGTGTTGGGGACGCAGCAAACACGTGGAAGAAGCCGCTTTGGTCAGACGAGAGCAAAATGGAACTTTTTGGCCAGAATGCAAAGCGCTGTGTGTGGCGGAGCACTAACACTGCACATCACTCTGAACACACCATCCCTACTGGTGGTGGCAGCATCATGCTCTGGGGGCAGGGACAGGGAAGATGGATGGAGCCAAATCCAGGGCAATCTGGGAAGAAAACCTGCTGGAGTCTGCAGAAGCCTTGAGACTGGGGCGGAGCTTCACCTTCCAGCAGGACGACCGCCCTAAACATACAGCCAGGGCTGCAGTGGAACGGTTTAAAACAGCACATAGTCATGTGTTAGAATGGCCCAGTCAAAGTCCAGACCTAAACCCAGTGGAGAATCTGTGGCGAGATCTGAAAACTGCTGTTCACAAACGCTCTCCATCTAATCTGACTGAGCTTGAGCTGTTTTGCAAAGAAGAAGGAGGCAGAAATTCCAGACACTAGACGTGCAAAGCTGCTGGAGACGGACCCTGAAAGACTGGCAGCTGGAACTGCAGCGTAAGGTGGTTCCACAAAGTATTGACTCAGGAATACTTTTGCACACCTCACCTCAATTTTCTTTCTACTTCACAATTGTATACCACTTTGTGTTGGTCTTTCATATCAAATTCCAATGAAATATATTTATGTTTGTGGTTGTAATGTGACAAAGTGTGGAAAAGTTCAAGGGGTAGGAATACTTTTGCAAGCAACAGTATATATATATATATATATATATATATATATATATATATATATATATATATATATATATATATATATATATATATATATATATATATACTGTGTGTGTGTGTGTGTGTGTGTGTGTGTATATATATATATATATATATATATATATATATATACACACACACACACACACACACACACACACACACACACGTTATATAACAGAGTTACTATGGTACTTTGAATTACTTGGTGTATTTGCACCTTTTTAATTGTTTTCTGTGCCTTGAATTCGACTGGTTAATGTTTGCTGAAATGCATGTTGTTTCTTTGTACAGCTGCATTTATTTGTATGTAAGGCGTTGTGTAAAAAAGATCGACTCACTGACATACTTAATAAGAAGAATTGACAGACACATGGCTGATGTGGTTTTGGCTCCACAGGGAGAAAAAGCGGCTGTTCCTGGGTTAAAGCACTACAAGGGTGGTGCGAGAACATCACAGCCATTTAAAGATTCTTCAGTTTGGTACAGTTTAATTCAATTAATTTTACGTATACAGTGGCAATTCACAATATATGGTGACTTGAGACACTTTACAACAAACAAAAACAAAAAATAAACAAATAAATTGAAGTCTGTCATGCAGACAGCTTTCAAATCAATTACATCCATTCCTATTGATCCTTGTTTTCAAAAAAATGGAGTAAAATTCCATTCATTATTCATCTTGGTTAAAAAGTTTTCTATCTAAGGAAACCCAGCAGATTATATTGAGTCACTGACTTGCAGCATTCACTCTTCCAGGATGAACAATCCCTCATACTGAGCATGCATGTATATTGGGCTCAACATCCCATAATATCATTCACCAACCTGTTTAGAATCTTAATGGATTCACACTTTATAAACTGTGAAGACAGTGACACTGCATGACAGAATACCTGTCATATTCTAAGTTTGTCCCAGAATTTTGACCTGCGATAAAGTTTCCTTCTAATAAAACAAATGAAAAAATTATAATTAGTAATCTTTAAACATTCATTTTTCTCCTGATGCTTTGCTTCTGTGTCCAATGAAGGTGTTTTGAGTGTGGACTTGATTGCACATGAATTTGTATAACCCAGTAAAACATGATTTGTCTGTTTGTCCAGATTACAGAAGTCAACCCAGCTGGGAGACTGGTGTTGCCTCTATGATGCAAAACAGTGAGTGCACTCTTTGATTTTTTTTGTTATATTGTTGTCATCTCCACATACAGTATTTGGTTTATTACAGTTTCATAACAGGTGAAATGCTCCACGCACTCCAATAATGGTAAATGGTCAATGGTAAATGGCCTGTACTTGTATAGCATTTTATCAAGTCCATAGGTCCCCAAAGCGCTTCACACTACATTCACTCATTCACACAATCACACACTGATGGTGGTGAGCTACTGGACTGTAGCCACAGCTGTCCTGGGGCAGTCTGACAGAAGCGAGGCTACCGTGCACTGATGCCACCGGGCTCTCTGACCACCACCAGCAATAATATGCACATTAATTATTTCTTCTGTCACTTTAACTTGCTCATAGTTTTAAGTGTGTGTGGATGGTTGTCTGTCGCTGTGGTGGGCTTCTGATGGCCTATCTAGGAAATACTCCATCTTTTGCCTGGAGACTGCTTGGATACTCTCCTGTCTCTCTGAATGGCATCAAACAGGTAGTGAAAATAGAGATATGTTCACAAACACACTGAAAGGCAATTTAGAGTCATCAGTTAATCTAACTGGATGGTGGGTAGAAGCCAGAGAACCCATCTACATATACTAGGGAGAACATGCTCCACACAGAAAGGCCTCAATGGAGATGAGAACTAGTAACTTTAGAATAGTGAGGCAACAGTGCTAACCACTAAGATGCTCTGCAATCCAATTATAATTATTCAAAATAATCTGGTATTTTGCATTTTTAAACTAATTAAATATTTTTGATAATCCTATGTGAAGTTAAATTGTAAAAAGGAATTTCAAATGATAAGGGCATTAAAAGGCTTTTCTTTTTTTTTTAAAGAAACACCCTTTTTTAAAACAGCTGCAGAGAATGTCACTACAATATGTGGATACAATATCTGGATTACCTGAGAGGATCAACCCTATCTTCTCCGCTGCAGCAAATGAATGCTTCCAGAAAAATAATAAAAAACTAGAACTAAATCATTGTAAAAATGAGTGTATAGCCTGTGCTTAGCATCAGCTAACATACTTAGATCCAGAATTTACTGCAGGTCATGTCTGACTGACCCAGAAACAGACATCTGTTTGCTAAACTAACCACAGTTACATCCTACATGAACGTTATGCTCAGCTACAGGGATAGATTTTGGAAGACGTGGCCCTCAGGGCTAGAGCCAGGTTGTTACCCCACCCAGACAAGTTTCTTTTATTCATTCACATTACAGTACAATAGGAGGATGGTATTAGATTGGACTGTTGTTCATAAGATGTTAATCATCTCAATGAGAGTACAAACAAGAGACAAATAAAGGTAAATAAATAATTGCGAATTGGAGTTTTAGCTGTCCTAACAGATTATTCAGGATGCTAGAAGAAGGAATAGGAAGGTTTTTTTAACCTGCACCAATAATTTATATTTACAGTGTAACTTCTGCACTCATTTGATGTGATATATTAAATTGCATGCTTTCATTTTTTATTTTTGACACAAAATTATTGTATTAGATTTTGTCAGTTGAATCCAAAAGCTTTTAAGACATTTGGTTGCTTAGAGCATCAAAGATATGTCTTGAGCAGAACTGAAGGTTTCCTTAAGGCAGGTCTTTGTTTTTAATTGTCTATTATTATAACTTGTCCTAATTTTCTAAAATGTTCTTTTTCAACACCTCAAAACCAAACCAAGAATTCTTTTGATAAATCTTTAGACTTTTACTAAAGTAAAGTGTAAGAGTATCCATCCAGCTTGAACTCGTTCAAGTTTTTTCACCTCACAAACACAAACTGTGTACCTATATAAAGATTTTATGGGTTAGGTTAGAGCAGGGTTCTGCAACCTGCAGCTCTGGAGCCACAAGTGGCTCTCTGGATCTTCCACAATGGCTCTTAATAACTTTGGCTAAAAATTACAAAGAACCAGTTAATGTTTTAAATATAGATTTAATAACAAATGCAGGTTTTAGCAGTTTTTCAGGTATTTCCTGGAATACTTGCATTGAATTTCCAGAACAGAATGACACTAAAAGTACCAGTAATATTCTTTTTTGTCATTTGTTTTTGTCAGTAGCATGGAAAGCATGTGCTTTTTAAAAACTATTTTGCATTATCTTCCTTGAATATCACCATTTCATACAAGAAAATGTATTCATGATCATTTGATGTGAAATCTTTATGTTTTTCGATAGTAAAGGTTGCACACTCCTGGGTTAGACTAACACAAAGTGCTCCATGTTTGAAAAGTGGAAAGAAAATGATTTATGTTGTTCCCAGTCTTTTACAAAATAAAAAATCTGGAAAGTGTAGTGCGCATTTGTGTTTATCCCTCCTTACTATGTCACCCCTAAATTAAATCCAGTTCAGACAGTTTACTTCAGAAGTCACATAATTCACAAATAGAGTCCATCTGTGAGCAATTTATCCTTCAAGAAGGCCTCAGAGGTTTTTTGAGAACATTAGTTAACAAACTGCATCATAAAAGCCAAGGAACACAGTAGAAAGGTCAGGGACCTGGCTAAAAACATTCTGCAATATTGCACATAATGTTGTGGAGGTTTTGGAGGTTTCCCGAACAGCTGGTATGTTCCAGGATGAACTGGTCGGTGGTCTGTATGTTTTTTTTTTTTCTTTTTAACCCATAAAGCGCAGCAGCTCTGCCACCCTCAGAGCCTTGGGTGCACAAGGAAACTGATAGTTTGAATACTAAGGGGAGATATGAGTAGCCCCTCCCAATAAAAAGAAAAGAAGAAAGAGGAGTGGGTTAAATTAGTCAACATGCCAAAAAAGATGGGTGGGGTGGGGCTGAATAACTTAGGGAGAAAAATATAGAAAAATTTAGTGCAGGATGCAGAGAAATGCCCCAAATTATCAGATATTTTCTGTAGTGGAGGCGCCAAGGTCAGTGATTACATGGGATCAAGCAGCACAACTACAGCAGGTTAGTAAGCACCACCTTAGAGACACACACATTTTTTTTCTCACTGTCTGAAGTTAAATCAGACGAAATGTCTCTTATTTTAGGTCAGTTAGAATTACCAAAATTATTTCTATTTGCTAAATGCCAGAAAATTTAGCAAGAACATTTTTTAGAGATTTTTTTGTAACTTTCTTCAAATTCAAAAGTTTATATACATTTGGTTATTATCATGAATAATTGTCTTTTAAACTAGCTTCTCACAATAGTTTGCTGGAGTTCTGGCCCATTCCTCCTGACAGAACCAGTGGAACTGATTCAGGTTTGTAGGCCACCTCACTTCCACGTGACTTTTCAGATCTGCTCAGAACTTCTCCATAGGACTGAAACCAGGACTTTGTGATGGCCACACCAAAGCACTGACTTTGTTGTCCTTAAGCCAATTTATAACCACTTTGGCTGGATGCGGAGGGTTTATTGTCCATCTGGAAGACCAATCTGAGCCCAAGCTTTAACTTCCTGGCTGATGTCTTTAGATGTTGCTTCAATATTTCCACATAATATTCTTTCCTCATGATGCCATCTATTTTATGAAGTGCACCACTTCTTCGTGCAGCAAAACAGCCCTACAACATGATGCTGCCATCCCTGTACTTCACAAGAAGGATGGTACAAGCATCTGCTAGTTCCTCCAAATGTAACGATGGTCATTATGGTCAAACAGTTTTACTTTTGTTTCATCAGTTCACAGGACATGTCTCTAGAAGTGAAAGTCTTGGTCCCTGTGTGTATTTGCAAACTGCAATCTGGCTCTTTATGTTTGTTTTGAAGTAATGGCTTCTTCCTTGCTGAGTGGCCTTTCAGCCCATTTCAGTACAAGACACACTTCACTGTGGATAAGGACACAGTCTGACAAATTTTAGCCAGCATCTTCGCAAGGCCTTTGGCTTTTTTTTCTGGGTTCAATCTGCACATTTTGGATCAAAATCCCCTCATTTCAGAACATGTCTCCTTCCTGAGCTGTGTGATGGTTGGACATTCCCATCATGTCTATACTTGTGTATAATTGTTTGAACAGATGAATGTGGCACCTTCAAGCATCTGTAAATAGTTCCCAAGGATGAACCAGACTGGTGCAGCTCCACAGTTATCTTCCTGATATCTTGACTGATTTCTTTTGACTTTCTAATCGTGTCAAACAAGAAAGCAGTGTGTTCCAGGTGTGGCCTTAAAATACATCCACCAGTGTGCCTCCAGTTAACTTAAATGTGTCATTTAACCTATTAGAGGTTTGTGAAAAGAACCCAAAAGGTTTGACCCAACTCCTACAGTTTAAAAGACAATTATCCCTGAAACTGACCAAATGTATGTAAACTTGAATTTGAAGAAAATTATCAAAAAATCTCTAAAAAAATGTTCTTACTAAGTTTTCTGGCATTTAGCAAATAGAAATAATTTTGGTAAATCTGACCTAAAACAAGAGAAGTTTGGTCTGATTTAAATGTAGACAGTGAGAAAAAAATGTATATGTGTCTTTTTATTTGGTGTATGTAAATATATGGTTCCACTGTACATGTCTCTATCATCCCATGATCCCAGGGTTAGAGGTAGTCATATAGTGTGTCTGTGTTTTTGGATACATTCAGGCCACACAGAACATTAAAAGCACCGTATCAGCAATCTTGTACCATACGTGCATATATAATTAGTCTGCTTGATCAATTAAAACCAAACCATCCTGCCTGACCAGAAAAACGCTCACATTTTTTATTGCAAAAGAAACCATGTTAGGAGAAAGTCTGTTCTATGTTAAACGATAATATCTGTATATACAGACTATATCTAGTTGAACTGTTCTGTTTTTTCATTAATATATAGCTTTTTTACCAGCTCAAGAAAAATACAAATAAAGTCTGTAATTCACTTCCCATGTGTTTAACGATTTCCTTAAGTTGACTTTTATTTTGGTAGTTGTGTTCTAACACTATGAATTCTATCCAAAAGTGCTACAAAATTGGTCATTGTTGCTGTTATGTACTGTAGCACACAAGGACAGTGTCAGCTGTGATTGTGGAGTTGTAAAATAGGGACAGGATAATACCAGTGAGAGTAGGAGTGAGGAGGAAGAGATGAATATAGAGTGACAGGAGAAGGAGGAGGAAACAGAAGAGAAGGAGAGTGAAACAGGAAGCACTAAAAAAACTGGCAGGTACAGTTTTTTTTCCTGATGGCAGTGGTTGACGGTGGTAGGAGTTCGCCTCGTAATTGGTGAGTTGCTGGTTCAAGCCCCCGTCATTGTGTTCTTGGGCAAGACACTTTATTTGCCTTGCGTGCTTGGTGGTCAGAGGGCCCGGTGGTGCCGGTGCCTTGCAGTCTCACCTCTGTCAGCCTGCCCTGGGGCAGCTACGGCTACAATCCAGTAGCTTGCCACAATCAGTGTTTGAATTACTGAATGTCATAGTGTAATGCGCTTTGGGGTCCTCTGTAATTGATAAAGAACAGGACATTTAATTTTGTTCATCCCCATAAATGTGTACAATGTATAAAATAAGTTTAATCTACCCCATAGATCACAAACATAAAGACTCACTCTGGATAAAACTATTCAGCCACATCTGTCAGGGGAAATTTAACTGTTTGAAGGGAAATTAATCATTATCATCGTTTTCAGCTGTTAAAAAGCCAGGTTTAGCTAAATTTTTCTGGTCTTAAGAGCTTCAGAAGCCATCATCTATTTATTGTTATATAGATGAAAGTTATGACGGTTTCTTTTTGTTTGAGGCTTTCATGATGCAGTAGGTCTGTATAGCTTTGGGACGTTTTTTGTTCCCTGGTATTTGCTTTGATTTTTATTAATTTTTTTTTTTTTTTTTGTCATTAAATACATACACATACAAAGTAGTCTTGATCAATGAAAAACATAGTGGTTTTATATTTTACATTTGAATAAAGTTATTTTGTTTTAAAATTATAGTTCCACTTTCGTCCATTGTGCAATTTGTTAAAAGGCCACTCCAAACCAAGCTACCGGGCTGAATTTCAACTAGAGGCCGCCCTGGTTGCAATGCATCAAAATGTGCCAAAACTTAAGAGCTGTGAATACTTTTGCATCTTTATTTTTCTTTTGGTACACAAAAAATTGGATGTAATTTGGTGAAATTACAGAACAGAGATGGTTATTTAAATGATTTGATTCACAAGGAGTTGGCAATTCCGACATGGGGACCAGAGGTTATCAGTGGTGGCTTCACAGATAGAGCAGTAATGGTACAGGCAGTAGCTGCAGCACCAGTGAGTCAAGCCATCCACTGAATGAAGCTCACCAGACAAGGGTATGCTTCATAAATGCATTAGACAACACTGATAGCTCTTGACTCAACCAGGCTGCTGTGTACAAAATTACATCTAAATTGAGCCATTTCCTCTGGGTTGTTAAATTGCTGCTTGACAAATTGAAATAGTTAATTTTATTTCAGCATTCGTAGACTCTGGATGGTGCTCTACTAGGGGTGCTATCTGGGGATTCTAAAGTGTAACTGGGGGGAACAGCCTTCCCCATCTGAATTTGAGTGGAGTTTTTCTATTGGACTAGGCATGGGATGCCCATTGCAAACACAGTGTGTGAGCACAAGGTGGTTCATGAATGTACTTGGTACCAGGCTATATTGGGCGTGGCAAATTCAAGCTATGACCTTTAGCATCCACTGGAGGGGTTCACAATCAAGGGAGGGATGAGAATCATATCCTTTCAGTCTGAGGCCATGATTTTCAACTGGAAGAATGTCGATGGCTCCACCCAGGTTGGGTAGTTAAGGGCATAGCTTGAAGATGCCCCACTCAGTGTGGCCTGGTACCAAGTACGCAAGTCTGTTTTTTACCACAACAGACTGGAGAAGTACCCTAATGAATGCAAGTCACAATGCCACAATATATCTATCTGTCCTGGCATCACTTGTGAATAAAACAACAAGATCCTTGAACTACTTTACCTGAGGCAAAGACCTTGGTGTTTTGAGTCGTGTCAAAAAGTAATGCTCCCTATTTACTGTTCTGTCTGTTGTCTGATTCATACCTAATAGTCATGAGATATAGATCAGCAGCTAAAAAGCAAGATCCTTGATAGCACTGGCTGAAATGAGCTCCCTCTGTAGGGTGGCTGGGTTTACCCTGACCAGATGGGGTGAGGAGCTCTATCATCCAGGGGAAGCTTAGGGTGGAGTCACTGCTCCTCTGCGTCAAAAGGAGACAATTGAGGGGTTTTGAGCAGCTGATAAGCATGGTTTCTAGGTGTCTCCTTTTGGAGGTCTTCTTGGCATGTCCCACTGGGAGGAGATCCCGGAATCCAGGTTATCTTCTTGGACTTGTTTCTCCCATGAACTGATCTCTGATAAGCAGAAGATTTACTAAGTGTTAGACAAAGCTAACCTTAATAAATACAAAGTGTAGTTTTGAAATAAGAATTTATTTTATTAAAGGCAAAAGATTTGTCCAAACCAACCTGAACCTTTGTGAAAATATAATTCCCCCTCTTTAAATTGTAAATTAACTGTGATTAACTAAAATTTGGTTAAGTTTCAGTAGCCACAATTAGCCTCTAGTTATGTGCTTTCCTAATTGAACTATGTGTGAGGACACAAAAATTTGTATAATTTATAAGTCAAACACTTTTTAGCGTGTTTTGTTCAGGTTTGCATTATTGTTGCAATGACATAACAGTTTTTTATACAAATTAAGCTCTGTACCTCATCTGCCTCAGCGACATTCTGTCAGCTCTGGTTCTGGTTGGAAAACACATTTTTCTTATGGAACAAACTAAACCTCAGCTTTGATGATATTGAGAAAGAATCTTGGTGTCAGCTTACAACCTGAGCTGTTTTATTGTTTCACAACACTTCAGATTAAAATATGAGTTTCAATCTGTCCATATAGTATAGATATGTAAATATCTCATCATATTTACCACTGTTCTCTTAATTTTTCCTAGTATTTTCTGAAAATTTATATTATTAATACAATATCGCTAATAAAAAAGATGAAATTACTTTATAATACTAAATCAAATGAAGTTGCCTGAGTATTGATTTATGCTTTTATGTTTTTTGTAGTTTAAAAACTTTTTTGAGGGCTTTATGAATGTTTAATTATAAGTCTAAGCTTCAATCACTTTCAGAACCTGCAGTTCTGCTTTGTCTGAAGCTGGACAAAATAAATAGGTTGAAAAACAGCTCTAACTAGCTTTACCATTGAAATAAGCTGTATGCTCACCAGGTGGAAATTGTTCCATTAGTGGCCAACCTACCAATATTACTCCAAGAGCTAGACAGATCTGAGTATTTGCTTTCTTCTCCAATACAAATAAAGAACGATCACAGTCTGGATACATAATAAACCAGTGATTTATAGTGGTGGAAGGTACAGCTAAAATGTACCTGGTGTAAAAGGTACACCACCCCACACCACACCTACTATCAAATATTCTTAGTGAGAAACCGTATAGACACAAACAAACACACACACACACACACACGCACGCACGCGCACACACACACACACACACACACACACACACACACACACACACACACACACACACAGGTGTCTAGATTCAGGTGTTTGTCAGATACATTCTCAGTCGGGCTGCGACTGCCACTTAAAACATCTTGTACTACTTTGTACTGAGTACTTTCCATTGAAGTACTGTTATTATTATATATGCATAATGCTGTTTGTTGTTGTGGATTCTTGGTTTTGTTTTGTTTTTTCTCTTTCTGCAGGTCTAGAGGCAAACTTCAGGGGTGTTGACTTGTTTTATCTCGATGCGTTTTTCTCTCCTCTACTTCTATCTCCTTTTTTTTCTTTAAACCTTTCCTCCATCTTTCTCTCTGTCCTTTCCCCCTTTTTTTTGCCTTTGTGTCCATTGCATTTGAAATAAACCCAAAGCAATTTTTAATAAAGTTTCATATATATGCCATGGGGAACATCATGGTGAAAGCTGTAATACTCTGCTTGTGAAAGCAAATCTGTTTTTTGGGCCTTATCTTGACATTCAGATGACAGTTCTGAGTGCCACACTGCCGGACAGGACACATTAAAAAAAATAATAATAATATCAATATCACCTGTCTGCGTTGCCATGGAGGGCCTAGACCGATGTTTCAGCTGGATGGCTCTGTTGACAACAACAGAATCCTGTTTTAGTGGGAGCTAATTGAAGTCAGGTGCAGTGTGAATGAGCTGATTTGAACGGAAAGCTGCACAGCTTTTCCCAGGGGCCTGCTGGCTTTGTGTGTGTGAGTGTTTGTATATCACAGAGGACTGGGGCCAAATTGATTCCATATGTCTATCTATTAATTTAGTGTCAGTAGAGGAGAGCCCCAGTGTGTTTCTCTCAGAAATGACACTGTGATTAACATTTCTACAGTCAAAACCACTGACCTTTCAACACACAGGAGATATGAGACAGCTTGAAAGAGAGGTAGAAAATATTCATAGTTACAAAAGTCAACACTTTCTAAGATGTTGCAGTTTTAGAGGAGCTATGGGTGGTTGTTTGCATTCATCTATCATCATCTGTGTTTTCTACAGACAGATTGGATGAAGAGCATCTGGGAACATCAAATATAATGTCACTGTCACAGTCTCCCAGTTGGGTTTAGGACTAGATATTGACTGGGCCTTTTCAACACATGACATGCTTTAAACATTGTTGCTTTAGCCATATGTTCATGGTCGGTTTCCTGCTGAAATGCAGACCTCTACCCCAGTCAAGTCCTGTTCTAACAGTCCATGGCAATACACGTGTTGCTCTGTATTTACTGTGGCTTCATCCGTCTTACCAGCAACACTGACCAGCTTCCCTATCCCTGCAAAAGAAAGGCATCCCCACAGCATGGTGCTGCCACCACTGTGTTTCACCATTTGAATGGTGCGCTCAAGGTTATGTTAATTTTCCCACATGAGATTATCCTGAACACTCATGGTGGAGCCTTGTGGGTAACAAGTGTTTCTGACTGTTTAGTTATTCATTCCATTCAGTCATCCAAGTTTAATCTGCACAACAGATCATAGTTTTTAAAACCTTTAACTTGTACAACAAGAACAATCGGTATTGTTAGTGAACACAATATTCAAGCTGCTCATGCACAATCACAGTGGAAAGGCATTATTGTAAGAAGTTTTAATGAAATACAAACATCTTCTTTCAACTGTATGTGGAGACAGAGGGGGAATGTGTTTTCTCATCTAGCTTTTTGCATGGACATGGTGATGGACATGCTGCTACTGTGTCTTTTTCCCACATGTATCTGATTTTATGCTTGCGTGAAATGAATCATATCTTTTTTGACTACTGAAATTAAGTTGGTGTTGCACGGTTGCTTGCAGTTTGAATTGACTTTGCTTGTGCCATAGCTTGTTACCGTCGAGTCAGAACTTTATGTTTAATGGTTGTAAAACACTTGGTTGGAATTCCAACCACAGCTTGATCCTCTTCTCCTCTGTCCTAGAAATCACCAAAAAAAAAAAAAAAAAAAAAAAAAAATCATTGTTGGCAACATTCTTTTCAAATTCATTACACTTTTATATTTTAAGGGTTTTGGAGGGATTTTCTTATTATAAAGTGGACTCATGTTAAAATAATCTTTAGCCAATATTGAGCACAATTTAATGATAAATCTTAAACGGATAATTTTCATAACCACAGCTGAGAATGTTCAAAAGTCCCTGAGTGATTAAGAAACAGATAAAGTTTCACTGTTGCTCTTGTCCATGTTTCAGTGCTCACAAAATCTAATCACTGAAAAATTTGATTGTAGTCTAAGTCAAGCACCCAACAGGAATGTTCCGATCTGGATATATTATGATATATATGTCAGTCCCTCCACTGTTTCCAGATTCTGTGATCGCGGAAACTCAAGCAAACTCAACAGATCCCCGCATTTTTTCGTATTAATGTATTATTGTGAGTTTATTGCAAATTTTTCGCGTAAGTGTTCAAAAACATTGGGTTGAAGTGAATGCTAACTTCCACCTGCAGGTGGCGGTAATTCTTACTTCTACCACATTGCTGCCTCAGCCTTGCTTGATGTCAAGTTCTGGTTGAGCTATTTAGGTTCTTTAAAGAATAAAAATGTTTGTGTGTCTAAACTCTCTGCCTGTTATGTTTTTTTCCTAATCTTTTTTTCTATATGTAGATTTTGGAAGGGCTTCAATGGGGGAAAAATATTGCAAAATTCCTTGCAAATATTTCTAAAGTAGCACCACTAAATCAGTGGTCCGAGCTGGGATGTCAATATTCTGGCCTGGGGGTGTACAAATGTTACAGTGGTCTTATGGTGGAACTCAAAATGCAATCCGTATCAACACTGTTAAAACACAAAATCTTACCAAATATTGTTGATCTAGTTTCTTGTGTAAATGTCTTGAAATAAGACAAAACTAATTTACAAGTAACTTTTCAGCAGATATAGGAGCTTGTTTTAAGTAAATAATTCCTTAATATTGATAAGAATACTAGTTATAAGTGAAATAATCTGCCAGTGGAACAAAACATTTTAACTTATAAAATAGGAAAAATGTCTTATTCCACTGACGGATTATTTCACTTACAACTATTATTTTCATCAATACTAAGGAATTATTGCCTTAAACAACTCATATTGTGCTGAAAAGTTACTTGTAGATTAGTTTTGTCTTATTTCAAGTGTATTCAAGATATTTGCACTAGAAACTAGACCAAAAATACTTAGTAAGAGTTTGTGTTTTTTTCTGTAATGTGTCTATGAAGCATATTTGGTGTCTGCTGAGCTTAATTAAGTAGTGATTGTCAGATGGTCCTTCAACTGCCTGACCGCACAGGTTGCTGTCAGGTTCCTGCTCTCTGGTGCCAGTTCCTTACCTACTAAACCAGTTACATTCCCTTCCATGGTTTGCATGCATACTAAACTACATCCAAATCTGACTGTCCTTTCTGGTTGTATGTGTGTGTGTGTGTGTGTGTGTG
Source organism: Anableps anableps (assembly GCA_014839685.1). NCBI lineage: Eukaryota > Metazoa > Chordata > Actinopteri > Cyprinodontiformes > Anablepidae > Anableps > Anableps anableps. The sequence goes on from CM026073.1 coordinate 1,228,210, forward strand.
TGTGTGTGTGTGTGTGTGTGTGTATGTGTGTGTGTGTGTGTGTGTGTATATGTGTGTGTGTGTGTGTGTGTGTGTATGTGTGTGTGTGTGTGTGTGTGTGTATATGTGTGTGTGTGTGTGTGTGTGTGTGTGTGTGTGTGTGCCTTGACTGCATGATTTAGTAATTCACTGCTGAGAGGTTTATAAATCTGCAATATGTTTCCTTCCACTGAGCTCATAAAAGCAACAGACAATGGATTCACTGAAAATCTACTTAACCTACACTGTCGCAGCACTGTGTGCCCCTGCTGAGACATGGCAGACTTATGGTTTATCAACACAGTATTTAAAGATTTTTTTCCAGCTCTTTTTTAACAAACATAAATGAATATGGACAAATAAAATGATCACGTGTCTACAATTTTGCTGAGTTTAGACACAGATAAGAAGGTCAAAAAGACGTTTTTACTGTATTTTGAGCCAGATAGTAAAAACATTCACCCTTAACATATATGAAAAATGACAAACCCTCAGATGCACAGCTGAATTTTGTGGAAACATCAAAGATTGGTTTGAATAAGCATGAACCAACCAGGATCTGTCATATGTTCTGATGCCCAAACAGCACCCCTCAGCCTCCACTGTCAATTCCAGTTTTAGCAAAAAGATGTGCCACAAATCCTTGCCAAGCAGACAAACATGTTGCAGGCAAACCAGAAGGTGTAAACAATCTGTACTGTTATCCAGGCTGTTTAGTAGGAAGGGAAAAAAGTGGTGAGTTAGCTGCATCAGCAGGAAAAAGCAATGCAGAGCTCTTTACTTCCCTACTTCTAAGTTATTTGCATCATACTTTTAACTTCTGCTTGAACCATATCATTTTTGAAGCAATTCTAGTCTTACTTGAGAACAACTTCTGGCTACTCTTCTCATCTCTAGTTACTTCACTGAATGAGGAAAAAACATGTTTGTATCAGACACAAACCTACAGTTTATGTTATAGTGAGATGTCTTGTTTCTACACAAGCTTCACTGTTCTAAGGTGATTTGCTATTTGCTGAACCCATTTGGTGATCAAGTGAACATACAGTAAACAGTAGATATGGTCATTGGAAGCACTTTGTTCTGTTCTAACATATATACAGAACCTATTATATCTATTAGGTTCAAAAGCTTTATGTTGTGAAAAAAATATATTTGAAAATGTATGTTTCTTCTACCTGAATTTATTTTGTAATCATTTTATTTAGTTTTTGATCGTATTCTTTAAAATATGCACAAAACTGGGATTATAAATTAGTTCTGCTTTCAACAGATTATCTTCAGATAAACTCTTCAGATAGTACGTGTGAGAATACAGGGAGCTGCTTTCAGGACAGGAAACTTTTAACCTTTTTTATATTCTTGAAATGATAAAAGGCTGACGTAATAATATGGTTAATGCGGCTTTGAAAACTGCTTTCTATTACACCAAAGTTTCATGCTTGGTTTTTGCATTTAACAGACTGGAAACTGAGGTGGGCTTCTGAGGTTTTGAAGTATTTATGTTTGGTCTTTGTTTAGTTGTCAGAATCAGAATCAAGCTTTATTTGCCAAGTACATTCACACATGCAAGGAATTTGTCCATGGTTACAATAGCTCCCAGTGCATAGACAGCAAAAACATTACACACACACACACACACACACACACACACACACACCAAACTTCACATACCTGAAAGCCTTTATAAAAATATCAAATATAAGTGTATAAACAGATAAATAGATACATTAAAATGCTAGTGAGAAAAGTATCCCAATGTGGATGGTAAAGTGTGTTGTAATGTTCAGCTGTTCATAAGTGTAACAGCATGTGGGAAGAAGCTTCTCTGTACCCTGGTTGTCTTGATCCTCATTTGGCCAAAGTGCAGATCCGAGGGAAGACGCTGGAACAGGTGATGGCCAGGATGAAATGGGTCAGAAATGATCTTCTCTGCGAAGCGTGCAGATCCAGCAGAGAGGGTAGTTTTTTACCCCAGTGATCTTCTCTGCAGACATGATGATGCACCGCAGTCTGTGAGTGTCCTGTTTAGTGGCTGAACTGCTCCATACTGTGACGGATGTGGTGATAACCGATTCTAACAGGTAGTCAGTGTAGGCAGTGTAGAACTGTACCATCAGCTACTGGAAAAGGTTAGACTTCCTTAGTTGATGCAGGAGGTATATTCTCTATTGGGCTCTTTTGATGATGGAGCTAATGTTACAGTCCCACTTTAGGTCCCTGGAGATTATTATATCCAGGAACCTGTGAGACTCCACAGCCATCACAGTTCTGTCCAGGATGGTGAGTGCTGGAGGGGCAGGGGGGCTTCCTCTGAAGTCCACAGTTATTGCTACTGTCTTTACTATGTTCAGCTCCAGGTTGTTCTGGTTGCTCCAGAGGAATACCTGTTAGACTCATTCTCATCTTGGATGAGACCAGTGACTGTCATATCATCTGCGAATTTCAGAATTTTGACAGAGGGGTCAGCAGAAGTACAGTCATTGGTATACAGTGAAAAGAGTCATGGGGACAAAACGCAACCTTGAGGAGCTCCTGTGCTGATTGTCTTGGTTCTTGAGAGGATTTTCCCCAACCTCACCTGCTGCTCCCTGCCAGTGAGAAAGTTAGTGATCCACTGGCAGGTGGAGGCTGGCACTTTGAGTCGGGTCCATTTCCTGTATAACTGTCCTGGAATAATAGTATTGAGGGCTGAGCTGAAGTCCAAGAACAGAATTCTTGCATAAGTGTTTGGATGCTCGAGGTGCTGAAGGATATGATGAAGTCCCTTATTCAGTATGTCGTCCACAGACCTGTTGGCCCGCATGCAAACTGCAGACAGTTGTAAGAAATTTCCTTCTTGATATCTATAATACACCGAGTAAGAGAGTGTATGGGAGTTAAGTCATCATAAAATAAAGACATAAGTTGTAAGTTATCTCCATGATTATGATGATTAATATTATGTTTATACAGTAAGTAATGTGTGAAGAGAAGTATAAAGATTAGAAAGTAATGGTCCAAGAATTGACTCCATACAGGTACTCCATACATACCACTTACTCTGGAAATAAAAAAAATCCAAGAAATATAAAGAATTGTCTTCCTCCTAAATATGCCCCAAACCAATTATTGACTGGACCAGAAAAAAGACCAATATTTCCAACCTATGACAAATTTCTAACAAATAATAAAAGTTTCTATCGTGTCTTTGGTCACAATTGAGGACTCAATAGGTTGAAAGGCATTTGAACAGACTATTAGGTGGGGAGGGAACAGCCAGTCAGTTTCTCTGCTGATCTGATGAGCTTCTCAAGAGCCTTACTCTCTGAGGCTGCGCAGCTGCTGTACCATACAGTTAGTACACGCTCAATGGAGCTGTGGTAGTAGGGCAAGAGCAGTTTGTATGGGAAATGTTTTTTCCTGAATAATCTCAGGAAATAAAGTCTTTGCTCTGCCTTCTTCAACAACTGCTTAGTGCTTGCTCCCCAGGCCTGATTGTCCTCCACACAGGTCCCAATGATCATGAGCTGATGAATGTCCATCTTTTTCTCCCTGAAGTCAACAAGCAGCTCCTTAGTTTTATTGGTGTTGAGAAGCAGGTTATTAATTCTGCACGCTGCTGCACTTCTTGCCTATATGCTCCCCCCCATGATTAGTCCGACCACGGTAGTGTCATCTGCAAACTTTATGATACTGTTTCTGGAATAAGCAGGAGTGCAGTCATGGGTGCACAGGGTGTATAGGAGCGGACTCAGCACACAGCCTTGCAGGGAACAGGCGTAAAGACTGAGTCCTGTGGAGATATGGGTGCTCACTCTGACCGTCTGAGAGCAATGTGTCAGAAAGCCTAACATCCAGCTTCAGGTGGAAGGTGCAGGTCCTAGTTCCGTCAGCTTGGACACAAGCGTCTGTGGGAGGATGGTATTGAATGCCGAGCTGTAATCCAAACAACCAGTCAAGTGTAGCTCCCTGGCTGCTCCAGGTGGGTCAGAGCTGCATACAGGACTATAGAACAGATAGTGAAAAGGGAACTATTGCAGATGTTCTAGAGTAAAATTGACCCCTTTCAATTTGCTTATTAGTCAAACAAAGGGGTTGAGGATGCTCCTGCTACATTGCTGAATCTTGTTGTTGGACATCTAGAGGCTTGCCTGTGTTTCATTGACTTCTTTTCAGCCTTCAACTGGTTTCACGCTGCTCCCCTGCTCTGCCCCTCCCACTCCTGCTGATTGCTCCCACCTGTTCTGCTGTCTATATAACTCCTGCTCTACATTCACTCAGTGCAAGACTGTCTGTTGTCATCTTTGTTACAGCTTTTATGTAGTCCATGGTTTTGAACATGGCTTATTTTCTCACTCCTGACCATTGCCTCTCCCTGCTTCCACTGTGAGTTACTGTGACTTTGGCTCTGAACCTCACTTTATGTACCTGCTCCTGAATACTGCCTCATGGATTCTGGATCTGTTCTGCCTTCTCTGGCTGCCCTGGACTGTTTCCACTGAGTACTACTGAGTATTGGCTTGTGGACACTGAAACCTGTTTTTTCCATGTTTTGCTGTGAAAAGAGGATCAGTGTGTGTACTTCGACTTACCCCACCGCTGGAGTTTCCTCACTCCTTGACATCATCATTCCTGGTTTCCAGCATATAGTCATTCCCACTTTAAAGTCTTGCAAGTGTCACAATATTTGGGAAACAGACAACCTTTTATCTTCAGCAATTACATTCCCGAGGATACAAGTTTCCTGTGTTCCAATTCTTAGTGAAGGGGTTCCTGGGAAACCATCTGTCGGGTAAATCGTTACCTCCTGCTTCTGCAGGAACTTTGTTTCTCTTGCCACTAACCTTCCTGTTTCTTCTGCAAAGCCTGACCAGAAAGCTGATCCTAGGGAGAAACTGCTGATCAGCTTGCACATTCCTTTGTTTTTCAATAAATCACTTTGAACTGTTCCTGTTGCCTGACTTTTGGGTCCAATTCATAAATCATTACAGCTGGTGTGTTTTTTTTTGTTTTTGTTTTGTTTTTTGTTTTGTTTTTTTTGTTTTTTTGTTCGTTTGCTTGTTTTGTTTTTTTTAAATTGACAAAGAAGTGACAAAACACTTAACACTTTCTAAGCCATTAACTTGCTCAATTGGCTCCCCTCAGGTCTGTGTGTGTGTGTGTGTGTGTTGTCACATCTGGTGTCTATGCTCTACACTGTCAGAGCCAAAGCAAGGCGAGGTTTATCGTTAAATTTGCAGATGCCTCTGCAAGACAAGAAGGTGGGTCATGGTCCAGTTCTAGACCAACTCATTCAATTGTGCGAGAATTCATGTTTGCTGCTAAATGTTTTGAAAACAGAAGCAATGCTCATTGAGTCTTGAAGACGTGAGCCTACGACTGTATGAACACTTACATTGACACAGGGGAAGAGATTCTGTTAGCATAAATATTTGGGCACCATTCTGAACAAGAAGTTAACTTTTGGGACTAACACTGCCATCTGTAAGAAAGCCAACCAAGGGCTTTTTTTTTTTTTTTAAGCTGTTCAGTCTCTTAATGTTCTTTTATTGAATCTATTTTGACTTTTGTGCTGCTTTGGTAACCTTAGCATGGTAAATTGAGGTTAATAAGCATAATTGAGGTCAAAAATGAACAGAGAACCCTTTGATCAGACTTAATTTAACAGGTACCATGCCCCTAACCCCTCCCCCAGGGAAGTGATGTAACTGGATGCGACGTGATTATGAACATGTTGACGAAAATGGTTTTTGGACTTTTGTTGAAACTGATCTGCATGAGAGTCATATTTACTGAACACAGACATATTCATAGATACATAAGCAATTAGGATTAAGTGCCTTGCCCAGGAGCACAACTACATATGACAGGAGGAAGCCAGAAACCTACAACCTTTCAAGTGTAAGGCAACTACTCTGCCCCCTAAGCCACAGTCACCCTTGAGTTTGAGAGAAATCAACATTGCAGTATCCTTATGGTAACCATATCAGTGTTCTTACCTTCCTTGAGGTTTTTTGTTTGTTTTTAAGACTTTCTTCCATTAGAATGTTATCCTACTGCAGTGTAGCTTGAGCTGACCTCAAAGATAACATCCTGACCCAACTCTAGTGCTGTGATGTCCCCCTGAAACCACCCATCCCTGATCTGAATAAACAGCTGTGACCAGACCAGATAGCAGCTGGACACCTGCTGTGACATCATGCCCACCCTGAAACCACCCTCTCTGAGTTGAATACTATGACCAGCGCAGTCAGCAGTTTCATCACACTATGTAACTACAAGCACTGTTTCATTTAAGGAATATCTCTATTTGGTTGCAGAACAATTTTGATTCAATTTTATTTATGTATGAGTAAAATATCCCAGAAGGTCACGTGACATCAGTGTTGTTTCAATAAAACAATAGTTTAATTTCTTTGCGCAGACATTCGGCTATATTGTTTTTTTGTTTGTTTGTTTTTTTTCATTTGTTATTTTTATAGTAAAATTGCTGATTACTATGAAGACTGAAAAAACACACTGAACTTTTAAGATTTTTGAAAAAATACAAAAACAAAAAACAAACACTTCTAAGTGTTCGGTAACATGTGACAGGCTTCCTCCTGTCACATGTAGTTGTGCTCCTGGGCAACGCACTTAACATTAATTACCTACCTTCCTGTCTATGTATGAATATATCTGTGTTTTGTAAATATGCCTTTCATGCAGACCAGTCTGAGCAAAAGAACAATAAAAGTCCAAAAACCATTTTCGCCTATATGTTCATAATCACGTCACTTCCTACCTTGTCACATCCGGTTACGTCACTTCCCTTGGGGAGGGCTTGGGGGAGGGATTAGGGGAGGGGTTAGGGGAGGGGTCAGGGGAATGGTACCTGTCAAATTAGGATTGATCAAAGAGTTTTCTGTTCATTTTTGAGGTCTGTATAGTGATCCCTGTTGGTGCTTTAAGAGACCTTCGTCTTAGTGGGTCTTCAGAGTAAGCGTTACTAAGAGGGGACCACTGATTCTTAAACACCTTCAGCATCCTCTGCACAGTTCTACCATTAAGGAGGAGGTTTACTTAGGCCCAAAAGGCAAGATCAAGGTCTTTTATTCCTTTAGCTGTTGGGTTTTTAAATTGTAGATTAATTGTGCTACTTGGAGTCCTGATATAATTTTATAAATGTGGGGATTTTTTTCTTCTGTATTCTTTTTTTTTATTGTGTAGATTTTGTAGACTCCTGCAAATAACAATGATGTATTTCAATACAATCTACACAGTTAAATATGCACAGAATTTTGTAAATTTCTGGTGATTGGTTTATCGCGTCTTCCAACATGGCAGACAGGAAGCTTGTTAATGTTAACGGAAACCAAAATTGAAAGAGTCTGAATTCTGCCAAGCAATAATTTGATGGCATTTTACTGGGGAAAGTCAGTTAAAGATGACTATGGAATGGAGAACAGGTCTTCCTACAAACAAATATGCCAGCGACCATGTTGTATGTCTCCCAGAGTACATTCAAAAAGGAGTGGGTCTTTGGCATCAGTAACAGAATACATTTAGATTCAATTAATTGGTATGAGGTTAGCATAATGCATTTAGCTTCTTAACAAATTGGGTGCTTGGATTTTAAAATGTGATGTTTTTTAAGGCTATTTCCTCCATATTCACTTTTATTTTTGCCCCTTATAAATAAACTATCCCGTTTCTCCCTTTGCCTTTTTCTTTCCCTTTCTTTTCATGTTTGTGTGTGAAGGTCACAGTGGAGTAAACCAGCTTGGAGGTGTGTTTGTAAATGGAAGACCTTTACCCGATTCTACCAGGCAGAAGATAGTGGAGCTTGCTCATAGTGGGGCTCGGCCATGTGACATATCCAGAATACTACAGGTATGCAGAGGTGCTTGGAGAACTATAGTGACAATTCGTTGTGGACAAAATTGTCAGATCTTGTTTTCAGAACTGGGGTTCAGAATCTTATTGACACCTTAGATGCAATTTTAATCAATCATTGTTCAAGTGGATCCAAGCACCTGAGCTGTTTTATTGCATCTTACACTAAATGCTTTAAGTGTATTCCAGTGCTTGTAGGTAACAGAAAAGAAGTTGACATAAAGTTTAATAATCTGACACTTATGTTCAGTGTTTGCCTTGATTGGAATAGTTGGCTGTTGTCATGGTTTTCTCCAGCAAATACACAAGAATCAAAATCAGTATTCATTTGGGTTAATAACAAAGGAAGACACATCTAAAAGACTAGAGTGTTATGTAAGTTATGTAATGACAGTATTAATATATGCTTTGAACTTCAATAGCATAGGTAGAAATGCTCCCTTAGATAAATACTGCTAAAGCTTGATCACCAGCTTGAAATGACGCTTGGAGTGGCTCCAGCTGATAGCAGCTTCATTTCCATTCTGAATAATTCAGCTGATACGTTTCCGAGCATTCAAAGAGCAATGAACTTCTATCCAAAGATAGTGGGTTAGTTTATCAATCTGGGGAAAAAAACAGGAAATGATATTTTCCCAATAAACACACACTGTCCAAAACAGGGGTGCACAAATAGCAGCACATACCACATAGACTTAACAAGATTTAATGTTTCAATGAACAGCACTTCATTTTTATGGTCTAGAACAACATAAAATAGGTTTCATGATGCATCAACATATGTGATGAGATAACAAGCAGAAAAGGAAACAGAAGTTTTACATTAGCAACACTTCAGTCCTTCAGGGAAGCAAACATGACTGATGTGAAAAGATCTGATTATCAAGTGTGAGCTGCAGAACTTGTAACATTGAAAATGTAAAATATGCTGACAGATGCAAGCAATGAAAAGAACAAATTAAAGCCACAGAAAGGCTGTTTTTGAAATAGCTTACTAACTTATTCCAAGACTAATCAGGAAGCAGAACTGTTATGTGTTGCATGCCAAGAAAAGCTTATGAATGTGATTTTCATGTTAAATAAATGAAAGACTAATTACCCCTTTCCACTAGCACCTATGCGGTGTAGCTCGACTTGGCTCTACTCAGTTATAAGGGTTTTCCACTAGTAGTGGCTACATGGTACCAGCCTCTATTTTAGAATCTACTTCGCGGGGGTTTAAAGCATGCTGAGTTGGGCTGAAAATGTGACTTCAGAAGACTGTTAGTCACTGACTGGCTAGGAGTTGGAGTGACTGGTTTCATCACAAGAGGGACTCTCTCACTCTTCTGTACTTCTCTGCCTTCAGCCCTTTTCAGGCTTTCTCCTTCTTTTGAGTCATATAAAAAGCTGCAGACTGTTCAATATCGCTTCAATGTCCCTGTTGTGTTGTGGTTGTCACATACAGATCACGTTATACTTCTCTTCGGACTCTGGGATGACCACTTTATGACAACCCCACCCACTAGAACTGTGACTCAGTTGTAATGGAAAACCACCTGAGCAGTGTACAGTGGAGCTAAGCTGAGTGGAGCCTCCCTGTAGAGGTGCTAGTGGGAAAGGGACTTCAGATTGAGTTGGCAACAAACTACTTGGTCTCTTCCTTTGAAATGTGCACAAGATAATATCACTAGCCTAACCTCTTTGTAGGAATGTGACATAAAATGACTAAAGTCCAGTTAACTTGTGCGTACAGTCATATTTAATAAATTAGTAGGACCTAAGTATTAGTACCTTTTTAAAAATGACCTTTTAAGCAGGTATTAAACATACTTTTAAGCCCACATTTCTGTTTTCAAATTTTTTAAATTGTAATTTTAAATGTCATGTTTTCATTAACTGTATGTGCAAAATCATGAACAGAAATAAAAGCTTTCAAACATCAGTCTGTGTTGAATTAATCTATAACGTTTCTAAAATGGGCTTTTCAATAATTTTAAATTTAATAAATAAATTTTATTTAGAATTTAATAAATTCTAATTTATTGAATGGGTCTGTAGTTTCTTACCATGTGGCAACTCAATTCACCATTGACAAATGTATTTTGCTTGCATAAATGAATTTATAGTTAGCACAGTTTGTAAACTTACCAAAACTTATCTGAGGAAAACCACTTTTTAAGTCTTTAAGCTTCTACCTGGAATGACAACAGTAAAAATATGTTGTGGATTTAAAGCTGTGCTGAACTATTGTTAGAAGGGCTGAGACTCCAAATACTGTATGACCAGGAGCGACAACTACAGAATGAAAGTGAAGACATCAAACAGACATCTGGGAAAGATCTCTCGAGCCTTTGAAATGTTCTCAAATCCTCTGAGCATCACATGCTATAACCAGTTTACAATACTTTATTTTAAATGACAGACCAACATAAAGAATATTTATGTTTATAAAAACACTTATGGAAAGCGACTTCCAAATGAGGACACACTAGTACACTGCATATTCTTGAAGTGCAATAAAAAGGCTTTGTTTTTATTGCCCTGCTGAGTCAGTTCTACGGACAAGCACCTTTTGTTGTGAATACAGCTGTAAGTCTTTTGGGCTCTCCAAGAACGTATTCCTGGTCAGATGAGATTAATAATGAATTTTATGGTTTGCACACAAAATGCTGTGCAGCGGAAAAGTAATACTCCTAATCACACTAAACGCATCATCCCTATGGTGGTGGAAGCCCCCCCCCCCCCCCAAATACACAAACCTCTAATGTTTACACAGTCTAATGAACCTAACGGTCATGTTTTTTGGAGAGTGGGAGAAAGCCGGAGTGCCCGGAGAGAATCCACTCATCTATGGGGAGAACATGCAAACTTCATGCAGAAAGATTCCAGGGATCCCCAGAAAACAGCTTCCTTGCTGCAAGCTAACAGTCCAGCCAGCTGTGCCACTGTGTAAGCCATTGCTTTTCTTGCGGTACATAAAATACTAAAGTATTTTAAGGTTTCTCATTTTAACAATATATGGAGAAATGGTGAGAAAAGGGATTTGTATTATGAATTTTATTAAGATTCGAACATTCAACAGTTAGCTCTGCTCTGAAGATTTTTTTTTCTTTCCACTTAACAAGAGCTTGCTTTGCAAACATGTGAACTAACTAATGGAAATCTCAATCTCCTGCTTTCCAGGAAGTGTCCACTCACTGACTTATTGACTGACAAACAGCTCCTTTGAACTGTTACATCTGGCAGATGTCTTTTCACATGTCAACCATCTGAGCTTGAAACTATAATGAATGTAGGAAAATGGTTCAAACCTTAAAGCAGGTTCTGACTTTGCAAGTGTCTTTGAAATATATTCTTAGTTTTAGTCTTCATCTCAAAATATCAATAGTTTTCACAACTCTTTTTGGATCCACACTGTTATGTTACTGTATTTTGGTCAGAAAAAAAAGGGTCACCGAGACTGAAGTGTCTTTGGGGACTTACGAACACCTTGTGGCACACGACCATGACTTGATTGTGATTAGCCAAAAGAGAGATGTTACCTGAATGACTGAAGGTGCGCTCAAAATTCCTTGAACTTGAAAATCCAGAATTTATGCTTGTGTTGGGACTAATTCCTGGAACAGAAACCTCACAAATGAACAGCTACTCAATGCTTAGAAGACATGAAAACATGGTATTATCCTGGATAGGCAGTTTATGAATTACCTGTGCAAAAAGCACATAAATTCCTTTCACAGTTTCAAAGAAATGTAAAGTGGGATTTTCTGTTCTAAATAAGGAAGCAGCTTAAAAACTGTATTTCATGTTGTAGAAACAGAAAGTATCTCACCAGGGGAGCATTCATTACCCAATGCAATGACCAACTGCTTGATCAAAGATGTGTGCTGTCTGTTTTTCCAGGTGTCTAATGGCTGTGTGAGTAAGATCCTAGGTCGGTATTATGAGACGGGCTCAATCCGTCCTCGGGCCATAGGAGGGAGTAAACCCAGGGTGGCAACTCCAGAGGTGGTAGGAAAGATCGCTCAGTACAAGAGAGAGTGTCCATCCATCTTTGCCTGGGAGATCAGAGACAGACTACTGGCAGAGGGAGTCTGCACCAACGACAATATACCCAGTGTAAGATATCCTGACTTCAGCCCAGTTATGTCAACAAGAGCTTGGTCTGTCAGCTGGTTCTATGTTAGAACACTGGTTCAGTTCAACAGAACGCAAAGAGCATTTAGTTTATTTATATAGCAGCAACTCACAACATGTCATTTCAAGGCAATTTACAAAAAGTCAGTGAATGCAGTCATACATACCAATTCCAATTGATCCTTATCAAATTCAGTTTATTATTTGAACTGGTTAAAAAGTTTTCTAACAAAGGAATCTCAGCAGGTTACATTGAGTCACTAACTTGCAGGATTCACTCCTCCTGGACAAGAATGCCGTGACAATGGACAGTGTGGGTTCCTTGGCAAAATCCCTCATTCTGAGCATGCATGTAGCAACAGTGGAGAGGAAAAACTCCCCTTTAACAGGAAGAAACCTCCTGTTTCTTCAGAATCAGAACCTGTGAACAGCTACCTGCTAGGACTGACTGGGTGTTTGAGAATACAGAGCAGACAAAAAAGAAACAGAAACACTGATGCAGGAGTACTTTCTATGTTAGAGAAAAGCAAGAAGTTAATGTCAGTAGTAGCTTCTTTAGTGGCTTCATCTGGGAGAGAAGCACATTTAGTCTGATCAGCTCTGAGACAGTTTTCAAGTAAAGAGAACACATAGTCTCAGCAAAAGCTCAACCAGTAGCTTTGTCTAGGAAACAGACAGACACCTTAGACTTTACAAGTAAACCACTTGGGTCGGTTACGTCCTGCAACAATGTGAGCTTCTATAAGTGAAGCCAGCATCAAGGGATCAGTGAGTGTTTAATCACTTGATGAGCTCTGTCACTTTTTGTAGCTCTGAGGCATAACAGAAATGGGTTAACTTCAATCCCACGTGCTGCCTCGTCTTTTTATTTTTTCAAGAAGAAGAAAAAACAGTGCAGTGACATAAATTTTTTCCTGTGACTTTGTGTTCATTCCCAGGTTTCGTCAATAAATCGAGTGCTCAGGAACTTGGCCACTGACAAACATCAAATGGGGACCGGGGCCACTGAGGGAATGTTTGACAAACTCAAGATGCTTAACGTACAGGGGACCTGGGGAGGACGCCCAGGGTGGTATTCTGGGACTACGATCCTGAACACTGGTAAGGCATCTGTTAACACGGTGTTCTGACAAAGTCAAATAAATAAATAAATGACCCTGCTACAACTTCAATTTGGCTATGAAGGTAAGAAAATCCCATTTGGGAATTAATGGGATTTATTAATATAGTCTATTATTATTAAACTCTAATAAAGATAATATGAACAATATTTCCTATCTTATAGAGTTAATAGGTATGGATTATTTCTCCACTTTCTTTCTTTTTCCATCCAGTAAGGTCTTCGCTGATTAAGTCTTTAGCTGTGGATTTTTGCAGATTATGTGACACTGTGCATTGTCTCTAAGTTTGTCAAGTGGCAGTCTAAGGGTTGTTAAAAAAAATTCCAGCTTCTGAACCCATTTTCATTTAACTGAGGAGCACTCTTGTTATTTCTGTGTACATGGAGCTCGGTTCTACTGAGGTGAACCTGTTGGAAACCGAACTGTTCTCTGAAGGCCTTAAAGGTTTGTCTGAGAAGATCAAGAAGAGTTGGGTTCTAAAACAACATCCCAAGTTTTGAACATCTCACAGCGCTCTGTTCAGTTCATCATCTGAACATGGAAAGAGGATAGAGCTACTGCAGAACTAGTCAGACATGGAGGTCCACCTAAGCTGACAGGTTGTACAAGAAAACCATTAATCAGAAAAGTATCCAAAAGGCCCACAGTAACACTTGTTACTGCAGACATCCATAGCTCCAGTGAGAGAATCTGTCCACAGGGCAACTTTTAGTCCTGTGTTGCATAAATCTGGCCTTTATGAATCATAAATAAATAAATAAATAAAAGCCATTGTTAAATGAAAGTCATAAAACGTTTTCCACAATCTAAGTAGGGGAGACAGCAAACATATTGGGGAAGGTCCTTCCCAACAACCCTAAACAGCCAGAGGTACAATAGAATGGTCCTGATGGTTCAGCATATTCATGTGTTAGAATGGCCAAGTAAAAATCCAACTGTTAATCTGTAGCACAGCTTGAAAACTGATGTTCACAGGTGCTCTCTGTCTTATTTGACTCAGCGATATTTTGGCAAAGAAAAATTGGCATATCTTTAGATAAGAAAAGTTGGTAGAAAAAACTCAAAGCTGTATCTGTAACTGAACCACAAATAAAAATCTCATAAGTGATTCTACAGTACTGACTCAGAGGAGTTCAATATAAATGCACACTTTATTTTTCAGATTTACATTTGTGAAAAATTTACCAACCATGTAACATTTTCCACCCACTTCACAATTATATTTTACATAGTCTTCATTTATCACATAAAATCCTAATGAAATAAATAAAAGTTTGTGGTTGTGAAATGACAAATCCCCGTGTGCGGGGTTGTTTTTTGTGTAACACTGCAGTTATAATCTGAATCATTGTGTGTGACAAAAGCAGCTTCATTACTCTCTCTGGAAGGTTGTTGTTGTGTTTTATCGCAGAAGCTTTGACCAAAGTGGGGCAAAGTTTGTCTTAATATTTTTCATTCTCTGAATATTATTGATGTAAACATTGCTGAAACAGGAGATGCACAGATACTTTTTTCATTTACATAGATGGCATCTGAGTCCATAAATGTTTCAAACCAGAGTGGAAGAACTGTGATTAATGTGCAGAAACACAGCTGCATCTATAAAAAATTACCAGCTTTTTGTATTTTATCCCATAAGCAGAACTATGAATGAACACATGACAGCTGTGGCTAAGTGGGGTTGGGTTGTCATCTGACAGCTTGTGGGTTTATTTCGAGCTTTCTCCCTTAAGTAAGAATTTCCTTGGAGAAGATGCTGAACCCTAGGATATTATAGGTGTGTCCCAACAAAAAATGACTTAATGTGATGCAAGGCTAAGCTAAGTAATACTAGAAAAAGAACATTAGTTTGGGCTGAATGGCAAACAAGCTGCCACTGACACCTAATAGTAGCAAAAGGTGTAGAATTTCAGTTTGCAACAACAGATATTCAGTCTAGTCATGCATGAAGCATATGAAGTTTGCAGTAGATTTCTGTCAGGTCGTGTGGCTGATGGTCCCATTTGCTATGTGAAGTTGGCTCATATGCTTCTGCTCCTCCTCCATCACCCAGGGATTTAACAGTGAGACAAAGCTACGCTACCTCCCCATCGGCCAACAACATGTTTGTGCACGTGTTTGGGTGTGTGTGTCCAGGAGGGAGAGGGGCGTCTGCTCTCATTATCGTCTCCTTCTGCATCACTGACTATGACACTTAGCAATGGCTTTATTCTGTTCTGCAGCCCCTGTCTGTTGGGATAATGAATAATTAGGCTAGCACTACAAAATACATGAGGACCGCAGGGAGCTGGAGTCAAGCTTGTCTGCTCAGAGTTTCCATGTTGGGGATCTCTACTCTGGTGTGGATTTTAGTTGATGCTAGTGTTTATTTCTGGATTTGAGTAATAAATGATATGCTGTCTTCTCATCTTATGAACTCACCAGCCACTAGCTTAATTATCTGAGGTATAGGTGTAACTAGGCATTGGAAACATTCCTCAGAGATTTTGTTTTATATTGACACAATAATATAATCCTGCATATATTTTTTTGTTCGACTACATCCCAAAGGTGCTCTGTTGGACAAAGATCTGGTCACTGAGGGGGCCATTAGAGCACAATGAGCTTATTTTCACATTCAAGAACCTAGTTTGATTCGAAAATTTTGACTTGGTACATTATCCTGCTGAAAGAAGCCATTATTGGATGGATCACTGTGGTCCTACACAGATTTAAAATGTTAGTTTGTCCAGATTTAATATTAAGGGGCAGTCTATTGTCTGCGACCTGCCACAGCAAAGGCTCTATCTCCACGAGTAGTAAATTTAGACCTTGGAATAGATAGCATTAATTGTGCACTATGGTTCTAATTGGAGCATGGATAGAGAGCAGCTCAGACGAGTAGAAGGGGGGAAAAAACCATGCGATGATTTAAAATCAAAAAGTAAAATTTGAAATTGGATCTTGAGATAGACAGGAAGCCAGTGAAGGGAAGCCAACAATGGGGTAATATGCTCATTTACCTCCCTATCTGTCGGCAGACAAGCAGCAGCATTTTGGACTAACTGGAGAAAATGAAAAGAGGACTGGTCCATGCCAAAGTTCAAAGAGTTGCAGTAGTCCAATCTGCAGGAAACAAACAGATGAAAGACTTGCTGAAAGACATTAGATGGAAGGTATGGCTTTACCTTAGATAGCAGTCTAAGATAAAAGAAGTGAGATTGGACCATTGCACTCACCTGCCTACACAGTTTAAGGGAATGTAGAGGTCAATACCAAAGTTTTTTTTAAAAAGATTTTTTAGGCTCTAGTGGCCTTTATTGACCAGTAAATGGACAGAAAATAGGGAAGAGAGAAAAGGGGAAAACATGCAGCAAATGGCCCAAGACCAGGAATCGAACCCAGGAAAACAGAGTCAAGGACAACAGTCTCTGCACATGGTGTGTGTGCTCTACCAACTGACCCACCCAACGCCATTAACATTATCCTTGCAATAGGAGGGCCCAGAGCACTGTCTGTAACAGTTGTCAAAAATACAGTCTCTGTTTTGTTTTTATTTAGTTTTAGAAAGTTTAGAGAGAACCACTGTTTGGTGTCTTTGAGGCAACACAATATAAGCTGAAATGAGTCTTTTGCTGCTTTTAATGGCAAATAAAATGTGAAGGTCATCGGCAAAACAGTAGAACGAAAGGTTTTAAGGTGTCTGTAGCTCCGGTCTTCCTCGTGCTGTCCGTATGTCCTGGGGGGTGATCTGTGGGCCCTCACACCTACTATCAAATATTCTTTGGGAAAAACCTTAAAGATACAAACAAACACTCACACACACACACACACACACACACACACACACACACACACAGGTGTCTCGATTCAGGTGCTTGTCAGATACACACTCGGTTAGGCTGCAGTTGCTAAATACCAAATTGCATGTGTGATAAAAGAAGTTAATGCCAGATAATGCATTCACATTTTGACTTTATCTTTGTAACATATCACACATTGATCATCTATTTTTGTAAAAAGTAGAGTGCACTTACTTTTTTTTAACCAAAACTGTAAATATATTTTATTTAATGAAAAATATGTCTTGCACCAATTTTTATAGGGAACAAGCTTGTATGTGTGTGTGTCTGTGTTTTAAATATTTTGGATTTAGTATCTTTCATCTTACCAGATCTGACTAGAGTTCAGGCTGTCTCACATCTTTCTCTGTATTATCACTGATGGCTACCCAACCATAACCCTAATTTGTATCTGTCTTCTTCCATTCTTTCCTCTGTGCTTTTTTGGTGCAGACTGCCCTCAGACGGACGGAGCAGAAAACATTTCAATCAGTTCCAACGGTGATGACTCAGATGAGACTCAGATGAGGCTTCAGCTGAAAAGAAAGCTGCAGAGAAACAGAACATCTTTCACACAGGATCAGATAGAAGCACTAGAGAAAGGTACTTGGGAGGCGTTAACCAGAAGCTACATTTCTTTACCACATCCTGCTGACGTGTCCTCAAGTCCAACACATCAGCTGGCTTTCTGCTGTTGCTTCTCATTCACATTTAGGGGATGTAAACAAAGTTGACAATTTTCAACTAATGCTCAGAAAATGTAATCACTTGCACAGGGTGGTATTTATCTTCCAATAGTCATTATATCAATGAGGAGAAACTGACTCAACTTTTGCACAAAACCTCAATCAGCTTTCTTCAGCAATGTATTTAGCCATAGCATAAGCTTTAAGCCGTATTTTTGGATGGGTTTAAAAAAGTAAATTATTTAAACATCTTTCAATAAATACATATGAATTATTATTTTATAGTTCGTAATCACAAAGCTTCCATAGTGAAGAATTTATAAATCCTAACATGAAATGAATGGGCAGTTGATTGTGAATCCCAGGATATCTGTTAACAGCTAAAAGTTTCAGCACCTTCGATTACGACTTAGCTTGATTAGATCTTCCTGTATTTAAAATAAGGTTATAAACAATGAACGATTGCTTTCTTGACAGATGTTCTCCTTTTACCTGTGCTGATCAACACTTATGCTTTCTTGGTGCAACAATTACCACTGAAATAAGGTACAAAAGTTAAAATGTGCCCTTTTAGTGGTAAATAATAGCACAATCATCAGCTGGAGTAACACTTTAAAGACCAGTTGCTGTGATTCATTTTGATATTTCCTCCCCAGATGATGTGATCTTAAATTAAAATGTTGCATTGTTTTTCTAATGTAACAGTCAATAAATAGAGAATATAATGAACAAAATGATTAATAACAGAAAAAAAACTAGGTTGTTTTACTAATGTAGATATCTGTTAACCAACTAGAATAACAATACCCTGCTTTTACAATCACTGAGAAACGTCATATCAGTCAAGATCAAATAATTTATACAACTATATACAAGCGAAATTTTGGATGAAGTTGATTTCATAGGATTTGATTATACCAGCTAGGATGCACTGACTTTGTTTGCAATTCAGGCTCAAAACACAGGACTGGACTTTCACACGTAATAATCAGAAGAAATCATTCAATTTGAACAATGGAAATACTGGTTATGGGACTAGTGCCCAGTTTGCAGACTGCACTAATAACCATGTAATTTAATTTAAAAATCTGGTGTCTTTTGAGGTTCATATCTGAATAAAAACCTACAACACTTTGACCATCTATTCAAATTGATTTTTCAGTAATTTTCTCCATCTTCTGAACTGTTAGATTATTTTGTGTTAGAGGTCAGACTGTAAGCAAGTGTTACCAATCACCAATAGTTACCCAACTAACTTCCATTGTTCAAGAAAAACAAAACCCAGCCTATTCTCAAATTTGTCTTCAAAGAGACAGCTTCCCTTGAAATGCTAGAAGAAGTTAGTATCTTATCTGCAGCCATCATTTAGTCAACCCAGGTAAGTTGACCCCATGTCTGAAAGGAGCCAAGACCAAAGAGGACTTCTTCTCCTCGAAAACAATTCTAATCTCAAAAACATCACAGTGGTTCATGCAAACGTTGACTCATGAATATTTAAATTGTTATATTTGCATTGAATGCTTACTCACGCAGAAGGCACCAATTGTTTCCACAGGAAATGGAATTTAGAGGAGGTGCACCACTGATTTGCACACCTGAGATTACATTTTTATTCATTTCAATATCAGAGTTGTCAGAAGGTGTTCTTTCTTTATACCATACAAGTTGAGCTTTAACATTAATTTACATAGTTTCTTTTGAAATATGTTTTTTTTTAAATATATATTTTTTTGCTTGGTTGTAGAATTTGAAAGGACTCACTATCCAGATGTTTTTGCTCGTGAACGACTTGCCAATAAAATCGATCTTCCTGAGGCAAGAATACAGGTAAGATGCAGAAGTTGGAGCTACATTTGATCTTTTTTCTAGACTTAAACAATAAGCATGTTCACTCAGAAGAATCCTCTTAGAAACTATCACTTTATAAAATTAATACCATAAAATTCACAACAGTGTGGTCCTTGTATTTGTCAAATCTTTCATGAATTTTAAGTTAGAAGGCCTTCTGGTCTCTCTGATTTCAGATGTCTGTGAAACCTGAGGTTCAGTTACCTCTGAACCTCTGACAGAAGACGGTATGCTGATTCAGGGTTTGTACAACAAACTGCTACAAAAAAAAACATAGTTAGACCATTTTATTTGCTAAAAGAAGGCAAAGTGAAAAAGAGTTTTCATTCTACCTTACATGATGCCTACAAGCAGTGGTCATTATGCGAGAGAAGGTTACACCTAGCAGAGAGACACAAGACAAAAACTATGCACACACACACACACACACACTCGCTCCTAAGACCACTTAGACCAATCAACCTAACATGCATATTTTTTGGACTGTGTGAGGATGTGTACACAGAGAGAACATGCAAACTCTATAGAGAAAGACTCCAGGATGTTGCCTGGAAATGGCATATAAACTATTTCTGGGAGATAGTATACTTTTCGTTGTTGTTTTTGTCATCAGAAAATGCATCTGTGTGTTCTGTGTTTTTGTTTTTCTGACTCAAACTCATCATACTCATGTTCTTTAGTCTTCTTCACAAGTAAGGAAGCCATGATATAATCCAACCATCCATTCGTTATCCATCACGCTTATCCATGCAGGGTCGCGAGGGGGGTTGGTGCCTATCTCCAGCAGTCATCAGGCGAGAGGCGGGGTACACCCTGGACAGGTTGCCAGTCCATCACAGGCTATGATATAATAAGATCTTTTAATTTTTTGTTGATTCTCTACGTTTTCCAAATTCTGTTGGCTCACCCATAGAAAAAACACCCTTTCTTCACTCATTAAAGGAGATACAAACACAAATGTGATTGATTAATCCCGTGACACCATTTCATGGTGCTGCTCTCAGTTCTCCACTATGACTGCCTGATGCACTCCACCAATGGACACAATATCACAACTGGGAATTGACGTAGCTGCATAGCATAGATATATCCATTCACTTGAAAATCTGATATTTAAAAATCTGATTAGGTTTTTAACAAAAGTTGATGAAATGTAACAGAAACTATAAACATGAGGTTTTCAAATAGGTAACTTGATTATATATTTTCTTCAGTAACTCTAATCAGTACCAATTATTCTGTAATGAATTTACAAAACACCATTACATATAACTACTTATCCCCCAACCCTGCTGGACCTGCACTTGTGTGTTTTTCTGTGCTGGCTCTGTCTTCTCAAACCTCCAGTTGGCGGATGCAGATGGCTGCTCACTCTGAGCCGTGTTCTGCAGGGAGGTTCCTTCCTGTTTAACCAAGTGGCATAATAGACTGAACTTAACCACATTCATAACTGGGACTGAATTGGAATGCCAACCCATGTTGGCCTGCCACATCTCCACAATGCATCCTTTTAAATGATGCAACACTTTAAGGCAGAGAGAAAAACAATAAATCACATGACTTCCAGGAATCAAACAGCTTTGCCATTTTGCTGCTTCAGAATAATCTGAAAACATTTTTCTCTCTCTGAAAAAAAATACTTTTACTCTGTCATGAGTAAACCTTAATTTTTGATGCCATTTTATTTGCTAATTAAAAAATAGAAACTTGTGAAAGTATTTGTTAGCAAAAGTAAATAAAAAACTTGAAACTGTAAAATTTATTGTAATTATGTTCATTTAGTCCATTTTAAAACATAAAAGGACTCCAGACATTTTTTTTCCTTATTGGCATCATAATTTGCACCATAGAGGATTAACAAAATTTCACAGCACACAGATGCAAGAGGAAGACCGCCTCTGAGTGTTGTTTCAATAGGGTTGGATGTTAATCAAGGTGAAGCACTCCTTTCACCTTGTCTAATCCTAGTTCCATTCCTGTTGTGTTGTGCTTTATGTAGGTTTGGTTTTCAAACAGACGTGCAAAGTGGAGAAGAGAGGAGAAGTTAAGGAATCAACGTCGGCAGGTGTTGAACTCCACCAGCCATATTCCCATCAACAGCAGCTTTAGCAGCAGTGCTTACTCATCTCCACCTCAGCCTTCTGCACCAGGTACTAATCAAGACGAATCCTGTGGAAGTGCAAACTCTTTATTGTTACTGACACCAACAGCAATAAGAGAGAAGTGTTGCATTTCTGGTTTATCCAACAGAATTTAATTATTCTGTTCTTGTCTAAAGAACACTCGTCCTGCCAGTGAAGGAAAATGTCTGCTTTGTGCTATTTTTACTTAGTTGCTACTGGTGGTGCATGAATGGATGAAGGACTGAATGTAGTGTGAAGTTGTTTGGGGGTGCGCCGGACTTGATACGGTGCTATACAAGTACATACCATTTACCATTTAAGCATAGGAAATGAACACTTTTAAAAGCCAAATTCAGGTTTAGTTTTTTTGAATTGGGCTGAAGTTATAAAGAGTTCCCTACAGTAAAAAGTCTTTAACAACCTCAGCTCTGACAAAGAGGAAGACTTCTCCTGTCGAAAAGTCCAGAATTCAGTTGCACAGTGATGTCAAGATGTGCACACCCTGGTCCTACATAACATAGTATTAATAGTAGAGGAGTAGTCAGTGAGCAACATCCACCTAAGTGTTTTTCAGGTCTCGGTGGGAATGGTGCTAAAGCTGTGATGTTTTCTGTGCATCTGCTTGGTTAATAGACAAACTGTAGCCAAAAAAAGAGGATATGATTGGGGTTTTATGTCCTCAAAGCACTTCATGGCAATAGAGTAAAGGCACATCAGCTAAATTACAGAATACATGTTTAGGCAGCTTTCCTCTGGATTTTTCTTTGAAGATATTTGCCAACATATAAACGCTTTGAGAACATAATCTGGTTGGTCTTGTCCATGTTTTACCTTTTTTCAAGAATTTATTCAAATCATGAAGAGGAGTTCTGAGGTCCAAACTCTGGTTTGGTGTGGTTCCAAGAGTGAGCGTAGATCTAGTTCCATTCCCTTGGAAAAGAATCATCAAACAGCACATAAAGATGTTCCCAAAGCTTCTCTGTTAGGATGGTTGTAGCTCCAGAAAAGAGCAGACTGCTTATTAGTTTTTTTGTTTGTTATTTGCTGTGTTCCAGTTACCTCCGAAGTTGGACAAAACACCATAATTATTCTTTAATGAAGTCATTCTGTTGTTGATTTTGATGTAAATTTAGACTGTGATGAAAAAAAAAATATCCTTCTTCAATGGGAGTTTTCTTGGTGATGTCTTAAGGTTTGGAGCTTAAACTGACTTATATTTGAGGGTGTACATAATTTAATCTACTTTTTCGAAAACCTGGGATGCATCTTAGAAAAAGAACCATGCTGCTGCTACCACCAACTTTCATTATGGGCACATTGTTCTTGAAATGTTCAGTTCTGCGTGTGTGCCAGACAGAGATTTTGGAGGGAAGATCATAAATCTTCCCTCCGAAAGTCCCAGTTGGGTTCCTTCAAGACCAGGTAACATAATTCCATTAATGTTTAGGGGATTTTAACTTGGCCTGGATGCTTTGGGGAGGATTTTTAGTAGAAAAGTAGTCAAATAGTGAAGACATATGGCTAACATTTGTTGCTACTTGTAGAACATAATTAGTGCTTATTCTGATAGAATCCATTGCAGGTGTGAACTTCAAGATTTAATTCCAAAAAAGTATCAAAAGGTGCTTCAACAAAATATTAGGTAACAGGTATGCCCACTTCACCCTTCTGCGGTCTTCATATTCTGTATACACCCTGTGTCCTCCGGGTCATACCAACCCGGCTTCACTAAACCCTCAACATAAATAGCTTAATTGAATTTTAAACATGATTTTTTTTTTTTTTTTTTTTTTTAGATTTTGCATGAAAGAACAACTTGCCATTCACCACAAATTGAGTGAATGCCTGAATATGTGCTCTTCACATGGCAGAAAGACTGCATTTATTTAGGAGATACAACTTGTTTCTATGACAGTTTATTGTAACCCGTGCTGCTTTCCCGCTCTTTTTGCCCTCTGTAGGACGGTAAAAAGGCACACATACTGACCAGATGGCAATATTGTTACATTTTGATCATAAGATTCTATATGTTCCCACATTTCTAGACACCCTCATCTAAAGTGCCACCCCCTTGGCACTTTGTATATATTGTCTGTGGGTCATTTTGACCCGAAGGCAATGGAAATATGAAAAAAGGTAACATTTAACTTTTTCTAATACTGGGGTCAATCAAAGAGAAGTCATCAAATTTCAAGTTGAAAAAAATATGTAATTTAGGAGTTTTTTTTTTCCCAGCTTTTAAACTCGTTTTTGGGTCATTATGACCTGAAGGCAACAGGAGGGTTAAGCAACCGGGTTATTGCAACATTAATTTTTTATAACTTTTCCAGAAATAATTCCGTTTGTTTATCACTTGATTTGTCCAGGATAAAAGTCACATTATATGTAAATAGTTTTAAGCATTATTTTTTTAGGGTCTCATTTCATATATCACAAAAACCTGGAATTTTACCAGGCTTGATTATATGTATTCAAACACTAAAGGAATGTTTGCACAAACAGTAAAGAAATTAGTGCCTTGTATTTGTTTGTTGTAGCAATGCTCCTTGGCAATGACTCTCATTCTGTTTAAAACCCTGGGAATTTCCCCTTAAAGGATGCTGCAGTTTTAAGCTTTGATGTTGTTTATTGAATTGGATGAAGTGTAAAGAACCAAGACATGTTGACAATCTAACAATTTATTCACTGAACAAATAGGAGCATGACCAGCATTCACAAGCTAACCCCACAAGTCTTCAAGGGGTAGAGGTCAGGACTGCAGGCCAACCATTAAATCCACTCCACTCCCAGAGTTCAGTCCATGAGAGTGGATCTATGGGATTACCACTGGTTGTTGGCTCTCATCTTGAAACTGAGGTTGCCTCTAATAAGTGTGGGAGATGCTATCACACACTGCTTCGACCAAGAGCAGTTACCCTATTAGTATCTGCATAGCATTCTCTGCATCGTCTTCTGCACACTCTGGTCTGTACAACCCAAGTTCAGTTAACAGATCCTTCTTTAAAGAAGTCATCGGAGCAGGTCTTTGTAATCAGGTGACAATTGGGCTCCTGATTAGCAGGATCTGGTGTACCAGAAAGGTCAAAACAAGTGTCAATGAAAGAAATTTGCTGTTTGGCATTGGCAGAGAACATTTGGAAAGTTTTTCCAACCCAAATACTCAACTCTGTTATTCAATCCAAGAATACTTTTTACTCATGCTTTTTACACACAAATATGGCACAGTTTAAAGGGGAAATATCAGGCTTATGGATCATACAAGAGTTATTGCCAAAAAGCATTGTTACAACAGAGAAAAAAAATCTGCCAAGCACAAATTTCCTCATTTGTTGTGCTAAATTTAGATGTTCACTTAGATAAAATCTATCAGAAGTACAAATAAACGACTACTTTTTATATTGCTTGGCTGCCATGTTGAATGTTTAGGTTTGGGTGGGTGAGGAAATCAGGATTTACCACGGCTTCAGTCAGTGTGAAGTGTGTTTAAAAAAAAGAACGTGTGGCTTTTCAGAAACAGCTTCTGTGGTCAAAATGACAAAAGTGCTTTTTAAATGTAGACCATTTATTATGATTTTTTTTTTTAGATTATTGCTTAATTGGCTTATATTGTACAGATACAACACTTGCTCCTTCAGATGAATGACTTATATCACTGAAGATGTTTAGGTAATTTGCAGCTTATTTCCATCAAATCACTGTTTCATTCTGTACTTTACAGTAGCTCAGTGTCTGGCCACCCACACGTTGGCAAACTGACAGAACATTTTAAATCTACTTCTAATTGTAAAGTTTTTCCTCTGGTTCCATTATTTTTATGCCGATGCATGCTAATTTTGGAGCTAGATTATTTTGCTTGTCCTCTCAAACAAACATGTGATTTAATCCCTTTGTTTATTCCTTTTTCTCCATCTAGTGTCCTTTTCTTCTGGATCCATAATAGGAAGATCGGATCCAGTTCTGTCCAATACCTATAGTCTACCAGCAATGCCAAGCTTCAGCATGGCTGCCAGCTTGCCCATGCAAGTAAGATTATCTTATAAGGCATAACAGAACGGCACATTTCTGTGTGTCTACATGATAATCAGTGGACTCTGTTGGGCTTCTGTTCACTGTTACCATAAATCTTTGTGACATCACCATCTGGGTGAAGGTAATAACTAGTAGTGAGGGGCACCAGAAGATCATTCAGTAGGAAACATTGTTCTTCAAATCTACAGCTGTATAAATAAATAAATAAATAAATAAATAAATCTACACCTGTACTGTGTTTCCAGTTTTCTTCGGACCATTTCTGTTTTTTGTTTTATCATATATTGGATGTTAAAGCGGATAAAGGTAAATGCTGGACAGATAATAATTAACGACATTTCAAGAGGTTTTTAAGGTTTTTACTTGCAAATACATTAAACTTATGTAAATTCAATCAGACATGCTGGACATCCGCTTTCAAATCTCTTCTTAGTGTTTGGAGATGATCAGTTCACTCCAGAATGTCCAAACTGAAGAAAACATGCCAACTGATCTGCACAGAAAGATTTTGAACAACAGAACTCATTTTCTGGCCAAGAGTATAACTCTTAGTTGTGTGCCATGTCTCAGTACTGATATTTCCTGTAAAAAAAAAAACAGCATTGGAGTAGTAACTATTTTCCTGAGTAACTGCCTTTGAATAAGTCATGCAGATATTCAGTTCCCCAGCTTTAATATATAACATTTTGTTTCCAGGCTTCAAACCAGACCTCTTATTCCTGCATGCTGCCCAACAGCCCCACTGTAAATGGCCGCAGTTATCAGACCTATACTCCTCCACATATGCAGCCACACATCAGCAGCCAATCGGTGACATCCTCTACAACATCTTCAACAGGTAGGAAGGTACAGCAGGTCTTCAGTCTGCTTTTGTGCCTGAAATAAATATATGAAAACCTGACAAAACAGTTATCGCCTCTTCACCTGTTTGGAAATTTGTGACATAGATGCACACTATGCATACTACAGAAAGAAAAAAATATATATATTTAAATTGTGTTGTTTTCAGTTTTTATGAAATTTAATTTATCTATTAGAGCAGCACCATTATCGTCAATGTGTGCAGTATTGCGATTACAAACGACTCCCAGTGAGCGTTCTTTGCTAAACATACATGCAAATTAACGTCGAAGTGGTTTGTAGACATCCAAGCTAAAATTGCTTCATGCTTGGTCTAAAAGTAAACATTTTTTAATGTGTTTAAATCATTTATTTGAAGCCTAAATGTAGAACTGTGTTATCCATGCATAAAAACTCTAATAGCAGAAGGACCTATTCTCAAACTCAGAACCTCTTGAATAGTAATACTAAGTCTCTACAACGTGAGCAATAAGTTCACACATCTACATGTGTCCAAATAATACATCAGACCAGGATTTTTCACCTGTTGCAGACATAGTTTTGCTGTGTTTGTAGTGAATTAAGGATTTTTTTTACACATGAAATCCGTTCCTGAGCAAATTATGATTGGACCTAAGAAGAACGATCAAGAGTCAGCACACAGCTTCAGCTGTTACAGCTAGAAACTACCAATAAGGTTGAAATGTGCATATAGTGATGGACTCAGACTTAAACCTTCAGAGACGCATAAAGACAATTACAAAGTTGGCCTTCTATCAACTGAAGAACATCTCCAGGCTTAAAGGACTAAACGAGCTTGAGAAACTCATCCATGCATTTAGCTTTAGTCACAATGATTACTGCAACAGTGTCTTAACAGGTCTGCCTAAAAACTCAATCAGACAACTGCAGCTGATCCCAAACGCTGCTTCTCGTGTTCTCACTAAAACCAGGAAGATGGAGCACATCACCCCAGTTCTAAAGTCCTTCCACTGGCTCCCTGTAGCTCAGAGAATAGACCTTAAAATACTTCTGTTAGTTTATAAATCACTGAGCAGCTTAGCACCAAAATACATGAAAGATCTGTTGTTGCTGTTTTAACCTTCCAGATCACTCAGGTCTTCTGGTTTTAGTCTACTCTGCATCCCCAGAATCAAACATGGAGAATCAGCATTCAGTTTTTGTGCTCCACAAATCTAGAACAAATTTCCAAAAAACTGAAGAACAACCAAAACACTGAATTCCTTTAAATCAAGGCTAAAAACCCTCCTGCTTATAGCTGCCTTTGATTATAAACGATGGGAACATTATAAAGTGTAACCAGTCGGTGCTGTATCACCTTTGTGTTACATTAAGTCCTTTAATTCAACTAAGATGTTTCTTATGATAGTAAATGAGATGAACATGTCTGAAAAGGTAATAAAAATATAGTCTCACTTTTGAATACAAAAGAAATGTTTTTATTTACATTGCAATAAAAACGGCATGTCTGAAATCATTGGTAAAATCTTTAGTGGCATTAAGTTAAAGCCATCTTATAATTGCAGCCTTACCATTGAAGTAAGGTCTATTGCTGAGTGGGCTGTTGGGTGCTATATTTAGTAAGCTGTTATATGTCAGCTGCAATGGAATGATTGGACCTTTTTTAAAATGGTAAAGAAAAACAGTACTGAGAGAACTATGGCAATTGCAATCAATATCATTGTTACAATACTGAACAATATCACAATATCTTACTTTCCTAATATCGCTCTGTTCACAATAAATATCATTTTACAAACAGGTGTAATTTGTATCAATATGTATTTATTCCAATTCCTTATTGGCAACTACAAAATCATCTGTAAGCTTTTTGTTGTGCCCTGATGGTTGTGGGGATGGGGGCTATGTTTGCACTACCCCCTTTCTATTCTCTGTGGCCAGTTATACATCCAAACCTACACATTTCCCCCACAGTGGTACATCTCCAAAAATTAGAGCATCCTGAAAAAGTTCAGTGTTTTTAGTCACTCATTATATATTATAAAGATCCATCACACAGAAAACAAAATATTCTTTTAATGTTAATGATTCTGGCTTACAGAAAATTAAAACCAAATTTCAGTGTCTCTGAAAATGTGAATTTTATGAAAAAGTTAAATATTTGAAACTCATGGTGTCAAGCCCTAATCGCTTCTAAATGGTGTTTCACACTGGGTCAGTACGCTACCCAATCATGGGGAAGACTGTTGACTTGACTGATGTCCAGAAGACAGTAATGGACACCTTCCAAAAGGAAGGGAACAACAAAAGGTCATTGCTGAAGAAACAAGTTGTTCAGAGTTCTGTATCCAAACATATTTGTAGAAAGTTGAAGGGAAAAAGACAGCGTGGCAGGAAAATGTGGACCAGCAACAGGGATGACCACAGTCTTCAGAGGATTGTCAAGCAAAACACATTCAAGAATTTGTGGTAGCTTCACAAGGAGGCTGGAGTCAAAGCATCAAGAGTCACTACCCACAGATGATTCCTACATATAGAGTACAAATGTCACATTCCTCATGTCAGATCACCCCTGAACAAGAGACGTCTGAGTCGTCTTACCTGTGCTAAGGAGAAAAAGAACTGGACTGTTGCTCAGTGGTCACAAGTCTTCTTTTCAGATGAAAGTAAACTTTTCATTTCATTTGGAAATCCAGGTCCCAGAGTCTGGAGGAAGAGTGGGGAGGCCCAGAATGTTTATTGCCTGAAGTCCAGGTTGATGTTTCCACAGCCAGTGATGATCTGAGATACCATGTCATCTGCTGGTGTTGGTCCACTGGGTTTTCTGTAGTCAATGCAGCCTCTACCAGAAAATTTTAGAACAATTGACACTTACTTCTGCTGACAAGCTGTATGGAGATGCTGATTTCTTTTTTCCAGTTGAAACTGGCACGTGCCCACACTACCAAAGACTGGTTCAATAACCATGGTGGGACTGGGCTTGATTGGCTAGGAAACTGCCCTGACCTTTAACCTCATACAGAATATATGGAGTGTTGTTTAGAAGAAGATCTGAGACACTACCACCAATAATGCAGTTGACCTGAAGAATCGTATCAAAGCAATCTGGGCTCCCATTACATCTCAGCAGAACAACAGATTGCCTTCATGCCATACTGTGTTGATGCAGTAATTCATGCAAGAGGAGCCCAGACCACATACTTTTCAGAAGCCTGACATTCATGTTTAAAATATCCTTTTTGTTATGTAATACTCAATTTTTTTGAGACATTTAATTTTGAGCTTTCAGTGTCTGGCAGCTATGATCATCAAAATTGCAAGAAATAAAGGTTTTAAATATGTCACTGTGTCACAAATCTATATAGGTTTCACTTTATGAAATGAATGACCAAAAAAATGTACTTTTTCATGATATTTTTTTTTAGATATACCTGAACATCCTACTTATTATCAAAGTGTAGAAAAAGCTTGAAATTTAGGAGCCCATTATGAAAGTTTTTATGAGATTTTCAGTGAGGAGTGTTCCACTGTCTTTCCTAAGTTGTGTTTCTTTTTTTAAGGTCTGATTTCTCCAGGCATCTCAGTTCCAGTTCAAGTTCCTGGAAGTGAAGCAGAAATGTCACAGTACTGGCCACGCCTGCAGTGACGTCATGGCCTCCTGTAGTGGCTTCAGAATCAGGACTCTTGGAATCCTCGGTGGCAGAGCTGCCCATCACAGCTTGACTGTCACAGCAAAGCTGTTACCACAGAGCACAGGCTGAAGCTCAGCAAAGGAAAAAAGATACTTTTTTATTTTTTTATTTTATTTTATTTTTTTTTTTTGCCTGCGAGGAAATCTTCTGACTCTGAATGTTCTTAAAAACCGAAAGATTTTGGATCCTTTTATACAGCCGAAAATATTCTGTTAAAACTGGTGGACCAGCAAGGTGGACCACCCTTTGGTAACAGCAAGCATGGACAAGAAATAAAAAGCATTTAATGTACATGAAAATTCCATTGACAAACATTTTACCTCCATTGCCATTTGATAATCTTTACATACTGCTGAATTTGTGGCAAGTGTTTTCTGCCTGAATATAACACCTTAATGAAACTGGAAATGTATTGTCTGCTGTTTTGGTTTTTTTTCTTGAACAAATTCCTGTTACAGAAGCCTTGACCTCCAACATGTACGGAATTTTAAAATAAACATTCTTGTGATATATGGTTGGTATTGTAAACCATGACATATTTGTGAACAAGCGTGACTCAGATTTGAACTAAAACGCTTGTTAATTTGATTCCAAAGCTTCAGTGTCCAAAAGATGTAAACTAGTTTCCAATTTCAAGTGTAAAAGTGTTTGTCTTAAGTGTTCTGGGAGGGTTTCCATAATAAAGCTGTAACAATGGCGTTGCTGTTTATACGTTTATATAGTGAGAATGCTAATGGGCAAATTCACCATGGCTAAACGTGCGCAATCTAGAGTTTGGCATCTTTTTAGGTCTGAAGCAACCCTCAAAGACACATTTCCCTTTAAATTACAGCCAGGGAAGAAGGCATCAAATCAGATTGTTAGTATTTCTAAATTTAGAATTAAACTTCATGATTGTGGTATTTTCCCACAGATAGTGCCAAAGGTTAGCAAGGAGAACTCAAATGAACTCTGTACAGAAGATCTGTCTTCATTGTGCGATGAAAGTTGCACTGAGGAATCCCTCCACTTCTGTACCTGCTGTGTTTGTGACTGAAGAAAGGAGAACTGCAAGCAACTGAGATAACGTGTGCCAATTGCTCACATTGTTGAGATCACTGTTACTACCATGCTCACCATCACCATCCTCTCCTTAAGCATCATATTCACCATTGTCTTCAACATCTCCTCCACCTGTAGGGGCATCTCCTCCATCTTGAGCATGCCTAAAGCCCTGGCCACAAAATCCTGTTCTTGGGTCCCAGCAATGTCCCGGCTGACCTGCAGAACTACTTTGTGAGTTCAGGGCCCAAGAAGCCCATTGATTTCCGCTGTAGTTTCAATGTCAACCTCCAGAGCTCCAGTGACCTCTGGTTCACCAGTCAACACTCTGTGCCTCCTTGGGACAACCTTTGGGACCCCCACCCAAACTCTGTTTCATTCTGTTTTTTGTTTCTGGCTCTCCTTCGGAGCTTCCCTCCAGCAACCTGAGTTTGGGTGGTTTTTTTCTGTTTCTGCTCCTAAGTTCATGTCCTCACTGAACTGCACTGCATTCTGTAAATTATACTCACCTGGTTACTGTGTCACTCTTCACCCCCCTAACAGTTACAGAAGTCATTTTCCATCACTCCTTGACAGTTCCTCTGTTCCTGCTATGCTAGTTTGACTGTCCTCCTGTGCCTCACCTCTTCGCCCTTTTTGTGGTTACTCTCACCTGATGGCTTTCATTTCCTCTCATGCTTGTTCATTCTTTTGTAAATTCATTTAGTAATTATTCTCCTTCAACATGAGACTGTGTTTCTCTGGTCTGCACTAAGGTCATACTTTAAATGTTTTTAAAGGATTCAGATAATCAAAACACAGTTTCAAATGGTGATTTCTTATTTAAAAATTGCTTGGCCTGGAAAGCCACAAAAAAGGAACTGACTCAAAAAGTAACTTCCTCGGGTTGCTGGGTGGCTCATTTGGTAAATCATAGAATTAGTGGCGGACCATTCCAGAGTGGCCAATGTGCCAAAATTACTCCAAGAGCTCCTAAACAACTCATCCAAAGGGTCATAGAAGAACCCAAAACAACATCTAAAATATAGCAGGCCTCACTGTCTCAGCTAAGGTCAGAGTTCATGAGGTAAGAGAGAGACTGCATGTAAGGGGAAAAATGGAAACTCCATGCAGAAAGACTTCAGACTGGTATTTGAAACCAGGACCTTCTTGCTGCAATACGAGAGTGCCAACAATGGTTCCACTTGTTTTCTAATATAATTGTTTTCCTTATTTTTATTTCAGATATAATAAGATCACATATATTGACCCCAAAGCGAGGAAATGTACCTGTCAAAGCAGCATAAGAAGACAGTATAACATGCAAATAAATAAAACAATAAATACAACAGCAAGCTGTAGAAAATAAAAAATGCGTTCTGACTTTTATATCTATAATTCATCCAGTTTCACTGGTCATCAATGTTCAATTAGTCTCATGGCTTATTAGTATAGCTATATCATCTGAAAATTAATTCTCAACAGTTTAAATTTATGGTTAACATTTACTGAATTAATAAGTATGGAAAAACTAAGCTTTTCTGAAGATTAATGAGAAGAATATTGTCAAATACTGTTAACTTAATGTCTATTCACTGCTCAACAGCTACACAGTTTATTTAAGAATGGTTTAAAGCTGAACATTCATTTAAAAAAGAATTATGCTGATTAAAAACCTAGAAAATATTTAAGTTTGACTATAAGATTTCAGTAGGAAAATAGCTTTGATAGCCTAAATTCAAAGGTTTAAAACTTGAACTGATTACATTTTAAAACTCTTTTTCATTTGAGTGTCCTGCCCTGCTAGTTCTGGTCCTTGTAGCATCAGAGGCAGATTTCCTCTACAACAGGGGTGAAATTAATTAATTAATTAATTAATTAATTAATTAGACATTCTCCCTGTTGCACAATTATCTTTCCAACAGTCATATAGTGCTTTTCTACATGCTTAGAGACGCTTTACAATTTCATGCTTTAATTATTCACTCCTCAGTCATATTTGGTGGTGGAACCATTGCTGCCATTCCACACCTACGTTCTCTCCAGATCACCACAATCACACCAACATATTTATACATGGCGACGTTGGGTTAAATTTCTTGGCC
Source organism: Anableps anableps (assembly GCA_014839685.1). NCBI lineage: Eukaryota > Metazoa > Chordata > Actinopteri > Cyprinodontiformes > Anablepidae > Anableps > Anableps anableps. Next base: position 1,261,471 of record CM026073.1, read on the forward strand.
CAGGGATAAGTGTGCCCTCTGGCAGGGATTTGAACCAATGACACTCTGGTTGCACCACTGAAATGTCTGTCTCTTTAATTACACCCCTTTTGCAAGAACTGTTTAGCTCATATAGTCTCTACATAGTCACCACTTGAAGGACAAGGCTTGGGAAATTTTTGATAGAGCCTCCTATGAAGTCACTAATTAAGGAGCTCTAAATCTAATCTTTGGGGGATGCCTTTTACACAGAGGTTTTTCATTGTAATTCGTAATATTTGTACAAGTTCGCTGAACTGAAAGTAACATTTGTTACAATAAACTACAAACTTGTATACAACAATTTAACAAAATCAATCTGGTAGAAATCCATTAATAGAACAAAGAGTAAAAGGGCCCAACTTAAGTCTCAAATGAGATGAGTCCACATTAAATACAGGAGAACTGATCAGGGTCAAAACAAAGACCCGTAATAGTGCTGAAACATGTCTAAATCACTTTGGTAGGCCGTGATTAAGTTTGTCCATGGCAAACACCTAAAACGATACTAATCGTTTTTTTTAATTCCAACCACCTCAAACATAGATTTAAGATAAGGTTATGGATACCCTGGTAGAGAGTCGTTCTCATCTACAACAGGTGTAGCCAGCATTACCACCTGCCCAGTCTATGCCTATAAGGTGTTACATATAAGGCAACACTAGTAAGATGAAACAGATTCTTCTTCTTCTCCTTGCAACCAGTTTAAAGCTGCATATCACCACCTACTGTATGCGGGTGTAGTGTGTAACTGTACAGTGTGTCGGTGGAACAAAATAGACACAAACTACACAGACATGGCCAACAGAAGTAATGAGTAATAAAAGCCTTTCGAGAAATGTAGAGGAGAAAAGGGTAGGATTTTGATCCTTAAGATTTTGTGGAGTGAAAGTTACTCCACCCTCCACCCTACTTAGGTGACCGGTACCACACCCCTCAATGCCTGTTTTCTATTTTCACATGTATAAATATTGCTTTTGCAGCTGCCTGATTTATTAAGTTGTGACCCTTTGGGCCTTTAAAGCCCATACAACCTGGGTGGGTCATATCATTTGTATTTTAGGCTTGTGCTGATGTGACATTAAGATTTTAGCTCCTTTTAGCAGTTTCTGAAGTTTCTTCACAAGTTGAGCTTCTGTGTCGAGGAGTATCTTCATTTTGACAGGCCACTCCCTCCATCCACCCGACAGAAGGTGGGAATACACTGGGTATTAAGGTAACTATGAGGGAGGTAAGAACAAGTGCAGCCATTACCAAATAGACTCCTAGCTTTACCTAGAATACCGGCTTTAATTATAACATCTATTAGGTTGGGATATAACTGGGTGACAGTGGCTCAAGGGTTAGGGGTTTGACCTTTAACTGGTGGGTTGTTGGTTTAAACCTCTGCTCCGTTTGTCTCAGTCCTTCTGTCCTTGGACAAAACACATCACCCGCCTTGCCTGCTGGTGGTAATCAGAAGACCCACTGGCACCAGTGCCTGGCAGCCTTGCCTCTGTCGGACTGCCCCAGGGCAGCTGTGGCTACAATGTAGCTAATCACCATTAGGGTGTGAATGAGTGTATGAATGGTTGTATGACTGAATGTAGTGTAAAGCACTTTGGAGTCCTCTGACTTGATAAAGTGCTATATAAGCCAATTACCATTTAGCTAAAAGACAGAAACTTTTGAGTAAGCCAGGGGAGGATCAGGGAGTAAGTTTTATGTGGCAGTTTTCTTGCCTCAGACCCAGCTTTTACACGCTTCGGAGAGGGCGTAAACACACAGTCAGAAGTTACTTCACTTGATTGGGGTGTTCTTTACCTCCACTCCAAGAACAATTAGGAAGAAAAAAATAATAATTAAAAAGTTTTATGTAACTTAAATATTAGGCTTACACTCACAAACACTCATATTTTGAAAAAAATATGACTGAATAATTTGATGATGTTTAGAGGGCCCAGTTATGGGACCTCTGTCTACCATGGAGAATTGACTTGGTAGTCTCTCCCTCTCGATGGCCTTGTGCAGAGGTGTTGGTGTTGTTTCTTAGGGTGTATCCACACCAGGAAAGTCCTTTGGTCCACTTGTTTGGTTCAGACCAAAAATGGACTATTTTTTTGGGTTTGGCGCAGTTTGCTTTCACATTGTTTGCTTTTTTGCAAGCAGACTATAATTTGTAAACAAAGCCACATGGGTGATGATCATTGCTCCCATTGGACAGAATGACAGTGGTGGGACAGATCACAGATCTTGAAAAAACAAACTTTGGAGGTATTGTGTGCTGCATTTCTATTATACACATCTGTGCTGTTATTAAATCTTCAGTACCATTTTAAATATCAAGAGCAGCTCATACAATGCAGGTTTCATGATGTGATATTTCTAATTTTGTAAAGGCCTCAGCAAATGAGTGCTGCAAGCTGAATGTGAGGAGATGCTCTGCATGCCCTGACCCACAACATGATGGCAACAGCATTGCTAAGCAGAAAATGACGGATCAGGTACGATTTCTGTACATACAATGGTGGCATTAGCAACACTCAAGGTCTCATTTTTACCGTATTACTCAGCAATGGTGGCTTGTGAAGTCCAGAACAACATATACTTCCTGTAGCTGGTTTGGATCAAGGCTGTATTCACACCAGAAGTGAACCGTGCCAGAGTTCGTTTGCAAATGGACCCAGATCACCTCAGTCTGGTTGTTTGGTCCGCGCCAGGGTTTGCTTAAGTGTATCCATACCTGCACAATAGGTCCTGACCAACAGGGGAAATGAACTCTGGTCCATTTAAAATGGACCAAATGTGTCAGGTGTGAATACACCTTTACATAACTTTGTGTTGGTCCAAACAAAAATGCAAAGCAAACAAACATTTATTCTAGCTGCAGTCCAAACAGGGCGATCAAGCCTGGTTGACCTATTGAAGTTTATCTTCTTTACAGGACAAAAACTTTGACTTCTGTTCTGAAGACTGCTCCTCTACTGGAACTTGCACTTCTTCTCAGACCAAACTAACCAGGGCAGCTCAACCAATTAAAAGCAGACTACTGGGTAACATGGGAGCTGCTACATATTGTCCAATCAGACCAGTCGATTAGCCAGTTAATCAAAGTTCTATTTTTGACAGAGAACCTCAGAGATACTTCAGAGGACTGTAAACAGGTTCAGTCTCAGGCATACCAACAGAAACAGAAAAGAGTACATGTACAGAAGTATATCTGCTCTTTATGTTGTCCAGTACATTTTACTATGGGCTCAGATCTTACCTGTTTAATTTATTTTTCTGCATGTAAATTGAACCTGTTTGTCTTAAAGTGCCTGGAACTGACATTTTTCTTTAATTGGCGCTACATACTAAACTAAATTAAAGGACTGGAGGCAAGTGTCGGTGCTGAGTCCAGTGACAAAATGCTGGTACTCAATATGTGAACATTTTGTCAAATCTTAAATGAAGCACATAGATTTAATGTAATACAAATTCAATTTGAGGCATTTTCTATGAAAAAATATCTTTGTCTCATTGAATCCTTCAGATTGTCATTTTTTTTTCTTCCAGCGGGCAGCGGGTGGCGACAAAATGAGAGTGGGGTCAATCTCTCCTCATTTCCCTAACAAAAGCCTGAAAAAACAGGAGAAAAAGAGGAGCTGATGGCTGACACAGACAAAAAAGAGAGGGCTTCTAAGACAGATGACCTGATGCTTCACTTTGAGAAGTTTCATTTATTACATCTGACACAGTCCACATCTTGTCAGCACCTATCAATTACTGTCTGCAACAAATGGCATCACAGGAACTCTAAATATCAAAGAGCAATAGGAGAGTGATTAGTGGGCAGTGATTAGTTCTGAAACGAGACGGATGACAAATGATGTTCTGCGGGTCGTACTGATCCAGTAGACGAAATTAGTGTGTATAGTGTGTCCACATATGTACCATTTCTGCATTTCAGCTTTTTAGAACAATGGTAAATTTTTCTAACTGCTTCTCCATTTTTAAAACATCTTTGGAGGAGAAATTCTGACCTCAGTTTTCATCAATTAAATATAACATTTCATTAATTTTCACTTAACAGCTTTTTTTCTAAACCTTTTCTTAACCTTTGCCCATATGCAATAAAGCATATGGGCAAAGGTTAGACACCTTGAATTTCTGTCAGACATCTTGAATTTCCAAAAGAAGGGTTTTTGCCCAGAAAAAGCATTTCAATTATTTTCAAAAATATTCACACCCTTTGAATTTTTTTACATTTACATTTATCACAACCACAAACTTCAGTGTATTTTATCAAGACTTTATGCGAAAGACCAACACAAAGCATACTTGTGAGATGGAAGGAAATGGCATATGGTCTCTATACTAAAATTTGAAGAGTGTGGGGTGAATGTCTATAGACCACCAGTGTAAAATCCAGTGTTAGAAGTCACCTAATCAGTAAACAGAGTTCGCCCTTTTTACATGTTGCCACAGCACATGTAGTTAACACAGCAAACATGCCCCTTGCTGCCTGCGTGTGCTGCAGTCACGGTTTGCTAAAGACAGACAAAACACACCACACTGCTCTCAACACCCATGCCTTTTAAAATGTCCACCTGGTACTCAAGCGGTTCCTCAGAAGCGAAAAATGTTTAAAAATGACAGATGTGAGTGGGAAGACGCACATCCCTGGTGGAACAGCATGTGTGGGAATGAATACAAGGCAATCTGTAAAATATGTCAGTGAGTGTTTCCAGTGGCACACTGTGGGCTATCTGATATCAGACAGCATGGCTCAGGACAGCCAAACAGCAGGCAAGTAAGAGCTCAGGAGACCCAGGCATCAGAGTCACAGTTCTTTGTATCTTAATCATCTTCTGAGACTGATATGGTGGAACTAGAGCTGGGCTTTAATGGGTTAATTTAAATTAATAATATAAATTTTAATGTGTTAAAAATTTTTAATGTAGTTTTTCTTTTTCTTTTTTTTTTTTTTTTTTTTTTTTTTTAAATACAAAGGTCCCGGCCAGAATCTTTGTATTCGAACTTTTCTTGTACGCCCGGAAATCTAACACACAAACGACATCCTCAAAACGCTCTTGAACCACTGGGGGTTCATTTTTGCTCAAAACAACCATCTGATGGGACACTGGAAAAGACTCTAGTTGTGTTCAAGTTGTGCTAAAAGCAGTCGGCCGATCAGTGAAGCTATTCTAGCCTAAAATAGCATCTGAATGCTAAACATGTAGCAGCAGCGCAGATGCCCCCAACGCTGATGTCAGCGTCCACAGTCCACATTTCTAAAGAAGCTCCATGAATGATCACGGGTTCCTGAAACACTGAATTGCTAGAATAGCGCTTTGCACCAATCTGATGGTTGAATAACCTAAATAACAGATTAAAAACAATAAATATCTTTGTTGTTGAGCTCATATGTTTATTTATTCAATAATTTAGCAGCAAAAAGCAGTTCTGAGTTGAAAATGTTGCTTATTTTGTCAATACATAGTTTTTGATTAAAATGCAATTAATTGTGATTAATCAGTTACAGACCCTGCAATTAACTTGATTAAAAATTTTAATCGAGTCCCACCAATAGGTAAAACATTATGATTCAATTTCCTATTGAGCTTTTACTAGACTATAGTGGTTTGATTGATTGCTTAAGAGGTTGTTTAGGCCAGTATAAATATATATATGGCCATTTAAAGAACAAATTTTGCTAATGGATTAACAATACATTAATGAATATTTTCATGAGAAAATTTTTATTTTTAATAATATATACACATTTCCTTGATTAAAACACTTTTTGGATATTGTTGTGTATTTTATTTAAAATGTGGATATTGTTGAGAAATATAGTGTTCAGTGATCATTTCATATTTTTATTAATGTGGTTTAACTGTTTGGATGACATGACTTCCTTGCAACTCATAAGGCAACAGACAAATTCTGTTCAATTTATTAACAATTTGCTGAAGTGTTATGTGTGACCAGAGGTGCGTAGTAACTAGTTACATTTATTCAGTTCCATTTACTTGAGTAGTTTTAGAAGTAGTTTACTACACCACATTTTTTACCTTGACTTAGTAATATTAAGTATTGCTATCGTGGTGCGCATCCCTTATGTTCATATCTGAGAGGTGACAACCCTAGAGACAGGTTCACCTTCCAGCTGGACACCTTGCTCTAGCTGTATGTTCCAGCTCTGAACATACAGCCAAAGCTTCAAGGAAGAGTCTTAGATAAAACCATATTCATGTGTTAGAATAGCCCAGTCAAAGTCCAGGCCGAAATCCAATTAAAAATCAGTGGCAAGACTTGAAAATTGATGTTCACAGATACTCTCCATCCAATCTGACTGAACTTGAACTGTTTTGCAAAGAAAAATGGGCAAAAATGTCTGTCTGAGAATTTACAGCACTGCTAAAGACAGCCCAAAGGGCTTGAATATGTAGCAAACAGTGGTTCTGCAGATCTTTACTCATAAGGGCTGAAGTAAAATACACGGCACTCTTCAGTTTTTAATTTCTGAAAATCAAGTGTCATGTTACATCCTCACAGTAATGCACTCTTTTGGTCTTTTCAATGAAATCCCAATGAACTATGATTAAGGGTCGAGAGGTGTGACTACTTTTACAAGGCACTGTATGATTAGATCAGCCAACCTGTAATACCTCAGTATTGTAAAGAGTTGTTATTGGGCTGTTCACAGCAGTATGACCCTTTTTTTCCTCTTTTTTTTTTTCTTATAAAACATATTAATGCAATAATTTATGCAATTAGGCAAATGGTCTGTAGCATGCCTCTACATGGGTTCTTTGCCTTGAATAATCCACAGTTCTTCATTCCCATGAACATGTATTTTATTTGTTTGTTTTTTTATAATAGACCTGACCCATAGACTTTATCAGCTTTTTCCCTCATGTCGCCCTCCCAGGGTCTCAGCACATTACAGCAGATATCGAACACAGACTGATAAGAAACACATCCCAGCTCTGTCAGTCTCCTTCACTTGATGGTTTTCAATTACTCCACCTCTTCTCTAATCTGCAGCAACCCACATCCACCCTGACTGGAGTGTCATTCAAGTATCTGCCTCGAACCTTTAACCCAATGTCATAAAATATAAATTTGGTATCATGAAAAAAAAAATAGCTGTGCTGAGCTGACCCAGGAGTTTATCAACCTCATGCACTGGATATGCAGCAAACTTTGAAGCCTCATTAATCTGTCTGTAGTCCAATGGACTGGGGTAAAACTGAAAATTAGGAATGTCCCGATACCAGTTTTTTCCAGACCAAGTACGTGCCGATTAGTTTAGGTACGTGCCGATTCCAAATACTGGTACCAAGTAGATAATAAGTTGGTTGTTATACATCAAACAATAACATTTTAAAACACATTTCTTTTATTTAAAACAGGGGGGCTCTTCTTTACAGGCCTACAGTTCCTCTGACTGTATTGACAAATCAAAAATACAGCATGACATAAGCTGTTGCATACATTTAAAGTAAAACAAAAGATAATGAAAATAATCACCCCAACGGACTCATGCTACTCGTCCTGATATCTGTTGTGAAGCATAACCCAGCAATGTCCTGTAATATACTGTTAATGTGCTTTTTTACAATGTTGTACATCTTTGGAAATGCCTTTTCATGGGGGAGGCCAGGAATATCATACCAAGGCTCCAATACATTGAGAAGACGACGAAATCCAACATCATCGACCACAGAAAATGGTGGTTGATCATCAAGGGTGATGACTTCGGAAAGAGCTTCAGTTATCCTAAGTGCATGTGAATTGTCTGTTGCCATTTTTTCATGTATCTGGAGTATTTGCTGCAATATTGGTTGTGCTGTGTAACTGCTAGCAGCAACAAGCTCTTTGAATTTGGTGTCATCTTTAGTCTTCAAATGCTTTTTCACACTGCTCGTGTTAAAAGACGAATTGTTTGTCCCTGCCCTTGACAGCGCAGCTGAGCACAGCAGATAGTCTGCTTTTTAAGTATCCTCCATGTTTATCTTGAAATATCTCCAAACTATGAACTTTTTCACCCCCTCCCTTCATCTAACTTCTCTCCTCATCTTCAGTTTTTCTTCTTTTTTTTGGAGGGTCATCAAATAACTTCTTGGTGCATTCGCACCACCACCTGGTATGGAGTGTGGTCTAGCCTTTGACTTGCAATGCAGACCAGCCCAGGAGGAAAATCAGGGACAAAAGTGGTACTGCTTCGGAGTATCGGGTTGCTTTTACAATTACAAGTATGAGTACTTGATGCTGATATCAAGCCCGATACTGATACCGAGACACCAAAACTGTAAATGCAAGATTTTTTTTAAAGTGTTACTGAAAGAATTCAATTTGTGTACTTGTACTTAAGAACTGTTGTTTTATATCTGTAAAAGACTAAAAAAACCTACAATCACAAAACTCTTACAGGATTTTTCTGTGACTTCAACTTCACAGTTAGGCACAAATACTTTTGCACCAAATAAACTTCCATAATCTTCACTCAGAGGCTTATGCAGAGCCACTGTAATACAGGCCGCTATAGCAGATACCTTCCTGCCCACAAACACCAGCATCTACAACTCTTTGGAGAAACTTGTATGATGAGCTACATCAACATAGATGATAAAACTGTTTTTCAATTGAACTGATTTCAGTGAATAAATCCTGACAGCTTAAAGATAATATGGCACATTTATTCTGACTGCTGAATAGATTTGTAATTAAAAGTGAACATTAGCCAGAGTGTTGCAGAGGCTTTTGTGAAGGCGTTTGCTTTTTCTGTTAGAGGTTTTCCATTGGAACAAAAAGAGGCTCGGCTTTTCTGCACATCAAATGCAGAGGTTAAACTGATCCACGTATCAAATAGAAAGGCTGATCTGGGCCACACACTGAACACATTTAATCCCAGACCTGTTCTCCTATTGGGGCAGAGAGCTCAGACAGAGAACACACAGCCAAACAGAATTACATCACCTCTGACAGTTCGAGTGCTCCATCTCTTCATGGCCTTTCTCCTCTTCTTACCCTCCACTGTGGACAATCTCCTTACAGCACAATAGCACGGAGGATCCCTTTAGACCACAATGCTGTGCAGCAGCAGCATGGACAATCTTGTCTTGCTACAAAGCATGACATTCTTTGGTGCTCAGCTTCAATTAGCTGTGCTCTAATACATCTCAATACAGCTTCAATACGGCTTCAGTACAATCTAAATATGGCTCAAAACATCTCAATTCAACCTCAGTGGTTCTCAATACAGCTTCAGCGCTCGATCACTAGACCTTAATACGGCTCAGTTCATCTGAATGCAGCTGCAGCAGATCTAAATATACCCTCAGAGCAGATCTATGAGAGCATTCAGCAGCTGAGAGTGACTACCTGAAGCCCACTGTGCTTTGGGGCCAGTTTGCTGAGGGTCTGGATGAATGAATGACAGAATGGAAAGAATTCCAGTTGGGATTCTCAGTTAAGAGTTCATCTTGACCTATAATGATGGCAGCTTAACGCTGACTTAGCAAACAAAATGAGTGTCAACGATGCTAAGTTAAGTATGTTGATTGGCTCTGGAGATCCTGTGACTGTTTGACAGATGCGTAAAGATTTACCTCAAATAAAGTGTGTCTGTTTGTTTCTATCGTCTGTCCTCCAAACAGACAAACACTTGGACTAAAATTGCCTGTTTAACTTTTATTTGTCCACATTATTCCTAAACTCCTTAAATATTCATGTGGAACTGGATGTGAATTCCGATCTTTTGACCAGAACAGCATTTCTTGCATCCAAACAAATGATCTCTTCAGAATAAATACAAAAAACCCCAAAACGGAACGTCTGCTTTCACACCATAAATGGGATGATACAGTTATACAAGTCTCATCAACATTCAAACAATCAGAGGATGACCTGAAGAAACAGCTACTGATTACATACACTGGCATGTTTAGCTGCTTGATTACTATGGATGAAGAAGCTGCTGTCTGTACAGTCTAAAGGGGATTGAGCCTCATCAGTACATACATACTAATTAGGTTGGTCAGATTTTTGTTAAAGGAGGTTGGGCCCAACGTCCTGTCCTCACAGTCGATGTAGAGTTCAGTCAGATCCTTAACACAACCATGGTCGGCTTCTAGTGTCATAGTCAGGATTAATACAGACGTTGTTGTTGTGCTGAAAGGCCAGGGTGATTTTGCAGCCAAATAGCTGCAATGTTATGAAGTTTTTTTTTAAATGTACTTAATAGTAATGCAGTATTTTTTTTATTGCATTAAATCTGCTGGGTGTATGGTATTTGAATATTCTGAGAGACAGTTTTCTGTTGTAGTTTGAGAATGCAGTCAGGTATGGAAAGACTAAACATGTCATGTACAGACCCATTCAGTAAGTTAGAATATTTCTGAAAAGCCCATTTATTTCAGGAACTTTATCACTAACTAAAACACACTATATAGATCATTTACACACAGATGGATGTTTAAAAGTCTTTACTTTTGTTAATTATGATGATTTTCCACTTAAAGCTAACAAAACATGACATTTATTAAAATTAGAATATTACATCAGACCAATAAAATTGTATTTTTAAAAGCAGAAATGTGGGCTTAATGAATGTTTAATAACTGCTTAAAGGTTGTTATTCTCAAAAGGTACTTTTAATCTGAAAAACGGGCCTCATTGGGACGTATTTATCCTTCTGGGATAAAGTATTTTTGAACTGAATTGAACTGAATTGAATATTCTAACTTAGTGAATATGACTGTACTGATGAGAAGAGAAAACAGAATGGAGGGAAGAATGTAGAAATGGAAGTCCTGAAAGAGTATAGCTGTCATAGTTGTCTGAGCTGAACTCTGATGAAGAACATATGTGGATCTGAAAAAGATGGTTGCAGCACACAAATAAATAAATAAAATAAGTGAGATCGGGGTTTTGCCCATGAGGAGTGGAGTAAGATTCATCAGGAACAAATCCAGAAGCTGATGTCAATCTGTAAAAGCAAAAAAAGAAACAAGAAAAGGATGCTTTACTAAGTTTTAAAGATAGTAGTCATTATGAGACAAAATCATTTTGAATCTGCAGTAGTCATTATAAATATTGTGTTTAATTCAAAGAAACCACTTGCAATATTAGTTATGTTCAGCTATTTAAATTGTTCTTTTTCATGATTTATTGTTTGAAAACTACTGCTAGTTTTTATATTTGTCAAATAAGCCTAATTTCAGTATGTGTATGTGGGGGGGGTTAATAATTTTAGGTGAAGCTGTATAGTAACATTGTTCAATGACTGAGAGAAAAGTAGGGAAATATCTGAGAGTTAAAGTTAAAACTCAGGCCTGAGCACCATCTGTGCACCTCATGGACTGCCTGTCTGCTCCCACTGTTTCACACGTGTCTATGTGGACGATGATTTCGCATACATGCTCTTTCTGACCCTGCAAAAAATAAAATATCTTAACACAAGATGTCTACTGTTGTTTCACTTTTAATGCTATTTCAGAGTTAAATTCCTATTGTTTTAGCAACAAGCAAAAACTTACAATCATGCAAACTATAAACACACACACACACACACACACACACACACACACACACACACACACACACACACACACACACACACACACACACACTCCCTAACAGACCAATAGCCACCCCAATAAGACTTAAGCCTTCATTACTATGATGGAACCTTCATTAACAAAATGGAGGGATATTTATCCAGTAGAAGAGGATGTGCAAAAAAGATTAAAAATCAGGAAAATAATTTATTTTGGAACTTTGGTGACTATATGTGATTCATGCAGGACAAGGAAAAATACAGGAGATAAAAGATTAACAAAATTCCTAATGGTGAGGTTTTTCTCTGCAGGGATGAATTGAAAAGTGGGCCGAGGTCAATCAGTACATCAGTCATCAAGTACAGTACAAGTACAGTATAAGTACAGTATAAGTACAGTATAAGTACTGTATGTATAGTCCTCACTGATCAGCTTAATATGTATTATTAATATGAACCTCCTCCCTCTATTATAAACTCAAGTTATTTTATAATTTATTTTATGTATTTATTCAAAAACTTCATTGGCATTTAAATCTGTTTTTAATCTACATTCAAAATAACGCATTTTAAGAGAGAATAATGTTTGAATGTTCAAACATTCAGATTAAGCAGCAACTTCTAGCTTTTTTAAAATATTCAAACACACACATGTAGCTTGCAGGAATCATAGCATGCACACAGAAACACGCTGGATGGACGCTGTTAACAGATTTGTGTGTGTGTTAAGTGTCGTTTATCAGTTTAAATGAGCTCAGGAAAAAAAAAACTATACATCATGTTGGATGAGAATATGCAGTGATACAAATCAATGCTCTGATCTTGGTCTTGACCGAGTCTCAGGTTAAATGTTCTTACCTGAGCTGTTTCACAAAATAAGCCAAACTTATCCAGACTGGATGGGCTGAGTCATTTAACACATGAACATGCTTTGACCTAAACCATCCATTGTATCTCTGGCTGGATGTTTAGGGAGGTTCTCCTGCTGAAGGGAGAAAGTCCTCCAGTTTCAGATCTTCTGCAGCCTCTAACAGGTTTTCTTCCAGGATTGTCCTGAATTTAGCTCCATCAATCTTCCCATCAACTCTGACTAGCTTCATTATCCCTGCTAAACAAAAGCTTCCCTACAGCATAATGCTGCCACCACCAGTGTTTCACCATGGAGATGGTGTGTTCAGGCTGATGTGCAGTCTTTTTTGCATGTTGGCCAAAAGGTTCTATTTTGGTCTCATAAACAGAGCAGATTGTTCCAAAATAAAGACCTTATATCATCTTCTTTTCACTTCACAATTATGGATATTTTATGTTGGTCTATCACTTAAAATTGCAATTAAAAAAAAGTTTCAGTTTGCGGCTGTAACGTGAAAAAGTGAGAAAAAGTCAAGGGGTAGGAAGGGATAAGGGGTTTGTCAGATGCTGTACCTGAGAAAGGTAGTGCTTACATGAACAGCAATTTAATACACATTTTAATGGGATAACTTTAATGTTTCTGTTTTGAAATATGATAACAACATAATCTCAGTACTTCAGGTCATGTTGCTGTAAAAACAAAGGAAGTTTTCTTTCCAAGCTTAAGTATCAATTGCTTGATAAATTGCAAAACTAAAGCTGGAGAGCTCTGTTAATTGGCTATATAAAGGTTAGCTATTAGGTGCCTGGACTGACAGGCTTAATTGGCATCATAAGAGGCTCTGGAGGTTCTCTGACTCTATGGACACCAAACAATAAGCAATTGTAGAGTATGTAGAAGAGCAATGCAACTGTTGTTGTAACTGTGATTAACCCTAACTGAGGGAGGGAGGTCCAGTAAGAGGCTTTCACTGCAGACCTTATGACACGACACAGAAAGGTGATGAAGACATCCAGCCCACCCTGGATACTTAAAAGACTGACCCCGAACAAAAGGCAGAGGCAGAGCTTCTGATGAGGAGGTGTCTCAATAAAGCCCCTGCACACTATAGCACTGTCACCTACAGACCTTTTGTCATTGGTGATCATTTCAGAAAGCTTCTCTGCTTTTCAGTACTCAGTACATTCATTTTTTTACATTTAAAAAAACTCAGTTGAACCAAAGGGCTGTACAAGCTAAAACAAAAATAAATAAATCTACCACAATAAAACAAGAGACAATAGATGAAAATGTGATCAAATGAGCCATGGGACAAAAGGGAACAAAACCAATGACGTCATAGTAGCTTTGCGGTCAAACCAATTAAAAGCCTGTTTAAATGGGTTTATTTGTTAAACAGTTCAAATTCCGTAACAAATCCCGCTTCCAGAGCTTTGGAGCAGCGAATGAAAGGTCTTGTTCCCTTTGTTTATCAGCCTGGATCCTAGAACTAGTAAAAGGTGTTGGTTTAAAGATCCCACAGTTCTGGTAGGTGTTAGAGGGTTTAAAAGTGCTGGATGATACCTTGATACCATTGCATGAACACAGTTAAAGGGTTAGTTTTGATTTTATTTTCAAAAAGAGTTCTATGAGGTTCTTATAGTTAATAGTTCCCTTACCTGTAACAGAAAGATGCCATGTCACCATGAGCTTGTTGGAAAAATATGTTCTTGTAGAAAAGTGGTGAACCTAATTGCAAGACAGAATTTTAGCACATTCGTATATGTCTTTCACCAAAACAATCAAATCAGGTTAACAAGTAACAAAATATAAACTGAACTGAATTCAATTAAATATGTTTTATGTATTTTACTGAGCTAAAAAGCACTTTGTTCACAAAGAGTTCAGTTCATAACAAAGTCAACTCAAGCACCTGATTGAAAAAAAACCTATAATAATAATTCAAGTTCAATTATTCAAATGCTGTCCAATATATAATAGTTATCTAGGAACCATGTTTATTAAACTGTTTATAAAATTCCAATCTTTAAAAAGTTTGTCATGTAAAAATACTATTTTGGTGTTAAGAACCAGTCTGTTAGTAAAGAAAGAGGCTGGGATGGGGTAATGGACTCCATATTTTCTACCATCTATCCCCTTAGTACCAATCAGCTGCTACCAGTTATCTGCTGCCCGTTCCCAAGTGTTCCTTCTCAAATCAATTGATTGGATAAGGTTGAAGCAATAGATAAGTGCAAAACATGTCAGACAGAAATACACAAAAAGCACAGTGAAACATACAACACGATAAAAACACTTTCACCCTGTGGTGATGAGTCTGTGGACTTGCTGACCTCCAGTCACTGCCAAAAAAACTTTTGTGTTCTTATTTAGAAAGAGGAGAGGATATAAAATAAATCCTTCATTTATACAGGAAAACAATTGTCTCATTTAGAAGAGAGACCTGTTGGGATGGTTGAACAGCTTTTTGTGCTACGATCAAGTTACTTGAGAGTTTTCCACATGATCCTTTCTCTCTACCTGACAACAAGCACTGTTTTTTAGAGATTACCACCCTCCTTCATCTATTTGTCCTCTTCGGTCCTATGCTGACATGTACACACGTCTGTTTCCCTGGTAACACTCCCTTCCTGTCTGCTTGTTTTTCTCACCCCTAGAGAGCAGATCTTTCCAGTTTTGAGCAAAAAAGACACAATGTCTAACGCAGCGCATCCTTCAAAATAAACTTCCTTCAAGAATCAAGGGACAGAAAGCCTGTAATCATCATGATAGCTGGTCAAATTCCTGCATATAGATCATAACTGTAATTTTAACTTGTCACAGACGAAAGACAAATTCTGGTCTTTGGGTTATTGGGTATTGTTCTTGCTTTTAAAAGGTCAGACTCGTCATATTAATGATTTAAAATCAAGGCTGCGCTGGGAGCTGACTGTTAACACAGGAGGTCTGGAAGGCAAAAAAAAACATTCCTTCTCTATTTCGTGCTGGAGCAAAATCTCAGAAAATGTTTCCTTACAAATAAAAGCTGTAAACTAGTTAAAGAGACTGGTTGGCTTTTAGTAGTTGATCTCTGTTTCTGTCCTACACACACACGCACACACACACACACAGAAACACACACATCCTCCCAGACAGTGCTTTGTCATCATTTAGCTGGTGAGTACTGTTGTTTTTCCACCAGGCTCCTGGGGCCCAAATTGACACACAAATAAAACCCAAGAGGTTCTGCCATGTTTCAGCCTGCCAAACACCCCACCCACCTTCACATGCGCACATCTTAAAATGTGTTTTTCTGCAAAGGGAATACGTAGATTCAAGTCAGGTACACCAGTCTGAAGTTTCCATAGCAACTTGCATTTCAAAACAATTCCCCATACATATGTGTGAACATGCACACACTTTCACACGTATGCAAAACCATTATTTGGTAACACCTTGATGACATCTTATTGATTAGGAAAAATCATGACAACAACATCTTGAATGTCCATCCATCCATCCTCCCTCATCCAACCATCTAATTTCAAAGCTATTGCCAAACAGTGGTTTGTGACAAAACTTAACAATTGCCAATTGATGAAACATAATTATTTAAAATTACTCAAACAGAATAAAAATGCATTACAGTGTTATAAATCTGAGCAAAGAAGTTCACACAGTTCTACCCTTTATTACAATGTGCAGATTTCATTTATTTAAACTGGGATTTAGGAACAGTTTAATGAGTACTTGTACTTCCGGCGCCGCGCAAGCAGACAACCTGCCACAGCAGCTCCGACGCGATTAATAGTATTTTCCTTTAAAATCTCATTTAGACGAGCTGTCAAACAGGACAAGGATGGGTCCTGTTACAGGAAGGGTCAGAGCAGACTCTACCTGCTGAGGAGGCTGGGGTCTTTTTCTGTGCAGCGATGCTCCTGAAGACCTTCTTTAGTGGCATCAGCCATCTTCTGTGGGACTGTGTGTTGGAGGAGCAGCTTATCTACAGCTGAGAGGAAGAAGTTAGATCAGCTCATCAGGAAGCTTATCTAACTGGAAGGCCCGCTCTGTGCTCGAATGCCCCCTTCAACCCATTGCAGGTGGTGGGGGACAGAACGACTCAGGCTAGAACAACATCACTGTTGGACAATGTGTTGTCTTTTTTCAAAAAGACAACACAACGTTACCACAATTACAACAGATCTTCTGATAAATAAGTAAATAAATAAAAATTAAAATGAAAAAACCCCAAAGTAAAAGAACACAAAAGAAAGAAAATAACAATACATGAATAAACAAACTAAATCTATATAAATAAACATAAAGATTTACTCTTCCATTTCATCAAAATAATACAATATACTGTATGCAAAAATATATCCAGTACGTGATATTCCAGAGTAGAATATTTAAGTATTTTTCAGCCAAGCTACATATGGGCCCCATATGTGCTCATGCTCATATTGATCTAGTCTGTCCATAAGAGAGTATGAGACTCTCTCGTTGCCAGCCAGTTGAGAAAATGTTATAGCCCATTCCTCGTAGGGTGGGCTCCAGTATCTCAAGAGCACTCGCTTGGTGGTCATAATAGCCAGAACAATGCATCTCATTTCAGAGGCGAAAGAGGTCTGAGTCTCCAAGATCTGCTGTGATCCCCAACATGATCACATTTGCAGTGACTGGAAAATATTTTTTCATTTCCTCAAATAAAATTTGTTCAATGTTTTTTCACCAGTATTTAAATACTGGACATAACCAAATTATATGAATGATTGAGGCTCCAGACCCTCCAACTACTAGGTATAAGTTTCCACCTCTGTAATTTTTGTTCTTTTTGTTATTCTATTCTATAAAATAGAGCTCCATGATTAGTAGCATTATCAAATAAGACTGTAAATGTAAGCAGTAAAACTTAAAACAAGTTCAAATTCTATGTAGAGGGATACTTTTTAAAATCTTTAGTCAAAATCATGAGCCCAGTCGGAGATTCTTTAAGCAACTGTAAAGCTCTGGTTGCTTAGTGCAACAAATTCATCAAAATCAAAGTTTAAAAAAAGCAGATCTAACTGTGAATCTGTGTTCACAACAAATTCCAATCTTACTTTTATCTAAAGCTTTTTACAGACTTGCTTGGTGTAATATTGGATCTATGCTCCTCTAGCTTCCTAACCTTTAAGAGGCTTTTGATGAAAGCTTCTCCAAAATCAATGTGATTTAATACAAACTGCACACACACACACACACACACACACACACACACACACACACACACACACACACACACACACAGAATCCATGTGGACAAACACCATGCACCCATAAATGAAGTGAGGGTGTGAATGTTTGGCAAAGGCCTGCAGGTCCAGGAGATCTTTAAGTCCTATCACCAGCAAAGCTAAATTTAAATACCATCAAAATGTCAATTTATTTTGGTAATTCATTAAATATATTTATTACGCACAGAGTAATATGTTTCGAGTGTTTACTTGTGTTAGTGTTGATGCTTCTTGATTGCAGTAAGTGAAAACCTAAAATTCAGCCATGTTCCCATCCAATTCATGCGAATGTTTAGCAAACTTTTAAAATATCACAACAAAGAAAAAAGAAGAAAGTGTGAATTAGCCATGTTTCCATCTACTGGTTTGGAGCAAATTAACCAGGGTATTGCAAAACGTATTTTCATCAGATTTTGTCGCTATGCATGGCTGTAATAAACAAGATGCAGAGGCTGCAAACTACCATGGACCACAAAATGGAGAGAGTCCTCCCCTCTGAGCCAGAGCTTTGGATTTAGACATTTTCAGAGTTTTAGGGCTCTGGTAAGCCACAGACCTGCCAGTGGATGGGGATGTTTGCTACATCAGAACTCATTTGAGAAATGTGTTTCCATGACCCCTTTAGGACATTAACTTTTCTGGAAAAACCAAAAATTACCTCAAGCGAGCATAAAAACATTTTGCAAAATTGAATTTTGAATTTTGCTGCATCCATTAACCTTTTTCTAATGCAATATTTCAAGATGTGCATACAAAACCTTGATGAAAACACAGTTAGTCGGGCAACTAAAGATGTGTTCTCTTCTGAAATCAATGCAGTCAACCTAAGAATTCAATTTAAATTCTGTTACTCCAGTGATTTGAACTCAGCTAAGGTGAAGCCTATGGTCAGAACAACTACAAAGTTTACACCTACAAAATGTTTTTTTCTTTGTGATTTACTACAACATATAAGCCAGTAAAATTGCGTAACTGAAAAGCACATTTTGCCTTTGCTGATGTACTTATAAAACTGACTCAATTACCATCACATTGTGCTGTGTTAGCATTGCATGTTATTATACCTGAGTCATTGGGACCATTGTTGTCTTTAACTTTTTCCCAAGGATGACTCCTTTCCTGGCAAACACCTTCCTGAAGTTTTTAGTGTGTTTAGCAGTTGAATCAAACTTATTCTAACTCCTGTAATAGATATGCTGAAAGCCACTGGTAAAAGTCTATGTTAAGACAGAAACGAATTCATTGAAACGATCAAATGAGGCAGTAAGAAAAGCTAAACAACCTAGCAAATTACTCCCTTCTAATTATTTTATTTTATAACTTAAAGATAATGATTAAATGTTGTGTATGCATAAATTAAAATCACTTGGAACAAACCCAGGTTTGTTTTACATTTACAGCAAAAATAATTGTGATGTGTGACCTAAAATATGACTTAACTGTTTTAAGAAGGTTGTCGTGAGGTTCTTGCTCAGGCTTGAAAATGATTAGCTATTGTAGCTAATTATCAGCAATTTAAATTCACCACATAGAAAATTGATTGGTCACAACCTAATAACAATGTTGGTTAAAACTGAACTCAGATGGAATTTATTACAAGCTTAGACAAATAACTTCAATGATAAATTCTGCAGACAAAGCAAGCTGTACAATAATGTTAACTGTAAACATATTACTTATATTCAAAGCATAACAAGACTTGCTCCCTTCTACATGGCTTCTGCAGTGCATCTCACTGTTTAGCAACAGGTAACTAGGGCTAAATTCACACAGTGGGCAAATGAGACCCAAATCCATTTTTTCTGACCAAATGCAACTCATATACAACTTTTTCATGGCTGTCTAAACGACCCATTTAATCTGACTTTTTCATCATTGGCTACTTTCACACAGTAGGTCTTGATACTCGATTCTAAATTTTTCACTGAAATGCTTTTTTTTTTTTCTTTGCGTGCTTGTTCATACTACTAATTAAATGCGATGGCAATCAGACTTCTGTGTGACCTGCATACCCAGAGGAAGAATGTAGATGTCTCACAGCAGCGTATTGTTTACAGAAGTAATTATGGAAGGAGCTGATTATGGATGGATTTTAAAGTTATTCAGAGCTGACAGCATCGTCACAAGATCATAACAACACAAAGGAAGCTAATACAAAGAAAGTACAGCTAATAGCAACGGCCTTTTGTGGAGCATTGACTGCAGCTTCTGTGGAGAAGTCTGTTTGAATGCGTAGTCAGAGCCAGGAGTGGTGGGACTGTACTGTAATGAGCTTCACTGACTTTTGTCATAATTTCATAATTATAATTTTCAGTCATTGTTTACGTCCGAATTTACCGTGTCTGGTTTCACCTGATGGAGAATTATGACACATGGATGCACAGCCTAAAATTTACAGCCAATTCAGATGTGAGCCTAATGAACCTTGCAACATATACCAGCAGACACCATCTTGTTGGATCAAAAACTAACTAACTTCCACGTAAGACAGTGACTTTCTGCAGTGTTTGCTGGGGTTATGGACTGGCATCTAGGTAACGACATAACCCGACCATTAGATGGCGCTTGTTGACGCTGAGTACCACTAACATTTTGTTTAATATGTGTTACTGGTCATACATGAAAAATTATACACTGAAATGAAACGAGAAGTTATCACCAGACTAAATGGTGTCTATATTTTTTATTGAAAAATAACTTGTGTTTCTATTATCGGATGTCCTTTGATTACAACTAACCTTTAGCATCTGCTCTTCTTCTGTCCTACTTATGATTTCTTCTTCTCCTCCTGTGTTGTTGTGTTGCAAATGTTTCAAAAAAAAAAGAAGTGCTATATTTTTGTGTATTTGAACTAGATTTTTTGTTAGCTCAACAAGAAGAATTCAATTAAATACACTGTAACAACAGGTTGTTTATTTTAGTCTTACAAACTTTATTCCTACATGTTTGAAGTAAGATACTGGGACAAACAAAAAATGTTCTTTTTTAAGTGCAGAGCAAGGTATGAAGTGCTCTACACAGTCATGGTAGAATCTGTGCTGAAACAGGGCTTGAAAACAGTCAGTGGAACAACAGCAGTAAGGGACTTGGCTCCAGAAATCATCACTGACTGTGGAAGCTTCTCTCTGAACCTCAGACAATGCGGATTCTATGCCTTTCCACTCTTCCTGTAGACTCTGGGACTTTGATTTCCAAAAGAAGTCCAAAATTTACTTTGATCTGAAAATGACTTTGGACCTCTGAGCAACAGTCCTTTTTTTTCCTTGGCCAAGGTAAGTTTTCTCTTGTTCGAGAGTATGAGGACTGTGACAGTTGTAACTCATGTCCTGGATGTCCCTTCTTGTGTGTGTTGGCTCTGGAAGATCTGAATCCAGTAAAAACTACACCTTGTGAATCTTTCTAAGACTGTACCTCACAATGTTCTAAAAGCTGTGGTTAGTCCTGTTGCATATCCAAATTTTTCTACAACGGTTTTTCCATTCACTCAACTTTCCAACAATAAACTTGGATACAGTGTTGTGTGAACAGCCACTTTCTCTAGCAATTGGCTTTTTATGGGTGTAGTGACTGTAACAGTTGTTTTATCAGTCAATGATCTTAGAAACTGAGTTTTGGGTTTTCATTTGCTAAAATCCACAATCATCAAAGCTGACAGAAACAAAACACATGAAATATATCACCAATTATCTGAATAAGAGGCATCTAAATATGAGTTTACATTTCTGAGTTGAATTACTCAAATTAATTAACTTTTCATTGATATTTTAATCTATGGACAACTGTATTTGATCTAATGGAGTAGTTGATAAACAGAAAGTTGGAAGTGCTTCAAAAGGAGAGGTGAGGTCGAACTCTCCAGAGATGGCTCTGATATATTCAGGTGTTAGATAATGACGTCACATGCAGCTGAGGGCTTTGTGTAAATGGCTGCTTTTGTGTCGTTACTTGGTGGAAAGTGATCTAAAGCGCCCTAATTGTAGGTCGTGTGTTGGTGAAAGTGATTTTGTGCCCAGCATGTGTCTGTGTCTGTCACATCAATATTCTTTCAACCCTTTAATTAAACATCAGCTGTCAGTCCCCATCCCCCATCCAAAAACACACACACACCACCTCCCTGACCCATCCCCTCTTTTTATGACAGTAGATAATCGTCCATAAATCAGTCACTATTGGTGATAACATTCTAGGGAACCATAATTAGTGAACAACACCACACCTTAGCTCTCTTTTTTTTTTTTTTTTTTTTTTTTCTCAAATGACAATTTTCGTTGCCCTCTTCCTTACTTTTCAAGTAGAGTGTGATGAATGGATGGATGGATAAGAGCTGATCTTCACACAGAGCTTCTGTCAGCTGTAACCTTTGCAGGTTGTGATCAGGGAGAGCAAAGTCATTATCAGTCTTTATCCTTTGTGTGTCAGTAGCCCTGCTGAGAGGAGAATAGCTCTGCCATTTAGGTCATCAGTTCTGAACTTCTGGGTTATGACTGCTTAGCATTGACAGCTTTATTTTTGTGGGTGCAAAACAACATGCTATCATCTTAGATTTCAAATTGTTGGACTTTTCATGATCATAGTATCGAATTCAGCTAAATTCAGTCATTTTTGCAATGCCAATATATTCCAACATTACTAATTGACACTCTACTAAAATTCAGTCCTTGGGGAAGGTTGGTGTGTGTGTGTGTGTGTGTGTGTGTGTGTGTGTGTGTGTGTGTGAGAGAGAGAGAGAGAGAGAGAGACTTGAGTGGGGTTGGGGGGTTTGGATTGAATCCAGTCCATCACCTGGCCAACACAGAAACATACAACGGGTAACTCTGCACGTGTGCACACTTTTATAGTCAGGAAAACCATGGCAAATCCTCACAGAAAAGCGCGATCAAGATTAAAACCTGGGAACCGAATGATTATTATTATTATTATTATTATTATTATTATTATTATTTGGTTTAGTTATTATTAATTCAACCAGGCAAATAAAAAAGGGAACAAGAATAAACAGGGTTTTTTTACAACTGTAGATTGGCAAAAGGCAAGGCATTTTGAAGGAGAGGGGGCTTTAACATAAAAAAAACCCTTTAAAATGACACAAATGACACAATATAAACATTAAAAAAAAATCAAAAATGACAGCATTTACAAAATCTTGATACACATGCAAAAGGCGATTTTATAAACAATGAGATATTGGACAGTTAGTTAAAGTGGCAGCAGTATATGTTTTTATGTTTTCATGATGTAAAGCACTTTGAACTCCCTTGTTTATGAAATGCGCTATACAAATAAACTTGACTTGACATGACTTAAGTAAAAATAAAAGAATAATGAAATAACAAACCACCAAAAGTAAAAAACTAAAAAGATATACAAATAAGAAATAAAAACCAATAACTTATACAATGTTGTAATGATGTCACAGTTCACTATGAACTGTGAATGTTGGAAAACCAGCTTTATTTAAGAAGGACTTGGAAATGAGACCAAATTAATTAATTCAACTAATTAAGATTAGTTTGCAGCAAAATATGTTATGAATTACTCACAGGAGCTCCAAAATATCTAAGAATAAGAGATGAAATAGCTCAAGGAATGATATACACTATTATCACAGTCCAGTTCAAATATAATAGGCTTGCTGTCCCTTCAGTCTGCTG
Organism: Anableps anableps; assembly: GCA_014839685.1. NCBI lineage: Eukaryota > Metazoa > Chordata > Actinopteri > Cyprinodontiformes > Anablepidae > Anableps > Anableps anableps. Next base: position 1,284,775 of record CM026073.1, read on the forward strand.
CAGCCAGAGACTGGAATGTTCTACACCAAACCCCAAAGCAGGACACATTCATCCAAGGCAGCTTTTCAAGACATGTCTTTGTATTTTAAAGACATCATAAACACATCAAAGAGTTACCGATTGTGAAACAACTGTACATGCCACAGAAATACGACATTTTGATGCTCAATCAACAGAAGGAAACGGGGTTGTGTCCAACTGCATTTACTTCCTGCCCCCATCTGCATTTCGTGAAGTCGATACTACATCATCTGAAACCCAGCAATATACATGTGTAGTGCTTTGCTGCTCAAAAACAATGACTGAGACTGAACTGTTTGGATATTATTTTCCTGATAATCAGTTGGTGCCCCTACTTGGTAAATTGCCCTCAGAATTATTTATAGTTATTTATAGCCAAACCAAACCTATTGCTGCACAACAACTGTCTAAACTATAGAGCAAGTGTCCTCAAATCCATTCCTCGAGGTGCTGCAACTTTTAGATGTGTCCCTGGTCCAACACACCTGAATCAAATGGTTGAATCACCTCCTCACTGCAGTTAAGTTCTCCAGAGTCCTGCTGATGACCTGATTATTTGGCTCAGGTGTGTTGAAGCAGAGACAATCTAAAAGCTGCAAGGCACCGGCCCTTGAGGCCTGGAGTTGAAAACCCTTGTCATAGAGTGTTTATAGTAGAGTAGAACAATTATTTCTTAAAAACAGACTAAAATTACAAAGTTATAAATTACAGATGACTGAAAATCTATAAATACAGTAAAGTCCTCCAGGTTATTGGAAGATGTATCTGTACAAAAAAAAACAAACCTCGAAAGACTTGCTCTGTGTATTAAATACCACAGGTTATAGCTCACTTTTTTTTCTTTAACTTTCACTCTTGAAATGTAATGAGGGCCATATTAGAACATATTACATTTTGCTTATCAAGATCAATGTTAAATAATTAACAGTAGAGTCCAACTTAGTATTTGAGAAATGTGATAGATTTTTATATAAATAATTCAATTAGCCTAAAGTAGCACTGTTGTCATGGTTAATTGTTTACACTGTGAGCACAAGTATTTTGACCAAATCATATTTTTTAGACATTTTTTTTCTAACTCCAAGCTGGATAAACTTGAATGCTTAATGGATTTAAGCATAGCAGGTGCTGTATATATGTGTAATTAGGGAGGGTCATGCATATTATTAGGAACCTTCTTTTCTTTAGGTAAAATGAGCCATAAAAGAATTTAATTGACTCTGAAAAGTCAAAAATGACCAAAAGTCTCCAAGAGGGACGCAGAACTCTGGAAATTGTTCAGATATTGGGGCCTGATCACAGAACCAGGGCTGTTGTAAACATTTATTTTAGTAATCGAGTAATCTATCAGTTATTCTGACAATTAATCGAGTAATTGAATAAAAAAATTGATAAAATAAGATATTGACAAATTCTGCCATAACAGCTGTATTAATATTGACTATCTGTATCAATCCAAATTTTCATCTGTTCATCCCTAACAATTAATTTTCTGTAGCTTAGAAATTGAACCTGTAAAAATAATAGCTCGTTTTTTAAGTCAACCTGGACAAAAATTACACAAAAATCTGAATTTTTATGCAGTATAATAATTAAAATAAAAAAGAAGCAGTCTGACAAAGACTTTTAAAAAATCCTCCAGTCTTTAATTTCTGTATTCACCTTCAGTCAGTTTATAGGTACATTTCATAAGCAACTATGTGACCTGTGAAAAATGCTTTTGTTTCATTTTCAGAAGTTTATTTCTTCCACTTCCTAAATGGAAACGCAAAACTCTTTTTGAATTTTTGTTAAGGAAGACCTATATCCAAAATATATATTTCATAATTTTACAGTCAGTTTTTTGAGGAAGACCCAGATAAAAACACAGCTAGACATTCTTCATCTGAAGACTATTTTTCTCTCATAGCTCGACCATTTTCATCTCTTTAAATAGCTCTCTCCAAAATGCCACCTGCCGAACTCTTTATTTGTTGAAATAAAGATATGTGAAAACAAAAGAAGAGCTGTGATTTTAAGTCTTGGTGAACAAAAACCAAATTTCATAGTCAAAGTTTCCCCTTTAATATGACACTGTTAAAGTTTTGAATCAACAAAGATGGGCTGATAATGCAAATTACACTGGGTCTTAAAAATGCCTAATACTGACGTGAAAATTTACAATCTTGTTACAAAACTATAAACTAAAATGTGAAAATATTAAAAGAAAATAGAGAAAACATGTTCATTTGTGAAAATACAAGGAGACTATTCCATAAAATCTAAAAATATAGAAATAGTTGAAAGATGAGAGAAAAATAGTCTTGAAATTTCATCTGAATCTCCAAAAATCTACAGTAAAATTTAAAAATAGTCCCTTAAGAAATAAAGTTTGAATTGCTTAACTAAAAATTCTCAGTCAACAAAATTCAAGTGTTTATTTTATTACATTTTCCTCTCCCATTTTTTAAAAATAATTTTGTTCCTTTGGTGCAGTATCTGGTTGTTTTCATTCCTAGAAATAATGTGATTGGATTAAAAAAGACTTGTCTGTGATTGGATAGTGGTTTGGTTCATTTACATACAATTAAAGTGCAAGCTCAGAGAAACGGAGCCAAAGACCGAGCGAAGCGAGCAGAGAAACGGAGCCCTGCCCAAGCAGAGAGCAGGCTGAGTGAAAGTTGTCGAGAGTTGAGCAAGTGCCAGAGCACTATTGAGCAAGCGTTTGTGAGATTTAAATGCACACAAATCTAATTATTGTTCATTCATGTAGACATGTGCACCCAGATCAGCCTCACTGCACGCGCAGATTGGGCCCCTGTGTGCTCGACCTGGTGCCACAAAAATCACGCCATAACCGGGAAGGTATGAAACTTATTTTCCGGTTCGTCCGTAAAGCTACACTTGCACTCAGCATCAGCTGGAGTGCAGCCCGCTGTGTTCCGTCTATCTGCAATTGTGTATCTGCTCCACCTGTACACATACACCTGCCGCATACTTCGCCGCTGTTCCCTCCAAACCACCCACTGGGCTGTAGCTTCGGGAGGTCATCCAATGAAAAAAGGCTGTCGTATTTCATGCGCTGTGCCAGTCAATTTAAAGACGTCTACTGATCCCCCGAAAAACAATGAAAACCCAGACCTGTCCAAGGAAAACAGGACACTTGGTCACCCTATGTTGTGCTAATAGCACTTAGCATTCGTCAACAACTTATTGGCGAAAAAGAGAGCGCTGCGCAACACTAATAATTATAAATCGTAAAAACATAATTTAATGAAGCTTCAAGGCAGATAATTTGCCTCGAGGAATGTTAATAATCGAGGTACTCGAATCATTTGATGAATCATTTACAGCCCGACACAGAACCATCAAACGTTTTGTTTCAAATAGTCAACGGGATTGCAAGAAACATGTTGAGAAAAAGAAAATGCAAATTAACTGCCAAGGATTTAAGAATCAAAGGTGGAGCTACCAGGAACCCGTTATCTTCCAGATATATCATATTCCATAACTGCAACCTACCTGGAGTACCTAGGAGTACAATATATTCCGAACTCAGAGACATGACCAAGGTGAGGAAGGCAGAAACCCGATCACCATATAAGCTGAAGCGTTTAGACTGGGCCAAAAAATACCTGAAAACAGATCTTGCAAAAGTTTTATGGATGAAATGAGAGAGACTCTTGACAGACCAGATAGATGAGCCGGTGGGTGGATCAGTAACAGGCACAGAGCTCCACTTCAAGTCAGACACCAGCAAGGTGGAGGTGGGGTACTGGTATGGGCTCATATTATTAAAGTGTAACTAACCTCCCCTGTGAAAGCATAACCCTGCCCCTCACACATTATGAAAAATTCTAGCAAAGTGGGTGGAGCCCAGAGACACTGAGAGGCACTGCGCCGGCAGAGTCTGGAGATGACAGGAGGCGGTAAGCGGGGCTGGGGCCAGAAAGAACAAAGATCTTTTGCTTCTTATAAACTTTCTGGCTATATTTGCGACTTTTTAATCAAAAAAACAAACAAGTGACAAATCTAGTAACTTTTTTCTGTGTTGTTGGACACTTTTATGGCGACAACACTTTGGAGCTCAGCTGCAGCCCTGCTGTGTCATGAGTAAGCAGAGAGCTGCGGTGAGCACTTCCTGCTTCCCAAGCACTGCAATCAGTCCTGCAGTTTACCATCAATAGTCAGAGCAGAGGAGACCCATTCCACTCTGTGTCCACACTGTAAATAAATCACACTAAGCTGGGTAACGCTATCAATCAGTGCTCGCTGTGGTCACACCCGGCTCGCTACTCCAACTCCTGACTCGCCACCGGGCAGGCGGGGCTGTGTGTCAGAGTGAGATGGTTTTATAGCCAAACGCAGGGCTGTGACGTTGTGTACTGGCTGTACTGCTGTGACAATAAGAGAATTCAGCTGCCTAAGAACTGAGACAGTTTTAGGCAAGATATTGCCGAACTAAACAAATTTACACAAGAATATAAATATTCGTACAGAAACATAAAGATAGAATCCTAAATAACCTATTTAGACAGTTTATCAGCAAAAAGTTGATTTGGGGGTTAGTTACACTTTAAAGATGAGCTGGTTGGACTGTTTCAGGTTGAAGATGAGCTCAAAATCAGCTCTCAAACCTGTTGCCAGTTTTTAGAAGACACTCTCTTGAAGCAGTGGGACAGGAAGAAATCTGCATCTTTCAAAAAGACTATTATTTTTACGCAGGACAGTGCTCCATCACATGCATCCAAGTACTCCTGTGTGGCTAATCAGTGATTAGCACCAGATGTGCTGTTAGCATGTTTGAAAGGCAGGTGCAAACTGGCACACAAAAATGTCTGCGTTCACTAAGGCATAGATACAGTGACAGAAGACATTACTTGTCAAAATATGTGGAACGTTTAAAAAAATATAAAATGAAAATAATACATAATAGATTAGAAATATCCACCAGCAATGCAAATTTTAAGATGGAGGGTTGCCAAATAATTCCAGCCCAACATCTCTTTAAAGTAAAACACTGTTATGTCTGTATGTGCTGTAGGAGTGCATCTAGTCAGAAAAGGTGGGAATGATTATTTTTGTCAGCTTCATGTTCCACAGGTTGTGTGGGCAAAAGACGACTGACATGACATGTTAATGCAGCCAGACTGCTGTCCATCTTTATGCAATTACATAAAACCTGAGCATAAAAAAAGCTCCATCAGATATACGGTTATTTTATTTATAGAGTTGTACATACAACTGTGCATTAGACTGGGTACACCAACAGCAACAAGCATTTGGCTTGCACTTCATTTTAGCATCTTCAGCAGCAATCTCATTCCATCATCATAATGTGAGTAAGCTGCTTTCCCTGGAGCTCCCCCACAAACAGGCACTGTACTTCGGGGCACAACATACTTTAAACAGTGCTGTCTTTACCGGAACAGCGCCAATACCATATTTTACATCTCAGCATATTGGCTTGTGCTTATATTAAATGCCACTGTCTATGGCATCAAATCCCAATAAAATACACTGGAGTTTGTGGCTGACGTGACAAAATATGAAAAACTTTGAGCAATATGAACACTTATAATAATAATAATAATACATTGGCAATCCATAATATTTCAAGTATAGACTTCATACAGTCGCATAAACAGTTAGGCTATTTTTTTAATATGTATATCTGATATTAAGTTTTTTTGCAGCGGCTAATGTGAGAAGTTGAACATCTAAGTTGTCCTTTCTCAGCAAAGTTTGTATGAAGTTCATCTACACTTGACTTCACACACACTTACAATTAACACAGTATATGCTTGAATACACACACACTTGGAAATTAATTCATTGCATGCATGAATACATACACATGCCACACATTTCTGCTTCAGCACACACATTGACACATCCATGACACCCAGTCCACTCCTAACACTTTCATGGCAGCACACACAATTAAGTTGGACTTGTATGCTCACTGGTGTACAGTGACAACTCAGAAATATAGTGTGACATTATTGGAAAAATGTCAAGGCTTTGTTTGTGGAGAAATAGCAACGGAGGCACTGACATGTCATCCTGTGGTTTTAGTTAAAGGCTGAAGCTCTCCTTTAAGCTCTGTTCAACACATCCCATTACATTTAAACTCACATTTGGGATTGCAGATGTAAGATCATACAATAACATCCTTGACTGCTGCCAATTTAGATACTGCAAGCGTTAACAGTTGATGCTTTGATATGAAAGCCTTTAGTTGGAAAAAAATATCATCTAAAAATCATGATTTGTTTTTTTTTTTCTGTCACTGTTTGTGAAATCTGGTTCTTGATCTTGGTTTATAGAGAAAAAACAGCAGTAATTAGGACACACTTTCAGTAATTATGGCAAATTTTGGGTGTGGGGTCCAGTGAAGGAGTGAAAGGCATAAAATCTCTGGAAGGTTTCTGATCCATTACAAAGTGGTCTCCCTGAATAGGCAAAGCAGATACATAAATGTGCATATTAAGTATAGATGTTGCGCATCGATGGAGCATTATACAAAACAACTGTAAAAATATCTGTTTACAGTTTCGCCTCTTTATGTATCTGATATTCTTGTAAATGTAGCATGTTCTCCAGCATGTTTCAGAGCAAGAGTGGGACCATTTGGAAACACTGCTAATACCTCCCAGTTGTGTCACTGCTATGGTGTCACTTCTACATACTGATGGTAGTATTATTATCATCTCTCTGATCATGTACTATACAACTATTGTGTCAGCTCTGAGGTATAAATTTAAAAATACTTTATTAAGGGAAGTTAGACAAAACAAAAAAAATAAACAAAGCTAAGGGCCCAATTGGAAGGTGAGAAAAGCAGGTTCCCAAAACAAATCTATAGAAAAGACATGAAACTCTAGAATTTAAAGATGTTGTATCGTCATGTGTGTTGTCAGGGATTTTCTTTGACAGCATGACAGGCACACACCAGCCAGGTGAAGCTCAATGAAGCCTTGGAGTCTTCTAGCGAATCTGTTACAAAAGGGTTTGTTTCTCAAAGCTTCATGTGGTCAAAGATGGTTTGAGAGTCACATGGTAAAGATAGTATTATCATTTAGTAAAACACTTAAGACTTTCTTGCAATAGCCATGGAAATAGAATATCTTGAGGTTCTCAAACTAGAGCTGCAGCTTGTTGGAGTAGCTCTGTTAAGGCTCCCACATACTAGGGCATACTGTGTGTATTCTGTGACCCGTGCGGACTCTACGCAAGCTGTTTGCTGACAATTGAGATTTCATAGTCGAGTATACTGATTAACTACATTTGACATCTCATGACAAATTCCATCATTTCCCAAAATCTGAATGGATACTAGCACCTTTGATGAGCTATTTGGGGACCTAGCCCTATTTCTTCTCTACCAGGGAAGCCAACAGACACCTGTCAGTGCAGCACAGACTGGTGATCACACTGCGCATCCTTGCAACTGGTTGCACTATCTGTCAACCTAATCAGCTCAGTGTTGCATACAAAAGAGTTTGATGTGCACATGAACAGCTTACTGTGCAACACCAAGTACATGTATGTGGTCGCAAAAATGTATCTGCGCGTTGATGTCTGCCGTGTCCGGCAGACATCAGCCTTTTGTATGTATTGAGTCAGCCTTGAGTATTCACAGACCTCTGCAGAGGGAAGTACGCCTGAGTGTGTGGAAGCCTTTAGATTGTTTACAAATTATTCTTTTAAAAACTTGGTGTTTCGTTTTTCTTGTTGGAAAAATAATTTTTTTGAGAAATTTTTCATTCTCATTTTGGAGTTATTGTGATGCATGACCATAACAAGAGAAAAGTATCTTAACAACTGAGAACATGCAGTCAACATAGTTATTTCTCAAATACCCAGTGAGCTAAAAAGGACATGTTGTGGATGCCAAGCAGAACCAAAATAGATAGAGAGAGAAGGACAATGCTCAAACCTTCACTTCCGTTGATCACAATGGGTATTTTGAGATCTCTCCAAAACAGCGTTAATCAACTTGCTGAATGTTCAATGTTGAATTTATTTTATGAAAATGTCAGGAATACATACAATTTCTTTGCGACACATGCTCTTGGCACAGGAGATATCCATCCATTGTCTTCCGTTTATCTGAGAATTGGGCGCAGATGCAACAGGTCCAGGAGGGAACCCCAGACATTCTTCTTCACAATGACATCCTCTGGCTCATTTTGGGTGATCCGAAGGCATTCTCAGGCCAGACAGTACATATATAGGTCCTCCAGAGAGTTTTACGTCTTCCCTGTGGTCTCCTTCCAGTGGTACATGCCTGGAAAACCTCAGCTTCCAGAGGGACATCCAGATCAAATGCCCAAACTGCCTCATCTGACTCTTTTAGATCATTTGGATGCAGGGAAGAAGAGGCTGTACTTTGAGATCCTCATCCTATCTCGCCCTATCTCATGACCATAGATGAGGGTTGGAATGTAGACGGACCGGTAAATCGAGAGCATTGCTTTTTGGCTCAGCTCTCTTCACCACAATAGACCAGAGGAGGGACCACATTACTGTAGACAAAGCCCCAATCCTTCAGGTCCATCTCCTGGTCCATCCTAACATCACTCATGAACAAGACACCAAGATACTTGAACCTGAGGCAGAGACTGACCCCCAACCAAGAAGGAGCAGTTCACGTGTTTCCAGTTGAGAACCATGGCCTCAGACTTAGAGGACATGATTCTAATTTCAGGAGTAAAGTCTCATTTTCTGTCAGGCATTCACACTCCCATGACCTCCTGATGGCAAAGACAAAAAAGTTTTCTCTCTTTGAATGCAGTTAGATTGTTGAGCTGCATATGCAAGAATATGTGTAATATTTTTATATACATCTGTCTATCAATCTATAGATCAGTAGTGTTATTGCACAAAAATGACAAAGAACAAAGCCAGTTCTAAATCAAATCTACATGAGCCAAATTTAACTGTCTCAGAGCGCATAGTAACTAATTACTTTTACTTAGTTACATTTACATGAGTAACTTTTTGGAAAAAATGTACTTTTAGGAGTAGCCTTACTACATCATACTTTTTCTTGTGTGATATTACTATGAAGTATCTCTACTCTTACTTGAGTAAAACTTCTGGAAACTCTACCTGCTGTGAGTAACTTCACTAAATGACGAATAAACACATTTTAACCAAAATGTACCAGATACAGACACACACCTGCTGTTTATGTTGAAGTGAGAATTCTTGTTTGAACACCAGCTTTGTTGATCTGATGTTAGTTTTTATCTGTTGAGCTTGATGAGACATTTGAAGGTCAGAAAGATACAGTAAACACAGTATGTTGCCACTTCCAGTGGCAACATACTGTGGCAACATACATGTGCATTACGTTCTCTATCAGTTTAAAATGTTTCATATAAAAAAAAAGTTGGAAGAGGATTTATTTTGCCTTAATTTGTTATTATGTAATTTTATTACTTATTTATTTTCATTTTAGTCTTTAAAATACCAAACCTGCACAAAACTTTATACTTTTTGTCTTTCTGATTACATCATTTTAAAATATTAAATCAGATGTTCTGGTCAATTAGTCAGTACTTGAGTAACCTTTTTACCAAATACGTTTTTACGCTTACTTGAGTAATTTTTTGGATGGATACTTCTTACTTTTACTTGAGTAAAAATATGTTGAATTAATGCTATTCTTACTTGGGTACAATTTTGGGACCTCAACCCACCCCCGCTTGTGGGTAATTCATGCTTCATAGTTTCTGCTATTTTTTTTTTTTTTTTTTTTTTTTTTTTTTTTTTTTTTTTTTTTAGGTCTATGCTCATAATTTATTGTTGTGTTCTCCTCCTCCTTCTCTGAATATTTTTTCCTCTCATGATCGACTGTGTTTTTATTTCTGTTATGGTCTTGCCATATTCTGTTCAATTTCCTGTATTAATTGTTGATCAATAACTTTTGCATCTGAGGTTTAGGAGATAAATACACTCATTTTATTTGTTACCTGGATAGTTAGCCAACTGCAGGGCAGAGCTCTATCTGATGGTGGAAGAGAGAAGAGAGTAGGTGTTCACATGCTGCACCCAGCGCCTCTGAGTCTATGTGAGTGCTTTGTAAGCAGCGCTCACGGCAAAAGAAGCACTGAGCAGGCTGCGTTATGCACGCATGTGTGTGTTTGGAGGAGGGAGTGTGGGGCGATGTGGGGAAGCTCGTGCCACCCTAGACAAGAAGCTGCCTTGGGTGGCTGTACATGTCGCCCATATCAGAAACTGCTACTGAGTTCAGGTATGTACCAAACTCTGGGGAAAAGTCCAGGTATGCCAAGGGGTAAAATTTAGAAAATTTTGCTTACTGCTGAGTACCGGCCACCTTAAAGCACTGGTTATGGAACAAAAAAGTTTTACCGGCCCTGAGCCAAAGGATCCAACTGGCTGTCCTTCAAGACATGACACAATCCTCGGCCCAAGTAAAGCTCGTCACTGGTGGCAATTGCAGTCCCATAACCATCAGATGGCATCTGTGAGAGAAGGGTTTTAAGAACAAATAACGTCTTCAAAGGCCTCGTCAAAGTTAAAAGCACCAAACATAGGACATTGAAAAGTGGGAGAAAGTTTTATTCTCTGATGAATAAACATTTAACTTTGATGGTCCTGATGGCTTCCAAGGTTATTGGCATGACAAGGAGATCCCACCTGAGATGTTTTCTACATGGGAGGCTTTTTCCTTCAATGGAACAATGGAGCTTCAGGTTGTGCAGAGACATCAAACAGCGGCTGGCTGTGTGGAGATGTTGCAGGGGGCATCCCTCATGACTGAAGGCCATCGTCTATCTGCAGTTCTGCTTACTCTGGCAACACAAGACAACACAAGTAAACATAAAATTCAGTTTTTAAATGAAGGTTTTTATTATTAAGGGAGAAAATAAATCCAAACCTACATGGCACTGTGAGAGCTTTCCTTAACTTTAATAGCTGTTTTGGAAAACACCGGCATGTGAAAAATCTTCAGACATTACAGAAAAAAGAAAGACTAATCTCTTTCCATACACTAATCTGGCAGAAACCGGAGTAGCTGCTTTTGTGGTCATGCTTTCAGTCTGACATCTGATACATCTGATCAGAGGGCCTTTAAGATCTGAGATTCACCTTTGTATTCACCATGGTCATGGATAAAATACAGCCTGTTTTTTTGTGTTAAAGTGCATCAACAGTAATAATTGATTCAGTTAATTAAAAAGCTCTTGGTGTGTTAATTGTTCAAAGAAGTTGATTACTATTATTTTTGATAACACCTTTCTAATTAACATCTGTTCACTACTTGCTACATGTATCCTTCAGTCCGTCTATGTCATCTTATCATTTGCAGAAAAATAATCTGATGTGAGGGTCAGTGATTTTGACAGAGATTTTGTAGGTGCTTGCATCATTCATCTTGTTTATTGGGTTTAATTGTCTTTTGTAATTTAACAACAGCTTTATGATCACAAACAGGTAGATGAGACAATGTGTGTATTGTCTGTGCCTGTTGTTCTTTTCTGTCTTTAATGAGCCAGCTTGTACCGTTAATATCATCTGTGTTGTTTCTTCAGTTCACACGTTTCTAATGACCAGCTGCTCTATGTGTGAGTGTGAGCCAGTACACACAAACACACACGCATGCACACGCACACACACAAACCCACCCATACACAGACACACACACATACCATCCATGCACATACAGAGATGGAGTTACATCTTGTTCTAACCAAAATCTGATTAGCTATTCTTCTATTGAGTATATCTAAATGAATGTTTGCACATACAATTTGGACATAAAAATTGTTGAATTTCTTTCTTATTGTGTCAAACTCCCCTCCTAATATTGAATTTGAATTCAAAATTAAAGTTTTACTGTAAACCCAAGCCTCCATGTAGGCAAAAATTTGTATATAATATGAACAATTTCATTTTCTGCAACCTGCTTCCTCCTTCTCCTCTGACACCAATTCTGTAAAAACTGAACAATTACTTTATAATCCCACAAACTGCACCACTTCTAGACCCTCTTGTGAAATTTTCTGATCTCCTGTTATAATTTAATCTCGAAACTATGTAAACCAAAAACAAAAACCTGGTCTGAGTTGTCCAGATCTCAAGAACCATTACCATCCATTCAAATGATCATGTGAAACCACATACCCTAAAAATTAAACGTGTTCTTCTAAACATACAATCTCCGTCTTCTAAATATTTAAAGGGGTCATGACAACAAATTCCATTTTTCTGTGGTTTTGGGGGTATAATATGATCTGTTGTGCCCTGATGAGACCATGTGAATGTCAAGAGCTGGTATCAGTATCAGCTGGTAAGCCCTGCTCATAGGCAGTCAGCTTTGTTTCTTTGCTCAGAAACGGACGAATCATTATCTTTCTATGTAGGTTATCTTTCTACGTAATTCATATTCTCCAATTAGAGCACACCATCAAGCAAACAGCCTTCCCCTTCTCCCCCAGCTGAGACACCAGCTACTTTAAGGACGTAAGTGGCGCTAGCAAGTCTGGCTACTCCACTTGAGAAGAGGATGGCTACTAAAAAGCAGTTTCTGTCATACAGGTAGAAACATTTCTTAAAGAGCCCATAATATCTCAGCAGCTGAGTGTTGCTGCAAATGACATCATCAGAGGGTTGATCACAGCTCCTGTGTTTTCAAGGCCCGGCCATGTTCCCACATTCCTGCCCATATTCAAGCACCCACAATTGTGAGGAACTGCCAGTGGAGATAGACCTACCTTGGCTACAACCGAACCAGACAAACTGGCTAGAGTGAGACTTCACAATGGAGAAAAGGGTTTTGTTGTGTTTTCTTCCTCGTTAGTGAAGTTCACAATGAACCACACATGCTTCTGTCATACAGCTGCCTTCTGAATTGTAAATTTACGGTTCCGACTTCTTCCTCAGAACAGTGTGTGCTACAGGAATGAACTCATTCTTGGACCCAGTGGACAACTGCACAACAGCTAACACATACATAAATGTACCAAACAGAAGGTGACAGGATACAGAACCCGCAACTGTGTCTTTCAAAACAAATTATACAGCATGAACACATGACACAAAAAAAATCATAAAACAAGTTAATCTGAGAACATATTGTAACAGGTTTAAGCCACCCTAAATTCCTGCCTCTCCTGGAATTATTACAGCATCTAACAGATAGAAACAGTTCATAATCTGAAATCTGAAACAACGTTTCTGACAAACAATACTGAAAAAGAAGTTTATAATCAAATTGACAGTTATATGATTAAAATAAATAAATAAATAAATTCCTTCACTGTTTTCTTGTCAGGCTTTAGACCACGCCACAGCACTGCTGTAGTTAAAGTGCTGATTGATAGATTTGATAGATATCTAAACAGTGATGGATCAAAAAAAAATTTACTTGGTATCTATCTATCTATCTATCTATCTATCTATCTATCTAAAAAAAATAAAAAAATTCCCTTCTCACCCTCCACGGGTGGTCTTTCCCAACCTCTGAGCTCGGGTCCTCTACCAGAGGCCTGGGAGCTTGAGGGTTCTGCGTAGTATCTTGGCTGTGCCGAGAACTGCGCATTTCTGGACTGAGATGTCTGATGTTGTTCCTGGGATCTGTTTTAGCCACTGCTCCAGCTTGGGGGTGACTGCCCCGAGGGCCCCGATGACCACAGGCACCACTGTGGTCTTCACCTTCCAGGCCTTCTCCAGTTCCTCTCTGAGGCCCTGGTATTTCTCCAGTTTCTCGTGTTCCTTTTTCCTGATGTTGCAATCGCTTGGTATTGCTACATCCACCACAACGGCTTTCCTCTGTTGTTTATCCACCACCACGATGTCCGGTTGGTTCGCCATTACCATTTTGTCTGTCTGGATCTGGAAGTCCCACAGGATCTTAGCTCGGTCATTCTCCACCACCTTTGGGGGTGTGCCCCACTTTGATCTCGGGGCTTCCAGTCCATATCCTGCACAGATGTTTCTGTACACTATGCCCGCCACTTGGTTATGACGTTCCATGTATGCTTTCCCTGCCAGCATCTTGCACCCTGCTGTTATGTGTTGGACTGTCTCAGGGGCCTCCTTGCACAATCTACACCTTGGATCTTGTCTGGTGTGGTAGATCTGAGCCTCTATTGCTCTGGTGTTTAGGGCCTGTTCCTGTGCAGCCAGGATGAGTGCCTCTGTGCTGTCCTTGAGTCCAGCTTTTTCCAGCCATTGGTAGGATTTCCTGATATCAGCCACTTCAGTTATTTGTCGGTGGTACATCCCATGTAGGGGCTTATCCTCCCATGATGGTTCCTCCAGCACCTCATCCTCTGGTCCCCATTGTTTGAGACATTCGCTGAGCACATCGTCGGTTGAGGCTTTGACCTTGATGTATTTATGGATCTTGGATGTTTCATCCTGGACAGTGGCTCTCACACTCACTAGTCCTCTGCCTCCATCCTTACGGCTCGCGTATAGTCTCAGGATGCTGGATTTAGGGTGGAACCCTCCATGCATGGTTAGTAGTTTCCGAGTTTTAACATCCATGGTCTTTATCTCTTCCTTTGGCCAGCTTATTATTCCTGCAGGGTATCTGATTACTGGCAAGGCATAGCTGTTTATCGCACGGATCTTGTTCTTGCCGTTAAGCTGGCTTCTCAGGACTTGCCTTACTCGTTGGAGGTATTTGGCCGTGGCTCCTTTCCTTGTGACCTCATCGAGGCTGCCATTTGCTTGTGGTATTCCCAGGTACTTGTAACTGTCCTCAATGTCTGCTATTGTTCCCTCTGGGAGTGAGACCCCTTCTGTGTGGATGACCTTCCCTCTCTGTGTAACCATCCGACCACACTTCTCTAGTCCGAATGACATCCCAATGTCAGTGCTGTAGATCCTGGTGGTGTGGATCAGTGAGTCGATGTCTCGTTTGCTCTTAGCGTACAGCTTGATGTCATCCATGTAGAGGAGGTGACTGATGGTGGCTCCGTTCTTGAGTCGGTATCCGTAGCCAGTCTTGTTGATGACTTGGCTGAGGGGGTTCAGACCTATGCAGAACAGCAGTGGGGACAGAGCGTCTCCTTGGTATATGCCACATTTGATGGACACTTGTGCAATTGGCTTGTAGTTGGCTTCAAGGGTGGTTTTCCACATCCCCATCGAGGCTGCAATGAAGGCTCTTAGAGTCCTGTTGATGTTGTACATCTCTAAGCATTCAATGATCCAAGTGTGTGGCATTGAGTCATAGGCTTTCTTGTAATCAATCCAAGCCGTGCACAGGTTGGTGTGTCGGGTTTTGCAGTCTCGGGCGACTGTTTGGTCTACCAGGAGTTGGTGTTTGGCTCCTCTGGTATTTATGCCGATGCCCTTCTGTGCTGTACTCATGTATTTATCCATGTGCCCACCTATCTTAGCTGCTATGATGCCTGACATGAGCTTCCATGTTGTAGAGAGACAGGTTATTGGCCGATAGTTGGATGGGACCGAACCCTTTGAGGGATCCTTCTGGATCAGGATTGTGCGCCCTTCAGTTAACCATTCAGGGTGAGTCCCACTTTGTAGCAGCTGGTTCATTTGAGCTGCCAGTCGCTCATGGAGGGCAGTGAGTTTCTTTAGCCAGTAGGCATGGATCATGTCAGGACCTGGTGCTGTCCAGTTTTTCATACCTGAGACTCTTTCTTGGACATCTGCCACTGTGATAGTTACTGGGGCTTGCTCAGGGAGGTTGCTGTGGTCATCTCGTAGAGAGATTAGCCACTGTGCATTGCTGTTGTGGGTCGCCTCCCTTTCCCATATGCCTTTCCAGTACTGTTGGGTCTCCAGCCTTGGTGGGTCTGCTCTGTTGTTATTACCCTGCCATTGAGAGTACACTTTAGCTGGTTGGGTGGAGAAGAGCCGGTTAATCCTCCTGGCTTCATTTTCTCTCGTGTACCTCTTTAGGCGACTGGCCAAGGCTTGGAGCCTTTGTTTGGCAGTTTCGAGCGCTTCAGGTATGGGCATCTGGCTGTACCGCTTGGGTACTGGTCTTTTGATTGCACCTCTTTGGAGCTCTGACAATTGGCTCACTTCCCTCCTTGTTACCTTGATTTTAGCCTCTAACCGTCTTTTCCATGGTGGGTATTGAATCTCATGGTTGCTCCTATAGCCGAGCATCTCAAGGATCACTGATGCTGAGTTGTACACCAGCTCATTGGTTTCCGTTATGGTGTTGGTAGGGATCGTTCTCAATGCTGCATTCACATCTTCAATGAGACTTTCTGATGGTACTTCACTCAGCCGTTGTAATTGGCATCGGGATTGCCTGGTGTTCATTCGGGCCATGATCCTACCTCTCAGGTCAGTTGCTGCCTCGTTCAGCTGTGATGGTTCGTTCATTATTGGGGCTGCATACCCAATCTGCGGGTGGGGAGTTGAAGCTAACTCCCCTCTGACCTGGCGTCCTGGCTCCCCCTTGCCGTAGCATTTGTGTTGTACCTCGTCTATCTCAAGTTGTGACAGCATTTGCCGTTTGCGGATGTTGGAACACTGAGCTACTAGTTGTTTGGCAGTTAGTGTTGAATGGGGATGTCGACGTAACCATTCCTCCCGCATTCTTTGCATGTAACCCCTCTGACTAGGGTTACTTGAGTAGTAGCATTCCAACAGATCCAAGTTTTCACCTCTCGCCCAATTCCGTCTTGTTCCAGTAACCCATTTTTCGTGAAGGTGCCCTGGTTCCCCAGCACCTGACGCAGACCTTGTTTGGCCGGGCGACGTCTGAGCCGGCATGGCGTGTATTCCTTTATCACTCATCATGAGGTAGGCAGTAGCGCGAAGGATCTTGCCTAAGGACCCACACTGGATATCTCAACCAAGCGACCCGGCCTGGATTCGAACCCCGGTCTCCCGGGTGAAGGTCGGGTGACTTACCCATTGAGCTACCCAGCCGCTAATCTATCTATCTATCTATCTATCTATCTATCTATATATATATATATATATATATATATATATATATATATATATATATATATATATATATATATATATATATATATATATATATAAGGCAAGTCCTGAGAAGCCAGCTCAATGGCAAGAACAAGATCCGTGCGATAAACAGCTATGCCTTGCCAGTAATCAGATACCCTGCAGGAATAATAAGCTGGCCAAAGGAAGAGATAAAGACCATGGATGTTAAAACTCGGAAACTACTAACCATGCATGGAGGGTTCCACCCTAAATCCAGCATCCTGAGACTATATGCGAGCCGTAAGGACGGAGGCAGAGGACTAGCGAGTGTGAGAGCCACTGTCCAGGATGAAACATCCAAGATCCATAAATACATCAAGGTCAAAGCCTCAACCGACGATGTGCTCAGCGAATGTCTCAAACAATGGGGACCAGAGGATGAGGTGCTGGAGGAACCATCATGGGAGGATAAGCCCCTACATGGGATGTACCACCGACAAATAACTGAAGTGGCTGATATCAGGAAATCCTACCAATGGCTGGAAAAAGCTGGACTCAAGGACAGCACAGAGGCACTCATCCTGGCTGCACAGGAACAGGCCCTAAACACCAGAGCAATAGAGGCTCAGATCTACCACACCAGACAAGATCCAAGATGTAGATTGTGCAAGGAGGCCCCTGAGACAGTCCAACACATAACAGCAGGGTGCAAGATGCTGGCAGGGAAAGCGTACATGGAACGTCATAACCAAGTGGCGGGCATAGTGTACAGAAACATCTGTGCAGGATATGGACTGGAAGCCCCGAGATCAAAGTGGGGCACACCCCCAAAGGTGGTGGAGAATGACCGAGCTAAGATCCTGTGGGACTTCCAGATCCAGACAGACAAAATGGTAATGGCGAACCAACCGGACATCGTGGTGGTGGATAAACAACAGAGGAAAGCCGTTGTGGTGGATGTAGCAATACCAAGCGATTGCAACATCAGGAAAAAGGAACACGAGAAACTGGAGAAATACCAGGGCCTCAGAGAGGAACTGGAGAAGGCCTGGAAGGTGAAGACCACAGTGGTGCCTGTGGTCATCGGGGCCCTCGGGGCAGTCACCCCCAAACTGGAGCAGTGGCTAAAACAGATCCCAGGAACAACGTCAGACATCTCAGTCCAGAAATGCGCAGTTCTCGGCACAGCCAAGATACTACGCAGAACCCTCAAGCTCCCAGGCCTCTGGTAGAGGACCCGAGCTCAGAGGTTGGGAAGACCACCCGTGGAGGGTGAGAAGGGAATTTTATATATATATATATATATATATATATATATATATAAAATTAATTCAACAAGACGGAATTGGGCGAGAGGTGAAAACTTGGATCTGTTGGAATGCTACTACTCAAGTAACCCTAGTCAGAGGGGTTAAATGCAAAGAATGCGGGAGGAATGGTTACGTCGACATCCCCATTCAACACTAACTGCCAAACAACTAGTAGCTCAGTGTTCCAACATCCGCAAACGGCAAATGCTGTCACAACTTGAGATAGACGAGGTACAACACAAATGCTACGGCAAGGGGGAGCCAGGACGCCAGGTCAGAGGGGAGTTAGCTTCAATTCCCCACCCAGAGGTTGGGTATGCAGCCCCAATAATGAACGAACCATCACAGCTGAACGAGGCAGCAACTGACCTGAGAGGTAGGATCATGGCCCGAATGAACACCAGGCAATCCCGATGGCAATTACAATGGCTGAGTGAAGTACCATCAGAAAGTCTCATTGAAGATGTGAATGCAGCATTGAGAACGATCCCTACCAACACCGTAACGGAAACCAATGAGCTGGTGTACAACTCAGCATCAGTGATCCTTGAGATGCTCGGCTATAGAAGCAACCATGAGATTCAATACCCACCATGGAAAAGACGGTTAGAGGCTAAAATCAAGGTAACAAGGAGGGAAGTGAGCCAATTGTCAGAGCTCCAAAGAGGTGCAATCAAAAGACCGGTACCCAAGCGGTACAGCCAGATGCCCATACCTGAAGCGCTCGAAACTGCCAAACAAAGGCTCCAAGCCTTGGCCAGTCGCCTAAAGAGGTACACGAGAGAAAATGAAGCCAGGAGGATTAACCGGCTCTTCTCCACCCAACCAGCTAAAGTGTACTCTCAATGGCAGGGTAATAACAACAGAGCAGACCCACCAAGGCTGGAGACCCAACAGTACTGGAAAGGCATATGGGAAAGGGAGGCGACCCACAACAGCAATGCACAGTGGCTAATCTCTCTACGAGATGACCACAGCAACCTCCCTGAGCAAGCCCCAGTAACTATCAGTGGCAGATGTCCAAGAAAGAGTCTCAGGTATGAAAAACTGGACAGCACCAGGTCCTGACATGATCCATGCCTACTGGCTAAAGAAACTCACTGCCCTCCATGAGCGACTGGCAGCTCAAATGAACCAGCTGCTACAAAGTGGGACTCACCCTGAATGGTTAACTGAAGGGCGCACAATCCTGATCCAGAAGGATCCCTCAAAGGGTTCGGTCCCATCCAACTATCGGCCAATAACCTGTCTCTCTACAACATGGAAGCTCATGTCAGGCATCATAGCAGCTAAGATAAGTGGGCACATGGATAAATACATGAGTACAGCACAGAAGGGCATCGGCATAAATACCAGAGGAGCCAAACACCAACTCCTGGTAGACCAAACAGTCGCCCGAGACTGCAAAACCCGACACACCAACCTGTGCACGGCTTGGATTGATTACAAGAAAGCCTATGACTCAATGCCACACACTTGGATCATTGAATGCTTAGAGATGTACAACATCAACAGGACTCTAAGAGCCTTCGTTGCAGCCTCGATGGGGATGTGGAAAACCACCCTTGAAGCCAACTACAAGGCACAAGTGTCCATCAAATGTGGCATATACCAAGGAGACGCTCTGTCCCCACTGCTGTTCTGCATAGGTCTGAACCCCCTCAGCCAAGTCATCAACAAGACTGGCTACGGATACCGACTCAAGAACGGAGCCACCATCAGTCACCTCCTCTACATGGATGACATCAAGCTGTACGCTAAGAGCAAACGAGACATCGACTCACTGATCCACACCACCAGGATCTACAGCACTGACATTGGGATGTCATTCGGACTAGAGAAGTGTGGTCGGATGGTTACACAGAGAGGGAAGGTCATCCACACAGAAGGGGTCTCACTCCCAGAGGGAACAATAGCAGACATTGAGGACAGTTACAAGTACCTGGGAATACCACAAGCAAATGGCAGCCTCGATGAGGTCACAAGGAAAGGAGCCACGGCCAAATACCTCCAACGAGTAAGGCAAGTCCTGAGAAGCCAGCTCAATGGCAAGAACAAGATCCGTGCGAGATATATATATATATATATATATATATATATATATATATATATATATATATATATATATATATATATATATATATATATAGACACCATTAGTGACTTACAGACCTCAGTGTCTTGATATACACCTCACTCCACCAATTCTATCCAAAAAGAAAAGGAAAGGTTGATTCCTAGTAAGACGGTCTGTGATGAAGCCGGTGCAGAAAAACAAGTCTGAATGGAACAGTGAGAGTCTTAGCTTTGTTAATGTGGTTACCGTGTCTCACTTTGTTTAGTTTAGTTTGTTTATTTCAAATATACTGACTATCGCATTCAAACACCTTTGATGTTTGGATGCTGAAACAGAGTGAGAAATGTTTACAGAATGATGTCTAAATGATGGTCCAGGGTGGTAATTTCCTGAGGGTTAAAGAACATGGTTAAAAAGAGTATATTGGAAATATACTCTTACAAGACAGTTCACTGAAACTGAAATAACAAGTTAACTAGAACTCAAAACACTGTACTTTAAAGCAGTGCTTTAGGTAGAAAAAAATAAGTGCTGGTACTCTCCTTAATGTCATGTAAACATGGCACAGAAACATGGGTGATATTTTTATATAGATCTGTCTATTCATCTATAACTCTGAAGTTTTGTTGTACAGAAATGACCAAGAACCAAGAACAAAGCCAATTATAAATCAAATCCAAATAAATCAAATTCAAAGTGTCTTGAACATGAAAAATAACACTGAAAAAAAAAACATTTTCATTTTAGTCTCTAAAATACCAAACTCTGCATATAACATTATACTTTTTGTCTGATGACATCGTTTTGAAATATTAAATTAGACATTGTGATCAGTTACTCAGTATTTCAGTAGCCATTGTTCTTACTTGACTAATTTCTTTGATGGATACTTCTTACATGCTATTCTTACTTGAGTAGAATTTTGGCTACCCGCCTCTGCTTGTGGGTAATTCGTGCCTTATAGTTTCTGCCATATTAGTTCTTTCTTTGAGGTCTATTTCATAGTTAATTGTTATGTTTCCCATCCTGAATATTAATTTCCTTTAGATTTGTCCTAACATGATCTACTGTACTTTCACTTCAGTTCAGATCTTGCCATATTCTGTTCAGTCCCCTGTATTTATTAGTTCTTGAAAGGTTTTGCATTTTGTTCTTTGTGAATTTCTATTTAGTTTTCTGAGATTAGTTTTTGCCTTTCTTGGGTTTATTGTTATGGCCTCTTTTGCTTCTCCCAGTAATCCTCACTAATCCCATTCATCTGCGTTGTCTCATCATCCTCATGTGTTTTACCTGATGTGCCACTCAAGCTCTTCTTTTCTTTGCTTATTAAATTTCTCACTAATGCATCTCATCAATGGCTGTCTGTACGTTGGTTCTGTCTCTTCACCATGAAACTTAACGGGCTGCTATAGTCCTTCTGTGTGCTAGCTGGGCATACCAGTTATAGATCAAGAGCGAGCATGCACACTTTTTTTGCCATTTGTACATGCAGAGCTTTGGGCAAGCACTGATGGGGAAACGTAGCCTGACATAACACCTGTTACAACACAGGAAAAGTCCTGTTACACACCAAATGCAAGAAATAAGTTCCATTGTGCTAGGGGCTAAAATTTAGTAGTGGTAATACTGTGTACTGGCCCAGTTAAAGCACCGCTTTAAAGTGATACTCCTCTGCTTCTACAATTTGGTTTTCAACCAAATCAAGAGATTCTGCAGCTCCTTTTGCACCCCCTCCCACATGTCTGTCTCTAGAAGTCATGTGAACAAGCATCTGGAGAGACTGAACCCAAACAAGGCTGCAGGCCCAGATGGTGTCAGCTCCAGAGTCCTGAAGGCCTGTGCAGAGCAGCTCTGTGGGATTCTACAACACCTCTTCAGCCTTAGAATGACCCAGGAGAAGGTCCCATTGTTGTGGAAAGGATCCTACCTGGTTTTGTTTGTTCCAGTACCAAACAAAACTCACCCATCAGTCATCAATGACTACAGACCCGTTGCCCTGACATCCCATATCATGAAGGTCCAAGAGAGACTCCTGTTGGCCCACCTGAGAAAGCAAACCAGCACATATCAGGACTCCCTGCAGTTTGCTTATAGCCATGGAGTTAGAGTTGAAGATGCCATCATACACCTACTTCAACAAACTCACTGTCATCTGGATGATTCAGGCAGCACTGTGAGGATCATGTTCTTGGATTTCTCCAGTACATTTAATACAATTCATCCTGATTAGCTTTGTCATAAACACTAAAAGAGACAAGTGGAGGCCTCACCAATCGCCTGGATCAATGATTACCTGACAAACAGACCACAGTTTGTAAGACTGAAGGACTGTGTTTCTAACCAGATGGTCAGCAGCACAGGAGCACCACAGGGGACTGTACTCTCACCATTCCTTTTCACTCTGTACCCTTCAGACTTCCAGCACATGTCCAACAGGCATAGGCCTTCTGTGATCTACAGAAATACTCAGATGACTCTGCAGTCAGTATTTGGTCAAACCCTATTTCCATCATGGGTGAAGACGTGGAGGTGGTTGAGAAATACAAATACTTCGGTGTTCATCTAGACAACAGACTGGACTGGAGACTCAACAGTGAAGCCGTCTACAAGAAGGGACAGAGCAGACTGGACTTGTTGAGGAAGCTTAAGTCCTTCAAGGTTTGTAGCAAGGTGTTGCGTGTCTTCTATAAGTCTGCTGTTGAGCGTGTCATCTCTTCTGCCGTCATCTGTTGGGGCAGCAGCATCAGAGCCAGGGACCTAAAATAGCTCAACAACCTGATAAAGAATGCTGGTTCTGTTCTGGGGACAGCTGTAGAACCTCTGGAGATGATGGTGCAAAGACAGATTTTACATAAAATCAAGAAAATTATTGCTAACCCTGAACAGCCTCTTCGTGAAACTGTCATAGAAAAACAGAGTGTCTTCACGTGGAGGCTCCTTCAAATTTGTCGTAATACAGACCCCTACAGGAAATCCTTCCTGCCCACAGCCATCACCATCTACAACAACTCTTTAAAAAATTTTGAATTAATGAGTTAAAACAACATTTAATACAAGTATTTTTGAATTGAATTGAATAGATGGCCATCTCCTGAACTTATTCCTTTTAAAGAAAGCTTCTTATGCTTCAAACACGTACTTGCAAAATATCCTTTTATTTAACAGCTCTGAGCCAATGCCACCACAGATCTTCACAAAGACAAAATCCATCTCAGGAAATGCATGAAACCTCACAGCAGGATGAAAAAAACACTGCCCCTCTCTTTGACAGTGAACACCTTTCACTTGTCTAATTGGCCTTAATTCACCCAAAATGAAGAAATAATTAACAGCACAACGTCAGTCACTGCATGCCCCAAGCCCCCTCCTATTATCACTGGGGTCTTGTTAAGCCCTGTGATGAAGTGACAGACAGGAAGTCAGATCATATGTGTCATTATGTCACCTCATCTCCTCTGATCCCATTTCAATTATCAGATCATTTGTGGTCTGTATTTTCAGCATAGACTTCCCAGCAGGTGGTCATGTGCTGCTCTTTCTTGGCAGTTGTTTCAGAGGTTTGCCAATAGAAATCAACACCCTGAAGACGGTTTTCATTAGAGGATGTCAAAATCTCTACATGCAAAAAAAAAGCTTCTGTGATTCTATTGTCTCCTTTCATAAGACACACAAGAGCATTGTAAAAAAGAATGTAATAACATGTCAATTAACTCCTTGTAGTAGCAACCAATGCAAACTAAATAGTGATTATTGAGGGATTAGGGATTTTTCTAACACTACAGTCTTTGGCATCTGTACGATTACTCAGCCACAGTTAAATATGCATTAAGTTAGTGTAACCTGGTCCAAAAATGACATCTTCACTTTCTTTGATTATGTTGCTTCTGCCAAATGACTTTGTTGTATTGTGGAAAACTAATTCAATTCATAATATGTCTGCAAAATGTATGTTTGTGATCTCTGCCATGCATGCCATCTTAAAACTAAATGTTTTTTTTAGCAAATGTTTATAATCCTCCTCCTATGATACTGATAATGGAAAAAAATTAAAATGAAGAAAAAGGAGTTATGAACTGTCACTCTTAGTTACCAAGCAGAGATTAGTGATTTTCACTCAAACAGCACTTTATTCATTCTTGCAAGAATGAGAACAGTGTCTGTTCAGTCTGAAATGTTCTAACTCGACAAAGAGTCACTACCTGATTAAACTTGGGTTATCACAAAGTTTCTCACAGGGAGTCTGGGGACCAACATCACTGGCTCAGCATTGGACCTTCAAAACCTTAAAA
The DNA here is from genome assembly GCA_014839685.1 of Anableps anableps. Taxonomy (NCBI): domain Eukaryota; kingdom Metazoa; phylum Chordata; class Actinopteri; order Cyprinodontiformes; family Anablepidae; genus Anableps; species Anableps anableps. The sequence goes on from CM026073.1 coordinate 1,309,374, forward strand.
ATAGAGGAACACTTCATTTTTATTTAAACCCTCCCTAAGTTCCAGGTAGGTGCAAATACAATAAGCCTTACATGAATGTGGCTTTAGCTGGAAGAGGCAAAGTAAATGTCTTTTTGGGTTTTACAAATGAAGAAGTAGACGCTATTGTCTAAAATTCCACTAACAAATACACACCCTGACATTTCAGACTGCAGTAAGACATTAACAAAAGGACTTCTGAGGAAATTTTGAAAGGTGCCAAAACATCTAAAGACAATTTGGAACATCCAAACATGCATGTAGAAACTAGGGTACCTTGAGGAAACCTATGCAAGATGTTTATAGGCTTTTGTTTTAGCTTTAGGAGCTGAAGAGTCTAATGTAGGACTAAATGGGAGATTAAACTGAAACTCTGTCTAGTCAGTCAAGCTACAAAACCCTATCTTGATGATGCAAAACATTTTATTTTCTTGGATTTTTTTTCCTCCTTGAATCAGCTTTAAAATGCGTCATTCTTATGCAGCTGAGGTGTTTTGTCCTTTTTGATGTAAATGTAAATTTGTCACTCTTCTGATCACTTTGATAAGTAGGAAATGTATTTATGGGTTGAGCTGCAAAGCAGAGTATGTGAGTTGTACACAATGAAAAGTTGTCAGCTTTTGGTGGAAGCATTGTGATGGTGTGGGTTAATATCATCTCCCTCATTGAAAAAACAACGTTTTGCATCACTGGAGGCAATCTCAAAACACAGAGATATCAAGATGAGATCCTGTAACCAGTGGCAATCACATATCTTCATTATCAGGTACCAAACTGTATCCTGCAAGATGCCAATGCTCGTCCCCACAGAGTGGGGTTTATCTGAGACTACCCCTACAATTTGAAATTGGAGAGGATGCATGCCTGCAGTCCTGACTTTGATCCCACTGAACAGTTGTGGAATCAGCTTGGGTGTGCTGTTTGTGCCAGAATGATAAATAAAACCTTGGCTGACTTGAGACAAATGCTGCTTAAAGAATGGGATGCCGTCCCACAGCAGTGTGTGACCAGCCTGACCAGCATGAAGAAAAGGTGCCAGGCTGTTGTGGTTGTGTAAGGTTCAGTCATATCCTTTGTTGTTTGGACTTTTAGTTCATCGTATGAATCATCTGTGTCTAGGTTTTGATTAGTTCCTTGTTGTTTATTTGCTTGTATCTTACCATTTTGGCTTTCCCTTGTGTCAATTCATTTATTCTCATTGTTTGTACTTTGGATTTGTTTCTTTAGATGATTGTTTCTTTCTTTTTATTGTTTTACACTATGTTCAGGTTCAGGTCCCCGCAACCCCTTTTCATATTCTTTCTGCTCACCTTCAGCACACAGAGAAGTATTTGCAAGGTATGTAATTTGCTATCTGAAGCTGATATCTGGGAGAAAACCTCACCCACACCACCGTCAGTAGTGTTCACTTCTAAAATGAACAGAGACTTTTGGTAAGGATAAACTAAGATGGGAGGTGTTGAAAATTTCTCATCAGTTTGAAAAGAATTCAATTTTAACTCAATTTGAAATCTTTCAAATTATGTTGATTTCTATTTTTTCTTCTGGTATTTATTGGTGCTTGGCAGGCAACCCTTTAGGGCATTTATCACCACTAACTGGGCGTTAGTGTGAAAGAGTGATTGGCATAAATAAATAAACACTTTTACTCAAGCCAGTACTTTCTGAGCAACTTTTTAGCTGATCAGATAGTTGTGGAAATGATTTTTCCCCCAAGGTATTTTCGGGAGTAAAAAGGTTGATTAAGTCGAATCAGTATTCTCTTAAGAACCTTTCTTCTATGTTGATAGCCTTTGCATTCCAGCAGCACATTCTACAGATTCTGGCTAACTGCAGTATAAGCACAGTCTGGTTGGGTGTTTGCCTAAAAGTTGCAAAGTATTGTTCAATGCAGTTTGTTCCAAAAGATATGAATAAAAGTTCTTCCTTTGACTTATTTCCACTTTTCTTTGTAAGTTCTGCATGGTTTTATGATAAAGAAACCTCCTAGTATCTGATTAATCCCAGTAATCCTTTGAAACTTTACAGATCTAATGGTTAACAATAGACCTAGCTTCTAATTTCCTGAATTGAATTTGCATTTCAGCTGTTGGTGATCAGGGATTGTTTGACTAAAATTTCCACTATTTCAATTCCAGCAGTGCAACATGTGCAGAAATCCAGACGAAGCTGACTTCAAGATCTATCCTTTAATCTGTGAAGGAAACAATAGATATCATTGATGTCTTGTCTATTTCCTGACTACATACTAGGACTGCTGATAAACTGAAGCAAGAATGCATTTCCTTGACTAGTTTTTCAATGCATAAAGAACTTCTAATAACTATGATGTCAGCTGTGTATGTGATGAACTGTTGTCCTTTTTTAATGGTTGTATTATATTGAGGGAAATAAATAGCAGCACCAGAAGGTCTGTTTTGATGATCTTTGTTACCGTTGATGGTGGGGTTCACCCTCACTCCCCCTCTTGCACCACCGAGTTCGTTTCTCTCCAGTCTGGAGACCCAACCACTGAAACCAGCAAAGTATTTACCTTGTGAAATAATGAGAAATGGTTAAGTATAAAATCAAGATTTAATGCCAAAATGATCAGTGTACAGAACAGTTTACATTTACAGTGTAAATGAACAGATACAGAGTGACATTCACCTTCGATACCGGACTCCCCCCAGCACATCTTAAGGATGAACCAAATGAAGCAGCGAGCAGATCGCGAGTCCTGCTCTTATCTCTGCCTCCCTCTGAACCCTCCTAAAGGGAGCCATCCTCTGGTATCAGTTTATCCTGGACTATGTGTTGCGTTTTATGTGATATCAGCGGTTATGTTTGTGTGAGCTGTAGCGGTGAGCGGGGCGGCAGATAAGCAACTAGAGCAGATATATTTAATTAGAGCAGCAAAGAGATGATTAGAAAAGGCCACAAAATCATACGTCCATAACAATACCATATGTAACTATTACACTTCTTCATATTTAATATTGCTTGAAATGCTTCTATTAACCAAGTACTTTTCTGTTTTGAATTATTTTCAGGTTTTATTGTATGAAAAGCTCTGTTGTGGGTAAAATGAGGAGTCATGTAGGGATAGCTGGGTTAGAAACTATTAGACAATATTCTAAAGGATGCTTCTCCTGTTCCAACATGACAAACCAGACCAAAATGGAAAAAAATGTTTTCCCAACATTGCTGTAAAATTGCTTTTGTTGGATGTGTGCCTTTATGTCCCTGTAAATGTATCCCATGAGCAAGCACAGGTTTGGTTCTCCTGAGTCATTAAGGTATCTTTCTCACCTATACCTGCATGACTAAAACTTGTGATGTTTTAAATGGCCCAGTATGCTTAATGCTTTGGCATTAAACATACTGCTCCAGATCAAGCTTCCTAAGATGACTTTGTGCTGCTGGTGTGTGAGCCACAAAACCATAACTTGTTGTACGGCTCATGAACGCTGAATCAATATTTATCGTAGATGACTTAAATATATTTTTCAAAGACTATCAACCTGAAGGTACTAAATGCTATTGTACCGGATATAGTCTTTTTTCGTCAGTAAGCGGAACTATAAGGATTTGCGTTGGTTTCACGAGATTTAAACACTGACGGACAATATACCCCCTTCCTCAGATCATTTCTGGGCGTGTTTTTATTTCATGTGTGAAAGTTAGCTCCAAAGGAACAGTGTATGTTTCGTGCTTTGGGTTGTGAACATGGTTCTACCCGTACTTCTCCTCCCAGTAAGTCCAGCTAGCTTCTTAGACTCAGACTGAGTTGTTAGAGACACATTTTACTAAGCAGCTTCGCTTCCGGTGGCTCTGTTCATTCAGGTGGAAGGTGGCAGATGACCTGAGCCTGAGGTTATCTGTGGGTAAATCCTTCTGCAGACGCTGTTCCGCTCTGCAGGCATGTGTGATCCGGAGCAGAAGGACCTGTACGCTGTCCTCGGTGCCAGCCCCTCAGACTCCCTGCAGCAGCTCAGACACAGATACCAGCAGCTGGCTCTGAAGGTCAGAACAGCTCTCCTGACTATCAGATTTATGCATCCTGTATCTGTTCTCTCCTAGCCATGTTTCTAGTTTGTTCGAGCACTGAAGAACGTATTTCTACAAACTGAAAGCAGATTTCGCGGAAAACACGCCAGTAACTTGAAGTCTTGTCATTCAGAAGGTTTTCCTGTTTTCATTTAGTGTCTGCCATCTTTAGAGATGAGAACTGCTCCAGCAGTTCTTTCATACCTTAACCACAGACTTCAGCTGGAGAAAAATCAGACCTTTAACATCCAGTCAAAGTGGATCTAAACAACACAGAGCACCCCCCATCAACAGCTTCTCCTAATTTAACTGGGGGTGAAACGATTAATTGTGAATAACTGCTTTTTGAAAAAAAAAAAAAAAAAAAAAAAAAAAAAATCAACCAATTTACCAGTCAATTAATTGTTAACTGGAGTATACAGACTCAAAAAAGCCATTTGCCTAAAGAACAACACACTCAGACCAGTATTAAGCCAAAACTGTTAAAAAAAATACATTTTTTTTTCCATCTGAGATTAAAAAAAAAAAAAAAAAAAAAAAAAAAAAAAAAAAAAAAAAAAAAAAAGAAAAACTTCTTTGTCATTAAATATGTTCTACCCAAAACTCCTCAGGTAGCAGTTTTAGGTTCACCTGGTTCAAATTCTGTAAAAATAAAAAAATAATAATAATAATAATAATAATAATAATAAAAATCATCTCCTAAGCATCTTTTGCATCCAGTCAGTTTATCCAAGAAATAATCACCAGTAGATCAGTCCTACACTGTCTTGATGTTAAGTCAGGCAGAAAGGTCGGAACTTTTTGAACATTGTTCTTTGGAAAATGGCTCAAGCTTGGTCAGACTGAATAGAGATCTTCTGTTGGCACTAATTTTCCTCCCACAGATTTTCAGTTGGATTTAGGTCTGGACTTTGTCTAGGCCATTTAACATTAATATCCCTTGATCTAAACCACTCCATTGTGTCTCTGGCTGTCTGTTTAGGGTTATTGTCCTGCTGGGAGGTGAACCCCCACCTCAGTCTCAAACCTTCTGCAGCCTCTATTAGGTTTTCTTCCAGGATTGTCCTGATTTTCGCTCCATTAGTCTATATTCCTATCAGCTCTGACCAGCATTCCTGTTCCTGCTAAAGAAATTCATCCACACAGCATGATACTGCCACCACCATGGTTTGCTCAGGGCAGTCGTAGTTTTCTTATATACGAAGCGTTTTGCACATAAGTCAGAAAGTTCAACTTTGGTTTCTACTGACCAGAACACATTCTTTCACGCTTGTTGTGTGCCTACCAGGGCTGCTACTGACGAATATTTTAGTAACTGATTATTCTATCGGTTATTCTCACGATTAATCGGATCGAAAAAATTTGAACATTCTGCAGATATTTAATTTAACTTTTTGAACTTTTTATACGATATTAGAAATGCATTAAAAGAGGCAAATAAACAAATATTTACTTTTTAAAATGGAAAAATAAACATTTTATTGCCTAAAATGCAATAATATAACTTTAGTGAATTTGAACCAGGTGGAGCTAAAACTGCCACTTGAGGAGTTTTGGGTAGAACACATTTACAGACAAAGGTTTTTTTTTTGTTTTTGTTTTTGTTTTTTTTTATCTTAAATGCAAAATGTATATGTATCTTGTACAGTTGTGGCTTAATTACTTCTCTGAATGTGTTATTTTTTTTCAGCAAATGGCTTTTTTTTAGAGTGTGTGTACTCCAGTTAATGATTAATCGATTACTAAATTAGCTGACGATTGTGATTTCCGATTGCTCAGTAGACTGGGGTGCACCGACTGCAATTTTCTGACTGAGCACCAATCCTTAAAAAGCCTGACCTGTCGATTCCGATTTTACCCACTACTGATTTTTTTTGTGTGTGTTTGAAGGGGACAGTGGCTGAGTTTTAGACCTTTGTGGGGGAATATAAGATTAGTTTCTCATGTATCGGCCAGTCACCTATATCCCAAAATGAAGGAAATCTGGGTCAATTTATCGGTCCACCCCAACTGTAGACAGATCCTCTCAGAGCTGAGCTGTGGATCTTTCAGCACCTCCAGAGTTCCCATGTCCTGGTAGGTCTGCAGGTGGTCCATCCTCTCTCCATGTTCAGATGATGGATTGAACAGAGCTCAGGGAGATCTTTGATATGCTTCATGTTAAACTATAGTTCAGTATTCACTCGTTCATTATGCTGATTATTCATGAATGTTTTCGAGCAAACTATTGACACAGCCTCTGATGGTGATTTCAGCTACAACAGACTTCCTACTTTCCATACTTTACATTTATACATTTCTGTGTTGTCAAAGTGGGAAGCCATTTTTTGTTCTTACTTTCTACTTTGCTAGTAACTGTAAATTTTAGTCAGAAATAACATTTTACCTTTCTGCAGAAAGAGGTGAGCTAATAATATTCTACTTGTATTTTGTCACATGTCTTGACAAGAAAAGTAGGTGCATTGTTGGAGATGAGGGGCTGATGAGTGCTTCCTTTACCCAGCTATCCCTGTTGGTTCCTTGCCACAGTATCAACCCCTCATAGAACAGGAAAATCATTTTCCTAATGTAGTGAAAGAGTAATAAATGCTGGCTCATTAACTGTATCAAATCATAGGAAGGCTACTTAATTACATTTGTTATATAATTAAATCATATCACTGTTATTAGTATTTTTATTGGTCTAAACCTGTCATATCTCTCTGTCTGTTGGTAGTTTGTATTTGTCAGGGAGACTAATTTGCACACTTCATACAAGGGAATGAGGTGACTATATTGAAAGAAATACATTTATTCTCAGAACCACAACATGAAAGCTTTAATTGAAAGCAGCATTATTATATTGGATCTTGTCAGTAAAAATCTGTAATTGTTTTCTTAGTCATTGGGCTGATATATTTTAATAAGTAAAGAAACAAGACATAAACAAACATGAATGCTAGCTGTTTTAAAGCGGTGGTGACATCACTGTATAAACCATTTCATGTAGTTGATGTTGCTACATGTGTCACTTCTCCAAAGAATTTCATTAAAACAAACATCACCTTTTTGTAGGGGGTTGCTTTGGCAGGCCAGAGTTCACCAGTGGAAGTCCTTTGGGCTCCAGCAGGAAAAAAATCTTAGAACAGGACAGGAGTATTTACAGTTGGGTCAGGTACTGTTTACTTACTCAGAACTAACTTGGGTTTTAGCTCCTGTTGGCTTTCGGCCTGTTCTCTGTTGGCTGGAAGGGTTGTCGACCTTTGACTTCTGTCAGATCAGGTCACTATGTGGCTGAGACACCACTGTTTCTGTGATCCTGATGTCTCAGTGGTTCGTCTCTCTGGATTCAGAACCAAATTGTTACCTTGTGGAGAAGTTTTCTCAGCCAAAAACAAACAAAACCTCCTGGAAGATTATTGAATATCATGGTGAATGAAAATAATTTTTAACAAAGTTGATCCAGTCTTGCTAAAATTGACCGGGTTCCTTCTTGAATCTGGTTCTGTTTCTTTTAGCATGAGTCCATCATTGTCGCTGCCCATCTGACTCAGCACTATGTAACACACAAGCTGCTCCACTGTGACCACAGTGGAGTGTTTGCCATGTTTGCTCGGGGTGGTGTTGTCATACCAAGACCAAACAGATTGGAAACAACAATAGATTCTTTTTGTTGATATTTTGTTGACAGGTTATGTGAGCTCAGACCTACTCCCTTTTATTCCCTCCCCAAAGTTACTGAAATCTGTAACACGATCTTTAAGGGTTTAGATGCTACTGTGTGTGTGTCTAGTATCATCCAGACCGTCTTGGAGGTGAACACTCATCAGAGTCTGGTGTGAAGAAGTTTCTTGAAGTTGATGCAGCCTGGAAGATTCTCAGTGACCAGGCCTCAAGAACACAATATGACCTGGAGAGGAGAGGTGAGGTTTATCACTTCATTTTACATTCCATAATTATTGTTACGTCAGCTTTTTCTAAAGACACATCAGCCACATCACATTCTGATTAGGAATAACCAGCTCTTTTTGAATATTTCTTATATATTCATTTTTGACTGTATGCTGCCATTCTGCGGCATTATAGCAATGATCTGCTTAAACCGCTCTATGGTGGGTTTCAGTCCTTCCAGGAAGTTGCAATCACAACTATTAACACAAATTCATCATTTGCTATTTTTGCACGAACTTGCAATTTTCACCAGTCATTGCAACTTTTTGCAAATCTGACCAACGTCCTCTTCCATGTCCACTTTTAACGTGTTTTCCAGGGGAATTTCATTGATTAAAATGTCCAGGTTTTAAATCGACTGGCATGATGCATGGAATAAGACGGCCTTTCTTTTATTTGACGCCCTCCCCGAGCTGCTGCCTAGTGCGTGGCGGGGTGGGTGGAGCAGAGATGCATGCAGATAGACTGAACATCAGGGGTTGCGCTCCAGCATTGCAGCTGATGTTTACAAAGGGCAAGTGTGGCTTTGAGAATGAACCGCAAAATACATTTCCTTCATGCAGCAAATGGGTGCAGGGCTCTCGACTAACTTTTTTCACTGGTTGGACTGGTACGTGTAACTTTTTTTACTTGGGTGCACCAGCACAAAAGTTAGGTGCACCCAAATTTTTAACCACATCGCATTATTTAACATTTCAGTTTCACAGTTCACTTTTTTTTTTTTTTTTTTTTTTTTAAATCACTGTCAAATCAAGGTAATATTGATCTGTAAATGATTAATTAATCTATTAACCTAAAGTTATTTATTTGAAGTGGAATTACTGAAAAGATATTTAAAGAGCTTCTATGAGCTGAAATTTAAAAATCTCAAGATAAACAAAATAAAATCTAAATTGGAAGATGTTTTAATCATGTCATGAACATCTCAAACGAAACATTTCATTACATTCAAGCTTTTTTTAAAAAAATTTTTTATGAAAAATTATTTCTGACTTGAACTTAGTGAAGGAAGTTTTTCTTTTGCAGCATTAAACTATATTATTATCTCAGCCTCTGCTGATGATCTGTTTTCTGCCATGCAATATGTTTTATCGATGCTTTGTGCTTTTTCAGTGTTTCAATACAAAAAGAATTACAACCAGTCGCAAATGCACTATTGCCAGTGTCATGCCAAGGTAGCTCTCCCACACAGGACCTGTCTCATTTCAACCTACTTATTGATCAGATTACTTTGAATCTAGCTCTGTCAGAAGTATGAACATTTTGGGAGTAACTTTGTCCGGTTTTATTTTACTAAATTTTGTGTTTAATGTGATGCATTCATGGGTCTATCTAGCTATAAAAATGTTTTATAGTGAGTCATTTTCCTAGTAGATGATGTTTAGCAACATGAATCGATCAGAACCAAAACGACGTATATTGAGCGTAAATATTTATAAATCAACTTTACAGAGACGTGATTGTCCTAGCATTAGGCAAACGTTCTTGGTTTGTTGTTAAAACGTCGCTATTTCACGTCTGCTTGGTTGCAAAAGTCCACTGGACCCGCGCTCTGCCCAGCGCGCGCTCCCGACGCAGGGGAAACGAATCACGACCTCAGCACGACACGCTTTATGGTAAATATGGTGCATTATATTTTAGGCTTGGTTGTATCTTAGTAAGACAGCAGCTTAACTTTAATGGTCGAGCCGCTATCTTAAAATCGTAAACATTTCCCCCGTGTAATTTAATGGCTCTGGCTCGGAGTCGATCATATGTGACTCGTTATCTAATACCGTTTCTGAACCACAGCTTGATTTAACCTGGGATGTTGATAACTCCTTCTCAGAGCATTGGGAATGATTTTTCGTATGCCTAAAACCTTAATCTTTCTATAATTTCTCTCCTCAGCCGCGTTACCACCGCTGTTTACCTGATTAGCCTAGTTAGCTGTTCACGTCTGACTGCAGGATACAGACGTAGACACGTAGATGGACAGCTGGACCACCGCCAGTCGGGGGGGTCGGGGGGATCTTTACTCTCACTGATTGGCTTAGACTGCAATACGTACGTAATGTGTTTGTCGTGAACCTCAGGGAGACTTTCAGTGTTCCAGACATTGATACATATGGTTGGAACTGGTTGCACCGGTGCGACCTGAGATTTTTTCCAGGAGCACTATTGAGAAATCCGGTCGCATTTGTGACCAAATTGGTCGCACTCTACAGCCTTGAGGTGGGGGGAGTGCCTGTGGGGTGCCACCAGGGACATTAATCAGAATTAATTTCCATAGACACATATGAAATTAAACTCTTCCACATACTATACTGAAAACCTTGCACAAAGACTAGTGAAAAGCTGTCACATAAACGAGTGAAAACATTTACCTCTTATATAACCTACTGAAAAGCTTTCATCCATGGTAGTGAGAACTGTTCATATAAACAGGTGACAAGCGTTCATACACACTAGTGAAAAGCGTTCATACATACTAGTCAAATATTTGCCAATTTCAGTTGAAAAGGAAGTAATTTTAGTGAAACAGGAAGGTGTTTTATTAGATCGGAAGTTGTAGTTTTAAATGGGAGTGGTTAGATAAGAGAGGCTAAGTGGCTGAGGTGGTCAGTTGTTGCATTTGATAGGGTCTTGATGTTCTGTTGAAGTCAAAATATTGGTCCAGTAATACCACAGCTTCTGTAAGGTGTTCAGCGGGTCGATGAGCAGACATCGATGTTTTGATTGGGAAAATACTGAGATTACTGATGCAAAATACGTGTGCAGCTAACCAGAATGCCTCCTGTTTAAAACTACAAGTTCCAGCCTAATAAAATACCTTCCTGTTTCAACTGAAATCAGCAAATATTTGACTGTGTGTGAACACTTTTCACTAGTGTGTGTGAACGCTTGTCACCTGTTTATATGAACAGTTCTCACTACTTTGTATGAAAGCTTTTCAGTAGGTTATATAAGAGGTGAATGTTTTCATTAGTTTATGTGAGAGCTTTTCTCTAGTCTTTGTGCAAGGTTTTCAGCATAGTATGTGGAAGAGTTTAATTTCATATGTGTATAAAGAAGTTAATTCTGATTAATGTCCCTGGTGGCACCCCATAAGTGCCCCCCAATACTCACATGCACCCTCTGCCCCCCAAACTCAACATCGCTCACTCACCTTTTCCTTCCCTAAATAAATGTAACTTTTTTTTATATACACAGTTCATTAGACACTGTAACCTTTTAGGGTGCTATTTCAAGAAGGTACAGCAATTTCAACTTTCTTGTGAGACCATGTTATGGCAAAAATAAAGCCTAAAAAAATTTGCAACTATGACCGTAACTTTTTGAAAAAGGTGCTGCAAAATCTGTAATTTTAGGCCGCAACAATCACAAAAAAACATTGCAAAATCCTGAAGGGATTGGGGTTTCTTGTAGTCTATTTCTGTATGCTTGTTAGCATGATGTTTTTGTGGTGGCAATATGAAAATATGAAGTTATATGATGTGAAGTTATAATATGAAGTTATTTTCCAATCTAACCTGAAGGTTACAAAATCAGCCAACAGAATGTAGGGAACATCTTGCTACTTATTAGGGATATTAGCAGCCAGGTGCTGCTAATCAAATACGGTTGATGAAGCAATCATCTACAGGTTTGACCACGACTATAACAGCAGAACTATTGGCAACTTTCTGATCTGGAGCATACAGGCTAGTTTTAGTTTGTGCGGAAGGGCGCACTGCAGCCAGAGAGGCGGGGATCCGACAGTCTATTCAGCAGCATTTCTGATCGATGGCTGAGATGATAGGTTCCCCCAAGGTAACTTTGAAGACCAAATGTCCCGAAATCCACACAGATAGTTCTGTATGATGAGAGGAATAAACATCCCACAGCACAAGATGATTGGTCAATCCATGTCCCTTGAGGTAACAAAACATACAGAGTTAAGGTGAGGCTGAAATATTCTGTTCCCCTTTGATGTGTCCTTTTTTATATTAGAACGCTATTTACCAGAATAATAAGCCTACACTCGTCTTTTGGGGAAGCCTAAGTTTTTGTGTCCAGCAGAGTGAGTTACCATCTGCTTATTTCAGTAACAAAAAAATTAGAAATAAATGCGATGTGTTAGAAAGCAGTGGTGACTGACTGATAACCGTCAGGTTAAAGTGAACTTTTTGTAATTAAAGTTTTTATTAAATTTTAAAGTTTAAAACATTAAAAGAAACCAAAACAAAAAGAAACAGTGAGGGCTAAGAACACATAGTTGTAAATTAGTAATTGCACCACAAGACGCTTCAGTCCATGAGATAATTCACACAGTTACAATGTTGTGGAAATATAAGAACGAAGACTGTCCCATTGGTCCGTTACGATCTCGTTTTTTTGCCATTTAATCTTCCAAGCATCTTCTCACATGCTGCATTTTCAGTCAGTCTCTTTTTTTTTTTTTTTTTTTCCCCCCCACATTTTGAGGGTTGGAGTCCGAGGTTCTTTCCATATAGCATTAAAATAAGACGACCACAACTCACCAGTCCAGTATTTAATACTCTGAAAGCTGCTTTATCCAACTGTGGCACCTCACTTCTGTCCCCCAGTAAGCACAGACTTGGTGATTCAGGTCATTTAAACTTTAACCAACCCCCCACGATTCTAATACACTCTTCCATATTGGAGAGACACGTGGACACTCCCACAAAGCATGCAAGAGATTACTCTTTGCTTCTCTGCATTTCCAGTATAGGTCGTCTTTACCTATGCCCATTTTGTGAAGTCTAGACAGAGTGAGGTAATATCTGTTGAAAATTTTATATTGAATAAATTTGCCTTTGGCCTCCGTGATATATAGCCTGTTATCAGAAATAATTGAGTACCATGTTCCTCTTTCCCATATTTTTTTGAGGCTTTTACGCATACTATTTTTGAGCCATGGACACACATTATACCTTCTTGATGCCTTGCCAAGTATGGTTGGTAATCCCAAAAAACACTATCAGGTTTTTCTCCTGAGGGAGCTTAATTCTGTCTTTTATACAATCTCTAATTTGTAAATATCTCCAAAAGTGACTACTTCCCTCTAGGTTAAATTTTTCAGTCTACCCTAATATGACATAAATGTATCCTCATTATATAGATCACTAATTGTTCTTATATCTTTTTTTAACCATTGTGACCAATAAATTGCTTGATGCCAATTTTGGTTTTCAGATTGTGCCATAGGGATGAATATTTTTGGGAATATGGGGAGATATTACATTTCTAATGTAGCTCTTGCCATACCTTCTTAGAGAACTTCAAAATAGGGTTATCCAGCTTATTGCTACTGTTTTCTAGTTTTTGGGTTAATACCTCAATAGAGGTGAACAGAGAGGTGAGTTCTTGCTCAATTAAAACCCAGTCTAAGTCTGTTTTTCTCTCTGCCTAATGTTTACATAGTTTAGACATTTCAAATGAGATACTGTAATGTTCTGTGTTGGGCAGGGCTAGTCCTCCTTCCTCTTTTTGGTTGACACAACCTACTAATACGAGATCTGCCGCTTTTCCAAAGAAAATGTTGTATCATATTATTGTATCTTAAAATAATTTTTTTGGGGGGGGATAAAGATTGGTATAATAATTCATTGAAGCAGCAACGGTCATATTTATTATATTTATTTTGCCCCATAATGTTAAATCCAGATTTCCTCAATTATCCAAATTAGTTCTGATCTTAGAGAGCAGATTTTCCATGTTGTCCAACATAATTTCATCAATATTTGGACTGAGTACTATTCCTAAATATTTCAGTCCTTTTTGTAACCACTTAAAATTGAAGGCTGATATTGAATTAGCACTGCCGGTCTGGGAGATTGGCATTGCCTCTGACTTATGCCAGTTAAATTTAAAACCTGACAATCTGGGGAAATCTTCAATAACTTCCAACAATGTTGTTATAGAGTTAGTCGGATCTTGACACAGCACAAAAATATTGTCTGCATATAACAATAACTTGTGGTCCCTCCCCCTCCAATCAAACCTCTGATTCTGGAATCTTCCCTTAATAGCTAAAGGCTCTGAGAAAATAGTGAACAGAAGTTTCTAATCTTGTTGCTAACATTTTTGACAGTACTTTACAGTCCACATTTATCAAACTTCTAGGTTTTCTTATAGTTAACTGGATCCATCAAATCTTTGTCACCCTTTGACAAAGATTTGAACAGCGATTTTTTTTTTTTTTTTTTTTTTTTTTTTTTTTTTTTTTTTTTTTTTTTTTTTTTTTTTTTTTTTTTTTTTTTTTAGAACTGTCAGCCAAATTAGATTAGGAGCGTTATTATAGCTTGTTTAACATTTTCAGGGAGCGTACCATACTGAAAAGTTTCTTGATATACTTTGGTTAAAACTGAAGCGAGTATGTCCACAAACTTATGATAGTATCAACTGTAAAGCCATGGAAATCAGGTGATTTTTCAGTTTTAATACTGGTAATAGCTTTTCTCACTTGAACCTCTGTTATAGGTACCTCCAGTCTATTTTTTTTTTCTTCCTGAGAGATTTTTGGTATGGTTATTTTATCAAAAAAAGGCCTCTAATTCTTCCATTTTAGATACATTTTCAGATGTATAGAGATCCTCATAAAACCTTTTAAAAACTGTAGTACTATCAGAAGAAGATGTTGTCATCTTATCATCCTTTTTAATTGCTGTAATCACCCTCTGGTTCTCCAGTTGCTTAAGTTGTCCAGCTAATAACTGTCCTTTTTTTCCCCCAGTTTCATAATAGTTCGTTTTAAGCCTAAACATGGCGTACACTGCCTTTTTATTATAAATTTCATGGACATTAAATTTTAGTTGACATATTCTTTTAAACCTACTCTCATCATAGTTTTCTACCAGTTGTTTTTCAAAGTAACTTCTGTTTTTCCAGAGTCAATATTTTTTCTCTATATTCTTTTGCTTTTTTAGAACTGTCAGCCAAATATTTCCCCTAACAAAAGCCTTTAAAGCATCCCTCACAGTACCCAACTGATCTGCAGTTCCAATATTAACATTTAAGAAAAAAATTATTTTATCTTTTAATGTTGCCACACATTGCTTATCGTGCAATATGAGAATTTAATCTCCATCTGCCTCGACTGTTTTTTTTCCAACTTGTAAATCTATGTGTAATTCCACTGGAGCATGGTCTGTTAGGGCCATTACACCCCACTCCGTTTAGTGTCGCCCCAACCTTGACAATCTCAGTGAGCAAGCCATTAATATCAGTTTTCTGACCTTCTTCTTGGCTAGCAAGGTTAGCTTCTTCAGCAGCAACAGCTGGTAGACCTGTCTGTACACTTCATTTTTTCTGACTGGTTGCCATAATTTAGCGCAATCTGGTTTTAAATGTTCACCGGCGTTGAGTAGTACAAAGGAGATGTTACCAACTTAATTTTAAAGTGATGTTGACTGGGGTTCAGAGCACTCCTACGGCACTGCCATTCCCCACAACCTCATCACTTAACTCCCCCAGGTTAAAGTGAACATGACACAAGTTAGAAAAGTGTTTGATTCTCTTGGTGATTAAAAAAACAACATGATATTCTGGAATGCTGCAGTGCGCACTTTCCGACGCAGGGGGAACAGATCTTCACAGGGGAACGCACAGACGTTGCAAAAGAAATATCAAAATCAAATGATGTCTCAGGATGTTTTATAAACTTTGTTCTATTAAACTTCAAACTAATTATCACCATCTTAAAGACCTGTCAAAATTTTAAGAATCCATTTCCCTTTTGAAGAAACTCTTTAAATATTGCCAAGAATAAATATTTTCATGATTTCATATCCTAATTTGACATTAAACAAACCATCACACTTTATTTTTTCCATTTAAGCCAAATGGAAAAAAGTAACAGATTATTTACTTTAGACATTTAAAAGCAATATCCTGAGTCTTATGTTTCTCGGAGCAGTGCGTTGTTTTTAAAGGTCGCTGCCTTATCAACGGCTTCCCACTATTTAGGTGCCTCTTACGTCTGCACTGATTCACACGTTACTATCGTCATAACATTTATTCTGACTGAATGAATGAATGTGGTTGAAAGACGTCAATGACTGTCGTGTCAAACAGCTGGGTACCCCAGAGAGGGGTGCCTTTGTTTTATAATTTATTTTACTGTACAAAGCTTCTGTCATTTGTATTATTTAACACAAATACTATCATGTTAAAAAAATCTCTGATTTTGAGTGACTAATTGTTTTGATTGAAGTGTGGATTTGGGGTTTCATCAAATTATTTCCATAATTTTCCTTTGGGGGAACCTTTTTCCATGTACAGATTTTCAAGATCCAAGATGCCTGTTTAAACAAATGAAGTTTGTATGTACAGTGGAGAAAATAAGAATTTGATACACCATGGGTTTTTCTAGTTTCCCCACTTACAAAGAATGGAGAGGTTTGTGGTGAGATATGCATGATGCTTCCACCACCATGCTTCACTGTTGGGATGGTGCCCTTAGCATTGTACTCCTCCTCCTTCTTTATCCAAACATGGTGAGTGAAGGGTTCTATTTTGGTCTCACCTGACCACATGACCTTCTCCCATGCCCCCTCTGGACCGTCCAGGTAGTGACTGGCAAACATCAGATGGGCCTGGACACGTGCTGGCTTGAGCAGGGAGACCTTGCTGAAGGATTTTAGTGTTACTATGGTAACCTTTGAGCACGTAGTCCCAACACTCTTCAGGTCATCGACCAAGTCCTTCAGTTTAGTTCTGGGTTGATCCTTTCTCATGATCATTGATTCTTCACACAACAAAGTCTTCCATGGAGCCCCAGTCTGGGGGAGACTGACAATCCTCTTGAGTTTCTTTCGTTTCCTAATTATTTTGCCTATAGTTGTGACCAAACTGTTTGCCTGTTATCCTGGAGCCCACTCCAGCCTGGTGGAGGTCTACAGTTTTGTCCCTGGTGTCCTTGGACAGCTCTTTGGTTTCACCCATGGTGGAAAGGTTGGAGTCTGACTGAGTGTGCAGACAGGTGTCTTTTGCAGGTAACAAGTTCTAACAGGTGCAGTTAATACAGGTAATGAGTTTTTAGTTATTTAAAAATCATCCAATGTGTTTGGGGATTGTTAGTTGGGGATAATGATTGATCATACAATTTCATGTAAGGAGCTTGAATGAAAATGAGTCTTATGATTTTACAATTAACAGTCTTCAATTCACAAACCTGAATACAAACAAAGTCCTCACAAAGGTAAGCAGATCACCCCCCCACCTCCCCTCCCTACTCAGATTCAAACCAGGGACGTTCCCACATCCTGGTGAGACGCAACAGTGTTAACAGTCTCACTACTGTGCTGCCCCTCATCATTGATTCTTGTGCAAATTATCACTAGTTTAGCAGCCATTATTCTTCACTTAGTGTGACACTAATTAAAACCTACACCAAATTTAGCACTAATTATTAGTGCTTCAAAGTATTTATCACGATCAAACTGTACAACTTGATAATCACTTTCCTCAGGAGTGAATTGTTAAAAAATGTGTGAACATCTATCTTTTCACCTGTCCAGTTTTTTTAATCTTCAGCCTGTCCAGCTCTCCTCCCCTCCTGTAATGTTGGCCAGCTCTCTGGTTATAGAAACAAGGTGCTTCCAGAAATTATAGACAGCACTTAACCCTTTCACCATTTTATGTTGGAGCTTTATTCTAAAAAGGATTAGATTGTTCCCTGGAAAATTCCTGTCGCAAAATTCCACAATGACAAAGTGGAACTTTTTTTTTTCAAATTTTTGTAAATTTATAAAAAAAAAAAAAAAAAAAAAAAAAAAAAAAAGAAGTCACACATTCATAAATATTCACAACCCTTGGTATGACACTCAGTTACATCCTGTTTCCACTGATCAACCTTCAAATGCTTCTCCAACCTAATTTGAGTCGTCTTGTTGTAAATTGATTGGACATGATTTGAAATGGAACACGCTTGTCTGTAGAATGTTTCATTGTTGCCGATGCCCAAAAGAGCAGAAACCAATGGTAGAAGTCAAAGAAATGGCCTGAACACCTCTATGTCAAAGTACAATCCTGGGAAAGTCTGAGAAAGAAGTTTGAAATTTACAGAACCTTCCCTGGATCTGGCCTCTCAACCAAACTGAGTAATCAGTGAAGAAGGGTCTTGGTCAGAGCATCCAGTGAAGAACCACCTAGAAGGTCATGGCTGACACTCTCCTCCTATCAGGCCTTTATGGTAAAATGGCCAGACAGACATGGAATCCCACTTGAACTTTGCAGAAACAGACCAGAAAAACAAAACTCCCCAGTTTGATGAAATTTCTTGAATTGAACTCCAAGCATCAAATCTGGACAAAACCCTGAGCAACTAATCACCTGGCGAACAACATCAGTACTCTGAAGCATGGTGGTGGCAGCATCATGCTGTGGGGGTGTTTTTCTGTTGCAGGAACTGGGTAACTGGTCTGAATAGAGGGCAAGAAGAAAGCAGCATCTTGAGAGTGGACTTCGCACTAAAGTAAAGATTCATCTTCCAAGCCGACACCGACCAGAATCACTCAGCCAAGGTAACGAAGGGGTTAGGTCTGTGAATGTGGCCCAGTCAGAACCCAGACTTCAAACCAACTGGACATCTCTAGGAAGAACTAAATATGTCACAGCTCATCCAGCCGGACTGAGCTTTAGGAGATCTATAGAGAAAAATGGTAGAAGAATCCCCAGCTGCCTGGCAGCAGTAGGTGAAGCTGGGGAATATCTTCTCCTGCACAAGAACCATCAGCACCGGGGCCCCCCAAGGCTATGTTCTCTCCCCACTTCTCTTCTCTCTCTGCATAAATGACTGCTCCTCAGCGGACCTGTTTGTGAAACTCCTGAAATTCACGGATGGCGCCACTGATCCAGAACAATGATGAATCTGCATTCAGACAGAGGTGGATGGGCTGGTCCACTGGTGCAGTCAGAACCACCTGGAGCTTAACCTGTTCAAGACGATGGAGACGACGGTGGACTTCTGGAGAACACCCCCTCCTCCCTTCACTATCCTCAACAAGCTGGGTCTGCTGTGGACGGGAGACACAGTAAGGGTTACTTACTGATGAGGGTTACTTTCCTTGATTCAGAAATCAAGGAAATCTCACTGCAGCATTTCTGCTTTTTAAACTTCTTTGACTTTATGTCAGAAACCACTTGACGTGTTAATCAGCAGCTTCTGTATAAGTATTCACCCAGTGCAAATGTGATGAGGTTTAACTTGAGCGTCTGAAACGCCTCTGGCATAAATCACTGACATTTTTCTGAATGGAGTTTTTTCTCAAGTCTGCTTTGATCTTGGCCCCATTGGACCAGCTGGGAGCTTCAGCCTGTAGGACCTAGTAATCTGGATTTCAATGAGATGAGGATGCAAAGAGAGCTGTCTGCTGCAGGGAAGATATCAGCTGCTTATAACCTGTTAAATCTTCCTGCTTCTTCTTTAGGCACTTGTTTGTTGCCTTGGCAGTACAGTATGAGGCGTTTTCATGCTAGAACACCCATCTACTGCCAATTTTCATTGTTCTGTCTGAAGGAGCGTGATTTTTATTTTGGTCTCCTCTACCTGTTCATGGCAGATGTGTTTATCTGTTAGCTCTAGTACTGTTTTAACACTAAAGTCATGTTCTGATCCTTCTCCAGCACTGGAACTGAAACAGGACTGGACAGTAGATTCTACCATCTGCCTGGAGGACATGACATGGGAAACAGGTAACAATACATTAATAGTTAAAACCTTCTATAGCAAAGCTGACAAGTGTTTCATGTATTTCTGCTTTAACAGTGAAATCTCTTCCAGACTCTTCCATGAGTTGATTCACATCTGAGTGTGAAATTAACTCTTTGTTTCAGGAAAGAAATAATCATTTTCAGATGTAAATTTAGAGGGTTATTTTGAGAAACATGCTGGAAGTTCTGTCATTTAACAAAATCCAGCAACAGATTTTCCTGAAACCTTTTCATAAATGCTAAAAGCTTTTTCTGTTTGCCTGAGCTTGTATTTATGTTTTTCAGAGAAAATTGGGGGAGGGGGGGTTGTTTGTTTTGGGGTTTTTTGGTCTGACCCAATAAAGACTAAGAGCTACTGTACTTCTATTGATACCACAAATAAAACTCTGCATTTCCTCTCTTTACTTGGTATTTGTGGACCTTCTCATATTCCTCCTTCCAGATGTTGCCTTCACATGGGAAAAGTTGAAGTCAAGTTGTGCATGTGTTGACTGGTTCTGTCTCGCACCAGTCACTTTAGTAGGTACACCTGTTTGATTGTTTAACACAAATATTGAATCATCCAATCACATGGCAGCAACACCATTCCTTTAGGCATCTAGAAATAGAGTAAATGACTTTCTGATGTTCAAAGAATGGGGAAAAAATGGTAGTGCGGGCTGTTGAACACGGCGTGGTGTCTGAGAATTTCAGAAACTGCTGATCTGCTGTGATTCTGACACCCATCCATCTCTGAGGTTGACAGAGATCCAGTGGAAGCAGTGATGTGGACAAAGAGCCTTGTTAATGTCAGCGGTTAGAAGGGAATGGGCAGACTGGCTTGAGATAATAAAAAAGCTAATGGTAACTCAAATAAGCTGCTGTTTCAACCAAGGATTACTGAATTGCATCTCTGAATGCACAAAATATCGACCTGTGTAGCGGATGGGCTACAACACCAGATGAATGCATGAGGTGCCACCCCTGCCAACGAAGAAAAGCAAACTTTATTCACACTGACTCACCAATATCAGATTGGAGAAACATTGCCTAGTCTTGATTACAGCTCAAACATTCAGATAGTAGGATCAGAGTTTAGTGTCCTAACTAAATTCTGCCTCCATTGTTTTAGTCCTCCCCCTGGGAACACTGAGTGAGTAGCTGTCTGACGACCTGAAGGGTCTACATGGTACATTTTTCTGTTTTTTAACGTATATAAATGCAATAACAGCAGTTTGACAGCTTAGGCTACCTTCACACAGCAGGTCTTAACGATCAATACCGGGGCTTTTATGTTTTGTTTTGTTTTTTAAATTATTATTTCGCGTGCTCGTTCATTCTACTAATTAAATGTGACCACAGTCAGTCTTCTGTGTGAACGCTTCACGACCCCAAATCTACCCGCATGAGCAGAGGAAGACCGTAGACGTCACACAGCAGCGCACTTTTTTACGGAAGTAATAACGGATGCCGCTGTTTATGGATAGATTTTAAAGTTTATTCGGCAACAGGAGCCGACAATGTCGTCATACAATCAGAAGAAGATGAAGGAAGCTGATGATGAAAAGAAAGCACAACTAACAGCAACGGCCTTTAGTGGAGCATCAACTTTAGCTGCTGTAGACTCTGTTCGGATGTGGAGTCGGACCAGGAGTGCTGGGACTGGGATGCGCTTTGGTGGAACAGACTTCATTCATAATATGATTATAATTGTTTGCCATCGTCTACGTTCAGATTTACTGCATCTGGCTTCTTCTGGTGCAGAATTATGTCGCATGTCTCACGTCAGTGACATAAAAGTCAAATTAAATAGCACATAACTGTTGAAAACTATCGGATTTGTATTCGATTTAGTTCCACATATGAAAGTAGCACAAATCTGAATTTTTTTTTTTTTTTTTTTTTTTTCTGTATGAATGCATTCAGCCGTTAGAGATCCTGGATGCTATAATGCAACGTATAAAAGAAAATGTGTAAAAGAGCAACATAAAATCAAAGCAGTTCAATAAAAGTGGATGGAGAAGCCAAGGCCAACAAATGGATCTATACTCAGTATAAAAACCAGAGTGCATCACCGTTAGTCCAGGTTTGGACCAGACCTTAATATTCAGCATGTCGGGGTGAATTGCAGAAATCATAAGAAGGATCAACAGTAGCTGCGCTTCCATTGACCATAAAATGACGCAAATTGGGATTACGAAAATAAATTTGCTTCATGGAAACATGGCAGTTTGGAAAATAGGTTGAATTTTTCATTCAAAAGTGTTGAATCCATAGCTCTTCTGTAAAATCGCCAACTACAATTTCCCAGAAACGCTGCATATTTAGCCCTCCCAAGTATAAGGAGCTCGTTGCGCCAACGCCTGAATTGCATTTCTCATTTAATGGAAACACAGCAATTGCAAAATTATGGGGTTTTTTCCGACATTCACAGAATATGAAAAAAGTTTTCTACACATTTGTAATGGAAACGCAGCCAATGTTTCCATTGCAGTTTTACGAAATACACAAATTTCGATATGGCTGAAAACCTCATCCGAGCACAAAAACTTATTGAAAAGCATGAAATTCTTCAGAATTGCCGTGTTTCCATTAAGCAAATTTATTTTCATAATTGCAGTTTGTGCAATTTTATGGTTAATGGAAACGCAGCTATTGTTTTATATGAGCAGCATGGCTCGCTGCCCTGGGTACCAAGCCGGTAGGGTGAGCCATGACTGTTGTTCCCCAAACATGTTTTTGTTTTTGCTTTGCATGTCTGCTAAATAGGGAACAGAAGTCTCCTTGTATTGTGCATAAGGTTGGCGCGGTAAAAAAAAATGGCTGCACACAGTAGCTTGCTGATGAATTTTAACAGCATAACTGATGTTTATTTCATTTGTAGTTGACTTTATTATTAGATTTAGATGATTTAATATGTTAAGTAATTTAGTTTTTTGCTAAGTGGGCATCGTTGTGGGAGTGTATGTGTATTTAAGTGCATTGGTATGCAGAAGCTGTGCTATTGATGTACTACATCAAATTATCTGAAATGTTTGTAATAGTTGGTTAATTTTCCATGAAAGGATTTTCAAAAATCTAAACAATTGAAGTGACTGTATGAACTGTCCAGAACTTTAGATATTCTAGCTAAATTTCATTTGTGAATCAGGAAAGCGAGATTGTAGTCACTGATGATCTGCATTGTTGTTTTAGATGGCTGTGAATACAGCTATTGCTGCCGCTGTGGAGGAACATTCAGCGTCTCAAAGGAGGAGGTGGAGGAGGAGACACGGAGGATGCTGGAGGTTCTTAATGACGAGGAAATGCACAGAGGACGGCACAGTGGCGTGCTTGTCTGCTGTGATACCTGCTCGCTCACTGTTTATGTCACTTGGTCGTTAAATAAAAAGCTGCAAATGTCAAAATAAATGTTTATTTTTAAAAAAAAAATGCAGAGTATGGGTCTTGATTAAACATTGACCTTTTTTTTCTGGGTATATTAGCACAGCTTGCACTGTGTTGATGAATGGATGCACCTTGCTTACCTATCAACACAAGTGAAATGTCTTCCGCTGCTGTCAGGGTTTCATCCGTGACAAACTTCTATTATCAGGTGTTTTAGGTATGTTATCAGGAGCAGCAGTGACAGACATACAGAAGCAGTTAAGAACCCCACAGGAGTCGACTTGCAACCTACTGCTCCCTCCAAGGTGCTTGTTACATGTACAGACTTGCCCTTTGGCAGCCATGATGCTACTTTGCAAACTAATGCTCAGCAGACACACATGCAGAAAATAAGCCCAAGTCAGTGGTTCAACCAGATAAACTCATCTTACTTCACTTTTAAAAACTAAAATATCTTTTTTTTTGCAAAAAATTGACATTTTTCAGTGATCCAGCTGTTGAGTATTACTGGTATAGGCAACACAAAACATCCTGTCCAGTGACTCCGTCTGGGTTTTCAGTGTGCCTTTCACGCTGTGTCCTCCATGGTGAAGATGGAGAGCAGGCCTTAGATGGGTGGAGCAGAGCATTATCCTCACAGAGCTGCTGAGAAGGTCGTAGGAGTTTGGTTTTCTGGTCCTTGCGTTACGTGGTAGAGGTGTGCGATGCTGCACATTTTGGTATCGATCTGATGCCAAGTAAATACAGGGCCCGTTCACCAATACCAATACCGAAACCGATACTTTTTACTTAAGTTTGATATATCATCAAACTACTGGCGCTTAGGTGTATTTGTGGTAGGACAGAATTAGGACAAAGTTTGTAGGTGTCTACAAAATACTTTAAAAACATAAAATGATTTGTGGACATTTTTCTTAAAAGTGCAAAAAATTATCAGAGCAAATTAAAACAAAATCTTTTTTGAGGTAGAGTTGAGAAACTACAATACAACAATAAAACAGTTCCAAGAGGAAATCTGAAACTAAAATATTTCTTACCATGTTGATATTGATCCGATACTGATATGTTCTTAGCATAGTGCTAAGTGCACTATGTCAAGAAACAAATAATTCAGACTGTCACAGGCTGTCTGGAGAAACCAGCTCAGTGGACACGTTCATTGCTGTTTATTGAAGCACCTGTAAAATCAAACAATGACGTCACTGCAGAGTGACTTTTTTTCTGTAGTATTCCAAAGTCTTTGGCTGTTTTTATCACTCAGAAAATAAATTTGGGTGGTTTAAAACTTCTGCACAGTACTGCTTTAACCTCCTAAGACCTGAAACTCTTGTATAACTTGCATTATTGTCCACATATGTAGATGCCAGGCCCTAGGAGGATAATGTTCAAACACTTTTTCCTGTTTTGAACATCTGAAAATAAACATTCATGCTCAGTGTGCTAGGTCTGACTATGCCTCTTATACGCTGGATGATAGTTATTCAAAAATAACTCATCAAAATCAGAGGATGGCGTTAACATTTATTTGCCACTAGGTGTTTAATTAAACTCAGGAGGGTACTGCACACTAAATGGTTGGAATCTGCTTATTAAATGTGTGGTGCTGTGAAGTAAATGCTAAGTACTGATTTAAAAGGTGTTTATGATTTTAATGGTGTTTATTAGATGCCAGGTGAAGCTGGAGAGCACCTCATTAATGTCCAAAATGGCTTTCCATAAGTGTTTCCATAAATGCAAAACATAACAGCCTGAGTGAAAAAGATATGCCAGCCAATCAGAGGAACAAAAGAAAGTTGCTGTGATTCAAACTTATTCCCATCTCCTCTATTTCATTTATGTTCAGTTTACAGTAACACTGTTGTCGTATATGTTAATATCACAAACTAAAATTATTTTTCAACCCATTTACTGCATACCTGTTGCTGAGGGCTACAGATGATCTCATATTCAGACAGCTGCTGTCAGAAAATATGACCAATTAGGTTCTGACAAGAAAGCAGTTTGAATTTCAAACATATTTATTTGAGCCTCCTCTCTCTCCGTAGTGTGTTAAAGTCCTTCACTTCTCATGTCAGCACTTTTCATCGAGTTGGGCCACATCTTCTGATAACTGCTATTATATATTTCTCAGGCACACTTTTCATGTCAGTGGTGAAAGTTTTCTTTGTTGTTGTTGTTTTTACAAAGGTTGAAAAGTCACAAAATAGTTTTTGACCAAAATAGGTTTTTTTCAGGTCATAATTTTCAGGATACAATGTGCTGATATTTTGTGTTGAAATGGTTTAAGTTTTGAGACAGGCCATGATCTATGATCGACATTAAATAGCTTTATACTTTAATTATATAAAAACATTTGTGTGAAAATCTTACTGTGATTGGCTGATTAGAGTAGTAAATAAACTGTAAGATGATATTCAAATATAACTGTTTTTCTTTTTGTTAATGTTTTGTAAAAGTTTTTGTTAATTTTGTTGAAAAAATTCTTGCACACAAGGAGCGAACAGAACAGTTTTCTTTAGTTGTTTTACCCTCAGTGTCCCTTTGGCTCCATGTTGGTTTTCCACTCTTTAGTGACTGTTAATATTCTGCGTTCGTTAAGTAACGTGGTACAATATTGAAGTTTAATCATGGTGAATTTCGTTTTGGTTTAAAGATGTGGAACCATTGTTGTTTTAGCCTTTAAATAAATTTGTCACTGTGGATTTTAGTTTTCTTTTTTGCTATAGACGCATGAGTATCTTTAACAACGTGAACTAATTACTTAACAACGTAGTGCAATATTGTGAATTTGAGAGAAAATGTTTTATGTTTTAAAATTTTTACTGTAAATATCTGAAAATTGCGGTGTGTATTCCTGGATCAATACCCTTCAGAGCCACTTTTCCCTGGAAGGGTTATGTTTTCCACAGCTCCAAATATGCAGAGTTTAAAGAGTGTTTGTTAACAGTAATTTACGAGTCCTGACAGATTCTAAATTATACTTAGGCCTGGACTTTGACAGGGCCATTCTATCATAAATATGCCTTGATACAAAGCAACTAATTGTAGTTCCAGCTGGATACTAAAAATCATTGTCCTGCTGGAAAGACAGTCTCATGTCTGTTTTAGTCTGTATCAGGGTTTCTTCCAGGGTTGTCCATCCTTCCCATCAGCTCTCAGCAGTTTCCCTGTCCCTGCTGAAAAAAGCAACCCTGCAGCATGATGCTGCCACATTCATGTTTTACCGTGAGGATGGTTTCAGAGTGTCGTTCACAATGTTTGCTTTCTGCTACATAAATCCTTTTCCATGTAGGCAATTATTTAGTTTTTATCTGGTCTGACCAGAGCACCTCTCCCACATTTGTTATGGAAAACTGCAAATAGGAGTTCTTTTGTTTTTCCTTCAACAATGGATTTCTGTTCTCTTTAGTAAAGGACAAGGAATCATTTTTAAAAAGTTACGAACTTTAAACTTGAGGAGAAATGCCTTCAGTTACCTACCTGCATAACTACTTCATCTAGGAGTTTATATAAATGTATCACCAGGTCCTTCTTGAGAATTTGGAACCTGGGCGATTTTTCTAGACCAAGTAAAATCTTCTCTGCAAAATTAAAAGTGTTGGTAAGTGCTTTGGGATAGCTGAGGTGTAGTGAATAGATAAGCCTAAATATGACCAGGAAGATATCAGCAAATCTGGACTAACTGACAATGATGTCACTTTTAAAAACCAGAGAGACTTTCACAGCTGGTACTGAACTTGATTTGTGTCATGGTCACCACTGATGGTAACAGGGGCCACAGCAACACGTCAGAGCTCTGGCTAGTCTGGCTTATCCTAAAGTGAATGAAGGAAATGATCACAAACTAATCCATGGTTCCCATAATAGTTTGATTTCATTCTTTTTATGCCCTTTACCATAAACGTTTTTTAGTTAGTATTGACAAATCATAATAATAGGCTATTCTCCACTGAACCAGGTAAGGTGTACTTCCAGTTGAAGGGCGATAACCCATGAGCCAACCCACCAAGGCTGGAGACTGAACAATACTGGAAAGCTATTAGGGAGAAACAAGCATCACATAATGATGCACAGTGGCTAGCAGACCTAAGAGCAGACCACACTAATCTCCCTGAACAACGTCCAGTGAACATCCCAATGGCAGACATCCAACAAAGACTCTCAGGTATGAAGAACTGGACAGCACCAGGCCCAGACATGTTCCATACCTACTGGCTCATGAAGTTGACTTGGAATGGGGGGTAGATGAGAGAGTAGAATATTAAAAAAGAGAACAGGTGATCCAACTTAAATATATTGTATTAATTGGCCACAAGCAATCAAGTTAAGGTTATCCAAGTTTATTATTTAATTTTAGACACGAGGCACTGAGCACCAGGGCTGAAGAGCCCCAGTCTACATTGTTTACTTTGTTCACCAGGTAAAAAATACTCACCTCGGGTTATTTACATAACTGAGTTTTTTTTTTTTTTTTTATCATTGTTTGCAGATTATAACTTTCAGTGTAATGTCTTCAACACCTTAGGAGGTCAAGTAGATGGTGTTGGAAAACCGCAGGATGCAACGAGCCATTCTGACCCAACTGGCAGCCACTAATTCTATAGAAGAGATGAACTCACTGTATGAACTCACCCTTCCATCCTCCATGGCAGAAACCCTGAACCGAAAACTGGAGGCAGGAGCTGTTTGGAAAAACATAGTATGATAATTCTTTGAAAACTTAATTAGAAGAGAAGCAGCCTTTATTGTCCTGCAAAGGGGAAATTCAGCCTTTCTTTTAATTAGCCTTACTACTTCCGAAAGATGGTTAGGAGCTGCAGTCATAAACCACTAGAGTCTAATCTGGTTGGCAGCTTGTTATTGTGATTCCTTTGGGAATGACTGGTGAACATAATACTCATCAGAAACCACAAATTTAAAGAGACTAATTTTCTTCTCCACCTAAGCTACAGAATATTGATATATCTTGATATATCTTTGGTTTGATCCTCAAACCTTGGCCCTTTTACTGAAATGCCTAACCTTCCAAAATGACTGTCAGCCAACAAAACAACTAGCAAAATACTTGTCAACAGCCAATTATTGTATCATGTTGCTGAAACTGGTCATTTTCAGCTTGTTTGTCTTATCACCATTGAGGCAGCAGTAATTTATTACTCTGTCATTATTAATCAATGGCCAGCAGAGCTTAGATGAACCAAGGTATGCATGGCACTGTGTTATTATTTGTTTGTGTTTCATATTAATGTGTGTGAAATACCTTGTTTCACATCATCACTCAAAAAGCACAGTTGCAGAAAATACCAGCTTGCTATTTTATGACTTTCTGTGAAATGGATCAAAAATTATTTAAATATTATTACTGTGATTTTATTTCTCCTATCCATAAATCTTTATGGTTATGACTGATTTGCACCTAGAGCTGTCTGATTAGAGCATGACTATAAATTCAGATAACAATAAATCTGTGAATAATGTTCCGCACAACCACATTTACAGACCCATTCAATAAATTAGAATATTATTGAAAAGTCCATTTATTAATTAGATTAATTAGACAAAGACTGATGTTTTAACACTTATTTCTCTTAATCATGATGATTTTCTGCTCACAGCTAATGAAAACACATTTAAAATTAGAATATCTCATCAGACCACTAAAAAAATATATACTTTTAAAAACATAAATGTGGGCTTAATGAAAAGTATATTTTACCTGCTTAAAAGTTATTTTCAAAAGGTATTTTTAATCTGAGAACTCATCAGGACGCATATTCTAAATTATTTGTCTTCTAAATTAACTTAATGACAAAATTGTTAATGACAAACTGTCAACACTACCAAAATTCGATTTCAAGTCAATCATCTATATTAACAGAAATATTTACCCAACACAATACAGTAAAATATTAGTGGATACCAGAAATAGGGAAGAAAGACTTTCAAGAGTAAACAGAGTTGTGTACTTTTTTTTCGGAATGGACATTCTATGACTCTTTGCAAATTATCTTTTTTTTTTTTTTTTACCTAAAAATCAATATTACAGGATGAGAATTAAAATACATTACAATAACCCTGGCCTTAAAGAAGAGGAGGGATGTTGTGAAACTCTGTTCAACACAGAGCCAAAACAAATTAATACATCACATCCAGATATGAGCCTACACATGCCAAGTTCTGAAAACACTGTCTCTGTTACAACGGTGTAGTGCAGGCAGGGGTCCTCAAATCCAGGTCTCAAGAGCTGGTGTCCTGCATCTTTTTGATGTGTCCCTGGTCCAACACAACTGAATCAAATGGCTGAATAACCTCCTCAGTGTTCAGTCTCAAGAGTCCTGCTAATGACCTGATTATTTGACTCAGGTGTGTTGAAGCAGAGACACATCTAAAAGTTGCAAGACTTGAAGCCTCCTGGTACAGTGGCATCCCACTATACCCAGTTGAACAAGATGAGGAACTGGTTACTTGCAAGAAACCAAGAAAGTAGAAACATGTTTTACCAAAATTTTACCAGCTGACAGATACCAAACTTTGGCCTGAAAGTGAGAAGCATGAAGTTAAGTCTAAATGTATTGACTTTGAATGGTAGTGATCAGCGATATCCGAAACTCTTGTAATGCCAGGGTGTCTGGAGTTTTTTTTTCTCTCAGTGTGCTGCTGCAGACCTCCACTGTGAACGGAGTCTGTTCCAAACTCTTCAGACTGTGCACCTAATCTGTATTTCATCAGAGCTGTTTGAAAAAAGATCAGTAGGACTCACCTTCTTTACCAGACTGGGGATCCACAAAGACATGGTGGGGACGAGGAAGACCCACGGAGGAGCGCTGGAGACAAGGAAGATCCATGGTGGAGCTCTGACTCTGGGGGAGAAGACCCATGAAGGAGCTCTGAGAACTGGAGATTACAGCAGAAATCTGAAGACCACAGTGGAGCTCTAGAGACCATGAGGAAGCTGTGCAGCTTAGAAGCCTTGAGGAGGCCTTGCAACCTGGAACTCACAAGGAAGCTCTGCAGCCTGGAACCCATGAAGAGGCTCAACAGAGACTGCTGGTTCTGCTGCCTTCAGAGAGGCAGAAGGTTCTTCGGCAGCTGACTGAGAGGCTGAAGGTTCTGCTGCAG
This sequence comes from Anableps anableps, assembly GCA_014839685.1. Taxonomy (NCBI): domain Eukaryota; kingdom Metazoa; phylum Chordata; class Actinopteri; order Cyprinodontiformes; family Anablepidae; genus Anableps; species Anableps anableps. The sequence goes on from CM026073.1 coordinate 1,339,533, forward strand.
CTAACTGAGAGGCTAGAGGTTTTGCTGTGGCTGACTGAGCGGCTAAAGGTTCTACTGCAGCAGACTAAGGAGAGGCTGCTGTAGCTGATGGAGGAGAGGTTGCTGATTCTCTTGGGCAACGGGCAGGCTTTAGAATTCCGAGACGTAGTGCTAACTGAGGATCATGGAGATTGTGAAACAGTCAACGAAGAGCAGTGGAGACCCCAGCCTGACCCACCAGAGAAGCTGTGGAGGCGTCAGACTGACCACCGGAAAAGCTGTGGTAGCATCGGACTGACACACTGGAGAAGCAAAGGAGGTGTCCTTGTAGTGGTGGCGTTTCCTCTGGGAGGTAGAGAAAACCACTGATAAACACCTTCATTTTGAGATTTCTGATTGTGCTAAGAAGATGATTAGTCGTTTTTCAGAATTTCTGACTTTTGTTTGGCAATATCATTAGCTTCAATGTGTCTAGTTAGATTCTCAATATTGGCTTATCAGTGGCTAATGAGAGTGTTTTCATTGTAACATCAGAAACTGTCATGGGGGAAGCAGATTACCTGCATTCCTTTGCATTGCAGAAGTAGCTGATTACATTTATTGCCCCATCACCAACAATAAGAACTTTTGCCATGTTTTTTTTTTGTTGTTGTTTCTTGGGTCATTTTAGCAGGTAATTGTTTGGATCTTGCTTCATACCTCTTGTTGATGTTTGAAGGTGACGTTTCCCTCGTAGACTCATGTTGAAGTGCAGCAACCTGTTTTTGAGTGGAATTCCAGTGGGGTTTCGTATGGTTCCAGTTGGAGATTTGACGGAATGTGTTATGACTCAAGCTGGTTGTTTTGTCCTTGGTACCGGGGTTGAAGAAAGTGGAATTGTGACCGCTCCAGCTGACTTCGATATTCAACTCCAGTCAATGAATCTTTGTTTCTATCATTTTAATTCTCTGTAGAAGTTCGTCAAGGTCCTCAGTGTTGAACAGAGACATCTTGCTCTGGTTCAGCTTGGAAATAGAGAAATAGAGTAAAAAAAAGTAAAAAAAAATCCCACGGTCCTGAGGTCTGAAGTAATCCAGTTATAAGGGTAGACAATGTAAGAGTAACTATAAAAACTGGTTATATTAGATAACCTTAACAGGCAAAAACTATCAAATGAGGACAAGAGAGAGAAGGATAAGCTGTTCCTCCTTCAGCTGACAAGAACTGAGCCACAGGTTGCTCTGCCCTGTGATGAACATATTGAACACCTTAAGCCAAAAAAGTCAGCTACAGCACTTAGGAACAAAAATAAGCATACTTGCATTATTCTAACTGGTTTTAAAACAATTACTGGCTCTACATACATATGCACATATTTGTTCTTTTGCAGTTTTAAAGGGGCAGCAGTATGTGTTTTCCAGCCACATAGAATCAGTTTATAGCACAATTATTCTGTTTTCATATCACAAACATTCCCCACAAGCTGATAAGGGAGAGACATGGGATGGTGTAATTCTGGACATTTAACAATCAAAGAGATGCTCTGCAGTAAGAACATTGTCAAGTGGTTCCCACTTTATTGGGATTAAACTGCAGGTTTCCACCCACTTGAAAAGGCAGCTTGCTTTAGAGGGTTTACTCAATGACCAAGAATCAATTATTTCTCTTTTATTTTGAAAGTTGTCAAGACCAAACTGACGAAAAACCTTTAAATACAAACAAGAAAACACAAAAAGGTTAAGAAAATACAACCCAATAAGCAAAAATGAACTATGACCAAACCTAAATACCCTTTAAATAACTAGAAATTATCCTTGAAACTAAATATAACATACCCAGATTTTTGCACCCAAAATCAAACAAACATATTTAAAGTACTGTTCAGTGATGATTTTAGCCTTATGTTTTTAGCTTCCATAAATACACCACACATTAAGACACATTAAGCAAGTTACTTTCAAATTCAATACCTTTTAAAGCACACATGTTAACTGAACTTTAATAAATATATCACAACATGTATTTTAAATACCATGATTTTAACACATTAAACTTTCAATCTGAGTGTAAACATATGTCTGAATATATTAGGGAAGTCAGAAGTACTTTGTCCCCCAAGGGGAAAATTACTTCCAGTACACCGCATCCAGTAGATGGGGTGACTGAGGCTACAGCCATCAGAGGCGCTGCCCTTTTCAAAGCCACACCAGAGATGACAAAATCCTGGATCTACTTTATGCCAACACCAAGAAGGAATATAGTTAATCACCTTTGCCTGATCACAACCTGGTTCATCTCCAGCCTATGTATAAACCTCTGGTACACAGAGAACCAGCTGTGCCACGCACAGTGAAGAGAGGGTCTGAGGAGACTGAAGAAGCTCTGAGGGACTGTTTCAGGTCCACTGTGCGGGAAGAGCTCTGTGCTCCTCATGGGGAAGACATTGAAAGCATCACAGACTGCATCACGGACTATATCAACTTCTGCATCGAGAACACTGAACTGACTGTACGGTGATTCTTCAATAACAATCCCTGGATCGGCCCTGAAATAAAGGCTCTCCTGAAGGAGAAGAAGAGAGCATTTGAATCAGGAAACAAGGAGGAGCTGAGAGCTGTGCAGAAGGAGGTGAGAAGGAAAATTAGGGATGGAAAAAACATATACAGAAAGAAGATGAAGGATCAGCTGCAGAAGAGCAACATCAGTGGAGTTTGGAGAAGTTTGAAGTCAATTTCAGGCCACAAACCAAACCCTCAGGTTGACCTCAGGACGTAGAGTGGGTGAACGACTTGAACCAGTTCTTTAACAGGTTTCAGCAGTCACCCAGCCCAGTCCCCCCTGCTGTTACCTCCCTCATCTGTACTGACTGCAGGCTTTTCTTCTCAAGACCTCACACCTTTAAGCTCTTAGACATCATCGACCCCCTTCACGTCAGAGGACCCCACAGGACCCCACCACACACATACACACACACACACCTCCACTGTGTCCCTTTCATCACTTTCAGGTGAGGAACAAGCTACAAAAGATCAAGGTGCAAAAGGCTGTAGGTCCAGATGGCATTAGCTCCAGGCTCCTGAGGTGCTGCACAGATCAACAATACATGTTCAACCTGAGCCTGAAGCTGGAGAAAGTACCACAACTGGGGAAAGTGGAAGACCTCCTGTGTGGTATCAGCACCAAAAACCAAACATCCAAAAGACCTCAGCAGCTACAGTTCAATAGCCCGCATTTGATGAAGACCCTCGAGAGGCTAGTCCTCAAACATCTACACCTCCTGGTGTCATCTTCATTGGATCCACTGCAGTTCGCCTACTGACATGGCATTGGGGTGGATGACACCCTGCTCTACCTCCTGCACTGAGCCCTGACCCACCTGGAGAAACATGGAAGCACTGTAAGGATCATGTTCTTTGATTTCTCCAGTGCTTTCAACACCATCCAGCCAAGACTTCTGAGGGACAAGCTGGAGCTGTCAGGAGTGGACCACCATTTGTCCCAGTGGATATTGGACTACCTCATTGGCTGCCCACAGTATGTAAGGACACAGAGCTGTGTCTCCGACAGGCTGGTCTGCAGTATGGTGGTCCTTCTGGGAACTGTGGGACAGGCACAGACCCAACTTACTGACACCGGTGAAAATCCAGGGAGTGGACATTGAGATCGTGGACTCTTATAAGTACCTGGGTGTTCACCTGAACAATAAACTAGACTGGACTCAACATAGATGCACTTTACAGGAAGGGTCAGAGCAGACTCTACCTGCTGAGGAGGCTGAGGTCTTTTGGAGACCTTTGACTCTGTAGTGGCATCAGCCATCTTCTATGGGACTGTATGTTGGAACAGCAGCTTATCTACAGCTCAGAGGAAGCTGATTAGTCCCAGCAGCTGTTAGACTCTATAACCATCACTGCTTCAAACAAAATCAATGAGTGTTTATATCCATGTTAGTATCTGTACAACTTTTTTCTATTGTGACTACCTGTAAATAGTTTGTATTTTTAATGCTCTGAGACATGCACAGCTTGTACATTTTTAATTAACCAACTCAGTTGCACATTCCTCTGGACTGGAGTATTTTTACAACTACACAGTATTCATGTTGAAATTTTGCCTTACTGTACAGTATTTTTTATTATTCTTTATTCTGTGTTTTATACATGTTTTATATTCCTTGTGTGAGTCTGTTTTTCTGTTACCTCCGGTCACTGCCAGTTTGCTGTGGTTGCACAGAAATTTCCCCATCGTGGGACAATAAAGGATTTTTCTATTCTATTCTATTCTATTTTGTTCTATTCTATTCTATTAAAGTAACTATGTAAATTTCAGTTGTTACAAAATATGACTTAAAGAAATTTGATTTTGTAATTTAACGCATTGAAATTGGGCCTCTGTCTCTTTAAGAAAGTCGTGCTCTTTCCAACAATCCGCCTTCAGGAAATCATCACATCAATCCTCTATTAACCCTTTAACCACGTTTTTACTCAGGATGCTGTGTAGCTCTGCAGTGGGATGCTAATGAACCATTCATTTGATTCAGGTGTGTTGAATCAGGGCAACATCTGAAAATGGAGCTAGTGTCGTAATCCTGAGAAATAAAAACCAGCATCACTGAAACTGTTTTGGTAAACAAAATTCACAAACTTTCTGTTGCTTGGTGCTTAAACTAGCTAACACCCAACCATGCAAAGAATGATGAACACAATGAATCTGAGTCTCTCTTCCCACACAAAAACACACATACATAGCTAGTGAAGTGTAAACAATCAAATCTCCAGACCTTTACTATAAAAATGGAATTTGCACTTCATGAATTGTGTGACACAGATGCGCACCCACTTCACATCTTGAAAAGGTGTAATTTGTCTGCTTCAGTAGTCAGGGTGAATATTCACCCTGACGGTTCCAAGAAAAGACACAAAGCAGAGTAGAGACAAGTTGCTGTCATTAGACGGAAAAAGTTATGATCTGGTATTTGGTTCCAAACACTCTCTTACCTGGTTTTCTTCTGGTCTCTTTGATTTCTTACATAGCAGTGTTCAGTTTAAAAGAAAGTTCTACAGTTTCACAGCCACCTGCAAAGCCTACATTTTAGGTGCTCCATTAACTCTGAATCTTTAGTGTCACCTTCTTTTGCCTAACAAACAATATTTTTGGCTTTTTATTAAAAAAAAAAAACTTAAAAAATTGTGAGCATAAAGTGGGTGTGACCTTGACATGAACCAGTCTGTGCAGGAACTAAACAGATTAATTACAGTGCTAAGACAAGTTGTACTTTTTGACATATTTTTATTTTGTTGGGAAGAAAATTATTAGAATGTATGTAAATGTTTGGAAAAGAATATTTGATTGAATAAAGACAATTTTTGTCTTTGTGCATTAAATGCATGAGGTTTCTTTTTTTGCATTATCCAGGATAACATTATGCAGTCGGGCCACTATTGTTCAAGTGGTAACAGGCTGATGGATGTAGGTGAAATGGGAAGCTTAATTTTCAGCTTAGGTAGTGTTTTTGATTTACCTTCTATTATTACTGAAAGGAAATGGTGAAATAATATTTTATTAGTGGAAAAAACTTGGTTGAACTCTTAAAAGGTTGGTTTGGATTTTCTGAAGTAATGTCAGCAATATTTTCCTTACCTACAATAAAAAGATGTGATACCACTGTGAGCTTGTTGAAAAGCAAATAAATCCTTAGAAAAATTGAATCTAAAAGCTAATCACACATACACCATCGGCTTTTAGTAAGTTGAAACAACTCAAACTAAAAAATGTTTGCATCAATTGGAAATAATGCTATGTTGGTGGATAGCAGTCTACAATTTCATAGCAGACTATTGTTATGTTTGGTGCTGTTTTGTCCAAGGACTGCTCAGTTGGTAGCACTGTTCCCTTGCAGCAAGAAGATCCTGGGTTCAAATCCAAACCTGGGGTCTTAGGATGCATTGCATGTTTTCCTTGTGCACGTGTGGATTGTCTCCGGGTACTGTTTTCCTCCCACAGTCCAAAAACATAATTAAGCTTTCCAAATTGCCCTTAAGTATGAGTGTATGTACCAGATAGTTTGTCCTATGTGTTTCTGTGTCCTCCCATGAGGGACTGAACCTGTTCTAGTGGTGACCCTGCCTCCACGACCCTGCGGACGGACGGATGGATGTTTTGTCCAGGCAAGCAACATCCATGTTTCCATTTGGATTTACCTAGCTACTGGTTGTATAGATGTACTATATCAGCAAATCAAATAATAGCAACTATGTGCTTCCTTGGCTGGAGCCGTTTATGGTGCTAAAAATTATAATTTCGACAACCACGCCCCCTGAGCCCCTGTTGTTGTTGTCAATCAAATGCACGAAAAATTAAACCTCCTTACCAGTGTGTCACGGTCAGCTATTTCAATGTAAGCAGAAAAAGAAACATTTAATTCACTTTTAGGTTTTCTCTTCACAGTATTATATAATTATATTTGGTGTCTGAGAGGAAATGGTAACCATTCTAACATTCTCCTTAAATTGCAGTTTTGTTAAATTATGCGAGCAGACTGGTTGTGTTGTCCTTTACAGGCTAAACTTAGCACATGATTTGTGGCTTCTAACAGATTTGTTTCACTTAATTTAACAGCAGAATTGGAAGCATTCAATCAGAGGCTAGCTTCAGTGTCATACCACCTGAAACATCTGATGGGATCTGATGTTTGAACAAGCTTTAGCAGTTTTGTTGTGAATAGGCTAAGAAGAGGCCACACCAGGGCTAAAATATATTTCTAATTGTTCTTTAAATAAACTCAAATATCTTTTTACTTCATATCATGACTTTCTTATTCATATTTTGTAATGCTCTTGATGTCCAAACAGCCAAATGTTTTATTATTTTAACTGGTTGATTTATGTGGACTTGACAACAGAATTTGAGTCTCTGAGATTTTACGTCAGTTAATTTCTTTTATTTGCAACTTTAAATAAAAATAAGTCTGCCTCTAAGTAAAATGGGAACACTGGATCCCAGTTTTAAATGGGATCCAGTTAAAACTGGGATATGGATAAATTTGAATCCTTTACGGAGAGCTGCTCTTATCGTCTGGCTCTGAGTTATTTGTCGCATCTTTCTGATGCTTATGAAAGGTGCAGTGACTGAGCCAAGTGGAGAAAAAGGCGCATTTTTTGGGTGGGAGGGGTTGTTTTTTTTTTTTTTGTTGTTTCTTTGAAAAGTTAAAAGTTCAAGATGAAGCTTTCACTTTCTGTCTTCTTTGTAGTTATGTTAAATATAAATAAAAAAATATTCAGATTGCTCGTTTTTAACTTTTTAGCTTTAATAGGATATCAGAAAGTCTGAATAAAATAAATATAAAACCATGAAAAACAATGAAAACATTTTTTTTTTCTCCTACTTATATATTCCCAATAAGATTAAATTATTGGACTGTGTCTTTAACCCTCGTAAAGAGGTATGTTGTTTGGTATAACCATGACCCTGTTTCTCTGCTTACCTGTGCATTTTGAATGTAGGATGAACAACATAATATGTGATGGACAGAGGTTGCCAAACCATATTCTCATACAGGGCACCGCTATGGCTGGAGAGCATGGAAAGCATCACACAAAACTTCTTAGGATCTGGCTGATTGACACCTACAGGCAAGTGGTCAATATATCGACCTGTTTTAATTGCTGTACATAATCTGTATACATCTATAAATCTCCCATTCTACCACCACCCAAAGGTGATCCACTGAATTGAGATCTGGGGACTTTGGAGGCCATTGGAATACAATGAACTCATGTCATGTGCAAGAAATAACTTTGAGGTGATTCGAGCTTTATGAAATGGAATATTATCCCATTAGAAATGAGTTTACAGCACTTTCAAAATATAAATTCCTTTCACTGTCCTCCCAATGGTTGTCTGACTATAGGGTGAGATGAGGAGACTGTTATTTCTAAACCATACTGTAGCACACAAAGTGAGCCACAGGTGGACTAAACCAACTCAGTGGTGAAGGAGGGTGGGACTAAAATTTTGCAGCTATTTCCAATATTTGTTTAATTTGATTTTTTTTTTTTTTTTAAATAAAAGTGTAATAAGAATTTACAAAAAGTTTCTAAATTAGAATGCTGAGAATGATCAGATTTGGTGAATCAAAAACATTTTTAAGACGAGGTAAAAGTTGCTCCACTTGCTTCATTGCACTTAATTTGCATTTTCTCAACTTCAGTGAAAAGATGGACTGCCAGGTACTGATAAGGGCTTCCCTCTTGAGTACCCAAAAAGCATGCTTTACTTTATCAGGACCAGATTCTGGTCCATCAAAACAACATAGACTCTGTATTTCTGAAGTCTGAGATGGGGGTCCAGACATTAGTTCTACACCTGTCCTCCAGAAAGCTTCTGGCCCCCCAGCGGTAAGATACAGGAGCATCCCTGTCAGAATTACTAATAGAGAAATAGCAAGGGAATGCAGTGGTCTAAAATCAAATCTCAGATTAATCCCGTCTTAAGCAACCTCAAACTCCAAAATTATCTACCCCCAAGACACTTAAACTGGTTCTGCTGAATATGAGATCATGATCAGCAAAAGGACTTTTAGTGAATGACTTCATTACTGAGAACAATATTGATGCTATGTTTCTTACAGAAACATGGTTGGATAAGAACAATTAAACACCTGTACTAATTGATTCAGGGCCTCCTAAATTAAATTTTTTTTAAGCGAGAATAGAAAGAATGAGAGGGGTGGAGGGATTGCTACAATATTTCATGATTCACTAAACGGTCAAAAGCTTTCCCTGGGCAATTATGACATTTGTGAATATTTGGGAATTGAGGTAAAAGGCCAGAAACAAACTCTGACACTAAATCTATACAAAAGCTATTTTTTTTCAATAGCTTTAATGAGCTGTTATCTATGATGTGTATTGATTATGATTATTTAAAAATGATGGGAGACTTTAGCATCCATGTTGACAACCCAATAGACAGAAAGACAAAAAAGCTGAATGATGTACATCAAATCTTTGGTTTGACTCAACGTGTTAAACAGCCAACATATAATCAAGGACATACTCTGGATTTGATTATCAGTAAGGGTGTAAATATCTCAAAGGTCACTGTAATTGATGTCGCTCTATCTGATCGCTTTTCTGTCTGGTAAGAAGAAATCTCCATGGAAAAACGCTCCACTTGTAAGAAACGAAAGAAGCCTTTGTCAAAAGGCTGAACATAAATGGCGTAAACTCGACTTCACATTTACTATGAAATCTACAAAGAAAGGCTGTGAAGCTATCACCCATCACTAAAACATGCAAGGGAAATGTTCTTTGTGGAAATCATAAACAAAAAAAATCAACAATGCATGCGCCTTGTTTGCCACAGCTGACAGATTGACAAACTCACCTGTGACTGTAACCCCTGAACTCCATTCTAACAGGGCCTGTAATGAATTTGCCAACTTTTTTAGAGAGAAAATTTTTAAAAATTAGAGGGTTAATCTGCATATCGATGCGTAATCCAGTACCACTGCTATGCCCAAACATAACAAATGGAGAGAAAATGGCTGAATTTCACCAACTCAACCATGAAGACTTACAAAAAATTTTCAAACAATTAAACTCCTCCTCCTGCTGTCTTGATCACCTACCTAACCTACCTACTTCCTTAAGAAAGTTTTGATTGTCATTGCATGTGACCTGATTCAAATAGTAAACTCACCCCTCTCATCTGGTGTTTTCCCCAGGCTTTAAAAACAGCAGTTATCAAACTGTTAAAAAAGAACAATCTAGATAAATCACTATTGTAGAATTACAGGCCAATCTCTAACCTTCCATTCATCAGTAAAATTATTGAAAAAGCTGTGTTTCAACAGTTAAATAGCTTCTTAACAATGACAAACTGCTTTCATGTTTTTCAATCTGGTTTCCATGCTCACCACAGCACTGAGACTGCCCTCGTCAAAGTGTTCAATGACATCCACACAAATACAGACTGTGGAAAAAAACACAGTGTTGGTTCTGTTGGACTTCAGTGCAGCATTTGACACTGTTGACCATGATATATTATTGAAGCAACTGGAGAGCTGGGTTGGACTCTCTGGTACAGTACTCAGTTGGTTTGAATTCTACCTAAAGAACGGGGATTTCTTTTGTGTCAATAGGCAACTTCTCATTGGAGCGGACAAAAGTCACATGAGGAGTACCCAAAGGTTCAATCCTGGGACTCCTCCAATTTAATATCTACATGCTCCTTCTAGCTCAGATTATAACAAGTAATAACATTAGCTACCATACCTATGCAGATGATAAACAGCTCTATATTACGATGTCACCAGGTGACTCTGAACCCATCCAAGCACTATACAGATGCTTAGAACAAATCAAAGCATGGATGTGCCAAAACTTTCTCCAGCTGAACAGAAACAAATCTGAAGTTATTATCTTTGGACCCAAAGAGGAACGATCTAGAGTAAGCATGCAGCTTCAGTTATTACAGCTAGAAACTAGGCCCAAAATCTGGATGTAGTGATGGACTCAGACCTGAACCTTCAGAGACACATAAAGACAGTTACAAAGTCAGCCTTCTATCACCTGAAGAACATTTCCAGGATTAAAGGACTAATGTCTCAACAAGATCTAGAGAAACTCATATGCGTGAGTTATCTTTAGTCACATTGATTATAGTAACAGTATCTTCACAGGCCTGCCTAAAAAGTCAATCAGACAGCTGCAGCTCATCCAAAACACTGCTGCTCGTGTTCTCAAAAAACCAGAAAGATAGAGCACATCACCCCAGTTCTAAAGTCCTTCCACTGGTTCCCTGTAGCTCAGAGAATAGACTTTAAAATACTTCTGTTAGTTTATAAATCATTGAACGGCTTAGTGCCAAAATACATTAAAGACCTGTTGTCATTGTATCAACCTTTCAAACTGCTCAGGTCTCCTGGTTCTGGTCTACTCTTCATCCCCAGAAGCAGAACCAAACATGGAGAAGCAGCTTTCAGTTTTTATGCACCACAAATCTGGAACAAACTTCCAGAAAACTGCAAAACAGCCGACACACTGAGTTCCTTTACGCCAAGGCTAAAAACCCACCTGTTTAGAGCTGCCTTTGATTAGTAGTAAGTGGAACATTGATCAGTATTTTCAAATTATATTTGCTTGATGATATTTGCTTGATGACTCTCATGGTTTTGATGCATTGATATTTGCTCAATGATTTTGATGATTTTCAAATATATTTGGTTGATGATTTTGATGATTTTCCTGTATACCTAATTGATGTTTTTATGATGTGAAGCACTTTGAACTGCCTTGCTGCTGGAATGGGCTATACAAATAAACTTGACTTGACCTGACTTAGGTGTTGCCACTGCTTTATTTCTGTTTAGCACCTTTCCTGGTATAATCACCTTCTGAAGATCAATGGGCCATATGGGGACCAAAGCCCATTATAATACTTCTAACTCTATAATTTTTATAGTTTGAAGCAGTAGGATTAGGATGGCTTAGGGCAAAGCTCTGCAACTTTTACAATCCAAAGAACCATTTTTGATTTCAGTCCAGCTTAATAAGACTTATTTAGAGCCACATGTTATCTGACCTTTCGAAAAAAGAAAACTTATAGTTTTTTCATAAATATATACTAAAATTGCTAAAAGTATATACTATTTATTTCCATTTTTAGATTTTAAAGTAAAGAAAAATATCAAACATCAAAACACTTTTGCAAAAAGAGGATGGACACATTTCCTTGGATGTTGATATTTGTGGAAAATGATGGGGAAAGAAAAGCACATAGGTTTCAAGCTAATCACAAGAAAAACACCTAAAAATCGTAATGGTACTTTTAGTGTTATTTTGTTGTGTTAATTTAATGCAATTATTCCATGAAAAACTGCTAAACCCGCCTTTGTTATTAAATCTATATTTAAAAACATTAGTTGCTTCTTTATCATTTTTAGCCAACATTATTAAGAGCCATTGTGGAAGATCCAAAGAGCCACTTGCAGCTTAGGAGCCAGTTGCAGGCCCCTGATTAAAAGGTAGGTTAGGTACGTACTGGTAATGATGTAGAGTTAGGCATGTACTGGTGATGGTTAGGTTTAGGGTAAGAGTCAGGCTATAGAAATGGATGAAAATGGAAGATAGAAACACATACTATGTGTGTGTGTGTGTGTGTGTGTGTGTGTGTGTGTGTGTGTGTGTGTGTGTGTGTGTGTGTGTGTGTGTGTGTCAAAGGGGGGGGGGTACCAGATGCTCTCATTTTCACCTTTAAATCTGTTAGTGTATTATCAATATGATGGGGGGAGCATGTGGTATGTGTATGGTATTGTTTTTCCACCCACACAGTTATTTGGCCTTCATTAACCTGATTAAAGTCAAAATTTCCCCATCCAAACATGTATGATTCAAAGTGTTAAAAAAAAAAAAACATCTGTTTAAATCATCAAGACCAGTCCTCACAGAAGCTGTTAAACTGGTGCCACAATGAAGGGCTTCCCCTGAGAAAAGCAACTGAAGTTAAGAAAGAGGAGACTCATGATAGAATGTAGATAGAGCTTTAGGTGGAAAAAAAGTGCAGGTACTCCCTTTAATGTCATATAAATATGGGACAAAAACATGGGTGATATTTTTTTATACAGATCTATCTATAGATCTTTAAATCAGTAGTTTTATTGTACAGAAATTACAAAGAACAAAGCCAGTTCTAAATCAAATCCACATGAGTCAAATTCAAAGTGCCTTAGAGCCACTTTCATTAACTTCAAGGCTCATGGCGTTAATGTGGGCATGAAAGATAACATTAAAAAACAAAGATAGAGAATAATCCTTGAAAACATAAAGAAGTGATAAATCTCTGTTGGACCAAAGAGTTCAATAAGTACAGTCTGGAAAATATATTTACAGACCATAATACATAATACATACATAGTACATAATCTAATTACTTTTACTCAGTTATATTTAGTTGAGGAACTTTTTGGAAAAACATTACTTTTAGTAGTAGTTTTAGTACATTATACTTTTTTGAAAAATATTACTATGAAGTACGACTAGTCTTTTCTGAGTAAAACTTCTGGATACTCCACCTGCTGTGAGTAATTTCATTAAAGGAAGAACAAACTTGTTTCAATCAAAACTGCACCAGATACAGACACACAGCTGCAGTTTATGTTGAAGTGAGAGTTCTTGTTTGTACACAAGCTTTGTTGATCTGATGTTAGTTTCTGTCTGCTAAGGCTGCAGAAATATTTCAAGGTTCAAAAGATACAGTAAACACAATATATTATTATTGAACATTCTTTACCCTGTTCCAACTTACATATACATTACCTATTTTATTAGTTGAATAAGTTTTACATTGAAAATAAATTATTTGGAAAAGCCTTTCTTCTGCCTTAATGTTATTTTGTAATTATGTTACTTCTATCAAAATTATACATTTTCATTTTAGTCTTTAAAATACCAAACTTTGCAAAAAGCTTCATACTTTTTGTCTGTCTGATGACATCATTTTTAAATATTAAATCAGACGTGATCAGTATCTCGAACTACTTGAGTAGCCTTTTTACTGAATACTTTTTTATTCTTTCTTGAGCACAATTTTTGGGTACTCTACCCACTTCTGCTTGTGGGTAATTTATGCTTCATAGTTTCTGCAGTTTTAGTTCTTCCCTTGAGGTCTATTTAATAGTTTATTGTTGTGTCTTTAGATTTTTTCCTATCTTGATCTACTGTGTTTTTACTTCAGTTCAGGTTTTGCCATATTCTTTTCAATCACCTATATGTATTATTGCTTGAAAGGTCTTACCATATAAATTTATTCTTTTGTATTTTTTTTTTTTGTTTGTTTGTTTGTTTGTTTGATCATGTTGTTTGTTCTTGCATTTTGTTCTATGTGCATCTATATTTACTTTTCTTAGATTTGTTTTAGCCCTTTTTTTTGTTCATCATTTGTCCTCTGTAGCTTCTCTCATATGGTCTCCTTCCCTTTGTATTGTATTCATGTTTACCAGTAAACTTCATTCATGCCATTCACTGGTGCTGCATCATTATCCTCATGTGTTTTACCTGATCTGCCACTCAACCTCTTGATTTTTCAGTCTTCGGTGCTGGTGTTATATCGGTGTGCATTTCCGACATCAAAATACTCCCCTACAGCTCTGCACACACAAGCGGCAAAACAGACAGACAGACAGAAAGACAGAAAGAAAGAGTTTGAGTTTAAAATTACCTTCATTACACACTCCAAAAACTCAATAAAACAATAAAAACATTAAATAATAATAAAAAAAATCAAAAAGCAAAAACTAAATATGCTTCATCCACTGAACACAAAACATCATTAATACCCTACTTACTTACAAACACATTGATATTCTTTGTCAACTTATAAAACTCAAATTCCACATGAATACGAGCAACTACCAGTCTCTGAAATAAAACACAAGCGTCTTCTGTTTGATGTCCATTAATTTTGTTCTTTCTTGATATCCATATTTCTAGTTTTGCCATCCCAGAAATTAAATTTAAAAGTATATGAATAGATTTCTTTCTTGCACAATACCGTGGACCATAAATAAAAACACAGTTAGAAAACTGTACACCAAAACCACCAAACAGATGATCTAAAAGAACAAAGAGAGGATTCAATCTTGAACATTCAATAAATATGTGATACAACGTTTCTTCCTGCAAACAATAAGGACAAGTAACACTGATGTCAGGATTAAGGTGTGCCAGATACCTGTTTGTAGCTTGGCCCCATGCACAATCCTCTACTGGAGGTTACCCACCCGTTTCTCAATAGGGGGTTTGTACAGGGACCGCCAACAGCCTCTTGGGGTAGAGTTGGTGTCAAAAAACTCAGTCCACTTTGACACCCTCACCTCTGCCAGAGAGCGTAAATTCAGAACCTTCATGCAGATTTTGTACAAGACTTTCTTCCCCAAGTCTTCAAAAGAACCCAGTGGTGAATCTTGGAGAGACAACAGCTTTTCTGGCTCATCCTGCCATTGATTCACTGCAGGGGAGACAGTTAGGGAAGGAAACACATACTCATACTCATCATCCCACTGGTTAAACAGAGTACTATTAGCAGCAAACGCTCTGATGGAGTCTGGCAGAGAAGCACAGGCTTCTTCCTTCAGCTTTAACACAAGTCTGCTGGATCACACATCAAGTCGCTCAGTGAGACTGGACACAGACAACTTCATCAGATGACCCAGCTTCACACAGCCTGCTTTCTCATCTTAGATCTTTCAGTAACAGACGAGAGCAGCTGTGACGAGATGAAACTGTTCTCAAACAGAGGTTCTTCAAACACCCACATCCCTGGTGTCGTATTAGCCTTCCTCTCAAAGGTGAGAATCTGCCAAGCATTTAAAACAGATTGGTAAAATGGAGTAAGACCAGTTAAGTCCAAGGATCCTTGTCGTAGCAAAAAGAGATGTTTATCATATCCAATATGTCCTGCTTTCCTCAAAAGAAGACGTGCAGTATCCAACCATGGTAATCCAACACCATATAACAGTTTCTGGACAGTTTGCACCCTGAAAGCCGTGATCCGTGAGGTTATGTCTATGAGTCCTTGTCCTCCATCCTAGACTGGTAGGTACAGGGCTGCAGCTCTCACCCAGTGTCGTCCAGACCAGAAGAAATCCACTAAAGTCTTTTGGAGACGTATGAGCGATAATGGTGGCCTTAACACAATCAGTTTATGCCAGAGGGCCGAAGCAACCAAGTTATTAACTACCAGAACCCTGAAAGACAGCTGAGGCAGCAGCCATTTCCATTTGGATAGTCTGACACACACTCTCTCCATGACACCCTCCCAATTTTTTCCCAGAAAAGTGTCTGTCCCCAAAAATACACCCAAGAATTTTAAACCTTGGTTGGCCCAATGAATATTACCTGGTAACTTAAGGGGCTCGTTTGTCCATGGACCAATTTTTAAAGCAGAGCTTTTATCCCAGTTCACTTTAGCTGCAGAAGCTTTTTCATAAAGCTCCAAACAGTGTTGAAGACCTATAACATCATTCTGGTTTTTAATAAAAATATTTATATCATCAGCATAAGCAGAGACCACTAAACTTGGATGATTTGAAAAACCTGGGAGAATAACACCAGTTAGGGTAGAGCACACTCTGTGTAAAAGGGGTTCAACTGCAAAAGAATACAACTGTCCAGATATGGGACACCCTTGTCAAATGCCTCTCTGAACCTTAATAGGACAGCTTAATCCTCCCCCAACTTTAACAACACAAAGCACTTCTTTATTACAATAAACCCAATAAAGAAATAAAACCATCACCAAATCCAAAAGCTCTTAATGTAGAAAAGAGAAAACAATGATCAACTCTATCAAAGGCTTTTTCCTGATCTAAAGAAATAATACCATCAATTTCATAAAGTTTATAGATGTCAATTAAGTCTCTTAAAAGAAAAAGATTATCCATGATAGATCTGTCGGGTATACAATACGATTGAGCTCTGTGTATGATAAGTTCAAGAATGTTCCTCAGCCTGTTCGAGAGCACTTTAGCGAATAACTTATAATCCACACAAAGGAGGGCAACGGGTCTTCAGTTTTTCAACAGAGTCAAGTCTCCTTTTTTTGGAAGTAAGGAAAGAATAGCTTTTCGGCAGGAGAATGGGAAGATCCCTGTCAAGGTGCACTCCCGAAGCACCTCCCACAAGTCCTCTCCCAACAGCCTCCAAAAATGTTTATAAAACTCTGCAGGTAAACCATCCAGACCTGGAGTCTTGCCAGGAGCCATTTGTCTAACAGCGGCAGTCAGTTCTTCCAATGAAACTCCAGCATCCAGAATTGCCCGATCTGCAGTGGAAAGTTGAGGAAGACCATCCAACAGAGCCTCAACACAGCTTCTGTTACAGGCCTGCTCCCCAAACAGGTCACTATAGAATGCCACGGCATGCTCTTTCATGGTGGTGGGGTCAGTGGTCAGAGTTCCATCCGGAAGCTGAAGACAAATCAACTGCTTTGTCTGAATGACGTTTCTCTCCAGATTAAAAAAAAAGATGTAGGGGCATCCATATCTTTAACAGTGGCAAACCTTGAACGAACCAAAGCCCCTTTAGCTCTTTCATGCAAAAAAAAAGCTTAACTGATCTTTCTTTTGTTTAAGCTGTTCATTATTCGTAACATCTGTGAATACATTGTTTTCTAATTGTGTTATTTCATTTTCTAAATTCTGAATCACATTTTTAATTTTAATTGTAGAATGGCTTGTGTATTGCTGACAAAAGACTCTTATCTGAGCCTTTCCAACCTCCCACCAGTCAGCTAAAGACATAAAAACTGATTTTCTTTCCTTCCATAACTGCCAAACATTACTAAAACTTTGGCAAAAAAACATGTCTTGAAGTAGTTTAATGTTGAAATGCCAATAAGATCAACAACTGGTGGTGGTTGAAAAAAGAAAATCCATAAAAACTAAATGATGGTCAGAAAAACCAACTGGACAAATTAGGCAGTTGGATAGTCTATTTCTATGAATTTCTGAAATATAAAATCTGTCCAGTATGGCCTCACTCACTGTCCCATCCTTCATTTTTACCCATGTATATTGTTTAGCATTAGGGTGCTTAATCCTCCAAGCATCAACCAAACTAAGCTCTGACAACACCTGAGCTAATTTAAAGGATGATGGAAGACGAGGTTCTTCTCCTGTTCTATCTGTTGTAAAACTAGTTGTGCAGTTCCAATCCCCGCCCATCATAACACACTCATTTTGATTAGACTGCTGCAAAAAACTGTGTATTTTCTCAAATGTCTTAATCCTGTTATCCCCCTGGTTTGGTGCATAAACATTAATAAAACAAAAAGAGAAACTTTCTATTTCTACTCTAATCACCAGGACCCTGCCTGGTATTAACTCAGTACAGGAAATGATGTTAGCATCCAGTCCTGGTGAAAATAAAACTGCTACACCAGCAGATGACCTGGTCCCATGAGACAAAAAAAAATGTCCCCTTCCAACTCATACCCCACTCTACCTCGTTTTCATGATCTGTGTGAGTTTCTTGTAAAAACACATCAAGCTTCTTCTGAATGATCATCTCTAAACTAACCATCTTTTTATGTGGATCCCTCCCACCGTTGATGTTTAATGACCCCACCCTGATATTATGCATACAGGTGAAAAGGAGAGGGAAGACAGACAGAGACAGTAAAAGAAAGACCACCCAGTGAACTATAATCATTGTCTTAATCCTGAATTTTTAACCGTTTTGAACCTTTACCTTTATTTGCTAATAACTGTCTCCGGACGTTTGTCATATGCTTTTTTTAAACGGAAACGTTTCTTTTCATCAAGCATTTCAAAACCTACCATTGTCTATATCATTAATGCGCTCTTGAGAAATTTTTCTGCATTTGGAAAATAATCAAGAACTTTTATATGTTTTCCAAACGTTTCATCATCGAGGAAAACATTGATTTCTTCCAAAGTGTACAAATCGTCACTGGATGTTTGGGAATCTGCGATTGAAACGCTGTCTGAATCACTGTCATACTCCACCTCTTCTGCTGCAGGCTAGGCCGCTGCACCCTCACCCAGGGGCGGGCTGGGCCGCTGCACCCTCACCCAGGGGCGGGCTGGGCCGCTGCACTCTCACCCGCGGGTTGGGCCGCCACCTCAGCAGCAACAGAGATAGAATTAGTCGTCTGATCTGTTTCTGAGTCAAGATGGCCACAGTTTGAGGAATTTTTTGGAACACTGATTCTAGTTTTCTCAGTGCCATCCCTTACACACTGTATATCCAAACCGCTGCTTCCCTCCCCAGCATCAGAAACAGCTGATGGGGGGGGGGGCGCCCCCCCCCTTCCACAGCCGGCGGAACACCAACAGCCAGCTCTGCATTTTCATGTATCTCAGCCTGTGCTGTCAGGTTTTTGTGCGGGCAAGAGGCCCGTTTGTGCCCGACATCCCCACACTCGAAACATTTCATGATTCCAGTGCTTGATAAGCCATATAGGCTCCTTCTTCATATTTCACTCTGAAAGACACTTCCAGCGTCTGTGTAGCAGAGTTTAAAAACATAAACACCTGCCTCCTAAAAGACTGAACATGTTTTAGTTTATCGCTCCTACATCCCAAACCCACAGTTTTGAAACCACTGGCGAGTTTCCCAAAACGCTGGAGCTCTTTCTCCAACAAGTTATTAGGAATGAACGGCGGCTCACCTGAAATAAGAACCCGGGTGGAGGGCACTGCACGCGGGGACACCTGCAGGAACTCTCCGCCCATTGTCACCCCCCTGACAATCAACTGAGTAACAAAACGTTACACTTTCAAAAATATCACTACTCCCTTATTCATTCTCGAAGCATAAATTAAATTGTTGTGACCAATAATATCTCCAACAGCCAGGAGAACTGTTTCAGCTGGGATTGACGGGTCAGGCTGAATCCGGATCCCATTCCTCAAAGAGAGGGACGGCGCCCCTGAAGACGCCATCCCCGCAAACACACAGCGCTGCTTGCGCTACAAAAGTAGCGCTTGCGCAACAAAAGTTCCTAAATAACTCAAAGACGTAGAAACAGTACAATTACAGAATATTAGAAAGACAACACATGCAAGAAAAGATCAGGAAAAACTGTTAGAGACAACTCTTCCGCTCTCTGTCAGACTCACCACACGCAGCCTCACCGTCACCAACACACTCCCAGCATGCAATGCAGACAGAAAGAAAGAAAAGCGCGCGTGCTCGCTCTCAGTCTGTAACCGGCTCGCTCTGATCGCGCGCAGAGGGACTACGGCAGCCCGTCAAGTTTCGTCGTGAAGAGACAGAAGTAGAACCATTGTGCAGACAACCACTGGTGAGGGGCATCAGTGAGAAATGTAATTAGCAAAACTCAGGAACAGGAAAAATGGGGCATGGAAAGGAGAATCCAGAGTTGCAATACGGAAAAGTACCGGTAGGCACCGAACGCTAGAAAAAGGTCCAGGTGTGACACCAAATTCACATGACACATCATGTTCTGTGACTGCAGGGGGTGGTAAAGTACATTTCTAGAAATGTACGTGTTGAAGACCAGCAAGAAGAAGAGTATTTACCTAAACTACTTGATGTATTGTGATCTTATTTGGGGGTCACATGTTATAATAACTGAGAGCTGAATGTAATGAAGAGGTGGAAGAAATATTAGAAACCGTTTTGAACCTCACCCCCAACGAAGAACTTGGAACCATTTATTAATCGTTTACTGATTTATTAAACGGCTATAGTGGGTTTACATATTTAAAAAACAGTATATATGCATTCAATGCGATGGTCATTGTTCACCATCAAATACAAACAAATACATTATATTTTCTCCATCAGTCCATGGTAGTAATAAATCCGTGAAGTTTACAATCTCTGATGTATCAGTGCCTACGCAGTTTACATAAATTCTCTTCTTCTCGCTGGTCTTCAAGATGTACATGCGGAGAAATGTACGCTATCGCGTACAGAATATGATGGGTCACAGAATTCGGTATCACACCGGCAGGTACCGCCCCACTTAAAGCACTGAACATAGCTGAATTTCCTGTTTCTATGCCATTGCTTTAAGCCTTCATCTGCATTTGCTGCTGTGATACATCTTGGTGGTCAGGAGAAGCAAAAAGTGCACCCACTTTCAGTTCTATTTGAATATCATAAAAAATGTCTGATCTTTGCCTGTCTCTCACACAGCAATTGCCACTATGTACTAGACAAAGTGAAAATTCAAAATTTCTGTGTTGAAAAACTAAGTACACCCTGTCTGCATCCAAGGCATTTAAGAGGGAAAGTAACAGCCAAATCTCGCTCATCAAATGCGGTTATTAACAGATTCCTCTATACAACCAGGAGTTCTTTTGCATTGTGTGACATCAGCGATCCCAACAGAGGTGCAATTGTTGCTGTCAGTCAATCGGAAAAGAGATGCCAATTTAACAATTCAGTAGAACAATTTAAAGTCCTTATTTCTACAGAGTTGGCACTTTAAGGTCCAGCTCTGTGGGATTCTACAGCACCTCCTCAACCTTAGCCTGCCCCAGGAGAAGGTTCCAGTGTTGTGGAAAAGATCCTGCCTTGTTCCGGTGCCAAAGAAAACTCACCTAACAGTCCTAAACAACTATAGACCTGTTGCCCTGACATCCCACAATGAGAAAATCCTGGAGAGACTCCTGTTGGGCCACCTGAGTCAGCATACAAGCACATATCAGGACCACCTGTATTGCTCATCGCCATGGAGCTGGAGTTGAAGACACCATCATACACCTGCTTCAACAAACTCCCTGTCATCTGGACAAAGCAGGCAGCACCGTGAGGATCATGTTCTTGGATTTCTCCAGTGCATTTGTCAGACAACCAGCCAATGATTGCACTTTATTTTTTTTACTTCACTCCATCTGGCAGGCTTACAAAGCTGTGAGGGTTGGTTTGTGTTCTTGTTTATGGTGAAGGTGGAGATTTTTTATCACGTGTTGGTTGATTGATTTTGATGAGAAGAATTACCTGATGTTAAGTGTTGTTTTCATCTTACCTTCATGTGTTTCCCTAGCCACTCTGTCAGAAGGTTTTCAAAGCCTAATATGGAGAGGATACTTGTGGATGTTACATTTCTAATGCCCTGCCTATGGGTGTTTGTGTTTGTCACACTATATTTAAGCCAGTTTGAAGGAAATAATAGGAGTCTAAGGGAAGTTACAAATTTATCAGATCTCTTGATAAATGCTCCGGGTGGTTAGATTAAATAAAGTGAGTCTGTCAGTCTGCAGGTCAGTCGGTTCTTCTGTCAGTGTGTCTTTCTGTCAGTCTGTGGGTTTGTGTCCTGCCTCACTCTTGTATTTTACACAAAATGATAATCAATGAAGAGCCTATTACCATCAAAAGTTAAATGATCTGGAAAAAGAGTCAGTGCCCCCAAACAAAGTGCATGTCCACACATGCACTTTGTCTCTGTGTGTGTGTGTGTGTGTGTGTGTGTGTGTGTGTGAGAAAGACAGGAGAGAGCGCAAGCGAGATCTGTCCTCCTTACTTGGCTGCATGTAGACTTGACAAGTCTCTTTGTCTGTCCTTTTCAGTGAAAGCCTGTGGACACACACACTCAAAGACTCCAGCACACACACCTACATGCCACAGTGGGAGATGAGAGAGGAGCCTTTCTAGCTAATGAGTCTTTTTCATTCCTCTTTTATCACACTCTGTATCTCTGCAGATATTTCCCCTTAATCCTTCTTAGTTAGATTTTAGTCCAGTTTGTAGAGTACACTTTAACATGTTTCTATTTTAGGGAGTACTAAAGAGTTGAAACAATTCCAGAGTTACAGAAAAGTCAGTGTAATGCAGAGTACATGTTCAATTAGCTTATACTGTTAAGACAGAAGAAACATAAACAACTGTCAGTCACAGTAATATTCCTTTTTCCATGATTGTATCTGAAGGATGGTGGAATTTTCAAGGTAAAATAACAAAGAATTAAGTAAAAAACTGATTTAAAAAATTTCTCATGATATCTTGGGAAAATATCACAGACTTCTGCACATTTAGAGAAAGATGACAAATCATATGTGGAACTTGTGTAACCATCAGTAATGTATATCAGCACACTGCTGAGAGGCTGAACCATTTATAGAAA
Source organism: Anableps anableps (assembly GCA_014839685.1). Classification (NCBI taxonomy): domain Eukaryota; kingdom Metazoa; phylum Chordata; class Actinopteri; order Cyprinodontiformes; family Anablepidae; genus Anableps; species Anableps anableps. The sequence continues at coordinate 1,362,111 of CM026073.1, forward strand.
TATTTCCTGTAAACTTTGAGCTTAACAAGACTGTTTTTAACAGAGAAATATGAACTGAGCATCTTTTAGTCTTTGTTAATCAGCCTAAATCATTATATCAAATATTCATTATATTGTGAAAAGTTTAAACCTTTCAAGGCCACTATGTAGGTAAAGCTCCACTGTTTGTATCAAATACCAAAAACAATAATAATAAAAAATGTTAAAAATAATTTATGTCAAATGCATTTCAAGGAGTATTTGAGTATGTGTTATTACTATTAGCCCCTGAGTCAGGTCAGTGATTGGTTTTTTGCATGTTCAGATTGAAAAACTCAAGAGCCTAATAACAAAAAAATATCAGCTTTCTAAAATTAACTGAAAAGCTGTTATTAGTAGGGTTTTTTTCACTGTAAACAGGTCAACCTAACTACTATGTTTAGTTTGTACTACGTTTACACAGCTTTGATGTTATTACCAAAAAAAATGAAAATCAAACAAATCAAAAATTGTTTCCCTAAGTTGAACTTTTCTTGCACACACACCACTATCCAGCATTTATAGACCCCCACACTTATTTCAGTAATAGGAGTCCAGAGTAAAATTTTGCTGCATGCCTCAAACGGGGAAAACGTAGCCCCATCTGGTGGATAGATATAAAAATTTAAAACTGATTGCCAGCAGTCAAAAATGAAACCTTAACAAACTATTAATAATGATGCTAAGATAAATAGGGGAACCAAAATTACATTTCCAATAGTTTCAATGGGACATTTTTGTCCTTTGGAACAAATGTTTCGGTTTTTTGTAATTCATGAAAATGAGACAACAACTATTCAGTTTCTAAAAAATATTCATTGTCTGGCAAATTTGAGCAACACAGCCAAAACAGCTTGAAAATAATAATAATAAAAAGAATGAAACAGAATGTCTGAAGGATCTCCTCAGAGTTTAAAGGCTGCTTGTAAACTGAGTTAAACCTTGGCTGTGACTGGAGAGGTGGCATTCAGTTCTGATTGCTCTGAGAAATCTCAACCAAAATGTAGCTTTGGCCACATTAAAGGACCAACTCCTGACCTAATGTTACTTCAAGTAAATAACAAAGTTACTTCCAAAGACTCCTAACTAAAAAACATAAACAAAATATTTAAAATCAGGCATGGATGTGGGCTAATTTGGGATGATTAAACTGTTTTCAGAGATTTTCTCAATTAACTAAAATGTTTTTTAGATAAACTTGAAAAGTGGATCAACAAAATGCTGTATTCCCCTGCTGTGTATTGATTGTTTTGAAGTTTTTCAATGAGTTGAAATCTAATTCATTTACAGAAATATGCCATTATTTTCAATAAATAAGAATATTATTGAAAAGTTAATTAATTTCAGTAACTCAGTTCACAGCGTCAAACACATTATGTATATAATTTATAAAAACTGATGTTTTCAAGTCTTTCTTTCTTTGAATTATGATTTTCTGCTTCCAGCTAATGAAAACATGACATTTGAAATAGATATTACATCAGACCAATAAAAAACATTTTAATACAGAAATTTGAGTTTAATGAAAAGTATGTTTAAAATCTGCTTGATGGTTGTTATTTTCAAAAGGTACTTTTAATCTGACAAATGAGCCACATCTGAACACAAATTCTAACTTACTGAATATGACTTTATAATGAGATCAGTCCAAGACAGTCTAATCACACAGCGATTCAAATTCTAATGCATATGTTCCACTGTGAACCTAATCATAACCACCAGTGCAGTCAAACTGGGTTTACAGTGCTAATGGGAAGAAAAGTTGAATCTGCTCTACCTCTGTTGTCTACCTGGCCATCCATATTGGTATTGAAGGAGATATTGAAGAACATCAAGTCTTTTGTCACATCTTTAAAGTATGCGTGCCGTTTCTGCCCAGATCCACACGTGTACAGCACGATGTCAGATGTTGAAAGAAAATCTTTTTTTGCAGTGTATGAAAATATTAGATTTTAACTGTCCATAAACACCAACAGAAGCTCACTGAGATGTAATAACACCAGCTGAATATTTGAACATCTAAAACAGGTTAAATATCTGAAGATCCATAGCGGTTTGTATGATTATTCAAAAAATTGTTTGTTTTAAGTTTAGATCAATTTCCTCAGTATTTGAGAGAAATGCCTTTTAAAATGTATGACTTGGGTAAATATGTTGGGTCTCCTAATGATCTCCTGGAGTTTTGTCCCATTCCTCCTGACAGAAGTGGTGTAACTGGGTTCTATGGGATTAGGATCCAGGCTTTGTGATGGCCACTCCAGAACACTGACTTTGTTGAACCACTTTGTAATTGATTTGGTGGTATGCTCAGGAAACTTTGTGCCCATGCTTTAACATCTTGGCTGATGATTTGAGATATTGTTGGTCATTACTGCAAAAATTCAACTTCAGTCTAATCAGATCATGGAATGTTTCCGAAAAGTAAAGTCTTTGCTGTAGAGAACATTTGCAAACTGGAATCCAACTTTTTATGTTGCTTTTAGAGTAGTGGCCTCTTCCTCTCTGAGTGGTAATCCCATGCTGTTTAACTCCTAAATTGTTTAAAGCTGTAGTAATCTTAATGCATGTAAACCCCTGAATTTGAAGAAAGTGATAAAAAAAAAATCTCCGATAACAACTTTCTCTCATTGTTCTGCACTCAAAAACATAAGTCACTGGATGAACTCAATTAAATTTTGAGCAGATTTTCTATTTGATAAATTTGTTTTTCTGTAACTAAAATAAATTAAGTCCATTCAATAAAATAATTCTGTAGTGGTGTAAATAAAACATTATCCATTGATCAAATATAAAGTATTTGAGTTTGATCAACTCAGTTTTATCTATTGCAAGTCCAAGTTTCATGCGTTTAAAGCCTAGTTTTGACTATAAAATACAACCAAGATTACAATGCTCTGTATGACATAAGCTGCTTGCTTCTGATAAAACCTTCATTTGAGATGATGGTGCTTAGCCTTCCTCTAGTTTTAACTTTCTGTTACCATCAGTGCTTTAAGTGGACCGCTACACAGTACCACCACTTCTAAATTTTGCCCCTCAGCGTAGCAGGACTTTTTTTTTTCCAAGTGTTCAGTGCATACCGGGACTTTTTCTGGTGCTGTAACAGGTGTTATGCCTGGTTTTCCCCATCAGTATGATGCCTGTAAATACAGCTCTGCACCACAAAGGCTGCAAAAAAAAAAAAAAAAGCATGTGTGCTCAAATTTTATTTTACTGTGTCTGCCATCAAATTAGAGGGCTCTTGAGATTATTGAAAAAGTCTGAAGTGACATTGTTGCTCTGAAAATATTTCTACTATGCAATGCTTTCCAGAGACTTTCATTGGTCTCATGGCTGGATGTGTTCCCTCTAGCAAGAAGAAGAACACCAATACTGGCATCCAGGTATTGTTCATCAAAATAAATCCATTTGTCGCCATGGATTTTTTTTTTGTCCTCCTAGGTTTGTCATTGTGATTCTAACCTGTTTTAGTGACAATGGTATGACCAACTAAAAGCATGTCCTGATGTCACATTCCTTCTCACAGTGAATCTTGCGACCCCAGGGGCAGGGGCCGTCCTAGCCCTGTTTGGCATCCTGGGAGAACTACAGTCAAAGCTCCTTCTTTATATTTCTTTAACTCATTTAATCTAAGAGCTACATTTTAAACATTTTTCTGGCATCTGATGGTGGCCATTGAAGACATAGCGGAGAAGAGTATAGCATTGATTGGATGCTCTGTTTAGACTAAGGCAAGAGAAGTTTTAACTTTTGCATCTGAATTTAGGAACCAAATGCACTCATTTTGTTTGTTACTTGGATGGCTAGCCACACCGTCACCAGGGCAGGACTTTATCTGACGGTGGAGGAGAGGAGAGAGGAGGTGTTCACCAGCTGTACTCAGTGGCTGAGTCTGACTGCTTTAAGCGCAACACGTCATATTGAGAGAAGCACGTCACATGTGCGTGAGAAGCTGCCTTGGGCAGCGGCCCATGTCACCCATATCAGAAACCGCCACTGACCAGGGGTCATTTCGATGATATTCACAGCACCTTCCCTACCCTGTATGTCAGGAGGGACTGAGCTCCAACAGATGTTTCCAGTCTTGGAGTTGAAGGTTTCAGTAGGAATGGGAACAACCTCCGCACCAGTGACGTCTTCATCAGACACGTTTGTGTCTTCTTTGACTTCATCGTCATCCTCAGAAACCTGCTAATCTGAATTCCAGTGCTGCTTTGTTTCCTCTGCCCCATTTTAACCAAAAATATGATCCAAAGCTTAACTTACTGTAAATATTCTTTTCGTTATTGCAAGAACATACAAATTATTCAAGTTATAAACTCTAGACTGAATTTTGTATGCAGGTCAAGCATGTCTGGTTATGTTCTTCAGTTTACAAACAGGTGAAAACAGAAGCCCTAAAATAGGACTCAGGTTTGGGAGAAAAGCTGGCTGTCAGTGGGTTGAGGGCTAACAGTGTTAGTGAGGTAAAAGTGTTTAAGTTAGGGCAAAAATTATTGTTTTAAAACCAACAACAGGATCAAAACTGACCCCAACACCACAAAGGTCATAATTCTTACCAGACTATTTTAAAATGAGATGAAGTTGGATGTTTTGGCTTTAATTTGTTAATACTGAGGTTCCTGACAAAGTCAAAAAATTTTGATTCGTTAAAGAAAATTTATATGGTATTTTCATGCATTTCAAAACTGAAAGGGGTCGGTGGAGACCCCAACACCAAAGGGGCGTTAGGGGCATTTTCTTGTTTGGCCAAAGGTTTTTATTGTGCTAACATCAGAATATTGCTTCATATTCACATACTAACTGCGAATGCAAATACAAATAAAAAGTAGTGAACAAAGACTACAGGTTAAGGATGAGCAAAACAATGTAAAATGAAGGTAAACCTTGATAGCTAACTGAGAATGAAACTGAGATTACAACGAATGGAAGAAAGTGAGTGAAGAAGAGGAGGTGTCTATAATTGTGTTTCTGACAGAAGGAGGGAGAGAGAGGAAAGTCAGAGTTGCTAATAGTGTGTGTGTGATGTTGGTATTGATCAGTCACACAGACAGAGAGGCAGGACGTGACATCATGACCTGTCACTGTCACTAATCGAAACCTAATTCCCTGTCTCCATCATCATCATCACCATCATCACTACTATTGTTATCAGACACACACAAAAATATAGCTATGATCAGTCAAAGTCCAGCAGCTGTTATTTTTGTCTTGGTCTAATCACAGGAGACAATATTAACAGATAAAAACAATATTAACAAATAAAAACTCGCTGCAGACGACTCTGCTGAATTATTATTTCAAGACAAATATTTATCACTGACTGTTCTTCTGAACACTAATCATCAACTATATGTTTCATTTTTGTTCTTGATCAGATGAAATACCTTAAAGGTCAATTGAACACTGATGAAGTTAATGAAGAAACAAAAGAGCATCAGACAACGTAAGAGGTGAAGACCAGGAACAACAGGTCATTAGGGTTGCTACGGAGACAAAGGCAAAGTAGCACAGCAGGAGGGAAACACAGAAACTAAATATGTACAAATGAGATGGATGTAATTAGGAAAAGATATGCCTCATTAGACAAGAGAGAAGTACAGACAGACCAAGAGGCCAACAAATTCCTGATACTATAAACAGTGAATCAGCCAATCACATAGCAGCAACTCAATGGATTCGGCATGCAGACGTGCCTAAGACAACTTTCTGAAGTTTAAACCAAGCATCAGAATTCCCTCATCTCATCTGAATTTAAAAGAATTCACTCATCCACCTTTTCACACACATAAACCTGAGTAACTGATTGCGTCAAATAACTGGGTTAGCTCCTCAGCATGCACTTGAGCTCTATGGCATGGATGTCCAGCTCCAGTCCTCAAGGGTTGGTGTCCTGCCAACTTTAGATTTGTCTCAGCTCCAACACAGCTGTTTCAAATAGTCCAAATATGTCCTTAACAGATCACAGTTCTGCAGAGGCCAGCTAATAAACTATCATTTGAATCAAGTGTGTTGAACCAGGGAAAGACCTAAAACATGCAGGATACTGGCTCTTGAGGACTGACTTTGGACATCTCTGCTCTACAGAGTCCTGCTAAATGCCTAATTTTTTTTATTTAAGTTTGTTGAAACAGAGACACTTGTAAAAGTTTTACGACACATAGGACTAGAGTTTGACACTCTGGCTCTGAGGCTTCTTGATGTATTTCAGATTCTTGTAATCTCTCTAGACTTGGAAGAAATTCACAATTCAAATGCCCAAGTTAGTGTTTCCATCTCTACAGTGCAATCTTCTTGTCATAAGTTTTTACTTTAAACACATTTTATGCAATATGCATAAAATGTGTTGTTCATTTCTCCATTACCCAGGTATTTCTGTCTGGCTCTATGTTTTCACAGTGGCTGTTGAAATTCATTCAGTGCTTCAAATACAAACAAAGTTCTTGTGTACCATCTTCATGTTACGTATTATATTCTGCATCAGATTCTGAATGAAAACATATTTCACAGGTTGACATCTTCTGCGTGCTTAGTGCATAGCCTGTGGATTCTAAATTTGGGGTGGAATCCACCGTGCATGGTGAGTAGTTTTGGTGTTTTATATATTTGGTATTAGGCTGTTGCTGCTTTCCTTAAAGCCTCTTCATGGTTGCTATTTTCCTGTGGTATTTCAAGGTGCTTTTAGATCTCCTCAACATCTGCTATTCACCTTTCTGGAAGTGAAGTTCCCTCTGTGTGGATTGCCTTACCTCTCTTTGTCACTATCCAACCACATGTCTCCAGGACAAATGACATTCTGATGTCCCTGCTGTAGGTATATTTCACCTTTGATGAAGATTTGTGTAGTTGGCATGAAATTGGCCTCAAGGTGGATTTCCACGGCCTCATAAAGGTTTCAACAAAAGGTCTCAATGCTGTTTACCTTGTACAACTTCAGGCATCTCAGGATCCACGTGTGTGGCATTGAGTCGTAGCCTTTCTTGTAATCAATCCAGGCAGTTCACAGGTTTGTTTGTCTGGCTTTGCAGTCTCAGGCAACTGTTCTTTCAATCCGCAACTTGTGTTTGGCTCCTCTGGTATATTTACCAATGCTGTTCTGTGCCTTTTTCATGTACTGATCTATGTACCTGCTTATCTATGCCACTATGATGCCTGACAGAAGCTTCCATGTTGTGGAGACACAGGTTATTGGCCGAAAGATACCTGAGACTCTTTGTTGGATGCCTGCCATTGTGATAGTCACTGGACTTTGTTCATGAAGATTAGTGTGGTCTGCTCTTAGGTCTTTTAGCTACCATTGTTATGTGATGCTTCCTTCTCCCATGAACATTTTCCAGTATTGTTCAGTCTTTGCAAACTTTAAGGTTTGAAAATTATTTGTCAGGTTCTTGGTTTTTTAAGTCTCTGAAGGCGGACATTTTAATCAGGTTGTGTATGCTTTTGAGAGGAATTGCTCATCTTCTCTGTCAGTTAGCTACCTGTATCTGTCCATTTATATGCAACACACCATGTCAGTGCATACTCTCCCCAAAGAAGGTCTTTGTGTGTTTCCCTGCTGCTGTCTGCCTGTCATCTTCAATCTCAGTCCTATCCAGTACTGGTTTCTTCTCAGGTCAATACTTTGTGGAGTGATGATTGGTGACGCCCTCTCTCCTATAGACATCCAATCATATACCTTCTCACTACCAGATGAACTATGACCCCGTACATTGTATTGGAGGGTGTTTGTGTGCATGTGTGTCTATGTGTGCATGGCAGACTAAGAACAGTGAGTGATTACGCTGTCAATAAATGGGTTTATTTGGCATCCGCGTGGAGGAGCCTTTCTTGGAGTTGAAAGCACTTTGTTGTGAGGTGGAGCACAGACAAACACTGTAATAAGATCACTGACTGGAGAACAATGTGCAGTCAGAATAATGAGAAGAAATCACAAGGTAAAAACCCTCAACACACAATCAATAAGACTGCTGCCTGAGACAGTGAGAGAAACAGATTACGGCCTTCAGTGTGACATTTCTGTCTCCAGCCAGAGTGAGTGAGTGAGTACAACACTGTGGAAAAGTATTAGCTCCTTTACAGGTTTCTTCTGTTTTGTGATTTTTTTTTTTTTTTTTTCATAATATGTCTTTCAGATCATTAAACAAATATTAACATCACACCAATATGTCAAACATGCAGTGGTAGTATGATGGTTTGGGGCTGCTTTACTGCTTAGAGCTAGACAACTTACTACAACTTACTACAACTGATGGAACCATGAATTCTGCTTTCTAGTAGAAAATTCTGAAAGAGAATGTCTAGCCTTTAATTTGTGACCTCATCCTTATAGCTGCAGTATGTAACTTTATGAAAAATATGTTTTTTCCATATTTGTTAGAATTATCATCATGCCATGAGAGTATAAGACAGATAATCTGTGAAAAAAATCAAACTCCTCTGCCTTCTCCCATTGCTCCCAGTACTAATTGCAGAAATACACCACTCAGTCAGAAACAACCAATCAGAGCCAGGAGGAGGGTCTTAGCGCTGTCAATTACCCCCATGTACACACGGCTCACACACTCCCCCTTGGCCTCTGTTACGTAACAGCTGGATCATAACAACATAGCCTGCCACTAATGCTAAGGCTAGTTAGCATGGCCACCGGTGATGGCGGATAAACAGTTTTCCTGGAATGGTAAGTTGTTTTTTCACCATTGGCACATTTTGCAGTGCATACAAGAGGGTGACTGACAGCACTAAGCCCCTCCTCCTGGCTCTGATCAGTTGTTTTAGGTCAGGAGTGGTGCATTTCTTCAGATGACAATAGTAGCTCAGGGAGGAGGTGGGAGAGCTCAATCTTTTCACAGATTATCTGTCTCATACCATACTGTCACGACATGGTGACAGTTTTAACAAATATGGAAAAAACATTTTTGTAAAAGTTAAATACTGCAGTTTTAAGAAGCTTATGCAACAGGACAATGATTTGAAACACACCAGGGGATCCCCCTCCAAATGTCACAAAAAACAGGTTTCAAAATGTCCAGACATAAATCCAAATGAAACAATAACTTAAACATGGTTGTTGAAGGAAAACACTAAGTGTGACTGAAATATAACTCTACAAAGAAGCTTAGGATAAGAATCCTCTATATTGATGTAAAAGACTTTTTGTCCACAAAGCATTTGGGTTATGCAGCAGTTTCCAGCGTTTCACTCAGGGAAGGTTTCCACATGAGATTTCACAGGAGCTCAGGGGAATCCAACAAGGAAGGTTCCTGGAGAAGACAAAGGGAATTAGCAGGGTTTTATAAGAAGTCAGCAAGGTCACGAGAGAACCCAGGGCACTTAGGTTTACCTCAAGGCTCAACACTCAAGCCCAGAGGGACTGGCAGTCAACTCCTGATATACTGCTTGTGATGATCACTAATGACCTGCAGGTGTGTGAGAGCACACATGAGGAGATTCTCCCTCCAGATAATGGTCCCATGGCGCCCTCTGGTGGAAACTTGGAAACCCCTAACCACTCAGTGGACACCCCAGAACCCTGATAGTACATGCATCTACATGTAGTTCTGGTATATTGATAATTGAAAGACATCCCTCCAAACGGTTTTGTCTAGATGGATGATGACTCACTCCCCAGCCACTGTTACACACTGCAGGAGCAGAAGGGACAAGTGTCCTTTCTATGTCTTTTCATTTTGCTCAGTGGAGACAGCTGCTTAACATACCAGATGGTGTATTGTTAATATAGACTGGATTTGACCTGTTTTTATGCACATAGCCTCATGATTAGTTGAGTTCCTATATAAATCCTTAGTGTTGCTGTTTTAGCTGAAATCTGTAAGTTATCAACTGACATTAGATCTAAACAGTTCAGTCACCATAAAAACACCATACATTACCCACATTACCCATACAGATGGACCTTAGGTTTATATTTAAATGCAATGTAAAAACATATTTGTTTGAAATAAAAAGAATAGCCAGTCTGTGGTGGAACTTGTGGAAATATGCATTCAGGAGGAGACATTTTTTTAGCTGGAGTCAGCAATATATCCTGGTGCAAACAATAAAAACTTCTCACTTCTATGCAAATACAACAACATTCAAGAACTTTTTCAGTCAAAACATAAATTTATGCTGTTTGTTTTTTGTTTTCATCTACTTTTGTCTTTTTGGTTATTATTATGTTTGATTTATTGTTTGAGATTTCTCTTTTTCTTTTTCCCACCCTTATGAAAAAGGTCACTGAGAATAGTTTTCTTGAACAGCAGAGCGTCTGGATGCAGCCCAAAGTGGATAACGCATACGCAACAAATCTTTGATAAGTGACTATAAATCCGCCATTTAGTTACAAATTATTTTTAAAAATCATGAAAAATGAAATAAAAACTGGTGTGAAAATGGAACACTGAAAATGTTAAAACTTAGCTGAAGTAGGTGCAACTATTAAAAGGACATATTTTCTAAAAAAAAAAAAAATGTTGCTTGTTAAAAGCTAAGATAAAAACCTGAAGTTAACTGGGAAAGTGCCAACACACTGAAACTGAACAACCTCTTGGTTGGTATACTCCCAGCAAATTTTGAATAAATAAAAAGTATCTTCAAATATTTGATTTTTATTTTGTTTATTTCTATTTAAACACAGTCAGCAGAGCTGGCCAGAACATTGCACTTTACATATAAAACTGGAACATTTCTGAAGAAATTTAAAAGCGGCTGCCAAAGCGTGAGGCGTGTTGTGGAAAAACCGTCAGAGGTGTCAACGTACCGTCTTCACCTCTGAACGCAGCACGGACGTATCTACAAACTGGGTGTTGAATGGCGTTTGGAGGCGAAGCCATGACGACAGTAAATCCTCAAAAATAGAGGTTTTTAGGATGTCTTCAGGACCTCGCTCCATTGACTTTGTATGGGGTAGTTTTTCGCTAATTACGTCGCCATGGTAACTCGAAAGGAAAAGTTGAGTAATAGCCCACATCTCGAGAACGAGCCGGGATTTTTGATATGTATATTGTGGGGCTGCAGCTGCGGTTCGGGCCGCATTAACGGAGAAAGCAGTTTGGAGGTGGAGAGTAATTGGTGCCTCCATGCATTGCATGGGAGGCAGTGCAGCTCTGCTCTGCTATGCGTCGCTATGGCAGGCCCCAAAAACAGTTTTATTTTAAGTGATTTGTGTTTCTGAAGTGGGTGGTGTTGACCTCTTGGCCAGGTCACCCTTGTAAAAGAGACTATGGTCTCAATGGGTTCTTTACCTGGTTAAAAAAGGTTAATAAAATCTCATCACGCTTATCCACGCAGGGTCGCGAGGGGGGCTGGTGCCCATCTCCAGCAGCCTTCGGGCTCTCCTTAGCAGCTTTTTGCTGGCTGCGGTTAGTTGCTGAACATGATTCTGGCACACAGCATGCAGCTCTGCCCAGCAGCATGTCTCCCGTCGGTGATCCACGTGTAACACTGGCGTTAGCTTGCGTATGCTCGTAGTGCGTTTAAAGACGGCTCGGAAAAACATGTTACCGCTTGCTAACAACGGATTAAACAGTTGTTACGTCTGAAAAAATTCAGGGGGCAGTGTGCCCAAGTATATACAAGAATTAAATTACGATGCTCTACTTTGCATAAAAAAAATAAAGCATAATTATAAATACCTCACAGATAAATCTCTATTGATTTGAAATTGCGCCACTGTTGAAAACATGCATATTTCTTTAGTTTGTCATGCAGAAGCTCGCTGCAGTCAGTTTCCCTATTGTTGCGTTTGGCTGCCATCTACTGGCAAGTCTGCAGAAAACAATTACAGAACCTCTGTGCAATTCATCAATCCAGCGGAGTATAACAGCAGTTCCCGTTGTCTCTGTGCTAAAACAACTCACTGATGAAGAGAAAATGACTAAATAATTCCAAAACAGTAAATATGTTGCTAGAATACAGAGTTAAATGTTCTTAAGTTGCTGTAAGATTTTTGTCAAGCTTTTTGGTGCAGGTGAAGTTGCTGACGTTTAATCTGATAGTGTTTATACCTATAGTCAGTAACGTCAGCTAAACATTCATTGTAAAACATAATATACAGCATTCACCAAAAATATTCTTACCCCTGGCAGATTTATGTTTAAAATTATTTTTCATCCATCCAAGAAGTTTGTTTCTGATAGAAAATGAGACAGGCATCACTCAGATGATAATAAAACAACACAATGAGTATGAATGAAGTCCGAAAACAATATTTAGTCAGGACTCTAGCTGGGTCACGGCAAAATGGTACATTACTTCAAGTCACAAGAAACATGTTGGTCAAAATAAAAGTTTTCTTTAAGCGTAAACTACCATGGCTATGAATAATTTAGGGTTTAACTGTACATCCTCTGTCAGGACCAGGATATTCTCAACATGATCTGGTCTTTATCAGGTTCTAAAATGATCTAAATGTCACTTTGAGTGAAAAAAATTCAGAATAAATGTAGTTATCTATTAAACATAGATACCAAAATGGAAAAGTCATGTAAGCACTAACTACACCTTATGATTCGATAGCTTGTAGAACCACCTGTATCAGAATACCAGAAACATTATTAGCAAACTTTCATTAAAAGGAAAATGACCGCAAGCATTTTCACTCGGTTACAAGTCAAAATTTAGCCTGGCTACATGTTTTTTTTGGCATTAGTCAAGTTACAATATTCATTTGGTTTGGAAGGGAATTATAAGACTGAAATTTCAGGAGGAGCTTCAACCCAATAATTACTTTCTTTTTTTGGAAAAGCTGCTTTCTGCATGAATTTATGAGTCTCTCAGATTGTTGAGAAAAATCAGAAAAAGTCCTGTTTACGGTTTCCCACAGGTCGTCTTGGAGACGCAGCAGACACATGGAAGCAGGAGCTCTGGTAAGATGAGGAATAAGATGATCAAAGCTGAACTTTTTGGCTTCCATTCAAAGGACTATGGTGACAGCATTACACTGTGGGGATGTTGCTCTTCAGCATAGACCAAGAAGCTTGATGAAGATGACTGGAAGCTAAATGGAGCTGTAACAAGATGATCCTGGGGGAAGCAAAACTGTTAGATGCTCTCAAAGACTAAGGGGGAGGTGTACCTTCCAGCATGATAACAACCATAAACATACAGTAGGAGCCACAATGGTTTATACATCAAAGAATATTCATGTGCTAGAATGGGTTGAACAATGTCTGAACCCAACTGAGGATTTGTGGCAAGACTTAAAACCAGTTGTTCAGAGATGCTTTCCATCCAGTCTGACAGAGCTTCAGCTAATTTGTGACAGGCCACAGCAACGAGTGGAGGTGTTTTATTTTGAAAGAGCATAAAGGAACTTGAGATGTTATTGGGTGTTCACTTTACTTTGTTTTAAACTGAGCGGCAGCTGCGTGGAAGTGGGTGTTCAGTCAGTGGATGTGGGGAAGCGCTCAGGACAGATGAAGTGGACAGAGAGGAGGAGAGTGATCTGAAGCGTCTGGACAGATGTGAGACAGCAGGTCATCGCTGCAGACATGTAGGTTCCACCTTGCTTTCACATGCCGGCGTTTGTATGAAAGCTGCTGATCCATCAACCCGTCCCAGCTCTCTGTCGGGTCAGATGGACGGGATCTGCTGTCATGTCTGTTTCTGGTGGGTGCGGCTCCAGCTGCTGTCCCGAACCATCAGTCCAACATGTCCGGTCCTGCCGGGACAGCTCAGTCCACATGTGGCTGTTTAAATCTGACAGCAACACTAGAACCCATCTGCTATCCCACTCCGGCTCCAGCCTTCCTCATCAAAGGGAATGGGACCTTTCTCATCTCCTAATCCTAATCTCTTACACAACTTCATTTTGAAATTCTGTTTAATCTAAATATTTATATAGTAAAATATAATATTTATTGACTTAAACCTATATTGTGTTGTTCCTAGTAATTAGACTTTTGAATTGTCGATTAATGTCACACATGAAGTCGTCATACCGCACCTATTATTAATCTAGCTATTAAACATGGTGTGATAGTGACACACTGGTTTACTCACACTGGCATTCCAGTCATTCCACATACGACAGCTGGCTGTAGGAATATGGCTGTATCATAATAACTAATTATAACATATGTGTAAAATTGTTGTTTCCCACTTCTAGATAAGTATAGGAAAGGAGATTAGGCTCTGGAAAAAGTGTGGTCTCTAGAGCTGTTTTCCTATTCTGTCTGTCTTCTGTAGATTCTTAAAATCTACAAAGAAATTGCCTAAATATTCCATCCATCCACCTGAATTTAGAGCCCCTTCAGTGAGTTCTGGGTCTTCTCTGGCACCATTTCCCTTAGCGATATACCAAGAAGTGTATGGAGTACAGTAATGGAGTGCAGTACCAATGCATGCTGAACTGTAGTTGTATAGGACTACTTGGATGCAACATTTGGTATGTAATAAAACTACCATGCATTAAGACTGTTTGCCAGCAATATCAGAACCAGCTTTATTGGCCAAGATTGTGGCAGAACAAGGAAATTGATTCACTGCTCACACTGTACAGACATTAAGTATCAATATATAAACTTTACAGAAGCAAAATATAGGATAAAAGGAAGAGCAGATACATGGATTTGCAGCCATTTTTTATATAAAGAAAAAAAGAGTCAGGTTGCAGTAGAGCAAATATGCTTATTTTGTTTCACAGCAGAGTACCTGACTACTCAGGCTGTAAAGTGTTCATTGTGTTCAACAGAGAGACAACCTGGGAGAAGAAATGGTCTCTGTAGCACTAACCTGAAGGTAAAAATCTAAACAGTTTGTGTCCAGGATGTGTGGGGTCTGCAGAGATATTAGCGGTCCTTTTCTTGACCTTAGAACTGTACAAGTCCTGGGTGGAGGGACGTCACCCCTGATGATCCTCTCTGCAGACCTGATTGTTCATTGCAGTTTGGCGTTGTCCTTTTTCTGTGGCTGAGCCAAACCCAAACCACAGAGTGATGGACGAACACAGGACAGACTGAATAATGGTTGTGTAGAAGATGACCAGCAGCTCCTGAGGCAGGCTGGACTTCTTGAGTTGCCACAGGAAGTACAGTCTGTTGGGGGTTCCTCTGAACAGTGTCAATGTGTGAGGACCGTCAGGTCCCGAGAAGGGTTGTTCTTAGCAACCAGAGGTGATCCACAGTAGACGCAGTGTTGTTGAGGATGGTGAGGGGAGGAATAGTGGGGGTGTTTACTGTCATCTCCACCGTCTAGAGTGGGTTAAAAGCTCCAGGTGGTTCTGGCAGCACCAGTGGACCAGCCGAGCCATCTCCTGTCTGTATGCAGACTCGTTCATGTCCTGGATCAGACCAGTGACAGTGTGGCATCTGCATACTTCAGGAGTTTCACAGATGGGTCTGCTGAGGGAGAAGAGGAGTCAGGAGAGAACAACCCCTTGGGGGGGTTGTCGTACAGGAGATGCTCACCTGATGCTGCTGGTCAGTCAGGAACCTGGTGATCCGCTGACAGGGGGAGGCTGTTGCCCGTTAGGCAAACTGCAGGAGGTCCAGCAGGGGGGATATGTTTGTCCAGTTAATTCGACTTCCTCTGTCCTGCAGACCAACCCTGAATAGAGACTCTATGGCTCAAGGACAGTAGTGGGGACATCATGATGATCATGATGATGGAAAGAAAGAGGAGTGAGTAAAATGTGTGTCAGTTGTAATTGATACTGCCATCGTAACATTCAACAGTAATATGGTAACAATTCCATGTTTTCTAAAACATAAATGCCTAAAAGGGAGGCAACCAGTAGGTATCCTGATCAGATGATCATCATGACTTCAATGCAGAAGAGCAGCAGTTCAACTCCAAATCTAAACTATCTCTAAGGCTGGCTGTGGCCATCTTAGGAAGTTCATTTCAATCAAATGTATCCAGGATCTTGCTTTCAGTCATGACCCACATACAAGGCTAGGCTGGGTTTATGACTAAGAACAGGTGTCCGAAGTGCGGCTTGTTGGTCGTTTGCATGTTCAGGAGTGATACAAATCTGGCCTGCCAGCACAGGCGGTTTATGCAGATGGAAACTTTACAGACATTTTTTAGGGGGAGAATTTCACTGACAAATGAAAATGACCTTAAAACAGAAAATATCAGCTAGAACACAGTTTGTCATTAAAAAACATTTTTTTCTTTCATTTTAATTTTATAGTACACAAGACCACAAACATCCAGCAACTTTATTCTAAAACAGACTTGGGCCATCCCATTGACTTTACTTGGCTAAATAGAAGGAGTGATTTAGGAGAAAGAGTGATTTGTCTCACTCTTGTTTTGCTGAGAACAGACAAAAACCTTTTTCAGGATCAAGAAAGTAGAAAACAATCAACTCTGAAAATGTAGGAAATTGTTTGCCTTTCTTCTGATGAGGCAGATGTGTGAGACCCTGTTTATATTTCAGAGCTCCAGTGGTTTATTGATTATATTGTTTCAGTGAAATACAGCATGTTTATTGTTAAGCAGGTAAAGATGAAAAAAAGAAAGTCTTATTATTTTAGCATTTTGATTTATGAAAAGATTCTGATTTTTTTTGGACT
Source organism: Anableps anableps (assembly GCA_014839685.1). Classification (NCBI taxonomy): domain Eukaryota; kingdom Metazoa; phylum Chordata; class Actinopteri; order Cyprinodontiformes; family Anablepidae; genus Anableps; species Anableps anableps. Next base: position 1,378,649 of record CM026073.1, read on the forward strand.
GTTTTGTAAGTGAAATATAAATATCTGGTTTCAATTGTTACTATTTAATTTATTTAGGAATGGTTGGATTTTGGGACTCAGTAGCCTTGTATTTAATTGAATAATATAAAGATGCACAAATAGAACATTTTGAATAATTAAATTCTTTTGAAATGATGAATTTACATCTCAAAATAGCACAAAACACATTGGATTAAAGCACATTTTTAAAATTTGCAAGTGTTTCATGACTTCTCAGTGACTCATAAAATTTCATTCAACATTTCCTGACAATCTGGAAAATCTTCCTGAAATGTCAACATGTTGCAACAGAAAAAATGACCTCAGCACATCTTTGAAATGCTCTACATGCCAACTTCTTCAGACGTTTGAAAAGTTTGAGTAAGTCATTGTTCTTCTGCTGGTATTTCTACATGTGGCTCTGCATTTATGAAACATACTTTACCCAAGCTGGAGCTCCTGTTACTCTGGTAGGCAAAGGGCAAAGGGCAGCCAGTTCTCCCTAAATAAAGCTACAATCCATTATCCCAAGGTATCATGAGCCCAATACCAATGTCCTGATGACAGGTGCAGATGTCGTATGATTCTGGACCTACCCACCTCTTCCAGCATCACTGAGTGTATGCACAGCTTGCCATGGCAACCAGGCGATATGACCAGCCAGCTTCCTGTGTGATCTGTGTCAAGCTCTGTTAATGCTATGTACAAGACATCCTCTGTCTGCTGAATTCAGTCACTGTCAGCCGCTTCAGCAACTGCCTGGAATTCTATCAGTGTCCTCATGGTGCCTCTGCCTAAGTAGCCTCTCCCAGATAGCAAACTGACTCTGGAGCGGATCCGGTCCAGAGGTAGCATAGGCTTCGGAATGGATCCGCAAAACGGACCCACTTGCACACTGGAACGGATCCGGAACAGATAAGGATAAGGATAACAGATCCAAACCGGATCCGGGCCGGATGAGTCGCTTGATGAGTGGATCCAGATAGGGTCCGGGCCGGATCCGGTTTGGATCCATTCACAGAACACATCATCTGGCCCAGATCTGGTTTGGATCCGTTCATGATACCCATATCTGATCTGGACTCATTTGGTCCAGAACCTTTATTGATCATGATTTAATTAACAAAAGTAGATACAGATAACAACTTGTTTACTAGCTAGAAATGACTAAAAATCTCACCAGTTAAACTTGAAAATGATTTACACACTTACATGATATACACAAGAAAATGATTTATGGTGAAGTTGCAAAAGACCTGAAATTGGGTTATTATGAGTAAATGAATAGTTCTGAGGCTGCAGTTGGTAGCAGTGTTGCCTGTTGCCAAACATGTGAATTTGCTAACCTGCAATTTCAACTTTGTTCACAAACATTACAACAGTCCAGACAGAAATAACAATACTCACACACTCAAACGAACAATAAAAATATAAACCAGAACTGGCATAACATTCTGTGATGTTTGTTACATAGATGTGTTGTGGTCAGCAGGTTGAACTTCCTGCAATGTCTCTTTGAGTTTCCCCTATCTGCTGCCAGCTTGAACCGGCGGACTGAATCCTTACAGACGTCTTGCTCAGTAGAACCGTAGGCCACAGGATTCTTTCTTCCAGAATCTGTAATCACAAAATCACATTTTCATTTAAGTTCTCATCCACCATCACAACTGCAATTTCTAATGTAACAGGATACACAGTGATACTGCACTCAAAGAAAGACAATCTGTCCTTACTTCAAACATGGAATTTCCACATATAGGAATATATGTAGAAAGAGTAACACAAATAACCTGAGTATTGTCAACTTAAAAAGTTACAATCTAGTTTTTATTTGATTTGATTCTTTGTGTTGAACTAACATAGAAAGAATAAATATTTCTTTACATTTATTCAACAAATGATTTCGTTGAGTGTGTCCATTGAAACACTTACCAAGACGACATGAGAATTATTTCAAAACTAATTAGAAATACTTACGTAGGAGCAATGTCTTTGATGCCGTCTGGCTGAAAGACGTCTTCCCATTAACACCTTTCCAGTTGATCATCTTCCCACGTCATCATGGAACATGTGGGCCAGGATGTTCCATGTTACCCAGTTTGTGTCACGGCCCCCGACTGCAGCCAGGGAGGAAATCTAAAATGAAACAACGAAAATGTGACAGTTAAAATATAATCTCAATCTATTATACAGGAATACACATTAAACCATAAGGGGATGGCATTAATGAAATTTCTTTCTCTAAAGACCTAAGAGAGATTTGATCCTACAGCATAGGAGCATTGGATAGCTTTGTGTAATTTACTGCTTTTATAAATGGGATCATAGTCAATAGTTATGACTTTTTACAAAAGAAAAACATATGTATATACAGAATCTCTAAAGCATCCAGGGTCTGAGTGGAAAGAAAGTGCTGGATCCTGTTGGAGTCTCCCCTCTCTGTCCAAAAACCTGTGCCAATCAACTTAGCCCCATCCTCACCCACATCTCTCGAACTGTGTGAGGTTCCCATCTGCTTAAAATGTGCCACCATCATCCTGGTCCCCAAGAAACACATCATCACAGATTAAATGACTACAGGCTTATTGCTCAGACGTCTGTGGCCAGCAAACCCTTCGAGCGCCTGGTGGTGAAGGACATTACAGGCCCTCTGTGGAACCCCTTGCAGTTTGCTTACCGGGCCAACAGGTGATGCAGTCAGCCTGGGTCTACACTTCATCCAGCGCCACCTCAACCATCCAGGGACATACGCCAGGATCCTTCTGATCCAGGATGGTGATGAGTCTGCACACAGACAGGATGTGGATCTGCTGGTCCACTGGTGCAGTCAGGAAACAGGAACAGGAAAATGCATCCAGTGACATGTGGAAAAGAAGCACCATCTGTATTTTGTTCCCTAAGATATAAATTCAGAATAAGAATTTGAATCAGAGTAAATCCTATAATTTTTCAGAGTCATACTTGAATAAAAAAAAGTACACAAACTACAGAAGAAACAGTATAACAATTTAGTATCACGATATGGTGACCAAAGTTGTCATGGTTATCAGTTTTATCGTGGTATAGTTTAAAAAGTCCTGAATATATCAAAAAATAATGATGCACATCTGTAGTTATTGTTTTGGTTAAAATTATTTTACTATCTGAATTATTTTATATTATCTCTCCAAAACACATGGCTCTAAAATGTATCAGTATTTGGATTTTTTTTTTTTTTTTTAATTTTTATGGACTGTCACAAACCTTTCAATCAACAACAGTTTAAATTAACATGATGTCTATTTAAAACTAGACCATTTAAGTCAATGTCACATTATTACAGGGCTGTGCGTTAACCTTTTCAGCTTGTAGCACTGCTTCTACAGAGGTGGATAGTTTTGTAGTACCGAGCAAAAAGTTGTAGCACAAGCGCAAAATGTGCATTACAACTTAATCAGTTTTGCATGAATAATAACCCAAGAAAGAGAAATACCTTTAAATAGGCTGATTTATTTATATGTTTTTTATGCATTTATGGTAATGTCAGTATTTGTCCTTCATGTAGTGAGTCTGATGTCTGTCACTCAATTGAGGCCCAGCCCTGCCCCGTGTCTTGCTTTTCATTTTCGTGTGCCGCCACAAGATTGTCAATGGCGCCCATTTAGCCCCCTCTTTGAAAAATTAGCCGACACATCCCTGCTCAACAGTGACTTCGCAGACAGTCCCATCAATCTAGAACGTAGCAAATGTCCAGGAAAAGGAGGACGTTTGGTCATCCTAGTTTTGATCAGGGATTACTGCAGCCACCTTACTGCATAGGAACAACTGCCACACCGTTCATACCAACAATTCTAAATCTACCCACAAATATGCTCAGGACTGAATATATACACAAATACACTTAAATAAGCGTTTCTCAAACTTTGATTCAAATTTACATTAGCTAATGCTAATATGCTATAGGAGCTAGCTAATCCGACTCGCTATGGTCATACATTACAATGTCAAAACAGAAAACAGACAGGTATATGTATTCACCTGCTTTTCTTTTCTTCTAAACAAACAAGCACATATCAGCAGTTTATTTACAGTGTACGGAGTAGCGGTCCGAAGCTGGAGACGTCTCAATGTCCAACTCCGAATGCGGTTGTAACGGAAGAACAGTTTGAAAAGAGCGGGTACGATGTGCACATCCGCCTGCAGTGCACAGCGGGTCTGCAGTTTAATCGAACAGTTTGAAAAGAGCGCGTAGGATGTGCGGATCCACCAAGAGTGCGCCGCGGGTCCACAGTTTGATAGAACACTGCTTGGAGGCGGGGAATTCCGTTTGGTCAGTGCGGCGGACCTGCCCGGCTTGAGGGCAGATCCGCCCCGGAGTCCACTGCTATCTGGGCTGGTTCCTGTATTGGACATGTTAGCTTGTTACAAATATTGATAGGGATGCACGATATATTGGCACTAAAACTGGTATCGGACACTATTAGTTATTTTTTTAACATATCGGTATCGGTCCAATAAATCGAACTGGGCCAATATTACCAACTGATATTTACAGTGTTTTCCCTACCATTATCCAAGGGGGGCATTCTGCCCTGCCAACACCCCCCCCATCTAGCCTATCAGCCTATGTAGATGATGCCAGATGATGTCGTGAATTATCCCTGCTCCTAGTGGTCGCTCCTCCACTTTCAGCTCTCTCTCAAGTTACGGTTTATAGTTTACCACTTGAACTGAGCGCGAGGGTGCGCCCGTGCCATTGCGTGTTTGTCTCGAGCGCTGTCGGGGCGCCTGATCAAGCCCCTCCAAATTTTTGCGTGGATCGCGCCACATGCACCACTTTTCACTCAAACTAGATGGTGATCTTGCAGAGTAGATTCGCCATTACTGGTATTTATATGATCCCCCTATGAGAACTCATTTTCGGACAATACTGCACCAATGTCGGCATCAAGTATAAAAGCTGCACCGCTTGCTCGGCTCGTGCACACTCAGCGCAAACTTAAGAAAGCGACTAGACTGAGCAAAAGTAACTCTCCTACTTGTATATATAGTGAGGTCCAAGTATACAAAATAGCCCATGTGCTTCAAATCCTGCCCTTGATACGCAACAAAAATCCAGTCATCACTGAATAGAATGTTTTGACCTGGCTTTGCTGTCAGAGAGGTAATCCTCCCTCCTTGCTGTATAAGACTGAGCTTGGTAAGGAAATGCATAGCTACATAATAGAGAGAGAGAGAGAGAGATACAGAAGAAATGATTGAAATATGGAGATACATAAAAAAGATAGAAATGAAGAGAGATAAATAAATAAATACACTACATAAAAGGTGAATAGAAAATATTTTTTTCATTAGGAATGTTCTGTTGAATATTTTGACATATTCAAGACATGTTCAAGTACTTCTTCAATTACTTAAATATATTTTGTTTGTATTGATGGTCGTTACATTGATTACAGCAATCAATTGTGCTTTTTTTAAAAAGAAAGTAGGGGTGCACCAATTCCAATTTTCTGGCCGATCGCTGATCTTTAAGCTTTGAGTTTTTGCTTCCCCCCTTAGATAAGGTCCCTAGGGGAAACACTGATTTATTTCATTCATGTTGCATTTGTTTCTAGAGGAAGAGGGGAGGAAGTTGATCATTTGGTATCCGTTTGGTCATTTTCTTTTTCAAAAGGTTTATTGACACACAATCATTTTTACAGTGTCTCATTCAGTTCATTTACAACAGTATTTAAAAACACTAAACAATTTAAAAGGACACAGCGTGTTTAAAAGTTTTGCAGGAGCGGGGTAACTTCTTAACAAAAGTGCCAAAACCATCCCATTCTCCCAAACCATCGTGTTGCTCAGAGGAGATCCTCATCCTGATGCTCCTTCCCACCTTCCTCACCCAGAAAGCCAGGCCGTCGCTGGTGTGACCTTTCTCCGTGAAGCGCCGACTCCTTCGTCCAAATGAGCACAGAGGCGATTCTTCTTTGTGGCTGTGTCCTAGGCCCTGCCACCTGCAGCTGTGATTACCTTCCTTCTTGCTGCTGCTATCCGGATCACAGCCACGGGGGGGCATCTGCATGTGCCTGCTTACCAGCAAGTTTCTGGAGGTCCATATGGTGTCCTTGATGGTGGCAAGGGTGAGCCACATCTCTGCGGAGTTCTTCTTCACTATTTGCTTTCCATGGCTCACCCCATAGAGCACTAATTGTACTGTGAGGACCTCCCTTGCTGGTAAGTAAGGGAATTGCAAGGAGCCGGCCTCTGCCCACAGGTTGACAGCAGCACTGCTCTCCCAGATCAGATGCCTCACTGACTCAGGTGCGCCGCAAAAAGGTTGGGGGCAGATGGCCGTCGCTAACATAGTGCATAACGGACCTGACTGGGAGAATCCCATGAGCAACCATCCACGACAGATTTCGAAGTCTGTTTGGAAGAATAGGATGGTTCACATTGCGCCAAACTATGATCGACTCTACAGCTGAGAGACTGTGCACTGGAGTCACTGATTCCTGCTCCTGTACAACAGAGACAATAAAACGGTGATTGGTTAAAACTTTCTGTTCTTCTTTTTCCAAGTTAAAATGTGCTAAAAAGTTCTGTATAAACACATAAGCTGGGAGAAGATTAAAAGAAACAGGGGTTCTAAGGTCACTAGTCAGCAGCTTCAACTTTCTAAGGTAGGATCCCATCCAGAATCTCATCATGGCGTTTGTTTTAGGATTTAGTCCAGGGCTTGCTTTAAATGGATGCTTGTGTAGTGACTTCCCAAGAACAGATAAAGGTCAGGCACTCCTTTCCCTCTGTTTTCTTTTGTCTTCTTCATCACTTCTCTTCGCAGTCTTTCCCATTTAGAGCCCCATATGAAGTAAAAAAAAATGGCTCGTTCCAACTCTAGAAGCCTTCTTCTAGGTGGCATAAAAACAGAACTGATTAGTAAAAGCATGGGTAAAATCACTGCTTTAATAATTAAAACTTTACCTTCCATCGTCAGTCTCCTCAATCCCCAGAAACCCAGTCGTTGTTTAACTTTCCCTATTACGTCGACCCAGTTCATATCTTTCTCGCCATGTTTGTCAAATTTTATTCCAAGAATGTTTTGGTCGTTCTCTGTCACAGTCGTTTGAACTGTCAGCTCAGCGGTCGACCACGGTCCATAAAACTGCACTCTGGTCTTGTTTTTATTAAGTTTTAGTCCTGATGCTCGTCCAAACCAATCTGTCATGTCCAGCGTTCTGTTTACGAATAATAAGTCAGTACATAAAACATTAAAGTCATCCATATATAAAATACACTTAGCTGTTTGTCCCCCACTTCCTGGTATCATGATTCCTTTGATGTGTTGGTCCCTTCTCAAAATCTGTGCCAACGGCTCAATACCAGTTACAAACAGGAGGGCAGATAACGGACAACCCTGAGGGACACCTCAGTTTATTTTTACTGCTTTTGACAAATTCCCATTAACCATAACTTTACTAGTGATGTCTCAGTAAAGCAATGCCACGCAACCTATAAACCTTTCTGGAAAACCCATTTTTTGCAGTACCTGAAAAGGTACTGGTGCGAGATCTGATCAAAAGCTTTCTCAAAATCCAAATTTAAAACTACTAGCCAACTGTTTCTGTCACTCGCCAAACAGATGGTGTCTCTAATCAGTACGAGGCTGTCGATGAGCTTCCTGCCTTGAACGGCACAGGCTTGATCTGGGTGGACTACTTCTTTTAAAACAACACTCATACGGGTCGCTAAAAGCTTGCTAAAAAGTTTACAATCAAAGTTTAAAAGGGTAATGGGTCTCCAATTCCTGAGGTCAGTCTTGTCCTTACCTTTGTACAATAACGTCACTATCCCTACTCTAAAACTGTCTGGTAATCGGTCAAGTTGGTTAAAATCCATAAAAACAGTGAATAGTTCGGGTGCTAAAATGTCCCAGAATGTCAAATAAAAATCCAGTGGTAGTCCATCTGCACCCAGAGATTTTCCTTTTCTAAAACTTTTAATACCCTGATTTAACTCTAAAAGCGTAAAATCCTCACTTAAACTTGTTTTATCTTTAACCGTTTTATCAATAAAATTTAATGTTTCTGTAGTATTGTCCATAAACACTTTTTTTCTTTGTATAAATCACCATAAAAATCTTCAACTCTTTGTATAATTTCATTTGTCGTCTTTGCTACACCACCATTTTCTTTTTGGAGTTCAGTTCTTGAGCAAGGGTTATATAAAATCTTCTTTTAAAAAAAAGTATCTTGTACACTTTTCTCCCTGTTGTATTTCTTTCTCCCGGCTTCTTAAAATTATTCCTTTATTTTTAATTTCAGCCAAAACTGACATTTCGTTTTTTATTTCCTTGATTTCTTCCTTGAAATCCAGGCCTTGTTGGTTTAGGATATGGTAACGTTGCAACTGTTTCTGCAACCCCATCATACACCTATTTTCTTTTTGTTTTTTCCTTTATCCCTGCCCGTCTAAAAAAGGTCTGGGTCCTGCCCTTCACCGTCTCCCACCATTGTGCTCTGGTTTCGTACATGTCTTGGAGGGTCTGCCATTCTCGAAACCGCTCCCTATATTGACCGAGCAGATCCTGGTCTTCCAAAAGGGAGCAGTCTATGTGAGAGGTTCTAGAGCTATCACTACTAAACCTAGTGAAGCCCTCCTCTCCAGGATGCATTACTCTAAAACAGTCAACTAATTTAAAATCTCTAACAATCCCCTGTAGTAAAAGCGACGTCTTATCTGTTTTAAACTCTTTACCAGCTCTTTTCCTATCTTTTTTACTTAAAATACAATTGAAATCCCCCCCCCACGACCAAAGGCACCCTCCCCAGCATATGAGCCTGCACCTCCTCTAAAAAGTCATACCTGTCATTTTTGTCATTAAAACCATAAATATTTAAGAGGTTAAAATCCTGTCCCATAAGTCAGCTTTGTTAAAAGTGCCCGTCCTTTCACCACAGTGCTCCTCTTCACCTGAATCTGAAGGTTCTTAATTAAGATGGCCACTCCGTCATTTTTGTTTCCATTGGAGCCACTCCAGATCGATGGAAGTGGCCACATATCTTGCCACTTGGAATAATTATGTAAAAAGGGTATTGCACATTCTTGCATTAAAAACACATCTGCTTTTACAGAATTTAAAAAGGATAAAACACTCTGTGCTCCAATTTTTGACTTCACACTTCTAACATTTATTGTTAAGAAGGTGAGAACCATGAGTAAGGTTAAAAATGACAGGTTATGCATTTCAAACTTTTAAATTTCAGGTAACTTTTTGTGACACTATCAGATGCTTTCCTGTGAAAAGAGCTCCTCCTCCCCCTCCCCTGGTGACAGAGGAGGGGGGTGGGCTTCATTTCTCTTCCGAGTCCTGGGTGTTTGTCTCTGCTGCAAAGCTTTATCTGACACAGTATCTTCTGGAGTTACCTGTAAGGCCATGTCTAAAAAAGAAACCTCGTTTGGTGAGTCAGAGGGGAAGAATCTAGGGCCCTCCTCAGATGAACTATCTGAAAGGATCCCACGTCTAACTCTCTTCTCCATTGCAGCAAAAAACTCTGATGCTGGCCTTTTAGCCAGCTGGGCATCAGGGAGGGGGTCATCGTCTGATCTTCTTCTGATCCTGTATTTTCCTTGTTAGTTCCACCTTCTACCTGCATGTCTTCATCTTTTTCCTCTTCCACCTTATTCAGCTCTTTGATATCAGGGGACATTTTAGACCCCATCCCCTAGTCCCGCCTCCACCTGCTCCTCTCCTCCAATCACAGGTTGGGGCAGGAGATTTGAATTTTCAGGCCCAGCTGCTTCAATTAACTCTTCATCCATTGCAATTAGGTTCACCTGTTGAACTTGTTGGTTTGGTTTTCTGTTTTTCAGTTTGTTTGCAAAGGACTTTGGGCAGTCCCGAAACAAATGATCTGTCATTCCACACAGATTACATTTCCTTCCATTCCTACAATCCTCAAAAGTATGTCCAACTTGTCTGCATTTTGGCTGTCCTTGGTAATGGATGTAGCCTCTGTTTTCTCCCAGGACTATCATCGGGGGGAGATGCTTCAGGCCCTGGAAGCCTTGGGGGTCTTCCCATTGTTTTATGGGCACCCTCCAAGCACAATTCCAGATGCCGTCAGCGTCTCTCACCTTCATAGCCTGGCCTTTAACAGTGCAAAATCTTCCCAGCCACATACATATGTCCTCAGCATTAACAGTTTCATTAAACAGCCTGACAATTACTGTTTTCAAGGTATTGTCAGTCAGTTTCTCAACGTTAAATACTGAAAACTGGGATTTCACATTCTCAAACTTTGTCCAAAAATCAGTCAGCATGTTCCCGTTGATGCCTGTGTATTAGATTGTAATGTGTAGGGAATTCTTGTACCTTGATATTGGTGAAGTGCCTTGATGGCATATGTGTGGCCCAATTTTTTCTCTTCTCTACAATTAGGTGTTGCATCAAACACAATTTGAAGATCAAAATAATTAAATAGGAGAATGTCATTAATATTTTAGTTATTTTTGTTTTGTGGCTAGATAAATTGAGCTTAAAATAATTTTATACAACTCGGTAGAAATTAATGTGATCTTATCAGTTTTAGTAAAGACTGCTAAATGTGTTTACTACATTGTACTGCAGCTCGAAGTTGACTCAACAAAACCTGTTTAGTTTCATCAATGTGTAAAAACTAGAACGGTTTAAGGCAATGGGTTTCCACGCGACTTTCTTGTAAAGTCAACTAATTTGGGTTAAGAGTGTAGAGAAATACATATAATATTAGTAAATATCGGTTATCGGTAATAGCAATATTAATACTGGATATCGATATCACCCAAATTTTCATATCGCTGCATCCCTAATAGCATGTGTTCCAGATTGCAGTGTCATTTTGTTTTGGTGCCTACTTTTCGTATTGGGAACATTATCTTTGAATCACTAAACTGAAATATGATCTGCTTTACTGTTTAGTCAGAGTTTTGACTCATTAATGTTAGAGTGGCTGGGAAACCTTTCTTATATCTGCATTTAGATTACAATACAACTATCTAAACATGTTTAAAGGAATAGTTTGGATCTTTTAAAAGAGGTGTCCAGTTGAAATCCATGGTAAGTCAATAGCTTACCTGTAACACATAGCTTTCTTGGAATCTTTGTTTAGAAAAAATCTGGATGTTTTGTTCCAGGATGTGTAAATTACCAGCTAATCTGAACAGATTGGATGTTTGATGTCTCTGAGTAGCTGTTCAACCTGAAAATCAAAACCTGGTGCATCCCAACTGTACACAATTTAGCTGATCAGATGTAAAAACCTTTAAAGCTGCCCTGTTTAATGTTGTAATAGGTGATTAAAGCGTGGGAATTCTCCTTTAGACCCCCCCACCACCACCACCCTGTTGCTTTCTCTGTGACTTGAACAGTAAGGCCATTTTTTCTCTTTTGAGGGTCACACTATTTGATGACCTAATTTAGCTAATGATCAGACCTGAGCTGACAAGCTTCATGAAGCAGATACAGATACTTAAGGCGACCATGTGAGTGGGTCAGGTATTCATCATACTGCGAGGCAGAACATGAAGGACTAGCTCACAGGTTTGCAGACTTCATGCTACATGTAATGTTTATCAGGATCAGAACCAAATGCTTAAACCTGTAGTATCAGCTTGTTTTCTAGTTTTCAGGAAGAATGTCTCTCTCTCTCTCTCTCTTTTTAACAAATATTTACCAGTCTGACTAAGGTAATATTTGCTCTCTGCCCGTCAGCGGGTTGTGAGATTAAAGGACCCCTTCCAAAAGCATTTCAACCTGAAGTCATGGATTTTGCCGACACATAGGCTGAAAACTTATTGTACGCAACTCCTGTGCTGTGCATTTTTGCTGGTTGTACATGTGAATTTGGACGAAGCTGATGCACATGTGCAGCTTGCTGGCTGGGACTGAGAGCAGCTGCTGGGAAAGGCCTTCATCTTAAGGTAATTCTGACATTCTGACATTCGCAGCATTTTACCACCAGCCATGTTCTGATGCTTGAATTAAATGATTTTATTCCTCATTCAGTCTTCCATCCGGAGTGGGAATGTTGCTTTCCACTGTGTTCAGCTTTCTAAGAGTACAGTCATGGCTGTAGTGTGTTTGCAGTGAGAAAAACTGTTGTTTGTTAGGCTGAATAGTCGAAAACATATTTCAAAGGCCTTTATTAACCTATAAACATATTTTGGCAGACAATCAGTTTTTGGAGATTTAAGCCTTCTTCCTAAATCCTTCAGCTTAACTTCTGGCTCAGGTCATTCTTGTTCTGATGCTTGGAGCTAGTAACAGTTTGTTAGCTTTTGACTTATTTTTTAATATTGCCTCAGCGAACAGAAGATCTGAAGAGTTTTCTGCTTTGGATAAAAAATAAAATGTTCTGATTTTCAGCCATGCGGGAAAATACACAGCAAAATGTTGGAAAAAGTTGCCTTTTGGAGGATGCTTTGATCCCACTCTTTATCAGTCGAAGATGAGCTTGGTCCTCTGTTGTCCATCCCTGTACTTCCATGAGAATTTTCAGTTTGTTCCTGATTTTTTCCTGGACAGAAGTGACTTCTTGTCCTAAAACCATTCAGCAAAAATCATATAGAGGTTGGTATTGTCAACCTGTTTTTAAAATTTAGAAGTAGAAAATTAGGAGACATCCAGGCTTTTAGGTCTTCTAGACTTGCCTGTAGTCTACTTTAACTGGTCTGATAAATAAGGTCAACCATTTGTGATATGTTTCCAAGTCCTATTCCCTAGTCCAAGGCTACACAGGCAAATGTGACCCAAATTTGATTTTTTTTTTTTTTTTTTTTTTTTTTTTGCCCATAAGCATTCCATATCTGACTGGTTTGAACGGTCCAATTCTGATCTTTTCACCCCAAAAAAATCTGATCAGTGCCACCTCAATATGTGGTACTAAATCAGATACATATCCACATTTCATCCAACTTTTACATCACTGACGTGAGACATGCATCATAATTCTGCACCAGAAAAAAACAGATGCGGACATAAACAATGGCAAAAGATTATAATTATGAAAGAAGTCTGAGTCAGTGAAGCATATCACATCCCAATCCCACCACTCCTGGTCCGACTACACATCCATACAGACTTCTCTACAGCAGCTGCAGTCAATGCTCCACTAAAGGCTGTTGCTGTTAGTCGTTCTTTCTTTTTATCAACTTCCTTCATCGGGTTATGATTTTATGACAACCCTGTTGGCTCCCATTGCTGAATAACTTTAATATTGATCCATAGACGGCTCTATCCATTATTACTTCTGTAAATGGAGGACTGCTGATTTGACATCTGTGTTCGTCTTCTGCTAAAGGTTGTCAATAAGCCTGTCACAATAAACAATCAGTTAATCGCATGATAAATTAGAATTAGCTTGATCATTTCCATTTTGATGATTAACATGTTTTGAATAGCAATTTTGTTTACACAAACTTCATAATTCATTTTATTTATGGTTCTGGTTGTGTGTGGTTTTTATTTCCTTTTTATTTATAGTTTTTGGTTGTGTTTTATTTTGGATATTTAAAATGGCTTCCAGATGCAGTGTGGAGTGTTCTGTACAAAATTAAACCTTATTAGTCTTTGAGAGGGTGAACATACAGTTATCTTCCACTTATCCAGGCTTATCTTGTTAGAAATATATATTTTTAGAAGTTTTCAGCTTTTGTCCCATTTTTCAATAAGACTGAGCTTCTGTCCTGTCTTGTGAGCCTTTGTCATGGAGTCTGTGAACCCTGAAATTTAGTGGAATTAAACCATGCCTAATTACATACTGGATGGACTATATTTCTCGGCTGGCTTGGGAATGCCTTGGGATTCCCCCGGAGGAGCTGGTTATTTATTTTCATAAAATATAAACCCCTTCTTGTATTGTATTTATTCACCAATTAAATATAATGTTAAATTAAATCAAAGTAATATTAGCTGTTGACATCTGTGCAGAGCATTGTAAGCAAGCAAAGTCGTAAAAAACAAAGAGTGGCTCTTACTAGCTGAGACTCCAGTCCTATTGTTCAGGGTAAAGAGCTGTTCAAAAGAATCAGATCGTTTGTGAATGTCACATCACTACTCTGAGACACGATCCGGATAAGCAGAAGATAATAATAAATACAACACGTTAGATGATGTTTTCTTTCAGCCAAAAGAAAGCTGTACGTAAATAATTATTTTATTTTAGGCGTTACAGCTACTAGATGCAGTTAGTCAGCGAGGTGCGCAGCACTGCTCACTGCCTGGTCAGTGTCATATCGCACTCCTTACAAGCATAGCAGTGCAGCCCCAGGCTGGGCAGACTCAGAACTGTGTGCCGGTTTCATGCTATGCATCATAATAGTTCTAAAAACAAATGTTCTGAACTCACCCCAAGAAACTGAAAATTATTCCTGCAGACATGAATGCCTCCAATCATATAAGTCAGGGGAGTCAAACTGATTTTCATTTCAGGCCCCATCGAGATCATGAATGTCCTCAAAGTGGTGGTTGTGGCTGAATGTATTGATAAAACTGTCTATTAACAAACTGTTAAAAATCATAGTTTTTGCTGCATTTGATGAGTACTTCTTAAAATAAATAATTAACAGCTTTTCACATTGATGTAATTTGGCACTATGCAAATAAAAACTGACTGGATTTGACTGACAAAGTAATATTCAAGCACAAAACTATTATCTTGAAGTTCTATTTACATTGCCCCCTAAAGTCTTGAGGGCCACATAAATAGCTATGGCGAGCTGAATTTGGCCTGTGGGTCTTGAGTTTGACACATGATGTAAGTGGTCCTCCTGTGTTTTCTTTTCATTCACTGATGTCTTTCTGGTGGATATCATCATCTCTGAAATAAGGATCTACACCTGTTGGCTTCAAGATGCCTATGTCCAGCTGCTCTCTTCCTGGTGCTAGAGAATCCATTCAGGGATTCAGATCTTGCTTACAGCTCAGGTTGGGATTTTTCCCATTGACTTGGATTCCTCTGGTAGAATTTCAACCAGGCCAATCAGTGACCAGAAGGAGGAGTTATGAATGGCGATGACAATTTTCTGCGCTGTTTTAGAATTGTAGTCTGCCTGTAGTTTTAGTAATGGCAGCAGAGGAAGTTCATGAAGTTGTTCAGTTCGTGTTGGCCACACTTCCAAATACTGAATTAACATCAGCAGCCATCTTGTTCAGCCCGTCACTTTGCTCTTTGCAGTGGAGCATGGTTTTTCACAGCACAGGCAATTTCTGGTAAGCTTCATAGCATCAAACTGGAGCATTATATACATCACAGACAAATGTTAGCAACTAGGTAAAATTTAAAACCTCAACAGAATCCACGCCTCCAGGAAGCAATAGTTTCTCAATAGCCAAGAGGCCAGACACACTGTATGAAGCAAACAAGGGGCTGGTTTTTACCAGGCCAGGTTTTTATGTTTTTTCTTTTTTTGTGCTCTAGCAACTTGTTTCCACATTTGCCACAGCGTGTCACAAATGTAGTCAGAATGATGAGTCCTTAGGATGCTGAGCATTTCATACATGTTTATGGAGAAATACCCGTTGTCAGTGAAGCACACAACCAGTTCACATCTGTTGGGTAAGAATTGCTTTAGGTCTAGATGAAGCGAAGGAAAACCCAGCTGTTATTACTAGTTCCCTGAGAATTTTGTTCCCAGGAAGACAAAACTGAAAGTTACTGTTCAGAGTTTTTTTCCAGATTTATCTGGATGGGCCAAGACATTATGTCCTAGCAGTTTAGGCTGTGAGAATAGATGTCCAGCTCAAGTCTGCAAAAGTAGGCCTAGATCTCAACCAAGCACCTGGTGATGTCCACAGTAACCCACTCTTCCTCCAGGAAATATGACAGTAAGAGTAACAGAAGCAGACCTGGTATGAAATGGTATATGCAGCCACAGACATGGTGTTCTGTTGAATAACATGGACGCTCAGGTGCTTTTTTATAATAACCACATTATCTTCCTCCTAATAATTGCTCTGTTTACTCATCCTCATTTGTGATTAAGACTGATAAATGATCAAATATTTCTTCTCATTGCTTTTCCCTGATTCTTACAGCTTTAACAACTCAGATATCGAATTTTGCATAAAATAAAAGCTGTATGGTGTCACTCCATTAGCGTTCCCTGGTTATCACTCTGTTTGGCAAGTCCTTCTGAACAGCGGGCAGGAAGTTAGCTTAAGTACCGTTGTAGATTTTTTTGGAATGAACAGAAACAGGAAACGAATTTATCCTGATAAATTGAAGTAGTTTTGTTTGTAGTTGTGCAAGAGACAAAGATATTGAGATAAGTTATTTTATGCTGAAATGACCCTGCATCATTTAACACAGTGTTAAGCTGGAGAGACATCCATTGGTCAGTATAATGAAGCAAAAGCCAATATGGACAGATTGTTATAAGTCATTAAGAGTTCAGGGTCTGAAAATGACATCAGCAAACAGATCATGTGTTCCTCTCACGGAAGAATATGTGCAGTCTTTAAAGTGCAAGTTGAAGTCAAGTCTTTGACCTTTGTGTTTGTGACATGAGTGCAACTTGAGTCCAAGTGTGAAACTCAAGTCAGCATCTCTTCTCAGTAGAAGATGTACCTGGAGCTTGGATGGAGCTGATCAGGTTGTGCCAAACCAAAATATAGCGATAATGGGTTTTAGATACAAGAGATATGTTGTGAGATAATAAATCAATTTGCAATGAATTAATTTGCATCTGAGTACTGCACAATGCTTCTAATACTGTGACCTTACTGAGCTCTGATACTAGCAGTTAATCAGCTTTAACCACATATTCCTCCTCAGTCAGGTCACAGGTGTCACCTCGACATGAGGAAGGGTAAAGTTTGGGTGTTGGGTGAATGGCACTTTAGACATGCATGGGCTCTGATTAGAGAAATAAGATGAGCCTCTGCTTTCCTAGTTTAAGGGCTGTCAAAAAAAACCTGGAAAAGATTAGATTGGCAACGGAAACAGAGTCGGAAACAAAGGCTGTCATGACTGAAGAGGTAATACAAAAAATATACTGCCTATGAGAAGTATCTGGAGATAGGCACACACACATACACACATACTCAAGGCCCTTTGAAGTAAAAGACTTGTACTTAAGTGGAGTACCTTGTAATACTAGACATGCAGCCAGTCAACAGATCCCAAATCTCAATCAGCTGTAGCATTTTTGTTCTATATATGGTGATTATCCAAGCCAGTTGGTTTTATTAATTTCAATGTATTTACTTTTCACCATTTCACAATAAAAGTCATATTTGTGTTCTTTCTGAAAACGGAAACAGGTCTGCAGAAAACTAAGGCAGAAGACAATAACAAATCAAGAAGTAAGCTGATGATGTTTGGAACAGGGTAGAACTATGTGAATACATGGTTGTTTGTCACGTGTTTCCTTGTGTTGCTGTGTGATGGACTGGCAGGTTGTCCAGGGTCAACCCCACCTCTACTCCATTGACCTTTGGAGATTGGCACCAAAGGTCAATGGAGTAGACCTTTGGTGCCTCTTGTTAGTTTCTTTTCCTCTGCTTAGTAATATGCTTAAATTCAGCGGGTCGTCTCGTCTGATCTGAGGTCGTATCCATTCAGCCCCCATGATGCTGAATGGATAAGTGGGGAGGGATGGATGGATGGATTTTTACAAGCTGGTAACAACCCAAGTAATCCATACATAGAAAGAAACCAAAACAAACATGTTCAGTAATTAAGTTATGTGTAATAATGTGAAATGACATGGAAAATGTATTGAACACACACAGAAAGAGAGATGGAAAAGGCATGGAAAGCCAAGACACCAGCTCAAACATATCAGTGATCAGAAAGTCATCCTGCCTCTTTTTTAGTGCAAATGAATATCAGATAGTTCAGTCCAAACTGATCTGCCTTTAAAAAGGTGTGTCATTACCAAGGTGTCACAGAAGGAACATCTCATGATAGGTAAAAGCAAAGAACTCTCTCAAGACCTTTACAACCTTATTGTTGTTAAACATTCTGATGGCTTTGGTTATAGAAGGATTTCTAAGCTTCTGGACGTTCCAGTGAACACTGTTGGGGCCATAATCTGGAAGTGGAAAGAACATCATTAGACCATAAACCGGCCACGACCAGGTGCTCCTCGCATGATTTCTGACAGAAGAGTGAAAAGAATTATCAAAAGAGTTGTCCAAGAGCCAAGGACCACTGGTAGAGAGCTTCAGAAACACCTGGAATTAGCAGGTCCAATTGCTTCAAAGAAAACAATAAGTAATGCACTCAACAGGCATGGCCTGTATGCACACTCGCTATACAAGATTCCATTCCTGAAGAAAAAGCACGTTGAAGCACATTTAAAGTTTGCTGCACAACATTTGGACAAGCCTGTAAAATACTGGGAGAACATAGTCAGGTCAGATAACAGCAAAATTGAGCTCTTTGGATGACATAACACACACCATGTTTGGAGGACAAAATGCTTGCTAGGCCTGGTTGTAGGGGTGCTAGGACAATCCACCAGTAGCCCACTGTGTTTTTGAATTTAAAAAATGTTAAAAGTTAAGCGAAAATGTAAAAATATTCCTGGGTAATTATATGTTACTAGAAGACATTATTGACAATACTTAAAACACACAACTATAGAGTGTTAAAAAAGACAAACCAAAAATAAAAATAAATATTTATGTTTTACACTTCTGTTAAATCCCAATTAAGTAATCTGCTTTTGGATCCTAACACACAATGTACTGCTTGTCACATTTAGAGCCAACCAAAGGCATAAATGAACTAAGCAGCTGCTTAGGGCCTCCCAGACCTTCAGGGGGCCCCATAAATGCTCATATTTTAACACAGACCATAGCTCTAGAAGTTAGACATTTGTTTACTGAGAATGCCAAAGCTATTAAATTTGATTTAATGGTTTCAGCAGAGATAAATTAAAAGATTTTAAACTGTTTAACATTTAAATTTAAGATTTAAACGAGCTGGAAAGTTTACTTTGTAAAAATGCAAAGAATAATCTTCATAGTCTGATTATTGTGTTACCATAGTTACGATCTGATGCTATGAGTTTAATCTTTGTGTTTGTGCTTGGTTTGTTCACAAATACTTTTCAGCAAATACTAATCAATTATCACTGATTGATTCCACCAAATCTTGAAACACTTTTAGTGGTGGTGATGTTCTTAACAGGAAGAAGGGCCCCTAAATTATATTCTGCTCAAGCCCCCATAAAATCTTTGACTAGCCATGGTCACATTTAAAAGTACAATAAATAAATGACAAAATAACTAAAATGTACAATGATAAGTATCTGTATGCTTAACTAAATATTCCTAAGGTATACAATTCAAGTATTTCTTGTATTAAGTTTTCTTTGTTTAGGAAAACCTGCAGCTTGGTGAACTGTTATGATTTCCTGGTTGTGACTGGTTGTCGTTTGTCCAAGCTCATGCACTGTTAGCAAAGAACACTCTGGATGAAAAAGACCTGTCTGTGACTGACTGCTGCTGTGGCTCAGTTACATACATTTGATCAAATTACGGCGCAGACACAAAGCCAAGCGCTGCCAGAACGCGTGTTGACCGAGCGTGTGTGACATGTAAACACACACGCTATACACAACACCTTCTTTGTTCACAAAGATGTATCAGTCTCGTTGCACGCTTACATTTCCGGTTCACATTGACCTTTCGCAAGTCGAGCAAGCGCTGTGGCTTTCATACTTGACGCCTCCCTTGGTGCAGTATTCTCCAAAGAAAAATGAGCCCTCACACAGGGTTCATATAAATGCCGATACAGATGAACCTGCTCTGCAAGAGCACCTTCTAAATCATCCAGTTTAAGTGGAAGCTGGTGCCTGCGATCCGCGCCGAGGTAAAGTTCAGAGATGTTGCCACAACAGCGCACTAGGCGGCAAACACGGAGGTGTGATTGGTGCGCATCCCCAGCTTCGCGCCCAGTTTAATGCACCAACTATAAACTCGTCTTTCAGGAACGGCTCCGCTCCGCTGGTGAATACACTGGGGGAAGCACTGTAATACATCTCATATGTTTTACATTGTTTTAATATATTAAAACAACAATATTTTATTTTATTTTATTTATTTATTTATTTATTTATTTATTTATTTATTTATTTATTTTTTAAAAAACCTTCATTCTGCAGCTGTGGCAGCTTCATTTTGCCGTTGTGGTGCGCCACGATCAATTACTTGCAGAGGAAACCCTGACTTTCACTTTGAAGAATAGTTACAGGAAATACTGATTTGTGTTACCTGGAAGGTTACATAATGAGCAGAACTGTTCATTGTCAGTTAGGCTGGTTCCACAACATTTCTTCCTCAGAGATTTTTTTTACTGCATGCCATCATGTTTCTGAATCATTCTGCCTGAGCATTTGGTAAGAGGAAAAACCTTGCTCATCTGGTCTCATCATCTTCCTCCTTCATTGAGTCTGCTCAGTCTGTTTTGTTTTTCTCACAGCTAAAAATCACAAAGTGCTTCACAGATAAAACAAGCCACTACACAAAGATACACAGATAAAACACAATCAAAATAAAACATGAAGTTACTTTGTTTAAAATTTTTCTTCAGGTATGAAGGACTGAAACTAACATAATTAAAAATAAAAGCAGAAATATATATATATATATATATATATATATATATATATATATATATATATATATATATATATATATATATATTGATTTTGCTGTTCCTTACACATGTGTTTTCATCAAGAAATGTATATATTTTGTTTTGCCTTTTCCTTATATAAGCGTTTGTTATTTTTACATGTCCTCCTCTCCTCTTTTTACTTTACTGTATGCATTTCTGCCTCATTATGCAAATGAGGAGGGCTGCCTTCTTAGTCCAGCTCCTCTACTATTGGTCAGCTGAAAACTTACCGCCTTCCAACCTGTCCATTCTATTTGCAGCTTCCCTTAACAACTCTGACACAGACCGTCTTTCCATTCCCTCCATAACTATACCTCAGTTGCTAAACTGAAGCCAAAGGCGGAGGCATGCACAATCGATTTGCACATGGCTCCTGCTCCTTCCTGTTTATGGACCAATAGTAGTGGTGCTGCAATGGCAGAAATGTATACAGTAAAGTAAAAAGAGGAGTCATTTCTTGACAAAAACGCATGTGTAAGGAAAAGGAAAAACAAAATATATATGTTTCTGCATTTATATTTAATTATGTCAGTTTCGGTTCTCCATATTCAGCTGCTTTTTAAAAGAGTCAGTAGACTGCAAGAAGAGCGGGAGAGAGTTCCACAGTCGTGGTGCAAAAGCCTGAAACCCCCAATCCCCAGGAGTTTTAAACCGAGTGTGTGGGGCTACCCTCAAATTCTTATCAGCTGACCTTAACTCAACTTTGTTCTAATTCAAAAATTAAATACAAGACTGAACAGTGACCACAAAGAAAAGAAATGGCTGCATGTTCCTTCTGAGGCAATTAGTGGTTTTGAATCCAATAATCCAATAGAAAATGAAGGATTTACATGAATAAGTAAGCATTTGTAAGTGAAAGCACGAATACTTTTTTATCTTTGGTTTTTATTAAACTCACAACAAGGTGAATCAAAACTCAGGTTGTCTGTTTATGTGAAACTAGTTTGACATAAAGTTTTCAGTTCTCTTTCATTTCATTACCACAGAAAAATGACAGCCCAGAGCTGATCAAGGGAAAAGAGCAGCATTTAGACAACTGAACAAATTACTGCTGCATCAGTAGTTTAATGGACAGCCAAGAAACGAGCTGTTATAGTAGTGGTAGTGGAATGTGACACAGTGGTTTTTATGTGAATACGCAGAGCTAACTACACTCCTGTGTAGTTAGCAGACTGCATCTACATGTACCTTAAGAGGTGAACTTTCTGCATTTACCAGAGTTGCCCTTGGTGGATTGGTTCGTTTGGAGCCATAGCAGTTCTCTGCTGTACAGCTTACAGCAAACAGTTTGGAAAAGATCAACATGATCCCACAGCTGGGATTATTTTACAACCCTTTTCCACTACCACCTAAACTGTGCAGCTCGACTCAGCTCTATGCAGTTATAAGGGTTTTCCACTAGTAGTGGTTACGTGGTGCCTGCCCTTTTTTTTTTTTAGAACCTAATTCACTGGGGTTCCAAGCATTCAGAGTCAGGTTGAAAACGCAACATCAGAAAACTGTCGGTCATTGATTGGCTAGATCAGTGTTCCTCAATTCCGGTCCTCAGGGACCACTGCCCAGCATGTCTGAGATGTGTCTCTGTTCCAGAACACCTGATTTAAATGATTGCATGACCTCCTCTGCAGCCACCAAGTGCTGCAGAAGCCTTTTAATCACCCACTTGTTCAAGTCAGGTGCGTGGAAGAAGGGAAAGACCTAAAACATGCAAGGCAGTGGTCCCTGCAGACAGGAAACAATGGGCTCGAGGTGGAAGCACAGGTTGCATCACAAGAGCCACTCCCTTACAATAATCCAACCTGCCATTTGGAAAAGCTCACATCAGCAACTGAGCGTATTTGGAGTTTTTAAGGACAATGACAGACTGAGCAGAATGTTCAACATAGCTTCCATGTCCTCCATTGTCACGTTGTGTTTGTGTCACGTACAGATCATGTCGTGCTACTTTTCGGACTCTGGGATCACCCGACTATATGATGACCTCATCCACTAGAGCTGTAACTTGTAATGGAAAACCACCTGAACTGTGTCGAGTAGAGCCACGTCAAGTCGCTTCCTGATTGCTGATGGAAAAGCGCCAACAGAGACCCTGCTTAGTACTTGTAGATGGAGATGTGTGCTGCTGTTGAGACTGCTGTTTGGCTTTGTCTCTCAACTGCATACAGCATTGGAAGGAGGAACATCTTGTCCTGCTCTCTCTCATCTTAATTTGATAGTTTTACTGGTTAAGTTATTAAAGTTATTTAACATATCAAGTTTTCATAGTTACTCTTACATTGCCTACCCTCATAACTGGATTAGTTCAGATTTAAGGACTGTGGATTTTTAATTTTACTTCACTTTTTGCCCTATTTTTTCGACCTCCAAGATGAGCTAGAGCAACATGCCTCTGATCGACACCGGGGACATTAGCAGTATTATACAAAGACTTCAATCGATAGAACTGAGGGATTTCTTGACTGGAGGTAAATGTTGAGATTAACGCAGGTTCTGGAAATGAAACAACTCTACCGATACCTCAAAACAACAAACAGCCTCCAAGCACTTCAAGAAGGAGCTCATCCACCTGGAACTGTCTTGGAGCTGAGCTGTAAAATAAATCTCATCATTTGGATCTGACTAGACGTCTAACGGGACGAACCCCTCACCTAGATGACACAGTGTGGCCAGCATTGAGCCGAAACATCCCCTCGTCAACACCAGCACCAAAGAAAAGACAACAAGCTGCTGAAGCTGACATGATTCCAGCTTCCTTGACTCTGGTACCAAGGACTAATCAGCCAGCTTGAGCCGTAACACATCCCGTCATGTCTCCAGCTGGAAACCCACTAAACTCTGCTGGAATTCCAATGAAAAACAGGTTTGCTGCTCTGCAGCCGTAACCTATGACGGACACCTCTCCTCCAAACATCAACAAGAGGTGTGAGACAAGACCAACACAACCACCTCCTAAAGTGACCCAGAAACCCAAATTAATGTCCAAAGTTCTTATTGTCAGGAATTCAGCAGTAACTGATCGTCTTTGTAGCACAAATAGAACGAAGGTAATCTGCTTCCCAAAAGACACTGTGACGAATGTAACAGAGAAAATACTCCTATTAACCACTGATCAGCCAAGCATTGAGCATTCACATTGGAGCTAATGATCTGGCCAAGCAAAAATCTGAAATTCTGAAAAAGGACCTTAGTCATCTTCTAAGCACAGTTAGAAATCTGAAAATGAAGGTGTTTATCAGTGGACCAATGCCGAAAGTTGGACGTGGAGATGAGAATTACGGCAGACTGCTTATGATTAACAGATGGCTTATTAAAGAATGCTCTTCCAAATGTGTGGACTTTATTGACAATCACAAGATTTTCTGGGAGCGCTATCATCTCTTCAGACAACACGGCGTTGGGCTAAATCAAGATGGGAAAAAACTTTTCACTGCCAATATCTTCAGTGCTGTTAACAACAGAAGGCCATCTCTCCAAACACAGGACAATGTAAACAATGACATCACTGCCCCAGCAAAGATTGTAGAAGGACAAGCACAAACCCAGCAGGCGCACAATGTTCCAAAACAAGCTGATAGACAGTCATCTGTTCCAGCTGGAAATGGAGCTGAGAGGGAAGGGAGCCCCCCTCTCAATTGTACAAGAAGCCCACAATGTCCTAGATCAAATTGTGGGGAGGATGAAACAACTAGACATTTGTTTTGGGGATGTCCCTTTGCTCAACGAGTCTGGTTATTATTGTTACCATGGTTGTATGATTTGTATTAGTGTGATTTATCATATGAAAAAATAGCCTATGGTTTGTTGAAAGACAGTTGGGAGAGGAATGATTTTTTGTGGTGGATGGTTGTTAATTGTGTGAAAGATGCCCTTTGGAAGGCAAGGAATATTTTGGTTTTTAAAAAACATGAAGTGCCAGAAATGACAGCAACAAAAAGTGTGGCAACACTAGTTAAAGACAACATTTGGAAAAATACCTTTGATTAAAAAAGTGAGGAGAGAATGTTAATATGGAGAATACCGGAAAGATTTTTGAACATTTGTAAATAACAGGAATACTAGTAGTATTCCTGTTATAGTATAGTATAGTATTTGTACAGTTTCCATATATGAATTGTTTTTGTGGGATACTGGATGTATTATAATGCTTGTTCACTAATTGTCTGCCTTGAATGTAATTTGCAGTGAAATCATAATAAAACCTTTGAAAAATTGAAATTGATTCACCGGGTTCTGCTTTATCAAAATAATCCGAACAACAGCAACTCTGTATTTCTGAAGTCTGAGATGGGGGTCTGGACATTAGTAAACCTGTCCTTCTCCAGAAAGTGTCTGGTCCCCTGGCAGTGAGATACAGGAGCATCCCTGTCAGAATTACAAATAGAAAAATAGCAAGGAAATACAGTGGTCTAAAATCAAATCTCAGATTAATCAAACGAACTCTGACACTAACTCTATACAAAACCCCAAAATATGTGGCAAATTTTTTCACTGACTCAGTGAGCTGTTATCTATGATATGCATTGATTATGACTGCTTAATAATTATTGGAGACTTTAACATCCATGTTGACAACCTAATACACAGAGAAGCAAAAAGCTGAATGATGTACTTCAAAACTTTGTTTGACTCAACATGTTAAACAGCCGACATATAATCGAGGACACACTCTGGATCTGATTATTGGGAAGGGTGTAAATGTCTCCAAGGTCTCTATTATTGATGTCGCTCTGTCTGATCATTTTTCTGTTGTTTTTGAAAGTACAATCTCTGTTGACTCACTTAGTAAAACAGATATTATTACAAAACGTTCTCTTACAGACAACACAGCCGAAACTTTTAATCAAATCTACTCCTCCACCTCACTTCCATGCTGTAAACTAGTTGATGAACTGGTAGATAACTTCTCTAAAATTTCAGACATCACTGATTTCATTGTGCCTGTTAAAGTGAAAATTGCGTTTGGTAGGAAGAAATCTGTGGATAAATGCTCCATTTGTAAGAAGCGAAAGAAGCCTTTGTCAAAGGGCTGAATGGCGTAAAAGTTGACTTTACGTTTACTATGAAATTTACAAAGAAAGGCTGCAAAGCGATCACTCATCACTAAAGCATGCAACGGAAACATTCTTTGCAGAAATCATACACAAAAACATCAACAACGCTCGAGGGTTTGTCACAGGTTGACAAACCCTCCTGTGATTTTACCACCTGAACTCCACTCTACCAGGGCCTGCAATGAATGTGCCAACTTTTTTACAGAGAACATTCAAAAAATTAAAGGGTTAATCTGTACAACCTCGCCAAATCCAGTAATGATGCTATGCCCAACCATAACAAATGCAGAGAAAATGGCTGAATTTCATCAACTCAATCATGAAAACTTTGAGGAGATTTTAAAACAATTAAGCTCCTCCTCTTGCTGTCTTGAAATCCTACCTACAACCTTCTTTAAGAAAGTTCTGCCTGTCATTGCATCTGACCTGATTCAAATTGTAAACTCTTCCCTCTCATCTGGTGTTTCCCCCCAGGCTCTAAAAACAGCAGTTATCAAACCACTGATAAAAAAAGAACAATCTGGACAAACCACTACTGCAGAATTACAGGCCAATCTCTAACCTTCCAGTCATCAGCAAAATTATTGAAAAAGCTGTGTTTCAACAGTTAAACAGCTTTTTAATAATGACAAACAGCTTTGATGTCTTTCAGTCTGGTTTCCGTGCTCACCACAGCACTGAGACTGCCCTCGTCAAAGTGTTCAATGATATCCACACAAATACAGACTGTAGAAGAACCACAGTGCTGGTTCTGTTGGACCTCAGCGCAGCATTTGACACTGTTGACCATGAGATATTATTGAAGCGACTGGAAAGCATTGTTGGACTCTCTGGTACAGGACTCAGTTGGTTCAAATCCTACCTAAAGAAGAGGGATTTCTTTGTGTCAATAGGCAACTTCTCATCAGAGCAGACAGAGGTCACATGTGGAGTACCTCAAGGTTCAATCCTGGGACCCCTCCTATTTAATATCTACATGCTCCCACTAGCTCAGATTATAACATATAATAAGATTAGTTACCATAACTATGCAGATGATACACAGCTCTATATGATGATGTCACCAGATGACTCTGAACCCATCCAAGCGCTAAACAGATGCTTAGAACAAATCAGTGCGTGGATGTGTCAAAACTTTCTCCAGCTGAACAAAAACAAAATTGAAATCATTATCTTTGGACCTAAAGAGGAATGATCTGGAGTCAGCACGCAGCTTCAGTTATTACGGCTAGAAACTAGTGATCAGGCCCGAAACCTGGGTGTAGTGATGGACTCAGACCTGAACATTCAGAGACACATAAAAACAGTTACAAAGTCGGCCTTCTACCACTTGAAGAACATTTCCAGGATTAAAGGACTAATGTCTCAACAAGATCTAGAGAAACTCACATGCGTAAGTTATCTTTAGTCACATTGATTACTGCAATAGTGTCTTAACAGGTTTCCCTAAAAAGTCAATCAGACAGCTGCAACTGACCCAAAATGCTGCTGCTCGTGTTCTCACGAAAACCAGGAAGATAGAGCACATCACCTCAGTTCTAAAGTCCTTCCACTGGCTCCCTGTAGCTCAAAGAATAGATTTTAAAATACTTTTGTTAGTTCATATATCACTGAACGGCTCAGCACCAAAATACATTAAAGGCCTGTTGTCATTGCATCAACCTTTCAGACCACTCAGGTCTTCTGGTTCTGGTCTGCTCTGCATCCCCAGAACCAGAACCAAACATGGAGAAGCAGCCTTCAGTTTTTATGCACCACTTATCTGGAACAAACTCCCAGAAGACTGCAAAACAGCCGAAACACTGAATTCCTTTAAATCAAGGCTGAAAACCCACCTGTTTAGAGCTGCCTTTGATTAGTAGTCTGGACCATAAATCTGCAAATAAATCCAGGCAAGATAAGCTTGGTTTTCCAAAGGGTGGAAGTTTGACTGTAAATCAGTTAAATAAAGTCAGTGAATCACTGATCAATATTTTTGCCAATGATTTTGATGATTTTCATGTGCATTTGCTAGATAATTTTGCTCAATGAGTTTGATGTTTTGATTATTTTGCTGTATACTTGATTAATGTTTTTATGATGTGAAGCACTTTGAACTGCCTTGCTGCTGAAATGTGCTGTACAAATAAACTTGACATCACTTGACTTGACTCAACATAAACATATTGGCTCTCTTGGTGCTTGATTGACATACTGTAATACTAATAATATTAGGGGGGTACTCAAGCTATGATAGATAAGCCAAGCAGTGCCCTGCTGTAATGTGGAGTGATAAAATAAGCTCTGTGATGTTCCATTGTTAGGCTCGGGTCCAGAGTTGGGAGAGTGGAATGTTACAGATAATTCATCCTCTGTGGCGTTCATCTCCCCCACACGAAGAACTGCTGTTATTTCTCAGGTCTGCTCTACAGACATTAAGTTGTCCACTGTCCAAGTTCCTGCCTTTCCATCTACACAAAAATCCCCTGTTGCTCAATCTCTGCTCAGTCCTTGTTGGATTTTTCTAAAAAGCACACACAGCTCTGACACTTTGCAGATGAACAGGACATATTTGCTGACTCTAACAAAGTTGGTTGACTTTACTTGAATGAATAACTTCCCCTGTTAGTGTGTGGGCTTATGACTGTCACCTACACTCTGTCATTCTTAGAGTTCAGCTTCATTTTCTCCTATCCCACTTCCAGTATGCTGTTGAGAAAAACAGAGGAGCTTCATGCACTGAAACTGGTCTATAATATGATTGTTGTGGTGTTTGCAGCATCAGTAAACAAGCTGGGTGTTTTTTACTGCTGCATGGGGAAGTATGAGATTCTAATGGTACAGTTACCTTAAATGGGAAAAACCTGGCTTCACTCTATCACAGAATTAATCAAACATTTTAAGCTAAAATGTAGAATATACTGATAAGTGCAGTTATAATAATTTTGTCTTAATATATTTATTGTTGTTGAGATGAAACAAACAGCTGAGAGTTGTCTGTTTAAAATGAGAATCCACTGCTTCATGTAAATTTTAATTTAGAAATAGGTTTTTGTTCAGCAAAAGATATTTCAAAATAAATTCTACTTCAGTCACAAGATACATTAAAACTTAATGTCAACTATAACATTTGGTTATTTTAGCGGATGTTTTAATAGATGTACACCGTGTTAGATGACTAGAAACCAGCTGAATTTTATGTCATTCTGCTCCTTAGAAAATAATACCAGAGCTCTAACAAGCTGATGTTAGCCAGTTCATTATCCAGGCTTCTGGTTTACCTAGGAAGAGGTCACCCTGCTGCTCACTGAGGACTTGTCCACACATAGCCCGGTCTTTATAAAAACAAAGATCTCTGCCACATCATTTTTAAAAAATAACATTGTACGCAGTGTATCAGTTTCAGAAAAGTTTTCATCCTCATGAACCCGCACAAATAGAGTGTTGAGCGTTGTTTTAAGCATACCAAACCCATAGGTGTTAGTGTAGCGAAAGCTAAAACTTATATTAGCCAGTTAGATTGCTTCAAAACAACCACGACTTCCTGTTAGGAATTAAACGTGGTGCCAGGAGGTTCATTTGTGTGAACAGTTATAGGTTAAACTACTTTTAAATATCGTATTAGAATATAAAGTTAATAAAACACAAGACAATGTTGACTGGGAATCATGTCAAAGAAAGAATGTGGATATATTGGCAGATTATTTGTTACAGACTGTAGTGTCATGCCTGTAAACCCCAAAATCTCCATTTTCCCATGTAGACACAGAAACACAAATACGAAGTTTTCTCAAATCTCTACTTTGGTCTGAGTTTTTATAAATAATAATAATTTATAGATTCTGATTATTTATCAGAGTTGTTCTTAGGTGCTTTCAGCACGTTTTTGCCGTAGATTAAACCCTTCACTGCAGCATCTGATTTGTGTGCCTGTTTCACAGGGAGCAGCTTAATTTGAAAGGCTGACCTAATGGCACAGCTGCCAGGTGTACGCTACCTGCTCAGCATAAACTAGGGCCAAGAACCAGTCACTGTTCAGTGACAGTATGCTAGCAATACAGTTTCATTTCCAGTTACACTTAGCATCATATAAACTGGTGCTGAATACAACCTAGACGTATGAGCTCTTTGCAAGGAGTGCTTCTACATGTTTATTACAGAAAATGTCAGTAATATGGGAGTCTTACAAGCAACCATGCTTCATTTCTACTTTATTTCAGGTACAGTAATGTGTGGCTCTATCTGACCATGTTATACTGACTACAAGTTAGTAATTAGCCTAGAGCACTCCAGTGTTAGTTAAGCTGCTTACTGGCCAGCTGGAGATTAACTGGAAAGTCCCCACTTCATAGGGGTCCACAAACAGACACACAACACATGCACAAACACACAGAGCCAGTCATGTAGGGCTTAGTGAGCCAGGAACAATCTGCCAGCTCATTATCAAGCTTTTTGTACTCCTCTACAATAAATAAAATGATTGGTTAGATCAGGGGTCTGCAACCTGTGGCCCCAGAACCTCATGTGGTTCTTTAGGCCCTTTACAGTGCCTCCTAACAGTCTTAATTAAAGATATGTATAGAAAGATAATGAAACAAATTTCATCCATCCTTCACAAAAAAAATTCACCAAATATACAAGTCATGGCTGCAAATAGTATCTATTTATTATTTATTGAATTAAATCAATTACTCCATCTTGTTTCATCAACATAAAAAGCTTCAAGTATCCTCATTCTACTCAAAATTTGTTTTTGTCACAAAAGTTTTATGTTTTTCTTTTTGTCCAAAACTTAAAAGTAGAAATGAAAATATTTAAACAAGTTTCATACATTTCAAAGGCTACAGTATGTTTCTTCATAGAAATATTTAAACCTAACTTTTAAGATTTATGTAATTTTATTACATGACAAATTCCCATTTACTTTTTTAAGATAATTTTAACACAATCCTATCAAATAAACTTTACACAGTGCATATTTATTCATGTAATACAGCCTATTTATCTTAAATGCATCATCCTCGGGTTTATGTATTTAGTATTAATAAAGTATAATTACTCTAAATTAATAATTATTATTTTATTTATTTAAAATACATAAAGTATGTTTGAATTGGATAATCAGGTAAGCTATACAAAATAAATAGCATACATTCTTTGAATTACATGTCATTTATGCTTATAGAATAAACCAAATTCATCAAAATGCATCACATTTATGCAATTCCTTTTCCCTTTTCCATTTAGTACAAACAATTTTAATGATGCATATGAACAATCAGACAACCTTGTTGATTCAACAGCTTTATTAACATTAAAGCCTAACATTAACAATATTAAAGACACAAAATTACACTGTATCTTAAAATGACATTTTGGCCCATGGTCTACTCTGCAGTGTCTGCCTCAGCCTCTCCTCTCTGGATTCAATGTCCTGGAAAATAAAGAGAACAGAATGATGGGCTGTGTGACCCCAACCTTGTCCACAAAAATCTAAACAGCTCATCCTTAGGCCAACTGAGTGTTAATCTGAAGATATTTCTTTAAAGCACTGCATATATGCATTCATGCGAATGAGATGGATGCAAGTTCAAAGTAACAATGACCTTAGGACATTTGATCACCTCCTAAAAGCCTTGAAAAAAGAAAGTCATAAGGACGCCATATTTCGCATTCACACCGCAGAATTTCGAAGAAAAATGTAAGGAGTTTGTGCCAAACAAACAATCCCATGGCATGGAGTTCACCTTTAAGCAAACAGACAGAGCCTAACCTATTACAAAATAAACAGGCTAAATGTTGTGGACAAAGGGAATACTATCCGGCTTGCTTAACTAATGATG
Source organism: Anableps anableps (assembly GCA_014839685.1). NCBI lineage: Eukaryota > Metazoa > Chordata > Actinopteri > Cyprinodontiformes > Anablepidae > Anableps > Anableps anableps. The sequence continues at coordinate 1,410,158 of CM026073.1, forward strand.
CTACTAAATGTTATTTTAACCGGCACAAAGACCGACTGCAAAGGGTTAGTTTAATCCAGTATCAAGCTGTATCACCAAACTAGCCAAAATGTCGTGAAGTGACTAGCTTGTTAGCTTTGATGCTAGCATGCGCTGGTATTGTCCGGTACAGCAATGTGACCAAAATAAAACTGCTTAAAATAATCACGAACTACATAAATGAATTGATACTGATGTGATGTGACATAAACTGCACGATTAGGACACATTTGGAAGTAACAGTACATAGGATATCTTTCACTGCTACCCACACGAGCCTCGGGATAGCCTATTTTCCTTCTTCTTTTACCGCTTCACGTCGGTTGGCGACCAACTTAAAGGGGCATTACCGCCACCTACTGGTGCAGGACATCGTTTCCGTTTTCCCCATTTCACTTCTCATAACTTCAATGAAAACCAATCACATAGATTTCACATAACAGAATCTTGTTTGTTTTATAACTTTGAGTATTTAAACCATGTTAGTACAAATTAACTAATTACATTCAATACATTTTAGAATTGATTTATGTAGATAATTAATTTTAAGGCATACTAAGGCAAAAATATGAGTTTTTAAATAAAATCAAATAGATGTAAATGCATAAAACTTAACTCTACCATGAATCATTTCTGTGAAGACAGAACTGGCTCTTTGTGTTGTAAAGCCTGCTGACCTTCTGTGTTATAGATCAACTGAGAAGGAAAAACAAGGTCTTCTTCTGTTTGGCAAAATCTCAGATCTACAAATTACCAGAACATCAAACTGTAAATGATGACAAAGTGAAAAGAAAACTTTACAGGGAATACTCAGATTTATATTCAGATGTTTTGGGAGTAAAAATCAAAGTTTCTGATCAGGGAGGGGCCTTTAAAAAAAAAAAAAAAACTGCTATTTTTGGAACAGCAAAGGATCTTATGATAGAAGGCAGTAGGCTGTAAATTCAGTGGCTATTTCATGGTGCAATGTGAAATAAAAACTGTTTAGAAAAAAGTCCACATAGACTGACTGAATAACAGTTAAACTGGAGGCAGATGTAGACAGGATGATGGGAAGAGGAGTATGCAGAAAAGGCTAAGGTGGCAAGTAGATGATCAGATTTTAATGAAAGAATAATAAAACAAGAACTCACAAAAACAGGAGAACACAGGAAGCTAGCGCTGGAACAAACAGGGACTGGAATGCATGAGATAACAGGAGATTCCAGTGAGGAGTGAATGAAGGCGAGGTGGTTAAATACTGGGAGTGTGATTGCTGGACAAATGGACTGGGACTGATTACTGACAGAGTTCAGCTGTGAGGGGAGAGCAGAAGGCAGAAGGCTGAGGGAGAGAGAGAGAAATGGCACAGAGGAGCAAGGAGAATAAAACACTAACAGGGGAACTGGAAACATAAATCTAACTGTAACAAAAATATTTAAACACAAGAAAAAAATAATAAGTATGATCTAATCAAAATAACTATGAACAGACTGATCTATTGTCTTGGGTAGACATTGTTCTTGACAGGAAGGACATCTGCATAATTTAGGTCAAATGCTGATAATATTACACATATTACTACTACATATATCGTATAAAAGTATATACTATACATAGTGGACAATGGACAATATGGACTTTGTTAGTGATATCAGTATAAGCCTAATTTGATGAGGCAAATGTATCTATTGTTGAAAAGGGGGCTAAAAAGCTTTGTAAAAATGTATATTTTATTATCACTATATAATCACACTGTATTTATTCTCCTATGAATATGTCCGTGACTGGTGGACATATTATGCTGTTTGCATGTACTTTGCATTTTACTGATAGAAAGTGTGGGAGTTTGACCAGCATGCATTTCAAATATCATAACATCTACTTAATACAATTAATATAAAGTTCAATAGAAAATCTCAGCATTTTCTTAAAGGCACCTTGTTGTGTTGACTCTGTTATTAAATTATTAAGATTTAATATTTTACAGGAGACCATTGCTAATGTTGGTCTCTGATCTTTCAGCAAAATAACATTCCTGTTACTTTGTTGATAAAGTTATGTTGGTTGAAGCTGCAGACCTGTCCACTCCTAAGTCTTAAAAAAATGAGGGTACAGTTTGGGAGTTAATGACAGCGTGTCAGCTGTGCAGAGTCATCAAAGATGATATGGTCTTCTGCTTTTACAGATCTCATGGTTGGAAAATTAGCCTAGTGGACTAAAGATCTGCTGATCAGGCAAACCTATGCAGCCTGATCATTCATCAGCTTAAACATTTTCAGTTTTTTATTGAAATTGTAAAATCAACTAAAATGAGGAATTTGTCTGACTAGCTGTTAACTTCCACTGCTCTAAGGATTTATTTACAACAAATTCACTGTAATGTGACATTTGTTGACTGCTGGTGAAGGAACTTTAGCTAATAACAGATTCAATCATGTTAAAAAATCTGAACTATCCTTTTAACATCCCTGTTGGCTGCTGATAATTGTTAGTCCTTCAGTGCATAATTTTCACATTAATTTGATTTCAGACATTTCAGTCCCATCAAATGTGTGATAGCTCTGTGTCCTTCTTCCAAAGTCAATCAAAAAAGCTTCTCCATAATTTTGCTTCTGAAGCTAAACTGAAACACTGCATGGTTGTCCAGCAGTGGTGCAGGAGTTTCTAACCTGTTGGGAGTTCACACACAGGAGGGGAGAGGCAGTCAGTAGTGATGAGAATACATAGAGGACAAATTAATTAATGTATCAGACTGTATGTCTGTAGCTGGATATCTATTTATTCAATAAATTAGAATATTACTGACAAGTTAATTTATTTCAATAACTCTATTCCTTAACTGAATCATGAATTTTCATGTTGTTGCCATTTGTATATGAGTTTCTGAAGGCTGATGGGACTGGTCATGTGGCATCTGTTTGGTCATGTGTCAGTGATAGTGATGCAGCCTAGGAATGTGGGGTGTTTAAAAAGAGAAGCAATGTCCACAGTGGGGTCATTTTAGAAATATATACAGTATGTATAATCAGCCATAACTGTAATATTAATTAGATATCGATATTAGCCTGATTAGTTAAAAGTATGTTCAATACCTGCTTAAAGATTATTAAAAAGTACATTTAAAAGTAGTTAGAACGTTGTTAGAGGCTGGAGCAGATAATTTTACATTTATTAGATATTTTGCTAAGAAAAGTTAGCAGAGTTTCTAGAAGTATAAAGCTGGTAGAGACATACCCCAAAAGACATATAGCTGTTACTGAAGAGGAAGGTGGTTCTACAAAGTATTGACTCAGACTGGGAAAACACTTTGAGAACTATGTGTCATTATCTTTCCTCTTCACTAATATGCTCCACTTTGTGTGGGGATCTGTTAGGAATTTAGCTGATAAACTTAGACCCATCAGATGCCCAAAAGCAAATATAAACTAATATAAACTAACCATCCATTCATATGTTCATATAGAGAGCTACTTTGTGTTGTCAGTGAAGCACACAACCAGTATACATCAGGTTGGATAAGAAATCTCCTGTCTGTGGCCCACATAATACTGCCCCTTTAACTAGCTGAAAATAACAGCAGTGGTTTATTTTCAGCTAGTTAAAGGGGCAGTATTATGTGTTTTCCAGCCACATAGAATCATTTTATACCACAATCAAGTAACTAAGTTACCTTCAGTTGTTACAACAATGTTGTGTATATCAATAAGACTTAAAATAAATTTGACTTTGTAATTTAACACCTTGAAATTGGGCCTCTGTCTTTTTAAGAAAGTCCTGCTCTTTCTGAAACTCCGCCTTCAGGAAGTCATCACCACAGCTAGCCCTTTAACAATGTTATTACCAGCGTTTCACTGAGAAGTAGCTAGTATAATGAGCTCAGCAGATGCGCAGTTCCACCAGGTATTTGCTAATTGTTTGTGGTTAGTCTGAAGGAGCTGAGTGGGGAAGTCGTGCAGGAGGCATGCTCTGTGAGGCGGAAGCTCGGAAGCTTAGAAACTGCAGCTCTAAAGAGGAGCTGGGTCTCAAAGGGTGGCGCTAAGTCCATCCCGGCGTTTTGCACAGCCACAGCACGGTTGCCACGGAAGAGTAAAGGATTTCTCAAACATGCATGAGGCAACATTCCAGATATGTTTTTGATGAGGGAATTACATTATAGCATGATGTAAGGCTCAAAAAAGTTGATTTTACATAATACTGCCCCTTTAAGAATGTTCCTGTTGTTTTTTTTTTACCTCTTCACCCACCAAAATCCTTTGGTTTTAAAACCTCCATCTCATCTTTGAGCAACACTGCAGTAAACCTAAATTCAACATCCACCCAGTCTGCTTAAACAACAATAGTTACTGTTACTGTCTAGATTTTTTAAAAGTGTGTGCATTACCTAGGAGGATATTTTCAAACAGTTTAAGTTTTGAAACTCAATGTCCTGCTCATCTGTAACAGTATTATCTGTAGGCTTAGACCCACTCTTCCTTCAAGGGATACTACACTCATAGTGACGGACTAACCTGATAGAAAATGATAAGAACACACACAGACATGGTGTAGTAAATCCTCATGTGCTGTTTAATTATATACAGATCATCCTTGTCCTAATAATTACTCTGTTTTCTCATCCAGATTTGTGATTTGACAACTTAAAGCTCCAGTATGTAACTTTTACAAAAACATGTTTTTTGCATACTTGTTAACACTGTCACCATATAGTGAAGTTTGGTCTGAGACAGATAATCTGTGAAAAGATGGAGCTGCTCCACCTCCTCCTTGAGCTGCTATCGCCGTCTAAAGAAATGTACCGCTCCCGACTAAAAACAACCAATCAGAGCCAGGAGGAGGGGTTAAGTGCTGACAATCACCCTCGTGTACGCACCACTAAATGTGCTAATGGTGGAGAAACAATTTACCATTCCAGGAAACCTGTTTATCCACCATCATCGGTGGCCATGCTAACTAGCCTTAGCATTAGCGGCAGGCTATGTTGTGGTGAACCAGCTGTAGTGTAGCAGAGAGCGGGGGAATTGTGTGAGCGGTGCATACGTGAAGGTGATTGACAGTGCTAAGACCCTCCTCCTGGCTGTGCACATAATGTCTCTGGTGTTAGTGCTCTGATCTATATATACTTTTGCTTTTATTTTTCTGTTTGTTTTGATGCTAGTGGCCTTTTTTCCATTCTTTTGATAGTAGGTAGACAGGAAGGGGCTGGAGATGAGGGGAGAAGACATGTAAGCAAAGGTCCCGAGGTTGGGAGTCGAACCCAGGATAGCTGCAACGGGGACTGTAGCCTCTGTATATGGGGCACCCGCTCTAATCACTACGCCACACAATGCCCCACTTTTGCTTACATGAGGAAAAAGTGGAAAGCTGGATTGTGTGCATGTTTATATATAGTTGTAAGGACAAACGTTGGCATGAAACTTGCATTTTATGGACATTTTGCTTGTTCACACAATGGAAAAACATAATTTGTGGGTTAGGTTTAGGACTAAGGTGTGAATTGAGTTTATGTTAGGGTCAGGGTTAGATGGTTAGGTTTAGGTAAAAGGTAAGGGTTAGGTTATAGGAATTAATGGCTCTCAATGCAAGTCTACACAAGCATAGCGAGACACAACTGTGTGTGTGTGTGGGGGGTCTTGTATATATTGCATATAGAGGACCACTTTCTCAATATTTACCAACAAAGGGAGGTCGTTTGTGGAAAGTGAAGGCTGTTTCCTGGTCCTCACTGTTTTTTCTAAGTTCTACTGCGCTCTACTAGTTAGGTTTAGATGTATGGTGTGAATTAAGTTTTGGTTAAGGTTAGGGTTAGGATTAGACTAGTAATGGTTAGGGTTAAGCAAAATGTCTGGGTTAAGTTTAAATGCAGTTCCTAAAATGAATGGAAGTCAATATGGATTCCTTGGTTGGACAGAAGTACAAAGATGTGTGTGTGTGAGTGTGTGTGTGTTCTCTTCTGCTCTGCTCAGATAAATAGCTGGGCCATGGTTCTTGGATCTGAAAGATTAAAACATGACTAGAAAACCCAGCATTAATTGAAAATTTTACAAAGCTCACTACAGAAATGTGTATCATACGTTTATTTTTCATTCGATTCTACTTCATGTCCACAGTGTATTTTAACATTTTTGTCAAAGGCAGAAATATAAGGGAATGTGTCATTATGCTGAAAACAATATGTCCAGTCGAGAGAGGGAGGGGCAGGAAAAAAGAGTGATGTCAGCAGGGAAGAAGAGAATAGAGGACTGCCTTCCTTTTCCTGTCTCCAGCCCCCTCCTCCCCCCACCTCCTCTTATCAGTGTGCCAGAGAGAGAAAGGCGATCAGTAGGAGAAGTCGACGGATTAACAACTAGGACTGAGGCCATGGGACAAGACAGAATGAAAAATAAGCTGGGATTGACTGCAAAGAAGTGAAGGAAAAGACTCTTGTTTGTTGACCAATACTTAAGGATCAGCAGATGCCAAAAAGAGAACAGAAGAAACTGAAAAAGGAAAGTAATTAGTGAAGACGTTCAGGCATAAGGATCAGAGCTAGCAGAAAGGAGCGAGCGCTTGTTTCTGGAAACAGGTGGAGCCATTACAGAGAGACACCACTGTCCAGCATCACAACTACCATGTACAGTGGATATGGAGGTATGAACGGCTCACTGAGACTTTCTGAAATGTTTAACTCTGTCTGCAGGATGGCTTCAGGTTGATGGTTTACAGGTTTGTAACTTATGAAGTGAGTTCCTTCCAAAAACCTGAAATCCAAATTCTTCAAACCGTTAAAGGCCTGAAAAGAGGACAGTATAGTACCATCCATCTTAACTCTAACCTGTGACAGATCACCCTGTTCCTCACTGGTTTTAGTGCATTTAAGCTATTTAACAAAAACCCAAAATTATCATGTATAATAAAACACGATATGTAATAAGGGTTTGGATAGTTTACTGCTTAAACAGCAGAACAATCATTATGATGTTAGCTCCTTAGGAACCCACAGGACACAACTACAAGTCTGAGACCCTTTTGTCATGAGAACATCTGAGCCTAAACTTGACTTCTGCTGAAACACAATGTCCCCTGTCCTTGCTGCAGTTAGTAGTTTTAGAATCCCATATCTGCACAGCTAGTATGTAGAGGGACAAACTTCTTTTAATGCTCTGTACATGTCAGTGTTGTTGGATGAATATTAATAACTCAAGTGATGATGGTATTTCATCACTTGGGATGGCTCCATTGTTCTCCTCTCTGGTAACTTGTCAACCACCAGAACATCCAGCTGGTTCACTATCACCTGTTTGTTGGTCTGGATTTGGAAGTCTCAAAGGACCTGTGATTCCAACCATAAAATAGGGTATGTTGCTGTGGGCCCTCCGATAGATGTTATTGTATACCATCCCAACCACTTTAGTATTTCATGTATTCTTTTCTTGCCTGCAGTGTGTGATAAACAGCCTCAGGGGCCTCGGTGCACAGCCTAGATCTGGGGTCCTGGGTGATGTGGAACACCTCAGCTGCTGAAGCTCCTCTTTGGCCTTTATTATGCTGCGCTTCATTATGACTGCTGCTCTGCCGCGTTGGGACTTTTCTTTCTTTGTCCTTCTCTTCTACAGGGGGTTAATGCTGACAAATAAACCCCATCCACTCTTTCTCAGTGACCTTAAACAGATTTTCATTATGAAAACTCTATTTTTATTTTATTTAGCCACTTAAATCAACTTTTATTAGGGTTTAAAATGATTTGTTTGATGTAAATGAACACAACACAAACAAAGCTCATGCTAATGTATTTTATAATCTCATCGTTTCACAGACACTAAAACATATTTTCTGAAAATGTTGAGGAAAGCTGTAGGGTTTTTCTCTGTGACTCAGTTTAGCCAGAAACTGAAGTGAACTAATCTTTTTCCGGGCCCTGCCCCTCACAGGATGTTACTCCCCCTGGGATTTCCTTCTCCTAGAGGCAGTGACATGAGACGTTCCTTTTTTTTTAAAGCCAGTAAGTTTGGTCATATGATGAAAGGTCTCCAGGATCTTTTTCAGTGGTTTCACATGTTGGTTACAGTCATGTTAGTTACATTTTTAACTCATCAGGTTAGTTTCTCTTGGCCCACTGGGAGTTAATATTTCCTTCAGAAAACCATCTGATGGGATGCTGGAAAAGGCTATTGCTATGTGTAAGTTGTGCTAAAAGGAGTTGGCCTAACCCAAAGCTATTCTAGACTAAAATAGCATCTCAATGTTGCATGTTGCAGCACCGCAGACGTCCACAGTCCAAACTTCTGAAGAAGTATCTTTTTCAAAGAAGCTCCATGAATGATCAGGGGTTCCGGAAACACTTGAAAGCTGAATGGGTAGAACAGCATTTTGCTCTAATATGATGTTTGAATAACCTAAATAACAGATTAAAAACAATAAAAATCTTTGTTGTTGAGCTCATATGTCTATTTATTCAATAATTTAGCAGAAAAAAGGTTTTCTTGAACTGAACATTTTTATTTTTTTGATACATGATTTTCATTGAAAATGTGATTAATAGCAATTAATTCAATAGAGACCCTACAATTAACTCAATTAAAAATTTTAATTAAAACCCACCACTATATTAGAGCTAACACAAAATATTTGGACAGACACAGTGTTGCAGTAGCTTAAATGGATGGAAAATGTAGACCTGGGTGGGTCATTAATGTGCTGTTGTGCTAGTTACCATTGTGTGGGGTAGGAAGGTATGTATATGTGTGTGTGATCAGAGGGAGAAATAGCTATCCAGAAAGGTCTGGGAGAGAAAGGTCAGACTGTTCAAACAAAAGGTGTAGTTTCACATGCTCCATCAGCACAGAGGCCTTTACACGGCTGAGTGTGGCACAGACCAGTGGTGATGTGGGATCATCAGTAAATGTGACTGGGATCTGTTGTTATCAATGGATAGAACTGAACTGTATGGATCAGGTAGGTAGCTCTGCAGTTTATGGCATTTTTAGTCTAAGGTGACAATTCAATTTTTAATGAAGCTGATAAGATTTTGATTGACTCATCCAAGTTTAACAGGAATAATGGAGATCAGATAGGAAACAGTGAGACAGAGAGAAAAATGTGTAAAATAGCCTGAAACTGTTTGACGTTAGAATCTAACAGAAACTAAAACTGACCAGAGTTGGTGTTTAATCAGGGTGCAACAAGGAGAGAAGGCCACAATCATACAGTCATACGGTTCAAAAAGACACACATCCACCTTTTTTCTCATTGTCTGAAGTTAAATCAGACCAAACCTGTTTTGTTTTAGGTCAGTTAGAATCATCACAATTATTTCTATTTGCTAAAGGGCACAATGATGAGAGAAAGAATATGTCAGAGATGTATTTATTAATGTTTTCAAGATCAGAAGTTTACATACATAATGATTACTGTCTCTTTAAACAATAAGGGAAAGACCAGATGATGATGTCATAGCTTTGGAACCTCTGATAGGTTAACTGAGACATTTAAGTTAATTGGAGGCTCAACTGTGGATGTGTTTTAAGGCCAAATCTGGAACACACTGCTCTCTGGTTCAACATGATGAGAAAGTCTAAAGAAATCAGCCAAGATATCAGGAAGAGAATTATGGAGCTGCTCCAGTCTTGTTCATCCTTGGGAACAACTTCTAGATGCTTGAAGGTGCCACATTCATCTGTTCAAACAATTATACATAAGTATATACATGATGGGAATGTCCAACCATCACACAGCTCAGGAAGCAGATGGGTTCTGTGTCTCAGGAATGAACAGGGTTTGGTCCAAAATGTGCAGGTTGACCCCAAAACAAAGACCAAAGACATTGTGAAGATGCTGCTGAAGTTGGTCAGACAGAGTCCTTATCCACAGTGAAACATGCCCTGTACTGACATGGGCTGAAAGGCCACTCAGCAAGGAGGAAGCCATTACTGCAAAAGAAACATAAAAAAGCCAAATTGCAGTTTGCAAATACACACAGGGACAAAAACCTTCATTGTTGGAGACATGTCCTGTGGCCTAATGAAAGTAAGGTGGAACTCTTTGAACATAATGACCATTGTTACATTTGGAGGGAAAAGGGGGACACTTGTACCATCCTAACTGTGAAGTATGGGGGGGAGTGGAAGAATCATGTTGTGGGGGTGTTTTGCTGTGGAAGGAACTGATACACTTCATAAAATAGATGAAAAGATGGAAAGAACATTACAGTTAGGTCCAAATCTATTTGGACACTGAAACAAATTTTGTTTTTATTACCTGTTTATAAAAACATATTCAAGTTATAGTTATATATTAGACATGGGCATAAAGTCCAGACTTTCAGCTTTCATTTGAGGGTATCCACAATAAAATTGGATGAAGGATGTAGAAGTTTCTGCTCCTTAACATGTACCACCCTGTTTTTAAAGGGACCAAAGGTAATTGGACAATTGACTCAAAGGCTATTTCGTGGGCAGGTGTGGGCAATTTCTTCATTATGTCATTCTCAATTAAGCAGATAAAAGGCCCGGAGTTGACTGAGGTGTGGTGCTCACATTTGGAAGATTTTGCTGTGAAGAAAACATGCAGCCAAAGGAGCTCTCCATGCCGGTGAAACAAGCCATCCTCAAGCTGCGAAAACAGAAAAAACCCATCCGAGAAACTGCTACATTAGAAGTGACACAATCTGAAGTTTGGTACATCCTGAGAAATAAAGAAAACACTGGTGAACTCATCAATGCAAAAAGACCTGGATTCCCACGGAAGGCAACAGTGGTGGATGATCGCAGAATATTTTCCACAGTGAAGAGAACAGCCAACCAAGTGACCAACACTCTCCAGGAGGCAGGCATATCAATATCCTAATCTACCATAAAGAGAAAACTGCGTGAAAGTAAATACAGAGGGTTCACTGCATGGTGCAAACCACTCATAAGCCTCAAGAATAAAAAAGTTAGATTGGACTTTGCTAAAAAAAAAAAAAAAAAAACATCTTAAAAAGCCAGCATAGTTCTGGAAGAACATTGTTTGGACAGATGAAACCAAGATCAACCTCTACCAGAATGAGGGAAAGAAAAAAGTATGGAGAAGGCGCATTACCGCCCAAGATCCAAATCATACCACATCTGTAAAACACAGTGGAAGCAGTGTGATGGCTTGGGCATGCATGGCTGCCAGTGGCACTGGGTCACTAGTGTTGATTGATGGTGTGAATCAGGACAGAAGCAGCTGGATGAATTCTGAGGTATTCAGAGACATACTCCGTTCTCAAATCCAGCCAAATGCAGCCAAACCGATTGGTCAGAACTTCATAACACAGATGGACAATGACCCAAAACTTAAAGCTAAAGCAACCCAGGAGTTTATTAAGGCAAATAAGTGGAATATTCTTGAATGGCCAAGTCAGTCACCTTATCTCAACCCAATTGAGCATGAATTTCACTTGTTACAGACTAAACTTCAGACAGAAAGGCCCACAAACAAACAGCAACTTAAAACTGCTACAGTAACAGGCTGACAGAGCATTAAAAAAGGAGGAAACAGAGCATCTCGTGATATCATGAGCTCAAGACTTCAGGCTGTCGTTACCAACAAAGGGTTTTCAACCAAGTATTAGAAATGAACATTTTATTTAGAGTTATTCAATTTGTTACTTCTGAGTCCCTGAAATGAAGGGATTATGTTTAAATAAATGGTTTAGTTCCTCACATTTTTATGCAATCATTTTATTCAACCAGCTGAATTAAAGCTAAAAGTCTGAACTTCAACTGCATCTGAATTGTTTTGTTCAAAATTCATTGTGGTAATGTACAGAACCATCATTTGGAAAATGATGTCTCTGTTCAAATATTTATGGACCTAACTGTATGTGGAAATATTGAAGCAACATCTAAAAACATCAGCCAGGGAGTTAAACCTTGGGCACAAATGGATCTTCCAGATGGACAATGATCCCAAGCAAACAGCGAAAAATGGTTATAAAGCATGTAAACTTCTGAATTTCAAGAAAGTTATTTAACAAACTCTAAAAACATGTTCTCTAAAAAAATGTCTAAAAAAACGTTTTCTGGCATTTAGCAAATAGAAATAATTTTGGTCATACTAACTGACCTAAGAGACATGAGGAGTTTGGTTTGATTTAACTTCAGACAATGAGAAAATAATAAGCATGTCTCTTTTTATTTGGTGTATGGAAACTTCTGGTGTCAAATGTATATATAATTATGTCTAACTTAGAAGAAACTAAGCAAACACTTTGCCTGAGAGCCTGCTGAGAAGAAAATCCATTTCCAGCTATGCAAAGTTATAAACATCTTTTGATCTCACAGAATGATTTTAGCAAGCTAGCACTCAGGTGTGAAGTTCTTTGCCAACCTTAGGAGAAGACAAGAGGAAATTATTAAATTGAACATCATTTTTTCAGTATTTACTCTAAATACAATTAAAACCAAAGATTTACATACACTTCTAAAAACACATAATCCATTTTCCTGATTGACATGATATCAAACTACACTTCTCTTATTTTAGGCTAGTTAGGATTACTAGGGGCACTGGGCGGCTCAGTTGGTAGAGCACCATGGGCAATGGCTATAGGACTCAATGGGGTTGTCCAGAGTTTGATTCCTGGTCTCGAGACATTTGTTGCATGTCTTCCCCTTCTCTCCTTCCTATTTCCTGTCCATGGACCATTCAATAAAGGTCACTAGAACCTAGAGAAATAAAAAAGGATTTCCAAAATTATTTCTATTTGCTGAATACCAAAATAATGTGAATTTCTTCAAAGTCAGAACTTTCCATTTCCTTTGTATTTGGTAGAATTGCATTTTAAACTTTGTTTTGGGGATCCTTCCCCTAGCTTCTCACAATAATTTCCTGGAATTTTTACCAGTTCCTCCTGACAGAACTGGTGGAACTGGGTCAGGTTTGTAGGCCATGTTCTATGGGACTGAGATCAAAGTTTTGTGTTGTCCTTAAGTTATTTTCTAACTTTGGTGGTGTGCTGAGAGTGATAGTCTATTTGGAAGACCCCTTAGTGCCACAGATTTAACTTCTCAGCTGATGTCTTGAGATATTTCGTGAGTATTTTCACATAATGTTCTTTACTCACAGTTTCATTTAATTTGTAAAGTTCACTGCTCCCCCCTTAAGCCACAACATGATGCTGACATCCCCATATTTCACAGTTGGGACAAAAGCTACATTTTTAGTTTCATCAGATAGGACACGTATCCAAAAATTCAAGTCCCTGACTGGATTTTCAAACATATCACTTTTATGTTGGATTTAGAGTAATGGCTACTTCCTCTCTGAGTGGTCTTTCAGCACGTGTTGGTACAGGACTCATTTCACTCTGTATAATGACAGTCTCTTACCACCTTCAGCTGCATCTTCACAAGGTTTTTAGTTTTTGTTCTGGGCTTGATTCACACATTTTGCACCAAAACCCCCTTACCACCTTGGTGCTTTCATAAATCACACAGAGATGGTGGTGGACTGCTGGGTCTTCTGGGTCTTGGGTTCAGTCCTCTGCTTAAGGGGTTTCTCCAGCAACTCAAATTCGAACAAGATGCAGAATTACCAAGACAAAAAACATGCACATAAAGCCAGAATATACAAACACCACACAGAAAAGCCCAGCTAGGATCTGGACCCTCAACTGTTGAGAAACGATTGCTTGATGGAGGTGTGGACTCTGTTGAAATTTTAAATGATTGCATCTGACTTCACCCAGTCGCTAACATTTGGCCACAACGTATGTATTGCACCAATGAAGCTTACCGGAAATTGTGTGCCCATTCCCCATTGTGAAGAGAGAAGTGCTGAGCCGAATGACATCCTTGCCAGCAATAAAATGTCTTTAACATTCCTCTTGCTCCAACTTTAATTGCTGAATATTTGAAAGTGTGGCCAACATGGACTGAATGGTTTCGTTCACTTCCTCTGCTGCCACTGCCAAACTACAACCCTATATAGGCAGACTAGAATTCTAAAACAATGGAGAAAATCGATGTCATCATTCACAACTTCTTCTGTTTGCTGATTCAGTTCAGCCAGAGAAATTGAGCTCAATGGGAGAAATCCCAGACAGCACACTGAAGGAGATGAGAATCAAGTGGAACTGTGTAGAAAGGCAATGGCCAACGTTCTGGTTTACAACAGTGCAACAACTGCGACAATATAAAAAACTAGCCTAGTAAATAAAGCCTGTAAGCACCTTCTTATCTTTGCATTTGACAGTGTGTCTAACATCTCTAAACACACTGTATATGCAACTCATGTTTTAATTTGATCCCTTTTGATCTGTGTGATTCTTTAGTTCATGGTTAAACTTTTTTGACACATTAAGTGAAGTAAAGCTAAACTCTGGCCTAACTTTATTATTCAAACTTCTTCATAGAGCTGATAAACTGCTTTGATAGGACATGAGGAAATGAAGAAGGAAATGAAGAAGGGAAGAACCTGAAGGTGAATCTGGCGTGACCAAGCTTTTCTGTCAACACCTCCAGCTGGCTCAGTTCATTCCTCTCAAATATGTTTACCTTCTTAAGCTCCTACTTCCCTCCAACCACCTTCTCTATCTTTGTGGTAGTTAAAATCAGTCAAGTCAACAAATGGTTGACTTGCACACATTTAAAACATTTAATATTATTTCCAAGTTGGGAAGTGTAGATGGTATTACTTTTTATATATTAGGATTAGACTGAAAGCTTGTTCTGCTTGTTTTCTTCATCAGATTATTTTTCTAAAAGGATCAGATGAAAGTTATGGCACTGGTTTCAAAAACCGCTTTCGTTCAGTTTCAGCAGAGCTGACCTTTTCTCTTCAGCCTTTTGGACTATCTTCCTGTTTTAGGTTTCCTGTCAAAGGAAGCAGACTTCCATCTGACTTCCTGTAGGATTTTGACGTTTCCTGCGCTGTGGTAAGGGGGTATTTGACAGGCACCGTGTAAAGACCCTTTGAGCTCTTTAAGAGAACAGGATACCAGATATTGGAAAGGACGAAGTCAAAAAACAGTGTTTGCACTGAGAAAAATTATCTGCTGACTTAAGCATTAAAAATGGAACACTGGTCCACATGAATACAAACCATGGTAAAACATCAACAAAGAACCACTAAGGATTAACAGCTGGGTGAAAAAGTTAGCAAAGAACTGAAATTCAAAATGACGATTTTGCACTGCTGCCTTGGAGGTCCTTGTTTCAATTCCTTGTTGAGGCCTTTCTGTGTGGAGTTAGGGTGTTCTCCCTAAGCATGTGTTAGTTTTCTAAAGGTACTCTGGTTTACTCCCACAGTCTGAAAAATATTCATTTTCAATTGAATGGCCACTGCACATCAACCTTAGGCTAGAGAGTGTGTTGTAGTGATTATTTGTCTTGGATGTCTGCACTGGACTGGCAATCTGTCCTTGATGTATCCAGCCTTTAGGTGGATGGATGGATGGATGGAGTTTTGCCATTGAACCTTTTAAGTTTCTTTTAGGTCATCATATTAATAAGATATCCTGGATTAACTGCATAGTTTGCCTACAGCATACAGTGCCTTGCAGAAGACATGCTTCTTGAACTTTATCATGTTTAGTCACATTACAACCAAAACCTTTGGGGGGTGGGGGTCTGTAAAACAAGGACATAAGAAGTCCTGTTTAGAGTTTACCATGTAGGGAACACAGCAAAAATGAAAAAAAAGAAGGCTCTGGTAATATGACACCAAAACTGAACTTTTTGACCGACATGTACACTGCTATGTGTGGTGAAAAACTAACACTGCACATCCTCCTTAACACACAATCCTTATGGTGGCAGCATTGTACAGGCAATTTATATCTTAAAAATATGTGGAAACATTTTTCCAACAGAAAAACAAAGGATATTAAATACATTCATTCAAATCCTCCACAGACATACCCAAAGCCTGCACAACACCTGAAATCACTGTTATTTTCAACATAATAGAGGCATTAATTCCTTATAACAGAGACACCCACCTGGTTAGACAGATGAGAGGATCAGTCAAGATTAGTTTTTGTAAAGAAAAATTTCTTCCATTATAACTTAACGATAGACATCACAGGGTTCTCTCCATCAATGGTGGGCCAGTAACCTAACACAATGACCTTTAAATTTACCCCTTACCCCTCACATTACAGTTTCTGCTTTCAATGTGGTGCTTCTGTCTGCGTTTCAGAAATGTCAAGAAAAGTGTGATAACGCTAGGGTTTGACTGTAATTGTATCATTAAGCTACATCAGATTGTTTACTCCTGTATCACACACATGCCTCTTTACTACCACTGAGTCATGTGCTAATGTCATAGCTGGGACATGAAAATCAGAAAAGATCCAACACCATGTAGCAGCAACACAAGGAGCATGTACTGGACAACACACCTGGGTCAAATAATAGTCCGGGGTCACAACAAGCACACTACAGGCTGACTTTTACATTTGCCTCCAGCATTTTTTTACATTTGGATATGGAGGAAAATTTGTGTTTGGGTTGTTCGTGTGCCATTTGGATTTGGATAAATTTATATTCAGATGTGTTCATATTTAAAGGTTTCACTGGACGGGTCAATCCTGAAAGAGAACCTGTTTGAGGCTCTTAATGGCTTGATTCACCTTCTAGCAGGACAATGACTCTAAACATACAAGCAGAAGTGTAATGGAATGGTTCAGAACAAAGCATGTTTTCTGTGGTAGGATGGCCTTGTCAAAGTCCAAACCTAAATCCAACTGAGAAATTATTGCAAGACTTCAAAATTGATCTTCCATCCATTTTGACTGAGCTTGAGCTGTTTTGAAAATGAAAATGGGCAAAAATGTCAGTCTTTATGTGTAAATCTGTTCGAGGCATACTGAACACCAGAAGAAAACAAAAACACTCCCTTCCTACTGTAGCTTTACATGTTGCTTTAAATGATATTCTTCTCAATGATGTGGACCTCAATAGTGTATCAGTTATTCATCAGAAATGACCTAGATCAGTGTGTCCATTTCTATGTGACCAGTCATCCCTGATGTGCTCAGTAAAGTGTAAAAAAATTTGAACTCACACAGCAGGTTGGCCCATTATGTGAGGTTTTACTTTGTCAAGGTAAATACATCAGTGTGTTTAGTAACACTACATTGCTTTACTTATCAAACCTTTCCTTCCTGCAGGGAGAGAAAGGTTTGATACACACCTTCTATTTTACAATCCAGCCTTTTTGAGACACTAATTTAAAAATAATGCAATTTCTCACTTTTTCATGTTTCACTACATTTGATTCATACAGTGGACATTCGGCCTTTTATGCTGCAAATGCATTCAATAAAACAGGCTGTATATTAATATTACTGCTGTAAAAAAAAGAACTAAAAAATAAATCCTTTGCTTATGTCTGCTTCATTGAGACATCATATTTATATTGAGTATTCAAAACTAAGTTTCATGAGGGATTTACAAAACCAGTTGATTGAGACCCCTAGCTGGGATCAGATCAGAACCTCACAAAAAAAAAAAAAAAAAAAAAAAAAAAAAATGTGAAAAGGAATCTGCTGATTCTTTCACTGGAAATTCAGATTTTGATCTTTTGGAAAATGGAATAGAGAAACACAAAGGCTGGCCATATGTAATTTTTCTTTACCTAAACAGGTTTATAAAATCCATACTTTTCTAGGCAGTAGGAATCTAAAACCTCTACTAATTCAAAACTATTTGTTAGTTAAACCTGTTTATTATGATCACTTTTTACTCACACAAGCTCAAACTATAGCAAATAACAAGATACATTGCCATAATTATCCAGATGATACACAACTCTAGATTACAATGTCACCAGGCAAGTACAAACCCATCCAAGTAGATGAGTAGATGCTTAGAACAAATAAATGCATGGATGTGGCATAACTTTATTCAATTGAAAAAACAAAACACAACTGAAGTTATTGTCTTTGGATCTAAAGAGGGACAATCTAGAGTCAGCACGCAGCTTCAGTTATTACAGCTAGAAACTAGTGATCAGGCCCGAAATCTAGATGTAGTGATGGACTCAGACCTGAACCTTCAGTGACACATAAAGACAGTTACAAAGTCAGCCTTCTATCACCTGATGAACATTTCTAGGATTAAAGGACTGATATCCTAACAAGATCTAGAGAAACTCATACATGCATTTATCTTTACTTGCATTGATTACCGCAACAGTGTCTTCACAGGTCTACCTAAAAAGTCAACCAAACAGCTGCAGCTGATCCAGAACGATGCTGCTCGTGTTCTCACTAAAACCAGGAAAATAGAGCACATCACCCCAGTTCTAAAGTCCTTCTACTGGCTCCCTGTAGCTCAGAGATCAGACTTCAAGTCAATGACTCGATACAATCTGCTGGGTTTCTATTTTGAATAATTAACTGAGCTTACTGTACTGTTTGATCAGAACAATTAGAATGTATGTGCAATTGAATTGAAAAGATTTTTTGCAAAGTGCTTTGAGACGGCATTTATTGTGAATCAAATTTAAAATACTTCTGTCAGTTTATAACAACAGGAACCTCATTAATTGTAGTCTGTTTTCCAACTTTTTAACACTCTCCTTTATTTTGCCACTTCAATGTAATGTTTCTTGCTTTGTTTTATGTTTTGATCATGTAAAACACTTTGAATTCCCTTGTTGCTGAAATGTGTTATACAAATAAACTTGCCTTGCCTTTTTTAGTTTGCACTTAGTTTTATGTATTATTCATGTGCTTTTAACATATTTGTGCAATAGCCTCAGTGATTAGATTAGAAAAGGAAATGTATTTGGATCATGTTTGAAGAGATTAAGAACTTTCAGGTGCATCTAGTAAAATGTCAGGATGGTGTTTAATAGTTATTTTGTGTTTTTGTCTGTTTAATGCAGGGAGTCCATCACGAACCCTGTCCACCATGTCTCTGTCTGTCCGTCCAGTCAGACGCATCACGTCCAGGTCCATCACTAGGAGTCAGAGCTTCACTGGTGTTAACACCCAGGACAGGCCTTACAGGTAGACACACACACACACGTACACACATACACACACACACAGACACACACACACACACACACACACACACACACACACACACACACACACACACACCTTGTTATTCAAACATTTCAAGACATGATCTAAGATCAAAAGATGTGTTTTATAACATAATGCTGGATAGAGTTGTAAAATATAATGTGAAATTATAACAGAAAGACTTACAGATGTTGGATCTGCATATGCAGGTGTAATGTGATGTGTTGTTGATGTTAGGTGATGGATTTAGAGTTTTAGGAAATTCATCAGTTGTGTAAATCTAATATTGCAGAAACCTCTCAGTGTTCAGTACTCCTGGTATCAGCAGAAAGTCCAGCCGAGCGAGTGGGCTCTTCAGTATGTCTACCAAACCCAACCCACCACCTAAAGTTCCTCAACCAGAGCGACTGGATGAGGTCTACAATGCCCTGAAAAAAGGCCTCCAGTGAGTAGTTGCTGCTGACAATATCAGCCTGCCAGCCTCATTCGTCAGCACCCCTGGTAATAACTTGGAAAAAAAATATTTAAAATCACCTGCTCCGATTTTCAGGAGCATAACATCACTTTGGAAAATGTAAACAAATTTCATTGTTCCATATCAGAAGAGAAACATTCCATGTTCATAAAATATAATTTTTTAACAAAATCACTGGTGGTACATTATAGGTACCCCAAACCTTTAAAAAATGGACTTTTTTTAAAAGTAGTTAGTTATTTTCTGTAAACACAATGGGGTCCCAAATTATTCCTACCTGTGACAGATTTAGGTTTAAAGTAATCTTTGACCGACATGTGTCTTCTGGCTGGAAGTAATAATAATGTCCAGAGTCCAGACCTGAATCTGATAGAGAATCTGGAGAGGCAGCAAAAGATTAGGGTGATGGCAAGGAGGCATTCCAACTTCAAAGACTTGGAGCCTGTCGCCAAACCTAAATCATTAAAATACCAGTGAAAGCATGCTCTTATATCTCCCAGTTTTATTAAAATGTAAATAAAAGCAAACCAGTTATATTTCTGTAGTCTGACACTCCTTGTATATTGTTTTATTATCTTTCTAAAGACGCCTGTTTCATGTTCTATCAGAAACAAACTTCATGGTTGAATGAAAATCATTTTAGATTTAGATCTGCCAGGGGTATGAATTATTTATGGATTAATTATAAATGATGTCACATCCACATTTCTTTAGCCACTAAACTGTAGAATGAATGAAGGCTTATATTTATCTGACCAGCACACAGAGAATAGGACTGTAACCCAAGTCTCCATAGCAACCATTGAACGCTATCTTCATGTGAACTAGTTGTATAGGAGTGTCCTACCATCACAAGATTGAGCTTTTTTGCAACAAACACACTTAATGGGTCTGACGTGCCCCTTGGGAGTATCTGTGATGTTGTGGGCCTGTTACTGTTCCAAAAGCCATGGGAACCTTATGAGAATGGATGACATCATGAACTTTTTGAAAAACCAAAGCATTTTAAATAAAAGTCTTGGATCCTCTTCCAGAAAGCTGAATATGTCTCTTCATTAGGTTCATCAGCAGCACAATTATCCAAAACATATGACTAAATCAACAAAGAAATGATTGAGCTGAATGTGGGAGCTGAAGAGAAGAGAGGATCAGGCAGAATCCAGGAGTCTGCAACAGGTGTCCTCAAATCCAGGCCTCAAGGGCCGGAGACTTGCAACCTTTAGATGGGTTTTTGGTCCAACACACCTGAATCAAATGGCTGGATTACCCCTCAGTGTTCAATCAAGTTCTACAGAGTCCTGCTACTGATCTGATTATTTGACTCTGGTGTGTTGAATCAGAGACACATCTAAAAGCTGCAGGACACTGGACCTGGAGGCCTGGAGCTGAAGACCCCTGTTCTAGAGAGATTGTGAAAAGAGGATCATTCACTCTGTACGCTCCAACTCTGGGACATAGAAGAGAATTAGACCAAGTGGAAAATGGGGTTGAACAAAATATAATGACATCAAGAGTACAAATAGTTGTCACTGCAGATTTTTGTAAAAATAAATAAATAAATAAATAAACAAAACTCCCCAAAACAGTTATTTCAAAACATGGGATTTTCTTCCCACTGAATAGATGCTCTTAAATCAAAGTTTGGATTCTTTTAACTTTTTAAGTGAGATAATCCTGCTGCAATAAAAAAAAAAAAAAAAAAAAAAAAAAAAAAAAAAAAATGTTTTTTTGGGTTTTTTGTAACCAAGGGTGTTATTAAATGTGGCTGACAGCAGTTGTTCTTAATGAGGCTTGTTGCCACCAAATTAAACTCCAAGCAGATTTCAATAAACTTTTCTTTTCAAGTGTTGTTTTCATTCTCATGGACTGCGTGTGTTAAGGTCTTACCTGCAACTTTACCAAATGGATTTGGAAAACATCAGCAGGCAGATAAGAGTGTCTAAAAGAAACTCGAGACTGGTATGTTCTGGACTTTCTGCACATCAACCAAACATTCACTGTTCATGTCTTTAAATACAAACTGATGATTTGATGTTTTTTTTCTTTAGGGTTTCCTTTATGAATTAGATAAGGTGAGCTACAATGCATTCCTCTCCTGTTTCTGAGCGACATTGTGTGAAATGGTGGTAAAAATGGTTCAATCACTGTAAAGTGGTGTGAATTTGCCTCTGTTTTTTCCCTGACAGCAAGTTAAGGTGATTGAGCGGTACATCACAAAACTAGAGTTTCATCTCAGTAAGGTAAGACCTGCAAAACTCACTCTTTGCTGTACAGATACTGTTTGTGAAATCAGTTTGACTGATCTAAGATTAAATCCCCTTTTACTGGTGTTTGAGTTGGGACTAAATGTTTAACTAAATCTTTCTGTACTGTTGTACATTCCATTAAATTAATGCCACCAATTAATTGAAGCATCCAAGACACACTTACTGACAAAAATGGTCATTCACCAAGTTAAGCACCTAGAAGAAACTTGAACCTAATAGGGTCCACATCCAGACCAGTGATGGGTAAATAATTTGGTTTGCAAGGTGCTGACATGTCAAGCATCAGAGGGCATAAGAGGTGGCAGTACATATGGAAGTTAAACGTCTGCAGACACAGAGCATACCTAACATTGGAACAAATTAGCAGCACTTTATTTTGTTTGTTTATTTGTTCATTTGGATCCCCATTATCCATTACCATAACAATGGCAGTTGGTGTCACATTTGTCTCATGCAGGAGACATGATGCCTCCCGACATCGGGCCGCTGTGACATACAGCTGCATGTATGTAGTAAAACAGCCTTATGGTGAAAAGATTAAATAAAATAAAGGAAATTTCTGTTATAGTTATTTCAAACATCATTGGGGCAGACCTTCATCGTGTCTGTTTCCTCGTCCAGGCTGTATATGATGCCAGACCAAGCCCAGCCAGTCTACATTTGTGGGGCTAGAGCAGGGGTCTGCAACCTGAGGCTCAAGTTGCAAGCTGCAAGTGGCTTTTTGGACCTTCCACAATGGCTTTTAATCTCTTTGCCAAAAAATGATTTAAAAAAAACAACGGATGTTCTTAAATATAGATATAAAAACAAATGCAGGTTTTTAGTATGAACTCCTCTTTTGCCATGGAATAATTGCCTTGAATTTCCACAACAGAAGATCATTATTAGGTCGATTATTTTCTTGTCTTTAGGTTGGAAACACTACATGTATCTATCCTATTTTTACAAAGTTTCACGTTTTTCTTTATTTCAGAACCTAAAAATAGAAATGAAACAGTGGTTCTTTAAAAATGTCAACAAAATTCCAATAGTAGATATTTATCTCTTTTTCCAAAACGTCATGCAACATTTTTGACTCTAAACAAGTTTTATTTCACTGGACTGACAGTGAAAATGGCTCTTTGGCTTGTAAAGGTTGCAGACTGCTGGGCTAGAGTGAGACACCAGCATGTCAGCTTTGTTCTGGAAGGGGATCCTTACAACACCTGCTGAGTAGCTGTTCAAAGGCCCTTGCAGAAGGTTGCTACCGCTGGCACCTTGATCAAATGATCAAGGTGTTGGCAGAAAACATAGGCAATGCAATCACCCTTGGCAAACACAAACTTGTCCCAAAGACAAGAATCACCTTTGTCAAAGCTAGAGAGGAACCCTGTCGACAGTGAAGAACAAGCTCAGGTCTCTTTCATATGGCCTTGGACTGGCAGCTGACTTGGGAAAGCAGTTGAAGTTCCCTCAGCACATCGCTAAAAAAATCTCTGGCCAGACATAATCCTTGTCTCTAAGGCAACAAAACAGCTGGTTGTACTCAAACTCACTGTGCCTTGGGAAGAGTATATGGAAGAGGCAAATGAAAGAAAATGCATTAAGTACCAGGAGGTGGTGAGGAGGGGGCTGAAAGACTTTCTATGAGCCAGTTTAGGTGGGCCGTAGAGGTTTTGCAGGATGTTAACTCTCCAAATCCTCAACCAACTGGGCCTAATACAGGAGTGGCAAAAGGCTCCCACATACTTGGGTGTACTGTGGGTACTCTGTGAGCCACGCAGACTCTGTGTGCACTGTCCACGCATGGTTGGGATCTCATAGTCAAACGTACTGATTGCCTTAATTTCTCATGACAAATTCCTTTATTTCCCACAAGGATCACAGGACCATCTGACCTGTAGGTGAAGCTCCAGAGAAGGCCACAAGGTGGCTGTGGATAAAGAGGGCTGATCCATGGGCGGCTGCTGCTGGGATGCAGGCTGGGGTCTGATCAACCTCAGCTGGGTCACCTGTACTTATGATGATGTGTCTTATGATGAAAAACCTGAAACACTCAGTGACCATAGGTTACATCACTGATCATGTGTCCCAGTGCATCTAAAGACGTATCTTGCAAATTTCAGCTGTGCAAATCATAAACACCCAATCACTGGTCTGTATGTGGACCAAATTATATCCAGATGGAAGCATTCCTTTAACTTGGTTAACTGGTTTTGTCAGTGAATTTATAGGTTTTTGTCCTGTAACATTGGATCATTTGTCATCGTAAGTTGCAATTATAATGTTTCCTTTTTAGTTAATGTTTTGCAGACAATTATTGCGTCTTTATTTATGATCACAGGTCTTGCTACACATAGTTCTACCAATTATATTAATAAATTCCTAAAATGAACAATGCTGAATGAATTTCTTGCTCTCAAAAGTCTTTTGATTTCTGACTTTTCTGTCAGAACAGAGATATACTCCTGAGAAATGAACAATTCTGGTGTGCTTTTCTCAGATTGAGGAGTTTTATGAAGCCTACTGCCTGCAGAGGAAACTGAGAGATGGAGCCCACAAGATGGTGAAGGCATACACAGCCAACCCAGGAAGCAAGGAAGCTAAGGAGAGTCTGGGAGAGGCTTCGAAAGGATACAAGGAATGCACAGAGGTGAGATTAACTGAACAGTTGCATGCATACGAGGAGCAAGATGTAACATATACCTGTACAGTCATTGAGCGTACTTTAAAGATATCAGTTGTACTGTTCAAATAGTGGAGAAATTAAGAAATGATACTTTCTCTCTGCAGAATATGTGTGTGATGGAAAATGAGTTTGAAAACCAGCTTGGAGAATTCCACATCAGGATGAAAGGTAATAAATATCCCATCACCTTGTTGCATATCTCCCTTGCGTTTCAGTGGTACAAAGATACATTCCTTTAGGTAAATAACTGCATAACTTTCCTGCAGATCTGATACTATAACAAATGATGTTTGCCTTCCAGCTAAGCCAGATTTTCTTAGACATGTCAAAAGCTTTCACTGCATGAGCATCACCACAATAAGACACCATATATAGCACACATATGCACCTCTGTGTGCTTATTAAATTTCACAGTAATAACTACTGGTGGGACTTGAGGAATTTTTTTTATCAAGTTAATTGCAGGGTCTGTAATTAATTAATTGTAATTAATTGGATTTTAATCAAACATTACATATCAACAAAATAAACATTTTCAATTCAAAAACCCTGTTTGCTGCTAAATAATTGAATAATAAATAGTTATTGTTTTTAATCTGTTATTTAGGTTATTCAACCATCAGCTTTCAAGTGTTTCAGGAACCCATGATCATTCATAGGGCTTCTTCAAAAAACATACTTCTTTACAAATGTGGACCACGGGCGCTGACATCAGCACTGGGGACGTCTGTGCTGCTGCTACGTGTTTAGCATTGAGATGCTATTTTAGGCTTGAATAGCTTTGCTGATAGGCTGACTGCTTTTAGCACAACTTGGACATAATAGTCTTTTCCAGCGTCCCATCGTTTTTTGAAGCAAAAATTAACCCCTAGTGGTCCAAGAGAAGTGGCTTTGTCATCCATTGCTGTTGCTTGTGGCTGTTGCTTGTGCATCAGATTTACAGGTGTACCAGAAACATGCGAATACAATAATTCTGCTCAGAACTTTTATATGTAAAAATATGCGATTATTTGCGTTAAAAAATTTTATGCACTAAAGTCAATGTAATTACTGAATTGAAATTAAAGTCTTGGTCCTAGTAATAACCCAATGATAATTTCAGTTATTCCCTAGCTCTGTCTGCCCTGATGAAGATTCATTCACCTAGGCATAGCAAAAGCTTGATGTGGTTTCAATGGCATGGCAGCCTGACCTGTTTTTTTGATTAATTCAGATCATTGTTATTTGACCAGTTTTGGTGGGTGTTGGGGGCTCATAGACTTTGTGTAGAGATGATCAGGTGATCTTCTTCTTGAAATAATGATGATAATAATTGATAGATATGCTTTAAATGGAGGGTTTTGTCATTTCTTTCAAGTTTTGTTCTTTGTCTTTGTGCTTGTTTTTCAGGTCTTGCAGGATTTGCCAGATTGTGTGCAGGGGATCAGTATGAGGTTAGTCACAGTTAAAAACTTTATTTTTTAAACAGTGACATAAAACATGCTTGTGGTCAACTTCCTAAAGGAACTTCTTTGATTATTTTAAATCTGATGTTTGGGGAAGATAAACAGAATAATATTTATATCGCTACAAGAAGAAAAAATTTTTTTCTCTTTTTAGCAGGTAACGTTTCAGGAGGAACAATAAGAATACTGTAGTATGAATGTATTTTGCAGGGCTTTTAAGGACCAGCAGCATGGATGTATTTGTTTTAGATGAAGCCAGTATTCATTGACTGTTTCTGGAAATTTACTGTTACTGGAAGTCTGCCTAGTGTTATTCCTGCTGAGTCATAATGGGTGGTTTTCCTGTACACATAAAGCACTTTCCTTTAGTTCTGCATTGTGAGCAGGTGGTAAACATCTTAAGCTTTCTTCAAGATCAGAGCTATTTGGGTTCAATCATAAAATTTGCACGTCACGTGTTGTAATGTGTTTTGTCAGGCTTATGGCTTTTCTCAGCTTTTTACCCACAAAGACCTTTATTTTGATGAACCTGGAACAAAAGTCTAAATGTCTACTACAGACAGTTGTTTCCTTACTAAAAACTGACATAATGAGATCATCATTATAGGAATATTTGCTTAGATGCAGATAGAATAGAATGAGACAACATATTTTAGGTGCTTCCTTATGTGAATAAATTAATTCCCTGACAGTAAAGCTAAGCTAAAGGAATGGACCAAATTAGACATCACCTAGAGACCATGTATGCATGTAAATAATTTGATTTGTAGCTGATGACCAATAACTTTGCATCAAATTCATCACTGAATCTCATTTCTGCACTTATATACAGTGGGGCAAAAAAGTATTTAGTCAGCCACTGATTGTGCAAGTTCTCCTACTTAGAAAGATGAGAGAGGTCTGTGATTCTCATCCGAGGTACACTTCAACTATGAGAGGCAAAAAGAGAAAAAAAAATCTTCCCACAATTTCATTGTAGGATTTTTAAAGAATTTATTTGTAAATTATGGTGGAAAATAAGTGTTTCATCAATAACAAAAGTTCAACTCAATACTTTGTAACATAACCTTTGTTGGCAATGACATAGGTGAAACGTTTCCTGTTTTCACCAGGTTTGCACACATTGTAGCTGGTATTTTGGCCCATTCCTCCATGCAGATCTCCTCTAGAGTAATGATGTTTTGGAGCTGTCGCTGGGCAACACAGACTTTCAACTCCCTCCACTAATTTTCTATGGGGTTGAGGTCTGGAGACTGGCTAGGCCACTCCAGAACCTTGAAATGCTTTTAATGGAGCCACTCCTTCATTGTCTGAGTGGTGTGTTTGGGATCATTGTCATGCTGGAAGACCCAGCCATATTCCATCTTCAGTGCTCTCACTGGTGAAAGGAGGTTTTGGCTTAAAATCTCACAATACATGGGCCCATTCATTCTTCCTGTAATACGGATCAGTCGTCCCATCCCCTTTGCAGAAAAACAGCCCCAAAGGATGATGTTTCCACCCCCATGCTTCACAGAGGCTATGGTGTTCTTGGGATTCAACACAGCATTCTTCTTTTTACCAGAAAGTTCTATTTTGGTTTCATCTGACCACATGATATTCTCCCAGTCCTTCTTCTGGATTATCCATATGCTCTCTGGTAAACTTTAGATGGGCCTGGACATGTACTGGCTTAAGCAGGAGGACACACCTGGCACTGCAGGATTGGAGTCCCTCTCGGCATAGTGTGCTACTGATGATAGTCTTTGTTACTTTGGTCCCAGATCTCTGCAGGTCATTCATCAGGTCCCTCCGTGTAGTTCGAGGATTTTTATTCACTGTTCCCATGATCGTTTTGACCCCACGGAATGAGATCTTGCATGGGGCACCAGATTGAGGGAGATCATCAATGGTCTTGTATGTCTTCTATATTCTTACAATTGCTCCCACAGTTGCTTTATTCAAACTGACCTGCTTGCCCATTATAGATTCACTCTTACCAGCTGGTGCAGGTCTACAATTTTCTTCCTGATGTCCTTCAACAGCTCTTTGGTCTTGGCCATGGTTGAGGGCCGGTTCTGGCTCTGGTTCTCCCAGAATTGTTCAGATTTTTGGATCATGGCTGCTGATTGAGGTGGCCGGCCCTTTGGCCGGGGTGGCTGCTGGGTTTTGGTGGATGGTTGGCTGGGGGTGTGCACCTGGCCATTGGTGGTGTGTGGCAGCGATCAGGGGTGTGGCTTTGCATTGGCCAGTCATCTTGGTGTGGCGTTCACAGTGAGGGTGTGCTGTGTGGGTGGAGGTGTGCTGCTGGCATGCTTGGACGCCTCTGGGTCTGTGGTGTAGGACTGGTGGGGTGCATGGTCTTTCGGGCGCTGGACCAGCCTTTCTCTGCTGCTTTTTCCTGCTGCTCTGGCCCCTGGCCTGGGGCCAGCCTGTAGTCGCTGTCGGGTGAGTGTGGCAGTGGAAGGCACCTTGTAGTGGTGTGGCTGGTGGGTTGTACTTGGCCTGGAGCAGTGGGTCAGTTCAGTATTGGGCTTATGTATTATTTTGTGGGCAGCCTGGGGTTGCTGGCGTAGCCTGGGTGGCTTGGCAGACTCCCTGGTTCCCTGTCATGCTTGTCACTCCACCAGGGGATGTAAGCCTTGCTGGTTAGGGGTGCTGTGGAGGGTTTGCATCCTTTTTTGGGTCTGGAGCTGCTGATTGGTTGATTGGATGGCAGCGACAGGGCTGGACTTGGTGATGGTTGTCCCTGGACTGACATTGCAGTGATGGTGACTAGGGTTCATTGTTATGGTTGAGGGGGCATGGTGGGGACTGTTGGCCCCGGATGCAGGCCTCCTTCCAAGGATGCTTAGTGGAGAAGTTCGTCCTGTCCTGGTGTTGGGTCGGGGGAGTTTGGTATGGTTGCATGGCTCAGTGGCATCTGCTCAGTTGCAGTTGCATACGGGGCTGGGGTGTTGGGGATGTATTCTCATTGGCTTTTTGGGGCTAGGCCCCTCCTAGTGGGGTCGGCGGGATTGAGATTAGGGCTCATTGGGGGATGGGGCTGTGTTGCCCAGGGATTGCTCTGGTTGGCTGGCTTGTTGGGACTATGTGGACTCTTTCTGGCCCCATATCTGGATGGGGTCAGGGCCTGCATCTGGGCCTGGGTTGTTTGGGTGGTGTCCAGCTAATTTACGGCCTGATGGG
Source organism: Anableps anableps (assembly GCA_014839685.1). Classification (NCBI taxonomy): domain Eukaryota; kingdom Metazoa; phylum Chordata; class Actinopteri; order Cyprinodontiformes; family Anablepidae; genus Anableps; species Anableps anableps. Next base: position 1,439,163 of record CM026073.1, read on the forward strand.
ATGCTCTGCTGCTGCGGAGGGTTTGACGGTCTACTCTTCTCCACCCCAAAGAGAAGGGAAGGATCTCCTGGTTCCGGGTATGGGCTGCCCCTCTTGGGGGATGTTACCTGGACCTGGGAGTATAGAGCATGTATGGGGAGTGAGAACGGATGTATGACGTCCATCTTTTGTGTGTTTAGGTTGGGCGAGTGGGTGTGAATGTCTGTATGTGAGCATGAGGGTGGGAATGTGTGATTGTGTATGCCTGTTTATCTGTCAGGTGGGGTTCTGGACTGCCCCCTCTCCTGCATCATCTTGGGCACCCTGCTAAAAATGTGGGTCCTACACACACACACACACACACACACACACACACACACACACACACACACACACACACACACACATGCGTGTGTAGATTCAGGTGTTTGTCAGATACACTATCAGTCGGGCTGCGATTGCCACTAAATACATCTTGTACTACTTTGTACTGTGTACTTTCCAATAAAAGTTATAACTGTTATTATTATATATGCATATGTTGTTTGTTGTTGTGGATTCTCGGTTTTGGGGGTTTTTTTCTCTTTACGCAGGTCTAGAGGCAGACTTCAAGGGTGTTAACTTATTTTATCTCTATGCTTTATTCTCTCCTCTACTTCTATCTCCTTCTTTCCCTTTAAACCTTTTCTCCATCTTTTTCTCTTTCCTTTCCCCCTTTTTTTTGTCTCAGTGTCCATTACATTTGAAATAAATGCAAAGCAATTTCTAATAATGTTTCATATGCAGTAGCTGCATTTCCATTACAAAGCTGCGCAAAACTGTAGATTTTCTGCTAATGTAGAAAAAACACAATTTCGCAATTCCAGTGTTTCCATTAAATAAAAAATGAAATTAATTTTGTGGTTTGTGCCTGTGATGTCTGGTTGTTGATCATGTGACTCGTGTGATGCAAAAAAAGTGTTTCCTTTGCAGTTTTGCGAAATAAACCTATTTTGATACGGCCGAAAAACCACCTCATCCTCATGCTAAAACTTTTTCTCAAAATTTGTTCAAAAATGGTGTGTTTCCATTAAGTGAATTTATTTTCGTTATGTCAAATTGTGCAATTTCAAGGTTAATAGAAACGCAGCTACTTAGGTCCATATCTATTTGGACACTGACACAAACTTTGTATTTTTTTTACCTGTTTACAGAAACATATTCAAGTTATACTTATATATTGGACATGGACATAAAGTCCACAATAAAATTGGATGAAGGGTGTAGAAGTTTCTGCTCCTTAACATGTACCACCCTGTTTTTAAAGGGACCAAAGGTAATTGGACAATTGACTCAAAGGCTATTTCGTGGGCAGGTGTGGGCAATTTCTTCATTATGTCATTCTCAATTAAGCAGATAAAAGGCCCGGAGTTGACTGAGGTGTGGTGCTCACATTTGGAAGATTTTGCTGTGAAGAAAGTATGCAGTCAAAGTAGCTCTCCATGCCGGTGAAACAAGCCATCCTCAAGCTGCGAAAACAGAAAAATCCCATCTGAGAAACTGCTACATTAGAAGTGACACAATCTGAAGTTTGGTACATCCTGAGAAATAAAGAAAACACTGGTGAACTCATCAATGCAAAAAGACCTGGATTCCCACGGAAGACAACAGTGGTGGATGATCGCAGAATATTGTTGCTTTGAACAAATTCTGGCCGAAATTAGTAACTTCAAAGTACGGCTCATAATCACCTTCAATAAACACACAGTATTGGTGTATTATCCATTTTCTGAATCCTTAGAGTCTGTTGAGTGTTGTAGTCATTAACTCTTGTGTCCCTGATATCCCTGGATGCCACTGGGCTAAAAAGTTTTGGAAAATGTGTATTATTTTTGGTTTAAAGAGCTGTAGTGATTTGTGTGTTGGTCAGAGAGACTCAAAACTTGGCTTAAATGAAAGCTAAGATGGTCCCCTTTAAGATGATACCAAACACTATATTACAGACCTTTGACAAATTTCTGTACCATGAGTCTAAATCAGACATACACCAGTCTCAAAAAACAGAATTTATCCAAAGAGATTGTAAACTTCATGAGCTGATAACTATGACTAAGCTACCACTTCGGAAGGGCCATCATACTAAAACATTATCTAGAGACATGTATCTTTTCAAAAATTATGGTTAAGCTTTGCCACCCTGAGATGGACCAAAAAAGGGTCTGGCCCATTGAATAATGGCAGCACAATCAGCAACAGGAGAAAACTTCCCACTGTTGTGGAGAAACATTAGAGCTGCTCCTGCTATAATTGTGTGAGGAACCATAGGGTGTGCTTCTGGTTCTGTGAGTGACTGAGGGATTCCTGATGCCACAGAGTGATGTCACATCCTGCACCGGCATGTCTGACCACACCTTAGACAGCACCCAGGAATAGTATGTTAACTAGAAAAAACAACCATCCACAGACAGCATATGTATCTTTGGACCACCTGCATCATGTTGACCAGCCAGCTCTCCAACCTTTCTAAGCCAACTCTTTCACCAGTGTTGATGAACTAGATCCCAGGAGCTGGTTGCATCAGCTGTGGGTTGGTCTGTCACAGGAGAGGATTCAAAGGCTTTATGGCTGATTCACACGGAGTCACTGTATCCGGCTCTGAACGGCTGTCTGACCTTACTGACTCGAGACCATCAGCGTTCCCTGATATGCATTTCACCAGACATTATAATCAGTGCAGTCACATGACCTCCAAACACATATAATTTCTGTTCTTTTCCGGCCTTACATTTATCAGTGAGTGTGGATAAGTTTGGATGTCACTGAATGCTTGGCTTGATTTCTGTTTGGGTCTTTCTTTTAGACCAGTTTAGAGATATTTACAACCTCTTTACAATGCTTTGAAATATTTGATCCAAGGTTTGTCATTTCATCAGAACATCAGCTTTACCTTTCTTTTATTTCCTCAGTTATCTCTGTTGTTATATGAGTGCAAGTTAGTTCTTGTGTTTTTCTCTGTCATCCATAGTTTCTGGGATATAGTAATTGGAAGTAGAAAACCGTCTGATTGAGAGACAGGAAATACATTCATATCAGTTTTATTCAGTTCATGTCTTTATCACCGTTGAAAAGCTACAGTAACTTTACAGGATAAAACAGGTGCCATTCAAATTCAATTATTTACAATCCAAGGCCATCTCCATCCTATTCAGTTCAATCCACACCAAGTAATTCCACTACAATCCCATTTATTCATATAATAATACATTCAGATTCAGTGGTTCATCAAAAGCCCGTCAGTAAAAAACGTTCAGTTTTCTATAAAATTCCATCATGAGCAAGCTTGGAGCAACAGTGGAGAGAAACAACTCTCTTTTACCAGGAAGAAACCAGCACCAGAATCCGGCTCAGGATAACCATCCACCTTGTCCCACTAAAGGGTTAAAAGGACTAAAAAACAACTTGAAAGGGTCAGGAGTGCTTTCTATGATGGCTCAAAGTTAATGGCAGAAATAGCTGGATATAAAACTGACATTAGCTATGTTTCCATCAACCAGGCTACGCAAAGCATAATTTGTCTGAGGATGATACTATGTATGTCTGTTATAAACAGGAAGTATAGGTTGCAAACTTGCATGGACCACACATCTCAGAAAAATGGAGAGTTTTCTCCTCCAAACTGGAGGTTTGGACCGAAATTTCTCCAATTTTTGTGCCTCTGGTAAGGCACAGACCCACCAGTGGATGGGAAATCTCTCTATGTCAGAACTTATTTGGCAAATGTGTTTCCATTTCCCATTAACTGTTTCCAGAAAAGCCAAAAAACACCTCAAGTGAGCATCAAAACTTTTTTGAGAAACTGAGGATGTTTTTCTAAATATGCCGTTTCCATCAATCTTTCTATTTTTTTTTTAATTAATTAATTTTTTTTGAACGGTTTTTCTGGCTCTTGTGGCCTTTATTTGACAGTGATCTGACAGGAAAGCAGGTTGTGAAAGAGGGGGAAAACATGCAGCAAAGGTCAACAGGCCAGGACTCAAACCCGCAATGGCTGCTTAGAGGACCAATACATGGGTTGGTTGCACTCTTTACCCCTGGACCATCATCGCGCCCCTCCGTCAACCTTTTCTAATGTGATACTTCAAAATGTGCATACAAAAAAAAAAAAAAAAAAACGTTGATGGAGACAGGGCTAGTCAGAGTGAACATAGTAAATGGAGCAGAGAGAGGAAAGGCAGTCAGTATGTCCTCCAGTAGACTAAGCCTATGGCAGCATAACTACAGAAATAGCTCAGCATAACCTAAGCCAGTCTAACTATAAGCTTTATCAAAATGGAAAGTTTTAAGCCAAGTCTTTAAAGTAGAGAGGGTGTCTTTCTAAAATAAATCTGCTTTAATATAAAAAATGGAATGTTTCTGTGTCTGCATTTAGATCTTTATGAAGTATGGCCGACAGCGCTGGAAACTGCGGGGAAGGATAGAAATCAATGCCAAGCAAGAGTGGGACAGTGAGGAGATGGTGTTTCTCCCTCTTATTAATGAGTTCCTCTCTGTGAAGGTTGGTGACCTTAGATTAATGCTTGCAGCTCCAGGTAGCAGTGGTATTAGCTGCGCTAATTACAGTATACACATCCGCTGATCAACAGAAATGCACCTAATAAAGTCACCAATCAACCCTGAGTCATCTGTTTTGTTTTCTAGGTGACAGAACTGAAGAGCTTAGCCAATCACGTGGTTGTGGGGAATGTTTCTTGTGAAACGAAAGACCTGTTTGCTCCACTCGCCCAGATGGTAGCTGTGGATATAAATGATCTTGGGACTCTTAAACTGAGCCTTGAAGTCACGTGGAAGTAAGTGTTGCAGATGGACTGAAAAACTCTTGATGTGTTTGGTAAATTATTTAATTCAGTCTAATCTTAATCTCTTCAACAATATCATCTCCTTGATTTTTTTCTAGATTTGATGTGTTTTGTTTGTCTTTCTAATTCTCATGATCTTCTCCTCAGTCCATTTGATAAAGATGATCTGGCCGGTTTTGTCAACAAAACACCAACCGTTTCATCAAACATCAACAGATCACTCGGGACACCATCCATACGCAGTCAACCCTTCGCTGTAGGTTTTTCTCTTTAATTAAATTGGTTGGTCTCAAAATGTTGTTGGGAACATTTTAGAGAAAATGAGGAAAAAAGTGTCATAAAACATTTTAAAAACATCTTTGGTTCTGGTCCTGTTTTTATCCAGACAAACTTCTGTGTAATCACTGAATGAGAAACACTATTTTGCCAGGAAGTATTCTCTCACCTTTACAAATCATAGAGTTCAGGTGTTCCGAACACCTCCTGGCAACAGATGTATAAAATCTAGTCAGGTGGCCTGCTTCATTTGGTAAAGAATGTGTCCCTCTCAGAAGCTCAGTGAATTTCAGCATCCTATTGTGAGGAGATGCTATCTGTCCAAATTCAGTCCTGAAGTTTCAATGACAGTAACACAGCAACAAAGTGTAAGGCCACTGAAAGTCACAGAGCGGGGTTTGGATCGGGTAAGAGTAGGTGACCAGCTTTCTGGTAGTTTTGTTCCAGCTGACATCTGCATATGAGTGAATACTTTTGGCAATGTAATGTGTTTTAAACATTAAAAAACCAACATGGTTCTTATTAAAATCAGCTTTAAGCAGATCCCATTGTTCAGAAAGAGGTTGCTGTGATTAAACAGCAGCCGGTTCCTAACTGTTCCACTCTTTGCTCCACCTGCTGCCTCTTGGATGTGCAGTCTTTGCCACGGTGTCCAACAAGACAGCAGCAGTGGCCTCTGATGGACATCTTCAGAGGAACACTTAACCAGAGCTGCCCCTGTCGTGACAATTCATCAGAAACACTCAGTGCTGTAAGTCATTAGAGCAGACAGTTGTAGCCTTGTAGTGTAGACTGATGCTGCCAGTAATTGTAGTCACCATTTGATTGCTCAGCTCTTTAATAATGTAATACAAGGTGTCCAAATCCTTCTCGAACTGATTTTTATCCATACCTGCCTACCTATGGTTAGAAAGTACATCCAGCTCATGAGATCAGATGATACAAGATAGTGTCATGGTTTTTCAAGGTGACTCTGGTGCAATCAACAATTACGGACACAGGAATGAAAAGTTTGAAATGTTTTATTGAATCAAGAAAAGAGCTTTCTGGATCTCTTGGTATGTTGGAGGGAATACACCAAGCCAGGAATGGCTCTGTACTAGAAGACAGGGATAGATGATTAAAGGTTTCCAAAGACAGTTCCAAACAGAGATGGAGGTCAGGTTCTTACTTAAGGTGAAGGAGTAGTGACCGAGAGGGAGCATGGAGTATCCTCAGAACAGGCGGTTTGCTGCTTGCTGGGTGAGATGGAGGTTTGTGTTTGTGGTCCGGTCTGTTTTCCTTTGTAGGAGAGGTGGTACCATTGGAGGGTGGACAGGCAGGTGAGTCAGACAGGATCCATAGGTGAGCGTCAAGAGCGGCAAGGAGGACGAGAACAAGACACCGGGAGATCGACCCTGAGAGTTGCCAAGTCAGCATGGAAGCTGAGCACCAATACTCTGGGAGGAACCTTCAGAGAGGTAATCTGTTAGGAGGAAGAGAAGCACTGGTAAGTTTCAGGAGAGTAACAAGGGGCTCAGAGAGGGAGTGGTCATACCACTAGTCGTACTTAACCTTCTAGCGTCCATGTCAGGAAATTCAGTCCTCTAAATATTGCTCCTTGACTTGGTTAATTGGTGCCACCTGGGAGCTGCATCTACCAATCACACTCTGTGAAGAGGAGAAGAAAGCAGAACCCAAAAACAGCATGCCAGTCTGAGGATACAACAGTACCCCCCAACGGATGCCACCTGGCGGCCAAGAAGAGGAAGCAGTTCAAAATCAGAGATAAGGCTATGGTCCAAAATAAAAGATCGAAGAACCCATGAACGGTCCTCAGGAACATACCCATGCCAGTCAACGAGGTATTGGAATCCCTGACCTTGGGGACGCACATCCACAATGCAATGCGCCGCACCTGAAAAGCAAGATGGTTATCAATGACCTGGACAGGAGGTGGGGGATCGGCCGGAGGGCACAAAGGACTGGAGTTAACAGGTTTGATCTGGGAGACATGAAAAACAGGATGGACTCGAAGATGAGATAGGAGTTGGAGATGAATGGCGGATGGACTGATGATGGACTGGATTGAAAATGGACCAAGGAATCTGGGAGAGAGTTTTCAAGAATAGGAAGTCTTTAGAAGAGAGCCAAACTTTCTGGCCAGGAAGGTAGGTCGGAGCTAGAATGTGTTTGCGGTCGGCAAGTCTTATTTGGGATAGAGGTCCAGTCCAGTGCAGCCTTGGTTTGATTCCAGATTTTTTGGCAGTTCCTGAGATGAAACCTGACAAAAGGAATGGTGGAATCTGGGAATGTGGAGGGAAGAAGAGATGGCTGGAACCCTAGAGAGGTTTCAAAAGGAGAGAACCCGGTGGCTGCTGAGATGTGTGAGTTGTGGGCATATTCAGTCCAAGGTAAGTGGATTTTCCAGGAGGTTGGGTCATTGGCACAGACAGGGTAACAAGAGACCTGGGAGTTGTGGGCCTACTGGAGAACCTGGGAGCGGACTTTGGAAGGGACACAAAGGCGGTGCGGTGGACCCCCATCTGGATCCGCGTCTGAGTGGAGGCCTTTTGGATGAGTCTTTCAATGTCCCAAGCCAGGCTCCCCACAGTGCAGGAAGGTGGAAGGATGGGTTTGGCGGTTTCTTCAGGGTCATCTGGGGAGAACCGTTGGGAGAGAGCATCAGGTTTTATATTGCGTGTACCTGGTCGGTAGGTGGTGTTTAAGTTAAATCTAGAGAAGAACAGGGTCCAACGAGATTGTCTTGAGTTGAGTCTTTTGGCATTCTGAAAATATGACAGATTTTTGTGATTAGTCCAGACTATTACTGGGATATCTGTGCCTTCTAACCAATGTCTCCACTCCTTAAGGGACAGCTATATAGTTAGGAGTTCTGTCCACCATGTTGTAGTTTCTTTCGGGGGGAGAGAAGCATTTGGAGAAAAAGGCACAGGGATGCAGCTTGTTGTCCTCAGAGAATTGTTGAGACAAGACTGCCCCGACCCCAGTGTTGGAGGCGTCAACCTCTAAAATAAACTTTGAGTCAGGGTGATTAAGAATGGGAGCCTGGGAGAACCTCTGTTTTAGCTCCAGAAAAGCTTTGTTTGTCCTCTGAAGTCCATGAAAATGATTTCTTGGTGGAGGTGAGAGGAGAAGCAATGATGCTGAAATTTATTATGAACCTGGAGTCGCTGTTCACTTTCTTCTCCTTTCTTCTCGCTGTTCTTCAAATGTCTGTTGACTCAGACATTTTAGGAACAACAAGTCAACCTTTGAGAGTATAGATTATGTTCACTGGATACGGTGAATAAAGAGATTTTTAGAGAACAACTGTGTTTGAACATTAAGACAATTATATGCTACAAGAATAATTTAAACAGAAATAAAAACCTAGCAGGAGGTGTTTGATGAAGGTCAGGAGGGAAGACGTGCTCCATCGTTGCTGAACCACTCGCAGTACTGGCTGTCTAGATGAAGCTGCTCACACATCAGACCAGCTTTCGAACTCTGCTCTTCTCTTTCAGATCTCCGATAACAGCCAAGAGGAGGAAGGAAAAGAGCCGCCCTGGTCAAACTCATCAGACTCATCTGATGACTCCTCCGGCCGCCAGTCATCTGTGGCAGGGGAACCCAGTTCTCCTCCTCTCACGGTAACACAGTGAAGTTTTCCAGGTCATTCTTGTAATTTGCTTTCACAACAATTTTAAGGTTTCAGTATTTCTCTCTTATTAAGTTCTGATTTGTATGTGTGTATGTATTACACTGCTGGGACATGACACCAGCCTTTTAATTCTGCTGTTTTCTATGAAGACACTAACAATAACTGAGAAAAGCAGAAGGAAGAAATACCAAAGAACCAATCAGACTGAAGGCAGTTTGCTAATCTCTGGTATTTCTGCAGCTTTGACCTTCCAATTCTGGTTTTAGCTGAATCTGACTTCTTTTAAGAACTATAATGTAAGAAGATAGAAGTACAACATATTTTTCTAACCTTCCTGGCTGAGGAGTCATTAATTATTTCTATTAGAAGTACAGATGCTGCTGTGTGAGAAACAAGTTGCTGTAAAACAGGACTTTAGTTTTATTTTAAAACAAAAGCAAAATAATTATTAAGTTGGACAATGAAACTGTGTTTAGTTTCACTGTTAATCTCACATTAGTGATAAGCTCTGTTATTTATTACTAACTGTAAACATCTGCCTTTATGTGTATTCCCTGGAGAAGGAAAATCTCAGAGTGCAGCTTTTGCACTCTGAGATTTCCAACATATTCAGATCCAGGATGTTCAAAGCCTAAATCAGAGCAACTTTACTGTAATCAATTTAGCCTTCCTGTTATCTGCTAAAGGTCTTGCTCTCTTACTCTTTTGCTGTCTAAATGAACAGCAGACAAGTAGCCAATAATACAGGTTCCTTTAGAATAGCTTTTTACATATATGTGCTTTCTCTGAATCATTTAAACAGCTCACTAATATTGAACATAGTTATAATCTCTGAGTTATAATCACTAATTTGAAAGTTTGCATTGAGTATACACAAGCTGAGCAGGCGGTGTGGTGTTTATACTTGATGCGTATCTTGGAGCAGTATTCTTCCAAAATGAGCCCTCATAGACAGGGGCGGGGCCAGGAGGCGGAGTCAGGGGTTGTCCCTGCGCCAAGTTACAAAAATACAGAATTGCCAAGACAGCACAAAGCACAGGGACTCCTCACGCCCGGTTCAGTACATCAACACTAAACCTAGCTTAACCCAGTTACAGTGTACGCACCGTGGAGCATAAACTAGGTTTATAGTTGAACCACTAAACCTGGTGTGAGGGTGAGTGCACCAATTGAACCTACCCTCCCTTGTGCGTTGGCTTTGTGGGCTGTTGCGGCTCCTGGTGGTGCACCTCTGAATTTTTGTAAGTTGGTACGGCTCACACGCGCCTCCTTTCACTCAAACTGGATGATTTGGAAGGGGCTATTGCAGAGCAGCTTCACCTGTACTGGCATTTATATGAACCCTCTATGAGGGCTCATTTTCGGAGAATACTGCACCAAGGTATAACCAAGTATAAACACCACACTGGGACCCAGCTCGCATGCGCTCAATGCAAACTTTCAAATGTGACTATAAGTCAGCCTTCATTGTTAGCTGCTAATGTTTAGTTATAAAAGATTGGATTTTGAGTATCTGACTAGCTGCTCACCTGTCAGGACCAATTTCTAAAAAGAACTGGTATTGACATCTGAGTGGTAACCATATCTGTCTGTTTGTTGTTCTAGGGTGGGCTAGGGACCTCAGGAACAGAACCAGCATCATTTTCTACTCCACTGCCCAGGCTTCGCTCTTCCCCTTCTCCAACCGTGACTCCCACTGGCAGTTCTGCTTTAGAGGCTTCCAACATCCAACTCCCAAATTTAGCCGACAGCTCCAGGCATGTTTGATGTTATGTTTTTTGTGCTATTTGATTCAAATTTTTAATGTTCATATTTCTTAATAGAATTGTTACTTGAATTTACATAAACCAATCATTTAGGTAATGTGATGTGATCTTTGAAGAATTACTTCAACTGATTTAATAACTAATTTGCAGGATGATGGAAGAAGAACCAATAATGACGTACCTTGATGAGGAGCTGGATTCGGTGGGAACCATCAGCCCCATCTCAGGACCTGGACAGTCTTACACGCGCTCTCTTAGTCACATCAGTGAGAGCAGTGCCGATGGGTTTGTTAATTCATCAAATGGTGATTCAGCAGATGTGACCTCTCTGGTCTCTGGGATCTCGATAAATGACATCGAGGTGCCCAGCAGAACATCTGAGCCAGCAAGCCCCACTCTCGTGCACACTGAGATTTCACCAAGCCTCTGTGTTGTGGAGGAAAGCCCAGTTGCCAGTCCCATTACTGACCCACTCATTTACCCACATGAAGAATCCTTCTTTCCCCAGACTGAGAGAGACGAGCATAATACTTTGTTTAAACCAAACACATTGTATCATGACTTAGAGTGCACAGACACTTCCACAGCCACCAGAAATGGGACCTACAGAGCCCAAAAGGTGCTTGTGGAAGAGGACAGGCCATGTGTGGGAGCAAGTTGGCTACCTGGAGGGAGTGACGGTGTAGTGGACAGTGAGCTGGAGGATGCTCTGGAAATACTGCTTTTTTCTCTGGATGATTATAGAGGACAGTTCCCTGAGTTGCAAACACTTGAACAAAACCTAAGGCTCCTGCAGGTAACTCTGAAGGTAAGGATGGGAAGCATGAACATGTCTGCAGAGATGAATAGGATACTGTAGCTGAAAACTGTACTCAGTAAAAAGTTTTTTTGTTTTTTTTTTTTGATCAAATTACACTTCCCTTTATTTAAAAGAGAATAAATTCCTTTTAATGCACAAGGCTTCTTGGTTTTTAGTAAAAAGTTTGAAAAAACAAGTAGTCAGAAGAACAGAGAGTGACTGATGACAAGCAAGCTTGGTCACAACACTGTGGTCCAAATTATTTTCACTTGAATAATGTCCTTTCATTTTATCCATGGTATTCCTTTGAGCATGAAGCCTTCTGGTTGAGACATCCGTATACCTGAAGCATCATGAGAACACCTGCAGTATGTGAGATCATAACAAGGACGCAGCTGTGCTTCCAAATTCCTTCAGCATAAAAAATTTCCAGGATTTGAAATAGGGTTATGGGGAGAAATTATGAGTTATTAGTGCCTTCCCTCTGGTCTGATACAGATAAAGACGTTTAATTGTGTCCCTATGAGTTACTGGATCATCAGAGCATAGCCCTGACCAAGATCCACCAAGATCTACTGCGGTGGATAAAAGCTTAAATACTGCATTCAGTTTGTTACAATCTTAAAACAACTCCAGCTCAAACATTGCTGGGCTCTGACAATATTATTGTTTTTATGAGTTGCCATAATAAAGTGCTAAATTTATTGTGAGAGGTTTTTTACAGCTCTGCTCAAAATAACTGTCACTATATAATAAATATATCATTTTATAAGCCTTTAAAATAAAAGCAATTAAATCATGTTTTCAGGTTTTGTTTAAATATTGTGGAACCATGGTATTATGAAGACTAATGTTCACATTGTTTTAGCAACTTAAAACCACTGTCATGTTGGAGTTGGGCAGCGATTTACAAAAAAAGTCAATAGTTCTTAGTAACAATACATCCGTCTCAGGAGACGAGACCGAATGAGATGGGATTTTTGCAATACAGATGAGAGACTTTATTTTGAAAAATCTGTAATTCGTGTACAGTAATTCAGTCCAGGTTTGACTAATCCATGTGTTAAAGTTTTTATGCTTGTCTAATTGTAAGATGACCGAAAGCCAAATTAATATTCAAAATGTTCGGTTTGGGTTTTCAAAAATGTACTGAACAAAAATATAAACACAGCACTTTTGTTTTTGCTCCCATTTATCATGAGCTGAACTCAAAGATCTAAAATATTTTCTATATACACAAAATAACCATTTCTCTCAAATATTGTTCACCAATCTGTGATAGTGAGCACTCCTCCTTTGCAGAGATAATCCATCCCACCTTCATGGATGGATGAAGGTGCAAATTCTTTGCACAACCAAAGAATTTCTGCAAAACTGTTAGAAACCATTTCAGGGAAGCTCGTCTGCATGCTCGTCGTCATCGTCGGGGTCTCGACCTGACTGCAGTTTGTTATTGTAACTGACTTGAGTGGGCAAATGCTCACATTCGATGGTGTCTGGCGCATTGGAGAGGTGTGCTCTTCATGATGAATTCTGGTTTTCCCTGTTCAGGGCAGACGGCAGACAGCGTGTGTGGCATCGTGTGTGTGATCGGTTTGCTGACGTCAACGTTGTGGATCGAGTGGCCCGTGGTGGCGGCAGGGTCATGATATGGGCAGGCCTATGTCATAGACATAGATGTGAGATGTTTTGCACTATGGGAGGCAAATGGTGGTCACACCAGATACTGACTGGTTTTCAGACCCACCCAATAAAGCAAAACAGCACATTTCAGAGTGGCCTTTTATTGAGGCCAGCCTGAGGCCCACCTGTGCAATAATCATGCTGTCTAATCAGCATCTTGATATGCCACACCTGCGAGGTGGGATGGATTATCTCTGCACAGGAGGAGTGCTCACTATCACAGATTGGTGAACAATATCTGAGAGTAATAGTTATTTTGTCTATATAGAAAATGTTTTAGATCTTTGAGTTCAGCTCATGAAAAATGGGAGCAAAAACAAAAGTATTGCGTTTACATTTTTGTTCAGTGTCAAATAAAATCCTTAATCTTAAACTATTGTTCAGTTCAGGTTTGATTAATAATTTCAATTTTGAACTACAGATGATCAAATTAAGTCCTTTCTTATGAAATATTGCTGACAGGGAGTTTACAAGCTTCGGCATGGTTAGCGGCTGACAGCCAGTCGCAGGATTCTTGCAGTGCTTCATATCCAGTCTGTCACTGTATGGAGTACCTGAAATGTTGCCACACAACCAATTTAGAATTGTTGCAGAGACGATTTGGCAGCCTTTTCATGGCTACCCATAAAATTAATTCTGCTGTTCAATCCACTAAACAGATTTTTCAGATACTATAAGGTTTATTAACAGGCATTGTTACAAAAAAGCGATAAAGTACCTAAGCAAACAAGTTTCCTTATGTTTCCCTTTATGTTTTAAGATAAGTTTGTATTTGAGACTTTAATATCAGTTCTGTCACACATGTTGTGTTGCACTACTGTGCTGCTAATTACTGACATATGTTAGTTTAATATCAGAAGATTTGTGGATGAACTAACTGAAACATGGCTCTGTGTGTGTGTGTGTGTGTGTGTGTGTGTGTGTGTGTGTGTGTGTGTAGGGGGGCAGTCACAGCCGCTCAGTCAGCTTGGCCAGCCTCTCGGTGCAATCAGCTTTGGGCAGCTTTGACTTCTTGTCCGACTGTGAGGAAGAGGAGGAGAGGATGAGTAGCAGGAAGATGAGGAATGGAAGGTCAGTGAACACATCACAATGTGGCAACAACTCTGATTACGCTGGGTGATAGATAATGTTATGTCAGAATTCCTGCTGTTGATTTCGAACTTAATTTAGTAGTATCATACTGCCATCTAGCGGATCTGTGGTGTACTATCACTGAAACATGGAGTAGGTGTAGCATTAGTTCAAACATGAAACCAGCTTCTTTTAGAAGTTGTTGGCAAATGTTCTTTCTCAAACTCTGTTTTCAGTTTGTGCTGAGTGATCAGTTCCATGTTGACTCCTTACAAAGTAAAAATTATCTCCTTAAAAAAAAAAACATTTTCAGTGCCAAATCTAATTAGCAGATTGCTATAAGGGAAGCAGAGATCTGCGTAAAATTGTTGTCTTTTTGTGTTGATATGGTTACTTTTAAAGAAAAGAGTATAGCCGTGATCTCTTTGCATTAAAATTGCCCCAGCTGCAAGGAAATCGCCGCTAAGAACGTTGCAGTTGAAAGAATAATGTTTTTTGGATCATTTAGAATTTAAGTGTAGGACGGTCAGCTGCAGTAACAAAAGCTTCAGGATATCCAAGAGTGTCCTTTTCATGTCCTCATCAATGTAAGAGTTTGCTGATGTTTAGCTTATGATCACCTTTGTTGTCCTGACGGATGAAGACTTGGACAAAAATGATGCAATGAGACCCTGTTTGAAAGCATGCTAATTTTACAACCATATGCACAGCTGAAAATAACCACAGTAGGAATTTTTATTGTAAAACATAACATAAAGTAGAAAAAAATCACCTTAAATCATTGCTTTTAAGGTCCAACTGTGCCGTTAGTTGCATTTAATTCTTTTTCTGCAGCCACTTTTTGAAGATAGGCAAATCTCCTCTGTACTACCACCTGCTGTTTAAAAATCAAATTACAGAGAGGATAGTGTGTCTGAAGTGGCAGCATAGAAGGCAACATGTTGGTATCAGAACTCACTTGCAACTATATGTCAAGCATAAATGGAGCTTTAAGCTTGGAAGTAGGTGGGTGTGAATTGTTCTGGATGCACAAAGAGGTAAAGACGTTTTGACAACACAAGGAACTTCTGTCCAAGATAAACATGCATGGACAGTAGAAGGCTGGTGCAAACAATATTTTCTCTTGGGAATAGTTTTCCAGTTGTTTTGGGATATCTCCAAAATTGTCTGGAAAAAATAATGCGAGTTACAAATACAGCTTACTATTCCATCCCAGAACAGAATAATAAATAAAGCATGATATAAAAACATCTTCCAAGATTCCAGTTCAGGCACAATTTGGTCCTTTTATTTTTACCAATATGAGTAAACATGAGTCACAAGGTAAAAGCGCCTCAAACATCAAATCACTGTTATTTTGGACGTCCAACCATACACTATGATTCGGTGGTGAGGCGAGCAGGTCTAGGTGTGAAACCCAGACATCCCTCTTACCTGCAACACTCATTCTGAAGAATTACAAGATGTTGTCTGGCTCCAGAGGATATATATTCACTTTAGTGGCTTCTAGGTCTGTCCAGGGCTCTCCTTCCAGTAGGAAGTCTCTGGAAAACCTCTAAAGAAGCTATCATACACCTGCTTCAAGAAACCCAGTCATCCAGACAAAGCAGGAAGCGCTGTGAGGATCATGTTCTTTGATTTCTCCAGTACATTTAATACAATTCAGCCTGATCTGCTTCGTCTGAAACTCCAGAAGACTCAGGTGGAGGCCTCAACTATCGCCTGGATCAGTGACTACCTGACAAACAGACCACAGTTTGTGAGACTTAAGGACTGTGTGTCTAACCAGGTGGTCAGCAGCACAGGAGCACCACAGGGGACTGTACTCTCACCATTCCTTTTCACTCTGTACCCTTCAGACTTCCAGCACAAGTCAGACTCCTGTCATCTACAGAAACACTCTGATGACTCTGCAGCTGTCAGGTGGATCAGAGATGGACAAGAAGCTGAGCACAGAGAGCTGGTGGACCGCTTTGTGTCATGGTGTGGAAACAATCATCTCATCTTGAATGTGAACAAAACTAAGGAGATGATTGTAGATTTCAGGAGAAGCAGGTTCAGATCAAACCCTACTTCCATCATGAGAGAAGAAGTGCAGGTGGCTGAGGAACATAAATACCTCGGTGTTCATCTGGACAACAGACTGGACTGGAGACTAAACAGTGAAGCGTCTAGAAGAAGGGACAGAGCAGATTGTATTTCTTGAGGAAGCTGAGATCCTTCAAGGTTTGCAGCAAGATGTTGCAGATCTTCTATAAGTCTGTTGTTGAGAGTGTCATCTCAACTGTGGGACATTACGGGATATTTTTAATCTAGTCTTATATCTTTTATGGAAGTGTGTACCTTTGATTCATTTGTGCAATTATTTTATTATAACTGCTCATCTTTGTGTGCCACTGTGTGCTTCCATTTCTCTGTCAATTTACTGTTGACACGAATAAATGTTACTACTGAGGGACAAATAAAGGATCAACCTACGCTAAAATAAATTGTTAAATGGATATGAGGCATACAAAACATTTTTAAACAAGGATCTGGTCCATGCACATTTATTCAGGAGCAGCCCTGTACAATTTTGTCTTTCTGCATAATATTGTCTGTATTGATCAGTTATGGCTGCAGGGAAGGTTGCACTGGTTTGTTTTGTTGCTTCGCTGTTTAACAGCTGGGTGAAGTGTCTTGCCCAAGGACCCATCGATAGAGACGGGCGGGGGCCCCTAATATTTAATCATTTTCTGGGCCTGCTGTAAAAGGCCCCAGAGCCTACAGGAAGTATAACCCAGCAGGCTGCACTTTGAAGGTTGGGGAACTTTTCTGTCAGGTTAAGAACAAAGCTCTGGAAAACTAAAGTAAATTGTGTTTGATCAAATGAAATGGAAAAGAAGAAAATATAGCACCAAACATGCTATTAAAGGGTTAACCATTGAACTCAAAAAAGAAGCACAAAAAGATTCCCAGTGCGAGGTCTTATCTATAGTAAACTAGATTTCTTGGTACTGCCTTTATACATTAAGCTGAACTGAACCATGAAAAATAGCCCCATAACTAGGCTTACTTAGCATGTTGTCTGTTTTCTATACATATAGACAACGACAGCATGGCGGCTGGGACAGCCCCTCCCTCCTCCATTCACCCCTCACCACCAGCTGTGCCACTCTGGACTCCACTCTGGTGTTCCACCTGAAGAACTGCACTACACAGCTCTTGGTATGTCTTCTGCACCTTTCACATTCTGTTTTCACTGCGCTTAGTTTTTCAGAGGGTCACTCTAGAAACAGTGTTCCTGTAGGGATTCAGTTTTAGCTATTAAAGATACCCAAGTCCTTATTAAACCATGGCGAGTAGACACTGGCATTGCTTTGTTTATACACTTGTTGCTAAATTAAGTGAAACAGTCAAAAGAAATGTTTTAATTGGATAGAAGGGAGATGAAATGCATACCACAGATAGTATGTAAAGGATCTGCAAGAATCTGGTAATTCTAGAACAGGTGCCTGGTGTTGCAGTCTGGTTCTGCAACACCATCAAACTGTGAATGAAAATCATAGATCATTAAAGGGTAGTTTGAAATGAGTCTTATTGTGTGTTTGCATGTGGCCAGGTACTGTTGAGTTTCACAATACAACCACCCTGCCTCATGCAGTCGGATAATATGACCTCTATCAAGCTCCACAACTGCTGGAGTGTCCTCCTTGTCTACTGACCATAGCTTGAGGCCATGGTCCAGTTTAAACTGGATAAGTGTCTGTTCCACCATCACCCCGCTGATGAGGCCGTGTCATGACCTTACAGATCAGATCGTTCCTTTTGGGTGCTGAAGTTGGTGCTGAACTGTTTATGTATCTGAGTGGATTTGCTATTTTAGAACATGAAGGTGATCAAACTTGTTTCAACACTGCAGCTGTCCTGTCAGGTTGCTTGATGGTCATTGTGTTAGTAAAAAAGGATTAATTTGAAATACTTCAGAGGATATTGCACTAAAGACAAATTAAGAACTGTTCTGTTCCTGGTTGGTGTCTTGGTGCGCTGTGTATTTAGCGTCTCGGGACGTTTGGTCCCCTGCGCTGTGGAGAGATGTACGCCTTAGACAAACTGCTGAGAGAGACTCGTGTCTTCGAAATCATCCTTCGCATCATCAGGGACAACCCCATCCGGCCCAGGCAGCCTGCTGAAGGTAAGTTATGGTTCCAAAGAGAAATATACAAACATAAATACATCATGTACAGCCGAGGTTCTGGATACACATAAACACAGGAGGATCTTAAATACAGCCACCTCAGTCCTGAACCAAAATTTACCTTTGTCTATGAGCTGAGCACATCTTTTCCAGCTGCCGATAGGCTAATGGGCAAATCCAAAACTGAAATACAGCATATACGACACAAACCTTTTTAACAAAACAAAATACAAAATCACTGCAAGGCACAGATCTCCAACAAATTCTTAGAATCAACCTAATTTTACTTTTTTTAATCACAGAAAAGCTTTGAGTTGAATTCAATTTAAACAACTAATGTAATAATGTTATCTCATTAGATATTTATTTCTTATCATTTTTAGTTTCTGGGAGCACTTAGGGCCTTCTCTGAATTCCCTGAAAGTGCAGATGGTGCATTCTTTAAAGACT
Source organism: Anableps anableps (assembly GCA_014839685.1). Taxonomy (NCBI): domain Eukaryota; kingdom Metazoa; phylum Chordata; class Actinopteri; order Cyprinodontiformes; family Anablepidae; genus Anableps; species Anableps anableps. The sequence continues at coordinate 1,457,842 of CM026073.1, forward strand.
TAAAAATGCTTAGATGGAACCATACTGAACAAAATATAAATGCAACACTTTTGTTTTTGCTTCCGTTTTTCATGAGCTGAACTCAAAGATCTAAAACATTTTCTATATACACAAAATAACCATCCATCCATTATCCATCACACTTGTCCATGCAGGGTTGCAAGGGGGGCTGGTGCCTATCTCCAGCAGTCATCAGGTGAGAGGCGGGGTACACCCTGGACAGGTCACCAGTCCATCGCAGATGCAAAATAACCATTTCTCTCAAATTTTGTTCACAAATCTGTCCAAATCTGTGATAGTGAGCACTTGTCCTTTGAAGAGCTAATTCATCCCACCTCGCAGGTGTGGCATATCAAGATGCTGATTAGACAGCATGGTTATTGCACAAGTGAGCCTCAGGCTGGCCTCAATAAAAGGCCACTCTGAAATGTGCTGGTTTATCACACAGCCCAATGCCACAGATGTTGCAAGTTTTGACGGAGTGTGCAATTGGCATGCTGACTGCAGGGATGTCGACCAGAGCTGTTGCCCTTGAACTGGATGTTCATTCCTCTGCCATAAACCGTCTCCAAAGGCGTTTCAGAGAATTTGGCAGTACACAGACCACGTGTAACCACACCAGCCCAGGACCTCCACATCTAACATGTTCACCTCCAACATTGTCTGAGACCAGCCACCCAGATAGCTGCTGAAACAATCACTTTGCACAACCAAAGAATTTCAGCAAAACTGTCAAAAACCGTAAAAGTTAAACTAAAGAGGACAAATGAAGCAAAAAAGAAATGCTGAAATCAAAACAAAACTCTGAAAACGACACATGTAAACACGGGCGATCCATTAACTAAGGAGGAAGAACATGAGCATTAAGACCAGAGAAGTAACTGCCAGTCAATCTGAGAAGGGTTATAAGCCATTTCCCTGGGAATTTAAAGTTCATCATCCTACAGTAGGAATGTTTTTTTTTTTTTTTTTACCAGTGAAAGCATTCTAGATAGCTTCAAATCTCCACAGGACTGAATATCCCATTAAATTCAGCCTGTGGTCAGGCTGTCCAAAACTCAAAACCAAAAGAGCTATGTCTGAATTTACAGACCTCAGCATGTTAGCATGGTAAATATTAAAGTTCACCACAGGAAAATTAGAATAAAAGGGAACTATTTGGGTTTTTGTGGAAGCCTTGCAAAGACAAAATCTCTTCACTTCAAATCAAGTATTCCATCACAGTAACACAGCATATCTTTACAAAGTTGTTTCTGAATAAACACAAAACCACAAGATATCTAAAACATTGTTCTTTAGAAAGATGCGACCAAAATCAAGATGTTTGACCAAAATGCACAGCACTGTGTCTGTAGATAAGCAAACTCATCAAACTAGCGGCCAAGCACAGAGGTGGAGGACTGAGGATTTTTGACTTGTTTAGCAGCCATATATATATATATATATATATATATATATATATATATATATATATATATATATATATATATATATATATATATATATATAGATATATATATAGATAGATAGATAGATAGATAGATAGATAGATAGATCATATTATGTATATATTAAAAACATGGCAGCAAATCTATATCATGATGGCTGAAACAGAAAAGAATCAAGGTGTTGCAATGACCCAGTCAAAGTCTGTCCACAATGATGCCAAAGATTGTTAAAGTCAGACAGAGAGCAACTGCTGAGAGTTATTGCCTCTAAAAGTGGTTGCACAAGATTTTGAATCATCATGGGTGTAGTAAGTTTTTTTACCTGCCTTTTTTATATTTTTGGCTTTATCTTTGTTGACTGAATAACTTAATGCTGGAATCTGTTGTCTATTGTGCTACATCTGAGGTTCCCTGGGAAAGAGCAGATGTTTTACATGTTAAAACCTTAAAATTGAAAGAGGATGTACTTTCTTTTTCAGTGAGTGGATGCTACTACATGAAGACATAAACTTTTGCATTGGATTATACACAACACTTAAGCAGAACTTCCAGGGGACTTGCTTGAGTCAATACTCCTAATGGTTACTTATTATATCAAACTGTCTGTCCCACCTGCTCCTGTCCTGCCTCCTCTGTTCTAGTGATACCAGAACTGGGCCGGTGCTTTGGTGCCCTGTCTCTCTGGGAGCAGTGTACAGAGCACGGCTCTGTATACTGTGTCTCTGTTGAGAACTTTCTCTCCACACTGTCTACATCATACTCCAGCATGCTTCCTGAGAGGGCAGATTCAGGTACAACAAACTCATGTAGAGAAGTCTGTAGCAGCATCTCTGTGTATGCCCTGTGATAAGAGCTGCTCGTTATGTTTTCAGTGTTCTTGTGCCTGGTCGAGCAAATTTTGGATCAGAGGTTACCACGACGAGGCAACACAGATGGAAGAATTGTGACTGTGTTTCAGCTGTGGAGTTACTTGGAGTCTAATGGCATCAGTGACATGGAAATGCACATCTCTGAGCTGGCAGAAGAGGGTATACACACACACACACACACACACACATCTTTCTGACAAAAAACAAAACAAAAGATGTGTTAGTAAGAGCAGCTTCATATGGAATAGTCATGAAATATGAGAATAAAATTCATTAAAGTTTAGAGAACAGGAGAGGGGAAAGAAAAACTAGAAAAGTCTAGTTTCTGAAAAAGGTTTCTGTTTTATGGTTTTGTTCCCCTATAGATGTGTCATAAGAAGTAATTTCCCTTAACTTGAGGCAAGTTAATTCTTGCTACAGTAACTTGAGATAACACCTACGTACCTTGGTATTGCTATGGGAACAACCGAAATCTCATAAAATAAATGATCTGCCTGCTGTTTTCTGAGATCTTGTTCATTCTGTGTGTAGTTCAGAGGTGCCAGTAACCTCGCATAGCACTGAATGTTCTGTATTAAAATAAAAATTCAAAATGAAGTTGACGATGAGTAATACTTTCCAGTGTTCCTGGTGCAGAACCTCAGATCCACTGACCTGGATGTGATCATGAACACTTTGAAACGGCCTCCTGAGCGCAGCCTGAGGAGAGAAGGACTTCATGCTGTTGCCAAGTTATTGAAAGATCCACGGGGCAAAGTGTCAACATCTGCCAGCTCTGTACTGAGAGACCTGGCTGTGCAGCCCAAACAGAGAGAGCAGGTGATTGATGGATGGACAGATGGATGGATGGACGGATGGATAGACTGACTGTCATCAACACCTCAGTTTTACTTGAACAAAGACATTTGTTTATAGCAAATATTAAATTATCTCCAACTTATGGTTATTATAGGATGTTTGAAGTCTGCGTCTCTGAAGTGGGAGAACAAACCTCTTCTGATTTTAGTGTATTTTGTTTATTTTATGAAATAACACTATGAGTTTGAAAATGTTGGCACCCTTTTCTCAGAGTTCAGTCAGGGGTTCACATTATTAGAGAGCATGGTTAGCATGCCAACCATGCTAACCGCTGATATATGGCGCAAAAGACCAATTTAAATGTGAACTCTTATCTTTTTTGTGTATATTTTAAAATAATAGTAAATAATTAATGACAATTAATGGCAGGAAGTCTAATTTTTACCTCTTTTCATAATACACTGTGGCTCCTAAAGAGGAATCAGAATCGGGTAAAACTGGTGTCAATGAGTCAAAATTTGACAGACAGTTAATACATACTCTAAAATGCACTATCCACCCACACTCAGTGCATCAAAGAGAAATCACTTTTGTACTTTCTGTCCTCAGGCTGTGGTGCAGTTTTTGGAGCTGCTGGAAGATGAAGACATAGACACCAGAGTGTGTGGATGCAAAGCTCTGGCATGTCTCAAGGTACAATAGTGACCCTGCCATGTAGCGGTCCTTATTTCTTACCAAGAGCCTTTCTACTGGACCCACTGCTTCTGCAAATGATTAACAGTGGTCAAGTTTAAAGAAAACAAAAAGCCAGCACATTTCTCGAGTTGCAGTGTTTATATTGTAGAATCTGAATTCCCAGCTCAGCAACTCTACTCAACAACTTAGCTCAACTATTGAAAAATACAGCTTACCTGGATCTAAACACGAGGAAACATCAAATCCTGTCACATATTTGAAGTACATGTTTCACTTATGATCATATAAAAATCACATTTCCACTTAAGTCCAGTGATTGTAAAGAGTGACAGAGAGGTTGAACACCTATGTTCTGAATATAAAACTGAATCTGTGTTCCATAGAATGTAGAAATGTATTTTTGTCAACAGAGTTGGATTATTTATAAGAGTATAAAGTGTAAAGCTGTTGGTTTTCTTACCATACGACATCCTGAATATAACAGCATCTGGATCTGAATGGTTGGATTAACCACAGCATGAAAGCAAAGCCACAACATTCCAGTTACAAATTTGAGTTACAAATTCCTCATCGTCATCATAATCCACATTTTATGCCTATTTATCAATTTAGCTATTAACAAAAATGTGTTGGAATTATAAAACTTTGCTTATTGTGTCAAAAACTGGTATTTGATTAGATAAAATGTGATTAATCACCATTAATTACAAACCACAATAAATAAGATGTTTTTTTCCCATCCCACCACTAATTTAAATGTGACAGGTGGACAAAGACTTTTTCACAGCACTGTAGGTTTGGGACAAGTCCAAAGGTTCAGACACACCTTGCAAGCTTACTGCCTCACTCCTGCAACACACTTTTAGCTCTTTCACAAAATATTTCCCTTATAAAGCCACAGAGATGATCATCTCTTTATCCTGCCTCTGGCTGTTCATAAATCACCACTTGAGTGTATTGAGTGTGTTTCATGAATCCACAAGAGGGGTGGAGCGGATCTCAGCTGAGTCAACACTGAGTATTAAAGGTGTTTCAGACCTTTCCCATTCTAAAGTAAAGCTGATAGGTTGTATCAGAGGCATGTGACTCTTAAAAATCTCTGTTATCTTTATGACAACTTTTCACATCAGAACAGCGCTGGTGATCTGCTCTGCCTCAGTACAACCTGTCCGGTCTCACACTGCACCAGGCCTCTGCTTCTCGTAGGTCAGCTGTTATCACTAAACACAGCTTCCTGTTCTGTAAGTGGCCTGTTGCGTTGCTGTCACTTTCTCACCTGGGGACTCAGACTAGTAGCACCCGCAGGTTGACTTCAACCTCCCCTTCCTTCTCTGTTTTTCAGAATGACACAAAGACAACCAGCAGGTGTCTAAATCCTGGCTTGAAATGTTTTGTGAAGAAAGCTTTTCTCTTGTTCTCTAAACCTCACTGTCCCTCCTCATCCTCTGTTACCACTGCTTTTCATCACAGTCACCCCTCTCTGTTTTTCCTTCCAGGCCAAAGAAAGCATTGAACAGCTGGTGTATATTTGTCAGACAGACAAGGAAGATGTCCGAGACGCTGCCAAACAAGCACTGCTGGCGCTGGGTAATTTCAATCATTATATTCCTTGGAGCAGATTGACAGAACAAGTTCTGAACACAGTCACATCTTATTAACTTATTCACTTGTAGAAGAAAGTTGATTTGTTGATTTATGTTCCAGCATGTTTGCCTCAAGATACTTTTGAGTTCTAGAGATGAACATGAGGAAAACATGAGCTGCTGAGCACAAAAAGGACTCAAGTTATGTACACTCATAAAGAAAGAACTAAACAGTTTTAGTTATTAGAACATACACACAGGGTTCTGAAAGTATTTAAGTCCACTTGGGTTTATCAAAACAGATTCCTGTTTATTGCAAAATGGAAAAGATGTGTGCAAAAACTAAGTAACTGAAAACTTGAAGCTGTGGTTTTCTTTGGTTTTATCAGCCTCTCACCTTGTGGTGGAGTAATGTTGCTGCTTCAGTTCATTGAAATTGGCAAGTTTGACACTACAATACTTTGGTATACAAGAGTAGTTAATGGTCAACACAGTCCTGTAATTGCAAGTCATGCCCAAATCATCACTCCTCCACCACCATGCCTGAAAGTTGGTATGAGATGTTTATGCTGACATGCTGGTTTTGTCGCTGTCCAAACAGGGGACTGTATTATGAACAAGCATCTTCACTTTGCTGTCATCTGTCTCAGTAGCATTATGTAGATGCCCTGGGACTCATTCCGATGCATTATTGCAAACAAAACCTTTTTCACAGCTTTGCTTTCTCCTGACAACCTTTCCAAAAAGCATTAATTGTTCAGTCTTGTTCTAAGTTACCTGTCTAGAACTCTAACATTAAACATGCCATCTGCTGCTTTTTCAATCTGAGATGGAGCTTGTTGGTATTTAGTACATTTGTTGAGCCTTGGACAGCCTGACCTTAGGTTGAATTCTAGGGGATGTCCACCCCTGGGAAGACTGGCAGCTCCTTTTTCCACCTGCGAATAATGTTTCTCACTATAGAGTGATGGGATTCAGGTTGTTTGAAAATGACCTGATTAACCTTTCCAGAAGCAACATTCACTTCTCTAAAGTCACTGGTGATATCGTTCCATCTCGGTGTTATGTTAACACACACCTCTGTTCTCCAGATCAGCAAATCCACAAAACCTTAATTTTTATAGAGATGATGACACTGAGATATGATTAGCAGTTATTAATATTGATTAACAGTTTCCTTCTTAAATCCTATGGAAACACATATAGTTTTTTTGTCTTGTTTTTCTGTAGTAGATAATGACAGGATGGAATCTGAATTGTTGTAAACTTGAGGTTAGACTTAAATAATTTTAAACTTTGGTAAAGAGACAATATTTTTCATTAAGTCCTGATACTAAATCATTTAAAGTGAAAGAGGGTTCACAATAGCTTCCCTTGCAGGTTTCCATTGTAAACCTGCAAAGACCAGCCACCCATCATCTCCCTCTGACCATCCATAAATCACTGGTGGATATACTGAATCCTGGATCCTGTTTAGCCTAGCCAGCAGCGTGAAACAACAGAAAGTGTGGTGCAGTATCAGTGTCACCAGCACTCAGAAAATGTGTGGCATAAGTCTCCCCACACCATTGTTTTCAAATAAAACCTGAGCGGACAAACCTTGTGTAACCATCCTGTTGCTGAATACGTATGTTTAATCAGTGATTTATTTAACCGCAGGAGGAAACAAGCCCAGGGTAAAAATACTCTGATTTCTTCCATTACTGTTGTACTTTAACTTCTTTTTTGACAAGTCATTTTTGGGCCATTTGTTTGTATGCAGTAACTCTCATAATTGTACTTACTCCTGTTAGAATGCCAGGTCCTTGTTATGTAAAAACTAGGGGGGACCATTTTAACACTTTTTCATCTTTAATGTGACATTTGTCCTGTACAGTTGAACTAAAAAGTCAAACTGATCCAAAAATAGGTGCAACAACCTGGTTGAGTGTGCACATCTTTAAACTAATACTAAGCTGAAGCACCTTTTGATTCAAAAATAACTTTCAGTCTCCTTTGATAAGAGGCCATCAGCACCACACATCTTAACTTGGTAATAGTTGCTCACTCTGTGTTGTGGAACTTCTCCAACTCTCACTGACTGAGAGCTCATCTCCTCCTCCGATGACCCGGCACATTTTCTGGACACTGGCTTGGCCATTCCAAAACTTCCCTTTTCTTCCACTGGAGTAATTCTGTTCTAGATTTTGTTCTAGGTTCTGAATCAAATCTGATTGGCATTTAGAACTGTTCAGAATTTCATCTACTTGGATGGAAAAAAGCAGCTCATGATGCTGCTGCCTCCATGTTTTATCATGAGTCTTGTGTCCCTTTGGTAATGCACTGTTGTTTTTGTCCAAACATACCTTTTAGAGATAGGCACAAAAATTCAGGTTTGGTTTTCATCAAAACATTATCCAACCAGCTTTTGGAGTGTTTTTGATTGGCCTCGATGTTCTATCTAGCTTCTATCTTTAACCCTGCTTTTTATTCCAGAATACGCTGGATCAGTGTTTCCCAAAGTGCGGGGCGCGCCCCCTTAGGGGGGCCCAGAGCAATTGCAGGGGGGGACTTGGTATGACTGAAAGAAAAAATAATTTTTAGACATATAGTCCCCTCCAAAAGTATTGGAACAACAACACAAATTCCATTGTTGTTGTCGTACACTGAAGACATTTGGTTTGAGATCAAAAGATGAGCATGAGACAAGAGTTCAGAATGTCAGCTTTTATTTCCTGGTATTTGCATGTAGATGTGTTAAACCACTCAGGATACATCACCGTTTGTATTAAACCACAGCATTTTTAGGTGGGCAACACCTCAACAAATCATCTTAAAGTGAATAACATTTAATATTTGGTGGCTTAACCCTTGCTTACAACGCCTGCCTGAAGCCTGCGACCCATCGACATCACCAAACTGTTGCATTCTTCATTTGTGATGCTATTCCAGGCTTTTACCGCAGCTTCTTTCAGTTCTTGTTTGTTTCAGGGGGGTATCTCCCTTCAGGCTCCTCTTCAGGAGGTGAAATTCAGGCTCTATTGGGTTAAGGTCGGGTGATTGACTTGGCCAGTCTAAAACCTTCCACTTTTTCCCTTAATGGAGTCTTTTGTTTAGTTGGCAGTGTGCTTTAGGTCGTTGTCCTGCTGCATGAAAATATTCCTCCCAATTAGTTTGGATGCATTTCTTCGTAAATTGGCAGACAATGTTTCTGTACACTTCAGAATTCATTCTGCTGCGACCAGCATCAGTTACGTCATCAAATATGAGTGAACCTGTTCCAGAAGTGGCCATGCACGCCAAAGCCATGACATTACCTCCACCATGCTTCACAGATGAGCTTGTGTGCTTTGGATCATAAGCAGTTCCTTTCTTTCGTCACACTTTGGCCTTTCCATCCCTTTGGCAGAGATTAATCTTGGTCTCATCTGTTCATAAGATTGTGTTCCAGAACTTTTCTAGTCATCTCTGTACTTCTTTGCTCATTTCAATCAGGGCTTCCGATTCTTACTACTGATAAGTGGTTTGCATCTTTGGGAATATTGGCTTCTGTTTTTCTGCTCTCAGAGTCTTCTTCAAACAGTGGAACAGAAAAAGTTTGGGAATCACTAGGTTAATGCCACATGTAGAAATAAACCAGGACTTGCTGGAAATTCCTGCTGCTCATTCAGTGTGGCTGTTGCCCTCTTAGAAGCCCCTTTGACCAGATTCACTCTATACTATACTAGTATAGAGGAGCACCGTTGTGATGACTTCCTGAAGATGCCGTGTTGGAAAGAGCAGAACTTTCTTGAGACAGAGGCCCAATTTCAAAGTCAAATTTCTTTTAGGTCATATTTGATGTATACAGCATTTTTGTAACAACTGATCTTTTGTAACATAGTTACTTGATTGTGCTTTAAAATGATTCTGTGTGGCTGGAAAACACATAAGGTGGAAAAAATCTTAAAATTCTTTCTCAAAGTTTTACATCAGAAGAATTTGCCAGTTTACGAGGGTTTGTACACAAGTTATTTTTTTTCTTTTAATTAATTCACTGGCTCTTTGCTTTGTTGTGTATTTTATTTGTTGTGTGAAACAGGTGAGGAAGGAAAGATGGCCTACAGACACGTGGAGATATCTCAGGACAGCTTGCCAAGACTCTTTGCTCCAGGAAGCATGGCCAGCACAGCCTTCTAACCCAACACAGACACCAACCACCGCGACCAGCAGTCAGCAGCACGTCTCAGCCTGATGGCACCAGAATATCTGCTGTGTTTATGTTCTAATGTAGATCAGCTGGAACACAAATCTTTATTGTAAACCATATACAGTGTTAGGAATATGTCTGCAACACTTTAAATTCATTTGTCACAAATGTTGACTTTTATCAAGAATGAGCTAAATTAACTAAGAAATTAAGTTCATCCTTAATTATTATATGAAGAGGTTTTACAGTGTGTTATCCAAACAGACAGTTCCAGTACTGCCTGGAGAGCAAACATTCCCAAAATACTGTGTAGTAAAGGTTCCATTCAGTATGTTGTTGTTGCTCCTCTGGTCACTAAAAGCAGATTCCTGTGAACATGGTGACTGATGCCTGAAGACAGAACGTCACCATGATGACAATAAGCTCTGCCTTCTCCATGGATCCTGCCTCAACTGCTGCTTGGATTGAATATTTGCAATATGAGCTGCTGTTGTGTGCAGAAAAAGAGGTAGCAGGCCTTCACTTCACTTCTGATGGTTTTAAAGTCAAACTATAGCTGTTCCTGAGGGAAATGAAATACAGACTAGCAACTGGGTGTTAAAGCAGTTACTGAGAAATACTTTTTATACTGTTGCTTGTTTGGTTGCCTTACCTTTTGGAATAACTTCTCTCAGGAAAAGATAGTTAGTGCAGCATTTTTAGGAAGGTATACAAAGGAGCAGGAATGAGAGCTGACTGACAGCTGTCAGCTATGAGGCAATGAGGATTAAATAAAGTTTGACCAAAGACATAAGATTCACAAACAGCAGCCATTCCTGGGTAAATAGGAGACAGGACTCAGGAATGCACTGTCCTGTAGAGGAAAACAGCTCCACAGTGGGTTGGTAGGAACCAGTGGTTGACTCACTGTAATGGCCATAAATCTGTTTATTTGGTTCTTAAGTTGTGTTCGATTTGTCTGGGAAGTTGGAATTTCCCATTTCCGAGGACCACTTGAACGCAGTCTTATAATGCAGATATTTAAACAGATCAAATTTATCCATGCCTTTATTGCACATATAAAATATTCCCAATATTCCAAGCTCAGTTGGAGCCGAAGACAGAATGTTTAAAACGATACTGATGAGTAAAGCCAGCTCAGGTTTTAACCTCTCATCACATGCCGAGCCTCACTCATACACCACCCTTTATTTTCTTCTGCTCTCAAGAACACCCCCCCACCCATCCGTTGTCCTGTTTATGAAACTTTTATATCTCATTTTCCTGCTTTCATCCTCCATTACAGCTGCTCTTGTTCCCACCCATCCACCTCATCCTTCTTTATGACCCCATTTGATTCCTTTTATTTTCCCCTTCATCCTCCCTTTTGATTCTCTTGATTCTTCTCCATAACCTTTTCTTCACACTAATCCTCTTTGTCATCTAAGACCCCTTTTGATCACACTCATCGTTCCTACCAATTATTCTTCACACACATCCTCCTCATCCCTCTTTATAAGCTCTTCTTCACAGTCACCTGTCTTTATGACCCCTTTTAGTCCCACTCTTCTTCCTCTCCCTTTTTATATTCCTTTCTTGACATTCATCTTCCTCATCTGTCCTTATGACCAGTTTTTTACACTCATCCCTCAACCACTATTTGTGACCCCTCCCTCTCTAGAGTTACTTCCTTCAGCTCATTTTGCTCTATTCAGCTCAAATTCAGTTGATTGATAATCATTTCATTTTCTCTAAGCTTTCATTTTCTCCTCATTTCTGAAATTCTAAATCGGCCATTCGATTAGCCTCCTGGGCCAGAACCCCCACTCTGAGTCTCTCGTCATCAAACCTTCTGCTCCAGACACGCCCATTTCTTCTGGTTTGATTAAACCAGTACTGTCATTGTTGTGAACTGGTCCCTGCCTGTGAGATGCGTTAGAGGGTAGAAGAGGTGACATCATCCAGCTTTCTGTTTGAACATCAAACAACCTGTATGCATAACATGTTTTTTTCTCTTGTAATAGGAGAGACATGTGGTGCGTGACGTAAAATGATGTGAATTATCCTCCTTCTCAGAATTGTAATAAAAAGAATTCATTCTGCCTAGGAGGCCTTTATGTTGAATGTTGCTGTATTTGAAACAGATTGAAGGAAAGAATTCAGTAGTTCCTGCTGTTGCAGAGTAGGTGAGGTTTTAAACAAGTGCCATAAAGTTTTAATTTATGCTTTTTGAACAAAAATACAATAGAACGTTGTGTTGGTGGAGTTTATTGTTCTGTGAATGTATGTTTTTGATATGAGCTGAGCTTTATTTGACCAGTCTCCTATAAATGGGTCTACTGAATATTTACTGTCCCAGACTACTGCTATCCTGCAAACAGGGAGGGGCTTCAGAGAAAAGCTTCCATGTTGCTTCCTGTTAGTTAACTGTTATAGGAATAATTATCCTGGAAGGAGCCTACTGTAAGAGACCAAAGCTGTATTGCTGGTCCACACCAGTGTTTTGCAAACATTTTTTTTTTTTTTTTTTAAGTTTGTGTGAAAATCATATAATTAGCTTCAGTTTTAATCCTTTATAAAGGTTCTGACATTTTTCTAAAGTGGGTTCATTAAATCAAGTAAATAAAAAACGCATTATTGAGTAATGGCTGACATTTAATCAGAAAACTGCAACTATAAGGGAGTGCTTCTGCGAGGTGTTTTTTTTTTCTAAGTTACAGAAAATGATGTCATATTTTGTAAATGTTTTCTCATTCTCAGTAAAGGATGAGGGATCATTTCTTCTTTTCTTTTGGAAACTGGGATTTCTTTCCATTCTAAATGTTGACAAATTGCTGTAAATTACAGAGTCGTGATTGTTTTCTTTTAAGGCAGTCACTGGCTTTTAATTGTATTGTATACTGTATCTGTTGAACACTGGCAGACTGGCTGTATATGAAGTGGACAGAACCACACAAATGGTTGCATCTTGATTAGCTTTATACCAACAGACTCACTGAAAATGCCAAAATGTGGAGCTCCAATCAGCACAGTTGCTTATCCAAAGTGCAATTTGTTTTGTTAATCTCTTAGTAGCATTACTCTGCCTTTTCTTCTGCAATATCACTGCACTGTAAAGTATATTATTAATATTTTTGATAAATTATATAAGAAAAGACTGTTCTCACTTTGCCTCTTTTGTCTCTGTTGAAATGGTTCTGATTGTCAGGTAAAGCCAGTTATAGAAAAGAGAATTCCCTCTTTATATGAGTGCTTTCATCAAGTTAATATTTGCTTTTCATCTCTTCCTAAAAGTCATGAATTCTCAGTGGGAAAAATCAACTGGAATAATCCTTAAAGCTAGGAGCTGGTAAAACAAAAGGGTTCTCACAAATCTCAAAATCCAATATGGCTTCCATCCATGTAAAGCTACGTTCACACTGCATACAAATGTGGCCCAAATCAGATTTTTGGGGGTCAAGTTATCAGGTCAGACTTTTTAGAATAAAAGAAAATAGATAAGAGTGGGGTGATGGTGGAGACAGAGGTAGGAGCTCGTCTGGTTCGAGCTCCCAACCTGTTTGTCTCTGTCGGACACTTCACCCACCTTGCTTGCTGGTGGTGATGGTGCTGGTTTAGCAGCCTCGCCTCTGTCAGACTGCCCCAGGGAAGCTGTGTCTACAATCCAGTAGCGAGCCACCATCAGTGTGTGATTGTGTGAGAGAATAACATTTTATTGGAAACCGAATTCTGGGTTTTTAATTGGCTGTATGCTAGAATAATCTGGTGGTGTAACAAGCAAAATCAGAGGCACAAACAATATTGAAACAAGTATTTGATAATGCTTATACATTTGATACAATAATTCAGATAAATATCACATATAACAAATGAGTAAACTTTGCACAGTTAATGAAGCTATAGATAAACACTAAATGTTGTGCTTCAATTATTTTCCCCACTGCTTCACGCTCTTTATTCCACAGTAAAGTATTTCCTTTGTTGAGTTTGCCTCCTTACTAATTAAACCTTTGAGACATCTAAAAACATTGGGATGGTAAGTGGATGTAGTGGTGCTGCTGGAGACATGTTTGAGGTGAAACGTCCCTATAATGCAATTATTCCCCTCATATTACTGAATCCAGTAACTCTGCATGCTGTTGGTTATAATACTTCATTTAAACTGAGCACAATAAATGAGCATTAAAGAACTGGCTGGCTGGCTCTTTACCCCCATAGCTGCAAAAATAACATCTTAAAGTAAGGTTTTCCCAAACACATCAATGATAGGGGATTGCTTAAAAAAATCAAAAATGATTTAATCTTGTTAAGTTATTTCATTAAGTGCATATTATTATTTAGAAAGCTAAGCCCTCTGGCTTCATTACAAAAGCAGTGTCCCACTTTGCTCAGCATTAACTGCTATCATCAGCTGGATGAATGCTCACACTGGAAAAGTTGGAATTTGACAGCACTGTATATTGCTTTGTTTTGTATTTTACTGATATCACAGTTTGATGGTTCCATTAAGGTTTGAACAACACAAAACCATGACTGCAGACAATAGATCTGAAAAATGTCTTGTGTAGCTCTGAGGTGGGGATGAAACCACAGCTCGTGCCCCAGGTATGTTTTGGTAACTGGAGTCTCTAATCTGAAACCAGCAGTGAAAAACACAAACAAAAACAAAAAACTAAGCAAATCTTTTTCATTTTAGAAAAAAAAATAAATGGAAATGATCTATTGAGTGTGTTTACACAGTGCATGTTAAGATAGGGAAAACATTTCATATAGGAATATTTCATAGATCACAGTTTTGTTTTTGTTTTTTTACAACTCTAACATAAATAAAACGTCAAAATAAACTGAAAAAAAAACATGCATGGGCAAACTAAGGGAAAATGAAAACAAGTTTAAAACAGAAAGTTTATGATGTTCCAGAAGTTATTAATCAAAGAAAGGTCTAAACAAATGGGTTTTTAGCCTTGATTTTGTTGAGCTAGAAAAAAAAATATTCAGAAAGGGGACCTGGAAGTCTTTAGAGGCGTATGAATACTTTTCTAAGTGCCAGTTTAAAAGGACAGCTATATATGGAAAACCAGCAACGATATTTTAAAGGCACTCAGTGTTTCAGCAGTATTGCAGATTTCTTGAAGTTTGTTTGTTTTGATGAGTGGAGCATCAAAACTGAATGCTGCTTCTCTGTGTTTGGTTCTGATTCTGGGGATGCAAAGTAGACTAGAACCAGAATAACTGGGTGGTCTGGAAGGTTGATACAATGACACGAGCTGAGAAAGAAGAGACGTGGGATGTGCGCGGGCATTGGGCATCTCAACCAAGGAAGAAGGTATAGGCCCGTCATCCCGTCCATCATCATGGTAAACATGAAATCTCTTCCTAACAAAGTGGATGAGCTAGCAGCTCTAGCACGCCGTCAAAGGAGCTACTGGGAGGCCACCCTTGTCTGTCTGCCTGAGACGTGGCTAACTGCGCTAACTCAGGTCTCTCATATAAACACGGAGAGCTTTTATGTACACCGTGCCGACAGAATGAAGGAGAGCAGTAAGAAGAGAGGAGGGGAGGGGTCTGGCTCAAAGAGATGCTCTGCAGTAAGGACATGGAACTACTAGCTGTTAGCATGAGCATGAGCATGATATCTTCCTCAGGAGTTTTCGCATGTTATTGTAATAACTGTGTAAGTCCCACTCTCTGCTAACGCTGCTGCAGCCTGCGATCTCCTTCATGCGACCACCAGCAAACTTCAAACACAGCTCCCACAGGCCCTCTTTCTGATCTCCAGGGACTTTTCTCATGTCTCCCTGTCCTATCTTTCCAAATTCACCAAAACACTTGAAGTGTTTCAAAGACTTTGTGGGGCTTGACACTTTGAGTCCAATACCAAGCCACAAGTTCACGACTCTCAAACATAAACTTGTAACTTAAGCAGTTTATGTAATTCATGGGCTGGCATTTAACCAGAGCTGTTGTGATGTGGTCTGTTTTACATGTATGTAATGCCAAATAGCCACTTTGGATATTTAAGGTAACATCCTGTATATCCAGCAAGTTATAAACTTAATTTTATGCCATTTGTGCAAATGAGTTTAATTTGTATTTTTTCCATGTCTCAAAATATCCTCTGGTGCTCTTAAAAATGTTCTGACTTCAAAGGTGAGATTCAGCTAAAATACTGTTAGAGAAGTTTCTCTAAAATCCTCTTTAAAACCACATCAATCTGAAACTAGGGACTGGCAAAGTTGGTCCTGGAGTGCCACTCTCCAACTTTTGGATGCATCCCTGCCCCAACACACCTAAAAAATTCAAAATGACTTCTTTGGCATGTCAACAAGTTAAGCAAAGATCTGGACATCCACTATTCATTTTATTCAGGTGTGTTGAATCAGGGATGCATCCAAAAGTAGCAGGACACTGGCACTCAAGGACCGACATTGCCCATCTCTAAACTGTTTTGACCAAGAGGTACTGTTTTTACTGTTGTTCTGAGCCACGATTCTAGGGCGACCAGATGTTCAGTAAATGTAACTGTATTCCATCGTTAAAATTAAGTTTACTGGACTGGACTATTGACCAAAATGAGAGTTGTAATGTTTTAACAGTTAAGTTTGGCCAAGCTGTTGTAAAATTTAAAACAAAGAAAAAAATGTTTGATTGTAATTGAAATTGATTTTAAATGTCTTGTTGATGAATTTGGTATATGGAGATTTTTAATTCCAGTTGGTTCGTTGCCACTGTTTATTGCATTTAGTGATAATTTAATAAACATTAAAAAGAGACCCCTCGGGAATTTCTTCAATTATTGTTCAAGCTTACGATTTCTTTGAATAACCTTTCCCATTTTACAGGGTAAATAAGGATTTTGGGCTGTGAGATCCTGTGATGCTATTATAGCAAGATAACCTTTGAATAATTACTGGTAACCACTTTACAGAATCTTACTTAAAATCTGAACGAGCCCTTTTAAAAAAATTATAGAAAGCAAATTGGGAAAAAGTCAAATAATTGAGTTATATGAAATTAATTTAAACATCATGTTACTTATCCTAATTAGGCATGTTGTGTATGAACTGCTGATTATTTTTGCTTTAGTTTAACTCCGTTTTATTGCTTTTATTCTTGTGGAGCTATTTTTTAAGTAATTAAAACCTAAAATTAGGTATTTCACAAAACTACCGAAAATTACTTGGAAAATGTTGCCTTATGTTGTGGGGTTTTTTTTTTAGTTTTACCTGAGTAATAGTTTTTACAGTGCAACTTAAATTAACTATTATTACATACATTTTTTGGAAAGCTTAGTTTAATTGCATTAGGTATTCCCAGGCCTAATTTTACTCAGATCTGTGGAAAATTAAGCAATAAGATCTCAAAAAACATGCCCCCATATTGTTACATGCATTAGTGACTGCATGTGAGGGAATCCTTGTCCCTCTTTAGTGTCCCTGCTGCTGAGTGTCTGCAGCTTTGCCAGGTACAGCCAGTTCCACTCTCCCACCCCAATGAGCATAAAGCTGGGTGTAGAATTGATTTCTGTGCCACTTGGGCAGTATGTGTTGCTTGAGACATGTACTTTGGTTGTTTTGTTGGCAGCTCCTGTGCTGCAGGCTACCAAGGACTTTGCAAGTTTGTCTCCTTGTTGCAGGGTGAGTTTTGGCTCTTTTACAAAAGGGCTTAGTGTTATAGTTGTAGAGAACTGGTTGTTCTTTTTTGGTCCAGCTTGTGGCTGAGAAGTGCCACTCTTTGACAGAGGGAGGACCAGTGTGTCCTTTGTTGGCTGCTGCTGGTGGTTCATCTTTATTAGAAACCCTGGATTTTAAGTGGCTGTTATTACGTTTTGTTTTTCCTTAAATAAATCATTTACTATACCCCCCTGGTTTTTGTCTTTTCATTACCTGGTCATTTTGTGTTTACTCTCACCACCCCATCCCCAGGGGGTTTAGTCTCCCTACTAGAGAGACTAAACCAGCAGGAATGTAGGGAAAAAAAACTGAGGAGACTATTCCTCTTTTAACATCCCCCTGCGTGTTTTGTGACATACTTATGCCTGATGGGTTAGTTGTACTTCCAATGCCCTGTTTCAGAAAGTGGGGTAAGTGCCAACTCAGAGTAAGTTCAGGGGCAGGTATGTGCATACCCTGGGTCTTGAGTTTCAGAAAGCTTGGTAGCCATTACCCTGAGTCAAGTTACTACTGCAACTCACTCCATGAACCAACCCTGCTTGGTAGCAGAGTTGCTTGAACAAACCCTGAGTCTGTCCTACTTTTTAGTTGAGAGCAGGCACAAGGAAAGTGTCAGAGAAGCCTGTACATGTTGGAAAGCAATTATTCTGCAGTAATATCCATCAAAAGAAGGTGATCAGACCATAATTAGATGTCTTAACATTTCTCTAAAAATATATTTTTGAGTGCTACCATTTTTTGCCACAGTCAATAATTTAACTCAAAATTTCAGTCCGCACATCACTCATATGACACAATGGACAAATTATTTTTGCTGCACTTCGTTTTTATGACAACACCATGTTGGAATGTTACTATAGCACTTAAACTATTACTGTACAGCTGAGGTGCCAATTAGGACAACCTCAAGCTCCAGGTCGATTGCAAACGAGTGCTGAAGTCAGATTTAACTCATTAGCAGCGTTTGTAACGTGGGACACTTGAGTTCGATTCCTATCAAGTGTTGTTTGAAGCTAAAAAGAACCCAGATACGTTCTTATTTCACCCATTTTATTGAGGATCCATCCTTCTGCGGGCTTGGGCCAGAAACATATCCCATAATGCATTGCGCCACCACCAGTGGTAAACAGAAAAGGTGAGGAAGGAAGGTTAAGGTTGTCATAATAGTCTGAGTTTATCACAAAAACTTTCAAAATGTCCATCCATCCATCCATTATCTATCACGCTAATCCTTTTTTGTTTTTAGGGTCGCAAGGGGTTCTGGTGCCTGTCTCCAGCTGTCATCGGGCGAGAGGCAGGTTATATCCTGGACAGCTTGCCAGTATTTTCAAAATGTTTTAAGCATAAAAGTATACCTTTGATTTTTATCCGACCAGTCACTTCACCGACACTGTGCATTCTTTGAAATATGCGCTTGGTTTTGGGAACAGCACAGCTTGGTTCACAAAACCTCACAAACCCGTCTGGCTGTGAAGCTAAGCTAAGCTAAACTAAACGGAGTTGGAATGGGATCTCCCCTCTCACCCCTGCCTGATCTCGGATGGGCGCTCTGTCATTTCCCGCTACCTGTTATCTGTCAGTGGCGGCAGAAAGTGAGATAAAGTGCTTTTTTAGGTATATGGTGATTAACTGCAACTATCAAATTATAAAATATATAATTTTCTTCCCAATTTTCTAAATACGTTTACTCAGTTTACATACTTAATAATCTGTCACATTATCTTAATAAGTTTGATCTTGGATTGTTTTATATTCAAGTTTCTTTCCATATATTCAGACTTTCATTCCATATATTCAAGAATCATTCCATATATTCACAGTTTCATTCAATATATTCAAGGTTTATTCCATATATTCAGACATCTTTTCAATATATTGAAGGTACATTGCATGTGTGTGTGTGTATATATATATATATATATATATATATATATATATATATATATATATATATATATATATATACTTGCCTTGCCAGTAATCAGATACCCTGCAGGATTAATAAGCTGGCCAAAGGAAGAGATAAAGACCATGGATGTTAAAACTCGGAAACTACTAACCATGCATGGAGGGTTCCACCCTAAATCCAGCATCCTGAGACTATACGCGAGCCGTAAGGACGGAGGCAGAGGACTAGCGAGTGTGAGAGCCACTGTCCAGGATGAAACATCCAAGATCCATAAATACATCAAGGTCAAAGCCTCAACCGACAATGTGCTCAGCGAATGTCTCAAACAATGGGGACCAGAGGATGAGGTGCTGTAGGAACCATCATGGGAGGATAAGCCCCTACATGGGATGTACCACCGACAAATAACTGAAGTGGCTGATATCAGGAAATCCTACCAATGGCTGGAAAACGCTGGACTCAAGGACAGCACAGAGGCACTCATCCTGGCTGCACAGGAACAGGCCCTAAACACCAGAGCGATAGAGGCTCAGATCTACCACACCAGACAAGATCCAAGGTGTAGATTGTGCAAGGAGGCCCCTGAGACAGTCCAACACATAACAGCAGGGTGCAAGATGCTGGCAGGGAAAGCGTACATGGAACGTCATAACCAAGTGGCGGGCATAGTGTACAGAAACATCTGTGCAGGATATGGACTGGAAGCCCCGAGATCAAAGTGGGGCACAACCCCCAAAGGTGGTGGAGAATGACCGAGCTAAGATCCTGTGGGACTTCCAGATCCAGACAGACAAAATGGTAATGGCGAACCAACCGGACATCGTGGTGGTGGATAAACAACAGAGGAAAGCCGTTGTGGTGGATGTAGCAATACCAAGCGATTGCAACATCAGGAAAAAGGAACACGAGAAACTGGAGAAATACCAGGGCCTCAGAGAGGAACTGGAGAAGGCCTGGAAGGTGAAGACCACAGTGGTGCCTGTGGTCATCGGGGCCCTCGGGGCAGTCACCCCCAAACTGGAGCAGTGGCTAAAACAGATCCCAGGAACAACGTCAGACATCTCAGTCCAGAAATGCGCAGTTCTCGGCACAGCCAAGATACTACGCAGAACCCTCAGCTCCCAGGCCTCTGGTAGAGGACCCGAGCTCAGAGGTTGAGAAAGACCACCCGTGGAGGGTGAGAAGGGAATTTTATATATATATATATATATATATATATATATATATATATATATATATATATATATATATATATATATATATATATATATATATATATATATATATATATATAGTGTTCTTTATTGCTTGTAAGTGAAAATACAGTAGGTATTGATATTTTGTTCAGACAAAATGAAATTATCCTCTTTTTTGGATATTTAAGTGTAGTGTACAACTAGACATTTGTTTTGGGGATGTCCCTTTACTCAACGAGTCTGGTTATTATTGTTACCATGGTTGTATGATTTGTATTAGTGTGATTTATCATATGAAAAAATAGCCTATGGTTTGTTGAAAGACAGTTGGGAGAGGAATGATTTTTTGTGGTGGATGGTTGTTAATTGTGTGAAAGATGCCCTTTGGAAGGCAAGGAATATTTTGGTTTTTAAAAAACATGAAGTGCCAGAAATGACAGCAACAAAAAGTGTGGCAACACTAGTTAAAGACAACATTTGGAAAAATACCTTTGATTAAAAAAGTGAGGAGAGAATGTTAATATGGAGAATACCGGAAAGATTTTTGAACATTTGTAAATAACAGGAATACTAGTAGTATTCCTGTTATAGTATAGTATAGTATTTGTACAGTTTCCATATATGAATTGTTTTTGTGGGATACTGGATGTATTATAATGCTTGTTCACTAATTGTCTGCCTTGAATGTAATTTGCAGTGAAATCATAATAAAACCTTTGAAAAATTGAAATTGATTCACCGGGTTCTGCTTTATCAAAATAATCCGAACAACAGCAACTCTGTATTTCTGAAGTCTGAGATGGGGGTCTGGACATTAGTAAACCTGTCCTTCTCCAGAAAGTGTCTGGTCCCCTGGCAGTGAGATACAGGAGCATCCCTGTCAGAATTACAAATAGAAAAATAGCAAGGAAATACAGTGGTCTAAAATCAAATCTCAGATTAATCAAACGAACTCTGACACTAACTCTATACAAAACCCCAAAATATGTGGCAAATTTTTTCACTGACTCAGTGAGCTGTTATCTATGATATGCATTGATTATGACTGCTTAATAATTATTGGAGACTTTAACATCCATGTTGACAACCTAATACACAGAGAAGCAAAAAGCTGAATGATGTACTTCAAAACTTTGTTTGACTCAACATGTTAAACAGCCGACATATAATCGAGGACACACTCTGGATCTGATTATTGGGAAGGGTGTAAATGTCTCCAAGGTCTCTATTATTGATGTCGCTCTGTCTGATCATTTTACTGTTGTTTTTGAAAGTACAATCTCTGTTGACTCACTTAGTAAAACAGATATTATTACAAAACGTTCTCTTACAGACAACACAGCCGAAACTTTTAATCAAATCTACTCCTCCACCTCACTTCCATGCTGTAAACCAGTTAATGAACTGGTAGATAACTTCTCTAAAATTTCAGACATCACTGATTTCATTGTGCCTGTTAAAGTGAAAATTGCGTTTGGTAGGAAGAAATCTGTGGATAAATGCTCCATTTGTAAGAAGCGAAAGAAGCCTTTGTCAAAGGGCTGAATGGCGTAAAAGTTGACTTTACGTTTACTATGAAATTTACAAAGAAAGGCTGCAAAGTGATCACTCATCACTAAAGCATGCAACGGAAACATTCTTTGCAGAAATCATACACAAAAACATCAACAACGCTCGAGGGTTTGTCACAGGTTGACAAACCCTCCTGTGATTTTACCACCTGAACTCCACTCTACCAGGGCCTGCAATGAATGTGCCAACTTTTTTACAGAGAACATTCAAAAAATTAAAGGGTTAATCTGTACAACCTCGCCAAATCCAGTAATGATGCTATGCCCAACCATAACAAATGCAGAGAAAATGGCTGAATTTCATCAACTCAATCATGAAAACTTTGAGGAGATTTTAAAACAATTAAGCTCCTCCTCTTGCTGTCTTGAAATCCTACCTACAACCTTCTTTAAGAAAGTTCTGCCTGTCATTGCATGTGACCTGATTCAAATTGTAAACTCTTCCCTCTCATCTGGTGTTTCCCCCCAGGCTCTAAAAACAGCAGTTATCAAACCACTGATAAAAAAAAGAACAATCTGGACAAACCACTACTGCAGAATTACAGGCCAATCTCTAACCTTCCATTCTTCAGCAAAAAAAAGTCTGTGTTTCAACAGTTAAACAGCTTTTTAATAATGGCAAACAGCTTTGACGTCTTTCAGTCCGGTTTCCATGCTCACCACAGAAATGAGACTGCCCTCGTCATAGTGTTCAATGATATCCACACAAATACAGACTATGGAAAAAAAACACAGTGTTGGTTCTGTTGGACCTCAGCGCAGCATTTGACACTGTTGACCATGAGATATTATTAAAGCGACTGGAAAGCAGGGTTGGACTCTCTGGTACGGTACTTAATTGGTTCGAATCCTACCTAAAGAACAGGAATTTCTTTGTGTCAACAGGCAATTTCTCATCGGAGCGGACAGACATCACATGTGGAGTACCCCAAGGTTCAATCCTGGGACCCCTCCTATTTAATATCTACATGCTCCCATTAGCTCAGCTTATAACATGTAATATAAGATTAGTTACCAAAACTACGCAGATTATACATAGCTCTATATTACGATGTCACCATGTGACTCTGAACCCATCCGAGGACTAAACAGATGCTTAGAACAAATCAGAGTGCGTGGATGTGCCAAAACTTTCTCCAGCTGAACAAAAACAAAACTGAAATCATTATCTTTGGACCTAAAGATGAATGATCGAGAGTCAGTGCGCAGCTTCAGTTATTACAGCGAGAAACTCGTGAAACTCGTGATCAGGCCCGAAATCTGGGTGTAGTGATGGACTTCAGAGATACATAAAAAACATAAAACAGTTACAAAGTTGGCCTTCTACCACTTGAAGAACATTTCCAGGATTAAAGGACTAAAGTTAGTGAATCATTGAGCAATATTTTTTCCGATGATTTTGATGATTTTCATGTGTATTTGCTAGATAATTTTGATGATTTTGCTCAATGATTTTGATGCTTTGATGATTTTGCTGTTTACTTAATTGATGTTTTTATGATGTGAAGTACTTTGAACTGCCTTGCTGCTGAAATGTGCTATACAAATAAACTTGACTTGACTTATTTTCTCACAGTGCCCTGGTGAATCACATTATCTGCATTCCATTGATAACGGCTTCTTCTATACTCGTGCTCATGCTTAACTCCGGATTGACTTGACTCAGAGTTGAGTTACCTTGTTGATATCTCTTGTTCTGAAACCGAAAGCCCTCAGTATCACAGAGGTGGGTAGGTTTGTTCAGAGTAACTACCTTCTATTCAGGGCTTGTTAACCATGCTTTCTGAAACAAGGCCCAGAAGAACACTCTGGTAGGTTGGCAAACTGAGTTTCTTGCTGATGCTAAAACACATCTTTCGCATCTCACTGTGGCACAGTAAGATGATATGCAAGCCTTGCTTCATTTTCTCTCCTTATTTGGTGATGTTCCATCAAGACATTGATGTTGGTGCCATTGTTCCAGTGAAATGTATGTTTATCGCTGTTCTATTAATCAAACACGAATGGACTGTGTAACTGTGGTGGATGTAATGTCTTGTGTTTGTGGTTGACCCTGCTTTGGTAGGGGAGGTAGCATTTTTCCCAAATGGTGGATTGGATTTTATGGGCAGAGGTGTTACATGCATCAATGACTGCATGTTAGGGAATCTATGTTCCTCTTCAGCTGCTGCTGAGTGTCTGCAGCTTAAGTAGGCACAACTGGTTCCACTCTGGCCTTAATGAGCAGAATATGAAGCTGGGAGTAGAACTGATCTGGGTGCCATTTGGGCAGCATGTGTGTTGCGAGAGAGAGAGAGAGAGAGAGAGAGAGTGAGAATGGGTGTGTGTGTGTGTGTGTGTGTGTGTGTGTGTGTGTGTGTGTGTGTGTGTGTGTGTGTGTTTGGTTGTTTTGTTTGTATGTTTGAAGCTGGTGCACTGCAGGCAGAGGTGGAAAGAGTACAAAATGATCTACCCAAGATGAATTGAATTCAAATAAGTTTACTAGTGTAAAATGGCATCATGGGATTTTAATAAATAGCTGAAGGATCAATGCTGTTTTTTCAGATTTTTTTGAAATTATTTTTACTCAGCAGATATGATGATATAATTTCAAATGTAACTGAGTAAAATAGTCTACTAAAACTCAAGTAAAAATTCAGGTTTTGTAAGAAACTTAAAGTACAAAGTACAGACAAGTTGTACTTAATTACAGTAACAAGAGCAAACAGTGTTTTCAAAAACTTTTGAGCTACATCTGCCAAACTGGCAGAAGTGGAAGTGTTTTATCTATTTCATTGAGGGTATTGTAGTGACCTAACATCTCCATAGTGTGCACTGTATTTAAACATCGTAGATAAGAATTTTATACATACAATAAATTACAGCTGTTATGGTTACATCTTCTGAAGGGGACAATGATATGCCTGACAAGTATTGCAACAATGATCTATTGAAATAATTTGAAAAAAAATCAATAATCTATAAATAATAATCTCATCAAGAATGTGAACAAAACAAAGGAGATGACTGTAGATTTCAGGAGAAACAGGCTCAGATCAAACCCTATTTCCATCATGGGAAAAGAAGTGGAGGTGGTTGAGGAATATAAATACCTCGGTGTTCATCTTGACAACAGACTGGACTGGAGACTCAACAGTGAAGCGTCTACAGGAAGGGACAGATATTTCTTGAGGAAGCTAAGATCCTTCAAGGTTTGCAGCAAGATGTTGCAGATCTTCTATAAGTCTGTTGTTGAGAGCGTCATCTCCTCTGCCATCATCTGTTGGGGCAGCAGCATCAGAGCCAGGGACCTAAAAAGGCTCAACAACCTGATAAAGAAGGCTGGTTCTGTTCTGGGGACGACTGTGGAACCTCTGGGAGATGATGATGCAAAGAGGATTTTGCATAAAATCAAGAAAATTATGGACAACCCTGGACATCCTCTTCATGAGACTGTCATTGGAAAACAGAGTCTCTTCAGCCAGAGGCTTCTTCAGTTTGGTTGTAAAACAGACTGCTACAGGAGATCTTTCCTGCCCACACCCATCACCATCTATAATAACTCCTTGACTAAATGAGTTACATCAAAATTTAATTTCCCTTTGGGATAAATAAAATATTTTTGAACTTGAATTTGAACTAAATTTAGATTTTCAGGTGAATAGGTGGTGACAAAAGGAATTGTCACTGCGGCTTGGATTCAGAGAGGGATTTCAAGCACCATCTCAGGAAGGATCTTTGGTCTTTGGTACCCCCTAGTGACCAAAGCCTGGAACAGCACCTTAGTCACGTCCAAAAAATCTGATGTTTGAGTGCAATTTCTTTTTAATCTTAATAATTGAGACTTTACCAATCCTGCAAATGTGTTTTAGGTGAGAATTGGATTTATAAAGCAATGCATGTGTCTGTAAATTTGAAATAAACTTTGATGTTGTCTAGGCGATAGGTGCAAAAATTGCTCAGATGATGATACAAGCGTGAACGTTCTCAGAAATGTTCACTATCAGATGCCTATCAATTCCAGAGGTGGAGCCATTTGAAAATATAATTCTCTTAGCAGCAGTTGCTAGGTAACCAATTTTGCATTGTAACCGACCGCTGAAAATAGCTTTAGTAACTTTGTTTTAAGAAAAATGAAACTTGTTAAAAGAAATATAAAGCCTTTCACTGAGAAAAACATTGTAAGTGAAATTTATATTCACAATTCACAGATAACTAATACATTTTCCAAAGCTGCATAGATACATGTATACTTTGAGAAGGAAGACTGTTTCAATGTTTTTTTAGCAGTGACTCCTTTATGTACTATTTTGATTGCTGCTTACTTTTTCACCACCATCAGCAATTGCTGTCAACATTTGCGAGTAGTTCCTTCCAGCTGTGCTTGTCACTATATTTTCATTGGAAATTCATACAAGTTTTGCAGTCTATTTTGTCATTAAGTTAGGCTTTTTAGACAATAAATGAAATTTTTAAGTCTTCAGTACCAAATGCTGTTTTTCTTCAAAGAAAAACAGTATTTACTATTCACTAGTAGTCACTATTCTTAAAAGAAAAGCAGCATTTGGTACTAAAAGCTTAAATTATGGGTAATAGAAACCTCTTCTAGAACAAAATGAGGGAAAACAATTAATCACTATAATAAAATGGTTTCCTAGCAACCACTTTCTAACTCTTTAGGTTCTCTCCGGGTGCTCTGGCATGCCTTCTTAGTAAAAACACGAAAGCTTTCCAAACTTCTTATTTCGATGATGATGTGCACACATCAACTTAATTTAGTTGGATCGTTTGAAAGTCAAAGTATGCTTCGTTAGGTTTACTTGGCTGTGTTGAGTTTTCCCAACTCAACTCTGTCAAGTAAAAATGATAAAACAGAAAGTACTTAATTAACAGAGTAGTTTGTCCCTTTTGGGACACAATGTGTCCAGTTTTCCCCTTCATAGTACTAAGCTTAGTTTATTTTAAGACAATACGCACACACACAAGGTTACCGTAGAAGTATACGTCAAAGATATTCTGCTGCTCGGAGTTCTCACTCGGTCCAATTTCTGCAAATACAATATGACAAAGATCAAACTGTGCTGGGACCACCCCTCCCACTACACCCTTACCCATTCCACATGCTACGTATGATGTTGTCTATATATTGCTTTGTAGGACTGAGGTTTTCTTTGCAATCTCCAACTGTATCCTGTCAGGGATAAAGTGTGAAATATGATTTTTTTTTTTTTTTCTTTTCCCTCGTCTTACCTAATATGGTCTTTTTTCTCATCTAATGAAAGGGCATCACCTCCCAAGATGGCTGCAGCCTCAGACACCTGTCTACCCATGTATGTGTTTGTTCGTTTCTGTTCTTGGATGGACTGTACTGAAATGTAATTTTCCCCCTGGGGGACTAATAAAGGTATTATTATTATTATTATTTTATTATTATTATTATTATTATTATTATTATTATTATTATTATTATTATTATTATTATTATTATTATTATTATTATTATTATTATTAATCTTCATAAAGCTATTCTTCTACCTGGGTGGATTTTAAAAGGTTTGCACCATTCAGCTGGGTCTTTGTGTATTTTGGGGTAAATATAAAACAATCTGGGTCTGGGTTCTGATATTCCTAATAAATATTGTTTTTGTTTGGCAGAAATTAATTTTATTTGATGTAAATTGGTAATAATTTGGGTTGTAATTGGAATTGTGTCCAGGTTGATGGGATTCGCCAATTTCAAATAATAATTTTGATCAAATATTGTCTATAACATTTCCACAAATACTGGTGCTTGTCCAGAATGACGACTGTACTTCCTTTACCAGCAGGTTTAATAACAACTTGATCATTCTCAATTAGTTCTTCTAATGCTGAAATTTTAGCTTCTGTCAGATTTGGCTTCAATTTATCCATTTTAAAATGATTCTGACAAAATTCTAGCTCTTTGCCGATCAGAATTTTGACTTCAGGAAGCAAACTACTCATAGGAAGAGGAGATCAGATAGATCTGTTAGTGAAGGGCTGAGGTTTCCTGTTTGGGTCTTTATTAAAAAACAAAGTCATCATCTGAGTCAAACAATTCCTCCTCCTCACCCAGGTTGAAGCTGGCCATGCTGACATGCAACAACAATAATAAAATGATCCCTGTGATGTCAAGGAGGAGTCAGAGGTGAAGTAGAACTTTTTAGTACCACATGCAGCCCTTGGTCTCTTTTTCACACTGTCAGTAGCTGGGAGTGGGCAGGACATCTACAGTACTGGCTGCTCATTGGCTGACAGGTTGAAAGGAGAAGATGCTAATTAGGAAAGGAAAGGACTTCAAAGCAGGTCTGACGAAATTAGAGCTGTTGTCCTCCTCATCATTGATGAAGACAAGCAGAGAGCTCTGGACCAACAGGAAGGGAGGAAATCCAGAGATGGAAAGCTGCTGGGAAGTCACCAGACTTCCACAGAAATCAGGTTCCAGACTCCCTTCTGAAAAAAAAGGCAACACGACAGGGAGAGAAATAAAAGTAGCACCCATTTCCCTATGGAGTGAGAACAAAACTTTATGTGACCATCTTTGATCTCATACCATGCTCTCGTGCAGGAAAGGCTGCAAAGGTGAGAGAGCGGAGGGAGACGGAGAAGACCAGGAAGAAGGTGACGGAGTCTTCCTTCTCCCTTGCATCTCTCAGCCAGTAACGGGTTGGTACAGCAGCTTTTTCACAGATAAACGTAAAAACACGCAGATATGAACTTTATTCAGACACTGTCACACTAACAATGACAATCTGCTGCCTGATGCACTTTTCCTGAAGCTCCTGCATCTCCCCTCAATATCCCTGAAGACCTCCAGCCTGGGATGTCCGGCATGTCGAGGTCCCATCTCACCTCCAGAATCCTCTGGACATTAGCGAAGCCTCTTCTCTGCCCTGCAAGTGGGAAGTCCACAGCAGACACTGGGCACGTTGTTCACAAAAAAGATGGTTTGTGAGTCAACCTCAGGTGGAGTCGGTCTTCTGGAGTGGGTCAAGCTGAATGTCTGAATGAAGGTAACCAGATGGAGGTAGAAGGTGCAACAGGAGCTCATGGAGACTCTAACAAATCAGATTTTATGATTTGTTAGAGCTTGTTAAACAAAAATCTAAATTTGGATTAATTTTACAAACATTTCAGCAGAAAATCGTGGAGATTTTCTTAAATTTCTACTGAGTAAAGTTAGTCATGGTTTCAAAAAGTTTCAGTCAGTGAAGGAAATGCAGCTTTCAGGACACTGAAAAAAGTGAGAAAAGACTTCACTGGGGTTGGGTCTGTGTGACATCACACCACTGATGTCACACAGACGTCAGTGGTGTGATGTCACACAGACCCAGCTTGATGATGTCACCATTGATGGCCTTTGATCTTGTTAGTTCTTGACTGACTCATCAGAATTCTGTTCAGTCCACCTGTGATCTCAAAGCTGTCTACTTGTGTTTCGTTTGCTCAGACGTTTTGGATTTAAAACATCCGGAAAACTCTCAAAATGTTTGAATTTTTCAGGAAGACAGACCCCTTCGATCTCGAGGAAATGCGTGAACAGAATAACAAGGTGATAGAAGAACTTACGAAAAAGAACAAAAATCTTGAGGACCCCAAAAAACGTTTCAGGAGTCGGAAAATGCAGAAGAAGGCTGAGATGCGGTTCAACAAAGAATGCGAAAAAAGGCTTAAGATCTTGAATTTGGAAACTGAAAGTTGGAGAAAACAGGAAAAGGAACTGGTGCGTTTAACCAACAGGAGAGAGGAACTTTTCCAGAAGATGGATGAAACCAACACTCACTTGGTTGACGTGTCTGTGATGAAATCTTTAAACAAGGGAGCCAAAAAACAGATGGAAAGGCTCACAGTTCTTAACAGTGACTTGTTATCCCATTTTGAAAAATTGAAAAAACAACTTTCACGTCAAGATGAACAATTAAATGAGATTGGAATTCAAGAGAACTTAATTAAAGAGGCGCTAGCGACTAAAGAAAGTGTTATCAAAGCGATCAAGAATAATCTGAAGTTGTTAAGTCTGGAAGTTTGCAAGGACAAAATCAGAGCACTCAGTGAAAACCAGAAAAGCTTATCCAAAAAGTGTGATGAACTTTTGGATATGATTGACGTTTTGAACCAACAGTTAACTGTTGCGCCTGTGCTGGACTATCACTACCATTGCGCAAAAGATGAGAAGGAAAGGCAAATAGACCTTAACACAACTTTGGAAAAAAAGATTCAGCTCATGGAAGAGACACTTTTGTATCAAACCAAATGGAATCAAAATTACGAAGAAGCTGTAAAAACGATTGAAGAGCTTCATAAGACTCGAGATAATTATGAGAAACAGATTGAGGCTTTAAAAGGAAAATTAAAACTTGGAACCAAATCAAGGTTTACCCTCTACGATAAAGAGAAGAAGAACAGAGAAAAACTGACCAAACGCTTAGCTTCCCTCAACCTTAAACTCAACGCCCTGAAGAGGAAATTTATTTCCTTCCAACCAGACATTGAGAAATATCTGGGGAACGTTCAGCCTGCTCATGCTGTGATTTCAGAAAGTACAGCTCCTCCAGCGGAAGACGACTCTGAAGACGAGAGTCAAGAGGATTATTCGGAGTCAGAGGACCAAAGTTCATCTCTAGACGATTCCAGCCCGAGAGAGGAACATGAACCCACAAACGTGGAAGACGCATCTGAAAACGGAGAATCTCAGAATGATCTAACACAGTCTCATGAGACAAACAACAAACAGCTGAGGGAAGTAGGTCCTTCAATGTTGAAAGACAGACACCAGCTATTTAAAGTCAAGGAGACCAGATCTGGAGTCCTAGAAAGTTCAGAAGAGGGCTTTGATACAGAAAGTGAGCTATCGGGGAAGTGCACATGTAGATACACAAAAGGTTGTCGAAGGGTGAAAAACAGAGCAGAGGACAGCGTCTCTAAAGTGGGTTCATCAGGTTCAGACAAGACAGATTCACCATCTCCCCATTCAGAGGTGGAAGCAGGACCAAGCCAGGAACAAGGAGAAGGATGGAGGTCCCTTTTCTGGAGGAACCACTAACCATGAAGACTCAGCTTGAGAAGAAACAAGGATCCCCCTTCCCACGGGCTCACTGCTTCATGATGGACGGAAGAGATGAATAAATTTCCACTTTAACTGTAGTTAATTAGAACAGTTCCTGCATAGTTATTAGCTCTGCTGCATCCATGAAGTGCAGTGTTCAAAACCAACTTGAGGTCTTTCTGTGTGATGATTGTAGGGTATAATTGTGCAATAGTTGGTTTCCTCCAGGTGCTCTGGCATGCCGACATAGTCCAAAAACATCCATTATAGGATAACTGGTCTTTCCAAATTAACCCTAGGAATGAGTGTGTGAAACCAGCTTGTATCCTCTGGGTCCTCTGTTCTAACTTTTTAGGTTCTCTCTGGGTGCTCTGGCGTGCCTCCTTAGTAAAAAACAAAAAAGCTTTCCAAACTTCTTATTTCGATGATGATGTGCACGCATCAAGTTAATTTAGTTGGATCGTTTGAAAGTCTAAGTATGCTTCGTTAGGTTTACTTGGCTGTGTTGAGTTTTCCCAACTCAACTCTGTCAAGTACAAGTGATGTAAAACAGGAAGTATTTAATTAACAGAGTAGTTTGTCCCTTTTGGGACACAATATATCAGACAAAAATGA
Source organism: Anableps anableps (assembly GCA_014839685.1). NCBI lineage: Eukaryota > Metazoa > Chordata > Actinopteri > Cyprinodontiformes > Anablepidae > Anableps > Anableps anableps. Next base: position 1,489,393 of record CM026073.1, read on the forward strand.
TTTCATGGTGTGTAACAGGAACAATGAAATAATTAAATCCACAATTAATCATCTGCATCAGCTATTATAAGTTTACATTTTAATGACTTAATGACCCATTTCTCTCCTTCTTTTCTGTCCCTGTGTCCATTACATTTGAATTACACCCAAACCAATCCAGTCTAATATAGTTTTATATATGTATATATCAAGTGGAGCATCATGGCGAAGGCCGTAATGCTCCCTTCGTCAACGCAAATCTCTTGGCTCTCATCTTGGCACTGAGACAATAATTTTGAGTCCCACACTGTGCCGCTCAGGGTGGCAGCATATTGGAGTAGCTCTGTAACTTTTATTGAGATTTTTTTCATTTTTCAAAATTTAGTTCCTGCTTTTCTTGGAAAAAAATTGCTCTTTTGGACAGCCATTCCTTTTTTGTCGGGATGCTGGACGACAGAGCAGACTGTACTTCTTGAGGAAGCTAAGATCCTTCAAAGTTTGCAGCAAGATGTTGCATGTCTTCTATCAGTCTGTTGTTGAGAGCGTCATCTCCTCTGCCATCATCTGTTGGGGCAGCAGCAGCAGAGCCAGGGACCTAAAAAGTCTCAATAACCTGATAAAGAAGGCTGGTTCTGTTCTGGGGACGACTGTGGAGCCTCTGGAGAGAATTATGCAAAGAATGATTTTGCATAAAATTAAGAAAATTATGGACAACCCTGAACAATCCTCTTCATGAGACTGTCATTGGAAAACAGAGTCTCTTCTGTCAGAGGCTTCATACATCAACATTTAATTTCCCTTTGGGATAAATAAAGTATTTTTGAATTTGAGTTGAATTTGGTGCTGGTGGTTCATCTGTATTAGAAACCCAAGATTTAAAGTTGCTGAACAAGTGTCTTTTTCTAGGGTTTTCTGTAAAAAAAAAAAATAATAAACAAAAAAACAACTTTCTATCCACCTTATTTTCGAACGACCAAGTAAATATGCGTCCAACTTCTGTTTTTTTTTTTTTATACGGCACTTTTGTTTCACCGCTCCTCTTGGCTAATTTTAGCTAAACTGATGAACTATGTTTGTGGGTATATTTCCAAAAATTGTTTAACAATCGAAACGATATGTCAGTACCACACCCTCAAGGTTTTCACGAGTGGGATGATGATATGAAGATGTGACCTCATTTACCGTACAAGGTACAAGGACATTTTTAACTTGTGTTATCACTTGGTGCAGATGAGTCTACAAGGTGCAATTAATTACGAGGCGTATCACAGCTGAAAAGTAATAACAATACCAATAACCTGGTATGCATGAAGGCTGATGTCCAACCAAGCCAAAGCAAGTCCGGTGTTCACTCTGCATGGATCCTGACAACATCAATCGGCATTACTGAGACATCCCCGGCCCCGGGTGCTCCTGTGTCGCGGTTCAGTGGAAGTCCTGCAGTCCCACAGCGGCAATCTTATGCAAGGTAGGCTAATAAATTGTCTGTTCAGTGCCAAACCATTCTAGCTGTTGCCTCATTGTGATTAGATTTCTAATCAGTTATTTTTAACATAGATAGCAGTGCTAATTTTTCGGGATTAAAGTAATGTAACAACTGAATACCCAAAGAGAACCCACACATGCACAAGACCCCAGGCCAGAATTTGAATCTTGGACCTTCTTGCTGCAAAGCAGCAGTGCTACCAACTGTACCACCATGCAGCCTTTTGATTTTCTTTTCATATTTAAATTTGTAAAAGCATAAAATCACCGTCAAAGAGAAATGGAGAATAGTCGTATATTTTAACACCACAACTCAGTGTATGCTATCAACATATATGCTTCGCCCTGTGATGTCACTGCCTATAAATGGTAGAGGTGATCGTTATCTTCGTCCAAACATGTAGTAAAAACATACAGAGGGATATGAAAAATAAAGTTTTCTTTTGTCAGTTAATACTGTTTTAATTATGCTATTTTATTTGAAATTAAGTTCCCAGAGTTTGGAGAACAAATAGAGGAGAACAGAATCCAAGCTAATGAGGTCCAATGATGATTTGAGGAGCCATATCATCTGCTGGTGCTGGTCTACTGAGTTTTATCAGGTACTGCTGCATCTACCAGGAAATTTCAGAGCACTTCATGCTTTCTTCTGCTGACAATTTAATGGAGATGCTGATTCATTTTCCACCAGGACTTGGCTTCTGCCCACACTTCCAAATGTACTAGTGGCAACTTAATCATCATGGTAATACCAGCAAGGTGGCCTGGCCTCAACCACATGACGAATCTAAGAACTGTTATCAAAAGGAAGATGAGAGACGCCAGAAGCAACAATGCAGATGACCTGAAGGCCAGTATTAAAACAACCTTTGCTTAGTGAATGCCTCAGCAGAACCACAGGCTGGTCTCCTCCATGCCACACTGCATTGATGCTATAATTTCTGAAAAGAAGCTACATGTAAACTACTCTTTTAAAACTACTCAGCTACTCTTCTTATAGCTACACTGTATTTATGTTGAAATTTTGCCCTTTTTTATTCTTTATTCTGTTTTTATATATCATATATTCTATTTTTGTGTGAATCTACTTGCTTTGATTGCCTGTCACTTTGCTGCTGTTGCACAGAAATTTCGACATTGTGGGACAATAAAGAATATTTCTATTCTTTCCTACTCAGTACTGTATTTTTCAGTAGAACCACATTTCTATCTTTGAAATATTTTTTATTGCTCTTATGTGATATTCTAAGCTGACTTTGGGTTTACATTAACTATAAACCAGAACCATCCAGTCATCTGTTTGCTTATATCCGCTTGTCCAGGCAGAGTCATGGGGGGCTAGTGCCTATCTCCAGTGGTCACCGGCCAAGAAGCGGCGTGCACCCTGGACAGGTCACCAGTCCATCACAGATAACACTGAGACACATGAGACAAACAACCATGCACATACGACTTAAGGACAACTTGCAGCAGGGGTCTTCAACTCCAGTCCTCGAGGTCTGGTGTCCTGCAACGTTTAGATGTGTCTCTGCTTCAACACACCTGAGTCAAATAATCAGGTCATTAACAGGACTCTGGAGAACTTGACTGCACTGAGGTGATTCAGCCATTTTATTCAGGTGTGTAGGTCCAGGGATACATCTAAAAGTTCCAGGACACCGGCCCTCGAGACCTGGATTTGAAGACCCCGTGAAGACCCAGAGAAACCAATTAACCTAACAGTCATGTCAATCTGAAATAGAAACCTAAAATCTCTGTGTGGAATAAATCTACTTGAGTTATACTTCTTGAATTAAGTTCCTCAGACACAGATAGGGTCTGGGGGTGGGCACACCCTGTAGCATTCAGGGGGTGAGCTGGTCAATCAGTCTCACCTCCGGTGCCTGTGCTCACTCCCAAATGTTGCATGTAGACATTTAGGGTTCTGGGCAAAGGTTGGGGGGGGGGGTGAGTTGGCACCACCTGCTCCCTGGCAAGGGGGATGTCTGTCAGCCCTTGCCCCATCTCCCCCATTTTAAAAGCACTATACAACAACATGTATAACACCATATTTGAGTGGGTGGAGGGGGATGTGGGGGCTTTTTACACCCATATTGTCTGTTTCCCATTTAGGGTTGGCAACCAGGATGAGAAGCAAGCCATGTGGTTGGAGTCTGGGCTGTGGATGGGCTTGGGGCCTTGGGGGGTTGGAGGGGGGGATGGCAGCGCTCTGGTTCTCCCAGGATTGTTTGGATTTTTGGATCATGGCTCCCGGTTGCGGTGGCCAGCTCTTTGGCTGGGGGGCTGCCGGGTTCCGGCGGGTAGTTGGTTGGGGGTGCCTGGCTGTTTGCAGTGTGTTGCGGCAATCAGGGGTGTGGCTCTGATTTGAGGGGGGGCTGGCCGGTCAGCTTGGGCCAGTGTTCGCAGTGGGGGGGAGGGAGGTGCTGTGTGGGTGGGGGTGTACTGCCGGCATGCTTGGACGCCTCCGGGTATGTGGTGTGGGATTGATGGGGTGCAAAGTTTTTGGTGTGCTTGACTGGAGCAGAGGAAGCTCTGCTGCTCTGGCCCCTGGCCTGGGGCCAACCTGAGGTCGCAGTCAGGTGAGTGGGACAGTGGGGTGCACCTTCTAGTGGCACAGGGGTGGCTGGCGGGTTGTACTTGGCCGGGATCGGTGGTAGGCTCAGATGCGGGTCCCTGGGTGGTGCGTGCTCATGTGTTGTTTCATGGGCAGCCTGGGGTTGCTGGCGTGGACCGGGCGGCTTGGTGGGCTCCCTGGTCTCCTGCCCTGCTTGTCGCTCCATTGGGGTATGTTGGCCCTTCTGGTTGGTGGTGCCGTGGAGGGTTGTAGAGTGTGCTGTGAAGGGGTTGAATCCCTTTTCAGGTTTGAAGCTGTTGACCCCGGGTGTGGGCCTCCTGCCAGGGATGCTTGGCGGGGGAGTTGATCCTGTCCTGGTATTGGGTCGGGGGTGTTCGGTGTGGTTGCGTGGCTCGGTGGTGTCTGCTTGTTTGTATTTGCGTACGGGGCTGGGATGGTGTCATGCAGGGCTGTTGCCTTGCTGTTGCGGTTGCTGTGAGGTGGGGGATGGGATGCAGTGGGTGTGCTTGAGATGGAGGAGATGTGCGGGCTCATGCTGACGGGGGTGTAAACTTACTGGCTTTTCGGGGCTGGGGCCCTACTGTGGAGGCGCCCCCCTGTGAATGGGAGATTTGTGGCATCTGTGTTCGGTGGCACGTGTTCGATGTTTTTGCACTGGTTGGAGGTGGCCCTTTGGGGGCACCACGGGGTTTGGGGGGGGGGTCCGCAGGGTTGAGATTGGGGTTGGCTGGGGGGTAGGGCTGTTTCGACCTGAAGCTGTTCTGGTCGGCTGGCTCATTGGGACTATGTGGACTCTTCCTGACCCGTCTCTGGATGGGGTCGGGGCCAGTGTCTGGAGCCGGGTTTTTCGGGTGGTGCCCAGCTCTCGACCTGGGCTACTCTGCTGCTGTTGCAGAGGGTTGGACTGTCTGCTCTTCTCCATCCCAGAGAGAAGGGGACCATCTCCTCGGTCTGGGGACAGGTTGCCCCTTTGAGGGATGTTACCTGGACCTGGGAGTATAGAATGTGCATGGGGAGTGAAAGTAGGTGTATGACATCTCCTTTTTTCATTTTTTTTGTTTTTTTTATGTTGGGCAAGAGGATGTGAATATCTGTATGTGAGCACATGGGTGGGAATGTGTGATTGTGTTTGTGTGCAGCTGTTTATCTGTCAGGTTGGGTTCTGGGCTGCCCCCTCTCCTGGATCATCTTGGTTCCCCCATTAAAATGCGGGGCCTATTTCCCCCCTGTAACACTCCCCTCCAGTGGCTGGTGCCTCTGCCCGCCGATATGTGGGTGGCTCTTGGTGTCTGGGGCTGTGGTATGTGCCCGCTCACCCTGGTGGTGTGCCCTTGGGGTTCTGGTCTCTTTGTCCATGGCCGGATCTGCTCCGGTGTAGCGGGTTGCCGCCGGGGCCTGTGGGCCTGTCGCTGCGGCCCCCTGGGGCTTTTGCATCGTGGCTGCCAGGGGTCACTCTTGGGGGGGATCCAGTTGTCCCTGCGGGGGGCTCCCGGGGCTCTGTGTTTGGGGAGCCGTTGGGTGTCTGTGGCTCCGAGCTTCCTCATGCCATCCGCATGTCCTGGGGGATGGATGTGTGGGCCCCCACACTTACTATCAAATATTCTAATGAAGAAACCTTATAGACACACAAACACACACACACACACACACACACACACACACACACACACACAGGTGTCTTGATTCAGGTGTTTGTCAGATACACTCTCAGTTGGGCTGCGGTTGCCACTAAAAGCATCTTGTACTACCTTGTAGTGTGTACTTTCCATTGAAGTTATAACTGTTATTAGATATGCATATGCTGTTTGTTGTTGTGGATTCTCTGTTTTGTTTTCTCTTTCCACAGGTCTCGAGACAGACTTCTTTTTTTCTCTCTCCTCTACTTCTATCTCCTTTTTTCTCTTTAAACCTTTCCTCCATGTTTCTCTCCTCCCCTTTCCCTTTTTTCTTCTTTTTTCCAAAGTGAGAGTACTGATTGAAACTCAGATGTTTGAGAGCAGCAGCAGTCAAAAGTCTGTCCACTTTTTTATTTCAATAAGGAAGTCTAACCTTTGAGTCGCTCTTTTAAAAATAAGTGTGATGACAGCGACTGTGACAAAAATATGGCAGTGTATTTACATGAATTCAAAACTATGAATCATATTTACTGGATTTTTTTATTTTATTTTTTTTTTTCTTACATGCCTCTTTTTTAGTCTACTTGTGGCTTCTTAAACTATAGGTTAAAAACTTTGGCATTTTCTCTCAGAGCTTTATTCACCTGAGGACTAAGAAAGCCTTCATTCTCCACACATTATTAAATGAGCTTCAATGTGCTTTAACGTTGCGCCCCTCCTGGCCAATCAGGGTGCTGCATCAGTTCCGACACCACCCCCCAGCGGCCGCACAGGCGCACTGAGCTCTCAACTGCCATTTTGTGGCAGAAGCTACTCTGCCAAAGCGGGTGAGGAATTAAAACTAACTGCGAAGAAGCGTGTAGTTTATTCCGAGCTGGTTAAACTTTTTAGCACTGCCACTCTGCTTTCAGGCGGGAACACAGAGAGGAGAAACACTCAGAAACAGGTAAAGTACCACTACTTTTCTGACAAGGGGGGGAGTTTGCAGGATCTTTAACCGGCCTCTAGGTGTCACGATGGGGCTCTGGGTCCTGGCAACTCGTGGAAGGGTGTTTGTCTCCCTCTATCGTTTTTAAAAAATCTGTGGAAATATGGTAAAACGCCTGTGGATGTCATAACTGTATACACGATCAAATCTATTCTCTATGTAGTTGTATTTTTTCAGCTCGAGAAAGCGGATAATTTGTCGAGTTCATTAGAGAGTTCAGGCCAGGGCGTCCATTTTCTCGCCTCTTTGTCTCCCAGCTGTACAGCTCTTCGACGACGTTGAAGTCAGTGTGTTATTTGGAGGTACAGATTCGCCGCTACTGCAAAAGGGCTATTTCCCTCACGATATATCCTCTGGTCACCTCAAGTGTCTAAAAGAGGATTACCAGACACTGATTTAGTTATTCTACAGTGATTACAGATTAAACACTTTAAAACACACTCGGTGGTTTTTTTATCCTTATTCTTATCGTTTTTGTTGAAACAAGAAAAGGTAATGCATGTCTTCTATGTTATATATCTAATCAGTGGAATTAGCAAAGAATAAATCTGTCATGGTTAAGCATTGCTAAGGTGAACAAAGGTTCATCCATCACAAATTAGACATTTAGTTTTTCTTGATGATTATAAAACAGTTTAGTTCAGGACTTCTTGGAAGGCTGTGTACATGCCAAATCAATATCAGATCACCCTTTGAGGGATTATTTTTTAACAAATACACTTGAGCTTTAAAAAAAAACAAAAAACTAAATTGTGTTTTAAAAAATCTGTAGGCGGTGCAGAGTGAGTCTGTTAAGCTTTAAAGCTGCAGTATGTAACTTTTATAGAAAACAAAGTTTACATATTTGTAAAAATTGTCATTATGTTCTGACAGTATAATATAAAACAGATAATCTGTGAAAAAAAATCAAGCTCCTACGCCTTCTCCCAGTGCTCCCAGTACTAACTGCAGAAATACACCTATCTGTCAGAAACAGCCAATCAGAGCCAGGAGGAGGGTCTTAGTGCTGTCAATCACACCATAGCCCGCTGCTCATGGTGGTTAGCATGGCCACCGATGATGGCGGATTAACAGTTTTCCAAACCGAACAGTTCAGAAAGGTAAATTGTTTTTTCACCATTACTTATTCTCATTCTCATTCGCAGCGTGTGAACGAGGGTGATTGACAGCACTGATACCTTCATCCTGGCTCTGATTGGTTGTTTTAGGTCGGGAGCGATGCATTTCTTCAGAGGGTAATAGTAGCTCAAGGAAGAGGTGGAAGAGCTCGATCTTTTCACAGATTATTTGTCTCGTACCATACTGTCACGTCATGTTGACAGTTTTAACAAATTTGGGGGATTTTTTTTTTTTTTTGTAAAAGTTATATACTGCAGCTTTAACCACCCCAGTTAGTCCAGTTCATAAAAGCAAGGAAATGACCGAATCAGACGCTAACTTCGGTGTCTGTAGTTGCTATTAGCATGTCGTGTTAGCTCAGGATGAAGGCCCTCCTCGCCCTGCTGAGTCTGAAAATGTGCAGAAACTCCCAGTCAGCCAAAAACATTTTAATTTGATCGAACATGTCATTTTAAAATGGACCAATGTTGAAGTTACGCCCAGTTTCGAACGCTTCCGACGGCAGCATCCGCTCACGGTGAGATCCGAGCGGAACACGGAATGACGACGCTCTCCCTGCTGGAGAATCCTCCCACTGTTACTTCGATGGATTATACATCTTAGCGTTTCCTAAAATCTCCCATCTTCCTGCACCGAGTCTTGGAGCCCTGGTTGTTCTCTGCCCATTTGTGGCGAGCGCTGTCTGCCTTGGTTGCTAACGCACCAGCCGCCCGCCTGTCTCTTATTCTGAGCCCACCTAGAGCCTCATGGCCACAGATACATATTACAGCAGAGAGCTCCCTCTACGACTCGGCTAGGAGAGCTACAAAAATACCGCTGTGTAAAAGCAGCAGTTGGAGGCAACAGCTGTCCCAGCTTGGACCAGTGTACTTTTGGTCTACATTTCTACCTTGAATCACATCAGTGTGAAGGCCCAAGCAGAACCTGCCCAGCCTCCAGCTCTAATACAACATCGACACAGACGACCATAGAAGCTGATCATTTAGATCAACTCACAACATGTTTTAATATTTTATGGCTCTACTGCAGCTGATGTGTTATAGATTGGTGTTTATTAAAATCAGACACATATATGGTTTTTGTTCATGCTTAGAATGAATACTATGTGTTTGTATATTTTGTGCCTTGTATTTTTTTTTTTTTTTTTTTTTTTTTTTTTTTTAGTTTTCTGAGGTCTGACCTGCCACTTTGTTTTTCTTTAGATGCGTTGGTGCCAGCAACTTTCTCCTCATCTCAGCCTGTTTATAGAGAATTTAATGAAAGGTTTATTCTACACTGAACCTATCAGGCACCTCAGGAAGAAAACCAAACACAGCCGGAAACCCAAATGAGTTTCACCATGAATCTGAACTCTTGATGTTGTCGATCAAAGTTTGAATTAATCTTAAATGCAACTCGAAGACAATTCTTGCTTCGTCTACAGGTTCTGGTTCAGATTCAGCAGATTTTTCTGCCTCAGCAAAAAAAAAAAAAAAAAAAAAAAAATTAAAAAAACCCTTTTGGAAAAGCCTCTGTTTTACCTTCCTAGGATTTCTGTTGATGTAGAAAATCATTTGTGAAGGCAGAGGAATACAGTGAAGACCAGATATTTACATACACCAAATTAAGACGTCCACCTTTTTTTCCCTCATTGTCTGAAGTTAAATCAGACCAAACTCATGTTTCAGATCAGGTAGAATGACCAAAATTATTTCTATTTTCTAAATGAGAGAAAAGTTAGTGAGAAATTTTTTAGAGATTTTTACTTTTTTTGAATTCAGAAGTTTACATACATTTGGTCAGTATCAGGGATAATTGTCTTTTTAACTGGATGTCTCAGGTCAAACCTTTTGGGTTTTCTTCCACAAGCTTCTGATAAGTTCACTGACACATTAGCGCTAAGTGGAGGTTCGCCTGTGGATGTGTTTTAAGTAGGGGTGCACCAATTACAGTTTTCTGGCCTATCACAGATATTTAAAAACCTGACCAGCTGATTCCGATCTTGGCCAAAGCTGATTTTTTTATTTTATTTTATTTTTCCCATCTGAAAAGTCACTAAATATAGCGACAAAGTGGCTAAGTTGGCAACAGTGGGGTGACTATTGTTAACTGTGCATGACGTGACCTGGTGGCAGGTCTGTCAGTCAGCCCTCTCTCGTGGCAGAGCAAAAATGGCTGATTTCCAGACCTTTGTGGAGGTCGATAAGATTGGTGGATAAAATCAGTTTCACACATTCCAGACAAGTGTTCACCTGGCAGCTACCAAACCCAGACTCATCCATTGGATTACCAGATGGGGAAGTGGGATTTATTTCTCCAGAGAACATGTGTCCACTACTCCAGTGTCCAGTGGCAGTGTGTTTTACACCGCTGCATCCAACGCTTTGCATTGCAGTTGGTGATGTAAGGCTTGGATTCTGCTGTTAAGAGAATCCCTCTATTGAAGCGCTCTAATTGAGCATGTGTTCTTTAGCTAATTTGAAGGCCTGTGGCTGTTGACTCTGCAGAGAGTTGGTGACCTCTGTTCACCATTCTGCTCAACCTCTGCTGACCCCCCCACCCCGGGACTTTATGTGGCTCAGATGTTGTCGTTCCAAATCGTATCCATCCATCCATAGTCTAGACCTGCTCATCGTTGCAGGTTATGCCTACCTCCAGCTGTTATTGGGCATAAGGTGGGGTAGACCCTGGACCTGTTACCTGTCCATTAGGATTACCATGACTACACTGAAGAATAAAGTTTTTTGCTCTGATGAGACCAAAATGGAGTTTTATGACCATCAGACAAGACACTATGATTGGAGGACATCAAACACTGCACACACCATCCCCACTGTGAAGCATGGTGGTGGCAGCATCATGCTGTGGAGATCCTTCTCCCTTTAAGAGCCCTAGAAGGCTCTTAAAGGGAGAAGGTAAAATAAATGCTGCTAAACTTAGAGAAATCCTGGAGGACAGTAAGTTTCCATCTGCAGGAGAACTACGGCTTCAGAGAAGATTTATTTTCCAGCAAGACGACGAGCCGAAGCCTCCAGCTAAAGCGACACAGAGATGGTCTAAAGACAACAAGGCGGAGGTTCTGGAGTGGCCTAGTCAAAGCCACAAATGCTCTATCAGACCGAGGTCTGATAGAGCATTTGTGGCTGGAGTTGAACAGGGCTGTTCACAGCTGCTCCTCATGAAGCCTGACGGTTTGAACAGTTGAGCAGGAAGAATGGAGGAAAAGTGCAGCGTCCAGATGAGCAGCCTGACTGAGACCTGTCCACACAGACTCCCTGCTGGGAAAAATAAATACTGACTTGAATATTTATGCTGTCACTTATTTCATATTACATATTTTTATTTGTCATTATTTTTGCAGAAGTTAGTTTTTAGTTTGACATTAAAAGGATTTTAATGTCATTTTAAAAGATCAAAAAGGCCAAATTTTCTTGATCGTGATTAATTTGTAAAAGCAACAAAAGGGTAAGACATCCAAGCGGGTGACTCTTTTTTTACTGGTACTGAATGTGAGCAAATGCACATGAGACCAGTAGACTCCCAACAAATACAGATGAAATCCTCCAGCAGCTGTTTAAACGCTGCCTATTCTCGACACTCTCATATTTTTCTGAGAGGTGCTTCATAAATAAGTCTGACTTCCTGAGACAGTGAAGACGGCAAGACTCACCTGTTCTGGAAGGATGGATAAAGGATTATTTTAGTTTTCCTTGTAGTCATGGAAACATTTTCTCATATATGTGGACAGGATAAACTAGTAGTTATGAGTTCGGAGTAAGCAGACCTGGTCAGAACCTGCTGCTCAGAGCTGACAGTGATGCTGTTTTCAGGAACAGATGAACACCATGACTCGCCCCCCCAAAGAGAGGGAAAAAAAAACAATATCAATGTTCTTTTTTGGTGTTTTTAGCAACTTGTCTTTCAACAATTTTCAAGTGGTTTTTCTTTTTTCACTGTTTTAGTTGTTGCCAGTCATGGATGGGGGGTCAACAGAAGCTGTAGGGGAGGTCGACGCCCCCCCTAAAGACTTCCCATCCATTCAGGCTGTTCACAGCCAGGAGGCCATGGTGGTGGACCTCCTCCAGCAAGCAGCAGAGGCTGGGGGCGTGGTGCAGGGACAGACTGCAGTTGTCCTGGAGCAAGGTTCTGTCTGGACTCCTCCTGCCTTTATTCTGTCATGAGGATCGTTGATGTTCCTGCCGCGGCTTAGAACGGACCTGCTCTCCGTTGTCTTTCAGGTCATGTAGAAGGAATGGTAGCTGCTGGCCAATCCCACCAGGCACTGCTGGAAGCTGGGGTGGGGGTGAGTGTTCAGCGCGGAGAAGTTGAAATGATGGTCATGGACTCCCTGGACCCCACCCTGATGCAGATGAAGACTGAGGTAGCAGCAGTCTTTCCACAGAAGACATTTTATGCCTTTTTTCTTATGCCTTGTTTGTTTTTTAAATCTGATGTTTGTTTACACTGAAGGTATCAGAGAACCTTCTACAAAAACCCCAATAACTGTGTTGAACTTCCAGGTGATCGATGCTGCAGTGGGGGGGTCATCAGCCACCATGGGAGTGGTCGCAGGAGCAGCTCATCAGGCTGCTGTGGCAACCGTGGACCAGACTCAGATCATCACCCTACAGGTGGCCGTTCAGTCTCAGTCGGTAACCTTCCTGTTACCTGGAGAAGCGCTGAGCTCCATCTTGTCTCTGGCTTCAGGTGGTCAACATGGAGGAACAAGCTGCCTTGGGCCTGGGGGAGCTGCAGCTGGTCCAGGTGCCGGTTTCTGCCTCCACAGTGGACGCTCTGCAGCAAGGCACGTTTGTGGACACCACCACAATGCCGAAGGCCGGAGACCCTGTCATCTGTCACACACTTCCACTGCCTGAGGGCTTTCAGGTACACACACATTCACACTCTCAACAAAGGCACCAATGTGGAACTGCAATGGATAATAAGAATCTGCTCAGTTTGCTCCTTCTATATATAACATCTGAAGTATCAGTTGTAGTCCATAGAACCCTCCCTCTATAACTGGGTCTGCATCCATCAGGCTCTTTCTGCAGATTCCTGGTTTTCCTTCAGGTCTCATCTGACCAGTTGCTTTTTATTCCAAGCTCAAACAGAACAAGATGTGCTGATTGAAATGGCAGATTTGAATCTGGCAGGAACATGAAAGAATTACAAGATTATTTCCATGTATGTGTCAAAGCATATTTCCCTTAACTTGATCTGATTTGGATTAAACTCATGAGATGAACATCAAAGTACAGACTGTTGGTTGATGTTTTTATGGTCAGAAAATGGTGGAAATTCTTCAGATTTTGATTAACTTAATACAAAAGAAAAAAAATCAGATTATTTTAGGATTATTCCTGCCAATCAGAGCCAGTCCAGGGATCACTGGCTGATTCCCAGCTCTGGCAGATTGAATGGTGCATCTGTTGAAAACCTTATTTAATTGTATGGAAAAGCCAAGGACCACCTCAGATCAGGGTCTTTAGGTCAGACTCTGAGAAATCAAAGGCTGAAGGACAAGCCTGTCAATTTAAGGATGTGATCAGTGTCTATAGTTATTCACAGAAATGGCTGCAATTTTACTTGCTACAATGTTTTCTAGGTAGTCAAGGTTGGTGCTAATGGGGAGGTGGAGACTGTGGAGCAAGAAGAGGGAGTAGAAGCCCACCCTGAGGAGGAGGATGAGGAGGATGAAGAGGTTGGACAGCAGCTGTTGGAAGAAGGAGAGGAGGCTGTTCAGGCTCCAAATGATCATCAAACCTGGGCAAAAGACCCAGACTATCAGCCTCCATCTGGTGTGGTCAAAAAGGCCAAGAAGGTAACAGCGATCCCACCCTAAAGGACCAAAAATGTCTCTGTCTCCCAACTAAACCTGATGCTTGTTCAGGGTAAGAAGAGCCGTCTGCGGTACGCTGACGGAGACAAGGACATGGACGTCAGCGTCTATGACTTTGAAGAGGAGCAGCAGGAGGGCCTCCTGTCTGAGGTCAATGCAGAGAAAGTAGTTGGCAACATGAAGCCACCAAAGCCGACAAAGATCAAGAAGAAAGGTGCAAAAACTTTTCAACAGCGTTTTCAGTTACCTGACTGTAAGGCTAAGGTTTCCTTCTTCTTCATTCAGTTGTGCTGTGGTAATGAAGTTGAGTTTGCGTAGGATGGGTTGTCGTTCACAGATGTGCTGCAGATGCAGAGTTGAATATTCACTGATCGCTTTGGGAAGATGCTGGTACTGAAGCACATGTGGATGTGATTGTCCCGTAGGAGTAAAGAAGACGTTCCAGTGCGAGCTGTGCAGTTACACGTGTCCCCGCCGCTCCAACCTGGACCGGCACATGAAGAGCCATACCGATGAGAGGCCTCACAAATGTCACCTGTGTGGAAGAGCCTTCAGGACGGTGACGTTGCTGCGAAACCATCTGAACACACACACAGGTGATCTCTGAGCTCTGTCGCTTTCCGAAATCAGTTCTGTTAACTGATATGAACTGCGATGTTTATGTGTCAACCAAGGAGCATCCTGTCCCTCCATCCCCGTTTCACACTGTCCAACACTTGGTGGATGGAAGTCCTCTAGTCACAGCTTTAACACCACAGTTGCTGCTAGCTTCACCAGCTCTACTTGTTCTATATCTTAGCTTTCATTGGACAGCCTATAATGCAACACTGGCAACAGAGGCATTGCTTCTTTTAAAAAACCTAATTGATTTATTGTATTAAATGTTAGAGTGCTGATGGATTTTAATACTCAAATAGAAAACAGTTGAACTTCCATGCAGGAATGAGCTGTTCTCCAGCATCACACAGCTGGAGATTACAGCAGCATCCTGACCTCCCCACATGAAACAGAGGCTCAGTTGTTTACTGTTGTGGTTGAACTGGATTTAACCATCTGGTATCTGATCATAATAAACTGGTTTACCTGTTGAAGAGAACATTTCAAACAAAAGAAATCTGCCAGACCCCACAACCCATCATAAGACACATAAAATATGTTATTAAGTATACTTGGTTCCTACTCATCTGCAGCGTTGCACTGCAGTCTAAGAGAATGCGCTCCAGAGAAGAGGAGTCAGATCCACTGCCTCCACAGCCAAACTTGTGTTGTTCAGCTGTAGGTCAGGTGCTCGAGAAGGAGAAGCTGGACATAGCTCTGTCTGGCCTACCTCCTGACTCAGGAGCACCTCATCTCACTAGGCCACTTAGTGAGATGCTGGTTCAGATGCTCATTGAAACCCCAGTAGAATGTTGGGCCATGGCTGGTTTTTTTGGCTTTATGAACCTACAGTGAAGACGTTCAGGGCGTCATTTTTCTGATTAGTCATTTTGATCAGTGTAGCTCCTTTCCTCATGACATTTCCCATGAATATCTATCCACTGTGTCTGTTGTAGAGGTGCTCTATTGTCATAGAGGTCAGAGGTCACAACCATGGTTGAAAGCATCCTGTGCCTCAGTGTGATAGTGTGGTATGGGAGCTGCACAGCACAGGAGAGGAAAGAATTAGCACAGAACTGGACTCTGTTTATGCTGCTCGAGTCCAGAAAAGGGCCAGGCGCATAGCAGCTGGTCCCACCCACCCGTCCAATGAACTGGTTGTCCCGCTTCCAACAAGGAAACGGTACAGGAGCATTAAATCCAGAACAAATAGACTTTGAAGGGATCCATGATTAGTTGTAATATTAGATGTTATTTCAGAAACATTTATTTCAGATGTAAAAACAATACAGTAAAAATACTGTGGGCTGTTCAGTTTTTATAAAATTAAGTATTGTCACACGGACGTCGCCATGTTGTTTACGCTGCAATACATTCTGGGTAGATGACGTATGCCAGGACCTACAAGCTAGCTCGTCTAGCCAGAACAGTAATTTTTGCACAATAAGTAACATTCAGTCCTTTAAATTTGAACCGGAACGTGTTGAAACAGAAGGCAATGGAGAAATGATAATGGAAATGAAGATGAGAAAGCCAAACGGAGGAAGAGGAGAGATTCGGCTGAAAAAGCTGGTGTTTGTGCTGTAGCTGCTTGGAAATGCTAATCCGACAGTTTACTGCGATGAGCTCCACTTTCTAACTCAAGCTGTTTATGGTTAGCATTGGGATCAAAACATTTTCTCAAATATATTAGAATGTTGTGTTACAAAGACTTAAAGATGCTTCATTGTCACTTTAAATATCCATTCATTATCTTCTGATTTGTTTTGATTTCCCATTAGCTCCAGCTAATAGCGTTAGCTCTAGCTAATATAGTGAACAGTAGTCTAGATTACAAGATGATTACACCTGTTAGTATCAACATATATCTCGTGTTTAACAGTAAATGAAAACTTCGAGGCCGTTGCCTCCATCAGACATATTGTGGACTGCCCTTGTCAGCCTCCACCACCTCGACTTCTTGTGTTTTCAACCTCGACTCCACTTGGTCCTACCTGCTTCATCGGCCCGGCAAGCATTGCGTAGGTGAAAAAATGGCGACCTCCGTAGGTTAAAAATATGAAATATACATTTTTTTTGAAGTAAGTATGAGTTTTTACTTGTCTCAAACAACAACACGTTTAGGTTAATGGGGAAAATGACAACATATTTAAGTTTATTTGTATAGCACATTTCAGCAGCAAGGCAGTTCAAAGTGCATCACATCATAAAAACGTCAATCAAGTATACAGCAAAATCATCAAAATCATCTAGCAAAATTATCTAGCAAATCATTGGGAAAATATCAGTGCATCAAAATCATAGGGATCATCAAGCAACTATAGTTCAAAAATATTGATCAATGATCCACTTACTTTATTTAACTAATTTACACTCAAACTTCCACCCTTTGGAGAACCAAGCTTATTTTACCCAGATTTGTTTGCAGATTTATGGTCCAGACTGCTAATCAAAGGCAGCTCTAAACAGGTGGGTTTTCTGCCCCTAGATTTAGGCCAACATATTCAACTCGTCATGGATCCCTTTAAAACAGCTTCTTTCCCAAAGCTGTGAAGGGAATTGACTTCCTATAGTCAGACCATAGACTGCTCAGGCACATGCTGCACTTTATGTAAATACTATATGCTGCATTGTCATTCACATGTTTTTTTATATATAAAGTTGTCCTCTAAGGATGCCTATTCTCTTTCTTAAGTGTAAGAAGTGAATTTCTGTCTGCGTTCCATGTGTGCATCCAGAGCCGAGTGTCTCAACAAAAACTTTCACATGATCTCATAATGACAAGGAAGATTCTTGATCCTTGATTTGGCTACAGGCTCACAGCAGAAAGTTGTCCACAAAAGTTTTCCGATATGGAAAACTTGCCGTTCCCCAGGTAGAGTCCGGCCTTGACTGCTCACCAGTCAGCATACAAATGACCACTGCTGATTATTAAAAGTTCATCTTTAAGCAACAAGTATAACTAAGTCTAATAACTGGTTTTAACATGTAAGAAAACCCTTTATTTCTAAAGCATCAATTCACAATTCATTTGTGAGCACTTTACAAAAAAAAATAATTTTGATCCTATCACACATGTATTCCATCTGGTCCTAGTTATTAAACAGTGGATCAAGTTCAGCATCTTGTCATTGACTTGTAGCAATCAGTCCTCCTGGATGAGCATGTAGCGACGGTGGAGAGGAAAAACTCCTCTTTAACAGCATGAAACCTCCAGCAGAACCAGAACCTGGCTCAGTACAAGCAGCCATCTGCTGCGACCGACTGGGGGTTGAGAAGACAAGACAGAGCAGAGACACAAAAAGAAACAGATGAACTGATCCAGGAGTACTTTCTATGTTAGAGATAAGTAAAAAGTTAATAGCAGGAGACACTCAAACACAGACACATTCACAGCAGTGTTAGTAACAGTGTGTTAAATCAGGTATTGGCTTGGCACTAGGAAGTTTTTCTTATTTCTGCCACCTAGTGGTAGCAATGACACATTACAGTCATAGGACATAAAGCTCAAACAATCTTTGTTTAAACTCAGAAATCGTCACTTTAATGAGTATTCCAGGTTTTGACATTCACTGTCTTATTTTTATTTACTGACACCTGAAACTAGTCAGCCTCTAAAAATGTCTGGCCAACTCAAAGTAATGGTGCTGAACACGTGTAGCCCACATAAATAAAGTGGTGCTCAGCCCTGACTGGTCCTTTCTTCCGTCCTGCCTCCTCGAGCGTCAGGTTTGCCCTATAAAAACTGATGGGAACAGGAAGCTCTTCTCTGAGTCCTCATCTCAGACTGATAACACTCGTTTTCTGTTGGTTAACTCTCTTCAGTCATGGCTGCTTTTCTGACATGACTTCCTCATGTTGTTTGGCTGTTGGCTGCTTTTGCATGTTTATTACAATAAATTCATTTGATCTGAAGGTGCCTCAAACAACATGTCCTCTAACTGGTAGTAATATTGTCGGAAGACTGTTGTTTTAATACTCAGCCATGTTTTCCGCATTCATTTTACTGATGCAGGGACTCGACCACACAAGTGCACAGACTGCGACATGGCTTTTGTGACCAGCGGAGAACTTGTGCGTCATCGTCGCTACAAACACACACATGAGAAACCGTTCAAATGCTCCATGTGTGACTACGCCAGTGTAGAGGTAGGACAAGCTCCTGTCTGCAGCACATGTGTTGTTGAGGAAAATAAATACACACTGTGTGTGTATGTTTTGTAGGTGAGCAAACTGAAGCGGCATATTCGCTCCCACACTGGGGAGCGTCCCTTCCAGTGCAGTCTGTGCAGCTACGCTAGCAGAGACACATACAAGCTGAAGAGACACATGAGGACACACTCGGGTAAATCTGACACACTGAAACATCTGGAAGGTTTTTTAGTTGTTGCCATGGTGAAACATAGTTTTCTTTCTTCTTTTCTAATAATAAAGAAATATTTTGTCTAAATGAAGAATATTATAAAGTCCTCCCTTGTTTATTATATGTTAACCACAAGCAATATTGTAGCAAATCTGTACTCATTTCCCTTAGTTGATGGTACTGAATAGTAAACCTGCTCATTGTTGTTGTCAGGAGAAAAACCTTATGAGTGCTACATCTGCCACGCCCGATTCACCCAGAGTGGAACCATGAAGATGCACATTTTGCAGAAACACACAGAAAATGTGGCCAAGTTCCACTGTCCACACTGTGACACAGTCATCGCACGCAAGAGTGACCTGGGTAAGAGAGCCCAGCGTGAGGGAATCCCATCAGTTCTCTTTCTTCCCTGTGGTTACGCTCCCGTCTGTCTGTCTGCGCAGGGGTTCATCTGCGGAAGCAGCACTCGTTTATTGAGACTGGAAAGAAGTGTCGATATTGTGATGCTGTTTTCCATGAGCGCTACGCTCTAATCCAGCATCAAAAATCCCACAAGAATGAGAAGAGGTTCAAGTGTGACCTGTGTGACTACTGTTGCCGCCAGGTTGGTCTGCACACAGCTGTCTGATTTCTGGAGCTAAAACACCAGCATGTCTGTTTAACTAAAAACAATCAGCATCATCTTAAATCCACTGAATGATCAGCAGGTACCTTCTGCATTTGGTTTTCATACAGAGCTAGAAGGTTGAAAGCTGGAGCAACAGAAATTCAAAACAGCAGCTGTGTTCATTTCCATTTAGTTTCATTCACCTGTAGTGGGGCTGCACAATATTAGAAATATTACCATGACCAATAACAGTTGCAATATGTGCTTATTTTCTATTGCTATTTTTTTAGCATTTTGGACAAAATGTCATTTTGTCATTTTTGTCATTTGTGTCAACTGTGAACATCAGACTCTGTCCAACAGGCTGAAGATGACATTAACATGTGAAATGCAAGTTCAGAACACTTTGAATATATTAGCCAACAATTATTGCACTCCAAGCAGTCCTTTGTGATATGAATATAGAGCACACTAATATTGTGATGACAATATTATATATTTGTGATATATTGTGCATCCCTACACTTGTTGTTTAGTTTTTGCTACATTTAGTCGACTTAAGCACCTCTTAAAGAAAATGATTTCATTTCATGTACATAAAAATATTCTTCTTCTAGGATGGAATAAAGTTGTGTTCTGTTTCAAAATCACAGATTAACCTTTAGCTTTTGAATCAACTTTATTGTGTGAATGCTGTAGGCATTCACACTCTTGAGATCCTGTTTCTCAGTATTATTATTATTATTATTATTGTTGTTGTGTGAATGCTGTAGGCATATATTCCTAAAGACAACCAGCAAATGGCTTCAAGGGTCCAGAAAGCTGACTTGCATCATTAAAGTAGATCATTCTGGTGATCAAGTGGAGATCACTTCATGGAGTGTGAAGATACCCTCTTAAACTGTACGAGACTAAAAATACAAGGGCTTGGCTACCAACAGCTGAAGTAGCTGAGCTCACATAAACATTAGCTGCTGCTAGCAGAAAAATGTGAGGATGGTTGTATCAAAACTACCAGACATAGAAAATGTAATCTGAAATTATTTACAATTGCTAGATGTTTCATTATAATCGCAAATCAAAGCGTGCAGGTTTAACTTCTTACTTCTGAGGGAAGACCACCAGGATGCTCCTCTGTCTTGCCTCTTGGTTTGCCTGTGTCTCCCAGCCAACGCACCATTTACGCATGAATCTGGGAGCTCTCTGGAAGAGTGAAACGTGTCTCAAAAACCTCGTGCACTTTTTACCTGATATGTTTGTAGCCGTCATTTTCTCTGTGTATCAGGCGATTCATGTGTACATATTTAACAAATTGTATGCATAGGAGCCTTTCTGAATTCGTAATTATCAGCTTGTGTGTGGAGTTTTATTTTGTATTCATAATTAATATTTGTATGTTTTTGTTTTTTTGTTTGCAAATGTGTTAAAAAACAAACAAATACCTGAAGTTACACACAAAATATTTTTTATGGTTTACAAATCATGTTTTACTCATACAAGTACCCAAAAATAAGCAGAGACAGGCTGACACAGATTACATATCAAGTATTACACACAGATATTTTGAGTCAATTTTCTCTCCATATGTTAACCATTTTTGCCATAAATTTTGTCTGTTCTAAACTCCCAAATCTGTTTATTGCTAAAACGGCTCAGATTGAAAACTTGCAAATTCAGGCATGTTTTTACAATGTCACAGCTCAAAGATAGAAAAAGGTACACACCTGAAACACGGCATGATTGTTCACTGCTCCTCCCCGATACCTACGGTGAAAGAATCATATCGATAGCCCTTATAGTTTCCAAGTTAGAGGACATCGTTTGAGACCTAGTAGAGACGATTTTCAGCATTAATCATTTTATGCCTTTTAATATTATATTTTCAAAACTTTGAGTTGTTCAGGAACATTCCTCGATCCTTTCTGATAAAAACGGTCCATGGATGATGTCGATAGCCTTTATGGTTCTCAAGATACTGAGATTTGTTCGAAGGCATTTCTTCCTGTTTAAAAGCCTGTCATTCTAACAGTCAGAAGTGGGATGCTTTCGGTAGACTGTAACAGTGACACAGCTGCCAGTCCATTAATAGCTCTTGTTACTATAGTAACAGGCCAGTGTCATTCCCAACAGTGATTATCCTGGGATAAGTGTTGTAGATTAGCCGACAGTAGCACTGACTTTAACAGAAGTTTCAAAAAAGAAGTTGGTTTTACGGAGAGACCTCGAGGATACGCTGCCACTTCTGTTGGGGGTCCCGTCATGTAGATAGGGAGAGGAAGGTGATGGAACTGGATGACCTCTGTCGGGCTGACTCAGGATCTACTGAGCTTGGCTCAGTCCTTCTGACCTCCACTGTCCTAACTGTTCCCTCTTCTCTTCCACACAGACAGCAGGAACACTTGGAACATGAGTTATCATGGGGCAGCCCTTAGGCAGTGCTTAGACATTAGCCTGGTTTCCATCAACATTTTTTTATATGTTTTTTGAAGTATCTCATTAGAAACGGTTGATGGAAAAGGCAAAATTTGAAAAAACAACCTCAATTTTGCAAAAAAAGGTTTTACGCTCTCTTGAGGAGGTTTCTTTTGCTTTTTCCGAAAAAGGGAATATGGAAATACGTTTGCCGATTAAGTTCTGATGTAGTGAACTTTCGTATCCACTGGTGGAGTCTAACCCTCCAGCATGGAGGGGAGGAGTGTCAGCCCAGGTACTCCAGGCTGGGATGGGAGGGGTGGATCGCTGAGATGTCTGCTCCATACTAGTTTGCAACCTCTCCATCTTGTTTGTTACAGCCATGCGTGGCGTCAACACCTGGTTGATTCGCTCCAGACCAGTAGAAGGAAATTGACCTAATTCACATTTTCCTTTTTTTTTTTTTTTTTTTTTTGTGACATGTCATTAGTTTGCTTAAAATTTGCAAGACAATCAGATGGAAACACAGCTAATGAGAGGAAGGTTTGAAGCTGTCTGTTAGCATCAGCTCAAGCAAACGCAGTCACAGCATTTCTGCTGTGGTTGTCAGGGCTAGCCTATGGAAAACGAATCCTTCTCTGTTTCTGCTGAGTTTTAGAAGTCCGCTGTAACGCTGCTGTTTTCCAGGAGCGCCACATGGTGATGCACCGTCGGACCCACACAGGAGAGAAGCCGTTTGCATGCAGCCAGTGTGAAAAGACCTTCAGGCAGAAGCAGCTCCTGGACATGCACTTCAAACGCTACCATGACCCCAACTTTGTTCCCACGGCTTTCGTTTGCCCCAAGTGTAGCAAGACGTTCACACGCAGGGTGAGGACCCCTTCCTGACCCCCTCCTGGTGTCCTTCAGCAGCTGAAGCTGAAGAGCACTCTGATGACGTGGGTTCTTGTTTTCTAGAACACCATGGCTCGTCATTCTGAGAACTGTAGCGGGGAAGTGGAGGAGTTTGAGAACGGAGCAGTTACCTCAAAGAAAGGGAGGAGAGGAAGAAAGAGGAAGATGAGGAGCAGGAGGGATGAAGATGATAGTGGTGAGTAGTTTTTAGGCTGCATGCAAGAAGCAGTGTGACAGTATGTTTACTTACCTCATTCCTGTCTGTCCTTCAGAAGATGATATCCCTGAACAAGACGAGGGTGAAGAGGAGGGTGAGGATGAAGCAGCACTGCTGCAAGAGGAGGAGGAGGAAGAGGAGGACCTGGAAGGCCTGGAACTGGATCAGGCCCCTGCTGTTATCCCAGTTATGGCTCCTGATGAGCCTCCGGTGAAGAGGAAACGAGGCCGACCCCCAAAAAACCCCAAACCTCAGACCCCCAGCAAGTCTGGGACCACTACTTCTGGTGAGCAGCATCTACTGGAATGACTGATGGGAATGATGTCAGCAACATGGAAGCATCTGGACTGGGCCGTATTCTGATCCCAGATCAGCTAGGATGAGCTGCCAGAGAGGCCCATTCTAGGCCCTGCAGGTCTTTGTCTCCCCTGCTGGGACTCACAAGTTTTCACAGTTGCTATGGCTACCAGCGGTAAGGGTAATATTTAGGGCAGTTGTAAACGATTATTTTAGTAATCCAGTAATCTATCAATTATTCTGACAATTAATCGAGTAATCGAATAAAACATTGTCCCGTTCTGAAGCAGCTGCTTAAGCTCGTGAAAGAGAAGATGCCAGTGAAAAGCAGCTCAGTTCATTTGTTGATGAGAAAACATTTTATTACTTAAAATGCAAAATGATTCAAACGTCACTTTCTGTCTCAAGTTTGAAATATGAAAAAACTTTTTGTAAATGTAAAAATAGATGAGAAATAAAACATTTCACATTAGGTCTTAAATATTAAAAAGCAAACTTAAGTTGTGGTTTTAGTAAAACTGATATTTATATTTCATTTTCAGTCTCAAGGTTGAAGTATGAAAAAACAGTTTTTTGTTTTTTTTTTGTTTTTGTTTTTTGTTTTTTTTATAAAATAGATATTTGTAATTTATTTATTATTGTATTTTGCTGAACCTAAACAGAGAAACACATGTTGTGAAATGTTCCACATTCTCCATCTGTGGCTAAAAGTAACATACAGTCAAATGGCAAAACGTTGTATTGCAGTCAAAAAGTTAGGAGTTTGATTCCATCTTCCTCCCCTGCCACATGTCAGTGTGCCTCTGAGCAAGGCATCTAACCCCAAGTTGCCTCCTAATCTGTGTCGCTGTGTGAATGTGTGGCCTTTACTGGCCTGTATGACTGGTTGTTTTTAAAACACACCATGTGCTGATGTGTGTGTGTGTGTTTGGGTTGTTTTTCAGTTGCTGCCACCATTCAGGTGGAGGACGAGCTAACGGGTGCAGTGGAGAACATCATAGTGAAGAAGGAGGAGGGTGCTGCAACGACTCCTTTGAAGCCGGGCGGGGGCCTGACGGTGGAAGGAGGGGTGGAGACGGTGGAGCTGACTGTGAACGAGGACGCAGCTGCAGCTGCAGCCGCCGCTAATGGAGATCTGACACCAGAGATGATCCTGAGCATGATGGACCGCTGAGGACAATCAGCAGAAGATGGAGGCTTCACCTCCACCCCCACCTGCTTCAGCTCCTGTCCTGATCCAAGCTCAGACCTTTCTCCATTGAATGAATCTGCATGTTTTTTGCTAATTCGTCCTACTCAAAGCCACATCCTGTCTGTCTGAACCCACACACCTTTCAGTTCATGTGCACACAAATCCAATGTGTGTATGTGTGCACATTAACTTCTGAAAACATCATGTGACAGAACTTCAGATTTCTGTTGCTCTAACTGTGTTTCTACTCGTCCAATCAGAGCAGTGTGTGGGATTGCAGCCTGCCTGTAACACCTGGCTGCTTCTGAGGACCGCCATCTTGTTTTGACCCTGAGGAACAGAATTTTCCAACACAGCTGGAAGGAGGACCCCACATCTGGATCAGCAGTTCACTGAGACTCTGATAATAAATAATGTGGTTCATAGGAACCAGGGACCTCCTCTCTGTGGTCAGACTGAAACTATGGCTGCTCTGCATCACTTCCTGCTCTGACTTCCCTCTCAGAAGGTGGGGGGGGGGGGCTTTCTAACATATCAATGCTTTTCCAGTCATTTGAACAGTTTTTGTCTCTGATTGTCTTCAGCTTCACACACAAAGTGAAACCCAAGGTTTATTGTTCCTTCATTAGATTTTGTCTTTATTCTCACCATCTACCAGTAGCTTGTTGCTGAATGTTAGATCTTTAGGTCTTAGTTCCTCTGCGCAGGATGGGGTGGTGTAACCTGGAATTCCCTGCTTCCTTCCTCCTCCATGCTTAGATCTCCTACTTCTGTGTCCACCAGTGCAGCTCGCTCAGACCAGGTTGGACACACTCACTGGTTTTTAGAGCTTTATTGGACAACTTGAATCAGAGCATTTCACTCAGCGGTACAGTTTTCACTCCTGTGTACTGGGTTGTGAAGCATTTACTCCAAACTGGAGGAAGAAACAAAGTAAAAAGAAAGGAGAACATGATTTAAAACCAGGAGGTTTCAGAAACCATTGGAACAAACGTCTCCCAACCCTCACATAGTCTTAGGTTTTCCTCTCTGGATGATGACCGCACTCAGCTTTGTTTACCTGCTGGTGTGCTCGGCGCCGTCCTCATTGAACGGGAGTCCAACTGTTCGTGTCAACATGAGTCCTGGTGCTCATCTGGAGTCCTGGTGCTCCTCAGTGGGCATGGACAGCAGAGTGGGGGGAGTATGAATGGATGTGAACTCCTATCAGTCACATGCAGAGACAGTTTTCAGGAGCATCTTACCCGGAACTTTAATGTTATTTGAAGTTGATGTTTTTCCTGAACTAAGTGATGACATCATGTGTGGACAGCTCTTCCTCGCCATGCTCCGCAGCGTGAAGGCTGGGTTACCAGGTAACCAGGAACTGCACGGTGGTGCTTGTGAACATTCCTGGTGGTTTTGACCTTTGATGCTGCAGCTCTGCTCCAGCCTCAGCTCCTCATCAGACCAGCTGACCTGGACCTGAACCCGTCTACTGGCTTCCAAGTACAGAAATGTTTCAACCTTCCTGGAAGAAAACATTTCCATGCTAATTTTGATTGTGCTTTTAAAAACTAACCTTCCTTCATTTCCTTATTGAGTGGGTGAACATCTTTGTGATGCTCTGACTGGATCCTGGCAATCACTTGTGATTTCCAGCTAAAGATCAACCCAAACTAAACCAGATGAGCCAGTTTGCCATTTTCTGTCTGTCATTTTATTGTTTTATATATCTTATTTTCTAGTTGCCACTTCACTTTCTCTTTTGATTTGTTTGCTATGGTTCCTTCTGGACTGCAGGACCTGTCTAGGTGGTGACGCCCTGTTTGAGGAGTTTTCATGTTTTTCAAAGGTTGTTTGCTATGAGCTGTTTGCTGATTGGTAAGCTGCCATGTTGAGATGAGGCCTGATTGGATGTGCTTGCATGTCAGATTCACAGCAAATCTGAGTCCTAAATCTCTGCTAATATCAGCATCTGCTCCATTTTCTGGTTCTTTAAATCCGTACAGATATCATTACTGTCCTGCAGCTGTTTACTTCCTGCTGGCTCTCTAACCTGTTTCCCCTCAGTATTCTGCTGTAAACTGAGTTCGGCTCCTGTAAACTGATATCTCATCTGCTGGATTACTGTTGGACATGTGTACCCAGCTCTGCTTTGTCTGATCATGTTCTTGGCGGAGAAACTGAACATAACCCAACCAGAAAACGTTGACCATGCCATGTCTTAAGCTACCACTCTGTACAGATAGTACTGAACAATAAAATCACTGTAATGGACGTCTGACTGTTGCGCACTTCTTTCCCATCATGCCTTTATTGCTCAGATTAGGGAAACTTGACCTTAGGATGATCAGTGTCATATTTAGAATCTAAAGAACCAAAGTTCTACACAGCTTTGAGTGAACGAAACCAGAAGCAAAACCAACAGCGGTTAGCAAAAGTGCTCTTTCTGTTTTCCAGCTTAAAGCTGCAGTATGTAACTTTTTCAAAAATATGCTTTTTCCATATTTGTTAAAACTGTCACCAATGTCGTTTCAGTTTGGTTTGAGACAGATAATCTGTGAAAAGATTGAGCTCTTCTACCTCCTCCCTGAGCTGCTATTGCCGTCTGAAGAAATGCACCGCTCCCGACCAAAAAACAACCAATCAGAGCCAGGAGGAGGGGCTTAGCGCTGTCAGTCACTCTCATTTTACTCACTGCTAAATGTCCTAAAGGTGGAAAAACAACTTCTGTTCCAAGAAAACTATTTGTCATTATCAGTGGCCATGCTAACTAGCCTAGCCTCTGCGAGCTGCAGCGTAGCAGAGAGCCGGAAGGGGGGACGGGATGAACAGCTCTAAGACCCGCCTCCTGGCTCTGATTGGTTATTTCTAGATGGCACTAGGAGGAGCTCGATTTTTCTCAGGTTATGTCTCATATCAGTTTGAAGAAAAATGTAGAAAAAATATTTTTCTACATTTATTTTATATTAATACATTTATTTAATATTTTTGAATAATAACAATAGGACTGCAATTAACGATTGTTTTAGTAAGCAATTATTTGGATTTAAAAAATGGCTGCAGATTTTTCTTTGAACCACTTAAGCTTTTTCTATACAGAAATGCATTAAAAGATGCAAATAAACAAATAGTTAAGTTCCTCTTTTAAATAAGAAAATAATTTTATTGCCTAAAATGCAATAACTGCATTCCTTTGGTGAACACTTGACCATTTGTAGCAAAGGATGAATCTGCAGCTAGAAATTACAAACGTGAAAACCTGAGCTTTTCACATGTTTGTAATTTTCTGCTTGACTTAACATCAATACAGTGTAGAACTGATCTGGTGATTAATTTTGGAATAAACTATTAATAATTGGACAGCAAACGGTGCTTAAAAGGAGATTTTTTTTTTCTTTTTACTGAATGTGAACTAGGTGAAGCTAAAACTGCCACTAGAGGGGTCCGAGGCTGAACAGATTTACAGACAAAGAAGGTTTTGTTTTATCTAAAACACAAAATGTAGGTAGTTTTTGTTCAGGTTTGGTCAAATTACTGAGTGTGTTCTTTCAACAAAACATCTTTTTTGAGTCTTTATACTCCAGTTAATGATTAATCAATTACTGAATTAGTTGACAACTATTTCAATAATAGATTCATCACAATGAATTATTTCAGCCTTAATTAATAACGTTTGTAATAATATCTACCCACTTAGGAGTTGATGCTGTCGTCTACCTGCTGCAAGGAGCTCATTTACGCCTGGATGGTGGATGAAGTACTGTTAGAATCACCTTTGATTCTCCGGAGCTTTGAACACCGTTCAGTCTCTGCTGCAGGTAACCGATGGTAACAGCTCCGTGATCTCCTGGATGACTGACCAGCTGACAGGCAGTCCACAGTTGGGTCGTCTGGACAGGGTTCTGTCTGATGTGGAGGTCAGTGATACGGGAGCTCAGCAGGGGTCCAGGCTGTTTCCTTTTCTCCTCACCTGATCCACCACTGACCTCCAGTGCAGCACCCAGTCAGGCCACCTGCAGAAGCTCTGGGATGACTCGGCTGTTGCAGGGTGAAGAGGAGGGCAAGATTCTAGATCTTCTACCCTATAGATTAGGGTGGAGGACTATGTGAATGTGCTGACTGACAACACACTGGAAATCTAACACTGAAGCTGTGTTCAGGAAAGGACTGAGCAGACTCTGCTTCTTGAGAAAGCTAAGATCTTCTTCTATCAGCCTTTTGTCTCCAGCATTATCATGTTCACAGCTGTTTGTTGGGGGAGCAGAGCCAGAGACACCCACAGACTGAACCAGATCATCAGGAGAGCTGCTCTGTGATTGGTCTCAGGCTGGAAACAATTGAGACTGTGGTGGAGGGGAGGACACTGCGGACAAGTTGGACCACCTCCTGCACCACACCCTGGCCATACAGAGGAGCGCCTTCTCCAACGGAAACCTTTCCTGCCACCTGCCATCACCCTGTACAATAACTCGCTAATCATTGCTGTTACTGCTTATCCATTTGCACAAAATATGTATATACATTTTTTAGATAACACTATTTTAATGTATATAAATGTACATTTTATTTTGTATTTATGTTGAGTATATTGTCTGTTTTCTGTAGGTCATGCTGCTGCTGTCCAATAATCTCCCAATTCTGGGATCAATAAAGTCCATCTTATCTTTAAATAGAAAAGGCAGTTTTCAAATGATGACACTACTTATTAAGGGCAAAAGGTTATCTGACCCAAGCTGAACCTGTGTGAAAATATGCAGTAACTGCCTCTAAAAGTAATAACTGGTTTTCCCTCTTTGCAAGATCATCTTAATTCAGCCTCACTGGAGGGTTTTCCAGATCCAAGGAACAGTCCAGCAGGAGAGAGGAAGCTGCTTTTAGCTCAAGAACTCTGCAGTTAGAATTCATTCATCCATGAACGGAGCTGAAATATATGAATGTACATTGTGGCATGATCCAGTTCACAGGCCATGAAAGAAACGGAGATGCTAATTGTAAGTAAAAGGGGGGGAAAAAAAAACTATTTATTTGTTTATTTCAATCAGAACTTGGCACTCGAAGTGTTCTAGGTTGTGTAGATCGGTAAAATCAGTGTGCCAGCTGGTGGCAGAATGATGTCAGGAGATTGATGGTTTGTGCAGAAATTGAACACTAACTGAAAGCCAAGTTTATTTGTCCAAGGCAGTTTAAAGTGCTCCACATGATAAAATCATAACACAATAACCAGTTATGTTGAGAACAGCAAACAAGCAACAAACATTCCACTTTGTCAAATGTCATCATCAAAATCATTAAAGACGTTTTTGGACGCTTCTCCAAAACGTCTTATTGTTTCATGACCTTGCAACTGTGCTTTGGATCATTGTCCTGCTGCATAACCAAAGAGTGATTAAGCTTATGGTCCTGTACTGATAGCTGGACATTCTCCTGCAGGATTTTGTGATAGAGAGCAAAATACATGAATCCATCAAGTATGGCAAGTCAGCCACATCTTGAGGAAGCAAAGCAGCCCTAAACTCTCACATCACCACCACCATGTTAGTCAGTATATTGGTCTTTTTCTGAAATGCTGATTTAGTCTTAGGTCAGACGTAACATGCAACAAACATGTGAGTGAGGCTAACAGACCTTTCAATGCTGTACCGGGTTGTTTTATGATCCCCTGGTTAATTCATCGATGTTTTCCTCACACACCGGTCAAAGAAAAAAAAAAATAAATAAATAAATAAATAAATAAATTATATATATGCATTCTCTGCACAGAACCACTGAGTTCCAGCTGGCTCCAACTCTGGATGGATTCAAGTTGACAAACTAAATTACACCCTTCTTATAAATGAAAAATTCTGTACTTTAAACATGTGTGGATCTTATTTCTGTTACTCTGCGATCCAAAGAAGCTTCCTTCCTTCATCTTTTTATTGTGTTCTATACCTGTTTCTAAGAAAGTGCACATTTCCTGATTGCGGTTTACTGCTCGCAAAATGGAACAGGATGTGTGTCTAAGTTCATGAGCAAAAAGTGTCTGCGTGATGAGCAAAATGTGAAGTGTGTTTGTCTTGATGCATGGTGAGAAACAGAAAGCAGCTCTTCTTCAGATGGCTGTCTCAAGCAGAAAGCAGATGTGCTGTCCTCCAGTCTTCTGCAAGTACTGGATTGTTCTTGCAGTCTGATCTTATTCACACATTATCTGGACGTACATGCTGGTGATCTCAGATAAACACCCACGCTTTCTGCGCTTTGGACTACCTATGTGGCTCAAGAGAGAATCTTGGACGTTTCTGCTTGAGTTCATCACATCTCAGAGGTTGACAGCATGGACTCCATCTCTCAGACCTTACAAGGTAAGATCTCAAACTACAGTCATTATTGTTTTTCATCAGTGTGAAGCAGGCTACAGACTGGATGGAAAATACTCGTGGTTTTCTCTGTGTACAACCAAGCATGCCCTTACTCCTCAGATTTTACATCACTGGGGTCAAAACCAATGTTGAGCAGATGACAATCTCAGGCTTTGCAGTGTAGACATTGAAGAAATGTCTATGTAATCATGTTTGGAGTTATTTCAGCTACAAGCACAAAAATGATTCATGTGAGTAAAAGAAAGTTTGTGAAGTAGGAAAGGTTCTGCCTATGTGGAAAATATGCATACATGATATATTACTCATGGCGATAACCATACACCCAAGCGTCAGTTGAACTTCAGAGTTGAGTCAGGCTTTGGTATTTTATTGAAGGGGGATTGCTGCTAAGTGCCTCTAGCTAACAGCTGTGGTTCCACCTCAACAATGACAGCAACTGCCTGAAGAAAACCTTACTCTGTGTGGTTGGTGAAAAATGTCAGGACTCCTGAGACCACAGGGACCAAATAATTAGTTTGTTTCTTATGATTATTTCATTAGACTACCGTCAGCAGGAGTCTTTCTTAAAGATATATCACAGGGAGACGGGTGCTACTGTGAAGGAATGCTGAGTCAGTTTTGTGTGTGTGTGTGTGTGTGTGTGTGTGTGTGTCTATTTGTGCCATTCTAAATATCAGTCAGTTCTGACTGAAGAATTTTATTTTTCTGAGTCAAAGCATACATCAAAATACACAAAAAAAACCTAAAAACAGGTTCTGCATTTTTTTCCCCCATTTGAACAGTTTTTCAGTAGTATTTTACAGAAGAAATGTTACATTATATATTGAAAAGGTTAAGTTACATTTATTAAATACATATCAAACTTTATAGCATGGTCTCAATAATTTTACATCACAAAACCTGCTAATATATGCCGTCGGGGTGTAAACTTCTGAGAGCTTGTGTATACAGTATTTGATTAGACTCACATTGTCTTGAATAATTTCTTGCCTTGCTCCAGCTGACAATGAATTTATAGAGGATTTTGCTTAAGTACTACAGTAATGTTAGCATGTTAGCTCTTTATTTTGACATGACTTGTTGATAATTTGCCTCACAACATGTGAACTGTGTGGTTCTAGTTCAGTTTTGTGCTGACAACACAAAAAATATTCTCCTGCTTCATAAACTTAGAGCTTTGGTTTGAACATCTTTAAATACTATAACTTCTGAGCACAGCTCTCTTCTACACTGAGCGCTGTCTGTGGATGCCTGACGACAACAGGCAGAGCAGGTCACATGACACAGACAGGGGATGCAGCAGTCAATACAGTCTATTTTACCATAAAAACCATCAGAAAAGGTATTAAAAAAACCAAAGATTTTTAGAGAAAATCCACAGTTTTGAATAAACAAAATAATGTTAACAACCAGTAATATATCCATGCGCATAAAAACAGGGTATGATTTTTAAAATTGGTTGCACAAAACATAGTTGTGCAATTTTTAGGGACGGCAGCTGTCAAAAATCAGGCAGTAGATCAACAACAGATATAAGGTAAAGTAAGTGACTATTAGTACCATATTTGTGTTGTGGACAAGAGAAACTCACATCCATTTAACATGTAAAGAAAATTAAATACATACATGAATAGATAAATAAACACAAAACTATGACATGTAATTCAAGTACTTAGAACCTCAGACATCAAGGCTGGACATGGAAAGAAAAGAAACATGGCTCCAGAATCTGAGACCAAATGAAAATAATAATACTGCAATGATCAATTAAAACCTGTTTAAGAACAAAACTGCAGCCTGGACACAACTGTTTGGATTGTTTTTATTTAATACTGGAAATCATATTTCTAAGAGCAGACTGAGGGAGTATTATCGCTTCGAATAAATGATGGGTGCTATGACAGCAGATAGAGCTGGTCAGCTACTGCAGCTCTCAGTTGTACAGCAACTCCAGCCCCACCTGAGCTTACCTGAGCAATTACCCAGCTGGTTCAATAAGTTTGTCTTCTTCACGGGCAGCTTTCCAAACCATGACACTAAATACAAAGTGTCATGGTAGATTTCTGCCTGTTTTTGTCTGCCTGTGGCTCTTCATAGTTTTGTTCAGTTTGGAAAAGGGGCAACCTCTGTAGACAGTATAGATGCTGGTGTCCCTTCCTGCACACATTCTCACATAGTTTTTTTAAACTTAATTTGGAGTCTCTAAATGTCCCAATGTCTTTGTAAGATTGCACTTGTTCAGTGGTTTCTCCATGAATTATGATTGACTCTATAGAATTGGTGGCTTTTCTTAAAATTCTTTCTCCTTTTTTTTGAGGTGTTGATTTGCTGATGTAAGTCTTCACATCACTTGATGAAACAATCAATGGCTGAACCATGACGTCTCCCATTGGCTTGAAGCAGATTGGTCATTACAGAATCCCTAGGATCCTTACAGTGTTTATTATAGTTCTGGTACATAATCCTATACAATAAACATGTTTTGACTTTGGGTACATGAATGTTTTTTTCCCTGGAGCTTAACTTCTCAGACCCTTTACGTCTTCCAGGCTGTTTGTCCATCAACGGGCTGTTAATGTAAATGATGTCCCCTGATAATGAACATTTCCTCCCCACCTACAGGAGTGCCACTTTGATGTTCAGACAAGAATGGGTTTAAAAACAACAAAATCAAGCCAAAAACAGCATTAATCTTGAATTGTTTCATAGCGGGTGTGATAGAAAAGCCAGATAAGCATGTAAACCAAATGAAAATGTGTAAGTAGAATGAATTTTAAATGAACTGCGCCAACCCCAATTCCAAACTGTGGGAGGAAAGAAAAAACATTTCCTAACCAGATTACAATCTAAAGACATAATTTCTGATAATGTCATAGCAATTAAGTTCTAAAACTGAATTAATATTACTTCTAACACAGAAGAAGTTTGTAATCATTCACACATTTTGGTAATCAAAGCCTGAGAGATGTCTTTAGAAACGGTAACCACACAAACACATGCAGTTGCAACAGATGGTCAACATTCTAATTTTACCAGGTAAAATCTTTTAAAATGGCTTTGATGATAGTCTTGTTCTTTTTCTCTCTGTATCCATGGAGACAATAAAACTTCCTTTACTTCCACTGCAATGGTTGGACTTCATCAGTGTGTTTAAATGCGAACTCTGTAAAATAACGGGATTGTGGAAGGCTGGGTTTAAATGAGGTGATACAGAACTCTGGTCAGGTAATTTAAAGTTAACAGAAAATACGAACTACAAAGGAATATAAGCTGGGAGATGACTGAGATAAAATCCCCAGGGTATCAAAACCAAGAAAAATGATTTGCATGCTCCCAGTACAAAGTTCCACTTTAAGTTCAGAGTCCATCCAAAAAGCTACCTTCCTTCCAGAGCCATTTTGAGGGTAGATTTCTGCCTGCTTTTGTCTGACTTGGCCCAGGTTCCTGCAGTGGAAACACAGGTGGGACATAAGTACCCCAGAAAACTACCCTGGTTCCTGAAAAAGGTCCTGCAGAGGAAACACACCTAAAATGAAGAACAAGAGTGAGAGCACACAGCCTTGTGGTGAACCAGTTGAAGAGAACACTTTGTCAGATAAAAGCTCATTAAAGTCAGACTGTCAGTATTCTAGAAATGTTAAAATCCTGCCCGTAAGATCAGAACTTGGGTTAAACTGTTATTTTTTTTCAACTTTTCAATTTTTTAAAAAAAATTCCTTTATTTTTAAAGTGTTCTAAAAGCCATTTGATTAAACCATTTGGTTGAACTATGTTCAAAGCAGAGAAAAAGTCAATAAATTAGAACCAGGTGTGACCCCAGTTGCTTTGGCAGCAAGGTTGAGGTGGGGTACTGGTATAGGGTGCTATTATTAAAGATGAGCTGGTTGGACCTTTTTGGGTTGAAGATGAGCAGTGAAACAGGAAGAAATCTGCATATTTCAAAAGGACAATGATTGCTATGCAGGACAATGCTCCATCACATGCATTAAAGTACTCCTCCGCATGGCTAACCAATAAAGGCATAATAGATAAAAAAAAAAAAAAACTGATGGCATGGCCCCCTTCCTCACCTGACCTGAACCCAACTGAGAAGTTGCGAGCAGTACTTAAACAAGAGCTTTACAGTGAAGGAAAACAGTCCACCTCTCTGAACAGTGTCTGGGAGGCTGTGGTTGCTGCTGCACAAAAAGTTGATCGTCAACAAATCAAGAAACTGACTGACTCCATGAATGGAAGGCTGATCACAGAAGGGTGGCTATATTGGTCAGTGATTTTTAAAAAATTAAATTTCAGAAATGTTCATTGGAAAGTTCTTTTGAGTTGTTTGTTTCTAATTCTCACTTAACAGATGAAAATAAAAAAGTGAGATGGGAAAATATGTGTTTTTCATTTAGTTGCACACTAATTCTGCATAATAATAGTTGCCCAATACCTCACTTTAAATTTCTAAGATATTCATGTTTGAGGTTTATCAACATTTTGGATTAATTGAGAGCTCTGTAGTTGGTGATTAATTAGAATAATCCTCAAAAAATAAGACTTGCCCACAGTGCATTTTTTGAAATCTCGATAAAAACAATAGTTTTTTTTAAGGTATTTCAGGTTGAAACCACTGGTCTGGAATTATTTAATACAGCACCAATTCACAACACGTCATCTCAAGGCAATTTATAAAAAAAAAAAAAAAAAAAAAAAAAGTCATGCAGAATTTCTAATCGATTAGAAATCAAGTGAAACCAGTTCTTGTGAACGGGATTTTAATAGTTGTATTGTGTGGGAGAATTCCTTTAGACTTTTAGGATAATTCTGACTGTCTCTCAGTTTGCTAATCACCTTTTGTATTTATAAACAGCTATAAAAACAGTTACATTGCCAACAGGGCTGGCCCCAATTGCCAAAATCAGTTTCTGGATCCATTTAAAGTACAAGTTGTGCTGTTGTCTTGGTTTGAGTGACAGCAATAGATTTCTTGCTGGACCAGAATATTGAATGCCATTTTTTTCTCCAGTTTATATTACATTTTTCTTTACAGATCTCTGGTTTTTTACCTGTTTTATTTTTTTGTTCAATAAAACATTCCAAATGATTGCGTAGAAGTCAACTGGACTTCTTCGTTTGTTCCTCTCATCCAAAAGGCATATTTAGAAGAGAAGAAGCAGTCATATCAGATTAGGATAATCCTAGCTGTAATAAGATCTACTTTATTCCAATCTTCATCATTTCCACCACTGAACCCAGCCCAGGTCTTAAGAACATCATCTGATAAGTTTCAACGTTTTGAACAAGCTTTTCTGTGAAGTTACTTCACCAAAACCTTCACAGCGGATTTTTATAGTGACATTTCTCAGCACACAGGATTCTTACAGTATTTACAGAATTGTGTTGAAATCCTGATAAAAGAGGAGTCAAAATGAATTGTCATTTAAAGCTATTTGTTCAACATTCACCAACTCCCATAAAGACTTGAATAACTACAACAGTGGAAAGAGGACGTGGGCTGTCACAGTGGGCAGAGTGCAGTTAGAGTCAACTGTGAAAATGCCCTCTTCTCTTTTCAGTCACTGACACTGAGGGGTTGCTACAATATTTCATGATTCACTAAACTGTAAAATAGTTTTCTTTGGGAAATTTGACTCTTTTGAATATTTGGGAATTGAGATAAAAGGCTATAAACAAACTTTGATACTAACTCTATGCAAAACCCCAAAATATGTGGAAAATGTTTTTATTGACTTTAATGAGCTTTTATCTGTTATATGTATTGATTATGACTGCTTAATAATTGTAGGAGATTTTAACATCCATGCTGACAAGCCCAAAGACAGAGGCACAAAAAAGCTGTGTGATATACTTGATAACTTTGGTTTGACTCAACATATCAAACAAACAACGCACATTCAAGGACACACTCTGGACTTGATTGTCAATAAGGGTGTAAACATTTCCAAGATCTCTGTAATTGATGTCACCCTGTCAGATCACTTCACTGTTATCTTTGTAAGTACAGTCTCCATTGACTCATTTAGTAAAAGAGTTGTTATAACAAAATGTTCTTTTACAGACAACATAGCTGAAACTTTTAATCAAATCTACTCCTTGACATCAATTCTATTGTGTAACCCAGTAGATGAGTTAGTGGATCATTTCCTTTCTAATATTTCAGACATCATCGATTCCGTTGCTCCTGTTAAAAGAAAGATTGTGTCTGGTAGGAAAAAAATCTCCATGGAGAAGCGTCCCAGTAGTGAGATGTGAAAGAAACCTTTGTTGTAGGGATGAACGTAAATGGTGTAAAACTCAACTTCACGAAATCTACAAAGAGAGACTGCAAAGACACTCACTCATCACTAAAATATGCAAGGGAAACGTTCTTTGTGGAACTCATAAACAAAAACATCAGCAATGTTTGTGCTTTATCACTGTTGAAAGACTCACAAATCCTCCTCTGATTTAACCACTTGAACTCCACTCTGCCAGGGCCTGCAATGAATTTGCCAACTTCTTTGTAGAGAAAATTCAAAAAATTAGAGGGTTAATCTGTACAACCACACCAAATACAATAATGATGCTACGCCCAAACATAAAAAATGCGGACAAAATGGTTACATTTCAACTACTCAACTATAGAATCTTAGAGGAAATTATAAATCAATTAATCTCCTCTTGATACTCTACTTACAGCCTTCCTTAAAAAAGTTCAGCCTGTCATTGCAACTGACCTGATCCAAATAGTAAATTCATTCCTCTCATCAGGTGTTTTCCCCCAGATTTTAAATACAACAGTTATTAAATCACTATTAAAAAAGACAAATCAGTATTGCAAAATTACAGGCCAATCTCTAACCTTCCATTTATCTGTAAAATTATTGAAAAAGCTGTGTTTCAATGGTTAAATAGCTTCTTAATAATGACCAACCGCTTTGACATCTTTCAGTCCGGGTTTCATGCTCACCACAGAACTGAGACTGTCCTCGTCAAAGTGTTCAATGACATCCGCATAAATACAGACTGTAGAAGAACCACAGTGCTGGTTTTGTTGGACCTCAGTGCAGCATTTGATACTGTTGACCATGAGATATTATTAAACCAATTGGAGAGCTGGGTTGGACTCGCTGGTACAGTACTCTGTTGGCTCGAATGCTACCTAAAGAACAGGGATTTCTTTGAGTCAGTAGGCAACTTCTCATCAGAAAGGACAAAAGTTACATGTGGGGTACCCCAAGGTTAAATCCTGGGACCCTTCCTATTTAATATCTACATGCTCCCACTAGCTCAAGTTCTGAGAAGAAATAACATTAGTTACCATAACTATGCAGATGATACACAGCCCTACATTACGATGTCACCAGGTGACTCTGAACCCATCCAAGCAATGAACAGATGCTTAGAACAAATCAGTGAATGGATGTGCCAAAACTTTCTCCAGCTGAACAGAAACAAAACTGAGGTTACTATCTTTGGACCTAAAGAGGAACGATCTAGAGTCAGCATTCTCCACAAATCTGGAACAAACTTCCAGAAAACTGCAAAACAGGTGCAACACTGAATTCCTTTAAATCAAGGCTAAGAATCCACCTCTTTAGAGTTGCTTTTGACCCATAATAACTGGAACACTGACCAATATAGTTGATATGTATTTATGTTTTTAATGATGGCACTTGATAAAATGTAATGTTTGTTACTGGTTTCACAACTGGTTTGATGTGTTTATGATATTTTTATGTTTTCATGATGTAAAGCACTTTGAATTACCTTGTTGCTGAAATGTGCTGTACAAATAAACTTGCCTTGACTTGGCTGAGTCAACAACTGCAGGATATAGCCAACAGCTACCTTATCAGAGCATAGATAAAATCCAGCAGTCAGTGTATCTAACATGGCGTGTTATGTGTGTCTGTGACTGTCCAAGCAGATCAGGTCTCTGAACTGCTGAAGCCTCACAGAGTCTGCCTAGTGACACCAGTTCTCCTGCACCAGTCAAACCAGTCATGTGGGAGATCAGGAAGCAAGTTTGTGGTAAGTAGGATAGAAATTCCATACTGAGTGCAAAAACGATTATATTTATTATGAATGAATTATAGTGAATATAAAGAAAGCTGCTGAGATTGTTTTGAACATATTTGAACATTTGTTCAAATGAGCAGTCCTGAAAAAAACCGGCATATTACAGTGAGAACGGCAAAGGATTGGTACCATGAGTTCGTATATGGCATATTTTATACTCATTTACTTTACATTATAAAGTGCTTCAGATTAAAAACAAAAAAGGCATGTAAAGGTAGTGAGAGATAAAACCATAAGATTTGTAGCATGAAATCTAATTCATAAGCTAGAAACTAAGTTGTTATTGTTGAAAAATACAATGAAAGCTATAGCTTTAGGCAAATGACTTTAAATATCAAAGGTTTTGTTAAAAAGAAATGTTTTTAGTTCTTTTTGAAAACTGTCGGTGGGTTGTTCAGCATTTAGGGAGTTAGGAAATACATTCCACAGACCTGGCGCCAAAGGAACATTTCCAGTAGTACTTAACTTTGACCTGGAAAGAAGCCAGTGATGCAGAGGGAGTGTATGTGGTGGATCGAGGGATGACTAGTTCTTCAAGGTAGAGGGGTGCTTTTCCCTACATGCACCAGTGAGCAAAGGTGGAAAAAGTACTTAAAATTTGTACTCAAGTACAATAACTGTTAGATTGCTTAAACTGTACTCAACTACAAGTAAAAGTACTGGTGTTAAAAAATACTTAAGTAAAAGTACAAAGTACTCAAAAACTACTCAGTGTATTAATTACGTTTTAACCAGTGGATGTTTTATTGCGATGTTAATAGCAGGCATTCAATTCAATTTACATGTATAAAATATCTACATTCAAAGCATATTTCTTTTCACTGTCACAAACTTTTCCATCTCTCTACGCAGGTAGATTTGTTTCAAAACATCCGCACTTCTATCCTCCTCAGTCAGCTCTGTTTACACCAGTGTGTTTCTGTAGGCTACTTCTACTGGCTTGAACAGGCAGCCTGTTGATTAATTCGAACACTACTGCCACCTAGTGACTGGAGGCTTGTTTACCAGTCAAACATGAATTAAACACAATAATGAAGTCCTACTTCTTGTGAATATTATTTCAAATTGTGGGTGTTCTCAGTAGCGACTTCTGATTTTAAAAGTAGTGAAGTAGATTACATGGTCTAAATTGTACTTAAGTATGAGTAAAATTACACACTTGAAAGAAACACTCATAAAAGTACAAGTACCCAGAAAAATCTACTTAATTACAGTAATGTGAGTATTTGTAATTTGTTACTTCCACCCCTGCCAGTGAGTGAGGAAGGAGACCCTGAATTCAACCCTTGGAGAGAGAGAAAGTCAGTGAAGGGAGTGAAGAACTGGTGGGCTGGGGTGGTATTTATACACTCTCTTCATGAAACTAGCTGCAGAGTTCAGAATTTATTGGAGTCTCCACAGAGGGAAAGACATCCTGATGGGCAGCATGTTTTAGTAGTGGAGTCTGGGGGACACAACAGCAAGGGAGAAGGTTTCAGTGTCTGGGAGGGTAAGATTGGGGTGAGTGAGTTTTACAATGTTTACGGAGGTGATAGCAGAGATCTCATTCTGAGGTGATTTTCAGTTTTAGAGTTATTTAGTTGTAGGATGCTTGCTCCATCAGAGGTGGATCTAAAAACTTTTACACGTGGGGGCAAGGGAGTGGCAAGAGGTCTTGGCAGGGTGGCAATTATCGACCTCAGTGAAGTATGTGAAAGTCCCTCTTATGTAAATAGAGTCAACAAACAGTCCACAAAACTCTAAAAAAAACTATCTGTTATTTCATAAAACAAAGACAAGTTTTAGGTACAAATGTCCTTTGTCAAATAGTTATTTTGTAATTAAGTTATTCATTTGTATTATTTTTTCAAATTTTTATTTAAAAAAAAAATTAAAATACCAGAATTTGTATGCAACTTTCTACTTTTGTCAGTCTGATGACATCATTTCTAAATATTAAATCTGGTGTTATGATTGAACAGTTACTCATTGCTTGAGCAGTCTCTTTTTTACGCTTGAGTCATTTCTTGGACGGGTACTTTTTATTTTTACTTCTGTGAAAATATGATGAAGTATTGCTGCTCCTACTGGAGAACAGATTTTAGCTACTCTACCTACCTCTGTCTGTCTGACTTGGCAGGTTCATTGAACCCACTGTTGTTGGAAATGGCCTTCTTCCAATAACTAAATCCATTTTATGACATAAATATATTAGCTTTGATAATGCAAATTGTCTACAGGCATAGCAATATGCTGCATCTGTAGAGATAGAATACTCAAGAATTGTACCACTCAGTGTGGAAACTTCTTTTTGCTGCTCTGTAAAGTGTTTTGGGGAATGTTTTTCAGTTGGACTGGATCCCCGCATCATCTTTGCATCCTGATATATCTAAAAACATATAGTGATATTTAAAATGATCTAATACAGTTTCACTGCATTTATGTAATATTTGGATTTTCTTCATATTTAATTTTAATATAATTACCGATAACGTGTATTGATTACATTTGTAAAGCCTGACATATCTAGCTTCATACTGTTAATGAAAATATGTTATTTTGTTGTAATATCTAATATCTCTGCACAGAATTTCTACAAGGAATAAACATATTAATTGGTCCAGCTGGAATATAGACTTGTGACTCAGTGCCTTCCTTTTATCCTTCATCAGCTTCCTCTGTATGTCTTCTTTCTCTCTCTCTCTCTCTCTCTCTCTCTCTCTCTCTCTCTCTCTCTCTGATTCTAACTTTCGCATCTTTACCTCTTACACTAACATCATTTTCTTAATCTTCACCAATTCTTTCACCTTTTGCTCTTCCAGTGGCCTTCTTCACCTTTGACCCTCGTGGTTTCTCTAACTAAAATTTTTTGCTTCTTCAGTTCTCATCTTCTCTTCTTCCTTCTCTCACCATAATCTTTGTCACCAAGCCAGGTTTTCTCTCTACTTTTAAATCCTTTTCATTGCTGTTTGCAATTTGCAAGCATCAAGATTTTTAGAATCGCTATCCTGTAAGAACCCTATAGTGAAATGAAATCAGACATAATGTAGCACATTCACACAATCAGTTAGATTTAGACATTTTGTTCTCATTGTTGCCTATTTCTTTTCCCAGGCTGTTTAGGGATGTTTCAGGGTTGAAGTTTCAGGGTCAGCAACAGGGTCGCCCCTGTTGCTGACCCTGAAACTTCAACCCTGAAACATCCCTAAACATTTTTGTATTTTAACTATTCTGTTCTTATGTTTATTGTAAACAAACGTAACTAGGAAAATATGCTAATACTCTTAAAGGAGCAGAATTATGTAAAATCAACTTTTTGAACTTTAAATCATGTTATAATGTTATTCCCTCATCAAAAACATATCTGGGGTGTTGGTTTGATTTTTTCATGCATGTTTCAGAAATTGATTAATCTACCGTGGCAACCATTTAGCTGTGCAAAATGCCCAGGTTGACCCATCTCCGCCTTCAAGACCCAGCTCCTCCTCAGAGCTGCAGTTTCTAAGCTTCCAACCTTCCGCTTCCACCTCACAGAACACCCCTACCCCGCAACTTCTCCACTCAGCTCCTTCAGACTAGTCAGCAGCAATTAGCAAACACCTGGTGGAACTGTGCATCTGCTGAGCTCATTATACGAGCTACTTCTCAGTGAAATGCTGATAAAAACATTGTTAAAGAGTTAATAGAGGAGCGATGTTGTGATGATTTCCTGAAGGCAGAGTTCCAGTAAGAACAGGAGTTTTAAAGGAGACAGAGGCCCAATTTCAAGGCGTTAAATTACGAAGTTAAAATTCTTTTCAGTCATATTT
This sequence comes from Anableps anableps, assembly GCA_014839685.1. Lineage (NCBI taxonomy): Eukaryota > Metazoa > Chordata > Actinopteri > Cyprinodontiformes > Anablepidae > Anableps > Anableps anableps. The sequence goes on from CM026073.1 coordinate 1,531,751, forward strand.
GTTATATACACCATTTTTGTAACAATTGAAGGTAATATAGTTACTTGATTATGCTATAATATGATTCTATGTGGCTGGAAAACATAATACTGCCCCTTTAAAAATCACACATGAGTCATTGTCGGCAAGCAAATAAGAGATGTATTAAACTGTGACTTTGTCCATCACCTTCAGCAGACAGTTCATTCATTACAAACCTAAATGGATTTTAACTTTGTGTGTTTAAACATCACCTGGAGAAAGTTGGGCGGCTGGGCTGCTCCACTCTGGTGGGCTGCAGACAGACTACCTCATCAATTTGCTTGTGACACAACAGCATGTGCTTCCATGAAGCAGGAGGCGGAGCAGGGCCATAACAATGTTTTTCAGGGTTCTAAGAATATACCTATAATTATACATTTTTGGTGAATAATTGTTTAATTAGAACGCTATTAAGAGGCATCTGGACAAAAGACATATTTAGTTTTGTTTTAGAATGATTTTAAGGACATTAAATATTGAGGGGGAGGGGCCACTAGGGCGAGGCAAGGCAAGGCTGTTCTACAGTTCTCTTCCTATAGATCCACCCCTGAGCTCCATCCATATCTTTATCTCCTCCAGAAAGAAGATGATTGGAGATGAAAGTGATGATGATGATGATGAGGAGGAGGAGGAGGAGGAGGAGCAGGAGGAGGAGGAGGGTCAAGCACAGTGTGGTTTTGACTTAATATCGTGTCATTAGCCCAGCAGTAAATTAAAAATCCTTGGCAGTTGATGACTAAATCAGCAGGGGATAGATGTTTAAGACTTTGGTGAAGCCATTTGAGGAGTGTCCCATGACTGACTGTATCAAATGCAGCAGATGTATTAACAAGGGGGGGATTGTTTGAGCTGTCTCTGTAACAAAGCCAAAGCAGACTGCAGTCTTCCAAAACCTTGTTTTGTTTGAGGAGTGTCCTGAAGAAGGTTGGTTGCTACTTTTTCCAGTATTTCAGATATAAGTGAGACATTGGAGACGAGCTTGTTATCTGGGTCATGAGCTGGTTTTTTTGAGCAGTGGTCCAGTTATTGCACTTTTTATCACAGGATGGAAATCATGACTCATGAGAGAGGTGATCAGGGCCTCAATGCAGAGATGTGTGTTTTTTATTGGAGTAGTTGGAAATGGATGGAAAGCACTGGTGGAGACTTTCCCCTTTTAATGGTGTCCACTGTCTCCTCCTGGGGAGCATTAAAAAGACAGCTAAAAGGAATAGAAATGGCAGACAGCTCATGTGTTGGTGGAACAGAATGGGATAAGGTTCAGAGACTGGAGATCTAACTGAGGCAGTAAATAAACTGAAATGTACCAAAGGCTCTAAGTATTTGAAGTCAAGGCTTAAGTTTCCTTCATGACCAAAAATGCTTTGGTCACCTTTACTTTTAAGTCTTATATTTGTGCACTGTGAGTGTAACTAAAGGGGCAACAGGAACATAAATTATTATTTATTTTTCCAAAGTTTTCCAAATTGTTTCATCATTATTTCTAATGCTCCTGCTCTTACCCCCCTGCTGTTACCCCCCTAATCTGTAACAACGGCCAGCATTTCTTCTCAGGACTTCACTCCTCTCAGCACTCAGCCTCCCCAACCTCCATCTTGTCCCTTTCACCACTTCAGGTGAGGAATAAGCTGCGAAAGATCAGGTCCAGATGGCATCAGCTCCAGGCTCCTGAGGTGCTGCACAGATCAACTATGTGGCATCATGTGATACATGTTTGACCTGAGCCTAAAGCTGGGGAAAGTACCTCAACTGTGGAAGATCTCCTATGTAGTACTGGTACCAAAGACCAAACATCTAAAGGACCTCAGTAGTTACAGACCTATAGCCCTGACCTCGCATCTGATGAAGACCCTCGAGAGGCTGGTCCTCAAACATCTACACCCCCTGGTGACATCTTCATTGGATCCGCTGCAGTTCACTTACCAGCCTGGCACTAGGGTGGATGATGCCATCATCTACCTCCTGCACTGAGCTCTGACCCACCTGGAAGCACTGTGAGGATCATGTTCCTTGATTTCTCCAGTGCTTTCCACACCATCCAGCCAAGACTTTTGAGGGTGCTGTCAGAGGCTGTCAGAAGTGGACCATCACATGTTCCAGTGGATACTGGACTACCTCACTGGCCGCCGACAGTATGTGAGGACACAGGGCTTTGTCTCCAACAGGCTGGTCTGCATTCCGGGGTCTCTCAGGAAACTGTGCTGGCACCATTCCTCTTCAAGTTGCAGACTTCTCCATCAACTCCCCACACTGCCATCTGCAAAAGTTTTCTGATGACTCTGCCATAGTCAGCCTCACCACAGGTGAGTACAGACAGTGGACTTTGGACTTTGTGGACTGGTGCCAGAGGAATCACCTCCTGATCAATGCTGCTAAAACCAAGGAACTGGTGGTGGATTTCCACAGATGCAGACCCACCTCACTGACACCAGTGAACATCCAGGGAGTGGACATTGAGATTATGGACTCTTATAAATGCCTGGGTAAATACCTGAACAACAACCTGGACTGGACTCATAACACTGATGCACTTTACAGGAAGAGTCAGAACAGACTCTACCTGCTAAGGAGGCTGAGGTCTTTTGCAGTGCAGGGATCGTCCTGAAGACCTTCTTTGACTCTGTAGTGACATCAGCCATCTTCTATGGGACTGTATGCTGGAGGAGGAGCTTATCTACAGCTGAGAGAAAGCAGTTAAATAAGCTCATCAGGAGGGCCAGCTCTGTACTAGAATGCACCCTTTGACCCATTGAAGATGGTGGGAGACAGAAGGACTCTGGCTAAAATAACATCACTGATGGAGAAAGTCTCTCGCCCCATGCATGAAGCATTTGCTGAACTGGAAAGCTCCTTCAGTGACAGACTGCTGCGTCCTAAGTGCACTAAGGAGCATTATAGAAGATCCTTCCTCCCAGCAGCTGTTAGACTCTATAACCATCATTGCTCCCAACAAAATCAATAAGTGTTTATATCCATGCTAGCATCTGTAAAACTTTACTGTTTTTCTATTGTCACTAATTGTAAATAGCTTTTATTTTTAATGCTCAGGGACATGGACATTTTGTACATTTTTAATTAACCAACTCAGTTGCACATTCCTCTGGACTGGAGTATTTTTCACAACTACTCAGTATTTATGTTGAGATTTTGCCTTACTGTACAGTATTTTTTTATTCTTTATTCTGTTTTTAATACATCTGTTTTTCTGTTATTGCCTGCCACTGCAACTTCGCTGCTGTTGCACAGAAATTTCCCCATTATGGAACAATAAAGGATATTCTATTCTATTTTTAGTTTTATATTAACAACAAAATGCCTGTGTGCTCATAATGCTTATAACTCCATGAATATGTGAGTGAACGGGAGGAGAAGGAAAAGAGTTACCTTTCTGATGCTCCCCGGGAGGAGACAGCAGCATGTTATAAAGATTTTCAGAACACATCAGTTCTTGTTGATATCTGTTTTAGCCATTTATCGTTATCTTATCTCAAATTAAGATAAAATGAGATTTTGAGCCAAATTATGTTAATTGATGATCCCTTTAAAATATTTAAAATTAGACACTGTTTTGATCTGGAACTGCAAATGTTATAATTGTTAAATGTAAATACTGCTATGATGTTCTACAGCCAACATATTCATACAGTTGGTGGAACAAAATGTTACTACAATGAGCTGAAATAGAGCATCTTAATCTTGTGGTTCTGGTGGTCCTCAGATCAATAAATCCACCATGTAAGATGTTTTTTAATCTTCAAGGTCACTTGGAAGTTTCTAACTTGAAATAAATCTATTGCTATTATATAGCCCCTGACCACAACAAGGCAAATGCAGAGGCAGGCAATGAATGGCAAGAACAAAAAACATTTAAAAAAAAACAAAAAAACAATACAATACAGTACTTGCTTTGCATTTTGTGGATCAGGAGATTGAGTTGTGGTGCAACCATCAGAAGATCCTGTAAAGTTTCAAAAAACTCTGTGCATTCATTTAATAAGGAGACGTGAGTCAGCTGGTTCCTCTCCAGACTTCTGCTCAAGGAATCAAATGCAGGTGGTACCTGTTCAGCCTAGGACCAGTTCCAGGCTGGAAAAGGGAATGCATTAACAGTCAAGTCTTAGTTTTATACCTTTTAATGACGTCAAACAAGATTAAAATGGTGTGTTAGTTCCATAGTTATTTTCCGCCCTAAATAGATATATCACTGACACACTGCATATAATCCATAGTCTGACATAATAGGTCCATGTTCTAAATAGATGACCGACGTCACTTTCAATATACATTGTCTGGGGACTGTTCAGAACAATATGCACTGAGAGAACCATATTCTGTCTGTGTGTGTGTGTGTGTGTGTGTGTGTGTGTGTGTGTGTGTGTGTGTGTGTATAGCTGAATAGCTGAATTCCCTCCCCAACAATAATTTAGCTCTGCAGAGGCCTGGAAACAAGCAATTTGATTTAGGTGTGTTGGAGCAGGAATGCGTCTAAAGGTTGCAGGATGCTAGCTTTCAAAGACTGGACTTGGGAAAGCCTTTTGTAGACCATTCCTTTCTGTTTCATCCAGATGTTTTTTGATGTCATCTAATCTATTTTTCATATTTCTGTCACAGGTGCTGAGTCTGTGGAGAGGCTATGTGGTCACGAACAAGCAGCCACTCAAGGTGAAGCAAAGCTCACAATAATCTCTGTTTTAACAATTTAGATTAACAAAGTGAAACAAAAACGGAATGTGATGAACTATACTTTGCATTTTAGAGTTTGTACATTAAAACTAAATTAGAGTTTAAGATTCTTTCAAATACTCAAAAGAATTTTAATACAAAAAACGTACTTACTAGTTTACAAACTTAATGTCATCCAATCTTATTGCCTCAGAGTGAAAGCAAAAAAACTGCAGGGGGCGAATGTTGCTCAGTGGGACAAGTGTTTTTTTAAATCTAAAAGTTGTGGGTTAATATCCAGCTTCCTCCATCAATATGTTGATATGTCCATGGGCAAGACACTTGCCTACCAATCTGTGCGTCGGTTTATGATTGAGTGAAAGTGCTTTGAGTGGTTGGTATGACTAGATATATATAAATTCAGCCCATTTACCAAAGACTTTTTACTTTATAAATGTAATTTTATCTATATTTATTAACTTCAGTCATTATCTTTTTTATAGTTTCTGAAATTTCATAAACATTCTTTTCAGTTTGAGTTTGATTTTTACTAATATGGCCCCAAATTTTCATCCAAAGACACTTTACAAACTGGTCCAACTCATGTGCAGCTCAGTTCATTCTATTATAATCCAAGCATATTACCAGATTCATATCCAGTTCAATACAGTGCAGTTTTATTGTAAGTTGCTTTGTAAAAGTCACTGATCTTGCAGCAATCCCTTGATAAATTATGGTTTAATTTAACATCTGGAAAACATTTCTAAATCATGCTTACCCAAAGATATTATTCAAGGACTTTTTATTGTCATACCATTTCACATTTGCATGTTTGTGGTACAAAATTCAAACTCAGATCCCAGTTCAAGGAGCCAAATAAATAAATAAATGTATATATAAATAAATAATTAAGTTAAAAGTGAGATGAGGCTGTATTTAGTGCATTAAGTGCAGCTCGAGTTCAGCAGTCTGACAGCTGCAGGGTAGAAACTGTTTCTGAGTCTGGTGGTCTTGCTCTGAATGCGTCTCAGCCGCCTGCCTGAGGGGAGTGGCTGAAACAGTCTTTGTGCAGGATGGGTGAAGTCCTTCATGATGCAGAGTGCCTTCCTCCCTGCATCGTAGAGACGCTGGTCGGCCTTCCTGACCAGACAGGAAGTGTTGGCACTCCAGGTGAGGTCACTGGATATATGCACACCCAGGTACCTGTAGCTGGAAACCACCTCCACAGCAGCTCCTCTGATGTACAGGGGAGGAAGGGAGTGCCGATTAGATGGTGTCAGCAGTGGAGTGGTTTTTCCTGTAGGCATACTAATGGGGGTCCACTGTGACATTGATGGAGTCCTTGATGTGGGTCATGACCAGCCTCTCAAAGCACTTCATGACTACCAAGGGTAAGGCTACAGGTCGGTAGTCATTTTGGCCTGTCACTGTGGAGCACTTGGGGAAGGGGACAATAGTAGCAGTCTTTAAGCAGGCAGGGACAGATGCCAGTGATAGTGAGGTGTTGAAGATGTCTGCCAACACCTCAGACAGGTGGTGTGCACAGTCCCTCAGTACCCACTCTGGGACGTTGTTATGGCCTGCAGCCTTACGGGGGTTGATTTCCTGGAGGAGATGTGTTATATAAATTTTATGTGTTACAGTTTTCTCACTACAATTTGCATGGCTGTGCCAATGATCTAACCGTCTTTGTGCCCAGGTGGAGAGTGCATTTAGCTACCTGGAGATTTCTTCCATCAACATTCACAGTCTCACACAGGTACACCAGCCTTTTCAGTTTTAACTCTGTTATATTTACATAATTTCAGTTTCCTTAACTTTTTTGCTTACATTTAAAATGTTTTTTGTACTAACTGGAAATGCAATATAAAATGCACAACAGTAATACCAAAAATAGACTGTTAAAAAAATTTAAGGAACTCTTTGAAAGCACATCAGATCTCAAAGTGCAGAAAAAACTTATTGGATATCCAAGGTGATATAGACTAAGTAGGAACAAAATGTTGCTACATCATTTAGATGGAAATGAAAATGTTCAACCTACAGAGAACTGAATTTAAAGACTCTGAAAATCAAAGTGGAAAGTTATGTGACTGGATGGTCCATGTCGCCAAAAAAATCCTATACATGTTTGTGCCATGCCTGACAATGTTGGGTCGTATTCCTAATGGGACGATGGACAGTGTCCTGGGGTATTTCCTCCCATACTTGGGCCAGGACATCACCAAGCTCCAGGACAGTCTGATGAGCAACCCTGATGGTGTTAAATGGACCAAGACATACAGATACATCTCAAAGAATTAGAATGTTGTGAAAAAGTTCAATGTTGTTTGTCACTCATTTCAGAAAGTGAAACTCATATTTTATATTGATGCATTACATACAAAATGAAATATTTTAAACCTTTATTTATTGTCATTTTGATGATTATGGCCACAGACAATGAAAACCAGAGTTTGATGTCTCAGAAAATTAGAATATTACATCAGACTTATAAAAACTGATATTTTAAACTGGAAATGTCAGGCTTCTGGAAAGAATGTTCATTTCTATGCACTCAATACTTGGTTTGGCCTCCTCTCACATGATGTACTGCATCAGTTTTAAGTTGTTGAGAGGGACATGTAATGTCTTAGAGGTGTTTGACTGGATTTAGGTTAAATCGAGCGTGGGTGGCACTAAATAGTATTAGATAATCCTGCAGGAACTGCCTTCATGCTCTTGCTACATGAGGCGGGGCATTGTGCATCAAGGGGAACCCAGAACCCACTGCACCATCATAGTGTCTGATAAAGGATTCAGGGATTTCATCTTATCTGATGGCAGTCACAGTGCTGTTGTCTAGCCTGTGTGGTCTGTGCATTCCTTCATGGATAACTTCTTCAAACCCCTTTGCGTTATACAGGGTCAGGGTGAATCTGCTCTCATTTGAGAAAAGCATAGAGCACCAATGGCAGACCTGTTAATTCTGGTGTTATGTGTCAAATCTCAACCAGGCTAAACCGTATAAAGCACTTAGCACCAGGAACACCAAAGAACATCAGACTTTCAGGTCAACCTCATAAAGTCACCTTCATGAATGTTTGGTCATTGATATTCACACCAGTGGCCTGCTGGGGGTCATTTTGTGGGGTCTGGGAGTGTTTTGTTCCTCCTAGCAGTAAGAAGCAGATAGTTTTGCAGATGGGTTAGAGATGTTCTACAACCATGTCCAGCTCTCTGAGAATAACTGCCTGAGTCCTGAAATTTTCTTCATGCTCTCAGAGACACAGCAAACCTCCCGGCAATGGCACATATTAATATGCCTTCCTTGAGAAGTTGGACAATCTGTGCAATCTCTGTAGGGTCCAGGTCTCACCTCATGCTACCAGTAGTAACGTTGACCCTAGCCACATGTTTAACTAGTGAAAACGCAACTGTTCTTGTTTAGAAGTTGCCCTCCAGAGCACCTATTAATTTAATCAATACAAAAGCAGTTGATAGGGATTAATGACCACCCGTCCTTTCTAACTGACCTGGACAGTGTCCAAGATATTTAAATTTCTTGACACTACTCTGATTAAAGTGTTCCTTTAATTTTTTTTTAACAAGTGTGTTAAAAGACATGTGACAATTCAACTAATAACTTGTGTAGACATTCAATCACTCATGACATGCCTGGATTGCAGATTGAGTTGGAGACAGACAGGCAAAGTCTGTCTTTCAGTGTCTTGCATGATGAAGATCTTGTGGCCATGATCAGCCACATGACTGCATCACTAAAGAGAATTTTCCCAGATTCTTCTCCAGGGTGAGTTCACTTCCACAAACTACTTTGTGTATTAAAAAACTGAAAAAGTGTAAATTAGTTATTTATCTAACTAGACTAGGACACTTTGTGGACAGTTATTAGTCAAGTGAGTATTTTGACAATGTCATAATTTTTAGGCATTTTTTTTCTAACTCCAAGCTGGATAAACTTGAATGCTTAATGGATTTAAGCATAGCAGGTGTTGTATATATGTGTAATGAGGGAGGGTGTGGCCTAAGGAGGTCACCACCTATATCAAGGTGTGCATAATTATTAAACTGCTTCCCTTCTTTGGGTAAAATGGGCCAAAAAAGAGATTCAACTGACTTTGAAAAGTCAAAATTGACCAAAAATCTCCCAGAGGGATGCAGCACTCTGGAAATTGTCAAGATATTGGAGCCTGATCACAGAACCATCAAACATTTTGTTTCAAATAGTCAACAGGGTTGCAAGAAACATGTTGAGAAAAAAAAAGACATAAATTAACTGCCAAGGATGTAAGAATCAAGTGTGGAGCTACCAGGAACACTTTATCTTCCAGTTCTGTCATATTCCATAACTGCAACCTACCTGGAGTACCTAGAAATACCAGATGTTCCAAGCTCAGAGACATGACCAAGGTGAGGAAGGCTGAAACCTGACCACTGCTGACCAAAGACATAAGCTGAACTATCTAGGCTGGGTTAAGAAATACTTGAAGACAGATTTTTCAAAGATTTTATGGATGAAATGAGAGAGACTTTTGAAGGACCAGATGGATGCCTCCGTGAGTGGATCAGTTATGGGCAGAGTCAGACACCAGCAAGGTGGAGGTGGGGTACTAGTATGGGCTGCTATTATTAAAGATGAGCTAGTTGGACCTTTTCGGGTTGAAGATGAGCTCAAAATCAACTCCCAAACTTACTGCCAATTTTTGGAAGACCCTTTTTTCAAGCAGTGAAACAGGAAGAAATCTGCATTTTTCAAAAAGACAATGATTGTTATGCAGGACAATGATCCATCACATGCATTAAAGTACTCCTCTGCATGACTAACTAATAAAGGCATTATAGATAAAAAAAAAAAAAAAAAAAACTGATGGCATGGCCCCCTTCCTCACCTGACCTGAACCCAACTGAGAAGTTGCGAGCAGTACTTAAACAAGAGCTTTACAGTGAAGGAAAACAGTCCACCTCTCTGAACAGTGTCTGGGAGGCTGTGGTTGCTGCTGCACAAAAAGTTGATCGTCAACAAATCAAGAAACTGACTGACTCCATGAATGGAAGGCTGATCACAGAAGGGTGGCTATATTGGTCAGTGATTTTTTTTTTTTTTTTAATGTCAGAATGCTCATTGGAAGGTTTTGAAATGTTCATAATTCTGACCTAAACAGATGAAAATAAAAGTTTATAAAAATATTTTTCATTCAGTTGCGTAATAATTCTGCACAATAATAGTTGCTCAATAATTGTGCATAATTATATATATATATATATTCTCCTAAGGAAGCCAATACCTAACTTTTAATTTGTTAGTAATTCATGTTTGAGGTTGATTAACATTTTAGACTAATGTAGGGGTGATTAATAAAAATATTTAATTTGCCTAATAATTGTGCGTACAGTGTATTATATAAACTGCCTGATCAAAAAAAGCAACCACCAAAAGAAAAGGTCAGTGATCACACACTCTAATATTTCGTTGGACTGCCTCTATAACATACATTTCCTGTGGCATTTTTTTGATAAGTTTCTGCAATGTCACAAGATTAATTTCCATCCGTTGTTGCATTATTTTTTACAGCAGTCTTCTGTTGTCCATCCTGTACTTCCTGTAGAGTTTCAGCTTGTCCTTGATGTTGTCCTTGGACAGCAGTACCCTTCTTTTAACAGGATGATAGTCAAAAAGTACATGTTCTACTCTCTTGGATGTACTGAAGCCTTTACAAAGTCATCGCACCTATTGAGCTACATGATGCTGGAAACCTGTTATTTCAGTTGCAATAATCCTCAGATCAGATATATGAGATAATAACAAACAGTACATGTTAGATTGATCGAGAGGTTTCTGCTAGACTCTTTCACACCATCAACTGGGCTGACGAATTGATTACCTTAAAATAATGCTTTTGATTATTTAGAGCCAGGTCAAAAATACTGTGAAAATGGCTTAAAGGTAAACTTCTAAAGCTAATAAAGCTAATATGCGTTTGATCACTTATCAGACCAATTTTAATTGTAGTTCAGGTTGTGTTTAGCATTGACATTTGTGCAAAACCTACCTAATGTGGTAATGATGGTATTTAGTTTGAACTTGATACAATTTCACAGAACCACTACAATGACAGTCTACAGCTTACTTGTTCTCAATACATCCCCCTTATGTTGTCCATTTCTGACTCTTTCAAATGCAGAAAGCTGTTAAAGACAGTTCCCCAGGATCTCCAGGAAAGGCTGCTCACTCTGACTGGTGTCATAGAGGAGCAGCTGAACTGTCAGCCAGGCCCCTGTGGTAAGTTTCTTTCATTATTTCAGTGTGATCGGATAAAAAGACATTGAACTTGTTACACTCTGACAAAGCTGATGATTGTATTTCTCATCTCTGATCATGATTTCTCAGTATTTTGTGATGAGAACATTTCATTTTTTTCAAGGTGATTCTTATGGTACATCTAAATAGCAGATTACATACAGTATAAGATCACTGTTATATGAGCATCCATTTATAGACAGCATGTTTTAATGTTGTTTTTCAGGAGGATTCTCTGATACCTATGCTGCTATTTGTGATTTGAATGAATTGCCATTTAGAGAAGAGATTCAGTGGGTAAGTCATGTCATACAACAAACTTGTTGAAATAAGTCAAACTCCAGACAGCTGATTGTTGTCCCACGCAAAATCCAAGCATAACATCTGAATAAAGCACAGCTTTTTGTGTAGGATGTGGACAATATCTACAACATGCATAACTGGAGAAGGTTCAACCTGCAGGACTTTAGCCATTTAGAAAGCAGGTAAGAAAGTGGGCATCTTTTTCAAGGCCAATTTTACTGTATCTTTAAGTTTTACTGTTTCTCTTTTCCACAGAGACTTGGCATTGGCAGTAGCAGCTTTGTCTTTCAACCAGTGGTTTACAAAAATCTACTGCAAAGAACTCAAACTGGTATAATCTTTCTTTTCTTTCGTTTTATTTTCCCTTTTGCCACTGTTGTATCACTGGCAACCTAATAAGCTGATTAGTGCTGAATTTTGGAGCATGGGCTTGAGTTCTCTAACTAAATTGTATAGGACTGAGCACACATCCCTGAGGAAACTTTATATTTAGGAGAAAGAGCACACATCAACAGATTTAATTTAGCAGATGAATGGAAATACAACTGAAAAGGACTTAAACAGATGTTGGGTAGACATCAGATGCACTAAAATATAAATCAGAAAACCTTCAGAACTAAACTGTTGTTACTTACTATACTGCACATTCATGTACAAGTATTTGTTTCACAGGATAACTGTGAATCGCTCTAAGTGGTCTTTTCACCTCATGCTGACTACAGAAAATAGGAGGTGAACTGTGCAGCTGCATTGCTACTATTTTTTTTTTTCAAAAGTCTTATTTTCATTTTGCTCATCTAAATAACAGTATAATAATTAGATGGGGAGAATTGTCCTGAGATGTACTTTAAATTATCAGAGAAATTAGTTAATTTTACATTGGCATTTGATTTGTATTAATGGATTGTTACAAGCTGACTCTATCTATTCCACAAAGAATCTGCAGGAATCCCCCCCCCCAAATCTACAAAATCTATTGCATATAACTTTCAAGCATCTAAGTTCAAGTTAGCTCAAGTTTATTCATATAGCACATTTGTTGTAGTGAAAAACAACTGCTTCTAAAATTCTTTGTTGGAACTTGATAATTAATGCTTCTTTCCCCACAGTCAGCTGACATCCAGCAGCAGCTGACCTTCCTGCTATCCAAATCTTCAAGTCTGGAGGAACTCTCTCTGGAGGACTGTGGATTGAAAGTGTGAGTTCATTTTTGTGGAAATCAATGCTCTGAAGGAAGCATGGGTGTGTTATCTTTTGCATTACCAACTAAATCACTAGAAATAAATGTTGAAGATGAAAAACTTGTGCTAAAAAGCCAAAAGGGGGAAAAAAAACTATAAAAAGCAGTGTATTTAGAAAAAAATGTTTTTGCTTTACTCTCCCTACAAGCTAATTGGTATGAAGCAGTTAGTTTAACAGTTTAACTGTGTACTGCTACTACACCTTTAAAAACAGAACTACCATGGCTATTTTTAAACCTTATTTATGCTAATTTCATAATTTCAAACTAGAATTTATTAATTTTGTCTCAGAGCCAACTAATTGTTTCACATCCACACAAACATCTACTCAGCTGAAATCTGAACAAACTCCAAAGTTTTAGCAACAATCTCCTTTAGGCAAACAAGGCCAAAGGAAAACATAGGTTAGACAGTTTAGACAAATATGATGGTGCCATACCATTAACTATTTTAAAATGCACAATAAAATCATGAACTGGATTCTGAAATGAACAAGTGCATTAGCCAGTGCATTAAGCTAGTACATTAGGTCAGCACTGGTGTGATGTGATCATAGTCTTTAGTTCTTGTCAGAAGGTGTGCAGCAGCATTTTGTACAGCTTGCAGCCGCTGAATAAACGATTTACTAAGACCAGCATACAGAACATTCCAGTGATCAAAGCAAGATGTAATAAAAGTGTGAATTACTTTTTCAAAGTCCATAGTTAGAATTTAGGATGCTAGTTTAGTGAGGAGTCTTAGCTAGGAAAAGTTCTTCTTTACCTCTGAGCTGATCTGTATCTCAAATTTAAAGCAGCCACCAAACATTACACCAAGGTTTCTTATAATAATAATAATAATAATAATAATAATAATAATAATAATAATAATAATAATAATAATAATAATAATAAACTTTTTTTAAAAAGGGACAGTCCCTTGACAGATACATTATACAATAACAGAACAAAACGGAACAGAGTTGGTCACGACAGCTTAATCTAAACTCACACCACACAGACAGACACACAAACAAACCTACAGAGCAGTTTTTAGCCAATTTTCTAAATTAGATTCCAAAAAACTCAAAGAGCCACAGCTCCTCCCAACATCAGGCAATGTGTTCCACTGATTAGTAGCCTTTATAGAAAAGCAGATTGCCTGATAACAGTAAGATGACATGGATGGTACAATCTCTCACAGATGAATCATTGAATCTCATCAACTCTAAAGGGTGAGTATACACAAAATCAGACAGTGCAGGAGGGGCCAGACCATTTACAATTTTATAAACAAGACACAAATTACAAAATAATCAAAAATTTGAAAATGCAAGATTCTCTTGGAAATTAATCTGTCATTATATCTGGGATTGGCAACACCAAATGGTTAACTTAAGGTTCCAGAAATTGTTTCTGGATCTTGCTTTAGTTTTTACTTGATAAATTATGGGCTTTATTCAATATGTCATCTGCTGTTTTTAATCTTAGATGTGTCTCAATTCATGATAGGCTACATGCTGTTTTTACTTTCCACATAAAACTTATTAAGGTGAAAAGTGAAATTACTGCTGCTGATACTGACTGAGCACAAGAAGTAACATATTTTATCCTGCTGCAGGGACTTTGCTATGAAAATGGCAGCTGCCCTCCAAGATCACACATCTTCCACCCTGAAAGCTATCAATTTGTCAGGCAACGCAATTGAAGACAAAGGTGGTCCTTTGACATCTTATTTATTCATCTAAGCAATAAAATAGAAGTGTAGGTGTAACTTAAATGGCCAAAATGTAATATTTTACAGTCGATATATGTTTTTTTTGTTTGTTTGGTTTTTTTATGTTTTTAAATTAGTTCTGCATTTGGTAAATATTTTTGAATTGAAAATTTTCTGTTTAGGTGTAATCGCCCTCAGTCAGGAGATCCAGCATCTAAATGAGGGACTAAGGTCCCTCTCCCTGAGTCGTGTATCAATGAGTGCCAAAGGTACAAATATTATTAACATATTCAGCTCAGTGTACAGAAAGAAGTAGATCAGAACCAACTATGTCTTTTATGGGACATGTACCTTGACTATAGAAAACATTATCTCTTGAAGTCTTTAAAGGTCTGTGCTTAAATTTATAAATATTCCTAGAGATATTTTAGAGATCTATAACCTAAAATGATTATTATTGTAGAACTTGTGTTGCTTTTAAATAACAAGCTTGCTGATATGACAATCCTCATTTTGTAGGTCTTGGCTGTCTGGGTCAGGTGTTGTCCTCCTGTCAGCAGTTTTCCACATCTCTTACTCATCTTGACCTGTCTTATAACCCAGGAAGCCTGGTCACTGAAGATGCTACGGTACCCTCTGCTCTTTGTCTGTCTGTCTGTCATGCCAAATAATTTTACCTGGGTGTGGATGGTTTCATTAGGAAACAACATGTTTGCTAAACAAATATACAGTGCTTTAAAAAAAGATTTTTTTCTCGTCACAGAATTCTGTTTTTCCTTTTTTGCCATTGTGGCCCACTCTGGCTTGCAGGATTGTTTCAGTTCAGCCATATTTGCATGTTTTTGAGCAGGATGCTGTAGCAGGGTCATGCTACAGCATCCAAATCAGATTAAAGTGCGTACTTTGACTAGGGCACTCCAAGCTCTTTATTTTGGTTAATTTGAGCCATTCAGAGGTGAACTTGATGCTATGCACCACCATGTTTGACTGTAAGTACGATGTTTCTTTTCTGAAATACTGTTACTTTATACCAAATGTAGCAAGGTACACACTTTCCAGAAAGGTCCCCCTTTTGTCTCATCTGTCCATAGAGTGTTTTCCCTAAAATGTAAGGGGATCAACAAGATGTTTGGTGAGACCAGCTTTTGTGTTCTCTTGTGTCAGGAGTGGTCTGGGCCCAAGAACATTCCCATGGATGCCATTTTAACTTGTCTCCTTATTACTGGTAAATCATGAGCAATGACTTTAACTGAGGCAGTGAAGCCTGCAGAGCTTTAGATGTTTTTCTGGGTTCTTTTGTGACTGCCTGGATTAGTTGTCGATGGGCTCTTCGAGTAATTTTGGTAGACTAAACACTTCTTTCACCACTGTTCCATGTTTTCTCCCTCGTCAATAATACCTCTTATTATGGTTTTCTGGGATCCTAAAGCATTAGAAACGACTTGTAGATGCAAATGATTTTTGTTTCGCTTACATTTCTCTAGATCGTGGCATGAAGTGTTGTTTTTTTTTATTATTTTTAGCCTACTTCAGGGTGCAGGACAGGTATTGTTAAGTGATGTCTTCATTCTATAGCAGTAATGACTTGTGTTGTAGGTGGTGCAACTGAACCAATAAATGTGGTTGATCACAGTTAATTCATTATCTAACAATGGGGCAAATATATTTTCACATAAAGCCAGGTTGATTTGGGTAGCTGTTTCCCTTAATGAAGGAAATCATCATTTGAATTTTGAGTTTAATTGTGTTTGTCAGATATCAAAATTAGTTTGATGAGATAAAACATGGCAGAGTGACATAAAGCAAAAACAGAAGAAATCTGTAAGAAGTGAAATATTTTTTCACCACACACTACTTGCATGTAATATGGAATAAGAAAATGTTTTAATTATCAAAAACTGAAATGGAGAAGAAGAATGTGAA
Organism: Anableps anableps; assembly: GCA_014839685.1. NCBI lineage: Eukaryota > Metazoa > Chordata > Actinopteri > Cyprinodontiformes > Anablepidae > Anableps > Anableps anableps. Next base: position 1,547,894 of record CM026073.1, read on the forward strand.
GTTGAACTGCTCCTTCACTGCTTCCAGATGAATTAAGCAAAGTAATGCTGTATGTAGTGTTGAGGTAGAAAAACTCATTCATTCAGAGGAGGATGCCCAGGCAGCTGTAGAGGGGTATGAATACTTATCTGCAACACTCTACAGGTCAGGGCAGGATGACTGGGTCAGCTTTTTGTGCTGCAGAGATGTGTTCATTTCTGTGGAGCCACAGTCTGCACTTGAGCCGGTGTTCTGTGAAGGAAACAGACAGTGAAAGCCACTTGGCAGGTAACACTGAGCTGGACAACAAACATTCCCAGGACACACACACACACACACACACACACACACACACACACACACACACACACACACACACACACACACATAAGTATAATGTCCAGTCAATCTTAATTGATAATGAAGTGCATCAGTGACTTTGGTATATACTGTCACTCAGGAGTCATAGAGAATCTATTTTGCTGGTTTATCGGAGAAGACTCGCCTGTATTCTAACAGCCTACGTCTGAGTGTCCCATCCCTCTTCCTTCCATGAATTAACCAGACTGAGTAGCCAGCAGTCAGCTAGGTTCCACAGATCACATTCATTAAGCAGCTGCACCCCCTATTCCAAGTAGCTCTTGACTCTGGTCCAGGTATGATTTACTGGCTCATATGGAGTCCCAGGGATGTTAGGCTAAGGCAACCAATAAACACTGCCCATAAATTTGCAAACCATGCACTAAGACTATTTTACCACTATTGAAGTACATAAGATTGTGGTGACCTAAATAATTGAATGTCCACAAATTTTCTATAATTTTATATACTTCTTTCATTATTAAGGCTTTACAGGGGTCAGTACAGCTTCATTCAGTAGTATAGAAAAATTATAAAAATAAGTCTATCTAATTTAAAATTGTCTTCCCCTCATGCTGATACTGAAGGATTCTAAGTGGAGGCTTTTGGAAGAGGGACCAAGCTTCATATGCCAGTCAGAGCAGGTCCTCTGGAAACAAAAGGCTTGGTAAGCTTCTTGAGTGGAAAGGAAACTTCCAGATCAGCCATTCTTCCTTCTTCTTCTGGAGGGGATTGGAAACTTTTCAGGGTGAAAGGAGAACAGCAACTCAGTCTTTTTCCTTTTCTCAGGGTGGATTGAGGGCTTGAAGACTTTCTGTTTGAAAAGAAGCTGTGGGTTAGGGTTTTCCCTTCTTCTTCTGGAGAGGGGGCTTTTAAAGTTTCTTGACCTCTGTCTTTGGGGTTTAAGCCTCAGCTAAAGAGTGAACCTGAATCTGAAGACCACAGTGTTGGAGCTCTCTGCCATTGCCATATGGAAGGCAATGTCTTTCTCAGCCCACTATAGTCTGTTCCTCTTCTCATGCTGTAGGGATCTTCTTCCATCTTGATCTGGCTTCAACATCTGCCTGGAGGATTTCACAGCCTTCCTCTCCTGTCATCCTTCTTTTATCCCCTTTTCATCAGCTGAGGTCCACCCACTGGCCATCCCATTGTCCACTGACGTTAGCTGATTACTCAGTTTTTGCTGCATTGTGTTGGATTGATGAGTTTTTGCTGCATTACCCTACCTGGCATTCCTGCCCTTAGATATGATAACGTCTTGGGTTTGAAAACTTTCCTGAGGAAAGAAAGCTGCAAGCCTTCTGCTCTGTATCCTGATAAGATCCATCCTGCCTGCTCTCCAACGCCTTTCCTCCAATCTGTTCCTGACTTATCCCACTTCTGGTACAGAGTGACCTTCATAGTCCTCATTGGTAGACTTATGTAACAGACAATTTCAATCATCACAATTTTTTACAGATTCATAAAAATCATTACATATTCTTAGTCATAAGATTTTTTAATGCTTAAGGCTGAATTTTTTTCTTGTGAAAGGAGAATTAGCACACCAAAGTCAACCACAGGCCTCTTTCTGGGCCTTCAGATGATCTCAGTATCCTTTACTTCTGCATGAGTCCATGGCAAAAATCATAATTCATTTAACTAAACCTCTTTTCATTTAATATTTATTGATTAGCAAGCCTGAGTCTACAAATAAGTGATCACAATTTGGTTTAATCATGGTTTTAATGCAATTATGCTCCTGTAAAGGAAAACAGAACTCTTATTCCAGTTGCTCACAAAGTAAGAGAAAAGCAGACAGCATTAGTAAATGCCCTATGCCCTTGGGCCTTACATTACTCAGTTACTCAAAGGGCCAATACTTTTATGACTTAATTATGTAATCTGCAATTATTTTATACATGGAAAGAGGGAGTGATCCCATCCCATCTTGTTACACATCAGCGTAATTTCTAAAAAATTGAGTCTGACTGTTAAGACATTGCCTTTTCCAGCCTGAGACTGGCCCTTGCTTGAGCATGTACCACCTGTGTTGATGCATCTAATACAAGTCCATAGAGGAATCAGCCGACTCGCATCTCCTCAAATAAAATGAATGTGCAAAGTTTGTTGAAATATAGGAATTAGGTGACCCTGCATGATGATTGATAGATTTTGGTAGATTTTGAATAGATTAGACTTTTCGAACCAAAGTTTTTTGTTATCAAAGATTTTTGGGCTCCAATTCTTCAAAAGGTAAGCAGAAACTTTTGCTTGGTAAGCTGATCATCAGTAAGTGTGCCCACTCCTTAAATACAAATGTTCAGAAATTTATATGTTGGAAGCATTTAGTACATCTCCAAATTGTAAAGACATCAACAATGAATCTAAAGAACAATTCTTCCTAAATGTCTGAACTGAAATTGAACTTAATCATTTTATTACAGAGAGAAAGATTATTCTCGAATGGAAAATGGCTGACACCTGTACACCCTGGGAGTTGTGGTGTACACAGTGGTCCATCACAGCAGTTTCATGTTAGACTCAGTGGGTAAACTTAGCACTCACACATGTCATGTCCTTCTCCACAGTAGTTTAAAAAAGTAAGGGTCACATGTTGGTCTGTTGTGTGACACGCCATCTTCTTAGCGTCACTCACTGTTTTGACAGACAGATACTTCAGTAGCTGTTTTCAAAACTATGATTCCACTCATGATGACCACATTTGTGTTCATCACTGGTCCACATGTGGATCAAATTATGTCCAAATTACAATACTTCTTTCAGGACCTTATCTTGGTGATTAACAGTTTTTGTCAGACAATGGTAATCCAAATGAAACCCATGGATTTTAATAAACTGTATAAAAGACACATAAACTTTTTTCTCTCTATTAAATATTCAGTTGACAAAATTACTCATATTTTAGTTCAGCAAAAAGTACCACAATTACTTCAGTTTGTTAAATACCACAATGATGTGGGGCCTTTTTTTCAGACATGTTTTTTTCTTAAAAATCAGACGTTTATGTGCAATAGAATTATTATGCCTTTCTATAATTTGGGTAAGCCCAGGTGAGACTTTGTTAACTTCTGAGTTAATTGAAGGCTCACCAGTAGCTGTATTGTAGGACAAACCTCAAACACACTGCTTTCTTGTGTGACATCATGGGAAAATCAAAAGAAATCACCAGTTCTCAGCAAAACCAAGATTGTAAACTGAAGAACATCATCAAAACTGTAAAGTATGGTAATTGCTGCATCATGAAAAAAGAACATTGTGGGGAAATATTGAAGCAAACTCAAAACAGCCAGGAAGTCAAAGCCTGGGTACCAGTATGTCATCCAAATGGACAATGTCGTTCAGCACACCACCAAATTACTTACAAACTGGCTTAAAGACAACAAAGTCAGTGTTTTTGAATGGCTATCACAAAGCTCTGTCAACATCCCTATAGAAAATCTGTGGGAAAAGTTGAAATGGTGTGTCTGAGCAAGGAGGTCTACAAAGCTGACCCAGTTAAATTGGTTCTGTCAGGAGGAATGGGCCAAAACTCCACCAAACTACTATGAAAAATCTGGGTAAGAATTCCCCAAATGTCAAACCTAAGTCATACAGTTTAAAAGGCAGTGTTAAGGATTTTTTTTTTTTTTTTTTTTTTTTTTTTTTTTTAAATTTAGCAAAGTTTTAAAAATTAGTTCTCTAAAAAGTGTTCTCGCTCATTTTTGGGCCATTCAGCCTGAGGGGGGAAAAAAAGCTTTTTGTGAGGAAAAAATGGTTATGGTTCTTTTTCACAGTCTATGTAAAGATATTGCAATGGTGGATTAGTAAATGCATACTTAATGGTTTGATTGTGTTTTTTGTAGTTTCTCTTCAAGTTCTTGTCTGGTACAAACTCCTTGTCGTACTTGGACCTCAGTGATACCAATTGCCCTCTGGACACGGTGAGTGAAAAACCTTTTCTTTAATGTAGTTGGTTGCTTTGGAAGACAGTCAAATTTTCTGGACTATCAGCTTGAATGTCCTGAACAAGAAAGCCCCAAGATTTTTGGTTTTCTGACATATATACTGCAATCCTGTTTTATGTTATGGTCAGGGGCATCGATAAATGACATCCCAATAATCAGACAAAAGATTGTCAGTTTTTGCTCTTAAAATGTATTGATATTACAGATCACTACAAAATCATTTTAAGATGTAAATGTAAAATAACATTCAGCACTCGATCAAAGGTTGCTCACGTCTTTTATTTTGTCCTGAAATATTTCTCTTCTTTAAGTAACAACAACTCATTCTAATGTGTCTTGCAGTTATTTGTATCCCTGTCTGCTGGATGTTGTTACAAGCTGACTCACCTGAACCTGGCCAGAAACCCCTTTAGCCACAGGTCTGTTCTACTCTCCAGAAGCAACAGAAATCCTCCTATCTCTCGCTTTTCTCAGATGAAAGACCTCTGCATATGAACTCATCAGAGCATTAATGAAGCACATCATTGTTACACTACTATACCCATGATAACCACAGAAACCAAAAAAATACAACAAAAATCACCCATCCAACAGTGCAGGAATACAGACAGGAATAATGATCTGCAGTTAAGAGCAGGGTGCCATTTCAGAAACTTTCCAACAACAGATATGAGACATGATGCAGACTGATCAACCAATATATACTGTAAGCTAATATAAAGAAATTTTGATCATTTTTTCAGTCCATTAAATCATCATGGTACCCAGGTAGCATAAGAATGTACTATTTTTATGTGAAAACAGTACACAGTGTGTAATTTCAATAGGATTAATATATAAATGATCTTGCGTTTACAAGGTTCAAATTTGATATACATAGATATACATACAAGTACGTGGTCAAATGCCATAGATTTAACCATGTCATCATTCATTAAACAAAGATAAACTCTATATGGAAAACATTGTGAAGACTTTAATAGACCTAAAAAAAACTTAGATTAGGGGTTCTCAATCCTGGTCCTCAGGGCCCACCATCCTGCATGTTTTAGGTGTTTCCCTGCTGACACACGTTCTGACTTAAATAAATAGGTGACTGACAGGCTTCTGCAGCACTTGATATAACATACTGAGGAGGTAATGATATCATTCAAATCAGGTATGCTGGAACAGATACGTATCTAAAACATGAAGGACATTGGGTCCTGAGACCAGGGTTGAGAACCAATGCCTTAGATACATACCAAATACATAAAACCCTGTCATTTAAAGGCTTGTATTTTTTTTGCTCCAGTTGTATGTGTCTATGAGCTTAATCAAAGTATCTTTCTTTCATACCAACGACACAAACTGAGTAAATGTGTAATACTTCACAAAACCAACAGAAGGCACTCTCAGTTTGCAATTATGTTAAAATTATTTTAAGTGTGAGGGCAACAACAACATCCAGTGTGTGCTTTACTCTAAAGACGAAATGAGCAAAATAACCACAAGCCAAACATAAGTCTAGTGAAGTACAATATATGGACATTAAACATGTTATTGTGCCTCAGTCCATGGGCTGAAGGCATGTCAGAATGAGTGTTAAGAGTACCGAAGTGATCAACACAAGGAAATATCTAAATAAGCTTTTCATATGTGTGTAGAAAAGTGAGGGAGGTGACCAGAAGTATCCAAGAGTTCTTCAGTCTGAGCTGTGAGCTGAGATACGTGGGCCTGTCTGCAACCAAACTACCTCCACAAGCTCTCAGGTGTGTCTACTCCCTGCTAAACCTACACTTTATATTACAACCTATTCAGTTTGTAAAAAATAATCCGTAACCATGTGAACACATAATACTTAGTTTACAAAACCAAGAATAGACTTTTGTTGAAAAGAGCAACATCAAAACCAGAACTGAAACTGTACAGGTCCAAGGGGTGCACTGTGAGAGATGAGCGTATAGAACCAATACAGAGTATATCCACTCCTAAACACTAAGGTACAATGAGCAACAAGATCACCAATTACCTGAACATGTTTTTGGTGTATGTATCCTCCCACACTCCCCACAGGGAAAACCTTTAGGCTCCGAGGGAATATGGAAACCCTAAACAGAAAGGGCCAGAAAACCATCCTTCTGACAGCAGACAGCAGCCACAGTCCATGCTGTCACTGGGACTGGGACAGATCTCCTGTTTTTTTTTTTTTGTTTGTGTTTGTTTGTTTGTTTGTTTGTTTTAACTTCTCTCATTCTTATGGAGTCGATCTACGCTCCTAACCTCATCTGTGGTCATGAGCTCTGGATAGTGACCGAAAGAACGAGCTTGTGGATACAAGCAACCAAAATGAGTTTTCTCCGCAGGGTGTCTGGGCTCTCCTTTAGAGATAAGGTGAGAAGCTCAGTCACATGGGAGCGACTCAGAGAAGAGAAGCTGCTTCTCCACGTCGAGAGGAGCCAGTTGAGGTGGCTCGGGCATCTGATTAGGAAAGCCTCCTGGATGCCCCACCAGGAAGAGACCCAGAGGAAGACACAGGACAAACTGGAGGGACTATGTTTCTGGGCTTGCCTGGGGACTTTTGGGATTCCCCCGGAAGAGCTGGCCCAAGTGGCTTGCCCTTTTTGCTTTCATGGACAGACGGACGAACGGATGGATGGATAGAGAACCATTCAGTGTAATTAGTGATGATGACAGCAAGGGAGTGATATTGCCAGAGCACCAGGGAGAAAACCAAATAAAGAAGTTAAAATGACTCGATACAATTGAACCCATGTGTAATTTAATAACACGACATCAAGTTACATCCAAATCTGGACATTCCTTCTGAGTGATGATAGTGAGAGTCAGTTATTGTAGAGTTTTTACTTTTAATTGGTGGTGTGTCTGAAGCAGCTGTTCATCAAAATAAACTAGCATGTAGATAATATTCTGCTTTGCAACTAGGTTATTGCTGCAAGGTCTTGCCACCAACACTCATCTCTTTGGTTTGGAGTTAGATCTCAGCAGCTGTGAGGTAGACACCACACTAACACATTCATAGTTTTTTAGGGAATGATCTTAAGCATCAGCAATAAAAATAAGCTGTTTTTTTTATATTTGTATTTGTGTATGTAGTTGTGTTCAGCAGGGGCCCAGGTGATACAGGAGCACATCTCTGAGGCTACAGCAATCAGAAGTCTGGATATTTCTGACAACAGTATGTAAAACCACACTAAGTTGCACACTGTGTACATTACACACAAGCTAACATCCACATCTCCTTTCCTCTGTATGGGATAAGGGCAGGGTGCAGCCTTGGGTGAGCTACAGGGGTCTCGGATCGGGACTCGGATCTTAAATAGATCCGAGTCCAAACAGGGCTGACATAGAGACATGATCCCTCTCACACTTTCTTGGAATCACAACAAAAGGAAAATATTTTAGAACAAAAATTGCTTCCATGTTCAATGTTCAAATGAGACAGTGAGAGACTGATAAATCTGGAGTGTAAAAATGTCTTTAAACTTTTTGATTTAAAAATAATAATAGACCCCAGTGCTGTAGCCACAGATGTCAGGTATTCTTTTCAATTGAATGCGCTTCATTTTATTTACATAGCTCTAATTCACAACAAAGGTAATATTAAGGCATGTTACATGATAAACTGATCCAATTCATAATCAACTATATTTAATTCAATACAAATAATTCCAATACAGTTCAATTAGCATAGTTAGACTGAAGTTCACAGTCACTTACAAACAGCTCAACTGCATCCAGTTATAGAACAACACAGTGAGGTTCAGTTGATCATCAAATTGTGAATTAGTACAACGCTGTCTATGAAACCAACAGACTGCATCAAGGGTTCACTTTGCTACAATCCCCTATTATTTGAAAGTATAGGATAACAGTGGGGATGAACAGCTCCACTGCAACAGGAATAAACTTCCAGCAGAACCAGGCTCAGGATTGATGGCCATTAACTTTAACCAGCTGCAAGCTGGAAGGACAGCGAAGAGACATAAAAATGTCAGATGAAAAGGATCAATGACTGGACAAATGCTGATTCTTTGCTTTTCATTGCTGTGTCTACAGCTCATCAGTCTGCTAGTTAGACACTAGCTGCTTTAGCATATCGAGGAAAGAGGATGGTTGACTTAAAGACAGCAGTACTCATTAATATTAAGAAATTAAATAAGTTCCTTGAAATATTTCATTTATGCTCATTTAGAGAGTCAGAACATAATGCTTCTAGGTCCTTGATGTAAATTAAGAGGTTGATAGACAGCTGCCTACTCGTCTCACCTACTCTTACCATTTTTGTCTGAAATGGCTTATTTTGATTTCTGGAACTGAGGTTCTGAGAAGCTATCATCAGAACTAGTTCCCTTACCTGTAATATAAAGAAGTCATATCATTGTGAGCTTGTGGGAAAATGAAAATAAACTCTTGGAAGCAATCAGGTAATCAGATATATACAATCTATTTTAGTTTATTTTAGAACTTTAAAACAACTCAAAAACTTCAAATATTTGTGTTTGTGGGATTAAATGCTATGTTGGCAGATATTAAGAGTCTGTGATTTCACAGCAGACCATTAGGTTAGGTTTGATGTTTGTTCTGTTCAGCCCAACAGCAGAGTCTCTGTGGAGTGACGGTGGTTAAGCCTGCTACCTGTATCAACCCACCTTAACAGCTGATTTAGTGTATCATCTGATTGAAGAATATCCTGGCAGACCGACAAACAGCCAGATGATCTGGAAAGCACAGTAACATACCATATTCAATGCTGCTGGACCTGGCAACTGGCAATCTGAATCAAAATCCAAATGTTTACTCCACTCTTAGCAGGGATAGAGTGGACTGACGATCTGACTGACTGCTTTCAAAGCATTCTGTCCCACTGATATACAGTTTTCCATTTATGATGTTTTAAAGTTCTAAAATGAGCTAAAACAAACAGTGTAAGTCTGTCTAGCTTTTAGCCTCCACCACTTCCAGGATTTACTTACTTTCCCCAACGAGCTAATGGTGACATGACATCTTTCTACTAAAGGTAGAGAAATTATTACCAGTAATAACTTTACAAACTTCTCGGTTTGTGTTTTTTACTGTCTATAAAAACAAATTTCTGCTTTGAGGGACAGTAAAGGTATCTGAAAATGAATCAGAACCTCACTTGAAAAAAAACATCATGATTAGTTATGAGCTTTGTGTCTCCTGTGTTTCACCAACTGCTGTCTATTTGCAGGTTTTGAGAATGACATGGTGACTCTGGTTCTGTCTGTTGGTCGATGCCAGTCACTTCATCACCTTGCTCTTGGAAGGAACTTTGCTATGAAGTCCAGGTCCGGTGATGTAAACACACAGATTATTGTACAGCTGTGACTGATAAAGGGCTTTGTTGCGTCTGACAATAAGACATTTGTGACTTTTTGGTTGGAAGGGAAGGAGGTGTATTTAGTGGATACCCTGAACAGGTTGCTGGTCCATTACATGACAACACAAAACAACCATGGATCCACACACATGCACATAACAGGTGTTTAGAAAGGTCAGTTTGTCTAACATACATGCTTTTGGACAGTGGACAGGAACTGAGGGCGAAATCATCCACGCACGGGTAAGAACAAGGAAGCTCCACATTAAAAGCCTTCACAACAATTCAAACACTGGACTTTCTTTCTATGTTTGAAATCATGAAATACATAGTGCTAGGCTGACATTGCTAAACTTAGTTAGGATTAAATATAACAATTAGAAATCCCAAAGTTTTTCCAACTTGCATCTTAAACATGGTACGTTTAAGTAGCATGTTCAAGTAGGTAAGTTCCAACTTCAGTGCTCAGTAGGGAGCATAATATTACTGTAACTTTCCCCACTGTTTAGGAATGAAACAATCACATAGGATTTTGAAATTAGCATTGGTGGAACACCTTTAAGTCAGAGTTTCAGCTTCAGAAGTTTCTCTCAATGCATGTGTTGGTTCTCTGTTGGCACTTCCTCCTACAGCAAAAAACAAAAAACAAAAGAGAAGAAACAAAACATGACTGTTAGGTTAATTGGTGTTTCTAAATTGTCCTTAGGTGTGAGTGTGTGCAAGGTTGTATGTCTTGTGTCTCTCTGTGTTGCCCTATGATGAACTGTCAACCTGACCAGGATTTACCCTACTTAAGTACTGATCAAAACATCAGATTTAATGTTTAAACGCGATGTCATCAGACAAACAAAAATATAACATTAGGTTCAAATTCTGGTACTTTAAAGACTAAAATGAAAAAAAAAATATATTACAAATAAATAATTACAAAAAACAAAGAGGGCAGAAGAGATTTTTGAAACCAATACTTACACATACTTAATGTATTTGTATGTTAGAACAGGACAATATCTACTGTTTACTGTACCCACACTTGATCTCTGAATGGTACAGCAGGCTCAGTAAATATAAAATAACACTGAAACAGCAAATCTTGTTTACAAACCAGAAGTCTCACTTTAACATAAAGTGTAGGTGTGTTTGTGTGTCTTTAAACATTTTTGGTTAAAACATGTTTGCACTTTATTCCGTGAAGTTACTCACAGTGGGTGGAGTTTCCAGAAATTTCATAATAATATCATTCAAATAAAAGTAGAAAGTATGGGGCATTTCTCCTAAAAGTAATTAAAAAAAAAAAAAAAAAAAAAAAAAAAAACGTTACTCAAGTAAATGTAACTGAGTAAATGTCAAAAAATGTAATTCATTACTACCCAACTCTGCTTGGAATAGCAATATATAGATAATATATATGGTTCAGCAGCAAAGTGGTCTGAGGAGATGAATTTGAGGAAAATCAGAAGAAATTTAGAGAAACTTTTGAAATCAGTTCAAATCATTATCAAGTCTTTAATAAATGTATCATACAAGTACACTTGTGTTAATAAGGTTGCTTCATATAAGTTTTCAATAGTGTGTGGGGACCACAGCCCACCCCTCAGGACCATTATGTCATTACAATATAGAAAGGAAAATACAGCACTACAGAGCACAAAGAAAAAAAAAGTAGAAATGGAAACAAGACAATCTCCTTAAGGAAAACTAGACATGCAGTTCTGTAGGAATTACAGTGGAGTCCTTCCAAACCTCCTCATGTTCATGTCTGTTGGGCTACAAACTCTCATTCACATCACAACGAATGTCCTCTCTCGTGATCTCGTGATGCAGCGTGGAAATAATCTTTTAGAAATAAGGAGTAAGGTGATGGGAACTCCATCACCATCTTGATGAGCGCCGCAAACCATTACCTGATGATGATGGAGCAATGGAAACTGCCATATGTCCTCAGCCTCTTCCGCCGCTTCCTCTGTTTGCTTCCTAACTCCTCTGCCACAGCCTCATTTCTTTCCTTCTTCCTCTTCTTCTCTCTGGCTGTTGATCCCATCCAAATCCTTGTCCTTCCATTGTCAGAAATGTAATATTGCGTTGTGTTCCAGCTATGTACACTATATTCTTGCCAACTGATTGTTTGACACCTTTGAGCTATTTCAGAAAACTGATCACTGGTGAATCTAATACTTCACACATTTACCTACGTTTTGGAAAGTCAGGATTCACCTGGAAGCAATTTACCAGTTGAGGACAGATTTAGAAAAAGGTCTAATGGAAATGTATAGAAATATGCTTGACATATGACAATTTTTTCAAGCATTTTGAATGTACAAACTTATGATTCAATGTTATGGAGGTTTAGACTATTCAACTCAGATAATTCATTTTGATCAACAAGACAAAGGCAATTGCAAATGTAGAAAAAAGCAGAGAACTGCACATAATCACTTGCATGATGTACAAAAGCATTTGAAACTTGCTAAAGAAATCAGAAATTGCATTTTTGATGTGCACAAGTGACAATGATTTGAAGATTTAACAAATAGTTTTGAGAATTTCAATTCTGTTCTGAGAAATGCACCAAAGTGACTGAGAAAAACTGTAATAATTTGATAATTGATAATTGGCTTGTAATAAATTTCATGGGTGTTCCAGTTAAACATGTGCTGACAAATCTTAGTGGAAAACTCTTGCTCTTGCTTCACAAACATAATGCTTTGTTTTACATTACAGAGAACCCAATAATATTTGAGTTGGATTCTGGGCAGCTCTCTTGCCTACACTACAATAATGCAGTTTGTGTGTGGCTTAGTGCACTGATCAGGTCACATACACACAGCTATATTACAGTTTACCCACCCAAGCACAAGAAGATAAACTGGAAGTGCAAAATAATGGTTGTGCTTCTTGCTGGGGGTGCAGCTTAAATCATCACAGACCTGCGACAGGTATTTTAGATTAATGCCATGATTTGGGCCCTGGGACTGGATTAAGATATCATTTATATTTTGCAAACATAGTAGAAATAAAAATTAATGAATATCTTTACAAATTCACTGTAAGATTTTACTAATATGTTGCTGTATGTTTTATTCATGCTTTCATCTTGATTTGGAGCAGAGCTCTCACCGACCTTCTTCATCGTATAGCACAGCTCATTCAGGATGAAGAGTGTGTGAGTGATTGTTATTTTCCTCTTATTTTATTGGCTTGTTTTCATTGTCACTTATTAAAATTATTCCCTCATTTCAGCTAAAACTTAATAGGTTGAATAGCATTCTGGAATCATAATTCATATTTAGAACCACATTCAGGCCATAGTGCCAACGGTGTGTAAGGCTGCTTTCACATAGGAAGCAGCATGAACAGAGCTTACTGCAGGGCTGGAAACACAAGCGGTAGAGGGGAGTTCTGATCAGGGTACAAAAAGTCACAGATATGTTATACAAGGTATCAGTTGTTGACAAAAGTAGTGCCAGTCACTGTCACATGCTATTCACTCATACCAGAGTAGGCTGATAGAAAGAAAAGACCATTGATTAACTAAATTAAATTTAAAAATCTCATTTCTGTTGCTTTTTAATCATACCTTTTAGTTCTAAATTGTCAGTCTCAGTACTGTATGTCTTTAATCTTGTGTCAAAACCTCCAGGTACTGAAACATTGCTTGCTTCTTCTGCATCTTGGTGTTTGTAGACATGCATCAGGTTGTCTCTGATTAGATGCATCTAGATGATGTCACAGAGAGCAGTGTCCAGTAGAAAGACAACTTGAGAGCAAGGCGTAGGGCAGCATGCTCAGTGGTGTGCTGCAGTGCGTTTGTGTTGCATGCCGCAACACAAACAATTGTATTTCAAAGCAGTGCCCAGCTCTTCTGTGTGAAAGCATCCATAGACCCTTTCTGGACTATGGTATTTAAGATTAGTGTTAATATAAATGTACTGCCTAATTGAGGCATTTCTGAGGTACAAACAGAAGTTTGCACATGCATCAAATATTTGGTCCAGAGAAACTATATAAAGGGTTCTAGATCATTTTTAATTCTGTGTTTATTTCTTCTTGCCAATGTTTTGTGAATGTCTACAGCCCCTGCAGTCTCTCTCAGTGTGTGATTCTAAGCTGAAAACAGGGATGCACATTCTCCTGAGCTCTCTGGGAGGTCATGCTACTCTAGCTGAGCTGGACATCAGTGGAAACAACATTGGAGATACTGGAGCCAAAATGCTCGCTAAAGCCCTGATGACCAACACCAAACTGAGGTGCAGAAACAAACTCCTAATCTGATGTCATACTGTTTCCTGTTTTGCTGTGTACTCTAGTGTGTTAAATAAAGCATGTTACATAGGTCTAAAAATGAGAAAAGGAAGCAGCGTTTGTGCAACATCAACTCCTGTCACATTTTAAAAGTATGCGTGTGGCCGCTGATACACTTCTACTTTCTACAGTAGATGTTTGATGGAATGAATGGTGTAGAATTTAAAGTGTTCTTCTGCATCAGGGTGGGGTATATTACCTCTGCCATAATGTTAAAGCTTTCATTTATTTATTTTTTTCCCCAACTTTAAGGATCAACTGACAAACTTAAATGCTCTAAGTGTCTTCATGGTTGAGCAATTATTAGCCGTGTTCCTTGTGAAACAGCTGTGAGAATGCAAATCTGCAGAATGAACACTGTAGAAGATGCTGAAGAGAGCGTAAAAAAGCTGAAGAGACACAGAGCTGAACAAAACTGAAGACAGACAGAGCAGAAGACGGCTAAAGACAGATCAAAAGACGGCGACAGACAGACAGACAGACAGAGCAAAAGACGGCGACAGACAGACAGACAGAGAGCAAAAGACGGCGACAGACAGAGAGCAGAAGACAGTTGAAGACAGAAAGACAGTAAAAACAGCTGAAGACAAAGACCAGAGGACAGCTGAAGACAGAGAGAGCAGAAGACATCTGAAGAAAGAGACAAACAAAAAGACCAGAAGACAGTTGAAGACAAAGAGCAGAAAACAGACGAAGACAGAGCAGAATACATCTGAAGACAGAAAGACCAGAATATTGCTGAACACAGACAGATCTAAACAGAACAGAAGAAAGAAGCACAGGGAAAAAATAGGAAAAGGTGTGACATGCCTGTGCTTCAGAAATATTTGAAAGAAAACCGTGAGATCTACAGCAATGACAATAATATTTCTTTAAAGCAGACCTCCGTGACTACGTTTTGACGCATAAGATATTTCTGTAGAGTGAAATATGTACACACAGCAGCATTTTGTTTCTGAAACGGCTTTAAAACTTGAAAAAGCACCAGTTGCTAGAGTGTACACTCTAGTAACTGACGTCAATTAAAGAATTCCACCATTGGATTACATTGTAAACCTGAAAACGGCCAAAAGTCTGCATAAAACCAGACTCAGGTCCATCAAAACAACATCAATCCTGTATTTCTGAAGTCTGAGATGGGGTCCAGACATTAGTTCTACACCTGTCCTCCTCCAGAAAGCGTCTGGCCCCCTGGCAATAAGATACAGGAGCATCCCTGTTAGAATTACTGATAGAAAAATAGCAAGGAAATGGAGTGGTCCAAAATCAAATCTCAGATTAATCCCCTGTCTTCAGCAACCTCAAACTCCTAAATTATCTACCCCCAAGACACTTAAACTGTCTCTGCTAAATATAAGATATAAGCAAAAGGACTTTTAGTTAATGACTTCATTACTGAGCATAGTAATGATGTTATGTTTCTTACAGAAACATGGTTGGATGACAACAATGAAACACCTGTACTAATTGAATCAACACCTTCTAATTACATTTTTCAAAAGTGAGAATAGAAAGAATAAGAGGGGTGGAGGGGTTGCTGCAATATTTCATGATTCACTAAACCGTAAAAAGGTTTCCCTGGGCAGTTTTGACTCTTGAATATTTGGGAATTGAGGTAAAAGGCCACAAATGAACTCTGACACGAACTCTATACAAAACCCCAAAACGTGGCAAATTTTTTTCAATGACTTTAATGAGCTGTTATCTATGATATGTATTGATTATGATTGTTTAATAATTATGGGAGACTTTAACATATCAAGCAAACCTCAGTGCAGCATTTGACACTGTTGATTATGAGATATTACTGAAGTGAATGGAGAGCTGGGTTCTACCAAAGAACAGGGATTTCTTTGTGTCAATAGGCAACTTCTCAATGGAGCGGACAAAAGTCACATGTGGAGTACCCCAAGGTTCAATCCTGGGCCCCTCCTATTTAATATCTATGTTCTCCCACTAGCTCAGATTATAACAAGTGATGAGATTAGCGACCATAACTATGCAGATAATACACAGCTCTACATTACAATGTCACCAGGTGACTTTGAACCCATCCAAGAACTGAACAGATGCTTAGAACAAATAAGTGCGTGGATGTGCCAAAACTTTCTCCAGCTGAACAGAAACAAAACTGAAGTTATTATCTTTGGACCCAAAGAGGAACGATCTAGTCAGCACACAGCTTCAGTTATTACAACTAGAAACTAGTGATCAGACCTGAAATCTGGGTTTAGTGACGGCCTCAGACCTGAACCTTCAGAAATACAAAGACAGTTACAAAGTCAGCCTTCTATCATCTGAAGAACATTTCCAGGATTAAAGGACTAATGTTTCAACAAGATCTAGAGAAACTCATCCATATGTTTATCTTTAATCACAATGATTACTGCAACAGTGTCTTAACAGGTCTGCCAAAAAAGTCAGTCAGACAGCTGCAGCTGATCTAGAACGATGCTGCTCGTGTTCTCACTAAGACCAGGGAGATAGAGCACATCACCCCAGTTCTGAAGTCCTTCCACTGGCTCCCTGTAGCTCAGAGAATAGACTTTAAAATACTTATGTTAGTTTATAAATCACTGAATGGCTCAGCACCAAAATACATTAAAGACCTGTTGTCATCGTATTAACCTTCCAGACCACTCAGGTCTACTGGTTCCGGTCTGCTCTGCATCCCCAGAACCAAACATGGAGAAGCGGCGTTGTTTTTATGCACCACAAATCTGGAACAAACTTTCAGATAACTACAAAACAGCTGACATACTGAGTTCAAGGCTAAAAACCCATCTGATTAGAGCTGCCTTTAATTAGTAGTAAGTGGAATATTGATCAACATTTTTGAATTATATTTGCTTGATATTTGCTTGATGATCCACATGATTTAGATGCGTTGATACTTGCTTAATGATTTTCATATATATATTAGCTTGATGATGTTGCTGTATACTTGATTGAAGTTTTTAGGATGTGAAGCACTTTGAACTGCCTTGCTGCTGAAATGTGCTCTACAAAAACAAACAAAAAACTTGACTTGACCTTGACTTAAAACTGAAATCGCAATTTTGGAAAAACCACAAAAGATATCAAAAAGGTGGCCCATTTCAAGAAAACTCTACATTTTGTGACTTGTTTAAAAGTTGAATGGAGTTTTTAAATTAAGTGGGCAGAAGTAGTAAGCTGTCAAAGAGCACAAAGTTTTTGCTGAATTTTGCAGAATTCTGAAGAAGTGCAATGCATTGCAAGGTTTGTAATGGGGCTGAAATTTGCATAAAAGTTGAAATATTTCAAAAAGTATAACTGCTGAAATTACCAAGAGATATAGAATAAGTCTCCAGAATCAACTGAACGTTTTGACATATGAACTATAAAAATTAGCTGAAGTATGCATAAGTACTTAAGCACAGAAAAATGTACAGAACAGTGGATGATAATGATAACAAAGAAAAACAATCTTAAGAAGTGAGATTGCTGAATGCATTCTCACCTGATAACTAGAAAAATTGCTGTTCCTAGTGAAACAGCCATGAGAATACTAAATGCTGAACGAATGCACCAGAAGATGCTGAATAGAGAGATAGAGCTGAAGAGACGGACAGAGCTGGAGGGTTGAAGAGAGAAAGAGCAGAAAAGAGAAAGAGATGAAAATATTTTACATGGAGCCGTAATGGCTAAAGACTTTATTCATGGACCATTTTTATCGGAACAGATTACACACAGTTTTTCTGCCAAAACCAGTCCAAGATATTGGGAAATTTTCCAAAAATTTTCCCAATATCTTAAAAAAAAAAAAAAAAAAAAAAAAAAAAAAAAAAAAAAAAAAAAAACGCATCAAGAGCATCAAAGCTGGAAACACATTTCACCAACAATTACCAAAGACAAAGCAGAACTCTCCAGAAGAAGCTGAACATTTTTGACATATGAAATGCTGAAATTGGTTGAAGTATGCGGAAGTAGTTATGAACTGAAAAATGTACAGAGGATCTTAAGAAGTGAGAATGCTGAACGCATTGTTTATTTACTGTGGTCAAATTTTGTGTAAGTAAGGTAAATCTCGGTTTTATTTTATTTACAAAAACAGAAAATGATCTAATATTTAAAAAAAAAAATTTACAAAGTGAAACCAACAACTAAAAAATTTTAAAAAACAATTTCTTTATTCATTTAACCTTCATTTTAACCTGGACCAGCAATTCTCAACTGCAAACATGACCTTGCATGTTTGTAAAGTGATCAGTTCTTCCTTGGAATCTAATACGGTGGTGCAAGTAGTCTCGGCAGCTACAAGCAGCTCGACAAGCAGTGGCAGCTTTCTTATTTTTTATGTATTTAATTTATGAGGCTGCTACTGAGAAGAGCCAAACTGTTCTTTCATTGCTCTCGGAACAGTGACAACAAAGACAAACTCAAATTCATATTATTGAGAAAAAAAAAAAAAAAAAATAGACAATACAAGTAGTGGATGTGTGAGTCCTTCTTCTGGATTGTGACAGGAGGACTTTCCAACATATTGACAACTGCTTTTTCTTCTGAATTGTGCCAACATTTATGGAGGACCAATCAAGCTGTAATTAAAAATAAATTCAGACTAACAACTCTATCTATGACCAAATCCACAACATTCCTAACTTTTTAGCAACAACATGACAGGTATGCCTTTTCTACCAGCTCCTTTTCAAAACCAAGCAGGCATAATGAGGTTCAGCCTCTTCTTCCTAGAAGTGGGATCTCAGCCAATAGGTGAGAAGCTCAGGCAGTGATGCTGTTCCAACGACCGCCCCCTCTGTCTCTGTCCTAATGGCAGGATTGGTCCTCCAGTTCCTTTTAAAACTTTGCTGGATGATCTGTCTGGGATCTTAAGAGGGTTGCTGCAGCAGTTAGACCTCTGTCTTTGTCTGTCTTTCTAGGTCTTTAACATGGGACAGAAACAATGTAACTGCCAGGGGCTTCCAGGATGTAGCAGATGCCTTAGAAAGGTATTGCTCTTATACACACACACACACACACACACACACACACACACACACACACACACACACACAAACGTACTATAAGAGACCTGCATTAGTACAAGAGATGAGTATACATCATAAATAGCTTAGTCTGAATTATTTGGAAGTGTGCTTGTATTATGATCAGCCAATATCTGATAGTATTGGTAATAAAGTGAATCTAGTTTCTTTTCTACAGTACTTAACTTTCTTAGCAAGCTTGACTTTGATGAAACAGAGATTACCTTTGCAGCTAACTGCTAGCAGGAGCAGACAAAAACAAAAGCAAATTTCAGTCACTTTCAGTGTTAAATGTGAATTCCGTTATTTGAACCTCCTGTTCTACAGTTCATGTTCCAGCAGATGTTTACAGACTTCAGATAATCACAGAAATGCAGGCTCAACAGATTGAGGGAAAATTTGCCATTGTCGTTAACAGTGGAAAGGATGAAGGTAGAAGATTCATAGCAAAATTCTGAGATCAGTTTTCTAATTTTTATTTTGGGTCTACAGACACAAAACAGAGATTTTTAATCAGCCTCTCCTCATACTTCAGCCTCAGATCATGTTCAGATTGGGCAGTAAATAAATTGTGACCTTTTGCAAAAAGAATGCATTTTAATTACAGATGAAATTACAAATAAAAAAATGCATAATATTGAAAACTTTCCAAAATATTTGGTCACCATCAGGTTTAGTGTTAGGAGGAATTTTTTAATTTACATGTAGCCAGAGGTAGAGTAGCTAAAAACAAAAAAATATCATCCTCAGGTGTAGCATCCATCATTTAGAGGCATTGTGACCTAGAAAAAGGAATAATATGGCAAAATGACAGGGTTTTTTTTTTACTGTATGATAGTATTAGGGAAAAATACAGTAGTTTCCCAATATTCTATTACTTACCAAAAAAAGTTAAACAAATGTGATTAAAACTAGAAATAATTCCTCTTCTGCTAATTTAAAATATCAGTTTTAATTTTATCCATGACATTATTATTTTGATTTTGTCCCACTCATTTCTGAGATGATGGTTATGCCCCTGTTTAATTCCACTATAGTTCAGGGTTCACAGACGACTCCATGACAATGGCTCATAAGACAGAAGCTCACAGTCTTATTTTGATGATTTTGATGTATGTTTGCTTATGCTTGATATTTGTTCATGATGTAAAGCACTTTGAACTGCCTTGCTGCTGAAACGTGTTATGGGGCCAACAAATAAACTTGACTTGATCTGACTTGATTTATTGGAAAATGGAACAAAAGTTGAAAACTTTTAAAAATGTATATTTCTAACTAAATAAGCCAGCCAAAAGTGAACTTTTGTATGCACACCTTCCCAGTCATACCTGTTGACAATCAGTGCTGGGGGGCAGGGATATTGTAAAGTAATGTAAATGACCAGCCTTTGTGAACACCCCCAGGTAGCTCATCAGGTATAGGGACAATTCTTCTGAAACTTTGAGGTCTGTTTTCTCCCTAATCTTGTTTGCAGAGTGCCAACATTCAAATGGCCACATTTTCTTCATTTTTTTTTATGTGTTTGACATCACTAGAAATAGAAACCTCAGAATCCACACCTACAGCATCTGAAAATAACTTAAAACGCCCCTGAGGAGACTTGTTCCAGGTTTTGTCACTGCCAGTCACATATAGACTTGAGCTAAATTCTAGAAAAAGTCTGTTGAAATTAGTTCTAGTTTTCAAGTGCCTGTTGTATGGTATACTGTTGTTTTGTGTTCAACTATCTATAGAGTACCACAAGTATAATGTGTTATTAGCTGGTGTTGAGATCGAGAATTCGCACCTGTTGCTTGTTGTCCCCTCTCGTCTCCCCGGGCCCGTGGATACCGGGTGTAAAAGTGGTGAAACCAGGACAACAGTCACTGTTCAACTTCAAAATCATCCAGCAATTTATTCATTCAAACAGAAGCATGAAATCACACCAACATCCCAACATGATCATTGATTACCACAAGAAAAAGAAACATTAATCACCTTTTAGAAAAATACGAAGATGCGTCTTCGGAGAGCACCGTGTGGACAGGACATCGGCCGTCTCACCCCAGTGATCTGACCAACGGTTGTAGCTCACATGCATTTATACCTCGTTATGTCCAGGTGGCTCTTTACTGTCTGGGACGTCCTGACGTTAGCAACCAGGAGGCGGACGCTTCCCTGTCTGACGATTTTCTTCCCAGGAACAATGCAGGTGTTGTTTTGTACAAAATATTCAACCCAAGGACGTGGGACCGAGTTTATCAGTATTCTGGTGCGTTCCACTAAGCTGTCCTCCCTGTCCTCAGCAGCCTCAGACTGGCTCCTGAAGCCACACAGCGCCCTCCTTGACCCCTCGCTGACCCCACCTGTTACAGAGCTGGACAGCAGATTCAATTACAAAGGATTAATACACACACCATATAATGTTTATTAGTTTAAGATCAATACACACGTTATACTTGAGGTTTCTGATTTTGTAAAAGGTAAGTGAATATATAGGTGCTAAGAATTTGTTCTATCTTATGAAACCCTACTGATCTTAACTACATCTGATTAATCTGATTAACCCATAAATGAAAAACTAAGTACAGTGTAACACTACTTAAAAATCATTCAAATCAAAGTTGTTTTCTCACACTGGTTAATTAGTCAGGCTAACTGCGAAGGTAGCTGTTGCCTGCTTAACAGAAACACCGAATCATAGTTTGCCTACTGTGGCTGTAAAACAGTTAGCTTAACTGGTGGTGCTCCTTTTGTCTCTACATGATGAAGATTTTTCACAACTGGAAGTTTTTCCAAACAGCTGATTTCATCTTTTTTGTAAGTTAGCTAGCTGATTGGTAATGCACAGCAACAGGTGAGGCAGGTTGCTCTGGTCACCCCATCACTTCTCATGTCATTAAAGGTAATTTAAACTTGAAGTAATACAGAGATTTAAAAAAATGCGATTTTGAAACTGTAATTTTGTTTGTTAAATTTATTTCTCCTTATCTTGTCTGATCTTACATTAGCAGTCAACATAACCATTCATACTCAAATAATAGAGTACTAGTTTTAACATGATGATCACATGGTGACTTTGTTCATTTTCTAGTAAGATGCTCACCTTTTAAATTATGAATTGTATGGTACATCTTAATCAAAGCTAAGAAAAAAAACAAAAAAAAAAAAAAGGAAAACCTTTGACATCAAGACTACCAAGGCTAGCTCATTTCAGCAATCTGTAAACTGCAGGTGTGAAAAAAAATTTTTTTAGGAATTTATCTGTAAACCTTTATCTGACGTTTAAGAAGCAACCAGAGTTCTGTACTGGCATGGGTAATAGCAGCTTTTTGTATCCAGTTCTAAAATGTGTTTTGATGGAGGTTTTCTGTGTTTTGCAGGAACTTTACTCTACAGAAGATGTCTCTCCCCTTGGCTGATATCACACAGAGCTACCGGAGCAACCCAGACCGAACAAAAGAAGCCCTGCACAAGGTTGTTTAATAATTTAAGTGTGTGTGTGAGTGTGTATAAAAATATCGATATATTTTAAAACCATGGAATATGGGAAATGAATTCACTCTGGTTTTCAGTGTTGTGGAATTTATTCTGGAAATGAATGATAAAGTCATTGTTTTCATATGGATGACATCCATTTGAATGTGTATATTCAGATTCAGCAGTGTCTAGCCAGAAACAACACAAGACATCCAGGCAGTGTGGAGCTTCAGCAGGTGCTTAGGAGTCAACACTCTGAAAAGGTATGAAACAGATAACTGTTAACACAACAGATAACACAAAACATGTTTATACTAAATAAACAGGTCTATGAAAATCTGAGGGGTTCTTACTTGGCAAGCAAGCTGACCCAAGACCATTTAGTGCTTTATAGACCAATAGCAGAATTTTTAAATCTATCCTTTGAAAAACAAGGAGCCAGTGGAGTAGCAGACTATAATTACTTTGCTGCCGTGTTTACCTCTGGATCTTTGTGTCCCTTGCTAAGCTGCCCCCTTTTGGAGACTTCGAGAGGCTGTTCCACTGTTTCTGTATCTACTTTATTATCATGTTCTTTTTTAAAAACAGTACATTAATTTTTTGTGTGTCCAAAATTCAAAAAACATTGAAAAGAAGGTCATAGTACTAAAATACACCCTCTATATCACAATTCAAAAGAAGACTATCTAAGTAGACTAAAGATTCTCCCAAAACATTTATGGCTCTTGTTTTCTTTGATAATGTTTGCCATTTTTTCTCAGAGACTTTTTTAACTTGAAGTCAGTCTTTACTGGAAACAGAGTCAGGACAAAGCGGGACATATTTGGATTTTTTTTTTTTTTTTTTTTTTTTTTTTAAATGACTCAACTTTTGATGTGGTTCTCTCAATTCAGTTCATCTCAGGGCAGACTTACCTGTTTTTATCTGTGTCTGTTTTTCTCCATTTGTACCTGTTGTCTTTGATTTCAGCTGATGCAAGGTATGTGTCGACAGCTGGAAAACAGCCTTCAGCGTATAAGCCACTGTAATACCCAGGTAGTCCAGAAAGATATTATGACTGCACATGAGGTGCTTCAAAACGCCAGAGAATCTCTGAAGGTAAACATTTGAGTTTCTTATTTGAGAAATAAGAACTCATGTTGCTGTAACCCAAAGTAATTTCATATTGTAAGCGGACACTTTATCGTAACTTACAGAAAATCAGCACCAATGCAACAGTACTAAAATATGCTGGATGGAGGACAAACAAGTTTTAACTAGCTGTCAGCTAGTTACTGTCACTTTTAGAAACTTCTTTGCCAATAATTGGTTTTGCTTTGCTTTGGGCTTTACACATGCAGCTGCTTCCATCTCTGAGTGAAGAGATCAAGAAGTGTTCATCTGATGGAGACTGGGTGATGGATATCCTATCTGAGGCTGCCTCGGCACTAACTCAGGAAATCACAGAAAATTTTCAGGTACACATATATTACATTATCTGACAGTCACAGAAAATTCTGTTCATTAAAGAGCTGGTCTCAGAACGTATGTTTTAATATATTTTTAACGTGTTATATCATATATATATATATATATATATATATATATATATATATATATATATATATATATATATATCACATGAAACATTGGGCTACTGAACCCATCTGTAATTTAGGTTGTAATCCCTGAATGGTCCACCCGGGGGGCGCTCAGAGTTTCTACTGACTTGAGCTTAACCAGTGTGGTTTGATCATTTTTTCCCTACATTCTGAGGCACATGTTCACTGAATGACCGAACTGTGAACCTTATGATTCGTCTATAAGCGACAGAAGTGAACACTTATTACTATATGTGGAAATTCCAGTGAGCAACCGAGATGACCGCTTGTTGGGTAATAGCTTGTGGAAATCCTGATTGGTTTTATAGTGACTTTGGATTCTTTAATCATGATGGCGAGCCGAGCCCATGAGGACTGCGGACAAGTGTAAATGGTGTGGCCAGCTGGGACATCATTTCGCAGAAGAACTTTCACAAATCCGGAAAATCCATTTTGGGTTACAAATAAGATCCCATACACAACACTACCCAGGTAGCAATGTTGCTAAAGAACTAACTCAATTTTTATTTTATTTTCTCTAAAAGGAGGGAAAGAGCTCTATTTATTTTTGGTTATTGTATTTTATTTTCAATATTTGTAAACAAAGTCTGCTTCTAATTGCTTTGTTGGGAAGCAATAAAATAATCAGTTCAGCATTCAGTTGGTGTGACATATCATTACTCTTGGCAGAACCTAGTAGATGTCTAGTGCCTGTCCCATACCGGTCCACGTTAAGCGTTCTATACAAACTTGGCAAGCCAGTCTGCCAGGAGAAATATCCTGGCTGACTAACACCAGGTCTAAACACCTCTAATTATTTCGAATAGGTTCTTTTATTGCCTCACTTGTGAAATTGACATTTTAAACAGCAAGAAACATTCGAAATGGAAGTTATTCAGGCACAAAATGTTAAAGTACCTAACTTTGTCTTGGTGAAACCTATTATTGGTACTGAGCTTGACAATGAGGTTCTTGAGTATTTATCACAAATACATCCTGTAGAAAGGGTTATCAAAGTAACCAGTCAAAATCTGCAGTTTAAAGATTCTGCCATAGTTGAATTCAAATCCAGTCAAGCTATTGAGTTTTTACAGGAGAGCATACCCTGTGACAAACCAAGTAGTAATCCTAATGTTGTCCATAACATTCAGTTGTTACCAGAGCTGTATGCTGCTGATAGAGGTTCAAGTATAACTAGTGCTTATCTCACAGAGCTTCGAGGTATGGCTAAATTTGTTGGTGTAAACTTTGAAAAAGTCTTACTGGATGACCCTCTCTTGACCGTCTGACCAACTTACCTGAACATGACCTACCTCTGTCCGTTAGGAGTGTGGAAGCATCTGCTTCACCTAGTAAACAGACAGTAAACATAAGTTCTGAACAACTAGCTCCTCTTGAAGTCCAAAAAGTAGTTGTTGAGCATGTCATAAAAAAACTCTGACTTACCTTCACATAGTCATGCAAAGCTCAGACCCTTCTCAGGGAAAACACCATGTCCGTACCCAGAATCTAATTATGATACATGGCGCAGCACTCTGGAATTTTTCCTCTTGGATCCAAATGTATCCAGCCAGCAGAAAGTCAGGAAAATCATTGAGAGCCTTGCCTTGCCTGCTGCTAACATTTTAAAGCACCTTGGGCCAACTTCAACCCCTCATGACTACCTAAATTTACTTGAGTCAGCAGTTGATG
This sequence comes from Anableps anableps, assembly GCA_014839685.1. NCBI lineage: Eukaryota > Metazoa > Chordata > Actinopteri > Cyprinodontiformes > Anablepidae > Anableps > Anableps anableps. The sequence continues at coordinate 1,573,563 of CM026073.1, forward strand.
ATGGAGATGAACTTTTTGCAAAGTTTCTTAATACCAATCAAAACCCCGGAGAAAGGTCATCTGAATATTTACAGTGCTTACAAATAGCCCTGAACAAAGCAGTCAAAAGCAGTGGCATAGTTGCCAACGACTCAGATCGTCAACTGCTGAAGCAGTTCTGCAGAGGCTGTTGGAATAGTAGTATCATTACAAGCCTTCCACTAGAGCAGAAGAGAGACAAACCACCCCTGTTTTCTGAGCTATTTCTGATGTTCAGAGTAGAAAAAGGACAGACAAGTGGCTAAGTCAATCCACATGAGACAACATTTTGCCACTTTCAAAAGCACAGCTCAGACAAACTCTCTCATTGTAGATGAAACATCACAGTGCAGACACTGCCCTACTGACGAGACAAATCCTACAACTGTCACTGAAAGACCACCGATGACCAACACTGAAAAACTTGAAAAGCAGCTTGCTAAGCTCCAAGCCCAAATGGCTTCCCTCGAAGTTTCTCTGTCCAGTACCGCCACTCAGTCATCTCCTAACCACCATAAGAAGCCTAAACTCAAAAACAAAACCCCAGCTAATCCAAACCCCACCTGCGTACCTGAAAGCAAACTTTTAAAGGAGACCCCACCCAGAGTACTGTGAGGATGGCCACATAGTGCTCTCATGTAGCAATGATCCAAACCAACTTGTTGAAACCAAACACAAAGAGTTCAAGCAAAAACAACAAGCCTATGAAGAACACTGTAAACAGTCTTTAAACTGACTGCAGTTCCTGTCAAGGGACATACAGGGGCTGAAAGTCTTACAGAACGTCCCACCCCAGGGTTAGAACTCACTGAACCATTCATTCATTCTCACACTACTGAAAACAGTAGTGTGAGAATGGTCTTGTAGGTCAGAAATGCACAGCTAACATCACAGTAGCAGGAGTCCAGTGTAATTGTCTCCTGGACTCTGGCTCCCAGGTGTCCACTGTGTCTTCATCCATCTGTCATGCAAACCTGTCAGAACATCCCATTCAACCTATCAAATCCTCCAAACACTCAGACTGAGGAAAACAATGAATTCAACTGGAAAAGCTGGCTCAGTGATAGTGAAAGGCAAAGTGCCACAAGTCATCCCTGCTCAAGGAAGAGTTCTTCTGGAAGGGTGCGTCAAAGCCAACAGTACTGGCGAATGTGCAGTTGTTGAGCAGCCATCTTTCTCTTCACTGCCAGGTGGAATATTTGTGGATTGTTGTCTTGTGAACTTACTAGAGCAGCATCCGCAAAAGTTACCTGTTTGGATTAGGAATGAAACTGAACATGACATAACACTTCCCAACAGTTGTGTAATAGCAGAACTTCACACACCAAAGCACATCTATAATCACTTACCTGCTACAACTAGTGGAAGAAATTAAGTCCAATGCTCTGCTGTCACTGTTGAGCTCACTGAACAAATTTCCAAGTCTGACTTAACTTTCAAATTTGATGAGTCTCCTCTTTCAAAAGACTGGGAGGACAAAATAACAAAGAGACTGAATGAATATGGACATGTATTTGCCTGCCATGACCTAGATTTTGGCCATGCAATAAAAGTCAAACACCACATAAACTTCAAAAACAACACACCTTTCAAACAACGACCACGCCCAATTCACGATTATGAGGCTATGAGAAAGCACTTACGAACCCTACTAGAGGCAGGAATCATTTGTGAATCTGAATCCCCTTACTCCTCCCCAATAGTAGTGGTGCGGAAAAAGAACGAGGAAGTCTGCTTATGTATTGATTATCGTAAGCTAAACAGCCTGACAACACACGATGCATCTGCACTCCCCAACCATGAAGAAGCCTTTTCTGCTCTCTCTGGCTCAAAATGGTTTTCCATAATGGACCTGGAGGTTCCCAAGCATGCCGGTCACGCACCCACCACACACACGACACTGCAAATGCCACACCAAGCTGACCAGCCAGCCCCACCAGAAAAGTGAAGCCAGGTTCCCGACTGTTGCCACACACCCCCAGCAGAAACCAAAAACCAGGATCAAAAATCAGAAGTATCCTGGTAGAACCGAAATGCCAGTCCTAGCCCCAGTTGACTCTTGAGACCTGAGCCCCAGCCCAGCTCCAATGGCAAACGGAGAACAGGGGTGTGAAAAAACCCCAAGCCTTCCTCCACCCGCTCAAATGTGGTGTTGATGCAAGTTGTTATAGAGTGCAAAAAGGGGAAAGGGGTTGCAGCACGGACACCCTCCCACTGGTCCCCACAGTAATGTGTTAGGATCTCAGTTTTGTTATGCTACTCCTAGAACTAGATAACTCAAGTATGGAGGTTTGGTTAGTTCAGTCCTCTACATTTCTAATACATTACATTGTAGCCATTTTATAACTATTGGGAAAGATTTGTACCCTGATTATTTTTTTCATTAAAATATATCAAACTAACACTCAAACTGTCCATAGATGTCTAGTCTAAAATCTGCCTCAATGGAACCTAAAGTGAAAGTTGATTAGATATGTAACTCAAATCTTAGATATAAAATAAAATATCAACATTTAGCTGAAAATGTGAAGTTGGCTGTTCTGGTGTAGGTTTGAAATGATCACCATATTAAACTATTGGTATTTTTCTGTAAATACCAATTCAGCCCTACCCCTTAAGGATCCAGCTTTTTTGTCAGTGCACACAATCTACACCACTACACTAAACCTCTATGTAACATTTTAAAACTGGTGCACAAGAGCTGTCAAAGGACACAATAAACACTATATTCATCCAAAAACCAGCCGCAAGAAAAATGTAACAAAATGGTCTTTTTCAAGGGTCTATCACAAGAATGTACCTAAAGAAATGGAAATTATTCAGTAAGGAAAGCTAATAAGATTTAAGCATCAACCCATTATTGCTGGGTCCTGTCATTTGTTGTGGTTCCCATAATTTATCAATGATACATTTAACTGGGGATGGGTGGGCTCATCCCATCTGAAGTTGGTTTTGAGAGAGAACTGTCTTGTCTGTCGTACTCTGGACTCTTGATCCTCACTTATGGTCTTGATTGTTTTAGGAGTTGGGTCAAGACCTGATGGGATATGCAGAAACAGTGTGTCCACGGGTGGTGCAGCGCTCCAGTGTCTGCAAGAGTCTATCAGAGTGCATGTCTAAAAGAAGCAAGCAGGCAGAAATATTCCTAAGAAGCACACTGGTGGAAACCACAGGGCAAATCATCTGCACCAAATTGAGGTAAAAATCTTTTTATGAGACAGGGGCATTTTGTTTTTGAACTAAGCTCATTTACATGTTACTTAAGTTTCTTTTTTTGTCATTTTCATGATGACTCACTAGCATATACTCATTCAATTCTAAGTTATCTATTCTTTGCAAAAATTGCACATACTTTACATTCTGTCCCCCATGCAGGTAATTCTATACAAAGTGACAGACTGACAGATAGTTAAACAGGTGTCCAGAATACTGAAAGAGCTGAATGATGTTTCAGACATAGCAGTACAACTGAGGGCTGTTTACTTGTTTGTCTTCATCTTCATTAACATGCTTTCTAACAATGTTTCCATAACTCATTGTTAAACTGTAAATAAAGACATAAACATGAACATATTGTATTACTGTGTAAGAGTTTCCAGAGTACAACATTTCTGTATTGTACCATTGTTAACTAGACTACACAAAGATGAGGCTAAAACAGTCATCCATAAAACTTACGCCAAAAATACACATTAATCTTGATCCACTAACTTAAAATATAAACTATAAACTTACAAAGCTTCTTCAAGTCTTAACAAAGGTGGATGCAAACAGATTTTACTGGGTATGTTTACCCAGCATGCTTTTCCACAAAAAAAAAAAAAAAAAAAAAAAAAAAAAAAAAAAAAAAAAAATGGCTAACCTGACCTATAACCTCCCCATGTGATCACAAATATCCAAAAAGAAACAACTTCACTGAAAGTCACAACGAACCTAACCATCTGTAGTTTCTAAACCTGCCACTATTAGGCCTTTTCCACCAAAATAACTCTCATTCTTGAACTGGTTCGTTTCAGGTGCCTTCGAACTTCAGTGCTCTGTTGAGATCCAAGATTTGTTTCCAACAGTTTGGGGTGCCAAGCATACGTTGTCAAAAGTGGGTGTTACACAATGTGGTAGGAGAGCGTAGAAGCAAGATAGCAGAGCTGGCAGAGCTGTGTGCCTTACTTCTTTATTTACATATCTTCCTTTAATTGAATAATCCACAGACCTTTCAAATGATCACCAATACAGTCTTCATTCTTACTACACATATCAGAGAGACTAATGTCATAAAACAACGGTGGTGCTCTTATCAGGCAATAGTGGAGATGACGGTCTTTTCTTCCAAGCACTCCAGTCAGCCCAAAATAAAATCAGCTGCTGTGTTTCCTCAGTAGACCACTGCACATTCTTCACTGCCATGCTTGTTTGTTGATTTCTGTTCAGTTGACCAGCCTCCGAGTGACTTCACGGGCAACTCGGGCACCCAGCAATTGTCGGTGCCCAAGTTGGACCACATTTCATGCTGTAGAACCTCTTTTTTTCTGTGGAAACACGTGACAGTGGATCAAGCACATGTTCAGGAACTGGAACTGGCTCCAAACCACATTGGTAGAAAAGGCCTATATGAGCACTACAATGCATGGGTTACATTAGACTTCAACTTCTCTGTTTTGTATCTTTCAGTGAACTGAGACAAACCTTGGCTGTGACTCTGGCCGAAAGCTTGGTAGAACAGATTCTACAAGATCTAACAGCAGCACAGGACAAGATGGTAACTCTGAACGTTTTGTACTCCACATTGTGTGTTTGTTTGAAACTAAAGATGCCTAATTTGATAAAGCTGACACAATATAACCCCTGATAAACAAACACTGGCTCTCCACTGACATTAAAACTACAAATGTGGCAAATGTGGATCTTTCAGCTGCTAAACAAATAAGTTACAAGCTGTTTTAAAAAACATTTTGGTTTCTGTTAGGCAAGCCTGTGCCTGAAAGCAGGGTGTCAAACTTATATCATTTTGGGCCATATCAAGATCATAATGTCTTCAAAGGGGTGGTTGTGGCAGAATGTTTTAATAAAACAACCCATTAACAAACTGTTAAAAGTATGACTACTGCATTCGATGAGTACTTCTTGAAATTAAACAATACTGAACATCTTTTCACAGTGATTCAATTTGGTAGTATATAGATAAAAACTGCATTGATTTGATTGATAAAATAAAATTTAAGCACACAACTGTTCTCTTGAAAGTTATGGTGGGCCAGATTTGGCCCTCAGTCCTTGAGCTTGACACGTGCTTCAAAGAGTTCAGGCTGCTAGAATGGCCAAAATAAAGCATTCTGAACATTCTCGTTTTGTTAAACATGACTTAAGATATTGCATGCAATACTGAAATTGCTGCAGTTTTTAAACTTTCAGATCCTATGTAACAAAGATCACCTAATAATCAGGAAAACATGGGAATTACCCCATATTATGCATTGCTAAAGCAAAGTCAGAATGTAGAGACTACTTGCAGACTTACAAGCTGTCAGAGTTGACTGAGAGTAAACATCAGCAAGAGAGCTGTCAACTGAAACAATGAAAATGATTATAAAACTGGCAAAATGGTGGTATTGTGTGTTCAATTTTTAAAAATGTGGTAAAAGAGAAATATACATATATTCTTTACTTTCTTTTTCTAGAAATAAATATTAACAACAACAAACAGAGAAAAGAGAAGCCAAAAACAGAAGAAACACAATAAGTTTGTACAAATGCTGCTAATTCAGGAAAGAAAAGTGAAACTAATATACCTTGACAGAAGGAAAGCATGGTAGACAAATAAGCCTGATATAATAAATTGGCTGTAATGAATTAGACTTTCATCTAGAAAAGCTGAATAAAAACCATCTTTAGCAGCCAGACAGAAAATGCACCATGGGACTAAAATGAAGTGAGAGTCAGTGATGAACTGAGTTGATGAGGTGAATCTGCATTGACCAAGAAATGATGTGGGAACTTTAATTTAATGCCATGTGTCAACAATTTAAAAAGCACATTTCACAGTCACAGATTATTTACCTGCTAGCCGCCAACTGTTTATTGAATGATGAACAAGATTATATGTTCAGCATTCTGTTGATCTGGACTGAAATTTTTCCACCATGTGTAAATATTCCATTTAGAACATTGAGATTTCTCTTACTTAATGTTTAGGACTGCCTAATAAGTGAAAATCCATCCAGTGCTCAGAGAATCAATATCCCGGAGCTTCGACTGACTGACAGTGATTTCCCAACTGATGATGTAAGAGACGCACACTAGTTCTGTCTCGTATTTATTGTCCTGTTTATAAAACATACGCACACATTCATGAGGTGAATTTTTCATTTTGTTCCATTTTATTCTCCTCTCCATCTACAGTACAGTCCAGCGTTCTGGAGAAACAGTTTGCTTTCTAAGAGCCTGAGGCCTGCTGCTTCAATCAAAAGTAAGACACAACAACTATTTACATCTGACACAGGAGAAAGACAATCTCACTGAGACTTAGAGTTGTTTCCAAAGTTGTTGCATTTCCAGATATTAATTGTTCACTATGAAAAGTTCAATGTTACCCATTAGCTCTGGAATTACAACTTCCTGTAAGTCTCTGTTGTGCACAATGTGCTTTGGAATCCCAGTCAACCTGCCTATGTTTTTTTCTTCTATGATTAAACTATTCATGATGCTAGTAAAACATTTAATTTTAGTTGATTTATTTTAATAGTCTTTCCAATTTTACAAACAGAAAACCTACAAAATAACCTGAGAAATGGTGTGTGAATGTGCATTTCTGTGAGCGCTTTCTGGTTTACCGGCTTTATTAAAAGCCTGAGAATTAAAATAAATCTTATTTAGAGTTTCCAGACAGTAGTGGGACACATACAAAAACACATTTTCATAAAATTCCTTTTATTTTTTTTTTTTCTGGACTGTTGTAATCATTAAACTATTTTCATCGTCATTGAGCTCCACTGATTAGTTGTATAAAATACATTAGTGGATAAATAGTGGATATTTACAAATCAGCCGGAGAAGCGGGGAAAAACAGGTGGAGAAATACAGGTGGGCGAGACAGGAAAAGACGGAAAAATTGATCGCTGAGACAGAGAAGAGGGGAGAAACGGCCAAGTTAAACAGACACAAGCAGAAAAAGAACAAATGGCGCCTAAAAAATGAAAAGTGAACAGTGAAAATTGTAGCATTTAGTCCAGAATGGACAGAATAATTTCTCTTTATACATGCCACTGGTAGTGTGTCTGGTATGTTCAGAAACTGTGGCAATTATTAAAAGTGGAGATGTGAAACGCCATTATGAGACAAAGCATAAAAGCTTTGAACAAACATACCCACTCAAATCAGAACTAAGGTCAGAGAAAATACAGTCTCACAGCCTAATATGACCAGTCCACCAGGATCCTGAGTCACACATTCAGTGCTCAGCAACAAGCTCATAAGTGTTCCCTCAGAGTTGCTTAGATTTTGGGTCAGCACAAAAAGCCATCTATTGATGGAGAAGTTGTCAAAGAATGGACAACTATATTTGCTGAAACAAATCTTGAAGGGAAAGAAAAAAAGGGAACTTTGTGAGAAAATAAAGCAAATCCCCATGTCAGCATCATCTGCGATAAAGGAACGTAAAATCATCAAAGATCCCAAAGGGTTTTCCAGACAGATGGGATATATAGTCCCCTAAGCAGGTTATAGGTCTGTTTCAGGGTTTCCTCCCAGTGGGTTATGGAAAAACCTCACAAAAAGTTTTCTGAAGACATCTTGATTAGCTGCCAGAACAAACTCAAAGAACTTCTATGGATTTGTAGAGGCAGTAGCTCTATTGCGAGTATCCCCAAGAGGACAGTGCTCCTTACCTTACCTTTAAGGCTGAATCCAGTCACTGTACAGAGGAATCTCTTTTCAGCTATTTAAATCTGGGATCTCATTCTTTTGTGTTAAAACTCATGGCTTACAGATGCCAACAGTAGCAGGTCATTTGCAAACAGCAAAGGTAATGTTACCTTTCTCTGCCTTTCTCTCTGGTGTCTGTTTAATCAAAGCCAAAGCTGTCTTTGCATTTTTGCTGCAAAGTGTATTGGTCCTTGTCACAAATCCTGTTTGTGGAAGTAATGGACAGGATCTCAAGGCAGAAATGATCAAAACTTCAACATCATGCCATGCCATGTTTTGCCTAACTGTTCACACAAGTATGCAAAGCACCTCTTTATCCCGCACACACAACTCTCTTCCGTGCACTCGACAACATTTTTCTTTTCTTTTTAAAGATTTTTTTGGGCTCTAGCAGTGGTGGCTGATGAAAAAAAATTCTTGGTGGGGCTGATGTGCCAATAGGTTTCCCTTCCTAGTCCAGTATAAGGATTTAAATGAATGGTAGGAAAATGACAACAATTCCACAACATTCTTCATAGAGCAAAACAACATGAAGGGTTAAATCAGCTAAAAGTAAAAGGTCTGTTCAAAATATATAGTATTTAATCAATAAATCAGTGTCAAAAGCTAACATTGAATCAGACCCAAAATTGCAAAAAACACCAAACTAACGTATGATCGCCTAGAAGTTTATCCCTGAACAAACAACAGACTAAATTCTATTAAAACTAAAGAGAACCAACCAATGACACCATACAGCAGAGACCTACCTATCTAAATGAACTAAAACACACCGTTACAGGATGAAATTATCACGGCTACTAACATAAAATTAGCCCGAGAATCCAACAGACTAAATCAGGTTCTCCTGAAATCACAACACTAAGCAATCCCCCTGGATTTATCTGACAATCAGGAGCTTAGCAAAATCTTACAGATATAAATGTTCATAGATCTGAGTCAGAAAATTACTTCAGTTCCCCCTGGTACAAAACCACATCAGAATGGCCATCTGACTCTTTAAACATCATGGCATCAACCGAACATAAACATTATTATAACAGCAGCAAAAAGGCAACAAGAGCATCATCATTACTAACAATTTTTAAAAAGAAATCTTAGCAATGTTTTCATTTTCTAATTAGTACTGGTTCATTGTTTCAACATTCAAACTCCCAGTATTTTTATTACTTTCAGTCACTCCTCACTGGTTTCTTCCGTTACCTTCATGTTACCCGCTCCCAGTTTTATTCCTTCGTCTCACTCCCTATGATCTCCTTGTTTATTTTTTTCATTAAACATTCACCAATTCCTCGCTGCCTCCGCCTGTCTGCATTTAGATTCAAGCACTACCAAACATCATGACAAGGAGTTGTTGATCTGTCATTTTTGAACACCTGGTTCAGTTTGGGGAGCGTCAGTAAAAAGAATTACATTTTCCTATCAGTAACCAACTCTACCAACCAGGACTAGACTGAGACAAAAATCTGGCCACAATTTTTGGTATAGGTTGCCATATATGATGTCTGGGTCAGTCAGTTAACATGGAAAAATGTGTCAGCCCCAAATTGCACCTGCACACTGGGTAAATCCCTGGTTTGTCTAATTACGAGTCCAACTACTTTCAGCTACTTTTAACAAAATGTTTTATTAAAAATTCATCAAGTAATGCTATATCTGCTATTAGGCAGCTATGGCATGGAACTAAAGCCATTTTACACTTGTGGTTTTCAAAGCTGGTTTCAAAAACTCCAGCCTCATATGCCGCACATTGCTATGACAGGAATTTTATTAGATAGATTTCTGCTTTGTCAGAATCAGCATCAGCCACATTTGTAAGAAAAATTCATCTGAGGGTTGAGGATGTGGGTGGCTCCTATGAGTAACTTGCCAAATCCTCTATGCCAGTGCAATATGGCATAATGTTTTACTTATTAATGGGATTTTAAGTCAGCTAAACATTTCAAACCGTTTTGATACCAAAATCATCATGATAGTTTCTGAACTCAGCTATGTTACCTTGTTAGTTTATGGTCCCCTGTTATTTTCTTCATGTTTTGTGCCGTGTTAAGCCAATCTGTGGCTGACACTCAGCATTGCCTGGCAAACTGGAGCATGGCTTGCTTACTTACTTTCACACCACTGACTTTCAGCAGGGGAGAGAAAGGAGAGGCCAGAAAATGGAGGAGGGAGTGTTGAAGGGAAGTGAAGGAAACACTGGCAGATTTTGGACACAACTCTCAACTCCTACTACTGTTTTGTGATAGTGATACTTATTTATATTGTTTTTATTAATAATATTCCTTGTTTGACAGATTTAGTTAATGAACTGGATTAGGTAGATATTTCCTTAAATGTCTGTAATTTAAATGTTTTTGTTGGTTTTTGACTTGTTTAGACCAAGACACAGTGAAAGTAAAGGATTAATAGTCTTGGAGCCTGCCATGTTATCTTTTGGCTCTATGCTAAAACTGTGTTGCTCTCTTTAGAACAGTATGATCACAGCATCCATCTGCTGCTCTGTTTACTCCCTCTCTGTTCTCAGCTCCCCACATTCATCCTCCCACCCCTTCTATCTCCACGCTAACCCCTCCTCCTCCTTTTATTGTTTTTCCTTGCTGCACTGTTCTCCACATCCCTTCTGTATACAGCTCTTTCAGGTTTAACTATATATGTAGGACATTAAATTCTTAGGCTTAGGCTATGGTGCGAGTCTTTCCTTCTTTCCTTTCTTCCTACACTCATTCCTCTGCATGCCTCTCCTGTCCTCAGTGATATTGCTTCATTTTCAGGTCTCCTGGATGCAGATTGTGAGCAACAAACCAGGGAAAGAAGAACAGAGAGAGAGAGGGGAGGAGCTGCCAGAGAGGATGATGGTGGAGGAAGGTGTGTGCTCCCACAGTTGCCACTCTCAACCTTAAGTCCCTCCCCTTCCCCTTCTACTTCCTTGTCCCCCTCCCCCCAACTACAGAGGGGGAGGAGGTGTATGGAGGGGGAGGTGGCATCAGTGGATGCTGCAGAAGCAGTGTCAGGAGATAGTGGAGCATCGTTCAGCCCTTCTCCCAGCTTCCCCCCTATCTACTCCATCCCTAATAAAGCTCCAAAAGAGGAGGTAGCTGGTCGTGGAGGCCTGAACGGACGACAGGCTCTCTTCCCTGGCTGCAGCCCCAGCACAGGCCTCAACCCTGGCTCTGGATTCTCTATTTCTCCCATGGAGCCTCTACCAAACCAGGGACAGACTCTACGGCACTACACTGCCTCCCGACCACGGCCACGACGCACACACACACAACCCCCCTCCTCCAGGCCTCAGGTGAGATCACAGGCACACACACACACACACACACACAGACCAGTCATATACACCAGTATGATAACAAATATCTATCTATCTATCTATCTATCTATCTATCTATCTATCTATCTATCTATCTATCTATCTATCTATCTATCTATCTATCTATCTATCTATCTATCTATCTATCTATCTATCTCCATGTACTCATAGTCAGTGAATGTACTGTATGATCGTGTTTGTGTGTCTGTGTAGGTGTTTACCTGTATTAACAGTCTCACATTCTAAGAGTAGCGTTCTCTGGACTGTTCTCAAAGCTGGAGGTCCAACCACTCTTACTCTCTTTCTCTCTTGAAAAAGCATTCATTATTTCAATTACTGTCTTCATATTACTGGAGGTCTGTGTATCTGCACTGCCCAACAAGCCATGTCCACACACCCATATGGATCATTTACTTCTTTCTTAAAATCTCACCAAGTAGAAAATATTTGAAATGTGTTTGCATACAAGGCAGCAGGAGGGTCTGGGAATCCAAGGATCAACACATGAAGAAGTGTTTCAGTTCATGGCAAACATTGTGTTAAAGTGGGAGTGATGTTGGGATAGGGATGCTGGTAGAGTGCATAGCAAGAGCCAGTATATGAGATGGTTTCACAAGTACACTACCAATATGTGGTGGTGAACTAAAGCAATAAAATGTCCAAACACAAAACTCTTGTCCGTTTGGTTGTCTTATGACCCTCTTCAAATTAAATAAAAATAGCCTATTATAACTTTTATGTTCATCATTTTTTAAATGGTGTTAAAAATTACACCCTCTGGTGGTTCTGCTGTTACCCCTGCTGTTACCCCCCTCATCTGTAATGACTGCCACCTTTTCTTCTCTGGACTTCACACCTCTCCGCTCTCAGCCATCATCCATCCCCTTCACTTCAGAGGACTCCATCACACAGTCCCCTCCCCCACCTCCATCTTGTCCCTTTGACCACTTCAGGTGAGGAACAAGCTGCGAAACATCAAGGTGCGAAAGGCTGCAGGTCCAGATGGCATCAGCTCCAGGCTCCTGAGGTGCTGCACAGATCAACATGGGATACATGTTAATCTGAGCCTGAAGCTGGGTTAAATAACACAACTGTGGAAGACCTACTGTTTGGTACTGGTACCAAAGACCAAACATCCAAAGGATCTCAGCAACTACAGTCCAGTAGCCCTGACATCACATCTGATGAAGACCCTCGAGAGGCTGGTCCTCAAACATCTATACTCCCTGGTGATGTCTTCATCACCAGGGAAGGACCATGTTCTTTGATTTCTCCAGTGCTTTCAACACCGCCACCAGTATATGAGGACACAAGGCTTTGTCTCCGACAGGCTGGTCTGCAGTACAGGGGTCTCTCAGGAAACTGTGCTGGCACCATTCCTCTTCACCCTCTACACTGCAGAGTTCTCCATCAACTCCCCATGCAGCCACCTTCAGAAGTTCTCTGATGACTCTGCCACATTCGGCCTCATCACAGGTGAGATGACTCAGAGGACAGACAGTGGACTCAGGACTTTGTGAACTGGTGCCAGCAGAACCACCTCCTGATCAATGCTGCTAAAGGCAAGGAGCTGGTGGTGGATTTCCGCAGGTGCAGACCCACCTCACTGAGACCAGTGAACATCCAGGGAGTGGAGATTGAGATCGTGGACTGTTATAAGTACCTGGGTGTTCACCTGAACAAAAAACTAGACTCGACTCCTAACACTGATGCGCTTTACAGGAAGGGTCAGAGCAGACTCTACCTGCTGAGGAGGCTGGGGTCTTTTGGAGTGCAGGGATTCTCCTGAAGACCTTCTTTGACTCTGTAGTGGCATCAGCCATCTTCTACGGGACTGTATGTTGGAGGAGGAGCTTATTTACAGCTGAGAGGAAGCAGTTAGATAAGCTCATCAGGAAGGCCAGCTCTGTGCTCGAATGCCCCCTTCGACCAAGTGCAGGTGGGGGGAGACAGAAGGACTCTGGCTAGAATAACATCACTGTTGGACAATGTCTCACACCCCATGAAGCTGTTACTGAGCTGGAGAGCTCCTTCATTGACAGACTACTGCATCCTCGGTGCACAAAAGAGCGTTATAGGAGATCCTTCCTCCCACCAGCTGTTAGACTCTATAACCATCATTACTCCAAATAAAACCAATCAATGTTTATATCCATGCTAGTATCTATAAAACTCTACCATTTTTCTATTGTCACTAACTGTAAATAGTTTGTATTTTTAATGCTCAGAGACATGCACATCTTGTACATTTTAATTAACCAACTCAGTTGCACATTCCTCTGGACTGGAGTATTTTTATTTTTTATAACTATGCAGTATTTATGTTGAAATTTTGCCTTGCTGTACAGTATTTTTTTTTATTCTTTATTCTGTTTTTTATAGATATTTTATACTCTTTATGTGAGTCTGTTTTTCTGTTATTGCCTGCCACTTTGCTGCTGTTGCACCAAAATTTCCCCATTGTGGGGCAATAAAGAATATTTCTATTTCTATTTCTTGGGTAGTGTTGGATCTTATTGGAATCTAAGGAAGAATTTGTTTGCGCAAAGTGGTATTTTGTTAACATGGACCATCTCAATACAAAAAAAATGAATAAGATTGTGTACTAAAAATGAATTATTTAACCTTGTATAGTTGATCTATTGTTAAACTGGCAGCAAGAAATTAGCATTTTAGTATAATTTGTGTTACTCTGCACTCAGCTGGCAGTGGGGGGTGTTTGAGAGCTGTGGAGATGGGAACTGCGAGATCTTTTCAATAGTTACTGAGCGTAAATTTGTAAATAATCTCCAAATAGTCTCCAGAAGAGAGTCATTAGCATTGAAAGGTTACTTTGTTTACAGGAACAAAAACTTTACCCTTAAAAATGTAAAGTCACTCAATACCGTCCAGTCTTTTTAATAAGATAGGTGTTAACAATGTGTAGTTAGCATTAGCACTGTTGTAGATGATGACAGATATCGAAATAACAAGGTTTAATTCAACTATCCACTTCGTCATCACATACAAGGTAGCATCAGCACAGCAGCACAAGCATGTTTGAGGTGGGATTTTATATCCAAAGAACGTTGAAAGCCCCTGGTTCTTAACAGCTGTGAACAATCGTAAATTCTTTGCTGTAAAACCATGATTGGACTTTATAATTGGCTTGAATTTTTCCAAGCTACTGGTCACCTTTGATGTAGCTTGCTTGATGGTCTTCTGATTGATGGGAGGAGTGTATGATCTGCTGTTTTTGCTAAAACGTGTAATATGGTTCCTCATGTTCTTCATGTTTCAAAATATTTTATTAGTTTTACAATAATTTTGAAATATTCTATTAGTTTCATGCATCCAGCATCTGTGGTAGCTCTTGTCCAAGCCTTTTTCTATTTGGGGCAGAGGGTGCTGGGTTTGAAGTTTGGTTGTTAAGCGTTCAACAAAAACTGTCCTGTTCCTGTTTTTTTGTATTTCTTAAAATGAGGTAATAAATTTAAACTAGCATTATTGTGTTTTGAAGTTTGTTAATATTTTCAGTGTCATCCATGAATGCATCTGAATGCCTTAAAAAAGATTTTATTACCCACCCATAAGTCTCAACTTTTTAAGGACCTCTACAAAGTGATGTTTATTACAGTGATGCTGAGGTTCATTTTGTTGGTGGAAGTGTCTGCAATTCATTTTCCAGAAATGCACCATTACTTGGTGATATAACATTTCATAAATACAAGGAATGTCTCCATTGTCACTGCAGAATGGTTATGGTTTTCCTCAAAGGTGCACAGAGACCTTTCACACCTTAAAAATATAAGGAATGGGACAAAAATTTCCTCACCTCTTATAGACAAGCAGTAATCTATCGCCTGACTTAATGTTGTCAAGCACTGGTATGCTTAAGTCTACATGACTGTTAGGTTGTACTGAAAAAAATATTCATAAAATATGAAAAAGTTCATTTATATGAATATACCACCTTTTAGCTTTTACTTCAGGCAGCTCAGCATTTGACAAACCCTATTACTGATACCAGAAAGAAATATTTAAACTTTTCAAAAAGAACCGTCACTGAGCCAAAGCAGCATTTACTGTTCCCATTGCCTTCAAATAAACCCAAATGAAACTTGAGGATTTACTGAAAATATGTGCAAACAAGTATATGAACCAAAACAAGTTAATGCAATTTCAACGAGCTAGAGGGCAGCAAACAGATCTACACGTCAGCTTTCTGAATCACAAAGTCAAAAAATCAAATGATCACCTTTCATTGTACAACCTGCAGATACTTGCCTCTGTTCCATAAAAAAAACATTGCAAATCTGACCTTTACAACTAACTAGGAAGCAAACAAATGCCACCTTACCTTTAATTGTCGTTTTCCTTTGGCACTGAGTTGTAGCATCCCTCAGGGAGTACTGCGCTGCAGAATTCCATTCAGTTGCATCTAAACTAAACATAGGGCTTCACTACTAGCAACAGACCTGTTAGCCAGGCCACACTGTTCCTTCTTCAAACTACATTTTCTCCTCTCCATGCTTTCTTCCATGATACAAACATCCATAGAAATGTTTCCAGTCTGTAGTGATGTTAGTTTTCAAATTTCCCAGTTATGTTTTGTATAACGTAGCACTGTGGCTCTTTACCAAAAGGCAGGCATGACGTGACAGGTAAATTTGCCCTCCACCCTTTGTGGGTTTAGTTTCATTCACACTACCTAACAAATATGCCTTCTGAAAACCAAACTGTGCAACCCAAATGATATGAACTGATCCCTCTGTCAGTAGCATACAGGGTGCCCTGCTTAACATAAGATGGTGCCACCTAGTCACTGACTGCACATGCAATTTTTTTTTTTTTTTATTAATTGGCACTCAAGTTCTCTTTCTAATGCTGCCCTGAGAACTATCCATCTTTTCCATATTAAAAAGTGCCACTGCAAGAACATTTACTAGATTTGTATTACTGATATTGGTTAGCCAAGTGACTGAGCACAAAAATTTAAAAAATTCTTCTGGTATTTTAGAAGCAGGGATGCATCTAAAAGTTGCAGGATGGTAAGTCTTGAGGACTGGACCTGGGCACCCCTGCCTTAGAGAGTTATGGAAGAAACATACCTGCTGCTGGCACTGTGGACTGTGAGATGGCCATTTATACTTTAATCTCACAAATGTAATTTATGGACTACAGTGGCTTGGAAAAGTTCCTTAAACTTATCCCTTGAACTTTTCCATATTTTGTCACGTTACAACCACAAACATAAATTTATTTAATCTCAAAAGTAATATATTGGGTTGTATGAACTCTGTTCGCTTCATGTAGGATAAGACATTCAAATGTGACTTGAAGGTTGATGAAATGTGTGTTTGAGTGTTTGATAAAAGGAAAAGAACTGTGGAATTCCCAGTACCAGTGTGGTCGTGAGTTTTCTAAATATTACTGTTGCTTCCTTTCAATCAGTAAATATGAATCCAACCCATATGATGGTAAATCCGCTGTACTTGTATAGCGCTTTCTTAAGTCTAGAGGATCCCATAGTGTTTCATACTACTTTCAGTCATTCACCTATTCACACACTGGTGGTGGTGAGCTACTGGATTGTAGCCAGCTGCCCTGGGGCGCACTGACAGAAGCAAGGCTGCCATGCACCAGTGCCACCAGGCCCTCTGACCACCGCCAGCAGACAAGGCGGCTGGAGTGTCAAGGACACAATGATGGAGATGGATGGAGCAGGGGCTTGAACCGGCAACCCACTGATTATGGGACAAACTCCTACCACCATCACCAGACCTCTTTTTTTTTCAGACCTCTTCTTCTCTGTAAACTCAAAAGATGGTTGTCAGCACTTTTTAAAATACAACCTGTTCTGTGTTCTGAAGTCCTGATCTTTGTCTACATTCTCTGTGAAAAACTTCTGTCTGGCCTTCAAGTGTTTCCTAGAGAACAAAGTTTCCTCCTTGTCACCTCTCATGAAAATGAAACTTGTGTTTCTGATTGTACAGGAATGCACTTTCGTATGAGCAGTAACAAAAAGCTGCAAAAGGTCATGATGACATTTTAGAATTTTTGGAGATTTCTTTTAGCATCTTGTGATCTTCCTTCAGGATGAACTTGCTGTGCAGCTGTTTTCAGTGTCCTTTACTTGTAGACTATTTTCCAGAGGGTGGAATTGCTGGTTGAGAATTATTTTGATACCTCTTGTTTACAAGACTACAAGAATCAGGAACAACAAACTAAATGTCTGAGGTTTAAACAGTGCAAACCACCTTCAGAATGCCAAATCATGATGTTCTCATCATGTGCACCTGATGAGATATTTCCGTCTTTAATGTTAGCCATTTCACATAGGAATGAATGTGTTATTCCACAACAAATTGCAAATGTAAATTTAAAATGTCTTTTCCTCAATTTTTATTGTTTATTTATATTACTTGTATTTCTCAGTGTTGCTAGATAATAAATATCCTTATATTCATATATTGATATTTCATAGGGTATCAAATTTATTCATGGAATTCTATGCGTGAGAGAGAAAGAAATGAAGTGCAGCAGTGGTATGACAAAGAAGCATGTTGGCATGAGATGCAGAGAGACAGGTGGCTGTTAGACAGGAGGCAAGAAAAATGGAAATAATACAAAATCCTAGAATACTGCCTTTGTGAACCTGAAAACATGACATATGTTAGCATGTTTGAGCAGTCAGTCCCTGGTATTAATTTTCATCCCTCATTTTACTCTAGTGTTTTCGAAGGTCTATCTAGCACAAAGCTCTCTGTAACGCCCATAGATAAAATACAGGCATAACTCCTGGCTGCTGACTAGTAAGTGAGAAATGGCATATTTGAAATATATTGTTCCAGAACTCGTTTGCTGCATTACATTTCCGTACCACGCTGGGAATGTCATCAAAACCAAATTAACGGTGTTCTGGTTGCAAGTTGGAAAACCAATGTTTTGCTCAGTGACCAGGTTAATTCCTGGTAGCAATAAAAATCAGCAATAACGTATTTCACTGTATGGTTTACATTCAAACTCTAAAGGAACATGTTAACCAATAAGTGTGACACAATACTAGTGTACTACTGATATATTGAAATATAAACACAAAGAAATGGAAATAGGTGGTTTATTATCAGAACTTAGTAATAAATTACATACACATGGTAGCCATCAGACATTGTGGTTGAGACTAAATGCTCTGATGTTGATAAGTGGTTTAAACTTCAGTTCAGTACTTCACTACTAACAACACAGGGTTTTCTCACTGTTTGTGGTTTTGTTCTTCACAGGAGCCAGTGTCCGAGGAAAAGCAGGAAGACAATGAGGCAATGGGCAGAGTGGATGAGGGAGTCGAGGAGTTCTTCACCAAGAAAATCATTCCTGACTATGCATTGTGAGTTAACAATAAAACAGCAGAAGACACAAATGTTACTAAATATCAGTTTAAAGCAACAGCATACTACAAAAAATATTGAACTCTGAAGCAAGCAACATAACAAGAAAAAAGCATCAGAGCAGCCTTTATTAATGTGAATATGAAAGTGCTTGTGTGTGGAGTCTGAATGAGACCGTACAAGCTTCACTTTCTTGGGAGATGAACAAGGAGGAAACCTTAGCTGTCTAACAAACACATGAAAGCCAGATGGGAGTTTGCCATAGAGAACATAGTTAAAGACCAGGACCTCTGGAACAAAGTTCTTTTGACATATGATATCAGAACAGAGGACCTGTTTGGCAATAACAAATAAAACATTCCAAGAAAAGAACTTTCCACCAACTGTGAAGCATAGAGGTGGACATGTCATGGTTTGGGGAAGCTTTGCAACAACTGGACCTGGCTCGCTCACCGGCATAAAAACACCATGAATTCTGTGTGTCAGAGGGTGACAGATGAAAATGTGTCCATCTGTAAATAAAAAGAATAAAGCTTAAACCCTGCAACGTGAAAATGAGCCAAAACATAACAGTAAATCCACCAAGAACCGGCTAAGAATGAAGAAATTAAAAGTCCTAAACTGAGTGAAAGTCTAGATCTTGATCTTAGTGAGGTGACTTGAAACTGGCTGAAGAAGCAAGAAACTCCTCAAACATCTCACAGCTCAAAGTGAGGAGTGGATTAACTGTCCTCAGACAGAAATCAGAGCCTGGTAGATGGGTACAAGAACCATCTCACTAAGGTAATTTTAAACCAAAAAGGGGAAAGAATAGCTATTAGAGTGCAGGGCGTCCTAACTTTTTCTGAGCTTGGAAAAACACATTTTTGTAGTAATCTTTTTTTTCAGTGAGTGAAACAAGATTAATTTTAGTGTTTATCTGTAATAAATCACTTTGCTTTTGAGAGATGAATAAAAGAATAGACAATGATATATGAACTTTTTTAAAAAAAAAAAGAACTTAACATTTAACAGGGTCTCCCCTATTTTTTTTCACAATTGCATATACTGCTTCCAATTTTTGATTCTGCAAGCATATGATTTGTTTTTGTCAAGCATATCATCCCCACATCTTAGTATTTTGTAATGAAACAGTTAATCCTGTCAGGCCACTGTGTTGAGAAACCATGATCTGGCTCTAAACCGAAGCTGTTGGTGCAGTGGGAGAAATGTTCACTGTCCAAGCTTTAGCTCTTACTAACTGCTTACTCAGTTTTTCTTTTTGCACATGAACCATACTATCTGGATTTTAATTAGTCTAAGCATTCAGATGCATTTTGGAACAAATGAGCCTCTTTTGTTTAAAACACAATTGTTTTTATTTGCAACATTAAACTTTGTGTGATTACATGATTGAATTTTACAAGCAAATGTGTTTTTATACATTTGCTAATGTATAAAAACACATTCTATAACTCTCTGTGCCTGTCACTGCATCCTCACACAAATACATATAGCCTCTCTATGTTCAGGTACTTTCCCAACTCAGTAACACTGCACTGAACAGAAGAGAGAGTTGATGCCTTATTTCAGAAGTGCAGTTTTTGCTGTGACATAAATGCAGCATTTTTCTAACTTTGTGGCTTCGCTTTTCCTTTTTGTTTCATTTTAGATCATTATGCAGAAACAAGATGCATTTCATTTCATGATGCTAGCTTTATTAGCTTCTTTGGATGAACTTTTGCCCAGACTCAAATTAACTTTCACCAGAACTGTCTCCTCTTGAGGAGTAGGATATAGAATCATGTTGCCACCAGGGCAGAAGTTGCTTGGCTTCACTGCAGGTGAGTGTAAGTGCATCTGCACATGCAGTGTGCCCAAGACTTTTGAGAAAGGGCAAGAAGGACAGCAAAGAATATACTTCTGTCCAAGAAAAACATCAAGGCCAGAATGAAACGCTGCAGGAAGTACAAGATGGACGGCAGAAAGCTGCCGCAAACTCATTTTCTCTGATAAATCTTTTCTCTGATTGTTTAAGATATGAGGAGAATCTTTTGCCAGGAGGAGAAAAAGTGAGACACTAAGACTGGTGCCAACAATGATGTATCCTGAAACAATTAATGTGTGGGATTGCTTTTCATCCAAGTAGTTTGTTTCCTCTGGCCTAAATAAAGAAGGAGATCAAAACCTCTGCTATTTTTTCTAGCAACCCAGAACCAACTTGTTTATGATCTGTATATGTTTCAGCATATTCTAACAAGGCAAAAGTGATGGCCAAGTTCAGAAGACTGATTGTAGTTCTACTGAGAACATTTAATTGGTTTCTCAAAAAGAAGGCGGGGAAACGGAATCCCAGAAACTGAGATCAACTCTAAGCACCAATAAGACAAGAATTGGGCACCATCAGTCAGGATTTGGTTCAGAAGTTGACATCTTGCAAGTCAAAGAAGAAGGAGGAACGACTCTTTAAATACTGACCCCTCACAAACATCTGTTCATAAAACCTCATAAAACCTCAAAGACTTATGGGTTGTTTTAAATTGTTCTTTAATGGAAACAAATGATGTTGCAGGAACCCTAAAATCCAACATTTATGTAAATCCCAAAAGCTTTGACTTTGAAAGCAGATACTGAGGGGTCAGCAGCTAGTCATTATTCAGTGTAACATGTATCAAAGTGGTCTGTAGTGTTAAGTTCAAATGCAATCATTTAGTTGATCATTTCCAGTTGATGCTTCAACTCCGTTAGTCATGCCACCAAGTTAGCATGGTTTATTCCAAAATGATCTCATTGCTGGCTAAACTAGCTCCTCAGTGGGATATTCTGGGTTTTTAGATATGAATATTATCGTCATGAACTGGAAGGGTGTTTAAGGTGAACATATGACAGGTAGCCACCTGTCATATGTTCACCTTAAACACCCTTCACCTTGTTGATCTGAATGTCATCCATTGTCTTCCTGCCATCCTTTAACCCTAACCCCTGATCTCTACCCTCTAATCTCCTCTCAGAGGACTTTGTGATTGATTTTAATCATTAACCACATTTGATGTTTGTAATGTGATGGTCCCTGTGGTAAAGGAATCTAGTTCTTTAAGACTACTAAATGTAGTGTCATGACGTCATGAAGTAAAGCATAGCATGGCAGTGCTGTCAGCATGCAGTCATGAAACAAAAGCCTAGAAAAATAAGTTTAGCAAAATTGAGTATTTGAAATAGATATACTGTCAGATTTCTTTAAAAAGAGATGCAGCACCTTAATCTGATTTTTAAATAACAAACCTAAAGATGCACTGGTTTCCAAAATCAGCCTGTTCCGTGATAGACAGAGGTTGGAAACTCAAAAAGGGAAAGCAGCAGTTTTGCTGTACTCCAAGCAGCAAGTCTTGCTCTCTCTCACTGCCTCACAGCTTAAATGAACAGCAGAGATGTCTTGACAAACATTTGCTTTGACTTCATCTTTGAACACCTCCATGATGCTGAAAAAGCTAAATTGAATCTTCATCCATCAGCCTCCTCACAACAGACTGCTTTCAGCTTGATGTGGTGGAGCTTTGACATGGTGTGTTCACTGATTGGAGAAAGGTTAGATTTTTTTCATTTCCAACTGGCCAGTCATCAGTCAAGGTTGTTCAAACTGAAAATCATCTGATACCACTGACCACCCAATTTCTCTTTGCATCTCTAAACAACACCTACTCCAAATATTCTTACTCATGATTGTATCATGGACCTCTTGGATCTACATTTAGGATTTGTTCCTTCCATTGATGTGTACTTGTTGTGGTCATTTACAGTTGGTTTTATTGAAGACGGCATGTAGTTTAAAAGTCCTTACATTCAACACCAGCAGCAACTAAGAGGCTCAAATGGCCGTCTGCTGTGTGCCCTGCTGTCTCCTCCATCTGGCCAAAGAAGTGGGACACATTACAAGCCTCGCTTCTTCTGAGACAAAACATCCTAATCTCTGAGAGTTGATTTTGTTTTGTCTGCCATTTGCATGAATGTTAGTTTTGTGAACCGGAGTAGAGCATGTGACTTGGTTCTTGAACCAGTAGTTGTAGTACTGAGTGTCTCTTTCTTCTGTTGCTCTTTCTGCTGTCTCCCCACTGCAGAAAAGGCCGATGGGAGGAGTCAAACCCTGCCCAAGCCCTTCCCACTGAGTCAAGCTCCACCTCCTTTTCCTCTCCATCTGACATGACTCTATCTGCTACCACCCCCATCACCTCTCCCTCTGCCACATCTACTGACACATCCCTTCCGTCCCTTGATGTTCACGCCTTTTCCTCACCTTCCACCTTCCCATCCACAACTTGCTCCGTCACCACCACAATTCCTACAAAAAACATAAAGAAAAAGTTTGGTGATTTCTTCACCTTCAAGAGGGCTCGAGCAGGCCGAGCTGCCAAGACAGGCAGTGGCGATGGAGGACAAGGAGTTGATGGGGTCAAGGTCAAAAGAACCTCCATTGCAGATCTCATTCGACCCCTGCGGGAGGCCAAAGACAGGGACAGAGATAGGGAGAGGGACAAGGAGAGGGGGAAGGAGAGGGGCAAGGGGTCAGAGGAGGATGCTAACGTTTGTAATGATGCCACTACTACAGAAGGAATTGTCGCCCCGGGCCGCCATCTTGCCGACATTGTGAGGGAAACAGTACCCCCCGCTGAGTCATTAAGCACAACGCAATCCAGAGATATGACTCCCTCCTACCCCACCATCACAACAAGCCCTGAACTCACCACATCTGTGCTTTCTGAACTGGAGGAAGCAGCGGTTCCTGTACCACCACGCCTCAGCCCCACTCCTGCAGTCATTACAACACCAGCTGAGCCAGAGATGCAGTCAGGAGGTCCATCATATGTGGAGAGGAGACTGAGGGTGACCAAAAGACTGAGAGACAACAAGAGCCAGAGCCTCATACTGCTGACAGGAATAGAGCCGGACGACAAGGATAATACACCCAATAAGGTCAGTCTGACAACACACTAACCTCACCAATGTCATGAATATTTACTGGAGCACAAAGAGATGATTCATATTAACAACAGATACACAACACTGGTATAACAACATGGGTCATTTAAATCAGTTAAAATGATTTTTTTTTCCCACATCTATCTCACTGCATCCAGACTGTTTCCATTCAACTTCAAATGGTTGCAAAAAAAAAAGGATATGACTGAGAGGAAACAGTAAACACTGTCAGATACGAGATACAATTGTTTTTGGCAGAATCTTTTGACCCAGATTCTCTTTTGTTTCCACTTTTTTGTAACAGAGACTGAAGAGTTAGAAATCAGGTGATTTAAAGAATTTAGCTCATAGTGTGTCTATTAAACAGCAACAGTGGTAAATGGTCCATTTTTCTTTAGATTCTCAAAACACTTTCTCATCACAACACATAAAGAATGCCTGGTGGGCAAGAAACAAGATTCCTTTCTTCTGCTTCATTCTGTGGAAAGGATGGGGATCTAGCCAGGGTTTTTAAACAAGATCTTCTCTGTGAGAACCAGGAAAAAACACCGATCCTGTCCTGTAAAGCTATTAGGGATCTCACTGATTTGCACCAAATAAGAAATGCAAGAACATCAAAACACATGTTGCTTTACACAATGAATTTATTTGTCAAATGTAATTACTGCAAGTTTTTAACTATAGAGACAGTAAGATTTTAAGCTGCTCTGCAGAGTGTTGCAGGTTTGTTTCACTATGCATGCTTATGAGTACACCTCTGTGCTCTCTGTTTTTCAGAAGCATGCATCTGATACCACACCTGGCTTTGAACAGAGGCTTCAGGTGATGCTGCACAGAATGGGAGTGGCCAAAACTCCACCTGCTGATACTAAGATGTGCCAGGTAGACAGGGTAGGAGTGTGTGTCAGTGTGTGTGTAATTACAGCCCCTGGCACAAGTTTTTTCTTCTTTATTCACGTTTTTCAAAAGCTTAATTTAGCTGCAATAAAATGACTCATCTGATTTCAGGACTTCACATTCATATGCAATGCTATAACAACTTTTTTTTCCATGACGCACGTCATTATTTGCCCAAAAGCTGTCATTTAATGGTTAAGAGCTGTCAGTTCCACAAGTTGTAAAGAAACACTTTCATTACACTGTTTCTGTGATTATCTTTGACCTTTGACGAGTACTCACTGAATGCTTGATTAAAATTTCTGGTTCACATGACTTTGAAAAAAGACTTAATGTTTGAGCTAATTGTGGACAGTGGAAAAGAAGGATTCCTTCATCAGTTCCTGCAGCTGTACAGTGGAAAAACAGCAGTCTTTTGCCTAATTTACTGTTTTACAGATTACAAGGGTTCAGATGAGAATATTCTGTAGAGCAGTCCCATTGTTAAAATGTTGAAGTTTAATGTTGTTTAACGTGTTTTTTACAGAACAAAGACGAGGAGCTGAAAAAAGCCACCTCCGAAGGTAAGTTCACAACATCTGTATAACCCTTTAATACACATCACTGACAGATTCTGTTTCTGGTGGGACTCAAAAGATAAGAGTATAAAAGAAGTAATGCAAAAAATGATTTGTATATTCTTATTTATATTTTAAGGGAAAAAATGGCACTTCACAGTTCACACCCTGCTTGTAATTGCTAACCAAGCTTTTTGCATGTTTGAAATAGTATTTTGACAACTTCTCTTTGGTGATGGGCTCCAAAGTCAATGGTTGGAAGGTCTCCTTTAGGTGGCTTTAGGTTTCTCCACAGATCACTTCAAATTTGATTCAGGATTCTGGCCAGGCTACTCTAAAACATTAATATTACTTGCTTTCAGAAGAAAACCTGTTCATAAAATTAGCACGTTACTGTAAATCTAAATATCACTCGGGTCTTCTGGTTCTGGTCTGCTCTGCATCCCCAGAACCAGAAACAAACATGGAGAAGCAGCTTTCAGTTTCTATGCACCACAAATCTGGAACAAACTCCCAGAAAACTACAAAACAGTTGAAACACTGAGTTCCTTTAAATCAAGGCTAAAAACCCACCTGTTTAGAGCTGCTTTTGATTAGTAGTAAGTGGAACATTTTTATTTGATGTGTATTTGCTTGATGATGGCATTTGACAAAATGTAATGTTTATTGCTTGTTCCATAATTGGTTACTGTATTATCTTTTTATGGTGTAAAGCACTCTGAACTGCTTTGTTGCTAAATGTGCAGGGATATGGATAATTGTGGGCTCAACAATACATATTCTGCCCCTATGAATCATTACTTGTAGAACTACCCTTCCATGTAGTTGCTGTCCTTTTCTGTATTTTTTTTTTTTTTTTTTTTTTATTTTTTTTACCAGCTTTGTACATTTAGGCCCCGTTTACACAGAGCCGATTTCAGTGAAACCGTGACATTTTTGTTGCATCCAGACACTTGTTTACACGTCACCAGTAATTGGAGACTCTGACTCCGGCACTTTTTGAAACCTAGTCTCAGAGTGGAACTTTTCGGGAACAGATAATGGTTAAAAGATGGTGAACAGCATGGTACTGTGTGTTCAATTTAACACATCTTCTGATACAGAATATACATGTGTTACATGAACACTTGGTTCATCGGGTCATTGGCGTTTCAACAGCATGCTAAAATCATTGCAGCATCTAGTGCCCTGGTATGACAACTACAGCAGATTCAAGGTGTCTTGGCAGTCTCGTCTTAACAGTAATGCAGTGGCGTCTGTAGTGTTTTCAACAGGGATGTTGGTGACACAGAGTTAAACCACAAATGAAGACCCTAGAGTTTAGTTGCAGCTGATTTAATTGTCTTCATGAACACCAAGGTTTCTGTGGGCAAATACTCTCGCCTCCAGCGTGTCCAGAACTGGTTGGAAAGAGCTTGGACTTGTCTCCATTGTTTGGTGTAAAGGTCTTTATTCAAGAAGTCTCCAGATGGGGGTAGAAGGCAAGATTTCTGTGTAATGAGCATCGACGGGGATAGAATAAAGGGGTTCTCTGGATCCGATGACACTGGAATGAGCGGCCTTGCGTTTATGATGGCTGTAACTTCAGCCATGAGTGTACATAGCACTTTATGAGTCAGTTGTACCTTATTTCGGAGCAACATGGAGTCCAGGATTCTGCGGGCAACTCCGATCATACGCTCCCAAGAACCTCCCATGTGGGAGGCATGTGGCGGATTGAACTCCCAGCTGCAATCTTGCTCTGTTAGATACTTCTCCATTGATTTGTCCATTCCTAGTTCCTTTGAAGCTCCAACAAAATTGGTGCCCCGATCTGATAACAACTGTTTAGCGGGACCTCTTAGGGCAAAGAAGCGACGGAGGGCATTTATGCAGCTGGACGTGTCTAGAGATTCGATTACCTCAATATGGACAGCTCTCGAACTCATGCAGGTAAACATAATAGCCCACCGCTTACTTTCAGCTACTCCACCCCTGGTACGCCTGGTAGTTATAGTTATAGTTATAATTATAGTCCAGGGCCCAAAGACATCGAGGCCGACATAAGTGAAAGGAGGACAAGTTTTTAGGTGTTCAGGTGGTAGAGCCGCCATGAGTTGTTGTTCTTGTTTTCCACACAGTTTGCAGCAGGTTAAACATTTGTGGAACACTGAGTTGACTAGTGTTTTGCCGCCTAAAAGCCACAGTCCGGCAGCCCTGATGGCTCCTTCCGTCAGATGACGGCCTTGATGCTCTACTAGCTCATGGTAATGACGAGTAAGCAGGAGGGAGATGTGACTGTATTTGGGGAGAATTAACGGGATCTTTTCAAAGTTCTCAATTTCTGAGTGTTTGAGTCGGCCTCCAACAGAAATGAGATTATCCTGTAGGACTGGGCTGAGCTTTTGTAGAGGGCTCTGCCTTGAGATAGGCTTGCCAGCATTAAGGGCAGAAAGTTCTTTTTCAAAGTGGGCCTTCTGTGTCTCTTTGAGGATGACAGTTTTTGCTTGAGCTATCTCCTCTGGAGTATGAGGTAGGTGACATTTGTGCCAGCCTTTGCATTTGCTGTTTGGATTAGTCCCACTGAAAGATTTTGCAATGTGGATAAGATATGCTATAGCTCTTATCAACCTAAGGACTTGAAGGTGGAAAAGCGCTCAAAAGGTTTACTGTTGAGTACTTGGAGCTGGGTAACATAGGTTCTGATTTGTGACCTAATTTCTGGGTCTTTGTCAGGTTCAATTAAGTCAAATATTCCGCTCGCTTGTGTTGTCTCTGCAGGAGGACGGTGGATGAAGGATGGTCCGGTGAACCAGGTTGACTTTTTTAGCTGAGCTGCTGACAATTACCTCGATGCATGGTCTGCTGGGTTTTCCTGAGTGCGCACATAATGTCACTGTTCTGGTTTTGACAACTGGCGAATGCGCTGTGCTCTGTTGTGTATAGAATCTTTTAGACTCGTTACAGATGTAACCTAGTACTACCTTACTGTCTGTATAAAAGTGTACTGCATCAAAGTGTAAGTCCAACTCATCCTGAATGAGATCGGCCATTTCCACTGGTAAGACAGCTGCGCAGAATTCAAGTCTTGGTATAGTTGGTTCTGACAGGGGAGCTAGCTTTGCCTTGCCCATTATGAATCCAACCTCGACTTTGCCATCTGCTCGGATTGCCTTTAAATAGCTTACGGCTCCTATGGCCTTAGTTGATGCATCTGAGAATAAACACAGTTCTTTATGTGTTGCTTGACTGAGTGAAGTAGATGTGAAGGTTCTAGGGACATGTAGTTCTTCTAGGTCCTGAAGGGAATTTCTCCAAGTTTCCCATTTGCTTTGTTTGTCCTCTGGAAGGGGTGTGTCCCAGTCTGAACATTCTGAAGTGAGCTCTCTGAGCAGAGCTCTTGCTTGGATTGCGACGGGTGCTAATAGGCCAAGGGGATCAAAGACACTATTGACGGATGACAGTACGCCACGGCGAGTGAATGGTTTGTTTGTGTCAGCTACCAAGTAAGTGAATGTGTCAGTTGTTATTTCCCAAATGAGCCCAAGGCTTCGCTGGGATTGTGTTTCTTGACCACTTAAATCTAAATCTTTAATGACTGGTGCACAGTCTTCTGGGCAGAAGGCCTGCATAACTGCCTGTGAGTTAGAAACAAACTTATGCAGGCACAGATTGGATTCAGCGAGTGAAGCCTGTGTTCTTTGAAGCAAGTCTATAGCCTCAGCAGGAGAGGGAACAGAAATCAAGCCATCATCCACGTAAAAGTGTCTCTCCACAAACTTGACAGTATCAGCACCATAGTCCTTTGCACCTGCTCTGATGGCCTTGCGTAGTTCATAAACAGCAACAGCAGGAGATGCCAAATACATGGACTTTCATGCGATAGTTGATAACTTCCTTGTTTAAATCATTGTCCCTATGCCAGAGAAAACGGAGGTAGTTACAGTGGTCCTCGCGCACCATAAAACAGTGAAACATTTGCTGTATGTCTGCCATGATTGTAACACTTTCTGTCTGGAAGCGGAGAAGAACTCTGAGGAGTGTATTATTTAGATCAGGGCCAGTAAGGAGGACACCGTTAAGTGAGACACCATAGTACTGGGCACTAGAATCAAAAACAACCTTGATCTGATTGAGCTTTTGTGGGTGGTAAACACCAAATGTTGGAAGATACCAGCATTCCTCTCCCATTTTTAGTGGGGGTGCCACCTCAGCATGGCCATTAGAGATGGCCATTCTTTCCCATGAAGGCCACATATTGCTCTTGCATTTTAGGTTTCCTGTTCAGGTTGCGTTTTAAGGATGAGAATCTTGTGACTGCCTGCTCTCTTTTGTTTGGCAGTTGCTGGCGAGGTTCTTTAAACGGAAGTTGGGTGACCCAACTGTTGTCCTCGCCTGTGTACATAGCATTGTCCATTATTTTGATAAAGATGGTGTCCTGTATTGAGGGAGCTGGTTTATTGTCATTTTCCGTCCGGTTAAAAACCGTTTGTCCCAGAGTTTGCTCAGGTGCTTTACTCAGCCTGTTCGTGTGTGGCATTTCCTTGAGTTGGAGACGGCTGTTGCATGGCTCAAAAACTGTAGGGTGACCATTTTCCAAAACAACTGTTTTGAGAGTGCTGACTGTTGGCCTATGAAGATTACACAGACAAACCTCCCTGACTACAACCCACCCTAGATCTAAACGTTGGGCGAAGGGTGCATTGTGCGGGCCATTAACTCTCTGCCTGACCTTGTGTGCCCGTAAAACATCTTGCCCTAGTAACAGGAGTATTTCTGCTTTAGTGTCTAGTTCTGGGATGTATTTTGCTATGGATTGAAGGTGTGGCTGGTGTAGCACTGCGCTAGGAATTGGGATTTCACTCCTGTTGTTGGGAATGTCCTGACACTCAATGAGTGGGGGCAGAGGGATAACTACTGACCTATCTAGTGACTCAATCTGGAAGCCTTGAGTCATTTTACCCCATGTTTCTACAATACCAGAGCATGTTCTAAGATTATAGGAAAAAGGTTCAGTTTTAATGTCGAAAAGTTCAAAAAACTCTGGCCTAGCTAAGGAATGATTGCTCTGATCATTTAATATTACATGAGCTTTGATAGCTCTGTTCTTGTAACCTTTAGGGTACACCCACGCGAGACATATCTTAGAACACGAACGACCCCACTGACCTGGACCGCACACATCTATGCAGCTTGTTGTGACATTGACTGTGTCAAGACTATTTTCTCCCTCCCCACCATTCTCTTGTGCCGGTGGGGAAGCCTTGTTGATCTGTGGTGGAGAACCAGGATACATGATTGTGTCATGGCCTGTGCGGTCACATTCAGAACATGTTACTGCAGATTTACAGTCCTTTGCAAGATGAGTGTCTGAAGAGCAGCACTTGAAGCATATTCCTCTCTCTTTGAGGAAGGCCTTCCTTTCGTTGAGTGGTCTATTCCTGCATTTTTTGAGTGGGTGTGGCTTATTATGCAGTGGGCAGCTCCTGTTAAAGTCCTTGTTGGGGAGAAAAATACTGGTTTTGTGTAAAGTAATAGGTTTACTAGAGCTAAGGTTCTTTGCATAAAGTTTTTCTGGTTTTGATTGTGTTTGGCTGTTCTGTTGGTGGAAACTTGGATCATTGCGTTTCTTTGCCTCTTTGCATATGAATTTACAGAAATATTCAAAGGGTGGGAAACAGCCTCAATTTTCCTCTTTATACTGAGATCCATGTGACATCCACCTCTCCTGAAGTCCATGTGGGAGTTTTTCCACAACTGGACTAATTCCGCAAGAGGTGTCCAGATATTGTAGGCCAGGGAAGTAGCCATCTTCCTTGGCACTTTGAATCTCTTGTAGCAGATCCCCTAGTTCACGCAGCTTGATATTATCTTTGACTGTTATTCTTGGAAAACTGTCCAGTCGTTGGAAGAGGGACTTTTCAATTATTTCAGGAGCTGCATAACATTTGTTTAGTCTTTCCCATGCTTTGTGCAGAGCTAAAGTGGGGTTGTTGACATGTACTGACCATATTCGTTTTACTTGATCGCTTGACTCCTTCCCTAACCATTTTGTCATGAGATCTAGCTCTTCAATGGGATGGCCTATCATCAAACTGGTAAAGGCCTGAAGTGATTAGATCTCGTCTTGTCATGTATTGGGCAAATGGCTCAACTGGATATGAAATGTTGGCTGGGGTGTTATAGTGAGGCGTGAATGGTGAGCGAGTCAGGTTGAGGGAAGTGTTTGGTTTCATTTCACCTCTAGGCTGACCGGGCATATTTAAGGTGGCAACATTGTCCTTAGTAAGCTTTAGTTCAGAGTTGATGGGTTGTGACTACACTATGTTCATTGAGGGGATGCCATACAAATGTATCGGATAAACTTACTCGTGGGCGAGAGGTAGTTGGTACTTCTTGAGGACATGGAGACCGTATGATGCCCATTTGAGACTGTATATATTCGCTTGTACGTTCTAATTTTGACTTTTCTGATGGAGGTTTTCTGCTCTCGGGCTCCTCTTGTATTGCCTCAGCTTCCTCCAGCACTTGGGCTTCAGCTACAGCAGCATCAACTTCCTTTTGTAATGTTATCACTTCCAATTTTGCCTCTATTTTAGCGTTTTCCAGTTCACTTTTTGCTCTTCCAACTTTCAATTGTGCTTCTTTGGCTGCATAGGATGCTCTCACCTTAGCAGCCTCCGCTTTAGCTCAAGCGTAAGCAGCACTTACTGATGATCCAGATGAATGGCTCGTCTTTACACTGCATGCAGACTTGTTGCTGGATGCCATTTTGACCATGAGGAATCATCAATTGGCGCCTTTTCACTGTAGTGTTTTCAACAGACATGTTGGTAACACAGAGTTAAACTACAAATGAAGACCCTGGAATTTAGTTGAAGCTTATTTAATTGTCTTCATGAACATGTGGTGAAAACTGAAATGACAAGAAATATACTATCTCAACACACAGAGACATGTTTACTCAAATTAAGTGCCTCAAGCTCAAAAATAACATTTCAGTAAAATTAGCAATAATATCCAGACTCATCAGTATAAACTACCATATAATGCAACTTACGGCGTTCCTGCCTGATGATTTGGAGTAGATGGCATCCGATTACATTTCCACACTGCCTCTTGCATGTGGCCCTTTGTTTTTAGCAAAACCGGAAAACCGGAAGTGCGTGACCGGAACTGGAAGTAGAACCCACCGACAATATTTTCTAGCAAAAATTTATTTAAAACATGAACCATTCAACTAAACACTTGCAATCATTTTTACTAGCACAAAATATTTTTAGAATTATTTATTTAAAACCTATGAACTTATTTATTTAGAGAAATGTCTTAAGGGCAACACAGTGTCTAAACATGGAACTTTTCCCCAATTAACATCAAAAATACTGGCAGTTACCAGACAGCGGTCTGGTGTAAACGAAGCCTTAAAGACTGGAATTTGTGCCACTACCTTATAGCAAAACAGCTCTGTCATTTTGGATAGAGAGTGTCAGTGAACATCAATTTTTAACTCTTCCCTCAGATTTACAATTGGTCTTAAAACTGGACTTTGACTTTGACTGAGCTATTCTAACACATAAATCTGCTTTGATCTAAGCCAGTGGTTCTCCATTCTAAGGGTCCTCTGTCCTTCATGTTTTAGATGTGTCCCTGCCTCAGCACACCTAATTTAAAGGATAGCATTACCTCCTCAGCATCAAGTGTTACAGGGGCCTGTTAATTACTCATGTATTTAAGTGAGATGTTCAGCAGCATGGAAACACCTAAAATATACAGGAAAGTGGGCCCTGGGGATCAAGGTTGAGAACCACTGATCCAAACCATTCTGCTTAAGCTTTGGCTATAGGTTCAGGTTTGTTGTCTGGTAGTATATTGGTAATATACCAATAAACTGACATTTACAGTTATGTGACAAACTGTTATTTTATCATGCCATTGTTTTCTGGGGCTGCTTTGCAAGAATAAAAAAGGACATAAGTTTCAAAAACTAAACATGTGCCAACTGATCTGGCACATGTTTTATGCATGTTTTATGCAATAAAACCCACTTGAAAGGTAAATGGTGAGTAAACTCACTTAAAACATTTAATTTATTAAATTAAATTAAAATTTACATTAAAGCTAAGAGAGGAAGACTTCCAGTCTCTTGAAGTTGAGGTTCAGTAAATTCAGCAGCTCAGCTTCTGTTAGCCCACAGATAGTAATAGCAGGCCTGATTTACTGTTCTAATCTGTCCTCCCTTTTTCATTCCTGTCTCACTGTCTGTGAATATGAGTTTTATTTGCAGGCCATATAACCATGACCGTATCGAGGTGTTTGTGGACCAACCCTGAATTATACAATAATGTAGAAGCTCCAGATATAGGTTAAAGGTATTATTTGTCAATATCATATTTGGAGTTGGATTACATTGTCTCGTGGTGTGTTGTCTTCTGTCTCTGTCCCAAAGGTGCTATCCTAAACAAACCTGAACTACCTCCCAAAGACATCAAGTCCAGAACAATGTCCACTTCATCAGGTACAAATGACTTCTACCCCTGTCAAACAAACACCTTTTATCTGTGCAGAAACAAACCAGTAAATCTAAACCAGCCTCTCCTGTACAGAAATGAAGGATGCAGATATCCACTTTATTATTATTATTATTTCCTTCTTTTTTCATCTCATGTAAAGATCTTTGTGTTGCACTAGATGAGTATGTAATGTTTCACTGTCATTTTTAGATGTAGGACTGTATTGGCCTTTGTATCAGTAGTGCAGCTGGTTCTATGAATCAGAGAAAGAGAGCAGATAGTGAAAGTCTAATTTTGGTGAATCTGGCCCTCAGTTTCATTCTGTTTGGAGACTTTTTGTTGCACTGCAGAAGCAAGGTAAAAATCCTGAGTAGGTTTACTGATGTCTTTTAGCATTTACAATGATTCACTTATCCATTCAGTGATTCTGTAGTTAATATCCTTTCACTCCAAGTTGAGTAGTAACTAGTTACGTTTATTCAGTTTTATATTTACTTGAGTAAATTTTTGAAAAAAGTACTTTTAAAAGTATTTTTACTATGCTTTACTTTTTACCTTTGCTTGAGTAATTTTATTATGATGTATTGCTACTCTTGTTTGAGTAAAATTTCTGGATCCTCT
This sequence comes from Anableps anableps, assembly GCA_014839685.1. Classification (NCBI taxonomy): domain Eukaryota; kingdom Metazoa; phylum Chordata; class Actinopteri; order Cyprinodontiformes; family Anablepidae; genus Anableps; species Anableps anableps. The sequence continues at coordinate 1,607,701 of CM026073.1, forward strand.
ACCCACTGTAAGTAACTTCACTGAATGAAGAACAAGCTTGTTTTAACCAAACATTCACTGGACACAGACAGACACTTGCAGTTGTTGTTAAAGTTTCATTCAAGTTTCATACTGGAAGAAATTGATTTGAAAAAAATGTTTCTTTTGCTTGATTTTGTAATTTTGTAATTATGTTTATCTAAATTATTTTCATTTTGGTCTTTAAAATCCCAAAAATTCCACATAACTTTATATTTTGGTCTGTCTGATGATGTAATTTTTAAATACTGAATGATCAATGCTTTGATTAGTTACTCAGTACTTGAGTTGTATTTTTACCGAATACTTTTTTACTCTTACTTGAGTACAATTTGTGGGTGCTCTACCCACCTCGACTTTCACTCTCAACTTTTGTTTATAGCTGAGTCCAGGCATCCTCTTAGAGTGCAAGACCCCAACCAACCAATGCTGCTTTACCCAAAGCCTGCCCTTCCTGAATGCATCATTGGCACCCTGTCACCCAAACCTTCTATAGCAGTCAAACTCCCCCCACCCGTCCCAGCTGCTCGTCCCTCCTCTGCTCCTGCCTTCACCATCTCATCAGAGCAAGTCCAGGTCACAGCTCACACACATGATGGCAAGCTGATGGAAACAACAGAGCAGGTAAGGCACCATTCAGAATGGACATTTCATAAACTGATATTCAGTCATTATTTAGGTTTCCACATATAACGTTACTTTATGTGCTGTAATAGATTGAAAGATCATATAGCAACCGATTACTGCAAGTTGTATGATTGTATAATACATTTTACATAATATACCACTCAGGCCCCAGCTGTCAGATAATTAACAACTTATTAGCTGACTTTATCAGCATATTCTTAACTGAGAATTTGACATGCTGAGGTGAGAATATCTTTATTAGTGGTAACAGAGAGTCTGCGTAACATCACAGAACATTAAGTAATATCATTGGCTTGTTGCTGCAACATTTGAGTAGCATGTGTGTTATTATGTGTTAAGTTAGCTAAGATGGAGATCAAAGTGTATATATCACAGCTTCATACGTGTAGAAAGACAGTTCTGTAGCCTTATTTACCAAAAGCAGCACATCTTTATATGCCTCTGAAATGCAAAGCAGATATGCAGTGATGTGACTGAGTTAGTTATTTAAACGTTATTTTTTATATTTTGATTTTGATTTGTTTTACTTATTACTTAATATTCATCCAGACCTGTAATTCCCTAATTTTAACCCATCATTGACTGAGATTTTTTTTACAATTATAGGAAAAAATGTTTGTGCTGTCAAACAGATTCTAAATTAAAGACAGACTGTTTATTTAAATATAGCACATGGAATAGATTTACATTAAATGGTAAATGCTAAATGGCCTGTACTTGTATAGCACTTTATCAAGTCAAGAGGACCCCAAAGCGCTTCACACTACATTCAGTCATTCACCTATTCACACACACATTCACACCCTGATGGGGGCAAGCTACTGGATAGTAGCCACAGCTATCCTGGGGCAGTCTGACAGAGGTGAGGCTGACATGCACTGGTGCCACTGGGCCCTCTGACCACCACCAGCAGGCAAGGTGGGTGAAGTGTCTTGCCCAAGGTCACAGTTGACTGAGAAGCAACTGCAGTTCCTTCGTCATCTGCCCTGCCATCTTCTTCTCACTGCAGACTCTCCCATCGTCATAAAGCCTCCATGGAAATCTCAGAGGATCTGACAGATGCCTTCATTCCTGTTTCAGATGGCCAACAGCTCTTCTCCAGACTCTGGGGAACTAACTGGAGAGATGTTGCCCAATGCTAGTGAAGCAGTCAGATGCACCTCATCTGACTGCTCATCTTCGAGTTTTGAGCTGTTGCCGTTGCTACACCCCCTTCAGTCTTCAGTGCCCGAATTATCTGAGAGGGCCAAGAATGAACTGCCTCAGCCTACAGTTCCTCACCCAAGCTCCATCATGGGTGTCAGTCAGTGTCAGTCCCTGCTCCTCCAAGGGTGTCTCCAGCTTCAATGCCATTCTCCTGAACCCCTTGGAGAGTTCCTTTGGCATCCAGGTCATTTTCCAGAGCTCCTCCAAGAGCTCGTCTCCAGAGCTCCTTGGTGGGTCCTATCCTGCAGAGCTTTTTTGAGGGTCCCAGGCTCCAGATATTCTCAGTGAGTCCCCATCTCTACACCTTCTCAGTGGGTTCAATTTCGGAATCTTCATACCACCTGATCAACCTCCTGACAAGTTTCTTTGAGGGGTTCCCCTGTCTCCTCACCAGTCTCCAGGCCTCTCATACTGCCTTTGCCAGCATCCTCGCTTCTCATGCTACCAACCTCCTGTCCAACTGCTTTCCCAACAGCATCCAGGGTTTTCTGCTTCTTCAGTCACTGTTGATCCTCCAAAAGGTTCCTCAGCCACTGACAATGCCATCCAGATTAGTTCTGTGCACATCAGCAGTTTTCATGCTCCTTCATCAATGGCCTGTAGACCTTCGGCACTGATGCTGCTGTTCTTCAGGGTCCATCTGCACCCAACGTCAGCTTCCAAGAGTTCATCAGCTGCCAGCATCCAAACCTTCCACATCACAAATCTGTTGTCCTCCAGGGCAGCAGCCTTCCAGACCTTCTGTGATGGTCTCCTAGCCTCCTCAGTCTCACATATAGGGCAATAAGATTGCACCACGTCCGCAGCTGCCCTTCAGACCACCTCTAGGGTTGCTTGGTTACTGTCCACTAGATTTCCTCTACCGTCAATACCAGCCTATAGAAAACCTTTACTGCAGGACACCGGACATCACACTTTTGCACAGCAGATCTCTAAAAATTATTTGTGGGTCCCACCAGCTGCACGACTGACCTTCAGAACTCTGTTCATCCTAAAGACAACCTCCCAGTCGTCCCCTTAACCTCTGGTGTTCTTGTGTCTTGTGACTTCTTGTGTGACATGTTTTGGAGAGCTCCATCATTCCACATTGTTTTATTTTCCTACTTTTCTGCTTCGATTCATTAGGTGAAAAGTTTGCAACATTTCATCCAGTAGGTGCTTTTCATGTTGAAGGAGAACATTTGATTCACATTTTTCTACTTTCAAGTCAAATAATCATAACATAAAAAGCTACAAAATTTTGATTCGGTCGAGTATTTCTATAATATGTCACCATCTATAAATACTCTTTGAAAAAACTTGATTAACATGAGTTACTACAATCCTGATTTCTCTTTGGGGTTAATAAACTGTTTGTGAACTCAAGTGGTTGTACTGAATGTTTTATTATTCTTATTATTAGCATTTTTGAGAATGAGGATTAATTGAGCCAAATACAAATGTAAGTTACAATTTTCAGATTCTTATTTCAAAACCATTTTTCATTTTCTCTCTATTTTACAAGTTAAAACAAGACAACAACCAGAAAATAGTGCAAGTTCACACTGCTGGTTACAATTTCTACAATTTATTCTGAATCTTGTAAAAAATGTTTAAGTAATAGTGACCCCACCTGCCTGTTAGGCAGCTATGTATTGTGTATATGTACATGTCCTTTTAAATTTTAAAGCCTACCTTTATTATTGTTTTTGACATTTTCTGTATATAGATAAATTGCTGAAATTGTTTTATTCCCCAGCACTATGTGAACCAGTTGTCTAAATGCATTACAGCCCACTGATTCTGATCCTCATCTCCAGAATGGCAGCAGGGATGGTGTTCAGGGTGGAATCCTCCCCCTGTCTCCCAGGAAAGAACTTCATTCTTCAGCAACAAAATCTTGGAGAGGTGACACTGCACCAAATCGCAGCGAGAAAGTACAATCAGTCACTGAGGGTATGTATGCTCTTTACACACATACACAAAGGGTAAAATAAGTTTTTTAAATGGCAAAGTTTTTTTTCCGCTTGTGTTTTTTGTTGATATGATATTCATATCAAATGTTGCAACAACCCAAGGAATCCACACATGAAGGAAATCAAGACACATTAGTTCACAAATGAAATTATGGGTAAAAAAAAAAAAAAATGAAATGACAAAGAGAAAAAGTATTGAACACACCTTCAGAGAAATGTATAAAATACTTTGTGGAAATTTTGTAATGCAGCTTCAACACCTCTTCACTTTTGGCATGGTGCTTTGGGGTTGTGTGCTGAAACATTGTTCTTTCAAACATGGTCTTTGCATCGACAACCAAAGAAGTCAGCTTTGGCCTCATCTGACAAGACTATATTCTCACCCTCATTTCACTGGTTTGTCCAAATGCTCCAAAGTAAAGTTTAAGCAATCATATCAATATGGTTTTTCTTCAGCTTTGGAGTCTTGCTCAGTGACTGTGCATAAAAGCCATTACGATTGAGTGCATTACTTATTTTTTAATGGGAAAATTGTATCTGCTATTTCCAGGTCCTCCTAAAGCTCTCTGTGAGAGCTCCTTGACTCATCTACAACTCTTTTGATTAGTCTTATGACTCCTCTGTCAGAAAACCTGGCTGTTACTGGTTTATGTTTACTGTCTACTTCCAGATTATGGCTCTAATGGAGTTCACTGGAACACTGAGAAGTTTAAAAATACAGCTGTAACCATTGTCATTAGTATGATTTGCAACAATAAGACTTTTCATGAAAGCCTACCAGTGATACCACTCTGTGCAATACTTTGGTAATGAAAACCCTTTTTACAGGTGATTTGTTAATATGATATCAGCTGATACTGATTTGCACATAGTAGCAAGATTTTTTTTCTAAATACTGTTGTGGAATTTCTTAGGAAATTTAATAAGCAATGGTCACAGTCCGATTTTATGTAATTTATTACCAGTTGCAATTGGGAGAGATGCAGACTACTACACCTCAGTGTATATCTGTGAAGCTCACTTCAGACATGTTCTTTTATACGTCCTCCCCAATAGATTCACAGAAACAGCAAAGAAAGGGCAAAGAATTCCTTCTCCAGTCCAGGTCTCATCTCCATATATGGTATAGACTGACCAGAGGAATTTCCAAAAATTATCACTTCTCCCAACGCTGCTCTACATATCCTAACACACCTCATACTGAAACCTAAACTTTCTCCTTCAATACAAAAAGATCTTAGCAGGTTTATTGGCTTTCAGTACATATTCCCTGTACCATTCCACTCCATTCCAAATAGCTTAATTTATGGACTACAGTGGCTTGCAAAAGTATTCCTACCCCTTGAACTTTTCCATGTTTTGTCACATTAAAACCACAAACATAAATATATTTTATTGGAATTTTATGTGAAAGTCCAACACAAAGTGGGATATAATTGTGAAGCAGAAAGAAAATTCTACATGATTCAAAACATTTTTTTACAAATCAAAAACTGAAAGATGCGGTGTGCAAAAGTGTTCAGCCCCCCTGAGTGAATACTTTCTGCTGCAGTTCCAGCTGCCAGTCTTTCAGGGTCCGTCTCCAGCAGCTTTGCACGTCTAGTGTCTGGAATTTCTGCCTCCTCCTTCTTTGCAAAACAGCTCAAGCTCAGTCAGATTAGATGGAGAGCGTTTGTGAACAGCAGTTTTCAGATCTCGCCACAGATTCTCCACTGGGTTTAGGTCTGGACTTTGACTGGGCCATTCTAACACATGACTATGTGCTGTTTTAAACCGTTCCACTGCAGCCCTGGCTGTATGTTTAGGGCGGTCGTCCTGCTGGAAGGTGAAGCTCCGCCCCAGTCTCAAGGCTTCTGCAGACTCCAGCAGGTTTTCTTCCCAGATTGCCCTGGATTTGGCTCCATCCATCTTCCCTGTCCCTGCCCCCAGAGCATGATGCTGCCACCACCAGTAGGGATGGTGTGTTCAGAGTGATGTGCAGTGTTAGTGCTCCGCCACACACAGCGCTTTGCATTCTGGCCAAAAAGTTCCATTTTGCTCTCGTCTGACCAAAGCGGCTTCTTCCACGTGTTTGCTGCGTCCCCAACACGGCTTCTGGCAAACCGCAAACGGGACTTCTGATGGTTTTCTTTTAACAGTGGCTTTCTTCTTGCCACTCTTCCATAAAGAGCACATCTGTGCAGAGCACGACTGATAGCTGTGCTGTGGACAGGTTCCCCCACCTGAGCTGTGGATCTCTGCGTCTGGGCCAGAGTCACCACGGGCCTCTTGGCTGCGTCTCTGATCAGCGCTGTCCTTGTTGGGCCTGGAAGTCGAGGTGGGCGGCCTCGTCTGGGTACGGTTACGGGTGGGCCGTACTCTTTCCATTTCCTGATGATGGATTGAGCGGCGCTCCGTGAGATGTTCAAAGCTTGGGAAATCTTTTTCTAGCCTCAGCCTGCTTTAAACTTCTCCACAACTTCATCCCCGACCTGTCTGCTGTGCTCCTTGGACTTCATGATGCTGTCTGCTCCCCAGTGTTCTCTTAACCAGCCTCTGAGGCGCCACAGAGCAGCTGGATATGCACTGAGATCAGATTACACACACAGGTGGAGTCTGTAGTCATTAGCAACCATCAGGCAACTTCTGAAGGCAACTGGTTGCTCTCAGACAAAAAGGGGACTGAACACTTTTGCACACCACATCTTTCAGTTTTTGATTTGTAAAAATGTTTTGAATCATGTAGAATTTTCTTTCTACTTCACCATTATATCCCACTTTGTGTTGGTCTTTCACATAAAATTCCAATGAAACATTTATGTTTGTGGTTTTAATGTGACAAAATATGGAAAAGTTCAAGAGGTATGAATACTTTTGCAAGCCACTGTATTTTGTTTTGATATCCCACTTGGGTCAGTCACTGATAGACATAAAATTATTTTTTTCAATGATGTTATTTAAATGTGACTGCATGCTTTTTGTTTTTCTGTTCTATCAGAGAGTCTTCCGAAGCTACGCCAACACCTGAAGCCCCTCCCACAGCGCAGAGCTGTGTCTGTCCATGAGGAAGCACTGACCATGACACAAGGTAGAGTTATGGCTGTCATAACATATTATCACCATTGTTCCTTATTTATATTCTGAGGTAATTACATCACCAATTAACTTTGAATTTTGATCTCTTTCAGAATTAAGTGCTGTATTACAGAAGTCACCCATCCGTTTCCGGGGAAACCGCTGGGACCTGCCCTCCTGCAAAGAAGATGAAGCACATAGTACTGATGATGACAATGATCTTCACCTGTTTTATACTTATTAGTCATTTAAGGTTTTCATCTGTATCCCTGTTTTTCACATACCTCTCCTCCCTTCCCCCAGTCTGTGCCACAGAAAAAAAGTCAGATGATGAAAAGAAGGTGAAGGAGCAGATGGATGAACAGAAGGCAGAGAGAGGACAAACAAGCTGCGGAGGTACAGTTCCTCCAACTAAGCAACTACTTTCAAAGGAGGTAGAAGTACCCAAATCAGGGTGTTCCTCTACTATTAGCCTCGTCAGTTCAACTGCATCTGACAAGACTTTCATTGTCAGGGAGAAACCTCCTGAACCACCCAGAAAAGTGGAAAAGTCACCTGTAAATCTTACATCTGGGAGAAAGAGCCCCACCAGAATCTTAGCTTCCTCGCCATTGCAAGAGAAGGCCCCCAACACAATGCCAGTTGGCTCTAAATCCACAGAGTTATCCCGTCTAAGCCCATTCTCCCAGAAGAAGAACAGCCCTGCTGCACTGGATCAGGGTAATAACACTCAAGAGAAAGGAGACGCACTGTCTCCACAGCACACAAAGATGACCGAGCCAACAGAGCACAGAACTGAGCCCTGTCTGTTTGACTGATGCACACAAAACAGTCTCACCTGGAAGAGCTCTGTCACATCACTGACATCAGGAAGTAGGAGAGTGTGACTCTCACGTAGTGTGAATGTCCTACTCTTTTGTTTTTCAACAGCACTGTTGTGTTTCCCATCATAACATGTGCTAGGCCAGCTTCACGGTTAATTTTTGGGATGAATAAATGTTTTGCACGCTTTTGGCTGGAGGGATGAATCTTGCATAGATTTAATTTCTGTTGTTGAAATGCAGTTTATACTGATTTGAGTTTGCAGTCTTTGCTTGTTCTCACCAAAAGGCCAAACTGTTAGCTGGAGCAAGTAAGAAGCATGCACCAACAGGTGTCTGGTGAAGGGTTTGGTGCATGCTGGCAAGTCTTCTTCTGATATAAGAAGAAAAAAGATTTTTTTTGTCCGATTATTTCATTTTCAAACTCATAGTTTTTAACCACTAGCATGTTGGGTTTTATCTCACCTGACTTTTAACAACATTAAATGTGGATTTTTGTACTGTTAAGAAAGACTCATTCAACATATTGATGTGTTTCAACATTTTAGCATATGATGTCAAAGCACATTTATTTACACATATTGCCCACACTGCTTTGTTATACACATTTAAAAGTAAGCTTCAAGGTCTATGGTGAACTAGTGGTTATATTTTGTTTACAGATTTTTAGTTTTTAATCTTCTGGTAAAGGAGCAGGTTACTGTATTAGCTGCATTTTAATCAGTAAACCCATAAAGCGAAAGTTCTGAAGAACTGCTCTTTTATGCTTTGATTTTTTTTTCTCCAGTTCAGGGACTTGTGATTATGACTCATCAGCAAACTGGCTGTTAGCTAGCTCCCTTATTATCTTAGATAACACAAAAAATGGTTTTCAAGCTAATGCTAAGCCAGACTGAGTTTTTGTTTTTATTTTTTTGCCATGTTAAAACAACTCCAGTTTCAACAATGTTATGAATTATATATAAAATAGAGGTTCATGGAATTTTTTTCAACACTTTGAACCAGCATTTTGTTTGGAGTACATTTATGTAAAGCTTTCTAAAAATAAACTACATATACATTTAACATGGGATACTTGGAAAGGTAGGAAACTGTAAGGGCATTTCTTACATTTTAGTCAAGGGCAGGTTTAACAAGAAGCTTACTAGGTGAAATTATTAACTGGAGAAAGGAAGTTAAAAAGTTGTTCACATGAAGCACTATACAGTTGTTTGTTTTTCACACCACTTTATGGAACTTTGAACAGTTATAGCTATTCTCGACACATTTACATTCCACCATTCACTGTCAGCAGGCCTGGACATTACCAGTCATGTGGAAGTTCATCCTTCAGGAGAACTATTTCCAAGTTCGGTTCACTTAGAATAAAACAGAAATTCTTCATGTTCATTATGAACACGAAGAATGTTCATAATGAACATGAACATTCCAAAATATTCGGAACAAATAACAGTCCCAACATGAAACGATTCATGTTAATCTTTTTTTTTCATGTTAATCTGTAATTCTTTTTCCGTCATTTGGCTTTTTTTTTTTTTATCGTTATTCTAATGTGAGATTTAGCATCTTGTTAGTATTTGTTACACAAACTCTGCCAGGTTATGTAAATCAGTTCAACTCTCCTGTTCTCTCTGCTTGCATAAACTGTTTATTAATTTGGCAGAATTCTCTGTAAAGCTGCTCACATTCACGTTTTCATGCTTTAGTTGTGAAAAAGAAACATTCTTACTAAAAGAACTAAAACGTAAGACTATGGTTTTGATAATGACTTCTATAGCACTTTAAGGCTGACCAGCTTTTTTTAATAAAGTTCTGGCTCTATTTAAAAAATAGTCAAAGAGAAAAGTGAAGAGTGACAGAGTCCATTAAGCTGAAGCCGCATTAATCAGTTGGTGTCTGTTGTTTCTGCAAACCTGCACCTAAATTAACTCCCTGTGTGCATGTTAATCACAGAGATGGAGTGCAAATACAACTTAGTGTGGCTGGAGCATGAGCCTGCTGTTGATGTTAAATTTAAGCTGAGAAAGGAGGCATTGTAGTAGTGAGGGGAGAGGCAGACATTATCCATATCTGCTAACATTCAAGACAATGTGTTGTGTTACTGCCAAAAGTCACCAAGCACTTGCCTTTTAGGAAGGAATGTTGCAACTATTTTCTACATGAAATATCAAAAATTTGTTTAAAATGTCTCAGTTTTCTCTTCTTAAAAGATTTAAAATAATAAAGAGAGAAATTCTCTCAGTTCATCTTCATCTTAGAAGGAAAACAGCATCGTTAAATTCAAAGATCCCCAAAACAATCAATGAATCCCCAGGAACATGTTCACACAGAACACTCTGTATACCAACGTAATGCAAATGTGGGGATGGTTCTGAGGTTTAAAAAGTAATCTTCACATGAACTGCTTTGACATTTAGAGAATGGAGTTGTTTTAAAATTCTTTTTTTTTTTTTTTTTTTTTGTCTTTGTTATTTAGCTGTTATCTCTGAAGTAAGACATTAAGTGTTACCTTCTTGCTGGTAGGATACTGACTGCTTGTAACCTCAGCTGAACCACACATAAAAAGCTAAATGCTAAGTTACAGCAAGCACTTAAAAATTTTGTTTCAAGCAAATTAAACTCTATTTATAAAACATGTGAGCACTTCAAAACTTACTAATACAATTTTACTCCTGCACTTTACACAAAGGATTCACATTGTCTAAAGAAGTGCTTGAAGTTTGATAGTAATCATTGGTGCACAGTGCTGGAACTTCTACATTTCCTCCTGTGTGTTCCATCACCTCTTCTTGGATATCAACACTTCTCAAAAGCTCACAAGTAAGCAACATAAGTCTCAGTGTAACTGATGAACTACCTAACATTACATGAGGATGGTCAGATTTGGGGGATCAGGTAACACATGACTTATGAGAAACAATGATTAAAGGTTAGGCATAAGGAACAAATTAGGTGCAAAGATGGGCAGGTTTTATTTGTGCCAGTAATTTTTAACTGGATCAGCAGCAACAAGAGGATGCAGTAAATCGGTTGGTATGCTATGTTATAGGAAGAATCGGTAATGGGACTTGAAGCAGTGGTTAAAAGTTGATTACATATGTAATTTCCTTCAAAAGAAGGAACAACATCAAAGGAATCTAAAAGGAAGTCCCGATGGTTACTAATACAGTTCCTATAAAGGGATGCCTTTTTACGCAAATGATATCAGATTTGTGATTTTTTTTTTTTTTTTTTTTTTTTTTTAACCAATCATGTTGTCGTTACTTTATGTGGGAGGATTTTTCACCAGCTCAGTAGGTCACTAGGTCTGGATGTGTCATCTGATGCTATGTGAAATACCAACACACCATTGGGATTTAGTCTTTGAAACTCTCAGGGTGGCTGTGAAGAACGCTGTGCGATTTTTCTAAACTGTTGTGTTTCTCTTTAACTTGCACGTACAGAACATTTACAAAACTGCACATGAGTTTGAATAGAGTGTAAATCCATACCTATACTTGTTATTAATTAATAAATAAATAAAAAAAATACTGATTTGTGTCCTACTTCATTGTGTTCTTATTATTCTGGTGCTACTGCCTTTTTAGGGTGAGAGAACTAATTTAGGCTTGGGACGAATAATCTCATAAGCTGAAATATCCAACTGTTCCTTTTTTTACTCCAGACATTGAACATCTAGACATGTCATGCCATTTTTGGAGTGAGCAGTTCTTACAACAATCAGGTTTAAAAGCTACTACAACGTGTCCACACATCCTTAAAAAGTCTGAAATTTCGATGTAATCTGCTGGGTTTCCTTAGAAACTTTTTGAACTACTTTGAATAATTAATTGAGCTTACTGTACTGTTTGATAAATAGGATCAACTGGAATATATGTATTATTGAACTGATTTTTTTTTTTTTTTTTTTTTTTTTTGTAAAGTGACTCGCAATGACATTTGTTGTGAATTGGTGCTATATAAACAAACTGAATTGAATTGAATTAAATTTATGTATCTAAAATTAAGGCTTTAAAATGTCTTAGATTCATTTTAAAAAGTATAAGTTGGCCTCAAATACATAAATCAAAGGTGGCAGGACTATTTAATCTTAAGTATTCTATGTTGGGGTTTGTTGTTAATTCTTGCAGGATTTTCTGTCACACAAAAGTTTGAGTTGTGCGCTGACATCTTCATTGCATTCTGTGACTCAAAGCAGTTGCAGCTACCGGTAACTAGCTGCTACTATACCCTTGCTAGCCAGCTAACTAGCTTTTTGCGCTTATCATGAGTAAGTGCAAATTTATTGGCAGTTTGCTGGACGGCTCTCGTCTTTGCCACTGGCTCAATTCTGTTGCCAACTCATAAGATGCTGCATGTATTCTGTGCAAAAAAAGCTAGGCACTATTGGGGTTAGGGCTGTTGAGAGCCATATGCAGTGTGAGAAGCACAAAGCTGCTGCCAAGTGTCAGAATACAAACCCTAGAAATGTCACAGTTTTGTTCCCCTGGAGTGACTGAAGGTCCCCAGAAAATGGTTGCTGCTGCTGCTACAACTAGTACTGATCTCTAAGCAGCATTTGGTGGGACACAAACTCTGAACTCGGAGGTTTTATGGATTTTAAACATGGTTGTCAAGCACCAGTCTAACCTATTTAAAGTCTAACTAACCCCCAAATCAAATAGATTATTTAGGGTTCTATCTTTATGCTTATCTGTGAATTTTTATATTTTCATGTAAATTTGTTTAGTTCAGCAATATTTTGCCTAAAACCCATTCAGTGCTGGCCTCCTTCGGTTAAACGGTGCTTAGGCAGCTGGATTTTCTTATTGGTTACAGCGGTACAGCCGGTACTCTACGTCACAGCCCACATTTAAAGAAGAAGAAGATAAAGAAGGCTGGACACAGAGTGGAGTGCGTCTCCTCTGCTCTGACTATTTCTGATGGTATGGTGTTGAATAGACAACTGTCAGTATAGACGTAGCACCCACGTAGATTCCCGAGCACTTACGTGTGCCAACCAGCCTACACTTGTCAATGATTTGCTAATGAACACAGCAACAAGTCATGCAAGCATGGTGTCAAGCTATTACAGTGCGTGCGCACATCGATACATATTTCTGGATTGGACAGTGTCTATTAGCTGCAATAACAAACGACGTGCACCTGAAGGCAACATTACTATGCAGTCACGTCCACAAAACCATACTGTTCTGATGCAGGATGAGCATGTATCTGTCACAAAAATGTTCGTACAGTCCTTATTTCTTATCCAATTTCTATAAAATATGGCCTTAATTAAAGATGAGAAAATTGACGATGTTTTGATAATCTATGTATTCTGATTCTGATTCTATTCTTCCTAGATATAAATCTATAAACAGTTTGGTGAGTTCTTTCAAGTTGCAAGAGAGGACTAAACAAATGTATTTTTTATATTGGACGATTAATTTAATTTGACATAACTTCCATTGTAGGAGACATAGTTTGTTAAATACTTTATGAAATATTTTATCCTATTTGATGACTGTAATGAATATTGCAATGTTCTATGAATGAACAAGCCAATTATTAGTCCAGTTTTTATCCTTTATTGATCTTTCAGAAACTACAGTGGCTGCAGTATGCCACAACAAAGAGACACTAATATCGACAAACAATTGAAGAACAACTCAAAACCGCTCCTATTCTTTTTCTTTCTCACTCGTCTGTGTTGGCTTTTCTCCACACTCACACCTGTTTCCGTGGCAACCGACTGACAGCTCAGCCGCAGAGCAGTGGAACGGTGTCAGAAGGACAGGCAGCTGAGTGAATGACAAGGGATCCAGAGTGATGGAGCATATAGAGCTTGCAGAATTTTACAACACGCACACTTTCCATGTAAGGTCCTCTTCAGCTCCTGGTGTCAACCATCCCCTCATGTGATGGAATCCATACATTCCCTTATCTGTTAAGCCCCAGTGCCCCAGATTTTTGCTTAGAATTTTTCCAAACACACCAAAGGTGCCCTGTGTGATCAGACACTACATATTTCCCCCCTTCGGGACTAACCAAAGTCCCAAAAGCAGAATAACTGACAGAAATATGGTCAATATGTAGCATCTATAACATATCCATAGGCATGCATTAACAAAACCTTCACTGTTCAATTTATAATTAAAAAGTTAATTTTGTTTTAAATCTCCAATTTAGATGTCAACTAATTAACTAAGATCCTATTTTATGTCCTATGCGCACATTATTTTAATTATTTTGAACTAGATAAAATAAAACTATTTGCTAATAAGGCCAAATTTGACTACACTATAGCCAGGGCCCCAAACCTCCTACCAGTAGAACAAGTCCTCTGTAGTTACAGTGGATAAAATATCCACGACTTTCAAACCTTTAAAAATTCTGAGCGTCACTGCAGGGGATCTGGAGGTCAACTTTATTGACCAGTTTGTGATCAGAGAAAAACCCGCCCCCGACAGAAGAGGAGAGAAAAAAGATCGCAGGTCCAGATAAGTCTCCACTCTGTGCCAATTTGTGGAAGAAATCCCTGTTTTAAACTAACAATTACCATTAGCGTCTAATTTGGGGACCTCTTACAGCTAACCTGGTCCCATTGGATTACTTATACTATCAAAGATATATACGACACCATGTGACTCGTAATAAATCTGTGACTTAAACGCCATAGCATCAGGATTATAACTGTCATGTTATCAATCAATCAGAATATATAAAGGATTAAAAATAACTGATTACCACATCAAACACTCTAACATTAAAGGTTATATCCAACAAAAATAAAGGTTAAAGTTGTAACATAATAATTCCAGAAAATTAAATGAGTTCTCAGTGGTGTTGCCGTGTAACTATGTAACTCTGTCCCTTGACCCTGATGCCTTGAATCAGTCTTTCCTGTCCTCTTCCATTATTGAATTGTTCTGTTCAGAGGTCCAATCCTTTTTTGTTGTTCTTGCCCAAGTCTCTGAGTCCATTCCAAGCCTTGTAATCCCAAACCAGCCAGTCCATTCAACACAATCTCCAAGGTGCCCTCCTGAGAAGAAAGTGAACACCAACCAGTATCTTGCAAACCAAAAACATAATTCAGCATAATATATATTATAATAAAACAGACTTAATTGTTATGTTTGTGCCACTGTGTCCAAAATCCGAATCTAGATTAAAATAACAGCACATAATCCATTGTGCAATGTTCCTCTGTTTTTCAATGTTTTGTAATGTATGTACCTGTTTATATCAATCCATTATGTCATACTAACATTCTATAGTTTGTCATTCCCATTTCCCCCCTTTTATCCAATATAAGCTATTAAAACAGAGGTGGGGCACCCAAGTGTCCAGCAACATCAATAACCAGTCCTTCCGCAGAAGGACTGAACCAACATAAATCAATATACTAAATCAAACCAAATCCATAACACTGGTTAAAAAAAAAAAAACATCCGGAAAAAGCAAAAACAAACAAAAAACACAATGTAACCAAACACTACACTACAACCCAAATCAACTAAAGTAAATAGTGAGAAGTAAATGATTAAAAAGTAAATCAGCTTTTTATACCAAAAATAAGATACAAATGTCACACTAAAGGGGATCTAATAACTTCAGATTGGACTAGGCCAAAACAACAAACAAAAAGACCTATTTTTTGTAAAGACACCTGACCTGGTCAACAAAACAAAACAAAAATATGCCCATCTTACCTATCTAGAGTAAGGAAAACAGGAGAAAGCTTGAGTCAAATAAAATGGCAGCCCATCCTACACTGCATTCCCCTTAGCTGCAACTTCAAACACAAGGCCAGTGTAAAATGTGGCCAAACACAAAATATTCAAAATGGATACATATCAATAATTTGACCATCTCTCTGTATTTCTAGAGTGTCCTCATCCAGCACATTTTCACTCAATAATGGCATTTGCATTTGACTCTCGGGCATCACTATTCCAACCCATCTTAATATCATGGCTTTTGCAAAAGTCAGCAACAGTGTGCAAAAACAAAACATCACACACAACAATAAAACAATAAAACAAGTGCTGCCAGAAGTTGAACCAACAAAGCACCAACCTGCAACCAAACATTGGCAGACCACCCCGCTTCTTCAGACTGGCCGAACGCATCCCGTATAAGTTTCAGTGCATCTATTACACTAATTATGTTGTCCGAGGTATCAGGAATCAAAGTATAACAAGCATCTCCTGTTAGATTTAGGGCAACACATAAATCACCTTGTTTAGCCAGAATATAATCTAATGCTATGTCATGCTTTAATAGCGTCAATCTGTGACTTCTCTGAGTGTTAGACAAATACTCAAATCCTCTTATGGTCTCGTTGGCGAAACCCTGTAGAGTATAAGTTATCAATATGATCAGCCAGAAATGTTACACCATACCACAGAAACAATCCTATTCCTCATTTTCACCCAAGGATATTCTCCAGTGGTAAGACTCTAGGTTATGAAATTGTGCTAGCTCTCTCTTCTGTCTATTAATGGGAACAGAGGTGGGCTGAATGTTGTTCAGTGGGTTTCCTTGCTGTATGGTGAAAACATCATATGGAAGTTTAAGATTTGCCATAAAACAGCAACCAATCCAACCATATGGTAGAAATATGTATATTTTGTTACCACACACCCACCAAATATCTTTAAAATTCCCCATGGTTACATTAGCAGGAAGAGGTTTATGTTCAACCAACAAAGTTCTACACTATCGCAGAGTTGGGTCCTGAAAAGTCACCGTATATAACTCCTTTCCCCCTTTAATTCATCTACCATTGAATTGCATCCCATAGCTATCACAATCAGATATTCCCACAAACATACCTGCACTACCATGAGTATCATTCGAACAAAAACAAGATTTGGCTCTAATGGCTGCCACTTCCAAGTAATCAGGGTATACTGTCTCATGTTGATCAAATAGATTAATGTATGGCAACAAGGTTAGCCACACACATTCCTTTCTGGGTCTGAATAAACCTACTGATAAGAGTCATCCAAATATCAGTTTCAGCCTGTTGATTATACATCAACCAAGATAATGCATAATTTTGATACAGGGGGCTCAACGGCTCTGGTATTGTTTCCAGTATAGAGGACCGTGTGCTTGGTGCCGGGACTCTCACCACTCATGGGCAATTATTATGAGTAGTCAATCTTACTGAATGAGTCAATTGCTGGAGATTGTTTCAGCGGGCCCATGGGTCGGTGATATGTAACACTGAAAAATCAAACCCGAATACCTTCCATTTAATTTCCCTTTGTTGTAATGCACGAAAATCTGCTTCTGCTTCCTCTTGTTTCCACTCATACTCAGGAATTTCTCTGCCTGTTACTTCAGTACTCGTCTTAGTGATAGCTGATGGCACTACAGTTTTCCCTAGCCACTCGGAGTATTGTTGAAGTATCTTCAAAGCCATTATTAGCAGTCAAAGTAACTTTATTCTCAGTAACTGATGACAGAGATGTTTTAGCCATAGCAGATTCTGTTTTTGCGAGCTCACTAATGAGATCAGCTTTCACTAGAGTGGATGCTTTCTCAGTGACTCCAGCTAATGTATTCACATCAGTCTTTTCCCACCTGGAAGTGGTGAACTGCTGAATTACACCACCTAATGTAGATGAGGGAGAAAAGTCTCAAGTGTTATTACTTCATCAAAAACCTTCTGTTTGATGTCAAAGCTTGCAATAAGTGCTAATCTAAATCTAAAGTAGTAATCTTCTTACTACAATTTGAGGTTTATTGATTGATCCTAGCCACCACAGTAAAGGATCAGGGTATATACACTTATATTCTCCTTGGTCCTGTGTCCAAACAGTTTGCACAAAGAGAGTACAGTCCTCCTCTATTTTAGTTCTCCTAACATCATTGCCCAACAAATACTTTCTTTGAGGAGAGGTGTCTGACAAATCAATAAGCCTCCCATGGTAATCAACCCACTGAGGTCTAAGGTGATTCTCCAGATTCCATTGGGTACACTGGCATGGAAGCTGAGCTGACTTGCTCAAAGGTATCTCAACCCTAATTCTCGTAGCGCTTTGGCCTGATCCTTTGGCAACTTGGCCTTGATCTATGTGGTACAACTGACCCTCTGGTTTTTCTTGGGGTGATGTTGCTGCTCTCTGGGCTCTTTATTGAACCAAGTTAGGGAGGAATGGTCTCAGTTGTTCCCAGCACGTGTTGTAAATCAATGACATCAAACCCCCTTCCCTGTTTATCGATTGGGAGATCCTTCCGAATGCCGAGGCGTCTCTTCCTTCGGAGCCTTGACACAGTGTGATAGGTGATACCATGTCGGGGAACCTTTTACTTGGACTGCTGTCCCTGTGCTACGGACCACTTCAAATGGTCCTTCGCAGCGTTCGTTGAACCATTTTCTCCTAAAAATCTTTACGGAAACCTTGTCTCCCGGCTGCAAAGCATCTCTCTTTTGAAAATGTTTGTTGAAAATGAACGGTAGCACATATGAACTGATCATATGTGCTATGGAGGATGGTATGATAATTATATTTGGCTTCTGTGCATTTTGAAGCTCTATAATGGTCCATCTTTTAAATCACTTTGGAGTTGTTTTATGTTTAGACAATCCAGTATACCAGATGTACTTCAGTGCTGCGTAAAAGCAGATGTTAGGAAATCACCTCTGCTCAGAGGGCCATGATACTACTCAGTGTGTCGACACATCTCACATGCTATGCAACGTGTTGGACTAACTGAATGCAGCAGGCAACTGGATTTGGATGTTAGCTACATTTTCTCCAGTACCAGTGATGTTTACATTCTGCTTGAGGTTGTTTTAGGTAAGTAATTCAGTTTAGTGCAAAACAATGTATGTACCTTATTAATGGTTCGGTCCACCTTTCTTTCTCCACTGTAGTTGCATGAGAAACCTCAATGTTCCCAAATGGAACAGTGACTGCTCCTCTCAGTTTTGATGTCACTTTTTAAAGTTGCATTACAGAATGTTGCATTGCACATGTTGGACATAAAGCCATAAAGGACTGAAAACAAGCTGGCGTAAGGACGATTAGTCCCACAATACACTGCATTTTAACTCACTCTGGTTCCAGCAGCAGAAAGAGTTGTTTCTGGAAGGAAACGCTGATCATGGGTCTCATAACAAAGGATTGAGACAACACCTGGCTTCTTTCCGTAGTGCTGCTACACTGGAAAGGATGAACAGCGCACTTGCTAAACCCCTCCCCCCCCCTTCTTCTGCAGGCAGAGAGAAGGCCCGCTTCTGAAAGTCCAGGAGCTTTGGATCCAAAATACAGGTGACTGTATTGCACTGATCAACTAAACGAATAAACCTTGATCATCGTAGTTACAGGTTCCCCAGGACTGCCATCAACAACCAACACTGGCTGCCACCCCAACAAGGGAGAACCATAGCAGCCTATGACCATCTGAGACCTGAGAAACACAGCTTTACCATTGCTGGGTACCTGTGCCAGCTTGATTCAAAGCTGAGGACACCATGTTCGGAGGTAACGTGTACCAACCAACAACACACTGTTAGCCACTGCAGCTAATGCCTCCCGACACAGATGTATCCAGCTGAATGTCTAAGTTCATCTTGTCCGTTGGAGCTCTATTCATAGTAGGTGGTTACTGGGCAGAAATAACTTAGATCATCAAGTTATTAGGTGTTTTTGCTATGTATTTTTATGGTGTTTTTGCATTAAAAACTTACTTAGCCAACTGTAGAGTTCGGACTGTTTAACACATCATTCCAGGGAGTATTCACCAATAGTCTGGTATGGTTGAGCTTATCTCTTTTATAGGTCTTTTCCTTCCTTTTCATACCACTTTTCATTTCCTTGCTTCATTTCTGCTTCCTTGATCCTACAGTCAGCTGTGGCAGCCTGCTTACACTCATAAACAATTAATATTGTTATTATTTTTTTCAGCACTAGTGACCTTCATTTGAAAGTAAGCGGACAGGAAGGGGGCAGAGAGACGCGGGGGGCAGACATGTGGCAAAGAAGCCTATTTTTTTTTTAATCTTTTTCATATTTTACTGTTTTAACTTTTTGGTAGTTTAGTTTCAGTATGATTTTATGATTTTCTTGGTAGTTTTAGTTGTGCGTGTTACTAGCATAGCGACTTTACAATTAAAATGTTTTAACTGTAAAGTTAAATTTGTTTTGTGAATAAACTCTTGTATATTTGAGAAAAGTCGTCTGTCTTTATTCCATGTGTAGTATATTGCTGTTGTATTTATTGATTTGTGTCACTTTTAACCCTCCATACACTTATCCCTTCATCTATTATTTTAAAACCTAAGCGTTATCAGGCAGGTATTTATAAAAAAATAGCTGAGACTGAACTATTTGGCTATTTTCTCAATAATCAAATGATGACTTGGTCATTTTGATCTAAATTACTAGTTTTATTAAGCAATTATAGTTATTCATATCCAAATCTAAACAGCCTGCTAGAACAACACACATGGTTCTGCGCATAGACATTTCGCATGTGTTCAGCTATAAGACAACATAGTATTCGTTTGGTAAATGTTCGTACTGAACCGATAGGGCCATACTGGGTATATTCGGTACAAACCACTACACCTCCAATGGATAGGCTGAACAAAAAAATTAACCAAACATAAACTCCACACATTTTGTTCTGTTTCTCTGTACATTCCTATCCATAGCTTTTCTGGCAAGCTAAGACTGGAGGATCTTTCACAAATCAATCTTCTTTGTATCCCTGTTTCACCTTCAGACAACTAATGAGCATTTCAGGGGAAAACAAGCTGCTTCTTCCTCACCAGCACCATCTTATATCGAACAATATTTTCCAGGACACTCAATCAATAAACAGAGACCAGAGACAGTGAATTTATTTAAACGCATTAAGTTTAGTTTACAGTCAAAATTAGCTATTCATTACAATACAAAGAAGCAAACAACATTTTTCTTAGACTATATTCATAGCATAATATTTCAATGTATATATTTCATAATATTAAAGCTGCAGTATGTAGTTTTGCACTGCTCCCAACCTAAAACAACCAATCAGAGCCTGGAGGTAGGTATAAGTGCTGTCAATCATACTCCTGTATGTGCTGCTAAATGTGCTAATGGTGAAGAAACAACTTACCGTTCCAGGAAAACTGTCATCATCGGTTGTCATGCTAACTAGCTTTAGCATTAGCGACAGATGAACCAGCTGTAACATAGCAGAGAGCAAGGGGGAGTGTGTGAGCGCCGAGTACACTAGGGTGATGGACAGCGTTAAGACCCTCTTCCTGGCTCTGACTGATTGCTTCTGACTTAGTGGTGCATTTTGCAGTTAGTATTGGGAGAAGGCAGAGGAGCTTGATTTTTTTTTTTTTCCACAGATTATCTGTCTTATTTTATACTGTCACGACATAATGATAATTTTAACAAATATTTTTAAAAAACACTTTTGTTGTGTTATGTAGTGTCGTATCACTCCACTAGGTGGAGCTGCAGATAAGTGAAATGAGAAACGGTAGGAGAGTGAGACTGATGATGTTGAGGGATACATTACGTGACTGTGCTCCTTTATGTAGTTCGTGTCTGTGTGCTACATTAAATAAATGCACTGAGTTATGCAACAACGTGTTTTATTTCTCACACCATTACAGTATGTAATTTTAAGTTACAGGTAAGTATGTAAGTTACAGTATGTAACTTTCATAAAAGTTACATACTGCAGCTTTAAGTTTAACACATAAACTTATCCATCAGTAAAGGGTCTTTCACTTAAAATAAAACATGTGTGGGGCATCATGAAAAACAATCTATTTTCATTAAGTTCCATTTCAAAAATAAAGCTGAAAAATACATTTTCTCTAAAAGCTCATACATTGAGTCTTGCAAAAAGCCCTGCATTCTGTAAAATGCTTCTATGTGAATAAGAGATAAACAACAGTTTCCATCAAGACCAAAGCGTTCTCCAGGAAACAGTTTCTTGTCTTCTCCTGATTTACAGTCATTGCAATGCTAACTGGAAAATCAACAGTCAGTGAAGGCTTTAAGTCTGAAGTCAGCTAATTATGAAGCTAAATCAAATTTGTAGGACAACGTAGATGTATCTTCAGAACACCAGTGCTATTTGGTAGATAACCAGTTATTATTGGTTAATGTGATGTGAAACTGAATAAATGTTTCTTTCAGTTTTCTCCAATACACTCTATGCTGCATTCTCAACATTTGGCATTTGCTGAACTAATGCCAAATGTTTTTACCGCCCTTCCAATCATACTAACCACAGGGGACCAGCATGGTATAAGTTACATGATATCATTATAGTCTGCAGTGTTGTCACAAAGGTTAAATTGGCTTCGGCTGTCATGCTTGTGTGTTAACTAGGTTTCATCTTCGCTGTCTGGATCAGCCGGCTCTTCTGACTGGAACAACGGATTGGTGACCAGTTTATTCAGATCCTCTCTGGTCATCTCTCTCATCTTCCCATCTGAGTCAAGCTGCATAGGCTGGATCAAATTGGTCCTACACAAAGCAGGAACCATGTGTTAACATAAACTGCTGTCACATTAAATACTGTAATCATTAAAAATGGTAGCTGTTCAAGACAGTATCTCAGTTTTTTGTCTTTCTCACTTATCTTTTCTAATGTAAGTGCTCGATAGCTTTAAACAAGACAATGCTCCATATAAATGCACCCACCTCTTTAAGTACCTGAATAATTGTTTAACACAAATAGTGATTCAGCCAGTTAGATAGCAGTGACTCATTGCACTATGCATGTAGACAAGGTGAAAACAACTTTCTGAAGTTCAAAACGATCATCAGAAGAAGGAAGAAAGGGAATTTAAGTGACTTTGAATGTGGCATGATTGCTGGTAGCCAACAGGCTGGTTTCCAGATGTCAGAAACTACTGATCTCTTGGGATTTTTACACATAACCATCTCTGGGGTTTACAGAGAATGCCCTGTAAAGGAGAAATGACCCAGTGAGCTGCACTATACACTGAACTTGTGTAGTAATTTGTTGGAGTCAGAAATCAGAAGAAAATGGGCAAACTGGTTAGAGATGACAAAAAGGCAACAGCAGCTCAAATAACAACTTACTACAACCTGGGTATGCAGAATACAATTTCTGAAAGCATAACACATCGGACGACTGAAGATTCAAGTCTCTAATGACTGAAATAAACATTTTCTTATCAAATCCCCAACATTCAGGTCATCTCTAACCCTGCATCACTGTACATTAGGATTCCAAGCCTGTGCCGTTTGTTCTATTATTATTTTTATTACAATAATATTTAATAATTATCTTTCAGTCTTTTAATATTTATGAACAGTTATCTTCTAATCATTTATCATGTTTCACAGAATGCTTTCCGCTTCATTTTAAGAAACAGATAACAGAAATCCTTTAAACAGTGCCTGTGTTTTAAATCTTAAATTGTACTTCATTCAAAATTTCAAATGGTTTATGTAATAACTACTGCACTTTATTGTTAAACTGTTTGCATTTTATATATTTTTAATGGTTTATTTTTATTTAAATGTATACTTTTATTATTATGTGTTTCTCTTGTCCACTATGATTGGTGTTGCTGCCTTTCTTGGTCAGGTCACCCTTGTGAAAGATGTCTTGAACTCAATGGGGTTTTTTATCTTGTTAAATAAAGGTTTAATAAAAAATAACAAAACCATTTATTTACCATCCTAAAATCAACTAAAGGCTGTTTTATAGCATATATATATATATATATATATATATATATATATATATATATATATATATATATATATATATATATATATATATTTAATTGATCAAATGTAATATTTGCCCAATAAGAAATATAGGGATTTATGCAGAAAAAGAAAAGAAAGAGATTAAAACCTTGTAATGTTGAATTTCTGAATGAATCAAACAAAGTGCTTTTTTGTCTTTCTTAGTGGTGGGCCGTCAGTGCTTGGCAGGCTCGCCTAAGCACTATCAGAATCCCTAACATGTATCTACAGCCTAAATTATAATATTTGTTCAAGTAAATGTTCTTGATTTACTTCCAATAGTCTGTTCTCTTTTTTGTAACGTTCCTCTTTGTTGCACTGCTTCCCATACATGTCTGTGTGGATTATCGATGTTTTGTCCAATCAGATTTTAGCCTCGTGTTTTGCACAAACATTCAGCTGTGCAAAATGCCTGGATGGACATAGCTCAACCTTTGAGACCCAGCTCCTCCTCAGAGCTGCAGTTTCTAAGCTTCCAAGCTTCCACGTCACTGAGCACCCCTCCCCCATGACCTCCCCACTCAGCTCTTTCAGACTAGCCATCAGCAATTAGCAAACACCTGGTGGAACTGCACATCTACTGAGCTCATTATATGAACTACTTCTCAGTGAAACGTTGATTAAAAACGTTGTTAAAGGGTTAACACAGGAGTGTTTGTCTGTTGACTTCCTGAAGGCGGAGTTTCAGAAAGTGCAGGAGTTTTTAAAGATACAGAGGCCCAATTTCAAGTCAAATTTCTTTGAAGTCATATTTGATATATACAGCAGGATTGATTTTATTTATAAAGAAATAATCAGCAACTGAGTGAGAATTATGTATTTTATTCATATATACATGGCACAGTTCTGATTGTAGTGTAGAGGTTTGGAGCTGTCTTTACCGAATTTCTTGTTTTAATAACAGATGTATTCACTCAATATGCAAAATGCCCCCCATAATTAATTATTAGTGGGCTAATTGATGAATACCAGCCCTCACTCACTCCCCACCTCGCTCCATCTCTGTGCACCTCAAACACCCTGCTGCAGTATAATGGCAATTATATAAAAAATATTAGAAGGAAACCTCCATAAGAAATTATTCTAGCAGTCTTCTCTCTGTGTTTATTTGCAAACAGCACAGTTAGTGAGATCTAGATCCATGTGGTCACTCAGGACGCATTTAAATACCCGGTCTGAATGACGCATTCAGAACAGGACGCTTGCAATCTGATCACTCAGTGGGTGATTCTCTGAATTCGGTGCAGTTTGGGTTCTCAGGTTACTGAAAGATATACCACAAAGAATTGTGTTTCTGAACATTGCATCTACTGAAGGACTATTTGAACCTCTGAGAAAATATGTTTTCCCACCTTCTGCATTAAATCCCATACATTATTAGAAATTTCTTTGTTACTTACAGTGGCTTGCAAAAGTATTCACAACCATTGAACGTTTCCATATTTTGTCACATTACAACCACAAAGATAATTTCATTGGAATTTTATGTGAAAGACCAAAACAAAATGGCATGCAATTGTGAAGTAGAAAAAAAATTATACGTGATTCAAAGCATTTTTTAACAAATACAAGACAAAAGTATTCAGTCCCCTTTTTTTCTGAGAGCAACCAGTTGCCTTCAGAAGTTGCCTGATGGTTGCTAATGACTACAGAGTCCACCTGTGTGTGTAATCTGATCTCAGTGCATATCCAGCTGCTCTGTGGCGCCTCAGAGGCTGGTTAAGAGAACACTGGGGAGCAGACAGCATCATGAAGTCCAAGGAGCACAGCAGACAGGTCGGGGATGAAGTTGTGGAGAAGTTTAAAGCAGGCTGAGGCTAGAAAAAGATTTCCCAAGCTTTGAACATCTCACGGAGCGCCGCTCAATCCATCATCAGGAAATGGAAAGAGTACGGCCCACCCGTAACCGTACCCAGACGAGGCCGCCCACCTCGACTTCCAGGCCCAACAAGGACAGCGCTGATCAGAGACGCAGCCAAGAGGCCCGTGGTGACTCTGGCCCAGACGCAGAGATCCACAGCTCAGGTGGGGGAACCTGTCCACAGCACAGCTATCAGTCGTGCTCTGCACAGATGTGCTCTTTATGGAAGAGTGGCAAGAAGAAAGCCACTGTTAAAAGAAAACCATCAGAAGTCCCGTTTGCGGTTTGCCAGAAGCCGTGTTGGGGACGCAGCAAACACGTGGAAGAAGCCGCTTTGGTCAGACGAGAGCAAAATGGAACTTTTTGGCCAGAATGCAAAGCGCTGTGTGTGGCGGAGCACTGACACTGCACATCACTCTGAACACACCATCCCTACTGGTGGTGGCAGCATCATGCTCTGGGGGCAGGGACAGGGAAGATGGATGGAGCCAAATCCAGGGCAATCTGGGAAGAAAACCTGCTGGAGTCTGCAGAAGCCTTGAGACTGGGGCGGAGCTTCACCTTCCAGCAGGACGACCGCCCTAAACATACAGCCAGGGCTGCAGTGGAACGGTTTAAAACAGCACATAGTCATGTGTTAGAATGGCCCAGTCAAAGTCCAGACCTAAACCCAGTGGAGAATCTGTGGCGAGATCTGAAAACTGCTGTTCACAAACGCTCTCCATCTAATCTGACTGAGCTTGAGCTGTTTTGCAAAGAAGGAGGAGGCAGAAATTCCAGACACTAGACGTGCAAAGCTGCTGGAGACGGACCCTGAAAGACTGGCAGCTGGAACTGCAGCAGAAAGTATTCACTCAGGGGGGCTGAACACTTTTGCACACCGCATCTTTCAGTTTTTGATTTGTAAAAACGTTTTGAATCATGTAGAATTTTCTTTCAGCTTCACAATTATATCCCACTTTGTGTTGGACTTTCACATAAAATTCCAATAAAATATATTTATGTTTGTGGTTTTAATGTGACAAAACATGGAAAAGTTCAAGGGGTAGGAATACTTTTGCAAGCCACTGTAGGTTGTTTTAAATTCAGCCCCATAATGGGACAATCTGATTCCTGTGTAAGTACAACTTCTAAAACATTAAACTAATTCTTCTAGTTCCTTTGTTATCACCTGTGCCTTGTGTAAAATAACTTAATATAAGTATATTTTATTTGATTCTAAAGAATAATTATTTGACTGTCAAGTAGAATATAATAACTTAATGTACAAGCAGTCTTCATAAATCATTAAAATACCCTTTAACATAAACATTAGATCAGGTTTTTTATGTTTTCTCCTCATTCTCTAAACTTTGTATACATTTCAAGAAACATTAGTATTTGTTGTTATAATCCAAAAATATATTACAATGTATCAAGTAAGAGGTTTGAACACACTTAACAGAGTTGAATACACAGTTTGTCTCTTGCTTTTCTGGATGCTTTCTTGCCTGCTAAAGGACTAAGATGAAACCATGGAAAAGGGATCGTTAGTTTTACTGATTAGTAATTACATTAGTAATGACAAATTTCAAAGTCCAAACCTCCAGCACGGAAGGGAGGACTGTCAGCCTGCAGTGTCCGGCTGGAGGCACTCCAGGCTGGGATGGGAGTGGTGGAGCAAGGGGTCGCGTGATGGGAAAATCTGCAGGCCATCTGTCATTTTGACTGATTACTATTCACACACCTGACTACTTGGTGCAGACGCGCAGACATTTTCAACTTTACGCACAGAGAACATCACAGAGATAACTAAATCAATCAATGATAATAATTTTAAAAAATCCCATCTGAGTACCATCTCCCACCTGAACTCTGAACTAAATGCATTTCACTCTCAGAGAGCTGACACTGCATTGAAAAATTGTGGAGGCTTTGGAGCGCGTCTGATGCAGAAGGAGCGCATCCTCCCTCGCTTAGAGAATCTTGCCGATTTCTGATCACTTCAATTTAAGAGATCTTCCATGATTTCAAAACTTTAGCTGCTGCTTGTATTTCCAGTCTCCAGTACAGCTGCAGTGTGGATTCAGCTTCCAGATCAATATCAAAACCCTGAGACATTTGATTACGCACAAGTGGGTGCACAATTTATATTTAAGTGCGAGTTACATGAATTCATCAGCTTGATGTGTGATGGCACAATGTGGATTTGAATGATGTCCTGCCCCAAGTGGAGGAGTTCAAGTATCTCAGGGTCTTGTTCACGAATGAGAGAAAAATTGAGCGGGAGATCAATATGCTGATAAGTGCTGCATCGGCAGTGATGTGGGCACTGTACAGGTCTGTCTTGGTGAAGAGAGCTGAGTCAAAAAGCAAAGCTCTCCATTTACCGGTCGATCTATGTTCCTACCTTCATCTATGGTCTGGAGTTTTGAGTCGTAACCAAAAGAACGAGATCACGAATACAAGTGGCCAAAATGAGTTTCCACTGCAGGGTGTCTGGGCTCTCCCTTAGAGATAGGGTGAGAAGCTCCGCCATGTCGGAGGTACTCAGAGTAGAGCTGCTGCTCCTTGACCTCGAGAGGCTCGGGCATCTGATTAGGATGCCTCCTGGACGCCTCCCTGGTGAGGTGTTCCATGCACGTCCCACTGGAAGGAAACCTAGGGGAAGACCCAGGACACGCTGGAGAGACTATGTTTCTCTGCTGTCCTGGGAATGCCTTGGGATTCCCCCAAAGGAGTTGGCCCAAGTGGCTGAGGAGAGGGAAGTCTGGATCTCCCTGCTTACACTGCTGCCCCCGTGACCCGATCCCACATAAGCAGAAAAAAATGGATGAATGGATGGATAAAATGCACTTGAATGTCATTATTTTCATTTTAAAAACTCATGAGTAAAAATAGATTATAATGGATTTTGTTTGACCACGTCTGTCAAAGTGACAGACAACGAAAAAGTGTAGCGCAACCTCTCAACGCCCTCATCCACTGGTGGGTTTGTGCCTTACTAAAGGCACAAAACTGAAAAATTTGTACATCTTGTTTTCTTACAGCCATGCAAAGCATAGACATCTGACGACATTACGCTTTGTGTGGCCTGGTTGATTCGCTTCAACCAGTAGATGGAAATACAGCTAATTTGCATTTTCTTTTTGACAAGATTTTAAAAATTTGCTCAAAATTTGCATCACAATTGGATGGAAACATGGCTACTGATCAATTTCTTTTGCCCTGCTTCTTTTCCATTGCTCATGCTCTTTCCTGAGGTAATCCCTTCTCTGTGAATCTGCTTTTTTTCTCGCCCTGTACTCCCTTTGCCTCTCTGCATTTGATTCAGCCATCTGATAGGCCCAATCTGAAAATAATGATCATGAAATAACATTTAGAGAAAAGGCTGGCTTAAGAACAGTCCATCCTTCAACCCCGTAACAATAATTCAACCCCACAACGGTGGTTTTTGTTATGGGGTTGAAGATTTCAGCTAAAAGTGACCATTAGCTAGGGTATGAGGCAGCATATGGTACGAGGAAAATAAGAAATGAATATATTTTACCAAGACAATTGTTTACTTTTTCCTAAACAATAGTAAATATAATTTATGCATGTAACAGTGTTGAATGGTTGAGCTTGATGATGTAAGTCTGTGGATAAAAACAATGAAATATAGGTGAGAAAGTATGCTAACACTTACCTCTCTTAACAGTATGAGGGAGGGAAAAGACTTGAGGAACGTCACTTCCTGTGTGCTGAGGAAGTTGAACTGAACCATTATTTTTAAAAAGGGGGAATTAGTATGCTGTTACGGGGTTGAACAAAACTGGGGGACAATGATTAAAAAGTGTTATTTTATAAATAAATCATGTATTTTTCTCACATTTCTTTTATTTAGGTTAAAGTATACCAGCAGATTTTATATTACCGTAGTAGAAATAACTTGCGGTTACTGGCTATTTTTATTTGTTTTCTATTCAGTGAAAAAATAACATTGGTCAGTGGGGACATGCTCATTTGGCTGACCTCTATGCCTCAGCAACCCATAAAGTTTTTCAAAACAATTTTTAAAATATATTTGTGAGTTATATTGCAAAGACACATGGATATTTCCATTTCTTGTTTTTAAATAAATTTTAATAAGAATAAGAAGAATAAGAATACCTTTAATAGTCCCCCAAGGGGGAAATTGACATTTCAGTATAGCCCATCCAAGAGAACAAGACAGCACAGGACAGAGAGCAGAAGCAGGGCAGTTAGTGGAGGGAGTGGGAGAAGAAAAAGCGTCGACCTTCACCGAGAGCAAGAAGAGAAGAATCTTTTGTGGTTTACTGGTTTACTTTATATGAAAATCTTTGAGGTAAACCTGTGAGACACAAAGTGCACCGAATTCAGAGAATGACCCCTATACTGATGTTGATGTCAGGGCTGAACACGACCTCTGTAATACCAGGCCTCATTATATAGCACTTTTAATATATATATATATATATATATATATATATATATATATATATATATATATATATATATATATATATATATATAGTGTTGGTGACTTGTATACTTGTAACGTCATAGTGGCAGATTAAGTCGGTAAAGTCCCTCTGAAGACCCAGGTACCAAATGCACGGCCCGCCACTGGTTTTTGTAATGACTACATTAACACCTGTGTATCTTTGTCTTCACAATGTCTGCTCCTTCATTATATATTACAATAAATATGGTCTGGAGGGTTTTCTTCTCCTCACTCCTAACTGGAGTAGTTTAAATAAAATTGGGAAACCATTTTCTACACATTTCAAACCTTTGTTCTCATTTCTAAATAGTAAAGATGTTCAAATTTAAGGTATTAAAATAAAAAATATATATAAATGAGACAAAGTTACTAAATAAATGAGTATTGTGAATAAACAGAAACAGGAAGGCTTTTATTTTGAGATTTTCAGACAGAAGTGTACGTATAACATAGAAGCTAGCGTAACGGCGAGAGAATCTAGGAGTCGAGTCACATTTATTAGTTTGTTCTGAAATGATCCAAAGTCAATTAATATAGCATTCACTAGGACAGACATTTATGTTGTGATTATTGTGAAGCTACAGCTGATATTAGCAGATTGTTATGAGTTATTAACATCCCATAATAATCCACCAGCTAATAAGCCCATCCTTTCACAGTAAAACATGCAGCAGCTGCTATTTGCTGCTCACGTACTGACTCCCCTTCACTCTTCATTACATGAGAAAAACCAGTTACACAGACTCAAGTCTCATACCAGGAGTCCAAGTCAAGCCTAAAGTCGTTTATTTTTGAGACTTTGTGTGATTTGAGTCGAAGTCTCAAACTTGTATTACCATCTTCCTGTCACCTGAGAACAGGAAACTGAGGCTACAGTTTAGACATGCTTATGCAAACCAGACAATAGCAGAATGGAAAAGGCTTGCCTGATCTGGCGAGTCTTGATTTCAGATGGTAGGATCAGAATTTGGTGTAAAAATCATGAAAACATGGATTCACCCTTCCCTGTATTCACAAGTCAACCTTGTGGTATAATGGTGTGGGGGATTTATTCTTGGCAAACACTGCCATTCTGATACTTCCAGTGGGATAATGCACCAAAGCTCTGGTACAGAACACAAGGGGGGAGAGCATGTTTTTTTCATGGGGGGCACATAACTAGTAAATGAAAGTAACACTCAAACAAAAGACAAGGCAAAATTTAATTGTTTACTATATTGTTTGAGCCACAGAGCCAAAGAGCCACTTGCAGCTCTGGAGATGCAGGTTGCAGACCCCTGATCTAGCAGATGAAAGCTGTGATCCTATCTCAATACGGTTGAAGCTAAAAGTGCAACACCTTCACTTTTATTTTATTGCTAAAATAAAACTGTGAAGGTAAGAAATGAAATTGATCCAAGGCACCAATTAGTTATAGTTTCAGTGCCAGCAAATATCATCATAAAGACACTGATTTAGTATTATCTCTTCAGTACAGGGGCCATAACAGGAGCACTGGCACCTGTTGGCCCCTGTCTAGAACCACCCATGAGCAAGGTGTACTTAATAAAGCGACCAGTGAGTGTATCTGATAAATAAGAATCTACTAAAGAGTAGCAGTGTGAAACCTTGACAGTCTGTCAAACATGTTGACCAGCTTCATGGCCTCGTACTCCTTCTGCTCCTCTGTCATTCCCTCCATTGGGTTGGGCTGCTCCTCTTCCACAACGCCTGTGATCAGGTTTATACTGGAAACAACATGAACAGAGATGTGTCAAAGGAAAAACATTTGAAGCTATCATTAAATAAGCAAGCACCTAGTGAGTAAAAAATTAATCCATCCAAGTAATTTCTACATTTTCTTAATCATGTTAAGAAACGTGGAAGGGATGGTGCCTATCTCCAGCAGTTATTTATTGAGGGATATATTGTTCTTTATTTATGATCATACAATCAATTCAAAAACAGGATTTCATGTTTTCATTCTAAGCTACTTTAGTGATCTTTCTCAAACATCTACTTTCACATCTAAAAAAAATCCTGCTTGCTGGCATATTATGACTTTTTAAGCTGTGGAGGGAGAGATTTTAAGGAGGAAAAGAATGCAAGCAGGAGGAGAGACTTGAGGGAGAGCAAATAGCATTCTTTATAACTGTGAGGACTTGTGAGGTTTGAGGTTGGCAAAGAGAGCATAATACCTTACTATTAACATGCTCTTAAATAAAAAAATGTGGAATGAATTGCTGCTGAATAAAATTTATGCCCTAAAAATTTACATTTTCCAACTATATGGGACCTTTGAGTTTGCTGTTGAAACCAAGTTACAAACAAAACAAAATATTTTTCCTGCA
This sequence comes from Anableps anableps, assembly GCA_014839685.1. Classification (NCBI taxonomy): domain Eukaryota; kingdom Metazoa; phylum Chordata; class Actinopteri; order Cyprinodontiformes; family Anablepidae; genus Anableps; species Anableps anableps. The sequence continues at coordinate 1,639,820 of CM026073.1, forward strand.
TGATTGGATAGTTTCATTAGCACTGTCACCATCCACTTATGCTAAGAAATAAAGCTGAGTTCAAGTTAAAACTCATAATGTGAGAACTTTGAGTGAGGAATTTTACATACATTTTTTGTTGTGTATCTTGGAAAAGGTGGTCACATGTTTTCTTTATGACCTTTTGAAGCCTATAAAGAGGAGTGTTCTTTTTATAAATATCTATGCAAGCAGAAATAGTTTTCTTCATGTTCACAAACTCCTCTCAGGCTGACTTATTTGGGAGGCTGAAAAAGCAACATTTACAATGACATCTCAGTAGGTAAATAAATACCAGCCTACAGGCTGAAGGTTTTGACTCCTGTTTGAGCTGATAGAGAAGTAATTAGGGCTGAAACAATTAATCGAATTCGTCGTGATGGATCAATTTTTGAAATAATCATCAACTAACTTAATCAATTAATTGTTAACTGTACAGACTCAAAAAAAAAGCCTTTTGCTAAAAGATCATACTCAGAGCAGTAATTAAGCCAAAACTGTACAAGAAAGAGAGAGCGAGAGAGATTGATAGATATTGCTATTTATTTATTTTATATTTAGGATTTTTTGCCTGTAAATATGTTCATCCCAGAACTCTTCAAGTGGCATAGTTTTAGATTTTTTTTTTTTTTTTGTTATTTTGTTATTTGTGGGAGATGTTCATTGACTGTCAGTTACTAGTACTGGCCTGGTACGGACCACATGTCCACTTTATTTGAAACATAAACATATGGTTTGTGGGTTATTAGCCTAATTCAGTGTTGTTTATGGTACGTTTAGTGGTACTAGAGACCAATTGTACTACATGTACATGTAGAAAGTTTTATTTTTTGGAGCGAGCATGCCTGTTTAAGCTATGTATTTACTGTATCCTTTGTTATTACTGCCACTGGTTTTAGATTTCAGTTAGATAATAAAAGTAGATTAAAAGCGTAAATGTGAGGGAAATATAGCCATTTCGTTGTGAATTATAGTTATAAAAGGGGTCATAACAACAAATTTAATTTTCCTGTGGTTTTGGGAGTGTAATATGATCTGTTGTGCACTGATGAGGCTGTGTGAATGTCAAGAGTTGATATCAAAACAGACGAATCAGAGAACAGTTCATCATTCTACATAATTCATATTCTCCAATTAAAGCACACAATCAAGAAAACAGCCCTCCCACTCCCTCTTCCCCCCAGCTGATACACTGGCTAATTTAAGGCCTTGTGCTGTGTTCAGAAAAAGGCGTCCAACGCCTCAAGTTAGACGCTTGCGCACTTTAAAGTCAGACACTTGAATCGCTCTTGGACAGTCAGGAGCAGCCCCTACACTTGACTGCTTCGCATAGACTCTTCCACCTACTGCACATCTCCTCTAAATAAATATATTAATTCTTCAGCGTGAAAGTAGAGGTGGCTCAACGTAGTACTGGACGGATTTGGCTAGCTCAAATGGGGATTGGGGGGATGTTTACAGTGTAAAGTTTCACTGGAAACAATCTTTTGACCCAAGATCCTGATTCGTCGCTAATCCTCCTCCAGGCAAGGTCCTTTGTATTCCTGTCTCTGTAGTTATAGCTCGATTGGTCGTAAATGGGCTCTTGGTCCTTCCATCCTGTCGGAAAATGGGCCACTATGTCACATAGCAGAGTCTCTCTGATTGGTTGACGCTCCATGTCCAGCGGCAAAAGTTCAGATTTTCCAACTCGAGCATCTGCCGCGCGAGACGCGCGTCTAACACCGGAAACGCTTCCAAGACTTCTCGACGCCCCTAGAAGGGTGTCCACCATAGACTTAGTATGTAAACCTGACGCTCAAATCGGGTCTGAACGCAGCATAAATCGCGCTAGCATGTCTGGCTGCTCCACTTGAGAAGAGGATGGCAGCTAAAAAGCGGAGCTGTTCTGTCCGAAGGGGCTCAAAAACGGATGGAAGTTTCCGCTTTACTCCCGAAGGATGAGCGAATCAGAGCAGCGAGGCTGAAGCTCATTCATGGGGAAGGACCACGCAATTATAACCTCAATCTGAGACGATGTTCAGCGCATTTTACTGAAGAGTTTCCCAAATATGGTTGGAGCCAATCAGAGGGAAGTCAGCGAGATAGAGCCACACGCCATTACCGTCCCCAAGCCTTTTACTGAGGAGGGAACTCTGGCCTGCCGAAACAAGCCCTCCAAGAAGGTGATGTTATTTTTTTAAATGAAATTCTTTGGAGAAGTGACATATGCAGGAATATCAACTACATGAAATTATATATATTAAAATAAATAAATAAATTTTATATATATATATATATATATATATATATATATATATATATATATATATATATATATATATATATATATATATATAGTGATGTCACCACCCCTTTAATTTCTTGCAAAATCTATTTAGACTGGTTTTTTTAGAAGCTTGCTTTGGATCTGGACTGCTGGCATTCATTCCTTCAGGTCATGGTCTTCAGTTGCCCTGGTGCCTGGATCTTTGGCAAACACGTCTATTAACAGCGCTGCAACAGCTTCATTGGACGCCCTCTTGTTGAACATTGAGGGTAAAAGGGGCGATAGGACAATACATTTTTTAAGTGTACTCAGGAATATACCTTTTCCTTTTTTTTTAAACTTTGGGTTTGTTCTTTTTTGTTGTTGTTGTTTTCCTGAGATCTCAGGGGGATACAAAAATTGACTATTTATTTGTTCATATTGCATACCTGGTTGTATATTGATACATTTGATTATTACATAATAACTTTTTTTTTTCCATCTAAATTCTAAGTTGCTGTCTTGTGGTTTGTTAAGGTGGAATCTATAATTTGTATAGGGCTTATTTATAACCAACCTCCTCATCAGAATCTAGACTTAGATAACCTCATGTTTTGACTCTTAAAGCTGTTGTAAGCAATACGATTTTGTGGGGGGTTATACCAACATTGTATTGATTTTAAGTAAAGCAGAGAGGGCTGAGCTTTTCACATGTTGATGTTGGAAGGATTTTTTTAGCTGCAGATGCATCATTTGTTACTAATGATCAAGCATTCACTAAATAAATGCTATGTTGTTGTATTTTAGGCAATAAAATGTTTATTTTCTTATTTTAAAAAGGAATTGAATTATGTATTTATTTGCATCTTAAAGGCTTAAGTGGTTAAATGAAAAATGCGCAGAATGTGCCAGCTTTTTTATCCAATCATCAGAATAAATCAATAGAATAATCTATTACCAAAATAATCGTTAGTTCCAGCTCTACAAGTAATACCAAGTGTCTCTGGTTTATAGGACAGGCACCAGCATTGCAGCGATGAAAACTTTCATGCCTTGAACACAACTTTCAACAATGCTAATAACTTTCCAGTTAGATACTATCTGAAGTTGTGTTACAGTTCTGCAGTGGTTCATGTCTGATTGTTAATGTTTTTATGGTGTTTGCTGCTTGTGTGTAAGCAACTCTTCTGACTCATAGTTACACTGACAGTGTATTTATGGTACTGACTGGGGCTTTGCCTCTCTGTACTCCTCGGTCTCAGAGTCTTCATCTTCAGAGTAGATCCCAGAGTCTCGGCCCCCTCTGAGCAGCCCCCTGGCAGCCAGCAGACCTGCAGCGTTACCATATCCAGTGTATTTGATGAACCTTGAAACTGGACAGAGGGATATTGATGTTAAAAGTATTGCATTTCACCCTTATGAAAAAGAAGATATCAGTACTGACTTTAACTGGAGACACACTACATTATTTTTTGCCCAGTTTTACCCCTGATTCCCAGTCTAGTTCTAAAAATATTTATTACCGCCACCTACTGGTATGTTTTTCCTTCAAACCACTGCCCTTGTGAGAGTTTCCACAAGAGTTTAATGCACTCAGTTTGCTTTAGCTGGTCTGAAAGATCCTGTAGTCTTTTATCCTGAGGCAGGTGCAGTTGTTGTGATTTCCAGTCTTTCAGTTGTAAAACATAAACCAGTCTTTTCATAATCTGAGATGGCTGAAAGTCACTGGTGGGTTCTGGTTCTGACCTGTCTTTGTGTGTCTCGGTTTCTAAGTTCAACTCTTTTATCTTAGGTTCACAAGTTATTCTGTAAAACCTGCAGTTTCATTTCAGTCTTGCTTTCTGAAAAGCTAATCTCTGTTGCTGAGGGTTACCTGCTCTGCATCATGTTACAAGTTTATAATCAATTACTCCCTGACCCACATCAAGTCCCTCTGGGTCACCTTCTAATTGGTTTTAATTTTTAACACTGTTTAAAATCAGATTTTTTTTTTTTAACCATCAGACATGTATTATATAGTTATACATAGCTATAAATCACTGGAGCCAATAGATGTTTCTCTCACCACTTTCTTTGCAGAGAACAAAGAGGAATTCAGCAGCACAGTCCTTGACATCGGTGTCAATGTGTGTCATGAGACGGACTAATTTATTCCTGAGAGCATTGCCTACTTCTGGCCTGTTTTTCACATCGCGAAGAGGGGGCAGCACCTTAACAAAGCAAAATCAGAAGAAAATTCTGAAGCCATCAACAGCAAACATGCTCATCAATCAGCTTTTTGGCTCAGCTCCATACAGACTTTTGACCTGAGAAATTTCCTCGTCTCTCGATGGATGCGGGAACTCTCAGTCAGTAAGTTTAGAGATGGGAGAAGAGTCTCTTTCAGCTTATGAGCCTGGCAAAAAGACAAACAATTAACTGTTAATCACATGTCAGTCTGACTTGTAACAGAGGTATATGTAACAGAAATTGTCTACAGCCGACGTGGTTTGCTGTAACCATAAAAAATGGCACTACATATTTTTCACTTGAGCATCTTAAGGCTTTTAAGGCTTAGTGACATAAAGAATGTGGGTACTGCTCTTTAAGGGTGGCAGTCCTTTCTAAATGGCACAAAGGTGTTCCACTTTTTTGGAGAAATTATTATATTGGCCAGTACATGTGCTATATATGTTTTTTCATGAAATGCAGATAGTGTCGATAGTAAAATGGTTGCCAGATATTTTTTAATTCTAACCCTTGTTTAAAGTTTCAGTAAAATACTATGCGCATAGTAATTGATTTGTAACTCTTGATTACCCAAGGAAGGTAAGTAAGGAAGCTTTTATAATGTTACAGGAAATATGATCTCTTAATGTTGGCTAAATTGCCAATCTGTAATAACAGTTAACAGTATACACATATATAATATCCTCACTAATCTCGATCATTTTCTGCAGGAAGCTCTAGCTTGGTTGACAGCCAGGCTGCAGCTGACTGGTGCGACACCAGAAATTTGGTGGAAGAGTAACGCTTCCTGTTGTTCTCGACTTTGATGAGCAAGAACAAGCAGAAGCTCTTCAGGCCCTCAAGACCCGGGATGAAGAACTAGTTGAAAACTCTCCAGCGGAGCAATTTACGTTTCTTTTTGAAGATAACGAGGACTATGAAAAAGTTCTGCTGCAACATTATAGATGAAAAGTAACTTAAGGTTTTTGTTAGTTTTGAATAAGTTTAGTAAATAAACATATTATTTACAAGTAACTTCACTGCTCGAGCCTCTCCCCATCTGAAATAGAGATAAGGAGGGAGACACATTAAAAGAGTTTAGGTACAACTATGACAACATAAACTCATTGTCACCCCCCAGTATCCTGTGGAATGCTGTCATCCCTGGTATTCTGACACCCTCGTGACCAGGGGCTTTCAGAGTGCCAACTTGTTTGTGTTATCATTTTCTGAGCGAGAATTCATATGAACCATCAATGCTGTGGGGGGAACAGCTGCTTGTGGAATGCCTCTTTCCTTACAGCATGTTGAAGTCATAGCACTATTTAGGACACTGTTTCCAAAGCACGTGCAGTCAATATATTACAGGTCTTACACATTTTAATATGCAATAACGTTATTTCAAAACAATAATTTACTGACGGGCAACATAACTAAGCCGTTTGCCATGGCAGCTGATCTGGGATTTAGTGGCAGCTGCCACTAAAGCAGTGAACTACTTCCTTCCATCAAGTAAATGTCACTTTATTACAGGTTTTACATGGTTTAATAATCAATAACTTTTTAAAACAATAATTTACTGATGGGCAATATTACTGAGCCGTTTGCTGAAAATCGGCACTAACATCCCCCAAAATGGCGGCAGTAGACGTGGGGGTTCATCTGGGACCCTGCGGCAGCTGCAGCACAGACTGTCACCCTACGAACTGAGCTCGGCCCTGCTGGAGTTTTGAGCGCTCTCAGCATAGCCCACTGCCTGCAGGCTCGCTCTCGTTACCTTTGTATGGACCGCTGGCCGTCTTTGGTTGCATCAACTCTGTGCTGATTTATTTGGCAATAATCTATCAATTGTAATGGTCAGAAGAGGAAATTGAACTAAATCGTTCAATCGACGCCCTGGAAGACGTCTGGGGAGAACTAGAGCTAATCTGACAGTAGCTGCTGGCTAGCAGTAGGGAGACGAATATGTGTTTCTGAGGAGGGATTCACCTTATTGGTAAGTTATTTTTCTTTTATTTGCAGCATCTTTAGATAACACGTCTGCTATTTTAGCTATATTGTCTTATTTTACGTTTGTATCTGCTGTTGTGGTGGAAATATAAGCAACAACCCCTCCCCCATCTGCTCCGTGATATTTGTTAGAACACAGCAAAGAAACGGTGGGGAGGTGTTTGCTCCTAAAACACAGAAGTCTTTGACTGGTGAAACTAGTATGTTTTTATTATGGTTCATTACTTTATGATAGGAGTTATAATATTTTATTTTTTATTATTATTATTAGAGCCAGGGGCTTCCAGCTCTGAGAAGGCAAAGCCTCATTCCACTGTTGCTGTTCTTTGACACCAGAAGTCTTTTCTGCAAACCATTTTGGTTACAAAATGTACATAATGTGTCATTACAGTGTAAGCATTGTGACTCATGCTTATTTTATAAATCAGTGTCTGATGCAGCTTCATTTTGAGGATGTCATTTTGATAGATAAAGTAAAATTTTGTTTTCAGCATATTTCCTTCTGTCTCCACAGTGATGATGATGATGATGATGAGTATCTCCCACCTATCCATCAGACGTCTTCGAGTCCTGTGAAATCTTCAGCCTCAAAATGCAGAAACAGCTCATACAAGACAGCAACACAAGCAAGCAGAGGTATGCAGGACTCAAGGTGGGCATGTCTGACTGCCTCAGAGGGCAGGATGATGACCAGGACATGTGGCACACAGCATATGAGCCTGATACTGAGCCACAATCTCCAATAGTTTCTCCAAAACATCTCACAGGATAATGTTGTTGAAGTATTTTTATTTCTATCAATAAAATCCCCCCAGTTGGAGACAAAAGGATACGCTTCAGTTTATTTTATGTCTGTTTTATGGATTTTATGCTGTGCACAATGTTACATTTTGATTATAAACAGGATAAATGTCATGACCAACAGCTGTTTCATGTGTAGAAATGGTCCTGCAATGGAAATCAGCCGTTTTATTAGACCAGATTGCCTTTTATGAGGTAAAAAAAACACATTTGGCACAGTTCGGACACTTTTTTGGCTAAACCTTGCCAAAATGACATCTCCGCTTGGTACATTTCTCACTAGAACATTTGTGGAACAAATATGCTTCAACTGATCCAGTCCTAATTTGGTGAATTTTTAGTCAAGATGTAAATTTTAAAGTCGAAGGCATGTTTTTGTGGTTTGACAAGAGTTTTTGTTGTAGGCTCAAAACAATGTAATATTTACTATGTTTTGTCACTATTAAATCAGGCAGGGTAATAGCTACAATAGTTTTGACACTGACAAAAACATTCTTTGATATTTTACCTTTACACAGGTACCAAAAGTTTGCATTATGATCTAATAACTGTGGAGCTATTCTTGATTTATTTTGCTATATATTTTCAGGTGGGAATTAGTTCTAAAACCCTAGGGCTAAACAGGTTGCAAAGCCTGTGAACATTTACGTAAATGTGATTTCTTGGTTTTCTATTTTTAATAAACTCGCAACGCACTCAAAAACTTTTTTACACATTGTCAAAATGGGGTATTTGTGTGTTAGCATTTTGAGGAAAGAGATTAATTTAACATCATTTGGAATAAGGCTCCAGGGTCTGAGCGTGTGTGGGGGTGTGGGGGGGATAATATCTGCAGAATTGTCCTACACGATCAAGTCTTGTCTCCATGAATTCCAGCAGCGTGTTAACAGCATCCATGTTGACCCCCATGTATTCGATGGAGCCATGTTCCACCTTAGGCAATAACAGTACATCCAAACAAGGCAGCGGCAGATTCCCCAATAAATTCACAGTATGGCTGAGAACACAAGGAGAAATGCAATAAGAGACTGGCCTCAAAGGGAAGCCATGAGTGTATAAATGAAGTGAAGAGTGTGTTCTCAGACCTGTGGAACTCCTCGGTCCGCTCCTCTCCATCTGCTCGGCTCATCAAGCAGTGTCTCAGAAGAGCGCCCAAGTGTCTGTACTCTGCTGCCTCTTCCTTCACACACACACACACACACACACAAGCACAAAGCTTGTTCATGTGTTCAGAAGAGCACACTCATCTCCTTAGGCTCAGTGTTTCTACAATAACAGAAGGTTGGTCTCCAGTAGCCAAGTTTAGCTTAATGCAACATAACAATGAAGGATCGATGGAGCAGATGCTCTCCTGATGGCAATCATTTCCTTTTCTGTCCAGTAACTCATCAGAGAAACAAGAACAGGAGGAACAGGAAGTCTGAGACTCATCCAAACTTCTGCTTTAGTGCTCATACTGGCAGCATCAGTGTACAATTCACAGCAAATTGAAACTCCCCGGGACGTTCCTTCTTACCTCATCGACCTTGCGCCGGTTTGTGTCAAACGTGATGTTGAAAAGTATTTTCAGTATTTCCATAGCTAACTCTGTCTGCTGCCTGCTCAGTGGGGGCAGTTCCTCAGGTGGAAAACCTTCAAAACCTGCCCTCGCTGTCACCAGGGGATCTGGCCAACACAGACACAGGGTGGCTTCAAGCTGGTTGCCTAGGACACACAAAGGACAGCTAATGATCACTTCATCTTTGCTGTAATAAAACTGATCCACAAATTACAAATTATTCTCATCAATACAGTCATGGCTGAACGTATTGTCAGTCACACAGATATGTCTTGTGGCTTCAGAATCTTTAGATTTTTATTTTATTTTTTAAAAATTTTATTTTTATTTTTTTCATGAAACCTTTGCCCAAAAGTTTTCATCTCCTTGTGCGATTAATTTCACTAATGGTCACCTAATTCTGATGTTCAGCAACTCTGCACTGGTGGCAACATCACTCTGATGTATATATGCCTTAGTCCTGCAGTATGCTGGACATTTTTGGACATCCATAAAACAAGTGTCCTTGCATGAAGTTGTTGAGGGTCTAGAAATGTGTTCTTTTCAGCTGCAGTATTCTAGACAGCAGTTTCCTGCATGTGACTTTAGGTAACCATTGCTAATACAAGGAGACTATGATTTCAAACAGATCTACTGCTCTTTAGTTGCATAATCAGTCAGCTTCAACCTATGCTCTCAATATGACTAAATTATAAGAAAGTCAGCTGATAATTTTTGTCAGGGCAAACTTTAAACCAGAAAGGTAAAGTGATTTAATATGCACAATAATATGTTAGCTCAAAAACTGAAGCCACAAAGGTTGCAGAAACAACTTTTTTACAGCTCAAATCACATCAGCCCATCTTTCACCTCCACTCTGTGCAGCGTTAAGGGTCAAAATAGGAGATTCTCACAAATTGAAAATCATGGGCACAAAATTCTTAAAGAATTGACCGAAGTCAGAATAAGCATCTCATCCCTATAGGTGTGCCTGGAACTTATTCAGATACAATTTCCTTAATTATACTGAACCTGGAACTTAAACCCTGGAATCTCTAAAATGAAGGTGTGGCTAACAGTAGAGAAAATCTGGTGTTTAGATGAGAGGATGAAAATAGCAGAGACTTGTTTTTCAAAGCCACTTGGACAACAGGGAAGACGTTACCTAGGAGTTTGATTCCATGAAGCTCCTGGGCCAGCTGTGCCCTGACATCCACCCTCAGGGCAGTCAGCAAGAAGGTAAGTCGCAGGTCAAAGAAACGCACCTGGACAGACAAAGTCAACTCACTAAACTTGTTTTCTTCATAGAATAGAGCTGGATGTGAAACTGAAAAAAAGATGAATAAGGTGTAATGATGCAGTATTAACTGAAATGCAAATACTGCATATTTGCATAATCTGTGATGCTTAAAGTGGCATTTGGTCATTTTGTATTTATGGTCTTCTGTGTTAAGGTGTATCTGGGTTCACGTTCCATGAGGAACAGATGTTCTGTAAGATCAACATTTTATAGGTTTAAAATGAACATTTATTACATGCCCTAAAAGCTAAATATTTTTATTCTAAACATGTAACACTAAAATTAAAACACGTATTTAATTAACTGTCTTACCTCATGGTTCCAGGTAGGATGATTACATTGCTTCAGCCTTTCTGCTACTCCATTAATAAAGTGCAGATCAGCTGCTATGGCCTGTCATCCATCAACAAATGAGGTAGTCACCTTTTATAGATCAAAATAAATCAAATATAATTTTCTTAGTCCAAGAAATGAAAAGACACCACAGGCTGACCTGTCCTGTCTCATTGTGGAGCAGGATGTTACAGATGGACTTGAGAGCCTCAACAATCACTTCTTGATCAGGGTTTCCTGAAGGAGGGGAGGATTCTCTTAGCATCGCACTGGATTCTTCTGCCTCTTTCCCATCCTTCTCCACAACAACCACTTGAGGGAAAAAAGACAGTTCACTGATAGGGCAAAGTTACCACAAAAATATAAAAACATCAATAACTTATGTTCTTTATTAGACTGTTAGTTTTTTTTTTCCTTTTTAAATTTTGAATCACTATTTTATTTAACTTTAACAATAAATCCTGTCCATAAAACCTTACTTTTTCAAAATGCATCCTTTGACAGGCTACCATGTGAATAATCCTGAGGTTTCTTAAATGATATACTAGAGTCTTTTATTTGTCTGTGTTTGTGTGGTTCAGTTGACAGAATTCAGATCTTCCTGATGAAACTGCTGCTTACACCATTTCCTTGGTCAGATCTCAGTTACAACAAAAGCAAAGAAGATGTGCCTACAGTATCGTATCTATTTCAGATAATGTGAGGCTTCTTTAACAGTTTAGTAGACTACCCACAATGTTCAAAGTTGGTGGCCATGGTTCTAAACAGAGGAAGCTGGACTGCCACCTCTGTGTTAGGGGTCAGTCTTTGCCTTAAGCAGAGGAGCCCAAGAATGTAGATGTCTTGTTCTTGAGTGATGGTGGGATGGAGCAGGAGATGGATAGATGGATTGGGGGTTTGCCTGCAGCAATGCAGGTGCTGCTCTGGTCTGTTGGAGTGAAGAAATAGCTGAGCCAAAAAGCAAAGCTCTCAATATGCAAGTCCAGCTTTGTTCTAAGAAAGATTATGATCAAAAGAAAGAGGTCCTGTATACCAGCGACTGAAAGAGGGTGGCTGGACTCAGCTTTACAGATGGAGAAGATTTATCATCTGGGTGGAGCTCAGACAAGAGCCTCTGCTCCTCCACATAGTCAATTGGGATTATTCAGGCAGCTGATCGGGGTACTTCCCAGAGTGCCTCCCTTTGGAAAGGAGACCCTGGAGTAGACACAGAATTTGCTGATAGGACTTTAATTCCCTTCTGGCCTGAGAAGACCTTGGAATACCCAAAATGAGCTGGAGTGTGTCGCTGGGATAAGGGATGTCTGTGTTCCTCGCAGTCCTATTAGCCCTGATCTGAAACATTTTAATATTTTCCAAGTTCCTGGCTGAACATACGTTCCTAAGGTTTTCCAATGTCTTCTGGAAAATAGGCTCTTTGTCAAGACTGAAAAATATGAATTTCACTTTCCTCAGCAACATCCTTGAGAGCAAGCAGGTTAAGACAGACCAGGAAAAGATCTAAACATAGCTCAACTGCTGAACCCCATCCACTCACAAACAGCTACAGTGTCTCCTGGATTTCACCAATTTCCACCCCTGATTTACTAAAAACTACAGTCAAACTTTCTCTCCTCTCACTGCTCTCACTCAGGGCCATGCAGAGACCTTTGGAGGGGAAGATGCTCAATGTTAAAAAGGGGCACATAGAACAAGATCTTCAAACACCTTACAGCAACATAGCAACAACAATAGATATTAATCAAGAATCTAATATGGAATCGGATAGTGATACTGATGGTGATGGAGGGCTGTGGTGAGCTGAGACTGTTGTTGATAAAAAGACTATAGGAGAGATGGTTGTTGATTGGTTGCGTTATCTTTAGTCACATTGATTGATTACTGCAACAGTGTCTTCACTGGTCTGCCTAAAAAAAAAAAAAAAAAAAAAAAAAAAAAAATCAACCAGACAGCTGTAGCTGACCCAGAACGCTGCTGCTCTGTTCTCTCTAAAACCAGGAAGATGGAGCACATCACCCCAGTTCTAGAGTCCTCACACTGGGTCCCTGGAGCTCAGAGAATAGACTTTAAAATACTTCTGTTAGTTTATAAATCACTGGATGGCTTAGCACCACAATATATATTATTATACAAATAAACTGCCTTGCCTTGGTGTGTCTTCAGTCATGATGTAAAACCATTAATAAAATTTCAAATAACTTAAATTCAGAATAAATATTTCTATATTTATCAGGGTAAATACAGATTAATTTGTTTGACAAATGAATCTCAACTTATTAAAATTTCACAGGCATATTAACTGTGGGACATCTTGTGTTTTTTTTTCAATTATCGCACGTTTGGCTTTATGCTGCAGTCCAAATTGTTGGTACAGTATTTTCACTACTGATTAAGTGACATTTTAGATGTGAGCTCGAAATGCTGTAAGCGAACCTTCCCTCAGCAGATGAGCTTCTTCAGCAGTGACTTCATTCTATTTACAGCTGCTCACCTCCAGCCCAGATCCTGTCTGCAGCGGTGAGGACACACCTGGTAGTAACGTCTGGTGAAAGTGGAGAGCGAACCGTAAGCAGAAGCTACCGGCGCTTTGAGCTGCGTCGCAGTGACAGTCGCATTGCCGTTTCTTGATATCAGCCTGCCTGACGCAGAGCAGAGGGAGCGACTGGGGCGGCATATTTTCTTCTCCCTGCCTGTAGCGCACCGGCCAGTTAGTCCAACACTGGTAAACTGATCAATTCAAAGGCAGAAGTTTTCTCTGCGGCCGAACCATTTCTGTGTTTGGGGAGGGGGGATGAGGAGGGGGTTTTCCCACTGATGCGAGGACAATTAGGAAAGTAAATACATAAACTTTTTTTTGTAACTTCAATATCAGATCTACGTTTTTCTTCACAAACAGGTTTATGTTGAAAACTAAATATTCTTGTCCATAATTTGATAGTTGGAGTGTCCAGTTCCGCCCCCCAGAATTGGTTGATAGTCATTTGACTGAGGGCAGTCAGATCAATTTGTTTAACTAAATTGTTATTGTTCGTTAAATATTGTTGAGGGACACAGGCAGGCCTCCAGACACGCATAAAAAAATAATTTAAAAAAGAGCAATTTAAAATGGGGCACTTGGGTATCTATGATGAAAGGGGCACATGCGTAAGCCCCCCGAATGCTGGACTTGAGTTCTGGACTTGATAAAGCACATACAAGTACATGCCATTTACCATTTAAAAGTTGCAGGACTCTGGCCTTTCAGGACTGCAGTTTGAAACCACTGCTTAACAGAGATGTGCCAACAATGAGACCTGCACCCACCTTTGTTGCCTAGCAGGGGTTTTCAGTATTTGGTAGATTGGAAAGGATATGGAGCAGAGGATCGTCCCAGGACCCCACGTTCCCTCATTCTTGACGACACCCTTATGAGGACTTTGAGATGTCTTGGCCTTCTGGTTCTTCTGAGCCACAAGGCTCAGAAGAACAATACCCTACTCCCCTTCGGAGTGGGGAGCAGGGTATTGTTAAGATCCTGGTTTCCAGCTGTGTGTTTTGTGTGCATGTGTCTGGTCTTTCCTGTACAGAGAATCTCTGCTGGAGGATGTGAGCCACCTGCTGCAGTCAACACACCTGACTGCACTCAACCCATTGTTGGCTGTGCCTTTTAAGGAGCTGCTGAACCATCATTCAGTGCCTGCTGATCAACCGTTCCTGGTAGAGTCAAGCCAAACAATCTTCTGAGCGTTCTATAGAGATTTTACCTTCATTGGTCCTAGAGTTACCTCTGTGCCTCGCAGGTAGGATTTATGGTGGCTTTCACGGCACCTTGGTTTCAGTCTTCCAAGGCTTCCACACTTCCCTGTGGATCTCTTTCAGGTTCTCTGTGTCCCACAGTCATCTTCTGCAGCTTCACCACCATCAGCCTGCCTGCTATACAACTTACTCTGTTCAGGGAAATAACGGACCTCACAAATAATCTTTCCAGCTTCAGCCACTTTACCTTCATGGTTCCTGCTCCTCCCTCCTTGTTAGAAATTCTCCACTGAATGATGAGAGAACTCCCCGTTTATTCAAAATATTCAAAATCCTCTTCATTGTTGTCACCTTCCCTAATTGTTCTCTCCCCTTCAGATGGCGCCACGATGCCATAAACCCAAAATCCTCTTTTCATACACAGCAATGTCCTTAATGTAAATAAACTCTTTACCTTTTACATTACATTTTTTTAAGACTTCACAATCTTGGTTATTTATTTAGACATGTTTTTTTTTTTTTCATATTTATGGATCCACTGACAATCTGGAAATGAAACTTAGGTTTATTTAATTAGGAAATTATTAAACGCAAATCAGCAATGTGCCTCAGTGTAAATTTACTAGTATCAACAGCTAAATTTAATCCATAAGCCTTTAAAAGGGCTTGCCTCTCTGCAGGTACCAAAATACATAACCTACATTTACATTAATCTCACACAAAATTTCTCAGAGTAATGTACAGAACACTTATAACAGCTTCTCTTACATTTAAAGTTATAATAAGGTTAACACAAATCTACATATTTGTAACCACTGGTTTAGTTTTTTTAATGGTCAAAGTCCCTCAAATGTACTGCTAATTCATTCCATGTGTGTATACCAGCAATACATACAATCATCAGAACAAATTAGGTACTTTGGTATGTAACAGTCTCCTTTAGTTTGTGCTCTGGTTTTTATCATGTTATTGTATTTTCTATGAATAAAGTTATTTAATGGTGGAGAGGCAAGCCCATTTAAAGCCTTAAAAACAAGACAAATC
Organism: Anableps anableps; assembly: GCA_014839685.1. Classification (NCBI taxonomy): domain Eukaryota; kingdom Metazoa; phylum Chordata; class Actinopteri; order Cyprinodontiformes; family Anablepidae; genus Anableps; species Anableps anableps. The sequence continues at coordinate 1,655,054 of CM026073.1, forward strand.
TACAAAAAATGAGTGTCTTTTTGAAGAAAGTCTCAAGGGGTTTTAATATAAGTAGCGTAAGAAAATCTTTTTCATGAAGGAAACTTGTCAGGTTAGACTTAATTTTATTGCAAATAAAATTTAGAAGAATAATCCTAAGCTTCTTTTGAGTACAGTCGCCAAACTTACACAGAGTCATAGCTCTGTTGAGCCATCAATTTCCCCAAGCTCCCAGTAGTAGTCACTTTATGGGACTCTTCATAAATGAAATTGATTCTATTAAAAATAAAATTGTTGACATCCTCCCTATAACATGTTTACTTCATCCTTAGTAAGTGAGGCAGCACTGAATGTAACTGTATTACCTGATCTGTGTTTGGACTGGTTTGAGTCTGAGTTGTCAAAAATAGCAGCTTCTTCTAAACCTTCATGGGGTCCAACTTGCATGTTGGGACCCCATCCCAAACAAATTATTTAAAGAGGCGTTCCCTTTGATTACTGCCTCCATTTTAGATATGATTAACCTATTCTTAGTAAATGGATACATACCAAAGGCTTTTAGGTATGTAGGTAGTTTTAATTAATCCTTTACTTAAGAAACCTTCTCTCAATCAAGATGACTTAATAAATTATAGACCTATATCTACTCTTCCCTTTTTAAATCTAAAATCATTGAGAAAATGGTTCCTAATCAAGTGTATGAGTGTGTAAATATACTGAACAAAAATATAGACGCAACACATTTGTTTTTGCTCCCATTTTTCATGAGCTGAACTCAAAGATCTGAAACATTTTCTGTATACACAAAATAACCATTTCTCTCAAATTTTGTTCACAAATCTGTCCAAATCTGTGATAGTGAGCACTTCTCTTTGAAGAGATAATCCATCCCACATCGCAGGTGTGGCATATCAAGATGCTGATTAGACAGCATGGTTATTGCACAGGTGAGCCTCAGCCTGGCCTCAATAAAAGGCCACTCTGAAATGTGCTGGTTTATCACACAGCCCAATGCCACAGATGTCGCAAGTCTTGAGGGACTTGAGGGAGCGAGCAATTGGCATGCTGACTGCAGGGATGTCGACCAGAGCTGTTGCCCTTGAACTGGATGTTCATTCCTCTACCATAAGCAGTCTCCAAAGGCGTTTCAGAGAATTTGCCAGTACAGCCAATCACAGACTATATGTAACCACACCAGCCCAGGACCTCCACATGCAACATGTTCACCTCCAAGATCATCTGAGACCACCTGGACAGCTGCTGAAACAATCGCTTTGCCCAACCAGAGAATTTCAGGGAAGCTCGTCATCGTCGGGGTCTTGACCTGACTGCAGTTCGTCATCGTAACCGACTTGAGTGGGCAAATACTCACATTTTTAACGGTTTTAACTGTTCAGAGCAGCGTGTGTGGCGTCGTGTGTGTGACCGGTTTGCTGACGTCAACGTTGTGGATCGAGTGGCCCGTGAAGGCGGCAGGGTCATGGTATGGGCAGGCCTATGTCATGGCCATCGAACACAAATGCATTTTATCGATGGCATTCTGAATGCACAGAGATACTGTGACAAGATCCTGAGGCCCATTGTTGTGCCATTCATCCATGACCACTCTGAGCACATTTCAGAGTGGCCTTTTATTGAGGCCAGCTTGAGGCCCACCTGTGCAATAACCATGCTGTCTAATCAGCATCTTGATATGTCACACCTGCGAGGTGGGATGGATTATCTCTGCACAGGAGAAGTGCTCACTATCACAGATTTGGACAGATTTGTGAACAAAATTTGAGAGAAATGGTTATTTCATGTATATAGAAAATGTTTTAGATCTCTGAGTTCAGCTCATAAAAAATGGGAGCAAAAACAAAAGTGCTGCATTTATATTTTTGTTCAGTGTACTAATGACCTGTTTGAAGAGTTTCGGTCAGGTTTCAGAACTCATCATAGCACTGAAACAGATCTAGTGAAAGTCAGTGTTTGTGAAAACATGTCATACCGTCAATATTACCAACATAATGTAATATTGTCCCACAAAAAACCTAAAATCGTTGAACATGTTGACCAACATGCTTCTCCTCTAATCTTGCAAATATATTACAATTAAAAAATCTTGAAAATCGCAACTCTGTAAAATGTGACAAATGTGTTGCATTTGCAGTTTTAAAAAACTATGACTAATTATTATGCTGATGTCGCACATGTCCGACAACATTGTGACCAAAGTCTGTACTAGTTGTGTCAGTTTTGAAGTGATTTAAATCTGCTTTCTTGGTACAGCTTTTCTCAATAGGTCTCTATGTCTATCATCTTCACATCACAGCGCACTTCGCACTGCATCCAAGCTGAGATTATGTTGACACAACACCAGGGAAGTGAGCCTTGGAAGACTCAGGTGGAAGTGAAGCAAAATAAACCACCGCTGCAGCAGACTAATGACATAAAAGTGAATATACTTTAGAGCTCTGTGCAGTTGGTTCTGGTGTTACTAGGGGGAAAAGCAAACCGGTCCTGATCACATCAACACACTGTGTGCATTGCGGTGATCTGTAGAGTATCAGGTTCATGCACTTCAGTAAGAAGAGATTTTTCAGCAGCAAAACAAAGAACAAAAGTGAGAAAAATCTGAAAGAAACAGACTCCTCTTAAAGAGTTTAAATTAATAATGATACTTATTAATGTATGTCAGACCCACTGTTTTTAACCCTAAGGTGAGTTTTAATTTAGTGCGTCATATTAAAAGGAATCAATGCTTGAATATTAATTTTTATATTAAATGCCACCTTAAGACTGCTGAGCAGGGGTGTATCCAGGGAGTTTTTAAAGAGGTCTAAATGGGGGCCAGTGATGATCTTGGGGGTCACACCAAAATAAAATCCCAGGTGGGAAGCAATGCTTTAATAAACTTTATAAAAGTGAGTCACTCACGACATGAAGTTCAAAGTTTGACATAAACCTAAAAACTTAAAACACAAAAATAATTCTAATTGAAGCAATTTATATTCTTTGTTTAGTTATTATTCATTAGAAATATTCACATGAGACTTTCTCATCAGGGGGGATTGGTGGGGTGAGCTAATCTGAGGTAGTTTATTATATTTGGCTGAGCAGAGGGACTGTCCAAACCTCATGGTAGAAAATGGTTAGCATTATTAAAAAAAAAAAAAAAAAAAAATCACATTGATGTTCTTTTTTAAGTTATTCCAACAGATCATTGTAGCAATACTTGTCATCACTGTCCTCTTCAGAAGCTGTAACCATAACAGCCATAGCTGTAATTTATTGTATGTATAAAATTCTTATTAACATGTTTAAAGTACAGTGGAAAATATGCAAATGTTAAAGGTCACTACAATACCCTCAATTAAATAGATACTAATCTGTGGTATGCAAGTAAATTGTGGTACGTGTTTCGAAAATGTCCTGCGAGACGCTTCCACATCTGCCATTTTAGCAGACGTAGCGCAAAAGCTTTTGTGAACACTGGTGAGTTACAAATGATATTCTCTTGGCCTCAGACAATGGACTTGTGTCTGGTCTGGTTTTGTTATATATCAGTGCTGCTTTTGACACAGCTGACAACAATATTCCCTTAAAAAGGCTCGAACACGTGGAGATCAAGGGAACAGCACTCGGCTGGTTTATATCTTATCTGTCAGATAGATTCCAGTTTGTTCATGTGAATGATAAATGTTCTTCACACTCCAGGGTTACTTGTGAAGTACCACAGGATTCTGTGCTTGGACCAATTCTTTTTACGATATTATATATAATCATCAGACAGCATAGGATAAATTTCCACTGTTTTGCTGATGGTACTCAGCTATATCTATCCATAAATCCTAATGAATCCAATCCGTTAGGTAGATTATAGAATGTCTTGAAGTCATAAAAATCTGGATACCAGTAAACTTTCAGAAGAAGTCGTCTTTGGACCAGAACCTCTATTCAATCACTTGATCTGGATGGCATTTCATTGGCCTCCAATGATAAAGTAAAGAACCTATTTCCACAAAGCTCCTCCTTGGAGCTGCAGTCTCCAGTCGAGCTTACACCTCACGGAGTACCTCTCCCCCGTGGCTTCCCCACTCAGCACCTCCAGACAAGCTGCAGCAGCAATTAGCAAAGACCTGGTCTGCTGAGCTTATCATACAAACTGATTCTCAGTCCAACGCTCCTAAGAAGAGTTATAAACAGCTTAATTAAGAAACATTGTTGTGATGACATGCTAAAGGGGGAGTGGTGGAAAGAGCAGGAGCTTCTTAAAGAGACAGAGCTCAATTTCAAGGAGTCAAATTTCTTTTAAGTTATGATTCATATATACAGCATTTTTATAACTTAAGGTAACATAGTTACTTGATTGTGCTATAGAATGGCACTATGTGCCTGGAACATACATAATAGCCCCCCTTTAAATGTGAGATTGGAGTCCAAGAACACGCTAAGATAGTTAATCTTCTCCACCACGTTAAGTTTCTATACTTTAATAATTACCCATGGATGTTGTTGGAGCTCTGCTGTGTGGCAAGAAAAAACATGGATACAATACAATTTTTTGTATTGCAATGCAAACAAGAATACTGAAGTCACTAAGACACCAATACCATAGCTGCAGAAAAGAATATCAGGAACTTGTTGCTTTGTTCTGGTATGTGTGCATAATACAATGTCATTAGTATATAATTGTATTCCAGGCTTATGCTGAAAAATGTTCTTATATCTGTGACAGCCTGACTTGGTGGTGATCAAATTATAAATGCTACATGGTAAATGCTGAGGAAGGCGTTACAGGAGTGGTATCTACCTGGGACAAGGTATTTTCCTGGCCTGCTGAAACAAAAGGCAGGTAGTTACCACTAGATAACAATAGTTACCTTTGCTCTCCTCCAATGGGCCTTGGGCAGGTGCAGCAGGATGGGCAATACCAGCATAGTGGGCAAGAGTGAGCATAGCTGAGCGGCTGATGAATGGATCCAAACAGTGTTTGTCTCTGGTCAAGATGCGAACCGTCTCTAGACATGACAGCAGACAGGAAGGTTGCAACTCCCTGCTCAGGAAACTGAGCACCAGCTCTCCCAGATGCTGTTTCACAAAAACAGTCAATAACATTAGATGTTAGAGACAGTAACTGACCACAAAGATTTCATTCTAGTAATAAGGAAATCCACATTACAAAGTAAAACTTCCAAAAGATCCAAACATTAAAAGAAAAAAAAAACTACAATGCCTTGAAAAAGTATTTGGGCCCTTACACATACACTGCTTAAAAAAATAAAGGGCACACCTAAACAAAGCAATGTAACTCCAAATCAGTCACACCTTTGTGGAATCAATGTCACCAGTTAGGCAGTAACACTTATTGTGAATCAATTTCCCTTCCTGCTGTGCAAATGAAACATACAACAGGTAGAAATGAGAGGCAATTAGCAAGACAACCCCTGTAAAAGAGTGATTCTGCAGGTGGTGACCACAGATCATTTCTCTGTTCTCGTCCTTTCTGGCTGAACTGTTAGTTACTTTTTCTTTTTGTCAGTGCTGTCACGCATAGAGGCATCATGAGGCGTTTTTTAACAGCCCACTGAAGTTGCAAAAGTAGTGCAGCTAATCCAAGACGGAACATCAATGCGAGCGGTGGCAAGAAGATTTGTTGTCTCTTAGCACAGTGTCCAGAGCATGGAATAGGTACCAGGAGATAAGCCAGAACACCAGGAGACATGGAGGGGGCCGTAGGAGGGCTACAACCCAGCAGCAGGACCGCTACCTCGTCCTTTGTGCAAGGAGGAACAGGAGGTCCACTGCCAGGGCCCTACAAAATTACCTCCAGCAGGCCACTAATGTGCATGTTTCTACTCAAACCGTCAGAAACAGACTCCATGAGGGTGGTATGAGGGCCCAACGTCCACATATAGGGCCTGTGCTTTCAATCCAACACCATGCAGGACGAATGGCGTTTGCTAGGGAACACCAAAATTGGCAGATTCACCATTGGCGCCCTGTACTCTTCATGAATGAAAGCAGGTTCACACTGAGGACATGAGACAGATGTGACAGAGTCTGGAGACACCATGGAGAACGTTTTTCTGCCTGTAACATCCTCCAGCATGACCAGTTTGGTGGTGGGTCAGTCATGGTGTGGGGAGGCATTTCTTTGGATGGCCGCACAGCCCTGCATGTGCTAACCAGAGGTGCTCTGACTGCCATAAGGTACCGGAATGAGGTCCTCAGACCCATTGTGAGACCATATGCTGGCGCAGTGGGCCCTGGGTTCCTTCTTATGCAAGACAATGCTGGGCCTCATGTGGCTGAAGTGTGTCAGCAGTTCCTGCATGATGAGGGCATTGATGTTATGGACTGGCCTGCCTGTTCCCCAGACCTGAATCCAACTGAGCACATCTGGGACGTCATGTTTCGGTCAATCCACCAACGCCACGTCGCACCACAGGCTGTTCAGGAGCTAACTGATGCTCTAATCCAGGTCTGGGAAGAGATCCCTCAGGAGAACATCCGCCGTCTCATCAGGAGCATGGCCAGGTGTTGTTGGGAGGTTATACAGGCACATGGAGGCCACACACACTGCTGAGCCTCATTCAGACTTGTTTTTGGAAAATAACATGACAGGCTGATTCAATGTCAGTGAATATTCGTCCTTTCATATTGAGTATGAATCCAAATTCAAATCTCCATGGTGTAATAATTTTGATTTACATTGATAATTTTTGTGTTGTTTTCTTCTCAATCACTTCCACTGTGTTAATAACAAAGTTTTTCAATGAGAATATTTAATTAATTGAGCTCTCGGATGTGATATTTTAGTGTTCCCTTTAATTTTGTGAGCAATGTAGATTTGATTTTCAGTTCTTTTCATCACACTTATCTAATCACATGCTGGGCGAAATGAAGAATATTAACAAAATATTTTTTCTCAAATTAAAAATGTAGTTTCTATGATAGCATCTGTTCTAATATAAACTTAAAAAAAACTATTAATAAACATTATTAAAATTATTAATGACATTTATTTTCAAAAGCTGCCATAAACTATACACACAGTTCCCTTAAGAAATGTGTGAAATAATGCATTATAGATAAAAAAAAAAAAGAACAAAACAATTACACCTTCTCAACTAGCAATATCTTAATGTACAAAACCCATGAAGTTGTGAATTTGAGGTTGCAGTCTCTTCTCCAGCTTGTAAAAATGCTTAACAAATGGTGGCCCCACATTTTATATGTCTTATTGAATTTTAAAACCGTACCTTTATCAGTGATATTGTATTTTTCTGTAAAACACTGAAACTGTTCTATGGCCCAGCACTATCTGCCTGCTTCAGATCCTCAAACTAATTTTATTTACAGAGAAAGACACCCTGACCAACTCAAAAAGCAGTTAACTGAAGGAGAAACATAATCCAAACCAACATGCCCCTACATAAAAAAGTAATTTTAAATCATGCTTTAACTATGATGAACCATATGTTTTCAACAATGAGTTCAATTTCACGAGCCACATCTGAGCCTGATTATTGTCAAATCTGGAGAATCAATAAATAACTTAAGAAGAACCTGTCTGACAACATGAAGTAGGCTAAAGGAAGGGAGGGGGGGTGCATCTTTGACAGTTGAGATTGCAGACGATTTGAAAACAATCGGATTCGTAGCCGATTTAGTACCACATATGGAAGTAGCTCAAGTTAGATTTTCTATTTTTTTTTGCTGAAAAGATGGGAATTGGGCCGTTCAGACTGCTTTGAAAAAGTTGGATACGGGTCGCATTTGGCCAAAAAAAAAATTCAGATTGGGTTGCATTCAGCTGCTGTGTGAACATGGCCTAATTAGTTCCTAGGTGATTTCTGAAGGCAATACAATGATATTAGAGGTTTATAGGTAACCTATGGACTTTATTTCTATGCCTCTCAAATTTCAATCAACTTCTTAATACCTTTTGTATTGCTTCCTAATTCAACAGGCAAGCAAATAAGAAAGAAAAAAAGCACAGTTAAGACAAAGGTCATCAGGTTTTCAGTTGTCTTGTTTTTATAGATTATATCCAAAAAACCTTGAATCCGAGTAGGAATCTTTTGATCTAAAAAGCAAATAAATGCACAATGCTCTGTATTGAAAATGTTACAAGTACCTCTCTTTCCTGTCCTTCTTCTCTGTTGAATATGAAGCACTGGCTCATCTGCAAAAAAGAAATAGAACTCAAGGCACAAAGAACAAATAACCACTGATGAAGGACAAAGATAAACAGAAACAACCAAAAATACTGTATTAAAAACAAAGGTTCCAATATCACTTGAGCCTTAGTTATTATTGCAAATTTGTCATATGTTTAATTTTTGAGGGTTTTTATTTTTCTTCATTAGTTTCATAGAACAATAGTGATGCTCCACTGGTTTTCTTTCAAATCTGAGTTTACAGACTGAGGCTACTGTCTTTTCCTTTTACAATTATAAAACAAAACCAAAGAAATAAAACAAAAATCATATCTGGGGCTCCTCAAGGCTCCATTCTTGGGTTTCTGTATGTGTGGTACATCTAAATGATGCACAATACCTAACTCTCTAGTTCAGGTTATAGAGAATTATATTTGATCTAACTGTACCTGTGGATGAACCACATCTTTATAACTTTAAAAGCATGTTTGATTTCATTTTATTTTAGTAATAAATTTAATTTGACATTTTATGAGTTTCTCTTTCTTTTTATATACTGTAATGTGTGTTTTATGCAATTCTTTCTCTTATATTAATGTAAGTATTTTCTTATATTTAAGTGTTATAGATTGCCTTAAATCACTGGACCCATTAGAAAATGCAATATGGAGGAAACAGAGGAAACTTTGAACCAAAAGAGTACAGGCACATGCGGGGGTGGGGGGCGGGGGAATGCCAACGTGAACACCTGTGAAGACACTGTTGCAGTAATCAATGCAACTTAAGATAAACGCATGGATGAGTTTCTCTACATATTGTTAAGGACATGATCTCATGAATATAATTTATCTCTCCAACTTACAAATCTAAATCTCTGAGAGGTGCTAACACTACAATAAAAAAGTAGAGTTAACCCCTCTGAGCTATTTTGATCTTTAAAGCAGTCTGCAGCTGAGTTTCTGTGGAGGTCAGATATTAACCAGTAATATCCAGTAATAACCAGTCAGATATTATTAGAACTTATTTCATAAAACACAGCAGCCATTTAAATTATTTCATAACATACTTCCTAATCAGTGACCATCTCTCCTACGGTCTTTTTAACAACTACAGTCTCAGATCAATGCAGCCCTCCATCACCATCAGCAGCAGGAGCAGCTACCCCTCAACAGCAACATTGTACCCATCAGGGAAAACATAGAAAATATTTGCTTTGCATTGTCCCCACATGATGATAGTGTGATACAATTCCATATTAGATTCTTGATTAATATGGCTTGTTGTTGTTATGTTGTTGTACGACATTTTAAGATCTTGTTCTATGTGCCCCTTTTTAACTTTGAGCACCTGCCCCTCCAAGAGTGTCTGCACAGCCCTGCTAAAGTATGTAACATGCGGTTCAACTAATATACCAGAGGCTCCTTTACCATTAAGTCCCTCAAACCTAAGAGCTCCTTATTGGAGTGGGATTTGGCTTGCTGTATGACTCTATTTGTGTAACTGAGAGTCTAATCCAATTGCTGTCAAGATCAACTCCCACACAGACGTTGGCTTCTCGAACTACACCAAATAGCTCTCCTATCAGCAGCACAAATCCAGTGAAGTGTGCATCAACTTTGAAACTACCAGATTTAGTTCCACAGGTAAAATATACAGTATCCACGTAACCTACAGCAACTACTACTCTCCTTACTTGAGACTTTAAAGAGAATATCTGCTTGGTAGTGTGTGAGCATGTGCATGGTTGGTTGTGTTGTTTAAAATGGAGGCAGATAAAGCAGCGTTTCAAGAAGCTGCTTAACAGACATATGAAGACATGGCTTAGATCCAGCACAGTTGTTAGCACTAAATTAAAATGGAGGCGGGTTAAATTAATAAGCTATTTTTCCATATATTTACAAAGGAATTGTATGAGCTCAGTCTGATCTGTGTACTGTATGATTTCTTCTTTATGGGCCAAGGTTAAATTGACTTAAATAAAATTAGCATCATTCCACACTGTCACTAAAGTTTACAGCATGTACATGGTTTAAAATTAAGTTAAGCATCCAGAAGGAAAGGTCTGATTTGAATGTCATTTGGTGCATATGCAGAGATATCAATGATTCAGTTGGCAATGATCTGGAGCAAGCACTGGAGGGCATAACCAAGAAGAAGTTCATAAGGGAAAACCACACATCTGGGATTTAAAGAAGTATGACAAGACCACCAAGCCTCATGCAAACCCAAAGGGCAACCATTCATCAAACTCCATCAAGCGAGGCATCCTCTATGGACCATATGGGAAGGCTGCCTGTTCCACTGTCACTCCACTCATGATGTTACTCCCCTTATACCTCCTGGTGCCCATGTTCAAGAAATCATGTTCTGTATGTTCTCCTTCACTGGTCTGCTGCACATCCACGTCTGATCAGTCTTTCTGGGGCTTAACTTTTTTTCATGTCAGCTCAGCAGATGGTTTCTCACTTCCAGCTAAAGCTCCAATTCTCAACACGTCATCCCAAATAACACTTGTATTAATGCTCCTTATTAATAACAACTGTAACACAGAGTGTTTGTGGCTGTGGCTTAGTGCTTTATAAATAACAGGACATTATATATGGGGACAAGCCCACAGAGAATTATAAGAAAAGGACCTGAACAAACTGGTCTTAGAACTTTCTCCCTCATATTTCAGCTGATCACAAACAAAACTGTATTAGGTTGGCTTTATGCGCTGTGGGTGATCTCCGACTGACTTTCCTCAGGCGGTCAGAAATGATCATCAGTGAAACTTTTGAAACTAGCTCAGAGTTGGGACAGGAAAGAGAACTGGCTGTCAAAAAGCTCCAAACAAGCAAGCAAATAAACACCGGAGATTAATAAAACCATCATCATCTGAACTGATGGGAAGGAACTGGCAGAACAGCAGACTGCCTGACATACTGTAGAGTGATGAGCTGCTGCCAGTTGTACTTGTGTTTACCTCTCTGTTGAAGATCTGTAACACCGCCAGGGCCCTGTCTTGCTCTCCCGCCTCCATTTGCTCTATAATAACACATATATCCATGTCGGTGCTGTGATGGGGAGAACGGCTGCTCGCTGCCTCGTCCTGAGAAGGATGCAGTCTGGCTTAGTCTGTCAGGCTGAAGGTTATATTACACCCTACAGGCTGTCACCGCCAACCAATGACAGCATGATGTCTGTATCCCTGGATCCCTCACAGCCGCGCAGAGGAGATTACAAGGAATAGGATTTGTTCAAGTCTAGTGTTGTGTTTGATGTCCCTGGGAAAGACGGAAAAAACAAATTTGGCAATTCATGAGCCACCTTAAATAAAAAGATTTATAAATCAAACGTCAATTACACTTCACCATTTATTCATGCGTTATATTGGTCATGAAATAATTATATTTCTCTTAATTTTCACTAAACACAAACAATTTCCTCAATAAGAAAGCAAAAATTATTATTGTACATATTTTGAAAAACACAAATAACAATATCAGATATCAAGTTAATGTAAATAATTGATAGTGACGCCTATATTTAAAAATAATCTATTCTGCAAAAATAGACGAGGATATCATTTTTGGAAGTTTTACATTTACAGAATCGTAGAAACTCAGTTAGTTATATTATATTATTTATAATATAATATAACTATAAATTATAAATAATTATATATAATATAATATAATATAATATAATATAATATAATATAATATATAAACACGTTCAATGACTTTAACGTGACCAAGACGCAGTTTTAGTTTTTTACTGATTGCAATAACTTAAAATTCAGAAGTTTTGGTGTGCAATTTAATTGAAAATTTAAAACAAACCTATGGGCGGAGTCATTATTTAGATAAAACCCACTTTCCCAAATGATCATCATCAACCATGAAACACGCGCATAATTTATTCTTTTACTTCTGTTCTTTAATTACTTCTGCTATTCAGAAAACAGTAGCTTTACAAACCGATTTTCATGGCCACCGAATCTAAATACAGGGATAAAATGACGCCCGGAAGCAACGAGATTCATGTCCAATGAAAGCTCGGGGCCTTATTTGAGCGATGAGGGATGTGACCAATCGTGTTGCTTTGTTGGTTGACATGCTGACAAACGTTGCAGCTGTAGTGGGGGAGGGGGTCGTTGAAGTTGGCGGAACCGCCATCTTGAAAAGTACAGTCTGAAGATCTACCTTTTCGCGCCTGCTAGAATCTGTTTTGAACACATTATTTTCCTTCCTGGAATTTAATATTATTTCCAGATTCGTGTCAGTAAGGCCTAAGGCTCATGGCGGGATAAGCTACATGCTCAAGATTTGCCGTTTCCAGCTGCCAGTCGGTAAGTATACTTGCTGCCTGACGATTAGCCAGCAGTCTTCATATAACCGGCTATCGTTGGCTGGCTAACACAAAACATATTTTGCGTTCTTATCACCGTATGGGTTATTGGATAATATTTCACAGCTCAAGGTGATGCATGGGTACCGTCATCACATAATAATGGTATTATCATGTATACAGGAGACTTAATTAGATGAAAGGGGTTAACTTGGAAGTGCCATAGCCCTCTGGTATCGGCTAACTGGACATTCTTCCTCTACCTTATGTAGGAGATGTTAGCATACTGTAATCGGTTCCATTAGCCAGTTAGCCCGAGCCGGTGTTACTTGTACTGTACCGGCGGGGTTCTTTTGGCTTTATAGCAAGCTACTCTGTCATTATCGCCGTAGGTTTGCTGTTGGAAATGCCTTTTGGATCCATCCATATGTAACTAATAGCGAAATACAAGCTACCTGCATCTATAACAGGCTGCTCTTCCTGATGAGTTAGCGGTAGCGAAGTGTAAGTAATGGTCTTCATTTGTGACTGCTGTAGCCTGCATACACATAGCAGCGTTATCATCCGGCTGATTCTTCGACTCCGGGTTGAAAAGGGAAATGAGATGATCCGTTTAGGTGTGGGTAATTAACGTGAAGCGGATGTTGTTCACTTCAGGTCAGATTGAGAACATGTACACCGGTAAACAGGTTGGGCTAAAATTTGATTATCTAGAACGCGGCCAAGAAATCTGAGTTTGCTTTGGTTCACTTCATAAAACCATAGAAAGCGTTGTTCTGTTAAGTGCACCGGACCCGGTAGAATCTTTCAGTGTTCTGATTCCACGGTTAAAAAGTCGGATATAGTTTTGGTGTGAAATGGAATCCATCAGAAATGTGGAGTTATATGTTGGGTCTGTTATTGTCTTGCTGTGTTTACTGCCTGTTTTGGCTCAATAACCTTGCATGGTTGAGAGTATGTAGGTTGTTTATACTGATAATGAAGATGTTTACATTCCCTTGGATTTAAAGACTGGGGTTGTATCCTTGCATTTTTAAGATTTCCAGATACTGTAGATGAGAAAAAAAATTAACTATCAATTTCCTTGAATAATCAAATAATAACTAGTTGTATATGGATCATAAAAAGCAATTTATTATTTTGTTAAATTAAATATGTTACTTGACTCTGATTCCTTATCTTCTTTTGCAGGTGTGCTCTTAATTGTTTTATGTTTGCTTTTGGTAGGCCTGTCCAACATCTCTGTCCTTCTGCCTGTCCATCTGGCTCTCCTGGAATGGGCCAGAACCTCCAAAGACTAGGAAAAATCTCTTTTTAACCTGAGCTCCAGAGTCTGGACTCTGATATATTTACAGGTAGGCAGAACTGTTGACCATTCAGTGATCCCTGTGTTAGTTAACAGTCCCTAGAGGTGCATCAGTTAAAATGTTGTAATTTTTGCTTATTTATTTATTAAATAATAATGATATTGCATTTTATTTGTGATACACTTTACATTTTCTGAGAAAACTTCAAAGTGCTACAAAGAACAGAATCAGCTGCATTCAGTAACTTGACATTATTGGAAAGCTTTGAGATGAAGGAAGGAAGGTAGCAGTTTTTAGCAAATTCTGATATTATTTAGGAGTTATTATTTAAGAAAGCATAGAAACAGCAGTCAGATGTATTTTCACACCTTTCTTTTATGAGTGGTCATTATTTCTTGGGTGTCGCGGCATTGTCACACCATGTGTGTGAAAGGGCAGTCACTGTTGAACAGGTTTTTACTATTTTAAAACAAAGAGAGAATGTTTGATGTTTTCTGTGTGGATTGGCTATAGATACTCACCTTAAATCAGAGATTTCCGAAAGACCGCCAAGAGTTCCAAATTCAGCATGTTCTTTGACAGACTCGGGCTGGGAGGAGGGGTATGCATTGCACAGGTGGCTGGTCCATCACTGGGCAACACAGGATACACAGAGTTTCATGCATGCACTCATACCTAAGGGTAATTTAGAGTTGCTGGTTACCTCAGTCTTTTTGGACTGTGGGAGGAATGTGGAGTACCCGATGAGAACCGAAGCGTTCACGGGGAGAACATGTGAACTCCATACAGAAAGATCGCAGGGCAGGATTCAAACCCAGGACCTTATTACTTCAAAGAAGCAGTGCTAATAACCATTTTGTGTGACATGTAAGCCACGTCTTAACATGTTGTACCTTCTTCCATCTGTGCTTCATCTCTCTGCATTTTAAACATGTCATGATCCTGAAAATAGCTCAAATTTCCATCTTCTTCTCACAGTAACAGCGTCCACACCAAAAAAGTCCTGTTGTTACCATGGGAACTGCTAGTTTACTATGGTCCATACACTTGTGAAGCTGCTGAGGTTTATTTATTATCATTATATGGGTAGATGTGGGATGGTATAATCAAGCGGAAAGACTCTTTAGTTTCTGGGGTGTTTCACATAATTCTAGTCAAAAGTTGGACTAAAGCTTAATATTGATGAGTGAGTAGCAACTGTACTTGCTTTGTAAGTGTGGAACTGAGACGAGACTCTGTCTAGGATCCTATGTAGTGCAAACAAACAATTGCGCATCAGCATAGTAACAATAGATAAGGGTCGTTTAAGATGAACAGCATGTAGATGCTTTCCTTGGAGGTGACGGCTCAGCTCAACGCAATGAAGACTAAAGCAGATTTCTGTCATTTTCTAAACCTTTAAACCAGATTCATGATTGGATTTGGGATTATTTACATTTGGATATTTGGTAATTTATTAAAGACCAGGGATGGAGGTCTCCAGACAGGTCTTGAGCTGTTTTTTCTCGGTCTCAGATTGTTATGCCTCGGTCTTGGTTTTGGTCTCGTTCAACAAATTAGGTCAAGACTGGTTCAAGACGCTAGATTTTTTGTCAAAATTACAAAAATGTAACTCCCTTTTATCTTCACCTGCAGATGCACTACAGTGTGAATTAAAAGCAGTGATCAGAGCATAGCTGCATCCCACCATCTCAGAAAAAAAAATTATTATTGCTAATGACCGCACAGTTGTGTTGCATGTGATTGTTTATAAACCCGACAACTTCTGGTCCTTTGATTTAAAAGAGCGCGTCTGCATGTTCACATGCGGTGCGGTCTAGCGTTTGCTGAACAAACACCTGCATCTGACCGCATAAAATTATTAAACTTGCTTTTTAAAAACATGAACATTTTTAAGACAGGAAAATAAAGGGGAAAGCAAAAACACTGGGCCACCTGTAAGTTTGTGCTAAATACAGCTTCATCTCACTTTTTAACTTAATTATTTATATTTATTTATTTGGCTTCTTGAACTGGGATCTGAGTTCGAATGTTGTACCACAAACATGCAAATGTGAACTGGTATGACAATAAAAAATCCTTGAAATTTTGTCCACCGCCAGGATTAACGATATGTGAAGTGAGCAGGACAACATCTAGTTTTACTAGACAGCTACAGCAGACACAGGGAAAAGTCACTAGTAATGTGAAAAATATGCACACCATGACCCAGTTTCAACACTAAATAGCTAAATAATAATAAAAACGTAAATATACCCTAAACCTGCATCACAGCTCTATGTGCAAAACTCACTTATCCAGCAGCCAATGAAGAGGAAAAAAATGAGGCTCATCAAGCCAAAAACATAATTCAGTCTTACCTTAGATGTTTTATGGTCATAATCCATGTTAGAGCAAATATTTACACTTGGCTCCTGTAATCTGTTGTCCCTGCGTCATCTCTGTTGGCTCCATGATTTTTGTAAATCCCGCAGATTTTATTACCTCTGATTGTTTTGGAATTGCCCCTGTGAGGCAATCTACATGGACTAATAATAATATTAAAATGCCTAATAATTTATTAATATGTCCAGCATGTGTTTTTTAACATCTGATACTGATTAATTGCTTTTATTCAGATGATTATAAGAAGAGGAAAGATTTTTTTTAAATTTGACAAATCTTTATCAGCCTTATCGCTCACTGTTTTTGGGGCCTGCCATAGCAATGCATAGCAGAGCAGAGCTGCACTGCCTCCCATGCAATGCATGGAGGCACCAATTACTCTCCACCTCCAAACTGCTTTCTCCGTTAATGCGGCCCGAACCGCAGCTGCAGCCCCACAATATACATATCAAAAATTCCTGCTCGTTCTCGAGATGTGTGCTATTACTCAACTTTTCCTTTCGAGTTACCATGGCGACGTAATTAGCGAAAAACTACCCCATACAAAGTCAATGGAGCGAGGTCCTGAAGACATCCTAAAAACCACTATTTTTGAGGATTTACTGTCGTCATGGCTTCGCCTCCAAACGCCATTCAACACTCAGTTTGTAGATACGTCCGTGCTGCGTTCAGAGGTGAAGACGGTACGTTGACACCTCTGACAGTTTTTCCACAACACGCCTCACACTTTGGCAGCCGCTTTTAAATTTCTTCAGATATTGTCTAGTTTAAATTTATCATACAACTGTTGTGTAATGTAAGCTGATTATTTCAGTTTAGAGAATGTGTATTAATGTACGGCTGTATTTAATAACGTAAGTATTAATTTATTATGACCATTATTAATTTAATACCAAGTAGAGGTTTTGGTTGAGTAATTAACTGTTTTTCCATTATTTTTTTCATTTTGTGGTGTACAAAAAAACGATGTCCTGAAATATTTGTTGACGTTCTAAGAAGAACGTTCGGAAGAACTGGTCTTGACTCCATCGCTGCTTAAGACCATCCTAATGCACTGTCTACAGCAATACCTTTCCATCTGAAACATGTATTAAAAAGCAGCTGCTATGCCCAGAGAGCGGTCTGACATGCAGCTTTTCATGTGCATGGTTCTTAGTTCGAGAAAGGTGGCCATTAATCTCTTGAACCTTTCATATAAGATATGTAGAACTGACTTATGTGAAGCTTTTTTTTTGTTATATGAGAATCTGACCAACTTAAAGCAGGAATATTCTTTATTATGTAAACTGGCACCAAAACATTTCACATGAACCATAAGGTTCCCAAGGCCCAGAGGCTGTGAGAGTACCACATGATCGCTTCATACAGTGGTCTCAAACTGTGTTCCTCGAGGGCCAGAGTCCTGCAGCTTTTAGGTGTCTCTCTGCTTCAGCACACCTGGCTCCAATATGAACTTATTAGCAGAGCTCTGTAGCGCTTGACTGCATGCTAGTGAGGCAGTTTCACCTTGTAATTCAAGTGTGTAGGACAAGGGACACATCTAAAAGTTGCAGGACTCTGGCCCTTGAGGAAAGCAGTTTGAGACCACTGGTTCATATATGTCCAAAACATTTTATGGATTAAGCTGCAACTAACAATTATTTTAGTTACTGATTAGTCTACTGACTATTTTGATGATTAATCCAATAAAAAATTGGCAGTTTCTGCAGAAAATCTGTTTACATGTATGTTAACAGATTAAAAGATGCAAATAAACAAATAATTCAATTACTTTTTTAAATAAGAAAATAAACATTGCCAAAATGCATTCAAATAACATTCCTTTAGTGAATGCTTGATCATTTGTAGCAAAGGATGCATCTGAAAAAATACTTCTAACATCAACATGTAAAAAGCTCAGCCTTTCGTGTTAGACTTAACAGCAATACAGTGTTGCGCTGATTTGTTGATTATTTTTGGGATTAACTGATTAATAATTGGATTCAAAAGGTGCTTAATAGGAAACATTTTCTCACAGAATCTGAACCAGGTGAAGCTAAAACTGTCACTTGAGGGGTTTTGGGTAGAACAGATTTACAGGCAAAGGATTTAAAAAAAATTTTTTTTTATCTTAAATGGGAAATGTTTATATTTTTTGTAGTTTTGACATAATTGCTGCTCTTAGTACATTGTTCTTCAAGCAAATTTCCATTTCTAGAGTCTGTATACTCCATTCAACGATTAATCAATTACTAAATTAGTTGGTGATTATTGCAGTAATCAATTCATCACAATTAATTGTTGCAGCCCTAAAATGAAGTACAGAGGCAACTTTGTAGAAACAGTGAAATTATGTTTGCTGTTTTAGTTTAGCCCCCTTGGACAGAATCACTCTTTACAGAGGCCAACAAGCAGACTGCTGGAATTAAACATGATGGGCTGACTGGAGTACAGACTTGGAGAACGGTCAACTTCAGGGCCAAAAGGCAGATGAAGCTGTCACGCATTTCTGTGGAAGTTGTGTTTCTAAGAGATTTCCCTTTTAAAGGATTGTAGAGGTCATGTTCCAACATAGAGTTAATACAATATTTCTGCTGCAACAGCTTCCCCTGCCTTCTTTCAGATTCAGGGTGAAGTAAAAATGCTCAGAAGAATGACATAAGTTTTAAGTCATCAAAAGATGACCCTTTGTTGTCAAGCAGGCCAAGCTCAGAGTTTTAGTATCGTTCTTCTATTCAGTACTGTGTACATGTCACAGTCAGAGATCTTCATCACAATAAAATCAGCCTGTTAGAATCCTGACAGCGCTGGACAGCTTTGAAGAATCAGGTTGACCATTACATTAGTGTTTTATGGAAAGAAAATCATCTGAAAGATAATTCCAATAAATGAGTGTTTTAACAGGTTGGAAGACTTTGTTTGCTTTCTCCAAATTTTGTCTTCTTTCTGTTCTTAGATCCACCATGTTTTGGAAATTTGATCTCCACACCACATCCCACATTGACACGCTCCTGGAGAAGGAGGACGTGACCCTTACAGAGGTGATGGATGAGGATGACGTCCTGCAGGAGTGCAAGGCTCAGAACCACAAGCTGGTCGACTTCCTGCTGAGACCACAATGTATGGAGGACCTGGTCACCTTCATCACACAGGAGCCGAGTGCCGATGTGGAGGAAAAGGTTAAATACAAGTAAGAAAATGATTCAAAGGTACCTCCTGAAAAAAAAGTCAGATGAATGTGAAGAATACCAATATTGATGATGATTTATAATCATTCTAACTGTGGAAAACATTGAAAAGTTTCTAATATAAAAGACAGGATTGTTTTCTGTATCCGTTTCTAACAACTCTGAATGAACTCCTCAATAGAGATTGTGGGTTGCTGTTCCTGGAGTTAAATGGCGTCAGGGTGAATTAATCAGTAAAAAAAACTTTGCCCCAAGTCTAAAGGGCAACATTTGTCTTCCAGGTATCCCAACATATCATGTGAGCTGCTGACATCAGACGTGAGCCAAATCAATGACAGACTGGGAGAAGATGAAAAGTTGCTGATGAAACTGTATGGTTTCCTGAAGAACGAGCCACCTCTGAACCCCCTCTTAGCCAGCTTCTTCTCCAAAGTCCTGTCTATTCTTATAGGACGCAAGCCTGAACAGGTACGTTTGGGAGAATAGTCAATGGACATTATTATTATCATTATCACTATTATCATTATTATTAGTTTAGCTTATTTGTATAATGCTGGTTCACAACTGTCATATAGGCATTTTGCAAGATAAATCCAGTATATATACAGTACAGTCCAGTCCAATCATATAGAGGGAATGGAATTCATAAACTCCAGTTTGATCCATTTCATAACAGTGAAATCCAGTTTATAATACCAGTTGGGGAGAAAAAGCTATCTATCAAAGGAGGCTCAACTGATCGTATTGAGTCATTCCCTCATACTGAGCTGGTATGTGGTGACAGTGGAAAGAACCCACTCATTTCTAACAGGAAGCGACATCCAACAGAACCAGACTCGGTGTGGGAGGCCATCTGTCCCAGCCAACGGGGCAGTTGAGACAGCAGAGCATACACACAGAAGCACTGGTCCAAGAGTACTTTCTGTGCCGCAGTAGCTCCATTCGCCTTTAAGAGAAACACAGCAAGAGATGGGCTCTTCATCAGGATGGAAGAAAGTACATGGTTACAGTAGTAGCTATTCTAGAAGCAACACTAAGATGTAATCGACTGTTACTGAAGTGAAATTCTCAGAATGTCCTTTTTTCTTTGAGCTGATTGTATTTGTGTTTATTTTTCTTCTGTTTTAACAGATAGTGAATTTTCTAAGGAAGAGGGAAGACTTTGTTGATTTGATGATCAAACACATCGGGACATCTGCCATCATGGACCTGCTGCTCAGAATGCTAACATGCATTGAACCCCAGCAGCTACGGCATGATGTTCTTAATGTGGGTAAACTGCACAAGCTTTGCTGACATTTGTCTTCTCTGCCAGGTTTTTCTCATTTAAAAACTTAAGGAATGTTTTTAGTTGTGCATCAGAAACCATTGTGGTTTTCTAAATCTGCTCCAAGCGTTACTGAAAAATAACAAGAAAAGATGACGTCGTTCTCATGAGTCCGATATCATAAGGAATGGCACAGATATGTTTGGTGGTGCAGGTGACGTGTTTTGTTTTTTTAAATCAAGCGCTCCCACTCCTGCATGAGACCTGCACGGAGTTCAAGTATAATTGGAGAAAACAACTGTGACTAGACATAAATAATCAGTCATTATTTTAATAGTAGTTTCAAAAACCCATATATATCAATTACCCCAGGGTGTTACATGTAAACAACAGAAATATAAACATAAAAGGTCAGAATGACTCCCAAACTGGGAACTTCTAACACCATGTGAATGCAGCCCAGCTTGTCTGCACACAGACGCCATAACGGCTGTAGTTTGGAACTTCTTCAAGGTTTCGCAGGAAGACAACACGCTGGCTTTGTGGAACAAATGTTGACAGAAAGTTCTGCGAGGAGAAAACCAGCGCGTTTAACACGTCAAACTTGGTCAGTCACCTTAAACACAACCATCGCTTTGACGAAGTATACAAAGCGTTTGAGGACGCCCGCCATGCTAAAGACGATAGCAGCCTTCAAGATGCCATCGCGACTCAAACCCACTGGTGGAGCTTTTGACTAAACCTGAAAATGTACCCGAGGGGATACCAGGGCTGAAGCGATTAACGGTCCCATAGTGGGAATGACGGCACTTCAGGACCAGCTCTCCACCCTCGTCGAAGACCGGGGCTGTTCTGGGTCCATTAGCCACCTGGAGCCGCGGTTCATCACGCCGAGCTGCTGCCGCTGCTTGTCTGATGCGCGTCTTCCAGATAAGTGTGACGCGATCGCTAAATTCATTCACGCTTTGATTAGCAGGAACATTAAAGACGTTAGCTTCTTCTACTACTACTAATTTCTTGCTGGCTTAGCGCACTGCTGCCCCCTACTGCTCTTATTTACATACACAAGCTTGTCCATGGATATATGGGTTAAAAATATTCATAATTATACCTTAGTAATATAAATGAATGTACTTTGAATCTCACTTGTGTCAGGGCATTTTATACTTTGAACGTGTGGAATGTATTTCAGTCATTTTGCATTTATTTTAGATATTGGATCAATTCTGGAGACCTTGTTTTTTCTTCTACATGATTTTATGCAAAATCGTTCTTTGCATCATCAACTCCAGAGGTTCCACAGTCGTTCCCAGAACAGAACCAGCCTTCTTTATCGTGCATCCCTAATGGAAACAAGCATCCAAAATGCTCCCTTTATTCATAAAGTTGGATACAATTAGAATGTAAATGTTTGTGATTAATTTCATAAAAGATCACCTGATATGTTCCAGTAAATCCTTCCTATGAGAAACCAGCTGCTTGGAAAATGAATAGCAGCCTTTTAGAATAAACATCAGTCCTTCTGATTTCCTCTGTTACCTGAACTTAGATCATGAGGGTTTCATGTCCAGGATGGAAATGTTGCCCACAGTTTTAAAGTGGTTCTTGCTCGTGATTTTTTTTTTTTTTTTCACTTCCCATGTCTTGCCAGTCCAAAACATCCTTCGATTTTTTTTATTTATTTATTTATTTATTCTGTGTAGTTTTTAGTAATAGTTTACATTGCGGCCACTGGACCTTGAAGATATCTAGGTATGGCCTTTAGCCCTTTACTAAGCTGTTATCAGCCATAATGCACAGGTGCATTGTTTTAGTCATGAATTGATGTAGAGAGCTGCTGTTTTTTCACCTGTGAATTTATCTAATCAGATTTTTGTGCCAGTGGGACCTGAGCTGTATCAATTACGTCATGACGTTGGTCAGTGTACTTTCGCACTTCAGTTGCCATATATGCTCTTAGTGCTTTAAGTGGACCAGTATTCAATTCAAAAAAACTTTATTAATCCCAAAGGGAAATTAAATGTGGATGTAACTCATGCACTAGGTGCGCAGTAGCAGAATTCTTCAATGTATCCACTGTGCATACTGGGACTTTCTCCCGTGTTGTGTCAGGTGTCATGTTAGTCTGTGTTTCCCCATCGATAAGCTCCCCCTACAGCTCCACCGCACAGGCTGCAAAAGAAACACACATACTCGCTTCCAGCCCCGAACCAATGCGCCCTGCTCACACACACAGGCAGTAAGGCAACCTGTCGAGTTTCATGGTGAAGAGACAGAGCCAATGCGCAGAAGGCCACTAATGAGAGGTAGTATTAAGAAATGTAATAAGCAAAACTCAGGAAGAGGAAAAACAGTAAAAATCAAAAGCCTATATGAGTGGCAGATCAGCTGAAGCACATGGATGACGAGGCAGCGCAGGTGAATGGCATGAGTGGAGATTACTGGTGAGCATGAAAATAGAAGCAGGAGGCAGACTGATAACATGAGAGAAACTAAAGAGGACAGAATAAACCAGGAAAAGCTCAAACTAAAGAGAAAATGCACAAAGAACAAAATGCAAGAATAAACTAAATACAGAGGAATAAATTATGTCAAGACCTTTTGAGCAATAATTAATACAAGGGACTGAACAGGATATGGCAAGACCTGAACTGAAGTAAAAAGTAGTTCATGATAGGAAAAAATCTAAAGGAGATACATATTCAGGAATTTTATTTATTTATTTTTTTCAGATAAAAGGTAAGATGATATTGGCATGGGTTTGTTCAGGTCAGGCCTAATGCTGAGAAGAAATATATTTTTCATACCATAATAGTAATAAGTTTAATAAACTCCGAAAGTCTAAAAGAGACTAATCACTTATTTGTGTTTTTAAGGAGCTTTTATTTTATATCTTTTTCAGTGTTATGTTTCATGTCAGGTTAATGCCATGAGGCTTGAAGTTAAGTGGCTCTGTAATGCTTTGAATTTGACTCATGGATTTGATTTAGACCTGGCTTTGTTCTTTTGTTTTTGTAATTTCTGTACAATAAACCTACAGATCTATATAAAAATATTACCCATGTTTCTGTCCCATATTTGTGGATGTTAAGGGGAGTACCAGTGCATTTTTTTTTTTTTATTTTTATTTATTTTTTTTTTTTTTAAATCATCTTGTGTCTTGCAGTGGCTGAATGAGGAGAAAGTGATTCAGAGGTTGGTTGACATGGTCCAGCCTTCACAAGATGAAGATGTGAGTGTTAAAAAACATTTTCATCTTGTTTTTGCCTAACCTTTTCGTACATTAACCAACTTAATTGTTTTGGACACAGAGACACTCCAATGCCTCCCAGTCCCTATGTGAAATCATCAGATTGAGCCGAGACCAGATGTTTCAGGTCCAGGGCTGCTCCGAGCCAGATCCTCTTCTGGCTACACTTGAGAAGTATACTTTTTGCTCTTTAATAGGAACTTATGCATTTGGGTTTTATAAAGCGAAACTTGTTTTATTGGTTTTCATTGGTTGACAAAGTTGGTAGATTTTTTTTTTTTTTTTTTTTTTTTTTTTTTTTTTTTTTTTTTTGGTTAAACTCTTTTTATTAATCTATAAATATAACATTTAGGGCTGAAATCAAACTGAGCTGTAAAAAAGATTGAGTCAAAATCTCCTCGATTCTTTGTTTCAAATGACTTCTCTCTGTTCAACCAGCTAACACAGTCACAAGTTTCACAGTGGACGGTTATTGTGGGTGCACATCATGCTTCTGTTTATATTACTGTGATCGAGGGACTGGAGATGATGAATAGAAAACCTGAGGGAAAACACACAAAAAGTCTTCATCAGAAAAAACATCGCCTGCAGTAAGCAGAGTTAGCTTAGCGTACTAGCACAATGTCTGTAATAGGTTTCTGACGGACTTCCACACCAGCGACAGCATTTAATGATATTGTTGGAGTCTTTGAAGCTAAACTGAATCCAACACAGCAGAGTGCAGTGCAAAGAGGCAAAGTAGATGATGGCTCTGTTTTATCTGAAAAACTGCTCAGTTTCTCTAATTCTGAAACCAGCAACAGAAACAAACCTGGTATAGTGAGACAGATGGGAAGAGCAAACCCAGAAAATGATGAAGCCCTGTGATTCAGAGAGCTTCCTTTGGAGCTCTGCTGCTTTCTGCTCCGTATGGAACCATTTGATAGGTATCCTTGTTTTTGTTTTTTTTTTTTTAATTGTTGTCTTTTATGTTATGCATATCAAAAATCCTAGACATTTTCAAACATGGTGCTCAAGACATTTTTATTAGTTGTCAGTCTCCACAAGCCTGCTTGGAGCTCCTAGTGAAAGTTGGTGTTGCGGACCAATTCATCAGAGCCAGAGTTTGCAGTGATGAAGAAGAACTGGTGCTGAGCACACACTTGCTCCAGTTTAGTACTGGAACCTCCTTTTTGAAAACCCTCCTTATTGTTGTCTTCTAAAGAACCCTTAACCTTTCTCCTACATGTTGCCATTTTTAATGTTGGGTTCTTTAACTGCACTCTCTGCCATGCCTGTCTGCCAGCTGAACAGGTCTCATCTTTCAGAATGGGGCCAGCAACCAGTGCAGCCTTCCTCATTGGTAAAGGATGGGAAACACTTCAGTTCCTTTTAGATCAACCCTTCCTCCATTGATTTACACGCATTTATTACACCTTGTGATCAAGTGAAAGGTCCTGACACAGAATGGGAGGTTTAAATTACTCCTCTAATATTACATAAGCCCCTGATCCACCTTGGAAGGTCGTAATAAACCTGGAACCAGTAATATCTGTTAGGGTAAGAAGGAATTGTGGAATGAGTGTGATATAGTGCAAAGCATAGGGTTTAAAGCTTTCTGGCTTGTCGGTTCACTTCAGCCTAACTTGAATTAATAGACAGACTGCTGCCAATCAGAATTGAAGCTTGTATTGTCTTGACCAATTACTAACAGTGAAGCGGCTCGTAGAAGCTGACAAGCAGTATATGTGTTCAGTTTCACGGTCAAATCAAATGCAGTGTAGAAGATGAAGTCCATCACACCGGGACAAGCAGGGGTGGACTGGCCATCTGGCGTACCAGGCAATACCTGGTGAGCCGACGCACATTTATGGGCTGGCCCGGGGTAACCAATAAAGTATATTATAAGTTATTGTTATCAACCATGACATCCCATTGGTTGATCTCCTGAAATCTCTCACCCGCTCCTCCTGTCTCCTTTGACCAGACTTATCAGATTTTGTCATTAGAGCCGACTGGAGTTGGAGAGAAGTTTGTGACAAACACAGCTCAAACAAAAGCTCAAGGGTGGTACCGAAAAGCTGTGAGAACCTCTGTCTAGATCCGGACCGAAATTATGTTTCATGCAGACCTGAACCTAATACCAAAAGAGAAATCATCATTATCTGAGTGGTGGAGCCACTGGAGGAGCAAACGCAGGGGAGTAACTGGAATCTGGAGGTTGACGGGCTTTTTGTCAGTGACACAAAAAATTGTGCCCATGATAAAAACAGCTATATTATAAAAGCCTGAGAATTAAATTAAATCTTATTTAGAGTTTCCAGACAGTAGTGGGACACATACAAAAACACATTTTCATAAAATTCCTAATTTTTTTTTTTTTATTTTTTTTTTTTTTTTTTTTTTCTTGACTGTTGTAATCATTAAACTATTTTCATCGTCATTGAGCTCCACTGATTAGTTGTATAAAATACATTAGTGGATAAATAGTGGATATTTACAAATCGGGGAAAAACAGGTGGAGAAATACAGGTGGGCGAGACAGGAAAAGACGGAAAAATTGATCGCTGAGACAGAGAAGAGGGGAGAAACGGCCAAGTTAAACAGACACAAGCAGAAAAAGAACAAATGGCGCCTAAAAAATGAAAAGTGAACAGTGAAAATTGTAGCATTTAGTCCAGAATGGACAGAATAATTTCTCTTTATACATGCCACTGGTAGTGTGTCTGGTATGTTCAGAAACTGTGGCAATTATTAAAAGTGGAGATGTGAAACGCCATTATGAGACAAAGCATAAAAGCTTTGAACAAACATACCCACTCAAATCAGAACTAAGGTCAGAGAAAATACAGTCTCACAGCCTAATATGACCAGTCCACCAGGATCCTGAGTCACACATTCAGTGCTCAGCAACAAGCTCATAAGTGTTCCCTCAGAGTTGCTTAGATTTTGGGTCAGCACAAAAAGCCATCTATTGATGGAGAAGTTGTCAAAGAATGGACAACTATATTTGCTGAAACAAATCTTGAAGGGAAAGAAAAAAAGGGAACTTTGTGAGAAAATAAAGCAAATCCCCATGTCAGCATCATCTGCGATAAAGGAACGTAAAATTTTGACTCAGGATGTGCTAGTCCAGCTTGATGAAGCCATGAGAAAGGCCCCATATGTAGGCCTTGCTGTGGAGGAGCCCACTGATGTGTGTTAGATTATTTTCTCAGACTGGACTTCTTTAAATTTTAATTGAATACCCTGCTCTAGATCAATCAAAACTACTGGATCAACCAGATCTTTCCCTGCGACACCCACAGCCTCCAGTAATACAGCTATAGAAGCTTTCTCTTCTCCAAATCCAGTCAAAGTACTTTGTTAAAAAATTAAAAAGAAGTGGTTTGGATTTCTTACAGGACTTAGTTTATAATCCAGAACATTTAAAGAAGCAGAAAAAAACAACAAGTCCTTATACCAGCTCTGTGGAACTTTTTCCTTTTAGATTGTGATGTTGACTATTCTAAATGTCTTGCAAATGAATTCACTGAAATATCTATGAATGTGGTGTTGAGCCTTTTTGAGTTTTTTTTGTTTGTTTGTTTGTTTTTTTGTTTTTTTTAGTTGAGAGTGTTTCTTTTAGCTCAAATACATTGGAACCTCAATGAGGTAATTTATTACTTAGAGTCTGCTTTTTTGTTGTATTGTTTAAAGCAGTTTTTGCACTTCTCAAATACCATTTTTAATAAACATGTAACAATATGATTTAATTCCTGTCACCACCACAAAAAAGTTTCAGGCTTAGGATTCTTTTTAACATTAAGCCCTGAAAGCAGAGACGGCAGTAGCAGCTGTGCTGTCTGTGGGTGGGCCATCCTCTACTGTTCATCTAATCTGAGAAACTTGTTGATGAACAGAATCTGAGGCAGATGATAACATCATGAGTAAAGTGTTGAACAGCTTTGCTTGTATTGCACTTGTAAACACTGAATGAAGTTGGGTAGTGCTGCTTAGCCCTCAGGAAGTCCCCCGCAGTTAAAGTCTAACTGTAAGCCACATCCCCTGATGCCATAATCACAGCATGGCCTGTGCTCTTGGCATTTTGTGAAAGGACTAAGTGATCCATACTGGGGGTTCGAACTTGCATGTTTGTTGCTTTACGGTGATGTGAAAGAAGCTTTAGGTTGCTAGTTTCCATTTCAACCATGTTTATGAAGTTATACTCAAATATTATAGCATTTATATTGGATTTATTGAGTTCTGTGATTAAAACTAAATTTTCTGCAGGCTTCCAAATCTCCCGCTGTTTATATCACCATCTAAAGTTTTAAGATCTAATATTAATTTATTTGGTTCTTGGATGTTTTTTCAGATGTTTTCTTCTTAGATTTTCTTTAGCTTCATTTTAGGCTTTCTGTCAGTTCCTTGTGATGTTTCTACAGAGTTCAAGACTCTTCTTACATCTTCGTTCTTCTCCTCCTCTTTTTCAGGCAGGAAACGGTGGAGCAGCTGCTCTCAAATATTTTTGAGAAGGATAAAAATGAGTCTGCTATAGTCAGTGTCATCCAGATCCTGCTCACATTGTTTGAGACCAGGAGACCAGCGTATGTTCTGTTGTTTATTTAATATGTTCAAGTTGACTTCCAGTTGGTGATGACCGTGTTTGAGCCAGCTGTATAAATTCTGCTGCTGTACATTATAGGTTCGAGGGTCATATGGAATGTCCTCCTGGGATGTCCCACCCTTCATTCTCAGTCAACCACAGCATCCTGGAGGCTGTGAGACCCCGCCTCAAAGATTTTCACCAGCTGCTGCTTGAACCTCCAAAGGTAGAAAACCCCAACAAACGTTTTTTAATCAGGTTGATCTTTTTGCTCCAGTTATTGTTGTATATGCTGAATACTGTTTGCTTTCCACCATTAGAAGAATGTTCTGAAGACAACGTGGGGGGTTCTGGACCCACCAGTGGGCAACACCAGGCTCAATGTGGTCAGACTGGTGGCCAGTCTACTGCAGTGTAACACTCACAGCATCAATGCAGAACTCATAAACCTCAACACACTGGGAGTCATACTAGTGAGTGCCAGCTGTTGCATCATTCCATTATTTGCTTTATTTTAGATGCTGTCGTTATTATAAAAATATTGCATGTTGAATCTTGGTGTTCTCGACATCTGACTATAGAATGCAGGTCTTGCTCTGCAGTAAGGGCATTGAACCGCTAGCAGTTAATATGAGCCGGCACTATGTTCCTTGGGAGTTTTCACATGTTATTTTAATAACTGTGTATGTCCCGCCCTCTGCTAATGCTGCTGCAGCCTGCGATGTCCTTAATACTACCACCAGCAGACTTCAAACACAGCACCCACAGGCCCTCTTTCTGATCTCCGGGAACCCCTGTCCTCCATTCTACCAACCTTCACCCAATATGTCACCTGCCACACCAGAGATGACAAAATTCTGGATCTACTTTATGCAAACACCAAGGAGGCATACAGTTTATCACCTCTCCCTCCCCTGGGGAGCTCAGATCACAACCTGGTTCATCTCCAGCCTATGTATAAACCTCTGGTACACAGAGAACCAGCTGTGCCACGCACAGTGAAGAGAGGGTCTGAGGAGACTGAAGAAGCTCTGAGGGACTGTTTCAGCTCCAGTGTGTGGGAAGAGCTCTGTGCTCCTGCTGGGGAGGGCATTGACATCATCACAGACTATGTCAACTTCTGCGTCGATGACACTTTGTCCACCATGACGGTACATTGTTTCTCCATTAACAAGCTCTGGATCAACCCTGAAATAATGACTCTCCTGAAGGAGAAGAAGAGAGCCTTTAAATCAGGAAACAAGGAGGAGCTGAGAGTTGTGCAGAAGGAGGTGAGAAGGAAAATTAGGGATGGAAAAAAACATCTACAGGAAAAAGATGCAGGATCAGCTGCAGCAGAGCAACATAAGTGGAGTTTAGAGAAGTTTGATGTCAATTTTTAGGTCACAAACCAAACTCTCGGGTTGTAGGAGACTTAGAATGGGTGAACGACTTGAACCAGTACTTCAACAGGTTTGCCCAGGCCCCCTACTCTTACCCCCGTCATTTGTAACGCTTGCCAGCTTCTCTTCTCAGGACTTCACAGCTCTCAGCCTTCATCCACCCCCTTCATTTTAGAGGACTCCATCAATTAGCCCCACTTCCCCACCTCCATCTTGTCCCTTTCACCACTTCAGGTGAGGAACGAGCTGCAAAAGATCAAGGTGTGAAAGGCTGCAGGTCCAGATGGCATCAGCCCCAGGCTCCTGAGTTGTTGCGTAGCTGAACTGTGTGGCATCATGGGATACATGTTCTACCTAAACCTGAAGCTGGGGAAAGGACCACAACTGTGGAAGACCTCCTGAGCGATACTGATACCAAAGACCAAACATCCAAAGGACCTCAGCAGCTACAGGCCAGTAGCCCTGACCTCGCATCTGATGAAGACCCTCGAAAGGTTGGTCATCAAACATCTGCGCTCCCTGGTGACATCTTCATTGGATCTGCTACAGTTGGTCTACTGGCCTGGCATCGGGGTGGATAACGCCATCATCTACCTCCAGCACTGAGCTCTGACCCACCTGGAGAAACATGGAAGCACTGTGAGGATCATGTTCCTTGATTTCTCCAGTGCTTTCAACACCATCCAGCCAAGACTTCTGAGGGACAAGCTGGAGCTGTCAGAAGTGGACCACCAGTTGTCCCAGTGAATACTGGCTGCCCACAGTATGTAAGGACACAAGGCTTTGTCTCCGACAGGCTGGTCTGCAGTACAGGGGTCTCTCAGGAAACTGTGCTGGCACCATTCCTCTTCACCCTCTACACTGCAGAGTTCTCCATCAACTCCCCATGCAGCCACCTTCAGAAGTTCTCTGATGACTCTGCCACATTCGGCCTCATCACAGGTGAGATGACTCAGAGTACAGACAGTGGACTCAGGACTTTGTGGACTGGTGCCAGCAGAACCACCTCCTGATCAATGCTGCTAAAACCAAGGAGCTGGTGGTGGATTTCCGCAGGTGCAGACCCACCTCACTGACACCAGTGAACATCCAGGGAGTGGACATTGAGATCATGGACTGTTATAAGTACCTGGGTGTTCACCTAAAAAAAAAACTAGACTGGACTCATAACACTGATGCGCTTTACAGGAAGGGTCAGAGCAGACTCTACCTGCTGAGGAGGCTGGGGTCTTTTGGAGTGCAGGGATTCTCCTGAAGACCTTCTTTGACTCTGTAGTGGCATCAGCCATCTTCTACGGGACTGTATGTTGGAGGAGGAGCTTATTTACAGCTGAGAGGAAGCAGTTAGATAAGCTCATCAGGAAGGCCAGCTCTGTGCTCGAATGCCCCCTTCGACCAAGTGCAGGTGGGGGGAGACAGAAGGACTCTGGCTAGAATAACATCACTGTTGGACAATGTCTCACACCCCATGAAGCTGTTACTGAGCTGGAGAGCTCCTTCAGTGACAGACTGCTGCATCCTAGGTCCACAAAGGAGTGTTATAAGAGATCCTTCCTCCAGCAGCTGTTAGACTCTGTAACCATCATTGCTCTCAACAAGATCAATAAGTGTTTAAATCCATACTAGTTTCTGTACAACTTTACCATTTTTCTATTGTCACTAACTGTAAATAGTTTGTATTTTTAATGTGCAGAGACATGCACATCTTGTACATTTTAATTAACCAACGTAGTTGCACATTCCTCTCGACTGGAGTATTTTTATTTTTTATAACTATGCAGTATTTATGTTGAAATTTTGCCTTGCTGTACAGTATTTTTTATTTTTATATATATTTTATATTCCTTGTGTGAGTCTATTTTCTGTTACTGCCTGTCACTGTCACTTTGCTGCTGTTGCACAGAAATTTCCCCATCGTTGGACAATAAAGACTAAAGGATATTTCTATTCTATCCCTCTATTCACCACTGAGCATTAGGAGATCCTGCCAAGCAGCCATTTTGTTGTCTCCTGTAACCTCAGCATTATATCAGTAGCAAATGAAATGAACTACTGTTAAATGGCTTGTCTAATTTTGTTTTTGTTCTTTTAAACAGGATATGTATTTCAAATACATTTGGAACAACTTCCTCCATATTCAGGTGGAAATCTGCACAGCAATGATTCTGGCTATGCCCCCAGCTCCAGCTGACAGCCAGCCAGAGGGGGAGCAGGGAAACAGACCAGAGAGCGCCCTCATCAAACATGTAAGGCTCAGTCAATGAATGGGATCATTTAGTTTAGTATTGTTCTGCATATATTTGATTATCGCCTATTGTTCCCCAACTTATGATTGAGATATTTAATAAAGCTTAAACAAACATGTCATCTTCTGTAGATGTTCCTTAGACCTGGCCTCTTTTGCTCTGCCTTTAATCCTGTTAAACTGTTCTTTGCTTAGTAAAAATAAATAGGTCAGCTCAAATTTAAAAAGGACTCTTCGCCTGCTTGGATGTGATGATAGAAATCTGATTTCCTCTACATGTTTAATGCATGTTTATGCTTTAATGATTAATAATAACTATTAAATAATGTTGAATGCATTCAAGTGAAATGGTTACTCCACTGAAACCAGCAACCCATATCCAGAGAAGTAGTTCTGTGGATTTTCAGAGAGAACTCATTCTCAGGACCACCTTCAGCAACTTGATTAGAAAGTGGGACTTGGCAGTAGAGAGTATCACTAGTCCTAGTTCAAGACTCCTTTCCTGAAGGCGTTGTGTTGCTTTTTGGTGTTTTAAAAGCCAGCAGCACACTTGGGTGTTTCTTGCTGTTTTATAGTTTCTTTTTTGTGTTTGTTTTTCCTCCTCCAGCTGTTTCAAGCCTGTCATCTGATCCAAAGAATTGTAGATGCCTGGCGCTCCAATGAGAAAGAGCAGTAAGTTCCCTTGGTTTAGAGGCCACAGATGAGCTGCTTTCATAATAGATCTGTTAGTAATGAGCCCTGATTCTGTTGCTCTCTGTGTGTTTTAGAGCAGAAGGTGGTCGGCGACGAGGCTACATGGGGCATCTGACCAGAATAGCCAATTCTATAGTTCATAATAGTGACAAAGGTCCTAATGGCTCGCAGATACAGGGGCTTATCTCTGGTAAGGAGTCACATTTGTTGTGTTTTTTGTAACTAGAATTGATGACGTATATAAATTTGACTTTACGGTCTTCATACAACTGAAACTTAATGGGGGAGCACTGTGACTAAGAAGTCATCTCGCACTTAATTTAACATCATTTTAACTCAAGGTCAAATCTTGTGGGCAAGTGTAGCTTAAAGCTGGACCAATACATTCCTTTAAGCCAGTTACATTCATCTAGATTTTTTTAAAAGATTTTTTGGCACTAGTGGCTTTTATTATCAGCTACCAGACAGGAAATGGGCAGAGAGAGAAGGGGGAGGACGTTCAGCAAAGGTGTCAAGATTAGGAATCAAAACCAGGATGGGCCCATCCATATATGAAGGCGCCTTCTCCACCGCTACATTACGCAACACCCCATTTCCTATCAAATTTTAAAAAGCTTCCATTTTTAATTAGGAGCTGAAAAATATCATTTAAAGGGGGTGTATACTCTAAAACAGTGGTTCTTAACCTGGGTTCGATCGAACCCCAGGGGTTCGATGAGTCGGTCTCAGGGGTTCGGCGGAGCCTCTGCAGCGGAGGTAAAGACACACTTGTGGATTGACAGCGGATGTCAATGATGAATACCTCGACGAAATCATTGAACTTCAGCAGAGCCAGATTCAACTGCAGCTCTTCAGAACAACAACACTCTCAACGTTTTGGTGTCGACAAATGGAAAAGTACCCAGTTATTGCTAAGAAAGCCCTGGAATATGTTATACCATTTGTCACAACATGTCTTTGTGAGCAATCCTTTTCGAGGATGCTGGAAGAAAAGGAACAGACTTTGCTGTGAAGATGACATGAGAGTAGCACTTGCCAAGGTGAAGCCACGCATGTCCGAACTGGCCTCCCAGAAACAACAGCAGAGGTCACACTGATTTGCAGGTATGTAATTTGATCAATGCTTTACTCTGGCCCCCAAAAAAGTATTTTGTGTATTCAAAACGACAAAATACAAATAAAATAAAAATAAATAAATAATTTAAAAAATTTAAATTTTTTCAAAAAATCCTATTTTATTTTTAATTATGAAAATAGTACAAAAATATTTTTTGGGGCTGAAACTCGTATGGGGCCAGAATAAAGTAATACCATAATTTGTTGTGAGTTCATGCACTGTGTTGGTTTTGTTCTTTGAGCAAGGTGATGTTGATGCACGGCTCATTTTGTGCACCAGTAAATTGAATTTGGAATTTGTAAAAAAAAATTCATATTTTATTTATTACCTAAGAAGGGTTCAGTGAGTGGGCATATGAAACTGGTGGGTTCGGTAGCTCAAAAAAGGTTAAGAACCACTGCTCTAAAATCTATATATATATATATTTTTTTTAGCTTTATATCATATTATAATGTTATTCCCTCATCAAAAAGTCATACCTTGAGTGTTGCTTTGAATCTTTCATGCATGTTTGAGGAATCCTTGAATCTTCCATAGCAAACATTTGCTCTCACAAAATGCCACCTTTTCCACATAGCTTCTTCTCGGAGCTGCAGTCTCCAGCCGAGCTTCAGCCTCACAGAGCACCCATCCCCCATGCCTCCCCCATTCAGCTCCTCTAGACTAGCAGCAGCAGCAATTAGCAAACACATGGTGGAACTGCGTGTCTGCAGAGCTCCTAAGAATGGTTGTAAACGGCATAATGAAGAAACGTTGTTGTGATGACATGCTGACGACGGAGTGTTGGAAGGATCAGGAGCTTCTTAAAGAGACGGGCCCAATTTCAAGGCCTCAAATTACAAAGTCAAGTTTCTTTTAAGTTATGTTTTTTATTTTGATTTATTTTATTTTTATAACAGCTGATGGTAACATAGTTACTTGATAGTGCTACAAAATTTCACTATGTGCCTGGAAAATACATAATACCGTCCCTTTAAAAGACAGTCTGTGAACTTCAGCCCAGTCAGTTTCTGCAAAGAAACCGCCTCAAATGGTTCGAAGGACTATGAGAAGATTCTTCTAGTTGAAAAGGGCCTTTAATAATAAAACAGTTGTCATATTTTGAAATTGAAATTTGGGGTTATAAAATGTGATTAGCAGTAATTTCCCTTTGGGATAAATAAAATATTTTTGAATTTGAATTTGAAATATTGTTCGAGTTGACCTTTTGTTAAAAACAGGCCTTAACATCAAGATAATAGTGTGATTTTAGTTTGAAGTCCTCCACAGACATCACAAGAAGATGAAATTTTAGAGATTATATGATTGACTTTACTTTGTTAGAGAATGTAACCAACATTGATGTTCGAGTATTGTGTGTGTGTGTGTGTGTGTGTGTGTGTGTGTGTGTGTGTGTGTGTGTGTGTGTGTGTGTGTGTGTGTGTGTGTGTGTTACAGAGCTTCCCACAGAGGACAGAGAGAACTGGGAGGCCTTCATTTCTGGGCAGCTCGCTGACACAAACAAAAGAAACACTGTTGACCTGGTGAGTTGCTGGATAAACGCTGTCATGCTCCACATCATCTTGCTGTTCAGAGATTTTACTTCAACCTTGATGTTTACAGTCATAAAGTCATGTATCTAATGAAGCACAGAGCCTTATTTGTTGAATGTTTTTAGGTGAACACCCATCACATCCA
The DNA here is from genome assembly GCA_014839685.1 of Anableps anableps. Lineage (NCBI taxonomy): Eukaryota > Metazoa > Chordata > Actinopteri > Cyprinodontiformes > Anablepidae > Anableps > Anableps anableps. Next base: position 1,690,569 of record CM026073.1, read on the forward strand.
TTCTTCCAGTGATGATGAGGTGGACTTTAAAGATGGTGTCTTTCACCAGGACTCTTCACTTCAACAAGTAAGATACACTCAAATGTGGTCACAATGTGTTGAAATCTTTCACAAACAGTTTAAAGTAATTTAAAACAGTAATAAATGTGTCACTACTAACTTTGCTTTAAATGAACTTATCTGAACATTAGTTCAAACTGAAGGAAACTAAACTTTCACTAAATGTATGAATTTGACCACTTTAGTTGAATGAAGCTGATTTCTGAGAGGAGTTACAGCCAGGGTGGGCCAGTAACAATCCCTGCCTCACACTGCTTCAGGTATTCCTCACAGTGGGTCCTCTTATCTTATTGGCTGGACCAACATCATGGAGATGATCAAAGCTAGACTCCTCGTGGTAATCAGTTTAACATGAGTGACGGCATCATAGTGGGAACGGGGAGTGCTGTGGAAACAAATTTTCACATTTTGTTTCAGAATGAGTTATTGTCAATGAATGCATGCATGTCATTGTTGCTGAAATATTCTCAGATGACGTCCTGTTTTGTTGACAGGCTGTTATTGATATTATGATATTTTAGTAGTACTAGTAAAACTGGTGGTGCTGACACAGGCCTGGGCGTTAAATACAGTCTATCAAGAGTTATATCACATTAGATGTCAACATGACACTTTTTGTTAATTGTTATAAATGGCCATAGAAATCATTCCCTATCTGCATCTAATTCACTTAATGATCCTGAACACGTCACTTCTTGACTTGATCATTACCCGTCCATCCAGAGAACTCAGTCTGTTCAGGCAGCATACTGACAACATCATGCTGCCTCTCACCTAAGAGTAGCCTGACATGAGTGCCCAGAGGCAGGAATAAACAAGCAGGGCTTTTTTTCACCAGGTCCTCCAGGAGGAGGGTGATGTCAGCCTGGTATTAAGGATACAGTTTGGCTGCTAATCTTCCAAAAGGAGAGAAAAGTTAGACTGAGGAGACTGTGGGCTCCAGCACAGTTCAGGCTGACGCTTCCTTAGAGAATACCTTTGTCATGGAGCTGATAAATGAGGGAGCATATGTGGTCTTCAGTTTTATGAAAAAGAAATCCTTAATGGACCAGCGGGACACATTATGAACTTTGTCGTCATTAATGCTGTTGACAAAAGGGGGTGCTGTTTGGTCGATTTCTGCACAGCTCTCCTTTAGGCTGTTTGACGTCATCTCAACCGGTTTTTATAGCTCGGCTCATATCTGTCAGACTCGACCTCATTTTTTTTATTTAGTGCTTTGAACTGTCAGTGGTCCTGCTGCTTGATCAGAGGTCTGTATTTTTCCCAAAATTGTTTTTTGGCTGTTATTCCAAATCCATTCACTCGGCTTTTGTTCTGTTTTCAAGTGAAATAGCTGAAATGAAGCCTGACTATTGTTAAGCTTCTGTTTTGGGCTGATCAAAAGTCAGTTCCGCAGTTGAAGGGGCAGCTGAGAAGTTTGTTTTTGTCCTGCTGTTGAAAGTAGGAATTAAACATAATCCTGGTGATTAAGAAGGGATTTCAACATTAGCATATTAAAAATGTATTGAGATGAAGCCCAAATGGGTCATGTCATCCAGCCTTATGCTAAGATGTTGCTGAGTCTGTGGGTTGTCACTTGCCCATCCCTGTGTGTAATGTCTAACTTAAAACACAAGATGATGCTCTGTGACACGTGAAACCATCTAAACTCTGATTGGCTGAACATGGGAAGCACGTTTTATGGAATTCTAAAGTGTATTATTATTCTAAAGAGTATTACTTGTGTCCCAGTCCATCATGAACTCATTCTGGATGCAGAGAAGCTGCTGAGCTTTCTAGATGTAGAAATGTAAAAGCTTCTGGTTGCATCATGCAGCCTTAAGTCTCAAACATCAAAATCAGATTTTTTTTTTTAAGCTCTATTTGCAAAGAAGTTGTCAAATTCTTGAGATTGTGTTAGTATACAGCCTTCCTGGTGCCTGACTGCGGTCATCAGGAAGTCCCTGCTGCTTGCAGAGTTTAGATGATTTCCAAAGCATCGCATGCATTTTCCAGTTCCTTCACTCAGAATAGCAGCTTCTGTTGGACTCGATGTTGCATTGTGCATGTGCTGTTTTAACCAGAATTGTGATACATTTGTAACATTTTGTACTGCAACTAATGACTAGCTGTGTATAGAGCCAAGACTATATCATTACCGTTGGTCCTGGGTCTTGCCAGGCCTTTTCTGATTATCAGATGCAACAAATGACGTCCAATTTTATTGAGCAGTTCGGCTTCAATGATGAAGAGTTTGCTGACCAGGATGATGTTGTGGAGTAAGTATGCATCCTGCATTAATATTACTGTACATTACTGTGTCTGTGACACAAGAGACGACATAAAGCTGGTGGATTAGGTTGCTTCATGTACTGTTAAGTATTGCATTATTTTTTTTTTTTTTTGGTTTTTTTTTTTTTTTAAACAAATATAAAACACTTTAACTTGTTTTCAGATTAGAAAAGCTGAGGTTGAAAATGTGTCCATTCCTTCTTCCTCTGCTTTCCAGCTGCTACAGTTGCAGCTGTGTTTATGGAAAACTGATCATATCCACCTCAGTTTGTTGTCTTTTGCTGTCTATAGCTTGTTCTTGCTGTGTCAGGGTGAGTTGGTTTGGCTCAATGTAATCCTGTACGGTGGTATAAAAGCTTGTGGGGAGAGCGGGCAGTTGATTGGTGCTTTAGGAACACTTGCTTTTCTTCAGACTGTGAACATCTGCAGCCTGTTTCTGTCTTCTGCTCGGAATAATCAACGGTCCAAGAGTTGGTGGGGTTTTTGGGAAATAAGCAATAAGGATTTGATGAAGTAATCACTAAATGAATATGAATGTGTCAGAAATTGAGTTCAGTTCTTGTGACTTTTTAATGGAAATATTGCTCAACATATTTGCAAGTCCCCAAAAAGTGAGTTCCAGTGGAAGCAAACATCCAGCAGGAAAAAGTCCATGCAGGAATTCTGAGAGCAAACAGTTTGCTGTTTCCTTACAGTGCATGGAGAACCCAACGTTCTTCGGTATTCTTTGAGCAATTAAACATAATGTGCCAATTAATGTTTTTAGACAGACCTTTTGCTGCTGAGAACCAAAGCAGTACACTTGACCTTCTTGCTGTCAGTGTGCCTCTGTGCCCTGAAGCCATGGAAATACGATGGAATTAAGAGCATGTGTTACAGCTAACAAGACAAAGCATCAGTATTTCAGTGAATTTAGTTTCAGACTCATGTTGATTTTTGCACAGTGTTATCTACTGGAACTGCTTTTCACCAAAGCAGTTCCAGTGTTTAACCAGGGCTAGTGAAGCGAGTTCTTTGATAGAGCCATTCATGAACCAGCTCTAGCAAAGAACCCGACTGGTTTTTCACAGCCAACAATCCGACTCAAAGCTATGTCACTGTGTCGCTTTAAACATCTGATCTAATAAATGTTGGATCTTCTTTTCAGTTTAACTCAGAGTCTTTGTGGAGGGCTGCAGAATAGGGAGATGCTTTCATTAAACAAATCACTGGATTTATTTCCTAAACCTGTATGTCCTGATATACCCAGCCTAACATCAGCAGATATTACTGACAACCCAGATCAGCTGATTTCGGATCAGTACCAGCAGCTCTGGAAACCATAGTCACACAGCGCTTCAAGCAGGATTTCTCCAAATAAAAATGGCCATGTTGCTTATAGGCTTCACAGAAAACCTAAATCCTGAAGTTACACATTGAAGATCGGCACAAAGTCTCTATTCTGAGCAGCTCGATCCTCTTCTTAAAGCATCACATCTCTGCTTTTATTGGTACTGTTTTTTGTTTGTTTTTTGTTTTTGTTTTTGTTTTTTGGTTCTGTCCTCAAAAAATCTTTTTTTTTTATCAGGACGTTTTTTTTTAAAAAAAACGTTCTACAGTTTTAAACCAGGAAACTCATGTTTCCTGGAGTTTTATCACTAACTTATTAAATCCCTGCTTCACTTATGAATGTTAGCTATTTTTCTGCCATTACTTGCAGCCTTAATCATCATAATTGTTATTCAGGTCTGCATGTAAAATGATTTTTTTTTTTTTTTTTTGTCTCCCTTCTACTGTTGACTCAGCAGAGGTGCATGTTTCTGTGTGCGCCTGATAAATGATTCTTGGTCATGCTCTTTAGATTGTAGTCCTCAGTAGTAATAGAGTAGTGTAGTAGTAGTAGTAATGATACTGGGAAACTTCACCTTCTACTCAGCAGCTTGGAACCTGCAGTGACTGGACGCTGCAATGTTCAGTTATTTGTGTCTCAGGAAGTTTTGGTTCCGTTGTTATTTTTCTGCATGTGACAGAAATAAGTTTATCCTCATATGCTAAACCTGAACTTTTATGTTTGCACACTTTGCATTGTGTTACCATGGCTATACCTAAAAACTGTAACTTATGTTTTTCTTTATATTGCAGTATTCCCTTTGATAGAATATCAGACATCAACTTTTCCCTGAATACAAATGAAAGTGTAAGTACTTTTGAATATTGATCCTAATTATGTGAAGACCATAATGAGCCTGAGAAGAAAAATGCTTTACTTTGTCTGTGTCTTAGGCAACGTTTACGCTGCAAGTAACTTGATCCGTATGTGACTCATATCTGTCCTTATTTTCTTTGTTTTTCTTTGGATGGTCTGAACAGAAAAAATACGATTTTAATTTTTCGTTAACTTTTTCCTTAAATCAAACCCTGGCCACTTAATTCTACATGGTTCCAACATGAACACATATGTCATTTTTCAAAGCAGCCGCAGCCAGTCCAAACAGAATGAGTTTGGCCTGAAGGAGGCAGAAAACAGCAGATGTGACATAAACAAGCCTGACAGATGGTTGGAATGCTGCTTTATTTAATAACTGCATGTTCACCTTGTTGCATATGTGTGTCAACTTAATAATCTTAGCATTAGCATGCTGCTTCCAGTTACTGGAGTTGGTCTCCTTCCATTTAAGTCTTGCTTCATTACAGCAAACATTATTGATGGTAATTTTACCATAAAATCTTTACTTACTTACTCACTTCAAAAAAATAAAAGCATCACCAGGGGCTGGTACAACATGTAACACAAAAAAATACTCTCAATCCTAAAAACATAAATAGGGCTGAAATAATTAATTGTGATGAATCGATTATTGAAATAATCGTCAGCTAATTTATTGATCGATTAATCGTTAACTGGAGCACACGGGCTCAAAAGAAGGCAATTTGCTGTAAGGACAGTACACTCAGAGCAGTAATTAAGCCAAAACTGTACCAAAAATATAGACATTTTCCATTTAAGATTTTTTTTTTTTTTTTTTTTTAAACAAAACCTTTATTGTCAAACATGTTCTACCCAGAACTCCTCAAGTGGTATAGTTTTAACTTCAGCTGGTTCAAATTCTGTTAAAAAAAAAATCTATTAAACATTTTTGTGTCCAATTATTATTAATTAATTGAAATAAAAATCAACAGATCAGCCCTACACTGTACTGATGTTAGGTGAAGCAGAAAGGCCTGAGCTTTTCACATATTGATGTTAGACTTATTGCTTTAGCTGCAGATGCATCCTACAAATGATCAAGCATTTACTAAAGGAATGCTGTTGTTGCATTATAGGCAATAAAATATTTATTTTCTTATTTATAAAAGGAATTGAATTATTTGTTTATTTGCATCTTTTAATGTATTTCTATGAAAAACCTGCAGAATGTGCTAATTTTTTTAAATCCGATTAATCGATAGAGTAATCAATAACTAAAATAATTGTTAGCTGCAGCCCTAAACTTAAATAAATCATATTAATCTCACACCAGGTTATTTGTATAGCACATTTCAGCAGCAGCGCAGTTCAAAGTGCTTCACATCATAAAAACATCAATCAAGTATACAGCAAATCATCAAAATCATTGAGCAAATGTCAATGCTTCATTAAATGTTAAAAGCCAAGGAATAAAAATGTTGTCTCTAATTGCACAGCCTGAGAATTGAAATAAATCTGTATTTATTTTGTAGAAATGCAGCAGGCAGAGTGTGACGTCATGACAACTACTGTACATATGGGTCATTTCAGGGCTGTAGAGTGATGACACTGGAGTCTGATGGAAATATTGGATAGCAAAAAGTCTTGAGTTGAGCTTCTAGACTTGCTGGTAGTGTTGTGTTGTTTTTTTTAAGTGGCTGAGCCCACAGGAAATGTGTGGCTCAGTTATCTAGTCTTTGAAACGATAATCATGCTGTATCTTGTGTTTGTTCTCCAAAATGAAATCTAAAATTTGATTATTTATTTTTATTTTTATTTTTTTTCATAAATATTTTCAAGTACAGCAGTTTAAAAATGGCAGGTCAGCAACTGTGATCATCATGTAGCCCTGATGCTGTCCTGCTGGTGTTGTCCTGTGAGCATTGCTTTATAAGCACATTTAGCATTTCTAACCTTGAAGCGTGTGTGTCTGTTTCCCCAGGCAAATATAGCCTTGTTTGAGGCCCGCTGTAAGGAGAAAATCCAGCAATTTGAAGATGCTGGTTCAGATGAGGAGGATATCTGGAATGAAAAAGATGTCACCTTTGCTCCGGAGGCACAGAGACGTCCAAGGTGAGCTAGCTAAGGGGAAACACAGCTTCACTTTAAGCGCCAGAGCTATTGCTGGTGAGTTGGTCTGGAAATGGTTTTAGTTGAGCTCCAAAAGTGACAACTGTTTGATAAACAGAAGGAAAGACTGCTTTTACTCTTTGTTTTAGTTATAATGTAACAGCTGAAACATTCATCAGTTCACCTTCAGCTGAACCATGAGGTGATAACCAGCAAACGCACCTTTAAGGCTTTCTGCAGTGCATCTGTGCAGCTCCAGTCGTTTACTGCCTGTTCCTCTGTGTGTGTTCAGGAGTTCAGGCAGCACCGACAGCGAGGAGAGCACAGACTCAGAGGAAGAGGACACAAAGAGAGATCCCTTTGAGCCCTGTAACCCCGCCACTGACGATCGCATGGAGGTCGACACAGGTTGGTGCAGCAGCCTAGCAGTCAGGCTACGTTCACACTGCAGGTCTAGATGCTCGGTTCCGAATTTCTGCTGAAATCCTTTTTTCTCTTTTTGCGTGGTTGTTCATACAACTTATTACATGCTTATTACACAGAGAAGTCTGCAGTCAGACTTCTGTGTGAACGATTTATTACCCCAAAGCGACCTGCATGTGCAGAAGGGAGCTGCCGTCTATGGATGGATTTTAAAGTTATTCAGAGCCAATGGCGTCGTCACCAGATCAGAACAAGACTAAGGGAGCTGATTAAAAAAAAAAAAAAAAAAAAAAAAAAAAAAAAAAAAAAAAAAAAAAAAAGAAAGAAAGCACAGCAACGGCCTACAGTGGAGCATTGACTACAGCTTTTACAGAAAAGTCTGTTCGGATGTGTAGCCATTTTAAATGTCCAAAATAAAACACAACCAAAAACCTTAAATAAAGTGGATTATGATGTCTCTGTGACCAAAATCGCCCTTCAAAAAATGTTAATCGTCAGAATGGAAATTATTGAGCTCATTTGAATTTATCATGCAATTTATTGCAACAGGCAATAAAATTGCAATTACGTCTGGCTTCTTCTAGTGCATGTCTCAGGTCAACGACATAATAGTCAGATAAAATGCAACATGGCTGTTTAGACTGCAGATGCTTTGAAAACCATCAGATTGAGTTCCACATATGGAAGTGGCTCAGATTGGATTTATTCTGGGGTGAAAGATCAGAACTGGGCCGTTCAGACTGCGGTGAAAAAGTCAGATATGGGTCGTATTTGCCTGCTTTGTGAACGTAGCCTAGACACTCATACAGAGGTTAGTTGGCTCTGTTTTCCCTTTGTTGCTCATAGAATGTAAACAGTAACTTATTAAAGTTTGAAACTAGTAGCATTACTTTGTCTTGCACCTTATGAACTTTTATCTGATTGAATCTGTTTTCATTTGAAGCACCAGTGTGGACAGCCAACTTTGATGACGTGCCAATGGACACGGGTACATCAGCAGCTTCCGCCTCCAGCCCCAGCAACCCTGATGCGTCCTCTCCTTTGTCTTCTACCCCAGCAGTTCCTCCAGAGGCAGCATGGAACTCGTCTCCTGCTGCAGCAGCAGCCAACTCGGAGACAGGCTGGGCAGACTTCTCCAGTTTCTCTCCTGTCTGGTATGAAAACCTGACAGCTTTGATCCACATCTCACTGTTGTTGCCTACAAATGTGGAAGGTTTTTTAATAGAAATTTCTGTTTTTCAGTCCCAAAGACCCTCTAAGGTGCAACTCTCCTGTTGCTATGGAAACCAGCATAGAGACCATAGACCCTCTGGGGGTTAATGCACCAATGCGTCCTGATGGTGAGTTGTGTACACAGGCATATTGGTGGAGTTATTGAATATTCTGTACTATTCTTGGTGTCCCATGTGATATTTTGCTATGATATTATAACCAACCGAGCTCATGATGTTTTGTTGCATCTTTCAGAATGTGATGGTTGGTTGGGCGCTGATGGGGCTTCTCCCTCATCCTCTTCATCTAAAGACTGCGGCAGGTCTCCGGCAGCGGAAGAATCGTCCTGTTCAGAGCAGCGGAGCATTACAGAGACGGTCATCAACGGCTCCATGAAAGAAACAGTCAGTCTCACTGTTGATGCCAAGACCGAGACGGCTGTTTTCAAGAGGTTCGCCTACCACATCCACACTGTCTACTATTACATCCTTCTAATAACTAGCTCTGTGTCAGGGAGAACATTTTAAGCCGTAAAGAGTTATTTTAAGTACAAATCTAGCTCACAGCAGCTTAAGGCAACACAGTGGACATTTTCATAGAATGTTGCTGCAGCTTTTAGTGTTCAGATCCCTTTTTCTGGTGGTAGAATCTGAACTGATGGGATATCATGCTATCAAGCCTCTTTAACACACTAGTACTGCTCAGGTGGTGTAGTTACATGTGTTTTTATCATAAAATCCCTCATCATGTTCTTCACTAGAGTAAAGGGGAAATTTATGCACACAGAATTCTATGAAGACATTTCCACTGTTCTTCCCACTTCTTCCTGACAAATGTCATGTTTCTGTCGTCCTTTAAAAGCAGACTCTGCCAACCAATCACCTGAAACAGTTGGATATAATGACTGACAGCTGAAAAGAGGCTTATTATGTAGGAATGGATTGAAGTGTTTGAATTTCTTCCACCATGAACATACCTCCTTTTTCAAATCCATCTAAATTAATAGAGATGTACCGATTAGAGGTTTTGTAAAGGAATTCCTCATCGGTTATGAAACGATGCCCTATGGATATTGATTATATTGATGTGTCTCTAGCTGCGTTTCCATTGACCATGAATCTATGCAAATTGGAATTATGGAAATAAATTTGTTTAATGGAAGCATGGCAATTTTTTAAAAAAAACTCCCATTTTTCGATAAATTTTTGCACTAGGATGAGGTGGTTTTTCAGCCATATCGAAATCAGTGTATTTTGCAAAACTGCAAAATACCCAAACACTTTTTTCACATCACACGAGTCACACCAGATTGTACACAGCGACAACATGCTTAGTAGCAGGCTCTGGCCTCCTTGGATAATGCACAGCTGGCTCCAGATGAGTTTGTCGTTCGAAAGTGTTTCAAAAGTATCGTATCGAGTGTTTCGTTCGAAAGTATCCATAGGGCTTCTGTAAAACCGCCAAATACAATTTCCCAAAAAAACGCAGCAGCCGTTCCCAAGTACAAGGGGCTTGTTGCTCCAGCTCCTGAATGAGACGCTGACGTCTCCTCTGATGGCTGATGATGAGCACTAGTCCCATGGCTGAAGTATAAATATACCTCATGTTTTTACATCCGTCGCTGTCATAATTTTTAATGACCTTTTGTGAGAACAAGCTTATTCACATGTGATTTTAATTGCATTTCTTATTTAATGGAAACACCTTCTGAAATTGCGTTGGTGTGTTTTGTTTTTTTGTTTGTTTTTTTTTTTTTGGGCGGGGGGTTGTGTTTTTTTTTACATTAGCAGAATATCGAAAGTTTTGGGCACATTTGTAATGGAAATGCAGCTACTGACATTTAAAACTATTTTCCAGGCTATTGGAGAGAAGTATCTATGAAGAAATTTTAGCCTGTCTCATTTACTCTATTGAAAGACAGACTATAGCTCTTTATTTTCTTTTTTGCACATTTTAAAACATAGAAGTATGCCATGTCACAAAATGTTCTAGATTTTTCCTCAGAATTCAATCACAGTGAATAACAGCTGTGTCAGCTTAATATTTGAGATGAAAAAGCTTGTAATGTGTTAGACGATTCTTTCATTGAGGCTAAATAACGGCATTCAGTCCATTGTTCCTTCCTGCTGAAATCAAACGGCACCAGGAAGAAAAACCACTTCTGTCTCTGGAAGCTCCCGCTGACATTTTTAAACATCTCACTGCTACTTAAGACAGCTGCGTTGTTTCCCCACAGTAACAATATCCACACTGAAGAGTGGTGTTGGAGCTTCGCTGTGGGGCGTCCACAAATTTCCAGTCAGGGCCAGTCAGATTCTGGTCACCAGCTGATTTCTGGGTGCATCTCTACTAATTAGAAAGTGAATCTGTTTTTCACCCAAACTCTGGTTCTGTGAGCCCTTTTCAACACGTATGAGGGGCAGTTGTTAAGCTTGGTAAAATGCCTTGTTTTCCAGCTGGTAGTCCTCTGTCCCACTGTCCTGTTGATGCTGTCTGATCTGTCTCAGTAAACCACAGTCTAATGTAATTTAATGAACAACACTCACAGTCTGAGCTTCCCCTCTCTCTCTTGCTGTGCGTTGTGGGTGTGGTCTTCAGAGTGTTGAAATCTTATCGGTATGTACAGCCAATCAGAGACGAGCCTGCAGCCGTAATGTAGTCTTGTTGTCACGTCAACCACCAACTTGTCTTTCCCAGTTTTTTTTTTGTTGTTGTTGTTGTTTGTTTGTTTTGCTTTGAACTCTTTTTGTCATGATCTCCATTCTGCATGTGTTTCTACCAAAGCTGTCTAAGTGCACCTTGTTTAGTGAGTTCAGGTTCCTGTTTTTTACTCGGCTTTTCTTTCACCTGGCCAGGCCAGCAGGAGCACCAGATTCAAATGGCACAAGTTTCTGAAATGTCCTCATCCTCTTGCTAGATGGAGCCGTAAATTCCAAATGCTCATATGTTTATGCTTTATTAGTTTTTCCTGTTTTGGTTCTGGCTTCTGCACTGCAGCTAATAAGTCCATCCTGATGCTGTGACTTCATTAGTTAAAAGGTAAATGTGGGCTTGTAGAGCACAAACCCTGATCTGCTGATGCTCAGTCAGTGTCCAAATGTAAAAGCATGGGGGGGGGGCAGTTTTACATCATCTTAAATAAATAGCCATTGCAGAATGTTGGAGTCTGCAGTGAAAAATAAATTTAGGTTTTAGAAATCATTTTTCTGCACATTATTAATGTCTGTTATCAGATATAGAGAGCCAAGCTGATAACCTCCTAACGGTGACTGCAGATATATTCATGTCTGAGAGGAGAATAAAATCATTTTTTAACTTAAAGTAACAGGTTTTCTTTTAGAAATCATGAGCCAGCCCTAAAATATGGACACTTTCTGCTTTAATGTGCAGTTTTCTACTGGATGTTTAGAGAAATGTTTTCACAGCCTGATAGCAGCTTGTTGCTGAAGCTGCCAAGCAGTGATTCTGTTCTGCCTCTAGTGTTGCTTTACATTCGGATGTTTGTTGTTTTGCTTTGATTGAGTCCTCATCAAGGTCTTTGGTGGTTCTCTGAGATAAAGCAAGACTGACGGCTGATCTAATCTGTTTCGGTTTAATCCGTGACTAAAATCGGTCTCCATGCGTGCTGTTTGCTCTGGAGCTTCAAAACTGAACAGAGCATCAAAACCAAACATTTCAAAACAACCGACTTTCTCCATTTGCTGTACATTTGAATGTTTCTAGAGTCTTTCCATTTCCATACATCATCCTTTGTTTTCAGCATGCATCCAGTCTCACATGTCGCTGTGTTCCGTGTGTGTGTGTGTGTGTGTGTGTGTGTGTGTGTGTGTGTGTGTGCTGGAGGCGCGTGGTAGGCGTCCCTCCTTAAGGTGTCTTCCTGTCTGTTTCAGTGATGAAGAGAAGCTGGCTCCTTCAGAGGCGTACTTGGTGGTGGAGCGTGTGGAATCAGCGGGGAACAGCTTAGCTACAGCCGGCTCTCTGAACACAGGGTCAGACACGAGTTCTATAACACACACACACACACACACACACACACACACACACACCCCACTGGCCTTACCAGCTGCAACCACTGCAGCTGTATAAGTCTTCAGCTTTCAGATCCAGTTAACCTAAAATACTCCAGTCTTCTATTCTTGACTAGTAGTGAGACGTCATTAAAATATTTAATTGAGTTAATTAATCGCATTTTAATCAAACTATATATCGACAAAATACGCAATATTTTCAACTCAGAACCCCTTCTTGTTGCTAAACTATTGAGTAAATAGACATATGAGCTCAACAACAAAGATATTTATTGTTTTTAATCTGTTATTTAGGCAAAGTGCTATTCTATCCAGTCATCTTTCCAGTGTTTCAGGAACCCTGATCATTCATGGAGCTTCTTTTGAAATGTGGACTGTGGACGCTGACATCAGCGTTCGGGACGTCTTGCTGCTGCTACGTTTAGCATTGAGATGCCATTTTAGGCTAGAATAGCTTCTCTAATAGGCCAGCTGCTTTTACCACAACTTGAACACAACAATCTTTTCTAGTGTCCCATCAGTTCGGCTTTTGAAGCACAAATTAATGCCCAGTGGGCCGAGAGAAGCAGCTTTGTCGTCCATCGCTCTTGTTTTTGGATGTCGCTTGTGCGTCCGATTTACCAAAAACACAATACAAAGGTTTCGGCTTGGGATGTTTGTATGTAAAAAAGAAAAAAAAAAAGTGTGATTAAGTACCTTGAAATGTTTTAACACGTTAAAATTCATGTAATTAATTAATCAAAATTAATGTGTTAAAGTCCTGGCCCCATGTTTGACATTTGAAGGTTTAGATTTTACTGTAAACTGTTCTATGACAAGTTCATAAATCTGAACTTATCACGGTTTCTGTGGTTAGAGCTTTGTTTCCACATATTTCATGTTGTCTAAACCTGTTGGGCAAAGTAGGCTAGATAAACTCTGAGCTAATTGATGCTAAGGTGAGATAGCCCTCTGCCTGGGCCCGGCTCAGACCTGGAAGGTAAGAAGACCAGCCTCACAAAGAAGGTTCTCAGCTGGCATTGGGATCTGTCCTCAATGATCAGATCATTTTCCCATTTTCAGGGCCTGTAATTCACAGCGGGATTGCGGGTATTGCACAATATAAAATCAGCTCCCGCAAATTTAGTTTTTATGATGCGGGGAATCCCCGCATGCATCGGAGCCATGAACTAAAACGAAGATCACTTCTAGCGCTCTCTGCTCCTCTCTTTAAAGTATGAGCTCCCTCCGCTGTCCCGGTATATCCCTTGCTGGCAAACTAACAGTGGTCGGATTCAACGCTTTTAACTGTTAGGTAATGAAGACATGGAGCGCTGCTCCTTAAAACATAAACTTATCAGCTGAAGGTGCGGAGTGGGGGATAAACAACGGCGCTTGAGGAAGCGCAGATACCAGTGATGTTGGTTCTGACCCAAATCCTCGTTTCATACAGTTGCCGTCAGTGACCTTAACATTTCCCAGCACCCAAACGAAAGAGTCCGGCTCAGGATATATCCGTGGCTTAAACAACAGTAGTGAAACCAGCAGCTCCTTTTGTAAAAACTCGCCGATGCTACAAAATATCAACTTCGCTCTGTGGCTCAGATGTTTCTCATTCAGCTACGGTGAAAAAAAACATGATACAGATTCAGAAATGATAAATTGCCTGCCTAGCATTTTACCAAGTCCCAGGACTGCAACGCCACATTCAGTTAATCATCCATTCATGCACAGATTCACAGGGATGTGACGGTTGAAGCTACCGACATGCAGGGACGTCGGTGTTAAGTATGGAAGACTGATCCTGCCAAATTTGGCAATGACAAATTTTAAAAAATGGCTGGATAAAGTAATTGATGTGGTAAATATTACATCCAAAAAATAAGAACTTTTCAAATTTGTGATATCCAGTGTGACATAAAGTAATATTTATCATTCTCAACAGTATTAATTTAACACTGTCACGATTATTTAATTTCCCTTTTTATTTCCAATCTTGTTTTGTTTTCTTTTTCCAGTTCTTTTCTCATTTTTCCATATTCTCTATTTATTTAGTACGTTTTTTTTTGTTTTTTTTTTCATATTTTTTTATTTACTTTCACTATCCAATCATAAATTTATAGAAGTGCAAATAGTTTAGATGCCAGCTCAGCAAAGACAATGTTGTTACTATTGAGTGACATGCAGCTGAGAAGAATGAGAACAGGAGGGGAAAAAAAAAAAAAAAAAAAAAAGAGTAGAGTCACCGATGCATCGAGGATAACCAGTTGGGAAGAAGATTAACGGAACAGTAATCAGTGTCTTCAACTAAAAGTGAGAATGTGACAAGATCTCTAATTAATCTCACAACTGATACCATTTCTTCCTGAATAGTTTTCCATGTTTACAGATATGTCCCACCTTCAAGCCCTGAGTTGTTCAGTGGAAGAGATGAAGCAGCATAAACCAAAGGGTTAAACAGACAAGAGAGAGCAGCTAAAATGACAACTAGGAAGGTTAAAAAAAAAAAAAAAAAAAAGAATGCAATTCCCCCAAGCTTTATAAATCCCCCCCATGTGAAGCATGTAAGGGGGGAATTCCCCCCCATTTGAAAAAGTGAGTATCAGACTGTGCATTTTACATCCGATTTATCACGTAGGCACAGAGTGACCTGTCAGCTGAGCTATCAGGACATCTGCTGATGCTTCTGTAACATCGGCTACGGCTGAAATCACTTGTATTATCAATATGACCATGGCTGAGAGTGACTGGAGTTTATTTCAGCTCCAAACTCTTGATCAGCTCAGCTGAGTAGCTGAATACATCAGAGACTGAGAGATAATGTGGGATTTAATATAACCTGGGATCAGCACTGCTGCACATTGCTCTTGGTAAATACACATTATGATGTATAAATGTGACTGGACATTGCACATGTAGAGGTTTGGTGCTTTGCAGGAGTCATTTCTAAAGCTTGGACTTTAGTGGGTTCAGTCAACTCCAAAACCAGTCAAAACTACACACCAGAGAAATTCACTTCCAGTGTCTTAATGTCACTGATCAGTAAAGGTCTGACTTGCTGGAGAGTCACTGTTTTAAGTGAGGAGGATTCCAGCAAGAAAAGCTGTTGACTGAAATAATCAGCCCATCTTCAGAGTGTGACGGGTTGCTGCTCTGCAGCTGTTTCCAGAAGCTGCCAGCAGCAGTTCGTCTGAGTCTGGGGTGGCAGTGGCGGCAGCTGAATTCACTGCTGTCTGCTCAGTAATGGTGACCTCCAGAGAAAAGGTTGCAGCCTTCATGGTTTTGCTTCGAAATGGCGTCATGTGTTAGAAAATGGTTCATTAGCTGTTTTCTGTGTCCTCCCCTATAACATGGCTACATATCTGCACTTTCCACATGATTAACATTAACAATGAAGCGGTTGGGGTGAAAAACTATTAACCGTTGTTAAACTGCTGAGAGGTGTGTGCAGAAAGTCAAAGACTTGTTTCCAGGAACTTTCAGTACTATAAAGTACAGAATGTAAATGAATAGGATCAGTGGGGGAAGGCTTCCTAAATCTTCCTTGGGTAAAACAGTGTCATGTTTTTTCCAGGTTAATTTAGGGCATGACCCCTAGAAGCCCCTGAGTGGCACAGCTGCCTAAGAGAGCTAACAGCCAGTGTCGAGAGAGGCCCAGTTAAAGCTCAGACAGGATCCCGCCTCCATAGGAGATGGACACCAGACTCCAATTAGTTTTGATGTTAGAGTTGTTTGAATAATTGCTTTCTGAAAAGCTGTTAGTTTTACTATCTGCTCAGTTCAGTTTCTCTAAACTCAGTTCAGTTCAAAAATAATGTATTAATCCCAAATGGAAATTAAAAATTTGAACTTGTAATGTACAGATTTCTTTAAAGAGTTGTTGTCGATGGCTGTGGGCAGGAAGGATCTCCTGTAGCAGTCTGTATTACAGCAGACTGCAAGGATGCCTCTGGCTACAGACCATGTTCTTTGTTGAATGAAGAATCCTTTTTTGCCCAGTAATCACTAGAGGTTCCAGAGTGGTCCTTAGAACAGAACCAGCGTTCTTTATTGTGTGGTTGATGCATCATAGCGACTGTCCAAAAGGAAAAAAGTATCAGCAAAAATCCTCCCAACTGCACAGCATCCAAAAGCAGAGGGGATAACTGTCCAAAAAGCAATGTTTCAGAATGAAAGAAACAGAACCACTCCAATCTGCCCTCACCTTGGTGGGCACAGTTCTAGAAAGATGTTCCTACAGACATCTCCAATAGGTCAAATACTAAAGGGGTTTTTTTTCTCTTTTCAGCTGCCATCATTTAACTTGACCGTCGGGCGTGCTTCCTGTGGCCACGTTTAGACTGGTCATAGCCTGTCTGGACTGGTGCTGTTTAACACCTCTGATTTCACCTGTGTTTCTCTCGGCAGTGAGAAGTGTCGGCCCCCAGCGGAGCTTCCTAACGGACCTCTAAAAGAAGTGTCCAACATGGAGGAGGCCAAGTAAGACTGACCTCATTATGTCTGATGACTTTAATGTGGTCTGAGTTGGTTTTTAGCTGGACGCCCTCCAGCCACCCGCCTGTGTGTGTTTTCTGACATTTTTGGCCAAGATTATTTACTGTCAGTTTTAACAGTAGTGAGAGATTCAAGTGATAAACCTGAAGAAAAGACCTTTTGAAAACTGTAATTAAAAAAAAAAAAAAAAGATATTTCCGGTGAAGAATAAATTAGGGCACTCCCACATTTATTCCAATTTAAAATCGGTAAGTTTACCACGAGGTGCGCATGGTGAGAATGTCATTACTAGATTGGTTTTCCTGCCTGTTGAAATGAGTGAACACCATGGTGAGACCATGGCAAAGATCTGGCTGAGGCCTTCAGAGAGAAGGTTGTAGCGGCACATTGGTCTGTTAGGGGTTTAGAGGTCTCAAAAGGATTTAAAATCGGCCATTTCTCTGGCAAGAAAATAGTTGCTAGTGAAGCACCCTGGGGGATAAAAAGTAGCCAACTTATCCAAGTCTTTGCCAAGCAAGGTCACCCTAAAAACAGGCGGCAAGATGCTGAAAGAAATCTGTCATTACCCTTAAACATCATCACCTACAGAAGGCTCCTGCTGTGGTTCATATAAAAGGGCTTGCCTTTAGAGTCAGGAAGGAGCTGCACAAGTTTACCTTGTATGGGCAGAAAAACCTTTGCTCTTTAAGAGAAACATAAAGGCCAGACTGAAGCTATCCAGCGAAAGCATAGACCGACACCAGGACCAGACCATGAGGCTGACATTGGTAGGTGGTTCCAAGAAGTCTCTCACCGAAGCTGTTTTAGCCAACTGGGGGGGGGGGGGACACTAGCTATTAGGTGGTAGGGTGTCCTAACTTTTTGCTCAGCTGGAAAACACATTTTATTTCTCTTGTTTTATTGAGTCAAATTTTTTGGTTCACCCTACAATTAAATCTTTTTTCTTTTTGAAAACTAAAAGTGAGAGGAAACAGCCCTGTAATAATGTCATTTGGAAGGAATTGAATATTTAATAGGCTAAAAGTGCTAGCAACGGGCTGAGCTGTCAGTAACCGCCATGTTTTCCTCCTCCTAGGCTGGACAGGAACTCTGTCCCCTCGGAGCAAGCCATAAACGGGCCGGCGTGAGGACCAGGCGTTCTGAAGGCCAGCTTGTTCTCCCAGCAGAGGGTACTGCTCAAAGCTCAACCAATCACATGTCCCAACAGGACCAGCAATACTCCCATTGGCTCATTATTGATGGAAAGGCCGACCAGGTGTACAGAATGATCCAGAAAAAGTAAAATGAGAGATGGACTCAGGCGCATAGAGAATAATTTTTTTTCTGCATTTGTTTATATACCGTTGTTCCTATGAGGTGATGTGCGACTGATATCTTGACACTCAAAATGAAATAGTAATGTTGCTATAGTTAAAGACATGATTGTATGAATAAAATATTTTATGAAAAGAAAATGTTTCCTGAAATGTGCTGAATCCCAGAGGAAACAGAAGAGCCACTGCACAGGATTTTATTTTCTGCAGATGTTTTTAATTATTTTGATGATTCTTTTGTTTTCTAAAGTTAGCAGGAGGGTTGTGTTCTGTTGAAAAAGATGTTTTATTTCAAGGAAGCTGCATTCATGTTAAGAGTTTTTGAAACGTCAGCTAGACACCTGAACAGATTCCGTTTAGTGTGTCATATCCTCAGATAGCCATGTTGGTTAATACACACTTTGAAATCTCAATCCTGCACTTTTCAGATGTTTGTCCTCGTACAACCCGAGCGTCTCATGCGTGGAGTCTTGTTTGCACATTCGTTTTGAACAAATGCTGCTCGTCAGTGTCAACTAGAGCGAAAGGAAGATGTTTAAACGGGGGCGGAGCCAGGGGTGACCAGGGCCACCCTTGCCAAGTGTTCCCATGGGGAGGAAATTTACCAGCAGAGCACGCTCTGGAACAAGCAGTTCCCCTCCAAAGCAGGTGGTGGCAGTAGTGATAATTTAATATACTATATTTATTAGTATAGCCAGGCCTTCAAGAACATATTTTATGTCTTTAGTGAATTATTTTGAAAATACAGATGTTGTGCTCCAGCGTGGCGCTGGCACTGATCATTTGTTGGCCGCCTCTGAGTGACCAACAGTCCCAGCCTGGCTATCTGGATGAAAATATTCTGGCTCCACCCATGTGTTTAAAACAAACTTCGGGTAACTGGAATTAGTTTCCATGCCTGGAGTGTCACTTTGAATATTTCCAGGCAGCCAACATGTTCTGTTCTCTATATATGATAAAAATCATGGTGACCTTATTTCAACCATCTGACCAGCAGTGTGCAGCAACTGCTGGGGAGGGGGCAGTGCTTATTAATCTGTGCTCCACATAGCCTGAGAAAATTTCAGTCTCAATTCAAAAATATTTTATTTATTCCAAAGAGAAATTAAATAATCTCATAACTCATATCATCCAAGTCTTGCTGTGGGTAGGAAGGATCTTTGGTTGCAGTCAGTCTTGCAGTGAATCTGAAGAGGCCTCTGACTGAAGATTTTTGCTGTGTAATAGTCTCATGACTGTCATGACATGCTAACAGCTCAATATTCGTGCAGCAGAGACAATGTTCCACAGTAATATGCCCCGGATGGCTCCATCAGTGGTTGGCAGCTCTGATAATCCACCTCATTTCTGTTTGCTGCCCCTCTTTAAATCTCTGTCGGGGATGTGATCCTGGCTCATTATGATGGTTTGAACCTCTTCCTCTCTCTGCTCGGCATCCATGAAGCCTTCTTTTCAACTCATCTGGGATTTGGGGTCAGATTTCAGGTACTTGAACTTTTGAAATGCTAGTCGGCTGCTCCCAGTGGTTAAAACCAGTACCTTGTTGCCATGGTTACGCACAACTGTCCAAAAATAAAGTATGATCAAAGATCCCTCCTGTTGCACAGCATCCAAAGCCAGATGGAATAATTTCCCAAACAAGCAACACCTCGACCAAAAGCATGAACAAAACCCTACAAAACGAACAAACCTAGCAGAGCTGCTCCAACGTGCTGCCGCCACGAGCGCCGCTGTTTTAGAGGAACCCCCAGCACTTCGTTTATCTCCACATTGACTTTTTAGCTCTGAGAGTTATATTGGAAATTTTCTTGTGCTTTAAAACCAGTATACATTGATGCCACTAACCTATACCGTACCTAACTGGGATATTGTTCTTGGAAGCTTGACCAAAAGTATTATGTTGATTTACCAGATAAATGAAACAACTCTCTGTTAAAACCAGGCATTTATGAATTTAGACAAATATTCTTACTGCTTCCTTTCCTCTTGATATTTCTGACCACTTCTCTTTGAAGCCCATCCATCACTTAGCCCCTTGCCCTTGCAGACTGGCAGCGGGGCTGATGGAGACCCCTAGGGGTTTCCTTAGAAACCTTTTAAAGTAGTTTAAAAAGTTTGTAAGGAAACCCAGCTGAGCATCGGGTCATTGAGCTGCAGCGTTCACACCTCCTTGATGAGCATGTAGGGACAGCAGACAACCGCTTACATTGTGTCGTCGACTTTACAGCAATCCCTCATGCCGAGCATGCACGTAGTGACGGTGGAAAGGAAAAACTCCTCTTTAACAGGAAGAAACCCCCAGCAGAACCAGAACCTGGCTCAGTACAAGCGGCCGTCTGCCACGGCCGACTGGGGGTTTGAGAAGCAGAAACACAAAAAAGAAAGAAGAACTGATATAGAAGGACTTTCTATGTTAATGAAAAGTTAAAAAAAACAATAGCAAGAGAGGAACAATGTTTAGTTAATGGCAGCATCATCTCAGCTGAAGGCATCACAGCCAAACAGGACGCCAGACCAGGTGTAGCTTCTATGGACAGAACAACACCAGGAGAAAACAAAGTTAGCAGTTGAAATGACAGCAAATAATGCAAATTACAGAGTAGTAGTAGAAGAAGAAAAGGAGGAAAAGTGGTCAGTTTGTCCTCTAGCAGCTTAAGCCTATGGTAGCATAACTGCAGAGATGGCTCAGAATAACCTAATCAGTGGTCACAAACTCCAGTCCTCCACTTTTAGATGTCTCTGCTTCAGCAAACCTGGCTCCAGTGTTGGCTCATGAGCAGAGCTCTGTGGAGCTTAACTGCATGCCAGTGAGGCAGTTTCATCGTTTAATTCAAGTGTGTAGACCAAAGGACACATCTGAAAGTTTGAGGACTCTGGCGATCGAGAATTGCAGTTTGAGACCACTGCCTTAGAGTGAGGCATGAGAGAGGCAGAGCCAGGGAGAACAGTCTTTCCAGACCGTATTCCCCCCACTGGACTGGGCCGTACATTTTATCTCCCCTGCTCCCCCACGTCGAGAGGAGCCAGTTGAGGAGGCTCGGGCATCTGATCAGGATGGCTCCTGGACGCCTCCCTGGTGAGGTGTTCTCGGCACGTCCCACTGGGAGGAGACCCAGAGGAAGACCTAGAAGCACGCTAGAGGGACGATGTTTCTCGGCTGGCCTGGGAGCGCCTTGGGATTCTCCCGGAGGAGCTGGGCCAAGTGGCTGGGGAGAGGGAAGTCTGGGCCTCCCTGCTTAGACCGCTGCCTCCACCACCCGACCCCGGATAAGTGGAACAAAATGGATGGACTGATGGATAACAGATTTTTAATATTGAATTTGAATTAATTTAAGGGAAATGGTTCAACACGAGTACATCAAATAGTCATGAAAATATGCCATATTTAGCCACAAGGCCTATTTTTCATCTGTAGTCCCATGGCAGGTTGATGGTGAAAATAAAAAAACAAATCACACACGCTGACAATGAGAAGATATATCATTTACAAGAAATTACAAAAATGAGTTAGTATTAAAAGAAGTTGGCAATTATATATATATATATATATATATATATATATATATATATATATATATATATATATATATATATATATATATAAACCATCACAACCATAAAGACAAATACAAAACAATTGATAGTTCAGGGATGTAAATTTAAACAGAAATGCAATTTTGATTGTTAAAGCCACTGTTTAAATGGTCTTCTAACTACATATCAAAATATTATCTATCTATCTATATAGATAGATAGATAGATATATGTGTCAAAAGCTCAAATAATACCTGAACTATGACCCCAAATCCCTGAGGAGTTGAAAAGACGACTTCATGGATGCAAACCAGAACCAAAGAGCAGAGAAAGGAGGAAGTTCAAATCATCTCTTCCATCCATCATAACAGGCAATAATCATCTCCCCGACTCCGTTTCTCTGTCCAGCTTTCTAACCATACGACTAGACAGATTTAAAGAGGAGCAGCAAAAGTAAATTAGGTGGATTAGCAGAACTTGCCAACAACTGATGGTGTCATGTAATACATATTACTGTGGAATATCATCTCTGCTGCTTGGATATTAAGTTATCAGCATGTCATGCTGATAACTTAATATCCAAGCTGTCATGCTGACAGCTTGGATATTAAGCTTGGATATGGCTGTATGACAGCCATTAGACTGTCATACAGCAAAAATCTTCAGTCAGATGTCTCTTCAGATACATCATCATAAGATTGACCGCTACTGGAAACCCTTCCTACCCACAGCGTCTCCACGCACAACGAGTCTTTGCAGATACTTGGATGATGTGAGTTACATTTAATTTCTCTTTGGAATAAATAAAATATTTTTCAATTTAAACATTTTTTTCTGGGGGCTGGTTTTTCCCCAAGACATTTGTATGTTAACTTATTGTTCAAACTCCTAAAACCATTTGGTATAGAAGGTTGTCATCATGAAAGATATTTCGTTTTTTGAAAAATACTGGACTCATTAAGAGAATTGCGGGTTAAGGGGAATGAAATGGCAGACAGACATGGCTAAGGAGAGCACCAATCGGGTGTTGGTTGATATTAATGTTAGGTTTACCGTAAAAGAAAAAAAGGGTACAATGAAACAAAAAATGAAAGAGAGGTGGCAAAAGTTATGGGAGAAAGAAAGGAAAGGACGATGGTTTTATAAAATCCAAAGGAAAACTGGAGAAATGAGAAGAACAGGAGAGAAGAAACAATTATTTCACGACTCAGAATTGGGCACACTGAACTGAACAACACGTTATTTTTAATAAAGAAACATCAGACAGGGAAATGTGAGTGTGGGGAAGATGAGATGATAGAACATGTTATTTTCCATCATAGGAATTATCAGGTTCAGAGAAATAAGTTAGTTAAGAATCTCAGTAATATGAACATGAAATTGGATACCGCTGATTTACTGCAGAAACATTCAGGAAGCAGATGATATCAGGTTATATATACATATACATACATACATACATATATATATATATATATATATATATATATATATATATATATATATATATATATATATATATATATATATATATGGAGGAACCATCATGGGAGGATAAGCCCCTACATGGGATGTACCACCGACAAATAACTGAAGTGGCTGATATCAGGAAATCCTACCAATGGCTGGAAAAAGCTGGACTCAAGGACAGCACAGAGGCACTCATCCTGGCTGCACAGGAACAGGCTCTAAACACCAGAGCAATAGAGGCTCAGATCTACCACACCAGACAAGATCCAAGGTGTAGATTGTGCAAGGAGGCCCCTGAGACAGTCCAACACATAACAGCAGGGTGCAAGATGCTGGCAGGGAAAGCGTACATGGAACGTCATAACCAAGTGGCGGGCATAGTGTACAGAAACATCTGTGCAGGATATGGACTGGAAGCCCCGAGATCAAAGTGGGGCACACCCCCATAGGTGGTGGAGAATGACCGAGCTAAGATCCTGTGGGACTTCCAGATCCAGACAGACAAAATGGTAATGGCGAACCAACCGGACATCGTGGTGGTGGATAAACAACAGAGGAAAGCCGTTGTGGTGGATGTAGCAATACCAAGCGATTGCAACATCAGGAAAAAGGAACACGAGAAACTGGAGAAATACCAGGGCCTCAGAGAGGAACTGGAGAAGGCCTGGAAGGTGAAGACCACAGTGGTGCCTGTGGTCATCGGGGCCCTCGGGGCAGTCACCCCCAAGCTGGAGCAGTGGCTAAAACAGATCCCAGGAACAACGTCAGACATCTCAGTCCAGAAATGCGCAGTTCTCGGCACAGCCAAGATACTACGCAGAACCCTCAAGCTCCCAGGCCTCTGGTAGAGGACCCGAGCTCAGAGGTTGAGAAAGACCACCCGTGGAGGGTGAGAAGGGAATTATTATATATATATATATATATATATATATATATATATATATATATATATATATATATATATATATATATATATATATACATGTGTGTGTGTGTGTGTGTGTGTATTATGTATGTATGTATGTATGTATGTATGTATGTGTCGTTTGTCATGTAGTGCACACTCCTTACCAGTTGGTGGCGGTAATGCTTCCTTCAGTTGTTTGCCAACCGCCAATTTAAAAAAAAAAAAAAAAAAAAAGGGAGGGAGAAGAAGTGATGAGAAGTAAAATCCAAGGGATGGCACTGCTGCAACATTGAAGGATGGAAGATGCTGTTAAAAACTAAAGAAGAAGAAGGTTGTCATAACGACTGCTCAGGGGAAAGTGAAATAACGTTTAAACTGGAGGTTGAACTCTTATTTTGTAAAACAGGGGCGGGTTTTGTAGCGCTACTGTTGCGTCACGATTTACGCTAATTTGTGGGTAATAACACGTCTTTTCGTCATATTCTCATATGCATTAATACCAATGTGAAACATGCAAAATAGGTACAGTGAGATAGATTTTGCCAAGCAGATACTCGGGTGGAATTTAGTACCGAGGACAAATGGCACCTTTCGAGGCAACGACACATCTTTGAGCGACTTCTCAGGTAAGCTAACGCATGCTAGCTAGCCAGCTAGCCGCCATGGCAATGTTTACGTGTTATACCTCGCATACGTTTCTGATTTCAACGATAACACGCCCGGCGTTGAGATCTATTCAATACTTTATCAAAGACGTGTAGAAGAGCTAGAAGCTAAATGCTGGTTCATGGACGCTAGCATTGTTTGTGTGCTTGGTGATGCTAGCTAACTTTCTGTTTCCAGTAAACTTGTGTTGACTTGCTAGCTCCACAGAAGCTGCTTCCAGGGCCGCTGGTTCTCGCCACGTTAGTGCCCTGCGCCCCCATCCCAAAATCAGTGAGGTCGAGGTTGAATTATGCAGACGAGCAGTTGTAGCTTTAATTTGTCCTGTATGAAAATTTAACAAATAATCACGGCAGTAGTCTGTGTTACCTGAGTAACCTATATTTAATCTAATTTATTAACCAATTTTTTTTTTTTTTACCATAATAGAAAGTTGTAAGATTGTTTTTAATAATATATTCTCTTTGTTTTCTAAAGTGATTTTTGTCAAATATGTGGGAAAACTTCCATCTGGAAGCTATAATTAACGTTGTCTTCTTTCACCATGGAGGTTTAGTGTCTACAACAGAGCTGGAACATAATAATACATCCTCTAAGTACAGATAACCTGACAAAGATGAGGAAGATGTTCTGACCAGACAACATTTAGAGCAACTCTGTTCCTCACCAGCAGGAAAGACAGTCCAGTAATTTAATCTTCTAAAGAATATTTAAATGACAGTATAACCCACCTGCTTATGTTATTTAGCTCATCTGTAACTTCATGAACAGGTTAACATTCACTCTCAGACACTCTGCTAATTCAGTTCAGCATTCCCTTACTTTCTACGTTTGACCAGCTGATTGAGGCACACTGATCCACAGCAGTGGGAGGTTCGTCAGAATGAGGAAGGACAGGGGGCCAGGATGTTTGTTCATATAGATATTTATCATAGTCAGCAGTTGGCTCCCGAGGTAACCACCTGTGTGGCCTATGCCAAGAGCTGGTCCTGCTGCAGGCAGGGAGACGCTGGAGAGCAAGCTCCAGCAGAACGGTAGCAGAGATGCGTGTCCAGGGATGAAGAAGAGCACAGGCCTCAAGCAGGAGGAGGATCAGATAGAAGCAATGAACAGTTCAGGACCAAGTTCAGCATCCTCCTCTCCTGTCCTGCCCCCAACCATTGGCCCTCAGCTGCCCCCCGCACATACACACCTGTCTGTCTGTCTGTCTCTAGAAGTCAGGTGAAGAAGGTGTCTTTGTTTTGTAAAGTGCCATGAGACAATATTTGTAGTAAATTTGTGTTATATCAATAAACGGGATTGATTTGAGCTCACAAATGCATTTATTGTTAGAAATGTAGCACCATTTGAAGGACAATCGGCAGGTTTCTGACAGTAAATGGCAGGAAACACTGTTGTAACAAAAAAATATATCGCTCCATACTTATCGCTCCAAAGCGAACCAAAAAGCCAGTATTGGCTCAGCGATGTGCCCAGTTTGAGTCTAAAGTCACTGAGATAAATGTGGGCGTGTTGCTTGTCCCTGTAGAGATGTGGTACGGTGTGTTCCTGTGGGCGGCCGTGTCCTCCGTCATCTTCCACCTGCCTGCAGCCTTGATCTCCCTCACCACACTGCGGCAGCATAAGGTCGCCAGGTTCACGCCCATCGCCATCCTCCTCATGGGGATTCTGGGACCAGTTTGTGGGGGAGTTCTCACCAGTAAGCTTTGCATCTGTGTGTGTGTGTGTGTGTTTGGACTTGTCTTATGATGTCTAGATTGTTTCATTTTGTGTAGGTAGAAAATCTTTCCAGTATTATTTTCACTGAAGCTGGTTCTTGTTGCTTTGTTTCAGTTTTCCAGGACAGTGACTCATTAATGAGAAATCCCTGCAGTATATTCCTCCATCATCATCCGTTCCACATTTTTCTCTTACCAGGCTAAAGGAAGTCATGAAGCTGTTCTTGTCTTCCTCAGGTGCAGCCATAGCCGGGGTGTACAAAGCAGCAGGGAAGAGGATGATGTCCTTTGAAGCGTTTGTTTTTGGTGTGGGACAGTCATTCTGTGTGGTCCTCATCTCCTTCCTCAGGATACTCGCCACCCTTTAGCAGAGTTGGTCTGTCCTCTTGCTCCCGTTGCTGCTGGTTGGGTTTCCCAGCAGAAACTCAGCTGGATGTGGTCCAGAGCTGGACAGCTGTTAAAGCCAAGGACCAAAACAAATGCAGCTTCAGCTATGATGTCATTTTGTTGTAATCTTAACAGGTCACACTTTTCTGAACCCTCAAAAGGAGGAAGGAGTGTGTGTGAGCTTAAAGTACGCACCATGTCTAACTTAACTTTATGCCTCGCTGTTTTATCATTAGTGTGTATTATAAAGGACAACAAAATGCTGTGTGTGGATCAGCAGCAGCAGTGGGCTCAGTTTATTCCAAAGTGAAAGGAAAACTGCAGAGGGTCGCTGAAAACATTTTTAGTTCTCTATGCAGGATGTGTAAGCTGCAGTTTTGTTGCCAGGGGTTACAGCTTTG
Organism: Anableps anableps; assembly: GCA_014839685.1. NCBI lineage: Eukaryota > Metazoa > Chordata > Actinopteri > Cyprinodontiformes > Anablepidae > Anableps > Anableps anableps. Next base: position 1,717,708 of record CM026073.1, read on the forward strand.
CAGTAGTATGACACTTATCTTCCCTCAGGGTGTGTGTGTGGGGGGTAAAACATGAACCAGACTGACAGGCTGCTGCACTGCTGCGGTCAGTTAAAAGACTTGCTTTATCTCTCGAGGCCTTATCGTGTGTTTTCCAGTCTGTTTGGTGTCTGCAGCTGTCTCACTTTAAAGCTTCAGTGTGCAGCAGGTTGCATGGCTACTCTTCCTCCCAGTTTGCTGTGTAAGATGACTTTGAACAATAAACCCTGGCCATTTAGATGACCTTTAACCCTAGACACCCGAGTTCTCCATCAGTAACCTGACAGCCAGATGTGACCAGAGGTCTGGACTATGAAGCATGATTGTTGTCTTATCAAGTAATGTTCAGATTCAGTTTGAAATGTTTCCACACTACCAAGCTGGTTCACATGGGAACTGGGTTTATTACCATGGTAACCTCTACTAGATGTCAGCAGAACTGATACTGACTGATGAGAAACACAGGATTTCACCAGGGCTGCACTGCTCAGAGTTTGATCTGTTTGCTTTGTGAAGCTTTGACCTGCTGGTCCTGACTTTTATCTGATTCAGGTCTCTGCTCTCTCTCACCGTCTCACAGCCCAACACCTTTTGTTCTTCTCTGACTTCATTTCAACACCTGACAGATGGTGAAATGACTAACTTAGTTGTGTTCATTCAGTAACAGTGTCCACACTAAAGCAGCGCTGCATTCACCAATAAAAACACTGCAGATCTGCTGATTCCAGTCACCAGCTGGTTCGTGGTGCATTTCTGTTCAGTGCAACCCGATGTGATCTGTGGCTGGGCGATAAATCAGATTTCTCAAGGGTTCCAATTTTCTGTTGTTAAAGACTTTATTTTTGGAAAATCTGGATTTTTTTTTTTTTTTTTTTTTTGTCACCAATTCATTCCTTGGGTTTCCAGGGTTACGGTAGCTCTGGGGCTGATAACCCTGGGGCTATTAACCCTGGGGCTATTAACCCTGGGGCTGATAACCCTGGGGCTATTAACCCTGGGGCTGATAACCCTGGGGCTGATAACCCTGGGGCTATTAACCCTGGGGCTGATAACCCTGGGGCTGATAACCCTGGGGCTATTAACCCTGGGGCTGATAACCCTGGGGCTGATAACCCTGGGGCTATTAACCCTGGGGCTGATAACCCTGGGGCTATTAACCCTGGGGCTATTAACCCTGGGGCTGATAACCCTGGGGCTATTAACCCTGGGGCTATTAACCCTGGGGCTATTAACCCTGGGGCTATTAACACTGGGGCTGATAACCCTGGGGCTGATAACCCTGGGGCTGATAACCCTGGGGCTATTAACCCTGGGGCTATTAACACTGGGGCTGATAACCCTGGGGCTGATAACCCTGGGGCTATTAACCCTGGGGCTGATAACCCTGGGGCTATTAACCCTGGGGCTGATAACCCTGGGGCTGATAACCCTGGGGCTATTAACCCTGGGGCTGATAACCCTGGGGCTATTAACCCTGGGGCTGATAACCCTGGGGCTATTAACCCTGGGGCTGATAACCCTGGGTCTGATAACCCTGGGGCTGATAACCCTGGGGCTGATAACCCTGGGGCTATTAACACTGGGGCTATTAACCCTGGGGCTGATAACCCTGGGGCTATTAACCCTGGGGCTGATAACCCTGGGGCTATTAACCCTGGGGCTGATAACCCTGGGGCTATTAACCCTGGGGCTGATAACCCTGGGGCTATTAACCCTGGGGCTGATAACCCTGGGGCTATTAACCCTGGGGCTGATAACCCTGGGGCTGATAACCCTGGGGCTATTAACCCTGGGTTGTCAGACCCTGTCTCATACTGCTGGCCTCAGATCACACACACTGCTCCCCATACTGGTCTTACTGGTCTCTTGGGTCGCTCTTCTGTTCTTCATGTCAATATTTTTCCATCTGTTGGAGTGTTTTCTCATTTTTCTTCCATTTAAACAAATGAGATTTCTGCAGACCATGTTTTGGCTGGTTTTAGGAGGTTAACTGGTGTTGGATGATCTGGGAGGGAGATTAGTTTTATTTTTCCTTTTTCTTTTACTAGCAAAGATTTTAATATTATATTATTATATTTGACTGTCAATGAACTTTTTTTTGTAAATGGTTAAAATTTATTGTACATTTTCAGGTTTTCTGACAAAGATCTAAATGGCTCTATTTTTCTGCAGATTCTATTTTTCTGTGTATATTTTTGCTTAATAGAAGTATTTTTTGCCTTTCATTAAATCCACCGTGTCTGTAACTGCTGTTATGTTGCTTTTTGATAATTGTGTATCAAAGTAAATTAACAATTGAACAAAGGTTTATTCTGTATTTGTTAGAAAAAATGTTTGCAATCAATTTTTTTTGTTCTGATTTATAGAAATCTGCTTTTATTCAAAAGTTACTGTCTCTATCAGTGAATAAAGTGCTTGTTTTGAGACATCTTTTATAAAAATATATATTCTGGTTATTAGAATGCTTCATGATAATTAAATGGTGGCAACTGGAAACTTGACTTTCTGCAGAACCGCACCGACTGAAGTGCTGTCACGCATTTTCTGACGTTCCTCCGGTTGACCCCTGAAGCGGCGCTCCACAGTCGCCCGTCTCCGGATCCACACCTGACATGTGGGCGATTCTATAGTTGCAGATATATTTGATGTCCAGAGTCATTTTCGGTCTGGTATATTAAAATGTTCTAATTTTTTTTAAATTTTGGTGATTTCTTACTAATTTTTATTGATCGTAATGTTTAACAAGTCAAAACACTTAAATAGCTACATTTAAAATTCTTTAATTTTAGTTGAAAAAGCATAACTTCTTATTGTCCGAGTTGGGTACTGCTTTTTTTCCACAACATGACAGATGATGCAAAAACATGGTTTTCATGATTTCTCTTCTGGTAACTTGTCATTTCTATCGTTTTCTAACCTGCCTAATTTGTCAATTTAATTACAGTATCACATTAAATTAATTTAAAATACCCTTTAAAAAACAAACAAACAAAACAACAACATGTCTGAGAATCTTTGCTCAGCTCTGTTACCATATGGTTTGTTCCCTATGTAGCTAATGTTTGGCAATTAACGATTCATATCAAAGTTTAATATCTTTTTAGTAGACTATCTTAAAGATTTTTAAAGAAATGTAAAGGTTTTTTTCTTCATTTTTTTAAAATCCCAGATGTATCACTAATTATAGAATCACCCACATGTAACTCAGAATTATAAAAGCCAGCCATCCTGCTGGGAAAGCCTCAGCTCTTCACAGATTTATAAATGTATATAAAAATTATTTTTCACCATGACCAGTGATTCTCCCACACAGTTGGGCCTGGTCCACACGTAGCTGGATGTCTGGGAAAACGAATACATTTTTATGCGTTTTGCCTTTTCATCCACATGACAACTCTGTTTAATATCACTAAAACGATTAAGAAAACTCCGACCAGCAACTTCGTACCTGTTTGCGTGTGTACAGCGAAGATTTAATTCGGTTCAAGTAACTTTATTTGTCCCTTAGGAGCAATTTAGGATCTCGCGGATTACAATCTACACATAATGCACCAGTATATCCACATGCTTGCTTTGACATGATTCCCAATCGACAGCGTTTTATGTTTTATTAACTATGTTCTAATGTACCATTTAGAAGTAGTTCAGCCTATATAACTGTCCACAAATGACTCTCCAAATGACTACCATTGTTAATTCCTAACAGGCCCTGAATCTCCTTCTGTCAGTTTGTGATAAGAAACTTCGCTCCCACTCAGTAACAAAGATGGTACAGTGTTCAAATTTTACATGAACCAACAGCCCACAAACAATGGTAAAAAAAAAAGTCAAAATAAACCAGTTCAAGACATTTGGCTCAGTTTATACACAAAACTCAGTAATCAGCGAGCGAACAATACAGATTTTTTTTATTAAGACACATAAGGGATTTGTGGGCGTCGTCCTGCACCAAATTAACAAGAACACCTGGCAGAGGCCGAGATGTTGGCGCTCCTGCTCCTCCGCCGTCCTGGCGGCGGCTCTGCTGCAGAGGATCGGACACAGCGCCGCACGCGTCCCTGTGGACACAAGAAAGGGTGGGAATGAGTGAGACTGGAACAGATTCTTTGGGTTCCAGAAACCATATGCACAGCTGACAACATCAGCATCTGCTTTGCAACTCCAGCCTCCATGGCCAGATGCTCCATCTCCATCGCCAGGAGCGACCAGCGTTATGAAGACGAAGCTGTGGGTCACTGGAAACTATTTTTTGGACAATTAGAAGATCATTGGAGAACAATTAGCAGCATCAGTCAAGGACTGTCAGGAAATCTTTTGACCACTTATCGCCTGTAAATATTTTGAAGAATGGACTTTCTAAATTATTAATTTAATTAGAAGAATTTTTGAGTTTGTAAATATGTTATATTTTTGAAATTCTGGAATATTTGGAAAATCTGTTTTTGTTCATTTTCACATCCATATTTAAATTTTGTTGTTTACTGTACACAGTTTAAACATTTTTTAATTTGCTTCTTTTTATTTTACTAAAAGATTTTTAAAAAGTCCTAACAGGAAGTCATGGTTGTGTTTTTCGTCCTGTCCAGCAGTGCAGCACTCCGAAGTTTTGTCTGAGTGTCAAGGTAAGGCCCAACACATTTACTTTCACCAGTGGAGCATTACGGCTTTTGCCATGATGTTCCCCTTCATATATACAGTGGCTTGTAAAAGTATTCCTACCCCTTGAACTTTTCCATGTTTTGTCACATTAAAACCACAAACATAAATATATTTTAATGGAATTTTATGTGAAAGTCCAACACAAAGTGGGATATAATGGTGAAGCTGAAAGAAAATTCTACATGATTCAAAACATTTTTTTACAAATCAAAAACTGAAAGATGCGGTGTGCAAAAGTGTTCAGCCCCCCTGAGTGAATACTTTCTGCTGCAGTTCCAGCTGCCAGTCTTTCAGGGTCCGTCTCCAGCAGCTTTGCACGTCTAGTGTCTGGAATTTCTGCCTCCTCCTTCTTTGCAAAACAGCTCAAGCTCAGTCAGATTAGATGGAGAGCGTTTGTGAACAGCAGTTTTCAGATCTCGCCACAGATTCTCCACTGGGTTTAGGTCTGGACTTTGACTGGGCCATTCTAACACATGACTATGTGCTGTTTTAAACCGTTCCACTGCAGCCCTGGCTGTATGTTTAGGGCGGTCGTCCTGCTGGAAGGTGAAGCTCCGCCCCAGTCTCAAGGCTTCTGCAGACTCCAGCAGGTTTTCTTCCCAGATTGCCCTGGATTTGGCTCCATCCATCTTCCCTGTCCCTGCCCCCAGAGCATGATGCTGCCACCACCAGTAGGGATGGTGTGTTCAGAGTGATGTGCAGTGTTAGTGCTCCGCCACACACAGCGCTTTGCATTCTGGCCAAAAAGTTCCATTTTGCTCTCGTCTGACCAAAGCGGCTTCTTCCACGTGTTTGCTGCGTCCCCAACACGGCTTCTGGCAAACCGCAAACGGGACTTCTGATGGTTTTCTTTTAACAGTGGCTTTCTTCTTGCCACTCTTCCATAAAGAGCACATCTGTGCAGAGCACGACTGATAGCTGTGCTGTGGACAGGTTCCCCCACCTGAGCTGTGGATCTCTGCGTCTGGGCCAGAGTCACCACGGGCCTCTTGGCTGCGTCTCTGATCAGCGCTGTCCTTGTTGGGCCTGGAAGTCGAGGTGGGCGGCCTCGTCTGGGTACGGTTACGGGTGGGCCGTACTCTTTCCATTTCCTGATGATGGATTGAGCGGCGCTCCGTGAGATGTTCAAAGCTTGGGAAATCTTTTTCTAGCCTCAGCCTGCTTTAAACTTCTCCACAACTTCATCCCCGACCTGTCTGCTGTGCTAATATTGCTGTTTTGGCCAATAACCGTTATTTACTGATATCATTTAGAGTATATATATATATTCCTTACACTGTTGACACTGTGTAAAAGCGACCACACTGCCTTCATTCTCTGCTTCAGTTAAACACCCCATTAACCTGTGCTGCATCACACTTCCACGTTTTTCAAATGAGAAATTTTCAATGTGCCTGTGTTGGCAAATGGAAATTTTAATGATGTGTCATGGTTGGTTGAAAAAGCTGGGAGGGGGCATTGAATGTTTTTTGCCCAGGGCACCAAACAGGCTTGGACCACCCCTGTGTCCCCACCATTATTCACAGTTGGTTTTCATGATTCTACAACAAACACATGACGGGTTTAGCAGATGCTTGGAGCAAAACATAACAATACTCACTTGAAGTCATCTTTGCACTAAAAACGCCCTCTGTTTTTCAAAATGTTCAAATTTAGCTGTCTTTACTAAAAAAAAATGTATTTGTATATTGCTTCTCGTTAAACTATGACAGTATACATTTTTGACCTTATACATCATCCCATCATCATATTACTGTGATTCTGGGTTATGAACTCCTTCATCATCTTCAGGTTTGGGGTCAAAACAATTGTTTGGAACTGTTCAATATTTCCTCCACCTTGACAAAACCCAGTTCCATCTGGATCATGATGCTACTACCGCCGTGTTTTACTGCGGGTATGGTGTTCTTTTGGTGGTTGCTTTGTTGTTGTTGTTTTGTAATTTGTCAAACATACATTTTGAATTTTTTTAATTTTTTTATGGTTGGAATTTTCCTGGAGCTTCTTCGGTGTAGATAGGTGGGAACATTTTTCAGCTGATTTGTACAAGATGATGATGATAGAAAAGTTTGGAGGTGCTTTATCATGGCCAGTTGTTTACATAAAAAAACCAGGAAATCTGGAAGAGGTGTGTGCACATTCAAGCTTCCACTGACTGTTTTCTTTAAACAGTGTTTTAGCTGCTTTCCTGTGCTGTGTTGTCTGTTGTGAACTACATGAGCAGAAAACAAGATGGACTCCAGTCCAGATCAAAGAGCTGAAACCAGAGCAAGACAGAAGATTCCAGATGGAGTTACATTTAGAAGTCACCACTGAGGCCAAAGCTTCTGCAACCAGATATGAGCCAAAGGGCCAAGACTCATCAGCAGCGGCTTTCATTACACGTTCACATTAAGTAGTCCTCTGCTGCCACCCTCAGGACTGATGCGGTAACAGCAGGCACACAGGCCGCTCACGGATACGTGTCGAAGAAAAGCTAATAAAGGTCTTTCCATCTTCCTTTAGAAGCGACACAATTCATCACTGCATGCGTCCGAAATAAAAATATTTACGACAAGAATACTCAGAACAAAAATACCTGAAATGTTGAAATCAGTGCTTTATTAGCAAAGTTCAGCCAGCATGTGTTTTTCCCCACCAGTTAATTATTACAACTTTATTGGAACAACGTCCATTCTGAAACCAGTATAGCTGAGTGAGCAGACACGGGAAGTAGTGCTAACATGTGTTCCCTTCCTTCTCTGTGGGCCACGTGGGTTTGGGTTTTTCAATAGGTGAAATCTGAACAGAACTATTTATTCCCTTCAGACACAGTACTGCTTTTGTTAGTGAAATATAATCAACCCAGTCAAGGGATCCAGGCTTACAGAACCACGGAGCACTTTATGTGGAACAGGATTTTAGCGACAGGCTCATAACACAGATGAGAGTGAAACATCTTAAATATTCTCCTGGTAGTTTTACCCAGCAGATGTAAACACGGATTTACGCAGGGACATAACTGCTTACGCGTCCAGGAAGCCGAACCTCTATCAGTTGTTGGTTAATCAGTACACTGTGTTCTGGGTGTGTATGAATGGGTTCCAGTCAAGGCAAATACTGGTGTTTTCTTCCTAGTGCTTAAAGAAACAAGTAACTTTTTACATTTTATATTTTAAAGTTGAACCTGTGCTGTGTAGTCAGTGCAGAGGGATGTGGAACAGACATAGAGAGAGCTAAATGTGGAGAGATTTGATAAAATCTTAAGGAAATTATTCTAATTTAGTGTTTGCTTTTAATTAGCTCGTGTTTGCATCAATACTTTCCATTGCTAGATAGGAATGGAAAGTTTTACTAAGCAGCTCACTTCCCCAAATCAAACAAATCTATTAAGTTTGAAAGAATGTAGTTTCAAATACTCAAGGTTCAGAGTTTCAGCTTCTCTGTCAGATTCCTCTAAACACAGCCTGTTGGAGCTTCAGACCAGTAGCTGCTCTCAAACACATAAAGATATCAGAAAAGACTGCACTGACTCTGGGAATCTCTGGTGATTATTTTTATTTATTATAAGGCACACTATGAAGATATAAACCATCTACATCACCATCAGAAACAATACTTGCATTCAAATATGTATGTTTGTTGGTTTGGAGCACTAGTGGATGTAATCACCACCCAAATGTAGGAGGAGGACAAAGAAGGCCATCATCTGGTCTCCTCAGATGCTGGAGGACAAGACGGCTGGAGGAAAACCGGGAAGAGACAGACTGGTACTCATCTTCCAGTTCCCCTATTCCTTCTTCTTGTAGTCTTCCAGGTGAGCCAGTATCCAGGCAGAGGGAACCAGGATGGTGACAAAAAAGGCTGTCATGGCTATTGCCTGCTCCTGGAGGGGGGGGGGCACAGACACACACAATCACAGTGTTGCTTTGACATCAATGTTTCAAATCAGACAAATAAACAAGATGGAAGGAGACTGGAAAGACTGGGAGAACAAATCCCAGCAGCATTCTGAGACTGTAGCAAACCAACTAAACACAACAGCGACACATTCAAATAACAGAATATGAGCGCCTATATTTTTAGCAGCAGGTTCCTGCTCTCTGGATGGCTCAACTCACCTAGTCACTTTATAACTGTAAAATCACAAGGTTAATTTAAATAGGATTTATCTGACATAATAAATGGAAACACGCTGCCGTGAGGCAATAATTAAGGCTGAGAGTTTTGAACAACGCTTAGCGTCACTCCTCCTCAACATGGCCTCAGCGCGACGTGTCCGGGACGGGGTCACGGGCGCTGTTGCCAGCTGTTCGGTGGGCCGGGTCCGCGGGAACATGACAGAGAAGTTCCACAGACTCACTGTGGAACTTCCACGCTCTGCAGAACGTGGAAGTCCCACAGTCCAGTCGATATGCTGAGGTGCACCCGACACGCTCGGAGGCGCGCGCTGTTTATCGGGTAGTGTACGTGATGGATCTGGGCGGAACAATGGCGAGATACTGACGCACTTAAAAACAAAAACCTGCTAAATATAGACGGATTTCTTGTCAGGACACAATGAGGCTTACTCCCGGGAATGAAGATGATAACCCAGTAATCTAGAAAGACTTTTTAAAATAGAATGTTATTTTTTCTGAGGGGAAAAATGAAGAAATTGAGAAGTTTGTGCAGTCAAGGAAAAGACCTTGAGCCGATATTGACCATCACATGACCCTGACACGTTTTCAACAGAGCCCAGTGCCAGAGATGAACACCCTGTGGGAGGGAGGATGGGGGTAAGGGCCCCATGCAGACCATCAGTGGCCGCAGTCAGGTGGACCGCCTCTCAACTTACCCCAGCAGTGATGTTTTCTTTGGCGGGTTTGGTCATCAGATTGGCCGCAGGGACGACTCTGCTCCTGAGAGCGCTGCTGAACAGCCTGGAGGCGGCGGGCAGCGGCATGATAGAGGCGGTGCGGCTGCTTCTGCTCACAGAGACGAGGGACAGCAGGGACAGCAGGGACAGCAGGGACAGCAGGGACAGAAACTGACAGCCGCAGCCGGCTGCCGTTCACCTTATCTCTGCGCAGCGTGGGAGCGCGCGCGTATGGACCCCCCCGCGTACCCCCCCCCCCCCGGACAGCAGCAGCGGAATGTAATTGGCTGCCTCACCTTCAGACAAACGAACGCTGCGCGTCCTCGTTTCACCCTGCTCGGCAAGTCCTGGCTAACCAACAACCTGCTTAATGTCGCCTCGGTCGCAAGGCAGAAGCAGTGGAAGTCTTCACATGTCCGACACAATAACAATTAACTAGCTTTTAACGGCGTCATGACAACAAACTAAATTTTCCGGTGGTTTGGGGTATTTCCCTTGTGAAATAATGAGAAATGGTTAAGTGTAAAATCAAGATTTAATGCCAAAATGATCAGAGTATACAATGAAACAGATACAGTGACATTCACCTTCGGTACCCCCCACCTCCCCCAGCCCACCTCCCCCAGCCCACCTCAAGGATGAACCGAGAGGAGCCAAGAATGGAGTCCTGCGTTCATGTCTGCCTCCCTCTGAGCCCTCCTAAAGGGAGCCATCCTCTGGTATCAGTTTATCCTGGACTGTGTCGCGTTTTATGTGATATCAGCGGCTATGTTTGTGTGAGCTGTAGCGGGGCGGCAGATAAGCAACTAGAGCAGATATATTTAATTAGAGATGATTAGAAAAGGCCACAAAATCACACGTCCGTAACATGGGGGTGTAATATGATCTGTCGTGCACTGATGAGGCCGTGTTAACGTCAAGAGTTGGTATCAAAAGCTCGGCTCATCGGCGGTCAGCTTTGTTTCTTTGCTCAAAAACGGACGAATTAGAGAACAGCTTATCTTTCTACATAATTCATATTCTCCAATTAGAGCACAGCATCAAGCTAATCCTTCCCTCCTTCCCCAGCTGACACACCGGCTAGTTTAAGGGCTAAGTCGCGCTAGCATGTCTGGCTGCTCCACTTGAGAAGAGGATGGCAGCTAAAAAGCGGAGCTGTTCTGTCCGAAGGGGCTCAAAAACGGATGGAAGTTTCCGCTTTACTCCCGAAGGATGAGCGAATCAGAGCAGCGAGGCTGAAGCTCATTCATGGGGAAGGACCACGCAATTATAACCTCAATCTGAGACGATGTTCAGCGCATTTTACTGAAGAGTTTCCCAAATATGGTTGGAGCCAATCAGAGGGAAGTCAGCGAGATAGAGCCACACGCCATTACCGTCCCCAAGCCTTTTACTGAGGAGGGAACTCTGGCCTGCCGAAACAAGCCCTCCAAGAAGGTGATGTTATTTTTTTAAATGAAATTCTTTGGAGAAGTGACATATGCAGGAATATCAACTACATGAAATGGTTTATACAGTGATGTCACCACCACTTTAAAAACTGCGTTTCTTCTGTCATTTTAAGTAGTTTTATTATTAGCTAAATTACAATCTGAAATTAAGAGCATGTACAACCAAAATGTTAGGCTACATGGTTAAAAAAAAAAAAAAAAAAAAAAAAAAAAAAATGAAGTGTATATGTGTACATATTTCCACAGTTATAACCATGTCCTGATTCTCTCTTTTCTGCTCAGTTTCACCTTTTCTGGGGAAAATTACCAAAACCCCATTATCATAGGTCTGGGAAGTCGCCCAGATTGAAAGATTTTTTAGAGTCCTTAACCTGCCACAGATACACATGTGCTCAGCACAGGTCGCTATAACAAATCTGCCTCTGTGATAAAATCTAATAATAATAATTTAAACATCAGCACTGAACTATGGTAAAGCCACAGGGTTTAGCTGAACCAATTTACAAGAAACCTCTGTTTTTCCTGATTATATAGCTGCATTTTAAAAATATATTTTATAATTATACTGTTTCAATGTGTTTCTGTTGGTCTGGCAAGAAGGAACCTAAACTGTGTCAAATTTGGCAGTTTCTTTATCCATCTCTTTTAGAACATTTAATCAACAATCAAGAAAAGCTGAATCAGGGGTACCAATCCATCCATCCATCCATCCATCCATCCATCCATCCAGATGCTTAAAAGACTTTTCCTTCTGTCCAATTAATTCAGCTGACTCATAACTGGAAATGCATTCATGTTGGTATTGGAGTATAAATGTTTTTGGAAAAATAGCCTGAATTCAGGGGCGAAAATCCCATTTCATTTTTTTTTTTTTTTTTTTTTTTTTTTTTTTTTTGGGTGGGGGCGGGGGCGACAATAAACAGGACAATTTCAGAGTAATTTCTGGGGGTGACATGACAAAAAAAAAAAAAAAAAAAGCTCACTCTTTCCTTCTCCTTTGTGGTTTGCCTTGTAGTGTTGAACCCTCAGCTTGTTAAATAATGCTATTAAAAGTAGTTACAGCATTGTTCTGTAACAGCTCATATGCTACCTGTATTCGGCTTTTTTATGTACAACCAGCAACGTCAACAATGGCATCAGGTGGAAGGAGCCTTCGAGGACGAGGGTGGAGACGGGACAGAGGTGGGACAAAGCTTGGCTGGCGAGCAGGTGGAACCATGGATTGTGAGGCTCATATCCGGAATCTTTGACGCTAATTGGCAGCAGCGGAGGCGTGAACCTAGTGATGGATAATGCAGGTAAGCTGGAGAGAGTCTGCCAGGTTGAATTGACGGCAAGTGTAAAATATGGCAACTTAGAAATGCACAGTGCTTATACTTTAAATTATAAATTGTAACTGTAGGCTTATAAATAAAATGTTTTAACCATCCATTTATGTACTGTATGTTATCTATTTGTGAAAAACTGAACTACAGTATCTGTCAACCACAGTAAATACATTTCCACCTCACAGAAGATAAACACGTCTTAAAAACTCTAGATGTGTAGTATTGTATTTCATAACACTGATAAACAAACTGACCTGAGATTCAAGGCCTGTCTGAATGGCTCTCTGCACAGTTGACCTGACTTTTCCAAATTAAGCCATTATAAAACATTTTAAGCATTTTTCTTATTGAAATCATTATCAAAATGTCTTCATATTACTGAAGTCTCTTCCCAAAGCAGCAGAACATTGTTTAGTCTCAAGTTTTTAAACAATCAAAACTGTTTAAGTCTTTTCAAGTCTTTGACTTGAAAATCAGAAATCTGTCAAACTGAATATCTAAGTCATGTGATACCAGAGAATTAAAAAAAAAAAAATCAAAACTCTGACCTCAAACTAAAAATATACATTTTAAAATTTGCATAACTCTATAGGTACCTAAAATTTCAGTAAAATATTAGACTCATCTGTCATAATCCTGACAGACATTTTTGAAAGATTGTCCTCCATTTCCTCTCTTTTTCCCTCATCTATTTTTCCTCACTCCTCAACAATATCTTTTTTCTCCAGTCTTCTTCTTCTTCTTTTCCCTTCCCACTCTACTCCCTCCACTTCTCTCTTCCCTCCCCCTGTGTTATTGTGTCCTCCCCTGTCAGGAGAAATAAAAACACTGGTAAGTTCTAGGAAAGTAGACCTAAGCAGCTTAGAGGGAGCGGTCATACCACTAGTCATAGTCAACCATCTGGCATCTGTCTCAGGAAATCCACTCTTCTAAATACTGCTCCTTGATGAGGTTCATTGACGCCACCTGGGAGCTGCACCTGCCAATCACACCCTGTGAAGAGGAGTGGAAAGCAGAACCCAAACAAACAGCACACCAGTCTGAAGATACAACACTGTGGGGTTGTCACTGCTCACTGAAACCGCCAGCTGCAGACCACAGAGGAGCTGCTGGTAGCCCCACCTGTTGACAGGCAGACCAAACCACTTTGAGGAGTCGGGGGAATTACAATCTTTTAGTCATTAAGAAATGTATTTTATGCTTTCAAATTGCATCACTTGAGTTGTGCTTTTATTCAACAATACTATATTATTATATGAAAAAAAATTATGTGTATTTAATTATGATTTTTTTTGGAGGGAACCCTTTTTTGGGGGGCGGTGTCACATCCCCTGTGTCCCCCGTGGGAATTCCACCTATGCCTGAATTTCTGTTTTTGTTTGTTGTTTGGCATAAGAAGACACATGGAAAAACTGATACAAATATATATATATATATATATATATATATATATATATATATATATATATATATATATATATATATATATATATATATATGAAACCGCCAGCTGCAGTGTATATATATATATATATATATATATATATATATATATATATATATATATATATATATATATATATATATATATATATTGGGGACCCCTGTCCACAAATCTGTGAGCCGTGAAACTTTGAGATTCTTCAGTAAGTGTGTGGAACTTTTCCTTGTGTTCCAGTGGAACTGACCCACTGAGCAGGTGGCAGTGACATGTTGGACTGAGCGGCCGGGATAGGAGATGGAACCACTTGTTTCTGCTTACATGGACCAAAACTCGTTTATCTCACATTTTTCTTCCATTTTGGTATTTCTGCATGTTTATGTGGCATTGCAACAACAACAATAATAATAATAATAATAATAATAATAATAATAATAATAATAAATTAAACATCAGCATTGAACCATGGTAAAGCCACCGGTTTAGCTGAACCAATTTACAAGAAACCTCTATTTCTCCTGATTACATAGCTGCGTTTTAAAAATAAAATATATTTTATTTTTATGCTGTTTCAATGTGTTTCTGTTGTATTGAGTTACTGGATTTGGGCTACCAGTCTATCTCTGATGGTAACCAAATGAACATTTTGCCAAATCTTTGACCAGATGAAACCAGATGCCAATCTTCCAGAATGTACATATGGGTGGTGATAACATCTAGCAGTGTTCCTAGTAACACATTAGTCAATATTATTTTCATTCTTGTCTCTGATGATGATGTATTTGAATTTCTCCCCTGATTGAGTGTCTGAAAAGTGTCAGAAAAGAAAAATAACTACCAAAGATTTTCAGATTTGAAGACAGTCTCTGTTCACTCCTGGATTTGTTTGACAGGTTGTGTTTTGAAAGTACATGACAAAGAGAAGCTGGAAGCTCTGATTCCGGACTGACCCAGACCTCAGTGTGATCGTAGGGTCAGGTAAAAGAAAATCTGACATGATACAAACTAACCTCATTTATAATTTCGTACCATATAAACAGCTTCCAGGAAAACCTCTACAGTCATATTCAGTAATTTAGAATATGTGTTACAATGAGGCTTGTTTGTCAGATTAAAAGTACCTTTTGAAAATATTCTTTAATCAGGCACAAAACATCTACTTCAAGTCCACATTTCTGTATTAAAATTTTTTTTGTTGGTCTGATGTAATATTCTGATTTTAAATGTTTTCATTAGCTTTAAGCAGAAAATCATCATAATTAATAGAAATAAAGACTTAATACATATTTGAGTGGCGTCAATTAACCTCATCTAGGAGCAGTATTTAGAGGAGTGGATTTCTTGAGACAGATGGTTAACTATAACTAGTGATATGACTTCTCCCGCTGAGCTGCTTAGTGCTGCTCTCCTAGAACTTACCAGTGGTTTTCTTCCTCCTGACAGATTACCTCTCTGAAGGTTCCTCCCAGTGTTTTGGTGTTAAGCGACTTGGTAACTCTCAGGGTTTGCTTCCCTGGCGTCTTGTTCTCCTCACCGCTCTCGATGCCCACCTGAAGATCCTCTCCAACTCACCTGTCCGTCCACCCTCCAACAGTACTTCCTCTCCCTTCAAAGGGAAAACAACAGACTGAACCACAAACCACCATCTCACCCAACAAACAACCAACCACCTGTTTGGGGATACTCCGTGCTCCCTTTCGGTCATGACTCCTTTATCTAAAGTAAGATCCAGACCTTTATTTGTTTGGAACTGTCTTTGGCAACCTTTAATCATCTCCCCCGCCTGTCTTCTAGTATGGACCCGTTCCTGGCTTGATATTTCTCTTCCGACATAAAAACGGAGTTAGAAAGCTCTCCTTGATTCAATAAACCATTTCAAACTTTTCATTCCTGTGTCTATAATTGTTGCTTGCACCAGAGTCACCTTGAAATCATGACAGAACCATTTGGCTCAATTGACTCTGCAGCACAATTATGGGAAACTCTTTCTGAACAGGAAATCCTCCTGGGATGTCATGAGTACGCTATCAATGTTATTTCCCCAACAGCAGGCTACTATTAGATATCCAGTTAAGGGACATCTAATCATCTCCAGCAGGAGGACTCTGCTAATCAGCCTCAGCTCCAGCCCCCGCCTGTTCCTTCACCGGAACCTCCCAGTTCCTCTGGCCTCTCTACCGGAGGGGATATCGTCTCTCCCTCCCCGGAACCTTTGACCGGAGAACTGGGTAAGTGTAGAGGGTTCCTACTCCAATGGTTTCAGTATTCAGTTTTCAGTCGCTCCCCTCAATCTTTTCCTCGCGATCCTGATAAGATCTCTTGCATTATTGGACTCTTAAGAAATGAGGCTCTAAGATGGGCTGAACCCCAATTTGATGAAGCAGCCATTAATAGTACTACTTACACGGAGTTCCTGAAACTATTCAAACTGATTTTTCAACCTAATGCTAGTGCAGACAAAGCCGTGAGAAAACTGTTTCAGCACCTTGGTGGAGGACTCAGTGTGGAATCAACCTGCACTTAAGGGCGTGTTCCAACACTCACTCAGTGAAAAACTCAGGGATGGATTAGTCTGTAAAGATGACCCAGAAAGCCTGGCCGAATTAATTGCTCTTTCCATCCATCTGGCTTACTGACTTAGGGGAAGGAATAGTCAAAGACCTCCTAGAACCTTTTTAGCTTGTCTTATTCAAGAATATGAGCCTCTCAGTCATTCTAGTCATTCTCCTTCACCACCTCCTGAGCATGAACCTATGTAGATCGGCCGAACCCGGTTAACACTGGAAGAGCGCCAGTCCCGCTTAGCATCAGGCCGCTGCCTTTATTGTGGCTCATCTCATCATCTCATTGCTGATTGCCCTATTTGCCCAAAAGGCCATAGTCCTGGGGGTTCTGGCGGGCCATCCAGCTCATAATAAAATCCGCCAATTGACTGAAGCTTCGTTTAACTTCAACCATCAAGTCATCCCAGTTCTCTCCTTCATTGACTCTGGTTCCGCGCAAAACTTGAGTCCCAAACTCATTCGACATTACCAAATCCTCCATCCAATGCCTTTCTCACCCCATCTCAGTCTTAGCCTTGGATGGGAGTCCCTTGGAAACCATTACTCATCAAACCGCACCCTTGGAATCCATATGCGCTGGTAACTATCATGAACAAACCTCTTCTGGTCTTCCCCACCAAAAATGCCCCAGTGATTCTAGGCTATCCATGGTTACAGGAACATAACCCACAAATAAATTGGTCAGAGTCCTGTATTGAGTCTTGGTGCTTTAGATGCCTCAGAAGCTGCTTACCGTCCAAGATTAATGTTTCCATTAAGGAACCTCCTCGGCCTGCTGTATCTAACGTCCCCCCAGAGTACCACCATCTGGAGCAGGTTTTCAGTAAGATTCGGGCTCTCACTTCCCCTTCATAGACCTTATGACTGCCCTATTGAGTTGCTCCCTGGCTCCCCCGCTTCCTTCTGGTCAGTTGTTTAATCTCTCGCCCTGATGACAGGCCATGGAAAAATACATTGAGTCCCTTGATTCAGGGATCATCTGGCCCTCGTCATCACCTCTGGGGGCAGGTTTTTTCTTTGTAGAAAAGAGAGATAAAACTCTTAGGCTCTGCATTATTTACAGAGGTCTAAACAAAATTACAATCAAGAAGTATTCCCTTCCTCTAATCTCATCGGCCTTTGAACCCGTCCAGAAGGCTTCCATCTCTTCTAAACTAGGTCTTCGTAACGCTTACCACCTTGTTTGTATCCATGAAGGCGACGAGTGGAAGATGGTCTTTAAGACCTGCATTGGGCACTTTGAGTATTTAGTGATGCCCTTTGGGTTCTGTAACGCCCCTGCCATATTCAGGCCCTGGTGAATGATGTCCTAAGGGACTTCCTTAACATGTTTGTCTACTTGGCTGACATTCTGATCTCTGAGGAGCTAGAGCAACACCAGATCATGTCCAAAAGGTTCTTCAGACTCCTTGAAAATAATCTGTCAAAGCAGAAAAATGTTAATTCCATGTCTCTACCATAACCTTCTTGGGCTTTGTTTTTGAGGGTGGACAGGTAAGGACAGATCCAGAGAAGGTTCAAGCAGTGGTGGATTGGCCAGTTCCTGAATCCAGGAAGCAACTTCAGCACTTCTTAGGATTTGCCAACCTCTACTACAGGTTCATGAGAACCAGTGATACTGAAATTTCTTCTGAGAGCCCTCACCTCCACCAAGAAATAATTTTCATGGACCTCAGAGGCCAACAATGGTTTTCAGGAGCTAAAACAGAGGTTCTCCCAGGCTCCCATTCTTATTTCTGATCCTGACTTCCAGTTCATCCTAGAGGTTGACGCTTCTCACACTGGGGTTGGAGCAATCCTTTCCCAATGATCCCCTCAGGACAAGCTCCACCCCTGTGCCTTTTGCAAACTTTCTCTCCCCTGAAAGAAACTGCGTCAGACAGGGAATTCTTTGCTATAAAGCTGTCCCTTGAAGAATGGAGACATTGGTTGGAAGGCCAGATACCCCTGTAACAGTCTGGACTGATCACAAAAATCTGCCATATTTGCAGAATGCCAAAAGACTCAACCCAAGACAGTCTGATTGGGCCCTGTTTTTCTCCAGGTTCAACTTAAACATCACCTACTGACCAGGTACATGCAATATAAAACCTGATGCTCTCTCCTGATGGTTCTCTCCAGACGACTCTGAAGAAACCACCAAACTCATTCTTCCACCCTCCTGCACTGTGGGGAGCCTGGCTTGGGACATTGAAAGACTCATCCAAAGGGCCTCCACACAAGAACCGGATCCAGGTGGGGGTCCCACTAACTGTCTTTATGTCCCTTCCAAAGTTCGCTCCCAGGTTCTCCAATGAGCCCACAACTCCTGGTTCTCTTGTTATCCTGGGGTCAGTCGCACCGTTTGCTTACTCTGCTGCTATTTCTGGTGGCCATCTCTCAAATACACCACTAATTTGGTCTCTGCGTGCACAGTTTGTGCCAGAGAGAAAAGCTCTCACCATCCTCCTGCAGGCCTACTTCAACCCCTTTCTGTTCCTAGTCGGCCTTGGTCCCACATTTCACTGGACTTCATCACTGGTCTTCCTGCTTCCAAAAACAAAACAGCAATTCTCACCGTCATAGACAGGTTTTCCAAGGCTTACCACCTCATTGGCTTCAAACTTCCTTCAGCCTCCACTACAGCCCGACTCTTGGTCTCCCATGTCTTCAAACTCCATGGTATCCCCACTGAGATTCTTTCAGATCGAGGACCTCAATTCATCTCAGGTTTAGGCGGCCTTCTGCTCCTTCCTCGGAGCCCAACCAACTCTCACCTCAGGTTACCACCCACAATCCAGCGGCCAATGTGAAAGATTAAATCAAGAACTTGAAAATACTCTTCGCTGCGTCTGTGGCAACAACCCAACCTCCTGGCGCATCCACTTGCCTTGGATTGAATATCCCCATAAACTCACATCTCAGCAGCCACCGGATTTTTTTTTTTCCCTTCAAAACCTCTAGGTTTCCATCCGTCTCGTCTTCCCTCCACATTCCCAGACTCTACCATTCCCACCAACACTCAGCTCAGGAACTGCCAGAGAATCTGGGATCAAACCAAGGCTGCACTAAACCAGACATCAATCAAAACAAGACTTGCAAACGCATTTCAGCTCCCACCTACCTTCCTGGCCAGAAAGCTTGGCTTTCTTCTAAAGACTTCCCCTTGAAGGTCTATTCTAAACTCTCTCCCAGATTCCTTGGTCCAGTTCCCATCCAGTCTGTCATTAGTCCATCTGCCATTCATCTCCAACTCCCATCTCAGCTTTGAGTCCATCCTGTTTTTCATGTCTCTCAGATCAAACCCATTAATTCCAGTCCTTTGTGACCTGACCTCTGTCTGTTTGGAACTGTCTTTGGCAACCTTTAATCATCTCCCCCCTGTTTTCTAGTATGGACCTGTTCCTGGCTTGGTGTTTCTCTTCAAACAGATCCAGAAAGCTCTCTTCTTGATTCAATAAGCCATTTCAAACTTTTCATTCCTGTCTGTCACTGTTGCTTGCACCAAAGTCACCTTGAAATCATGAGTTGCTGGTCTCACAACCGGTGACTGAGTTTGTTTTTTATGCTTTCATGATGGAAAACACTTTGAACTGCCTTATTGCTGACATGTGCTATACAAATAAACTTGACTTGAACATCAGCTTGTGTGTTTAATCTATATAATGTGTTTCGCTTGGTGATTTGAACTGTTGCAGTGAATGAACAGTCCAATAAGGTTCTCATTAAATTGCTCTATATTCACAGTTGCGCACAACATGAGTGAAATTGCCCCCCCACCTACTTCAAATAAAATTGGTGTCAAATGTCTGTGCAGCAAACTTTTTGTTTGTGCTGTTTTTAAGATGGTAAAACCTTCCAAAGGTCAAATATCACCTCCCACATCTATAAAATTTGGTGTCAACTTTGCATTTGTGCTGCTAAAATTTTCCTGCACAAATGTAGTAAAACAAATGGACAGATGTAGAACAAACATGGTAAATGGCTTGTACTTGTCTCGCACTCTATGAAGTCCAGAGGACCCCAAAGTGCTTCACACTACATTCAGACATGCATAAAACGTTTAACACCAATTTTGTTTTTGGGTAATGTGGAGGGCCCAGCTGAAATTTTCCTGGCAATGGCACAGTGGACCAGCTCTTTACCCTCACCTCAGAGTTGCTGTGGGGGTCATGGCAGTTTGGCAGAGCTGGAGAAGGCTTAAGACCATGCCCCCCAAGACATTCTTTGAGTGGTGCTGCAGGAGTATTAGAAACAAGGCATGCTTTTAAGGTCTATTGAGTCCTTGTATCCCCAAAGTAACACAATTGTCCATATTCTCTGCTCAAAGTCAAACTTGTTTCCAGATTGGCTGTGCTGCCCCTTGTCCCTGAATCTGTTCGGGATGTGTATGGACAGGATCTCAATGTGTAACTGGGGATATGGGGGTGTCTGGTTTGGGGACCTAAAGGTCAGTTGGTGTCTTCAAGCCATGACATTTAGGGTTCCTTGAAGGGATGTGCAGCTGAGGACTGTCAGCTTGAAAAAACTGGACATCTGCCTCTGGAGGTGTGTCTTTGCCTTAACAGGTGAAGTTCAGGTATCTTGGCGTCTTCACTAGTCAAAGGAGGGGGGGATAGGATAGAGTAAGAGATGAAAAGACAGACTGGCACCTCATCTGCAGTAATGTGGGTGCTGGTCTGGTCTTCCATGGTGAAGAGAGAGTTGATTTACCATTCTGTCTACATTCTGGCCTTCACCTAAGACATTGAGACATGGGTTATGAGGGACAGAATGGCAGCCTAAACACAAGTGACTGAAATGAGTTTCCTCTGTAGGGGAAGTCTCAGCCTTAGAGGAAGAGTGAAGAACTCAGTCAGGCTTCCAGGCACTGGATCAGGGTACCTCCTGGATTTTTCCCTTTTGAAGTTTTCCAGATATTTTCCAAGGCCAGAAGACCATGGAGCAGGCCCAGAACTTGCCAGAGGGACTATGTATCCTGTCTGGCCTTTGAACAACTTGGGACCTCAAAATTAATTGAAAAGTGTTCCTGTGAGGAGGGGTGTCGGGCTTTCCATGATGTCTGTAGTCATGAAATACCTTAAATGACTGATGTTAAATCATATGAATGACATCCCAGGCCTCGCACTGGACCCAAGCAGTTTACCTATATGACAGACAGGTCAGCAGATGATTCAGTCAACATGGGACTACACTACATTCTGCACCACATCAACTACCCAGGGATGTATGCCAGGATTCTGTTTGTGGACTTTAGCTTGGCCATCTACACCATCAACCCAGACATCTTCCACAAAGTGCTTACTTGCTCACTTTGCTGTTTCCACTGGTCAGTGGATTACCAGCTTGTTAACAGGCTGGCAACAGCAGGTGATCCTGAGTGACATTGTCTCCCACACAAGGTCCATTAGCACTCACGCCCTCAGGCGCGTGTTCTCTCCCCACTGATTTTCTTCCTCTACACAAATGACTACACCTCAGCACAGTGTCTACTGTAGATCTCTCCTATCTTTTCTCGGGATCTGAGGGGGTCCTCACATGTAGGCACTGTCTGAAGCATGCCTGTGTTATATTTTCAGTAATCTGGGTCATGTCTACTACAACAGGCTTAAATCGAAGGGAACTGGACTTTCACTCAGTTTTTCCTGAAGACGTTTCGACACCTATCCAGGAGTCTTCGTCAACACTGGAGGCTTGCAGTTTGAAGATGGAAGCTGCTGTTTTTAAGCACATGGAGGCCCATCCTTGTTGGAGCAATCTCAGTCAGCTGTAAATCAACAACCTACTCATCCCTCACCTAGCTCGTTTGAGGTCTTGTTTAGAGTGGGTTGTGTGCTTGGTCATTTGAATTGTGATGGGACTGCTTATGTAATTTCTTTGGAATGAGGGTTATGCTTGAAAGCTGAACCTGTAACCCTCCCCATCGGTTCAGTGTTGGTTTTCCCAGTTTGATAAAGATATCTTATACCCTGATATGAGATGTTGGACTCTTTCTGGAGCCTCTTTGTATAATGTGCATCTGGAGTGGGCCAGATGCACACTGGGCCTCTATTACTCTGGTGCTCAAGGATTGGTCCTTTGCTGCCATAATCAGTGTTTCTATGCTGTCTTTCACGCTGGTCCTCTCTAGCCATTGATAGGATTTGGTCATATCAGCTACTCCAGTTATCTGTCAGTGGTACATCCCATGCAGGGTTTTTTCCTCCCATGATGGTTCCTTCAGCTCCTTCTCTTTCAATTTCCATTGTCTGTGACATTCACCGGACAACTCAAAAGTGATTTTAAACCCCTTTCGTCTTCAAATATCTGTAATTCTAATTTTAAAAATTTACAAGATTGACAAATTTCAAGTGGTGTTACGGTTATCCATCCATCCAACTTTGATTTCCCTGCTGAAATCTTAGCAGACAGATGAGGCTTTCACTTGGTAACCCTTCAGTTTTTTAATTACATTTTGACAACTGAGGCCTGTGGAATCTGACATGAATCTATTAGGTTTTCTTCTGATTTTTCATTCATTGCATGTTTTGACCTTGGGATGAATTTGATGGGGTTTTCAACCCTGGAAAGATTAAGAACTATTTTAATATTTCCCACTTATGAAAATTATTTTTCACTGTAAAAGGTTTAGAAATGGTCTTATGATCTTTCCCAGATTTCTGGATGCAACATTGCAGATATCTTTCCTTCTTGACATTGTGTTAACACACCCCTGTATTCTCCAGACCAATGAGCAATTAATCCAGTGAGTATGGTTAGCAGTATCTATCTGCTTTTTACTTTTTGTCTTCTATTGAAGCAGCAACGATTTACTTAATTTTTCACACTAAGCGTTTCCACATTTCTTCATGTTTATTTGCTAATTAATAACAGTAGAATCTTTTGGGAGTTTTTGTACACTAGATAACAGAGTTCAATATTTCTGGGAAAGACACAATCATTTTTAATATGTACTGGTATATGAAACCCTAGAATATGAAGTTTGTGCTTTGTTTTTACCATTATTGTCTGTCAGTAGCTTTTGTTGTGGTTACTTTTTCCACATTTTGTTTTGTTACTTACTCCTTACTCCGAATTGTATTATATTCATCTTTTACCTCAAATTCTACACACAAATACCTCATTATGACAATATGAAAAAAACCCTTCTACATTCTCATGGTGAGGTATTTGTGTGTAGAATTTTGAGGAAAGAGATTAATTTAATACAATTTGTGAATAAGGATGTAACATAACAAAATGTGGAAGAAGTGATGCTCTGTGAACACTTTCCGGATGCACTGTGCAAAGTACACTCTAATCAGTGTAACTAAATAAATTCAAAACTGTTACATTTTTGTTAGACATCATGTCTGATCTGTAGAATATATCAGATAAACAGCTAGAGAAAGAACATCTAACCTACACACAGCCTGAATTAGCTAGATGTCCACAGGGTTGCTTCTAAAATTGAACCCTGGTGTAATATCTAACATTGGAAATATGGCTCTCTGCTGCCATCTCATCTTGTGGAATGTTACTGTAACAACAAGCAAACACGAATGATCAGAAGCTGACACGTTATTGTTCACATATGCAACAGTGAATTATTAAAATCAGTACAAATAAATGTAATGCACATGTGAATCCTGTATATGTTCTCTTTTGTTTCAAACAAACTACAAAGATCATCTTCATCTCAAAATTCTATTTTTGTGATAAACGTAGCAGGTCTAGAAAATTAGAAGTCTTGAATGTGCTGAACATTTTATATTAGATGTCAGTGGAAGGTAAATGGGTGAAAGTTGGAGTTCAGGGAGCTTATGTTTAATTTCTAATATTTGACTTGTCAACAAAGACTGTAGTAAATCTGCTTAATTTAAAACCATGTCAATAATCTAGTTCTGTCTATACACACTGTGTTCAAGTTTAGGCACCCCTCTGGCTTGAACAGAGTAGAGACATCACTTTCTTTCATCTTTGACACTTTCTCTCATGAAGGTACACCTTGGGTCGTTACCTGTTCTGCAGTAAAGTAGAACATCCTTTGTAATAGATTTATGTAGGTTTGCAACTGAGTCTTCAAATTACATGATAAATTATATTAGGCTGTGCTTTAGCTTTGTTCATCATATGAAGTTTGTCTTCAGTAAATATCAGTATATTTTTACCAGCCAAAAATAAGACAGAAACATTCTAACTGTTCTTCAACTGATTTTTGAGTGAAAGTATTATATTAAATTTCCCCAAAACAGCATCAAAACATATAGCTTGGTCAGGAATAGTTTGGAATGACTTAAAGGCAAACTATATTTTGCTGTTAATTTTTTGGCAAACACATTTTGACAGCCCAGCCCTCTTTGGAGCTCCATAGATCAGCCATGTTGTCTAACAGAACCACCAATAAAGTTTAAACAGTCCAGGAGAACTTGGACTTAATTACTGAATTTTAATTTTGATAGCGTTACGGGTTCTATGCAATCTGTATTGAATTACTTCTTTCTATTGCACCATATTTAACATTGTGTGTTGATGTCACTCAGTTTCGATTCGGAACCTGTGAAATAATCAGAACGTTTTTGTTTCAATTTATTTTCATACTCATAGTTCCTCCTCCACACATACAGTGTATAAATAAAATGTAGAATTTTGATCTATTTTCCTATCCCAAGGGTATGGGGGTAGGGGGATTCCAAGAATTCAGAGTGCACACACCTTGTCTGACAATATATTTTGTCTAGATCTCTTCCTCAAAACTTTAAGTATGTATACTCTGTCATATCGCCCTCATTTTACATAGCTGAAATGTGTGGCCTTCATCAGTTTCTACACAACCATGAGTCAAGAACTGTTTAACGGTGATTTATTGTTTTGATGCAACTACTCATTCAAGGTGTAAGTTCTTATTTGTGTTCCTACCTGCCTAATAAAAACAGTGATACTGTGAGCTCTCTTCCCTCCTCTGCTCCCTGTAAAAAACAAGAGTCACTGTACCACCTTGTGACCCTGTATTTTGATTGATACATTTCTGCATCTATGACCCCTTCAACCCTTTATACATTTGGCTGTTGGGTCATCTCTTTTTAGTAAGTAAGTAAAACTTTATTTATATAGCACCTTTCAAGACATTGGACACAAAGTGCTGTTTAGAAGAAAACATTACAAATCAGTACAAGTTATTCAAAAGCAAAGCAAGTTTAAAACTTATTCTAATGAGAATTAACTTAGAGTCTGTCCATGATTCAGTTTTCTAGTCCTAAAAACTGGAGTAGCATGATATTTATTTGTTCATAGCGACGCATAGCAGAGCAGAGCTGCACTGCCTCCCATGCAATGCATGGAGGCACCAATTACTCTCCACCTCCAAACTGCTTTCTCCGTTAATGCGGCCCGAACCGCAGCTGCAGCCCCACAATATACATATCAAAAATCCCGGCTCGTTCTCGAGATGTGGGCTATTACTCAACTTTTCCTTTCGAGTTACCATGGCGACGTAATTAGCGAAAAACTACCCCATACAAAGTCAATGGAGCGAGGTCCTGAAGACATCCTAAAAACCTCTATTTTTGAGGATTTACTGTCGTCATGGCTTCGCCTCCAAACGCCATTCAACACCCAGTTTGTAGACACGTCCGTGCTGCGTTCAGAGGTGAAGACGGTACGTTGACACCTCTGACGGTTTTTCCACAACACGCCTCACGCTTTGGCAGCCGCTTTTAAATTTCTTCAGAAATGTTCCAGTTTGTTGTTAAACAGCAGAGGGCAGGCAGTACGCAGCAGCTTCCTGAGCACCACCGGGAGCACAAAGGACGAGGAAGAGGCCAGTGCGCTCTGTCCCGGCAGGGTTCAGAGTTGATCATGGTCATTTTCCTTCCCTGTTTCACATTATTTTCTTTCCTATTAGGCCTTTTTCGCTTTCAGACATACGTCTGTCACATTTCGACAATTAAAGTCTGATTATTTTTTGTACCGATAGTCGCTTACATTCTTGCAGTACTCGGTTGCCCAGGAGGCAAGAGTGACGGAATTTGACGGGACATCAGGTGTTTCCTGCTCCCTATAGTGGACTGAAGTTTATGGGAGGGTTGGTCTTGAAACCAGTTGTAGGCCCTCGCTGGTAAGTGTCTGAATTTATCTGAACTCTCTGGATAATGTTCTTTGAAACCGGCTCGTTAGCATGAGCTAACTGAAAGCGAGGGTGTTCGCTGATGTCTGGGGAGAAAACAACCGTCCTTTATTTCCCAGCCGGGTCGGGGCTGGGTCCGGGCCGGGGCTGGGTCCGGGCCGGGGCTGGGTCCGGGCCGGGGCTGGGTCCGGGCCGCTGTTCAGACTGCATATTGAACGGTGTAGTTCTTGTGCATCGCAGTCTCTGTGGTCGTGTTCAGAACTACCATAAAGCAGGAGCTCAGGCTGCGGGGTTTTTTCCAGTCTTCTTCTCACTCCCGTTAATATTACTCGAGTTACTTTTGGCTCGTCAACTCTATAATTAATCCGTATTAAAAATGTCGTGTTTTGCGTCGGCGCTGGCTGCCTGCGTGGCCGCGGAGACTGTTTACCGTGAGGGCAGGTCGCTTTGTTCGGTTATGCTGGAGCAGACTGTCTCTGTTTTTTTACAGCCTCTGACTGAAGCAGAAAATTATAGCTGAGCTTTAGTCTTCCTCTGTCACGAAGAACTGCCTCTGGTTGTGGTTTGTTTGTATTCAAGCCCCTTTACTCTGACACCCCCGATTAAGATCCATTGCAGCCAATTACCATCAGATTAACCTAATTAGTGAAAAGAGCCCACCAGTGTGTTGAATAGAAATCCAGTTGATTTGTGAAAGCCTCAGGTTTGTTAGGGAACAATACTGAATAAACTGCATCATGAAGAACATGGGAATCAGCAGATACTCACGGAGAAGGGTTAAAGTGGGGTTAGGTAATATAGTACCTGTAAAAAGTATTCACCCCCTTGGATGTTTTACCCTTTTATTACTTTTACAAAGTAATCATGATCAACAAAATTTGGCTTTTTTGACAAAAAAAAAAAAAAGAAAAAACAAAAAACCCTTTAGTCTGAAAGTGAAAACTGACTTCTAGAAAATGGCAAATAAAAATATGAAATAAGTGACAGCATAAATATTCAAGTCAGTATTTATTTTTCCCAGCAGGGAGTCTGTGTGGACAGGTCTCAGTCAGGCTGCTCATCTGGACGCTGCACTTTTCCTCCATTCTTCCTGCTCAACTGTTCAAACCGTCAGGCTTCATGAGGAGCAGCTGTGAACAGCCCTGTTCAACTCCAGCCACAAATGCTCTATCAGACCTCGGTCTGATAGAGCATTTGTGGCTTTGACTAGGCCACTCCAGAACCTCCGCCTTGTTGTCTTTAGACCATCTCTGTGTCGCTTTAGCTGGAGGCTTCGGCTCGTCGTCTTGCTGGAAAATAAATCTTCTCTGAAGCCGTAGTTCTCCTGCAGATGGAAACTTACTGTCCTCCAGGATTTCTCTAAGTTTAGCAGCATTTATTTTACCTTCTCCCTTTAAGAGCCCTAGAAGGCTCTTAAAGGGAGAAGGATCTCCACAGCATGATGCTGCCACCACCATGCTTCACAGTGGGGATGGTGTGTGCAGTGTTTGATGTCCTCCAATCATAGTGTCTTGTCTGATGGTCATAAAACTCCATTTTGGTCTCATCAGAGCAAAAAACTTTATTCTTCTTGGCCATGGAGTCTCTTCCCACTTGCCTTCTGACTCGATGAATCTGCTGGGTTTTCTTAGATAGAAACTTTTTTGAACTGTTTTGAAGAATTGATTGAGCTTGTTGTGCTATTTGATAACTAGGATTAAATGGAATGTATATATGACTGAATTGAAATTAATTTTTTTTGTTGGTTTTTGTAAAGTGCCTCGAGACGACATTTGTTGTGAATTGGCACTATATTAATAAACTGAATTGACTTGAATTTTGGCAAACTAGCCCAGCTTTGATCAGTTTTCTTCAACAGTGCCTCTCATCGCCCCTCCCCCATAAAGCTCTGATTGGTGAAGAACCAGGGCAACAGTTGCTGTCTGCGCAGTCTCTCCATCTCAGCTGCTGAAGCTTCTAACTCCTGCGTAGTCATGGTAACCTGGCGTCCTCTCTCACTAGTCTCCATCTTCACGGTCACTCAGGTTGTGAGGACAGCCTGATCCAGGCAGATTTACAAATGGACCATATTCCTTCCATGTCTTGATGATGGATTTAACTGAACTCCAGGGGATGTTCAGGGCCTCAGAGATTGTTTTGGATCCATCCCCTGACTGATACACTGATACTATTCAACAACCTTTTGTCTGATTGGTTGGAGGGTTCTATAGTCAAGTGTCTTCAACTACAATCACTGGAGACACACTCAGCACACTGATTGTGAGACAAGCAGCACCAATTGGCAGGAGCTCTGTTGAATTAGCTCAGTCACTTTAAAGGGGGTGAATATTTATACAATTATTTTATGTTGGATATTTTTGTCATTATGTTTGTAGAAATCTGTTTTCACTTTGACACAGGTCAGAATCTGTAGACCTGAAATGTCATGTGCACGACTCAAATCTTGCATTTACGGAAGAGTTGCAAGAACACCATTGTTGAAAGAGATGCAGAAGAAGTAACATTTACAGTTTGCAACAAGCTATGTACGGCGCACAGCAAACAGGGAAGAAGGTGCTGTGGTCTGATGTGATCAAAATGAAACCTTTTGGCTGCATGTAAAACACTGTGTGACAGAGAACTAACACTAACCATGGTGAAACATGGTGGTGGACAGGGAAGCTGGTCCAGAGTTAAGTAGGCATATGAAAATGAAGTGTCATGGTTACTGCGTGCAAATTAATCACGGTTATCAATATTATCAGAGTTTTGTGTAACATACAAAAGGTGTTATTTTAGCCTGAAGGTAATTCATTTGGAGTGAAGCCAGCAGCAAAATGTGCTTATTAGCTATCTTCTTCTCCTTTGTATTAGTAGTAATATGGTTTTAATTGTAATTTCATTCTTAAAACCGTATTACTAATCCTAGGATGTTATATCCCAGTAATCATAACCAAAAATCCTTCCATCCATAGATGGAAGATGAGAGAAAATCTGTTGGAGGCTTAAGGAGACTGGAGATGGGGGGAGTCACCCTCCAGAAGGAAAGAAGGAAGACATCCCCAAACATACAGCGAAATGTGAATTTATGAATTAAAATGGTCTAGTCAAAGTGCAGGGCTTAATCCAATGGAAAGTTTGTGTGAAGATTTAAAACAGATTCATCCAATCAGACTTAGTTTAGGCTGTTTTCAAAGGATTAGTCCCCAGGTGTGCAAAGCTGGCTGAGGCATTCTCTAAAGGATTTTATGCAGGAACTGCAGTAGTTCTGAAGACAAACACACCCGACATGATTATTCAGTGATTTGTGTTGCTCTGTCACATACATTCATAATGAAATACATTAAATATTGTGGTTAAAATGTGACAAAATGTGAAAAAGTTTAGGGGTGTGACTACATTTGTGACATGCTGTATTTTGCCCTGGTGTTCACACTCCGGCCTTTGGACTCAAGACCTTTAGCCTCCATTGGGTGTTTTTCCATTCACAGATACACACTTTTACCCACCAAGACTAAAACTGTATCCGGGAAATATTTTCGTATTTCAATTCATAAATACAAATAGACTAACTCCAAACCCAACCTTGGCTACTTCTTTCAAGAACTTTTTACTTATGACTCAAATATCAAATACGTCGCCAACAAGAAAGCTATGTATACACAGACGATTCTCAACAAGTTCAAGATTCATGACTCAGCTACTTAAAAAACCCTCTATGGAAAAGTACTGCTTCATGTTCCCCCTGGTATTTCGTTTGTTTTACTGGTGTTGTTTAATATTCTTGATGATTGGCAAACAATAAGATGTTTTGTATGTACTATGATTTTCAATAAACGATTATTAAAAAAGAAAAGGTGTCATAGCGCTTGTCTCATGTCGGTCCTCTGGTGAACTTAAGCCATGCCCCTCATGCGCTTACTTTTCAAGATAAAAACTCACGTCATGTATCATCCTTGGGGGTCATGGCTTAAGTTGTCATAGCGCCGTGAGACGAACACTATGACACAGGAGCTCTCCAGGCTGCAGCCATACAGCCTTGCCTTGACCAGCTCTACCGCCGCTGATTCAACATTTGAAATTTCCTCTATTTTCTCAAACTCACTGACTCTTACACTTCCTGTTGCAGACTGGATGGGCTGGAGTCGCGTAGTGCAGTGTCTTAAAGGGAAAATTCTGGTGCACAGAATTTTCTGTGTACCAATACACAGAAAATTCAAAAATACTTCTTTTATTCCAAAGGGAAATTAAACGTGGATGTAACTCATTTAATCAAGGAGTTATTGTAGATGGTGATGGCTGTGGGCAGGAAAGATCTGTAGCAGTCCGTTTTACAACCAGTATGAAGAAGCCTCTGACTGAGGAATTGCGCTGCTTGGGTGGCAGCACGTTGGAGTAGCTCTGGAACTTTCATTGAGATTTTTTCTTCTTTCAAAATTTCATTCCTGCTTTTCTTGGAAAAATTGCTCTTTTGGACAACTGTTCCTTCTTTTCTTGGATGCTGTTCAGCTGGATTGATTTCCCCCCCCAATACTTTTTTATATTTCGCTCTTTTGTTATGATGTGTAACCATAGCAACAGGGTGGTTTACAATAGGGAGCAGCTGATTAACATCGCAAAAGCAGAAGTAATATGGCAACTGAAGCCAGAAATCCCACAGGAGTTGAAAAGGAGGCGTTGTGGATGCTGAGCAGAAGCAAAGAGAAGAGAGAGAAGGAGGAAGTTCAAACCATCTCTGCCATCCATCATAATGGGCAACGTGAGATCGTTGGCTAACAAGCTGGATGAACTTCAAGCCCTGACAAGGACTCAACAAGAATATAGGGAATGCAGTATTATGTGTTTCACTGAGACATGGCTGCAGGATCAGATCCCCGACTCCAACGTCTCTCTGCCAGGCTTCCTTACTATATGAGCAGATCGACATTTAAAGAGTAGCAGGAAAAGGAAAGGAGGTGGACTGGCAGTGCTTGTCAACAACCGATGGCGTCACCCAGGACACGTTACTGTCAAGTGTTGTCTCTGCAGTCCAGATATTGAACTATCGGCAGTAAGTTTTCGTCAGAGTTATTTTGGTGGCTGTTTACATTCCACCCTCAGCCATTGCCGACAATGCATGTGAAGTCATCAGTTTTGTTGTTGCTAAGATACAGACACAACACCCCAATTCTTTTGAGCCAATATCTGGTGATTTTAATCAGGCCTCACTCTCTGCTACTCTGTCAACGTTTCAACAGTTTGTCAGCTGCTCTACCAGAGAAAACAAGACACTGGATTTGTTTTACACAAATGTCAAGGATTCATATATTTCCAAACAAAGACCTCCTCTGGGTAAATCAGATCACAGCTGTATTTTTCTCTGCTCAGAATATAAAACCCTTGTTCAGAGACTACTTGTAACAAAAAGGACTGTGAGAAAGTGGTCACAGGAAGCTGAAGAAGCCCTACAGGGTTGTTTTGATGATACCGATTGGATTTCTCTTTGCCAGCCACATGGAGAGGACATTAATGCCATGACTGAGTGTGTGACCGACTATATAAACTTCTCTGAGGACAACACCATCCCCACCAAAACAGTGAGATGCTTCCCTAAGAACAAACCCTGGATCACCAGTGAGCTAAAGCAACTGTTAAACAGGAAAAAAAGAGCATTTAGGGAGCGAGACAGAGAGTTATTGAGGAGTACACAGAAGCAGCTCAGAGTCAAGATTAGAGACAGCAAGGAGGTTTATAGGAAGAAGCTGGAGAGTAAACTGCAGAGGAACAATATCAGAGATGTGTGGTCAGGGGTGAAGAAGATCACTGGCTTCAAGCAGGAGGAGGATCGGATAGATGGAAGTCTGGACAGAGCAAATGAGCTGAACACATTCGTCAACAGGTTCAGTTCAGGAACAAGCTCAGCATCCTCCCTTCCTGCCCCCAGCCAAACAGGCATCCCACCCTCCTTTGACCCACAGCTTTCCTGTCACACCTCAGATGTTTTATCCTCTACCTCAGTCATGGTCTCTTCTGCTTCCACTAGTTGGTCTTCAACCAAATCAGGAGATGCTGCTGGTCCCTCTCCCTCCCCCTCTTACTTTTCTGTTTCTAGAAGTCAGGTTAAGAGGCAGCTGGAGAGACTGAACCAGAACCAGGCTGCAGGTCCAGATGGTGTCAGCCCAGAGTCCTGAAGGCCTGTGCAGAGCAGCTCTGTGGGATTCTACAACACCTCTTCAGCCTTAGCTTGACCCAAGAGAAGGTACCACTGTTGTGGAAGACATCCTGTCTGGTTCCGGTACCAAAGAAAACTCACCCATCAGTTATCAACGACTACAGACCTGTTGCCCTGACATCCCACATCATGAAGGTTCTGGAGAGACTCCTGTTGGCCCACCTGAGTAACCAAACCAGCACATATCAGGACCCCCTGCAGTTTGCTTATTGCCGTGGAGTTGGAGTTGAAGATGCCGTTATACACCTGCTTCAACAAACCTACTGTCATCTGGACAAAGCAGGCAGCACCGTGAGGATCATGTTCTTTGATTTCTCCAGTGCATTTAACACAATTCAGCCTGATCTGCTTCATCTGAAACTCCAGAAGACTCTGGTGGAGGCTTCAACTATCGCCTGGATCCATGACTACCTGACAAACAGACCACAGTTTGTGAGACTTAAGGACTGTGTGTCTACCCAGGTGGTTAGCAGCAGAGGAGCACCACAGGGGACTGTACTCTCACCATTCCTTTTCACTCTGTACACTTCAGACTTCCAGCACAAGTCAGACTCCTGTCATCTCCAGAAATACTCAGATGACTCTGCAGTTGTCGGGTGTATCAGAGATGGACAAGAAGCTGAGTACAGAGATCTGGTGGACCGCTTTGTGTCATGGTGTGGAAACAATCATCTCATCTTGAATGTGAACAAAACAAAGGGGATGAAGGAGTGGTGGGATTGGGATGCGCTTAGGTGGAACAGACTTCTTTCATAATGTCATAAATATGATTTTATTTTTTTCTGCCGTTGTTTACGTCTGGTCTGGCTTCTTCTGGAGCAGAATTATGATTCAGGTCGCATGGCAGTGACATAAAAGACGGATTAAATGCTACATGACCGTTCTGACTGTGGATGCTTTGAAAACAATCGGAGACTTATCCGATTTAGTACCACATTTGGAAGTGGCTCAAATTGGATTTTTTTTTTGGGGGGGTGAATAGATCAGAATTAGGCTGGGCAGACTGCTGTGAAAAAGTCAGAAATGGGTCGCATGTTGCAGAAATATCGAATTTGGGTCACATTCGCCTACTGTATAAGTATAGCCTTTATCTGACTGTTAATTTCTGAGCTTAGAAACATCTGCCTGTACTTACCAAGTTGAATTTACCATTCACAGCAGTGTCCATTGTTGGTTTTAGTAAACTGGGTCATTGAAAGATTTTCTGGGTATGTTGAGCCTGCTTCATGGTACGAGCCGCTGCTAACATCATGTAGAGCCTTTTTTAGATCTCGGCTCACAGTACTTCCAGATGTTAGTAAAAAGTAGCTTACTTAATGATTGACTTTGTGTTGTGCCGCCATTTCAGGTGCTTATAAAAATAATTGTGCCTCACAAACTGCCACATAGGCTGCATAGTACATGGCAAATAAATCTTTATCAAAATGTCAGTGTGTAGAGTACAGTGTTAGCTAATTTATTGCAAGTGTTATGAATTCACCCTTTGAATGCATGTTGTGTCAACTAGCCATCACAGTAACTGATTAAATGGATTGATGGACTACCAAGATGGTGGCATAAAACGGATACGAGGTGTGTCCAAATTCGGGGCTACATCCTTTGAAGGACTTGGTCAGGTCCTTCATTGACGGCAAAGACCTCCTAGTTTCACAGCTGTCTATGCTAATGACAAAAGCATAACAAAACAGCTTTAAGCTTTTAACTTTTGTACCACCATTAAAAACTCTACTCCTCTCCTGTTCTATTTCCTGTTTTGCCCTGTGCTATGATGACATAATGTCTACTGGAGGAACAGTGTGACAGAAAACTACAAACTGGAACCTTCATGCTCGTAGGCAGCTTGTGCCCATTTACTTTAACAATGGGTCTGATCACCTTGAATAATAAAATTCTATCTTTTGATTGGTTGTGTGGATGCAGAGGTTAGATGCTAACATCACTTCAAAACTAGTCTAGTCTCTTCAACATTTTTTGTGTGTATCTGGTGTCACTCCCCCAGCCCACCATGAACCTTTGTTCCTTGATGCTCCAGCTGAGGTCATCGATGGGTGTTCCTCTCCTCTGCTTCCTGCTGCTTCTCTCCAGCATCTCCCTCATAGCTCTCACTATGCCTGAGTCAGGTAAGGATCCTCCAGTCTGGCTCAACGCGGTACACTTCAACTCCACCACTGGATGTATAGAGATGTCAGGTATGCTGTTACTGCTATTCCAGCCTAGCAAATGTTATACAATCTTTTTCTTTGTCTTCAAGGTGATACAACGGTAAATAAGACTGGAACAGTTACAGTGTCGTTAAACTCCAGTAATGCAACAGACATTGAGGCAAAGGGTAATACAAATAGTGAACTGACTAAAGACCTCGTCAATGGAACATCCTTCAGCCAATCTCAGCAGTCATCGTTCAACTCTCCACCCATACCTGCCTTCCCCAGTCAGACTGCAGATAATGGTTCCAGTAAGAACCCTTTTCCATCACCACCTGCAGAGCCTGTTGGGACTTCCAGAAATGTTTTACAATCGACTAAAATGACTTCTGCAGCCTCAACAACACCTCAGCCCACCAAAACACCAGCAAAAACGACACTATCTACAACAACTAATCTGTCCCCCAAACCGTTGTCTACAACACCTCAGCCCACCAAACTGTCGTCTAGAACACCCATACCGTCATTTAGAACACCTCAGCCCACCAAACCACTGTCTACACTACCACCTACAGCATCAAAAACGGTTGAAAACCCTCCAAAAACTTTAAAAGCAACGTCTACCATTTTGCCCACAGGCAAGAATAGTTTATCGTCATCTGTGGTACCCACACTGCAGTCAAGTACCAGGAAATCAACGCTTTCACCCACATCTTTCAGCACAGCAGCTACAGCCATGCCCCTTAGCAGAACCATTGCTTCTGGCGGCCATGGTCAGTCCTCTGCTTCTGCCACAAGAGTTGCTGTGGTGGAAGTAGCTGGGGCGGCTCTGACCTGGCAGCTGGTCAACACAGCCTCTTTACTGGCTGTCCTGCTGTTTGGCCTGCTCTTCTTCCTGGTCACGGTGGCAGTGTTTGTCACGCAGGTGTATGAGAGCTACAGGAGGAAGGACTACACCCAAGTCGACTACCTGATCAATGGCATGTACAGCGACTCTGGAGTGTGATGCATGTAGACACTGAGCCGTGGAGCTAGATCTCTCACAATCTGATCACAGTGGCTGCTGTTTGTTGAAGAAATGGGAATAAAGTAGCAAGCAGAGCAGAAGGCAAATGGCCTGGTTTGTTTCTCTCAGTACTGCACTGTTTTATTCTTTTCCTCATTTTTTTTCCTTTTTGTTTGTGTAGCGGTTGGTTTCTAACACCCAACCCTGAACTTTAATGAGGATGAAGAGCAGTCTTAATGAGCTCATGTGTAGCTCAGCGCTGAATGAACACATCCATCTTCTCCACGTCTGTTGATCAGTATGATTAATATGACCATCATATTTTTATTAACCATTTCAGATTGAATTGAAATATGTGGAAAAAAATCTCTGCTTTTCACAAGAGTACATGATGGTCTTGAATGAATTTCAAACATTTCATAAGCCATAATTCCTTTTTCAAACTGAAACCTGACTGCAATGTGTTTATAAATATAAAATCTGAAATGTCACTGCTTTATTACCAATTACAGTTTCTCTTTAAAAACGTCTAAATCTAGAAGTAGTTTTTTTTAAAGGATTCTGTTGAGAGGTTATAAGTAGCAATATCTAACCTTCAGTACATGACTGTCTCATCCTTTTAGCATAAATACCTCTTTGTTCCTGGAAGATGATGCTAACAGCTAGTCTAAAACCAAAGCAGATTCCTACAGTATTAAAACATCTCAATTTTAAAGAAGTTTAGACCAATTCATTAGATTGTTTTGTTTTTTATGAACCATCACACAACTTTCCATTTTTTTTATTAAATGATTCTAAAATTAGAAGTCTGTGATCATTTATAATGAATCCCTCCCCCACTGATCCTCACAGATGAAGATGATCGGTAATCATCAAATGGAGGACTGTAGGCAGACCTGGTCAGAGTAACTCTAAAATAGTGTTTACATGAATATTTAAAGAGTTTTGATTTCTCGGTGGTATTAAAATTACTCTGGCTGAAAATGGTTTCTGTTGTATTCCTTGGGAAATGGAGGTAGAAAAGGACAAAGTGGCAAAATGCAGCTTCAAGCTGGTTAAGGGACAAACTGACCCGGAGTTTACTGCCACCATAAATGATCATGTTAACAAGCTCCAGATTAAACATGAGCATCCTGTAAAGGTTCTTAAACAAACCACTGGTGTGAATCACTTTGGAGAAGTTTGAGTGCAGGGGCAGTTTTAACAGCTTATAACCTCTCAACAGAGTTGCACCTCAAAAATCTGTCAGATATAAACGCTTCATTTTCTTAGTGGCTGAAGAATAACTCAGCATTTAGCGTGTTTAGGTTTTAATGTAAATGAGGATGTTTCTTCATAAAAGCGAAGCTACTTTTGAACAAGTTGATACATCAAGACGATCACGATGCCATGGTGAACAAATCATAATGTACTCTAGATGGGGGTTTTTTTTGGATTTGTTCACTTTTTTTTTTTTTTTTTTTTAAATGTCTTTATCAAATAATAAATAGTATTCCGGACATTATATTCTGACAGAGAAACAGGGGTGGTACTGCATTGAAAGCTCCTGTGCATGTTTTCTACATGATAAACCATACTGTCCATACGAGGACTCAGTGTAGTGGCTGCTGGTGTAGAACTTCTTCCCTCCATAGCTCTTACATTTTCAGTTCTATTTTCTAGACTCATTCTCTCCTCCAGGAAAATATATGAGGGGGGGGTGCATGTTTTTTTTTACTGAACTTAACCGATGTGACTTTTTCACCATCGGCCATATTATTTGCTCAGTCATTCTCTGTTCTGTGCATGTTGCTGGTAGCAGAGGTGGCTTGTTGAGTTGAATAACTGCTGTAAGAGATTCAGGCAGCTTCGGTTCCAGATCAGAACTCTGTGACAGAGCCGCTCCAACCCACTGGCTCTGCGTTTCAGCAGGGAAGAGTGTGACTGTTGTCATAGAACACAAACAGTTTTATTCCAGATACAGATCTGCATGGAATGACTAAATGTGATTAGCTGTGGAAAGCAACCTTTATGTTTTTAATTTCATCATTTTGAGGCTCAGAATAAGTCCCAGGTAGAACCCCGAGGTCTTTCTGTCCAGTCGTTGTGGATGTTTGGGCCTGGCAGCTGCAGAAGACCCGTAGAGCGTTACCATGACTGCTACAGCCTTCTCCCAGCCAGTGGATCACAGTACTGTCTGCTGGCCTCGTGAAGTTTTTTTTACATTTCAGCTCGTCTTTAAACCTCAGCTCTTACTTCATCTGTTAGATGGCTACATATCTTATGCTGATTTAATTCTCTATAAAAGCTCAGCAGGTTTTTGAAACAAAGGTCCAAAATTTCAGTTGAAATTCACATTACTTTAGGATTGATTGATGTAGATGATGCTTTCCTTCATGACTCAGTGTTTATCTCACAGTAGATCTGAATTTTCTTCACTGGATGCTTTTGAATGTATTTAATCATCTTTCTTCCATATTATATCTGTTAATGACCTTCTTTCTCATACAGCCCCCTCCAAAAGTATTGGAACAACAAGGCAAATTCCCTTGTTGTTGTTGTTGTTGTTGTTGTTGTTGTTGTACACTGAAGACATTTGGGTTTAAGATTAAAAGATGGGTATGAGACAGGAGTTCAGAATGTC
Organism: Anableps anableps; assembly: GCA_014839685.1. Taxonomy (NCBI): domain Eukaryota; kingdom Metazoa; phylum Chordata; class Actinopteri; order Cyprinodontiformes; family Anablepidae; genus Anableps; species Anableps anableps. The sequence goes on from CM026073.1 coordinate 1,756,053, forward strand.
AGCTTTTATTTCCTGGTATTTGTAGATGTGTTAAACGACGCAGGACATACCATCCTTTGTTTGAACCCACCTGTTTTTCAAATGAGCAAAACTATTGGAACATGTGACTGACAGGTGTTGCCTTTAATTGGTGATTGATTGTTCAAACATTAAATAGCTCTTTACTTTTTGGCCTGGGTTTAAAGGTATGAAGTGGATATTTCTTGTTAAAGGGATAAACCAGCTTGAAGACCAGAGAGCTGTCTATGGGAGAATAGCGAGCCAGTCCAAAACTGAAAAAAGCAGGAAAATCAGTCCAAGCCATTGGACAAACATTGGGCATAGCAAGCACAACAGTTTGGAGCGTCCTGAATAAGGAAAAACTACTGATGTACTGAGCAACAGACATAGAACAGGTTGACCAAAGAAAACAGTAGTTGATGACAAATATTGTGAGAGCTGTGAAGAAATGTGCCCTTTCCCTCCCCAAAGCATCAGTAAGTGACATCACCAACAACCTCCACAGAGCAGGGGTGATGGTATCACAATCTACTGTTTGAAGAAGACTCTGAGAGCAGAAAAACAGAAGCCAATATTCCCAAAGATGCAAACCACTTATCAGTAGTAAGAATCGGAAGCCCTGATTGAAATGAGCAAAGAAGTACAGAGATGACTACAAAAGTTCTGGAACACAATCTTATGAACAGATGAGACCAAGATTAATCTCTGCCAAAGGGATGGAAAGGCCAAAGTGTGACGAAAGAAAGGAACTGCTTATGATCCAAAGCACACAAGCTCATCTGTGAAGCATGGTGGAGGTAATGTCATGGCTTTGGCGTGCATGGCCACTTCTGGAACAGGTTCACTCATATTTGATGACGTAACTGATGCTGGTCGCAGCAGAATGAATTCTGAAGTGTACAGAAACATTGTCTGCCAATTTACGAAGAAATGCATCCAAACTAATTGGGAGGAATTTTTTCATGCAGCAGGACAACGACCTAAAGCACACTGCCAACAAAACAAAAGACTCCATTAAGGGAAAAAGTGGAAGGTTTTAGACTGGCCAAGTCAATCACCCAACCTTAACCCAATAGAGCCTGAATTTCACCTCCTGAAGAGGAGCCTGAAGGGAGATACCCCCCTGAAACAAACAAGAACTGAAAGAAGCTGCGGTAAAAGCCTGGAATAGCATCACAAATGAAGAATGCAACAGTTTGGTGATGTCGATGGGTCGCAGGCTTCAGGCAGGCGTTGTAAGCAAGGGTTAAGCCACCAAATATTAAATGTTATTCACTTTAAGATGATTTGTTGAGGTGTTGCCCACCTAAAAATGCTGTGGTTTAATACAAACGGTGATGTGGTTTAACACATCTACATGCAAATACCAGGAAATAAAAACTGACATTCTGAACTCTTGTCTCATGCTCATCTTTTGATCTCAAACCAAATGTCTTCAGTGTACGACAACAACAATGGAATTTGTGTTGTTGTTCCAATACTTTTGGAGGGGACTGTACGTTGGCTCAGATTTGGGTTACATGGCCTTGATGGTACTGAATTGTAATTAGTGTGTTTTTGTAAGTCCACGATTGTAAAGATTTTGAAAAGATTTTTTTGTTCCTTTTATATTTTATGGCGTGTGTTTCCAATAATGTTGACTTTTTTAACAGCTTTTAGCTGCCTGAAAATGTTTTTATGTTTGTTTGTTTGTTTTCTCATTAAGAACCCACAATGCAACACTTTAGCAGCTTCTTTTCCTGGTGCCAAATTCTTTTTGATTTTATTTTTTTTATTCCATGATCAAAAAAGTCAGTATGTATGGTTTAGAATGATTTCCATTGTCTTTTCTTAAGTGTATTATAGTTGTCATTGTTCTGCTCTGTTCATGGCAAAGGAAATTTTTCCAGCTAGTTGCTTAAAGCACATTGTTTTCTGATAAAGCCAAGGGAAATTTAAAGCCATAATGAGTTTGTGACCAATGTAACATTTGAGCAGTGCTCGCAGTTCACACCAAGATGTTATTGATGTGAAAGAATATTTGTTTGTTGTGCATGTGAGATGCATTTTAGTTGAATAATTTAGATTGATTTTGCACGAAAACGTGGGTTTTCTCAATAAAACGGTGGAAGCAGAGAACCACTATTAGCCATATGTAAGACTGATGTGTGTAGTGCCAGTCTGTGTTGAAGGTTTCAGATCAGTGTGTCTGTCATGTCAGTAGGACTGTAATAAAGTCATTTTCATGTTTCTGATGTCCAGCAAAAATCAGTTTTTGCTGACGCTGGAAGCAGCTGTGTGCGTTGGATTTATCTGTTTGCAGGAACTGATGTCAAGAAATGAGGAATGATGTCACCTGCTATGTGCCAACTGAATATTGTACTGATGCACTTTTCAAATATATTTTTACTTTTAGAAAATGAATAATAAAGAACTAAACAGAAGTCTTTGTGGTGTTTGACTAAGTTATTATTACTGATGAATGCCTGTCAGTCCAGGTGGACATCCATCTCCTGAAAGGTCTACAGATGGTCCATCCTCTCTCCATGTCAAGATGATGGATTGATCCAAGCTCTGGAAGTTGCTCAAAGCTTGGAATGTTGTTGTAGAACCGAACCCTGCTTTAAACTTCTCGTCAACCTCCTCCCTGACCTGCTGCTGGGTTCCTTGGTCTTCATGACACTGGTTGTTCTCTGAAGAACCTCTGAGGCCTTCATGGATCACAGTGATTTATTCTGAGAACAGGTCACACACAGCTGGACTCTTCATTTGGTGATTTTTGAAGGCATTTTGTTGCTCTGGATGTTATTTAAGGTTTCACAGTAAAAAGGTGCTGACAACAAATGGACCCTAGATTTTTTTTGTTAAAAAAAAAAAAAAAAAGGAATTTTTAACTTCACAGCTATGTGCTACTTTTTAATGCTTTGTATCATTAGATAGAATGAGGTTTATGGGTATGACAGTGTTATGGATGTATGATTTTGTGACCTGTTCTATCGCTTTGCTGCCCTAATTAAACATATCTGCCCTACTTAATTGCTTATCTGCCACATTGCTCACTGCTGCACACTTACATAACCATAACCGCTGATATCACATAAAATGCACACAGTCAAGGATAAACTGATGCAATAGGATGACAGCCCTTAGCGAAGGTTAAGAATGAGTCATAGATAAAAGCAGAACTTGCGCTCCATTCTTTGCTCCTCTCAGTTCACCCTTAAGATGGGCTGAGGCGGGCTCAGTACCAAAGGTGAATGTCACTCTGTATCTGTTCATTGTATACTCTGTACACTGACCATTTTTTGGCATTAAATCTTGATTTTATACTTAACCAATTCTCATTATTTCACAAGGTAAATACTTTGGTGGTTTTATTGGTTGGGTCTCAGAACTGGAGAGAGATGAACCTGGAGGGCAAAGAGGGTGCACCCCCTTAATACAACAGTGGGGGCTCATCTGGCTGTCCAGGTTCCAAATGAGACCAGAACTCTGCAAGAAGGACTCCAGACTGCTGACGGGGGGACAGAGCCTTCAGTAACGACTGGTCATCTCATCAGATAGGGAAAAATAGCTGTTTCAAAAACTTTCTGAAAGGCGGCTGTCAGACAGACGCCTTTTACTGCAAGGCTCAGTTCTCACGTTTCTTTTCTGGACTTCCACTCACTTTAAGGTATGGAGGGGCATTCACTTAGTCTGTATTTCTGTGGAAAAACTGGAAATGGAAAGAAGAGATAGATAATCCATGAGATAGAAAATCAACGAGAGAGAATGAAGAGATAGAGAATTAATCAGAAAATTAATGAGAGAATGAAGAGATAGAAAATTAATGCGTGAGAAAGGGAACTAATCAGTAATTTATTGAGAGAGGTCTAATGTGATAGACAATAGGCTTAATGAGGAAAGAGGGGGTTGGTTGACAGCTCAAAGTTAATTAATTAATTACTTGGGCTAAACTCCAGAAAGTTTGTGTATAGAACTATGCAAAAAATAGCCCCCACCTGTTTTCTTGGTTTGAGGAGCTGGCATGCCCCACGGAAACAGTAGTATTGTGAATGGTGATTAATGTTTTTACATAACTTGTTGGAGTATACCTAGTGAAATAGACCGGGGGGGGGGGGGAGGAGAAAGGCAGAGCCCTGTAACCTTGCAGTGCTAACAAAGGGTTCTGTTTGGTATCACCATCTTGGGAGTGTGTTTTAGTGATCTCTTGTTCAATCCGAGTACTGCAAACACAGCAGTGTTGGACTTCTCGGCTGGCCAGAACAGTGTATGTGAACTCACAGGCCTGGCCTTCATCAAAAGCTGGACTGGGCAGCGTTCCAGTCCACAGTGCTCCTTGGAATCAAATAGTGGTTGATTTCATTAACATGGGAGCAGAACACAGAACTGAAAGAAAAATGGTTCCCCCCAAAAAGGGAAAGACCAGAGAAATCACACTCAGGATGGGAGTGCCAGAAATGATGAGATCTGGCAATGGCACTCATTTCTCCAATAAACAACCAGGAGAAGTTGAAAGATGTGTGGAATTAAAACGTAAAATTGCAGGTTATCAGCTAAAGAGAAAAGATTGGCTAAAGTCTGCAGACACGAAATTAACCTGGATTGAAGCTCTAACTAGTTTTATTTAACTCTCCATATGCAACAATAAATGTCAGTCCATATGAGATACTAACAACTTCACTTACTGGTATGATATAAAGATCTGACTATGTGAAACCTCTGACTAATACAATGATGAGTGTTTTCCAACAGGTGACGCTCATCCAGGAGGAAGACAGTGGGACGCTGTGTTCTAGAAAACGCAGCTCATTTATTTTTCTCCTATAGGTGGAAGCCACAGAAATAGCATCACACTGTGTGGAAGTTTTACTGACTAATCACAGGCTGGATCTATGAACCATTATGTGCACAGACCAAACGACCAACGCAAAGACCAAGGTTCTGACTGACTTCTGAACCTCACTGACCTGACAATGACAAAATGACACGTCTCCAGACTGGACAGAGCCCAACAGACAACGCCTTCAAGGTGGACCCCACTAGGGAAAGTACATTTTGGGGAAAAGACCACCTTATTGATCCTTGGTGAACACAAAAGAACTGAAGCATTCAAAACAGACTTAGTGAAAACAAAAAGGGTTATGAGGAAACGATGTCTATTTTAAGAATACAAAAGGAAAATTATATTCAAATTATTGCAAATGAAATTGCTCCAACAGGAAAGATGAAAATCTCTTAAAAATACTTTAAAACAAGTATTAAATCAATGTTTCTGGGTGAAGTTAATGAAATAGATGTTATTCCGATTATTAGAGCATTTTCAGAACAGAGGATCAACTAATGTAAATATTCTGGAGGAAAATTGATTAAAGAATATTGCTTTCATTTTGGTGGGAAAAGATGATGGGCAATGACAGCCTCGCTTCTGTCAGACTGCCCCAAAAAGCTGCAGCCGCAATCCAGCAGCTTGTCATAATCAGTGTGTGAATGAGAATGACTGATTTCACTGTCGAGCATCTTTGAAGGTCAGAAAAGCGCTATATGAAAGTCTGATGTCACTTCATTGCTAAACTTATAACTCACATATGTAATAAGTTTTCCAGAATTTTTCCAAATCATATAAAGATAGCAACGGTTCTACCTGTAATGAAAATACTGATAAACATAAAAAACTCATAGACCTGTCTTCCATTTTTCACAATTTTAAAATTTCAAATAATCTTTTACCAAACAAAAATATTTTAGAAGAAAAATAAAATAAACCTACTGACGGAGTAACAATATGATTTTAAAGAAATTCAAACCACTACACATGCCGTAATGCAGATGTTAGGGGGGTTAACTCTGCATTGGACAAATAACTTCAACAGAAAAATACACTGCAAAAAGACCTCTAAAATAACAGATGAATAAGTCATATTTTGAGACCAAATTCTTTTTTTAAGCAAAGTTATCTGCCAGTGCAGTATGAAAAATTTTACTTATGAACTCCAGAAAATAAGAAAAACAACACTTTCGGTTTTGCAATCCTAGAAATCTTAAGTAATTAGATTTAAGAAAGTTTTAAGTAGTAAATGCTTAAGGTTAATTTTTATAATAATACATTAAGCTAAATTATGACACACCTTTTCCTATTTTGGATAATTATTTCTTTTAATGGGGATGAAAAACAGGCCAGAGGTACTTCAAGCACGCTAGAAATCTTATAAGTGAATAATCCTTAAATCAGGAAGACTGTCTACAATTAATTTGAAAACCCAAAAAATAGAGGGGAAATGACACTATTGGAATGGACCTTTATTATTACAAAACAATTTGTATTAACGCAAACATTTTTACCAAGATGTTAAAGATTTTAACTTGAAAACTCAACCAATCTCAGTAAAATAAAGACACAACCACAAAATCTTACATTAACACAACGCAGTGTTTATGACCTGTCAAATCCTTTCACGTCAATGCTGACCCAACTAGAAAGAATGGAGAAGAAAGTAGACATAGGCTTAACTCATTCCATCATCCTAATTAATTGAACTCAAAGAGGATATATTCAGCCACATTGGCAGAAAAATCCTGCAAACAAAATAAAAATAGGTTTTAATTGTTTCTTGAAAAAATATTAATTCATAAATAGTTTTACCTTCTCTGTATCTGTACATGATAACCAGTAAATCTTGAGAACCCATGTGTATAATAAAGACAAGCCAAAAAATCTCAAACCAGCATCAGATTAATTCAAATGTCAGTAACTTATTATTATTATAAAACAAACATACAATGGGTCCTGTGTGCAAAATAACTGATTACAAATCAAACTAAATTTGAAACACTATACAAAAGATTCTAAATAGTTTGGCAATTTTACTTTTATAATGGAAAATGTGTAATTAGCATTCAGAACTAGCTGCATCAGTCAACACGGAATTAAAGTTGCATTCACAGCTTGCCTAGTCGTTCCCTGCAGTCTGAATCAAATACCTACATATAAGACTACCATCTAAAAAAAGAAACAAAACTAGAGTTTGAAGTCGTTCTGCCACTATAGACACAATATTATCAAGCCACCTTTTATAAAATACTTTCTCATAGACAGACGCTAAGCTCGAGAGCAGATCACTGCCAAACTATTCTTTTGCAGTGAGAAAAAAAACAGACCAATCATTCAGATTATATGATTTCAGGGGTTTACACATGAAGAAAGTCTTAAGCATGTTAGAAATTCTGATGTGCTGTTCATCTAACACAGTGGTAAGATTAATTGATGACACTCACTGTTGAGGTTCTAAAAAATCCAGAGACATCCTCAAGCTGAAATCCAAGAAGGTGATGGGAAACAGGTGGTCGTCTTTTAACTTCCAGATACAGATCAAAATAAAGATGCATCTTCTGTTAGATTTACTGAAAAAATGTTGGGTTTCTGCAGTGCTGTGTGCAGGAGAGCAGTGTTACCAGTGTTTGTGTTTTCGCTTACCTTTCACAGGGTGGCAGGCCGACTGGATCGAGCTGGTGCTCATTGCTATCAATCAGCGAGGGCCTTTAAATTGGAGCAGTTTCCCTGAGGCAGATGCCAGACTGTTCCGCTCCTACAAGTAGTAACAGGCCAACCTTTAGTTCTGTGATCTCCTTGCTCCTACTTTACTCTTTATTACTCTGTTGTTTCTTACCTTCCTCTTACAGAACCAAATTTCTGAGATCTCTCAGACGTTCATGCTCACCTGGATTCCCCATATCAAGTTTCGCAGATTTGGTCTCCTTGCTGCTCCTTGTACGGCCTCCCTCTTGGATTAACATCACAAACACCATAAATCAGCTTGCCTGGCCACCCTCAATCCTCTATCAGCACATCTGCCTGGAAATATTGCAACCACATTACTGGTCATCTCCACTCCCTGCCAGCCACAACCTCTGCAGAAGCCACTTACCCTCCTCTGTCCGTCATCATCATCAGAACATAAGCCATTGCAAAATCCTTACATCGTCCTCTCCAACTCATTACTCCCCAAACTAACTGCTACCTTTCTCTTCAGTTCCTCTTCTGGTCCAATCCCCTCCAGTTGCCACAGCCTCCATTCCCATACCATTCCGCTCTGATTGGCGCTTCATCAGTTCTACACTTTGCCCCTTCAATAAATCTATTAAACTGTTTCTGTGTGTCCGTAGTTGTTGCTTGCTTAAAAGTCCCGTTAACCAGCATTATGACAGAACCGTCTGGCCAATCGGACTCTGCAGCACAACTATGGAATATGTTTTCCAAACAGGGAATCCTTCTAGGCAAACATCATATAACCATTAACACCATGTTACAATAACAAACCTCCATACTTCAGTATTTAAATCAGATGTCCCAACAGATCCAGGGTTTGCAGAACAGGTTTCCCCAGGCTGGCCCCAAATCAGCCCCTGTTCCAGCTCTTCCAGCTACTTCTGCATTGTCGATGCACCGTGACGTCATCTCGCCCACTCCTGAATATTAATAGAGGTTTTCTGCTTCATTGCACGTTAGTTTTTCGCTGCTCCCCACGCTCGTTCTTCGATGATGCCAGCAAAATATTTTATATTGTTGGTTTACTGAGACATCGGGCACTTAAATGGGCTGAGGCAGTTGTAGATGAAAGAATTCTCATATATGATGAATTTATTGACTTATTTAAACAAACCTTCTGTCCAAAAGTTGGAAAAGAAGCCACTTCTAAAATCTTTCAGAAAATCTGGAATTTAAAACAAGGGAACAGATCAGTGGCTGATTTTGCAAATGATTTTCATACTCTTGCTACAGAGTCAGGTTGGATTAAGATGGCTCTCAAGGGAGCCTTCCAACATTCCTGGAACGAAAAACTTAAAGATGAACTGGTGTGCCATGATGAACTGGACTCCCTGGATGCACTTATCAGTCTAGCCATCAAAGTGGATAATAGTATTAGAGAGAGATTCCAACCCTCTAATCCCCATCCATCTCTGCCTCTCATTGGAAGGGTTTCTCCTAGCCCTGAGTCACCCATTCTTCCAGCCCAGAACCAACCAGAACCCATGCAATTAGGTTGAGCTCGGCTAAGCTTGGAGGAAAGGCAGTGTTGCATGGCATCAGGTTGCTGCCTTTATTGTGGGTCACCTCAACATTACATCTCCTCCTGTCCAGTTCGCCCAAAAGACCAGGCCCGCTAGGAAGTCTGGGGCAAATTTAAAAAAAAAAAAAAAGATAACCTCCCGCTAAGTCTCCCAGCAGTTCTCGGCGTCCAACACTATTCCTATGCCCTCCAAACTTTGGTGGACTCAGGTTCTGAGCCAAACCTCACAAACCCTGACCTAGTTAAAGAATATTGTATACCGGTCCAAGTGTTACCTTTTCCCTTTCAGGTAGTCCCATGACCACCATAACCCACCAAACCAACCCTGTCTCTCTCCATGTTTCTGGCAATAATCAAGAACTCATTCAGTGCTTTGTGTTCCCCACAAAGGAAGACCCCCTGGTTCTTGGGTTTCCCTGGCTCTGCAAACATAACCCTTAGATAAACTGGTCCAATGCTCGAATTGACTCCTGGAGCCACTACTGCCCATAACTAGTGCCTCCAGTCAGCAAAACCATCTCTGGCCTCTGAACCATCCCAGCCCATTTACAAACCAGACTTAACCAATGTTCCAGAAGAATACAATGACCTCCAGCTAGTGTTCAGTAAAGATCTTGCCCAATCTCTTCCTCCCCATTGCCCCTATGACTGTTGCATTGATCTCCTTCCTGGAGCCCCACTTCCTTTCGGTCATTTATTTAATCTCTCCAAACAAGAGAGGCAAACCATGGAACAATGCATAAATGATTCTCTCAGAGCAGGTATCACTCGTCACTCCTCATTCCCCCTTGGTGCTGGATTCTTCTTAGTGTCAAAAAAAGACAATACCCTTTGCCCGTGTATTGGCTATAGAGGTCTCAATCAAATCACTGTAAAGAATAAATATTCTCTTCCTCTTCTGTCCTCAGTTGGAACCAGTCCATCAAGCTTCCATTTTTTCTAAACTCGACCTGCGCAATGCCTACCACCTGGTTCGCATTGGAGAGGGCGATGAATGGAAAACTGCATTCAAAACCCATTTTGGTCACTTCAAGTATTTGGTCATACCATTTGGACTCTGCAACGCTCCTGACACTTTCCAGAACCTGGTCAATGACATTCTTTGTGACTTTCTCAACATCTTTGTTTTTATGTATCTTGATGACATTCTTATCTTCTCCAACAGTCTAGAGGAACACCACAACCATGTCAGATTTGTCCTCCAAAGACTGTTGGAGAACTGCCTCTTCGTCAAGGTAGAAAAATGTCAGTTCCATGTTTCTTCCATCACCTTCCTTGGCTATGTTTTTGAGGGTGGACAGGTGAAGATGGACCCAGTCAAGATCAAGGCCATCGAGGAGTGGTCTGTCCAGGACTCCAGGAAGCACCTCCAGCACTTCCTGGGGTTCACTAACTTCTACCGTCGTTTCATCTGGAACTTCAGTATCATCGCCACTCCTCTCACCGCTCTCACCTCTACCAAATGACCCTTCAAATGGATCACAGAAGCAGACCTTGCTTTTAGTGAGCTAAATAAAAGGTTCGTGGACGCTCCTATTCTTATCCATCCTGACCCCTCTGCTCAGTTTACAGTTGATGCATCTGATTTTGGCGTGGGAGCAATCCTTTCCCAGTAATCTCCCAGTGACAACAAACTCCACCCATGTGTCTTTTTTCCAAGAAGTTCATCCTCACCGAGTGCAATTACAACATTGGTGATTGGGAGCTTCTGGCCATAAAGCTTGCCCTAGAGGAGTGGAGACACTGGCTTGAGGGTACTGAGCTCCTGGTCATCATTTGGACTGACCACAAAAACCTGGAATATCTCCAATCTGCATAGCGCCTGAACCCACGCCAGTATCGCTGGTCACTCTTCTTTTCCCACTTCAATCTTAACATCACCTACTGCCCAGGCTCATAGAACACCAAGCCGGATGCTCTCTCCAGACTTCACTCCCCCGACGACACTTCCCAATCACCACAATCTGGGGGGGAATCTTGTCATCCCGGAGTAAGCCGTACTATCGGTTTACTCTGTAGGTACTTCTGGTGTCCATTACTCAACAAGGACGTTATTGAGTACATCTCCGCATGTTCCGTTTGTGCCAAAACCTCAGGCAGGAAGAAGAAAACGCAGCCCCGCTCTCTCCCTCTGCTCTGGGTCAGGCCAGGCAGCCTGATATAAAAAAAGGTACCACGACTGTCACTGAGCCGCACCTCAAAGCACAGTTACAACTGTAAGCGCCTGCTTACGGTTCGCTCTCCACTTTCACCAGACGTTACTACCAGGTGTGTCCTCACCGCTGCAGACAGGATCTGGGCTGGAGGTGAACAGCTGTAAATAGAATGAAGTTACTGCTGAAGAAGCTCATCTGCTGAGGAAAAGTTCGACCCACAGCATTTGGAGATCACATCTAAAAATGTCACATAATCAGTAGCGAAAATACTGTACCAACAATTTGGACTGCAGCATAAAGCCAAACGTGCGATAATTGAAAAAAAAACACAAGATGTCCCACAGTTAATATGCCTGTGAAATTTTAATAAGTTGAGATTCATTTGTCAAACAAATTAATCTGTATTTACCCTGATAAATATAGAAATATTTATTCTGAATTTAAGTTATTTGAAATTTTATTAATGGTTTTACATCATGACTGAAGACACACCAAGGCAAGGCAGTTTATTTGTATAATAATATATATTGTGGTGCTAAGCCATCCAGTGATTTATAAACTAACAGAAGTATTTTAAAGTCTATTCTCTGAGCTCCAGGGACCCAGTGTGAGGACTCTAGAACTGGGGTGATGTGCTCCATCTTCCTGGTTTTAGAGAGAACAGAGCAGCAGCGTTCCGGGTCAGCTACAGCTGTCTGGTTGATTTTTTTAGGCAGACCTGTGAAGACACTGTTGCAGTAATCAATGTGACTAAAGATAACACATGGAGGAGTTTCTCTAGATCTTGTTAAGAAGGACATGATCTCATGAATATAATTTATCTCCCCAGTTTACAAATGTAATTCTCTCAGAGGTGCTTACATAAAACTCTGAGCTATGTTGATATTTAAAGCAGTCTGCACATGAATTGCTGTGGAGGTTAACCAGTTGGATATGATTTATTTAGTAAGACAGTAGCAATTTAGATTATTTCATAATATACCTCATAATAAGCAACCATCTATCCTACGGTCTTTTTAACAAATACAGTCTCAGATGAGTGCAGCCCTCCATCACTATCAGCAGCAGCAGCCTCAGCCCTTCGACACCAATATTGTACCCACTTGGGAAAACATAGAATATATTTGCTTTGCATTGTCCCCACATGATGACAATGATATAGCATGATCCGATACCATATTAGATTACTGATGAATACGGGCTGTGTTGTTGTAAGGTGATTTTTTTTTTTTTTTTTTTTGGTGGATTTTCTTTATTTGTAAATAAAATATTTCTAGACAGAAAATTCCCTCTTGTTTTTTTCCCTTTAAATTGTGCAACATTTTAAAGAAGATGGATTTGCTGGTTAAACAGTCAAGTAAATGGGGTGTGCCAATGAAAAACTTGTCAAATCCTCTCTGCCGATGCCAATCCTCTTATTCTGCTATTAATTCTTGCTTAGTGTTGTCTGTCATGGATTGGGGGATTTTCCTTGGGTTTGCTGTAGATGTCTAATAAAATCAAATGTCATGCTGCTCATGTCTTTTTTTTTCCTTTTTTTTTCACATGTTCTTTCTGGCAGTGGCCCAACAGATTTGCTTTCACAAGCGGAACATTACGGCTTTTGCCATGATGTTCCCTTGGTATGTGTGTGTGTGTGTGTGTGTTTGTGTCTGTTTGTATCATCATCATCATCATCATCATCATCGTGAAGTTTATTTGTGCAACACATTTCAGCAGCAAGACAATTCAAAGTGCTTTACATGACAAAAACATTACACAATAAACAAAAAAAATTATGTTACAGTGGCAAAACAGAGAGACATAATCAAAAGTTGAAATCCAGACTAACACTGATGATGTTCTTATTATTCAAAGGCAGTGCTAAACAAATTGGTTTTTAGCCTCGATTTAAAGGAACTCTGATTCAGCATTTTATCTGGAAGTTTGTTCCAGATTTGCATAAAAACTGAATGCTGCATCTCCATGTTCAGTTCTGGTTCTGGGGATACAGAGTAGAGTAGAACCAGAAGACCTGAGTGGCCTGGAAGGAAGGAAGTTGAAGAACTTTAGAACTGGGGTGATGTGCTCTATCTTCCTAGTCTTAGTGAGAACACCACCAGCTGTGTTCTGAATCAGCTGCAGCTGTCTGGTTGACTTTTTAGGCAGACCTGTGAAGATACTGTTCCAGTAATCAATGTGACTGTGAAGATAAACGCATGGATGAAATGTCTGAAATGTGTGGTGAATCTAGATCTTGTTGAGACATTAGTCGTTTAATCCTGGAAATGGAGATGTTCTTCAGGTGACAGAAGGCTGACTTTGTAACTGTCTTTATGTGTCTCTGAAGGTTCACGTCTGACACCATCACGACACCCAGATTTCAGTCTTGATCACTAGTTTCTAGCTCTACTAGTATGATTGGACTAAATTGACCTTTTTTTTGTAAAATGCCTTGAGATTAGATGTGTTATGAATTGGTGCTATATAAATAAACTGAACTGCACTGAAAAGTGATGACTAATGGCTAAGGGCTTGAAATACTGAAAGTCTAAGCCTGCAATATTCTGAGTCTCAGAAATTTGGGCCACATATGTTAATCATCACTTTGTAGAGTCTCTTACCTTAGATTTATCAGTGATGTGAAAGTATAAAATTATTCAGAAACATCTTTACCTCCACATGGATCCAATCAGTTTGATTATTTATCCTGAAGGTGAAAGAAGAAAGGCTGGCACTACAAGCTTGGCTGCCCTGACTGACCAAATGGGCGAGTGGGCTGTAACCACACTACTGCCGCAGAAAAAAAAAGTAGAACTATGAAAGTGTGTGATGTAGACAGGGGCGGGTTGGCCATTGGCAGGTTCGGGAGGTTTCCCGAACAGCCAGTGGGTTCCAGGCCTCAGAACCACCCCATACAGGGACCTACTGTGGCAGGCCAATTTGACATAAAATAGGCTTCACCACACATTTCAGATATCTGAAGCTTGTTCATGACTAGACAGATTACTTAATTAAGATATCTCTAATTACATTCTGACTATTATAAATGATGTCAGAATTACCATTAAGTTGTATGGAGGTTTCAATTAAGATATCTACAATGAATTCTGACTATCTGAAACATATATTTCAGAACAGTTAAATTATGACTACTCATAAAGTATATTTGAATTTTCTCACTTTTTGTTCTATTCAGTCACAATTCCAATTAAGGATATTTTAAATAATATCATCATTAAAAATATCTTAAATGTATTTTTCGATAGGAGATATATAGATTCAAGTAGTACAAATTAAATTGAAGATATCTTGAAAGCAAATAATGAGGCAAAACTAACTGAGATATCTAGAACTGTAATTTTGACTAGTCAAAATTACAGTTATGATATTTCCAAATGAATTAGAGATATCTTTATGTCTTATGTGTGAATAAATATGAAATTCTTTGCAAATTTCTGAAGCAATCTTCAAGTTGATGAAGCTCACATTGTCCACACATTCCATACTGCGAAGCTCTTTCAACATTGCGACATTTTCTGACAATTTTGTACAGAACACCCAAAATTCTGCAGGCAACTGTTGGACAGCTCAGTGGCAGCACGAGGGGGGCTAATGCACAATTTCTTAGTTCAGATATCTTAAAATGCAATTTTGACAAGTCATAATTAGGTTTGAGATATCTTGAATTGTAATTATGGATGTGTAGCCCTTCAAGATGAATCTGGTGATGTTATTTGAGATATCTTGAAAGGAATTTTGGCTCGTCAAAACGTAATTCAAGATATCTTGAATTATTCTTCTTGCTAGTCAGAATGTGAATGCAATATCTTAAATTACCATTCAGGATAGTCAAAATGTAGTTGTGTCAAGTCAAAACTAATTTTTAGATATCTAGAATGTAATTACTGATAGTCAGACGAAACCAATTTTATGTTAAAACGGCCTGCTATACCCTCGCGGTCATTATTCATAGACAGTGAAACGTCAGACTGGGTCAGTTAGGAAGATACTGACTAGGAAGAAAAAGTTAGTGCAGGTTGCAAATTAACTGATGTTTTCCGTGGTGGAGGGGCCAATTAAGATCAGTGACGAAACGGAACTGAGCAGCACGACTATCTATGTGTTTGTGTTTTAGGATGTGTTTAGGGCACACAGAACATTAAAGGCAACCTATCCCCTTGATCAATTAAAATCAATCCATACTAGCTGAGCAGGAAAAAAAACAAAACATGTTTTTTTATTGCAAGAGAAAACATTTTAGGAAAAAGTCTGAGTTCAAAGAAAAAGGATCATATCTGATTATACAGACTACATTTAGTTGTCCTGTTTTAATTAATATATAGCTTTATTTTTTTATTTTTTTTACCAGCTCAAGAAAAATACAAATAAAGAAAGTAATTCACTTCCTGTCTGTTTAGGGCTTTTCTTAAGTTGATTGTATTTGTGATCTAACACTATGAATTCTTTGCAAAAGCGCTACAAAGTTTATCAGTGTTGCTGTTAAGTAGCAGACAAGGACAATGAATGTCATCTGTGGTCATAGAGTTTAAAAGGGGGAGTATGATTATGCCAGTCTGAGTCAGCGTGAGGAGAAAAAGATGGATGGGGAGGGACAGGAAAAGAAGGAGGAGATACAAGAGGAGGAGGAGAAGCAAGAGCGTAGAGCAGGAACCACTAAAATAGCTCCAGGTACAGGTGCAGAGTGTGGGATTTAGTAGGCGTTACATCTTTCTTTAGTATTATATTAACCTCTTATGATCAAGGGATTGAAAACAATCTAAAAAATTATTAATTTCCCTAAATGATTTAATAGGTCTGTGTGACTTTGGAGGTTGTTTTATATAAGCTGCTTGTTTAATACATTTTAGTTGACTGATTTTTTATTTTTTAATTTGTCATTAAATACATTCACACAGTAGCTTTAATAGTTGAAATAACATAGTGTTTCTATAAGTTCTTTTGTTTTAAAATTATGGTTCCACTTTTGTCCATTGAGCGACTGGCGATAAAAGGCCTCTCCAAACCAAACTCCCGGGCTGAATTTCAACCCCAGCCTGCCTCTGGATGTAGATGCAATCTGATCCAGCACAGAACAAGGCCAACAAGAAAAGGGAAATTTGTACTTCCTTTAACAGTACACAAGAGGGCAGACTCGAGCATCAGTGTTCTGCTACAAGTAGGGCTTCATGAAGAGACTAAAATAGCCAGAGAACTGGGTGAGCAGCAAATAAATGAAATCAAATATGAATGAAAGATCACTTCTGTAAATGTAAAAAGGATATTTGAGATGGCCATCTCTCTGTGATAGCTTCATTGAAAGAGTTAACACACTAAAGAGCGTTAACTGGCAGCTATGATCCAAAAAGTCTACACTAACAAGTTTAAAGAAAACTGGAAAACAAAAGTTCAGGAGCTGGAATTCTATTAAAACAGAGTTTGCTTAAAACAGTTATGGCAAAAATTAAAACACCCCATTAAATATTTAGTTCTTCCAAAAGAAATGTTCACATACAGTTTTTAATAAATAGACTTAAATAATATTTATGTTTCATCTTTTTCATTTAATCTAACTGGTCTTTAACACCAAGAATAAACCTTGCTGTATATATATTCAACAAAAGAAGTCAACAAAAATCTGTTTTGTAGCGAAGAACAAAGCTAGAACAGTCTTCTTCCTAACAGCTAAAGTTTCTCCCTTTGGCTGAGAAAACCTCTTCTTACATCCAACAACCATCTCTGACACTGGCCTGAGGAAGCTTGTCCCGCTTCACAGTTTAGGCTGGGAAATGCTGGAGGACTTTCTTGCATGTTCAGCCTCTTTCGAGTCATTTCACAGCATCTCAATGAGATCAAGGTCTGGTCTTTGACTCCATCCACTCCTGAACTTTTATTTCTTAAATTTTATTCTGTCCAAAGGCATACCAGCGTATCCAGTGGATTTACTGGTTTGTATTGGGTCATTGTCATATTGCAGGGTCCAGTTCTGCTTCAACTTAAATATTTTACAGATGGTCTTATGTTTTCCTCAGGTTCTCTCTAGTACATGGTAGAAGTCATGAGGGTGAGATGGCCTGTCTCTTGCAGTAAAGCATCCCCAAACCATGACACTTCCAGCTCTATGCTTCAGAGTTGGTATGAGATCATTTTCCTGGAATTCTGTATTTGGTTTACACTAAACATGTTTTGTGTTGTAGTATCAAAACTATTACATTTTAGTCTCATTTGTCCATTGAATATTATTCATAAAGTTCTGATTCTGTTCATGATTGTGGTTGGTTGTTGACTCAAATACAGAGAGACAGAGGCAACGAGTAGTGTTGAGGATTTAATGAAAAAAATGAAGAACAAAAAACTTACAAAAACCACAGGGAATGCAGGAAGCCAGAGCAGAACAAAAACTTAAGAATCCAGGAGTGAAGGCAGCAGGGTATGATGGGGAAAGAATCAGGTAGGTAATGGGAGGATCCAGCGAGGAGTGAGAGCAAGAAAAGAGTTCAAATACTGTGTGAATGCTGAAACAGTTGACTGGGGCTTATTGGCTAACGGTTTCCAGGTGTGTGAGAGGAGAGAGCAGAAGGCAGACTGAGGAGAAAGAGAGCGAGAGAATGACAGCAGGGGGCGAGGAAGAGCAACATGGGAACTAGGAAAAAGAATCTAACAGTAATAAAGAACAACTAGAGGCAAGGAATAATAATAATAATAAACTAGAATAACTAAGAAAAGACTGAACTAAAGTAAAACGGAAAAAAGGCTGATCTAATCAAAATAAGAAACTAAGGAACACAGGACAACAACCAAAACTAGAATCAGAAGAGTCGAACCCCAAAACAACCCAGGTTCTGACGTGTACTTTCATATTAACAGTAGCATGAATCTACTTTAGGTCCCATGATGAGATTTTACAGGTTTTGGTGACCTCTTTTACAGATCAAGTCAGCCTGTTTGGATGGGCAGAGCTGGGCATGTTCACTGTTCACAGTTGTTCTGTCCCTATTTGTAGTATATCTATACGTATCTATCTATCTATCTATCTATCTATCTATCTATCTATCTATCTATCTATCTATCTATCTATCTATCTAGCTAGCTAGCTAGCTATAGTCTAAAGAAACGTGCAAGTGTATGACATCTTATTCTTAAGAAGTGATCCTTTGCTGTTTGCTATCCACAACAACCTTTGCACAAGAACAAAAACACAGTCAGCAAAACCAGGTTCAGGATGGGCAGCCCTTCACCTCAACCAGCATGGTACTGCAAGCATGTATAAATTAAGCTTGTGTCTTTCAGTCAAATACTTTAGTACAACAAGTCATTACAGCAAGATAAATACTAAGTAGATTGGTAATTTGTTCCAACAATCTAACACTGTTTGTTAAGCTCTAGCTGAATGTGCTGCATGAACTTTGATCTCAATATATAGTTTCATAGGTTTGTCTCCTGTTATAAAAAACAGTCCTTGAGATAAGCTGACAACTATAAACAAGCTCTTTTTCTGAGTCATTCTTCTCTTAACTCAGAGTTATCCCGATATCTGAGGAACATCGGTCTCTTTTATCTGTGTTTTCTAGCGTCCATCCAGTCCTATCAAATAACTGAGTCTCAGGACCAGCTGCTGCAGCTAGACAAAGTTGGAGGTGGGAGGAATCTTAAATTTTGTCACCAACCTCTTCTCTGGAGCTCACCAGGACTTTCACCATGCTTATTAATCTCTCAATTCCACACAGTCAACACTCTATTTAAGAAAGGAATTTAAAGTATATTTGCAATTCTCTGAAAAACCCCCAACAACAAACAACGATAACCTTGGTAAATACAAAAAGTGGTTTGTAAATGCTTTGATTTGGGAACAAGCTTTCCAAACTGTCCCAGCCCTATGTAACTGCGTGGCCTTATGTAACATTTTACTGCCAGACGTGTAGAAGCAAAAACGACATAAATATAACCTGTCTGCTACATGACATGCATTTAAAGATCTAAAAAAACAACACATTATACCCCAATCTAAAGTTATTCAAGAACAGATGAGAACAGGGTCACTGACATCTATCATTCTGGAAAGGGTTACAATGTCATTTCTAAGGCTTTCAGACTCCGGAAAACCATAGTAAGAACCATTATGCACAAATGGAGAAAACGTGGAACAGGAGTGGCCAGCCTGCCAAAATTACTGCAATTGAATGTCTGGGCTGTCAGTTTGGGACTTTAAAGTGAAGGGCACTTGGGTTATGCAGCAAAGCAACAATCCAAAGCACACCAGTAACCTCATCTCTGAATCAAAAAGAAAAGAGAAAATCAAGGTCTTGAAGTGGCCTTGTTAAAGTCTGGAATTAAATATGATTGAGATACTGAGATATAACTTTAGAAAGACCATTCATGTTGGAAAACCATCCAGTGTGGCTGAATTAAAACAGTTCAGCAAAGAAGAGTTGGCCAAAGTTCCTCTACAGTGATGTAAAAAACTAATTGCTGATAGCAGTTATTGCTGCCAAGGGGGGAACAGCCAGTTATGTGGGTTAGGGAGCAACTCCTTTTTTAGGTTGCTTTGGGTAGTTTTTTTTTCCTTAGTAAATAAAATCCTCATTTGAAAACTGCTTTTTTTGTATTTACTCAGATTATCTTTGTCTGACATTAAAATGTGTTAAAATTATTTTTCCCAATTCAATGTTTTAAGAAAGACATGCTTTGTAAAAAATTACAAAGACACAAACTCAAAAATGATATTCCACCTGTATGGAATTGAAAATCTGGACTTAAAAATGTTTAAATAGAGTTCTTCTCAGAAATGATTTTTACTGTGCGTGCAAACATCTGGAAGACCCACCTGGTCCTTGTTACTCATGGATAAAGGTATTTCTCCCACACAGCTATATTACTCCTGAGCCTTGGACTTGGACAGACTGAGGAACGCAGACCAACGCAGAGACCGGTTTGATATTTGTAGAGATCAAAGCAAGGCCAGTGGCTGTGGCGACTGCTGAAAGAAAACATGTTTCATAGCAGCATTCCAGAAACAGGCTGAGGCTGAAAGGGTGGAAACTGGAGGAGTAGAAAGGATACATCAAGCTTCTCCAGGTTAACTATGCACCATCAGCTAGAATACAAATTGTTAGAGCCCTTCTGGGTCCTTAAAGCTGATTTGATGTGGTACATTTTTCTTTTAACAACACATTTTATTTCTTGGTTCACTCTTTGCACAGCTTCACTCTTAACCTACTCATGACCAATAAAACTATGGTAAACATAAGAAACTTTTCAGACACTGAGGGAAGCAGAGTCTTTGAAACGTGAACTGTTTTGGTTTGAATAAGACTTTCTTTAAACTGCTGGAAAAATTTTTTGCAAAATTAAGAAACAAACACCAAACCAGTGATTTGGTAATCGTGAGATTCTGTCATATATGTTGCACTATGTTCCCATTTTGCACAGTTTATTTCATATGGGAATAATTTACACAATGAAAATCACAAGATGAAAGCTTATCTGGAGTAAAGTAAATTACACTCACATCTAGTGTTGTAACAAAAACAATAATACCTGCTCAGTGTTGGATTGTGGTGAGGAACAGATGCCTGGCTCTCTTCATGTACTGAGAGAGAATCAGAAGGGGAAAACATGTGCTTTGAGTTTACAGTGCCTTTAAAGTGGAGGCCAGTTGGAGTAGAAAAGAAATGCCTTTAAAAGAGAGAAGAAATGAGTGGCTTAGATGTAGGTGTGTGAGGATACAGAGCTGTGATTTTTAAACTCTGTTTTTATCACAGGCAACACTGCTCATCGATCTTTAATTATAGAAACATCCATGGTTTATGCCTGCTTATGGAGGGGGGTTTCTGGTGGCTATCTCTAGTGGTTATCGGCTGAGAGTCCATCACAAGGACAGAAAGGAGAAACAGCCATGCACATAAACTCATACCGAGGGACAATTAGAGAGACAAATTGAAATTCAAAAATACATTATTTATCCCAAATTATTATTTATCTCATGAAATCTACGGTCATCTCCTTTGTTTTGTTCACATTCAAGATGAGATGATTGTTTCCACACCATGCCACACAGCGGTCCACCAGCTCTTTGTACTCAGCTTCTTGTCCATCTCTGATCCACCCGACAGCTGCAGAGTCATCTGAGTATTTCTGGAGATGACGGGAGTCTGACTTGTGCTGGAAGTCTGAAGTGTACAGAGTGAAAAGGAATGGTGAGAGTACAGTCCCCTGTGGTGCTCCTGACCACCTGGTTAGACACACAGTCCTTAAGTCTCACAAACTGTGGTCTGTTTGTCAGGTAATCATGGATCCAGGCGATAGTTGAGGCCTCCACCAGAGTCCTCTGGAGTTTCAGACGAAGCAGATCAGACTGAATTGTGTTAAATGCACTGGAGAAATCAAAGAACATGATCCTCACAGTGCTGCCTGCTTTGTCCAGGTGACAGTGGGTTTGTTGAAGCAGGTATATAATGGCATCTTCAACTCCAACTCCAAGACGATAAGCAAACTGCAGGGGGTCCTGATATGTCCTATTTTGTTTACTCAGGGGGCCTGACAGTCATGTTTTTGGACTGTGGGAGGAAGCCGGAACCGCTGGGGAGAACATGTAAACTCCATATAGAAAGATCCAAGGCCAGAATCTGAACCCAGGACCTGCGTGTTACAAGGCAACAGTAATACAAACTGCACCACAGTGTAGTTATAGGAACCCCATGTTCCTTTAATGTCTGGATGCCTGTCTGAAACGTATTCCAAATCCACTCAATAGAAAATGGATGGATGGATGGATGGATGGATGGATGGATGGATGGATAGAGAGCTGTTGTTCCATATATCCACTTTCTTACAAACTTCAATATTTTACGCTCATGATTCATTTTGCTGCTGGAAAAGAAATCTTATGAGTATGTGATACAGATGTGGTGTCAAACAGTGGTCCAATGGATCTGGATGGCAGGATGATAGATGAATAAACTGTTTTGTTCCTTCTCCAACAGGGTTACCTCTCCAGGAACACACACACACACACACACACACACACACACACACACACACACACACACACACACACACACACACACACACTCCTGTACTTGTTTGGACTTGCATTAATATCCATTAATTTCAATAGACTTACCCTGACCCTTTCCCTAAACCTAACCAGTTCTGCAACCAGTTCTGCAGAATGAGAGGCAGATGCTTTAATTATCAGGCTTCTCTTCTGTGGAACCAGCTCCCAGTTTTATTCTGTGAGGCAGACACCCTGTCTGCTGTTAAGACTAGGCTTAAAATTTTCCTTTTTTGATAAATCTTATAGTTAGACTGGCTTAGGTTATCCTGAGATATCTCTGTAGCTATGCTACCATAGGCTTAGGCTACTAAAGGGCAAACTGATGGCTTTTTCTCATTTTCCTCTTCTACTGTTCCACAATTTGCATTATTTGCTGTTATTTCAACTGTTAACTTTTTGTTTTCTCTCAGTTATTTTTCTCTACCTGGTCGTCCAGAAAGAGTGGAAGCTGCAAGTCAATGATTTGATGCAGTCTGCTGAGTTTCCTTTGATAGAAACTTTTTAAGCTACTTGAATAATTAATTGAGCTTACTGTACTGTTTGATGACTTGGATCAGTTGGAATATATGTGTGATTGAACTGAAATTATTATTATTATTTTTTTTGTAAAGTTGAAATTTTACTTTACTTTTTGCCCTATTTTTTTCTACTTCCAAGATAAGAATGAGCAGGATGCCTCTGGTTGACACCGGGGACATTAGTAGTATTATACAAAGAATTCAATCAATAGAACTGAGGGTTTCTCAACTGGAAGTAAATATAGAAATCAACACAGATTCTGGAAATGAAAGAATTCTACCGATGTCTCCAAACAACAAACAGCTTCCGAGCACCTCAGCAAGCAGCTCACCCACCTGGAACTGTCTTGGAGCTAAGTCAAAAAATGAATCTCAACTTTTGGATGTGATGAGACAACTAACGGGACGGACTCCTCACCTAAATGATACAGTGTGGCCAGCACTGAGCCGAAACATCCTCTTGTCAACACCAGCACCAAAGAAAGAACAAGTAGCTGGAGCTGACATGATTCCATCTTCCTTGACTCCAGTACCAAGGACTAATCAGCCAGCTCGAACCATAACACATCCCGTCATGTCTCCAGCTGGAAACCCACTATACGCCGCTGGAATTCCACTAAAAAAACAGGTTTGCTTCTCTGTAGCAGGAGCCTATGACAGACACCTGTCCTCCAAACATCAACAAGAGGTGTGAGACAAGACCAAGACATCCACCTCCTAAAGTGACCCAGAAACCAAAATTTATGCCAAAAGTTCTTATTGTCAGGGATGCAGCAGTGAATGGAATTTATCATCTTTGTAGTACAAAGACAACAAAGGTAATTTGCTTCCCAAATGACACAGTGGCTGATAACAGAGAAAACACTTTTATTAATCACTGATCAGCCAAGCATTGAGAATCTAATCATTCACATTGGAGCTAATGATCTGGCTAAACAAAAATCTGAAATTCTGAAAAATGACTTTAGTCATCTTCTAAGCACAGTTGGAAATCTGAAAATGAAGGTGTTTATTAGTGGACCAATACTGAAAGCTGGACGGGAAGATGAGAATTACAGTAGACTGCTTATGATTAATAAATGGCTTATTAAAGAATGCTCTGCCAGCTCCATGAACTTTATTGACAATAACAAGATTTTCTGGGAGTGCTATCATCTCTTCAGACAAGATGGATAAAGATGGGAAAAAACTTTTCACTCCCAGTATTTTCAATGCTGTTAATAACAGAAGGCCATCTCTCCAAACACAGGACAGTGTAAACAATGACATCTCTCTCCCAGCAAAGCTTGTAGAAAGACAAGCACAAAGCCAGCAGGGCACAATGTTTCCAAACAAACCAATAAGCAGCCATCTCCCAGAAGTCCAGCTGGAAATGGAGCTGAAAGAGGAGGGAGCCCCCTTACCCACCCTCCTCAGCTCCACCCTCACCCCATCAACACCTACTGGGAGCCAAGAGGAGGACTGGTCTTCTCAGGGCCAGGACAGTTCAGAAGTTTCGTCACCTGGGATGATGTTTCTTAACTTTAGTGAGAAAATGGACCGCCACGTATTAATAGGTACTTCTCTCCTGAGGACCCAAAAAGCATCCTATACTTCAACAGAACCACCTAGGTGGTGTTCTTCAGGACCACCTCAACTCTGCATATCTGAAGTCTGAAACAGACTTCTGTATGTACAATGCAGGAGAATACCTGTCCGGATCACTAAAAGAAAATTAACAGAAAACAAAAAAATTAAATGCAATGGTCTAAACTGAAATATCAACTTAATCCCCTGTCTAAAGCAACCTCAAATTGAAGAACTATCTACCATCATGTCACTTAAACTGGCTCTACTAAATATAAGGTCATTATCTAATAATTGTCTAATAATTGTAGGAGATTTCAACATCCATGTTGACAAGCCCGAAGACAGAGGTGCAAAAAAGCTGTGTGATATACTTGATAACTTTGGTTTGACTCAACATATCAAACAAGCAACACACAAGTGAAGACACACTCTGGATTTGATAATCAGCAAGGGTGTAAAGATTTCCAAAATCTGTATAATTGATGTCGCCCTGTTGGGTCATTTCTCTGTTATCTTTGAAAGTACAGTCTCTGTTGACTCACTTAGTAAAACAGTTATTTTAACAAAACGCTCTTTTACAGACAACACAGCTGAAGCTTTTAATCAAATCTACTCCTCAACCTCAATTCAATCATATAACCCAGTAGATGAGTTAGTGGATAATTTCCATTCTAAGATTTCAGACATCATCAATTCCATTGCTCCTGTTAAAACGAAAGTCATGTCTGGTAGGAAGAAATCTCAGAAAAAAAGGAAGAAATCTCAGTGGACAAATGCCCCAGTAGTGAGATGTGAAAGAAACCTTTGTTGTAGAGCTGAACGTAAATGGCGTAAAACTTGACTTCACATTTATTATGAAATCTACAAAGAGAGACTGCAAACCTATCACTCTTCACTAAAGCATGCAAGGAAAACATTCTTTGTGAAAATCATAAACAAAAACATCAACAATACTCTCCCTTTATTTACCACAGTTGACAGGTTGACAAAAAAAACCCTTATTTCCATCATGGGAGAAGAAGTGGAGGTGGCTGAAGAATATAAATACCTCAGTGTTCATCTAGACAACAGACTGGACTGGAGACTCAACAATGAAGCCGTCTACAAGAAGAGACAAAACTGACTGTATTTCTTGAGGAAGCTAAGATAATTCAAGGTTTGCAGCAAGATGTTGCAGATTTTCTTTAAGTCTGTTGTTGAGAGCGTCATCTCCTCTGTCATCATCTGTTGGTGCAGCAGCATCAGGGGAATGTTTGTGAAGTCAAACAGGAAAGCAGCCTTCACCTGAGGTGAAGGCCTGGCTCCAAATCTCCGCTCTAATCCTGACCTTAACCCAATAGAACACCTTTGAGGCTACAAAGGAGTCAAGTTTTCCCCACTAGACTCACTCATCTGTGTCTGTTAGGGACCTTGTTTTATGCACTGATGCACAGTCATACTGGAACAAGAAGGGCCCATCTGCAAACAGATCCAATGAAACTGGGAGCATGAAAACAGGAGCTTTCAACTTTCCTTTCCCTGGAACTAAGACTGATCCCAACTCTTGAAAAAATGGTTCCTTACCATAGTCCTTCTTCTACACCAAACGTTACAGTTTACATAATGTAGTCAGATAAGTGTCATTCTCATGGCAACTGCCAAACCCAACCTTGTTCACTGGATTGCCAGAGAGCCATGATTCGTCACTCCATAAAACATGTCTCCACTGCTGTAGAGTCTAGTGGCAGCGTGCTTTATACCACTACATCCAACTCTTAGTGATGTAAGGCTTGGATACAGCTGCTATGTTATAGCAACCCGTTCCATGAAGCTCTCTACAGATTGTTCTTGAGCTAATCTGAAGACCACATGAAGTTTGAAGGCCAACAGCTGTTGATGGTGTAGAAGCCTGGCAACAGCTCCACACTTTTTACTTCAGCAGCCCTCCTTTGACCCCACTCAGTGAATTTATATGGCCAACCACTTCATGGCTGAGTTTCTGTTGTTCAGATTGTGCTGGTACTGCTGTTGTCTTTGCTTTGTATCATATCACAACATCATAAAATGCATCATTAAAAAACATTTTAGAAGATAAAGAGGTGGTAAGGTGGTAATGTCATTAAAAAAGTACCAGATCAGTTTGTTACATTGGTCAAACAGCAGAAGTCTGTTAATGTGCAGCTGTGTTATTTTGAGTTCTTTACAACCCCCTAAAGCAGATCAGGGCCATAATATCGGTCGGGACTTTACTGCTGATCGTGAAGTGTGAAGGACACATGTAGATGACAAAATGAAAGTATGATCTGAAACAGGCTTTTGATTATATGAATTTCAAGTCAGGTAAAGGAGCAGGGCAGATGGCAGTCATTATCTCTACTGTAACGTACAGGTGGACATTGACATTTCAGACACTTTTTCTGATTCCATCAATCCAAAGCAGCTTTGGAGACCAGGACCTTATTTTCCCGAATGATAGTGCGTCCTGCCACCAAACGGAGAAAGTTAAATCTTTGCCTGGGAGCAAATGAACTCTGAAGGAATACATCAGAAACTGTTATATGAGACATATTCTTCTTTGCATACCTTTGCATACCTTTGTACAGAGCTGAGTTGTCAGGAAGTCTGCATGAAGTTAAAGGCTTTTGTTATTTTGAGTAGGTGCTAGAGAGAGAATAAGCCAGGTTGCATTGCTGAACGTGTTGATAATCCAAAACTTGTTAATATGTTTTTAGAAATATCGTTAAAGCTGCAGTAGGTAACTTTTATAAAAATATGTTTTTTTTTACATATTTGTTAAACCTGTCACTATGTCCCGACAGTAGAATATGAGAAAGATGCAGGGGAATGTGTGAACAGCACGTACACGAGCGTAATTGGCTTTGCTGAGACACTCCTCCTGGCTCTGATTGATTGTTTCTGACTGAGCTCAATTTTTTTCCACAGATTTTCTGTCTCATATTATACTGTCAGGACATAGTGACAGTTTTAACAAATAAGTAAAAAATATATATTTTGATCAAAGTTACCTACTGCAGCTTTAAGCCAAAGATATTCATACTCCTTGAAGATTTAGATTTAAACTTATCCTTTAATTTGATCAAAATCTTTCTTTTGACTAGAAGTAATAAGACTATGGAGTGACCCAGCCAGAGTCTGATAGAAAATCTGTGGATGGAGCTAAAGATTAGAGTGATGGCAAAGAGGCCTTCAAACGTAAAAGATTTCTAGCTCATCACCAAGGATAAATAATCAAGAATGAATGATTTTGGGTTTTATTTTTTGATAGTTACATGAACATGTGAGCTTTGCATAAATATTCAGAGCTGGAAATATAAAAGTTTGGCTCCTTAACAAGAGTGTGTCTGATAGTTAAACCAAGACTTGACATCCATTTTGGAGTTAATGGAAATCTGTGCCAGAAGATGATCAATGCCACCGGACTGTTCCATCTGGGTGGAGCATTGTTGCAGGTCCTCATTTGATAATTTTACAAACTCATGTCAGTTCTCTGGTTCTCTGCATGATTTGGAGTATTTCATCTGCTTGTTGCTCTGGCTACACTCACAACATCTGCTAGTAAACCTGTAGGAATCAGAAATGCATCGATGATGTCACACTGTTATGCTAAGCTCATTAGGTTTACTGTTCGCTTCTGCTTTGTGTGACATTTTCAAACTTGTGGCATTTTGTGTCTTCTTCTGCGATTTTCATCAGTTTCTCCAGTCTTTCCTCATCACTCTTAATGCATCTTAAAGCATTTTGTGCAACTGCAAAAATTGTCACCCTGGTAACCTGTCAGGGCTTAAAAAAATATGAATGCTGAACAAAATGCAATTAAATAAAATGAACAAAGTATCAAATTAGGCCTTTTTGGCTGGAGGATTTTTTGAATCATTTGAATAATTTATGAAATTAATAAATAAACTTTTCTTAGTTAGAGATAGACCTATCAAGGTTTTGTGATTGATTTCCAATCTCAGGTTTTGTAAAGCTTTAACCTGCTGATACCAGTTCATTCAAATTTCTCTGCAACATTTTAGCCTTTTAGATTTTAAATGTCATTAATTATTTATATTCATCATATTAATATATGATTGTGCTATTGATATTGTGTGAGAGAGGAGTTTCTGGTAAACAGGATTTTCCTGTTGTTTTAAAACAATAAACAAATTATTACAGAGTGAACATTTGCATGATTTGGGCTGTTAGCAATGCTAACCCTAAACACAAGTCTTTGTATATATTCTCTAGCTGATGAAGATGGAAACGTTTTTTTTTAATTAGGGTAATATTATTACCAACCAAATAAAATCTTCTTACAAGGGAACATGTTAAATACAACACAGTATTTATCTTTTCATAGTCCATTTTTTTTGCATTTTTTGTTATTTCATCGTAAAGAGGGCAAAATCTGTCCACTGACTTTTACTCAAAAACAGATTTGGTTCATCTGCTTTTAATAATGTATTAAACTCAGCTAAATACATCAAATGTGACTCAAAAGAGGGGCCTGAAACCCTGTTCTTACTGCTGATAACTGACCAAACTTTTCTTCTACTTTTCTTTCAATCAAGCCCAGATTTTGTTAGTTTATAAATCACTGAATGGCTTCGCACCAAATTACATTAAAGACCTGTTGTTGCTGTACAAACCTTCAACCTGGTTCTGGTTCAGCTTCTATACTCTACAAATCTGGAACAAACTTCCAGAAAACTGCAAAACAGCCAAAACACTGAGTTCAAGGCTAAAACCCCACCAGTTTACCAGTTTAGAGTAGCTTTGACCCATAATAACTGGAACATTGACCAACATATATATGTACTGATGTTTTTTAATGATGGCAATTGACAAAATATAATGTTTGTTTCTGGTTTCACAGTCGGTGACTGTTTGATGTGTTTATAATTTTTTTTATGTTTTCAAGATATAAAGCACTTTGAACTCCCTTGTTGCTATACAATTAAACTTGACTTATTATTATTATTCCTAAAAGCAGTCTGAATTCTGAAACCTATGTAGGGTTCATAACAGACACCAGTAAAACTTGTGAAAAAACGTTGCCATCTTAAATTGAGTGACGTAATAAGACGTCCGCCCACAAAGGCCTGCCTTCTTCTCCGTGCGCGAGCTCGACAGTCCAAAGTATAAAGAAGCGCGAGCGTTATTATCTGTGGAAAAAAGTAGATTCTGTTGGACCCACCGCGCGCGGGCAGAAGCAGGCTTCCTCCTAGTTAACTGTCCCTTGTGATACAGGACTACATGCCCATCAGGATAAACGGACCTCTTTCCAACTTCAGGAGTAACATTCTTAAGATGGAGTGGGAATTATGGATTTAAAGCGGAGAGGACTTGAAATGGGTGGTCTGCTGGCACAGCTGCTGCTGTGGAGTTGCCTGCTGATGGCGGTTGATGGTACGTAGAGTTTTTTTGTTTACGGCATTGCTGTTTTTGTTGAACTGGGGTTGTAACTCATAACTTTGTAAGGAGATATCTGTTCTGAGTTGGGCTGCAGTGCGCTCTGTGCTCCTGCGGTGTCCCCTTAACTGACACACGGTACCGTCCTCAGCCATACCTTGTAAGAAAGTGGAGGTTTTCGTGTCCCAAGGGTACAGCGCCAAGGTGGGCTGCTGTAGTTCCAGTGGTACTCTCCAAACTTTACTTTGGTGTTTTTTACTCACTGAAGCGTAGTGTTTCTGTGTGGCTAACCTGTCCTGGCTCTTGGCGCGGTCGGTGGGAGATTTTGTGTCCGGGTGAATATGAAGTTTAAAGCCAGCCTGGCTGTTTTCTCGGGCCTCTCAGCTTCCAGCCATTGCTGCTCGGTGTCGGGTGTCAGGCAGCCTTTCTGCGTTCAAGATGAAAAGAGCTCGGCGTGTTTATTTGGGAAAGAAAACGCTGTTAGGTTCGGCAAAGTTATCCCCCCAGGATCTGTTCCTTTATTATCCTCAGTCTGATTTGTGGTTTTACTTCTCATTCAGTCAAACCGCATGCAGAGGTTAGATTTTCTTCAAATTAGATCCAAGACAATTTTATTGTGTCATTTTATTGTCGCTTGCACCTTAAACAGCGTCTTTACAGTTGTAATAATTCAGGTATTATAATAACTCAAATATATAAACTTCTAATTTGCGTACAGGCAGTTTTTTTTTTTAAACAAACTGAGAAACTCGTAATAGTTAAAACTGGAATGGTGAACTGGTGAACATTTTTAAAAGTTCTAAAATAATTGTTTTGTTGGTGGAGACTGAAGTTAATAATGGCTTTTTGAATAATAAAAAAAAAAAATCCCCAGATTTTGTTGATCTGTAATATTTTTTGGGGGATCTTGACAAGACCATATTTTGTGTCCAGGAAACCCAGATGGAATGAAGGCATTTCCTGCAGTATTCTTTAAAAGAAGGTTTTTCTGTAATCCACCTGTCAGTGTGATTCCATGACATGATGGTGGCTAGCTGCAGGGTACAAGCTTTATTTGGTTCTTTAAATAGTCAGACAGTCAGGAAATAGAGGTTTACAGCACTGATTCACTGCTTTGTTCTTACGATTTCAGCTTTTTGTCTGAGTATTGATTGCGATTACAACTGTAACACAGTGAATCTGAAGCTTAGTCTTATTTGAAGCTATTGTTTGTTTTCATTAAAGACACCGATGCACATGAAAAACCTTGAAACTTTGGGTGAAACCTTAAATTAAATTATAATAAATAAACATCATAATTGGTATAGAACAAAATATGAAGTTGTTTTAGTTTAAGGTACTAAAATTAAGGCAAGCAGCACACTGAGATAGAAGAATAAATCTTAACCTCTGTCTCCGTACTTTAGGTGTAAATTGCATAACTATTTTGAAAACAGTTATTGTTATAAAGTTAACATAGAAAGCATTACAGTACAGTACATATTGATGTTTTGTCACCGAGCAGCAGTTAGTTTCATACTCGTGTACCTTTAAATGCAGACAGTAGATAGTCTGCAGCTTCATCAGTTCATGTGTTTGAAAATGGAAGTAACTGCTGAGTTGGACGAGTCTCAAGTTAAATTCTGTGGTTGATTTAGTAAACGAGCTTCTTTATGGACGGCACTGACAGGCAGCTCTATCATTAATGTTGTGTTTGAAGAAGATGAAATAGCCTTTATTGTCCCACAGTGGGAAAATTCAAATGTGTATTGTATCCAGAAAAATATTCTGCATGACTTCATTTGATAAAACACCTGTCTTTATATATATATATATATATATATATATATATATATATATATATATATATATATATATATATATGTGTGTGTGTGTGTGTGTGTGTGTGTGTGTTTAAAACAGACTAGTGAAACATGTCCAATTTTTCAGTTAAATTGAAATATATAATCCTCTCTAGCAGTGAAGAATGACAGATATTGTTGCAAATGATTACCATAATTTAGAAATATAACTTGTCAAACCTTTGTGTAAAAGGTGTGCTTGGTGTTTTTTAATTAAAAATATTGACCATATATTTACCCAAACTGGTTGGGCCTTTTCTGCTTTTTATTTAGGTCAGAGAAGCTTGTTCTGATGTTGTCAGTTTCAGTATTCTCTCTAAACTCTTTAACACATACAAACTTATTTGTACTCACTTTGTTTTACTTCAGCAATTAAATGGAACTAATAACTAAACACAAAATGAATTATTCACTGCAGTTTCCTTGACAGAAATAGTACTTTTGAGCCCATTGGAAATTTAATGGATGTTTCCATATTTAAGCGTATTGCTGAATTTTCACTAAACTCAAACCAAAATAATGCATGTTGTTAGTTTATTATTATTTTTTAGAGATGTTTTTTTGTTAGTTGATGACTTCATAAATCCAATACAGTGGAGATTTTTTAAATGAGATTTTATTCACACTTTTATACAAAAGATTTAATATATATACAGAAATACAGTCAAATCCTTCCAATCATATAGGCAGATTAAGATTCTAGTTTGATCCTAGTTATAAATGCAGTCAAGTTTATTATGAAAACTGTTAAAATTCAAGCAAAGTGTAGCAAGTTACTTTTCACTTCAAATTTCTTTTACACTATTAATTTATGACATTTTACATTTGCTATAACACTGACCAACTATATCATCATAATTCAAGAATAAGAAAGAAATGGTTAACCACCAAAAGAACTGGTGTGAAGTTCAGTCTTAACTTGGAAATACTGTGACTGAAGATGAAACACCTCCTTAACTAGAGTTTTATTCAGTATTTGTATAAGTTTCAGAAAATGAATGAAGAAAGAAAAACAGAGGATTATGGATCTTAAAAAAAAAAGAGATTGATATTGTTTGATGTGTTTTTTGCCTCAGTGTAAATCTGATGAGGCAGATTTGCTTATGTTACATAAGCAAGGGGGGAAATGTATGAGGCAAAAGGAATAAAATCACAGATGTGAGCCATGTACGCATGTAAGCTAGCACAGATGGTCAGATCACAGAAGGAAGCCTGTGGCAGTTCTCTTTGGTTTCTCCGGGTTCAGATCACACATAAACAGAGATATGCTCACACATATTTACTGGTCCTAATTGGGAAGGCGTGAAGAAAATCACTTCCTTCCTTTCAGCCAATCCCTCCGCTCCCTCCCCTGCCCTCCAGGGGGATCTATAGAGCATAAACTGGTCCTCCCAGTTTCATGTTCTACATCAACCTCATTGTACAAACCTAACAAGTGTGAAGAGAAATGAGTGAAATGTGGGTACATTTGGTGACAGCTCTGTAATGACTTGATGATTCTACATCTATACAACAATGCAGTGAGATTATTTACAAACACATTGTTTTCATGTTTCAGCATTGTGTCATGTGGATGACTATTCATGGAGAACCAGTGGATTAAAATGTGTTTTTGGATGGGAAATGTTTAATAACTGATAATAATCTTTAGTGTACTGTAGCCAGACTTACGTTACTTTGCCAAAAGGATTTGCTTGTCTGCCTTGACACACGCATGCACTTGAGTGTTGCGGACGGACATTTTTTTAGGGGTGCGATTTTTTTTAAACTTTGGGTGATTGCTGATCAGTCTTTACTTACATGTCCACCAATCTGTTTTACCACCACAAGGGTCTGAGAGGAGGCGGCGTTTAACAATAGTCAGCCTACTGTTGCCAACTTTGCAATTTTTTTGCTATAATTAGTACAGAAACAGATCTGTATAGGCCAAAATCAGTCAGGCCTTTTAAATATCGGTGATTGGCCAGAAAACTGCAATCATTGTGCCCCTACATTCTTTTAATTCCAGCAATCAGCCTGTTGAACAGTTGATTGTGTAATATATGTAATGACCATTAATACAGACCAGATATATGTAACAGCTATTGAAGTACTTGAACATGTCTTGAATATGTCTACATAATCAACAGAACACGCCTAAGGAAATAAATAAATAAATAGAAAATGTTCTCAGTTCACCTTCCATGAACTGTATTTATATATCTCTTAAATCTATCTTTATCTACTGTATCTTTCTCTTGCTCCCTCTATCATATAAGTTTTTCCTTACCAAGCTCAGTCTTATACAGCTTGAGGGGGAGGGCATTTCCCCTCAGACATTCAAACCAGGTCAACACCTTTAATTTGGTGATGACTGGATTTTTGCTGTGTGTCAGGGGCAGGGCATGAAGAACTTATGCTATTTTCAATTGTTACCTTCGCCATATTTGCCATGCCACTGTTTCTCTGTGCGCTCTCTGTCTGCTGGCGGGAGCATATGTCCACCCGCGAGAGAACGCACCTGACTGAGTGTCAGTGACACAGAGTAGAAGTGTGTGTTTTCATTCAGCTTTCGTCAACGTTGGTGCTTTTGAAAGTTTGCGATGAGCTCATGCTAGCCGAACAAGCACAGTGGCTTAGTACGCGCACCCTCGCACTCAGTTCAGTGTGTCACCTATAAACTGAGCTTGAGAGAGAGCTAAGGCCTTGTTTACACGGAGCAGCTCTTCAGTTAGACCGTAACATTTTTGTTGTGATCCAGCCGCTCTTGTTGAATGAACTGAAGAATTATGGTGAGATCATTCCAGTTTCATGCAATCTTATAATAAATTGGTGAATAAATAAATAAATAATAGTTCTTTTCCACAGAGGTAAAAAGACTGAATAAATAAATGAGCATATGATGTACACATTGAAATATGTTTCTTCTTTTTATGAGTAATTGTAAAAGTAAAAAGTGATTAAAATGAAGTATATGTAACTAGTGTTGTAATGATGTGATGAATTGAATGATGATTTGATGTTGATTTTACGCATTTATTGATATGAAAGTTGATTATAAATCATATTAAACACATTGTGATTGTAACAATGAATGTGATCAGTTAAAGTTGATGGGGTTATTAAAAGTCAAAACAACAAGAGTGTAAAAGAGGAACAGAGAACAGGCCTAGGAGTCAAATTGGGAAAGTAAGTCCAGATGACCGTTAAGAGTGGACCCCCAAGTTGTGCAAGAAGTCATGCAGCAAGGCACGTAGCACCTTGCGATACACAACAATGGGATGGAAGGGTATAAAAGCCCTCGAAAAGAGGAAGAGCTCACTTGTTCCCCGCGGAACAGTCGAGTCGACTTGGAGCACAGAAAGAGGAACGAAGAGGACCGCACCTAGGAGCCACGAAACGACGGAGGACTCTGCACTGCTGGACCAGGGAAAAGCCAGCGCCCTCAGCTGTGGTTCCAGATCGGGCTGCTGTTCTTGGATTTCTGCAAAAGATACCTCAAGAACCTCTGACAGACTTGGTCGATGGATTGTGTTCAACATTTGATGGAGGACTGCCTGATTCTGGATAACAACACTGGATCTTCATGCATCCATCGAGGGGAGGATGTCGCCTAACAAAGGCACCCTTCCAACCAAGGACTTCAAGGAGTCATCTGTTATGAGGACTGTTCCATCCGGGGTGTCTAAGCGTCTTTCTTTTATGAAGGCAAATGCACAAAACTCTTAAGTTTTGGATCTACAATGATTTATACATTCCTTTTCATACAAAATATCAGAATACTTTATTTTTTTTTCAATTGAAATATTAATTTATTTTTATTGTTGAGCTGGTTAAAAAGAATCACAATTCAGTTGTTCAAATATAATTTTTTTTTTAAATTATGTATTTTTTTGCCCACAAACACTTTTGACTTGAGAACTTTGGCCCACTTGTCAAAAGGTTTGGACACCACTGACCTAGAGAATGTATCCTTTTCCTTATTTTTGAGATTTCCAAAATGCATATCCAAATCCAGCATGTTCAATGACAGATGGATTAAAGGTGCAAAGAATAAAACAAACCCATTTGCTGTACTATGATAAGTCTTCCTGTTATCTTCTGATGTCTCACTTCCTGTTCAAACAGCAACCTGAACAAACAGCAGGCCTCCTTCCATAAAAAACAGTTTCTTTTTCAAAAGCCTCTTGTATGTTTTCTGATTCTGATTTCAGTTTTAAACAACATTAACAGTGAAAATAGCTGACTTTGAGGCAGCTCTCCACCAGCATCCATGTTCCAGAAAGTGACCTGGTAGTGCTTTGGTAGTTTTCTTTTCTTTTGTTTTGTTTTTTTCATTTTTATTTTTTACACTTTCAAAGTTGGAATTTGAGTGTTTCAACATTAGAGTGTGCAGAATAGTCTGTCTTGTCTTTTGTCAAAGTAGTTGAGCCCAAACATGGATTTATTTTTCCACCTCCGCTTGTAGAATCTCAGAAATAAAAAATGTCCCCTGTGTTAGAGAAAGCCTTTTCTAACATTACATTTTCAAGCTCTGTGAAGGTTACGATCCCAAGCTTATTCTAAGATGCGATCTCCCTGCGATCCTAAGCTGCAATCTCTAACCTTCCAGTCATCAGCAAAATTATTGAAAAAGCTGTGTTTGAACAGTTAAACAGCTTCTTAACAATGACAAACCGCTTTGATGTCTTTCAGTCCAGTTTCCGTGCTCACCACAGCACTGAGACTGCCCTCGTCATAGTGTTCAATGATATCCACACAAATCCAGACTGTGGAAGAACCACAGTGTTGGTTCTGTTGGACCTCAGCGCAGCATTTGACACTGTTGACCAGGATATGTTATTGAAGCGACTGGAGAGCTGGGTCGGACTCTCTGGTACAGTACTCTGTTGGTTCGAATCCTACCTAAAGAACAGGGATTTCTTTGTGTCAATAGGCAACTCCTCATCACAGAGGACAAAAGTCACATGTGGAGTACCCCAAGTTTCAATCCTGGGACCCCTTCTGTTCAATGTCTATTTACTTTCAATAGCTCAGGTTGTAATAAAAATAAGATTAATTACCATAACTGCGCAGATGATACACAGCTCTACATTACCACCAGATGACTCTGAACCCATTCATGTATTGAACAGATGCTTAGAACAAATCAATGCATGGATGTGCCAAAACTTTCTCCAGCTGAACAGAAACAAAAGTGAAGTTATTATCTTCGGACCTAAAGAGGAACGATCTAGAGTCAGTTATTACAGCTAGAAAGTGATCACGCCTGAAACCTGGGTGTTGTGATGGACTCAGACCTGAAAATTCAACGACACGTCTGCCTAAAAAAATCAACCAGACAGCTGCAGCTGATCCAGAACGCTGCTGCTCGCGTTCTCATTAAAACCAGGAAGATAGAGCACATCATCCCAGTTCTAAAGTCCTTCCACTGGCTCCCTGCAGCTCAGAGAATAGATTTTAAGATACTTTTGTTAGTTTATAAATCACTGAATGAGTTAGCACCAAATTACATTAAAGGCCTGTTGTCAATGTATCCAGGCCACTCAAGTCTTCTAGTTCAAGTCTGCTCTGCATTCCCAGAACCAGAACCAAACATGGAGAAGCAGCTTTCAGTTTTTATGCACCACTAATCTGGAACAAACTCCCAGATAACCGCAAAACAGCCGAAACACTGAGTTCCTTTAAATCAAGGCTAAAAACCCACCTGTTTAGAGCTGCCTTTGATTAGTAGTAAGTGGAACATTGATCAATACTTTCAAATTATATTTGCTTGATGAAATTTTATATTATATTTCCTCATGATTTTGATGTATATTTGCTTGATGATTTTGATGATTTTGCTGTATACTTGATTGTTTTTATGATGTGAAGCACTTTGAACTGCCTTGCTGCTGAAATGTGAAGTGTGCTATATAAATTAACTTGAACAAACTCTCTTCAAATCTTGAAGAGAGTTTGTGCAAGATATGTGCACTTTGATATTCAGCTCTTTCCACTGATTTTCAATTGTATACAAGTCAGATGATTAAATGGGTCATTCTAGTCGCTTACTTTCTTTCTCTGAAACCAATTAAGAGTTTCCCTGGGTGTGTTTTAGGGACAGTGTCTTGCTTGGAAAGTCACACTCGTTTCATCTTCTTTCTTCCTATCAAGAATGTCCAGGTATTTTTCTCTATTCGTCTTTCTTTCAGTTGTTTAAAGTCAGTATCATATGATAAAAGACAGCCCAAACACTGATGCTTCCACTTTTGTCATGGTGCTTTGGGGTTGTGTGCCTCCAAAAATGGTCTGTGCACAGACAACCAAACAATTCAGCTTTGGCCTCATCTGACAAGACTCTATTCTCCTAGCATTTTTGCTCTCCCTTTTATCTGCCTAAGTGAAATGTTGCACAAGAATCTCTTATTTTTGTCCTTAAACATGAGTTAGTGTTCCTGGTTGTTGTGTTCTAGTGTAACAGGAGACATACTAGAGACATGCATACTTGTGCGTAGTGAGGCTGGAATGCTGGCACCACAAGCTTTCTTAGAGGCACCGCTGCAGCCTAAGTGGCCAACATTTCTGAGTTCCTGGACAGAAAGTTAGGGTCTGGAATCATGTCGTAGTCAAAATTATTTCTAATGTATTTTTTAAGATAGAGAAACACCTTTTGCTTGTTAATTACGAACGGTTATTTTCCCTAAGTTTGTCTTTCTTTGAGTAGCGTGTGAGCACTAATGATCTACTTCAATAGAATAGACCCTTAAGTGATCAGCTGAAGAGTTAGTATGATGTAATACTCCAGAACTGTCTCGTTTGTTGAGTAAATATGGATTGGATTCTTCAATGGGAACACATTAACGGTAGGAGGTAAAATAGAGAAGTTTGAGAAAACGACTTAATCAAGAATAACCTCATTTGTATTCTAAGCTTGGAAAGCCCCGATATAGGATTCTTAGTGTGACAGCCTTAAGGAAAATTACCTCTGTTTAATGGTACCAATATATTTTCATAAATACATTGATTTTTACAGTTTTGCTAACTCCATTAATCTTGATTATTGATGGTTATTTTGATTCTGATCCACAGACTCAACCAAAAATATCGACTAAACATACCCTACATTTTGTAGTAATTTTGAAGGGCTAGTGTGCAGTATATTATACATTCTAGCTCATTAAACAGTAATCCTGGGAGTTTAGCAAGCAGATATTAGCTGGTGAATTAGTCGGGCGATCTGCTCAGGTCGCCAGCCTGCTGTCAGCTGCTTCACAGACACACATTTAGTTCCTCCACAAATGAAGTTTTACAGCAGTACCCTAACAAATGTAAATGGTTGTGCTCCTTTAATTTCTACCCCATCACTCTGTGTTTTTTATCACCAAAATGTTCCCCAAACAGCCTCATGTGTCTTGTTAAGGTAAAGTGGCCTTCTATCAGCCAGCTGCTCATTAATGCACAGCAAAAAAAATGTGTAAGAGAAAATGTAAACAGTTTTGAAACTATAACAGTTAAATTCTTAGCATATCTTTTAAAGCCTGTTGAAATCACTTTTGTGGTTTCTTGGGTTGCGTGATATCAGGAAACGTGTAACTGCAAAACTATTGTTGAATATTGTATTGGCCAACAGACCAGATATGTTTTGTCAGCAGAATTTGTAAAGCACTTCATATAAAATATCCCACTACAGTAAATATTGCATTTAAGGTGTCCTTTATAATTGTGATATTGCAAAAATTGATAATGCAATGGCAATAGCGATTTGATTTATTGTGCAACTCTAGTTAACTCAGTGCCAAGCTTGTTTAGACTCCATAATGCTGACTTAGTCATGTTACACCAATAATCTACCGTTAAGATGAAATGCAAATGAGCGCCTGGGTAAAATCTAAGATTAAATAAAAGCCTTGTGAACACTGAAGGTGTCAGCAGCCACTTCATACAACATTTTCAAATAGTTAACTGACCTGACGTAGAAAACGTATATCAGTACTGTGAACTAATAGTTCTTTCCCTTTCAGGCTCACCCCTCCTTCTTTTTGCCAATCGACGAGACGTGCGATTGGTTGATGCCGATGGTGTGCGGGGTGACTCAGCCATCGTTGTCAGTGAACTTGAAGATGCAGCCGCAGTGGACTTCCTGTTTGATGAGAACCTTATTTTTTGGACAGATGTCAGTGAGGAGGCCATCAAACAAACCCACTGGAATCAGTCGTCCAACTGTAAGGCAGCGTGTTTTTTTTTACTGGTGCAGACAAATGTTCTCTGAAGCCTTGGAGTAGGAAAACACTAGTTGCAGTTTTCTTTGCCCATTTTGAGGTGCATACTTTTCTAAAGCTGTTACTTGCCTATTTCATTTTGGTTCATTTGGACATTTCTCCTAGACCTGTCATTTTCAGATGCTCTGTTTGGTAAAGTCTGAACCCTCTCTCCTTGTTATCAGAAAACTACAACTAAAAAAGCCTCCAGTTACTAAGCAGAGATATTTTCCAAACCAATGTTAAGAGATTACCTGAAAACAGTTTCACCTTGATAATAATTTATCAACCTGCAATAATAATTATGAACTCTAATTGATGAGCTTCACAACACATTTGCTAATAGAACTGCCTACGACCAGGAAAGTAGGGCTGGGTGATAAATCGGTTTAATTGATTAATCAAATTTTTGGTTTTTGGAGATTTAATTTTTTTAAAAATCTGGATTTTTTTTTGTTTTTTTTGTTCCACAAATAAACTCTGTGGGTTTTCATAGTTCAGAGTGATGTCAGCGTGCCCAGGGCCTACCATCTTGTTGACAAGCGTGTTTTACAGCTTCTGTTTATTTGGACTTTGATTTCTGGTCAACTCTAAGAGGGAATATTTGGGCCAGGCTAAGATTTACATTTTTTTTTTAATTTTGAGAAGAAGGTCATAATATTGCAAGAATACAGTTATAATATTAAATATAGTAATAAAGTAATAAAGTCATAATTAAATGAGAACTCCAACACGAAAAATAACAGAAAAATAAAATGAGGAATTTGCAGCAAACTTTGGTATACGTTTTAGAGATAATATTTAATCTTTTAACATATTATTATTATTGAATAATAATAATATGTAGGACATTGAAACAATTGTGGAAACAACTGTGTCTGTTTCAAAGAAAGAACCACATGAACTGAGCTTGTCACTTCAGATCTTGATAACTCTA
Organism: Anableps anableps; assembly: GCA_014839685.1. Classification (NCBI taxonomy): domain Eukaryota; kingdom Metazoa; phylum Chordata; class Actinopteri; order Cyprinodontiformes; family Anablepidae; genus Anableps; species Anableps anableps. The sequence goes on from CM026073.1 coordinate 1,796,769, forward strand.
AACTTTTTTCTCGTTAAAACAACTTCTTTCTCATAATTTTTCTGGCAAAATTGCATCTTTTTTCTGCTAATATTATGACTATTCTCGTAATTAAACAAAAATTCTTGTAGTCTGGCCCTAATACTCCGTTGTACAACTCAAAGAAGGGATGATTGAAATAAAAGCCACTTTTTGAAGATATTTTCTGTAATTTAGTTTTTAGAAAAGAAAGCGAGCAAAAAAAAAAAAAAAAAAAAAAAAATTGGAAATTGGAAATTGGATCTGGTATGAAAAAAAGTTAAAGATTTGGTATGAGAAAAGATTTTATTTTTAAGCCATTTTGCCCAGCAATTCAGGAAAGAATCAATTAAAGTTGTGCTTACATGTCAAAGTGGGATATTAATGTATAATGTGCAGTAGACTATGCAGTGATAAATTTGTTCAAAAAAGTTAGGCCCAAAATTATTCATTTAACTGGAAGATTTAGGTTTAAAGTAATTTTTTAATATATCCAACATGTTTCTTCTGATTGGACGTAATACTGATGTTTTGGAGGGGCCCTGTCAGAGCTCTAATCTGTGGAGAGAGTTGAAGATTGGAGAAACATAGAGGTGGAAGTGTTGTGGTCTGGGGACCATCTCATTTTCTTAGAATCCACCATGAACTCTGCCGTGTATCACAGGGTGCTTGGTGTTTGAACATCCATAGAAAAATGAAACATGACATTGATCTAAAACACACCAGTAAATCCACCAAGCTGTGGTCAAGAGTTAAGATGTGCTCCAAGCCAAAGCCCAGACAGTATCTTGATCTCATTGAGATGCTGTTGAGATGACTTGAAACAATCTGAAGATGCAGAAACTCCTAAAAACATCTCAGAGTGAGGAGTGGGGCAAACTTTCCTCAGACTGATGTCAGGGACAAGAAGCGTCTCCCTGAAGGGAGTAAGACTGGCTGTTAGGGGGTAGGTAGGGTGTCCTAACTTTTTGCTCAGTTAAAAAGCACATTTTTGTTTAAATATCACTGAGGAAAACAAAGTAAATGTTTGATGATGACTTGTAATTAAATGACTTGTTTTCCATAGATAAATAAAAAATAAAATTAGACATCAATAAGTGACAACATTTCTTTTAACATTTCTTAAGGAAGTACTGCACGTTTAATGAATTTGGTTTTTTCATGACTGTATATAGTATCAAACTGAGCTTCATTTGTATTCATACTGTTATAACTGGATCCATTGTAAATCACAACTTACTACTCATAATTTACTACACAATTAATACTTAGGGGTTTGCCTTTGCTGTCCTATTACAGCTCATACAAAGTGAACAGATGTCATATTATTTGTATGTTTAAGCAGCAGTTTGTACTTCAAAGAGGAACTTTGACATGCATGTTACACAGCAGCAGAACCACAGAAAATGATTGATTTCTATTGGTAATCTAATATTGGCATCATTTTTAATACCTTACAAATACCATAAATAGATAACATCTAGTGCTAGGAGGAGTTGCTGCCTGTTGGTGTCGTTAGCTGACTGATCTGGAAAAAAGAAATCAGATGTGAAAGTATCTGATCTGCTGCTCAGAAGTTGAAAATTGATCCCCATTAATTTGTCCATCCCTGTTCTCTAACCTGCATGTCTTTGATTTAACTGGACACTCATCTTCTCCTGGTAACATTACAGCTGAGTGTGTGTTGTTCTTGCAGCCCTTAAGGAGGCCCTGGGAACTGGCCAGACAGTGGTAGTGTCGGGTCTGAACAGTCCTGATGGGTTAGCGTGTGACTGGCTGGGGAAGAAGCTTTACTGGACAGACTCGGAGACCAATCGGATTGAAGTAGCCAACCTAGACGGCACCTCCAGAAAAGTCCTGGTTTGGATGGACTTAGACCAACCCAGGGCTATTGCCCTTAATCCTGGCCAAAGGTAACCAGATACACAAAATAAAGCAATGCACACAGTAGGGCTGGGTATTGTTAAGAACCCCACAATGTGATATGATTTGATTTCGATTCACTATTCCTTTAAATACTTTGATACCAATTTCATAATAAGAAGTACACAAATAAGAAAGTCCCTGTTGATAATTTGGGCAAATTTATTTTCTAGCCCGTATGAACAGAAATGATATATACTGACATAAAAATAAAATATCAGAAAATAAAACAGTAAGACAATAACACTAGTGCTAAATATGGAGTTCTGTAATAAAACTTAAGGAAAGTGTATGTAAATGTAAATAATTCTCCTTTTCCGGTGGGTACTGAGATAATTCACATCATTTTGTATCATCACATTTAAGCGTATTAGAACAATAGTGCCATTGTGACCACACTCCTCACCAATAGGTGGTGGTAATGCACACCAAATAGCTGTTTGCCAACTGCCAACAAACTCAAGAAGAAGAAAAAGACTAGTGTTTATTGCTATCCTTTAATAACAGCAATTACTCTGTGGAACAGTTGATTGGAGGAAATTAAACATCAATTAGTACATCTTCTTTGCGTGGGGGGGAGAGGGGCTCCGCCCTTGGATAATGGTAGAGGAAATGCTGAGATGGTACACACTGGAATAGGACAGGATTTTCTAACAGACAATGAAAACTTGAAGCAACATCGGTTGCTGGTATAAAATACAGGCTAGGTAAACTTCATTATGCAAGTGTAGATTACCATAATAATACAGTTATGAAACTTTTTTCCTTCCAGATACATGTATTGGACAGACTGGGGAGAAGAGCCTCGGATAGAACGCGCTGGCATGGATGGCAGCAGCAGGTACTGCAGTGCTACAGAGTGTAGAATAACAGGCAGATCTTGAACTGCATGCTGGGATTTAGTCTTAAATGTCCAGGATTGTGATCTTCGTCTCTTTCTGCTCTCCTCTCATTGCGGTCCTGTTCTCACATACAGGCCAGTCTGAGTCCTGACTGAGATCCACCTGGTGACTGTAAAACAAGCTAGAAAACATGTACAACCTGCTGCTTACACCAGGGTTATTTGTTGAATGTTGTACCTCACTGAGATAAAAATGATGATTCAATGGCAAAACTGAAATACGTCTACATACATATGTAAATATATTCAGCAATTGTATGAAAAGAAACTAAGAACACTAACTTTACTTCTCTTCTCCTGTCTCCTAACAGGAAAGTTATAGTGAATGAGAACATACACTGGCCCAATGGTCTGACCATAGACCTGGTGGAGGAGAAGTTGTATTGGGCCGACGCCAAACTCAGCTTCATTCACAGAGCCAATCTGGATGGATCTGCACGGTACGGTTTGAGTGAAAGTCTCTGAATTATAGTTAGAATTCAGATATCTTAAAGTACAAATAGGTGAGCTCAGTGTTTTAAGATAAAATTGTCTGAATATTTCTTTGATAATGCCCGAACTGATCTGACTTGATGTATTAACTTTCACTGATTAGTAGTTTTTTTAAAGGGGGGGGGATTATGCAAAAATTGACTTTTTTGAGATTTATATCATGTTATAATGTTATTCCCTCATCAAAAACATACCCGTAGTGTTGCTTGGACTCATTCCTGCATGTTTGAGAAATCCTTGATTCTCCCATGGCAGCTATTCAGGGATTCCTTAACGCCTGCTCCTGCAATACATCGCCTCATTCCCCAAAGCTCCATCTTGGACCTTCAGTCCCCAGCCGAGCTCCTGCCCCACAGAGCACCCCTCTCTCACTGCACGAGGCAAAAACCCAGCACTGATTGGACAGTGACCTTTTCTCCAGTGTGTACAGTACTTATAGCTAGTCAGTGTCTTGCCTGCAGAGGACAGCATTCAGACCAATCCAATCCAAGTGATCCCAGTTTGTGAGAGATTACCATTAGGGATCCCAGTATCTATTGAGAACAGGAGCTAATAAGGACATGATGATAGCTCATAAGAGAAGATGATATTTGGTTTATGAGAACTAGAAAAAAATGATTTTGTAAAATAGCTGTTCCTTGCAGTTGCACCCATGAATTCACTGAAGAACAAATAAGATGGGTTACTAATTTTAAGAATGTTTCACTTAAAAAGATCAGAAATCATTTATTCAGCCGAGATCATTGACAGATTCCATTGGTAGACACTATTAATAGCTGTCAAAAGTTACCATAAAAACACCTCTTTTAATATATGAGATATGTTGCAATAATGGGATATTTACTGTACCAACAGACATTCACTCATTCAGTTCATACATTGGTGACATGTTCCTCATGATGTCATGAAAGGCACTCTCAAAAGAAAAGCAACGATCTTTAGCAGTTGGGTTGCCAGTACCCCCAGAAATTGTTGACATTATATTGGTTTATGGGTCCTATACACAATGGGTTGAAGATGAAAGTGGTTTATGTACTCCCAGCACTGATTCCATCAAACAAGTAGGTGTCTTAGAAAAGCTACATACATTGAATTTATCATTTATTTGTTCATCAATATTCCACCAAGCAATGCCTGTAGTCAAGCTTTATATAAGATGAATGATGGTGATGTGTTGAGCATGTTTGAGTGGGAGTTGGAGTGGATTATTTGAATTTCTTTATAATCGTTATTTGGGAACATAGAAATGTTCAAGATGCCAAAGACTTGTTCAAATAAATTCAGTTTGTATTCAGACCTTTTGCTGTACAGTTTGGTTAAAATCAGTTCATAGAAGTTCATTCTGATGTAATCCAGCTACAACTCAGCGCAGCCAGAGAGGATTCATTTCAAAATAATGCTGCTGTCACCAGTAAACTGCCATTGCATTATTCATGTTTGAAGCTGTTGTAATATGGGACAGTTATCTCTGTGTAGTACACTGTGTAGAACACTGTATATTAACGGTTTCCACATGGTGTTATCTCAACTAGCAGCAGCTTAACGGACAAAGTTAACTTGTGCTTATGGTTTTTAAGATGAAAAGCAACATACACAATTTTTATGGTCTAAACCTTTAAATGTTAGCTAGACCATATTTATTATTCCTCTGTGAGCTTCATTTTCCTAAAAAATGGTAAGGTCGTAAGAGACAGAATAGCTATACTGACAGATTTAAAGAAAAATAAAGAAGAGTCCAAGACAAACAGAGCTGTGGAATGAAGGCCCCAGTTAAAACCAACACAGCTCCACACACTCATCTCCCTCTGAGCTCTGGATTTAGTTCTCTTTCTTCAGTACATCGATCACATCTCTTTTTCTAAATCCTGACATATTTCTCTGTCTTTCTTCAATAAATTAATACGATCAATGATGCCATAGCATATCGAAGCACATATTTTTGCTGAGGTCATCAGTTCCCAAATAAGAAAATGAAAACACTGAAAATATAGGTGGACTTTGATCAGTTGAGATCAGGTAAGATTTCCATTTCTACCCTGGAACCTTTGTTATCTGTGTTTGGTATATGTCATTCACCATGTCTGCTATCTGCTTTTATGTGATATCTCCGCTGTCAGTAAAAAGCCATACATGTAAAAAATGTCCTACCCTTAAAGCTTTGATTTCTTTTATGCAGTCTGTAATGTGTTTATATTGCAGAGTCAGGCTCATAAAAGCATCTGTTCTGTGGAACTGATTTATGCCTGCCTATCATGTTGGAATGTGGTTGAGGTGTTTTGAGTCCAAACCAAAATATTGGAGTTGTCTGACCAAGTTAGCCTCCGTTCCCTTAGACGCACAGCAGTAGTTCAACAACCACTGTTTATACTAATAATGCAAGTTCTGGCTGCAGAACATTGTGTTGCTTAAATCTGGGGTTTGAAGCCTTTTTGGCAACAGCAGGATTTCTGTATAGCAACACAGCATTTTTGCAGTGATGGTAAATAGTTTATTTTGCATCGCTTTTTTTTTTCTTTTACTATTTACTTACATGTTACTTTTTACTTCTGCTATGTGCTATCTCATTAAAGTAGCACTTTTAGTTCTTTTTTGGGGGAAACATAAATCAACTTGTAAGGTTATTGCAATATTATTTTCACTCCATAGTCATACTAAAAATTAAGTACACCTACTTTCAGTTCTTAGGCTTTACGTATTGGGACATAATGATCTGGTCTTTACCAGTTCAAGTGTTATATTATAGACCTAATGCAGTGGTCTAGAATATCATTGTGTCCATCGTTTTGACTTTTTCATTTTGACTAATGGTGTCAAAAAAAATCTTGTCATCTATTTTTACCCATCGATTTTTAAGTTGATAATAATGACCTTTGCATTTCATTTTCATTCTGCTTAATTAATATTCAACAAGCTGAACAGATAATCCACATTGTGTCATCATCAAGCTGAATACATTTAACTTTTTCTCCAGTGGCGAAGTTTTGAAAGGTAACATTTCACCAACTGAAATGATCAGAAGTCAGCAAGACTCTCTGAACGTTACCTAATCCCACAAACACTTCCCTCAGTGGGAGAACAATCCCGCAGTGGTGTCAGCTGTGCTAGACGTGCTCCAAAGCCTCTTGGCCATCAGCTCTCAAATAGTGTCCATATCAGAGGTGAAGCTCTGACGGAAAGCTTTCTTATATTGATTGATTTAGTGACCTCTGCGATGTTCTCTGTGCGTAAAGTTGAAACTGTCTGCATGTCTGCACCAAGAGGTCAGGTGTGTGTAATCTGCCAGAATGACAGCTGGCTGTCAGATTTTTCTGTCACCGTTTAAAAACCCCCGTCAAAGACGGAACATATTTGGTTAATGTGACCCCTGATGTGACGTGAATGTAACGTGTAACGCAAAACACATAGAAATGTAGTGGAGTATAAAGTACAAATACTTAATTTAAAATGTAGTGGAGTAAAAGTTGAAAGTCCCCACAATTAAATCTACTTGAGTAAAGTACAGATACATGAAAAATGTACTTAAGTACAGTAATGAAGTACTTGTACTTTGTTACATCCCACCACTGATTTCATCCAGACAATGAAAATGTTCCCAGGCATGAATGTTTATGCAAATTCAGTCTTTTAAAAATGAGCAAAAAACCCATGAGTCCTATCTCAGATTGTAAAGGCCTCAGTTAGCATGTGTTATGTTGAAGTTCATCACAAGAGAGTTGGAAAAATGACTGGGTTGGAAGAGTTTCCTGGAGAAAGTTGCACCTGAATGAACCACAAGATTTCTGGAACAATGTCATTTGATGACAAAGTACAAGTAGAAGTAAAGACAATTACAAAGTCGGCCTTCTGAGAAACTCATCCATGCGTTTATCTTCACAGTCACAATTATCACTGCAACAGTGTCTTCACTGGTCTGCCTAAAGAGTCAATCAGACAGCTGCAGCTGATCCAGAACGCTGCTGCTGGTGTTCTCACCAAGACCAGGAAAATAGAGCACATCACCTCAGTTCTGAAGTCCTTCCACTGGCTCCCTGGAGCTCAGAGAATAGACTTTAAAATACTTCTGGTAGTTTATAAATCACTGAACAGCTCAGCGCCAAAATACATTAAAGGCCTGTTGTCGTTGTATCAACCTTCCAGACCACTCAGGTCTTCTGGTTCTGGTCTGCTCTGCATCTCCAGAACCAGAACCAAACACAGAGTAGAAGCTTTCAGCTTCTATGCTCCACTAATCTGGAACAAACTCCCAGAAAACTGCAAAACAGCTGAAACCCTGAATTCCTTTAAATCAAAGCTAAAACCACACCTGTTTAGAGCTGCCTTTGATTCGTAATAACAGGAACACTGATTATTAGTTCTTATTTTCTGGATGACAAAGTTTCATTATTTTTCTTTATTCTGGCACTGTAATGTAAAGTTTCTTTTTTTTGTTTTGTTTAAATGTTTAATGTTTTTATCTTGTAAAGCACCTTGAACTATCTTGTTGCTGAAATGTGCTACACAAATAAACCTGACTTGACTAGAAGTGCTTAGCACAAGCACCTCATACTAGATGACCAGCATTGTGGTGGAGGGGTCAGGATTGGAGCGTGTTTTTCATCCCCATGACTTCAGCACCTGGCAGCCATTAAGTTAAACCAGAACAGTTTTGCAAACCAAAGTGTTCATCAGTCAAATATGACGCCATCTGTGGGATAGCTACAGCTTTGACCAAACTGTGTCACACTACAGAGTTCAGACCTCAATCCATCTGAAGTTGTGATGGGACCTTCTGGGAGCTGAACATAAGCAGCTGTCTACAAACCTCAGCAAATCAGAGCAATGCTGTAAATGAAGGAGAGTGGGCCAAAATGAAGTCTGTTCTTGAGGTTCGATTAAAATAATTTTTGAGCCTGCTAAGAACCAGATAAAAGTTTGTGAAAAACTCAATTCAAACCTTTAAACGGGGTGTACATCCTCCTTTGCAGCCACTGAAATTGTTGTGTTGAAACATGGTGAACATTTATACATAGAATTTTTATGCTCTTATGCTAATCCAGGATGGGTTCATAAGTGAACATGTTTCACATCTGATTTTAAATGCTATTCATAGATATCTTTAATTGCCAAATAAAGGAAATGTTTCTGTATTCCTAAATTCTAACAAAAATTTCTAACAAAATTTGTATTATGAAGCTTTTTTTTTTTTTATCTTACAGAGAAGCAGTGGTGGAGGGTACCTTGACCCATCCCTTTGCACTAACACTGTCTAGGGAGACATTATACTGGACTGACTGGCAGACTCGCTCCATCCATGCCTGTAACAAACACAGTGGAGACAAAACCAGAGAGATCCTCAGTGGGATTTATTCTCCAATGGACATCCAGGTTCTGGAACCTTATCGTCAGCCTTACAGTAAGTGGAATACTCTACATATGTACTGTATAGAAATAGCAGTATAACACTGAATTGAGTATTAGTGTCTTTGGTTTGGATTATTTGATTTTTCTTTGGACACATTTAAAATTATGTATGGGAAATTCTGATAAAATCTAAAAGTTTTCCAGATTTGTGACACAAAAACAAAAGTTCATCTCTGACTGTGTGGTAAATTAGATATTTATCTGTACATGACAGTTCACATTAATAAAAAAAAAAAATTTTGCACCTTGGTTCATATATTTACATTGTCAAGCCTTATCTTTGTTTTTCTTTCATTTCTGTGTTTTTCTTTGTACCATTTCAGTTCAGACTCCGTGCAGCAACAACAACGGAGGCTGCAGTCACCTCTGCCTGCTCTCTCCGCTCCCGCCTTTCTACAGCTGCGCCTGTCCCACTGGAGTCCAGCTTAAGGCAGATGGAAAGACTTGCAAGCCAGGTGTGTGGCAGACTTTTTTAGAAGATTCACCAACACTTCAATAACTTGGAAGTGGTTTTACTGTGTTTTTAATAAAATAGTTGTTACTCTCAGAGTAGACCCAATAAATGCACCAATCAAAAAAAACAAAAAAACAAAAAACATGACAAGATTACAAGAGCAAAATATATTTATATACCACGGTAATAATCACAGCTTGTAGGGATGGGAATCTTTTACTATCTCACAAGTCGATTCCGATTTTTGGGGCCACGATTAGATTAAAAATCAATTTTCGAGTCAAAAAAATTCTTCGTGACAATTTCTGCTTTAATCTATCAATGTGCAAAGGATCCTCATGATCTACTCTGGACTGCTATGCAAGGCAGAATGACAAGTGGAGACATTAAAGTACCACGTTTATACATTTTTTAATATTAATCCATGCTTAGATGGAATTACTCCCTCAATGCATCCTCCATTTTGTTTTTACGAAGCGTCCACTGAGAGCGCCACACCTTTCTGCAGACAGCCTCCTCCGTTGATAACAGTGTTGCAATTTACATCCTGACGTTTTTAGCCATCTGACAGTCTTTGCAGTTACTTAGTGAAGAATCATAAAAAAAAAAAAATAAATAAATAAATGAATAAAAATAACACAGAATTCCTCACCGTGTCGGTTAAACATTCCACTTTCATGTCGCCTGCGGATACAAAAACCGGTAGTGGAATCGGACTTGACATTGCTGCCCGAGAGGATTCCTGCATAGAACACAACGTTCTGATGAATCATACAAAACACCGGCCCGAGCTTTGTACAGGAGGGTACAGCGTACCTTGGCTCAGCTCTAGCTTGGCTCCACGCATTTGCAGTGTTCCTGAATGCTCAATCTTCATTTTGTGAACGTGGAACACGGTGGAGCTCATTTCAAGCTCAGTCTTCCTGGGCGTTTAGTAAAAAAACAAAATGAGTCCAAATGTTTGCCTTCAATGAAGACAGGCCAGTTGAATCTCTCTCTCTTTCATTTTTGTAGTTTTGTCTTTATTGCGGTACATTCCACACATGCGTACATTCCAGTACTATGGGGGAATTTTACTGCCATAAGTCAAGAGCGTACATGTCTTTACAAAAGAATAATCGTTTGTTTTTATCAGTTTTTATGGTTTTCCAACTGGGCAAACTTCAAGGATTTTGGCCATACCGGCTGTGATCGTTTGTGGTGTAATAGCAAAACTGATAGCAGATCTGTCTTCTCTATAGTCACTAAATATCTGCTAAACTCATCTTAAACACCTGTTTATTATTTCACTGACACCGTTTCAGATCACATTTCTTACTGAGAAATGTTCTGGAGCATGTAGCAAAGAATGTTTTAGCCTGGCACCATGTTGATGATGTTGCCAGTTAGAACTAATCTAATTTTTTACTTGGTTTAAATATTTTTGTTACATCTATCAAGAATAGGGCAGCATATTTACAACACAGCTAATTTTTTATTTGACCTGTTTCCAGGAAAGAAATACTTTGAGATTATTAATCTCTTTTATAAGGGTGTCAGAATACAGAAGGTGTTCATCTGGGCTCTTATGCAAACAAGTTTTTGACCAAAATTCAGTCAAGCTAAATAACAGAATAAACACAAAATGTAATTTGCATTAAAATATTTTACTGATGGAATTTGCAGTAAAAATAAATGCAGGTTTTAATCTTATTTGATACATATTAAAGTCTTTTCATCACATTCTAGTGTTTTTCAACCGTGGTCCTTGAGCCATGCTGCCCTGCGTGTTTTAGACGTTTCCCTGCTTCAGCACACATGTAATCATGTGAATCAGGTGTGTTAAGGCAGGGGATCATCTCCAACATGCTGGGCAGTGTGCCTTGAAGACCAGGGTTGGGAAACACTGGTCAAGATCACCTGTGACAATGATGCCATTACTGGACTCCCACCTTTCACAGAAAACACTAATGATGGGGTGTCTTATGCATTCATGAAACTTTTCAAAAATCTTTAAAGGCTGCTGCTTTTTACTGGTGCTGTGCTGTTCAGAGAAGCAGGAACTTAATCAGACGCTGTAGAAGCCCCCGTTCCTTTTCTCATTTGGAATGCACAAGTTATTCCTACTATCACAGTATATTATTGGGAACAAGGCCGAGGTCCTGCATGGGAGTGTCTGGAGGTGCAGAGTGAAATATCAGGGATGAAGCAGAAGGCAAAATACAAAAGCTCCCTTTGGGTTTGCATGGGACACCTCGGACTCACTGCAGACAACTTTTATTTTAAAGTTGACATCAGAATCTGATGCAAATATGCTTTTTTCAGACTCTAAAATACATGAAATACCAAATCAAGAGATGGGGAACTTGAAGTTCTCTACTGTTAAGCGAGAACTTCAAACTTAAAGCTATCTTCATATTTCATCATCCGCCCTGATGCTAGTCAGATTAAAAAGCGGTGGACCCAAACACAAAGCAGAACTGTAGCATCTAAAACAAGTACAGACTGTTCCATAAACTATTAATGTAAATGTTTTAATATAAAAGTGAGTAGTTGGGCATAACTGACCACTAGATAAAAACAATACGATCCTTGGTACATATGGAATCTGCATCACCAGGCATTAAAGGTATACATACTCCACCTTAGCCATGGTGCGAATTAGCAAGAACAGTCAACAAGGGCTTGAAATGTAGGACTTTTCACGGCCAGCAAAGTTTTTAGGAACTCCAAACTGTGTCTACATTGAAAAAAAGTCAAAGACTTCATAAAAAATGTTTGATTTATTTAGGATATTTTCTTTAATATATATTTTTTTTTAATCAAAAGGACTTGATAATAGTTGAATACTTTAGGCAAATGATGTGTAGTAGCCTGGGACACTGGTGAAAAGCTTCAACCTTCTCTCTGCAAAATACAAGCACAGAAACATATCACAATGTTAGCCATACAAACATAAAATGTCGAGACAGATTATGTGACCTTCATTTATAAACTCATCTAAAGCTAAAACATTAATAAAACCCAGAACAATTAGTAAAATTAGATGGGGAAGTCGATCAGCAATAAATCTGCGATTTCCTTAATTTTGAGTGATCGGCGATCAGCCGATACCTACATGTGAAACTGATCTTATCTACCTGAAGGTCTGAAAATCCGCTGCTGTCCCCTTTTGAGAGAAGGCTGACTGACAAACCCACTCATCAGGTTTCATCTGCACAATCAGACAAAAAAATCAGTATCAGCCAAAGTTGATGAGGTTTTTTAAGAAAACTGTAATTGGTGCACTCCAACATTAAAGTGATGAAGAAGATGCTTAAAGTGAGGGGAAAGTTCCCGACAAAGACTACCTGTCTGTGTTTAACAGCTGAGGAGATGTTTAAAATGATCAGTGTGTTATTATCACCAAACCTACAGTTGTCTTTGGTGTTGGGTTGTGATGCGAGAATCCTGAAAATCTTTACAAAGACATCTCAGAAGACACATGGTAGCTCTAAATGACCAGCTGCCATGTTGATTCCCACGATGTTAAAACAATGGAGCCTTATTATTCAAAAACTAAACACTGGGTAAAGGTTTGAGTGTGTCTCTGAGGCTGGGTAATAAATCTGAACGAGCCATGCCAACCAATCGCCTGGCCACTGTTGACAATAAAAACAACAATGCTTTATTGTGTCAGCCTGCAGTTTGGGCGAATGTCTGTCTTTGCGTATGTGCCTCTAATTTGTTTTGCTTGGCTGGTTAAATTGAAGCATTTGTTATTGTGCTGGCAGTAGAGTTGGTGGGTGTGTTTAAGTGTGTGTGTGTTTATTTGACTGTTAGTCAGTGGTCTTGAAGGGTCTTAAAAGGAAGTCAAGCAGAGACAAGAGCTGAACTGCAGATGCTTTCCCTCTTCTAATCACTGTCTCCCTTGACATTTCCAGCCTGGTTTTCCTCATTTAGCTACGGATGGTTCAACTCTCTGTGACGAATGTGATTGGGACCCCATTGGCCAGCAGTTAATTAGTTATGAAAGTTTAGTTGGAACAACAAAAACCCTGTGACTTCCAGGAATAGTGTATGTACTTTAGGGCTGCAACTAACGATTATTTTAGGAATCGAATATTCTATTGATTATTCTCATGATTATTTGAATAAAAAAAATGTTGCACACTGCAGATTTTTTTTAACCACATAATTCTTTTTTATGCAATATTAGAAATACATTAAAAGATGCAAATACACAAATAATTTTATTCCTTTTTAAATAAAAAAGTAAACATTTTACTGCCTAAAATGCAATAACAGCTGTCCTTTAGTGTATGCGTGACCATTTATAGCAAAGGATGAATCTGCAGCTAAAAAAATACTTCTAACAACATGTGAAAAAAGCTCAGTCCTATTCATTTTGCATATATATATATATATATATATATATATATATATATATATATATATATATATATATATATATATATATATATTCATTTTGCATTTAAGATTTAAAAAAAAACTTTTCTGTAAAAAAAAAAAAAAAATATATATATATATATATATATTTTTTTTTTTGTTTTTTTTGTTTTTTGTTTTTTGTTTTTTGTTACAGTTTTGGCTTAATTAATGCTCTGAGTATGTTGTTTTTTTAGCAAATTATTTGAGTCTGTATACTCCAGTTAAAGATTAATCGATTACTAAATTAGTTGACGACTATTTTAATAATCGATTCATCACGATCAATCCGATTAATCGTTTCAACCCTAATGTACTTTGACTCTGAGTCAAGTCAAATCAAGCTTGTTTGTATAGCACATTTCAGCAGCAAGGCAATTCAAAGTGCTTTACATTGTAAAAACATCAATCAAGTATGCATCAAAATTATCGAGCAAGTATACTGCAAAATTATCAAAATCATTTTACATAAAAATCATCAAACTCATCAAGTAAATATCAATGCATCAAACACCATAAAGATCATCAAGCAAATATCAAAATCAAAATCAGAAGGCTGACTTTGTAACTGTTTTTATGTGTCTCTGAAGGTTCAGGTCTGAGTCCATCACTACACCCAGATTTTGAGCCTGATCACTAGTTTGTAGTTGTAATAAGTGAAGCTGCGCGCTGACTCAAGATCATTCCTCTTTAGGTCCAAAGATAATGATTTCAGTAAACTCCTCTCTCTCATCAGGTGTTTTCCCCCAGGCTTTAAAAACACATACAGCAGTTATCAAACCACTGCTAAAAAAGAACAATCTGGACAAATTACTATTGCAGAATTACAGGCCAATCTCTAACCTTTCATTCATCAGCAAAATGATTGAAAAAGCTGCGTTTCAACAGTTAAACAGCTACGTAACAATGACAAACCACTTTGATGTCTTTCAGTCTGGTTTCCGTGCTCACCACAGCACTGAGACTGCCCTCGTCAAAGTGTTCAATGATATCCACACAAATACAGACTGTGGAAGAACCACAGTGTTGGTTCTGTTGGACCTCAGTGCAGCATTTGACACTGTTGACCATGAGATATTAAAGCAACTGGAGAGCTGGGTCTGGTACAGGACTCTGTTGGTTTGAATCCTACCTAAAGAACAGGAATTTCTTTGTGTCAATAGGCAACTCCTCATCACAGAGGACAAAAGTCACATGTGGAGTACCCCAAGGTAGCTTCAGTTATTACAACTAGATACTAGTGATCAGGCCTGAAATCTGGGTGTAGTGACGTACTAAGACCTGAACCTTCAGAAACACAAAAAGACACGCGTTATTACAATGACAACAACCTTCCAGACCACTCAGGTCTTCTGGTTCTGGCCTACTCTGCATCTCTGGAGAAGCAGCTTTCAGTTTTTATGCTCCACTAATCTGGAACAAACTTCCAGATAACTGCAAAACAGCCGAAACACTGAGTTCCTTTAAATCAAGGCTAAAAACCCAACTGTTTAGAGCTGCCTTCGATTAGTAGTAAGTGGAACATTGATCAGTATTTTCGAATTATATTTACTTGATGATCCTCATGATTTTGATGCATTGATATTTGCTCGATTTTGATGATTTTCATGTATATTTGCTTGATTATTTTGCTGTATACTTGATTGATGTTTTTGTGATGTGAAGCACTTTGAACTGCCTTGCTGCTTAAATGTGCTATACAAATAAACTTCACTACACCCAGATTTGTGTGATCACTAGTTTCGAGCTGTAATAACTGAAGCTGTGCACTGACTCTAAATTGTTCCTCTTTAGGTCCAAGGATAATGATTTCAGTTTTGTTTTGGTTCAGCTGGAGAAAGTTTTCGCACATCCACGTATTGATTTGTTCTAAGCATCTGTTCAGTGCTTGGATGGATTCCAAGTCACCTGGTGACATCGTAATGCAGAGATGTGTATCATCTGCGTTGTTATGGTAGCTAATCTTATTACTTGTTATAATCTTAGCTAGTGGGAGAACGTAGATATTAAATAGGAGGGGTCCCAGGATTGAACCTTGGGGTACTCCACATATGACTTTTGTGCGCTCAAATGAGAAGTTGCCTATTGACACAAAGAAATCGCTGCTCTTTAGGTAGGATTCGAACCAATTGAGTACTATACCAGAGTCCAACCCAGCTCTCCAGTAATATGTCATGGTCAACAGTGTCGAATGCAGCAGTCAGGTCCAGCAGAACCAACACTGTGGTTCTTCCACAGTCTGTATTTGTGTGAATGTCATTGTGCACTATGATGAGGACGGTGTCAGTGCTGTGGTGAACACGGAAACCAGACTGACATCAAAGCGGTTTGTCATTATTAAGAAGCTGTTTAACGTTTTATAGATGTATGTACAAAATTTTGTTGCAAATTATTGATTTTCAACAGTTTGAATGAAAGGATTTAGAAATCTAGTTTGAATTGCTTCTAATGTGAGCTCTCCATACTAAGTGACAGCAGCAAAATACATGTGATCGAGGTGCAGTTTGCTAAGTAACTGGGTGTTTTGACAGAATCTGAAATCCACAATAAATTCAAACTTGTCCTCCAAGTTCTTCTTTCTATAATGCATTAAAGTTGCTTCTTATAAAACATTATATTCTAAAAAAGACTCTTTTTGAAAAATTTTGTCTATCTTGTATATTAAATAATAATATTTAGAACACATAAAAATTGAACTTGTTCGCAAGCTTTCAAAATGACTACAAATGAAAACCAATTTTAGCGTGATCATTTGAACTAAATGGCCTGGTTAGCCACATAAAGCTAGTTCTAAACATGAGGATGTATTGTGTCTTGATCAGGTGCAGAGCAGGTTTTGTTGCTGGCTCGAAGGACTGACCTGAGGAGAATCTCACTTGATCTGCCAGATTTCACTGATATAGTGCTGCAGGTGAACACACACGCATGCACACACACACACACGCTCTCTCACACACTCCACACATTAACTGAACTGTCAAGACTTTATTGTTAGAATGAGGCTCTGAGGTCTTCATCACTGTTCCTCCTCTTCTCATGCAGGTTGATGACATTCGACATGCGATAGCTATAGACTATGACCCGGTTGAAGGTTTTGTCTACTGGACAGATGATGAGGTTCGGGCCATACGGCGATCCTACATTGATGGCAGCAATGCCATGGTACTGGTTACCATGGACATCAACCACCCAGATGGCATCGCAGTTGACTGGGTGGCCAGAAACCTTTACTGGACCGACACTGGCACTGATCGGATTGAGGTACACCCAGAATCAGAGGAATTAATCAAGAAACTTTTTAGTTCTTTGATTAATACCTTTATATATCTTTAAACATTGTTCAGTGTGAACATCTGCATCTTTGATGTAATTTATTGGGCACTCAGTGTGAATGTCTGTTATCTCTGTTCTGTGAAACTGAACAGAGATTACTCTTTATGTGAATGTAAACTTTGTATTATTGCACTGCGTTTTATTACTGCTGTGTGCTGTTTCAGGTTACCAGGCTAAATGGAACATCTAGGAAAATTTTGATTTCGGAGGATCTGGATGAACCCAGAGCCATTGTTCTGGATCCTGTTCATGGGTAGGTGTTGTGTGTCTAAATTTGTCACGGCTGGATCTCTCTACCGCTTTCAGTAAAGACTCCTTAAGGCAAAACAGCTTTGATTTAATCACTTTCAGGATAATTCTTCATCCTAACACCAGAAGTTCCTGCAAAACTACCTTCTATCATCTGTCAAAGCAGATTTAAAATACACTAAGAGTAATGGCATAAATAAGTGATTGACAGCTATTGTAAAGTCCAAAACCATGACTTTCTTGGTTGCATGTTTCCTGATCTCTTTAACTGGTGTTGTCTTCTCTCATTGCCTCAATTTTTCTCAGTTTTATGTACTGGACTGATTGGGGTCAGCATCCTAAGATTGAGCGAGCAAACCTGGATGGAACAGATCGGGTGGTTCTGCTCAACAGCTCTCTTGGCTGGCCCAATGGATTAGCCATAGACTACAAAGCAGGAAAGCTTTACTGGGGAGATGCTAAAACTGACAAGATAGAGGTAAGTCCAGCAGCAATCAGAAAACATTTCAGCTGCTTGGTTAGTCAAGAAATATATGGAACCGAAGAGAAAAGAATTAAAACAGGTTTTTTTTTCCTCCCTACTGAATTTGACCTTGATTATCATCAACTCCAATGGAATGAGGGAAAATAGCAAAACAGCTGAGTACAATATCAGATAAACTGGAGTGATTGATTCAAAATTACAAATACCCTTCACCTTCACAGCAGGCTTTGAGTAAGATAGTATACTGCTGGGCCACAGCTCCCTGGAACTGACAACTGCGGCTCAGCTGAGAGCAGTAGCTGTGAGGCACTTGGGAAGATTCAAGCTCAGTTCCAGCTTTCCCTGATAAAGTGCTTGCCCAAGGGCAAGCACTGAAGCTTGCACTGGCCACTGATCTGTGAAAACCTTTGTGGTGTTAAGGTGCTCTGAATGGTCAGTGAGAATCCAGAAAAGTGCTAATGAAATTTGCCTCATACCCATGGAATGCTAACATCACTTTAGAGAATGTCATCTCTAAGTCTCTCTGTCAACATGAAACAGATAAATAAAAATGTTTTTATCTAACGGATTGCTTAGAAAGCGATAAACTAATACAGTCTTTCACAGAATCCCAGGACAAATATGAAAACTAGAAATGATTAAAACGAACCACCATTAGCCTTTAGTATTTGCTCCATAAATATCGCACAGAAACAGAGAAATTAGTTCTTTCACTCAAGGTGACAAGAACAGAAAAACAAAATTCTTTCTGACCAGGACATTTCATACTTTATAAGAACTCAAATGTAGAACTCCTTATAGGCTCCTCCCACTGCAGCATCTGTCATTGTGGTTACTTGGCATGGGCCACTGTGAGATTCTCCATGTATGATAACCTTTTGTATCAACACAAAAAAGTTCAAACACAAATGTATAACAACAAAGCAACAATAATTACATCTTAGCTGCTAAAAAAGTGGTTATTAATAATGCTGTGTATGACATTTACTGCTGTTGTTAAGAGCACAGCTGAGTGTTGACACCTAGTTCATATATTATTGACAATGAATTTGAAATGTTTTTTTTCTACTAAAAATATTTTTAAAAATCAAGAACTAAATGCTACTTCAGTCACAAGTAGTCAAATAAAATGCAAGTTAGTGTCAACTAAACCAGTAGATCATTTTAACAGATGCACATAGTGGAGGAGGACTAAAGCAAAATGTGGAATCAACACCTGATGAATTTACATGTCTGTGCAGGGTATTACATCTTCTTGCCTCTCTGCTCCTCATGGAGCGACACTGAAAACTAAGCAGCTGGCCAAGGAGTCAGACTCATGACAGTATTTCTGAAATGCTGTGAGGTGTCAGGGGTGGGCACATTAGAGTTAGGTGGATTTATTTATTTATTATTGCTTGAGCAAAAACAAGACTCCAGTCACTAGGCGACAATAGTGCTCAAACTAATCAACAGGCTGCCTGTTTAACCCAGCAGAAGAAGAAAAAAGTGAAAAGAAAAACAGCAGCAGAGGCAAGTAAAGCAAGTGACCTTAGTCAGCAGAAAAAGACCAGGAAATATGACAATCCCTACACAGCCCTTGGGTTTACTGTGAATGCAAAATGTTCTGCACTTGTCATCTCCTCTGATAAGCTGAAATATGAGCAATATTGTTGCAAAATTTGCAAAAAATGTTGAAAAATTATATACCCTTTTGAGAAGGATTAAGCTGATGAAGCTGAGAAGTAACCAATATTTACAGTTTAAAAAAGCTTTGAATGTTACTATTTAGTCTAAAAAAAGATACCCTAGTGAATCCTTTGCAGTCTTTTTTGAGAATCCAGTAGACCCCAGCCACCCTAGAAATTTTTCTGACATTAAAGGATCTTTAAACCATAGCAGTGGTATGAATATTTTTATGGTTTTCTAACCATAGAGTCCCTGGTATACCTGGAAACTGGTAACCATCCTATGCTTGGTGGTAAATACGGTAAATACACTTCTAATTTCTGACTAGTCACACAGTATTTGTTAGACACTACACAGGAAAAAAGTGGTGCCCAGAAAATGTGTCAAGGATGAGTTGCAAGAACTCTCAAACCATGGCTGCAAGAACAGAATGATGTAATCTTGTTCTTGCAGCCCTTGGAGAGAGAAGCAAATTCTCTGTTCTTGCAGAGAACGTATGAACCTTTACTCAGCAGCTTGAGTCCAAGTCTGAAACTTGGTTAATCATTTCTGGTCACTTTCAACTCTTTCTCAGTCTGCTGTTGATAACATGCAGCGACATGTTGAGCAGACCTGAGACTGACACAGGGTGGGAAGATACTGTCAAATTATTTTACCACTTATGTTGATATATTGTGAAAAGTATTTTTAAGTTGGTGCAATTATGAAGTAATAACATGCATTATTTGAAATGTGAAGCCCAGTCATGGTGACAAATGTATAATATTTTTCATGTCTCTTTGGTGCATCTATTGTGTGTATTGAGTTAACGGTAGGCTAATTGTACAGGAAATGCACAGTTTTCTATGGCACTGTTAGCAGTGGGTAAATACCTGCAGCTTTGGCAGAACCATGGCAAAACCATGTGATGCAGGACTAAATGCCAACTAAACACTTTCCCACAGCACTAAAAAGCCAGATGTTAGTGGGATTGTTAGCTATAGGGAAAGGGGTGTGGAGCGTAGTGGACAATAAATTGAGGTGGGGTTTGGGGAGCTTTTGATACTAACTACCCCTCCCCCTCCCACTATAATGTCTAGATCTCTTTGAGCAAGTGATCTCTGTTCTCCTTCATCCTGCCAACATCACACACTACGTCTCCTCTTCTGAAAGACGTTGCAACATGTCTTCAACTTCTTTTGTCTATTTGTTTTTTGCTTTCCCCTGTTCCTGTTGTTTCTCTGAGTATTGTTTTTCCCTAATTTATGCAGATTTTGGCTGTGGTGTCCCTGTATCTCTGGGACCATATTTCTGAATGTTTGCTACTTGCATAACAGCAGAGAGAGGAAGGGAGAATAGTGCAACAAAACAGTGAATAGCCAAGTTTCTGGCTGAATGCTTACCAATTGAAAAGGGGCGGCTGCTCTGTCTCACCCTTCCTCCCTCCCTCTATGGGGTGAAAGGACCCACTTCAAAGCCTTTTCCCCCACATTTTAACCCTATTTTTATCTTGTTGGAATGAAATAGCTGATAGAGGTGAAGACATTTTCATTCTCTGACTCTTGTGGGTGTTTATGGGTGCTCTGATTTTAGAAAAAGTTTATGCATGAATCTTTGAGCACTAAAACCCCACGGTGTGATCCGTTTACAGTCCTGCTGAGGGTACTTGTGGTTTAATAAAACTTTCATCTTGTACTATTCTCATGAAAATAATTTCTCTTTTTTTCAGGAGTTATTCCATTGAGGCCATGAAAAATGCAGCTAGTTAATGCAAGCTAATTTGCCAGATTGGCCTTAATCAGAAGGTTTCCTTTCATCGTCAGTGTGATGTTTACTCTTTTTTCCCTAAAAGACAGCAGAGAGAGTATTTTAGCTGGAGTCCAGAAATACTTGGAAAAAGTCAATGTTAAAAAATACTTTAAATGTTTGGAAAAATCTTAGTATTCAGTGTAGGAGTGTAGGAAGATCTCAGTGTTATAGCACCATAATGTTACAGCACAGTGTTGACATGAGTGTGAAGGGATTGTTCTGAGGCTTAATTATCAATTTTAAATAAATAAATATTAATACATTATAAGGTATGGGTGTAAAATGTGGCAGTTTAAGTAAAAAAAAAAAAAGCCCTGGATAAAGAAATATGGATGTCAGCAGATATTGAAATTAGATCGGTACTTGATCAGAACCCAAAGGTCATGGATTAAACCCTCTCAGCTGAAACTAATAATTGTAGAGCAATTTGCCCTTTTTTGCTTTGTGCTGTACGTGTACACCTTTAAAGTGGAACTAAAGTTGATGTAAAAGCATAACCCCGTCCCAGATAAGTTTTGAAAAATTCCACCAAAGTGGGCAGAGCCAAGAGAGACTGAAGGGCATGGCCGAGTGTGGGTATGAGTGGAGGGAGTTAAGCAGGGGTGTGGTCAGAACAAGGGAGAGTGCTGTTGCCAACTTAGCGACTTAGTCGCTATATTTAGTGACTTTTCAGACCCCTCAAGTGACTTATTTACAAAAAAGCAATTAATGACAAATCTAGCAACTTTGTCTGTGTTATTGGAGACTTTGGTGACAACATGTGAAAGCACCAATCGTTCTGCAGTAACTGAGTGAATGCTGCCATGAGCCCCTCCCACTTCCTAAGCTCTGTAGTTGGTCTCACAGTTGTCCTGCGGCAAACCCCATCTGCAGACAGAGAGGGGACCCATTCCACTCTGTGTCCACATTGTAAATGAATCTCGCATATGTAAAGCTGAAAATGGTTTTGAGCAATGCTTGTAATACTCGCAGTTCCAATTCCTGACTCGCCATGGGGTTGTTACCGTTTGTAATCAGTAGGGAAATTCAACTGCAGTAGCCATCCTTCAATCTAAAGAGGGACCACTAAGATTGTTTTAGGCTAAATATTGCAGAAATAAACAAGTTTACACAAATATGCCACAATTTTCATGTCAACATAAAGATAGAACCCTTAAGGCCCAATTTATACAGCTTACTTGCAAAAAAATGTTGATATGGGGTTTAGATAGATTATAAAGCTGCAGTAGGACCTTTTATAAAAAAAAATATTTTTTTACATATTAATTAAAATTTTCACTATGTCCTGACAGTATAAGACAGATCATTTGTGAAAAAAATCAAGCTCCTCTGGCTCCTTCCAGTGGTCCAACTGCCATCTGCAGAATACAGCATTGCTGGTCAGAAACAACCAATCAGAGCCAGGAGGAGTGTCTTAGCGCTGTCAACCACGCTCGTGTACACGCTGCTCACACTCTTCTCCTGTCAGTGCATATAGTCGTTTCAACTCAGGTGCCGGTGTACTGCAGCTGAGCTAATGATTGAGAGAAAACTTAATCAACCTAATGTTACAGGACAACTGTCAGTTTCTGGAGTTCTTGGCAGGCTCCGCTGTGGGGGAGGAGTTGTGAAGGGAGGGCTGAGGCGCAGCAGACAGCAAGGGGGAGGGACCTGTAAAAGGCAGGAGTGTCAAACTCATTTTCATTTTGGGCCACATCAAGATCAAGAAGGTCTTTAGGGCTGGTTGTTGCAGAATGTATTGCTAAAACTACCAATAACAAACTGTTAAAATATTAATAAATAGCTGTCTCTGCATTTGATGAGCTCCTCTTGAAATTAAATAATATTAAACATCTTTTCAACTTGATTTAATTTGGCAGTATGCAGAAAAATCTGCTGTGATTTGATTGATAAAATAAAATTAAAGCACACTGTAATCTTGAAGGTTTTATTTCTAGAGGGCCACATAAAAACTTCTGTCAGGCCAGTTTTGGCCCATGGGCCTTGAGTTTGACACATGCACTGTAAGGTATGCTTGTTCAAAATTTCCGGCTCAAGTCTGCGGTTTTTCTTAGTACTCCGTACTGCAGCTTAAATGGAAACTTAAATTAGAAAGTCTCAATTTGTCAAGCCTTGGACTGGCTGATAGGGACAAAAGAAAATACCCCAAAAATGTAAATGTTTTCATGTTTCTTCCCTTTTTTTTTTGGGGGGGGGAGGGTGTACTCGTTGCATGTCCCAAAGGATGAAGGTCTGGGTACAGTTGAGTTTTTTGGTTTGGTTATGGACTTTGAGTTCTCTGATGTGTGTGTAGGGGTGCGTGTGTGTTTGTGTGAATGTATCAAGCAAGACTATCAAACAGAAGAAATTTCAACAACATTCAACATTTTAGGCTCTGAAAATGAGGGGAGTGAATAAGAAAGCCTCCTTTGGAATTCTGTCTGCTTCTCTCATTGCCCCCCATTCCTCCCCACCCTGGCCCCTCTCTTTAAAAGTGTGACTCCCCTCCACCTCCTTGTCATAAAGTTATGGAGCAGGCTCCCTTCTTTTAAAAAGAGAACGTGTGTGTAGGTTCTTTTTCCCGATGTGTTGCTTTCTCCATGTGTGTTCACACACATTCACCCAGATGCATGTGAAGGACCAGCTTTGTTGTGGTTATGCAAATGGAGAATGTGTAGCTCTATTCAGCACCACCACTGAGCCATATGGTTGAGGCTATTCAGTGTGGAAATGTGTGTTTGTCTATGAGGTGGAAAGAGGGTGGTGTGTACTTTGGAATTTCCTCTCCTTCCACAGGATTCATACTTCCCACTTGCATAAAGTGAAAGCTAAATTGTTTCTCAAATATTTATGAAGGAAAAAACATTTAATGATTATTCTGCTTTTGCCTCTCTAAAAGCCATTAGTACAGACATATTCAATAAATTAGAATATTATTAAAAGGTTAATTTATTTCAAGGACTTTATCACTAGGTGAAACATATATAGATTAATTCCACACAGATGGATGTTTGAAAACCTTTATTTTTGTTAATTATGATGATTTTCCACTTACAGCTAATAAAAACATGACATTTAAAACTAGAATATTGCATCAGACCAATGAAAAATATTTTTATTACAGAAATGTGATAGCTCTTGCTGTCAGTGGCTTGGTGTCGGGGTATTTGCCGGCTTACCCTGGTGGCAGGCTGGGGCCTGGGTGTCTTTGACTTCAGTCTTCCTCCTTCCTCGTGTTGTCCTCATGTCGTGGGTGGGTGGATCTGTGGGCTCCCACTATGTTCTTAGGGAAAAACCTTATAGACACACACACACACACACACACACACACACACACACACACACACACACACACACACAGGTGTCTAGATTCAGGTGTTTGTCAGATACACTCTCAGTTAGGCTGTGACTGCCACTTAATACACCTTGTATTACCCTGTACTGTGTACTTTCCATTGAAGTTATAACTGTTATTATAACATATGCATATGTTGTGTGTTGTGGATTCTCGGTTTTGTTTTTTCTCTTTCTGCAGGTCTAGAAGCAGACTTCTAGGGTGTTGACTAGTTTTATCTCTATGCTTTTTTCTGTCCTCTACTTCTTTCTCCTTTTTTCTCTTTAAACCTTTCCTCCATCTTTCTCTCTTTCCTGTCCCCTTTAATTTTTTGTCTTTGTGTCCATTACATTTGAAATAAACCTTAAGCAATTTTTAATAAAGCTTCATATCTATATACCAAGGGGAACATCATGGCGAAAGCTGTAATGCTTCGCTTGTGAAAGCAAATCTGTTGGGCCTTACCTTGACACTCAGATGACAATCCACACTGCAAGACATGACACATTAAAAATACATAAATAAATAAATAACTAAATAAATAAATGTGGGCTTAATGAAAAGTATGTTTAATACCTGCCTAAAGGTTTTCATTTTTAAAAGATACTTTTATTCTGATAAACCAGTCTCATCGGAATGCATATTCTAATTTTTTTTGTATGATTGTGAATATCTTGTAAAATATATATAAAAATAATACATAAATAGATGTGTCAACTATTGAAAATTATTCTGCCTCTTTTACTCTCTGCTGCTATTGCTTAATTTTACATTAGATATTTACTTTGTATGTTGGAGAATATATCAATATGAACTGTGACCACTGTGCACATGGAAAGAAAATAAGACCTCAGTATGAGGCCTTTTTATTGAATGTCTGATTGGTGCTCAGTTTAACCATTTAAAGCTTGACACGGTAAATCATTTTCTGAAAGTCCACATTTTTAAAAATTGAGCAGTCTATTGGATGTATTGAATGAAACAATTTTTTAAAAATATTTAGTTTTTCTAAAGTTTTTACCTCATGCATCAATAAAATCATCATAACCAAAAAGATTTCCCATGCATTTTGTATTTTTATAAATCATATGTAAAATGTATTTCTCAACATATTTTCTTGATAGAGTAGGCTTTTTAAGAAAGTACCAACTCTGGTGAAGAGTAAGAAATCTCAGAAATGCTTGTTATAAAAATGACACATTTGGTGTCCAGGGTTATGGATTCTGAGCTCTGTAGGATCTTTTTTTCTTTGGGTTCTTGTTGTTTCATTATGTTTATCAGATAATCTCCATGTGCTACCATATGTGAACTGTTCAGTGATGGTATGATATCTCCCTGCGTGTCTGATGAGACCTTTGTTACTTTTCTGTTTGCCTTTCTCTCTGCCTTTTTGTTCTTTCCCTCATGTCCATCAAGAGATGAAGAATTCTCACTCCCAAAATTGAATCAGAAAGGGGGGAGTGAAAATCACTCTGCCAGCGCTTAATTCTTCCTGAAAAAAGCCAGAACAGAGAAAGAATGAGTACGAGAGGAAATAAAAAGGGAGTCCCTCTCCCATCTTTTGACGGAGATGGCCATGTCTAATTTTTTCCAGTAGATAAATGAATAGATTTTTTGTGGAAGGGTCAGGAACCCCTTCGGTTCAGAGGTCCATCAAAGTGACTGTTGTTTTTTTTCCTGTTTGGTCACTCATAGCCTGTGAATGGATATTTAAATGAGCATTCACTAAACATAAAGCAGGGTCCACAGCTGCCTATCACAACATTAACTCCATTAGCGTGCACGTTTTAGTTTAGAGGCTATTCTAGAAAAAGCAGGACTATGTGATGTTGTGAATGTCAAAGTCAATACTTGATGACTACATTAAGTAAAAGACCAGCTGTGGGAAAGTGTGAGAAACTGGTTTTGACCAGAGCATTTCCAGTTCTTTTACTATGTTTTGTTGAGACTGGTTTGCAGGCTGTTTTCAGTGGGTGTATCTTCAATTTTTTTCTCGAATCAAGTGTCACATCATCAGTCAAATGTGGGTGATATAACAAAAATGTTATATGACAATTTTAATCACAATTCTGCGACATTAAAAGATCAAAGAGAATTTCTTAACAAATTTTTATCCGTTGCACAAATATCTATCATCTTCTGTCAAGCATAATTGACGTAATATTTTAGACTTAAAGTACACAGTGTCTCAAACTGTTTTGCCTAACTCCTAAAATCCCCACCAGTACAACATCATTCACTTAAAAGTCCACTAGTGCTACATAAGTCACATAAATACATCACATTTGGCGTTATTACGTTTAAGAATGAGGGCTTTCAATGGATCAATTTATAGACATACTTTGAGATTGAAATCTTTTTAATCTGCAATACCTCACTCTCCCTTTCTATAACCATGGCATCAAGTCAGTCTCTTGCACTCTGAGTCTGAGGTTTCTTTTTTTGAGGGTGGGGGGGGGGGGGCTTGATACTGTCCGGTTGGTTCGATATGCATCAAACAAATACAGGCTTGTTTTATACTTGAACACATGCACTATGTTCATATGCGGAACTAAAAGCACAATGCAACTTTCTGTGGCTGTGATGGTTGGTACAGAGAACTCAAAATAACAACCCTACACAGAAAGCAAATTACAGATTTTTATCAATCCATCACAGTTGGTGGGAGTTCTGGATCGGTGACGGGTGCACTCAGAAGAGACTGGAAAGAAAGGCAGAAAGTTAATGACTTGGCTAATCACAGCTGGATCAATACTGAATGACAAAGAAATCACTAACCTCTATACAGGCGTCGCTCGTGGTCCGTTCCTGAGTGGACGGATACCTTCCCTTGGTGAGAGCCAGTCGATGAAAGCCATGCAGTGAAAACTCAGAAGAAATCTTGTTTAATGGGTGATGTCACGCCAGGCGAGGATAATCCTGAAGGGGCAATCTGTTTCCCTTCTGGGTCTGATACAAGAGGAATCTCTCAGATGAACAAATTAAAGCTGCAAGCAGCATTGGCGGCCCTCGCAGCTCAGCGTTGCTCCGGCCTTGTGGCAACCGCGGGAGCTCCGGCATAGCTATCCCATCGCTGTTATCACCGCTCTCACACTATTCCCGCACCTGTCCACTAGACGGTGCATTTGTTGAATCTTCCAAATCGCCTTCAGTCCAGTTCTGTATGACCCCAGTGGCAAGTCTTTAAAGTTAGGCCGAAATCTGACCTTCCAGAAAGGACTTGTAGTCACTTCCTGTTTGACGACGAAGGATGGGCAAAGATTTCCTGTAGGCTTTTGAACATGATGTGTGGTCATCAAGGGTTGATGGATACGGTTTTAATCTTGTATGACACAGGGAGAAGCTGCTGGTGTCACAAAATAATCTTCACTTTCCTCTCTGAATGGTCAGGGTTTAGTGATGTCATTAATGTACCAAACCAATGTTTCAATTCGTGCTCCCTGATCCAAAAAAAAAAAAAATCTGGTGCCAATTGGATGATCTATCAGGGAAATGTTGAAATAATCTCGGGGACGCACTGGAGTCAAATTCTAATATAATCCTGGCTTCTTTAGTGGTTAACAAAGATCATTCATATCCAGTTTGGTGCAAATCGGATAATGCATGTGTGATTTAGAGCCAAATGTATACAAAGGACGAGGGATTGAAATTCATCATTCTGCCACACCCATATGCTCCAGCCAACAGCCAGTGTTGAGAGAAGGATTCAGCATCATGTTGTTCTGTCATAAGACACGGGTTTAAATTTGTATGAATGAAAGAAAATGGAAGACATCCAGCAGCAAAATAGGTTACTTGCTGTTGGAAGGGGGCGGAGCTAATGTGATGTCACAAATTGACCATGTGAATGTGATGAGTACTGGTCTTTTATGACACACAGAAAGTGTGATGCAGCTGGGAACTTGTATGTGGAAGTTATTGCATGTTGATGTTTTATGGCGAATGGTCAGACTTTGAGGCTTGACCACGCCCACATGCTGTGATGCAGAAAAAAAGCCTTTGATAACTTTTGATCTTCAATGCCTCAAGACTGTGCTTAGTGATATTGGAGTCTGCATGTCAAAAGCTGTAGGAGGAGTTCACTCAGATACAATGTGTCTAAAAAAGACAAAATGGCTGCGGTGATCCAAAATGGCCGACTTCCTGTTGGGATTGGAACATGGCTGCTAGAGTGAGTGTGCCAAATTTCATGATTGTTGGTCAAAGCATGGCTAGGGGCTAATTTTTTAAAGATTTCTAGGGGGCACTGTAGAATAATTAGGCCATGCCCACCAAATATTGGAGTGCATTCCTGTTGCGGGGTGGATTAGGATCAATCACATTGCAGCTCAACTCAAATCTGTGGAATTTAGAGCCAAACGTATGACGTCTGACTTTGCCACACCGCCATACCTGTCAGCGAAAACTCTTTGTGCTTGAAAGCAAGTGAGACCAACTTATCTGTCTTCTGAAACAAGATCGTCCTGGTTAGGTCAAGGGGGTGAGAAATGGACCTTTCAAAGTAAAACATTGCCATTCCTGTTCTCAGGGGATGTGGCTTGAGTGATGACATGATTTGACCATTGAATATCGTAGTGGACCAGATGTGAATCAATCCCAGAAGGTTTGGTGTCTCAGTTAGTTTTAGTGTAGGAGATATGAGTTTTATGTTTAATAGCAAGATGTCAAACTCTGAGGTTTGGCCACGCCCCTTTAGCATGCTCGAAAACTTACCATTTTGATAACTTTTAATCCCACGTGTCTTTATGAGCAAACTGACCAAGTTTGAAACCAATCGATTGAAATCTCTATGAGAAGTTTGATCAAATGCGAAGGCTATAAACAGCCAAAATGGGGTCAAAATTGGAACTTCAGTCCAAGATGGCCGACTTCCTGTTTGGTGTACAGCATGGGTGTAAGAGAGTTTTCTGTAGGTCTTAGGGGATTTGTACAACTGTACCAATTTTCATGCCTCTATGATAAAGTAAGGTCAACGTGGAGGGTATTTTGAAAGTTGCCAAGGGGCGCTGTTGAGCCGTTTCTACAGTGATTTTTGTGACACCCTTAAAATACGTAATTTTCACTCAGCCCTGATGCATCTGCCAAGTTTGGTGAATTTTTGTATATGTTTAGGCCTCCAAAAAGCCAATTCATTTGACTGAAGCATAATTAAAAAAAAAAGAAATACTATGATTACAATAGGCCTTTGCAGCGCTTAGCTGCTCAGGCCTAATAACAAGCGCATGGTCAAGAGGCAGATGAGGTTCAGAAACACAGAGGCAGATGGCTGAGCAGTCCAACAGGGAGCAGGCTGAAGGCAAGAGCCAGGAACCAGATCCAATGTCGAAAACATACGACGTCTTGCCTCGCCTGGACGAGACGAGGGAATCTAATGGGCAAGAATGGGGGCAAAAAGATCTAGACCAGGCTTGGAAAGAACGCTGGACATATACTCACACAATGGCTTTCCATATTCTGTTGAGTAGAAGTCTGTAGGAGTTGTAGGTTTAAATTTAGACTTTACAACAAAGAAAAACTCACTGTCAGCTATCATAAATGTTTGTTTTTACAGCTACTAGGTTTCCAGGCCAAGTAATTTTTCACATTGGACCAGGTTGGTTTGTACTGCTTTTTCCCTGACTAAATGAAATCATCATTTGAAGATAGTTTTTGTTTCTATTTATTTTATCTTGGTCTGGTATTAAAGTATATTTAATGATCTGGACCATTTGACATGTGAAAACTGCAGAAATCTGTAAGGGCACATATACTTTGTCACAGAAGTGGACATGGGCTGTACCCAGGACTTTTTTTCAAGTGCTACCAAGGAGGACCGTTCAAGAGATGTGCTGAGTAGGCAGCCCGTTGACCTGGAGAGGATGCACAGGAAGTGTTGTGCAAGGTCATGGAAAAGTGCAAAATATCCGGACATGGCTAAAATCTAAACCACCCAGGCCAACATACCACAGTTATTTCTGGCCAGTGTATGTTTCTTGGAAGATAACATGAATTATTTATGGCTGCAATCATACACTCAACACAGAGTTGAGAGACTGCAGGGTTTTGTTTTTGACTGAAAACTCTACAGTCTGAATCAGCTGCCTGGCTAGAGGCAAACAGACTTGGAGGCAGGCAAAAAAGCAGACAGCTCAGGGAAAATCCAACATAATAGATTTTTGTACTTTAAGAATTGTGGTTGTCCAATAATATTGTTCACATCTAGTGAAATATATGTTTGTAAAATATCAGACCAACCATCCATGAGAAGTTGCAGCCCTTCTGGAGATGGCCATAGATTCCTCCCAGTGCTAACACCTTGGCCCAGGAGACTCTGAAATGCCATCAGTGAGTTTGAAACTGTTTGTCTTAACAGATTTATTGGTGTTTGTGGAGATTTCAGACATGCAGACTTGTTCATTTTATAGCCAGAGAAAATAAAACACAGGATCTGCTGTACACAAATATTAAAAAAGCTTACAAAATGGCCCCTTATCCACATGTCTGAGACTGATCAGATTTCTGTTGGGCTTTGTCCAGCATACACAAAACCACTGAGATGCAGTAATGCTGTTCAAAAGCAGATGAGTGTGGCCTGAAGATTCAGTATCTCAGGAGGGTTTTGCAAGCACTCCTTAGAGCATATTCAGAGAAGCTCCCACACACGTTCTCACTCTGATGGAAATGTTGTGCTCGCACTTCCGATCAGAACAGCACCTGGATGCCCCAATGGTGAATGAGTTCCTAACTGACCCCTAGGTAATTCTACTTCTACCCCTCAGCAGACCTAAAAAGTAAAGAATTTAGATAGCATGAACGGTTCAAACAGAGTGAGTTTTAAACCTGTATACATGTGGAATGTCTTTGTGTGGAACCAAAGAGCTAAATTATAGGCCCGACCGTAAAACTCTAAAAAAATGAACCAAAACAAAGCAGAACTCCCACCTACCACTAAAGTCAGCAATTAAGCATCATTAAATAAAGAAAAGTGGCCTGAAGCCAAGCTTCATGTCAGCCTTTTTTTTTTAACAGTTATAAGGTAGGAGGCTATTAAGCTACCCATAATTACTTAATCATCTTTTAAGTCAGGTCAGTAACTCAGTTAAGTGCAGAGATACAGTAAGTAGTCTGTCTGTGACTACACAGAGAGTTTCATGGGGGATGTTCCAGTTGCTAAAACCTTCTACACTCTGGGGAACCAAAAGTTCCAAGAACCTTTCAGCAAACCTTTCCATAGCAGAGCCATGAGTGAGAGGCTATGGACCATAGTGTCACCACAACTAAAGAAGTGATGTTGGAGGCGAGGAGCTCTGCTGGATTCTTAACATCTTCTGGTGAAAAAGCAACTCATCAGGAGGCTCAGCAAAGACACAGCACCTCGGTTCTTCATTTCTTAACTCTCTTAATATATATTGTGTGGATTAGTTTTACTTGTAACATGGAATGTAAAAAATAAGTGTTTCATCAACAGTTAATGGGCCTGACTCAGCCCCTTGCTCTGCAGATGTTAGCTTTCCCTGTCTCTCTGTTGCCACAGGCAAACATGAAGTGTGTGTCAGCCCAGTTAATTTCAAATGTGTTAAAGCTGCACATTCCCACCAGGTTGGTGGTCAGTTTAGTCTGTAGCTGCTGTGAAACATTCTGCGATTCATGAGTCCTCACTCTGATATCAGGCTGCATGGTAGTCCAGCTGGTAATACTGCTGCCTTGCAACAAGAAGGTCCTGGGTTTGAATCCCAGCCTGGGGTCTTTCTACATGTAGTTTTCATGTTCTCACCATGCATGCTTGGTCCCAGTAACTGCTGGAGATGGGCTCCAGACCCTGCGATGATAAGTGGGTGTAGACATCAGATGGATGGTCTGATGGCTCTGTTTTCTTGTACCTTGCCCTGCTGCGCCACCTGGTGGTGTGTCTCCTCAGCAACACCAATCTCCTTCAATTAACTCAGAAGGATCCAACAATCCATTTTAACTTCCTGAAGTCATGTTGATCATGATGCTGCACCAACTGGCACACTGAAAAATATCACTAAGAGGTAAAGAAAAAATGAAATTACTTGGTATCACAGTGGATCATTACTTGAAATGGTTTTATCATATTGACAATATCATTAGTAAAATGGGCAAAGGTATTGCTGTTGTCAGAAGATGTTCCTCTCTTGTTACTCAAACAGTTTTAAAAGAGGTTGTACAATCTTTAGCTCTGTCTCATTTAGTACACTGTTTGGTTATATGGTCTACTGCCAACAAATCAGATTTGTCAAGGTTGCAGGTAGTCCAAAATAAGGCTGCTCGCTTAGTGTAAAGATGTCCTTTCTCTGCTAATATTATTGAAATGCATTGCACTTTACTGTGGTCTCTATTGAAGATTAGGTTGCAGTCATGTTAACAGGCAGACCTGAATCATTTTATGAAAAGCTTATTTATTCTGATCAGATACATAATCATTTTACCAGATACTCTTGTGAAACAAAACTAATTGTAAACTGTGCTAAGACAGAGTTGTTATAGAGCAATTCAGGAATGGAATAAATTACCTAAAAATATTAGAGATTTAAAAAGAATACTTTCTTTTAATAGAGCACTGAATTTTTTTTTTTTTAAACTCATATTCATGAATGTCATTTGTAAAATATGATCTCAGACTAATTTTGTCCATATTATATGTTAATGTTAAAATTGTCCTATATGTTGTATGAATAATTTTGTATTTTATGAATGGGACCCCAGGAAGATTAGTAAACACTTTGGTGGAAACTAATGGGATCCTAATAAATAAATAAATAAATAAATAAAGACAGACAGACACAAACAAACAAACAAACAAAGTAAATGTGATGCTGGCAGTAGCATGATTGTGATTTCTATTTCTGTTAATGCCAGTCCAGCTATAGTGCTGGCAGTGTGGAGCAGGGCACAGAGCTTCTGTCTGAACCTGCATGTAGGTTTCTACTATGGTTCATAGTTGTCTTCTTTCTCTGTGTCAGGTAATCAACGTGGATGGCAGCAACAGGCAGACTCTGCTGGAGGACAAGCTGCCTCATATCTTTGGTTTTACTCTGCTGGGTGAGTACATCTACTGGACTGACTGGCAGAGCCGCAGCATCGAAAGGGTTCACAAAGCCACAGCTGTGCGAGAGATCATCATTGACCAGCTGCCAGATTTAATGGGCTTAAAGGCTACCAAAGTCACAGAGACCTATGGTAGGATTTGCTGATTTTTGGAGATTTTTGAACAGCACATAAAGATACTAAACAAAATGATTTAGTGAAACGTTTGTGTGTTTGCCCAGGTACAAATGGCTGCGCAGAGAATAATGGTGGCTGCAGCCATCTGTGTTTTTGGTGTGAGCAGACGGTTCGCTGTGCCTGCCCCATGGGTCTGGAGCTCCTCTCAGACCTCCGGACTTGTGTGGTGCCAGAGGCCTTCCTGCTATTTACCAACAGGTACAAGAAGCCGACAAACTATTGGTCTAAATAGGCAGCTGAGTTGGTTAACTAATCAATTCCTCCAGGATTTTGTGATTGTTTTCGTGATTTTTTGCAATCAAAATCACTGACGTTGTGGTTTTACTTTAGAAATATTTGCAAGGAATTTTGCAATATTTTTTCCTCATTTACACCTTCTACAGTGTACATATAGAAGAAAAAAAAAATTCAGACAGAAATTCCAAGCACACAGATTGGACACAAACATTTTTATTCTTTAAAAAATGGATGGATATCTTACAGGAGACTCTAGATAGTAAGCATGGTGCAGACTGCATAATAATAAATTAATTGTACAGATATAATTTGGAGAGAGTAGAAACTGTGACATGGAGAAAAAAATTAAATATTTATTAAAAATATTAATAAAAAGTAAATATGTATAATATGGGACATATTTGGATGAGACAACTGGGGGTAGGATTTAATAACCTGTCTTCTTCCTACTCCTTTTCAAACTGGATATAAAAGTTTTATTTTTTTATGTTTGATTATTATTATTAAATGTTATTTTCAAAAGGTATTTTTAATCTGACAACTGGGCCTCATCTGAATGCATATTCTAATTTTTTGAATGACTGGATAACTTGAGGTCAAGTAAGCCTGAGGCAGCAGTGTAGTAGAAGAGAGAAATGCTTTTGTTGAGAGAAATGTTTTTGACCATTTTTTAAAGAAAATTTACAATAAACTCATAATTATGCTTTAGCGTGAAAAAAAGTGGGGATCTGTTGATTTTGCATGAATTTGACTGCGAAATCGTGAAAAAACAGGAGGGACATACTGATCCTTGGGTAACATGCATTTCATTCATCCTGATTGTTCCAGATTACTTGACTGCAGGTGAAGCTGATGGAACTCATTTACTTATTATGAATAAGCAGGACTGGTATCAGATTCTGTTGGTATGATAACCTTGAGTAAAAATACCAGCTACACAGTATATGGAATCATGATCACAAATGACTGCTTCAGTGCAGCATTTGGTAGGATATTAGATTTCAAGTACTCCGCATGCAAACTCTGCATGGCAAGAAGATATTTGGCCTTCTGTGTCGACTTTTCACTGCTGTAGATGCCCATACTGGTTTTATCGTTTAAATGGATGAGATGCTAAAGCTCACAAAGCTAAAAAGCTTTCCTTCATGTGATGAAGGAAAATAAAGAAGGGTCAGTAAAATGTAAGGTAAACAATATCATCAGTGCAATATTCAGGAATCACAGTTTTTTGTTTTGTTGATATTGTGCAGCTGTACAAGGTATCACAGTATTTACACCAACCTGTGAAACAGATTTAAGACAGGATCTTGTTCTGATTTAAAATAAACATATTTTATTTCTCCTGCTGCAAGGATACTATAACATATTGATTGGTGCAGTTATAATGTTATTTGTAACATTTATTCAGTTTGTTTATTAATTATCTTTGTTTTATTTTGTTGTATATATTTATGGAGAGAGAAAGAACCTAAAACAAGCTAATCTTGGCTGGTTAATTAAGGGGCTATCAGGGCAGAGTTAGCTGCTCAACAGACATGCTGGTCTTAGCTTGCCAGCTGTTGTCCTTAACAGTGTTACCTTAATAAAAGCAATAGGTGGTGGTCCTTTTGCTTCCACATCAGGTTATTCATTTCTTTCTCTTAAGTGAGGGAAAGGTTTAGGAGGCTTCTTTCAGCCAGCAGACCAGCAGTGTGCAGTAGGGAAGGGGTTGAGCTGCCAAACTCTATAAATCTGCGCAGTCTGCCACATTGTCTGCCATCTCATTAAAACGACTTTAAACTATATGACAGAAAACGTTTGTGGCTTTGACACCATAAAACTTTACTGTTCCTTTCTACAATTAAATGGCCGCTGTCTAATTATAATCTGTGTTTATGATGTAATGACGGACTGGGGCCACTGAGGTCACAGACAAGTTCAGACTTTACATTCAATGCCATGACAAGAGCTTACAATCTGTAACTGTCCTTTAAGATAACTGAAGGTTTTTTGGCAATGGTGAGCAGTGTCCCTGAATGCATCATGGAGCAGTAATAGATGGAGTTCTAGCTGTTTGTTTAACGGTTTTTACTTAAGTGATTTTTTTTTTTCTTCTAACCTATAGTTCAGCTGATCACAGGTTAAACCACCACTCTGTTCAACTCATGTTCTCACTTTTTGCTTAGTGAGAACATTTTAAACATGGTTCAGATTATTCTAATGTGGTGATTTTATTGTGAATTTTTCTTTTTTTCAGAAGCAATGAACAGCTGAGTTTAGTTTTCCATGCGCTGTGTCAGTGTCTCAGCACCAGCTTTAGTTAGCCAGCTCCTGTTTTGAATGGACCTTTCTTGATGCGTTGTTCTCCTCAGGGATAGCATCAGGAGCATCTCTTTGGGTACCAACAGCAACGATGTGGCCATCCCTCTGACAGGAGTCAAAGAGGCCTCCGCTCTTGATTTTGATGTTTCAGAAAGGAGAATTTATTGGACAGACATACAGGCCAAGGTAGGCCAGGCTTTGCCAGAGTGCTTCTATTTATATATATATATATATATATATATATATATATATATATATATATATATATATATATATATATATATATATATATATATATATATATATGTTTGATGAAGAGAAAGCAATCACTTCTCTCACTCTCTTCCCTCCATTCTGTCTACCAGACCATCAGCAGAGCATACATGAATGGCAGCTCTGTGGAACATGTTATAGAGTTTGGACTTGACTACCCTGAAGGCATGGCCATTGACTGGATGGGGCGTAACATCTACTGGGCAGATACTGGCACTAACCGCATCGAAGTGGCTCGGTTGGACGGCCAGCACAGACAGGTTCTGGTCTGTAAGGATCTGGACAACCCACGCTTGCTGGATAACCCACGATCTCTAGCCCTGGATCCAGCCAATGGGTAGGACTCCAATATTTAATAACCACTTGACATATCTGCCTAACCACAGTGAGCTTCAGGACTTTGTTGTGACTCTAATATAAAACCAATATGAAGAATCCTGTAGAATTCATGAAAATGGTTTCGTTAAAATAAAGGAGTTGAGCAGAATGTGTGTACTGGTGGTCGGGTTCCATTCACTTAACTTCATCACACTTAGATGAAGTAAGAAAAGTTACATTTGCTGCTGATGGGGAATTAAATTACTCTTTACTATTATTGAGGGAAAAATGGTCATGAAAAGAATTATGATATATTATTGTTTATGTTAGCTTACACCCCAACCCCCAGAATGACCAAAAACTCAGTACAAATCCCTTAATGTCACCGAGGCTCTGATTGTATACAGTGACACATGCTGCTGAAAAAAGACATCTGCTTATGTTTTTTTTTTTTTTTTTTTAATAAACACTTTTATCATTATGGCAAAAAACGCCACAAATTACAGTGAGAACATCTTAAGTCTATTTGGTCCATCCCTACTCTCTTCCTGTCTCTTCCTGTCTTTTTGCTGTCCTTTCTTCCTTATGTGTTTGGTACCGAGCTGTTTGAGGCTTCGTCCTAAAGCTGTGTACTGTCTCCACAGCTACATGTACTGGACAGAATGGGGGGGGTCGTCCACGCATAGCCAGAGCCTATATGGACGGCAACACTATCATTACGTTAGTGGATAAAGTGGGCCGTGCCAACGGACTGACTATTGATTATGTGGACCATCGACTCTACTGGACTGATCTGGATACATGTATGATTGAAAGCACCAACATGCAAGGTTTGTTTTCACACATCAGTCATCATTAATGGAGCTGCTGAGCATCCTGTACTATGCAAACTGCAGAGTACAGGATGTAAAACAGCAGATGACCCCTTACAGATTTCTCATATTTTTGCTTCATCATCCAATGAATGTAATTATCAGACAAAGTTAAAGTGAATACAGAAGGCAGTTTTCATATGATGATTTCACTTATTAAGAAAAAAGTTATGCAAACCAATCTGGCCCTTTGTGAAAAAGTTCTTCCCGTCTTTTAAAATCATAAATTAACCATGTTTAACCACATTTTTGGAAAGCTGAGATCAGTTTCATGAGCCACACCCACGGCTTTCTCTGACCTGCAGAATCAAGAAATCCTTTAAAAAGAACCTGTTTGACAACATTCATTTGTGATTTGTCCTCCAGGCCTCCAGAGGGAGATAATCGTGGATGATCTTCCTCACCCTTTTGGACTCACTCAGTACAGGGACTTCATCTACTGGACGGATTTTAACCTGCGTAGCATTGAACGGGCTGATAAACGCAGTGGCCTTAACCGCACAGTGGTACTGCAGGTACTGAACAAGTTGGAAGCCATTTTAGAGAGTTCTCGAACTTAAAATTGTAATCAGTCATTTGTATTCTCCCAGAGATGCTGACCTTATTGCCATCACACTTGTGTTCTCACAGGGCCAGCTGGAGCTGATGCTTGACATCCTGGTGTTCCACTCCTCCCGTCAGGATGGGACCAATGAATGCTCCCAGAATAATGGGAACTGTGCCCATCTCTGCCTCGCCACTCCTGCTGGGGCCCAGTGCCGCTGTGCCTTTCACTACACTCTAAACCCTGATGGGAGAAACTGTAGCTGTAAGTACAAAGAGGCAAGGATTAAAAAAAATGAGTAAGCCCCTCACAGCAGTGTGGCTTCACCTTAATGCTAGTACATCTCAGAAACGTAGAATATTGGATAAAAGTGCAATATTTCTTGCCATTTCAGAAAGTGAAACGTTTATTTTATAGAGATTCATTACAGAAAGAATAAAATATTTCAAGCTTTTATGTTTTGCATTTTTAATGATTATGGCTAACAGGCTAAGAAAACCCAAATTTAGTGTCTCAGAAAATTAGAATATCACATTAGACCCACCAAAACCAGATGTTTTAAGCACAAATGTCAGGCTTCTGAAAAGTATGTCCATCTCTAGGCACTCAATACTTGGTTGGGCTCCTCCTGCATGAGTTACAGCATCAGTGCTCCGTGGCATGGAGGCAATCAGCCTGTGGCTCTGTGTAGGTGCAGTGGAAGCCCAGATTGCTTTGATCGCTGCCTTCAGGTCATCTGCCCTGTTGGGTCTGGTGTCTCTCATCTTCCTCTGGACAAAAGCCCAGAGATTGTCTATGGGGTTAAAGGTCAGGGGAGTTTGTTGGCCAGTCAAGCACAGGAACACCATTGTCACTGAAACAGCTTTTGGTACCTTTGGCAGAGTGGGGAGATTCAAAGTCCTGCTGGAAAATAAAATCAGCATCTTCATCCAGCTGGTCGGCAGAGGGAAGCATGAAGAGCTCTAGCACTTCCTGCTAGACAGCTGCATTAACTGTGGACTTCAGAAAACCTAGTGGACCAGAACCAGCAGATGACATGGCACCCCAAACCATCATTGACTGTGGAAACTTCTCTCTGGACTTCAAGCAACGTGGATTCTGTGTCTCTCCACTCTTCCTCCAGACTCTGAGACCTTGATTTCCAAATGAAATGCAGAATTTATTTTCATCTGAAAACAGGACTCTGGACCACTGTACAACAGTCCAGTTCCTCTTCTCCTTAGCCCAGGGAAGAGACGTTGTCTCTGGTTCAAGAGGGGCTTAATCTGGGGGATGCAACATTTATAGCCCATATCTCATATTTGTCTCTGTGTGGTGGCTCCTTTGATATGGATTTCACCTTATAATACTCTCAGGACTACGGTTCTCCCTGTTGCTGGTGCACCTTTTCCTGCTTCATTTCTTCCTTCCATCCAATTTTCTGTTAGTATGCTTGAAAACCAAACTCTGTGAACAACCAGCTTCTTTAGCAATGACCTTTTGTGGCTTCCCTCCCTTGTGAAGGATGTCCATGACTGTCTTCTGGACATCTGTCCAGTCAGCAGTTTTCCCCATGATTGTGTAGCCTACTGACCAGGGTGAGAGACCGTTTAAAGGCTCAGGAAACCATTGCAGGTGTTTTAAGTTAATTAGCTGATTAGGGTGTGACACCATGAGTTTCCATTAATGACCTTTTTCACAGTGTTCTAATTTTCAGAGACACTGAGTTTTGGGTTTTCATTATCTGTGAGCCATGATCATCAAAATTACAAGAAACAAAGGCTTGGAATATGTCACTCTATGTGTGATTATTCCATATAATATATGAGTTTCACTTTCTAAGATGACTAGCAAGAAATATTGCACTTTTATGCAGTCTTCTAATTTTTTGAGATGAGTAATAGTATAAATTTTGCAAATGTTATATACGCTGCTTAAAAAAAATAAAGGGCACACCTAAACAAAGCAATGTAACTCGAAATCAGTCACACCTTTGTGGAATCAATGTCACCAGTTAGGCAGTAACACTTATTGTGAATCAATTTCCCCTCCTGCTGTGCAAATGAAACATACAACAGGTAGAAATGAGAGGCAATTAGCAAGACAACCCCTGTAAAAGAGTGATTCTGCAGGTGGTGACCACAGATCATTTCTCTGTTCTCGTCCTTTCTGGCTGAACTGTAAGTTACTTTTTCTTTTTGTCAGTGCTGTCACGCATAGAGGCATCATGAGGCGTTTTTTAACAGCCCATTGAAGTTGCTCAAGTAGTGCAGCTAATCCAAGACGGAACATCAATGCCAGTGGTGGCAAGAAGATTTGTTGTCTCTTAGCACAGTGTCCAGAGCATGGAATAGGTACCAGGAGATAGGCCAGAACACCAGGAGACATGGAGGGGGCCGTAGGAGGGCTACAACCCAGCAGCAGGACCGCTACCTCGTCCTTTGTGCAAGGAGGAACAGGAGGTCCACTGCCAGGGCCCTACAAGATGACCTCCAGCAGGTCACTAATGTGCATGTTTCTACTCAAACCGTCAGAAACAGACTCCATGAGGGTGGTATGAGGGCCTGACGTCCACATGTAGGGCCTGTGCTTTCAATCCAACACCATGCAGGACGAATGGCGTTTGCTAGGGAACACCAAAATTGGCAGATTCACCATTGGCGCCCTGTACTCTTCATGAATGAAAGCAGGTTCACACTGAGGACATGAGACAGATGTGACAGAGTCTGGAGACACCATGGAGAACGTTTTTCTGCCTGTAACATCCTCCAGCATGACCAGTTTGGTGGTGGGTCAGTCATGGTGTGGGGAGGCATTTCTTTGGATGGCCGCACAGCCCTGCATGTGCTAACCAGAGGTGCCCTGACTGCCATAAGGTACCGGGATGAGATCCTCAGACCCATTGTGAGACCATATGCTGGCGCAGTGGGCCCTGGGTTCCTTCTTATGCATGACAATGCTGGGCCTCATGTGGCTGAAGCGTGTCAGCAGTTCCTGCATGATGAGGGCATTGATGTTATGGCCTGCCTGTTCCCCAGACCTGAATCCAACTGAGCACATCTGGGACGTCATGTTTCGGTCAATCCACCAACGCCACGTCGCACCACAGACTGTGCCGTCCCATCAGGAGCATGCCCAGGCGTTGTTGGGAGGTTATACAGGCACATGGAGGCCACACACATTACTGAGCCTCATTCAGACTTGTCTTGAGGAATATTCACTGACTTTTAATCAGCCTGTCATGTTATTTTCCACTTTCACATCGAGTATGAATCCAAATGCAGATCTCTATGGTGTAATAATTTTGATTTACATTGATAATCTTTGTGTTGTTTTCTTCTCAATCAATTCCACTGTGTTAATAATAAAGTTTTTCAATGAGAATATTTAATTAATTGAGCTCTCGGATGTGATATTTTAGTGTTCCCTTTAATTTTGTGAGCGGTGTATGTATATAATATTTCTTATATAGATTTTCAGATGCTCCTCAACAGATGTGAGCAGAAGATTGTTGTGCAAAAACCAGTTCACACAGAAAGACTCTGCTGTGAGAGGCAGCAAAACAATTCTATGCTGTGAATGTAGTAAATAAAAAAATTAATGAATTTAAACCTTGATGGTCAATTTTATTTTATGGCCAAAATGTTTTACTCTTTAAAACTTATAACTTTTTTTAAAGATGCAAGAAATTGTTTTTAAATCAGTTTTTATGTTGCAAGTAGGTTTAACTGTTGCAGTGTATGAGGGGGGTGTGATTGATGTGTAATGTGATGGGCCTCTATTTAAGGTTTCTGCATACTTATCCATCGTTAAAAATATATTTCAGGAGAGTGAAACCTCTGCAGAAAGTGGACAGATTTAACTATTAACTGTTCTATTCCATTTTGGACAGGTGCTCTGTTCTGCTGTCCTCACATTGGGCTCGGGCTATACTGTTTTAACCAATTTACATTGATCATAGTCTAAGTCTCGTTTTCGAAGATAGACTCAAATGCCCTCTTGCTGGTATCCTGTGTATCTCATAACAAAGACCTCATTCCCCTCTCTGTCTGCAGCTCCTTCAAGTTTCTTGCTCTTCAGTCAGAGGGCCAGCATTAGTAGGATGGTACTAGGAGACCAGAGTCCTGACATAATCCTTCCCATTCATGTCACGAGGAACGTCCGAGCTGTCAGCTATGATCCCCTGGAACGGCTGATCTATTGGCTGGATGGACGACAGAACATACGAAGGGCCAGAGATGATGGAACCATGGTAACACACCTACACAAACAACTGGTAGCAACTCTAACAATAAAACAGTTGCTGAAGCTTTCTATGACTGAAATATTGATCTTGGGTCCTCTCTGTGGTTGTCTCTAGTCTTCAATCATAGTTAGCAGCCCTGCTCAACAAGTGGATAACCAGCTTCATGACCTGAGCCTTGATCCCTACAGTCGCCACATTTACTGGACCTGTGAGACCACCAACACCATCACAGTTCAGAAGATGGATGGTCGCATCGTCGGCGTGGTTATCAAGGATGACACTGATAAGCCAAGAGCCATCGTGGTCAACGCTGAAAAAGGGTAATGTTTGTTATACTGAACACACTGCAGCCCTTCAGATTGACAGAGAGCCACAGTAGTTTGAAGGTTTATCCCTCTCCACAGGTACATGTATTTCACTACTGTACAGGAGCACTCTGCTAAGATTGAAGGAGCTAGTCTGGATGGAACAGAGAGGGAGTCCTTGTTCTCCACTGGTCTGATTAGACCTGTAGCTCTGGCTCTGGACAACAAGCTGGGAAAGCTGTTTTGGGTTGATGCTGACCTCAAGCGCATTGAGAGCAGTGACCTGACAGGTGAGTTAACATTAGCAAAGGCAGTTATTTTCCCATGTTTCACTTGTCATTCAAGTTTACAAATTCAGATAACTGGGGCGAAGTTCATATTAATATTGTCCTTCTTTCAGCAGAACACAGACTGGGACTCTGGTCCCACACTTACGTTTAAGTTGCAAAAGCAAAGACTTCAGAGTTGAAGGCTCGAAACCTGACAAGTGCTTCTCCACTGGCAAGTCTCACTGTAACCGGTTAATGTACGGTTTGGTTCTACCCCAGTTGTGAGCAGCTCCATTACGGTCTGTTCCTTACTAATGTGGGCGTGCACATGGGAACATGGGCGGGCAGTGAGCGCGCAACAGTTGTTGACGACTCTCCCATGATATTTGCAGCAACACTCAACAATCGAGAAGCTTGAGGTTGTGGTTTTGATGGAATCAAATAAACTCAGATATTTCATTTAATCCACTGCTGGCCCAGACATAATGAAAATTTCAGATCAGCTGATTATTTCGCTATACGTATAATATGTTCTTCAGAGAGACATGCTGCTTGCAGCGCTGTGAAATCACGGTCATTCTGTCCAAAACTCAGCCTAGGTACTCCTGGCGCTGCTCGTGATTAAACACACTTGTCCACACTGAGCAGCTCTCTGACAGCAGACAGCATGTCCAGTGGTCAACTGCTATACTATATGAGAGATGTTATTTGGAGTTTGCAATGATGTAAATCACGGCTCAATGAACGAATGCAGTCTGCTATCAATCAAATTGCTTCCGCACAATACGCGACTCAGCGTGGCTTGTACTACCTCTGAAGTGAGTATGAAAAATGGAGAACAACGGCTCAGAGTCGTGTTCAATCTGCTAATGGAGATGAATCTGGCTGTGGCGCACTGGGGCAGAATCGGTTAGGGACGCCCTGGTGGAGAAGCGGCTTTAGACCGATGGTCTGAGTCTTGACTTCTATTAACAATCTTTATGTTGTGTAATCGTGAGTGAAAGCAAGCAGTCGTGTAAGCCTCTGAGAGCAGCTCTAACATCTGATGCACATTCTGTTGATGAGTGTGTTTGATTTATTTACCAAGAACAATTGTTGACTGTATGTTATAAGCTTTCCAACAATCTGTTCATGTTATTTACACAGAAATGATCACACATATGTCTCTCAAACTGAATTCTGGGTAAAATGATGCTGAGTCATTTCAAAACAAAATAAACTTAACACTGACATCTTAAGAGCTTGACATTCCTCTCTGTATTCATGTATACAAAACACTTTGTTGTTACGGGAAAGCATGGTCCACTTTTCAAAGTATTTTAGCTCAGCTGAACAACCACCTCCAACCTATAGATTTCCAGTTTTCACTACAGCCTGTTAGGAGGCGATGATGCCCTGGTTTGTACACAGTCTACTCAAAAAAGGAGTCGAAGAAAAAACTAAAAAGAAAGAAGAAACAGTCTAAATTTTCTTTGTTCTTTTCAATCATCTCTGCTCTCAAACTGTATTTGATCACATCTGAACTTCTAGTAAGCCTGTTGTTTTCTCTTAAATGAGCCTTGTAAGTGCACACCCACATCTGTCTTTAGAAAACCAAGAAACTGATCACTGCTTAAATGATGCTGACATGTAAGAACCTTCTGCCTCATACTTCACTACTGCTGAGAAATAGGAAATAATGGATGTTTCAGAGTCTAAATGGAGGCAGGAGAACATGACTGCAGTAAGAGAAGCTGGAAGATTATAACCTTAATACCTGGAGCTGAAAAAGTCTGAGTTTACTCAGAAATGTTAATAACTAATAGTCAAGTCAATTCAACTTTATTTGTAGAGCACATT
This sequence comes from Anableps anableps, assembly GCA_014839685.1. Taxonomy (NCBI): domain Eukaryota; kingdom Metazoa; phylum Chordata; class Actinopteri; order Cyprinodontiformes; family Anablepidae; genus Anableps; species Anableps anableps. The sequence continues at coordinate 1,841,586 of CM026073.1, forward strand.
TCAGCAGAAAGGCAGTTCAAAATGCTTCACATCATAAAACATCAAGTATACAGCTAAATCATCGAGCAAATATCAATGCATAAAAATTATGAGAATCATCAATCAAATATCATCGAGCACATATAATTTGAAAATATTAATCAATGTTCCACTTACTACTAATTAAAGGCAGCTCTAAACAGGTGGGTTTTTAGCCTTGATTAAAGGAACTCAGTGTTTCAGTTGTTTTGCAGTTTTCTGGGAGTTTGTTCCAGATTAGAGGAGCATAAAAATTGAAAGCTACTTCTCCATGTTTGATTCTGGTTCTGGGGATGCAGAGCAGACCAGAACCAGAAGACCTGAGTGGTCTGGAAGGTTGATACAATGACAACAGGCCTTTAATGTATTTTGGTGCTAAACTGTTCAGTGATTTATAAACTACCAGAAGTATTTTAAAGTCTATTCTCTGAGCTCCAGGGAGCCAGTGGAAGGACTTTAGAACTGGGGTGATGTGCTCCATCTTCCTGGTTTTAGTGAGAACATGAGCACCAGCGTTCTGGATCAGCTGCAGCTGACGGATAGATTTTTTTAGGCAAACAAACAGACAAAACTTTTCAACCAAATTAACTTAAAATAAAATAAAGTCATATTTAATCTGGTATTTTTGAATAATAATCCCATGGAGCAGTCTTTACATCGCTGAAATGAGGGAGGGGATGTGATTAAAGGCCCATTATGCTTGTAACTTCACATGAAAGTGTAACATATTCCTCTGCTTTTTCAAACAGAACTAAGGAAACGTTAAGCCTGGATAAGTAGTTCAATCTGACTCAGTAATACTGCACTAGGTTTCTTGAAACAGCTCAATCCTTGTTCTTCATATTTCTAAGCTTGATTCATCCAAACTTTGTTGATTCACTGAAGTAGAAAAAGGTGTTCCTGGGAAAATTTGTTCTCTTGAATATCTGGCTGTCTCGGTAAAGGGCCCTGCTCGGGGCATGTTTTTAACTACTTACAGGCCCTCAAAATATAATATTAGCTTTTAAATGATTTTAGTGACTTTATATCTGTGATATGTGTTGATTATTACTGTTTAATCATTGTTGGAGACCTCAACATCCATGCTGATAACTTCCAAGACAGAGGGGCAAAAAACTAATACACTTGAAAAATGTGGTTTTGACTCAACATGTTAAACAGCCAACACACATACAGGGACATTTTCTGGACTTGATTCTCTGTAAGGGTCTAAATATTCCCAAGGTCTCTGTAACTGATTTCGCCATATCTGAGCATTTTTCTGTTATTTTTGAAAGTGTAATTTCCATTGACTCATTCAGCCAAAGTGATCTTATAAGAAAGCGTTTTTTTAAGGACAGCTCAGCTAAATTAATCAGGTTTACTCCTCCATTTCCACTTTATCCTCTAACTCAGTAAATGAGCTGGTAGAGAATTCCCATTATAAAATTTCAGACATCTTTGATTCTATTGCTCCCATTAAAGGCGACAGTCGTCTCTGGTAGGAAGAAATCTCTGTGGAGAATGCGCCAATGGTAAGAAGCAAAAAAAGGGAGTGCCGAAAAGCTGAAAGGAGGTGACAAAGGACTGGACTCCAGGTTCACTGTGAAGAGAGACTGCACAAATATAACTTAAACCTGAAGAGCGCCAAGGAATACTTCTTTTATGAAATCATTAACAACAACATTAATAAGAATCATGTCTTGTTTGTCAAGGACGAGAGATTAACAAACCCTCCTATGTCTGTGGCATTCAAACTCATCTCTAAAATGACCTGTAGTGAATTTCTTTACTTCTTTTCTTCACTTCTTTACTGAGAAAATTCTAAAACTTAGTTGGTTAGTCTGCACATCAATATCCAGTCCAGTAAAAATGTTGTGTCCAATCAAAACAAATTTAAAGAAAATGACACAATTCTACCAAAATCTTAGAAGAAATTATAAATCAGTTAAACTCCTCCTGTTGCCTTGATATCCTACCCACAGCTTTCTTAAAGGGGCAGTGTTATGTAAAATTGAGCTTTACATCATGTTATAATGTAATTCCCTCATCAAAAATATACCTGGAGTGTTGCCTTGATTCTTTCATGCATGTTTGAGAAATGCTTTAATCTCCCGTGGCAACCATTCAGCTGTGTGCGCCTGCATGGACCCAGTTCCTCCTCAGAGTTACATTTTCTGAGCTTCTGCCTCACAGAGCACCCCTCCCCCATGATTTCCCCACTCAGCTCTTTCAGACTAGCCAGCAGCAATTAACAAACAGCTGATGGAACTGCACATCTATTGATCTCATTATATGAGCTACGTCTCAGTGAAACGCTGGTAAAAACATTGTTAAAGGGTTAGCTGTTATGGTGACTTCCTGGAGGCGGAGTTTCAGAAAGAGCAGGACTTTCTTAAAGAGCCAGAGGCCCAATTTCTTTTAGGTCATATTTGAAATATACAGTATTTTTGTAACAACTGAAGGTAACATAGTTACTTGATAGTGCTATAAAATGATTCTATGTGCCTTGAAAACACATAATACTCCCCCTTTAAAGGAAGTTTTGCCTGTCATTGCATCTGATTTTATTCAAATAATAAACTCATCTCTTTTGTCAGGTATTTTTCCCTGGGCTGTAAAAACAATAGCGATCAAACCACTGCTGAAAAAGGAGAATCTGGACAAATCAGTATTGCAGAATTACAGGCCAATCTCTAACTTTCCATTCATTGGCAAGTAAAGCTTACTGAAAAAACTTGTGTTTCAACGATGACCAACCACTTTGATGTCTTTCAGTCTGGTTTCCGTGCTCACCACAGTACTGAAATGGCCCTCGTCAAAGTGTTCAGTGACATCTGCATAAATACAGACTGTGGAAGAACCAGAGTGTTGGTTCTGTTGGACCTCAGCGCAGCATTTGACACTGTTGACCATGAGATATTATTAAAACGACTGGAGAGCTGGGTCGGACTCTCTGGTACACTACTCAACTGGTTCGAGTCTTACCTAAAGAACAGGGACTTCTTTGTATCAGTCGGTAACTTCACATCTGAGTTTACAAAAATCACATGCGGGGTACCCCAAGGTTCCATTTAGGGGCCCTTCCTATTTATCATCTACTACATCCTGCTAGCTCAGATTATAACAAATAACAAAATTAGTTTCCATAACTATGCAGATGGTACACAGCTCTACATTACAATGTCACCAGGCGACCACAAACCCATTCAAATGTTAAGTAGATGCATACAACAAATGAGTGCATGGATGTGTCATAACTTTGTTCAACTGAACAGAAACAAAACTGAAGTTATTGTCTTTGGACCTAAAGAGGAATGATCTCCTTCAATTATTATAGCTAGAAATGAGTAATCAGGCCCAAAATCTGGGTGTAGTGATGGACTCAGACCTTAACTTAAGAGACACATAAAGACAGTTACAAAGTCAGCCTTCTATAACCTGAAGAACATTTCCAGGATTAAAGGACTAATGTCTCAACAAAATCTAGAGAAACTCATCCATGCATTTATGTTTAGTCACATTAATTACTGCAACAGTGTCTTCACAGGTCTCTCAGAAAGTCAGACATCTGCAGCTGATCCAGAACACTGCTGCTTGTGTTCCCACAAAAACCAGGAAAACACTGAGTTCCTTTAAATCAAGGCTAAAAACTCATTTGTTTAGAGTTCCCTTTGATTAATAATAACTAGAACATCATTAATTGTAGTCTAGATTTCAACTTTTCATTACTCTCCTTTATTATGCCACTGCAATGTAATGTTTTTTGGTTGTTTGTTTTTTGTTTTCATCATGTAAAATACTTTGAATTTCCTTGTTGCTGAAAGGCCTTGCCAATGTCCAGAGTGAGAAAAGAAACTATAGCAGAATTACATTTCTTGTTTTTTTGCAGGAGCCAATCGCATTGTACTGCAGGATTCCAACATTCTTCAGCCAATGGGACTGACAGTTCTAGGGGATCATCTCTACTGGATTGATCGGCAGCAGCAGATGATTGAAAGGGTTGATAAACTGACTGGAGAATGCCGCACACGCATTCAGGGACGGATATCATACCTGACATCTATCCATGCAGCATGGGAGATGGACCCATCGGACTTTGGTAGAGATTTATTGCTGTTTGACATTATTCATCAACTTCTTGTTGCACACTATATCAGACTGACGTTATCTTTGTGGCTTTTTCTATCCAGCATCCCACCCTTGTTCCCGAGACAATGGAGGCTGTTCTCACATCTGCATTGCAAAGGGTGACGGAACATCTACCTGTTCCTGTCCCATGCATCTGGTTTTACTCCAAGACCTGCTGCACTGTGGAGGTAAACTACAGACCACGACAGCTGTATTAAAATAGAACAAGAAAAGTGGTAGTCTTGATTAGAATATGGAGAGGAATATTGCCCATATTGAAGAAATTCACTGTTATTCTGCCCTGGAAAAGAGTTGCTACCTAATGAATTTTTCCACATTTTATCACAATACAGCCCCAAATTCAAAGTTGAATGGTTTAGATCAATGGTCAAGTCAAAGTCCAGGCGAAAATCTGAGAATATCTAGTAAGACTTAAAAATGAATGTTCGGAGATGCACTTCATCTAATCCAGTGGATCTCAATTATTTTCTGCTATGCATAAAATCACTTGATTGTCAAAACAGATTAATAAAATGAGCTGCAACAACTATAATTTTAAGGTGTTGCAGCTCATTTTATTGTTTCAAGTCTTAACACAATTTCAAAGTTTAGTTTATTAACTCAATTTGTAACATTTAATCCAGACTGCTCAGTCTGTGTGATTCTCAAAAAGAAAAAAGTGCAAATTATTCAGTGGGACGTCCATTTTTAGACTACACAATAACATTCAAAACCTTTCAAATTGTTAACATGGGTTACTTCTCAGCTTCGTAAGTTTATTCCCTTTCAAAAAGGTATATAACTTTTTAACATTTTTGGGGCAAATTTGCAACAATATGGCTCATATTTCAGCTTATCAGAGGAGATGAAAAGTGCAGAACATTTTGCATTCATCAGTGCATTCACAGTAAACCCAAGGGCTATGTAGGCTTCATCATATTTCCTGGTCTTTTTCTGCTGACTAAGGTCACTTACTCTACTTGCCTCTGCAGCAGTTTTTCTTTCCACAGTCACAAACTTCTCCATCTCTCCTCCTCCGTCAGCTCTGAACACCAGTGTGCCTGTGTAGGCTACTCGAAGTACTGGGTTGAACAGGCAGCCTATTGATTAGTTTGAGCACTGCTGCCACCTAGTGACTATAGGCTTGTTTTTTGTTCAACTATGAATAAAGAGATGAATACGAATAAGTATTACTAATATTAAGTACTGATCTAATCTAACTGAGCTGAAGCTATTTATCAAAAAACAATTGGCAAGGATGTCAGTGTCTAAATGTGCAAAGCTGGTAGAGATTTACTCCAACAGATGTGCAGCCGTAATAGCAGTGAAAAGTGGTTCTGTAGTGACTCAGGTGGGCTGAATACAAATGCATTTCTTCAGATACTTATTAATAAAAACTATTGAAAACCATGCATCATTTTCATTCAGCTTCACAGTTACACACTGTTTGGTGTTGGTTTGGTTTGTTTTACTCTGATATTTGTGGTTGTAATGGGACAAATGTGAAAAAGTTTAGGGGGTCTTAAAACTTTTGCTAGACACTGTACATGTACAAGTGTCATGTTTTCTACTCTTAGCATTCAATGAAACCAGCTTCTTCACTCCTCCTTCATTGTGTTCTTCTCCAACTTTACTTCTCCTGTTGCCTCTTAATCTCCCTCAGAACCTCCCACCTGCTCCACAGAGCAGTTCACCTGCTCCACAGGAGAAATTGGCTGCATACCTATGGCTTGGCGTTGTGATGGCATCCCAGAGTGTGATGACCACAGTGATGAAGACCACTGTCCCATCTGTTCTGCCTTCCAGTTCCAGTGTGATGAAGGAAGCTGCATTGATGCTCAGAAACGATGTGATGGAGAACCTGACTGTCCTGATAAGTCTGATGAGCATGAATGTGACAGTACGTTCACACTCTGCTAACGTTGATGAAGTACAGCTGGTAATGGCCAGACCGTATACACAAAAAATTGTTGGTACCCCTCTGTTAATGAACAAAAAGCCCACCATGATAACTGAAATAACTTAAAACTGACAAAAGTAATAATGAATAAAAATTAACTGAAAATTAACCAGCGAAAATTATACATTGCTTATGAATTGTGGTGTAACAAGATTGTAACAAGATCATTTAAAAAAAACTATTAAAACAGGCCTGGAGATGGCACCTGTAACTTGATATTTTGTTGCTTAACCTTTTGAGGTGATCACTATAATCAAACAATTTCTGTAACTGTCCATGAGACTTCTGGACCAGTCCAAAGGTATTTTAGGCTTTAGCTGTATTTTTAACTGTATTTTGGGAAGATCGATGACCTGCGACTGAGACCAAGCTTTCTGACACTTGTGCAGCACATTTCTCTCCAGAATGCTTGATAGTCATGAGATTTCATCGTATCCTGTACAAATTCAAGACACCCTGTGCCAGCAGCTCCAGGACACGACCGAGCCTCCTCCATTTTTCACAGTAGGGACATGTTTCACTGTCCCTACTGTGGTCTGCTTCATTTTTGTGTCCATGAACATACAGCTGATGGGCCTCGCCAAAAAGCTCCAGTTTTGTCTCATCTGTCCTAAGGACAGCTTCCCAGAAGCTTTGTGCCTTATCAATAAGCATTTTGGCAGATTCCAGCCTCACTTTTTTATGATTTGCTTTCCTCCTTGACCGTGACCGTCTCACATGAAGTCCACTTTGGTGAAGACACATGTAATGCTAATTAGAAAACACACCTTAGCTTAACATGTCCCTGTGGTCAAATTATTTTCAATCTTTTCTAGAGGTCCCATCATTTTTGTCCAGGCCTGTTTCATTGTTTTATTTTTTAAAAATGATTCTGTTAAACCATAATTCAAAAGTAATGTCTGATTTTCATCGGTTATTTTTAAGTAAATTTTTATTACTTTTGTCAGTTTCAGGTTATTTCAGTGACCATTGTGGGCTTTTTGTTCATTAACAGAAGGGTACCAACAGTTTTGTCCACATGTGTACTTTTGACTTTTCTCCACATCATCTCCAGTTTTCACTGAGCCACTGTCCTTTAGTGTTGAGAACCAAGTCTGAAGCAAAAACTTCTCCTCTAGTTTAGTCTTTACTCTTTATATTTTTTCAACTAATCTGGCAACAAATATTTTGATTTATTGATTATTCTAAATTACTATTTTTCCTCCCAAAAATATTTTTTAAGTTTTTTTTTTCTTCACAAAAACATTTTCCTTTTTCGAATCCTACAAAATAAAATACACACATTTTGCATTATAAACTGTAGCATGACAAAAATAAACAAAATGAATCCTTTATTGTTCATGTATTTGAAACTGACAAACCCTGAGTATTCTGAATGATTAATCTGATGAGACTGAACCCTGACTGACTTTTACTTGTATTGCTAGACTTGTTCTGAAGTGTGGACTTTGTGTTTCTGAGTCTCTGGATCCAGCTTTCCCATTGGATCCACCTGTCCTCTTGTCTTTCAGCTGTCTGCCCTCCCAACCAGTTCCGCTGTGGGGACAACCACTGCATCACTAAAAAACAGCAGTGTGACAATTATTCTGACTGTCTGGATGGATCTGATGAGCTGGCTTGTGGTAAATATTTCAACGGTACAGTAGCAGTTTTTCTCATTAGATTATTCACATCATTTTAATTACTGCACTGTACATATCCTTTTTTTTTTTCTTGTGTAGATTACATTTCTCCCTCCTCAAGCTTCCTTCCTAGTAATGAAACCACAAACCCTATTGGTCCAGTCATTGCTATTATTCTCCTCATGTTTGTGATGGGAGGAGCCTGCTTTGTCTGCCAGCGTGTGGTGTGTCGACGTTACAAGGGTCCCAATGGGACTTTTCCTCATGAATACATCAGTGGGACACCTCATGTGCCTCTCAACTTCATCTCTCCCAGCAGCTCTCAACATGGTACCTACCAAGGTTGGATCAGTTTGTTGGCTGCAGTGCTGTGAAATGCACTCCATCAGAAGTTATGTTGGGCTGTTAATAATATCTGCATGTGTGCAGGGATTTCCTGTGGAAAATCCACATTGAGCTCAGTTAGCTTGATGGGCAGCAGCAGCAGTGGAGCCCCTCTCTATGACAGGAACCATGTGACTGGAGCTTCATCCAGCAGCTCTTCATCTACCAAAGGAGCCTTCTACCCAAAGGTATGCACAACAGCACAATGAGCATGCAGATAACTGGTTTGTTGCTTACGCTTCAGTTAACATTAATGTTTTCTGATTGTAGATCCTGAACCCTCCTCCATCTCCGGCCACAGATCGGTCTCTCTACAACACAGAGGTCTTCTATTCCTCCAACAGTCCATCTACAACCAGATCATACAGGTCACCTACTCACAAACCTGTCACCAACATAGAGACCAATTCAATGTTTAGTCCTCTTTCAGCTGCTGTCACACTTAGTGACTTCCATGTCTTCCCACATATCATTATAGCATAATTGACTAAGTCATATTTTAACGTTTTTGGAAAACAAGAAAAAACATTTTTAAGCAAGCCTGAGTCAAAGGGAAGTCTTAGGCAAATATGGATTTTGGACTGTAACAAGAGTTCTGATAGGTTTAGGACATAGACTATTGGGTAGGGTGATGTAGCAGTGTAAGGAGATCAATATTATGCAGATATCAATTAGGCCAAAATATGACTGAGGCAATTATACTATGAGGCTAACGATATATTGAAGCATCCAAAAAAAGCATCCAGTGATCTTCTCACTCGTTGGAAGGAATGGAGTCCGACCCAGCTCTCCATTCGCTTCAATAACATATCCTGGTCAACAGTGTCAAATGCTGTGCTGAGGTCCAACAGAACCAACACTGTGGTTCTTCCACAGTCTGGATTTGTGTGGATATCATTGAACACTTTGACGAGGGCAGTCTCAGTGCTGTGGTGAGCATGGAAACCAGACTGAAAGACATCAAAGCGGTTTGTCATTGTTAAGAAGCTGTTTAACTGTTGAAACACAGCTTTTTCAATAATTTTGCTGATGACTGGAAGGTTAGAGATTGGCCTGTAGTTCTGCAGTAGTGGTTTGTCCAGATTGTTCTTTTTTAACAGTGGTTTGATAACTGCTGTTTTTAGAGCCTGGGGGAAAACACCTGAGACCGTGGTGACCAGAGGCTGAGCTCAGCAGGAAATCAGATTATCGTGTAGAAAAAGGTGGTAGTGGTTCATTCAAAGGCTATTTTAAACCACCATCATGTTTCCGACTAATTCATATTTACAAGAGTCTGTTGTGTTGAGGAGAAGGAAGAGTTTACTGTTTGAATCAGGTCAGACGCAATGACAGGCAGAACTTTCTTGAGGAAGGTTGTAGGTGGAGGAGCTTAACTGATTTATAATTTCCTCTAAGCTTTTATAGTTGAATAGTTGAAATGTAGCCATTTTCTCTGCATTTATTACGTTTGAGCATAGCATTGGTACTGGATTACGTGTGGATGTGTAGATTAACCCTCTTATTTTTTTAATTTTCTCTTTAAAAAAAAGTGAATTCATTGCAGGCCCTGGTAGAGTGGAGTTCAGGTGGTAAAATCACAGGAGGGTTTGTCAACCTGTCAACTGTGGCAAACAGGGCATGAGCGTTGTTGATGTTTTTGTTTATGATTTTCGCAAAAAATGTTTCCCTTGCATGTTTAATGATGAGTGATCACTTTGCAGCCTCTCTTTGTAGATTTCATAGTAAACATGAAGTCGAGTTTTACGCCATTTACGTTCAGCTCTTCGACAAACTCTTCTTCCGTTTCTTACAAGTGAATCATTTATCCATTTCTTCCTACCAGTCACAACCTTCATTTTAGCAAGATCAATGGAATCGATGATGTCTGAAATCTTAGAATGGAAAGTATCCACTAACTCATCTACTGGGTTACACGATAGAATTGAGGTGGAGGAGTAGATTTGATTAAAAGTTTCGGCTGTGTTGTCTGTAAGAGAACGTTTTGTAATAATATCTGTTTTACTAAGTGAGTCAACAGAGATTGTACTTTCAAAAACAACAGAAAAATGATCAGACAGAGCGACATCAATTACAGAGACCTTGGAGACATTTACACCCTTCCCAATAATCAGATCCAGAGTGTGTCCTCGATTATATGTCGGCTGTTTAACATGTTGAGTCAAACAAAGTTTTGAAGTACATCATTCAGCTTTTTGCTTCTCTGTGTATTAGGTTGTCAACATGGATGTTAAAGTCTCCCATAATTTTTAAACAACCATAATCAATGCATATCATAGATAACAGCTCACTGAGTCAGTGAAAAAATTTGCCACATATTTTGGGGTTTTGTAGAGAGTTAGTGTCAGAGTTCGTTTGTAGCCTTTTATCTCAATTCCCAAATATTCAAAAGAGTCAAATTCGCCAAGGAAAACCTATTTACAGTTAAATGAATCATGAAATATTGTAGCAAACCCTCCACCCCTCTTGTTTTTGATTCTCGCTTACAACATTGTAATTAGGAGGCGTTGATTCAGTTAGTACAGATGTTTCATTGCTGTCATCCAACCATGTTTCTCTAAGAAACATAACATCAACATTATGCTCAGTAATGAAGTCATTAACTAAAAGTCCTTTTGCTGATAGTGATCTTATATTTAGCAGAGCCAGTTTAAGTGACTTGGGGATAGATAATTCTACAGTTTGATGTTGCTTTAGACAGGGGATAAGTCTAAGGTTTGATTTTAGACCACTGCATTTTCTTGCTATTTCTTTATTAGTAATTTACATAATTTACAGGACTTTTCAACATTTGACTTGAATAACACCTTAAGCTATGCTGCACTCCTGCCATCTTGTTGACAACTAACCTGCACTGATCTTACCTCTTTTTGTGAGTGTTACCAATCTGGTTTTTGTCTGTAATAGAGAGTTACTCTTATTGTTAGGAGTGTATATTAGAAAATCTTGGCAATAATATTAGTAAATATTGCGATGACAATATTAATTGCCATATTCCTATTTTCTTCTTTCATCTCCTTCTCATCTGGATCCATAAGGCTCTGTCCAGCGGGCTGAGTACTATATTAGCATGAGAAATATTGCTTCATAACACTTGGAATATATTAGCCAACTAATATTGCACCCCAAACATGTGAAGATGTGAATGTTGCACATCTGTGATAGCGATATTTTCGTGACATATTGTGCATCCCTACCATCCCTCTACACCTAACTCCTGTCATAAATTAACTTGGTATGTTTTCCTCCACAGACCCTACCACCCAGTCCGTGGGGGTGCCCCACCTACCACCCCCTGCAGCACAGATGTCTGTGACAGTGACTACACCCCCCACCACCGGCCCGCGGGACTGCCGATATCAGCAGGGCGCTGGAAGGCCTCGGGCCACACCAGTCACGGCAAACCTAATAAATACTACATGGACCTTAACTCAGACTCTGACCCATACCCCCCACCCCCCACCCCACGCTCTCAGTACATGTCAGCTGAGGAAAGCTGCCCTCCGTCCCCTTCCACTGAACGTTCCTACTTCCACCTCTGCCCCCCTCCTCCCTCCCCCTGCACCGACTCATCGTGACCCTCCAACAACCTGGGTGAAACAAAGGGATGAAGTGAACTCACTTCTTTGTTTTGGGATAAACTAATGTGCCAACAGTCAACCGGGGGAAAGTGGGGGGAGCTGCTTCATACCTGCCGCTTTACATGAACTAGGTGAAGTGCCTTGCTCAAGCTCTGCCCATCCTTCATTTGCCATTCCATTCATTCTCAGGATGGCTACCGTTGTGACCATCGCCTGAGGAGAACTGCTGTGCTGGAACTTGTTGAAGGTTGGAGTTTTGAGGCAACACCTGCTTTGCCTCAAGGCCTCAGAAAATAAACGAAGAAAGAATTCACCCCGCAGCTCCTTCCTCTACTTTAATTCTACCAAAATCAGGAAAACAGTCACTGGACCACTTTTTCATGACAAAAACATCCTGAAATGTCCATTTGTTCCTTTGGCTCTTCAGTGTGGAAATCTGAACTGAGCAGCTCAAGAAATGGTCACTGAGACTAAAGCTAAGCTATTGGCTGGGACCCCCCTGCACCCAGCATTACAGCATTTATCTGCTCCCCTGTCAGTGTTTGCAGACAGATGGCAGCAGCAGGGCACATTAGATTGTTGAAATGATGTCCGCCTTAGTGATACTTCAGTGATGGAACATAAACATAGTCAGAGTGTGAATGAGTTGATGATTGATAGATGAACGGTTAAATAAGATTGATGTTGCAGGCTTCCCATGCAGACTAAAAAAATGTGGAAAATGATTTCAGTATTTTCCAGATATGGAAACGAGTGTGGTAAAATTTTAGCATTTCCAAACTTCATTCCTTATAACATTCTTTAAATGTTGCTATTTCCCACCTTCTATTTAAGTGTCATGTCATCATACACTTTCTTGTGTCCTTCCTGTCTTCTTCTCTCCCTTATGTTGTTATCATGTCCTTCATTTCTCACTCATTTTCTTCCTTCATTGCTTCCTTTCCTCCTTTGGCTTTCACTTCTTTGCCTCCTTGAGTTTTTCATTCCTTCCTTCTGTCCTTCAGTTTTTGTGCCCTACCTCCATTCCTTCCTCGCATCCTTCTGTTCTATTGTTTCTCTTTTCCTTTTCTTCCATGTCCTTCCTTCTATCTTTCCTTGTATGCTACCTTCATTTAATCTTTTCATACTTTTCTTCCTTCTTTGCATCCAAATATTCTTTCTTCTTTGTCTTTTTTTCCTTCTTTCCTGTTTCTTGTTTTTGTGAATTCCATATTTAAATCTTCCTACTGTAAAAATATGTGCCCTAAAATCAAGGTGAACTTCAGAATTTAATATTTTAAAATTACCACAAAGAACTAAGAAAGTGAAGTCTGGAATATATCAATGTTTAGGGAGCTGTATGTGAGTACCTGTGAATGTTTGCTGGATGGGTGTAAACAGGCAGATCTGATCACATAAAACGTATGAATGAACAAGTGAGGTGGAGGCCGCAGCTCCAGGGTCAGAGCGTGGGGTGGAGGCCGCAGCTCCAGGGTCAGAGCGTGGGGTGGAGGCCGCAGCTCCAGGGTCAGAGCGTGGGGTGGAGGCCGCAGCTCCAGGGTCAGAGCGTGGGGTGGAGGCCGCAGCTCCAGGGTCAGAGCGTGGGGTGGAGGCCGCAGCTCCAGGGTCAGAGCGTGAGGTGGAGGCCGCAGCTCCAGGGTCAGAGCGTGGGGTGGAGGCCGCAGCTCCAGGGTCAGAGCGTGGGGTGGAGGCCGCAGCTCCAGGGTCAGAGCGTGAGGTGGAGGCCGCAGCTCCAGGGTCAGAGCGTGAGGTGGAGGCCGCAGCTCCAGGGTCAGAGCGTGGGGTGGAGGCCGCAGCTCCAGGGTCAGAGCGTGGGGTGGAGGCCGCAGCTCCAGGGTCAGAGCGTGAGGTGGAGGCCGCAGCTCCAGGGTCAGAGCGTGAGGTGGAGGCCGCAGCTCCAGGGTCAGAGCGTGGGGTGGAGGCCGCAGCTCCAGGGTCAGAGCGTGGGGTGGAGGCCGCAGCTCCAGGGTCAGAGCGTGAGGTGGAGGCCGCAGCTCCAGGGTCAGAGCGTGGGGTGGAGGCCGCAGCTCCAGGGTCAGAGCGTGGGGTGGAGGCCGCAGCTCCAGGGTCAGAGCGTGAGGTGGAGGCCGCAGCTCCAGGGTCAGAGCGTGGGGTGGAGGCCGCAGCTCCAGGGTCAGAGCGTGAGGTGGTGCAGCCGTGAAACTCTCCACCTGACTCTCACTCCAAGAGAGCAAGAATAGGTGAAGCTATTGTACATATGTGGAATGAAGTCAGTGACTGAGTTGAGAGAAGGGAGAGCACATCTTTGAGAATCTGAACCTCTGTCCTTCTTCTCATTCTCCTGTTTACCAAAAGTACTTTTGCTGCTATTATGTACAGAATCAATCAGATACTATGACATGTAATTACACAGAAATGCCAAAATGATCATTGTCATCCAGACAATCGATTATGAAGCTATTTTACACCTAATAACAAATTATTCCTATAGCATTTTGTCTCATTAGTATATTTGTATGTTAGATTAGCATGTATTTGTCTTGATGTTTGCCCCGAAGATATTCTGCACTTCCTGCTGTGCAGCGATCAGCTGAAGGGTTTGTGTGCTTCAGCCTGAAGCCCAGTCATGCTTGTGTCTGTATGTTTGTTTCATCACACAATGATCTCAGAGTGTGTAGCTGTGAGCAGGTGTTAACTCTCCCAGCATGTGGTTGCTAGCTGTTTCTGAACCTTAGACACAGTGAATCCTGCTGTGGCTACTGGGATTTTGAAGTCCTCTCAACACAAAACATCCTGCACGAATCAAAGTATCACCATTCTTATCAGTTACCTTTACATTCACCTTGATTTTTGTCACATTTTGTAAAAAAAAGTTATTTTGGGGAAAAAAAAGTCCTGTAATTCATTTTGTTAAGTCTTCATGGATTATTTTGATGCTCTCCACAGACATTAGCGTTTAAATGTTAGTGCCATGAATAATGCCGTCTCAGCTTTTTAAAGACCACTGTTCTGTCTGGTAGGAATATGCTACCTCTGGTCTGATAGTTTAGCCACACTGCGTTGTGCCTTCAGACTCCCTGGTTGATTTCTTCTGTTTTTGCTTTTTTGTGTCCCACTCCATAGGATGTAGATCATGAAACAAATTCAGTATTACACAAAGATAACCTGAGTAAATATAGAAAGCAGTCTGAGGGTTTCATGTATAAGGAGAACAAAAACAGTCTAAACCAACCTGGCCCTATGGAGAAAAAGGAGTTGCTCCCTAAACTACCCTGGCAGCTGCCATCAAGTGTTTGTGAGAACTGCCAATAAGTCTTTCATCCTCATCACTGTGGAGGAATTTTGGCCCACTTATTTTTGAAGAATAGTTTTAATTCATCCAAACTGGAGAGTGTTTGAGCTTAAACAGTCTGTTTAAGGTCGGGCCTCAACATCTTCATCAGATTTAAGTCCAAACTTTGTTCAGGCCACTCACAAGAGCATCATTTCAGGTTTTTTGGACTTGTCGGTGTGTTTCTTCAGATCGATGTCTGGCTTGTTCACATCACATCTGTTGTGATGACCGATATCATTGCCTCAGACTGGGGAATAATGGGATGGTTTTTGAGATCTTTTATGCTTCTTCATCTTGTCAGAAAAGTTCTGTTGAACTGCAGATCTGACAGTAATTATACCTGGATGTGGCAAGTGCAGTTGAACTAGGATATGTGGTTTATCATTTTTAATTCATTATTTAACAACAGGGATAATTACTTCTCATACCATTTTTTTTTTTAAATAAAATGACGATTTGAAAAATCCATTTTGTATTTGCTCAGCTTATCTTTTTCTGATATTTAAACTTGTTTATGATCTCAACATTTTTAATGTGAAAACTGATAGGGGGCAAATACTTTTTTTCACAGAACTCTAAATACTTCCCTCTCTAAAAAAGAAAATAATTTCAATTGTAAAAGCAATAGAGGTTCAGCCTGAGCTGGTAAACCAGCAGGATCTTATCCCTGCTCTCATCCAGAGAAAGCAACGAGCCATTAGCTCATTGCTAATCCTTTCCTACCCAGAAACATTGAAGCTGATGCCCGGTGACCGACTTCGCATCAGTTTTGAGTTGCTGCTGCAGCTGAGTAATATCTGACACACGTCAGTGGGAAGCCTGAGCAGCACAATACATTTCTTTCAAGGGCTAAAAACCACTGTCAGTAAAGTTCTGTACATGCTGTCTCAGCTTTGAATTCTTTGTGTGATTTACAGTCCTGAGTTTTTTTGTATCAAAAGCATTTTATATAATAAAGGTTTTATTTTAAAGAATGTTGTCATCTGTTGGCTTTTATTCTGTCCTCCACTGAAGTATTGCATAGATCACAGAAATTGAAACAAGTAGCGATTGAATCCATTATTCTCATTTCATTGTTCAGCAAATAGCGTAGCCTACAAAATCCTGTTTCTCTGGGATCATTTCTCATACCATAAAAAGGATTAAACAGGTAAACTGCAAATATAAAAAGTGAACGCTGCAAGTCAATGACTCAGAGCTCTGCTGGGTTTCCTTAGAAACCTTTTAAACTACTTTGAATAATGAAGCTCAACGTACTGTTTGATGACGAGGATCAATTGGATTGTGTGATTGAACTGAAATGATTTTTTCGTAAAGTGCCTCGAGAACACGTTTGTTGTGAATTTGTGTTATATAAATAAAATTGAATTATAAAATGTGTACTTGTGGCAACTTGTGGCAGAAAGCTGGTCATTGTGTGGAACAGAAGACAGGAATAAGGACGAAGATAACAGCTCATTGTTCATAAAGCATCGCTGTTCACAACCCTGTATTTAACATTCCAAACCTGTCAGAAACATCTGTCCTGTGGTGAGAAATAAATCTGTTGACAGTTCATTGTAAAACTTTTATCAAAAACAAAAAGAGACTATTTCTTCAGCATCTGCAACGTTTTAGTGAGTATGATTAAATAGATAAAACACATGAAATAAATAAAGCATTCAAAATAAGTGCAATGATTTCAGGTGCCTAATCCTACCAGCAGTTTTGCATTTGAACAGCCTCAGGCAGCAGTCTGGTGGGTCCGTTTGTGTTTTGGTACTGTTTGCCTGGTGGCAACAGTCCAAACAGTTTATGAAAAGGGTGTGAGAAGTTTGACACTGTTCAGATTCTGGTTCCTGCAGCACCTCTGAAAAAAAAACCCGTGGACAGATACAATACCTGCTTTTGGATCCCCTCACTATCCTCTGCAGGGCAATCTTTGCTGACATGTTGCAGCTTGAGAACCATCCTGAGATTCAGTGCATACCAGACTCTTTACCACAGCTCTGTAGCGTGTGACAAGGTTCTTGACAGGAAGTAATGTGTGCTTCAGTTCCATCAGCGTGCAGTCTGTTGGACTGATTCCCATTTGTGTTCTTTCATTCTTCCCTGAGCTACTGCTCTGCTCCCTTTTCTGCTTTGCTTGCTTCCTGCCCTTTTCCACTTTTTTATTTCCATGCTTAAAAGCATGACTTTTTTTCTATACTTTGAGGTGATGGTGGGAGCAAACTACAAGAATGATGTCCCGCTTCTCAGCAGAGGACGCCCCAGAAAGAAAAAGCAATAACCATTACATTTTATACCGTCATCAAAATAATCAAGCAAATACACATCAAATATATTGATCAATGTTCTCGTTGTTAATCAAAGGCAGGTGAGTTTTTAGCCTTGATTTAAAAGAACTCAGTGTTTGTTCCAGATTTATGGTGCATAGAAACTGAAGGCTTCTTCTTCATGTTTGGTTCTGGTTCTGGGGATGCAGAGCAGACCAGAACCAGAAGACCTGAGTGGTCTGGAAGGTTGATACAATGATGTATGTTGGTGCTGGTAGATATTAAATAGGAGGGGTCCCAGGATAGAACCTTGGAGTACCCAAGCAATTAAGTACTGTACCAGAGAGCCCGACCCAGCTCTCCAGTTGCTTACGCTGTACTTATGCTGTAAACTCCATGGTTCATATCCTCTGCTGTAGCTCCATCTGATAACCAAACCTATATTAACACTGGGAAGTAATCAGAGGTTAAAAGCCTTCAGGGAAATCGGAAAGCTGTGCTTCCAACTTTGAACTTGTCTTGAAAAAGACGTTATGTCTTTTTCAAGCAAACAGTTTCCATTGCAACTTAGATTTCACAAATATCAAAACATGAGTTAAAGGGCAAATCCCCAACTCTATTCTGTACAACATTAGAATTTCCTTTCTGCAATATAAAGTATCACGTAAACTAGTGTTCACAGATCTTTGTTCCTTATGATAAAAAACAACAACAAAAAACTGCACTGTTCTCTGCAAGTTTGTTATTCACAGAAAGACACAACTTTCTGAATGTGTGAATGCTGTAGGCATTCACACTCTTGAGATTCTGTTTCTCTTTGTTATTCTACTTTCTTATAGTCACTTCCTTACACTTTTTAGCATGTATCTACTTCTACATACTTTGTGCTATTTTAATCATTCAGATATTAAAATGTTCAGCTTATTCTGCTCTGTCCGGCTATATCTTATGTTATTTGTAACTATTATACCTTTTAAAATATTCAGCTTTTTGTAAAAATTTTGCTTTCATTGAAATGAATGGAAAATAATGAAAATTACACATAAACTTTGTGCTTTTTGACAGCTAACTATTCCCACATCCTTTCAGCTAGAAACTGCATTCATCTTTTAAAGGGGTCACAAGGCTTTAGGCTATCTTCAAATACAACAGCTTTTTGCTGTCTGTTACGGTTTTTCTATAATGGCGTGTTAAGAAGCACTAAGTTCTTCTTCAACTTTTTACATGTTGGAGTTATGTATATATTTGTTATCCCATTTACTTTATATTCATGATATTATAAGTATGTTTGTTCTAATAAAACATGTGACTAGAACAGATCCCGATAGTAACTAATCGTGTTGTGAAACTGCACCTAGATAAAACAGGAACAGAACATGCGGTAAACAAGTTTGAGACATCTTCTTGTCACGAAGATAAACATGTGAATTGCACCTAGCAGAGCATGATATGTGACCTTGTGTGTAACCAGCGAGTTGCAGCTTGGGAATGAATGTGTCTGTGTTTCCCACCCCATAGAAGCTGCAACTCCCATGTAACCAGGGCAACCTGAGAAAATAAAAGCGATGAGAGCCAGGACGTATCTGAGAGTGTGTCGGAGATTGTAACTGAGTACGTCTCTGGGGCACTCTCCTCGCGAGTAAAACTACATTTAACTGTCTGTGTCTTTCTTTCCATGCAGTGTTATAAAAATGTTGGGGGTTTGAACCTAACATTTACTTGGTCCTTCGAGCCGGAATCCAAGACACCTGAGGATTCCAGCAGGCGTGAGGGACTCCAGGTAAAATCTGTGGCCACAGTATATCACACCCTTTCCGGGACTGGTTTCCAACTCGCAGGCTGGGATCCGACGGTTGACGGACATCCAGGGGGAAAGACGGACACACATCAGTGAGTGAAAGTCTAATTAAAAAAAAAAAAAAAGGAAATAAGGCATAAGGTGGATGGTCTGTTAGAAGGCGTAAAAAAGAGAACAGATCCACTAGATAAATAAAACCCTGACAATCCTAGGCACTATCAGGTAAAAAGTTAAAAAGGAAGAAACCAGTTAAATTCCATGGGACGGCGGAGTCCCCTGGTGATAAGTAGCAGTTAAATCCCGACGGGAGGACAGGCTCCTCTGATCTAATACGACAGTTAAATCCTGTGAGAGGCTCGGGCTCTCCTGCTAAAAAGGAAGTTCAGTAAATAATAAGGCATAAAATAGGTGCACCAAAAAAGTGTGAATGTGTGAATGCATGGGAGTGTAATTACCATTAGGTAAAGACATTCCATATTAAAAGGACAAGGGTTAAATGGTGAGCCTTTGTGGATGTTTGTAGACAAGAAAACTCCACCTGAAAAGGTAGAAGAGAGTTTTACCACAAAAGGTTGATTAATCACCATCTTGTCTGAGTGACTTATCCCGGTGTTAGAACACAGCAGGTGTTGAAAACCCACCGGGTCCAAATTTTAGTTCAAAATGGGACAAGGATCAGGTAAATATCAAAAATATATAGATGAGTTGCAGTGCAAAGACTGGAAAGTCCTACAAAAAGACAATGAGACGGCAATAAATCCCTTAGGTTATTGGGTTAAAAAATATAACTTCAATGGAAGGTTGTCAACCGAGTGTATAAAAGAATTACAACAACAAATAAAACAGCACTGTAAAAACATTTAGACCAGAAATAACCCTCCTAGTTAATGGTAAACAAATTCAATTCCTGTGCGACAGCGGAGCATGCTGCACAACAATAAGAGAATCAGTACCGTCTGCAGGAAAAGGTCCAGATACAGTAATAGTCAGATCAGCACAAGGAGCTTTAAAACAGGTTGGAGAAACTAAACCATTGTGAATAAGAGAGCAAAAAGGAAAATGTTTTCTTCCAAGCTGAAGAAGAAAAAACAATATATTATCAAAATGAGGTTCCTAATAAAGCACCGACATATACTGGACGAGCTCTGCTCAGTGAAGGGAGACAGGCGATAAGAACACCCGAAGACAAAATGTCCGCAGACGAACTACATATCACACTCTGGTGCAAACAAACACCAGGACCTGATAAAGAATTTAAAAAACAGTTGCAAAAGGCAACACCAGCAAAGGTCACAGTGACTTATGTATATTCAGATACAGAGTCCACTTCAGCGGCAGCTGTAACATTGAGCAGAGAAACAGAACCACTAAACAGACAGTGGAATGTATCACAAATTTCTCTGTTTAACAGCAAAATGTCAAAATGGAAAGATGTAGGGTCAGTGATTACCCGGGGAGGAGTACATCTCGATGCACATGATGAGTGACAAATACTCCTCACAGAAGAAGAGGAGCAGTTATTGAAAGATCTCCCAGAAAAGCTCTGGTCAACTGGACCATCTGATGTGGGGCTAGTAAAAAACACCCTACCTGTCCAAATAAGAGCAAAAGCTGAATGTAGACCGGTAATAAAACGATATCCATTAAGACCAGATGCACAGGAAGGAATTGAACCTGTGATAAAAGAACTGCTAAAAGCAGGAGTATTGATAGAATGTAATGACTCACCATGTAATGCTCCCATTTTTCCAGTAAGAAAGGCACCTCCATCCGTGGGCTGGAGAATGGTGCAGGATTTACAAGCGGTAAATAATGCAGTGATACAAAGATCTCCATGTGTGGCTGATCCACACACTCTACTAAATTCATTAAATCCTAAAGCCATGTATTTCACAGTAGTGGACATCAGTAATGCATTCTTTTCTGTACCGATACATAAAGACAGTCAATATTGGTTTGCCTTTACATTTAAAGGGAAAAGATACACCTATACTAGATTGCCTCAAGGTTACTGTGAGAGTCCAACTATCTATTCACAAGTAATTAACTCTAGTCTCTCTAAATTTGAGCCTCCAGAAAACAGTCAAATATTAACTTATGTTGATGATATTCTCATAGCCTCAGAGACTAAACAACAATGTCAAAAGGACTCTGTAGCCCTATTGCACCACCTAGCTAAAGAAGGACATAAAGTAAGCAAAAACAAACTGCAGTTTTGCCTAGAAAAAGTAAAATATCTAGGGCATCAATTAAGTGCAGGAGGAAGAACTATAATGGAAGAAAGAAAAACCGCGATCCTCCAGGCACCCAAACCAATAACAAAAAAGCAAATGATGTCCTTCTTGGGACTTACTAAGTATTGTAGAAGCTGGGTGCCCAATTACGCAGAAATAACAGCTCCACTAAACTCACTAATGTATAAGGAAGAGTTAAAAATGTCTGATGAGCTTAAATGGACTCCTGAAGCAGAAGATGCTTTCTGTAAAATAAAACAGGCCTTAGTGAGTAGCAGTACATTAGCTTTTCCTAACTATGACAAACCTTTAATGATAACCTCCACTGGGAAACCAGTGACACATGCACAACTTTTAAAGGAATTATTAGCAGCAGTACAACTTCCTAAAGAATTAGCTATCTGTAAATGCACAGCACACACAACAAGAAAAGATAATATTACAATAGGCAACACATTTGCAGATAAAACAGCTAAAGCAGCAGCAACTGGAGAAATTCAAGTCTTAATGACACAAGAAAATATGGAAATGTCTGACGACATTTTGAAAGATATGCAACACCAAAGCTCTACAACAGAACAAAACTTATGGATAAAAAAGGGAGCAAAACTATAAAATGACATCTATACATGACCAGAGGATAAACCAATCCTACCAAAAAATCTATAAATGGGCGGCAATATTGAGCCATGGTAATACACATGTCTCAACAGGAGGGATGGTAGGAATGATATACAAACATTATACCACTTATGGCTTTATAAACTATTCCAAAAAAAAAAATTTTTTGTAGAGCATGTTTAATCTGTGCAAAACATAATGCCCAAGGGAATCTTAGACCATAGAGAGGACAATTTCCCAAACCTGAATACCCATTCCAACACATACATATGGATTTCATAGAACTAAATCAAAGTGAAGGAAAAAGATTTTGCCTGGTAATAATAGATGCCTTTTCTAAATGGGTAGAACTCTTTCCAACAAAGAATCCAGATGCATTAACGGTAGCAAAAGCATTATGTAAACATATAATCCCACGTTATGGTATTCCAGAAAAAATATATAGCGATAATGGTTCACATTTTGTTAATCAAATCTTAACAAAAATAGGCCAAGCCTTCCACATAGACTTAAGGAATCATTGCGCTTATCACCCACAAAGTGCAGGACTAGTTGAAAGGATGAAAGGAACTATAAAAAATAGATTAAAAAAGTGTATGGAGAAAACAGGAAGATCTTGGACTCAATGTCTAGACCTAGTAAAAATGTACATAAACATAACGAGCACTAATGGCCTAACACCATATGAAATGGTTTTTGGAAGACCTTACAGATTACCATATTTTAAGAATAAGTGGGAAACAGATGATGAACAAACCTTAGCGGATTATATGAGGAAAATGTTTCTGCTGTTTCCCGCTCTGGAAGCCTGAGATGATTGGCTGATTTGGATGAAGAAGGTGGGGCTTGGAGTGTATATAAGAGGACTGCTGGAAATAGCAGGGAGACCTGATGGAAGGACTGCCATTTGGAGAACTGTTGTGATGGCTGGAAAACAATAAACCAGCTTTGTTTCCTGTACAGCCAAGTCAGAGTAATGTTCCCTCTTTTCCACACTACACCTCGCAGCGTAACATGGCGGTTTAAGTTTTATGCAGGTTTTTGGCCGTTTTCTGGTTTACGATGTAATCCAGTGGTGGAATTCTGTCACTGACATCAGCTGGTGGATCGTACACTCTAGTAATTGATGCTTTTTCAAAGTTTCAAGCTTTTTCATAAACTAAATTCAGTTGTTCATACATATTTCACTCTACAGAAATAATTTATGCATCAAAACGTAGTCACAGAGGTCTGCTTTAAGGAAATATTAGTGTCATTGCTGTAGGTCTTACGGTTTCCTTTCGAATACTTCTGGAGCGCAGGCATGTCACACATTTTCCTATTTTTTCCCCTATGTTTCGCTCTTCTCTCCGTCTGTGTTCAGTTTTATTCTGGTCTTTCTCTCTTCAACTGTCTTCTGGTCTTTTTGTCTTCAGCTGAAGACAAAAGGAGAGGGAAGTCTAGGTTTCCCTGCTTAAGATGGTGCCCCCGTGACCCGACCCCAGATAAGAAGAAGATGGACGGATGGATGGATGGATGGCTGGATGGATGGATGGATGGCTGGATGGATCTTTATTACATAGTGAAATGCATTGAGAACAAAATAACATAAAAATGATCAATGTAAATCAAAATTATTCTCCCATGGAGGTCTGGATTTAGAATCATACTCAAAGTAAAAGTTGAAAAATCACATGACAGCCTGATCCAGCTTCAGTAGAATTTTCTCAAAACAAGTCAAAATGAGGCTCGGCAGTGTGTGTGGCCTCCACGTGCCTGTTTAACCTCCCAGCAATAACTGACCATGCTCCTGATGGGACGGCGGATGTTGTCCTGACAGATCTCCTCCCAGATCTGGATTAAAGCATCAGTCTGTGGTGCAGTGTGGTGTTGGTGGGTGGAACAAGACATGACGTCCCAGATGTGCTCAGCTGGATTCAGGTCTGGGGAACGGGCAGGCCAGGCCATAACATCAATGCCCTCATCATGCAGGAACTGCTGACACACTTCAGCCACATGAGGCCCAGCATTGTCCTGCATAAGAAGGAACCCAGGGCCCACTGCGCCAGCATATGGTCTCACAGTGGGTCTGAAGATCTCATCCCGGTACCTTACGGCAGTCAGAGCACCTCTGGTTAGCACATGCAGGGCTGTGCGGCCATCCAAAGAAATGCCTCCCCACACCATGACTGACCCACCACCAAACTGGTCATCCTCCAGCAACTTCCTGTTGTTATCTTCTTCATGATTTACGCCAGTGGCAACAGCCGGTTATTGATCATGTGACTCGTGTGACGCAAAAAAAATTTTTCCATTGCAGTTTTGTGAAATAAACCAATTTCGATACGGCCAAAAATCACCTCATCCTAGCACCAAAACTTTTTCTGAAAAAAGGAGAGTTTTTTTTTTTTTTTTTTTTTGAAAATGGCATGTTTCCATTCAATGAATTTATTTTCATTATTTCAAGGTTAATAGAAACGCAGCTACTCACTGACTGCTGGATTCTCTCGTTACTTCATGGTCTCAGTTTGTTCACTGGTTCCATGTTGCTCTGTTCTCTGCCTGTACCTCACCTAGATTGATTCTTCATTTGTAAGTTTTCAGTTTTATTACTAAAAGAACCTTTAACCTGTTAAGCCTGACTTTTCTCACATGATCAAACAGCGCCCCCAGGGCCGCCCCCAGGGCCGCCATGAGGGCCAGTCCCTCTACGCTCCTGGCTCTCGTCTGCATTTTCATCCACTCCCACACTCACTGCTTATGAGGCATGTGGACTGCATCAAGGTTAACTTTTGATACAGTCACCTTGTTACTGCTGTGATATGCTTGTTCAGTTTTACACAATTTTTGATCAGGAATGTATGTGTTACATGATCACATGAGTTGGTTAATTAAAAATGTACAAGATGTGCATGTCTCTGAGCATGCACAACTATTTACAGTTAGTGACCATGGAAAAACAGTAGAGTTGTACTTACACTAACATGGATATAAACACTTATTGATCTTGTTGAGAGCAATGATGGTTATAGAGTCTAACATCTGCTGGGAGGTGCCTGCTTCAAATTTGGCCTATATCTCTGTAGCTCCTCCAGAGTTACAATGGGCCTCTTGGCTGTTTCTCTGATTAATACTCTTGTTGCATGATGATGGATTGAACAGAGCTCTGGAAGATGTTCAAAGCTCGGGGTAATCTTTTAGAACCTAACCCTGGTTTAAACCTCTCCTGAACCTGTCTGCAGTGAGCTTTGGTCTTCAAGATGCTGTTTGAGCTCTAATGTTCTCTAACAAACCTCTGAGACTTTCACTGCTGCTCTTATACTAAGATTAAATCACATACAGGGTGACTATATTTACTAACCAGATGACTTATGCAGGCAGCTGGCTGCACTTGATTTTATTTAAGACAATCAGAATAAAAGGGGTCTAAAGACAAAATGCTTACAACATATTTCTTTGAGATTCAGAGTTAGGCACTAATAAGCGTTGGTCTTTTTCATAAACAGTTCAAGGAGTAAGAATGTTTTGAAATCCTTTGTAGTTCTCAGACTTACTACAATCACTGATTCATCCATTCACAGCCATGTCAAACTTTCCACAGTGAATTAGCTTCTTTCCTAATCCTGTTCATATACACAGTCACCAAATCTGACTGACTTGTGCAACTTTTGTACATCCTGTACTTCTCTTTCCCAAGGTCACATGCAATCATGCAACAGAGTGTTGTGAGGACCATAACCTTTCGACAAAAAGCCCTGTTTATTCGTACAAGGCAGGGAGGAAACTTGCTGGAAGCTTCTGTAGGGGAGTTTAATCACACAGTTTGTTCATGTTCCAACATCATGGTTACTTAATGATTATCTCAGAGGGCTCTTTCGCTGTAGTTCGTGTGTGTAAATGCACTCTGGTTTCATCAGTTTACCTAATACAGAGTATCAAAATGTGAAGCTGATGTTAGGACACACCTGAAATCCCTAAAAGTTGCATGGCTGGAGCTGAGCGGATGATAATTGACTGAATCAAAACATGTAATAAATTGTAATTGTTGACACTGAGTGACAAAACAGCTCTTCTCCTGCCCACTTTAAAACAAACTCTTATGACACACAGATCTGCGATTACAGCAACACTGTGTTCTTTCGGTCAGCCTGACTGACTGTACTGTCAGAAAGCTCGCACGGTTTGAACCACTAACATGTCAGTGAAACTGGGGGGCAACATTTTGGTAACTGGGACCAGCAGAGGTATTGGTTTGGAGTTGATCAAACAGCTGGCAGAGAAGACTGGACCAGAAGCCCACATTTATGCCAGTTGCAGAGATCCTGAGGGAGCTCAGGTAATGTACATTATTCTCATAGTTTTCACATCCCCTGTAATGTTGTACAAAGATTACTAAAACTTAAAACACAGCCTTTAATTCTGTAGTTCTATACTTTTATTCCTGTTTAGTAAGGCAACAACGTTTGACAGTTCTGTCTTAGCTATATTATAATGTTAGGCAATACATAAAGCTTGTGTAAATCATGACTGATGAGTTAAATGAAGTCCTTTACAGAGTCAGCAGGAGGTAATCTAGGATACGTCTTGAAATAACAGTTTGGTTTTTCATGTAAGAGTGTTGTGAGGACAGGACATTTTCAGATATGTTTTTATTCACTCATCTGATAGCTAGATAGTCTGCTCTCTATTTCCATTTTCAACACCGTACTGTTGCATGTAGTCAGAGCAGAGGAGACCCATTCCACTCTGTGTCCACACTGCAAATAAATCACACATTTGCAAAGCTGAGTGACGATAGCAATCAGTGCTCGCCGTGGTGATGCTCGACTCGCTATTCCACCTCCTGACTTGCCACCGGGCAGGCGAGGTTGTGTGTCTGACTGAGATGGTTTTAATGGTTTTATACCCAAACCAAGTGTGATGTTGTGTACTGGCTCTACCGCAGTAATTAACAGGAAAATTCAGCTGCACCGTTTGACTAAAGGAGGGCAGAACTGGGACGATTTTAGGCAAGATATCGCAAAACTTTAAAAAAATTACACAAAAATGTCAAAATTCACGCTGACACATAAAGATAGAACCCTAAATAACCTATTTAGACAGTTTATCAGCAAAAATAGTTGGTTTGGGGTCAGTTGCACTGTAAGGGTCTGTTTGCAGAGTTAGAACCAAACTGTTTCATGGAAAAATTAAAATGAACTTATGGGAGGACGGGTGCGACCCATGTATGGAGTGCCTTAGTCCTCTTCGTGGCCGTAATCCCAGCTCGTTCTCCTTTGCTGCATGTCTTCCCTCTCTCTCACAACCCACTTTCCTGTCAATTCAATGTCAAATACAGGCCACAAGAGGCAAAACAATCCTTTAAAAAAAAGTGGACTTATAATGTTCAGAACTGATTACTCTCAGGGACTTTGAGTCAGTTTTAATGAAACGAGGGAAACAAATATAAGGGTTAGGGTTACATAAATTGTCAATTTATGTAACCTAAGCTATACATTTATACATTTCTGTGACCTAAGCTATGCATACATGCGGGGATGTAAACGTCAATTAAAAATGTCCATCGATCGTGGCAGATGGCCTCTCGTACTGAGCCAGGTCCTGCTTCTGCTGGAGGTTTCTTCCTGTTAAAGGGGAGTTTTTCCTTTCCACTGTCGCTACATGCGCGCTCAGTGTGAGGGATTGCTGTAAAGTCAATGACATAATGCATGTGGTCGCTACATGCTGGTCCAGGAGGAGTGAGTGCTGCAAGTCAATGACTCGATGCAATCTTCTGGGTTTCCTTAGAATTTTTTAAAAACTAGTTTGAATAATAAACTGAACTTAATGCACTGTTTGATAACTAGGATCAGTTGGAATGTATGTATGATGAAACTATAAAGTGCCTCGAGATGATATTTGTTGTGAATTAATGCTGTTGAAGTACATTAATGAAATTGATCTATGATTTTCAAAATATATTACATTTAAACATCTGAAAGGGCGACGTGAAGAATCACAGCAGGCAGGTCAGTTGTGGAGAAGTTTAGGGCAGGGTTAGGCTCCAAAACAACATCCCAAGCTTGGAACGTCTCCCAGAGCTTTGTTCAATCCATCATCTGAACACAGAGAGAGAATGGACCACCTGTGGACCTACCAGGACACGGAGAACCACCTAAACGGACAGGCTGGGGAAGGACAGCATTAATCAGAGAAACAGCCAACAGGCCCATGATTACTCTGGAGGAGCTGCAGATCCACAGCTCCAGTGGGAGAATCTGCTCCCAGAACAACTACTAGTTGTGCACTCAATGAATCTCACTTTTATAGAAGAGTGCTTAGAAGAAAGTCATTGTTGAAAAGAAGTGGGGAACCCAGGTACTGTGTGAAAGAAGGTGCTCTGTTCTGATGAGAACAAAGCATACCCTATATTACCCGTCGACCTCTGATGATCTGAGTGTAATTGACTGCTGTCCTCTCAATGTGCAATGCTGTGGCACAGATGAGACACACACTGAGCTTCTGTTTGGATTTCAGCATGAAAGTCTATTCTCCTGTGTGTCCATAACCCTACTCTATGCCACCAAAGTGACATGCGCTCTCTAGTGGCTGAATGAAGAATACTACCACAAGCACAACTGAAGTAACCCTATAGGACCAATCAAAAAGAAATATTAAGGACAGTAACTGAAACAAATAATGTGGGGGAGCCTGTTTTCCCTTTTTGTACTCATTTAGTGCTTCTATTTGCTTATAACTTGTATTTCCACGCCTCAACACTTACAGAAAACACAACGCACATTACCACAGTGAAACATAGTAGTGGCAGCATCATGCTAAAGGGAAGCTGCTGAGCTGATGATGGGAAGAGGATTCAAATTCCACTGTCCAGTTTTTCAAAGTTGACACTTACCCCAAAAGACCAGTGGTTCTGCATACTAGTAACTTGGATGTCTGAATAGAAAAACTAATATGCTTTAAAAAGATTTTTTGGAAAAAAATGTTGAAAACTTATGAGTTATTTTTTTCTACTTTAACATGATGCAGTACTTTGTGTTGTTCTATCACATAATACTCTAATAAATACCTTATGGACAAAATGTAAAAAAAAATTAAAAGGTGTACGTATACTTTTGTGAAGCATTGTTTATGAACATGCACCTCTAGTTTTGATGTTATGTCTAACATATTTAAGCCACAGTTTACAATGGAAACTCAGAGCGAAAGAAGAAAAAAAAAAACCAACTGGTTAAAGAAGTGATTATTACTTCATTTATGTATCACTAACTGTCTAGCTTTACTACTTACCTCTTGTCTCCTTTACTTGTGTTCATCAGGTTCTGAGGGACCAGGCCAATCAGTTTCCTGGAAAAATCACTCTCATCAAATTAGGTAAACACAACACATCCTAGAAAAGAAAGCAGTAATATTTAAACTTGCTCTCACATAACTACAAGTTTATTTTTCACTTGAGTGACCAGATATGTAACAATTGCCAACAGTAACCTCTAAAGGTAACAGGCCAAATTAGGTCTTAATGAGGATTTCAAAGTGTATACAATACAAGTGTAAAGTATGTACAAGTGCACATTCCTTTCATACTTTTGATTTCTGGTTTATTTGATTTTAAAAAAAAAAAAAAAAAAAAAAAAAAGTTTATTGTGTCAATTTTGTGTCTTTTGTGAATTTTCTCGGTGGTTTCATAGCCATTCTCAGTTATATGAAATCAGAATTAAGGATGTGATGCACAGCACATGGCCATTGGGCAAGAGGTGGGATACACACTGGACAGGTTTCCAGGACAACACAGATACACAGAGCACAAACAACCATGCATGCACCCACTCCCACCCACTCCCACCCAATGGCAGTTTACTGAGACCAATTAACCTAATGTATCAATTCAGAGTAAGGTTTAAATGATAAAGAAGTTAAAATAGTAATTATTGCAATAACACCTCGTAGACTTTGTAAAGTTGGTTTTGATAAATGTTTACCTACAAGTTGAAATCATTTAAAGTCATGACACCTTTCAACAGCCTCTGGAATGTTCTAACAAATTTGGATACCTGGATATTTGATTTTATGTTTTGACAACACTGAGGTATTCCAGTAATATAGCTAAATAATTACAATAGGAGATTTGACCTTTTCACATTTCTCATAAAATGTAAATTAAAAACAATATTTCTGGAGAGCAATAAATTATGATACGCCCACATTTATTCCCACCTAAAAGGCTTAAAAGTACCCACAAGTGTATTGCATCAGGTGAACATGATGAGAACATCATTTCTCAGCATTTTAAAGGAGGTTTGCCCTTTTTAAACCTCAGAAACACACAGAGGTCAGACAGAAGTATGCGAGAGAGAATGTAGACAAAGACCAGAGAACATGTTTGGCATAAACCAAATACAGCACTCCAGAAAAGAAAGCTCATATCAACTGTGAAATATAGACGATGTTGCCTTGGTTTCAGTAAACAGGCTGCATCCCTCATACATCTCACAGGGGTGAGATGTATGAGGGATGAGGAGTGAGGCAAACCTTCCCCACACCGATGGATTTAAGAGCATCTCACTGAAGGGCCTAACCTTAGCTGCTCAGGCCTGGGTTAGGTGTCTTAACGTATTCCTCAACTGGAAAACCCATTTTTGTTTAAGGAATAAAACAGAGGTCATTTTTTTGTGTTTAGCTGTAACTAAAGCAGTTTGCTTTTCCAGAGAGGAAAAAAAAAATCAGATTAGATATAAATATGTAAACATCTCTTGAGAAAGTACGTTTAAGTAAGTAAGTGTTCAATAGCTGGGCCTAATTTATTTTACATAATTATTTGTCTCTTTTAGGGCTGACACGATTAATTGGATTAATTGTGATGAATCGATTATTAAAATAATCATCAACTAATTTAGTAATAAATTAATTACCTGAAACACAAAAAAGCTCAAAAAAGGCCTTTTGCTGAAAGAACAATGTACTCAGAGCAGTAATTAAGCCAAAACTGTACAAAAAATATCAACACTTTGCGTTTTAAAAACCTTTGTCTGTAAATATGTTCTACCCAGAACTCCTCTAGTGGTATAGTCTTAGCTTTGCCTGGTTTAAATTCTGTTTCAAAAACTCTCCTAGTAAGATACTCTTGCTGTCCAATTATTAATCTGTTAGTCCAAACAATAGTCAACAGATCAGCGCTACACTGTACTGATGTTAAGTCCAGCAGAAAGAGCTGATCTTAGAAGTATTTTTTAGCTGCAGATGCATCCTTTGTTACAAATGATAAAGCGTTCACTAAAGGATCGCTGTGTTATTGTATTTTAGGCAATAAAATGTTTATTTTCCTATTTAAAAAAGGAAATAAATTATTTTTTTATTTCCATCTTTTAATGTATTTCTAATATTGTATAAAAAAAGGCTGAAATTAAAAATCTGCATAATGTGCCATGTTTTCATCCGATTAATTGATCAGTCGTCAGAATAATCATTAGATTAATTGTTAACTGAAATAATCGTTAGTTGCCATCCTAGTCCCTTTGTACAGTCAATGGAAAAATTAATGAAATGCACTGGATTAATAGATAATCAGCAGGTTTGACTCCTACCATTGAAATAGGAGTTTTAGAGGTTTGGAGTGTCCAGGTTATATTTGGGTTTTTATCCAGTGCTAAGAAGGATGGATATCAACAAGTTAGAAAAACGATTGTTGCAGCCCATCAGTCTGGAAAGGGTCAAACATCCATTAATAAGTCCATCATTCCACAGTGGGATTATTCCCAAGCAGAAAACAGTTAGTCTAGGTGCCTGTCTTCTGTGGAGTGGAGGTCCCTGCAAATTCACGTCAAGAGCTCCATCTCCAACTCCAAGGAATGCAGTCAGCATTTTATGACAGTGATTTGGAAAAAGCCTGAACAAGGGTTTCCAAGAGACATCCTCCTTAATCTAAAAAAAAAACATAGGTTTGGGTTTGCAGAGCTACGTCCGAATGAACCACAAGACTTCTGGAGCCTTGCAGTCATGCTTCTGAAAGGACCATGATCTCCCCTGTATACCAAAGTGTTCTGGATTTGATTATAAGACCATCAGTCTTACAGTCAAGACTTGACTGAAACTGCTTGGCCATAATGCAGCATCTGCACAAATCTACAGGAGACAGGAAAGGATGAAAAAGACCAGAGTCCAGAGCTCAGCCTGATTGAAAGACTGGTGGGGTCTCAGGAGAGCTGTCTGCAGAATGATCTGAAGCAGCGCTCTGAAGAACACCAAGTCAAAATCCCTCCATCATGAGATGATAAAAGAAATACAATAAAGCAATTGTTCATGGGGTGGTCTTAACTCAGTTAAGTGTTGTATGTTAGATTTACATCAACATTTGGTTCCCGCCTCAAAGAAATCTCATCACAATGTTTCATTTCTAGCCTTTTCTTACAGATTTTGTGAACAGGAAGCTCCAAAGAGGAAAACCAAAAGATCAACTGCTAGACTATTAATTTATATTAGCAGTTCTGATCAGAGAAGAACTAGAGCAAAACATATCAGAACCAAGTGGTCCAATACAGAAGAATTCTGTGTGGACGTTATGTTTCTGTTTGGTGAACATGAACACAGAGGCCTGCCAACTTCTGTGATTTCGCTGCCAAAGCAAACAAGAGCTGTGTGATTTAGGCTGAACAATGAAAGGTTTGCCAACTTAGTAAAATACTTTCCCAGCTGAATAACTCCCTGTCCATTCACAGATGTGGCCGATGAAGACAGTATCTCCGCTGCCGTCCAGGCTGTGAGCCAGCACATTGGAGCTGCTGGGCTGAACCTCCTCATTAATAATGCTGCCATCAACAAACCGGCTTCCCCAGGATCAATGTCAGCCACCAGGAAACAGGACATGATGGAGGTGTATGAAACCAACGTTGCGGGACCTTTTATCCTCACAAAGGTTGTTTTCAGACCAACATTCAGATCATTTTAGTTTTATAGATACAGCTGAAACCAAATGTTTACAGATACTGTATGAAAAGAATGTTGTGAGATGAAATCAGGCAAAATGTTTCCTGTTTTAGATCAGTGAAGATTACCAAAATTATTATGCCAGAATAAGAACAGAGATTATTTTGTTATGACAATTTTTAGAATGTCCTTTAAATTCACATTTTGTGTGTGCTTCCACAAGCGTTGTGTGTGAGCGCTTTGGTCCAGTTCCCCTGACTGGAAGGGGTTGAGTCGGGTTTGTGTGCCTAATGTAAACATTGACTGTCGTCAGTTGTAGTTAATTTGTAAGCATGGTTTGGATCGTTGTTCATTTGGAAGACCCACTGGTGCCCAGGAATGGGTAAGCTAATTCAAAAATCCAACTGGTTGCAGTTAAATGTTTCTGTATTTAAACAGTCATAGTAGTGTGTGAATTCAAGCTGCTACCTGATAAATAGAAATGGGATTTCCAGCTCTTTGAAGTCAGCTGGATCTTGAAGATCTGTTCCCTTCAAAAGAACCCATGATACCCACCTATCCTTACAGGGTCTCTTCTCTTCCGGGAGAATGAGGGGAGAAGTGGGCCCCACCCTGCCTCTCTTTGATGCCCCATGATGGATGGGTATCACAGGGCATCCCAGAGACAGACACGAACAACAACTAGTACACGCAATTTACAAAACCAGTTAACCAACCATGCACCATTTTGGTTGGTGGAAAGAAGCTGGAGGACCCAAGCATGCACAGGGAGAACATGCAAACTCCATACAGAAAGGACTCCTGGCCAGAATCAGACCCCAGAACCCCAATGCTGCAGGACAACAGTGCTAACAACTGCACCACCATGCAGCCTTCACTCAGACATAAATGGGACATTTTCCTCAAAAATAGAACTTTATGTATACTTTATGTATACTTTATATATACTTTATATACTGTTTATGCCAGGACTGTTTTTGTCATCAGAAAAGAGCGTCCAGATTCTGCTACATTTTATTTGGCTCAGACTTAAAGAAAAAGTGCTTCTGCCATGTGGTTGTGTCTTCATAGGTGGTAACCCCTCCTAACCAATTCTTCACTTAGTTCAAGAAGTTACAACCAGAACATAAACGAACAGTTTAATGTTCCAGATTTTAATATTTCTTGTTGTTTTCCGTCTTTCAACCTCTTTCTTGTCATTTAACATAACACAGTCGTTGGAGTTCTTTTATTTTAGTGCTGTTGTGACTTTACATCCTCTACATAAAAATGTATTTGATTCAAACATTCATCAGCATGTAAAACAGAGATGTCTGAACTTTTTGTCACATGGGCCAAAATTGTCAAGTCAAAATGACTCACGAGCCAAAAAGATACGGGGGAAAAAAGGGAAAATAATAAGAAAAAAGGGATAAAAGGAAAAACAAAATACTGTGATCATTTTTTTTTACCTGCTCAACAATAACCCAAGCTGCAAAACTTTAATTAAATGAGAAGGCACTTTTAATTGTTGAAAAGGGATGTGTAAATTATTGTAGATCCAAAATGAAAAAATGGTTTTGCAGGTTTTGCTCATCAAAAGATAGGGGTCCACTTTGCACATTTTTAAAGTTCTCCACTAAAAATAGATTTTTATTTATTTTTTTTTTTTTTTATTTACTTATTTATTTATTTTTATGTCAGTTCCAAGCAATAAACAAGTTTAGGTCACTTTTATTGAAAAATATGTTGCCAAGTTTAATAAATTCATTAAAAGCAGCTCTGGGTGCATCAAAGCCTGCTGCATTAATGTGGTCCTCACAAGAGAAAACAAAAAGCTTGGTTTTTGAAAGCCTGTGACCCTCTGACCCCTGGAATAAAAATTCTCTCTCTCTCTCTCTCTCTCTCTCTCTCAGGGGCGAGAGAGAGGTAGGGGTCTTATCTATATCTCTCTAGCTTCTATACTCTTCTTGTCTCTCTCTCTCATCTCTTTGTCTCTCTCTCTCTCTCTCTCTCTCTCTCTCTCTTTGTCTCTCTCTCTCTCTCTCTCTCTCTCTTTGTCTCTCTCTCTCTCTCTCTCTCTCTCTCTCGGTTTCATCTGATTTACTGTAAATATGTAGTTTCAACTGTATACGATTAGAGTCACACAAAAAACCAAAGCAAAATATGTAAAAGGTAGTTCAACGGAACACATCTTTGGTTCAGATTCAGATCTTTTGTCTGATAACAAGCCTGTGTTCCATAGTTTTATAGTACTTATAAAACACATGTTTTGCTCTGTCACTTTCATACTTTCAGGTGCTTCTTCCACTCCTTCAGAGAGCTGCAAACACAAAGGACAAAGGTAGTAACTTTTTAATTTGTATATATGACTTAGACACTCTGGTACAAGCATCTGGAGAATGGCACTATTATTTTAGGATTTGATTAATGCTTTTATTTTCTGTCATCTCACATCAGGTGATGATATGTCCTGCAGGAGGTCAGCCATCATCAACATATCCACTCTTTTCGCATCCATGAAGAAGTGCCCAGAAACCTTTCAGATAGCACAGATGTACCCCTACAGGACCAGCAAGGTAATGGCTGTCTACTAGGGTCCTTGACCCTAGTAGACAGCCATTTCTCAGGCTATTTACAAAGCCTGAGAAATGGCTTTGTAAATAATTCTAGGCTGATAAATATCAATGATTCTGACTGACATGATTTATTGCTCTTTAGATCTTTTTATATTATGTCAGAAAAGTTTTATTTTTTATCTTGCTCTCTCCCATCCTAATTTGATAGTTTTACCGGTTAAGTTATTAAAGTTATTGAATATACCTGGTTTTTATAGTTACTCTTACATTGCCTACCCTCATAACTGGATTAGTTCAGATTTAAGGACTGTGGATTTTTAATTTTACTTCACTTTTTGCCCTATTTTTTTCGACCTCCAAGATGAGCTAGAGCAACATGCCTCTGATCGACACCAGGGACATTAGCAGTATTATACAAAGACTTCAATCGATAGAACTGAGGGATTTCTTGACTGGAGGTAAATGTTGAGATTAACGCAGGTTCTGGAAATGAAACAACTCTACCGATACCTCAAAACAACAAACAGCCTCCAAGCACTTCAAGAAGGAGCTCATCCACCTGGAACTGTCTTGGAGCTGAGCTGTAAAATAAATCTCATCATTTGGATCTGACTAGACGTCTAACGGGACGAACCCCTCACCTAGATGACACAGTGTGGCCAGCATTGAGCCGAAACATCCCCTCGTCAACACCAGCACCAAAGAAAAGACAACAAGCTGCTGAAGCTGACATGATTCCAGCTTCCTTGACTCTGGTACCAAGGACTAATCAGCCAGCTTGAGCCGTAACACATCCCGTCATGTCTCCAGCTGGAAACCCACTAAACTCTGCTGGAATTCCAATGAAAAACAGGTTTGCTGCTCTGCAGCCGTAACCTATGACGGACACCTCTCCTCCAAACATCAACAAGAGGTGTGAGACAAGACCAACACAACCACCTCCTAAAGTGACCCAGAAACCAAAATTAATGTCCAAAGTTCTTATTGTCAGGAATTCAGCAGTAACTGATCGTCTTTGTAGCACAAATAGAACGAAGGTAATCTGCTTCCCAAAAGACACTGTGACGAATGTAACAGAGAAAATACTCCTATTAACCACTGATCAGCCGAGCATTGAGCATTCACATTGGAGCTAATGATCTGGCCAAGCAAAAATCTGAAATTCTGAAAAAGGACCTTAGTCATCTTCTAAGCACAGTTAGAAATCTGAAAATGAAGGTGTTTATCAGTGGACCAATGCCGAAAGTTGGACGTGGAGATGAGAATTACGGCAGACTGCTTATGATTAACAGATGGCTTATTAAAGAATGCTCTTCCAAATGTGTGGACTTTATTGACAATCACAAGATTTTCTGGGAGCGCTATCATCTCTTCAGACAACACGGCGTTGGGCTAAATCAAGATGGGAAAAAACTTTTCACTGCCAATATCTTCAGTGCTGTTAACAACAGAAGGCCATCTCTCCAAACACAGGACAATGTAAACAATGACATCACTGCCCCAGCAAAGATTGTAGAAGGACAAGCACAAACCCAGCTGATCCAGAACGCTGCTGCTCATGTTCTCACTAAAACCATGAAGATAGAGCACATCACCCCAGTTCTAAAGTCCTTCCACTGGCTCCCTGTAGCTCAGAGAATAGACTTTAAAATACTTCTGGTAGTTTATAAATCACTGAACGGCTCAGCACCAAAATACATTAAAGGCCTGTTGTCATTGTATCAACCTTCCAGACCACTCAGGTCTTCTGGTTCTGGTCTGCTCTGCATCCCCAGAACCAGAACCAAACATGGAGAAGCAGCTTTCAATTTTTATACACCGCTAATCTGGAACAAACTCCCAGAAAACTGCAAAACAGCCGAAACACTAAGTTCCTTTAAATCAAGGCTGAAAACCCACCTGTTTAGAGCTGCCTTTGATTAGTAGTCTGGACCATAAATCTACAAACAAATCTGGGTAAAATAAGCTTGGTTTTCCAAAGGGTGGAAGTTTGAGTGTAAATCAGTTAAATAAAGTCAGTGGATCACTGATCAATATTTTTTAACTATGTTTGCTTGATGATCCCTATGATTTTGCAGATGATTTTGATTATTTTTATGTGTATTTGCTAGATAATTTTGATGATTTTACTTGATGATTTTGATGTTTTTGATGATTTTGCTGTATACTTGATTGATGGTTTTATGATGTGAAGCACTTTGAACTGCCTTGCTGCTGAAATGTGCGATACAAACAAACAAACTTGACTTGACTTTAAGTGATTTCTACAATTTTGACAGTAATCAAGCTGTGTTGTACTTACCAACACTGAACTCAGCTTTTTTTGTTAATTCAAATGTATCCAAAATTTAACAAGGGAGTCAATTACCTTTTTTTTTTTAACATAGAACCATGCTTGGTTTAGATAGACTTTTTCCCTTAAAAAGTGAAATCCTCATTTAAAAAACTGTTTTTTAAATTTTCTCAGGTTATCTTTGCCTGGAATATTTTTTTGATAAGCTGAAAATTTTAGGTGTTACAGTGAGGAACAAAACAGAGGAAACATAACATAACAACATGGGGAACAGTTCAGAGGGTGTGAATACTTTTGAAAGACAATGACTGTTCTGATGTAACAGGCAGCACTGAACATGCTGACTTGCTGTCAAGCTGAGGACTTCAAGATCCATAACATCCTGGTGACGGCCATCCACCCAGGCTGGGTCCGTACAGAGATGGGCGGAAAACAGGTGAGGACATGGAAACTTATCCTTCTCACTTTCCACTGAGTGGTATGGCATGGGCCAGTGCAGTTCGGTATGCACACTGGAAACCAGGCATTAGAGTTCCTTATTAGATAAATTCATAATTCAAGCAAACTCTTTATTTTACATGTTGTAAAAGGTGGAGCTCATAGGATGGTATCTTCTCAAGTTTGATGTGGCCTTATAGTTGCTTTATGTCATGTAACATGTCTGTGTTCGATGGGTAGAACAGTCATTCTGCAATCTGTAAGTTTTGGGTTTTATTCCAGATTTCTCCTTTCACATGCTAATGTGCCCCTGGGCAAGGCACTTAAATCAAGTTACCTACTGGTCTGTATATTGGTGCCTGAATGTGTGTGTGTGTTTGTGTGACTGGGTGAATATGGCTCCAGTGTAGAGTGCTTTGATTGATTAGTATGAAAAGTATAGAAAGTGCTTCATACAGTCAGTTTATCATTTTATTAAATAATCAGTCATAGTGCTTACATATTGTATTATGGCTGGTTTGGAGTGTTCTTTTGCTTTCCAAGAAAAAGTTAAATGATTTTGTTACAAAAAGTGCTTTTTTTTATTGCCATCTAGGAACTTTTTATTATCATGGCTTGATCAAGGGCCTGCGTTAGGTCGTAAATGGCCTGCACTGGTATAACAGTTCATCAAGCCGGAGGACTCCAAAGCACTTTTCACGACAATCAGTCATTCACTCATTCATACACACATTCACACACTGATGGCGATAAGCTACATTGTAGTCACGGCTGCCCTGACGCAAACTGACAGAAGTGAGGCTACTGGACCCTCTGACCACCACCAGCAGGCAAAGCAAGTAAAATGTCTTGCTGGAGGACACAATGGCAGAGTGACTGAGACGGACAAAGCAAGACCACAAACTGGCAACCCACCGGCTACAGGACAAACCCGTACCCGGCTCATTTGTTTTTTCTGGTTGTTTCTTCCAAAAGGCTCCTCTGACCACCCAGGATAGTGTGGCTGGAATGCTCAATGTGATGTCAACACTGAGCAATGAACACACTGGGATCCTTCTGGACTGGGAGGGCAATACGATCCCCTGGTAGCAATCATTGTAAGCACTATGCCAACATTAATAAAAATGACTTCACAATAAAAATGTTTGGGTTTTTGCCACTTTTATCTGTGTTGTGAATGTAAGCATTGAACAATTTTCAATAAAGTCAAAGACTAAGATCATGATTCAACAGCTTGTTCACTCACCTTTCACAATGATTCAGCCATTAGTCAGTGTTGACCTACTCTTCTTTTCTGCGTTGCTTCATTTCTTTAAGGTTTGTACACATCTATTTCTGCACAGCTTCTTTAAGGTCCCACGCCTTGAATTCCACAGGGCAACATTTTAACTCTTTTCTTTTCTGTCTTTTCTTTTTAGGATTTCTTGTCAAAGCAGCTATGCTCACATCACAAAGAAACTGTTCCAAAGCATGTACCAGTCTCTGATATTTGTCTTAGGAGAGCTTGCAGCACTCCTCATATAATTCAACCTGTGAGAAGTTTGAAGGGTTTCTTGCACGTTGCCTGTTTCAAGTCATCTCACTGCAGCTCAATGAAATCAAGACTCTGCTCACGTTTTTCCATTTCTTTGTTCTCAGCCAGTCCTTGGTGTTTGTCTTGTTGTAGGGTCCTTTTCTGCTTCAGCTTAATTTTTTACAGATGCACTCATATGTTCACCAAGTATTTTAAGATCCACAGTACAGTTCATGGTGGATTGTATGATGGTGAGCTTGCCAGGTCCTGCGGCAGCAAAGCCTCCCCAGACCATAATAACTCAAGCTGTATGCTTCATATGACAGCCAGATTAGTCTCTGTGTGAGAAGGGGCATTTCTATGGATTTTATGCCACAAATCCATTTTCCAAACCTCATTATACAAAATATAAACACAACAGTTTTGTTTTTGCTCCCATTTTTCATGAGCTGAACTCAAAGATCTAAAACATTTTCTATATACACAAAATAACCATTTGTCTCATATATTGTTCACAAATCTGTCCAAATCTGTGATAGTGAGCACTCCTCCTTTGCAGAGATAATCCATCCCACCTCGCAGTTGTGGCTGATTAGACAGAAGGATTATTGCATAGGTATACCTTAGGCTGGTCACACCGGTATTCCAGCCCAGGTCCTTTGGATTATATTACACCATTCCTTTGCTTTTCCTGGTTTTGCTTTAGAAACAGCACTTTTGATGTCAGCCCACAAAAACTTTCTATAATATTAAGGTTCAAGGTTGGGGTGATGGCTCAATAATGTTAATCTTGTTGGTCTTAAACCAAGATGCTGCATCTTACTGGTGGTCATTGTCTTGTGAAAATCCCAATTTGAATGATTTCCTATTCAGCACAAGCCAACATGACTTCTTAAAATTTACTGACATAGTCAGACTTATCCCTGGTATCTCCATATCATGATGCCATGTTTCTCAGTCTACTGGGACTTAAATTTAGGTTTGGGTTTGTAAAGATTCTAGACCTAAAAATTAAAATTTTGCTTCATCAGACCACAAAATGTTGCTCAGTTTATTTATAGACCAGTCAGTGCATTTTTTGGAAACCTTTACAACCCATGTTGTTTCTAACAATGGGACTTTTACTATCAAGGCCCCTGACACAATAATACAAGTTTAAAGGTTTATTGAAGAAATTGGTCCAGGAGATGGATGGATTGGATGTGGGGATGGCCATCTGGGGAGACGAGCTGATGAAGACTTGGGAGGAAAAGACTCAGCGTGGAGGTGCAGTCTTCAGGAAATGTTCTTTTCCCAAGCCAACTTGAATGGAGATAAGAAGATATGAGTTTGATGCAAGTCACTGACATTATTATGGATACAGGTACAGTATGCTTGCAGTGACCAACATCTGAGAGTGAGAATGGTTTGATCCAAGATGCCAATACTGGATGTTGAAGATGAAGCTCTGCTATGGAAGGAGTGGATTGTGTAATGCTCCAGTGAAATGCTGGACTTCAGCAAAACATAGATTTTGGAGCCATGTTGATGGAAGGAGATAAATAGCTGAAGCGCAGTGTGAGAACGCAACAACTGAAGAGATCTGACATAAGTGGGAGACATTAAATGATGACTAATCATTTAAGAAGCATGGGTACATGTCTGTGGGTAATAGATGAAAAGTTGTTACTTTTTACCAGCTTAAAGAAGAAATTCTTACCAAACAGGCAAAACTAGATTATAGAAGTATGCACCTTAAGGATTCAATGAGAGTAGGTATCAAAGTGACAGATGGACATGGTGTTGATATAGGGAAAATGCAGTTGATATGTTGCATGAAAGGATTTGAAGGTATTCAAGCTGAAAGAGTGTGAGGGGCAAGACTGCTGAAAATGGTCTCTTGAGAAGCTTTGGAGAGTTTGACTAGCTGTGGAGCTAGATGAAAATTGTTGCCGAAAACAGAGGGACCACAGTTGGACAGGCTCCTAAATATGGTGCCACTAGTCTGAAGTTCTGAAAATGAATTTGAGTGGATGAGAACTGACTACTTGGACCATTGATACCCCTTAAGGATTGCTGAGATGATAATGGGGTAAAGCTTGTGAAGAGCTGAAGAGGGAGAATTCAACTCCAGCGGAGAAATCTGAACTCTGGGAATTATTTAGATGCAAACCATCTGCTGTTGTAGAAGTCACCAAAGGCGGTGGAAGGTGCTTCATCTGTGTGGAGCAGAATGTCATCAGAATTAGTAATAAAGTATTTTTAAAAGAAAGATATTTAATTCTTGGACAATAGAAAGTGGTGCCAAATAGGCATTTCCATTTTGCATGAGTTGTCAAGTGTGAGTGGACAGTGAAGAGATGGGGTGCTGAAGTTTGAAATAACATAATTCCCCTAAGGAATGATACGGATTGTTATTTGGTAAACCTGTCGGTGAGCAGGAAATTTGAGTAATGCCAGGAAACTGTATTGAGTTGTGCCTACCAGTAGTTATTTATTTGGATAGAAGAATGCAAAGATCTGAGAAAGCGTTGGTTAGAACGTAAAGCCGTAGCATGTAGGAGATGATAGTGAGGTAACGATCATGAAGTCATAGAAAATGTGTAGAATATTCTGGAGTGTATAGTTATTAATGAGGATCCAAGATAAGTAAGGCAAGTTGTACTGCTAAGTAGCAGGATCCTATCCAATACACACTGAAGAAACGCAAAATGTGAAATTGTGGGATTTGTAAAACACAGGTGATGTCAACTTTGGAGAGCCAGGAACCTTGGCTTGCTTGAGAGTAATGATGTGACTGATTATTGTATATTGCATTGAAAAGTCTGGAAATGGACAGTGAGGAGCTGACAGGTGTATAGTTAGTATCTTCTTGCCATAGTATTTGCATGTAGCAATGCTAATTGGGCTGATGGGGAAAACATGGCAGGTTGGCTGGCTGAACTGGTGTATCATGAACCTTTAACTTCTTGAGCTGAAAACAGTGTCAACTGTGTAGGGTTCTGAAATAGCAGACTGGAGGATTGGACAGTGATGGGATTGACTTAGGAATGATGCTGGGTAAAAATCATGTAGAAAATCGACAAATAAGATAATCCACAAACTGTCTGTCAGAGAGATTTTTTTAAGAACAGAGATAAAAGCATTCACATTATTAGGCGTAGTGAGGTGCTTTTTCTTGCAAGAGTGGCACTGCAGAAGGAACAGACATAAAGCAATCTAACACTGGAGACTGAACAGCTGAGTTCATTAAAAATATTACAGACCATCCTACCTCCTTGATACAGAATTGGCAGATTGTGTTTGCGAACCTTTGGAATTTTAGCTGTTTGTCAATGGGTTTGGGGATGATTTGTGGAGGAGGGGTGGTGGAAAATAGAGACGACTAAGAACTGTGATGCTGCAAGATGAGGAGCAGTTGTACATGCGTGGCAAATGATCTGTCCCTGTATAGTGCTTTATCTAGTCCAGAGGACTCCAAAGCGCTTTAGTTCAATTCAATTCAATTCAGTTCAAATATACTTTATTGATCCCAAAGTGCTTGGATGAGTAGGTGCACTACAAAGACTGCACCACAAAGATGTACAAGTCACAAACACCCCAGTATATCCCTATATTAAGTGCAACTTGGTCAGCTAAGAGAACCTGTGCCTCCAGAATGGAGAGCCATGTCGAGCATGATGGAAAAATGGTCGTCAAGTTCCCGCCTCATGCTTTTGATCAGCTGAAGTGTATTGAAGGCGTTTTGATTTTGCAATCGTCTGTTGCCAGACTAACCTCACTAATGCAAAGTAGTCTGAATCAGCTCTACGTTCAAAGGGTCCAAACTTCCTGCCTTCCCAAGCTGGGGAACAGGAAGTCTGTTAAAGCTGGTTTTTAGGAAGGATTTATTGAGCCTCTAAGTGCCTCCTCTCTGAGCACCAAACCCTGCTTACTCTGAGGTACCTGCCCGACTGAGCAGCCGCACCCAGTGAGCACCCTCAGCCATGCCTGTTAATGGCAGCTTCCTCCTTATTTATACAACTTGCACTTGGAATACTGGCTGAAATAGTTTTAGAAGTCTGGAATAATAAACTTCAAGGATTTTGTTTTTCAAACTAGACTTCTTTATCAGAATAACCGATCAAAAACCTCTTCAGAAATTCTGTTGAACCCAAGCAGCCAAACCTTTTACAACCAGCAAGATACCTTGAAAGTGACAATCTCAATAATTGCATTTCCACAACATCCAGTAGAATTTT
This sequence comes from Anableps anableps, assembly GCA_014839685.1. Taxonomy (NCBI): domain Eukaryota; kingdom Metazoa; phylum Chordata; class Actinopteri; order Cyprinodontiformes; family Anablepidae; genus Anableps; species Anableps anableps. The sequence continues at coordinate 1,885,379 of CM026073.1, forward strand.
GGTTGCTTTAATTTGCAGAGCTTAGTAGGTACAGCGCACAGTTCAAAGCCAGTAACTCAGGAAAAGTAGATAACTTGCAAAAATCATCAAATCATGTTTGATTGTCTTTCCCTATAACTGTGGCTGAGTGAACTTCTTGGATGTAATAACTGAAAGAGACAGAGAGAGAGAGGATCATATCACTTGAGATGCCCTGTCCTGGGTTGATCCATTTGTTCTTTGTGTGGAAAACTCAAAGAATCCTTGAACCTGTTTTTGACAGATCCCATGAAAGTTCTTGGATCCAACAAACAGAAAAAACCCAGCGTGAAGCAGCAGTCTTAGAGAGTAAATCCAGATTCTGAAACCTCAACCTTTGGCTTGTGGGTTGGCCTCAACATGGGTGCAGCTTTCTGGTCTGGTTGATGCTCAATTCTTCTCTCAAAACCCCGATGGTTCGTCCTTCACGATCTCTTCTCTTGATGTGAACACGAAGACTGTCCCCAAAGCACAACCACTGAATGATAGCAAGGGCTTCTAATTTATACTTTTTGAGCTCGATGCCTTTGTGATTTTTTGCACGAACTGTTAATATCAACCTCCTTTACAGGAAAATTCCACTTTCCACTCTCTCACGGTCAACTTCCCCTTTTCACTCATGTCACACCTGAGTCATCTCCTGTCCCTTATAACTGATTAATACATTTCATACATTTTTAAGCAAAACAACATTTAAATCACAAAGACTAACTTTGTACATCATATTACTTCCCAATTTGTTCATTGTCATTCATTGTTATTTGTAACATTCAATTCCCCGCAGTTATCAAAAATCATATTTCTATTGACTTGCTTACAATTTTAAAAGGTCAGTTATATAGTCCATACAGCTTTGGATCAACTTTCCATCATTACAGGTTTTCCCTGATTATTACTTCTTGCTTAGATACAGAAACAAAAAGATTAAAGCAAAGTTCATAATACAATACAGCAGTGTACCTTCATTGCTTGTACTAAAGTCTGATCCTGTTGGTTTAGATATTTCTTTGAATTACTAATTTTATAGTTTGACTTCTAAAAGCCTAATCATGGACTGGTTCTGCAAACTAGTCCCTACCTAAAAGGGCCTGGAAACAAGACAACGGTTCCTTTTAATTATCATAGTCTTATGTCACATCCTGGCAAATCAATTTAGATGACTAACTTGACTCTTCCAATGTTAAACTTGAATCTCCAGCATAGAATAAATGAGAAGTGCATTGAAATATTATCTTACTGTTAGCTCTTGTAATTGGGGGCAGGGGGATATGTTGAATCTCAGGTATTTCAACACAATACAGACTGCATTACAGTAATGGAATCTACTAGTGATTCGTTTTTCGAAGTCAGGTTGTGACAGAAGGGATCTGACTTTGGGTATGTATCTAAGGTGATAAAATGCAGACAGTGATATTTTATGTCTGTGTTTCAGCAACTTAAGGTCACAATCCAAAATGACATCAAGGTTTTTGAAAATGTTAAATAGCCTTCTGGCCTGTCCCTTAATATTATTGTGAGTTGATGCCAGTGAATGAATGCACACGCTCTTTTTTGGCATCCTTGTTAAAGACTCCATAACATACATGGGTATTAATATCATGAGTAAAAACAGAAGCATTGCTAATTTTACCCATATCATTGAAAATTCAAAACAAGTTTTGTTAGAGCCTGTTACAAAGGGATCTATCCCTGAGAGGATTAGTTCTGTTCACTAAAACACAAAGATTATTCCGTCTAGCCTACTTTGCCCAGCCTTTATATGTTAACAAGTCAATCTGTGAATCTGTTGACAGAATCCTCTTTGACTTCTTGTGGAAGAATTCAACTCATTATTTATGGAAATCTGTTGTTTTAAACAACGATAAGTCTGGTGGCATCAGTTCTAGTTAAAAGTGAAATAATGTAAAAACACATCAAACTTCACCCAAAACTGTCCCCCAACTGAAATTTTTGTATTTCAATGGAATCAAAAATGGGCGTGACCAAGCGACTCTACAGCGTCCCCTAATGTGAGATAGACCAACTGGTAAATCTTAGAGAGCTGAAACTTGGTACATAGGTAGCTCCTCCTAAAACAAGAAAAAAAGTCTCTTGGACTTAGACCTAAACCGAACCCCCAGTCCTAAACCCATAAGGAAGTCGACCATTTTTGGTCAAAGGGTCAGTTTTGGCCATTTTTGAATTTTCATACATGTTGAACTTTAACAAACTTCTCCTAGGGATTTGGAACTATAGGCTTCAAACTTGGTCACTAAACCCTTAAGGCATTGAGGATTAAAAGTGATCAAAATCTTGAGTTTTTGGCCTATTTGCCATGAATTTCGAACCACTATAACTTTCACATTAAAAGGTCCATTTGCACCAAACTTGGTGTGAGTCATCCATGTTGGATGCCCAGTGATCCTATGTGGTCATATGCTGAGGTCATTGAAGCCCCGCACCCTCAGAACAGGAAGTCACTTTTTTTTTTCTTGGAAAGCTCCATCTCTGACCCCCTTGACCTAATGACAATGATCTTGTGTCAGAAGACAGAGAACAAGTTGTTCTCACTTACTTTAAAGCGCCAGGAGTTTTCAATGGAGGCCGTGGCCGTGGGTCAAAGTCAGACATCACACCATACGTTTGGCTCTAAATTGTAAATATGTCAGCCAATCTACACTAAACTTACTATGATTGATCCTAATCCACCCCCAACAGGAATGCAGTCCAATGGTTGGGGGGGAGCGTGGCCTAATCACTCCACAGTGCCCCCTAGAAATCTTTAAAAAATCTGCTCCAAGCCATGCTTTGATCGACAATCATGAAATTCAGCACACGTGTGTTGTGTCAGGTCCTATGAAAAAGTCTCTTGGAGCCCTGGTGCAAACCCCACAGGAAGTGGACCATTTTGGATCAAAGCCACCATTTTGTCTTTTTCACGCATGTGGTATCTGAACAAACTCCTCCTACAGCTTTTAACAAGGAGACTTCATAGTCACTCTGCAGAGTCTTGAAGCACTGAAGGATGAAAGTTATAAAAAAACATTTTGCTACATCACAGCATGTGGGCGTGGTCAAGCCACAAAGTCTGACCCTTCGCCATAAAACATCAAGGTGGAATAACTTCCACATGCAAGGACGTGGCTTAATGAAACTTCCTGTGTGTCATAACAGACCAGCAATAACCACAATCTCATTATCATTTGGTTACATCACTAAGCCCCACCCCCTTTGTACAGGAAGTGAGCTGTTTTGCTGCTGGTTGTATTGCTTTTACTCTTTCATTCATACAAAATTAAACTGAAATAAACCATATCCACTAACTCTTGATAAACATACATGAGAAGTTAAACAGTGTACAGGAAATCCTCGCCAATCCTTTGCCACAACACAGGAAGTGACAATAACTCCTATCTGGAAGGTCGGATTTCAGCGAAACTTGTCGCTGGACTCGTACTGAGCTGGACTGAAGGCGATTTGGGAGATTCATTAAATGCTCTACCTAGTGGACGGGTGCGTGAGAGTGTTAACAATGGCGTCGGGGTGGCGGTGCTGGATCTCCCGTGGTTGCAAGGCCGGAACGGTGCTGAGCAGCAAGGGCCGCCCAATGCTGCTTGCAGCTTCAATTTCACTTATAACTAGTACTATTTTATCAATATTAAGGAATTATTGACTTAAAACAAGCTCCTATATCATGCTGAACAGTTACTTATAAATTAGTTTGGTCTTATTTTAAGTGTATTCAAGATATTTGCACTAGAAACTAGACCAGAAATACTTGGTAAGATTTTATTTTTTTTGCAATGTATCAGTAAAGGGCTATCCCATCTAATTTGATCATGTTGTTTAAAGATGTTGGGCTTTTTTTCTCCAGTCTGAGCCGTCTAGACCCTCAACAATCCACTGTTGGGAAGCACTGTTTCTCAACTCTACAGGGCATCAATTCTAAAATTCGATCTTTATTTCAAGAAAATTTGTTTTATCCTCATCTTCTGTATCCTTTTGGAACACCTTTGCACTCAATCATTACTGGGTAAAAATAGGGTCTCCTCCACACATTCTGTCTCACCAATAAAGTCAAAGAAGTTTTAAATAATTCATAGATTTTATCCAACCAAACCCTTCCTTCAGACTATAAAGCGGACATGGCTATCTCCTGTTCTTTCTGTAAGCTTTTTCCAGACTTGTATTCATCTTTTTTGGATATGTACCTGATCACAGAACCTTTGGAAAGACATTGCTGCTCTTATGTCTGCTAATCTCAAACATCAATGCATGACATGACAACAAAATTACAGTGACTGGTTGGAAAAACAAGGTGATGTAACCTTTCGGTCTGCCTCTGTTCACCCCAGTTTTCTTGTTAGTCATATAGTTATTGACACATTTATGCCATCAGTTAAGATAGTTCCTGACATATGAGGCATATGTGTGAGTGTGTGTGAGAGTGAAGTTATTTATACTTCCAGCCAACAATATCAGACTGTTGCTTCTGTGTATGACCTTGCAGTGGAAAACCGAGTGTTTCACAAGCTGACTCTGTGATTCTGTCTCTTACACCTACACTTTACTACAAATAGTATTTGCACCTATTACAACTCGCTCCTTGAAAGAACATTTTTTTCCCTAATGCTTTATTTTTTCTGTTCTTCTTTCCACTGTTCTTAGAAAATGTGCAAAGTTTTTATCCAGATTGATGTGATATTTCAATGAAGCCTCTGATTGAGGCTGGGTTGGACCTATTTGGGTTTGTGACAGAGTATGGATCATAAATCACAGAGCGCAGGAATACAGTGAGAAAGCTCTGATCTCAGGGGAGACATTTTGGGTGGTGGTTTGATTATTGGCTTCACATTGATGCATTTTAACTCTTAAAGTACTCGTGTGTTCTTTGATCACCTGGAGCTGATCATTGGCTGTTATCTTGTAACTTTTCCACAGTTCATTGTGGTGTCTCATTTTCTTACTGAGGTGCCTGGAACGCTGCTGTGGCAAGGCTCAGGAGACTCAGGTACTATTAATGTTTTCATCATATTGCAACAAGAAGAAAGACAAAGAGCAGATTTAATTGCATTGATGTATTTAACCTTTTACACTTTAGTTGAATACATGCCTCTTACAAAACAACATAGATACAGTTTGTCAAAAAAACCCAGAAAATCATGTGAGATGGCACTGATGTCATAACTGCACCTGCAGCTTTAGCGGTTTGGGGACTTTTTGGGCAACTTTCATAGCTTGAGCCTCTTTGGACACCGAGTTGCCAAGGCAACCACAGATCATCAGGTGATATTGAAAGATATTTGTCGGGGATGAAGGATGGAGGCACTCACTACAACAAAGAGCTATACATAACTTCTGGAATTTATACATCCCTACCAAGAATGATACAAGGATCGAGAATCAGAGCCATAATTATACAGTAAAGGCAATATTAAGAATGATTGATACTGTCTTAAGCTACAATTATGATTTCATTTTTTTTCTTTAAAAAAGAAATATTTAGTGTTATTTTTTTTAATGCCTGGTTCTTTCTGTTCATCTCACTAAACAGGGAAGTTAAATATTTACACTGATTATTTTACAGCCCACCTAATATATAATGTTCCTTTACTGCTGACTAGTTTGAGAAGTCTGAGAGGAATGATCCCCGAGAACACGGAGAGGATGGAGAAGAGAGATGACAGGTTAACTCCAGTGGACAAGGATTCCTGAATGCCTTAATGCTGCATCTCAAGAGCACAAGAGCAAAAAGTCCTGGATTTTGTCCAACCTCACCACAAGAGTATGGAACTGTGCAGTGCACTTTCGGTTTGGCTTCCTACATCAGCAGTAGCTGTCCCAGGACCATCCTGAACTGCTGCGTGCAGCCGGCCAGCTCCTTCACCCTTTCTGTCATCTCTCTGGCTGCTCCAGGACAGGGATACTGCAGCGCTGCTGTTTTCGTACTGATTACGATGTCTTTGAGTTGTGCACACAGGGTGTTGCTGCTCTGGGCCACTCGGGCCCTCACCTCTGGACACTTCGCCTGCCGTGATAACGTGTCTCCGATGAACACCAGCTTGTGCGCACTGAGGATGACAAACTTGCTGTGTGCCACAAAGATCTTTGGTGGCTGGTTGGAGTTGATGGCGGTGAAGAAGGCATCGATGGCATTGGTAACCGTGGTGATGTTCTGCTCACATTGTTCCTGGTAGAAGAGGAGGAGCTGGCGGTCGCTGTGACACAGTTTGGAGGATGAAGGCTCTCCGGGGCCGTTCTTCGATAGCTGATTGGCCAGAGGATGGTGTGGAGAAGGGACCCAGCCCGTCATGTCATTGTTTATTGGCCGGCTGACTTCCTGTTCAAGCCGCTCAAATTGTTTAATCTTTTAAAAAGAGAAGAGGAACAACATTTGAGACAAGGATCACAAATGATTATAGACTGTCAGCCATAAACACAGAAACAGTTAGGAATCAAGTAAATCACTGAGCTGTTCAAAGACTTTATCAAGTTCTTTCTCCTCAGATTCTATATATTCTCTATATCTAAAATACCAGACAGAACAGAACTGAACTGAACTGAACAGAACAGGGGACTCTGGGGCCAACACGTTTTCCTATTTTTCCACTGTTGGTAAAAAAAAAAAAACAGAAACAAAACAGAATTTGACTGGAAATGGATTGACTGAATGTACAGGAAAAATACACAAAAGTATTCACGCCCCTTGAACATTTTTGTGCTTTTTCATTTTACAGTCACACCAGTGATTTACTGTTGATTTGCTATATGATAGACCAACACAAAGTAGTGCATAATGATGAAGGAAGGAATACATGGTTCAATTATTTCTGGGTTTTTTACAAAACAAAATCTGTGTGGAGCATCCATTTCTCCAAAAGCCTCCAGATGCTACTACCCACTTGGTAAAAAGGGTCCCTAAATAAAAGCAGATGTTCTGTGAAGTTCCTTAGAGGTTTATTAAAGAGCATTAACAAAAAGCATCATGAAGAACAATAACAATTATGCAATACTTTGTGTTGGTCTACCATGTGACAAAATGTAAAACAGTCAGGATTTTTTTAGGCAGGATTAACTGATCAACAGCTCTTTTTTCCAGACTTGTAGTAATTTGTTTATGGTGCCTTCTGGGATTTATCTGTTAAACAGCGGAACAAATCCAGTAGAACCCAAACACAAACCTGCTGCTGTTCCAGTTGCGTCTTGTTGTGTCTGATAATGTTTCCTTTCTCCAGGAGCTGTCTTTGGTTTTTCTCAAACTCTTCCTTTCCCTTACAGAGCAAAACAAAGATGTTACATTACAGCTTCTGTCTTCTCCAGAACTGCAATTTTCTTAATATCTTTCTACCTAAATAACTTATTTCTAATTATTTCTAATTATCTATAACTTATTTATATCTATTGTCGTGAGTGCATGAAACCACTGACTCTAACAGTGGTTTTATGTGACTGTCAACACACCCTCTGTGTTCTCTTGGTCTCTGTATGTGTGTTAATATATCAAAAATCTGTAATCAATATATTATTATAGAAGCAATTATGCAATAACTAGCTTTTCCATTTTAAATAAAACTGTATGATGATGGACATTTTTGTTTTAAATTCTAGTATTACAACCATGATCCCATGAGACTGTGGTATTTTTATTATACATTTCTAATTTGGAATAAATCAAAATGAGGCCAAAATATACACGGTGTTTTGTTTACACTAATAAGATAAAACATTACTAATGATTGCAGAACAAGGATGTGTAACATGTCAAGGACTTCAACAAATTCATGAATAAGATTCACAACACAGAGAGCTTCTGCTGCATTTGCACTTCCTTTCCAAAATTCAAATGGACCAAAAAAAAAAAAAAGAAAAATCCAATTTCCCAGCTTTTTTTTTTCCTGTTTTACATCAGCCTATCGAACCTACTTCCAAGAGAATAATCTCCCTCTTTTTGGACCATGCCTAATGTTTTCCTTTTAAATTCGAATGAAAATGTTTGGGGATGAACAGCAAGGGAGGTTTTCAGACTGTACTCTCCCATCACACTTCACAACATGAAGTACAGACTGTTTTGAGGTGTAACGGTGAAGGATCAGCTTCACCTCCACCCAGTTCCTTAACTGTGGTAAGCTCTTTTACTCACATTATGGCAGTTTGTTCATCAGCGTGTGAATGTGTGAGAGAATGAGTGAATGACTAAATATAGTGTGAAGTGCTTTGGGGACCTCTGGACTTGATAAATTGCTATACAAGTACAGGCCATTTACCATTTGTTGATGTGCAAAATCTCTCTCTCTCTCTCTCTATATATATATATATATATATATATATATATATATATATATATATTTACAAGAAAGCCTATGACTCAATGCCACACACTTGGATCATTGAATGCTTAGAGATGTACAACATCAACAGGACTCTAAGAGCCTTCATTGCAGCCTCGATGGGGATGTGGAAAACCACCCTTGAAGCCAACTACAAGCCAATTGCACAAGTGTCCATCAAATGTGGCATATACCAAGGAGACGCTCTGTCCCCACTGCTGTTCTGCATAGGTCTGAACCCCCTCAGCCAAGTCATCAACAAGACTGGCTACGGATACCGACTCAAGAACGGAGCCACCATCAGTCACCTCCTCTACATGGATGACATCAAGCTGTACGCTAAGAGCAAACGAGACATCGACTCACTGATCCACACCACCAGGATCTACAGCACTGACATTGGGATGTCATTCGGACTAGAGAAGTGTGGTCGGATGGTTACACAGAGAGGGAAGGTCATCCACACAGAAGGGGTCTCACTCCCAGAGGGAACAATAGCAGACATTGAGGACAGTTACAAGTACCTGGGAATACCACAAGCAAATGGCAGCCTCGATGAGGTCACAAGGAAAGGAGCCACGGCCAAATACCTCCAACGAGTAAGGCAAGTCCTGAGAAGCCAGCTCAACGGCAAGAACAAGATCCGTGCGATAAACAGCTATGCCTTGCCAGTAATCAGATACCCTGCAGGAATAATAAGCTGGCCAAAGGAAGAGATAAAGACCCTGGATGTTAAAACTCGGAAACTACTAACCATGCATGGAGGGTTCCACCCTAAATCCAGCATCCTGAGACTATACGCGAGCCGTAAGGACGGAGGCAGAGGACTAGTGAGTGTGAGAGCCACTGTCCAGGATGAAACATCCAAGATCCATAAATACATCAAGGTCAAAGCCTCAACCGACGATGTGCTCAGCGAATGTCTCAAACAATGGGGACCAGAGGATGAGGTGCTGGAGGAACCATCATGGGAGGATAAGCCCCTACATGGGATGTACCACCGACAAATAACTGAAGTGGCTGATATCAGGAAATCCTACCAATGGCTGGAAAAAGCTGGACTCAAGGACAGCACAGAGGCACTCATCCTGGCTGCACAGGAACAGGCCCTAAACACCAGAGCAATAGAGGCTCAGATCTACCACACCAGACAAGATCCAAGGTGTAGATTGTGCAAGGAGGCCCCTGAGACAGTCCAACACATAACAGCAGGGTGCAAGATGCTGGCAGGGAAAGAGTACATGGAACGTCATAACCAAGTGGCGGGCATAGTGTACAGAAACATCTGTGCAGGATATGGACTGGAAGCCCCGAGATCTAAGTGGGGCACACCCCCAAAGGTGGTGGAGAATGACCGAGCTAAGATCCTGTGGGACTTCCAGATCCAGACAGACAAAATGGTAATGGCGAACCAACCGGACATCGTGGTGGTGGATAAACAACAGAGGAAAGCCGTTGTGGTGGATGTAGCAATACCAAGCGATTGCAACATCAGGAAAAAGGAACACGAGAAACTGGAGAAATACCAGGGCCTCAGAGAGGAACTGGAGAAGGCCTGGAAGGTGAAGACCACAGTGGTGCCTGTGGTCATCGGGGCCCTTGGGGCAGTCACCCCCAAACTGGAGCAGTGGCTAAAACAGATCCCAGGAACAACGTCAGACATCTCAGTCCAGAAATGCGCAGTTCTCGGCACAGCCAAGATACTACGCAGAACCCTCAAGCTCCCAGGCCTCTGGTAGAGGACCCGAGCTCAGAGGTTGAGAAAGACCACCCGTGGAGGGTGAGAAGGGAATTTTTTTTATTTTTATATATATATATATATATATATAGTTTTACTCACTATCATAAGCTTGTGAGTTGTTTGTAAGAGGCTTCGTCTTGTCTATTTTATATGACAGCTCTTACATTAAAAAGCTAGGATAGCAATTGGTAAGCATGGAGTTCCTCTATATAACAGATGGTGTAATGGATACCAGGTGATGTATTTTTACACAACCTGGTGTAAAACATGGCATTTGTGACACCAGGTGGTGTAATATTATAGCATATTTCCTCTTATTTTGTGAGTCAAAAAACTGCTGTAACGTGAGTAAAATGGCTTGCCATACATCACTATTATGTAACACTTTACACTGATCTGGAAAGAAGGTGTCTCAGGCCCTGCTGGACAGTGTTGTGCAAAAGAGACTTATGCCATAATGGATTTTAGCATCAACTTCTTGCATGGCTGAATATGTACCTGTAAATGGACGTAATCATAATCCTCCATCCAGCCTTCCTCTGTGACCTCGTATGGTCTGTCCACGCCTTCCTCCTCCTCTGCAGCGGAAAATTTTGGTGGAGAGGGGAGGGGCCGTGACTGAATATGCACTTTCTCCCCTCCCTGGTAGGTTCCACTACCTGATCCTGTCATGTGACCACTAATCTCCCCTGGGATTGGAGGAAGGGGCAGCTGCTGCTGCTGCCGGGTTGTCCTTTTGAAGAGCAGAGAGGCGTTACCGTGGAGAAAGGAGGCGAGCTGTTTAGCGTCATCAGGGATGCCTCTTGCTGTCATGATCAGTCGATCTAAGTCATCCCCTCCTGGAGGCGGATTTGACAGTGCTGTGGGAGACCATGAGATGCTGTCTAAGCCTAGACTGTGCCGAATCAAACTCTGGAAGACGTCCTCCATTTTTCCCACCTGCCGGCCCAGCTTGGTCTGCAGTGAGCGGTCTGTGGCCTGCGCAGCATTTGCAACAGCACCCCGAGCAAATTCTAGAAAGTCTCGGACAGTAGCTCGCACCCGATCAGCAGCCTGATGAATAGCTGTAAGGTTTCCCTCCAGGTGAGCGGGGCTCCTCCAGTTGCCTGTGATGAAGGACATCATGAGGGAAACACTGGACTCAACAGCCTGCTGTAGGCGGGAGAGACGCTCCATGGCCTGATCAAGGTCCAGCATGAGCGGTTTTCCTTGGAAGGAGCCAGAGGCAGGAACTGAGGAAGTGTCCCGGACAGGAACCATGTCTAACGAAGAAGAAGAGTGGTTGCTCCGTGTGCTTCCTGTGCTTGAAGCAGAGAGGCGCTTAAAAGACATCGTCAGCTCCTCAGCATTGGACTGGGCATCACGGACAACCTGGAAAACAGTGGATTATATTGTAATGCCTGCTTTGATGGCCCAATGTCTTTAAATTGATCAACAATAATTTATTCATACTCTACAGCAGTAGTTCTCAAACTTTCTCATAACAAATACCACCTTATTAAATACTCAAAGTACCATCGGATGGAAAGTATTTTAAACTAGTAGTGCAATAGAACTTGAACTTTTAAAGGAAGGTCAGAGAAACTCCAAATTCTGAGTAGGGAAAAAAAGAGATTTCTCAGCAACACAAACCTCCAAACTCAATGCAGCTGCCTGCTATATGAAACTTAGAGATGGCTACAGAAAAATCTGTTAATTTGCACTTCTGGTGATTTGGCACTAACTGAATCTTTTACATACACTATACTACTATAAAACCCTCTTTAGCACATACCAGCACTTTTCTCTGATTTAGTTTCATCCATTTCAGTCTGTACTGGGAGTTCTCTAAATTGTCTCCAATGCACTTCTCTTTTAAGTTTCTGATGAAGTATAGAAAAATGTGCTTGATTGGCATTTTTTGTTTCTGGTGGTGGTCAGTTAACCCAGATTGAAATAAGAACCACAATCAGTGGAGATAGGCTTTACTTAAAATCTGAAAATTAAACTTAAAATAAATACAATCATAAGTCAGACTTTAATGGGTGGAAGAACATTTGTTTATCTCCTGCCTGCAAATTAAAGGATGACTTGGTCTTCCTCTTTATAATGGACATGCTGCCATTTATGGGATTTACATGAGTATTACATGTCTCTGTTGATCATATTCTGACCAGATAACGCAGATTCTCATTTTGTTTAGAAAGGCAATATGTTGCAATACTCTGTCTTACTTTGTCTGTTTCATATAAAAAGGTGTTTGTATAAGAAGGGGTTCACTGTAAAAAAATTACAGGGTGTATATGAATTGCAAATATGTTCAAATATGATTGAAGATAACTCTTAAAATAGATTTGGTAAGACATGTCATTTTAGAGACTAGAACTCTTGTAGGATGGTCTGGTTTGGCCTGGACACCGTTGTGACAACCTCACCAGGATTGTCCAAACATCTTCCTCTTTTCCAGTCTGAGACTGTTGGGAAGTGAAGGATTGTACGTAAGGGTATCACAGTAGGGGGGCCTAAATACAAACTCGCACCACACTTTTCAGATTTTTATTAGTAAAAATGTTTTGAAAACCAAGAATCTCTTTCCTTCTAATTTACAATTATGGATTACTTTCTGTTGGTCTATGACACTAAATCTCAATAAAAAACATTGAAGTTTGTGGTTGCAACTTAGCAAAATGTCAAAAAGTTCTCAATGTATAGCAAGGCACTATAAAATACTAACTACACATACCCTCTCCACAAAAGCTACCTCTTTGAGCTAAGCTAAGGTAAGATTATTTCAGGTGCAAGTTAAGAAACTCTGTCACCAGGAATAAAAAATGTTTGAAAAGTAAAAGATCATCAACATGTGTTTGAATAACCAAGACGCTTCTTTATGATGTATGCATGAAGAGGAAATGGATCACACACTACTGGATGTTAGTTCATCCAAACTTGTGAAGCATCCTTACCTGTGGGGGGACATCATAGACATACTGGTCTCCCCTCTCGCCTCCTCTGTCCTCTCGTTCCCGTGGGAAGTCGTACACATCCTGGCTGGGGAGGCCTCCAGCACGCAGGGCGGCTGGGATGTCATAGATCTCCTGCGTGGCCTGGGTGACTGTACCCCTCTCACCCCGATGATGCTTCTCAGTCAGGATGGGTGGCGGAACATCATAAACATCTTCTGGAATTGGCGGCTCGTCATCATCGCTGACACTGTTGTGCTGGTACTGGCCAGGAGCCATGGGAACTTGGTGCTTCAGTTTGGCAAAGTGGGGTGGCACGTCATAGGTCTCCTCTCTGATTAACTGACAGTCAGGAACATCTTTACTCACTGAGGGGGGAAAGTCGTACACCTGAAGAAAGAGATGAACGAAGATACACTCACATTTTCATTCCAAACCCGGTGTTTCATATTTAAAAAAAGGTCAGAGGGCATGTTTACAACTCTGGTAATTTTGACAACTTGATAAATTATTCAACGATCAACAATCCTGATAAAGAACATTGTCAAAATGATGTTCTTGCATCATATCAAAAAACAAAATTGCTCAACAATAGCTAAAAAAATAGAAATGCTTGTTAGATACTAATACTTTTGTTTAGAAATGCAATATGTTGCAATGTTGTGGTTATTTTTTCCAGAGAAGCAGTCAATCAATGATGAATCATACAAGCAGCTTTTGATACGTAATAGTTAGTTACATTCCACAGCACAACAAAATCCAGAGCCTTACAGTTTGATGGGGGTTCTTGTCAGTAATTGCTGGGGTGTCATATATGTCTTGACCACTAGATGGCCCCTTTACCACCATAGGAGGAGTGTCATACACCTAAGAAAAGAGAAAAAGACTAAATTTAAATTTGTTACAGCATAAATGAAACTGAAACTCACAAAACCACACATTCACAAATGTTTATGTGTTTATCACCATGGTAATTATAGTTTCTTATTACTTCAATGATTGTTATTAATATCATTAAGCCCATTTCAGACTATTCTCTATTTGAGCTCTAATCATGAAACTGTTGCATCATGGGGAAGGAAACAAACAGAAATGATTCAGTGTAAATATGTTTGTTGCAGTGACTTATGCAGAAAACTCGATATCTTTCCTCTGGTAGAGGTATATGCTCCACACACAGCTGGTATAGGGCTTGGATCATAGGAGGAGGGCACAGATCACAGCTGAGTTCAGTGCTCCAGCTGTTGTTTGGTTGGGGTGGAGGGTGCAGGATGAACACTGTATGTAGAATCAGAACTCCTTTATTAGTCCCCCAGGGGGGGAAATTTATATTTCAGTACAGCCCATCCAAGAAAAACAAAACAGATAACATTAGACATAAGACATGGGTGGACAGGAGTCTGAGGCCTGGAGCTGTCACTGAGAGGTGCAGCCCTTTCATTAGATGAGAAAAAAGACCACATTAGTTAGGTGGAAGAAAAAAAAAATCATATTTCACACTATCCTTAACAGGATACAGTCTGAGACTGCAAAAAACCTTAGCACAAAAAAACAACATACAGACAACAGACAATATAGCCAAGCGTGCAACTTCTCCAAGATTTATTCTATTTCACTTCTGAGTCCAGGAACCGCAATCAGCCTGCGTTCCTGTGCAAGGATCGCATCCAGTTTCCAATTCTGCTCACGTAGCATCTCAGTCCGAGTGTTGATATGTACATGCATCTGTCTATAAATATATGCAGCCTCTAGGGATGTTATACTGAGATACATCTTCATCAACCTTCCTGAAATACTTTGACTGGTATTTCTGATGGGAACCAAAGCCCAGTGCTAATTGAAGGTTAGTGGCTAGTGTTATAGGTAAGGCATGAATTGAGTTTAGGCTGGTATTGTGCTTTGGGTCAGTTTTTCCAAAGCCCGTTGGCTTCAACAATGAAACAATGGTCTTTTAAAAAACATAAATTGATACATTCATTTTGTACCCAAAAGATCGTATTTCTGATTCCCATTTGGGGAGGTTGAGTTGTGAATTAGGACAGAATATGACCCCTGTATAAACTAAAATAACTCTGGAGTCAGCTGGCAAAGTGTGGACGAAACATTCCCACGGGTCATTAGCACATTTATTCTGTGTTTGAGGAATTCCACCTTAAACCAACTTATAACACCATCAAATATGTGATGTAGGAAATATAAGCCCTGAATGCAGACTTCAGGCAAAACTCTACAGTTTCTTACAGAGACTTTATTTGCTAATACAAACATCCAAACGGTCTGATTCTGTTGGAATCAGACCGTTTGTTGGAGTTCTGTTCAGTTAAACACTCCTATGCTTATCTAAAAACGCATGTAGGCTTTACACAGAGAAAATAAAAATAAACTGAGCAACTCCATATGACACTGGTTGTGCAAAACAATTAATTTATGTCTCCTCATGTCACTTTTTTGTAGTGACCCAAGTCTAGTTTAGAAAAAAAAAAATCTCTCCACCTTGCTGGGTCTGACCACAGGGCCTGGTCAACATCACAGACAACGGTATCATTAGCAAGGCAACGTGGGAAGAATCTTCTGGAGTGATGAATCCATCCCTAAATTGGTGCCACATCAGTTTGGTCACTGGCTTCTTCTATAGCCTGGATGAGCTGCACCTGGCCATGATAGGAAGAACTCCTCAATGGGCTTTAGGAAGGGGGAAAATGGTAGAAGGTGTAGATCTGTTAAATGCAAATGTTACTGAAACAGTTATGGATCTCATCATAACGATGAAAAGATACATTGTTTCAGACAGCAATGTATCTCATCTGGTCCCTTTAATTTGGTTTGTTGTAAGGACCTAAGTTGGCATGACGACAGAGGACCCCATTCTGTTATATGGCTGCATAAAGGGTAATGTTACCCCCACGTTGCCCTGGCACATTGACAATAGCCCTGTAACCAGTGATATATGTTGCTCTTCTTCTCACTATACTCAGGTTAAATCCAGCCTCATCGAGGTCTATACATTTTTGTTGAAGACAGGCGACCTTTTGCCTTTTTACAGTGTTTGTTAACCCAATTGGTGTGTCCCTCATTCTTCAAATTCAAATTCAAAAATACTCTATTTATCCCAAAGGGAAATTAAATGTTGATGTAACTCATTTAGTCAAGAAGTTATTATAGATGCTGATGGCTGTGGGCAGGAAAGATCTCCTGTAGCGGTCCGTTTTACAACCAATCTGAAGAAGCCTCTGACTGAAGAGACTCTGTTTTCCAATGACAGTCTCATGAAGAGGATGTCCAGGGTTGTCCATAATTTTCTTGATTTTATGTAAAATCCTTCTTTGCATCATCAACTCCAGAGGTTCCACAATCATCCCCAGAACAGACCCAGAACCAGCCTTCTTTGTCAGGTTGCTGAGCCTTTTTAGGTCCCTGGCTCTGCTGCTGCTGCCCCTGTGTGTGCACACCTGGTGACTGTGTTCAGTCATTTGGGCCATAGGTGTGTTCATTTGAAAGTCTTCGATTGATTTCAGTGTCAAAGGTATATAAGTGTGTTTAGTGTTTAGTAAAAAGTGTGAAGTTTTAATGTGCTTATAGTTGTGCAAATCTGGGCTGGTATGTTGCTCCTTGACTATTAGGTTTTGCTAACTGGAATCAGAATCACAATATACTTTATTGATCTCCTAAGGGGAAATTGCTTATTTGTTGACAAGTTACTCCTATCCAAAGTGTTGAATATTAGCAAATACAAATATAACAATAAGTAACATAAAATTGATAACATAAATGTGAAATTATAAGTAATTTAACTATGACCTACATATAATAATAATAATAATAATAATAATAATAATAATAATAATAGTGGGACAGTTTTAAATTTAGTGTGTCAGCAATTGTAAAAAACTGTATTAATAATTACTAAAAATGATTGGAATCACTCAAAATTGCTTTCAATAAGTCAAAGCTTTACAAAAACTGAAGTTAGGAAAGTGACTATAGAACCTTGACTGGTGGACCTCTAATGAAAGAATCAGGGCTTCTACGACAGTGAACATTAGGCAGTTCACTTTTTCAGCTATTATAACGTCAGCCTATTGAGGCAAACCATTTCCACTGCAACCGCACATCCACACTGACCTGGGTGCTGTACTGCTGGCGGGTGGGTGGTACATCATAAATGTCCTGCTGGGCCGGTGGCTGATGTCTGGGTGGGACGTCATACTCATCCTTGTCGGCTTTCACTGTGTCGTACACATAAAGCTGTCCGACTCGAGTGGGAACAACCACCTGCACACAGCAGAACAAGGACATAATACCCAGCTTAGACTTCAAATAAGAAGAAGAATAGTGTTTAGAATCGCTCAACCTGCAACAGTCCGAGTGACGGAAGGACAGAACAACAGGAATGAAAAGATCAAACTCCAAACCTTGAGCCTCACGACCTGTCAGCAGCATGCATTTATGTCACTATGACAACCTGCAAAGGTCACTGTTAAAAGCCAAGTCAGAGTGGTAGTTCATGAGAGAAAAAATGTTGCACATCTTTTACTAAGAAGCGGGAATTTATTGTCTTCACACTGAAGGAAAAGAGACTAAAAGTTGTTCTGTCTCATCACAACACAGGGCGGACAGAACAAAAAACAGCCAATAACAACAGAGCAGGGGTCCAGCCATAGTTGCCGCGGGAACCAGGCTGCTCTATTGTGTTCCTGTTATATGGTTTGAGTACAGAGTCAACCTGTCAGCCTGGGAAATCCCAGTGCAGGACCAGATGGAACCTTAACATCTTCTTCCGCTTCAAAGCAGGCAGTTACATTTATTCAGGGAAATCTCAGTGTATGACTTTATGAGTTTATATAATCTGTTTAGTCATTTAGAATGTACTAATTTATTGGTTTAGACTAACTTTTGTTCAAAATGATGTTGCAGTCTTCTGTATTTTGTCTTATCGATAGAAGTCGACATTAGTGGGTTTAAATTAGTTTGTCAGTTAGTCTAGACTGGAAGTACAGACTGACTAAAATGCATTTTTTTCTATTCTCCATACCAAATAGGGCTGAAATGATTAATCAGATTATTTCTGATAAATTGAATATTGAAATAACTGTCAACTAATTCAAAATCAATGAATTGTTAACTGGAGCATACAGACTCAAACAAAGGCTATTCGCTGAAAGAACAACATACTCAGAGCAGTAATTAAGCCAAAATTGTTTAAAAAAATATATACATTTTGCATTTAAGATAACCTTTGCTACAAATAATCAAGCATTCACTGTCATTGCAAGCATGCTGTTATTGCATTTTAGGCAATAAAATGGTTATTTTCTTATTTAAAAAACAAATTGAAATATTTGTTTATTTGCATCTTTTAACGTATATCTAATATTGCCTAAAAAAGGCTGAAATGGTTAAATGACATATCTGCATAATGTGCCAAATGTTTTTACCCGGTTAATCGTCAGAATAATCAATAGATTAATCAATTACTAAAATAATCTCTAGCTGCAGCAATAATACTAATAACAATATTTAAACGACAGCACAGCAAATATTCATACAAATATATTTGTATTTTATTTGGCTGTGAGGTTTTTTAAGCATCTGTCTAAGTCTGTGACGAGAGACCAGCATGCTGACGGCTTCAGGTATGAAACATCCATGTGTCAGCAGGCTGAAACGAGCTGGCGGATGCAGCAGCTTTTTTAACTTCAGATGACTTAAGATACACTATAGTTACAGATCCAGCTCTGAAAGAGAGCGGGATTCCCTGGTGCTGATGGTATTGTCCACTGAGCTCCTTAGTACAAAACCTGCTGTTGGTTGGAACTCATTGCTCACTAACCTACAGCTGCCTGAAGGCTCACTGTCAATCTAGCAGGACACAGAAACCCCAACTTCTGGCGTCTTCACTTTTTAACCATAAGCCTGGTTTTAAAAAGATCATCCAATAGGCAATATTTTAAAAACAGGAAATATTAGCCCAGTGTTTTAGCTAGTTGGTATGTTGGTGAAGTAAGAATTTGTCTAACTTTCTGACTTCAGTGAGCCCGAGCAATGAGCCACGGTTTATTCTCTGTCAGAATGATGGCACATCGGAAAATATAGGTTAAAAAAATTAAAGGATCTGTACATTTGTCTGTATGTCTTCCTAAGTTGAATAGATGAAAAATAGATGTTTACAATTTTTATTTTTATTTGCTTGACACTCAGCACAATCTGTTTTGAGCTTTCATTGACATTTTAGGACATTTTCATATATTGACCATTATAGATGTGTTGACAAAATAAAATACTCCATTTGACAAGCTGTCTGCCGCAGGTCGTCTCTACCAGTGCATTTCCCTTTGTCTCTAAGCTCCCCTGATTCAGCCTACTTTCACCAGTCCTTATTGCTGTAAAGTAAAATATATAAACCATAACCAATTTTCTTGTGAACTTTTTCTCAAAGTTTTAAAAAGAGGAAACAGCTAAACTAGTAGTAGGATGCCATTAAGGAAATGTATCAAATTATTTAAAACTTAGAGCTATTAGTAATTAATTGCAATTAATTGTACTTTTAGCAAATGCCAATATTTGACACAACAAGCTAAGTTTTTCATTAAATTTCATTAAGCTGTGTTCTCAGGAAATGTCCTACCAGGTAAACCCAAGAGGGGGCGCACTATGTAGCTCACCAGTCTTTTTGTGCTGCATTCACTTGCACTTGGACATCTGTTTTTTTCTGTTTTAATCACTAGTTTAGACAGGATATGCTGTTTATATTCCATAGTGTCAATATATGTATTAATTTTTTTAAGAGATATTTTTTCAACAATTAATGAGTCAAAATGAATGTTTTGATGTCCCAGCCCTGATCTAAACAGCAGAGAGTTGCTTCCTTACTGTCTCATACACTAACAACTCTGCTGTTTGTCACTGTCAAAAGGCTTTCAACACAATTGGCAGGAGTTGGCCTCGACGCAGATGTCTCTCTCTCTCTCTCTGTCACACACACACACACACACACACACACACACACACACACACACACACACACTTTCAGCATTTGTGCATAAATGTGTGTGTTTTCTCTGGGGTAGATAGACACACGCTCAGTAACAATGGTTTCAGATCAGATAGAAAAGGCTTATGTGTGTGTGTGTGTGTGTGTGTGTGTGTGTGTGTGTGTGTGTGTGTGTGAGTGAGTAAGTAAGAGAGAGAGAGACTTTTAATCCTTTTAGGGGCCTGAGCCATGGATCAATGGTGACCACTAGTGAAACATTTTTCTCATACATTTAAATGTTCTTCTCAGCTCTGACCTTTGATTATACACCTCACCTATCTTTGTCTGTATGTGTTGTTGACCTTTAACCTTTACAGATTTTGGTTATATAGTATGGCCATCCCATTTCTGAATTGAAAATCTTATTTCACAGCTCATATCTTCTTAGCTGTAAGCCATAATCATTACAATGAACAAAGTAGATGAGAATATGCATTCCAGTGAGCTTCAGCTGTATTAGCTGTCCCTGCACACATGCCTACAATACTGCAACTTCAATATTATCACCACTTATTCATGAATTTGGTTGAACAGCTTCAGCCTTGAAATAAACGAATAAGAATTTCTGATGCGCTGAACACACAGAGCTCTGTCAGATTGTCCAGAACAGCTGCACTTCTTATGTCTCTCACCGTATACTTTGAGATTTGCTGACCTAAATAACCAGCAAAAAGAAAGCCAGTGTCATGATCTCTGAATGAATCGGTGCTCTCATAAAAGCGCCAGCTACTCTGACCTATAAACAATAAATGCATTCACACAGAAAGATTCAGTGATGGAGAAATCGTCCACATGAAAATCCTGCGTTCACAATACAACAAGCTGTGAGTGGCACGAGCTGGGATGTTTCCTTTTGTTCTGTGTTCTTGATGACGTCAGGCAGGAGTCTTTGTTCAACAGATGACCTTCGCTCTGAGCAATGCCCCCCCCCCCCCCCAACAGAACAGTTCAGGCTTCCCCATTCTTTACTGGCTTTCTCTCTCTCTCTCTCTTGTTCAACAGAGTGAAGCATGGACAACATAAGACCAGGGTGTGGGCCCTGGTCTATGTACTAAAAGAAGAATTAAACCCAAAAATGTAATCCTTATAATAAGCAGGATACCAGCAACGGATCCATGGCTTCCAGCTACAGCAGAGAGCTCAACTTTCAAACAGAATGAATGGACTTTTACAGAACAGATGTTATGTTCAAAGAAGAAAGGGGGTAAAAATAGAGAGGAGATAATTACAGTTAGATGGTTGGTGGGTTTTGTGAATTAGTGGGCGTGCTAAACTCATGATACGCACGGCTGTCCCTGTAGTCTTTACTTTGCTTCTGCCTGCTTTAATAAGGACAAATCCAAAACAGAGTCAGCAGGGAGGAGAGACTTTAAGAGTGACCCTTATACAGTCATGCTGACTGGACTGGTTCAAGAACTGACCCTACTACCTACGTTCATGTTTCAGGGTGTTGGTAAGCTCTAAATCCCATGTACTCACATGTTTGGGGTCAAATCTCACATTGAACGAGAATACCATGATGGAAAACCAACTTTGTGCTGACAGTAGGGAACAAATACCTGCTGACTAAAAGCTGAAAAATCTATCAACAAGAACATTTAGATGGCAACAGAGCCTTCGAGCCAAACATGATCATTTCTAGCCCGAGTGACTGGGAGCCCATGGCTGGTGGACCTCAACTCTTGTCCGTCTACTGCTGGGATCGCGCCCTCACAGAAAAAACACAAATAACTTTTTTAAATATAAAAATGCAAATAAATTCTGGTAATGAGGGGATACCAAAGCTTCCACTGCTCAAGAATCCGATACACAGGAGATGCTTCAAAGCAAGGTCAGAAGCTATGGGAACTGATACAGTAAGTCTCTCCAGTTCAAAACCTGAAATACGTAGACTGATCAAATCTAAACTGGAGAGTTCGATAATAAATTGAGAATCAACGCAACATAATTTGAGATTTATGAAGCCTTTATTCTCTTTCATTTTTTAACAAAGAGGATTTTTAGTGGTTTATTGGCTAATTTTTTTCCAGACAGTATCACTGTCCTGCATCTTTTAGGTGTCTCCCTGCTGCCAGACCTCTGACCTGAATGAATAGGTGATTAACAGGCCTCAACAGCACTTGATGGCTGCTGAGCAGGTAGTGATGTGCAGGACCAGAATAGAGCTCACATTATTGAGAACTTTGAACTGAACAATGCTGTTTTTTAGTTGGGGGACATCATAGTAACCTGGCGCTATGTTTAAGGGTGAATAAAAGATTTACACAGTTTTTTAGGGGAAATGTTGAAAACTTCAGAGAGAAAAAGCCATGGGATTTTCCCTAAACCCAAGCACTCAGTGTCTCCTTCAGCCTTTCTGTGCTTCTGGTTTTACCATGCCATATTTGTCTTTGCGTTAGACTTACTGATAATAACTAAAGGTTCAAACTTGAGCCCATAAAAATTATCAGAGGACACTGAGGGGTCTTCTGATGCCTGAATTTTTATTTGTTTATAGACAAGAATCACGCAGAGAATGTGTAGCATTGAACTCCTCTCTCTGACGATCCTGCATGTAAGTAACTGAAAGAACAGCAGAGATGTGTTGAATTTTTCCACTAATGTGCTTAAATATAATCAGCATTTTATCTAAAGGAACGTTGTGTTGTGTTAACTCCATTATGACCAATAATATATACTAATATAATAATAATAACATATAATAATATATACTGGGAAACTGTGCAACAATAGTTTAAAAGGTAAAAAAAAAGGAAGGGGAAAAAGGCTCTTGGTAAATCCCATCTGTGTTGACTTGATGGTAAAAAGATGGTCACAAGTGGCCACAATTACCAACATAGTCTAAATCAAGGCTCCTCAAATCCAGGCCTCGAGGGCCGGTGTCCTGGAGCTTTGAGATGTGTCCCTGGTCCAACACACCAGAATCAAATGGTTGAATCACCTCCTCAGTGCAGTCAAGTTCTCCAGAGTTCTGCAAATGACCTGATTATTTGACTCAGGTGTGTTGAAGCAGAGACACATCTAAAAGCTGCAGGACACCAGCATGGATTTTAGGATCCCTGGTTTAAATGATGCAGATTTCTGTCAAAAAGGTAGATGCAACTATTAAAATATGTAGATGAGAGCAGTTGTTTTGGTAATTCAGCCAATAAGGGGATAACAATCTGTGTCAATCTGTCTCCATTAACCCACCTGACCTTTGATGGTGGGTATAAAGGATAAGTTATGTTTGTTTTACACAGAAAATCTACTTGCAAAGGGACGCACCTGTGCTCTAACACACTTGTCCACCTTGCTAGTACCTGGTTGGACTCCCTCTTGCCCTCAGAACTGCCTTTATTCTTCATGACAAGGTGTCAGAAACATCATTCAAGACACCTTGGTTCATATTGACCTGATAGCTTCATACAGTTGCTGTGGACTTGTTGGCTGGTCATCTATGATGTAAATCTCCCATTCTGCCACATCCCAAACTTGCTCCACTGGATTGAGATCTGGTGACTGTAGAGGCCACAATGAACTCATTGTCAGGTTCCAGAGGCCGGTTTGAGCTGATTTGAGTTTTGTGAGTTAGTGCAGCCACCATATGATAGGTACACCATGGTCATAAAGGGATGGACACGTTCAGCAACAACACTCAGATTGACTGTTATTTTTAATTTGTCCCTTAGTACCAATAAAAACTTTTTAGCCTTCTGGTACTAAGGGACTCAAAGTATGCCAAGAAAGTGTCCCCCATTCCATTACACCTCCACCACCAGCCGGAATTACTGCTACAAGGCAGGATGAGTCAATGTTTGGGCTAAATCTGAATGTTGCTGATCAGATCAAGTCTCATCAGACCAGACAACATTTTTACAATGTATTACTGTTCAGTTTTGTTGAGTCTGTATGAATTGTAGCCTCAGGTTGCTATTCTGGCAGGAGTGGCACAAGGTGGGGTCTTCTGCTGCTGTTGCCCATCTGCTTCAAGGTTCCACATGTTATGTGTTTAGAGATGGTATTCAGCATACCTTCAGTGATTATTTTAGCAACTGCTGCCTTTCTATGACTTCGAACCAGCTTGCCCATTCTCCTCTGACAACATCGAAGCAATTTTGTCATCACAGTTTCTGCTCACTGGAAACATTCTCTTTTTCGGACCCCTCTCTGTAAACCCGAGGGATGGTTGGGTGTGAAAATCTCAGTAGATCAGCAGTTTCTGAGCTGTTTTCTGTATTACTGCCACCTTGTCAAAAGTTTGATAATCAAGTCAGGTTTATTTGTATAGCACTGCAACAAGACAGTTCAAAGTGCTTTACACAATAAAACATAATACAGTAACCCATTACGAAATAAGCAATAAACATTACATTTTGTCATATCCCATCATCAAAATCATCAAGCAAATTTACATCAAATATACTGCTCAATGTTCTAGTTGTTATTAATCAAAGGCAGCTCTAAACAGGTGGGTTTTAGCCTTGATTTAAAGGCAATATTTCAGCTGTTGTGCAGTTTTCTGGAAGTTTGTTCCAGATTAATGGAGCATAGAAGCTGAATCTTTCCAGACCTGAGTGGTCTGGAAGGTTGATACAATGACAACAGGTCTTTAATCTATTACAGTGCTAAGTCATTCAGTGATTTATAAACTTAAAAAAGCATTTTAAAGTTTCTTCTCTGAGCTACGGTGAGCCAGAGGAAGGACTTTAGAACCAGGTTGATGTGCTCTGTTTTCCTGGTCTTAGTGAGAACACGAGCAGTAACGTTCTGGATCAGCTGCAGCTGTCTGCCTTTTAAGGCAGACTTGTAAAGACACTGTTGCAGTAATCAGTGCGACTTAAGATAAGCGCATGGATGGGTTTCTCTAGATCTTGTTGGGACATTAATCCTTTAATTCTGGAAATGTTCTTTGGGTGGTGCAGTGGTTAGAGCAGGCACCCTGTATCCAGAGATCTGCAGTGTCGAGGCTGCAGAGCTCGACACTGCTGTCCCAACTTCGACTCCTGTCTTCGCTACCTTTTCAGCATATGTCTTTCCCCTCGTCTCACTGCCCTCTTCCTGTCGGCTTGCTTTCAAGTAAAGGTCACTTGTGCCGAAAAATTCTTTAAAGAATAAAAAATCCTAGAAACATTCTTCAGATGACAGAAGGTCGACTTTGTAATTGTCTTTATGTGTCTCTGAAGGTTCAGGTCTGAGTCCATCAGTACACCTAGACCTGATCACTAGTTCCTAGCTATAATATCTGAAGCTGCAAGCTGAGTCTAGATCGTTCCTCTTTAGGTCCAAAGATAACTTTGGTTTTGTTTCTGTTCAGCTGGAGAAAGTTATGACATATCCACGCACTGATTTGTTCCAAGCATCTGTTCAGTGCTTGGTTGGGTAAGGAGTCACCTAGTTACATTGTAATGTAGAGCTATTATGGTAACTAATCTTATTACTTGGTATAACCTGAACTAGTGGGAGAATGTAGATATTAAATAAGAGGGGTCCCAGGATTGAACCTTGGGGTACTCCACATGTGACTTTTGTCCACTCCGATGAGTAGTTGCCTATTGACACAAAGAAATCCCTGTTCTTTAGGTAGGATTCGAACCAACAGAGTACTGTACCAGAGAGTCCGACACAGCTCTCCAGTCGCTTCAATAACATATCCTGGTCAACAGTGTCAAATGCTGTGCTGAGGTCCAACAGAACCAGCACTGTGGTTCTTCCACAGTCTGGATTTGTGTGGATATCATTGAACACTTTGACGAGGGCAGTCTCAGTGCTGTGGTGAGCACGGAAACCAGACTGAAAGACATCAAAGCGGTTTGTCATTGTTAAAAAGCTGTTTAACTGTTCAAACACAGCTTTTTCAATAATTTTGCTGATGACTGGAAGGTTAGAGATTGGCCTGTAGTTCTGCAGTAGTGGTTTGTCCAGATTGTTCTTTTTTAACAGTGGTTTGATAACTGCTGTTTTTAAAACCTGGGAGAAAACACCTGATGAGAGGGATGAGTTTATAATTTTAATCAGGTCAGATGCAGTGACAGGCAGAACTTTCTTAAAGAAGGTTGTAGTAGGATGTCAAGACAGAAGAAAGAGGAGCTTAACTGATTTATAACTTAAGTTTTCATGGTTCCATAGGAGTGCATTACAACTAAGCTAAAAAAAACAGTCACCTGACAAAATCATAACACCATTAGAATTAACACCTTTTACTGTCTGTTTGAAGATATGAAAAGCAACGGCCATCTCAAAGGTCGGGTAGCAATACTGTAAAATGATTTCTGCCCGTCACAATTACCATAACTGTCCAAACAATTGTTATCCTGTGTAAAGGTATAACAGGAACTGACAGCATTACTAAAGACATATTGCTCACTTTACATGGATAAAATAGATTTGTGAATATTTCATGTTTGTGTTCACAGACTGCTCAAAATATACACAGGAGAACGTTAATATAAAATCTCACTAATCCAACTCTCAGTGTTGTTAGGAGGACCCTCAAGTCTGAGGCCCAATCTAGAAGTAGTTGTTGTAGGCGAATGTTGTAGAACTATTACATGTAGGAGCTGATGTTGACTGCCATCTGTGTTGGCCTGTGCAGGTGGTAGGGGGCAACAGCTGGAACAGATTACTGTGGGCCTTTTATCTGTCTCCATTCTTCTTGTAAAGTGATGTTTGAATGTGAAGCCTTACTGAAGCCATCAATAGCAGCTGCAGCTCCCTGTGCTTCTTTCTGCTGCGCCTCAGTCGATGTATATTTGCTTGATGATTTTGATGATTTTGCTGTGTAAACTTGACCTGCTGTGGCCTGACTGAAGCAAGCACAGCTGTTTTCAACACTCTTTCATTTCCACTCATCTGTGTGTATTTGTGCGGATCGTTCCAAAGAGACAGAAACAGAATAAGGCACTAATATGTGCCAAGGGTTAACTCCTAAATATTGCTGGCTCCAACAGAAACTGTGAACCTCTCACACAAAATCCTACATAGGTATTTATTTCCCTTCATTCTTGTCCAATTCTGTTTGTGTACTCCCTCTGCTTGGAGTGTGCCAGTAGTAAATTCTATAATCAAACAGATATTAAGGCTTATAGAATAGACACTAATTTCTCTCCAAAAAGATTTGATGTTTCACTTCGCAGCTTCACCCTATTGCCCAAATCCAGTCCATCCTGGCTGGAAGAAGACCCACATGATGACATGACTAGCCATAACAAAACTCTCATTCAAAAGGTGGTGACAAAAACACAGCAGAGAGAGAAGAGAATGACTCAGACAACAAGCAGAAGGCCAAATCATTTTTATGAGATAACTAGGAGATTTGTTTTCATCTAACACAGGGAAAACAATAAACAAATTGCAAAATTTTAATATTCTAATTCAAGTTCTTTAATTTCAATCATATTTTGTTTATGATGTTAGCCTTCCTTTAAAAAATATATTGTTGTAAAGTGGTGCTTTCTAAATAAACTCAACTGAATTGAATAAAAGCTAAAAAAAAAAAAAAAAAAAAAATCAACACATTGTTACTCCAAAAATTTAGATGAAATAATTGATTTCAACAACTGGGCACAGTAAACATGAACACAGTGTAGAAACAGGTGTTTGTATCTACTTTATGTCAGTGAATGACATTTTGTTTGGCCTCGGTCTGATATACAATCAAACTAAATCTCAACCCGTGATTCTTCTAAACGGAGCTGCAGAATCATGGTGGCAAGAAGGCAACAGGCAGGTGCTGATTTCCAAATGTACATGACTGACTGATCATCAGCAAGAGTGAGAACCTCATATATGTTGGACAGGAGCTTGCAGAAATGTGTTAACACAATGCCAGAATGGAAAGGCATCAGCAATGACCTAAGAGAAACAATTGTTGAGGCCCATCACTGTGGCAAAGGTTATATGGTCATATCCAAACAATTTCAATGCATTATTCTATAGCCAGAAAAATTATTTCCAGGTGGAAATAATGAGCTCCTCTCTGGAGCCTCATAAAATCCTTCAGGAAATACCTGCTTCAAGTTAGTGATGCTCAGTACAACGGCGTACTGGGGCTAGACTAGGAGATTTTTTTGGGGGGGTGGATTACGAGAACAAAGTCATAATATTATGACAATTAAATCATTATATTAGTAGAATAGAGACACAACATCACCAAAAGAAAGTCGTAAAATTATTAGAAAAAAATTCATTTTAATGAGAGCTAAGCTCTCATTAAAATGATCAAGATCTGACATGACCAGCTTGTCAAGTCTGTGTGGTTCTTTCTTCAAAACAGACTCAGGTGTTTGCACAGTCGCTTCAGTGTCCTGCTACTGGTAATGATTTCATCCTTCTGGTGTAAAAAAACTAAGTGTCGTGCTTTCCGGTAGTGAAGGACTGAAGCGATAACTGGACATCTGCAGCCACATTTGAGAAGAAGTCATGCTTTAATAGAGTGGGGAATCAACAAAGGAGACACAAGAACCAGCGATGACACGGCTGGGGAATAACAGACGAACTGACAACAAGTGAACAGAAAACACAGACTTAAAATCTATTGGAACCAACTGAAAACAGGTGAGTGCAATCAACAAAACACAAGCAGGTGTGGATCTTGACACTAAGTATTTCTTTATTTCTAAAACTGATACCAAAGTGTAACTTCTCAAGTTGTTCAAAAGTCCTCATTTTAAATTTTTTACTATTTTTTTGTGCAGGAGTTATAAAATTACTACTTCATTCTCATTATAGTGCTATGACTTTTTTGTCATACAACTTTATTCTTGTATTATTATGATTTTTTTCATGTTTTATTTTGACTATTTTCTCATGATATGAGTTTATTCTCATATTATTTCAAATTCATTGTTGTACAGCTTTTTTTCATAATATTATGACTTCATTGTCGTAATAAAAAAAATGTTTTCTCAGCCTGGCCCTAATACTCCGTCGTAGCCAAGATAGCACTACTGAATAAAAAATGTTTACCCTGACTTTTTATCCTTCCAGACTTAGAAAATTTGTGCTCTGCATGTAGGCCTGTGTCTCTGTCCACATCCTGTCTACTGTTAATGACTGACTTAGTTTTTCAGTTCCATTGGGGCAGACTGGAAAAGAAAACGCAAAGTTCTTACAGAACATCAATTAATCATGAAGCACTTTGACGCAGCCAGTGGAACACAGATGAGATCACACTTTAAGAGGCAGCAAGGCGGCAACTGCACCTCAACCAAACATACACCCATCTGTACACCTAAAGTACACACATGTACTGTTTGACACCTGCTGCCACAGAAAAACGCAGTCATCCAACCGAAAAACGGAAGCTGAATAATTAACAAATCTTATTGTTTCACCACACTCACCCACCTACTCACACGCACGCCCACCCACACACAGATAGACAGAGGCACACGCGAGCATTTGTTGATGCTCTGCTCTGTTTTTTAGGCTTCCCAGGTATCTTTATGTTCTGTTTTGTCTTCTATTTCCTATGAAGAGCATTTCAACCAAGTGAGACAATACTTTTACTCCACAATCCTGTGCATCTTTTACAAAACAAATACGCTCTGATGGATTTGTTTTGTTTGGAATTATGCAAAATATTTTTTCCCCTTTTTAAAGTGAACATTTTCAAACATAATTTTTGCATGTCAGTGTGGACTTGGCTAACAGAGATTTTGAGAAAGCTCACTGCTAAAGTCTTTGCTAGAAATCACAACATTGGATGAGCTTCACTGATATTTTTCTACATCTGTCCTGATTGTGTCACCATTAAACTGCAAAGAAGAATAAAAGAAGAAGAAATTTAAATTGATGATCTTGATAGGTTGGTGATATTAATATTTTCCCTCCTACTGGCATGGCATGAGTATTTTTAGTGCTTATGTTGTAAATTTGATGTTAACTAGAGGTTAGTGAATTTTTTGAAGTGTCACATAAGGAGCTGTGTCTGTGGTAGAGAGCTGAACCACTGATTGAACACAAGTCTGCCAAATGACTTTTTTAGAATAAGCTCAAAATCTAGTTTCTCTTTGCTGCTATAAGCAGATGTTGCCACATCTAATGTTATCTGAACCACTCATGTTGTGAAAAGAAAATTGTCTAAGGTGGATTTAGAACATTCACATAAAAAAATTGCATCAGAAACGCTCATATTATAGAAAGACCTTGATAATTTTTAGTTTGGCTAACAAAGCTTATAGGCATGCTTACTCCTCATTACTCAAGGTCTTTGCATATTTAGTTTAATAATGCTAACTGATGTAGCAACAAGTATTATCAACAATCCTTTCTCCAAAACATTAAGCATAAATCTTAATCTCTGACTTCAGTCAACATGTTACATTCAAGTTTAGATTCTGCCAACCTTTTTTGGTTTAATGTTGGGGTGCTAATGCTTCTGTGGGTGCTTAGCTAACATAGCTTACAAACCACTGTCGCTCTTTTCAAATCAAAAACAACAAATGTGGATTAGCATGTCAAATGGGTACATATAGTCATGGTAAAAATGAAGTAGACCCCTTTTAAATTTCACGTTTTCACACGTTTAATTGACAGAGGGTGTATTTTCCCTTTAGCACACGACTGATATTACCCACTGACCTAATGTGGGACAGGTAACATCTGGCTCAGTTCTGAACTGGGTGGAAATTCTCAAGCAAAGGGGAAAAAATGTTTAAAAAATGTTGCAGCTGGATCTTTATTTTCCATGAAGTTCTTGAGAAAAAGTAAAGCCAACTTTTGAATGTCACTTCATGAAAGTCTCAGCAGGTAGTTCTATGTAACATCTGCAGGAGGCTGTCATAAACAGGTAACTAACTAGCTGCTAACTGGGAAAAAAACTTGGAAGACAGACAGAAAGAAGTGAGTCTGATCTGTTTCTATTTCTCTCTCTTTGACACAAACTTGTTTCTTTCTCTCAGGTTTTTTTCTTGTTTTTACTTTTTCAATGTCACATGTGAAATTGGAGGAGGAGGGTTTACATGTGAGGTGTGAGAAGGACCCAAACCCAGGTCTTACAGATAGGAGACAGAATGATGCACTTCTACATAAACTCTACATACATATACCTCCTGCAAAAATGGGCACTGGAGCAAGAACACAGCAGGGACATGCAAAATGCAGTAACAACCTTGCTGGATGAAATACCTTTCCTTTCCTGTGTTAAAGACTACAGCAGAGTTGGTCAGCAGGTTTACCACTGCCAAGTCATGCAGTCAACAAGATTCTCTCAAGCTTTATACAATAATCAAAACTCTATGAATATCTATGATCTTTAGAGAAAAAACACATTCAAAGCTAAAAGAGCCTTACAGAACGCTATGCAATGGCCCAAATACAGTAGCCAAAGAGAAAATAAATGAGCCAATCACATGAACTGTCTTCGTCTGTTATGCTGCTTATCATAATTCAGTTACAATGTATTTCATATTTTTTCTGTTTCATTGTTTGACTTTGTATTAATTCTGCTTTTCAGGTTCAAAAGCACATTGAAATGTTTTTGTAAAGTCCAATTTTTTCAATTCTTTATCCATTATTTTCCTCTTTTCTTACCTTGCTAAGTGGCTTTGTGCTGCTCTCCCAGGATGGAGGTACCTGGTATACATCTTGGCCAGTTGCTGTCACCCCAGCTGAAGCAGTGGCATGACTTAGCCCTTGACCTACAGAGGGGGGTACTTGATAGATATCTTGTGCAGGCAGCTCATATGTTCTATGGCCTAGAGCTGAGGTCTTCTTAGGCGGTCCTGGTTGGGCCTGTGCAGAGGATCCACTTGGACCAGATGGAACCTGATATAGACTTTGGGAGCTCACCTTGGGACCATGGGAAGGGGGCATCATGTAAACAGAGTCTGTGTTTGGCTGTGCAGGATTGGGGCTTGAATACGCCGGGTGCATGGATGTATACTGAACTGAGGGAAGGGGCTTATTAGAATACACTGGCACAGTTGATGTAGAGATGGGAGGTGTTGGTTTGGCATAGGCGCACTGAGTGAGGAGGGGTCGCTGCACCTGGGAGGTTGGACAGGAAACAGCTGGATCTGGTGTGGTAGGTGTGACCTGCTGTTGCTGCTTACTGTCGTACATGCCAACCAGAATCTTGAGGCGATTCCCTGGGACGATGCCTTGGCGGCCATGGAGAGAGCAGAGCCACCATCCGTCCAACCCCTGCGTGTCCCGCTCCAACACTGTCATGATGTCTCCCTTGCGGAAGGAAAGCTCATCCGGAGACTCAGCCACATTGTCATACAATGCTTTGGCCAAGACGTTCTGCCAAAAATCAGAAACACACATATTAATATTCATATTAATAATTATTAATATTAAGGTTGCACAAATCAATTGGTCATACATTGGAAGTTGGGTCAGACATCACTACTGTGCATTGGCTAACCTCCTACAAAACAAAAAGTGCTAAAATAACACTCTCTTCACTAAAGTCAGCATGCAGATCCTTCTAAATATAGGTTAGAACAGTGGCCATCAACCTTTGTACTCTGGGTGTGTCTTTGTTTCCAACAGGTTTCCTGTAGCCACACATCTGAATAACATAAATGTCAGTCAAAGCTGAAGGAACGCTGAGGATGAAGGGACACATCTAAAATATGCAGCATAGTGGGTCCTAGGGACCAAGCCTGGGGACCACTGGTCTCTAAAGGTTTTTTCATGGGGTGTCTTTTAGTGCCCACACTGAAGTTGGAGTATTCCAAACATGAAAGGAATTTTGGTTTGTCAGTAATTTGTGGGACGGGTGTCAGAAGGTTGGAGACATTTTTATTTGGGTTAGAAATCAAAACCTATTTTAAGGTAACTGGCAATATTATGCCATTGCTGGCAGGAGCTAAGCAGTGGGGTTTTGTCCAAATCGGTTGTAACTGATGACCAAAACTAGTGTTAGACCCTGATCTGATGGTTCAGTGACCATCTACAGACAGCACACACTGAAGAGGTTGCCAGCTCATCTCAGAGCTAACACGCACGCACACACACACACACACACACACACACACACACACACACACACACACACACACACACACACACACTGCCAGTCTAAAAAAAGTCCCTGCAAGAATTATCAAAGCAAATAAGTGATTCCCATAAAATTCTATCTGTATGGATGATTACGTTTCAATTGGCAACAAGTTATTTACCCCCAAATGATGCAGTAAGTAGCTTCTTGTGTCTGAAGACACATCCCATGGTCATGGAAAATGTATTAATCTGTTTCAGAAGGGTCAAATTAGTAGCATCAAGCTAACAAAACATCTTAGGAAATTATTGAAACTATGAAAATTGGGTAAAGAACTGTCCAATGCATATTAAAAACTGGAGGGTAAGTAGGTAACCATCAGCTTTGGAAAAGAAATGTGGTTGGAAGGAACCTTAAATGGAGATCACTGAAACATTTGGCCAAATCAAATTGCAAAATTTGATTGCAAGATTTTAAAGCTATGTTCAAACCTGAAAGTCAGAGCATTTCCACATGCATAATGTGAAGAGAACTCAAGTTATTTGGACAACATAACTGCATAGCCTTAAAAAACACTGATTTGTGAGGCTGTTTGGGGAAAAAGAAGGCTTCAGTTTGCTAGACTGGACTCTGGAGCAATGGACGAAGTTCATCTGGTGTGATGAGTCCAAATGTATCTCAATCAAGAGTGGTAGGCGCAGCAGGGGAACCATAAAAGCCTGCGGGGGCAGTGCTATGATCTGAGGTTGCTCCAGTCGGTCAAGGTCCAGCAGCATTATGTGCACAAAGAATGAGGTCAGTTGACTTTTTAAAGATGACTTGGTTATTCTATGAGGGAACTTCTTCTTCCCTGATGGCACCTGCATATTCCAAGATGACAGTTCCAGGATTCAATGGGCTCAAATTGTACCAGAGTGGTTCAAGGAGCACAAAACATTAATTTCAAATTAAAATGACCACCACAAAGAATTTGAGCAGTGCGCCAACTTTCCTGTCATCTCTATAAGATTTTAGCTTAAAAAGAAAACTATATCGGACAAAAGGACATTCATGAATGATGATGCGACCAGGAGTTGCACAAGCTGTTTCAAGGAGAGGCAAGACAAGCTGGTGATATAACCACTGAGAGACTGGAGATAGGACTCTTCACAGTGAACTGGTTATGATGGATGGATGGATATCAACATAAAAATATATAGGTATGTGAACAAATGCACATGATACAAACATAAGTACATAGCAAGTATAGGATACCAAGAACACAGAAACATAGAGACGAATGCAGAGCTTCTGTAAACAAGAGGTGAAAATCCATCCGACAACAGCAACTGTTGAGAGTTTTAAGCAAGGTGCTCTGATCAGTTGAATTAGTTGTTGGTTTCTATTAGATACCTCTGTGGAAAGTTCAGTTTTCATCCAGCCTAACAAAGAATCAGATCCAAGACAGAAGCGGTTTTTGGTGAGTCAGTGTTTGAAAACAGATCTGGTTTGAAAAACGCAGAGTCCGGTGCACTTGTGAAATCTTTAGGATGCTACTAATTGTTGATTCATCATTGTGGTTTCTTTGCCAAATTTATACAACATATGTTAGAGTTAAAGACTTTTTAAAGAGTTGTCAAGACACAAATGAAAGAAAATCTCACTCAGAAACACAAATGTAAAAAAAAAAAAAAAAAAATCATCATAATTAACAGTAATAAATGCTTGAAAATGTCAGTCTGTGTGGAATTACTTTTATATAATGTTTTTGAGTGAATTGAGCTACATAAATAAAACTTTTATATTATAAATAATATAATATTTTCATTTACTGAATTTGACTTTACACCTTAGTGGCTGAGATGCTCCAGCTTACAAAGAGTGGTGGGGACATCATTATTAAGGAAAACAAAGGAAGGGCAAGAAATGCTGCGGGTTAATGTCTTAAGACCATGCAGAATTAGTCTAAAGCTGTAAAGGAAGAGACACCAACACTGATACATTGTACACAATGTGATGTAATCTCTCTTTCTGTTATTTAGAACAAAATGACAGCTGATGTTTACTTTTAACATGCTTACTGAGCTCCCTCAAATAATTTATCCATTCTGTTTAGTTTTTCCAAGCACTCAGATCCTACTTCAATTGGGGCAGCACAGAGATGTCCAACACAAGGACATTTCCAAGTAAAAGTTAACTTCATTTAGAACACATTACCATAGTCATGGGTCTGCAACTTGACCCTCCACTGTGGCCCTTGGTAACTTTGGCCAAATTTGATAGACATCAGCAGTTTTTAAAAATGTAAAAATAATAAATAAACGCTTGCATTAGCAAATGTATCTATTATGTAGTGAATATTTTTGTGAAGTCTTTTTTCTTTTCTTTTTTTTTTGCCAAAGTCAGTGTTTTTTTTTCTTTTCAGAAGTTCTATAAAATTTGAAGGCTCCGTTATAGAAGATGCATTCATTCCCTTTTTTGGAAAAGTTTGATGATTTTTTCGAAAAAACTGAAGTTGTATTTTTTTATGTTTAATAAAAGTCCTACAAAAGAAAAGATATTGTAAAAAATGGCTTTTTTTTTTTTTTTTTTTGGAAGTGTCATGTAGCATTTGTGGCTCTAAGCAACATTGCTCAGCTGAACCGTCAAGTCAAAAATGGTTCTTAGGGTTGCTGGCCCCTGCCATAGTTTAATGGCATGTCCTTCTTTCCTTGCTCTAACTTAACAACAAGCAAGTCTGGTACAGTCATGAGCTGATACAGCTCATACAGTCATGTAAAAAATAATCATACCCGACAACAACCATTTGGACATATGGATATTTATTTTCATGTTAACAATACTGAGAAATTCAGGTATTATACTATAACTAAACATTCAAAACGGAAGAAAAAAAACTATACATTTTTTTTTTTTATATAAAACATTACTAAAACACACAATTTCTGGCAAGGAAGACATTAGGATGCCCCAACATTTATTCCCACTTGAAATGGCTAAAATGAATCAGGTGCACAAGTTAACAAGACTGTAACTCATAATGCAGCTTATGAGTCTGGTTTAAAGAGGTCTTGAAATAAACAGAAAAAAGCCATTCCACTGTACGGAAAGTTGTCTTCCATGGAGGACATCCAAAACACCTGCTACCATGTCCAGATCGAGCAGGCCAAGTCGGTAAATTAGAGCAGAAGCAGGAATGCACCCTGCAACATGACAATGACACACAGAGAATTATGAAATGGAAAGAACTGCTTTGACTTAAAGTCCAGATCTTGATCTCATTGAGATGCTGTCGGGTGACTTGAACTAGGCAGTACCCCTAAAACATCTTAGAGCTCAAAGCAAGGAGTGGGTGGGGCAAACCTTCTTCAAACCAATGTTAGAGTCTGGTAGATGGGAAGAAGAAGCCTCTCCTGGTTAGTTTAACCAAAGGGTGTGTCACTAGCTATTAATGGCTAGGGTTTCCTTACTTCTTCCTCAGCTAGAAAACATGTTTTTGTTGATATATGTTGTTTAATGAGTAAAACAAGGTTGCTATAATATACTTTAGTGTAGGTGTATCAGAAATCAATTATGCCTTAAAAATAAATAACATGTGATGACTTGTGATGTGCCATGCAGACAGGTTGAGGGCAGAGTACAGTACAAGAAAACAGAACTGCTTTTAATAACTCATTAACATGTTCAATAAAACTACTTGGCTTTATTTTGAAATGCTCCTAAAGAAAAGTGGATGTTATATTCTAAAGACATCTAAGGTCTTATTTCTTGGTTATTGAAGAGAGATTATATTTTTTCAGGTTCATAGTGTTCACAAACCACCTCTACCAACTTGCAAAAGAAAACACAGTCACAGGGATGTTACATAGGCCATGGTATGGTTTATGTGCGGAATGGTTGAATAGCTGATTGATCACACAACACTGAAAGCCGGTGTGCAAACAGAAACACCTTCAGCCTTTGTCGAACACTTTGAAACTAAATCAATATTTGTGTTGACGTCTGACCTCAGCCATCTCCACTCCTTCTAAGCCTCAGAGTCCCACCCCAGATATCACGGCCTGGTACAGGCTGTACTGGCTCTAAGCCAACTGGACACTCACATACAGCCTCCGAAGCATAAAGTCCTGCCTATCTGAGAAATGCCAAGTGATTGGCTTCACTTTCATAGCTGAACCATTTCCAGCACTCTATGGCAGTTCAGGAGTTAATATAAACGGAAATTATGAATAATAAGCTTAAGACCACTCACTTCATCAAGTCCATAGATTGTCTTTTAAAACTTAAGCAATGAAACCAGAAATAAACTAGTTTTACAAAGAGGGCAACGGCGCAGAATCAATTTAAGGGTAAGAATCAGTTTTGGCTAAAGAAACAGAACAACGAAGTCCTCTCATCAACAAAGAGGAAGTACAATGGAGATGAATCACACAGCAACCTCTGTTCGGTTACACTGAGGCCTGAAGTGTGTTCTCCCAGCCTTTCCTCTAATGTGTTTACGTGAACTCATTTAGCATGGCTGAGTCAGACATTCCATTCAAGTTCAGAATTTTGCTTTGAAATTTCCTTTTCCTTGTTCCAAAGTCAGTATCCAGTCAAACAGTAGTGATTTTAGACACAGGAGCATCTAATTACACCACAACGGGGAAAAGCTTGGTTTAGAAATACCTTAGAAATTAAAGACAGAGCCCATGTAATGTAAGAACAAAGCAAAAAGCAAAACTGATATAGCTCTTATTCTGCCGAGTCTGTTTTTTTAACAAGAGATGGTGACAACAGCATATCCAGATGCCCTTTCAGATCATAGTTCTGCGATAAACATACAATCATAAATCCTCATTTATGGATCATTTTGTCCTTTCCATCACACAAGCCCCTCACATCACGAGCTTTGTGTGCTTTTAGAACATGCAGCTAGGGATGCGGAACCAAAGGGGTGGGGCTCACAGATCACAGCATTCCATTCAAGTTTAAAATATTGCTGTAGAATTTACTTTTTCGTCAGTAATATCATAGTGAATATATCTTCCGTATATTCCTTGAGCAAAACATGGAAGGCATGTCAGGGAGTTCCTCTGTATGTGGCTGAGCTTGTTGTCGCTGTCCTCATCTGTTCTAGCCAAGCTGGATGTTTCAGTGCAGACTGAGCTAGTGCAGTGCAGACATAACGTTTTGTTGTGGTTCACCTGTCTCTCTCCATTGTCCCTGTAGCTAGCTAATGCTCCCACATAGCAGAAATTAGACAGCCACGAGTCCTCGTACTCTGCCTTATTGGTTTTAAAAATGTGGGACAGAATAAAGAATTTGACACTTTAGTTCTGCACATAGACGTTCTGCATGTGTTCCTGTCAAAAGTTTGAAAAGTTTTTGGTACGAATAAATTTACCGTTACACTCTGATTTTTTCTGTGTTATTATAATTCCATGAACACACACCCACCTGCAAAATTCTGTTGTGTACACAGTTTATATTACAAATCAACATTTTACACAGGTCTCTTAAAATCATTCAGTTCCAACATTTTCTCATAGGTGTGGTGCGGTACCAATAAAGATTTGCTGCCTCAGAGTTTTTAAAAATAAAAGGAGAATTGACTGGAAATAAATAAAAAACTGAAATAGCAAGAAATAATTTGTTGTTTTAAAAGGGACATAAGCATCATCTCTCGTTGAAGTCTGTAATTTCTTTTTTATTTCTTGCTTAAAATCCAAAGCAATCACAGCTATTCTCAGCTGTCCCTGCCAGTGAACTGCTTTTAAGGTCTGAATGATCAGAAAAGAAAAAAAAACAAAGAAAAACTGCGGTACATGGTTTTTCCTTACTCAAGATGTGCATGATTAGATGCTTAAAAGAGAGAAAATGAATACATGATTAATTTAGAAAGGGTGTATTTACAATTCAATGACTCTTAGTGCAGAAATAAGTTTTATAACAATCCAGTAACATTTCCTGCTAAAACATTAAACAGACAGCGAAAACAGAGAGGTGTTCACTGAGCAGAGAGTAACGCCAACAGCTGGTGGAGCGAGTTCAGTGCAGACAGATTGCTCATCTGAGCATGTGTGAGTGTTTGTGTGGGGTGGGAGTGTGGGGAAGATGTGTGTGTGGCCTAATGTCCTTTGTCTCTTGCCTCCTATTTGACCCCTGGGGACAAACATTGCTTTGCCACAGGAGATGTTGAATGTTTGAGTTCCTGGAAGAGTGTTTTTGTCTTCTTACGTTACAAAAAGGTGAAATTATACTTTATTACTTTCTGTTTATTCTTTCTATCTGAATCTCTGCAAAAATCCCAATTTAGTACTGATCCTTGTTATTAATAGTCTGTTGCTCTGTTATATTTCGTCAGTAAGTAGAAGAGCTTCAGCAAGCACTGACATCCCTGACAAAGACTGTGACTGAACTCCAAGTCAACATCTATCCTGCCTCTTTTATAGTGTCAGATTACTGCTTTTGGAGTTTATTATAATAATGGTGTTTATTATTCTGAATAACCACAGAAAACTGGCACATTTCTTAATTAAAAGAACTACAGCGGAAACAACAGAAGTACAACACGAATGAATGACCAACGTGAAAGGTCAACCATTCACAGCGAGCAGGCTGGCATTAAGTCATTACCACAGCTCCACACATTCAGCAGAACAAGGAGGAAACTATCATAGACATATTTAGATTATATGTAAGTCAAGTTAATTTGTACAGCACATTTCAGCAGCAAGGCAGTTCAAAGTGCTTCACATCATAAAAACATCAATCAAGTATAAATGAAAATCATCAAAATCAAATATCAATGCATCAAAATCATAAATATCATCAAGCAAATATAACTCAAAACTACTGATCAATGTTCCACTTTCTACTAATCAAAGGCAGCTCTAAACAGGTGGGTTTTCGCCTTGATATAAAGGAATTTAGTGTTTCGGCTGTTTTGCAGTTTTCTGGGAGTTTATTCCAGATTAGAGGAGCACAAAAACTGAAAGCTGCTTCTCTGTGTTTGGTTCTGGTTCTGGGGATGCAGAGCAGACCAGAACCAGAAGACCTGAAGGTTGATACAACGACAACAGGTCTTTAATGTATTTTGGTGCTAAGCCATTCAGTGATTTATAAACTACCAGAAGTATTTTAAAGTCTATTCTCTGAGCTCCAGGGAGCCAGTGGAAGGACTTCAGAACTGGGGTGATGTGCTCTATCACATAAGCAGTAAGCCAGTGTTATCAACAGTAGGTGCTATGACACTGACAAAACAGATCTCATTCAAAATTCAAAGGAAAAATATGCTGACATAGTTGAAGAGTCCCAATTCTCCCAAAACAGCAGCAGCTCAGTTTTTCTTTGACGCAATTTTCTACCATTTCCTCTGCGTTAAAATGTTTCAGCACAACTTTGCGGTTTATTGGTGGTAGAGACGTAAAGAACACAATCACAAGGCTGCACAGTTTGCCGCCTAGAAAGACTGAAGGTGTGTGCTAAGTGGAATAATCTATAGTTCAAGGTTCATTCTGGTTTTTGTATGAGCTAATGAAAAACAAATGCTATCATTTTTAGCTGACCAATATATTGAATTTGATGCCTCATCTTAGGACCAGTGAGAACATTGCAATTGCAATGGAGTGTTGCAGAGCCAGGAGAGGTGTCAATACTTATGAGTTCTAATGTGTTGTCTCTTTTTACCTTCCTAGTTGTCATTTTAGCTGCTCTCGCTTGTCTAGTTACATGTTGTTGTTTTTTTCCTTTGCTTAATCTTTTCCACCTAAGAACTCAGGGCTTAAAGGAAAACTATTCTGGAAGAAATGGTACAACTTGTGAGACTAACTACATATCTAGTCATATTCATACTTTAGTTGAAGACATTAATAACTGGTCTTTCATATCTTCTTCCCTATTTGTCATCATAACTACATCTGTAGCTCTCTTCTCTTGTGGTTCCATGATCTACTCCTTTTCCTGTTCTTGTCCTTCTCAGTTGCGTCTCTCTCCATAGTAACAACTTCATTGAAAATAATTCTTAAATAGTTAAATTGCTCACATGACCTCTGTCTTTGCTGAGTTGGCCTCAGAGATGATCTAAACTGTCTACACTCCTGTAATTTGTTGCCTCTGTCAACAACTCTTAAGGCTGCATCTTTAATCCTCTCGGTTCCTCTGTCTCTCCTTCATCTCCTTCCAGATGAATTGTTTCTGCAATAAATTAGCCTGTATTCAGAAACTCCTCAGAAGTTCTATGGAGGACTCATCCTGCCAATTTGGCAATAAAAGTAGAAATAATAAATGGCTTGATAAAGTAATTAATGTGGCAAAAATTACATCCAAAATTGGACTTTGAATGCCCGCCCACCAGGCTCTCCTTCCCTACCCCTTCCCCTCCCCCTTTGAACTTTACTTGAAAATGTAAAGAGTAAGTATTAGAGAAAATAAATCAATGTATGATTATAAAAGTGACCGTAAATTAAAAAAAACCGATTTACAGAACATGAAAGGAAGAATAAAATGAAATGTGACAACAACAACAACAACAACAAAATTGTATTAAATAAATGCAAAATATGAAAAAAACAATAAAAAGGATACTAATTTATAAAACAATAAGACTGGAAAACATTTGAAAAATAAAATAATATTAAATTAAAACTGTTGAAAATTATAAACAAATATTACTTTATGTCAGTGTACAATTAAATAAGTTTGGAAAGTTCTTGTTTTTTGAATGCAATATTTGTCACATTAATTAATATATCAGGCCATTTATTTATTTATTTCTATAGTTATTGTCTTCATACTGCATGAATGTGTCTTCAGCAGCTTTAACCTTCACATGCATGACGACCTGCTGATCATCCTTTGGACACTCTCACTTTAGTGAGTGAAATGCTAAAGCTAATGGAAAACGGTGGGGACGTAGTGGTGAAAAATGAGAAAGAGCGAAAAGTGTCCGGAAACGATATAATCATTGCAATTTTCAGATATGGTATTGCAATTAAATATTTTTTGTTCTATAACTTAACATCTTTTAGATGTTTGTGTTTACCATAAAGGGTTAGAGGTCAGGATCTTTAGACTAGGAAGTGATAGAAAATGCTTTAGCAAACGTGCAAACTGGAAACAGGAGTTGGATACTGGTCATAGTTACAAAGTCTTCTGTTTGTCAACTGTGCACAAATTCATAAAAATATGAGAGAACATGTCATTCAAGTAAATCAAATGTGTGTTGTTTTTCAAAAGTTGGGAAATCTTATGGCTGCTTTCAGAGCGGTAGAATCCTGGGGTCACCAACTGGTTGTCTGGGAGTGATACCAGAAAAAAACAACTGTTATGTTTTCCCATTGCAAATGTAAACATGCTCATCAGTATTTATTATTGATGGATTTATTTTCCTGACTGAACAAATGAAGTCTAATTAAAGGCTGAGTGGGATACTGCGATTAAATATTCATTCATTTTACTTCTTCCCACGTTTTTACCATGAGTGGGAAAATAATCCATATAGGAATTTTATGTTATTTTATCATTTCATTAGCCAATCATGTGCATTTACTTATGATCTGATCTCAGAGATGGGGGGGGGGCTTTTCTTTTCCACTGAAACGCATCTCCACCAGTATACTGTCACATTGTTGCAAAATGATTTTAAAAATTCCCTAAACTTTTCAGTCTAAACATGATTAATAAAATATATTTACATTTAGCAATTTCTCCCAGTTTTCATTACCAGGAGCTACATTCAATGTGCTCATACACAGAATCAGATCTCAGTCCAGCTTGCTTGTAAATCACAGCAGCCAAAGCTGCTGATAAACACTCTGCTTACATTAGCTGCATACTTATCCTCTGCAGATAGAAATCTTTGGAGCAGGAGCTTGCAGTCTCTGAGAGGAGACGAGTCTGATGTGGAGCTCTCTTTCTGCTTCCCTCCCCCTCATTCTTTCCTGTCTTGGCATGTCAGATCTTGAGAAATATTTGTGTGTGCATGGCCGATTTGTTCTATGACAGAAAGAATGTTTCACCCGGCAGTAGCATCTAGCTGCAGCTGGGCAGGTACTGCTTTAGGAAACTAATTCTTAAATTGTCTTTACAGGGACCCAGTGCTAGAGGAGCTCTGTTACTTTACTCAGCTTTATTGTCCAAGCAAGAAATCTGACACACAAGGAATTTAACCCACGCTGTTAGCGTCTATCCAGATATACACACAAACTAAAGATGTTATGTATGAACAGGACTACACAGCAACAA
Organism: Anableps anableps; assembly: GCA_014839685.1. Lineage (NCBI taxonomy): Eukaryota > Metazoa > Chordata > Actinopteri > Cyprinodontiformes > Anablepidae > Anableps > Anableps anableps. Next base: position 1,928,550 of record CM026073.1, read on the forward strand.
AGGTAACAGTAGGAACATGTGGAACTATGTTAGGTTTCATTTCTCTCACACTTATTTCTGTCTAATCTTACAAGCTCTATATTTTTGACTTTCAAAGTCTTTATACAAGAACAATGTCCATCGGAGAAGGAGTTTAAATGAGAAAGAGACTGTTTAAATAGGTACTCCATGAGCCGTACAGTGTTGATTTTACCTAGATACCCTGATTTTTGTATCCTTCAGTCAGATCCAGATTTGTTTTGATGAGTGATAATTCCATCTGAAAAAAATCCTCCCTTAGGCTATGACTAACAGGAGAAATACGAGCTGGTATTGTGTAGGCTCATGTGGGAGTGGCCTGGGATTGCTTAACAGGTTTGCAGACAACACAGCTAGGTGGTTCTGTTGTGTTAACGTGTGCTTCATATTTCTGTACGAACCCCAGTACTGATAGGTCAACTGCTGGTAAGACACCACAGGCAAATCAAGCATAAAAATGGCATTTTAGATCGTCAGCAGGTTTGGATCGTCACGTCTGAATCTACTAAGACAGAGCAGATGCTTTCATTATTATTGTTCTGACTGAGTTTTTCTTTGAGCGAGTAGGTAAGAATTTAGGGCACTGATGAAGTGTGTGCCGGCGTCCAGGAACAAGGGCAGCCATGGTTTCTAAAAGTCATTGTTTCAAAATCACAAAAGATTCTAGTCACAACTTTGCTTTATATGTTTTACTGACAAGTCAGGGAGAGTGGTGTAGTGACTGCTCTACTCTTCAGTCATCTTGCTGCCAGTTGGCAGGACACTGGCTGAAGAAAAGGAATTTTTTCTAAACTTTTTTCAGTCGTAAAAAAAAGGATGAAGTTTTCTTTTTGGAAACATGTCTTATCACAAAAAACACCCTCATGGCTAATTTGACCATATTACCATATTTTCCCATATGTATACATGTCATATCTAAATAGAGATTCCACCACAGCAGGACTAAACATTTTTCTCTTATCAAATAACAAACTACGTGTTTTTTCATAAACACATAATGGCTCATTCAATAAAATGTGATCATTTTTCTAGTTGTAATTGTCTTTTTGAATCTAAAGCCTAATCATAGAAATATAAATGATGGTTCTTTAAATATATAACATATTTCATATTGCTCTTATAGAAGTTGATAAGCTCCCTGTTTTTGAAGGATCAAGTAGGTTTTGTGGCTGTAAAATGACTTGATTATAAAAAGTTGCTGACCCCAGGTTTAGACAGTGGAGGACCATCAACCATCACTGCTTTTCATAACTGAGTTACTCTATATGTTGGGAAAAAAACAGCCTATTTGTAGTCCCTCAAAGTTCCTTTACAAAACGCAGAATGGTAGAAGCTTTGTTTCCAACTAGTAGAAAAAGATTAATTCAGTTGCTGAGACAAAAATGTCTACTGATGAAAATGAAAAGAATGCAAATAGTCATGACTTTACTACCAGATGAGCTTCACACAACTGTTTTTAACGCTAACTTTTAGGCTAACTCTTAAAGACAGCAGCTAACATGATATCAAAGCACAGAAATCTGGCCAATAAATAAGTTAACATAAAGATGTCAAACCTTCGGAATGATTTTGCAAAGAGAAAAAAAAAAAAAAAAAAAAAAAAAAAAAAAAAAAAAAATGCATATTATTAAACAATATGTAGTGACACGTTCATCATTTTATTTTATTAAATTTAGAATGACTGCTATATTTCTATTTAGTTCTTACACCAAGGAAGTAAACAAATTACAATACTTCCTAAAACAGCCGTCTGGCACTGGGGTTTTAGTGGATACGATTTAAATTTTATCCCACTATTTGAGGAATGTTTCATATTATCTAACAACAGTTGTAATAATTGCTGCACTTTTGTTTTTTAATTAAAAGCCTAGTTTCATTTTTTTGAAGACAGCTTCTGTGAAGTTATTAATGTTCCACCACCTGCTGACAGTGATGTCGGTAACGTTACTAACGCGCTACTCTTATCCGACCCCTTTTTTCAGTAACGAATAATCTAACGCGTTACTATATCCAGTCCAGTAATCAGATTAAAGTTACTTATCCAAATCACTGTGTGTTACTATTTTTGTTATTTTACTCAGTAAAAACATCTATTTTTACTTTCCTCTTGCGTCTCAGGCAGCGACACAAATGTAAACAACGGAGGGAGGAGAGAGATGCGCGTTTCCTAGCTGGAAATAAAAGCACTGTTTAGAGTTTGTGTCGCCAACGATGACAATATCAAGGTTCGTTCTTCTTCGGTGCTTGAGACAAAGCGCTATTGTTACATCCTTGAAAATAGGGGAGACAGAAAAACGAGAGCGATTTTCAGTGCTCCTCTCATTCTGCAATTTAATGCAATGAGGAGAGAGCGCGGAAGCCCCCTAGTGGAGGATGGAGTCACTACCAATCAATCCCAGAATAGGCTTACGAGCTGACTGCTGATGCATAGATCTCAATTTCCTTGAATAAAATAGCTAATAACATTAATACATGAAAATTAACAACTTTTCAGCAATTTTCTTACTGCATTTACCTTTTTTTTTTTTTTTGTTTATTTCAACTAATATGGATGAATATTTTTTGTTAATCTTTTCATAGTAAATTCTTGTTTATGAAATCAACTTATAACAACTACATAGAATCATTTAATCACTGGGGGTGTAATAATAGTCTTCCAACCTATCAAACTATATAGCTTCAAAAATGCTACATCAAATTTGAAAAAAACATTTGGAGTTGCAGCATGGCACAGTCAAACTGACAGAGCGAGTCCCACCAGGTGGTGGAGAGAGCTGCAACTGAAATGCAGGAGGTTCCCCACCACCCACCCACCCAAACAACAAAACCTGAACTTCGGTGTGAGGTTAGTTAAAGAAGTTAAAGGGGAGAGTTAAAGAAGTTGGTTGGACAGGATGTAGTAGAGGAAGTGCTGTCCTTAAACACGACTGACTCGCCCTGATTGTCATTTTTATGTTGAGGCGGCGGGGGCTGTTGTCAGCAGCTGCTGAAAGTAACTAATAAAGTAACTTGTAATCTAACTTAGTTACTTTTAAAAGAGAGTAATCAGGAGTAATCAGTAATCAAGTTATTTCTTCAAGGTAACTATGCCATCACTGCCTGTAGAACAAAGATGTCATTTCACCATAAGCTTGTTGAACATGTAGAGCCATCTGTGGAGCTGTGGAAGCTAACCAGCTGGTCAAACCTACACCAACTCTTTCAGATGACTAAAGCAACTCAGACTGAAAATGTTCATATCAATGGGATCCAATGCTTTGTCAGGGTATATTTTTGTTTTAATATCCTCAAACTGTTTGCTCCAGCCTATCACACAATCAGAATCTCTTAATTGTCCATTTCAGAATATAGCAACACATTTGGAAATGATTATGTACAACATATGACAAGGGATTCATGGAGCAGCATATATTTAAGAGCTTTCCCAACCTGTACTTACACATCAGAGCTAAGACCTGCCCACACATGCTCTCTGATGACACAAGTTAGTGACAGAGACCAGCTTTGCCACTGTGCTAAAAACGTCTTAGTGATACAGGCTTAAGCCCTCAGCGAACACTGAAGAGGCTCCATCCTCACAGAAATACCATGAAGAATCCAAACTACAGGAGTCTGGCTTAGGATGGTTTCACAGCTATACAAGCATAAGTTTGAACACTGATGAACTGTGACACTTTGACCATGTTCATAAATCCTCTAAGAAAGCTGCGGCTGAGACGGCCCTGTGGGCTATGATTCAGCACTAAGCAGCAGGACAAGCATGCAGTGATTCATAGCATGTTGTTTGTCAGCTAACTGGAGCATCAGTCCAGACACAACAATACACAGACACATAGTGTTCATAGGGAAGGTGCACATGCTCCTGCTCTGAGATGGGCAGCAAGGGTTAAGGGTTGAGTAACTTACAGCTCAGGAAAAAAACATGCTGGATAGCATCAAAACAAATACACCCTTCCCCTGAGAAGTGCTTCAAGAACTACGCCTCTGTTTCTGAAATACCCTGTAGCATTAACAACTTACCACCACACTTTTTACACTGTGGACACAGTTGTCTCTTCTTTCCAGAAGACAGTGCTACATAAAATAGCATCAAACAGAACACACAAGCAAGCAAACACAGCATCCAAAAGGCACTCCACAGTGAGAAAGACCTGATGTCAATGTTGAAACTCATTCAGACAGGAGTCAATGTTAGGTCTGTGTTAGAGTTTAGATTTATGGCCCGAGCCCGATCTGAACCCCGCCCACAATTCGGGCCGGGTCAGGTCAAATTACTTGCTTGATGGTTAGGTTGGGCTCTGTGGCACGTTTAATGAGCATACAATACATCCAGCACAGACAAAATCAAACTAGAATGCACAATATAAAGTTGTGTTAATCTACTTATTATAGTCTAAACAGAGGAGGAGGTAGTTCACCCGACTGAGGAAAGAAAGATAGAAAGGGGCAGAAGTTCATTTGACTGTAACAAGCACAGCATACTGCACAATGCGCACACACCTCCACTCCTATCAATCACACATCCCACAAGATTTGCTCTTGACTCACCCTGCGGTTACAAGTGACAACATGGAGCTGGAAGATGTTAAACAACAGCTAAAAACAAGAGAAGTTACACTGCTTACTCAAATTATGGCCTAAATTCGAAAGCAGGAAAAGCTTAATTAAAATATGTCGGGTTTACTTTGGACTCGGGCCTACAATTAACGTTAATTAGTTGGGTTAGGTCGGACTCAGACACAATGTCAAAGAGCTCGGGCCGGGTTGGATTTTTTTTTTTTTTTTAGGTCCGATCTAAACTCTAATCTATGTGGAGCCTGGTCTAAAGCATGGACCAAAATTCAAAGACAGCTTCCTTTGATTCAGTGTCAAGAAGCAAATTTCATCCATTTTTAGTTGTGGCATTCATTTCAATGAGTCGAAAACCCTTTTTTAAAATTTTTTTACTTCAGAATTCAAAACTGAATAATGAAGAGAATTGTGGGAAATACAACATATTTCCATAGTTGTGCTGTAATGGTGGATGGAAACAGCACCCTTTTTCATCTAAAGTTTCATTAAACAATTGAGCTGTGCAGGCTGTGCCCTGACAAGAAGCTTTCTCAGTATCAGAGACAAATTTTGGTTTGGTTTTATGAAAGAAAAATGGCAGTAATTCAGAAAGAATTTTAATTTTCAACCAGCAGCAATGTTAATCTGCAAGTTTAATCTGTAATTAATAATAAAAAGTGCAATTCCTTCTCAATTAATGATGCTGATACTGATTAATAGACAGGAAAAATTAGTCATCTAGTAATGGTGTTGTGTCTTTAATTAAAAGGTTGTGAGCTAAAATCCAGTTTATTCCACTGGTTTTTATGTCTGTCCATCCTTGATAATAAAGGTCTATGTTTAGACTTTTGGATACACATCTAAAATCCCATTTTAGATTTAAAAAAAAAAAAAAAAAAAAAAAAAAAAATCACTTCCACTCTTCAAACAAATATACACTACTGCATATTTGTGGACCATTTAGACATTGATTAATTATATTTTCAAATGTAAAAAGCTCAGTGGGTAAAGAGCGTTTCACGAGTCCAGCAGTGTTTTTAAGCTAGCTGTGAGCTGACAGGCTGAGAAGCAGCTGCTTCAGCCTCATTCATTTGAAACAAAAACACTCCAACATTTAACAGAAGTTCTTTTGATCCAGTCTTTTCATCGTTTAGGTGATGACTGCATGGGTTAGGGTTCTGATCCACAGTGAGTGCAGAGCAGAACGGGACTGACTCCACTGGTGACTCGAAAACTCACTGTGTCTCACTGACTCTCAGATTACCCAGAGTGACTTTGCTTACAGCCACTGCTGCAGTTCTACTTCTACTTTACTCATTTGGTGCTCCATCACCTACAGTTGTTTACATCACATCAGCAAAGTTAGACATGTTCTGGAAACATGTAGAAAATGGTGGATTTTAGCCTCTTTTGAAAGTTGTTTCTTTTAAACCCCAATGGGTTGAATGACTTCAGATATTACCTTAAGGGAGGTAAAATATGGACAAAACATATTTAATTGAATTAAAACTTTGACCCTTAAATTACATCCCTTAAAAGCTTTTTTAACATGTACATAGTACATGATTGTGGTCCACATATTAATGATTCTGAATTGATACACAAATGTTAAAACTTGATTACATTCAATGTTAATTGATAACCTAATTTTGATTAATCCAAAAGGCGGAACTCTGAAGCATGTCAGGTCAGTTTCCAGTAAACACTTAACAGAGTCACTGGAAGATGGCTGAGCCAGAGCCAGAACCAGAACAGTTCAGTTGCACTGAAGGAAAAACTGGCTTGGAGAAGGGCCACACACCTGAAACACACCTGTTCAAACTAGCAGATTCACTTTAACATGGATTAACTGTTGTCACATCTTGTTTATTGACTTGCTTTATATAATTATTGTTGACTCTGTTTATTATTTGTTGTTTTTTGTAAGGTGACCTTGGGTTTTTGAAAGGCACCCTAAAATAAAACGTACTGTTATTATCATTCTTATTCTTATTATGTGCGTTAAGATGCACCAGGCTTTATTCAGAATAGAAGAACTGACAAGCACAGAGCTGGAACATTTACCTAAAAGACACAGAAGAAGTTGTACTTCCTTCTGTGCTCAACATAAAAACAAACAAACACAATAGTGTGCTGGTTCTGTGTCTTGGTTCTGTGTGTTCTGAGCAGTCAGAATGGACCAGGTTCTAGTACCGGTTGAGGAGTTACTGCGCTCACTGACTAAGCTACATGCTGTTGGCCTTCCTGCGCTACCGAAGCGTCTAGTCATCTAGCCGCTGATGGCGGAAACACGGCATGTTGACATTAGACGCACAGCCGGGTCAGTTTGCCACAATCAGAATAGCATGATCAGAACAAGTGTTTACATGCACACCGTTCGGATGAGCAATCGCCATAAACCACTCCTCTCATTCGGATTACAATTTCATTCTGATCGACCTGAATTGGATCAGAATATTCTGATTGGGGCGTTCATGTGACACATTTTTATTCCGATCAGACATTTATTCTGATTACTTATGTCCATGACGTTCCTAAAGATTCCTACCCTGGTTAGTTCCAGCCAACAGCTACATGAAAAAGCAAGATAAATATGGCAGAATATATTGAAGAACCTCTGTCTCTCAAAAGATGTACTGCACTTGATTGTTAGACATTTGAAGAACAAAATCTATTTGGTCGGTTTCATAAGGATGACTGATTGAATTTAAGGGAATGGGAAGCACCCACACCCTAAGGGGAAGATGTGATGATTCTGTGTTGTTACAAGTTACAGAGTGTTCAAGCTCGTACAAGCACTAAGGTATTGACAACAGGAAGTGTCATCGCTGAGCCAATGAAAAGTACAAACCACTTTTGAAGTGACGCTCTGCCATTTTGAGCAGAATCAGTAAGATAAGGATAGATTCCCAAGAGAGCTGTGCCAAAACAATGGTGCTGGGGAAGAGGATGACCTCTATTGTTTCACAATAATCCCTCCCTGCAAAACGGCTGCCTGACAACAGTGGACACGTCATTCAGCACCAGAACAGTAACATGTACGGTATGTCAGACCAAAATGTTGAAAATATTGGACATTTAGTGTGGCTACATGTTTGGAAATGTCAGCCTTGACTTTCATTCCAGGTAGATCCCATGTTCTCCGTTCACACGTTTTCTGTCCCAACTTCAAAAATAAGCAAAATAAACAATATTTTCAGCTTTTAAAAGAGAAATATATTACTTCTAATCACAGTAAAATAAATCAAGTCCTATTTTAATGTTTCATAACATTTCTGAGTGAAAGGGAACAGTGACTTGTGAGTGGCTGACTGGCATTAGTCACACATGCATGGCTCTGTACCAGGATGTGCTGTCAGGGTTGGCGTGAAAACAGGAGTCTGAACTTTCAAAGCAGTAGCTGTTCTGATTAACCAGCTCAGATAACTCCCTGATTTTGTAGGTGGGTATCAGGACATTAGACGGCATTCAGTGGAACTGCTAGTGTGGAGGGTATGTTTCTGTTTCCTGCAGGGGGGAGAGGGAAATTCCTGCCTCCATGACACAGCCAGTGACTCAGTGACAGGAATAAGATTTATGTCCTCACACACGCGGATGATTCCTCAAAATTCTTCCTTCCTTTCAGGATTTATGTTTATATTTAAGTGTAATCGGAGATTATCTGATGGCTATGACCTGCGTTAATTCTAAACAGACATGGGACGTACATTTCACCAACAGACCTGAGTGGCTTCTAGAGCAAAGAGTGCAACCAGGACCCTAAACTATCCTGATCTGATAAAGCAACAGCAGAACGTCAGTCAGACTTTCATATGTTTCCCACCATGAGTGGGAGATTTTTCACCAAGTGATGTTGGACAGTATGTCAGGTTAGCTTTCCTGCACCACCTAATGTAGCACAACAACATGTCAGGACCATAATTCAGAACACCACGAGGGCGTAGTTTAAAGTTAAAGTACCTTACAAAAGTTTTCATACCCTTTGAAATTTTTCATATTTGGTCATGCTAAAATATCATATATCAATGCATTTTAGTGTGATATTCTGGTAAGTAGAAAGGAAATGATACAAATGAATATCCAGAATCACCTTTCAGACCTCAGTTGATTCTCTCTTTTCAAACCAGCTCAGTCTCTGTCAGGTTGGATGGAGGCACTTGTCAACATCTTGCTCCAGATTCTCGATTTGATTTAGGTCTGGACTTTGAAAGCCTTATTCCAAGACACAAATATTACTTTGATCTAAACCATTTCCACATAGCTCTGACTGTAGGTCATGTTTTGGGTAGTTGAAGCTCTGCCCCAGGCTCAACTCTTTTGCAGCCTCTAACAAGGTTTTTTCCCAGAGTTATCTTGAATTTAGCTTCATCCATCTTCCCATCAACTCTCACCAGGTTTCCTGTCCCTGCCAAAGAAAAGTATCTTCACAGCACAATGCTGCCACCACCATGTTTCACAGTGGGTGTGAGTGTGGGTGTTTACAGTGATGAGCAATATTTGGCGCTCAAGTCAAATGTGCATTTGACCAGAGCGCCTTTTATAGCATCTTTGCTGTGTTCTCTACATAGCTTATGGTAAAATACAAACATGGCTGCTATGGTTTCGTTTAACAATGACTTCTTTCTTGCCACTCTGCCAGAAAGGCCAGATTTGTGGAATGCCTGCCCAATAGTTGTCCTGCAAACAGATTCTACAAGCTCCAGAGCTACTCATGGCGCCTTGTCTGTTTCTGTGATCAATGTTCCCGTTGCCTGGCCTGTCAGTTCAGGTAGATGACCAGGTCTAGGGAGGGTTGTACGTTTCAAGATGATGGGTTGAACAGAGCTCTGTGAAATATTCAAAGCTTAGGATATTGTTTTAGAACTGACTCCTGCTCTAAACTTCTCCCCAGCTCCAGCTTTTTATGTGCTGTGTTCCTTGGTCTTCATGATGTTTGTTCATTCATTGTGTTGATCTATTATTTTGATCCCAGTTAAATACTTTAAAGCTTTCAGTTGTTATGTGACAAAATGTAAATATGCATCAGTATACACCTCACATGTTCTGTTGAGAGAAAGGAGAGAGAAACAGATATTCAGTGGTCAGGCCTCTTTAACGCCACTGTCTTTTGTCCTTGCTGAGCGAGCTCATTCTGAAGTGAAGCCACTGTGTTGCAGATCATTCACAGGATCATCATTATCATGCAACAAATAAAGATCTGCTTGCTTCCATACTTTCTCCAAGAGTAAACATGAGGGATCAGGAACATCATGGTCACTGTTCACAGCCAGCGGTAAAGCTTTGACAGAGCACCAGCTGTGTGCCAATTCACTGGAATGCTATCCCATATTAATTGCACTCTAATTACTGCCATGTAATTACTTGTTCAACTCACAGCAGTCTGCTCTGCAGTATTTCTCTGTCTGCTACATTCCTGACTGTGTAGTTACTCTAAACACACAAACATGGAGGCAGGAAGCGAACCACACAACAGAAGTCCCACAAACAATAGCAGGGAATGTCAGGGACTGTTTTCTGCTCCCAGTCTGCCTTTCCTTAACCCAAGCTTTTTTTTTCCCAGTCTGCAGCCCCCCCCCCATGCCCTTTGGCCATTAAATCTGTATTTCTCTCCACTATTTTTCTGAGTCAGCAGAAAGACAGACTGAGTATTCCCCCCTCATCTGTCCCATCCCGTTTTTAGTTTCTCATTTTTCCAGAGTCATAAACCCATCCAGTTCCCCATCTGACCTCCTCCTTTCCATATTTTCCATTTTACCTCCATTTAAAAACACCAGTAGTTCAGCTGTAGTTCTTCTCTCTTTAACTTAACTTTCAGCGAGAATGGAAGGAGTTTTTAAGCATCTCTTAATTTTCTGTCTCTTCACATTCCATTACAGCACGGTCAAAGTACACACACACACACACACACACACACACACCCTGCTGGGAGCCAACAAAAGGTAGGAATCCACAGAGAAAAAAAGTGAACTCCAGTTTCTCCCTCCTCCCCGTCTTTTTTCCCCCTCAGCCACCACCGCCCGCGCCTCCGTCCAGCCAGAGCTGAGGTATAACAGGTCCTGCTAAAATCCTCAAATGTTAAACCAATAAGAAGCACTCAGACAGCAAGGAAAGGGAAAAAATCTGAGGAAGCAGTGATTTTCCATACACACACACACACACACACACACACACACACACACACACACACACACACACACACACACACTCACCAGATAGTTCATTTTGTCCCTGGAGCTGTGAGATAGATGGTGTAATTCCAGGAAAGGACTTTCTCTCAGTCCCTGGTAGACACTTAGATCCTGAAGGAAAAACAGATCCTCAAGTCCCCCCCCCCACCCAAAAAAACCTCAAATTCTACCCCTTCTCCCTCCGTAGCTCCTTTAGTCTGGTTCCGTCTTCTTTTCAGCAGTCAAGCAGATCCCGACACATCCTGCTACTTCCTGATCTCACACAACAAGAATGAGAGACCGTGTGGCCCATCCACCAGCCCCCTGCTGCCCCTTCCTTCTCCTCTGATCGCTCATACCCTCTGCGAGAGGAAAAGAGGGAGGAGAGTGTAACCCGACACGTCACTTCCTCTCAGATCCTGGTATTCCCTGTCTACCCTGGTCATTTGAGCTCTTATCATGCAAATGGCTTTGCCCTCCCAGAGTCCCCACTGCCCCTTCTCTTTCTCCCCCTGGCTGTAAGAGGCTGGCAGTGCATCGTAACAGTTCTGCAGAGCAAACACAACATCACATCATTTCATCACCTCCTCCTTCTGCAGCCTAAGGCTACAAATTAAACAAGCCTGACTGTGCTTTACTTTGTCACTCATGCCATTTGAGGAAAACTGTTCTATCTTGCCCTCATTCCTACATTACAACAGCTCTCTGATTGGTTTGATAAAATCAACTTGAGGTAAAAATAGCAACCAGAAACCAGTGCTGCTGAAAACCTACAAGAGTTACCAGCATTCCCAGTCACTACATTCCTGAAGATTTCAGTGGTGCAAAGCAGAACTGCTTGGAGATTCTGACCTGTCCCAACCAGCCAGCCAAGACAGACTATGATCTGCCAAAGATGGAATCGATTACTTTATATAAAGCACCACAACATGTTTCTCTTGGTTTTCTTCTTTCTTTCTATGTTTGTTGTGGCACTAATGCCCTTTTGTCCATTTTTTGATAGTGGGTAGACAGGAAAGAAGTAGAAGACATGGGCTAAAGGTTCTGAGGTCGGGAGTCAAACCCGGGACAACCACAACGAGGACTATAGGACACATACGAGGTGCCTGCTCTACCCACTACGCCATGTGACACCCTGTTTCTCTCTGTTTTTGTTCATTTGCATACAGTTCCACCTGAAAGTATTCACACCACTTGACTTTCTTTGCATTTTGTTCTGTTAGAGACTTATTCTCACACCAATCTAAAAATAGTCTTTGTTAAAAACAAGATGAACACAAAACAGATCCTAATGCCAAACAAAAAGACTTTTTCTGGTCATGGTGTAAAGCTATGAAAAGTATAAAAATTCAACATAATAGATATATAACTATTTTACAGTCAGGGATTAATATTTTGTTGAAGCACCATTGCCAGAAATCAGTCTACAGTCTTCTTGGTATGTCTCTGTAAACCTGGCATTCTTGGTTTTGGGGGATTTTCTGCCATTCTTGTCCAGGCTTAAGTTCAGTCAGGTTGGATGGGCAGAATAAGCAGACATACATTTTCAGATGCACAGACTGTCTATCTTTGCTGTGTGGCTGGGATCATTGTCAGGTTGCAAGATGAATCCTCACTTCAGTCTGGGGTCCACTGTGGAGCAACTTTTCTTCAAGCTCTCTGTTTTTGGCTGCTGCCATCTTGAAAGATGTTTGGAGCTCAGGCCAGAAATGTCTGTTTTGGATTAATCAGTGCAGAGAATTGTGTGTGTCCTGGTCGGACAATCTCTAAGGTGTCAGTAGGTAATATTTAAACAAACTGCCCTTTGCCTTTCAGCGAGGAGTGGCTTCCTTCTTGCCCCTCTACCATAAACACCTGATTGGTGAGGAGTGGTAGTAAGGTTTGACCTTCTGGGTGGTTCTCTTATCTCCACAGGAAACCACCACAGCTCCGCCTCAATGACCGTTGTGTTCTTGGTCACCTATGACCAAGGCCCTTCTTCACTGACTCTGTTTCCAATAATGGAGCCCACAGTGCTCAGTACTGCTAAAACGTTTCCTTATCCTTCTCCAGATTTTTTACTTTGACACAAACCAGTCAATCATTGCTGAGGTCTACAGAAAGCTCCTCTGACTCCAATGCTTGGTTTCGGCTCTGATATGAAGTGTCAACTGTGAGACCTTAGAAAGACAAGTGTTCCATTCAGAATTATGGTCAATCAACTGAATTTGATAAAAATGAACTCCAGTCAAGCTTCAGAGACATCTCAAGTATGACCAGTGGATGTAAGATGTACCTGACCTCAGTTTTATGTTTCATTTAAAAGGCTGTGAATACTTATGATATTTAAATGCTTACATTTTTTAAAATGAATTTACAAAAATGCCTGAAAATATGTTTTCACTTTACACCATAGACTCCATAATGACAGAGTCTTTGAGTTAACAAAGTGTAAAAAAATGAATACTTTGGGGTGGTACTGTGTAAATATGCCAAGCAGAGTTTCAAAACTAATATTTTAAACACATTTACATTTTGTTAAAGCAATTATTTTCTGCTTTAATTGGTTGGAGAGCCAAAATTTTGGCCCAATGATGTTAATACAGACTGAAACTGCCATACAATGACCACAATGGAAAACATCAGATAAAAAAAAAAAAAAAAAAAAAAAAAAAAAAAGAAGAAATAGAAACTACAGAGAAAATTGACTGAACAGTATTAAACTCTGTAATCAGTCCCGTACAGTAAGTGAGGCAGATCAGTTGTTAACAATTAGCATAATTACCTAAATCTGTAAAAGAATCCTGGATCTCACAAAATGATTAGATGGTATTTGAATGAACTGGATTGATATAATTTTGGACATAACTGGATTCTATATATTGCATCATGAACGTATGTGAATTTGGACTTTTTCCCCCTTGTAGTTCCTCCAGATCCCATATGTTCTGAATTGTCACTATACAAATAAAGTGAATTAAAACAATATAATCCAACAAACCAGTATTTTGTTGTTTGGGACTGACACAAGAACTTTATAAAAACTTTTAGCGGAAAAGAAAATTATTTTTCAGGACATTCCCGCAATTATGTTTAATTGCTCTAATTGAGCTGACTGTAACAATGCTGTTACCAGTAAATGACTCTGTGATTGGCTGGATTTCTTGAAATAAACACCTTTTGTACCAGCCATCATAATAAACTAAACTTCACTGCATTAATAACAAGGATTAAACTGGAATGTATGCAACTAAAGTTAAATCTGTAAGTGTGATTGGAGTGAATTCAACAACTCATTTCTGTATGTAAATTGGATCTGTTTGTCTTGTAAACAGCCATGAGAAAACAGTTGTTGTAAATAGGCATTATATAATTATTAAGGGAAGCCCTGAGGTATCCGTTGGTGACAGGAATCCGCTGCAGCTTAACTGACTCTAACTGACACCCGGAGGGCTGGAAACATATAAACCAACAAAAAGAGTTTCCATCGTGTCTGCAGCACCAGGGCCAATTCACTGTAGGTTTGGCTTCAGGGTTTCTATTTGGTTACTAGCTTCTCTGACCTAATGTGCAGCAATGACTGGTCTCTCTCATTAGGGGTTAATTTTAGACTCATCAACTTGGATGGTGTTGAGTATTGCAGTATTTGTCACTTATTTAAACCCTGACTCTTGTCTCGCTACATTCTTCTTAGTCTGTGTTTGATATATGAAATCAAGTCCATTGAAATATGAATAATCAATATCACAGATACCCTGGTTAAGCTCAACTGCTTTCTCAGCCACTGCTGCTTGCCTGGGATCCATGTCAACAACAGCTCTATTGTGTCTGTTCCTTACTGCACCAGCGTCAACTATCCAGAAGATCATACCACACACCCACACACACTCACACTCACACTCACACAGCACTCCACGACAACAGCAGTATCTGTCAAACTAACCTCCACACAGCAGAACAAAAAGACACACAGCTCTGCAAGATGTAGGTCAGGGACAATCTGAATATGGTAATGGTCTCTCTGCAGGGAAGCAGCAGTTGTTCTGTCTCAGTTCAGATGAAGGATGTCTTCACTCAATCTTTCTGTGTCCGCCACAGTCTTTTGGTTGAGCTTTAAAAACGGTGTCTGGTGAAAAATGGTTTCTTCTGTCCCGTCTCAGCCCCCAGCCTGCATCATAGACTTCAACGTTATCTTCTTATACAGTAGAACAAGTACTGAAATATTCTCTCAGGTATCTGTGATTTGCATGGAATAAATCAGCGCAGGTTTGACCTCTTGAGGTAATGTAAGTTTTTATGCAGGACCTCATCTAGGATGGTCCAAAGGACAAAAAAGTAGTAAAATCAGTTCTGGGTTTTCATTAATAAAGTAAAGGTTTGACAGATCACAGATGGTTTCAATGAATATCTTTTTAGTATAAAATTATTTACAGGTTATGGTCATGAATTTTGCTTTGGGCTTCAAACACTGACAAAACAAATGCCATTGTTATTTTTTGGCAAGTTCTATTTTACAAATATGTTTCTAATTTCTAATCAGAGATCAGAAACTTATGATGTACAAAATCTGCTAGTCTTGTGTTACTGCACCACTCAGCAACCCACCAGACCTGTTAAAGTTTAATCCTGGAGTGATCAATGAGCAACTATTGCAGGAAGTGATATTTTAGTGAAATTTATTTAACATATTTTGCCAAAATGTAAATAAATGTAAAGGATCTTTTTAGAAGTAGCACTAAAATGTGCATATTTCTTTGGGCAAAAAAGACCCTGGTTTATTTATTCTTAGTTACAAATTGCTTAGTTCATGCAATTTTTGATCATTTATTTGTAATTTATTTATTTTGTAATTTTGTTTGCTTATTGATGGTTTAAGAAATTCAATAATATATTTATAATTAATATTTTGTTTGATAGAGATTGTTAAAATACACCACATTGATGATTTTGTCTTTGTTCATTAAATAACATCCTACATTTGAAAAAAAAAACAAAACCTAATTCACTTTTCTTCAAGTGGAATAGACAACTTTTTCTTCCAAACTCAACTGTTTCAATAATAAGTGTGATTTCAATTTGACCAAAGAAATTTGTTATTATATTTTTTTTCCCCATATTCAAGCAGCCCTGGTTCAGGTTTGGTCAAATAGTGAACTAGCTCTTTACTGCGGCTGACCACATGCCAACTTCTGTCTGCAGAGCATAAAGCCAGTATCTCATGTAACCCTACTCTTCAAAAGCATCCATCTGATGTCTCCACTCACTTCTCCATGCAGGGTTGCAGGGATGCTGGTGCCTATCTCCAGCAGTCATATGATACAAGAAACCAGAGTATCTGGGGAGAACCCATGCATGCACTGGGACAGCATGCAAACTATCCCACCACATAGCGTACCCTCTCTGTACTAAGGTCTTTACAATGTATCCTTTTTCTCTGGGGCTATCAAAAAATAAATCAATAAACAGAAAGATATTAATCCAGCTATACCACAAAAACCTTTTTACAGCTTAGTAAAGCACCAGCCCAACAGCCCAGTTTTCTGATTGGATTGTTAAATTTGTGATTGACATGAGACTGACCAATCAGCTGAGGAAGAAAAATCCTGCCAAAATTTGTACTTGCAAGTTGAAACTCTCACACTCGTGAGGGAACTTGAGCTTAGAGTTTAACATGTAGTTTTTTGCTTTGTCTCTGTAAACATTAACAAAAAAACCCAGTAACTGGTGTCATTACTTTTTACAAGTCCAAATCTTTTCTTACACACACTTATTCTTCTATGGATGCACAAAGATAAAACTCTCAGACATTTTGGTTTACAAGGTGGCAAAATGTATTCACAACTACACATTCTGATTTATAAGCACAAAATTTATATACCATGAATTTTTTAATGCACACACATTCAGATCTACTCATGCACAAATCAGAAATTCTCAGCGATTTTATTTTACAAGGTTGCAAAATTGATTTCACAACTACGTGGTCTGATTTACAAGGATAAAATATATGGCTGGAATTTGTGCCCATAGTTTAGAGCACAATTTAAGGTTCGAGCAGGTTATGAATCGCAAAGCAGCCCCTGAACATCACCCTACTGCCACTATATTTGATGATGCTCTTTTTCTGAAATGTTATAGTTTTTTCACCAGATGTAAAACCGACCAAAATGTTCTGCTGTTGTTTCTCTTGTGGTTTTCAGGAACATTTTCTCAAAACTCTTAGTGATAATCAAGAAATTGACGGGTAGCAGAAATAGGACGGGTCTTTGTATTGCTTTTGGTGAACAAGGGTTTTAGAAATAACTGGAACCCTATCCTGGCTGATAGACTGATCATCTGTTCTTGGAATTTCTTTAGATTGGGGCATGATGTGATGCTATTTTGAGATCCTTTAGACTACTTCATGTTGTCAGAAAGCTAAATCAAAAATATGTTTAATCATAGCTAAAATCGTAATTTAACAAGAGGGACAATTATATTTTCACATAGGGCCAAGCTGGTTTGAATTACTCTGTTCGCTTAATAAATAAAATTATTGTTTGAAAACTGCTTTTTATATTAACCGGACACCAAGATTTGCTTAATGATCTAAAACAGTTCAGTGTAGCCAAAAGGAAAACAAAAGAAATCAACAGGGGGACAAATACTTTCTCACTGCACTGTATTTAGTAATGACTCCAGGTAAAAAATGAACCAGTTTCACAATGCTTCACAATCCCAAACTGAACTCAAAGTTACCTTTCTGAGTCACTAATCCTACTTCATGGTACAGGCCTGTAGACATGATGATGCAGAAGACCTGCCTGTTTACCATGTTCAGTAATTAGCAGAACTGAGGCTTAAATGCTGTAGCTAAATCCTGCACAACGCGCCGCAGCAGCTCAGAGGCACTGAGCTGTCCTGGAAACACAGTTTGATCCTGTAACTGGGAAAATATCCAGTTTCATCACAAAGAAGATTTATTTTTTTCAGCCCATTTGTTTGTTAATATGACCTAAATCAAGTTTAATGGACAGTTATTCGATGTGTCAGTTGAGTTAGTTTGTTTAGAAAGGAAAATGACAAGTTCATCCTACGCTTTGACCATAACAGGCCATTTTATTAGGTACACCCAGCTAGTACCAGGCCAGACCTCCTTTCACATTCAGAACAGTCTAAACACACACAGATTTTTTATATATATATATATATATATATATATATATATATATATATATATATATATATATATATATATATATATATATGTGTGTGTGTGTGTGTGTGTGTGTGTGTAGGGTTATATGAGATGCTGGCTTTATGGTCTGTAGACAGAAGTTGGTCAGCCACATATATGTGTGTGTGTGTGTGTGTGTGTGTGTGTGTGTGTGTGTGTGTGTGTGTGTGTACACAATTTTCACTGGTCCCATCTGGCCACCACAATGAAAATTCTCTGGGGCACCACTGGTCAGCAGACTGTTTACTTGTCTAACACCTGTGTATACAGCATAGTTCTCTCTTCCCTCTTCTCTGATGCTTCCTTTGAACTTCAGCAAATCCTCTCCACCATGTCTAGATGCCTGAATGTACTGCGTTGCTGACCTGTGATTGGCTGATTTGTGTATTAGTTAACAAGGAATTTAAGAGGTGTAACTAATAAAATGGCCAATGGGCTTATTTTTTTCTCTCTACTAGAGTTTTAAAATTCTTACAAACGCAAGTTTATTACATTTTTCAGGCATGTTTCCTAAAACTAAAACATTCTGCTGCTCACTAGCTGTTTTAGTTTTGTATCATATCTATATTTTTTTCAAAATATGAACAGCCATATTTATGATTCCATAGATTTTTTTGTACCATAAATGTTGTGAAAGGCTTCTGTGGTCATTTCACTCCAGCCTGCATGCAAGAGGTCAACAGTCTTTATCAGCCGCAATCTCTTTTATCATAGGACTCGGTGAGAATGCATTCAATTCACTGCACAGCAGCAACCATTCAGAGCTGTACAGGCCATTATGATGAAACATGTCACTGTAAGGTACCAAAGGTAAGCTGTAAAAATGCTAATTAACTGTGTTCATAAAATTCTCCATTTTTCCAGCGTTTATGAAGCTGACATTTTTTTACTCGTGATTTAAACATAAATTAATTGTTTAACATTTGAGGGTAGTGATTGAGGCTGGAATCCATTGTCATTAGCGTAGCCTGAGTCTAACCATCCTATAAATATAATGCTTTTAATGTGAATTGGTGTTAAATGAATAAACTGAATAGAACTGCTTAGTGAATTTGTGTCACAATTTGTACTAGTAGTGATTTCACTGAATACAGCAAGTGCAACTCACCCACACTATGCAGGTGATGAGTGAAATAGACTTTAAATGTTTGAGAAGAGCAGATGAAAGGAGCTCTGCAACCCTAAACAGGGTTACAGAAATGAAGTGTTTTAGTATTCAAGTATTTTTTTCAGTTACAAATAAATCAATTGCCATGTGGTTAAAACTGGAGGATTTTCACTTGATGGGCTCTGATCGCTGACACTGAAGATAAAAACCTGAAGATCAAAACCAGTCAGATATTATTCTGGCTCTTTAAAAGCTGTTATCAGAGGAGCGCCCCCTTTCGCAGTCAGTGGTCTGACAATAATATTAATGTGAAAGATAATTGTTTTAAAGCAGCTGACAAAAAAACAAAACAAAAAGAAAAACAAAGCATGAAATAAATAATAGCATGAGTGTGCGGCCCTGACTGCTAGCATTTCCTCATGCTCTGTATTACACACAGAAATTTAGGAAATTTAAATAAACAACTCCATGCCCCTGAACCTGGTTGTTCATCATTTTGATGAACCTCCCACTGCCCTCAATCAAATGTTGCGAAAAGCAAATTTGAAATGACCTAGCAATGTGCCACAATCAGCTGGTCCAATGTTAGCAGTTAAAGAAATGTTTAAATGAATTTCCAGAATGTCTGACAGTGAATGCCAACCTTTGTAACATGTGGCATAGCAGGCGGGTCCTGGAGTTGTTCCAAGCTGAAGTTACCTTAAAATCTGCAGCTTCTACCAGATCTGATTCACTGGTTGTGTTTTCCTCCTGAAACATCTGTGAACTTATGCTAGAACTACCATTTTACAACACCAACAGCCTACTATTATTATGCATAAAGTTGTGATATATTTGATGTTACATCTAGATTCCACCGAGAACACAGTGCACTACCATTAATATTTATTCAAGTATTCCACATGACGTCTTAAAGCTTGAACAGCTCGTCTGTATAATTAACCCCCCAGCAGTCAGTGGGAAGCTGGGTAGCTTGCCTCAGCTTCTAATAATGAATACAGGATCTAGAGCCATAGAGCTAGCCCCGTGAGCTCAGTATCAGAGCCACAGAGCTAGCTCGTGAGCTCAGTATCAGAGCCACAGAGCTAGCTCGTGAGCTCAGTATCAGAACCACAGAGCTAGCCCCGTGAGCTCAGTATCAGAGCCACAGAGCTAGCCCCGTGAGCTCAGTATCAGAACCAAAGAGCTAGCCCCGTGAGCTCAGTATCAGAACCACATTATCAGAACCACAGAGCTAGCCCCGTGAGCTCAGTATCAGAACCACAGAGCTAGCCCCGTGAGCTCAGTATCAGAGCCACAGAGCTAGCCCCGTGAGCTCAGTATCAGAACCATAGAGCTATCCCCGTGAGCTCAGTATCAGAACCACAGAGCTAGCCCCCGTGAGCTCAGTATCAGAGCCACAGAGCTAGCTCGTGAGCTCAGTATCAGAGCCACAGTATCAGAACCGCAGAGCTAGCCCGTGAGCTCAGTATCAGAACCACAGTATCAGAACCACAGAGCTAGCTCTTGAGCTCAGTATCAGAACCATAGTATCAGAACCGTAGAGCTAGCCCGTGAGCTCAGTATCAGAACCACAGTATCAGAACCACATAGCTAGCCCGTGAGCTCAGTATCAGAACCACAGAGCTAGCTTGTGAGCTCAGTATCAGAACCACAGTATCAGAACCACAGAGCTAGCCCCTGAGCTCAGTATCAGAACCATAGAGCTAGCCCCGTGAGCTCAGTATCAGAACCACAGAGCTAGCCCCGTGAGCTCAGTATCAGAACCACAGAGCTAGCCCCGTGAGCTCAGTATCAGAGCCACAGAGCTAGCCCCGTGAGCTCAGTATCAGAACCATAGAGCTAGCCCCGTGAGCTCAGTATCAGAACCACAGAGCTAGCCCCGTGAGCTCAGTATCAGAGCCACAGAGCTAGCTCGTGAGCTCAGTATCAGAGCCACAGTATCAGAACCACAGAGCTAGCCCGTGAGCTCAGTATCAGAACCACAGAGCTAGCTCGTGAGCTCAGTATCAGAACCACAGTATCAGAACCGCAGAGCTAGCCCGTGAGCTCAGTATCAGAACCACAGTATCAGAACCACAGAGCTAGCTCGTGAGCTCAGTATCAGAACCATAGTATCAGAACCGTAGAGCTAGCCCGTGAGCTCAGTATCAGAACCACAGTATCAGAACCACAGAGCTAGCTCGTGAGCTCAGTATCAGAACCACAGTATCAGAACCACATAGCTAGCCCGTGAGCTCAGTATCAGAACCACAGAGCTAGCTTGTGAGCTCAGTATCAGAACCACAGTATCAGAACCACAGAGCTAGCCCCTGAGCTCAGTATCAGAACCACAGAGCTAGCTCGTGAGCTCAGTATCAGAGCCACGGTATCAGAACCACAGAGCTAACCCGTGAGCTCAGTATCAGAACCACAGAGCTAGCTCGTGAGCTCAGTATCAGAACCACGGTATCAGAACCACAGAACTAGCCCGTGAGCTCAGTATCAGAACCACAGAGCTAGCCCGTGAGCTCAGTATCAGAGCCACGGTATCAGAACCACATAGCTAGCCCGTGAGCTCAGTATCAGAACCACAGAGCTAGCTTGTGAGCTCAGTATCAGAGCCACGGTATCAGAACCACAGAGCTAGCCCGTGAGCTCAGTATCAGAACCACAGAGCTAGCTTGTGAGCTCAGTATCAGAGCCACGGTATCAGAACCACAGAGCTAGCCCGTGAGCTCAGTATCAGAACCACAGAGCTAGCCCCGTGAGCTCAGTATCAGAACCACAGTATCAGAACCACAGAGCTAGCTCGTGAGCTCAGTATCAGAGCCACAGTATCAGAACCACAGAGCTCATTATCAGTTCTCTAAATACATTTCATTTACTGACACAGGACATGAAGCATTACTGCAGCTTAACAGCAGCAGGCACACAACACAGGCACTTCACTCATTTTTTCAGTCATGAAGATTTCTTCTGTTATGTGCTTCGGGGAGCTGCAACAAATCTTTAAAGAATACAGTATATGCAGGAAACAATGTTTACACTGCTGCATGTTCTACAGCCTTCACAGCATCCTGAGAATTGAATATTATACCGAAGCTGTTTAGTGACACATTTCAAACACAGCACTTATCAGTTAGTTGTCATATACAGCTATACTCTGCATACTGACTAATTAGCTTTTAAGCATCAATCCATGCAGCCGAATTTGAAGGAGAAGCAAACATCACACCATTTTCACCTGGTTCTGATTAAAGGAGTTCAAGAAGACGAGCATTTTTGAAATTATTACATAAAGAATAACATTCTGAGGTTTCAAGTCAAACACTGTTGCCCTGATGCAAAAAGATCTTGGTTTTAACTCCTGTCATGGGGTCTTTCTGCATGCAGTTTGCATGTTTTCCATGTGCATGTATGGATTCTCTCTCTTTGTTGCCCTTAGGTATAAATCTGCGTGAGCATGGTTGTCTGTCCTGTGTGTCTCTGTGTTGCTCTATGATGGGTTGGGATGGTGACGTGTACAGGGTGCACTCAGCCAGGATATTGTTATCATAAAACAAATCATTTTACCATAAAAACCATGAAAGGTAAACTGGATGATAAAACTCCCCAGTTATTCTTGTTATTTGACTATGTCCACTGATGGAGCTTTATGTTTGAAAAATCACTGAGGAGTCCTTTAAGGCTCTTTTTCCTTTTTGTTCCTAACTGGCTTAGAAAGGGGAGAGAAGAGTAAAGCTGTTCATTCTGTCTGTTTGCTTGAAGATGTTAAGTTTTGCTAATCCTGATACATTACAACTTTATAGTGGTGCTTTAAAGGTTAAATTAATATTTGTTATATAATAAACAATTTGCTGACCTATGTCTACATGCCTAGACTGACTTATTTAACATTCTTTAATGTTAAAATAATTGCCTTCTCTGTTTTATTTGACCAATTTTATCCACCTGTAAAACAATGGCAGGTCATTTGGTATTAATATAGCAGTTTTGAGTTCTGTCATTCATTGTGTCACATAAATGAAGGAATCCACTGACGACTGACTGGAAAGGACTAAAATATCTATACAAAACTGAACTGATTTTCCTGCAAGTGTCCAATAATTGCTGGTAATAACTTTGAGGTGTTGTCAAAATAAAGTACATGCTGCCTTCTCTCTGGGACTACAGCTGATATTTGCTCAGACAGTGTTTTGTGCTGCTCACCTCTCTGCTCAAACAAATTTGAATTTTCTCCCCCTCTCCTGTCCTTTTATTTTTGGCTAACCTGATTTGCTGTTCTTGGGGAAAGACATGTCTTTTTCTTCTCTCCTCCTCTGGCAGTTGGATCACTCGATACAAAATGCTGCCTGTCTCCTTCTTCTATCAGCCAGGATGAATTTTATTATGACAATAATCTATTATAAATGTAAAAACCTTTTTCATTTCAGACTTTTTGAGGACCTCTCTCAGCAGTCGGTCATTGATAAGACAGGACAGCTCAAGGCTGATGACAGGGGGTAAATTGCCACTCCATGCTAGAAGACCTACCTCCACTTGTGGTGCCCCCTGCAGGCAGTCAAACATTCTGCAGAACACCTGGAGAAAAGGGGGGTCCACAGAACATACAATACAGGCATGAGCTCAGAAAATGTAAAAAAAAAAAAAAAAAAAAAAAAAAATCAGTTTGGGCAATAAAATGCTTTGATGTCTTATAATATTTTATTGCTTTAATCTGTTTATGAAGAAAGTAAAGAAAAAGCCCAAGATTTAGTCCAGTACAGTTTTTAAGCTTAAAATGGCTGTGCGCTATCTAACTTACTCAACACTAATGATGTTGTGTGTTTGAGTTTATTTGATTAAATTTTTCAATTGAGTACTAAGCAATGGTGTCCAAAACAGGTCAGTTGAAGAAACTAAATATTTATGTCATTTTGTAAATTGTAAATCCACCACTTTAGCTAATAGATTGAACAAATATACCCGCAATAGGCCAATGGCTAACTATATCCTGAACTCTACCAAGAGACTTCCCCTGTGTATGCAATAGATGATGTCATTAGCTCTTGTGTTGTTAGGCAACAAGTAATACTTCAATGCGTCATGCCAATCTGTGGAGAATAAATGCAAACCTGTCTCCCCATTAGCTTTAAAACAACTGATTTTATGATTTTATATATTTTTAATTCTAAATATATACAAAAATTTTTGTCACACTTCCGATCAAACAAATTTTAATATCAGGCAAAAACAATAACTATAAAATGTATTTTTAACATTGTTAAATCATTAATTAACTGTGATCAGCCACATTTTTTGGTTCAGTTTCATTAGCCACACCCAAGGGTGCTCACTGGCAGACCTGTAGAATCAAGAAATCACTTCCATACAGCTGCTCTGACAACATCAAGTGGGCTAAAAGGCCTCAAAATGCAACAAGGAAATTAAAGGACAGATGAGAAGCAAAGTCACTGACATCCATCAGTCTGGAAAATGGTACACATTTATTTCTAAGTTTTGGGACTCCAGGGAACTTCAGTGAGAGCCATTATCCACCACTGGAGAAAACATGGAGCAGTGGATAACATTCCCAGGAGTAGCTCACACATTCAGGAAGTCACAGAAGAACTAAAAACAATGTCTAAAGCATTGTAGGCTTCACTTTTCTCAGTTAAGTCAGAACTGTGCAAAACTAAGTTTGGAATGTTGTGTCCATGACACAAATTTTTAAAAAAGGCACCAAAACAAAACTAAACAGAGAGGACTATGAGCTATCACAAAAGTTTGCTGTTTGAGAATATTAAGGTCCAGATACTGGAGAAAAGGTACAGCTCCAGAACAGTAAACTGTCAAGATATTAAAACAACTCCAAAGAGATTTAAACATGTTTTATTCTCAAACATGGGCACAGTCTTATTTAAAAATGTCTAAATATCAACACTGACTGTTTTCAACTGGTTATATTGTTGTATAATTGAGCTATCCAGGTATTGGCTATGTCCGATTATACTACTTTATTCACTGAAAAAAAATCCAAGCAAATCTACAGTCAGTTCTTTTCACTTTTTAAGTTTTAAAACACAATAAAATCAAATGAATTTCAGAATTTAAAAAAAATATATTATTTGTTCACTGTTGGCCCAAGTAAAAAAAAAAAAAAAAAAAAAAAAAAAAAAATCCTGGTTGACTCTGTGGCTTTAAAACCAAGATATTTACTGAACCATGCTTTTTGTGTACCATAACACCTAAACTATAGCCACAGTCACCCAGTTACACTCGCCACATACAGCGTTACACAGATGGGTAGGCAACTTGGAGTTAGGTATCTTGCCCAGGGACACATCGGCATGTGAAAGGAGGAAGCTGGTATCTAACCCACAACTTTTGGATTGTAAGACAGCTACTCTTCCCCAAAAAAGAGAATGGGCAAAAATTCCATCCACGAGATGGTTCAAAGACAAAAAACCACAACTGATTAAAAAGAACACAAAAGTCTGCCTCATATTTCCTCAAAAAAAAACATCTTCATGATCCCCGGAACTTTTGGAAAAATATTCCATGGACTGACAAGACAAGAGTGGAATGGAAAGGTCATTGCCCATTTGGCTGACAAATTTGTGCCCAAGATTTAACTTCCTGGCTAAAGTCTTGAGATGTTGCTTCAGTATTTCCACATAATGTTCTTTTCTCCTAGTGCTCTCTATTTTGTGAAGTGCACCAGTCCCTTGTAAAGGAAAAGGCCCCCACGAGATGATGTTCCAGCTGCTATGCTTCTCTGCAGGGACAGTGGTCTCAGGTTTGGAAGGTTTGGTTTCATCAAACCACAGGCCATATCTCCAAAACGAAGATCTTTAACGCTATGCACATTTGCAAATTGTAATCAGGCTGTTTATGTTGATTTTCAAGTAATGGTTTCTTCCTGTATGCATGATATGTATAGTAAATATCTACTTTCAATGGTATATGCTTGAACCATACAGCTGACAGATGGGGTAGTTTCTTATAACTATGACTATAAATAAAAATACATATTTTGAACCATCTACACCTGATTAATTTCCAATGTACCCGAGTTCTAGTTTAGCAGATAAAAATCAATGTGCCACCAATGGTGAAATTACTTTTAAATACCACTTTTCAATATGTGCTTTCCAGATATTGGCAGTTTTTACAAGGTTCTTTGCCAACTTGATTCCTGTCTGCCAAAGCTGTCTGTTGGAGACGTGCCGAGTGTGTTTTCTCTCCCTGCATTGTCTGTATGATAAGAATAACCTCAGCAACCAGCAGGTCATCAGCACACTGGAGTTCTCTGGTAAATGTTTCACTGAGTTGCCATGTATTATGCAAAGGCCATGTATAACATCTGCCATTGCGTTTCAAACAATTGGTGCTTGACTGTACCACGATTTGCCTGTAAAGACAAGCAAATCCTTAATCCACCCTTTACCTAACCATCAGCAAAAACAGTGTGCCCCTGGTTTTATTCTCCATTGTATTCACAATATCATTAGCTTTTCTGAAGAGTAGATCCAACAGAAACCGTTTCCATAATTACCAAATATGACAAACTAAAAACTATACTTCTCAAGCTTTATTAACAAATCTGCAAATCTACATTCATACAACAGCCAAATGTGACCCAAATCCAATTTTTTTTGCCCTTATGCCCTCCATATCCAACTTTCTCATGGCAGTCTGAATGGCTCAATTCCGATCTTTTCATCCCCCCAAAAAAATCAAATTTGTGCCACTTCCATGTGTGATACCAAATCGGATAAGTATCCGCTAGTTTTCAACGTCTACAGTCAATCAAACAATTTTTACATCAATGACATGAGACGTATTTGCGACTCACATGGTTTCTATCAAAAATTATTAAAAGGGAGGTCTTCAAGCAGGTCACAAGATACAGTGAACCCCCAGTATTCGCCGGGGTAAGGAACCACAACTGTCCGCAAATAGCTAAAATCCGCAAATACTTGAGACCCCCTCTAAAAATGCTTATAACTGCCTATTCTAATGGTCCACACACAAAATATATCTTAATATGCATTAATACACACAGAAGAAACAGTCTTTGCACTACTGCAGAAGCTAATATCTTCAGTCTTCCTTATTTCCGATCTTAGGGGAAAATAAATACAGCTTCTGGACTGGCTGCTGGATTTTTTTCAATATTTTAAACATGTTTTATGAAAAAAATCTGTCAATAGGCGAATTTTTCATTAATACTGATCCACGAACAGGCAACGGTCCACTCTACCTCTCTCAAAACATCATTTTTGGCCCAAACCAATCTGGGTTCAAAAGTGGCCACTCCACTTAAAGTGTAACTAACCCCCTGTAAATGCGTAACTCCGCCCCTGGCAAATTTCGAAAAACTGCACCAAAGTGGGTGGAGCCAACTGTAGGGATGAACAGAGGAGGTAAGCAGGGCTGTGATCAGGACAAAAGAAGCACTGTTCTCAACTGATCCACTTTGTCGCAAGGTTAATCGACTTTTCAGACCCACAATCGACATTTCAAAATCTAGCAATTTTTTTTCCTGTCGTTGGAAACTTTTATGGTGACCACTCTGCAACTCAGCTGCAGCCTGTCTGTCCTGTGTGAGCAGCAAGAGCTGCCATGGACCTCTCCCAGTTCCTAAGCATTGCAGTCAGTCTGATAGTTGTCCATTCAACACCGTACTGTTGCATGTAGTCAGAGCAGAGGAGACCCATTCCACTCTGTGTCCACACTGCAAATAAATCACACATTTGCAAAGCTGAGTGACGATAGCAATCAGTGCTCGCCGTGGTGATGCTCGACTCGCTATTCCACCTCCTGACTTGCCACCGGGCAGACGAGGTTGTGTGTCTGACTGAGATGGTTTTATACCCAAACCAAGTGTGATGTTGTGTACTGGCTCTACCGCAGTAATTAACAGGAAAATTCAGCTGCACCATTTGACTAAAGGAGGGCAGTACCGAGACGATTTTAGGCAAGATATTGCCGAAATAAATAAATTTAAATGAAAATGTCAAAATTTGCACAGAAACATAAAAATAGAACCCCAAACAACCTATTTAGACAAGTTATCTGATTTGGAGGTTAGTTACACTTTAAACAGCTGTGCTGGCTGTGACAGAGGTTTTTAAAAAAGGAGCAACAGTGCTGGCCAAGTCTTCAGTACTTATCACGCTCAACTTTACCAGCTGCATTTGACCCTGTCAACCACAGTATCCTCTTGTCCATACTCTTGTGCATGGGCATCACAGGGAGGGTAAACGCCTGGTATTAATCATACCTCACTGGTCGATCATTTTACATATCCTGGCTTGGTTACACTCCACACAATCAAGCCACAGGGGTCCCACAAGGCTCAGCACTAGGACTAATTTTCTTTGCCATTAAACACCACCTCACTGGGCCAGATCATCCAATCACATGGCTGCTCATGATTCACCTCATTGTTTTTATCCACTGCCTGCTTGGTGCCACCATCTGACTGAATCTATTATTGTCCTTGCCAGCATGTACCCCCTATGCAGTTGTGAAAATCAGAAGTGCACACAAAGTCCATCATCTTCAACTAAACCTCTCTAAAACAGCACTACTTGTCTTCCCAGTGAAACTGAACATATATTAAAATATCTCCATCTAAAGTGAATCCCTATCTATAAAATATAATATTTGATGAATACTCTATTTAGTCAGGAGGCTTTGAAAAAACAATAACTCAACAACCAAAAGTGTAGCTGGACTATGTTTTGCTTTGCTGTTTTAAAAAAAAAAGTCAAGTTGACTTTGTCCTTTAAGCCCCATTTAGTTTCAGTTGATCTTATTAGTATACAGCCAGTTCATATCAAAAGTCATCTCAGGGCAATCTGTAGGTCAGATGAGATCTGACCATGCTTAAAAACACATCCCGATTCATTAAATGCTATTTACTACAGGAAAAGATGAACTGAAACATAACTCTATTTGGCATATATACAGGTGTATGTGTGTATGTGATGTACCATGATTTGGTACTTCACACTAATTATTCACTAACAATGAAACTGGAAAAAATTCAATGAAATCGTTTAACCAACTGGTTAATCCTTTTGAGTAAGAGTTGCTGAATGTTTGTGGTTCTCTTAACTATGAAATTAAGATGAATACACAAGACTGGTTAATTGATGAGAAATAATTTTTGTTGTAGCCAACAGTTTTCTGCTTTAAGAAAATTTTATTTGTCTGTGAAAATATTGTCCTAAAAGAAAAAAAGTCCATCTGCATTAACTGCATGTGCCTGCAGGCCAGATTTGCTTCATTCTAGAATTTTTTCTTTAGAGGGCCACAAATGCCCCCCGGGCCACACTTTGGACACCCCCGCTTTAACCCTTTAAATCTGACAGGGTTTTGAATATTTCTGTGCTTAACTGTATGCCACAAGTAGTCAGAACAAAGTTGGATTTGGGCCATTTCAGTTTACAGGGTTAATGTAAGCTATGTTTTCATAATGTTAGTGATGCTCCACTCGATTGGCCAAAGATCAGAATCAGTAAAAATGTTTCCTGTTATCAACTCAGAACAGTGATCTGTAAACAAAAATCACAAGCCACCATGCATACACACACTGACTTCTAATGGTAATTCAGAGAGACCAGTTCAGCTAACGTGCATGTTTTTGGGCAGTGGGAGGAAGCTTAGGTACCTACACATGCACAGGGGAAAACAGCAATGTGCAAACCTTCTTCTTGGAAGGCAACAGTGCTACAAATCAGAAACAGTCAAAGAAATTAACTCCACCATCAAAAATATGACAACAGAGTAATGAATACACATACACTTTTTTCTTCATAATTTTACAGAGCAGCTTGGCTTTGTGTTGACTCCACAGCATTGAATAGAGTTTTGCTAGAAACCAAAATGAACCTCTTCGCTAGATTTTGCATTAAGATGTTTTCTCCTATTCAAAATTTCAGTTTAGGCAAATACGGAGATTTAGTGAGAAATTAAGAGTCAGATGAGGTAAAATGATTTAAAAATGATTTCTGAGTGTCTTTGGTCTGTTTTTCCCTTCAAAAGATTTATGGCATTCCTTCAGTAAGCAGTAAAATGTCACAACATGGTGGACTGTTGTGCTACACTATATTGGGACTGAATGCTAATTAGCCTACTCTACTTCTGATGGCCTATAAAAAGGCTGCAAAGCCTCTGATGGTTACTGGGGAATGATGTGTTCTCTTCTTTGCAGATGGAGCTGGATATATTTATTTACTGATGTTTGTAATGCTAGCTAGGCTGTGACATGTTACAGATAATAAGAGGGAAGTTTAGAACCAGGAACAATACAGAACATTGAACGATTTCCAAGAAGGGCAAATTTACATAGATTAAATTGACTGATGTGAGAGGATAGTTGTCAAAAATTTCTATGAATTGTTGATAAAAGATTAAAAAGTTTATTTTACAAAACAAATGAAAGCAAATGTGTAGTTGCTTAAGAATAACAAGAAATGTATTGGTAAACATAAAAAATAAGTGTCCCCCAAGAGCTCTCAGCTTGACGATTTTGGCCCTGAGGGGAAAAAGTTTGAACACCTCTGGGTTAAAGTAATCTGTAAAGTAATATTTCCATTTTGGAGTGCCCAGTCAGAATGGATGGAGAATCTGTGATAGGAGCTAAAGATTAGGGTGATGGGAAGGAGGCCTTAGAATCTCAAAGACCTGGAGCTCATCATCAAAGATAAATCATCCAAATAGCAGTTACAACATGGAAAATCTGGTCTACCATTATAGGACAGGTTGATTGTAATGCCAATGAAGAGCTTTCTATTGATTATCAAGATGAGTATAAATAAATTTTGAATGTTAACTGTTTCAACGGTTTTCATGTTTGTTTCTTTAAAATGTATGATTTTGATAAAAGAATAAAAAAAAGGGGGAGGAAAAAACCCTTAGATTTCTTTGGAGTCTGAGAGTGAAGATGTTCATTGACAAAAAGGAAAAAACTAAACAAAAACAAGCATTCAACAAATGCTGCATCGAGCATATTGACCTGCCAGACCCACTGCAACTCACGGCTCCCATACCCTCCCAACCCATTTGAGTCAAAGTATTTGTTCATTTAACTGGTGACCCAGGGAGTAGAGAAAAGCAGAAACAGGACAAATTGAAAAAAGTTAAGTACAGGAGGGTGGGGTCTCATTATATTATTGCCATTTAGTAATATAATTTAACCCTCATTTAAAGAATTCTGTACACTCTTGTAATAGTCAATTAAGGAGCTCAAAGCCTTTCAGGGTACATCTAATTTCAAGTTTTAAAGCTTGCATTTGGGGGGTTGGGGGGACATTAATGTAATAAAATGTCATGACATCTGAACAAAGTTGATAAGATTATGGATCTCAATGTGCATCAGACATCCTCAGGTCGCTGATACTAAAGAGTTCCCCTGCCCTCCACCGCTGTCACTGCGGTACAGCAGCAACGATTTACACAGCACAAAAGAACATGCTGGAACAAACAAATGGGGACAAAAGGACCAAGACTGATGTCATAAAAGTTTGAAAAGCTGCCTTTTTTTTCCTTATGTAAGGCCTGGAGGGGGGCTGACCTGCTTTCACACCCGCACTGCTCCAGTGAGGTCAGGAATGTATTTCAGAGATGTACGAAGCCAAGCATTCTGTACAGCACAAGTGGTGCACAGTATATGACACACACACACACGCACACACACACACACACACACACACACGCACACACACACACACACACACACGCACACACACACACACACACACACACACACACACACACACACACACACACACACACACAGAGAGAGTGCAGTCTGGCTCATATCCCAAACTTCCATCTCTGTCTGGCCAAAGGAATGCTGTGTTTCCTGTGTGTGCTGGGATCAGTGCACTCTGACTGCTTCCCATGGGGTCTCCAAACAGATTCCAGCAGCCTGATAAGGAAGTAATCTTCTTCATGATTATATGGAGCAGCTACTGAAATCACTACACCACCATGCAAATCTATAATTTCAAGTCATTTTGTGTCAATTTAAGTCCTCACAACATTCTGCCTTCTCAACTTTTTCTTTCAAATTTTTCATTTTAAGGTTTGATGTGATAAAACTGCAAACAGCTAAACAAATTTGAGCATCATTACTAAACTCGACCAGAACCCCTGAGCTCTTCAGTCACTGCAGGATCCTGAAGAAAAGTGAACCTGCTTTCCAACTGGAAATCAAAGGTTGTTTCAGCTGTGAAAATATCTCATGAGAGAGTTAGTTTTAGTTAAAAATAGAGCGTCTGTGACAGAAATAGCATAGCGGCAGATCATTTTATCCTCTTGAACATTTAATATGGAAACTAGAAAGTGAACGCTAAAAAGAGAACAAAAATGAGAGGACAAGAAGTGGAGCATGGAACATAATATAAATGGAATCTCAAGACTTCCAGAACAACATGGACACAGTAATTCAACATATAAAAATATTAACAGAAACAGAATATATAACAATAGAATAGAACAGAATAGAATACAAATACCCTTTAGTGTCCCACAGAGGGGAAATCCTGGTGAGCAGCAGCATCAGATTCACACAAAAAGTTCCAAAAGTGTTAAAAATATATAAAACAAAACAAGATTATTAATAACAATGATAGTAATAATAAAAATATACTATACAAGACTATGACATAAAAATACATAATAAATGCAGTTATTAGAATAGAAATATTGTACTCACGATCCAAAGGATGTGTAACTGAGTAGAATGACTTTTTTTAAACGTACATAATGTGAAAGTGAATTGAACTTTAAAAACACAACGGAATATTAACAATACAGTAGAACAACAAGGTTGGGATTTTAATCTGTTTAGGTGGATACGTTATGCTTGTGTCCTGTCAGCCATTTCACAGACATCACTGGAGATTTCCCTGCTGTTCTGCTTCGATGGGGAGCTGCTGTCAGGGAACAACGGCTTAACATGTCGGGGGGTGGGGGGCTACCGAGCTGTAGAAATGTGTCAGAGGCACATCCAGGTCAATTCCAGATTTTTCAGGCTGAACATTTAGCTTCAACAGTCAGAGGTCACCATGTTGTGGCTTATTGGCTGTGTTGTTTACCCTGGAGAGGAACCAGATCTGAACTGGTTCTAGTTCACGCGTCACGCCTTGTCCTCAGCGAAGTTAATGAATAAATGTGTCCGCCTGTATTTATAAGTAGGATTACATTGGAACTTCTGTACTGAATCAGAACCTGTCGATATGATTGGATTAAAATGACCGTATGTTTTTTTTGTATATAAATCAGACCTGTTTCCTTTAAGTGACCATTGATTGAATTTGACTGAATCAGCACTATAAAAATGACCTGAACTAAACTGAATATGTAAGTCATAACATCATTCCTCAGTTAGCATTTCAGTTACATCATCGCCCAGCATCTGTAACCTATCCTTCCCCTGCTTAGTTACACCTGTACTATTCTCCGCTGTTGTCTTTACTCACATACAATGCTTCTTATAATCACTGAATTCACATATTTTTAATCATTTCACCATCAGAAAACAAACTGAATGAAATTTTTACTAAGATGGATCCATTTAGACTACATTTGTAATGTGACCAACTCCAAAGCACTGTGAGTACGATGCTGCTGATTCTGTTGAAGCTGACAAAATCTTCAAACTTGTAAGTTAAAGACCTCATCTGTGTGATCTTTAGCTGCACAATGGTCAGAGAGAAGATAGAAGCAACATCCAGCAGCTTCTTCCGCTCGTCTCTGCCGTGTCTGCTGCCCACTAGCAGCAGATTTGGGGAACAAACAATAATCCATTTAATCTATTCGTTTTGGTATTTAGGACAGGAGCTTTCAGTTTATAGTCTCGCTTTTTAAGAAACGCTAAGGCCCTAATAGTCAAATTTGAAGAAAGATGAGCGGCAAACATTAGCAATACCAAGTTTTCCATCATTTATAATCACTGCAACATCAGTGTGTGCATAGCCCTGTTTGGAATGTCAGATTAGTTGGTTGTTATTTCCAGTTGTCATAAATACACAATTTGAATGATAATGAGATATTCAGGCGGTCTGATGGAGCCCTACGGTGGTAAGTGCCACTGATGATAGATGGTAAAGGTCACAGAGGGAGTTGGAAGCAATAATATCACAACCCAATGTCTTAACATGCTGCAGACCTACTGCGAAAGCTTTAGTTACGATAAAGGAATTGCTGATGGAAAAGAGACTGAGCTTAAAGCTGGCCAGATAACACTGAAAATCAATCAGTCTGATAACATTTAGTTATGTTCTGTTTTGCTGTTTTGCTCTAAATATTTTACCTTGACAAAATCCACCTCAAAACAAAACAACTTCTCCATTCCATCTATGTGACTCGGAGACGTCATAGTATGTGTTAGTCTCCAGAACTGAGCATAACAACGTACAACTTGTCCATTCAGGAGGAATTATTACTTATTATCATTTCTACTGTTCTCCGTGTTTAATTTCACATATGGTCTTCACTGAGTTTTACTTGTTTTCTGAATGGCTGCAGAAGAAAACAAAGACCATGTGTTGAGAACACTGTTATGTGTCCCGATAACTGGACAATGAAAAACACAAGGATGTGGTTCATGAAGAGGACCAAGGCGGACTGGAGAGGACAGGGTTTTATTTCCAGCTACGGTATATATCCTGCTAGAAGCTGCAGAACCAATGCCTCACCCAAAACAGCCGAGGATGATGGGCGAGTCGACAGACTGACACTGGGTCAGGCTGAACCATTTAGGTTCCAACATGGCCGCCCGTGGAACATGATCCAAGGTAGTTTCACTACATCATCACTGCAGCACCAGACTCAGTTCTGCAAAAGTCACAAAATATGGCCTCTGGTCTATTTCTGGAGAATATTTCAAACTATGAAAAACATTTTTCCAACTGCTCTTTTTTTATATTAAAAAAATGGACAAAATCTGAACAAGCAGTCAATTAGAATGATGATAATAATTATTATTACTAATTATTTAAATGATTGATTTACTTTTTCTTTCATGACTAAAAACAAGAGCACCACGTTGTAGGGAGTTGAAATCCAATCAGATTAGGTTTTTGGCATGTAAAAGGCGACACTAGTTTGAAAACTAGCTAATGAGATGTAATCTTTGAGACGTAGGAAGTGAAATAAGGCTTTCGTCCTGCATCAGGTGAAGGTAGCGTGTCTCCAGAGGAAAGTCTTCCCACAGTCAGTGCAGGTACCAGTGCAGGTAGACTGGCTGTGTTAGTTCTAATTAGATAAGTATCTAGAAGCTACCAGCAGCTCTCCAGTCTGTTAAGATGCAAGTCTGATCAGTCCTGGATAACAGACGCTCCCCTTCTTTAGTGACAGATAAATCCTACTAAGTTAAGGCTTCTTGCACCGCAGGGCCCAGTCCAGCCTGGCAGGGTTCAAACCCAGGTTCAGCATCTTTGAATTAGCCCTTTTGGCCCAATCCTAGCCCACTCCCTGGAACCATGAGCTGACTTCCATTTGGGCCAGGTCAGCCTGGATGGAAGTCAGCCATTGACTGGTTTATTGGGCATGAATTTTAGCTCACCATTCATGTCGTCTTGCCCTCGTATCTTCAGCGTTGTACTGCTGGATGGTCTGGTTCGCCTGGCAATATGTACCATTCCTTCAGGATTCTGCCTTCTATTGAGCAGCTGCTGCCAGAATTGAATTACTTGTATGCTGATGAGGATGAACAGTACCACGAGCTGGATGTTGTCCACTGTTGTGTCGCAAAGTAAATGAAGTCACATACAGATTCATGTGTTTTTGATATGACGATCCTGCCGACATTCAAGGCGGCAATCTGATTAATGCAAACACAACCAGGGCCGGACTGTAATAGGGGCGTTCTGCCACGGTCGGCCCAGCCCGGCCCGGGCCCTGCAGTGCACATTTCATGTCGCCGTCGTGCTCTCCATCTGGCAGAAGCTGTTGGTGACAAGTTTATTAGCTTCCCTGTCACGTGATGTCACAGAGATTATCCCTCAAGAACCTGATTCAAAGTAAAACAGACTTAAATATTTTTCTAATTGTAGTCAGTGGTAATATTTTCCCTCCATCTTTTCAGTCACAGAAGACCAGCAGTAACATGGTGGTTATGAAAAAAATAACATTTCACTACTTTCCCATTTTAATGAAGAATACTGTAAACATATCTGTAATGAAAGTGAAATCAGTGTAGCCTACTAAGTACAGAAAGAAAGACAGAAAACAGACGTGAAGGGAAAAATGTCTTGATTGATCTCTGATACACACATTCTCTTACTGTGCATTCCATGGAAAAGGTGAGTTTCATTTGACCAGATGCCATCCTCTGAATTGTTTGTGATCCATGAATTCAAGCAATTTACTCCTCAAAAAGGCCACTCCACATCACTGAGCAGTGTGTGTGTGTGTGTGTGTGTGTGTGTGTGTGTGTGTGTGTGT
The DNA here is from genome assembly GCA_014839685.1 of Anableps anableps. Taxonomy (NCBI): domain Eukaryota; kingdom Metazoa; phylum Chordata; class Actinopteri; order Cyprinodontiformes; family Anablepidae; genus Anableps; species Anableps anableps. The sequence continues at coordinate 1,965,019 of CM026073.1, forward strand.
GTGTGTGGAGGAAGAACATGGAGGAGTTAATGGGTGTTGGGGATACAGAGAAAGAGAGAAGAAGCTGAAGAAATTACAGCAAATTCAAAATGGAGGCTGGAAATGAAAGAAAAGGAAATCAGAGCAAAAAGTGGAGGCGGTGAAGGAAGAAGAGATGGTTAGTGACACTGGAACAGAAAAACACAAGGATGTGGAGAGAAGACAGCTCTCATCTAATGTTAGACTTCGTTCTAAGTCAGTAGACAAAAATACAAAGACATTTGTTGGTACAACTAAGGAGACATTATTATTAAAAGGCATAAGGTTTCTAGGACTGGTGTCAACATCCCAAGAAATGGAGCCACAGCTTGAGATCATCTAAGCCCCTTCAAGCTGAACTCCAAGGTAAGGCACACCACTCTCTTATCTTACCATTTCCTATATTCTGAACCATAAAAGGCTGGAATTCACCAAAAACGCAGGTTGACGAGCATCAAAGTTTCTGAGAGAAAATTATTTGAGGAATGAGACAAAACTGGAAGTTTCTGATTGATCACCACCGCTTTAGGTTTACAAAAGGAAAAACGGAAAAACAGAACATTGTATCTACTGCAAAACATGGAGGAAACTGAATTTACCACTTTTGGCTTCCATGTTACTTTTGTTTATAACTAACTAACTTTATGAAATATTGAACTGAGTGTGTAACTCAAACTGATGTGTGTCAGTTTCAATTCAGACAAGGTTCTGTTTTTTATTGTGAAAGGGTACAAATAAATCTGCCCATGTTTGTAAATGACAAAGCAGACCTTAATGATCTGCTGATGATTATTTCAACATGTATTTATGTACAAAATGAATCAATTTTTTTATGCTGTACTGTCTGCAGATCTGAGATAACATTTATTGATCTTTTATTTTTCATCAACAAAACTGCACAAAAACATTTCATATTGTCTATATTTTAATCACTTGTTTTCATTTATTTAAAGCATTTCTCTATATTTATCACATGTGAAAGTAGTTATCACCATTTCCTTTGAAATGCTGTTTCTATGCATTTCTTTCTCTTAAAAAATTGTATCAGCTTGGTCAGGAACTACAAGTGCAAATTAGCACTTAGAGCTACAACCTACAGATACAGATACAGTGCATCTTTCCTCTCATGGTTAATGTATACCATATACCTGTCCTTGTTATAAATAAAATAGTCACAAAAATAATAAAATACACTGCAGATAAATCCATCATCACACTGTCCCCAAAACTCTACTTGAGCTTCCTGATCTCGGTAGCAAGCATCAGTTGAGCTGTTTTTTGTGATTGTGATTTTGCATTCACCGACTGATGCCTAACTGTTAACCTTTCCTAACGATATGCTCTCCAGTGTTGCTCATATATGCTCCAACATGTTCAACAGCGAAATCATGAATGGTAGGCAGGTTTTCTGCAGACGTTAGGCTTAATGAGGCCAGCCAGCCAATTAAGTGCTGAACGCAGCTCAATATGGTGAGATTAATCTGCAATCTTTCTAGCACTGAATGACTGCTGAGAACTGAGGGCTAGAACTATTTTATGAAGAACAGAAGTCGCAATATTTCCCCTAAAGGGCAGGATCAAGGTGTCTGCTTTGTGCGAGCAGTGCTGTCAAGCTGTTCCACAAGTCTGTGAGGGGCCAGTTGTCTATAAAACACACCTTTACCTTTTGCTTTAGACATGACTATGCAAAAACTTGAACCATCAAAACCAACAGCTTCTAATGAGCATGGTTGTTGGAGCCAGACAGGCTGGTCTGAGTATTTCATAAAATACTGATCTGCGAGGATTTTACCTCACATGCTCAACCTCTTTCTGACCACAGTGCACCTATGTTCTAATTGCTACCTCCAGCCGACTATTGTACCACGTCAACCAAACTGGTTTCTTGAAAATCACAATTACAGTTCACTGTTCTCCCATAGACTTCCTATTGGAACACATTTAGGATGTAATGGAACAGATCATTTCCATGATGGGAATCATCATGGAAATGAAACTGACACATCTGTGGCAGATGCACCAACAATCCAAAATCTCTGTTTCTGGTACCCTGTTGAATCTACGCCTCTAAGAATCAAGACGGCTGTGAAGGTAAAAACAGATCAGCCCAAAACACTTCAGCTTCTAGACAAAAGCCTGGTGAGTGAAGGGTTTGACAGCAGCGTCAGATGTTAGATTTATGAAGCTGCAGTGATACGCTTCATGCAACTGCAATAACTGACAACATTTTCATTGATTTTAGAAATCCAAGTCAGTCCCTCCGGTTTTTCAAGATTCTATGATCACGGAAATTCATGCAAAATCAACAGATCCCCACATTTTTTCGCTTTAACGCATGATTGTGAGTTTTTTGCAAATTTTCCGCTAAAATGGTCAGAAACACAGCGTTTAAGTGATGGTAACTCCCACCTGCAGATGGCGGTATTTCATACTTCTACTACACTGCGGCCTCTGAGGGGGACTGAATCTAGGACTTAAGGGCCCAGTATTCTCCAACCGAAGTCAAACTGTCGACACATGGTCACGTGGTTTTCGGATGTTCGTTTTCACACAGTCCATTCACAGTCCACAAGACCACGAGACCGCACTGTGACAATGAGAACTGATTTGATTCGACCATCTAGAGCCCTTCAATAGTTGAGCCGAACTGCCAAAATCGGTTCTCATTGTCGCAGTTGCATGACAAAAATCCCATCATTTTGTTCTCAGCCTCAGGTCGTCCACCCCTTCTTGTCACAACCCCTCTGGTGAACTTTTTGACCCCTCTGCATATGAACCTATTGTGTGATTGGTCAGAATTTTATGGGTGTGTTTGTTTATGCAGAAAACAGCACCAACTACTCAATTTCCAGAAGCAGTTTTTTCCACCACAGAGCAGCATGGATAGCTTTGAGAAGCAACTGTCTGAGGCTGTGAGGAAGTATGCACTGTTGGACCAAAACATTGAACTCCCCCTGCTCGGTTCTGGTCCAGTGTGGTGGGCCAACATCCCACCGAAGCTTTCCGTTCTTATTTTTTACCCTGATAACATGGAAAATAAATTGAGAGATTGTCAATCATTATTTCCTCCTCCTCCAAACTTGTCAACTTGTAATAGTCCTCTCTGCCATGATTGCGGCGTCTATTGTACTGTTATAAACCACACATATGACAAAACACCATGACATATACTGCTGTGGGAGGGGTCTCACAGGAGGTCAGCTCGGTAGGACTTGTGGACCTTGAAGAGTGTGTGTGAAAACGAACGTCCTGAAATCACAGGATTGTGTATCGACAGTTCAACTTTGTTCCAACCATGCTGGACCCTTGTCCAGCATGGTTGGCATCAAGTAAAGCTGAAGGCAGCTTTACTTGATTCCAATTTATAGTCTATGATCGATATGGTGAGTAACAAAAAGTCATATTTACTGTCATACGTAAATGCAAATATTGCAATATTCCTTGCAAATATTTCCAAAGTAGCACCACAAAATAAATATTTTTAAAAAATCATAAACAACAATCACAAAATCCTTGAGGGACTCTAAAGTTCTGCTATTAAGTGATGCAGAAGCTGATTCACTCATTTCTGAAACTTGGAGAAAATGTATCTCATTGCATGAGTTCAGAACTGACTGTTGTATGTGGGATGTGTTTAAATAGAAAAGGTGACAGCACAGCATCAGAGATGATCGAACTGAAAAACTGGGATTGGTAATACCAGTGAGAAAAAAAGAAAAAATAGCTGAGGCATCTACTGGAGAAATCCCATCAAAACCTGCTTTCTTCAGCCTGGACACTCCTCTCCTCTTCTATCTGCCTGTGCCTCCACCATCATCGTCATTATGCTCCTTATTCCTTTGGTCTGATTGTCCTGCTGGCCAACATGGCCCAACACCCCTTCCCTGCCCCCATTCCTGCATCTACTGCTGTGTCTCTGCGGTGTGTTAACCATCCAATCAGGGGCCGACGTGGCCCCCATCATGTCAGAAGCAGGAGGTCAAGCACCAAGAGCTGCAATAACATGTCTCTGACAAGAAGATTCAAGGACAGACCAGGCAGAAGGAAAAGAACTAGCAAAAGAGCCTTGAAGCAATCAGTTGTGTGCTCTATTACCAGGTTTTACAGTATTTCAATAATTTACAAATAATAATATTACATTTTTCAGAATACAAAAAAACAGCAATATGGATCAAAACATGCATAAAACATGTATTCATGTCCTCAACTATGATTAAAGTTGAAGGTAATATTGTGTTGGTTCACAAAAGCCAGCTAGCACTCACACATGAGCTGCATTTACTGGAACATTCAATATTGATGGAAAACTTAACTGCCTCATTGCACATAATGACCGTTCTTTAGCAGCACAGGTTTACAGTCATTGTTAGTCAATGATGCTTTAAAGCATGTGGGCCAAGTTAGAAGTCCCCCTGTGTCCCTATTCTGGGGGGAGAAGCTAAACAAGAGAATGTGGCAGAGACAAAGAGAGAGGCTCAAAACATTTTTATGTTCTTACAACCTTAAAACTGCTGCTCTATGTACATATCTATGCAGTAACTTTAGAATATGGAGCAATCCATCCCTCACAGACATCTTCAAATCACATGAAATCAAACGAAACAATGAAACACGAGCACAAATCAGTCATTTATGAGAATAATTTAGAATAACACCAGACTTAAAAGCTCAAGAACTCTAGGTAAAGTTTGTAGAACTAAAAATATCTCAATCAGAGCTTTTTTTCTTTTTTCTAAACCTATTTGCATAATTTAACAATGTGCTTTGGTGGCAGCAAAAACGGTCAAAACTCAAAAATGACTTAAGAAGGAAACTCCAAAGATAAACGAGTGGGTTGATTTGATATATAGTATTTTCATAATAGAAATAAAACCTTTAGACTGGAGTCACAAGAGGTAGTTTTTGAAAACTATTGGTCAAAATGGTTGACTTATGTCCAAAATCTCAGACCTGATTTTGTGTAATTTTCTAATTTTAATTTTAATATTTCTTTTCTCCCACTGATGTTATAGTTTGGTTAAGTTTATTTGTGATGTACAAAACCTAAAAATCAATAAAATATAAATGACAAAAAAAGAATGGGCATATACAGACATCTAGTCCCAGTCCAACGCTTCAGCAAAATCAAAGCCATAAATATTCTTTATAAACAGTTTGAAGAATCATGTTACAGATCAAAAAGCTTTAACCCAGAACCTGAGAATTTAACTGGGACAGGATCAGAGCCCCAAATTCCTAATGTTAGTTGTTTTAGACAGATTGTTGTAGATTTACCATTGTGGGCATAACACAGTGTTACATGAATGCTGCAGCAGTTTGACTGCTTAGTGATGAAGAAAGGAAGGATCATGCAGTGCGTGATTACTGTACCAGGGGAGTTTAGGTAGGACAGTCATGTAAAAGAGAAAGCAATGACATTTGAGAGTTTATTTGCTATTTCTGGTTTCCACAGCACTGGCAAGAGGCTTATATTAGAGCTGCATGATATTAGAAAATCTTGCAATGGCGACAGCATTGGTAAATATTGCGATGATGACATCAGGTGCGATGCATGCCTGTTTTCTTCTTTCCTCTCTTCCTAATCTGTGCTTCCTACTCTAATGGATGCCTTTAGCATTTTTGCCGATGTCATTAGTGTCCAGTGTGAACATATGCTGCCGTGAGACTTTGCCTAGTGCTAACAACTGTGCCTATGTGGAAAAACCCCAGTTTGGACGACAGAAATAAAAAATGAATGTGGTGGGGTTGGGGGGGCACATGGTGACTTGGAACTCAGCCTTCATTCCATAGAGCAGTGGTTCCCAACCCTGGTCCTCAGGGACCCCAGGTGTCTCCTTGCTGCTGCACACCTGACTCAAATGAATGGCATGTAAAGAAGGTCATGCAATCATTTGAATCAGGTGTGCTGGAACAGACACATTTAAACCATGCAGGGTTGGGAACCACTGATCTTTAGAGTATTTCAACCGACACAGAGAGAGGCCACAGCCTCAGACTGAGCAGCTCTGATCCTAATGTTAGATTCCAGATTTCTGTCATGTCCACCGGTCAGTGGGTCGTAACATACACCAGCTAGTAATACACACGACTGGGACACAAAGCAGAGCCTCCAGTTGCCCCTAGCAACTCCTTAAAGAGATCACACTGATCTGGGAACATTGGGGTAGGTGTTTTATTTGTGCACTGAAAACTGCAGCAACCAATCAAAAGCCTGACTAAGTGTTGCACAGAATCAGGACATCCAGCACTATACAGACATAAAGATATTTCACAACATCTTAGATCTTAAATGGATACATAACCCAACATGCATATAGTTGTGTTATCGTACACAAGCAGTAGGATTATGAACCATCAACTCTCTGTTGATTTACGTCCATGTTATCAGACAGCTGTCTTCAATGAGAAGCATTTTGTTATTGTACCACTACTGAATCCAGTGTGTGCATGAAGCCAATCAAAAAGTGCATTAATGTGTGGTGTTAATATGTTCTTTAAAATTGATATAAATGACGTAGTTGACGTAAGTGATCACACTTGATCACACTGACCAACAGAGCTGCTGCCTTCAGGAAGGAGGCTCAACAACCATCCACACACCCTCACTCCCAGCAGTGATCTAGAGTGACCCGAGTGTCCAGGGAGACATTCCACACATATGGTTTTCAATCCAATGCTGACTTACTGGAAGCCTACGGTGCCAACAACTACACCACTGTAAAGCTCATTATTCTCAGCATATCAAAAGTATATATTTTTCTCATTGGATGGGCTCTAGCTGCCCTTAATGTCCATCCCTGCGCATTAAGGGCAGCGAGAGTGGTGGGGACGTTGTGTCGAGGCTGATTTATACTTCGCATGAAAGGAGAAATCTGTTCTCTGTCGCAGGGCTGCAAGAACTAAAGAACATTAGTCTGTTCTTGACAAGGTTTTAGTTCTTCCAGCTTATTCTTGACACATATCCTGGGCAGAACTTTTTTTCTTCCATGGTGTCTGAGAAATACCAAGTGGGTGTGCTGCACTGGGTGCGATCTATGAAGATTTCCTGCGAGTTCTGCACTTCTTGACAAGTATGAGACGTCCTGACCAGAAATAACTTGTTTCTCTGTTCTTGCTGAGTATTTATTGGCCTTAATGCCAAAGATGGTCAGGAAAAAAAGGTAATCTTGCAACCTTAATTGCAGTCATCATTGATGCTGTAGAGTACATGTGAGTACTGGAGGTTTGAGTGACCAAGACAGAGTCGTAGTTTGTGCAAGCATGCGTAGCAGTAAACAGCTTTCTGATTCAGATTTTTACTCTGTTGAATTTAAACTATGGCTACGTTCACACAGAAGGTCTTGATGCTCAATTCCATGTTTTTTGCTAAAATCTGATTTTTTTTTTTTTTTTTGCATGGTCATTCATACCACTAATTAAATGTGACTGCAATCAGAGTTCTGTGTGAACGGTTTATGACCACACAGCAACCCACATGCGTGGAAGAAGAACGTTGCTGTCACACAGCAGCGCTCTGATAACAGAAGTGATAACAGATGCTGCCATCTATGGATCAATTCTAAAATGTATTCAGCAACGGGAGCCGACAGTATCGTCACAAAATCATAAGACAAAGGAAGCTGATAAAAAGAAAGCACAACTAACAGCAACGGCCTTTAGTGGAGCATCAACTGCAGCTGCTGTAGAGTCTGTTTGGATGTGGACCAAACAGACCAGGAGTGCTGGGACTGGGATGCGCTTAGGTGGAACAGACTTCATTCAAAATTATGATTTTTTTTTTTTTTTGTCATTGTTTACATCCGGTCTGGTTTCTTCTGGTGCAGAATTATGATGAATATATCTCATGTCAATGATGTAAAAGTCGGATTAAATGCGACATGACTGTTCAGACTCAGAAGCTTCGGACTATCAGATACGTATCTGAATTAGTATCACATTTGGAAGTGGCTCAAATTGGATTTTTGGGGGGTGAAAAAAAATTGGAATTGGGCCATTAAGGCTGGAGTGAAAAAAAAAATGGATATGAATTGCATAAGGGCAAAAAAAGGCAGATTTGGGTCGTCGCATTCGCCTGCTGTATGAATGTAGCCTATGTTTCAGTTAGAAACAGCTGGTTAGTTTTTCCACTTGCATCTTACAATAAAAGGAAAAGTCACAAGACAGTGCAGAGTAGACCCAGATGCAGAGAGGCAGATGGTTGAAAAATTTAACTATTTACTTAAAGTAAGAAAAAAATTTAAAAGGACTGACAGAAAGGAATGACAGAAAAAAAGGTAACAGAAAATGTTTATAAACCCGAAAACATTTCAGGTGGGTCCAGCCCAAAGCTTTTCATTCCACACCAGTTAGACATAACCCACTAATATAATCCAGAAATAATCCCTTAAAAATTCTAGATTAACATCATCTTCTTCATGTTGTTAATACAGAACAGAAAAAAAACAAACAAACCAAATAAGATACAGAACAAAAGATGCACATCCTGCATGCTTTACAGGACCAGACAGTTAAGGTTGGACACATCATAATGGGGGGGGTGAGGGGGGGGGCTGATACTGACAAGCATATTCCAGAACTGATCTGGTTTTTATTCTGCTAATATGATCAGATTAGAAACAACGATGCTAGCAGCTGAGCTGTCTTTGGCCATTCCTGTGAGGGATGTCAAGATTAACCGATTTGTACCGATTTTTCCTTCTGAACAGGTTGTGGACATTACCCACTTCCATAATCCAGAAGCACAGCATGTGAAACGCATCTGTAGAGCAGCAGTGATCAGAAGCAGTTTCTGGATAAAATCTGGATGCAGCGGTTTTTAATTATTTGTTCTGGTCACACCTGATCCCATCATACGAGCGCTACATTTGTAGATGAAGTGTGTAATTATTAAACAACTCTTCTTCTGCTGGCATTCCCACTCTGGAGTGGTGTTTTCCAAGTGCTGACTCCTATTATTTGAGAAGAAAACAGCAGCAGGCATACTAGAATAAGCAAAACAGGTTTTTAGGACCTGTTCACTGCAGGCCAGATTAATTCAAAGATATCATTTAAATGAATCAAACTTCCTGTTTAGTTGGGCTGAATGAAGTTCAGACTGACAGCAACTGACAAGTGTTAATAATTTACTGTATGTGCTCTCTTCAGATTTGCCACAAAGTGTTCAATCGTGATTATTTCCTTCAGTGGTTAAATTCTCACCACAGCAAAGCTAATTTAGTGACGTTGTTAATATTATATAAGTAGGGCTAGAGCTTGTTTACAGCAGCAAGTAAACGCCAGCAAGTTTACATTTTTATCCTTTTTAAGCAATTCAGAAAACCCCTCTATTAAAGATTTTTCATTGTTGATAATTAAAGAAATTTCCTTTTCTATTTACTCTGTTATCTCAGCACATCTGCTGCATGGAAAACACAACCAACCTAAGCACTGAAATACCAGTTAAGCTCTAGCATCTGGAGATAATGTTGATATTTTTTGTACATCTCTATTCAAAGTAAGAACATTCTGTCACTTATTTTTCATCATTTCACTGATATTGTTTTGTGTTTCCACCTTCTTAAGTCAAGTCAGGTTTATTTGTATACCACATTTCAGCAAGAAGGCAATTCAAAGTGCTTTACATGATAAAAACATAAAACAACAGACCAACAAAGAAGTAAAGAAAAGTTGTAATCCAGACTAGAATTAATTAATATTCTACTTCTTATGAATCAAAGGCAGCTCTAAACAGGTGGGTTTTTCGCCTTGATTTAAAGGAACTCGGTATTTTGGCTGTTTTTCAGTTTTCTGGAAGTTTGTACCAGATTAGAGGAGCATAAAAATGGAAGGCTGCTTCTTCGTGTTTGGTTCTGGTTCTGGGGATGCAGAGCAGACCAGAACCAGAAGACCTGAGTGGTCTGGAAGGTTGATACAATGACAACAGGTCTTTGATGTATTTTGATGCTAAGCCATTCAGTGATTTATAAACTAACAGAAGTATTTTAAAGTCTATTCTCTGAGCTACAGGGAGCCAGTGGAAGGACTTTAGAACTGGGGTGATGTGCTCTATCTTCCTGGTTTTAGAAAAAATGGCCAAAAGACGAGAAGAGTCACGTCACCCTGGTGGGTATGAATCAGCGGATGAGGCAGAAGGAAACTGCAACATTTCATGCCTGGAAAAAAGTTACAAATGCAACAACTAAAACTGACTAAAACCCAGTATGGACGTATGGAATATAGTTTACAGGGTCTTTCAGTAGCTTACAGCACTGAAATGCTGTAAGCTTACTCAATGGGTAATCATTTAAATAATCATGATACCAACACAGAGAAAAATAATATTGATTAAAAAAAGTTTTAATAACCTAGCAACCCTGATATTTATCTGACTTCCAAAAGCATGACTGTCCCATTGTTGATCTGCTCGTTACTAGTCATGACTCGTGTGTTTTTGTTGGAATCCAGGAACTGACTCCGTTTTTTTTTTTTTTTTTTTTTTTTTTTTTTTTTTTTTTTTTTTATTTTAATTTAACTGTCTTAAATTCAGGGTCATAGGATTGGTTGGCATGTTTTTAAGCAACACAGAATAGGATCCAGGTGTGTACAAAGAGAATAGAAAGACTACACAGAAGGACACATCATTCTTATGGAACATTTTGCTGTTCATTTTAGGATGTCTGATCCAAATTATTTAAGATCAGGCTCTTGCTGAAACAGAGTCCCAGTCTGAAACTTCATAAAAATGCAGTAAATCAGTGCAAAATTTATGATGGAAAACTCAGTAGGGTTAAAGTGGTGGTGACATCACTGTATAAACCATTTCATGTAGTTGATATTCCTGCATATGTCACTTCTCCAAAGAATTTCATTTAAAAAAATAACATCACCTTCTTGGAGGGCTTGTTTCGGCAGGCCAGAGTTCCCTCCTCAGTAAAAGGCTTGGGGACGGTAATGGCGTGTGGCTCTATCTCGCTGACTTCCCTCTGATTGGCTCCAACCATATTTGGGAAACTCTTCAGTAAAATGCGCTGAACATCGTCTCAGATTGAGGTTATAATTGCGTGGTCCTTCCCCATGAATGAGCTTCAGCCTCGCTGCTCTGATTCGCTCATCCTTCGGGAGTAAAGCGGAAACTTCCATCCGTTTTTGAGCCCCTTCGGACAGAACAGCTCCGCTTTTTAGCTGCCATCCTCTTCTCAAGTGGAGCAGCCAGACATGCTAGCGCGACTTAGCCCTTAAACTAGCCGGTGTGTCAGCTGGGGAAGGAGGGAAGGATTAGCTTGATGCTGTGCTCTAATTGGAGAATATGAATTATGTAGAAAGATAAGCTGTTCTCTAATTCGTCCGTTTTTGAGCAAAGAAACAAAGCTGACCGCCGATGAGCCGAGCTTTTGATACCAACTCTTGACGTTAACACGGCCTCATCAGTGCACGACAGATCATATTACACCCCCAAAACCACAGGGAAATGAAATTTGTTACCATGACCCCTTTAAATTTCATTAATATTACATGGTCTACATTGTTATTGTGATTATATGCCACTGATAGGCCAGAGATGTCCAGGCCACATGGTACCTGTTTTTCTTGACAGACATCTTTTGTCCCAGAGTTTTTGCAGTAATGCCTTTATATGCTGCTCTAGCACAGCATAGGTCAGTTAGGAAATTATCAGAACTTTGCTTTCCTAAGTGCACATCACTTTATCATATTCTTCTAAAGATATTTCTGACTCCTTACATGCAACTACAATCAATAAAAAGTCCTTGCTTCGACTCACGATATTTTGGTCTGCACCATTTTGATGAGGTAGTTTGCTAATGTTAGCATGGCCCCTCTCTGTTTTTATATGACTTGTTGATAATTTAGCACTCTACCTAGCTCTCCTCTACATAGATAGCTGTTAGAGCACAGCACAAATCAGGTCACATGACACAGACAGACAGGAGGATGAAGGAGCTAATATTTCTTTGTTTCACTGTAAACATCAACATCATACCTTCTACTACGGTACTTAAATGGTTCTAATCCTACCTAAAGAACAGGGATCTCTTTGTGTCAATAGGCGACTTCTCATCGGAGGGGACAGAAGTCACATGTGGAGTACCCCAAGGTTCAATCCTGGGACCCCTACTATTTAATATTTCCATGCTCCCATTAACTCAGATTATAACAAGTAATAAGATTAGTTACCATAACTACGCAGATGATACACAGCTGAGTGGTCTGGAAGGTTCATACAACGACAACAGGCCTTTAATGTATTTTGGTGCTAAGCCATTCAGTGATTTATAAAATACCAGAAGTATTTTAAAGTCTATTCTCTGAGCTCCAGGAAGCCAGTGGGAACTGGGGTGATTTGCTCTGTCTTCCTGTTCTTAGTGAGAACGCCAGCAGCAGCATTCTGGATCAGCTGCAGATGTCTGATTGACTTTTTAGGCAGACCAGTGAAGACACTGTTGCAGTAATCAATGCGACTGAAGATAACGCAATCATTAAAATGACGTCAATAACTTCCAGCTGCATGCTTGTTTGTTTTCATCATGTTTGTATCTCTTTTTGCCAAAGAGACAGGATGACAAAGAGCTTCATTCTGGTGCATCGAGTTATTCCTCCCCTTCTTGTTACCTTAGAATAGGCTCGATAAACAGCAGCGAAAAGCGTCAGTTTTCTACCACTCAGGGTGAACCCAACACACGGGACGCGACAGCGACAAAAGTTGAACATTTTTCAGCTCTCTTGTGTCGTGTCGCTAGCCTGTTTGTCCACGTCTACATGTATAAGTTCGAAATTTTACATGCACGAATTTCGCCGCTCGCTTGGCTGGAGGAAGGCGAGCCATTGTCGCCTCATTGCTCAAGTTCCATAGGAACTGAATAGAGAGGGAGAGACGTCGCCTCCCGTGTGTCGAGCCCATAAGGAGGAGTGAACTCTACCAGGCTCAAGGTCTCGTTCCACAGAGCGTTGCATGAAAGCTCCGTGAGGAGTAGCAAGCCAGAGAAACGCTGCTTTAAAAGCTGAACGTGACAGCTGCAGTCTGGGAGCACTTAGAATTCAAACTGAATGACCGAGCTGAAACCTGTGGAGCTGCTATGTTGCATTTGTTGTAGAACAGTAGCAACTAAACACGGCAATACAACAAAGATGTATCTGCACCTAAAACGTAATCATCTGATGCAGATTTCCCTGCTTAAGGGAAAAATTACAGCCAATGGGCTGTCTCCATCTTACTAGCAGTCCACAATCACTGGGGTGTTTAATCGACAAACAAAATACAAACAGGCCAGTGCAAAATGGTGCGCACTAAGACAGTTTGCTTAATCACTAAGAGATGCTGCCCTTTAATCTCATTGAAAAGCCAGTATTTCGAAAAAATGCTGCAAACATTTGACACCCAGTACACAGTAGTAAGTTTACACTTTTTTTCCCCCCGCTAAAGTCCGAACTGGCAGTATTGCTTGTTTTCCAGTCTGAGCTTACTGATTAATATATTTTGAAGGGCAGGTTTTTTACAGAGACTTCATAAACCATTTTATGTGTTTTTGGTTTGTATATGTATTTTGGATATTTGAAATGTCTGCTCTTTAGAAATTAGTTTATATATCCTTGAGAGGGTGTACTAGCATTATTATGCCATTTTATGCTATTAGTTAACAATGGTAATAACTGGGCTTGACTCCAACCACGAGATGGCAAAATAACTGAATTTCCATGCTTAGTATGTGTTAAATATGCATTAACCAGCAGTAACATAACTAGACTTGTATTTAAACAATTGTCTGATCCAAACATGATGGTTTTACAGGTTTGTAAAAGTTCATATGAACTCATGGCATTTTTCAGATTGAAGTGAGGTGGTAGAAATCTGATTCTGGGGTGATCTGGTCTTCTTTCTCTTTATATCAAGCTACCGTCATTAAAGGGTTATCACCTACAGATTAGATACAAACTACTCATAACCGCTCCACAAAAAGCTACTTCAAAAAACTCCATGTGATGCTTTTAACTATTAACGGGTCATTTGCAAAACCATTGGCTCTAAGAACTGATGCTTTGTAGTGAATCAGAAGAGCCAGCGCCCCACTTTTTTTTAACCTTTCGCTGCTCAACTCTCCCTCTCAGTGGCTCCACCCTGCTCACAACAGAACTTTTCTTTGATTGGTAGCATGATGGCTTGTCTCCTTCGGCGAAAGTCTTCTCAAAAGCAGGTCAAATACCTCGCCTGGCCATTGCCTTCCTGCACAGTTCCGCTTGAGTCGAATCCCACTTCACAGCACAGTCTGAGCTTTCTCCCACTGACTTGGATTTCTCTGGTGGAAGTCTAAGTGAGCCAATCAGTGAACAAAAGGAGAAGCTGTGAGCGATGACATCGATTTTCTGCGCTGTTTTAGAATTGTAGTCAGCCTGTAGTTTTAGCGATGGCTGCAGAGGAAGTGAACGAAGCCGTTCAGTTCGTGTTGGCCACACTTCCAAATATTGATCAGTTAAAGTCGGAGCAAGAGGAATGTTCAAGACATTTTAATGCTGGCAAAGATGTCTTGACCCTACTCCCCACAGGGTTGTTTACGGCACTTGTAATTTCCAGTAAGCTTCATCGCGCTGGCGCATTACATCTGTCACGGACAAATGTTAGTGATTGGGTAAAATCATATCCAGTCGTTTAAAACTTCAACATAGTCCATGCCTCAAGGAAGCAATCATTTCTCAGTAGCTGAGAGCCGAGACCTTCTGGACGAAGCAAAGTGTCGTAAAGGGGCTGGTTTTTACCAGGCTAGTTAAATACTAACTACAGTAAGATGAGAAAGCACATCAGCCCATCCAAGCTGAAGCATTTGATTTTTTTGAATGTCATCCTGCACTGAGGACATAGTTTGGTTCTGTTTCTGTTCTGTTCAGTAGATTTATTGGCAGTGTTTCGTTGTGTTAAATAAAAGGTAAAAGTTTGATTAATATATTACACAAACATAAGAATACTTGCTTTCATAACAGAACAAATATATAAAATTAGGCAAGTATAAGGCTGTTTATAAAAAAAAACTGAATGCAAAAGGATTTATTAACAGACAAAACATTTATATTTGCCAGGTTAAGCTAAAACATGAGGCAACAGATGATAATAAATTAAGAGCTGTTTGGGAGCCCTTTTAAAAGAGCCGGACCTCCCTTCACTACTTTTAATCAAGCAGTGCATATCTGCATTATGCACCTGAAGCAGCTTATTGCACTAATTACTATCAACAATTAGAATGACTGAACTCACTCTATGAGTGATCATTCCCCATGCATTAAATGGAAACGCTTTTCCGTGAAAAAGTTCAGTCTGAAAGGCAGACAAGCAGGCATCTCACACACACACACACACACACACACACACACACACAGTTCCACCCTCCAGGCAGTGTTTGTGAAACAGATCCGGTGGAATGTGATAAGGAGGAACACAACAAGCTCAAGCAGTGTCTAATTCCAGCAGATCTGAGAGAGGCTCCAGAGACAGAACACACTGGAACATCAGCTGCTAAAAGCTGCAGTATGCAACTTTGCACCGCTCCCGACCTAAACCAGCCAATCAGAGCCAGGAGGAGGGGCTTAGCGCTGCCAGTCAGCTTCATTTACTCGCTGCTAAATGTGCTGATGGTGGAGAAACAACTTACAGTTCCAGGAAAACTGTTTATCAGTGGTCATCGGTGGCCATGCTAACGAGTATTTGGGGGGGAGGCGATGAGCAGCGCCACACAGACGGTGATTGACAGCGCTAAGACCCGCCTAATGGCTCTGATTGGTTGTTTCTTGATAGCACTGGGAGCACTGGGAGAAGGCAGAGGATCTCGATTTTTTTCCACAGATTATCTGTCTCATACCATTCTGTCACAACATAATGACAGTTTCAACAAATATGTAGCACAATATTTTTTTACATCTGCAGCTTTAAGGTGTTGACAGGCCAGGTCAGCCGGAAATAGCCAGCAGCGCTTCCAGCAGCGAGCCTCAGTAAAATGGCCGGACTGTCCCTTTAACACCCAGCCGAGCTGAGCAGCAGCAGCAGACTGTGAGCCTGACCGCGGGCTGCAGGGCAGACAGAGCCTCTGCATTACAACCAAGCAGATTCTCAGAATGTGACGGGTTTTCTGTCATTTAATGAACCAACAGCCTCATGTGGCCGCGCTCCGTGGAGTGGGCCTGTAGTAAAGTGGAACAGGGTGTGTGCTGGGCTGGGACGGAGCTGTCAGCTGGCTCTCCAGCCTCAAACATCTGCCTTTGTGGACTGCTAATGTGAAGCACTGAAGGTGGAATGCTGGCATGCGTTAGTCGTGCCTCGGGGCTGATATACTTACAGGAACAGACATTTTGCTGCTGCTGCCACTCTCTCCTTTAAAACGCCTGCTTGCTGTTTTCCTCCTCCGCTACTTCTGTCTGACAAAAGGAGTCTGCAGCTCAGCCCTCCGTGTGCGCCATGGTAAAGTATCCAGGTAGGACAGGCTCCCCTGCAGCAGGAAGACGTCAGGGTGTGCTGGAGTTGGAAGTCTTATAGCTGGAATTGTGCGCAGCCCAGGCTTGGATTTGCGGCAGCGCCAATGCGTCCTCCTGTCAGCAGAGCCGGTGCGCTGTCTCTCCTCCTTCCTGTCTCCCAGCACCACTCCGCCGTTTGTCCCGGAATTCTTCAGCTCCCCATGCAGCCGCCTCAGGAAGAAGAAGAAGCTGGAATATGACGCAGTTGGGATTGCTGAGGTCAGACGTGCGGCGTTCTGTTTGCGGATGAGAGCGGAGCGCTGCGCTGCGCTGCGTGCGGCGCGGTCTGCTCTGCTGCGGTCCGCACCTCCACAGGGATGAGCCAGTTCAGCCTTAAAGGGGCCGAGCGAGCTGCAGTAACTACACAGAACACGTGACTCCCTACCAGGACTGGTCTCCAAGCAATAAATACACATTACCAGTTTCACCACAGATTTTTGGTTGTTACATCTTCTGAACTACATCAAGTTTAAAAATTAGCCCAATGTGTGATACATTTTTCAGATTCTCAATGTATTACATGTTTTATGTGAATAATTATTTACGATATTATATACGAGTCTGGCCTTTGGAGGGCAGATAAGAGAACGTTTCACGTCCAAGCTGAGGTCTGCCTTCTCCATTTCTCTATATTACTCCACAGCGCCAGTTACCCTGCCCGTCTTCCTCCCAACTAATTTTCCAAGTTTTTCATTACTTTCCTTCCACTGTCTTGCTCGATCTGATTGTCTCTGTTCAGGATGCCATATATGTATGATATATGTAAACTTCTGGTTTTACCTGTAAACATGTATGTGCATGAACAGTAGTGCTCCAATTAGCAGTAGTGTGTTTGAAAAAATTTGTAAACCTCAAAATTATTTTAAAAGCTCTTATTGCCATACATACAAAAAAAAAAAAAAAAAAAAAAAAAAAAAAAAAAAAAAAAAAAAAAAAAAAAAAAAAAAAAAAAAAAAAAAAAAAAAAAAAAAAAAAGCAATTCTGCACATCTATCTCCGCTTATCCTGACATGGTGGTGTGTATGTGGGGGGGGGGGGGGCTTTTCCCTACCTCCAGCGGTCACTGGGCAAGAGGCGGGGTACACCAAAGGTGCTGATCTGAAGTGTAAAGGTTCTCTCCACTGCTTTGATGAACATGACTAAATTCAAAGGGAGAAATACATATTTGATACACAGTTGTTTCTTCTTCAAGCTTCCCCACAGGTCTCTAATTTTCATCACTTCAGCTGTAAGACACAGAATTTAAAAAAATATAATCCAGGGAAGCATTCAACTGCGTGAAATACGTATTTGATCACTTACCAACCAGCAAGAATTCTGGCTCTCAGAAGACCTGTTAGTTCATCTTCAAGAAGCCCTCCTGTCCTCCACTCATTAACTGAATTAATTGCACCTGCCTGATCTCCTACTGTTGAGGTAGAAAAGTTATCATTCAGAGGGGGGCCCAGATGCCTGTGGAGGGGTACAAATACTGGACAGGGTGGCCAGTTTAAGAGGACAGGGGTATGTGGAAGATCAGCTGACTCAGTGGTTCAGATCAATACGACCAGCTGCATCAGACAGGTAGACGTGTTCTGATGCGATACTGATATCGGAAATTGGTCCAATATCAGCCAAAAAAATGAGTATGGGATTATATCAACCTGCATCTAAAATCTGTGATATAAGCATGCCAATAGAAGCACTCCTCTCCAGCATTTAGTCCACCGCTGCATTTCTATCCAGCAGCGCTTTGTACCCCACACAGACCTATTGGCTGATAACAAATGGGTCAGTTGTTCTCATACCTATTGCTGTTGACTGTTCTTTGAGTAATATCACTTGATTGAGCCTTTTCTACCATTCCATACTACAAAATAAGTAATAAAAGTATGTATGATTCGTACTGATATGGTATCGGGTCAACATTGGTATCAGCCAACACTCAAAGCTGCGATATCTATATCATATTGGAAGTGAAAAAGTTGCATCGAGACACCCCTACAGACTGGACAGGACTTGAGCAGATAACTGTCCAGCTTTTCTGTCTCTGCCCTCACGCATCATCAGGCACACAGAGAAGATGGCTCCCTCAGTGCATATTGTTCTGAACAGTGTCCAGACAATGGATATTGGTAATGAAGTGAGTCGATTGAGTATCTATTTTGAACTAATGCACCATGTTTTTCCCATTTGACGTCATTATAAGGCAGTGTTTCTCAATTCCGGTCGTCAGGAACTGCTGCCCTGCATGTTTTAGATGTGTCTCTGTTCCAGAACACCTGACTTAAATGATTGCATGACCTCCTCTGCAGCCATCAGGTGCTGCAGAGGCCTGTTGATCACCAACTTATTTAAGTCAGGTGTGTGGCAGAAGGGAAACACCTAAAATATGCAGGGCGGTGGTCCCTGAGGAGCAGAACTGAGAAACACTATTCTAAGGTATCAAACTAAGATCTGAATGTTAGGACAATGCCTGCTTCCAGCCTGGAACTGGTCCTAGCTTGACCCTGTACCACCGCCCAGGATACTTCTAATAAAAGTGTGGAAAGGAATCAGCAGACTCACGTCTCCTTAATTAGAACGAATGCGTAAAATCCTTAAATTCGTAACATTACTCATGTGAAAGACATGTCCACACTCGATCACTTCGACTCCAACCTGTCCACCATAGGCAAGCCAAACGGCTGTCTAAGGACACCAGGGAAAAACTGTAGACAAGGCTGGGATGGGCTACAGGACAATAGGCAAACAGCCTTAGTGAGAAGGCAAAAATCATACCATGTGATTCTCTGGATTTTTATTTAGATTTTGCCTGTCATAGTTGAGGTGCCCTGAAGGTGAAACTGGACGGGTTCTGTAACACCCAATCAGGTCATTAAAACACTGCACACACAGATAACACACAAACGTCCAACATTAAATTTACATTGTGTAAAAAAAAAAAAAAAAGTTTAATGATCTAAAACAAATGCAGAAACTCATTTGGCATTTTTTTTTATTGTTTTAAACAAAACAAGCATACAGCTCCTTAGAAAGCCCCTTTTCACAGTCCTTTCGAGGCAGGGTGGATGCCTTGGTGAGTTTTGCCTTCCTGCTTCCTGTGTGGAGGAACAGAGATGGAACGTCGATGCTCTGCTGACATGGTTCTGAGCTGCCGCTGGAGACAAGCCGAGGCCCGGCGTCAGTAAGGAAGAGCTTCCACTGCGAAACACAGCGCTGGGGGATTCTGTCCGGATGAGGATTTGGTGAAACTCCTGTGTGGTTGGGTAACAACGTCACATCCACACAGCTAATCTTCCAGTGAGCTCAGTAAAAATCAGCCAGTTTGTTTAAAATATAGAAAAAATCCTTTCAAAAGCAAGAGATGAACTGTATATCTACAGATTTAACCTCAAATACCGCACAAACCACTCTACAGACCATGCTTCAATTATAACCAGTAGTTAAGGTACAACCCTCCATAACCACATTCTAATCTTGGACTTCTGATTCTTGTGGAACATCTACCTGCTGTTTTACAATTCCAAGTTATTAATGTGGTCTGATGATGACAGTAATTACAAACAATATAGAAATGAAAGTTTTTCTCTGCTCTTTAATGTGATGCTTGAACAGCTGAACCTGCACAGCTCAGCTATGAAAGTGAGAGAAAGTGTCACTTTACTTGATCTAAATGAGGAAATGTTTGGAATGCGAGGGAGTCACATGTCAGACTAACTCAATATTAACTCCAGAGAACATTAATCTGACAGTTGATGTGAGCTGCAGTAAAAGTAGCAAACACAAGCTGGTTCCCACAAGGACTGATGCCCCACAGGCATCAAGAGCCCTCCATTACATGACCTCAACCTATTTATGTAGCCACCCTGAAATAGTCCAGTCAGATCTCTTATTACAGGATGAACATCAACTCTGTCGGGGGTGGGAGGGCACAGGAATTCAAACCCCTGCTCTTCTCTGCATGCGAGTCCGTCGATCATCAACGTGTCATCGTTTCATATTGCTCAGTCGGACCGCTTTTTCCAGCTCAAACTGCCGGTGGTCGACGCGCTCCAGGAAGTTCTTCCGCTCCACAAAACTAAACACACAGACAGAGAAAATCAGTCTTAACTTAACTCAAACACATCCTCACACAGAGGGCTTCACTTAAGTAAAGGGAGCAGTTAAACAACTCTCTGTGTAATGTGTGCATAAAATCATTTGCTGTGTCTGAATGGCTGTAAATTGGTCCACATCTCTAAATGAAAATGTAAAATAAAGAGGAAATATGTTTTGGGGTTTTCGAGACACACAGCAAAACTTCAAACTCAATTAGCTGAACACCAGCTCAGACTTGGACAACTGTAAGCACAAAAAGTTGCAAAATCTGCATTACACTTTTGGTAAAACACACATATTTAGGCCTTGTTCCCACATAGCATGAATATCTCAATCACATCGTTTAAAAAAAAAAACAAAACAACAACAACATTGTACACATGGGATGGGTTTCAGAAAAGTTTTCATCTACATGAATCCACAAATACGCCCCTGAGCGTTGTTTTAAACATGTCAAACCTGTAGGGGGCAGTGTAACCAAAGCTAAAACCTGTCATCCAATGAGATTGCACGACTTCCTGCTAGGAATTAAACATGGCACCAGGTTCCTTTGTGTGGACAGATAAACAGGTTGAACTACTTGTAAATATCGTATTAGAATATAAAGATAATAAAACACAACATAATGTTGACTGGGAATCATGTCAAAGCAACAATGTGGATATATTGGCAGATTATTTGTACTGGCAAACACAAATATGGAGTTTTCTCAAATCTCCACTTTGGTCAGAGTTTTTGTAAATGATCATTTTTGGTGATTGTTAAATGTAGTTTTCATGTGGATGAAGGGCCAAAATGCATAAAAATGTATTAATTTCCCCGGATATCTGGCTACATGTGGACTAGACCTTAGTCTCCAAAGTATTACATCTATGAAACACATAAGAGCTCCATTCCAAAATACACCAATAAGACAACAGCACTATAAAATGGCAGCAGGTGAGCTCAGCTGGTTTCAACAGAAATAAAAGAAATCTGAAAAGGAAGAAGAGTGATGGTGAGAGAGGGAGTCCAAGACCTGGGGTAGAGCAAGAACCATGACCAACTTCATGGTTCTTGCAGCACCTGTGCAGCACTAACCAGGCGTCTGATGCACACTGCAGTGACCCTGAGAGTTCAGACAGATCTCAGCAGATCCTCTGAAGCACTGGAACATCCCGAGTCTCTGACAGAATGTCCCACTGTACTCAGCACCTCTTTTCATCCAGACCTTAAACATCCCTGGAACATTTTAGAGTTGGACACATCTGGCCTGAGTTAGAGGACTTGACAACACAACCATGGAAGGAACTCCACACTGACTGAGGAACAGGAAAACGCAGCTCAACGGTTTGACCAACAGAACCGGACGTGGCGCTCATGCAGCCAGTGATTCAACTGTTTACTCCAACATTCTTCAGACCTTCCTGTCAACACTAAACCCTTTAAAACCGTCAGGTAGAGAAGAAGCCACTCCACTGACAGCTGCTGACTAAGTGAAACATCTGTGGCCTGGGTGAGTGGAGCCGTAGATCCTCCACCGTTACTGTAGCTCTGTGTACCAGACACAGAGATGATGCCGTTTTTCTCCAACACGTGCTGTTTGTTGGATAGAGATTTTTGTTTAAATTCTACATTTAATTTTTCAAAATTTCTATGTAAATATTTGCTGATTCTCTGTCCACTTCACTCAGAGTAATCATGATGGAGGTCTAAGTGGCAAGAACGTTTAGGTTTTGCACATCAATATTTAGTCTGGTGAAAGAAAAGCTTTAGAAATGTCTGTTGAACTATAGTTTATAATAAAAGGGTGTACAATTTTTACAAAACTGATTTTGAAAAGAATCTGTTGAGCTTCTGCTAACTGGGTGAGTGTCTTAAAACAGGAAAAAAAAAAAGCCTGATCACATTGAGGTCTGCATAATAACAGTTTAATTTAGACATAATTTTTTACTAAGAATGAATAAATGTATATATTTGGCTAATATTCCAGTATATAAATTATATTTAAAATAGCAAACTTTGACGTGTAAAACTGACACAGTGTTGCTATTGTTTCTTTTGTCTGTAACCGTGTCAACCAAGAGTGTTGATGTTGATGAAACCTGGTAAAGCTTACTGTGGTGCATTCACTGATCTCAAATAAAATTGGATTTTCAGGTCATCGGTTAGGGCCACTCAAGCTGAAAATCTACAGATGACCATCACTTGCCAATTTATGTCCGTGGAAACGACTGGCGTCTGCTATTTTTCTAGAGTCCCTTTTTTCGGGCAGACAACTTTTACTTGAATGTGTTTAACTGCAGTTAAAATTACACACTGGTTTTGCTTTGTGTTAAATAAAAACCTTTCCGAGGTTTAATCATTCCTCGTTCTTTTTTTGCTTAATGGCATTTAACTCTGCAGGTCACCCCTCAAATTCTGATACACAGAATCACAAGTCCAAGTGTGAACTGTGTCACAGAGAGTAAACACAATAAAAACATGCATTATGTGCAGCACTGGTCATTAAAATGGTACAACATTATTAATGTACTAAAGAAAATATGCATACAGTGGACATACTTGATATTCTAAGGTATACATTCAACAAGTACTATTACTTTCAATACTTTAAGTATTTTTAAAAGCAAGTAATTACTTTAACTCAAGTAAAAATGCTTGTGATGTACTTTTACTTGTACTAGACTACATTTTTGTCAGTTTATTCGTACTTTTATTTAAGTACAGAGTTTGAGTACTTTCTCCACCCACTTTGGTGGAATTTTTCAACATTTGCCAGGGGCGGAGATATGCATTCACAGGGTGGTTAGTCACACTTTAATATGTAGCTGCAGTAACAGAGGAGTACAAATCAAAAACTGGGGAACTCCAGCCATTGAGCGTAAATCTGAGAAGGATTCCCATAATCACAAAAAACAAAAAGTTAAGTAGTTTGTTCATTTTTTTCTGTTTGGATTATATAAACTGCAGTTGAATTAAATCTGCTGTTTTGCTGAATGCTAACTTGGTCTCACATCATCAACACTGACGTTTAAGTCCACCAAGACACTGCAGTCTCTTACCCTTCTCTGCCTCTGTTGTGGATAGCCAGCTCCTCTGTGATGCCCTCTTCGGATTTAAAAGCGTCCCAGTCCATCTTTGACTTCTCCAGTGTGCTCATTTTTTGTTTCTTTCCTCCGATCCGACTGAGGATGTTCGACATGCCTGCTGGACGCTTAGCACTGCGGAAACAAAGGAGGTGAGAGTAGAGATGCCCGACAGCACGCTGCCGCTCCGTGCACACGTCCACAGGGGAACTCTACTGCCCTTATAGTTGTGCTTCTGTTTGTGAAGCTATGGTGATGCCTTGGCTAAAACAGTGAGTGAAGACATAAAGGCCAGCTTGTAGAATTTGTGGGTTTAATATCTGAATCTCTGAGGCAAGATGTTCTCCCCTCCAGGAGCCTGGCAGCAGAAACTGCCTCCAGATAAAAACCCAGCCGGAGGTTTTCCACTGGCTGAGAGACCTGGGTCACAGCCACCACTCATGGTTACAGCTGTGGCTGCGAGCTGAACCGACCTGATCTTACTCTCCCGGTAAAGACACACCACTCAGATCTTACCTTGCCTTTACTGGTTTTGGAGCGAAAAAGTCAAAATCTATTTTTCCCAATAATTCTGAACACAATTTAAGTTTTTACTTCTACACCTTCAAGTGTGTTGCATCAGTGCTCAACATAGAGCTCTCAGTTGAAGTCATGTTGAGATAAAATCATCTGCTGTGAGAACCTGCAGATCCAAGTTAGTTCCAATGAATCCCTTTGTGACAGAATAATAACACAGAAGTGGAGATGAGCCTTGTAATTTCGAGCTGTATGACGAAGTCCCGCTTGGCTAATTACTGACAACCATTCGAACAGCAGTTATTTTGGCATTTCAAAACCACATCCAACCATGAGAACCTTACAGAAATAAACTCAGAATGTAATTCGCTGATGCTTGGTCTGCCGCTGCACTAAATATAAACCTAATCTAATTACTCTCTCTTCGTAAATCAACCCCCCACAAAAAAAAAAACAAAAAAACTAAAGGTTAAAAGGTTTTTATAAGCTGCAACGCCAACAGCTGTGCTAACTCTGTTGATGCTGCAGAATGAATAGGTTTGAAATCTTTCCAAAGCTGCAGCAGAAAAAAGAAAAGATCAAGTCAGGCTTGCAGTTTAGTTTCTAAATAACATCTTAAAACTTGCTCCTAAAGGATCCAGTTTAAAGGGTCTAAAGTCTAAATGTGCTGCTTTCATTTTAGTCAGCTCTGTTTCTTAAATGACTAGAAAGAGTCCAGCTCAAATCACCACTGGTTGCCATTGGTTACCTCCAAAATAAAGCATCAACTTAGCCTCACACGCAGGAAGAAGCTCAAGCTTAAAGATGTTCAACAAGTGCCCCGATGGTCCACTACGCAGTCGCATTGCCACCGGTGCAGTGCTTGTTCATTGCTGGCAGCAGGTGGGTATGAATGGATCTGGATTCACAGTGAACTCACTTCTGTCCATGAAAAGCATCAAAGAGACTGTAATTCTACAGAAAGTATAAGGTTGGACAGCAGGAGGCTGCAGCAAAGTTACTTTTCCAGCTTCTCAGTTGCTTGGAACATCAGGAAGGGCTACCATGGGTCATCTGTCATCCCAGCAGTGACACGTCCTGATAGAATCCATGAGTGGGGTTGCTGCCATTCAAGGGAGTTTACTGAATCATAGTTGTGCTCAAGAACATCTACATGAATAAAGAATGGGATTAAAAGGAGAAAGAATCCAGGAACAATGTGGTGGTGATGCTGTCTGTTGTGTTTTCCACCATGCTGGAGAACCGCATCATGATTAAAACAGAGTGCTGCTGACATTTTGGACCTGTGGTCAGGAGAAACAGAAGCTAAGATACTGATCAGCTGAAAGTACTGAGAAGATGAGAATGGATCCCCAAGAAATTGATATCCAACATGTCAGTGAAAAATGCCGACTAAGAACAACAACTGAAATATAGATTATTTCCCATAATTTCATGTTTTTACAAATAAAAACCTTTATTAGCTCAGAAACACAGAAGAAGATAAATCTAAACATGTTGATGCTACAAATCACAAAATCTGTGTTACTGCAAAACATTTGGCCATGGATGTATTTTATGTATGTTTTATATTCTTCTCTGGTGGTGGGATTATTGTTGCTCGTAGTTTGGATAAAAATAAATGTAAATTCATTGCCTTGAATTTTATAAAAGATGGGAATCACCATAGAACCAGCTAACCTGGAATCCAGTGATAGTACCTCCAAGAATGTGCAGGACAGAATAATAATTATTTTCCTCTCCTCATTAATTCAATAACTACAACTGATTGCCATCTGTTCTGTTAACATGTCCTACTGGTTATTGTATCACATGGCATAACACCTTTATAATGTGAGAGAAGGCTCAAATTAATAGGGGATTTGCTCTGAAGACTATTTCCTCCTGTGTGCTCCACTCTTTTACCACTATCACCCCACCCATCCCACGGTCAACACACACACACACACACACACACACACACACACACACACACACACACACACACACACACACACAGGAAATGGGCTGTGGACAGTGTGGTTGCCTTCTATAACAGAACTATTTCCCATTTCCTCTCTGCTGTCTGGGTTTTCTTCTCTGGGAAAAGGATGTGGCCCATGCCTCGTGTAACCACACCAGCCCAGGACCTCCACATGCAACATGTTCACCTCCAAGATCATCTGAGACCACCCGGACAGCTGCTGAAACAATCGCTTTGCCCAACCAGAGAATTTCAGGGAAGCTCGTCATCGTCGGGGTCTTGACCTGACTGCAGTTCGTCATCGTAACCGACTTGAGTGGGCAAATACTCACATTTTTAACGGTTTTAACTGTTCAGAGCAGCGTGTGTGGCGTCGTGTGTGTGACCGGTTTGCTGACGTCAACGTTGTGGATCGAGTGGCCCGTGAAGGCGGCAGGGTCATGGTATGGGCAGGCCTATGTCATGGCCATCGAACACAAATGCATTTTATTGATGGCATTCTGAACGCACAGAGATACTGTGACAAGATCCTGAGGCCCATTGTTGTGCCATTCATCCACAACCATCACCTCGTGTTGCAGCAGGATGATGCACGGCCCCATGTTGCACGGATCTGTACTCAGTTCCTGGAAGCTGGACACATCCCAGTTCTTGCATGGCCAGCATACTTACTGGACATGTCACCCATTAAGCATGTTTGGGATGCTCTGGATCGGCGAATACGACAGCGTGTTTCAGTTCCTGCCTATAGCCATCAACTTCGCACAACCGTTGGAGTGGAGTGGACCAACACTCCACAGGCCACAATCAACAACCTGATCAACTCTATGCCAAGGAGATGTTTGCATTGCGGGAGGCAAATGGTGGTCACACCAGATACTGACTGGTTTTCAGACCCACCCAATAAAGCAGAAGAGCACATTTCAGAGTGGCCTTTTATTGAGGCCAGCCTGAGGCCCACCTGTGCAATAACCATGCTGAATGATAAGCATCTTGATATGTCACACCTGCGAGGTGGGATGGATTATCTCTGCACAGGAGGAGTGCTCACTATCACAGATTGGTGAACAATATTTGAGAGAAATGGTTATTTTATGTATATAGAAAATGTTTTAGATCTTTGAGTTCAGCTCATGAAAGATGGGAGCAAAAACAAAAGTGATGTGTTTATAATCTTGTTCAGTGTATTTTATTGATCCCAAAGGGAAATTAAATGAGTCTATTTAAAGTTATTTTGGTAAGGTGTGTGTTTACCTGGGACCAGGAAGAGATGACTGTGTGTGGGATGAGCTCGTTTCCTCATCTTCATCTTTCTGCTGCTGAGCGTGCTGACTGTTCAGATAACTCTTAGCTTCCCTCGAGTCAGCTGATACCTCCTTATTCACCCTAAAACAGAGACAGATGCACATAAAATAACTAACTTTGCTTCAGTGTTTGGTCTTTGAACAGGAGAGAAGAAATCCAATTTTCACTGAATCAGTCTTTCATATAAAACATTCAATTTTTCATCCAATTTATTCCATTAATATAGTCAATTTGTTGTGTATATATTTATTCCAAACCCAAATTGCCTACAGTTTATATTTATTGCATACCCCAGGTGTAACATTATTTTCCACATTTTTCTCCAGTGTTTCAGCTTTGATTCATACATTTTTTTTCTTTTGTTTCCCTCCTAAAAAAGCTTCTTTTAAACATACAGCGGCAGTTTAACGCTAACATGCCCAGTTCATAATGTGCGAATGAAACATACAGAAAGTGTTAGCACTTTGATTTGACCAGCATCATAACGTATGTTTGGAGAAATCCTGCAGTTGAGTGCAGACTCACACAGGGTCGCTGCAGCGAGTTGCCCCTGGTTGTACTTTCACTGACTGTCAATGTAAAATATATTAAACTCTCTTAAACTGGAAGTAAAAACATAACTTCATTTGACACACACCAAATAATGTACAAAGGAAACAATACAATTATGCAAGCCATGCCCATGAAGTTAGACCATGATTTTTTTAAATCCAAGCCACACGGCTGCCTGGCTAACATGATTGTTGGTATAAACAGCGATGTGAGAAAACATAGGACATCCCATTAAATATTCAGTTCCGTCAAAAGAAATCTTGCAATATCTTTGTCTCATATTTTTTTAACCTACCTTTGGAAAATAAACCGATTTAAATACAAGTAAAACACCAAAATGAATCATGTTTTACTAAAACATTTTTTTTTTACAAAAAATTACAAAAATACAGTAGCTTGCAAAAGTATTCATACAACTTGAACTTGTCCACATTTTGTCACATTACAACCACAAACATAAATATATTTCAAAGACCAACACAAAGTTGGATACAATTGTGAAGTAGAAAGAAAATTATACATGATTCAAAACATTTTTTACAAATAAAAAACTGAAAAGTGCGGTGTGTAAAAGTATTCAGTCCCCTTTTGTCTGAGAGCAACCAGTTGCCTTCAGAAGTTGCCTGATGGTTGCTAATGACTACAGAGTCCACCTGTGTGTGTAATCTGATCTCAGTGCATATCCAGCTGCTCTGTGGCGCCTCAGAGGCTGGTTAAGAGAACACTGGGGAGCAGACAGCATCATGAAGTCCAAGGAGCACAGCAGACAGGTCGGGGATGAAGTTGTGGAGAAGTTTAAAGCAGGCTGAGGCTAGAAAAAGATTTCCCAAGCTTTGAACATCTCACGGAGCGCCGCTCAATCCATCATCAGGAAATGGAAAGAGTACGGCCCACCCGTAACCGTACCCAGACGAGGCCGCCCACCTCGACTTCCAGGCCCAACAAGGACAGCGCTGATCAGAGACGCAGCCAAGAGGCCCGTGGTGACTCTGGCCCAGACGCAGAGATCCACAGCTCAGGTGGGGGAACCTGTCCACAGCACAGCTATCAGTCGTGCTCTGCACAGATGTGCTCTTTATGGAAGAGTGGCAAGAAGAAAGCCACTGTTAAAAGAAAACCATCAGAAGTCCCGTTTGCGGTTTGCCAGAAGCCGTGTTGGGGACGCAGCAAACACGTGGAAGAAGCCGCTTTGGTCAGACGAGAGCAAAATGGAACTTTTTGGCCAGAATGCAAAGCGCTGTGTGTGGCGGAGCACTGACACTGCACATCACTCTGAACACACCATCCCTACTGGTGGTGGCAGCATCATGCTCTGGGGGCAGGGACAGGGAAGATGGATGGAGCCAAATCCAGGGCAATCTGGGAAGAAAACCTGCTGGAGTCTGCAGAAGCCTTGAGACTGGGGCGGAGCTTCACCTTCCAGCAGGACGACCGCCCTAAACATACAGCCAGGGCTGCAGTGGAACGGTTTAAAACAGCACATAGTCATGTGTTAGAATGGCCCAGTCAAAGTCCAGACCTAAACCCAGTGGAGAATCTGTGGCGAGATCTGAAAACTGCTGTTCACAAACGCTCTCCATCTAATCTGACTGAGCTTGAGCTGTTTTGCAAAGAAGGAGGCAGAAATTCCAGACACTAGACGTGCAAAGCTGCTGGAGACGGACCCTGAAAGACTGGCAGCTGGAACTGCAGCAGAAAGTATTCACTCAGGGGGGCTGAACACTTTTGCACACCACATCTTTCAGTTTTTGATTTGTAAAAACGTTTTGAATCATGTAGAATTTTCTTTCAGCTTCACCATTATATCCCACTTTGTGTTGGACTTTCACATAAAATTCCAATAAAATATATTTATGTTTGTGGTTTTAATGTGACAAAACATGGAAAAGTTCAAGGGGTAGGAATAGTTTTGCGAGCTCCTGTATGTTTTCTACCCAAGAAAGCGGTTAGGACATGGTAACCCTTAATAGCTCGCGTTACCCGCTTTGGCTGAAATAACTTCAGTGAGACGCTTCTGTTAGCATCCACCAGTCTCACAGGACAGTTTGCCCCACTCTGCAGTTTGAGGGGTTTCATGCATGTTCAATATGTTTCCAGCCCCCTCACAACTTCTCAATGAGGTCAAGATCTAGGCTTTGACTAGGCCACTTCTTAATTCTTAGCCAACAACTCCACTGGTGTCCAGGTAAGGACTGCAATCCATGATTATGTTAGTTACTGATTAATATATTGATTATTTTGATGATTAATTGGATAAAAAAAAAAAAAAAACTTGGCACATTCTGCATATTTTTCATTTAAACTTTTTTTTATATACAATACTAGAAATATATTAAAAGATATAAATTAACAAATAATTCAATTTCTTTTTTAAATAAGAAAATAAACATTTTATTGCCTAAAATGCCTCTGCCAGACTGCCCCAGGGCAGCTGTGGCTACAACCCAGTAGCTTGCTACCATCAGCGTGTGAGTGTGTGGGTGAATAACTGAATATAGTGTAAAGCGCTTTGGGGTCCTCTGGACTTCATAAAGTACTACACAAGTAGAGGCCATTTAGCATTTAAAATACAATAACAGCATTCCTTGAGTGAACGCTTGATCAAATGTAGCAAAGGATGCATCTGCAGCTAAATAAATCCTTCTAATAGCAACGTGAAAAGCTCAGGCCTTTCTGCTGGACATGGTGTCAATACAGTGCAGGACTGATCTGGTCTGATCTTTTGGATTAACTGATTAATGATTAAAGACCAAAAGTTGCTTAATAAGAGATTTTTTCATAAAAAATTTTTTTTTAAATAAAATTTGAACCGAGTGAAGCTAAAACTGCCACTTGAGGAGAGCGCCAGGTAGAAGATATTTACAGACAAACATTTTTTTTTCATATCCTAAATGCAAAATGTATTTTTGGTACAATTTTGAATTAATTACTACTCTAAGTACATTGTTCTTTCAGCAATTGGCCTGTTTTTGAGTCTGTACACTCCAGTTAATGATTAATCGATTACTAAATTAGTTGATGGTTATTTCAATAATCAATTCATCACGATTAATCCGATTAATCATTTCAACCCTATACCAGGTAATTCGTTTCAGATTCATATGTCCACAGAACATTATTCCAGAAGTTGTGCTCTTTACCTCCGTTGTATCTGACAAACTTCAGTCTGGCCTTCATGTTTTATCTTAGACAGCGAAGCTTTTCTCCTTGCACACCTCCCATTAAAGTTCAACTTGTAGCCTCTTTGTTGGAATGTACAGGGATGCTCTTCCATGTGAACAGCAACAGGATTCTGCTGTAGGCTAAGCTTCTCAGATTGTCACTGCCATCTTTCTCACTGAGCCAGATCAAAGAGAGGCTCAATGAATGTCCACAGTGAAAACAAGTCAGGTGGGTCCTAATAGTGTTGCATCATGATGGCTATATTTTACATATTGGCCTGATATTCAGTATCAGAAAAAAAGCATAGGATTTTAGATACATGTATCATACAGTAATGCAATTTTACTGTGTATTTAAGTTTTGTCCAGAGAGCATTTGTGTGTGTGTGCAGCTCCATCTACTGTTCACTCGTACATATGGGGAGAACGGAAAACAGTCATAAAACTGATGGATGTGAACAACCTGCACTGCGACTCTGAGCTTTAATTAAACCAGAAGCCAGTTATTTGTCTCAGAACAGGAGGAGGATTCACAGACTGACCTAACTTCTTCTCCAGCGAAGTCAAACACTTTGGTGATGGTGACTTTAGCAGGTCCTGATGGTTTGGTTTCTGGATTTAAAGAAGTCCCCTTTGATACTGAAGACTCAGTCTGCAAGTAAAAACACATTCATCAATACAGGACAAAGACATTTCAAGAGTCATGAAGTGGTGACTTTAGATATGTTCTTACTGTTAACAGATGATCATGACAACATTCTGTAGGTCAGACTGTTGTCATGGTAATATTTTGATGCTTTTAAAAACTCCCCTGTCTTTGTTAGAAACATGCTTACCGCCTTTGTGGTCTCTGACTGGCAGCCGGGTGCAGATCCTTTGGGTCTTGATCCGACGTCAGACAGGAAACTCGCCCAAAGATCATCTGACTTCTTCCGTTTCTCCTCATCATCACTGTCTTCCTTTGGCAGTGGAGCCTCTTCACTCCCATCCCTCTCTTCCTGCTTGGACTTCTCTTTTCTCTTCCTGTTTAAATGGATTCATAAAATCTTTTCAGTTACAATCATGTTCATTTTAGTGTTAAATAAACTGAATTATTTTTCAAATATAAAGAACACTCACTAAACAAATATCAAAGTCAGTCAGAGTGACAGCCTTGGAATTATTTTTTATAACTGTGAAAAATGTAACATTATAATTTAATACAAATTAGTTTATTTATATGGCAGCAACTGAAATTCTAGATGAGAATGCTAAAATAAACAAGTTGAAGGTTTCTAAAATCTAATTAATTGTAAAATAATTTTTTCTAGTTTTGTCTGAGTGTGTTTTGGTAACTGGAGTTTCTTATCAAAAACAAATCAAAGAAAGATTCTTTGATTAGTTTTTAAATCCAAATGATTCAATTAATTATAAGCTTGTTTTCTTATCATAAGAGATGATATTTAAATGTGGTTCCATTTTAATTTCATATTTAACAAACAGAAGAAAACCCCCAATGTTTTCATGTTAAGTAATTTAGTAAGCAGAAGTTTGTTTCTGATAGTAAATGAAGCAGAAGTCTCTTAAAACACATGAAAACAATGTGAAAGGAGATGCACTCATCATTCGCTCTGAGATCGGATTCATTCATCAGGTTCTCCACACGGGTTTGGAGGGACTTGGTGGAGTTTTCACACCTGATAGTCTGGTAGACTCGGCTCAACTGCCAGCAATAGACTCGCATGTTTGTTTTGGTTGTATTTACCCAGAATGCCCTGCGCTATAGTCCACTTCTTGCTTATGGAGCGGTCTCCGGTCCACTTCACATTTACATATGCATTTGAACTGCACCAGAGTTCACTTCAACCGAACCGAGACCAAAGTTTTTAGGCGGACCAGAGTTTGCTTGTTTGGTGCGCGTCAGAGTTCGATTACGTGCTGACTCCTCCCCAAACGAACCAGACGGACGGACCGGAGCTGGATTAAAGTGGACTAAACAGGGCTGGTGTGAATGAACCCTTAATGACTACACCAATCAGTCAAAACTGTGCCAATAATTAGGCACCTTGATACCATGGCAACGGCACATCTATGGGAGTGGCTGTCTCTGCAAGTTAAAGCTTCTTGAACACATTGGACTGTTTGCCTTAATGCAGCCAGTTGGAGTCAGAAAGGGAAAAATGAGTCATTTCTTTGTTTCCCTTTGCTTGTGATATCAGCCTTTAGATTTTAAATTTAAAAACATAAATGTAAATTTTTAGCTTGTTTGATGTTTTAACCGCAAAAAGAAAAAGGTGTTGTATTACAGTGTAATATTTTGTATATTAAGGTGAAATAACTGTTAGTTCTGTGTTTTTATTTCTGGCCTCTGATGACCAATTACCAAAACATCCCTGAAGCCAGAACCAAAACAATCAGAAAGTAAATGGTCATTCAGAACTGCCTGGAGACAGACCATCACTTGATGAGAGGTCATATCAATGTTCATCTTCCATGTAGACCGCATGTAGCTGCGACTCAGTGCTACATCCATAGGAAGCTCTGAGTTAGACCTAAATATTTTCATTCATGTCTAATCCACATCAGCCCCAGCAGGTTCCTTCTAGCTTCACACATACGTCATTAAAACCGTTCCACTGACTACTGCACAGACACAACTATTACCCGTCCCTAACACACACCATAACATCAAACCACACTCACACACAGCACAGATCATGGATTTTTACAGGGCCAGTGCCGCCACCTGTGCAGCTCCTTCCTGTCCCAGTGAGGGACACTGGGACAGGAAGTTGTTCTTGTAACACAAATTGGACCCTTGGTATTCGTGCCACACACTCACTTCATGCTGATGTCCTTTCTTTTCTTTTTCTTCTTGAGATCAGGATGCGGCACACTGTCATCCTCATGGAGAGGGTCTTCCTTCTCACACTCATTAATGTCATCCTCACTGAGGTTATCATCTGGAAGAAAAAAAGAGCAGCGGCATACACTATTTAAAAAGATATATGAAGATACTATTTTTATGTAGAGTTGAAAGCAAATATTTACATACAGTGTATAAAATAGGGCTACACCTAACGATTCTTTTAGTAAGCGATTATTCTATCGATTATTCTGACGATTAATCAGATAAAAAAAATTGGAACATTCTGGAGATTTTTAATTTAACGACTTAGGCTTTTTTTATATACAATAATAGAAACACATTAAAAGAGACAAATAATTAAATTCCTTTTTTAGAATAAGAAAATAAACATTTATTGCCTAAAATGCAATAATATAGCTTTCCTTTAGTGAATTTGAACCAGGTGAAGCTAAAACTGCCACTTGAGGAGTTTTG
The DNA here is from genome assembly GCA_014839685.1 of Anableps anableps. NCBI lineage: Eukaryota > Metazoa > Chordata > Actinopteri > Cyprinodontiformes > Anablepidae > Anableps > Anableps anableps. The sequence goes on from CM026073.1 coordinate 1,999,491, forward strand.
GGTAGAACACATTTACAAAATTTTTTACTTTTTTAAATCTTAAATGCAAATATTTATATATTTTGTGGAGTTTTGGCTTAATAGCTGCTGTGGGTGTGTTGTTTTTTCAGCAAATGGCCTGTTTTTGAGTCTGTGTACTCCAGTTAACAATTAATTGTTTACTAAATTAGATGACGATTATTTCAATAATTGATTCATCATGATTAATTTGATTAATCATAGCAGCCCAAGTATAAAAAGACACATAAGCTTTTCTCCCACTGACATTAAATCAGACTAAACTGCCCCTGTTTTAGGTCTGCTAGGATGACCAAAATTATTTCTGCTATGATAAGTATCCGAATAATGCAAGAGAACTGAGAATTTAGAGGGTTTTTTTTTTTTTTTTTTTTTAGCACTTTATTGAAATTCATAAGTTTACATACACTAAGATTACCTGTTGAATCAGGAGTCCCTGCACATCTTCCAGTAACAATGTGGGGAACTGGGAGCCTCACAGCTGAAGGACAACTTAGAAGATCCAGTCTGGAGCTCACTGATCAACTGTCAGCTTTTATTGTGCAAACAATGAGGCAGACTAACATTTCAACACCCGCTGTGTTCAGAGTCAAAGTGAACACAGTAATTAGAAAATAAGAGAAAACATTCTGTGGGTTGGTTAGAGAGCAGAGACCTGGTGGTTGATGGTGTTTCAGTATCAGAGAAAACCAATCTGTCCATTTTAAAAGGAAAATATTGTATTCTGGATAAAAGGTGAATTTTTCTTCCCATAAGTCCATGACTACACAAGAATAGGAGGGGGTGAAGGCACACCCACTGATCTTCACTGAGATGACATATATTAATCTATATATTTATATGTTATATAAAACTGGAAATAACCTATTCCTATTCTAGTTGTCTATTTCCAGTGAGGCCAGGAGGTTGTTCGGGTTGTTTTCCACTCGAGATTAATCTTTCTCACTGGATTTTTATGGAACTAAAGGCTGAACTCATTTGATCCAAACGTTGCTTCTGCATGTTCTTTCAGTCTTTATCATACAGCACCATATAATATGTTGGTGCTTTCTTTAATGGTTTGACTCATATCGTCAGAACTTTAGCTTCTTTTTTAACATCCTTTTACTACAGTAAGTTGTAAAATATTTTCCAAATGAGTCAAATCTAACTGCGCTAGCCTTATGTGATGAAACTACAACTGTGCTATTACAGTAAGTTGCTGTGTCGGGATGTGTTCAGTCTATCTGTGGTAACTACTTTTAATAATCTCCCTCTTATCCAATAGCATAACATTACACACAGCCTCACCTGAGGGGACATAGTCGGCATCTTCATTTGACAGGTACCCGTCAGAGTCGTAGTCAGAGTAACTCATGGCGCTGGGGGCGGGAAGCCTTCAGAGAGGAGGGAACAATAAGCAGCAGCTGCGTTGCTCCCTGGCGGCCTGTTCTGATGCTAACACAGCTTTAGAGACGCAACCTGCGCTGGGTACAGACGCTTCCTTTACACCAGAACAAAGACGGAATCCTTAAACACTGACACAAACAGAGACATAGGTTTTCTATCCGTCAACAGCTATTCGCTCTCACACACCGAGACTTCGTGTCCGATATCGCCCAGCCCCGGTAGGAAACGGCTTTCTTTTTAGCAAGGTTCCGTACCGAGCAACATGACCTGGAAGTATTTGCACCTTTTCTGTTTTTTGTTTCTTTTCTTTTCTATGCTTTGCTGAATAAATTGTACAAACCACAAGGCATTAGATGGAACTTCAAATACAGACATGAAATTAGAGGCACAGGTGCAGTTCGGAAAATTAGAAAAAAAAAAAAAAAAGAATAACAAAATTGAGAACACGAGACAATAAGTTTTTGTGCTACAAGAGTACTAAATTATATTCTATGAAAATGATGAGAAGTTCCTTACCATTAGGATACCGTTTCTGTTGTGTTTCTTGTTTTTCTCATAAAGAACTAATTTAGATATATCCGAACCGTTTTATCATTACTAAATCTTCTTATCTCAGTTTTGTCATCAAATTTAAAAATTAATCCAATCGGTCATTCCTTTTTAATTCTAAATGGTGTTGAATAATTTTATAAGAAGAAATTTAGATTGTATGATATTTTATTAAAGTATGCCTCACCACTGTATTGTAGTTTAATCTAGTGATGGCGAGATGACATTTCATAATGCATTGAAGCTCATGCTCCACTCACGAACCGACGCGCAGTGGTGCTTCATTTGCTCTAATGCGACATCAAGTGGACAATATACGGAGAGAAAATTGACTCAAAATGTCTCTGTGTGTGTAACCGTAAATAACATTAAGTCAAGTCAAGTTTATTTGTACAGCACATTTCAGCAGCAAGGCAGTTCAAAGTTCTTCACATCATAAAAAACATCAATCACTTGATCAATGTTTTTGCTGTATACTTATACAGCAAATCATCAAAATCATCACGCAAATACACATAATTGACTCAAAATCTCTCTCTCTCTCTCTCTCTCTCTCTCTCTCTCTCTCTCTGTGTGTGTGTGTGTGTGTGTGTGTGTGTGTGTGTGTGTGTGTGTAATACTTCATTTGTAACCACAAATAACATTTTCCATATAAAACAGGCAACGTGAAAATGATGTGATGTGTGAAGATTGAAATAGAATAAACAATGTTAGTAATACCAATACATAATTTCTGAATATTGTCTTAATCTGTTTTTTATGAAACAATGGCTGGATGAAAAGGAAAACTGTCCCTAGTAACATAAGCATGGTTCCAAAGTAACATAATCCTAAAAAAAATAAGCAATAAGTAATTATTATTACTTACAATTCACCTTTTAAAACACCAAAATTAGAAAACAGAAATAGGATCCGCTGTGTTGGTTTTTTGACATTATTATAAGTAATGATTCATTATTGCGTGAAACTTTTTATAAGGAGATATCAAAATGTTGCCAGACATGGGAAAAGTGACTCCATCGGAAAAAAGGCGCCGAAATAAATTGCAAACACACACACACACACACACACACACACACACACACACACACACACACACACACACACAATAAAATCCTAATTAAATCGTGAGGGGGGAAACTGCAGCTAGTGGCATCTAGTGGCAGCTGCCAGCATAACACCGGCAGCTGCCACCGGAAGTGCCATTACGAGCTGCTACTGCCACGAATTGAGCTCGGCCCTGCTGGCGTTCTGCTTCCCCTTATTTTGACAAACAAGCAAACTGACAAACCAGTTCCTGAATCAGTCACGTGGGACGGCCCGTTTGCGAGTCTTCAAACGTCACCATCAGCAAAGTCATTGAATGTATTGTGGAGAATGACAGTCCTCCAGGTCGTGTGTGGAGCCCAGTATTGTTCTTGATAATGATCAATGATATATTTGGTTTGACAGCGGGTTCAGCCTCCTACCCTTCCTGCACCACCGACTTCGTTTCTCTCTAGTTCCGAGACACAATCACTAAAATCAGCAAAGTATTTACCTTGAGAGAGAAATGGTTAAGTGTAAAATCAAGATTTAATGCCAAAATGATCAGAGTATACAATGAAACAGATACAGTGACATTCACCTTCGGTACCCCCCACCTCCCCCAGCCCACCTCAAGGATGAACCGAGAGGAGCCAAGAATGGAGTCCTGCGTTCATGTCTGCCTCCCTCTGAGCCCTCCTAAAGGGAGCCATCCTCTGGTATCAGTTTATCCTGGACTGTGTCGCGTTTTATGTGATATCAGCGGCTATGTTTGTGTGAGCTGTAGCGGGGCGGCAGATAAGCAACTAGAGCAGATATATTTAATTAGAGATGATTAGAAAAGGCCACAAAATCACACGTCTGTAACAATTTGATAAAGTAGATCTTGGAATTGGTAAGTCTTTACTTACGGATGATAAGGCCTTGCAGATTTGAGGTCATAATCTAAATTTTATTAGTATTAAAATGCAAAATGCAATTAATGAAACTGAAATATGGTCAAATAAATGGGGTTTAAAACTTTCAAATACAAAATCTCAGGTTATCTGTTTTTCTAAAAACAAACAAACAAAAAACCCCATAAGTCTATTTCCTTAATGATCAAAATCCTGAACAGGATAAGGTTATTAGATTTTTAGATATGGTATTTGATGAAAAGCTTATATGGAAACAACATATTGATTAGGTCAAGACAAAATGTAAAAATGTCAATAATATATTACGTTATTTGGCAGGAAGGGAAAGGGGAGCAAATAGGAAGTCCTTATTAAATATATCAGTCTCTTATGAGTTCAACTCTTGATTATTGTAGTATTAGCTATTTGGCACCAGCAGAAATCAACTTGAAGCTTCTTGATATAGAGCAATAGAAAGCCCTTAGAATATGCTGTGGGGCATTTGGAACATCACCAGTAGCAGCTTTGCAAGTTGAAATGGGGGAAATACCTCTATGAATTATGCCTCTACTGCCCTGAGGCAGTCTGACAGAGGCCAGAATGCCATGCAGGCAAGGTGGGTGAAGTGTTTTGCCCAAGGACAAGGACATGACAACAGAGGCAGACGGAGTGGGGATCGAACCAGCAACCCACCAATTGTGGGATGACCTCCTTCCACCATCTCCACATTGTTAATATTAGAGGACATGATCAATCACATCCAGTTAATAGTATATTACAGGAATGTTGGGAACATCACAAAACAGATATTTATAGTTTTGGCAAATTGGTAATATAAAAGCACAATATGCAGGATTAAATGTAATAGACTTATGACCAACAGTTCCTCACTCCTGCTTTCCTCATTGGTTATTTATTAATCCTTCTGTTGATTTAACTTTGTATAAATTAATCAAAAATGAAGGAAACATATTTCAGAAAAGTTTTTCATGCAACAATTCTTTCATAAGCATTACATGGATAAACTTATACTATTTACAGATAGATCAGAAGACCCAGAATCAGGACACACCAGTACAGCAGTTTACATTCCATATGAAAATGTAGGACTGAAGAAAATAACAACAGAAAACTTATTAGACTATACGGTAGAATTAGTAGCAATACTCATGAGTTTAGAGTGGATTAAAAAACATAATGATCAAAAATATGTCATTGCATCTGATAGTAAGGCAGACTTTATTACGCATTAAATCAAGTAAGTCAAAAAGATAAGAAAAATATCAGTAGAATTTGTTTAGATCCCAGCACACCTGGGAGTGGAAAGCAATAACGAGGTAGACATTCTCGCAAAACAGGCATTAAAATCTAAAAACACTGATCATGAAATTCCATTAAGTAAAAATAAATGTTAAGTGATAATAAATAGATATATTAAGAAAATCTGACAGGAAGACATTTATGTAACATTCAGAAAAACGTAGGAGATACAAGGAAAGCAGGAAGAAACAGGAAACTATAATCAATAATTACACTTATCACAACAGGACATACAGGCCTTAATAAATCTCTTAAAGTAATTGGTAAACATGCAGCAGGGCTTTGTGATAAGTATAATTTCCCTCAAACGGTTCAGCATGTTTTTATGGAATGTACCGCTTATGAAACACACAGAAGGCAGTTCCAAAAAGAAATAAATAAAATGAATATTAAATTTACAGTTAATAACATTTTTGGTAGTGATGCCAGTAAAATAAAAGGTCAAATTAAATTATTGTTGAAAAATACAAACTTAATAGAAGGAATTTAGTTTATTAATAGAAAGTTGAATTATTAAGTTGATTTCACAGCATTAGTTTTTGTTTATTTGTGTTTGTAGCTTTTTTTTTCTGTTTATCTCCTGTCCACACTCCAGTTCAGCTGCTGGCAATAATGTACCATCACAGCTGGCCTGCAAACCACCATCAATCAAAACAAGAAAGAAGATCAACACTAGCCACAATACACACTTCATCAAAATCCTCCTGGATTACTTGACATACGCTTCGAAGCCTCGACACAGAACTCCAGAACAGAGAATTTATGAGCTACTGTGAAGAGGAAGACGATAAGACACCAGAACCGACAACGGAGAGGAGCTGTAGGCAGCTATCAAAGCAACCGGAGCTTCCTACAGCAGAACCACAGGCTGATCTGCTACCGGCCACGTCAAAAGGAGGAGATCAGCTTGTGGTTAATAAATAGTAGTGCTTCTTGAGAACAACGGGGATGAGAAAAGAGCAAGACATTGGAAGGAGCGATAACGTAAACAGAAGGCATGTGTTAAGTTGACTTGGTTTGACAGACTTTGATATGAAGTGAAGCTGCTAGAAGGCAGGGAAAAAGCTTTTTTCAGTTACTAAGGCACAGATCTCATTGGTAAAATTTAAGTCCAAAGAAATATGGAATACTGATTTTCTCCAAAAGATGGCAGCAATGCATCTGATACCAGCTGCTGCTTAACCCACAAGAAGGAGGAAAGAAAGGTTATTAGAAGTCGATAAACCATTTAACCATCCAGGGAACAAGGTTCCATTAATCAGACTGACAGCTGAAGCTTAAATGTTCCAGGCAGGTTGAGCAAACATTTTATTTATTTCAGTTTGACATTAAAAGGAGTAAAAACAACGTCTGACTGAAAAGGTGTGGGCCCAAGCACTGCTTGTTTATTAGGGGTGCACGATAACTATCGAGCGGTAACAATCGGATCGACAAGAAAAGATGACGTCGTTCTCATGAGTCCGATATCATAAGGAATGGCACAGATATGTTTGGTGGTGCAGGTGACGTGTTTTGTTTTTTTAAATCAAGCGCTCCCACTCCTGCATGAGACCTGCACGGAGTTCAAGTATAATTGGAGAAAACAACTGTGACTAGACATAAATAATCAGTCATTATTTTAATAGTAGTTTCAAAAACCCATATATATCAATTACCCCAGGGTGTTACATGTAAACAACAGAAATATAAACATAAAAGGTCAGAATGACTCCCAAACTGGGAACTTCTAACACCATGTGAATGCAGCCCAGCTTGTCTGCACACAGACGCCATAACGGCTGTAGTTTGGAACTTCTTCAAGGTTTCGCAGGAAGACAACACGCTGGCTTTGTGGAACAAATGTTGACAGAAAGTTCTGCGAGGAGAAAACCAGCGCGTTTAACACGTCAAACTTGGTCAGTCACCTTAAACACAACCATCGCTTTGACGAAGTATACAAAGCGTTTGAGGACGCCCGCCATGCTAAAGACGATAGCAGCCTTCAAGATGCCATCGCGACTCAAACCCACTGGTGGAGCTTTTGACTAAACCTGAAAATGTACCCGAGGGGATACCAGGGCTGAAGCGATTAACGGTCCCATAGTGGGAATGACGGCACTTCAGGACCAGCTCTCCACCCTCGTCGAAGACCGGGGCTGTTCTGGGTCCATTAGCCACCTGGAGCCGCGGTTCATCACGCCGAGCTGCTGCCGCTGCTTGTCTGATGCGCGTCTTCCAGATAAGTGTGACGCGATCGCTAAATTCATTCACGCTTTGATTAGCAGGAACATTAAAGACGTTAGCTTCTTCTACTACTACTAATTTCTTGCTGGCTTAGCGCACTGCTGCCCCCTACTGCTCTTATTTACATACACAAGCTTGTCCATGGATATATGGGTTAAAAATATTCATAATTATACCTTAGTAATATAAATGAATGTACTTTGAATCTCACTTGTGTCAGGGCATTTTATACTTTGAACGTGTGGAATGTATTTCAGTCATTTTGCATTTATTTTAGATATTGGATCAATTCTGGAGACCTTGTTTTTTCTTCTACATCAATAAGTAATGAACCTTATTTAAACAGATGTTCATGTGAGATATGTTGTCTGTTGATATATTTTCGCAAATGTTGGCTTAATAGTTTTTCATTTCAAAATGTTATACCTTCTTTTAAAGAGTCAGCTGTTTTTGGTCTTGTTTAGAGTACTGAAGTCACAGCCTTACATTTTTGCTCACTAGCCTTTGTTATTTCCAGGTATGTTATCGGTTATTATTGGTTATTGGCCTTTGGAATGAGAAAACTATTGCTTATCGGTTTCAAAACAAAAGTTATTGTGCATCCCTATTCTTTATTCATTATCATTTCAAACAGATTCTCTTCACTAAGTATTTACAGAAATACAAACAAATTTGCTTTTGCCTGTTGACAATTTCATAGTCAACATGTACCAAAGTCATTCAAATAGGGACATAATTAAAACTAAGGAAAGAAAACAACACCATCACCATTTAGAATTTATACCTAACTTTAGGAATGAAATATTAAGTTCTTAAATAGAAATATAAATCTCTGCAGACTTTCACATGTCTTTGGTTTAAAGGAATTCCACAAATAAACTCCTTTAAATTATATGGGGTTTTTTTTTTTTTTAGGACTACATTTAAATTCTGGTTTTATAAGAAAACCTTTATCCTGATTCTCTCTGGTATGGAAAAACCTTTCAAACAGTTTGGATGTATGTTGTTTTTATTTTAAAAAATTTTCAAGCAACATCTAATCCTGAAAACTTCCAGCTATTTGTACAAATAAACACCATGTTTGTGGGAGCAGGATAGTCAGTTTTGTTAACAATTCTTGTTTCTTTTTCTATTATTTTAAATCCTTACTTCTGGCGCCGCATGAGCTGGCAGCCTGCTACAGCAGCTCCAACTCCACTAAGAGTATTTTCCTTTAAAATCTTATTTAGACGTGGTATACGTTCTTTTCTGTTGCTCTCTTTTTTTCGTATTGCTGGTTCACACAATGGAACCGACCGTTTTCTGGACGACTTTGTTTTCATTTACGTTTAAGTCTTTTGTGTTTGGAGAAGGCATGAGTCTATTGTTTACACAAGGGCTCAGCTGCTGGTTCTGGGCAGCTCCACTGCTCTGCCTCCGACCGAGCGCCCCGACATTCCCCCCGAGCTGAGAAGGAAGAAGCGTGGGACACGTGCGGGGATCAGGCGTCGCAACCGAGGAAGAAGGTACAGACCCGCCATCCCGTCCATCATCATGGGAAATACATAAAATTAGGCAACTACAGTATAATGCTTCTCATAAAAATACTGAATGAAAAAGAATTTATCATACAAAACATTCATATTTGCCAAGTTAAGCTAAAGCATGAGGCTCCAGATGATAATAAATTAAGAGCCGTTTGGGAGCTGAAAGAGCCGAACTTCCCATCACTAATTAAAAAAGTTCTTCAGTGATCCATGGAAATGGAAAAAGACCAAACGCCTTTTACTGCTAAAAGTTTTAACCATGACTATATTTGCAATAAGAACCTTTACTGGAGTGGGGAGATTTGTATTTACTTCATGAATGTGGAAAGTTGTAACAGATAGCCAAATTTCTGATTGAGTGGAGTAGCATTAAGAATCATAGACCTTTATATAAAGTGGAGTTACTCCAAAAACCCAGGGGTAAAAAGATGTTCACTCTGTTATTACTTTTAAAATCTTTTTCTTTTTTCAGAATTTTACAAGGCTAGTTTCAGAAGATGACATTTCAGTGTGTGTTAAGTTCTGCTAAAGTAGGTCACTAAGTAGATAAATAACTTTTAAAACATCTTCCAAACAAAAGCTCTCTAAATCGCCTGTTCTGATTTAACAGGGGAACACAGTGTATTAGACAGCAAAGATCATAAGAAGCACAGAGATGCTCCTACAAAGAGAGGCAGCCATTATACCTTCTCCTCACAAATAACACATAATTGTCTTCTCACAATGTAATGTGTTTAGATGGTAGCCTCAGCTCCATTTGAAGATGACCTAAATGAAGAATGATTAAGTGTAATTTGCACATATTATTAATAGCAAGAGGTGACAAAATGGTGCTAGACACGTAGTGGAGTGGACAGTCAAATAGCTGTATGATCAAATATACAAACCGAGTAACATGACTGGATGTCTCCCCGCAAAGGCCACTAGCAGAGAAAGATGTATTATACCCTTTTGAAATGTATTAATCAGACATTTTGTGTAACTTTCTCCCTATTACACAAAAAATACTTGTAACTTCCATCTATCTGCTACTTTTCTGATGAAGCTTGCCTGTTGACTACAGCTTTTTGTTTAGAAATAATGAAACACAAGGCAACAAAGAATTTAGAGGCACATCCTCAACAAGTTTTAAAGTGCTAAGAGGAGAAGAACATTGTCTCCTGTCCTGTACGCCACATCATACTTATTCAGTAGCAAATGCCCCTCTGTAGTCATCCAAGTTTTTTGGTTAATATGTGCAGTAAAGATGTTAGCTGCAGAGACATCCTCTATGCATTGCAACATTTTCTGAGTGCATGTGTGGGTAGCAGAGAGCAGTTTGATTATGGTCCACATGCAGGGTTTTTTTTTTTTGTGAGGACCGATAGTTGTAATGTAAGCCCATGTGTCCACCCAAGCTTTAATGTGACATATCAAGCCTTCAGCTCTATATATACTTAATATTAACTGAATGCTTAAGTCCCAACACTTAAAACTAATAGGTAAAACCCTACAATAAAATCAGGGTGAAAAAAAAAAACCTAATTTCAATCTAAGAACATCATATGGATAAGTAGCTGAAAAACTGTTAATATATTTATGTGTAGATTTTGTCTAGAGTGCTTGAACATTACAGTGTTTAAACCTTTATATTTAAAACTATATATCAATGATAAATATTCAGGTTTTATTGTATGAAATAGTAATTATGAAAAGTGCAGTGAGTGAGCGTTTCTGTTCCTTTTTTTTAAGGACAAATTTAACTTTCAATATCAGCCAATTATTTAGTTGTACTGTGGGGTTTTGACTATGCAAAAACAGTGGGTAAAACAGTAAACTCATGTTAACTCCTGTACGCACTAACTCAATGGTAAAAAGGATAAAAGTGGCCACACACAAACTTAGTCTGAAATAAACACTTGTCAGTAAAAATGTCAGTTTGAGAGGAAATATGTGAATAAGAGCAACAGTTTTGAAAATTCTGTCATCATAAAATACAGTTTAAGTGACCAGAGACAACAGGAGAGAAGGAAATCAATGCTTGGCAGCAGCATATTTAATTTATTAATGTCATGTTCAGTTTTTTTCCTCTGAAATAAAGTAAATAACTTTATGTCAGCCAATCAGTGTCAAGAAAAATGAATGGTGCTCCTGGGTTGGCTGTTTTTTTAATACTAGCCAATAGCGTGTCAATGGTGGTGGGCACTGTTAACTAAAAAGTTAGTTGCACTAATCCAAAAGCACTGAATCATAAACATTATTTCCTCTAACGCTAAAGCACTATATCAACAAAGTAATTATCTAAATATAATGCTAAAGTGCTAATACCCAACATGTGTCAATGACACAGCATAATATTACCCTCCACAGGGCAAAATTTGTTATTGAGCACATATCAGCACAGTTGTGCTTCAGGAAGTGATTCTTTGGAACAGATCTTTCCAAGGTAGGGCTTTAGGCAGAAAGCACACAGGACATCAGATTTTTAACTGTTTACTGTAGAACTGCAGTCAGAAGGAGACTTTTTAAATTATGTTAGCAATTACACTGATCAACTAAAAGGCAATAATAATTTAAGAAATAATTTAATCATAATCAGAATTCCTTTATTAGTTCCCCAGGGGGGATATTTACATCTCAGTAAAGCCCATCCAAGAAAAACAAAACAGACAACATAAGACATGGGTGAGCAGGTGTCTGAGGCCTGCAGCTGACACTGAGAGGCACCACCCTTTCATAAGATGAAAAAAGACCACATTAGGTAAAGGGAGTGGGGGAAAAAAAAAAAAAAAAATCATATTTCACACTTTATCCTTGGTAGGATACAGTTTAACATTGCAAAAAACCTCAGCACAAAAAAGTAACATAGACAACAGAAAACATCATACATAACAATGGAAGCCATTGGAGGTGGTATATTTGTATCTATAAGCATGTGTGTGTGCGTGCATGTGTGTGTTTGCAAGTAAGTCTGTGAAACACTGTCATAGAAGCTTGTCCTTGATAATGATGGAACATTTATCAACTGGCCTTGTTCAGTTCTGAACAGGTCCACAGATATCATTGAGGAAGGAAGGGGAAGAGGGAGCAGAGCGTCTTGTTTATATAACATCCAGGAGAAGTTGAAGATAGCCAGCCTTCCAAGGCCGGTACAGGAGAGCCAGATTCAGATTTTTACAGCAATTGCTTTGGGTCAGGCTGACTTTGGGTCAGGCTGACTCCTAATTTTCCGTCTGCCTTGAAAGTCTCATAGGCATGTCTCAATGGCAAGTCCAAACATCCAAATTCCTGGTCATTTCCACCAAATCCGAGCATATGACTTCTCAAAGATTTATCCTATTTCACTTCTGAGTCCAGGAACCACAACCAGCCTGCGATCCTGTGCAAGGATTGTGTCCAGTTTCCAATTCTGCTCACGTAGCATCTCAGTCTGAGTGTTGATTGCTTTGAAAATTCCATCAAACATGCCCAGTAGCCTCAAAATTGTCAGAACAGCTTCCGACGTTTTCCGAATTTCTCGATATGCCAGGTAACCGCCAACCCCCAAAAGCAGAAATGCTGTTATCAAAAATCCAATTGTATAAACATCTTCAACATCCTCAACAGACACATAGTCTTCTACTTCTGCCAGGAGTCCATTGTATATACCAAGAAAAATGTATCGTTGGGGCAAGAGGGTTCTCCTTTACCCTGCTTTCTCATCAAGAAAATTTGATTAATTGCGTTGAGAGACCAGCTGACCAGATCTATGATTTGCAATTCGGAAGATACGCAAAGAGAGGCTCCAAAAAGATTAACAAGACAGGACAGAGAGCTGAAGCAGGGCAAAACAGGAAGGTTGTGGGAGACAGAGAAAAAAGCGTCTTCCTCCACAGAGAACTGGAAGAAAAAAAAAAAAAGGTTCACGATTGGCAGTCAACTTCTCCAGTTTTGGCTAATCGGTACCAATTGTTTTATCTTTTGCTCAATTTCCCAGCAAGCAGCCACAGAAAAAAAACTTGTCTGCAAATTTTAGCGCATAGTGTCTGTCATTGGCTTTTTGTACAATGGGGACTAAAGCTGCTAAATTACATTCTTTGTTGACAATGGGTACTGTGTGTGGAGTCACACACAGTACCCAATTCTTTTAGAATTGTTTTGAAGATTTTGTTTTTAAATGTCTAAATGGTCTGGCACCTCTTTATCTTACTGAGCTTTTACAGCCACATATTTCAAGTAGATTTCTAAGCTCTATAGAATATATAAGTAATACATATTAAATAATGTTTTTCATCATTTTTAATGGTACTATTAATAATGGTTGCCATCCCATGACTTTTTATAACATTTTTAATGTTGAAATTATAAAAAATAAATTCAGTCGCTGAGTCAGCTGTCCACCCTGTTACTCTAAGATATCTGTCACCACCCTCCCCCAAAACCATTTCTTTAGTCACATGACTCAGAAAGTAGCAGGCATTTTTGGAAGGAAAACATCCACAAGAAGCAGGGTAGGTATCACTCTTTATTTTAACTTTTTTAGAACGGTTCATTGATGTGGTAAAGCATATAATGTCCACTCTATTACCCTTATTTAGACTGAAAACTGATAGTTTTTGTAGTTTTAAAAGGTATTGCTAAATATATTAAAAATCTTTCTCAGAGTGATCACCAAGTGCTTGCTTGTTTTTCATTGGCTTTATCTGAAAATGCCCCGCCTATTATTGTCCATCCTGTTAACAGTTTTTCATGATAACAGCTGGACACGTAACAGGGTGGACTTGAGAAGGGTGTTTCCTCCATAATTTCTTGTTTACTGCCAATTTATGATAAATTCGTTTGTAATGTACAGTTTTCAAAAAGATTTATCAAGCAATATGAATGTGTCCAGGAATGGCATTGTCTGCTGCAGAAAAGCAGAGGTGCTACAGGGCTCAGCACAATGCAGACCCTGAAAGAAGGCAGGAACTGGCCAAAGAAAATTTGACTAAAGAAAAAGAACAGTGGCAAAGGAACAGAGAAGAAGAGGGAAAAAAAGAGAGTATCAGACCTCAGTGAAAGGGAGAAGAGAGTAAAAAGAAAGAAATGGCGAAAAAAAAAGAGAAATCAGAGATTTTTTTTTAATTTAGAAGAAATTTCTAAGATAAATATAAAATGTATTTTTTCTTTGCAAACTGTTCTGTTTTTCTAATGGTGACCCAGCCCTTTGAGCAACTCATGGACTTTATTGGAAAATTAAAAACTACTGCAAGTGGCAATCAGTGCATATGTGTGGTAATAGATTACTTGACCAAGTGGCCACAAGCCCATGCTTTAAAGAAACCAAAACAACAAATAACCTATGCCTATATAATTAAAACAGTTATACTGCATTTAAAGTGGCACAAAAAAATTATGCAATTGTTTTTTTTTTATGTAAATCTAAACTAAATTTACTAATAGCTATGCAGATAAAAAGGTTGTGAATTTATGTACCACTGTTTAGAATTTTGTTGGATTGCACTTTGAATATTTTGTATAGAACTTTTAAAAATGTTACCTGAATTGAATCTGGGTAGGCATATTTCTGTCTTCCTGTCAGCATGTGTATGTGCAGTAAAATGAGTAGCGGTTTCTGATATGGATGACATGGCCAGCTGCCCAAGGGGGCTTCTCATCTAGGGTGGCTCGAACTCCTGGAACCCCGCACACAAGTACACGTGCACACAGACACACACACACACATCTGACATGCCCCGCTGCGTGCCTCTCGACGTGAGCGCTGTATATTATATATATATATATATATATATATATATATATATATATATATATATATATATATATATATATATATATATATATTTATTTTTTTTTTTTTATTTTTTATTTTTTTTTTTTTTTTTTTTCAAGCTGTGCTTGTAATACATCTCACATTACTAAGGCGGCCGGTCTTAGTAATGTGTTGTTTTTTTCAGCTTTGGCACCTGCCCCCCAAAACGTCAGGGGGCATGCCACCAATGTAGCCTGCTGCAAGATAACCTTGGTATTAATTAGCAATATAAGACGCTAACATTTGCTTATGTTTAGCTGCTTAGGATGACATTTGGTTGTAAGCATAAATTATTACAGTTTTGAGGATTTAAATTCTTCTAAAACTAAACAACATGGGAAAGTAACACTGTAATTACTAATGGCACTGATGTGATGTAGCTTCTATTAACTAGAAGAGGTGTGAAATATTCAGAATAGGAGACCAAGCAATAAGTTGGAAGAATGTGTTGGCCCGTTTGCTTTTGTCTTAGTTTTAGCAGGATGCTATGTCAGTATTACAGTCCTTAATCTCTTCACATTAGTTGGGAAAGTAACGCTAGCCTGTTGTAATTACTCTATTGCATTAGGCTGCTTCTTAAGAGTGGTTTATAGCTTTTTAAACAGCAATAAATACCAATATCATATAGATTATATGAATTTCCTTACAGTTTCGACACTGTGTATAAGTGACCACAATTCCTTCATTCTCTGGTTCATTTAAACACCCCATAAATCTGTGCCACATCATACTTCCACATTATTCACAAGAGGTACTAAAAAGAATTTTCAGTGGAAATACATTTAAATGTGGTATGTTGGGGGGGGCATTGAATGTTGTTCGCAAGGACTGCCCCTGTGTAAAAAAGACAGAAGTTGTATATTTTTCATGCGGTAACATGGATATAAAATGAAGTTTTACTGTGAGGTGTGTGAGAAGCTGTACCTATGTACTACTGTTGTTCATAGAAATGGTAATATGAAAAAAAAATCATTGTATTGTCTTATATCACAAACAGAATGACATTGACACAATGCTTATGGGAGAGGAAGACAAGATATGATGCTGTTTGAAATGTTTAATAAACAGAACAGATTCCAGGAGAATTTGTGAAGTGCAGCTATGTTTCCTGCCTCATCATTTCACCCTGTCTTATCCTGTTTTTCAAGAAATTTAGAATCTATTGCCATGGCTCTAGCACTGGTACACATTGTACACCTTACAGCCATAACACTGTAACAAGAGTATTTGCTAAAATGACTTTATCCAAGTCAAGTTGACATCATATCATAAGTCCTTTCAACAACTTTATAAAATGCTGTCATTCTTAGCTCTGTATTATTTCTTGGATAGGAATCAACAATTCTTTCTGAAAATAAATTGTTAGACCTGACCAAATGCTTTCACAATGAGCAGAGGTTTAATGTGGGTTTTGAAAGTAAAGTATAACTTGATGTAACTGAATTCAGTGCTGAGAAAGTTCCAGAAAACAAGCCCTAATATAGCTAGCTTAATCTCCCTTTGTCTCAAACTGACCTCAGGCCTCTAATATAGAGAATTAATGTCAAGAAGCAGCTGTAAAAATACTTCTGCTGTTTCTTCTCACATGGCCAGCCTCTAATAAGGGAAATTACAGTTGTACACACTCCAAATTCTGCCAGCTGCCATGTTGGTTGAAGACTCCATAGACAGCCATGATTCCATCAGGAAAACAGTCTTCAGAAATAAAAAGAGGTACAGTGCAATGTCTAAAAAAAATCATTAACCCAACGTTGTTCAAGCTAATTTTGGCATAATTTGATGTTTTAGTTTAGAAAAATCTAATAATCCTTTCATTGACGATAACACTAACGGTGTCATATTGTCTGAGTTTGTTCTCCATGTCAGAACTGATCATTCTCTGCTAATGACAAACCCAAAGGTAAAATGGGTCTTCGGTTTCTAGATGCTTTCTGAACATTTATTTAAAGAAAAAAAAAAAAAAAAAAATCAAACAAATTGTGGATTCTGACTTTTTTCTAATCTATGCTTTGGGCCACATCTGTCCTAGTTTTAGTTTGAAATGTTTCATAGATAGAAAACAGCAAAACACAAGTCGACGAAACACTAAAAAGATCACTGGGTGTAAGTGCAACAATATGATGATTATCCCTGACAATATTCAGATCATGGTTTCTGCAACACATCTGAAACTGATCCTGTAGAGATGGGTAAGGATGCTGAGTTTCTCAGGTACCCTCCCCATCCTCTGTAGGGCTCCTATGTTGGCCTTATTGCACCTAGAGAGTCATGCTGAGATTTGGTAACACACTCACCACAGCTATGCAGAATGTTGTGAAGATGCTAATACATAATACTTCAGTTGATCTCAGTGATGTGGTGATCAGAGATCTGCACTATCCACTCTCTCTGTTGCCTAGATGCTGATAGGTTTGGCTCAGGTTATGTATGATCTCTGTAGGTTGATGATCATTTCCTGCGTTTTGTCCATGTTTGTTATTAAAGATGTCAAGACTTTTTACAGTTGCCTTAGTAATCAAGCATTTACCAGTACATTTACCAGCTAGATTGCCATTGAAGCTCTTGGTTAAACTGACACCACAACTGCTTTTCTGCAAAAGGCTGCAGTTAGTTCAAATAATCATGAGTTTTACTTTAATCCTTTTATATCCTTGACATGGACTTTACCCCAGAGTTATTATTGGGCTGGCATGAAGATATTGAATTGAGGAGATGTAAAAGCCATGTCTTTGGGGAGATCAATATGGATTATGCTGATATTGTTAGAGGATCTAGTCCTCTGGTTGTTGTCCTGTTCTGGTTTTTCTCACTGCTGTCAGTAAAGACCCGTGTGAAGGTTTCAATTGAGTTACAGTGAAAGTTATGAAAATATCTCTTTATTGTAAACCATTGACTTCTTTGGTTCCAGAGCTCTAATTAAAGCTTACTTTGAAGTAGCGATCGAAAAAATTATCATCTTTATCAAAAATAGTGTATGCTACAGTATGAGTAACTCTGAAGCCATCTATTTTTTTTTATGCCATCTTAAAAGGGAATTGATGCCTTCTTTTGCTGACTATGAGGCATCCTGCGGCTTCTTTCACATTCTTATGGCATAAATTCTTTGCTTTTCTGAAATATTAATGTTTTTGCCTTCAAACAAATTCTAAATTGAGAAGAGATTGTTGTTTAAATAGAACATGTACAACAGGAAATAATAATACTATCAAAGTCTGGCATAACTGGCTATAACTTGAACAATGAGACATCGTAAAAGTGCCTCTAAAATGATACTTGGTTCAAGAGTAACATGCATCAACAGGCATCAATAGAATACAGTACATACACCACATTGGGTGCGTAGTGGTTTGAAGCAAATTTACAACAATAGTCTACAAGGTGGGAAATGCTGTATGGTTGATGTGTAACCAAAGAAAGAGCCATGACTGTGCAGGGTTGTGTTGTCTACATTGTTCATTTTTAACACTGATATCTATTTTAATGGGCTGCATAATGGCACAGTTGACTTGCAACAACAGGATCCTGAGTTTGAATCCTGGATCTTTTTGCATGGAGTTTGCATCTCCCTGTGTTTGCGTGCATTATTTCTGGGTACTCAGGCTTCCTCTGATAGTCCAAAAACAGGACTGTAGCATTAACTGTTTAATCTAAATCGGCCTTAGATGTGAGTGTGTGCTGATCCCCCCCCCCAGACACATTGTCAGAATCTTTTTCCCCTTTTCTAAGATTTGGCACTTGTGGCCTTTATTGAGGACTAAATAGACAGGAAACAGGGTGGAGAGAGGAGGAAGACATGCAGCAAATGGCCCGAAACTAGGAATCAACTCCAGGACAACTGTATTGACTATAGTCTCTGTACAGGGTGCGTTTGATCTACCAATTGAACCACCCAGGGCCTGGACATCTGCAGATTCTTAACATAGAAGCAGAAAGTAAGTTAAAAATTTCCCAACAGGACAGTTTTTTTCCCAGTGGAAAGTTGGTGCTGTTAGCTGTAGTCAATATTAAGTGATACATCAGCTAGCTTAACATTAGTCATCACTTTACCCAAATTCATTGATGACATAAATCTATTAATGAGTTGTTTTCAACAGTTAGCGCGTATTGTAATGCTAACAATGAGGCAAAGTCTACTGCCAGGCTTGATGACGATTATATCAAAAAAAACTTTGTGAGAGTTTGGTATTTTTATCAGCAAGCATAAACTAATTGCATCCCAAAAAAAACGAGAGTTTAGTATTTCTTAGAGTGTCAATATTTTTTTTGCATAAAGTAGCACTTGGTTCATGGTCTGTCAACTTTTATTTTTAATAGTCAGATGACAAGACCACTGGGTCCAAACAAGGCGATCAAAACCACTGATAAAACAAGATATATTTCATTTTGTATTTATTGGTGTTATTTCACACTTTTTATTGACTTTTTAATTGTGACTTATTTCAGGTGGCAGTAGGAAAAAATATACACATCTCCATTTTAATGTAAGAGCTTAATACTGAGTGAGACAGAGACAAGGTCAGCATGTAGGAACAGCAGAGAGAGTTCTGTTGCTGAGGTGAGTGATGAAGGGTGGTGAGCAGTTGTAAATAAAAGATATGCTTGGGACCTTAATAAAATCAGGAAAATAGAGCACATCATCCCACCTCTAAAGTCCTTCTACTGGCTCCCTGGAGCTCAGAGAATAGACTTTAAAACACTTTTATGTATACTTGCTTGATGATTTTGATGATAGCATTTGACAAAATGTAATGTTTATTGCTTGTTTCATAACTGATTACTGTATTATGTTTTATGAAGAAAAGCACTTTAAGTGCCTTGTTACTGAAATCTGCTATACAAATAAACCTGACGTCATAATTTACACTCAAAGTAGTATTTATTTCAAGTGCATTCTAGTCAGTGGTGTGAATCTTAAGAATGATATTACTGATATAAAAGAATAATCTAGACCATGCTTAAACTGAAATTTATTTTGGGCAGTATTAAAAATGATTGGCTTATTGAGTTTTAACTTTCATTTCTGGAAGAGAGCTTAGATGTGGATGAGAAATATTTTGAGAGTAGAGAAAGAGAAAACATTCTTGATGAAGATGTACAAGAGAGGGACTTTAAAAGAGCTGAGGGTGAGAACCAAGAAGTGGTATACATCAAGCCAAATCAGCCTGACACAAGTGTCATTCCACATCAAAAATTTCCAAATAAGACTCTAAAGTTTCAAGAGAGGTGGTTTAGGGACAATCCTTGGCTACATTATGTGCCCAGTGCAAATGATGTTTTGTTTTTATTGCTTGGAAGCCTTCAAATGACAGAATAGCCCAATTGCAAAATGCTTGGATGAAGCTTTTGTGGCTGAACGGTTTGAAAATTGAAAAAAAAAAAAAAAAAAAGCCATGGAAAATTTTACAATTTATCAACAGAGTTAAGCACGCAAAATAGCCATCACAACATACACATCTCAACATAGAAATGTCAAAACTACGCCTTCCACAGTTAAGGAGCAGCAGTAAAGAGAGGGCACAATCATGCTTGCTCGAAATAATCAAATCGATCATTTTCTTGCTTCAGGATAAAGCTCAGGAGGATGATGTACTGAAGCAAGTTTGTGGCTCAGTAAGCCCACAAACCATTACAAAAGTCCAGAAACTCAAAATGAGATTTGGAATATTATGGCCAATACTTTTGTTAGGACCATTTCAAGCACTGTACATGAGCTGTCCACATTGCAGTTCTCTATCATTATGGATGGGGTCCAAGATATTTCAGGATCTGAAAAAGAGGCCATATGCCGATGTTTTTGCAGATGGTTTTTTGCTAGATGGTTTTGCAGTCTTGAGGAAATGGCTGCATCTTGCTTCTCTGACACATGCACAACAGCGAGAGGACTCTTGGAGCGCTTTCAGAAAGGGCAGGTTGTACTTGGTCTTTGTCTAGCTTCTCAAGTTCTTCAAGAGCTTGAGTGTCTGAACCAGTCCCTTCAGAGCAAGACTGTTAATGTGCCAAGGATGCTGGCTGCCACTGATTGTCTCAGAAAAACAATTCTGGTGAAGAGATCAGATGAAAAATTTCATCATATTTACACAACTGTTTGTGACAAAAGATGCAAGTTGGACATTAAGTCTATCCAGATGCTTCATATCCAAAGACCTTCTAAACAGTACACAGGAAATGCACCTGCATTATGACCAACATCCACTGAAGTGTACTTCAGAATTGAGTTCTTTAAACTGTTAGATGCAGTTGATGTGCAGCTGCCAGCTGAGGTTTGCTGCCAAAGCGGTTTGACTTTTCTACGCAGTTCCACTCGATTCTTATCTCCCTTCACTGCTCCGTCTGGAATTTCTCCTACTGACTTCGATTTCTCTGGTAGAATTTCAACTAATCAGAGTTGTGAACGATGATGTAGCTTTTCTACGTTGTTTTACAATTGTAGTGTGTCTATGGTTGTAGTTTGGCAATGGTAATGGAGGAAGTGAACAAAGCCATTCAGTCCATGTTGGTCACGCTTTCAAATATTGAACAATTAAAGCTGGAGCAAGAGGAATGTTTAAGTCATTCTAATAAATAAAAGATTTTTTTAAATAAAATATTTCACAAACTGCGTTTAAGACGACAACCTTGACAGACCAATCAAGTCGCTGCAAGCCGCACTGGAGAGAGAGAAAAGCCACTGCTGCCCCAATATGCCACACACACACACACACACACACACACACACACACACACACACACACACACACACACACACACACACACACACACAACAAATGTTTCTGATGCCACTGGATGATGGCATTCTGATTAATTAATTGACTTTATTAAGTCCAGGGGCATCTGGCATCAAAGAAGACAGGTTGCATTAATAAAGCATGAACCTAACCCATTTACATTGAATTTAATAATAACTGAATTGATCAAAGAAAAAAAAGATGCCAAGCTTTCTAATCTAGATAAAATTTGTTCACATTTTTCTCTTGTGTGTACAGTTTATTGCTTCTGGGTACATGTGTCTTCTTGCAACCAAGAATGAATTCATGCAGATTTACAGTGAAAAAAAAGAGACGATGGCTGGCTCAGGGACAAAGTTGTTTTCTTGTCTCAAGATTGTGGGGTTGATCCTTGGGCCTGTATGTACAATGATACATGACAAAGTGGAAATATGTCAAAATAGAGGATTAACAAACATTAAAGTAGAAAGAGTATTACTGTCCTATGTTTGTGTGTACAAAATAAGTGCAACAGGTACAAGATGATAAAAACATGAAAATGTCATTGCTAAACAAATAAAAGAAAGAAACTGGAACTTGAATTATAATGTCATTTTTTTTGTTTTGTTTTGTTTTTTTTTTTTAACTCTCCCAGAATTTCCGGTTATGCTTTAAGAGCAGGGGGATGGGACAGCATCGTGTGTGTTGCCATCAAGCTCAAAGCAGACAAAGACAGGGCAGGACAGACCCGTTCTCTGAGAACACAAAGAAAGGAAAGAGGACTACTGAGCTATTATAGTAGCATTAACAGGTCCAGGAAAAGGTAGATGGAGGTACAGCCACAATAAGAAAGCCACAGCAGGCCACAAAGACATGTACCATGGAGACCGTCAGTGTTGAAACTGGCAGCATGGGGTTAAAGTGCTCTGCACAGCCTTCTTACGGCACAGCCTCCTGCCAAAACAGCAAGCAGGTGAGGTCGGTCCTTCCTTTCATGCACACTGAATTGTGTGTTAGGCTTGAGAGTTACTGTTCCATGGTTATCCCTGTTTCAGTTGATCTTAGTCTGTTTGTTAGGACTAGAGAGATGTCCATAATGTCACCTGGTGGGTGGAATAAGCTCTAGTTCCTACAACTCTAAGCAGGCTGGAAAGTAAAGATTAATTATTTCTTTCATTTATAAAGTATTTTAAAAGGAAAATAAATGAAAGTACTCTCAAGATCTGAAACAAATATTTGTACTTAACAAAAACCATTATGTCTTTCACAGATATTATGAATAAGGTTCTTAAAAGATTAATCAAAAAACTTTACTAGGACTGCTGTAAAACAAAACTGAATGCTGATTCCCAGACGTGAATATTATCATGGCTTTTTTCAGCAATCTGTGGGATTACATCAATTTTTTGATGAGTGGGAGTTGAGAAACAAATTTGGTAATTTTATAGAATTAGTTCTATACTAGTTTTAGAAAGAGATCTCAATTAAAGCACAGTGGAGGTGGTCTCGGTCAGCTTCCAAACAAACTCTGGTGTGGTTCACATCTGGCGTGAATACAGACCGGCCTTGATTTGAACCCACAACAGGAAATATACGTCTTTTTGGACTTCATGAGCCACTGTTGTGGGTATTATGGTAAAAATTAGCCCTTCAGAGTTGCTAATGCTACTGCTGTATGTAAAGAAATTGTACCTGATCTGCCATTTTCTGCTTAGTCATGCTGCTGCCAGCAAGCTGTGGGTCAGGGCATCTGGTGTCCTTCAGCTTGCAGTTGAATTTGCTATTCCAAATTAAATATCCAATCGCAAAACCTGCGTTGAATGAGCTGCTCTTGACATTCCATGGTATTGCAGTTTTAATTAAAGCACAAATGTGCACAACAGAAACTCAGAAAGCAGGACTTCCAAAGTTTGTTTTTCCAGATCTGTGCTCTGTCCTGCCCCTGTCATTTCTGTTGAATGGGGGAAATAATTGTCACCTACGTGGCTTTAGTTACAAATTATAGTCTGCTTGCATAAAAGCACAATGTGAAAGCAAATCGCACCAAACGAAAAAAAAACAAAAGTTCACTGTTGGTCCGGCCCAAACAAGCTGACCAAAGGACTTTCCAGATGTGAATACACCCTTAGTTATTCTTATTTTGATCAGATCAACCTTGTTTCTGTTTTGATTTAGTTGTCTGTTTTTAGTATTATTAGTTAGATTGGTTAGATTTGATTTCTCAGTTCCCCTGTTTGTGTTTACTTCTCCTTGCTCCCTTTTACCATACATTATCTCTCTATCTCTCTCTCCTCAGCCTGCCTTCTGCTCTCTCCCCTCACACCTGCAACCTGTTGTTCCAGCATCCACTCTTCCATTATTGAAACACCTCTTTTTCTCTCACTCCTTGCTGTTTCCTCCTGTTATCTCATGCATTCTGGTCCCTGCTTGTTCCTGCACCCACTCCCAGTGTTCTCCTAGTTTTTCTGTAAGTGTTTAATTATTATAACTTTTTACTTCTTTTTGTCTGCATTTGGGTCCAATCAACACAGACATCATGACAGAAGGAACCAGCCAACAGTACTCAGCAAATTTATTTTTTGAACAAGAAATGGGTAATTCAAGTAGATACTGTGGCTAAGCCCTGCTCAGCTGAGATGGGTTTAAAGGTGGTGGTTAATTGCCTCCAAGGGCTTAATGACCGGACTCCTCACTTATTCTCCCTGGGCTTAGTGGAGCTGTTGGAGGAGGTAGAGAGGGACTGTCAGGCAGTCTTGGCTGAAATATACTTAAAATCACCCCTGCCTCAGCCGCTGCTCCTGTCCATCTGTTCCTACACCCATTTCTCACCTCTTCACCTTCATTCCTTCTGTTGCTTTGTCCATTCATCACAGATACCACCTCTGCAGAGATGGCTCCACAGCTTCTCTGTTAGGTCAGGCCAGTGCTTGCACAGCTCTATGTCGCTAAGGGCATAAACTTCATGACCCTCAGTTAGTTCCATGCCTCAGAACCTTGAAGTTTGTGTTTGTTCCTCACCCCAGAGAAGCACCAGCTCAACCATCTGATGCAGCATTTTCTTGTCCAGCCACCAGATACCTACCTGTGGCCCGTGTGAACTTTTACTTGAACTCTTTCAGAACTCTGGTTGTTTCTTTTCTGGTCCTCCTTCTGAGGCCCCCTCTGCCCACCTGGCTTGGGTTGTTTTTGGGGGCAGGGTTGATGTCAGGATGTTGGGTTGTTTTGGGTTTGTAGTTTGGTTCATTTATCTGTTCTGGGTACAATCAACACGCAAACATCATGATGGAAATGTGATCCTTAAACACCCTGGGACAGTTGAGTTTTCCCAAACTGCGGACCCATCTTTTAAATTTATCATTCTTATTCTATTTTATTCTTTGTCAACTTTATCAGCTTTTATTTTTTGTTTGTTTATTTTTTGTTTAGTAATTCTGAGTGAGTTCATTTTTAAGCATCTTTTATTAGGTTGACCAATATGTACAGTATAAGTATTTTAAAGTCTATTCTCTGAACTACAGGGAGCCAGTGAAAAGACTTTAGAACTGGGGTGATGTGCTCTATCTTTCTAGTCTTAGAACATGAGCAGCAGCGTTCTGGATCAGCTGCAGCTGTCTGATTGACTTTTAAGGCAGACCTGTGAAGACACTATTGCAATAATCAGTGTGACTAAAGATAAATGCATGGATGAGTTTCTCTAGAACTTGTTGAGACATCAGTCCTTTCATCCTGGAAATGTTCTTCAGGTGATAGAAGGCTGACTTTGTAACTGTTTTTATGTGTCTCTGAAGGTTCAGGTCCGAGTCCATCACTACACCCAGATTTCGGGCCTTATCACTAGTTTCTAGCTGTAATAACTGAAGATGCATGCTAAATCTAGATCGTTCCTCTTCGGGTCCAAAGAGAATGATTTCAGTTTTGTTTTTGTTCAGCTGGAGAAAGTTTTGGCACATCCACGCATTGATTTGTTCTAAGCATCTTCAGAGCTTCAAAGTCACCTGGTGACATTGTAATGTAGTGCTGTGCTGTGTATCATCTGTGTAGTTATGGTCGCTAATCTTATTACTTGTTATAATCTGAGCTAGTGGGAGCATGTAGATATAAAATAGGAGGGGTCCCAGGATTGAACCTTGGGGTACTCCACATGTGACTTTTGTCCTCTTGGATGTGCCTATTGACACAAAGAAATCCCTGTTCTTAAGGTATGATTCAAACCAATTGGGTACTGTACCAGAGTCCAATCCAGCTCTCCAGGTACTTCAATAATATATCATGGTCAACAGTGTCAAATGCTGCGCTGAGGTCCAACAGAACGAACACTGTGGTTCTTCCACAGTCTGTATTTGTGTGGATGTCATTGAACACTTTGACGAGGGCAGTCTCAGTGCTGTGGTGAGCATGGAAACTGGACTGAAAGACATCAAAGTGGTTGGTTATTGTTAAGAAGCCATTTAACTGTTGAAACACAGCTTTTTCAGTAATTTTGCACTTTTCACCTTCTCTTCTTCCTTCCAACAATGCTCATCTCCTTTTCATTACACTCATCTCCTCCATGGACACGTTCCATATCATCCCTTTCAGTTTGCCTTCAAGAGTGTATCGCCACCGGCCCCACCAGCTCTACATCTCCTCTTACTTCCTCACAACCCAGCTCACAGCCAGCTTCTCAGCCCCTCCCTTTGGCATTCACCCTTGCCAATGGCTCCCCAGGGCTGTATCTTGGTAAGATGTAGTTCCTCATGATTCATTCATCCTTTATCTTTGCAATGCTAGAAATTACACAAACACTTTCACTCCATGTCTATCCCACCATCCACTACCTAAACAGGCTGATCTTACATGCCCATGGATTCCAGTATTTCACCCAGGCTGCGCTCCAAGATTCAAGGGCATTACATCAACCTTGTTTCTTTAAGTCTACCTTTTCCCAAGGCCGATCAGCATGTTGCATCTGCTGATGGCCTCACTGGAGTTTTCAAATCCTTTCACCTCTGCACTGGTTAATTTCTGGCTGCATTTAGCTTCTTCAGGGATGTGATATGCTCTGTTTATCCACATTGCAGAGTCGAACTCAACACATATCTGTCTTTCATTAGTAACCTCCATCTCAAATGTGGCCGGTCCCTTTTTAATCAGTATCATAAGGGGTTTGCCACCAAAGCTGCTGCAGTTCTTTCTCAATCCAGTTTTTGCTCATATTGGTCTTTTCTCAACACAGAAATTCTTAACATGCTCACTCAAGCAGTTTCCTGCCCCTTCTGAGGTGCAGTCAGTCAACAGAGTGCACTTTGCCCTACTATCCCTTTCAACCCCAGCCTTTCCACTCACCAACCTGATCATCTCCTCTCTAGCAACCAGTTCCTTGATCGCGACAGAGAGAAAATCGAGGTATTCAATAACACATCTATTTGCTATAAGTTTAATGAAAGTGTTTGCACTTTCCCAACTGTACTTTTCTCCTAATATACAGCCATTGCCAAGAAGTCCATCCCAAGTCAGGTTGCCCCCGCCAAACGCTCTTCAGCAATACCATCGTGGCTCCAGGATCTGATTTTTCACTACTTGTCTACACCCATCATTATTCCAAATTGGCTGTCCTTCTCTAGCTTCACCAAGATCATACTTTTGTTCATTTTCTCATCACCAGTCTCTCCCAGGGTTTCCTTATAGGTGTCCTCCTCCCCACCTCTGCCTTTGTCTCTTCCAGTCTTCAGTCTGTACTCTGTGAGCCAGAGGTCGTAGCTGAAATTAATGCAAAAAGAAGTCTCAAAAGGTTACATGATCAGTCCATTTAAGTCTCCCCCCTTTTCTCTATTCCATGTCAGTCCATCAATTCCACCCATCAATACTCTGGCAAAAAAAAAAAAAAAAAAAAAAAAGTCTTATTCAAGACCTTTCTGCACCTCACTCCAGCCCACCTACCAGCATTAACAGCCTTATTCCAAAGGCCCCCTTCTCCCTCTTCTATGCCACAGTGGACCATGCCATCTCGCTCATCAAAATCACTGAGCAAGGGGTGTGGCTTGGACTTCCTGTGTGGTTTCCAAGAGCCTTTTTTGTAGGTCCTGACACGATACATGTGTGCCGAATTTCATGATTGTTGATCAAAGCATGGCTTGGGGCTGATTTTTTTTAAAGAATTCTAGGGGGCACTGTGGAGTGATTAGGCCACGCTCCCCCCCAACCATTGGACTACATTCCTGTTGGGGGTGGATTAGGATCAATCATAGTAAGTTTAGTGTAGATTGGCTGACATATTTACAATTTAGAGCCAAACGTATGGTGTGATGTCTGACTTTGACCCACGGCCACGGCCTCCATTGAAAACTCCTGGCGCTTTAAAGTAAGTGAGAACAACTTGTTCTCTGTCTTCTGACACAAGATCATTGTCATTAGGTCAAGGGGGTCAGAGATGGAGCTTTCCAAGAAAAAAAAAGTGACTTCCTGTTCTGAGGCAGCGGGGCTTCAATGACCTCAGCATATGACCACATAGGATCACTGGGCATCCAACATGGATGACTCACACCAAGTTTGGTGCAAATGGGCCTTTTAATGTGAAAGTTATAGCAGTTTGAAATTCATGGCGAATAGGCCAACTTTGAGGCATGGCCCCGCCTCTTTAACATGTTCAAAAACTCAAGATTTTGATCACTTTTAATCCTCCATCCCTTAACTGCAGACTGACCAAGTTTGAAGCAGACAGCTCAAAATCCCTAGGAGGAGTTCGTTAAAGTTCAACATGTCAGAAAATTCAAAAACGGCCAAAATTGACCCTTTGAACCAAAATGGCCGATTTCCTGTTGGGTTTAGGGAGTACCTCCAAGAGACTTTTTTTCTTGTTTGAGGAGGAGCTACCAAGTTTCAGCTCTCTAAGATTTACTAGTTGGTCTATCTCACGTTAGGGGGTGCTGTAGAGTCGTTTGGCCACGCCCACTTTTGATTCCATTAAAATACTAAAATTTCAGTTGGGGGACAGTTTTGGGTGAAGTTTGGTGAGTTTTCAAATATGTTTAGGCCTCCAAATTAGCGCTTCTTGTGTGTCGAGAATCATAATAAGAAACACTATGATTACAATAGGCCTCCGCAGTGCTTTCGCTGCTCGAGCCTAAACACACACACACACACACACACACACACACACACACACACACACACACACCAGCCTAAATCTACCTTGCCCAGAACCTATGACATCTATGATTTGCAACTGTTATAATGTAATGTTTATTATTTGTATAACTGTTCAACCTGAGTTATTACTTGAAAATGTTCTTTTAAAATAACTTTGTTTTTGTTCTAAAGGTGCTCAAAATAATCCTATTCACATTGTTGACCGTTATTTTCGATCAGGTAAAAAAAAAAAAAAAATGCCATGGGTGAGTACCAGAAGTTTGTATACGGGACAAAATCCGAAAGTGCGTGGCATATAGGTCATTGGTTTAATAAAGTTCATTTAACAGATATGTAACATACTTTTATTTTAATAAACAAAATATATTTGAAAGG
Organism: Anableps anableps; assembly: GCA_014839685.1. Taxonomy (NCBI): domain Eukaryota; kingdom Metazoa; phylum Chordata; class Actinopteri; order Cyprinodontiformes; family Anablepidae; genus Anableps; species Anableps anableps. The sequence continues at coordinate 2,028,415 of CM026073.1, forward strand.
CAACAAGTTTTAATTGGTTTATCACAGATTTCTGTGATAAACATTTCTGACTTAAATGTAAGTACTCCAAGGATTTTTAAAAGAGCATAGAGTGTTTTTTGGTAACTTTCATATATGAAGTCCCCACCCATGCAATGATCCTCACCACAGTGATCCCGCGACTTTGTTTTAAAGTCTAGATGCAAAGTTAATTTAAACTTCACGTTCAAAATTTTCCACTAAGTAGCAGTCTTTCACATCAAATAGTGTTTTGAAGAAAAATTAATATCCTTGGAATTTTCCAACCCTCTATTAAATTTGATTTTTGGACAAGGTAAGTAAACCAACAATGCTGAGGTTTTGGAGAAAATACTGAGTCACTGCTGTCACTACAATCCAGCCCCAGCAAGGTTTCCAAGCAGTTGTAAAAGGTAGTAAATAAAATTAGCTAAAAATAAGGCCATTAAAAGTATTAAAAAATAGTAAATGTCATCTGATGAGGTATTAATTTTTTTTTCCATTTGTGTTAACTACAGGTCTAAATCCAAAAAAATCCAGTGAATTGATCTAATCTTATTTTTTGTCACAACTTAAAAACAGCAAAACTGGGACGTGGATGGGAGCAAAGAACAAGTGCATGAAAAGAGAGAAACTTGGGCTGAACAGTGAAAAGTCAAGAACTAATATGAGTGACAGATCAGGTGAAACTCATGAGGATGATGAGGTGCAGGTGAAAGGTATGGGTGAAGATTACTGGTGAGTGTGAATACAATGGAAATGGGAGGCAGACGGATAACATAGGAGAAACTAAAAAGGACATAATAAACCAAGAAAAGTTAAAATTGATCTAAGTAAACTACATAGAAATGCACAAAGAACAAAATGCAAGAATAAACTAAGACACTAAAGGAATTCTTATGGCAAGTCCTTTAGAGCAATAATTCATGGGACTGAGCAGAATATGGCGAGACCTGAACTGAAGTTAAAAGTAGATCATGATAGGAAAAATCTAAAGGAAATCAGTATTCAGGATTTTTTTTCAGATAAAAAGGTAAGGTAGTATTGCTAAAGTGGCATGTGTTTGTTGGGGCAAGGCCTTATAATGAGAAGAAATATATTTTTCAGACCATAATAGTAATAAGCTTATTGACCTCCTAGGTCTGAAAGGGACTACTCGCTTCTTTGTCTTTAAGGAACTTCTATTTTATATCTTTTTTGATGTTATTTTTCATGTCAGTGCCATGAAGCTTATCAAGATATCTGCAACAGCCCTGCATACGTTTGTTAAGTTTAACAGACAACTTCTGGTCATGTTTTCAGATCAATGATCAGTCAAGTGATCCCGAACGTAATGTGGACACAGAGTTTGACTCAGGCTCCTTTCCTCCTGGACAAAAAGACTGTCCAGGTTTTCAGCTTGAAGTTCCCTTTGAAGAATTGATTAAATTTATACCTGAAAAAGTTTAATACAATGCCAGGTTTTCTTCATGTGGGAAAAGGGAATACACCATTTTGAAGCCTTGCACTTAGAGTCATATAATTAACAATCTGATTTGGAAAAAGGTCAAAAGCATGTGTACATTTGTGTTCAAAAGAGCAAAGATTCATCCAACTGTCACTAATAATTACACAGACATCAAAGGCTTCTAAAATGACATGTGACAGAGAGCCAACAGTCAACAGCCCAACAGGTGCTCCAGTGTTCTGTCGAAGACACCAATATCTCCCTTCACACTGGGCAGTCCAAGAGGTTCATATTTGAAAACTTTGTGCACAGATTTTAAAAGAGCTGCATGAGTCCAGGATGGAACCAGCTGTATGGAGGTCAGCAGAGGCATCAGATCTGATGGATACTGGAGATCCTGAGCCAAGGCACTTTCTGAATTTTGCCACCATAGGAAAAGCCAAGCAAGAGACAGAAGATTTGAAATTAGGCAACAAAGATCCCATTCTATCTTTTCAGTTATTAAAATATAGCACACCTCACAGTCCTAGTATTAAAGATATTGGACTGGACAAGTTTTTCTATCACTATTGGAGTCAAACTCAGTTATATGTGTATAAGGCATTGTCCAAAAAGTCCCCAAATAGTTTGCTTTGATCCAACTGGCTCAGTAGTGAGAAAACTGGTGAGAACAAATGGTACATCTGGCCACGTCTTCTTATATCAAGGCATTCTGACAGGGGACAACTGCTCTGTCCCAGTGGTGCAAATGCTGTCAGAGAGGTATGACAATAATGCAACTGCAAAATGGTTGACCGAATAGCTTCGTGGAGGTGCAGCTGTTCCAAAGGAAGCTGTGAGTGACTTTTCTCTGGCTATTCTTGGTGCTATGGGGAAGGCCTTCACTCATCCTGATCTGAAGACCTACATTAACAAATGCTACTGTGTGTTACTTGAGAACCAGTCTGCAAAACTTCCTCCTTGTTTTATCAGGGCTAAAGTTGCATATGGCATAAAGATGATCTGCCAGTGGGACTGCATGAAAAACAAATCACACGGTGTCAAAAGCTTCTTAGTCAGGTCAATAGCAAAGGTTCTTCAATCAAAATGCATGGACCATGCAAAGCAGCTATTACATGCAATCACTGTTGTGGCCCTCAGTGAGGCAGAGGGTGATGATAGTTCTGGAGCCTATCTCGAATCAGAGAGGTGCAAAAAATATCTAAAAACCAAAATTGCAGAAGATTCCTCATTCCAGTTGATAATGGAAAGGAAGTGGATCAAGTGGATCCCTGTGATGAGATCCAGAGTGACCTACGAAACTGGGTAACAAACATATGTGAGAAGAGCAGGTCACATGCTGCAGCTAATGGGGACAGGGATAACGCCCATTTCTTCTCTGAGATTGTTCCACACATAATAAGATTTGCAAGTTACTTACCACTTTGGACAGGAATAGTGGTCCCCCTCTTCAAAAGTGCTAGCCACTCAGCAAGTCCAGCCACTGCTTAGGCTCAGTTCAAAAATGTAAAACATAGCCTTTTTAAACATGAGAACTTACCCGTTTGAGTTGATCGCTTCATTTCTCGTCATCTTTCCTTAATTGAAGGAAATATGTGGATTTGCTCTGCGAAAACAAAAAACAATAAGCAGGAAACATTTGGATCAGCGAAAGTTACAGAAACCGATCCTCCATCCATGACTATCCACAGTCCTGAAGGCAAGAGAAAGATGGATGCTCACCCTTCTGTGGAATCTGATGCAACCACAAACATTCTTCCAACAGATAAAGACATGGTTGAAAACTAGAGAACTAGATCCAGGGTTTTTGCAGGTTTCACTAACTAAAATGTAAGACTTCTTGAGACCTTTTTGAAGACCATTATGAATGAAATTTAAGACCTGGATTGCAATAAATGTACAAAAGAAAATCATATCATATATTAGTGCTGTCAGTTGATTAAAAATGTAATCAGATTAATCACACTTTAGCACTGATTAATTAATCATTATGCTTAACTTTGTAAGTTTGAAATATAAAAATGCATGTTTTCAAAAAATGTTCAAATGTTTTATTGTCTCAACCCAAACATGTCTGAGGATTATCAGTTTTCCAGGTTTTTATTTTCAGAAAGATTTAAAAGAAGTCATTTTGTTTTAAACATTAATTTAGAAATGTTAACTGTAAACTGCTGGTGTTTTGGTGGAAGGATAATTTAAAAAAAAAAAAAAAAAAAAAAAAAAAAATTAAAAAAAAAAAAAAAAAAAAAATATATATATATATATATATATATATATATATATATATATATATATATATATATATATATATATATATATATATATATATAGTCCATTGTTGCCAGACTAACCTCACTAATGCAAAGTAGTCTGAATCAGCTCTACGTTCAAAGGGTCCAAACTTCCTGCCTTCCCAAGCTGGGGAACAGGAAGTCTGTTAAAGCTGGTTTTTAGGAAGGATTCATTGAGCCTCTAAGTGCCTCCTCTCTGAGCACCAAACCCTGCTTACTCTGAGGTACCTGCCCGACTGAGCAGCCGCACCCAGTGAGCACCCTCAGCCATGCCTGTTAACGGCAGCTTCCTCCTTATTTATACAACTTGCACTTGGAATACTGGCTGAAATAGTTTTAGAAGTCTGGAATAATAAACTTCAAGGATTTTGTTTTTCAAACTAGACTTCTTTATCAGAATAACCGATCAAAAACCTCTTCAGAAATTCTGTTGAACCCAAGCAGCCAAACCTTTTACAACCAGCAAGATACCTTGAAAGTGACAATCTCAATAATTGCATTTCCACAACATCCAGTAGAATTTTGGTTGCTTTAATTTGCAGAGCTTAGTAGGTACAGCGCACAGTTCAAAGCCAGTAACTCAGGAAAAGTAGATAACTTGCAAAAATCATCAAATCATGTTTGATTGTCTTTCCCTATAACTGTGGCTGAGTGAACTTCTTGGATGTAATAACTGAAAGAGACAGAGAGAGAGAGGATCATATCACTTGAGATGCCCTGTCCTGGGTTGATCCATTTGTTCTTTGTGTGGAAAACTCAAAGAATCCTTGAACCTGTTTTTGACAGATCCCATGAAAGTTCTTGGATCCAACAAACAGAAAAAACCCAGCGTGAAGCAGCAGTCTTAGAGAGTAAATCCAGATTCTGAAACCTCAACCTTTGGCTTGTGGGTTGGCCTCAACATGGGTGCAGCTTTCTGGTCTGGTTGATGCTCAATTCTTCTCTCAAAACCCCGATGGTTCGTCCTTCACGATCTCTTCTCTTGATGTGAACACGAAGACTGTCCCCAAAGCACAACCACTGAATGATAGCAAGGGCTTCTAATTTATACTTTTTGAGCTCGATGCCTTTGTGATTTTTTGCACGAACTGTTAATATCAACCTCCTTTACAGGAAAATTCCACTTTCCACTCTCTCACGGTCAACTTCCCCTTTTCACTCATGTCACACCTGAGTCATCTCCTGTCCCTTATAACTGATTAATACATTTCATACATTTTTAAGCAAAACAACATTTAAATCACAAAGACTAACTTTGTACATCATATTACTTCCCAATTTGTTCATTGTCATTCATTGTTATTTGTAACATTCAATTCCCCGCAGTTATCAAAAATCATATTTCTATTGACTTGCTTACAATTTTAAAAGGTCAGTTATATAGTCCATACAGCTTTGGATCAACTTTCCATCATTACAGGTTTTCCCTGATTATTACTTCTTGCTTAGATACAGAAACAAAAAGATTAAAGCAAAGTTCATAATACAATACAGCAGTGTACCTTCATTGCTTGTACTAAAGTCTGATCCTGTTGGTTTAGATATTTCTTTGAATTACTAATTTTATAGTTTGACTTCTAAAAGCCTAATCATGGACTGGTTCTGCAAACTAGTCCCTACCTAAAAGGGCCTGGAAACAAGACAACGGTTCCTTTTAATTATCATAGTCTTATGTCACATCCTGGCAAATCAATTTAGATGACTAACTTGACTCTTCCAATGTTAAACTTGAATCTCCAGCATAGAATAAATGAGAAGTCTATTTATTTAATACCAACAAAAATCATAAAACACAAAAATTATATTAAAACTATCTAATTATCAAATCTGGCCTTATTTCTTACACTTGTCCCCACCCTGCAGTTGCAGCATCTCATATCCCTTTAACGCTGCAATAGACAATCACAGTTCTTCTCTGTATCCTCATAATAAACTAATCAAATTTAAGAAAGAAAGATTCTCAATGACTGTTTAAAAGATTATGTTCTACATTGATCTGGAAAGAATAAAACTTACTAATTATTCATTATCAAGGATAAGTAAATAGTATTTAACTCTAAAACATGATGAGAATGTTTCACCTTAGAGAACACACACCCATACATACTTCCCAAATATTCTGCCTTCAGGAAGCTCCAACTTTGTCAGTGCCCTGTTGCCATGGAGACTCACTGGTCTGAGGCACCTGAAGTTCCCCTTTTTGTGATTTAACAATCTCCTGTTCATTTTCTCTCAAGTTTCACACACAACAACGCAGCCAAATACCTACTGATTAACTGCATTGAAATATTATCTTACTGTTAGTTCTTGTAATTGAGGGAATCTCAGGTTTGTCAAATCTCAGGTATATATATATATATATATATATATATATATATATATATACACACACACACACACACACACACACACACACACACACACACATATATATATATATATATATATATATATATATATATATATATATATATATATATATATATATATATATATATATATATATATAGACAGACTTTTATATTTAAATTAATACAGGAGTTTATATGACCATCTTTTTACAATAACAACTATATGAAGGTAACATTTAAATCTGAAACATTAAGCACAACTGGGCACACACAAGACTATCCAAATTATGCAGCCTGAGGTATGAACATTATTTCATACTTGTTGCTATAGCTTAAGTATGGTTTTGAAGTCTAATCACAAAATATATTTTTGTACAAGCTGTTTTCTATTTAATGCATTGTATGTGTTATATACATTCATGGCAGTTATTGCAATCACTAAAACTGTGATCACACCTCCAATGATTTATTTCTTTCAAAATGACAGTGGAGTAAAAATTCTACATATTTCCTTAAGATTTTGGTGTAAACTGGGGATACAAGAACATACACTTTTTATGTTTCAAGAGAAATGTCATAAGAGAGGTTTCTGAAAAAATTTTTTTTTTTTTTTCAATATTCAGGACCATCTTCATTGCAGACCTTATAGATGGAACGCTGGAGACAAGCAAAACACTAAATGTCCGCTTCTCAGAATTTGAGGCTTCTATTGCAGGCATCCTCAGTAAAGTTAATGAAGCTTTTCAGCAGCAGAGCACACTCATCCTCACTGCTGGCCAGGGAAAAAAGATCTTGGACTCAGAGGGAGGTACAGTTTAACAACTGTTACTTATTTAAGATAGAAATCCAGCCTACTAAGATTGTGAAATTTGTGTGCAAACATGATCAACATATTGGAGACAAAATGCTACAAAGGTTTATGTTGTTAAGGAGAAAGACTTTTAGCAGCTGCAGGGAAAGAAAAAAAGATCAAGGTACTTTAACTGGTTTTGTACTTTTTTTTTTTTTTTTTTACACATTATGGATTTGTTTAGAAGCCCATGTAAACAAAAAGGGAAATTGTAGTAAATATTCCGTTCCCAGACAAACAGAAAATGACTGCACATAAAACCGCATTGCTACTGAGAATACCTAGAGAACAAGTAAAACATATGTTTTGGTTGGTTTTCAAATAATTTTTCAGTCTAGTGGATAATACTGACCTTAGTGAAGTTTCTGAGAAGACTGATGAGGTGGTCCTGGCAGCCCAAGGATTGCAGGATCTGATCACAATAATAAAGCAGCTGTCTGAATTAGCAGGCTCCCACTGCACTTGAACAGTGACCCTAACAGAAGCCCAAGCAGCAGCTGTTGAAGCTGCCTTTGCTTGTATTATCTGTAGAGGTAATCATTTAAAAATATTTTCTAAGCATAATTTGTACAATAATAAATCAGTGCTAAAACAAACTCTCAGAGCACTGCCTTAGAATAGTGGCAGTTCCAGTGGTCAGTGGCAGTCTTTCAGGTGTTAACAGCTATGGATGCCCATCTGGTAATACTGTACTGTGTTGCCATAATGTAATCACAATTGTCAAGTACTGGTCTGTAAAAGAAATGTACTTTATTTCATCCAATTTTCAGGTACTGTGCAGGAGCCCATGGTTTCCTCATGCTGGAACAGCACTGTTGGCTGCAGGATCTGCATCGAACAATGGGAGAACACCTCTGAATTTTGCCCAAAATGTCGAGCTGATGGTATTAATGTCAACGCACAAAGGCTCTTTGGTCTTGCTGAGGTGTTTTCTGCATGGGAAAAAAAACACTCAGCAAGGGAGTATTGTACACTTGACAATCGTAGTTTCACTGTTCTTTTCTTGTTGTTCTGTTACTTAAATGCTAATGAGACACTTCACTCTCCGTCCCCCTCCAGGTTGCAGAGCGTTTCACTCCACCCCGTTCGGCCATTTTTGTAGTTTGATAGCAGCGATACGATTATCTACCAGCAGAGGAACTTTTTATTCCTAAGTTTATTAAAGAAGTCAACAATGGCAGACTTGTCCATCCAGTCTTACATGTTCGAGCCAGAGTCTGACCCAGAGCGAGAGGAGAATGAAGATGACAACCTGCAGAACCACGCCTTCAAATGAATGCATCGCAATGGTGTGTTATTACTGTATTTACACTCTCTTCATCCATACCTTACCTGCCTACAATATGGAGCATAGTTAAACTACTGTCCATGCATTGGAAACCACTATTTAATGCCCACAAAAGGATACTCATACTTGCTGTACATATATAAAGGTGTGCAATAATTTAAGTATATCTTATTTTGTGTTAGTTTCCTGATGACTGAAATGTACAAAAAGCTCATACAAATTTGTTAATTTATCGTTTTGAGTTTTGATGATCAAATAGCCTGATGTTATCCTTATTTCAAATCAGAACTGTAATCAGAAATATATTATCTGTGACTTTTCTCCTGCAAACTTTTGTTTTTTTATGTAGATCTCATAGTCCTTATGCTCACAAAAATGCTTGACAACTTTATATCGACATGATTTTTTATAGTTTCTATTCAAAACAAATGTTTATCTTTATACAATTCATGCATTTAGGCGTGCCTGTGGTAACTGCTCTACAAGGCCAGCAGAAGATGAAAATCTACGCTGTAGAGAAATTCCCAAGGTAAGTGTGATTTGCTAATACCAAGGCTATTATTCTATCATTTCTGCATTATAAATGAAATACGACTGTAAGGTTACTGTCAGAATGGAGGAAGTACCCAGCCAACTGACACGCATGGTGGATCAGCCTGGATTTGAGCCTGTGTGTCTAACTGTGTATTCACTCCAGAATGCAATAAATGTTTACTAAGAACAGTTTGGATCATTAAATCTAAGAGAAATTATACAGTAAGTAACTCTTTTGCATTTTCTGTATATTGTTATAGAAAGTTAAAAAGTTATCATCTCAAAGAAAAAAAACAATTTTATCAAAACAAAGAATAAACAACAATTAGAATGATTGGTAGTGAAGTTTTTGTAACTTCTCTGTGTTTTAGCTGTTACAGGTGTTGTGCATACATCTGCTTTGTGTCCTGGTGCTGGGGATATCTGGGTCAGAAAGTGCATGTTGTCCTGCCATCTTGTGTTGTCTGGAGGACAAGGCAGGAGTTTCCAGATGGTGAGGGGCAGTATGTGGGTCTCAGACCGGTCCTGGATTGTAGCAGGAGACATAGCCAAAAACCACTGTTGCCTTGTCTGCTTGTGGATGCTGAGATTAGAGGGTTGGTGGGATGTGGATCTTTTACACCTCGTCTAAATATGGAGTTGGGTCATGGAAAACTTGTTCAAAGACCAGCTCCATGATGTCATCCACGTAATCTGCAATGACAGATTATAACTTTAACAATTTACTATTTTTGCAGGAACCTTTTGGAAAGTTGGTTCTATTGCACTGCTGTTTCTAGTGATGTTACATTGTTACATGTTACATTTGTGTTTGATTTTATGTGGCTTTGCTTCATGTATGTTGCTCTGCATAAGAACTTTACTTTGTTATTATGCTGTAAGATTTTTTTAAATTAAACTGTTAAACACCAAAATGATTTTTATTTATTAAAATCAGGTAAGCATACTAACAGTGACTAATGCAATAAGACTTACTGAAGATTTCTGGTGTTTTGATAGGCTTAGCTGATCCTTCTCCCTTCTTGAACCTGGGGAAGGACATTCTGCACATGGACTCTCCAGATGAGGCAGCAGCTTGCAGACGTTAAGCATTTTCATTGAAATGCAGTGCTGCCAGGTAAAGCCTGATAAAATAAAGTAGAAGACAGTTGTATTTGTTAGTTTGAAGTGGCACACTTAAAACTTATCTAATAAAGTACAAGATCATAAATATAGAGGGATTATAACACTACACTATACAGCTATTTAACTGCACAGCATTCACAGGAAAGGATAGTAAGAGATTTTTGGGGCACAGTGCAGAATGACACCGGAAAGCTTCCACAGTGTAAGTCTGCAAGTGGGGGCTGAGCTTTTCTACATCCTTGATAATCTTCTTGGAGGTGAGCAGGTTCTCCAGCCTGCAGAATGCTGGTGTACCTATAACAAAGATATAATTAAAAAGATTGTATGAACAAATGATATAGTTAACATAGTAAAATAATCACCTGGTTTTAACCATTTGCTTTTATCCCTAGAAGTGCATAGTGGATGTAAACACTGAGGAAAGCAGGATCATCATGTATGTGAATGTCTTGCACATGGTTAAGAATGGAGGTCCACTTAGCCAGGCTTTCCTGTGGAGTCCTGGAGGAAGCAGCAGTCCAGTAAATGTGGCTCTTTAGACTGCGTAGTATGTCATTTTGTCCTTTAAGCATCTCCATTTTGCTATCCTGTGTTGACTTCCATGTGTATAAGACCTGGCTCCATAAAAAGTCTTTCTGGCTACTCTACCCACTGTGAGTAACTTCACTAAAAGAACAAACATTTTTAACCAAAGATGCACCAGATACAGACACAACCACGTAGTTTGTTAAAGTAAAAGTTCTTTGTATAAAAGCTTAGTTTCTGTTGTGCCTGATGCAGCATGTATAGATCAAGAAGATACTAAACTAAGTATTGTTACTGGAAATACTTGAACCTGTTCCAACATATTTTCACTACCTAATGTCAGTACAACTTTTGTAAGATTTACATAAAATATTATTTGAAAAAGTTTCCCTTCTGCATTAATTTTTAATTTTTTTTTTTTTTTTCATTTTAGTGTTTAAAATATAATTTGCACAAAACCTAATATTTGTCTGTCTATTTGACGCCATCAGAAGGTATTGTTACTGAGATGGTATTATTAATATTTAAATAGCCGTTTTGTGGAATACTTTTTGTACTCTTTAGAAAAAACATATTGAATTAGTGCTACTCTTAGTTAAGTAAAATTTCTGCCTACTCTGCTGATAATATTGAAGCACAAACTACATGTCAGATACCTTTTAAAATATTAATGCTATCATAATATGAATGAAGTAAACAAGACCTCAAAATAGTAAAGGAGTTAGCTTATGCGACCGTCAAGAATGTGACTGACTGAATGCATTTTGATCACGTGTTCCCCAAAACATAAATGGCAAAAACAATGCTAAACTGCTTATGCAATAATTTTATTCAAAACATTTACTGCAGTTATAGCTTCAAGAAGATAAAAGCTAGCACATATCACTAACTTGGACCTGAACCTTCAGAGACACATAAAAACAGTTACAAAATTGGCCTTCTATCGCCTGAAGAACATTTCCAGGATTATAGGACTAATGTCTCAACAAGATCTAGAGAAACTCATCCATGCGTTTATCTTTAATCGCATTGGTTACTGCAACAGTGTCTTCACAGAGCTGCCTTAAAAATCAACCAGACAACTGGAGCTGATCTAAAATGCTGCTGCTTGTGTTCTCACTAAGACCCAGAAAATAAAGCACATCACCCCAGTTCTAAAGTCCTTCCACTGGCTCCCTGGAGCTCAGAGAAAACACTTTAAAATACTTCTGTTAGTTTATAAATCACTGAACGGCTTAGCAGCATATTAAAGACCTGTTGTCATTGTATCAACCTTCCAGACCACTCAGGTCTTCTCTTTCTGGTCTGCTCTGCATCTCTAGAACCAGAACCAAACATGGAGAAGCAGCCTTCAGTTTTTATACACCGCTAATCTGGAACAAACTCCAAGAAAACTGCAAAACAGCCGAAACAATGAGTTCCTATAAATCAAGGCTGAAAACCCACCTGTTTAGAGCTGCCTTTGATTAGTAGTCTGGACCATAAATCTGTAAACAAATCTCGGTAGGATAAGCTTGGTTTTCCAAAGGGTGGAAGTTTGAGTGTAAACCAGTTAAATAAAATAAGTGAATCATTAATCAATATTTTTGCCAATGATTTTGGTGATTTTCATGTGTATTTGCTAGATAATTTTGATGATTTTGCTCGATGATTTTGATGTTTTTGATGATTTTGCTGGATACTTGATTGATGTTTTTATTATGTAAAGCACTTTGAACTGCCTTGCTTAAACGTGCTATACAAATAAACTTGACGTGACTTAACATGCGCAGAAGGCACAATCTACTGTGATTAAAACAATGGTCAGGATGTTATATCAACATATATATATATATATATATATATATATATATATATATATATATATATATATATATATATATATATATATATATATATATATAGACAAATAACAGTTGTAATAAACATAACAGAGAACAATGTGCAATGGTTAGAACAAATATAGCCTACAGTATTTTGATAGTAAACTAACACATCTATTGTAAATATATACAAACAAATAGTGCAAATGGATTTTTCTGAAGAAAGTGAGCAGTTCTGACCCTCTGGTTAATCTGTATGTGTTTTTCTATTTGTAAACTTCCTCAAAGATGCCAGGTTGTTTTTTATAACCATGTGTTCGCGCTGCTAAATGTGCTAATGGTGGAAAAACAACTTACCGTTCCGGGAAAACTGTTTATCTGCCGTCATCGGTAGCCATGCTAACTAGCCTTAGCATTAGCAGCAGGCTATGTTGTGGTGAACCAGCGTAGCAGAGAGCAGGGGGAGTGTGTGAGTGGCGCGTACATGATGGTGATTGACAGCACTAAGACCCTCCTCCTGGCTCTGATTGGTTGTTTCTGACTGACTGGTGTATTTCTGCAGTTAGTACCGGGAGCACTGGGAGAAAGCAGAAGAGCCTGATTTTTTTCACAGATTATCTGTCTTAGATTATACTGTTACGACATAATGATAATTTTAACAAATATGTAAAAAACATTTTTCATAAAAGTTAGATACTGCAGCTTTAAACCATTTTCCTATCAACTCTGAACAGTTCATCATTCCTGGTGAAGGAAAGCATCCCTACTGGTCTGTTCAGGTTGACATGATGTGTACTTTTTCCCCAAGTACGCATTAAGGCTGAAAGGTTCATCACAACCTTTACTTACTAATGTTCTCTAACAAACATCAGAGGCCTTCACAGAACAGCTGCATTTATACTGATATTAAATTACACAGATAGACTCTAGTTAAAAGACTTCTGAAGGATTTTGGTTCCACGCAATTTATTTTTGAGGTATCAGAATAAAAGGGTTAAATACATATGCATAGCACACAGCTATCATGTATCATTTTCCTTTCCCTTTAAAGTTATACTATGGTTTTTTGTTAGTCTGCCACATAAAATTCAAGTAAAATAAACTGAAGACTTTGGTTTAATGTGACAAAATGTGGAAAAGTTCTTACATTTCTGAGGCACTATATCTGTGTTCTACAAGGGGCTTTATAGCTGTCTTCTCATATATCCATTCATACATATACCAGCAATGAGCTTATGAGGAGACTTGTGTGGCTCAGTGTCAAGCACCATCAAACACTTCATCACAGAGCGGGGCTAAGGATCCAACCATTGATCTCCCATTGGAAACCAACCAAACAACTTCCTCTTCAAATAAATCTTCAAAGAGATTACATAATCAGGTTGAGCAATAAGAATGCTATTGCTTTTGCAAAGGGAAATTGATTTGTGTAAATGATCATTTGATGACATTAGGAAACTACACATTCCCCTAAAGCAACTTTGCAGATGAACAACATGATAAAAGAGAGAAGAACAAATACTCAGGGAGTTTAGGGACAAACTGGAGAATGTTATCTGAATGAGTGAATGTAATCAAGGTAAACCTAATAATACTTCTAATAACCCACTGCAGTGTTTATTTATTTATTGTTTGTTTACACATACAAACACATGAAGAATCATTAATGATAATGAGAACAGTTTCATGTAGCCCAATTTACTTTTCAATTAGTCTTCTATCATCTCTCATTGAACCTCTGAAAGGGTTCACCTATTGTTCAGAAGGCTGGGACGAGCTGCTGCTTGCTTACTGTGTGGTTGTATGTAGCTGGCAGGTTGGGATTAATGAAATTAATTAAACACCAGATGCATTCAGGAAAACTAAACCCAGCTGTGGTGGTCAGTTATAAGACAAAGTACTACTATAAATATAATCTAATGATAATGTATTTCTCTGCACTTGTAGTCAAAAGAACATGTTTGCAAACAGATAGTTTACAGTCTATCATTTGTGCCACTGATTTACAGTTAAAGGTTATTATTTTATCCATCATTACTTATATCGACAGGATTTGAGGTGGAGGTTTATCATAGATACATACCTGATCATAAGATCAGGAAAGAGGTTGCAATTATTTTTATGTCATGCAGCTGGATCATTCAGAACACCTGATTAATCCAAATGGCAATTCATTTGTAGCCTGCCAGTTTGCACATTTACCTCTAACATACATCCACTAACCAAAATCATTAATTAATTGAAAAAAAAAAAAATCACAGTATAAGTACCTTAAAAGATAAATACATACAACAAAAAAAAGCCTTTAGGCATTGATAATATTCAACAGCCTAAGAGCAGAGGGAATTAAAGACTGAGAGTAGCAATTACCATATAAAGTTGCATTAGTCAAAAAATGTGACATGAAGAGGAAAAAAACATATATAGGACGCGCTGGAGTATAAGTAGCATATATTTAGAAATTGTTATGAGGGGGACCTTTGAGAAAATGATATGATCTGGTGACACATTGTGTTTAGTTGCTTTTCAACAAACTCACGGAAACCGTCAACTTTGGCTTGGAAGTCTGCTGACGGTTTCTTACGCACCGATATCCGTGCTCTAAATCAGGGGGGTCAGGAGTGACTCTGCTCCGCCAAGTGGGACAGAGCAAAGATGCGTGCAGTAAATTCGGGGTGATAGAGAGGCGGTTGCGTTGCGTGAAGCAGAGGTCCACCTGCAAAGTCATTTATATTCAACTCCTTGGCAGCTACCAGGGCGTAGAGACGTAGTTGCTGCTGCCCTGTTCACAAGTCTCAACAGGTGCTGCAGCAGTTTCGAAAGGTCGCACCAGCAGATAAACATAGCTATTTAGATGCGCTGCAGTAGGAAAATCTGACGAGGTAGCACAGATCGCTGGAGCACCGGCAGCACGTTCTTCACATAGCCGACTGTGGAGTCGTTCCTCCAACTCTGGCCATCTAGTTGCAGAGGGTAATGTTTAATCCTTGGATCATGTCCGTGAGTAGGAATTAATATTTAACACATCAGTCAAAAAATGTGCTATGAAAAGGAAGGGGGGGGGGGCATATATAAGTCATTCCTAATTATAAGTTGCAGGACCTGTCAAACTATGAAAAAAGTGTGACTTACAATCTGGAAAATACAGCAGTTCTTGGGCACAGTATAACGTTGACCTCCATAACAGTATAAAACTGGCCTGAAGGCAATGGTACAAATTCCAAAAGGATGTGGTCAGGCTGGCTGATCCTTTTTCTTTTCCAGCCACCTGTTTCTTCCATATACTTCTCAATCTCTCTGCTGAAGTCCAAAAATGTTGGCGCAAACATTCACAATACTAACTAAGCTGTTGTGTCCAGTCCATTACTATCAGACAAAGGAAAAGATTAAAAGACTTTCGATGAAAGACTGATCAAATTTAGAATTGTATTACAAACATTAAGAGTTAAGCCTTCAAAGTAAATAGATCCGCTGTTGTCCCCAGATCTGTGTTTACAACAAACTTTTACTGATAATCAAACACTGGGCCAGGACACTTATTGGAGCCCACAATTTCAAAATTCTTATTGTGAATGCTACTCGCTTCAGGTACGATCTGACTTTGTCTAAAATCAAAGCTGCTTTGATTTTGATCCAGAAGATCCAGAAAGTTATCGCGACACCATTTAACAAAGATAGGTAAGGCCTCACCAAGATCTGATTCTGAATCCTGAAGAAGGGACAGGAGACCTGTATCATTAGAAAAACTTCCAACATCGCTGTTATCCTGAGACTTTCAACAGCTATCTGTGCAAATTACAAAAATATCAGGATACAACCTTGTGGTGTGTCTGAACTCCAAAGCCTGTAGCTTGACATGAGCAACAATAAGAGCTGCTTAGTGATTTAAAATAAGATAAAAGACAAACAATCAAAATGTGTGACTGCATTTTGTTAAAAGCAGAAAAAAATCAGCAAATAAAATACTTGCATGTAACTTTGATTTCTCCAAGTGCTTGTACAATCTGTCTAAAATGAAAAACGTTGCATCTTCAACACCTTTACCAGATTAGTAAGCAAAGCTCTAAGGGATCTAAGATTTGGCATCTATACAGGTAACCACCATGTCCTATATGCTTTTTTCAAAAACCTTCATAACCTGAAAAGTAAGTGCAACTGGTCCGAAGCCACTTATATCCCTCGGCTCCCTCGATTTAAGAATTCAGTGCCTATAAAAAGTATTCAACATTAGATGAAAGAATTTTTCCCTTATTTATTGCTTTTTGTTGCTTTTATAAATCAATCCTGATCAACATTTGGCATTTTTGACAAAAAAGGTGAAAACTGATTTATACAAAATAATGTCTGTTAAGTGAAACTATGCAACATAACATAAATGACTGCATAAATATTCATCCCCTCAAGTCAGTATTTGGCAGATGCGCCTTTAGCTGCAGTCACAGCAGGGAGTCCGTGTGACTCGGTCTCAACCAGGCTGCACGTCTGGACGCTGCAGTTTTCCTCCATTCTTCCTCGCAAAACTGTTCCAGCTCTGTTAGGTTGTGTTGGGACTCTTGTCAAGTCCAGCCACATTATCTATCAGATTGAGGTCTGTGCTTTGACTGGGCCACTCCAGAACATCCACCCCGTTGTTTTCAAAGCATTTCTGTGAAGCTTTAGCTGGGTGTGTTGGGTCATCGTCTTGCTGGACAATAAATGTTCTCTTGCAGATGCAAACAATTTGTCCTCCAGGATCTCCCTATATTTTGCTGCATTCATTGTACTTTTTACTTTTACAAGCCTTCCTGAGCCTGCTGCTGAGAAGCATTCCCACAGCATGATGCTGCCACCACCATGCTCCACAGTGGGGATGGTGTGTTTGTGGTAGTATGTTTGATGTCCAGCAAACATAGTGTCTTGTATGATGACCAAAAATCTTCATTTTGGTCTCATCAGACCAAAGAACTTTCTTGATCACATAGGCTCCAACATGGCTTTTGGCACACTCAGTCCAGCCTTGATCTGAGTTTTCTTCAACAGTGGCTCTAATTCCCACTGTCCCAAAAAAGCTTTGACTGGTGAAGAACCAGGGCAACAGTTGTTGTCTGCAGATTCTCTCCATCTCAGGTGCTGAAGCTTGTAGCTTGTAGTTATAGGCGTCCTGATGGTCTCTCTTACTCATTTAACTGCACGGTCACTCAGGTTGTGAGGACGGCCTGACCCAGGCAGATTTACACATGGACCATATTCCTTCCTTTTTTTGATGATGGAGTCAACTGAACTCCAGGGCATGTTCAGGGCCTTAGAGATTTTTTTGTATCCATCCCCTGACTTATACTTTTCAATAACCTTTTCTCTGATTGCTTGAAGTGTTCTTTAGTCTTCATGCTGTAATGGAAGCCAGGAACACTGATGAACCAGTGAATGGAAATTACAGACACACGTGTCTTTTTGCTACAGCCACTTGAGACACACACAGTGCTTTACACTACCATTACATACTACTACATTACATATTACATAATTACATACTAATTGGCTGGACCTCAGTTGAATTAGGTCAGTCACTTCATGCAAGCATGTATTTTATGCTTCAAAATTTTATTCAAAAGTCATTATTTTGAAGAAAACAGTTTTCTCTTTGACAATAAATGGTTTTAGTATTTTTTGTTTCTTTTTTTGCTGAAGCCAAATTTTGTTGATCATGACTGTAAAAGCAATACAAATATAAAACATCCAAGGGGGGGGGGGGTGAATACTTTTTCTGGGCACTATAGGTATGATGGTAAATGTTTTCAAAATTATGAGTATTTGGCAACATTCAAAGCACATTTGAAAGAGAATAAAAACTACACTGAGCTGGTTCACACAATGAAGCAATATCTGCCCACGAATAGCATCAGGGCCTGAAGACTTCTGCACATTAATCTTCCTCATAACGGATGTAACACAATACTGCGACACTTTAATGTTGCTCTGGGATTTAAGTGAACCTATCAACATGAGCACCTTATCTGAGAATTCTGTTCTTACGAAGTGAGAGAAGAAAGTATTAAACACATCTGGTATGTCCAAGTCTTTCACCCCATTAACCAAGAAGATGTGTTTCTTGTCATTCTTTAAGTAATTCATAAATGTCACTGTTTTAATTCCTTGCCAGGCTGTACAAAGATCACCACCACCACAAAGTAGCTGTGTTTTTCCCCTGTATGTTATTTTGGTCACTCTTATTTCATTTGTCACTTCTTTAGAAGCATTCTTTCTCTCTTGGGCATCAGCTGTAAAATAAATACATTTCTGTTAATTAAGGAATGATTTCAGCTCTTTCCTTATGCAAGGCTTATTGTTGGGGTAAGTTCCTACTTGTTTTGGTTGGAATGTCAGAATCAGCACAGAATGTGATCTAAGATAAAACTGCATCACACAGTTCATCAGTGTCTTTAGTAGTATCACAGAAACAACTCCAGTCTGTACAATCGAAACATGCCTGATGAGATGCAATTCTCAGACCAACACTTTGTAATTCTCTCTACAGGCAAAAAAGACCCAACAACGTTTGAAAAAGGGTTTGTATACCAGCACCAAAAACACACTGGTATGGTATGGTATGCACCAAATGAGAACATAGGCAGAGACCAGTATCAGTCACAAATCCATAACATGAGTCAAACATGGTGTTCTTAGCAGTCGTGGTGCAAGTCATATGTCTTTGGAGTTTTCTTTAACTCACAATGATTAAAATCCCCTTAGATTAATTTAGGGTCATCCGAGCAAATAGAACTGAGCCTGTGTGTGACGTCAGCAATCAGCTGTGTCATTGCAAATATCCTACGTAGGTATGTGTAAATGACTACAGGAAAGCTGCTAAAACTCATGAGGCAGACATTATCTGGGTCGTGAGTTTCAGCAGCTTTTCTGTAATAATAATTTATAAAAACATCTGATGGAGATGGTAAGCAGCTCAATATCAGGGATGTATATTCTCCTCTGTAATACAATGGTGTTACAGTACCTTTGATTAATGTAGATTTGTTTGTGTATGACCTATCATGTCAGAATGGTTATCCAGATTCATTAAATGACAGCTCCTCATCCTGTCCTGCTTCACAACGCCACATTTTGTTAAAAAAGAGGAGCCAAATTTCTTTTCCCTTGGGAGTAAACTTTATCCAGGCCTCAAGCCAATCAAATTTATTCCCAGATAGACCAGGTTGGTGAGAAAGATTGTCGGTTGGGGAGGAAGCTTGTGGAGGTTGTTAAAAGTAGCATTCCTTAATCTTGTCCCACCTCTACACCCTCTTTTCCAATGCCTAGTTGCTTTGCCAATTTGAGTAGGGGTATTTTCTGCCCACGGACCATACAGTGTTTGGTGTAAGAATAACAAATCCTACTAACTGACAAAAAATCTTCAAGTACTGGTGAGAGAAAGGCTTTGAGCATGTACCTGGTATATATGGTGTGTCTCACTCTTAGTGAGATCAAACAAAAAATGGGTTCAAAATTGTGTTTTTTCCAAGGCATCAAACTTTCAATAAATAACCCAAGGAAGTTTTAGCAAACTGTTAGGACCCTTGCAAACAACCATCATTGCTCCAATTTTCCCCATTCATTAACTATAAACTCTTCTGTGGTATGAGATAAGTCGGAGATTCTTAATTGTTTAAACAGACACTTCATTACCTCTGGATCTTTATTGATGCCGTCACTGATGCTCTACCTCTCACTTCCTGTGTGAATCACCCCCACAACAGAAACACTTTCTCGTTTTCACATGTATCGATCTGTCAGTGAAGTTCTTAAGGCACTGAAGGGTCTTGATCCTCATAAATCTGCAGGACCCAACAACATTTCTCCCGACTTTTTACATTTAGCAACAGACATTATAGCTGAACCAGTCTATCCTATGTGATGCGACACATGAAATGTAGGCACAAGTCGGCAGAGCAGAAACGGAGAAAAATGATAAAAACCACCAATTCCTGAGAAAATAGTGATTTTCATTTTTTGAATAAATATTTTCGTTAATATATAACACTAAATTATGGATAAAATAGCTTGTTCTGAGAAAAATGTAAATGTTCAAAAGTTGATCTTTTTAATGGCTTTTACAGTGAAATGATCCTGAGGATTTGGTTGTCGTCAAAGAGCCATAAGTCCCATTACTAGTTGACAATCAGTGCTTGGGGGTGGGGTTATTGCAAAGTCATGTAAATTGTTATGATTCATGTTCGGTCCTGCCCATGCTGTAATTAGTTTTCATTCACCTGTGTCACCTGATTGCTGATCTGTGCCACCTGGGCCCTGCTCTACTTAACTCCTCTCAGCCCCCGCCTCCCTGCCAGATTATCGACAGCCATGAGCCAGTAGAAATCCAGCGTTTCATGCCTTGCCTTCTTGTGTTTCTTTGACCCATTTCCGTCCACGGATCTTCCCCTCCTGCCAAGCCCGTTACGGATTCCTTTGGTTCTGGATTTCTGGACCCTGACTCAAGCTCCGCTTCACGACCACAGAGTATTGCCTGACCCTCTAGTTAAGTTTGCTCTCTCTGCCTCTCCGTGAATAGCCTCTGCCTGATTATCGTCTAGCCCCTGGTACTGCGTTGGATTCCCTTGTGGAGACCTTCATCGATTCTTCCTGAGCTGCTACCAGTTCCTGATTCTAAATAAACTTGTTTTTCCTTTACGTACTTCTGTGTGTGGTTGAATTTCCGGGTCCTCCCAGTGAGTCCTTACAGTAAATGAACATCCTTTGTTAACACTCCCAGGTTGTTCTTCAGGTTTGGGGACAATTCTTTTGAGAACTTTGGGGTTCAGAGTACAAACATTCAAATGGCCATATCTTCTTCATTTTTTTTATTTCCATGTGCTTGACATCATTGGAAAGCTTACAAGCCACACTTTCAGAATCTGTAAATGACTAAAAAATGCCCCTGAGGAGAGTTGTTCCTACATTTGCTGTGGCCAGTCACACATCTTTAATCTCTCTTTGCAAACTAATGTCATTCCAGATATGTGGAAGGCTGCTTTTGTTCTCCCACTATTAAAAGGTGGTGTCCTAAACAACTATCACCCCATTTCAAAACGTTGTCATTTATCCAAGGTTTTTGAAAAATTAGTTGATAGGGTTAATTGGGGCGATGAAGGCAACGGCGGTAGGCATTTGTCCTGTAATCGGCGGGTTGCTGGTCCGAGTCCCACTCCGTCTGTCCATCTGTCTATGTCATAGTGTCCTTGGGCATGACACTTCAGCTACCTTGGCTGCTGATGGTGGTCAAAGGGCCAGGTGGTGCTGATGCATGGCAGCTTCACCTCTGCCAGACTCCCCCAGCTGTGGGCAGCTGTGGCTACAGTTTGCCACCATCAGCATGTGAGTGTGTGTGCTGTATAAGTACAGGCTATTTACCATTTGCTGTAATCCACTTAAAGAATATTCACAAGCAGCTAATAACTTGTCATGTCATTAACAGCACAGTACAGTTACAGCCACCATAGAAGTTGTAAATGACATCATTGATGCCTTGGATGCTAATCATTACTGTTCTGCTCTTTTCGTTGACCTGTCTAAGGCACTTGGCACTGTTGACCATACAATCCTTTGTCAAAAGCTGTCAGATAATCAGATAATGCTGTAAGTTGGTTTTCTAATTGTTTGTCAGATCTTAGACAAGGTGTGCAACACAGTAGTCTGTCATCAGATTACGTAAACATCACAAAAAGGTGTACTACAGGGCTCCATTTTAGGTCCAACTCTGTTTTCAATTTTTGTAAACTGTGTTGGTTAACAAAATGATTGACGCTTGTACACATTTTTACACCATGACACTGTTGTTTAGTCCCATGCAAAAACTGTTACTGCTGTGCTCAGGTGTCTACAGTCTGCTTTTGACACTATTCAATCTTGTTTCTTCTGAGACTAGTCCTAAATGGTATTAAAACAAAGGTCATGCTTTTTGCAAGAAAGTTCCACAAATTCTCCCTCCCATAGAAACAATACCAACAGAGTTTGCTGACACATATAAGTACCTTAGCACAGAAATCGACAACATGCTTTCATTTAAATAGCATATTGAAAATGAAAAGAAGTTAAAAATAAAACTAGGTATTTTCTTTAGAGGTAGATCATGTTTTTCTTTCAGTACTAGAAAGCATCTTGTTTTGACAACCTTCCTGCCTGTGTTAGGTGACAGGCGCATTCATATAAACAACATCACAGTAATCAGATGTTGTGGATTAAGGTTCATAACAGAACCGAAAATCTTTCGTTCTCCACTGTCATTTATATTCTCAGATGAGCTGGCCATCATTATCAGTTCATAGGCTCATGCATTTGGTATATTTTTATTTATAACGCTAACCTTGGATTGTTCCCGGCCCACTTGTCCTCATACCTTTCACTTAGACAGTCCAGTCACAAGCTACGCTCTCAGGACTTCCACTCCTTCAATGTTCTATTAGTACGATCAGAACTTGGAAAAAAAGCAGGATCTGAAGCTATCCACTTTGATTCCTTTGGGCAAAACAGAAATTCAAATTTCTTTTAAGACAAAAAGAGAAATCTTCTTATGAAACTTGCTCTTGTTTTTAGCTCATATTTATTAGCTCATTTATTTCATTCATATTTCTTTGATCTTGGATCTCAATGAGACAAGCTGTATAAATAAAGATAAAAAAATTAAAGAAATAAATTTCAGAAAATTAGAATACTGCTAAAAAAGTTATTAATAGAAACTCATGGTGTCACACCTTAATCAGCTAATTAACTCAAAACACCTGCAAAGGTTTCCTGCGTCAAACTCAAGGCCTGGGGGCCAAATCCGGCCTGCTATAAGCTTTTATGTGGCCCTCTTGATTCTACAAGGCCACATAAATAGAACTTTCAAAGTAACAGTTTTGTGCTTAAATATTATCTTATCAATCAAAGTCAAAGCATTTTTTATCCGTTTACTGCCAAATTACATAATTGTGAAAAGATGTTCAATATTATTTAACTTCAAGAAGTGTTCATCAATTGCAGAGACAATTATTTATCATTATTTGAACAGTTTGTTAATGGATGGTTTGATCAATACATTCTCCCACAACCGGCTCTTTGAGGACATTCACGATGTTGATGTGGCCCGAAATAAAAAAAGGGTTTGACACCCCTTTAGACTCTAAATGGTCTCTCGTTCTGGGTCAGTACGCGACACAATCACAGGGAAGACTGCTGACCTTGCTGGTTATTCGCAGAGTTCAGTACGCAAGTATATTCACAGAAAATTGAGTGGAAGGAAGTAGTGTGGTAGGAAAAGCTGCACCAGCAACATGGGGAAATGCAGCTTTGAGAGGACTGTCAAGCAAAATCCATTCCAGACAGAGATGAATACTGGACAAGGACTAAAGATGTCGCATTCCCTGTGTCAAGCCCCTCTTGAACCAGAGACAACGTCTCTTCCCTGGGCTAAGGAGAAGAGGAACTGGACTGTTGTACAGTGGTCCAGAGTCCTGTTTTCAGATGAAAATAAATTCTGCATTTCATTTGGAAATCAAGGTCTCAGAGTCTGGAGGAAGAGTGGAGAGACACAGAATCCACGTTGCTTGAAGTCCAGAGAGAAGTTTCCACAGTCAATGATGGTTTGGGGTGCCATGTCATCTGCTGGTTCTGGTCCACTAGGTTTTCTGAAGTCCACAGTTAATGCAGCTGTCTAGCAGGAAGTGCTAGAGCTCTTCATGCTTCCCTCTGCCGACCAGCTGGATGAAGATGCTGATTTTATTTTCCAGCAGGACTTTGAATCTCCCCACTCTGCCAAAGGTACCAAAAGCTGTTTCAGTGACAATGGTGTTCCTGTGCTTGACTGGCCAACAAACTCCCCTGACCTTTAACCCCATAGACAATCTCTGGGCTTTTGTCCAGAGGAAGATGAGAGACACCAGACCCAACAGGGCAGATGACCTGAAGGCATCTGGGTGTGATATTCTAATTTTCTTAGACACTAATTTTTGGTTTTTCTTCATCTGTAATCCATAATCATTAAAACAAACATAAAAAAAACAAAAGCTTGAAAATTTCTTTAATATATGTAATGAATCTCTATAAAATAACCGTTTCACTTTATGAGATGAGTGGCAAGAAATATTGCACTTTTACGCAGTATTCTAATTTCTTAAAAATCTACCTGTATAGATGGATAATAAGGCTGCTCCCAGTCTGATTTAAGCCAGGACTCTGGCTGGATTGTACATCCAATGATTGTACATCCCGGCAAAAGAAACAAGTTGTTAAAATTACAAGCTTTCTTTCAACCTGAAATCTGCCAGAGATATGAAGAATTTTAGTTTTAACTGTAACAGCCAAAAAAAGAAAGAAAAAAAAGCCAAGTGGGAATATGATCCATTCTGATGTAAGGTCAGCATCAACTATCACATAACTGGTAACGGTTGACCCCAGAAAAGTCAAGAAATCTCTGAGATCTACTTTTAATTTTTTACAGGTCTGAAAAAGTATGAATAAAAGAAAACAAAGTATTAAAAAAATTCTAGGTTTCTTTCTCTGTTTCTTAATATTATTGGATAATATCTAAAAGACTTTCAAAAATCAGAAATTTTAGACAGTAAAGTGCTTATCAGACCGATGCATAGTTAATTTACATCTATTATCTGAGAACTGTCACATTAAACTTCATTTGTCAAAGTTATTGATTGAGTTTAATGAAAACAATTATTTTTTGTAGATGTTTTCCCTCTGAATTTAGTTTTTTAAACAAATGAAAACTGAAAGAAAGAACTTAGGTAAAAATAATCATAATAATGTGGTTTCTACGTTTAGAGTAATGCAGTGAGAAACTCCTGTGCATATTTTTAAACTGGGTCTGGTTTAGCCATCAAACCAAGTGTTGAAAATTCACATGTTTGAATAAATCTATAAAAATTGCAACCAACTATAGCATTATTTTGTCCTTATTTTACAATTCCGTTACAAACACTGAATGATGCATAAACATAAAAATCAACTCAAACTAAACCAACCCCGTGGGTTGATTATTTAACAAAATAATGTTTTAATTTTAACCATGGGATTTTATTTTGTCCCAACACTCCCAACAACTCAGAGCATTTAAGCTTTCATCTGTTTCGTTGTCTTCATCGGAGAGGGGCAAAATTCTAATAAAAATTTTTAAATTAAATATTTAAATTACACAGATTTTCACCTTTGACAGTAAACACATGATAAAAACAGCTTTGATTTTCTTTAACACTCCGAGCCTCGACATCTCCAGGTTTGCGGAATGTTAATGAATATGTTTGGATCACATAGGTTAACATTTTTATTGATGAAACTAAAGACCACTTCCTGTTTAAACGGGAGAACTTGCAGTTAAAAAAAAAAAAAAAACAGCTGACATAATAAGAAATTATACAGGCAAGAAATGAAAGCATCCATAATCATATAGGCTACAAAACACCAAACTGGTTATGATCATTGACAGGAAGTTGCTTTATCGACCAATAGGTCTCTCTGTGATGGAGGAAACTCAAGAAATGAACTCTGGATCAGATTACAAGGGGAAAAAATGTAAGACAGACGTGTTTTCTCCGTAAAATTCAATCTCAGGTATCCGTGGGCGACAAGTAAAAATCTCATGATGGCATTATGAGACTGGCCTGCTATTGAATTCTGCGTAACCCCTCAATCCTGTGTGCAGGAGTAGGAGGGGTTCGGAGCGGCTGCTGACGGCAGCAGGCGGCGGCAGGGTCGCGCTGCTGCGGCCATAAAAGGTGGCCGGAGTCTCACTTCATCCCAGAGATCAGAGACTCCGCAGCAACTTCAGCTCAGACAGCGCCACCTGTGGGACAGACCCATCAAAGGTAGGCGCGCTGTTTGCCAACACTGTTTCTGCTAAAACACGGCTTTTATTCAGCTTTTATTCTGTTTCTGTCTCAGATGCAGAGGTGCTTCGGCGTTTTTTGCGTGTCGCTCATCTTTTGCGCGACCCTCTCTGAGACCATCGGACTAGTTATTGCGGTAAGTTGCAGCGCAATTAACGCAACTTTGTCAATTTGCCAGATGCCGAATCTTCACGATACCAGCTTCTGCTTAGATTTAGTTGAAAGTGTAAAAACATTAAACCAGTCAAACCCGAACTAGATGCTTGAACACTGACAGTTTAATATCCGTCTAAACTCACCTCTGTTTGTTAAAACTCCAGAATGATGGAGGATGATTTCTGTCTGTGCGCTTTTTGTTCCTTTGATTTTCTCAAAGCAAATAGTTGTTTTAATTTATAAGTGTTTATTTTCATAGACACGCCAGTAAGTTTAGAAGTGGATTGCTGTATTTAAAATACATGTCTGATCATTTTTGTAAAAATATATATTTAAAATTCTTTGTATTAGCAGTGAAATTAGGTAAAGTTTACGAATTTAGACTGCTTTAATAATTTACCCATTAAAAATTTACAGATGGTTACATGATGTACGGAAGCCAAGAGCGGTCGTATTCGCATGTTTATTTTCCCGATGGTTAACTCGACATAACGAGTTATTTATGTCGTTATAACGACATAACGAATACCGTTTTCTCGAGATAACGAGATAATTATGTCGTTATCATGAAATAACGTGATTCCATCATTCAAATGCATGCCACACCAGCAGGAGAGAGCTTAAAGTGTGAGCATGCTTGTCTAATTCTGTGAATAATTCTGTGAATAAGTGATAGGTAAACCATAATGTTCGTATGATTAAATCATCGGGAAATTATCTCGAGAAAACGGTCATCGTTATTTCGTGATAAGGACATCATTATCTCGTTATCTCCAGAAAATGGTATTCTTTATCTCGTTATAACGACATAAATAACTCGTTATGTCGAGTTAACCATCGGGAAAATAAACATGCGAGTACGACCGCTCTCGGCTTCCGTAGTTCTTGGCTTTCGTAATGATGATATATGTTATTTTTTCCAACTCTTTTAAAAACTCGTTTGTTCATGTATGACAACCAATCCTAGCTTTGCCTTTAACAAACAATTCAAGACGGTTAAGGCTTCTTTTGTTCAATTTTGAAAAAATATTTGTTCTTTAAAATTAAAATGGTTATACTGATCTCTTGTAATATATATATATATATATATATATATATATATATATATATATATATATATATATATATATATATATATATATATATAATATATATATATATATATATATATATATATATATATATATATATCCTGACTACTGCGTGTTTTAACCGATTTGTATTTTCTGTCTTGTCGTTCTGCCTAGGTTTAAGCCACTGTATTTACTTTTGATTCTATTAGATTTTTAGAACCAATCAAAGGCAGTCAAGATTCCTTTACAGCTGTGAAATAGCCATTTTTTGTCGAGGGTTAGTTGGAACTTAAGACCGATTGTAGTTATGTGCAGCTTGAAGCCAAATGAAGATAAAACTATAAAACACAGTGATGCTAAAAGATACCCGTAAAAATTTAGGACTCACTTGGTTAAAGTAACATTTGGCACAATAATAATTTTTAGGGTTTAAATATATGAATTTAACAAAAAAACAAACAAACAAAAAAACAAAACAAAACAAAACAAAACAAAAACGTTAATCTGCTGCTAAATCTGCATACATACAGTATATTATAAAAAGGGAACGAAATATTTATTTCCCTTTCTTATTGTTAATAGGGGGTTTGATGCTATGCAACAATTATTATTATCCATTCTGCATGTTTTACATTAGGTGGCAAAGTATTCCATTCCTTCTGATATCTGGGGTTTAGAGTTCAAATCGGAGTCATGTTGTCTTTCATTGTTTGAGACTAATAACGCAACATAGAAGACGAATGAATTATTCTGTCCTTCTGTGTCTTTGTAACCTGCAGGCAAAGGAGAAGCGTGGCTGGACTCTGAACAGCGCTGGCTATCTGTTAGGTCCTCGTAAGTAAAACTGCACACACCCAATGAGGCAGACACACACACATACACACCAGCACACACACATCCGCTGTTCTTTGTTCTCTCTGAAAATGTTGCTCATTTAAAAGAGCTGATGGTGCTCATCTTGGAGCTGATGTGTTTCTTTGTCTGTGTCCACCGTCTCCTCTGTGTTTCAGCTAAAGTAGTGTAATTTGAAGATGACTTTATTAGCTTCAGAGGACACATTAAGTGAACAATGGGTGTCCAGATGTGTGTGTGTTCTTAATAAAGTCCAGTTAGTTGAGAACACAAAGCCTGGACCCTGAGCAGTGTGTGAGTGTGTGCGTGTGCATGTGTGTCTGTGTGTGTGTGTGGAGCCCAGGTAAAGGTTGCTCCTGCCTCATCCTGTGTTTCAGGTCGTATTGATCACCTAATTCAGATAAAGGATTCCCCCAGTGCCAGAGGCAGAGACGAGCTGGTCACTCAATGTAAGATAGAAACATACGGCCGCTGCAGGCCCTTGGCGTCAGACCAGGAATTGCTCTTTGTTGACATCTTTTCTTTAAGCTGCTTCTGTTTTCCATCAGAGGACACATCCTCCTCTGTTCTCACTGCTTTCCCATCCCAAAGCTCCATTTTTGTCTACACTTTAAACAAATGGAATTAAGTTCATCGTGAATTTATAAAAAGGAAAACCAAAAAAATCAGTAAAATCTCTTGTAAATCTCATAAATAGTCTTATTATATATTATTCCTGTGCATCGCTTCTAGACTGTTATAACAAGTAGAATCAGATTTGAACAAAGTCCAGCAACGATTAAATAATAAGTAATTACATCATTTAGAGAGGGCACAGCAGTTTCAATTCTAATGGCAGTCATTATTTTTACATTCAGATCTCACTTCAGATTTGTCCATAGGTGAGGTTTATGTTGCATGCAGTCAAATGGAGTAAAATGAGACCCCAGATCAATGATGCTGGAAAAATCCTGAAAATACTGTAGAAAATGGGAATTAAAGCATCTTGGAAAAAAAGTCTTGGATTACATAAAAACACATCATGCTTAACTGTTTTATGAACAGGAAGAGTTGAAGTGCAGTGTTAGCATTAACATGGAAATAATAATAATAAAAAAAATTCACTATCTGACTCCAATAGGTAATTTTAATAGCCATCCAAAGCCAACACACACAAAAAATCATGATACCACTGTCTTCTGACTGTCCTCATATCATATCTAGGCTGTATATTTTCTTGTAAAATTTTACAAAATATTCTATATCCTGACATAAAATCTCTGTACCCATAAATACATACCTTGCGTTATGCTTTAGTTTTTTTTTGTTTGTTTGTTTTTTACATTTTTTATGTGTGACATGGTGTTGTTTTTATGTACAGACCCATTCAATAAATTAGAATTGACAAATCAGTTTATTTCAGGAGCTTTATCAATAAGTGAAACACATTAGTGTGACTCAGATGGATGTTTGAAAGCCTTTATTTTTGTTAATTATGATGATTTTCAGCTTACAGTTAAAGAAAACATTTAAAATTACAATATTACATCAGACCAAAAAGAAATTATTTTTAAAAACAGAAATGTGGACCTAATGAAAAGTATTTTTAATACCTGCTTTAAAATTGTTATCTTTAAAAGATACTTTTAATCTGATAAATGAGACTCATAAGGATGCATATTCTAATATATTGAATTTGAGTGTAGCAATTGTCATTTTGAGATGCCAATCAACAGCATTCTGTTTAACAAGGCATTACGTTTCTCATTGTGATTTCTGGCACATTTTCATTAACCAAAAAAGCAACAAATACATGAAACAATATTTTTTCAGTTCTTTTATTGTACTTAAAGAATCCAAATAAATACATCCACTGACAAAACCAATTTAAACACTAATTCCAGCATCCAGAAAGATTGACCTGATTTAGTTGTAACTAGGCACACATGCAGACCAGAAAAAGCTACACTGTATTGCTAAAAGTATTCACTCATCTGGCTTTATGCTCAAATGAACTTGAATTACATCCCATTCTTAACTGATAAGAGTTTAATCTGATGCCTGCCTAGCCTTTGCAGCTATAACAACTTAGACTGTTCTGGGAGGGGTTCCACAAGCTTTAGGACTGTATTTACTGGAGTTTCTGACCATTCTTTGGTCAGACACAGTTTTTGGACTAATCCATCTTACAGTCTCCACTAAAACTGATCCCAAAGGTGTTCTATCAATTGAAGTCAAAATTTGGAAAAGGGCTGTCAAGTTCTTTAGCAGCAAACATACTCATCCATGTCTTTATGGACCTTACTGGTGCCCAGTCATGGTTGATCAGGAAGGGGTGATCCCCACATTTTTCTCACACTGTTGGGGGTATCAAGTTGTCCAAAATGTCTTGGTATGCAGAAGCAGAAGTTCTTGTCACTGAAACTAAATGGTTGAGACCATCTCCTGCAAAACAATCCCACACCATAATCTCCTCGGCACCAAACTTCATACTTGACCCGAGGCATTTGATGTAAGTGCTGTTTTCCTAGCATCTGCCAAACCCAGACTTGTTCATTGGATTACCAGACAGAGAGGTATGTTTCGTCACTGTTGAGAACATGTCTCCACTGCTCGTGTCCCGTGGTGGCTTGCGTTACACCACTGTGTCATCCTACATCCTACATCACTGTGCTTTACACACCATTTGGTGATTTAAGGCTTGGATACAGCAGCTCAGACATGGCAACCCGCTATGCGCTGCTTTTGAGCTGACCTGAAGAGCACATGAAGCTAAGTTCAGTCATTATTGACTCTGCAGGAGGTTTGTGACCTCTGTGCATTATGTGCCTCAGTACATTTGGGATTTTATGTGGGCTAGCATTTCATGGCTGAGTTACTGTTGTCCCCCATCACTTCCACATTGTTATTAAACCAGCAGCAACTTCATGGACATGTAAAAGGTTAACTATTCAGTGAATATACAAAGAGCAACAAAAAGAAAAAAGAATGAAAAAAGACAGGAAAAAGAGCTGGTAGTGACAAGAGGACACAGTTTAGACTTAAGCTCATTCTGATGTCTTTGACTGATAAGGTCAGGTATTACCTAAGCTAACTGAAAAGCTGCCATGATGAGCCTCACAATTACAGCTATTTAATGTTTCTTTTTATACAATAAAGTGCTGGGATAAGGGTCTGAAGTTAAATACCTGAGAAAGACAATTGCTTCGACCCAATATTTTCTCTAGTTTAATTTTTTTTCTTCAATTGTTGAGAACCATGGACAGTTAGCTAAACAGGAATTACCAAGGAAAATGATCACCAATAAGCTATAGTAGGTGGCTCCTGTATTTTGTATCGCTTCTTAATTTTGGAAATAATCGAAGAGTATTTAAATTTTTTCATTTTTATTGAAAAAAAGGCACAACCAATACATTTCTAAGTGTTACTTTTTGGTAGATATAGTATATCATGAATCATTTAAGACAAGTAGCTCCAGTGACCAAACTCAAACACATAAAAAGAATTTAAACAGTTTCTAGGATAAGGTGTGAGAATCTGTTGTTTTTAGCTACAAACTAAAACTCTGTTAGTCAGTCAGTGTTCATGACCACAGCTACTGCCAAGAAAATCGCTTTGCTTTTCTGTTTAGATGTTTTCATTTCTTTAGAACATTTTTGTGTTTGTGTTAAGACTCATATTTTTATTGTCCTTTCAGTTTTTCAGCTTCATTGCAATTCCATGCGCCAAGCCCTGCAGGTGGTCTGTACAAGTTCTAAAAGTGGAGAAAGCTTTAATAAAACCAAATGCAGTGCTGAGATATCCAACTGTGAATACTGTCCTTGAACTCTTCTTTAGAGAGCATGTATGTATGTATGTATGTATGTATGCATATATGTGTGTCTGCATGATGCCTCTGAAACGGTGAGGTGTTTAGAACATATTGTTTATCCTTAAGATAGCTTTTTTAGCTGAGCTAACGTGGACATAATTCTTCCATTAAGTTGTAGAAAACAGATTAACCTCAACTAATCAGAGTTAACGCTGCACTGGTTAAAATCCTCATTTGTCCGCTTCACTGCTTGTATGATTACGTTTGACTTTGGTCACTCCTCACTGTCCAGACGGAATAGATGGACACAGGACACTAGGAGACAAGGCGGGTCTGGCTGGCAAAAGAGACATGGGTCAGGAGGAAGACTTCAGAACAGGTCTGTCTCTCTCTCACACAGATTTTGTACTACATTCTGGAGTAGATGTGTTGAAAAGTTGCCTGAAGAGAAATCTGGCAGTCAGAAAAAAACTGCATTAGATCATTTGTCAGAAAAAAATCCCAATAACAAATCAAATGTGAGGATTGAAAGAAGAAAAAACCTGAATGCTGAGTTCTTGGTAGGCTCTCAAACTGAGAGAAAAAACCTGCAAGTGAAGGTGGATGCCACAACAACCCACTCGATATGTTGGCCAGGGACTTGATTCAATACACTCAAAGATGGAAGCACCCAGAAGGGTTGGTCCTGTTTGGGCATAATTTAATCCACATGTGGACCAAAAATGTAAACGGACCAGCATGTCTACAAAAGTTCATAAGTGGCATCACAAGTAGGGCTCCTCGATATTAGGAAAACAAAAAGTGTTAGGGTGTTTCTGCTTTAGGTTCATAGCAGATCCCAGATAATTAGTAGTCTATCCAGCAACTGGAATATATATATATATATATATATATATATATATATATATATATATATATATATATATATATATATATATATATATATATATATATATATATAAATATTCAATAATTTCATCTCAACACCAAGGTTTTAATGAAAAGAAAGTTTCTGGCCAAAATCTTCCTCTGTGGCACTGAAACAACTTAGTTGTACTTTCAAAAATATTTTAAGGTGCATTTAGCAACAAGTATGAGCAAATATATTACAGAGCCTGAAGGCATGGTACTTAAATAAGTAACTAATTGTATTAACTATTATAGTGCAGGCAGGGTTTCACGCTGCGCATATTACATACTGTAGTATTGTGACAACAATGAATTGAACTGAAGCTCAGCAGAGACAGAAGATGCCTCATAGATGCATTCGACAGAGTTACCAGAACTTTATTGAGGTTTTCAAGGGCACATGCGGTTTCATGAACCCCTGTGGTCATATTATTACACTGCACAGCATGTTGGACAGTGGCCCAGTGTTGGAAGAAATGGGTGCCACTTAGTTAAGGTTCTCATTTCCCAAGACAGCCACAGCAAGAGAAGAATATAATATTGTGGGTCAACCATTAAGGAACATCACATTATCCGTGTCTGCCATATTGGCAAAAGTATTAGATACTACAGCAACTGCTTGTAACTAAGTTCTCAACTTATGATGTCATCACTTATATCCTGGTTTGGCCATGGTAGACTTAAAATATCCATCACTTCTCTTTATGGGGCCCATACCTTCTTAACTGGGTACTTTACCTTGTTGTCATCAGTGGATACATGTTTTTAAACAGTCTTTGGCTGTACCTGCCTTCATTTGTGTCTTAGCTATTAAACTGGTAAAAAGATGAACATAAAAATTCAAAGACATGCAATAAATATTTACTGCAATATGTTACAGTGGCTTGCAAAAGTATTCACACCACTTGAAC
The DNA here is from genome assembly GCA_014839685.1 of Anableps anableps. Lineage (NCBI taxonomy): Eukaryota > Metazoa > Chordata > Actinopteri > Cyprinodontiformes > Anablepidae > Anableps > Anableps anableps. The sequence continues at coordinate 2,062,181 of CM026073.1, forward strand.
TTTTCCATATTTTGTCACAACCACAAACATAAATATATTTCATTGAGTTTTATATGAAAGACCAACACAAAGTGGGATACAATTGTGAAGTAGAAAGAAAATTATACATGATTCAAAACATTTTTTACAAATAAAAAACTGAAAAGTGCGGTGTGTAAAAGTATTCAGTCCCCTTTTTTCTGAGAGCAACCAGTTGCCTTCAGAAGTTGCCTGATGGTTGCTAATGACTACAGAGTCCACCTGTGTGTGTAATCTGATCTCAGTGCATATCCAGCTGCTCTGTGGCGCCTCAGAGGCTGGTTAAGAGAACACTGGGGAGCAGACAGCATCATGAAGTCCAAGGAGCACAGCAGACAGGTCGGGGATGAAGTTGTGGAGAAGTTTAAAGCAGGCTGAGGCTAGAAAAAGATTTCCCAAGCTTTGAACACCTCACGGAGCGCCGCTCAATCCATCATCAGGAAATGGAAAGAGTACGGCCCACCCGTAACCGTACCCAGACGAGGCCGCCCACCTCGACTTCCAGGCCCAACAAGGACAGCGCTGATCAGAGACGCAGCCAAGAGGCCCGTGGTGACTCTGGCCCAGACGCAGAGATCCACAGCTCAGGTGGGGGAACCTGTCCACAGCACAGCTATCAGTCGTGCTCTGCACAGATGTGCTCTTTATGGAAGAGTGGCAAGAAGAAAGCCACTGTTAAAAGAAAACCATCAGAAGTCCCGTTTGCAGTTTGCCAGAAGCCGTGTTGGGGACGCAGCAAACACGTGGAAGAAGCCGCTTTGGTCAGACGAGAGCAAAATGGAACTTTTTGGCCAGAATGCAAAGCGCTGTGTGTGGCGGAGCACTAACACTGCACATCACTCTGAACACACCATCCCTACTGGTGGTGGCAGCATCATGCTCTGGGGGCAGGGACAGGGAAGATGGATGGAGCCAAATCCAGGGCAATCTGGGAAGAAAACCTGCTGGAGTCTGCAGAAGCCTTGAGACTGGGGCGGAGCTTCACCTTCCAGCAGGACGACCGCCCTAAACATACAGCCAGGGCTGCAGTGGAACGGTTTAAAACAGCACATAGTCATGTGTTAGAATGGCCCAGTCAAAGTCCAGACCTAAACCCAGTGGAGAATCTGTGGCGAGATCTGAAAACTGCTGTTCACAAACGCTCTCCATCTAATCTGACTGAGCTTGAGCTGTTTTGCAAAGAAGAAGGAGGCAGAAATTCCAGACACTAGACGTGCAAAGCTGCTGGAGACGGACCCTGAAAGACTGGCAGCTGGAACTGCAGCAGAAAGTATTCACTCAGGGGGGCTGAACACTTTTGCACACCACATCTTTCAGTTTTTGATTTGTAAAAACGTTTTGAATCATGTAGAATTTTGTTTCTACTTCACCATTATATCCCACTTTGTGTTGGACTTTCACATAAAATTCCATTAAAATATATTTATGTTTGTGGTTTTAATGTGACAAAATATAGAAAAGTTCAAGGGGTAGGAATAGTTTTACAAGCCACTGTATTTCAAAATTATATACAGTATAACAATACAGTATACAACAATACATAAATATTGAAGATCTAAGCATATGAAAATAGCAGTTACTCTGGTCTCTTTGTTCACTTTCTGATCCAATACACAAGCAACTTTATTTAAAGTGAAAGTTCATGCACTCTGCTGATATGCCTCTGCAGGTTCCTTGCGAATAGGAGATGAAGACATCATTCACACTGTCATTGATTTCCTGTCATACCTCAAACTTAAAGGTATGCTTGATTTATGTTTAGAGAACCTCTGAAACGCTGTAATAACGCTGTCGTATTTTTGTGCATCTGCCTTTTATTTCAGTGGCGTAGGAATTGAAAATAACACACTAGCATTGGCTTACTACAGATTTCATACAGTAGCATCCACAATCTGATCAGTAGGTAAGTTAGGTTGCTGTAGACTTCTTTGATATGTTGAAAAATCCTTACTCGACGGCTCTCACATGCCATGTATACTGCAGACGTGAGCGATTGGTACAGAATCTATGACTCAAACATAGCAACACAGATCCAACAACAACTAGAATTAATCTCACCCTGTGCTATGGAGTAGTTTCGCTCACCACAGCATATAAGATTCTTGAAACAGAAAGTGAAACTGATGGCATAAACGCTTCCGTAAAAATTAGGTTAACAGTCAGAGCTTGGAAGTAAATTCAAATTCAGGAGCAGCATCTTATTTAAGTGAGAAAAATTTCTCATTTAAACAAGATGCAAAACTTGTTAAAATGATAAACTTTCTCGTTGTTACAAGACATAAAACTCATCTCATTTAAACAAGAAATTTTCTCATCCAAATGAGAAACTTTGTTGTTATAATGAGAAATAAAACTCATCTCATTATAGTGGGAAACTTTGTCTTTTAACTACTTTTGCATCTCATTATGAGAAAGTTATCTTGTTTTACCGTCAAACTTTCTCATTTAAACAAGGAACTTTCTCATTACAAGGAGATACTGCTCCTGAATTTATTTTCAAGCTCTGGTTATTAAATGCTTTTGTATTTATCTAAATAACTCAAACAAATAATTATCTGACCACTTGGGGGCACTCATTCAGCATTGAAATTTTGTTGCAACATACCAATATATTAAATCTTCAATATTCAATAGAGATGGGTTTGTATTGTTATTTACCTCATCCAGCAGAACACTGTGAATTCCACAACCTTGATCCCAATCAACATGTACTAATCGGATCGGGAGCGTATCAACGTCCATTTTGCAGTATTCTAACATACATGGCACACAGGGGACTTTGACAGCAGCTTTACAATCAAAATGTTCCACTAGAGATTAAATAATGAAATATGAAAGGTCTTAGGAAGTAAAGAAGGTTTTTCTGAATGGCTCTGATGTTTGTATTGTGTCTGTGCTTACAGAGATGGGGGCTTTGGACAGCCTGCCATCTCCTGTCTCATCAGATGAACTGGCCAATCCCTAGCACTTCTCCTCCACCTGTGTCCTCCAACAATGTGTCAGATGTATGGCCTTCCAGGGCTCTAAATGTCCAATTACCTTAACTCGATGGGCAAACGTATATTCTCCAACTATGAATCTTGGCTTTTTCTGTTCCTGTGTAAATAAATCTTTTATCTACTGAAGGTCTTTCAGTGTTTGTTGGCTGTAGATGGGTGCAAATATTAAACATTGTTATATCTACTTACCATTCAGTCACAGGACTGCAAGAATACAGTGAAATAAGCAAATATGACTTATTTGCATGACAACAGAGTTATTAATCTAGCGTATAACCAGACTGTTTTAATATATCAACATTAGCAACTACAGCAGCAACATTTAAAACGTCTTTAACAGTGAAGAACAACTTTGATGACAATAAAATGCAGGACATAAAATGCTGCTATTAAGCAGAAAAAGACAACATCAAGTGTTTAATGAAAGGGAAATAATTATTCTCTTGCTCTATGCAAGACTTGGTTAATAGTAGTAGTATTCTAATAGTAGGAAGCTCAACAATTAAATATACCGGCAAAAAGACTGCATCATCTTGTTTCCATTAGTGGGAAACAAAACAGAAATTAGACCTGTTCTCCTTATTTTTACCTTTAAAAAACAGTTCATTCTAAAAATGATGCATCTCTGATTTTAAAAAGCAAAAAGTAGTGAGTGGGTCGGTGTTAGCCTTCCCTGCCCCCTGCTAAGACAGCGTATCATTGGTGAACAGTGTTAACAAAGGAACACAACCACCAAATGATACATACTGGAACTTTATGTGATGGAAACGAAATAATTTAATACAGAATGAAAAGAAGCAGTTTAATATTTTAATCTGTTAACATTTATTAGGCCACACAGATGTCTGTACTCAAGTTTTTCATTATTCATGAATCGAGAAAAGGATTACAAAATAGAAGAAAACTGAAAGTAGTAATACATTTTGTGATAGTGTGTGTGCCAGTGGCAGTTTGGCATGTTCATGGTGCTTTATGTTTAGGCCTCAGCTTCACTACTCTGGATATTCTTTTGAACAATTTTTTATTCCTCTGGGAAATAGATCTGCATCATGTCTCTGGAAAGCATTCAAAAATTGTAACACCAATATTTCACCACGAGATGTCAAGAATGTTAAGATTAAAAACATCCGAATTTAAAGAAGCAACAAACTGAGTGTGTAATAGCAGTGCGAGGCAAAAATATTCTTCCAAAACAGTTGTAATTTCAGTTCTTTTTGAGACATTTACCTTTCAGTCCCAGTCATCACCTTTGTGTTGTTGTGACTGTGCACAAATTTGGCCTTCGCATCATTTTAAATAGAGCTTCACACTATATTAGATCTCAGTCGTCATTACAATATAAATATGTTCAATATTATAATACCATAAAGGACTATTTAAATGCAGTATTGGGTTGGATACTATATTTCATGTGTCAAGCATTCACCCTTTAGATACTGATAATGTATTTAGGCAGTTTGATGAACTAACTGCTCTCAGTGTCCACACAGGATCTATGTCCTTAGAGACTGATGTGCTAAAGACCACAAAAAGTGATAGGTACATCATTTAATGGTAAAGAAAGAAAAGGGGCAATAAATGTGGGTTAATCATAATCATTGATTTTCAGTAACAGTATCACAATTAAATATTTTACTGATGATATGCAGCCTTGATACTGAATAATCTCAAGTTACCCATTCTACAAAGATACACCACAAAGTGAGTTTTGAAAATCTCCACTTCAGTAAGAGCTTCTAAGGGCATTTTCCTATTAGGATAGTCCAGAGGTCTCAGACTGACTGGATAGGGATTGTGGAAAAAGTTCACAACCAGTTTTGGTTTGCTTCCTTTCCCAATTTTTGGAAGTGGACAAAATGCCTTAACAACATCATACAGTTACAACTTGCAACTGCTGCTTGTTAGGAATCCTATTTTAAAAACTGACAAAGAGAGCAGCAAGTGTGTATGGCAAGCTATATTACCATTTCATTAACCTTGGCGTTTCCTTCCTACGTAATTGTGCTCGATTCTCATCTCCCTTCAGTGCTCCGTCTGCGATTTCTACCATTAAGCTCAATTTCTGAGGATGAATTTCATCCTGGCCAATCAGCGAACAGAAGGAGGAGTTGTGAACAATGATGTCGATTTTCTGCACTGTATTCTGTAGTCTGCTTACATAGGTTGTAGTTTGGCAATGGCAGTGGGGGAAGTGAACGAAACCATTCAGTCCGTGTTAGCCACGCTTCCAAATGGTGAAAAAACAACTTACCATTCTAGGAAAACCATTTATCTGCTGTCATCAGTGGCCATGCTAACTAGCCTTAGCATTAGTGGCAGGCTGTGTTGTGGTGAACCAGCTGTAACTTAGCAGAGAGCAAGGGGTGTGTGTGAGCTGGCGGGTACACAAGAGTGATTGACAGCGCTAAGCCCCTCCTCCTGGCTCTGATTGGCTATTTCAGACTGAGTGGTGTATTTCTGCAGTTAGTACTGGGAGTACAGGGAGCACTGGAAGAAGGCAGAGGAGCTTGATTTTTCCACAGATTATTTGTCTTATATTACACTATCACAACATAATGATAATTTTAACAAATTTTTAAAAAACATATTTCTCATAAAAGTTACATACTGCAGCTTTAACCCTGCAGCTCTCATTAACAGCCATCTCGTCTGGCTTGGTACTTCTTTCTTCGCAGTGGGTGAGGGTGGTTTACAGCACACGCAATTTCCGGTCAGCTTCATAGCGTAGCCTCCTTCATGGCCGAGCTGGCGTGTTACATACATCACGGCCAAATGTTAGCGATTGGGTGAAATCAGATCCAATTGTTTCAAACATCAACAGAATCCACACCTCAAGGAAGCAATTGTTTCTCAATAGCCGAGGGTCTAGACCCTCTGTACGAAGCAAAGCGTAGAACAAGGGGCTAGTTTTTACCAGACTACCATTTAATCAAAATAAACATCTGCTTCTAATTTCCATTTCAATTATAGATATTTAAAATGACAGTTTTGTCTTGTAAAAATTTAATTTCAGCAAACCATTATGTTCATTCAAAAAACTGAACTTGTCACCACCAAAAACTCTGCTGACAGGATCAAGTCAAGTCTCTGCATTTTAAAAGTTTTTGTTAATGTAGAGAGAGCTTTATCTGACACAATCCTTTATCTAAATGGAAACTATTTCTACAATATTTCAGAGGTTTTTGTTTATAAATCATGCTTGAAACAGTGTGTAACTTCCCTTTTCAGCTCTGTGTATAGATACTCTGTAAGGGACATTAACCACCACCAACTGATGTTTAAAGCTGTACTTAGAAATGGGACTGGTGATTTAAAGCATCTAGCTGATTCTCAATTTTTTGAAGCTAAGCTCCATTTGTAAGTCAATCAGAATGACTTAAAAACTTTTCGTTTTAAAAAATAGAGGTCAGGGTTTATAAAATTCTTTAAAGATGTTCTCTTTCTTTAAATAAAACAAAACGTTAAAGCATTTTCCTCAAACCGTGACAATAGACGTGTGTAACATGAGTGTAACATGTCCTTGGATCCAAAACCTTTCTGTTTTTCAGGTACTTTTGGTTTGACAGCAAATTAGCTTGAATAAAAATTTGTTTCAGTTCATAGTGTACATGTGATATTATGTCCTATATGCATTTGTATTTTATGTAATTGTCAAAGATCAACACCAATGAAGCTTTTAGAAGCACATTTTACTCACATTTTTACCAGTTTAAAAATCTTTTCCAAAGTTTTTTTTACTCATAGATGTTAAGACACTGAGACTGGATTGTATCCCCCAGTTATTTAGACACATACATCGCATACTGTGTTGCAGCTTAAAAATACAAACGCTGGTATTTTTTTCACCACTGTAGGTTCTGTCCACGGTAGTCAAGGAATCCTCCGTGGTCCCGCTCGTTAAGGCTGAAGAGGACATTTAGGATTCCAGAAACACTCTGCTCTACAGTTAAGTCAGCCTGAAAGACAGAAGTAGGTTCTCAGTGCAGGAGTTCCTCTGATATACACAGCCATAAGATGAATGATCTTTGTGTAACAGACAGAAGCACCACTGATATAGGATGTAGCTGTGAACCTTTTTTAAGTCTTCTAAAAGGAAGCTCACTGAGATTGATTGCTCCAACACATTTTAATATATGGAGTGAATAAGTACTTACATGAGGTCCTCCCATATCAGTCTTCACCCAACCAGGGTGCAGAGACATACAGAGAATTCCACTGGACTCCAAATCAGCAGCTAGACACCTCGTCACCATGTTTAGTGCTGCCTATGGAAAATACCCAACAGAAAATGCTCTTTTTCTGTTGCTTTGACTCGCATAAAATACATACCAGTCTTATTGCATCATTTCACAATGGTCATTAAGTACTTATTTGCTGTGCATGTTTCAACCTTGGAGGTACGATAGGCATAGCTCCTGAAGTTGGCGCCATCACCACAGTTCAGTGTAATGGAACCAAGGACAGAGGACATGTTGATGACAGCTGCTTTATGGATCCCCATCCCACATGAGCTGGCTGCAGCAATCTGCAGCAGAGGCATGAAGGCCTGAGCAAGACAACAGGAACAGGTTACAAAAAATAATCAGATTACCAGAGCACAACCACTCTCTGGCCACTTTATAGGTTGACTTTGCTAGTACTACGTTAGACCTTTTGCCTTCAATGCTGTCTCAATACATTGTGGCAAAGATTCAACATAGTGTGGAAAACATTCCTCAGAGATTTTGCTCCATATTAACATAAGTAATGAATGTTTAACTGAACTACTGTTTTCTTTCTACCTTCTCAAACCAGTTTGCCCATTTTCCACTGACCTATGAGACCAACACAGCTTCTTAATCCACATAACTGGCACCAACAACCATGCCATGTTCAAAGTCACTTGTCCACTCTCTTGAACTTCAGTAGATTGCCTGCACCACATCTGATGCCTTAATGGATCGTGTTGCTCCTTTGGCTCCTATGTCATTAACTGATTAATTATTTGCTATTAAGCAGTTGAACAGGAGTACTGCAAAAAGTGGCCAATGATAAAGGGAAGGTACAACTGGTGCACATATATTCCATAAAAATCAATCTTTCATTTTATTTCAAAGATTTTTTAGGCTCTACTGGCCTTTATTGTACAATAAATAGACAGGAAATGGGGAGGAAGGGAAGACATGCGGCACATGGCCCGAGGCCGGGAGCTGAACCCAGGACTACTGTGTCGAGGACTACAGCCTCTGTACATGCTGTGCACAAACTCTACCAACTGAGCCACCCAGTGCCCAAATTCTACCTATATTTAACAGACGTGCAATAATGGCAATAACTGACAGAAATTAAAATTGCAAGCACATCCAAAATATTAGCTACCAACATTCTCCAACATCAGAAGTGAAGGAGCTGGGTAGTAAAAGAGCCTCCATTAAAGGCGTCATCTTTCCAGGCAAAATTCAGTCCAGTATCACTTTATCACTCTAGGAAATATTACTTGGTGTTAAATAATGAAACAGAAAAAAAAAAAATCCTCTTTTCTCTAGTTTTTGTTAAATTAAAATTATTTTGCATAATATTTCATGCATTTTTATGCCTCCATCCTTCCATTGTTTTCAGCTTATCCAAAATGGGGTCACTGGGGTAACTAGTCCTGTCGGGAAATCCTGACATCCCTCTGCAGAACCCCACTCTACATGTTAATGTGGGGATCTAGAGGCATTTGAAGGCCAAGTTCAGCAAGTTCTGGGTTCTCCAAGGATTCTTCTCCCAGGGGATGTACTGGAAAACCTCCAAATTGGAAGGAGACATCCTAATCAGATGCCTGAACAATCTCAACTCACTCCTTTTGGAGAAACAATGGCTCTATTTTGAGCTCCCCTGGATTATGGAACTCCTGAATCTATCACTCCAGGATTTTGTCCTTTTGGTCACAATTCATATCTCATGACCTTAGGTAAGGGTCAGAACATTGTGACTTTTTGCACTACATGGCCTGGTCTAGGCTGGCCTGGCCCAGCCTGGGTTTAAACCCGGGTTTGGTGTCTTTGCTTTAGCCCTTGTGGTCCAGTTCCACCCCACTCTCTAGAACCCCGAGAGCTGTGGTTCCACTTGGGCTGGCCTGATTTAAAGTCAGCCATTGATTGGTTCGTTGGCCATGGGGGCGGGTACAGAGATGAGTCTCGTTCCAGCGACTGCTTATTCTCTCTGCTGTTCTGTTGCTGATTTTTGCTAAGAGAGCGCTTGTTTTTTTAATTCTTTGATGGATTCCACCAAAGCTGCCTCTGTTGCCTGGTCCCATGACGAGGTACATGTTTTCCTAAGCTTCCTTACTGAGCTTCCTTCACCACAACAGACTAGAGCAGAAATAGCATTACTGCAGACACTACCCCAATCCGTCTATTTGCTATCACTTGTCAATGAGATACCTAGATACATGAACTGTTCCACTTGAGGCAGAGACTGACTTTCAATATGGAGGGAGTAGTCCATCTATTTCTGGTTGAGAACCATGGCTTCAAACTTTTGAAGAACTGACTCTCAACCCAACCATTTTACTGTGAACTACTCCACTGCAAATGAAAGGTCATGGCCTAAAGATCCTAACAGAACCACATCACCTGCAAAAAAAAGAAAGATGTGTCCCTGAAGTGCCCAGACCAAACACTTTCCACTCCACGATTACACCTTGAGACACTGTCCGTGGGCATCACAAACAGGTTCAGTGGTAAAGACTACCCCTGGCAGAGTCCAACTTTTATTCGGAAGAAGCTTGACTTCAAGAGCAGAATGCGAACACAGCTCTTTATTTAGGCGAACTTAAAAGCCACCGATGCACCCCATACAAGAAAGTCTAAAAAAAAAAAATCATTTTTTTCTTTTAAAACACACTGATGTGGTGGGTAATAAGACTGAGTCACTGACCAAAACAAATCTGCTGCATTACAGGGACAATTTTATTCCACCATTTTGGATTTTTAAAACACTTTTTACTTTGTGAAAATGGGGGATAACAGTGGATAACAGGTCAGAATAAGGAGAGCCAGATTGATTTTAAGCCGTGCATGATCATTATGGTCTGGCAGAAGAGTAAATCAGGTTTTAGATTTCTTAGCCTGTTTCTCACACAGTGCTTTTATCATGTCACTGTGACTTTTTTCTGCCACTTTTCTCTGACTGCCAGTATAGTCTTGTTAAGTTTATGCTATAATGTTAAGCTGACCCACATAATTCTCCAGTTCTCCTTATAAAACAAATTGTATGTCAGTGGGCAAGATATAATGTAGGTGTATGTTTTTGTTGGTTTCTTACGTAGTGAAATATCTTTACCTTTATTATTATTATTATTATTATTATTATTATTGTTGTTGATCAACTTTAGGCCAGAAGGTTTTTACAGAATGTAAAAATGGATATCACAATCCAAATTTATACGACAAACTGTAGAGGTATGAAAAATTTCTTTAAAAATCAAACATGATTTAAAAAGGACTGCATAATAAAAATGATTTTATGAAATCCAATTCATGCATTTTATTGCACACAAATACATAACATACATATCACCAATCCCATGTTGGTATGAAAACCATAAAATTTGGACCTTCCATACCTTGGTTACAAAGAGTGGTGCAATAGTGTTGACCTGCAACATCGTCATCATGGCCTCTGGGGTTACAGAGCTGATATTAGTGGAGAACCCAATAGCAGCATTATTAATCAAGCAGTTGAGTCCTGAATTTCCCACAATAGACTGGACCTCTTCAGAGGCTGAACTTATGCTCTGCTCACTGCTCACATCTGGAATGAAAGGAAATACCAATGTACAATTTACAGTCTTTACTGTTTTTTGATATACTTTTACATACTATACATCCATGACGAGCTGTTTGGTTTAACACTAAGAAAGAATCAGTTCTACCGAAAATGAACACAAAAACTGATGAAGAATAAATTGGATTCAAAATAAGCAATTTAATTATTTAAACTCACCCTTCACTAGATAGGGTTTAGACAGTGTTTTCATTATGTGTCCATTATACATGCCAGTCAGCCTCAGTACTCGAACTATTCCCTTCACACTGTTTAACACCATTCAAGGAACCCATTATCATAGATATAATGTGGGTTCCCGTGGTGTCTGGCACTGGGATTATCCCATATTAGGCCTCTAGTGATTTGCTTTGTTGTAGGGAATTATCTTGGCGCACGTGCTCCCACACTAAACTCTGAATGTTGTCCACATTCACATAAGCACTACACACAGGACTTCATTAGGGAAATAACATTAAGCCATCTCTAATTAAAAAAAATATCAACAGTTATTCTCTCTACCTGGCAGGGATTTTAATGTTGATGAAATATACAATATAATGGATGGAAAAAGTACAGACTTACTTAGTGTAACAATGTGAAGACCTGGGTATGTTTTTGACAGCTCCTGTAAAGCCTACAACAAAAAGAAACTTTAGCATTTATTATGTACTGTGTATAATAGTACATTAGTAGTATATTGCTGTTGCTGAGCTAGAGAGCACCTTCAGTGACAGACTGCTGCATCCTAGGTGGACTAAGGAGCGTTATAGGAGATCCTTCCTCCCAGCAGCTGTTAGACTATATAACCATCATTGCTCCCAACAAAATCAACGTGTTTATATCCATGCTAGTTTCTGTACAACTCTACCATTTTTCTATTGTCACTAACTGTAAATAGTTTGTATTTTTAATGTGCAGAGACATGCACATCTTGTACATTTTAATTAACCAACTCAGTTGCACATTCCTCTGGACTGGAGTAATTTTATAACTACACAGTATTTATATTGAATTTTTTGCCTGACTGTATAGCATTTTTTTTATTCTTTATTCTGTTTTTATATATATTTTATATTCTTTGTGTGAGTCTGTTTTCTATTACTGCCTGTTACTGTCACTTTGCTGCTGTTGCACAGAAATTTCCCCATTGTGGGATAATAAAGGATATTTCTATTCTATTCTTCTATGTACTGCAGATGAAATAAATGATTTTATACATTGTGAACAAGACTTGTTTATTGCTACATTCTGAATCCAGAATAGCCCAACACAAGAGTCCATAAACAGTCACAATCTGAATTTTCATTAATGACAAATGTAGTTTTGATGGACTGTCAACGTGTGGCTCTGAAGAAAAAAAAAAGAAAGAAAAAGTTCTTTCTCTTTATAATAATAGCTGAATATACTTATGTGTTTCATTTGTGTTCAGATGCATTTTCATGTGTTGTATTAACTCAATAATTTATTTGAATTTGATTAATTCTAGAGTGGCCCATAAATATGGACAACTTTAACCATGCATGAATAAGAAAAAGTCCACAATGAATTCAAATTGGTTTTGTTCTTGTTCAAACTCTTATTTTGTATGTCTTATTTATTTCACCCCTGGACAAAACAAATGATTATAAAACACTAGCAATGAAAATCACATCCATGCCCATGACCTGAATGTTCTAGATTTCCCCCTTATGTGTTTATAACAGACAGGTATCCACGATGCAATCTGCAGAAAATGTGTGTCTGGGACATTCGCTATATGTGCCTGAACCCTATGCTGACCAACTGACAGGCTGTCCGGATGCACTCAGTGCTGTAAGTACAAGTAAAGTTGTGCTGTGCTGTCCTGACCTGCAGCAGGTTCTGCTCATCAGCGTATATATCAGATCAGAGGCTCTGCTCTGCACCACTGGGTCTGTTCTGCTGCTGCTTTGTATTGTATGACAACTGACATGAAGCCTCGGAATAATTAGAGTATGTCTTTTATATCACTTTGGATCATTGTCCTGCTGCAGAACCCAAATGAGCTTGAGTGGAAGGGCATTAACTGACTGCCGGACATCCTCCTTCATGATTTTCAGCTGCAGAGCAGAACTCATGGGTCTATCAAATAAAGCACATTCCCCCAGGATCTGAAAAAGCAAAGCAGTTGCAGACCATTATACTACCATCATCATGTTTGACTGTTTTTTTAAATGCTGTGTTTGCACCAGATATCACACGATCCACACCTTGCAACTTTGCAAAAGTTCAGTTTTGTCTCATCAGCACAAAGAATATTTCCCAAAAGTCTTTGGGATCTTTCAGACATGTTTTTGTAAAAATGGGACAAATCCTTGTGTTCTCTTTGGTCAGGAGTGGTTTTGGCCATGGAACTCTCTCATGATGCTAGTTTAGTCACTTTCTTACTGTTGAATAATGAACATCACTCACTAGCCTCCTAACTGAGGCAAGTGAGGCCTGCCATGCTTAACATTTCTTTTTTGTGGCCTCCTTGATGAGTAATTGATGTACTGTTGAAGTAGGGGTGAGCATTTATTGTATCATTTATCATGATACATTTCTTATCACAATAAGAATTTTGATTCGGAGTTGTCAGAATTATTTTCATTGTTTTCTCATCTGTTTTTTCCAAGAGAGCATCAACAAATATCAGTAATATGATTAAATGCAAATACTGTGTACAGTTTAGTGATACTAATCACGCTTCATGTGACTGGTGACCTGAAAAGCCTATTTCAAATGGGTATTATTTTCAAGAGCAGTATTTCTGTTTTTGAAGACCCAGAGCCTTAGAAATTATAACCTTTTCCAGACTGATAGATTTCACTGACTTTGCTTCTTATCTGTTCTTAAATTTTTCCCGATCAGGGTTTAATGTGTTGCTTTTTGAAATCTTTAAGCCTACTTCATATTGCTATGCAGGTTCTAATGACTTTCCTGGTGTATTCACACCAGGAAAGTCATTAGGTCTGCTTGTTTGGACTTTATCTTTTGTTTGGTGCAGTTTGCTTTCACATTGCGCTGTTTTGGAAGCAGACAATAATTTGTAAACAAAGCTATACGAGTGACGATCATTGCTCCCATTGGACAGAAATGATGGGGATGTGGGGGGGCAGATCACAGACACGGAAAGTAAACAAACATGGCAGTCCTGCCTGCTGCATTTGTGTTGTGCACATTTGGACTGTTATTACAACTGCAAAACCATTTTGAATGTCAAGGGCAGCCCATTCAGTGCAGCTTTCGTTAAATGATTGTTAAAGGGACTGAATGGAAAAGTTCGTCCATTAACATTCACAAACACATTCATACACTAATGAACAGATCAGTAGGCAAACTGGGGTTAAGTACTTTGCCAAGGGGCGCATTGACATGAGGCAGGAAGATGCTGGAATCAAACGTAAAACTTTCAGATGGCAAAACAACTGATTTTCACAATAAATGACAACCAGGTAAGTCACTATTTAACAAGGGGGTGCAAATTTTTTTCACATACAGTCAGGTTGGTTTGGATTGCGTTTCTCTTTTAATAACTAAAAATCATCACTTTACAATTTATTGTTCTGTATTTACTCTAGTCATTTTTGTCTGTCATTAAATTTTATGATCAACATTTAGGCCTGAGAAGAAAAAAACATTTTCACATTACTGAATATATGATATATAGAAATCTGTGATCAATGCAAGCATAAAGTCTGCTTTTTTCTGAATAAAAGAATCTCTCCATGCCTGCTTTGCGTTTGCAGCATCTGCTGGCAACAAGGCTGGCTGCACTACATAGCAACCCTCCTTGTTGCTACACAGTGCAATTAAACCCTTGTGAGTAAGAAGCCAGTACAAGCCCTTCAACACAACACATAATCAACAAGCTTTAATAGAGAAGTTTGGACAGAAATGATCAAAGTGATATGGCACTAAACGCTGTGTTCAATATCCTGCACTCAAATCTCAACATATCCCCACCTGAGCAAATGTTCAACAAAACTGTGTGGAAAATTAAGGTAAACAAAACCTATTTCTAACAGAGTAATGGCTGGTATTTTAACAAGCTGAAGCAGCCCTAAGGGTAACTAATCTTGTGTCAGATGACTGGGACTGGAGTGACAAGGAGCCAACGGTTACTTCCATAGCACAGCCCACAGTGAGTCACAGTTAAACTACAGAAAAATAAGTGTCACCATAACCATGTTAACAACCGGCTATTTTCACATAGATAGACATAGTCATGATAAAAAGGAAGTTCACTCTATTTCAATTCTGGGTTTAGTGTTTCAGGACGTAAGATAAATAAGCTGGTCTTCACCAAATTCTAATCCTATATATACTTAACACCAAGAGTACACAAACTATGTACCAGTTTTTATCGGTTGCTAAGCAGAGATTAAAAACTGCCATTATTTATTTCTATTTTCATTTTTACTTTACTGAAAAAGGACCTTTGAGATCCTTAAAATCTAATCAGTCAAAGCGACAGCATCTTGATGAGAGACGAAGATAAGGTGAAGACAAAGTTCACAGTTGACTTGTTTCTTCAGTTTTTCACCATGACGCTTTAGAAGTGTTTGTGCTAATAACTATAATAATCAAAATTACCTGAAACAAATGTTTGAAATATCACTGTGTCACGTGACTCTACATAGTATGGGTGAAACGTCTATCCAAGGGGCTGGTGCTTATCTCCAGTGGTCATTCAATGACAGGCGGGGTACACCCTGGACAGGAGGTCAGTACATCTATGTTACATAGAGACACACAGCACAAACAACAATACACACACACATGGTCATACCTAAGGGTAATTAGGGACCAGTTAGCTGAAATGTCATGTTTTTGACAGTGGGAGGAATCTGGAGTATCCAGAGAGAACTCCGGGATGTACATGGAGAATATGCAAACTCAATGCAAAAGACCCCAGGCCGGGATTCAAACCCAGGACTTCTTGCTACCAGGCAACAGTGCAATCAACTTTGCCACCATGCTGTTGGTAGTGCTGCTGGGTTCATCTTTTTCAGTTGAGTTGAATGTGTTAACAACATTCAGCACAGTTTGGTGTAAAGAGCTAATTTGCACAAACACATAGTTTCTGAAGTAACAAGATAGATTCAATGTGATGTCACTTCCTTCTCCCACAATGGTCTAAGCCCCCTATTGTTTGAAACACTATGGTTAGAATGGCCGTCATTGCAATCTCTGCAGGGTTTGGTTAATAAAAGCTCACAATAAGCAAACATATGTGTTTTGGAAGTTTTAGGTTAGGATAGTTAGGCCAGACAAGACAAATAACTGTATGATATAGCTACTGGCCACTGAGTTTTTTTGTTAGTAAACATTGAGCCCAGTTCATAAATCACAACATATACATAAACTCTCTCCAAAAAGGGAAGAGAGGCAGAAAAATAAATAGCAGTAATTTTCTTTAGTAACTTGCACTGTGTTATAGGTCGTGTACCCATAAATGTACATTGTAATTTTAATAAATCAATGGATTTTTTTAATTTCAGCTTTATACAGATAAATCTCATTGAGACGTGAAGTCTCATTTTAAAGAGAGACCTGTTTTACATAAAGATACTATACATACATCGTCACAACATGTTTAAACATACTAATTTATTAAAATCCATTTAATCTGGACAAGATGGAACAAGATTGAAATAGAAGACACTACCAATAAAACATTAAGAGCAGGAATAGCCATCCAATGATGCTTTCTCCATTGACCTTAGGATATGTTTAAAACCCTTTAGTTCAATCAAACTCAACAGCCTCAGCTCCTGTTCTAATTTGTTCCAACGTTTGGGGGTGGGGGGGCCTTGTCTGAACTTTTCCTAAGTTCTGTGTGCACTTAAAGAAAAACTATAATTAATAATGTATTTATGAAGAAAATAAAATATTACTCATCTCTGCATGGTTTTGTCCTCTTGCTATGGTTGTTTACCTACTCCAGTGGAGGCAGACTGAAGTGACAGCGAAATATTTCCAATTATTTCAATGTTTTATTCAGTATAACATTGCCACTCAACAAACAGAAGCAACACTATTTTATTGTTCAACTTGTTTGTTATAAAATCCAAGCAATCAAAACACACAAACCCATTTACTTGCTTCTTTTATGCTTTTATTCCACCAAACAGTTGAACTGATTCCCATTAAAAGTGGAGTGGGCGTTGGACAGCTGGGGCAAAGTTCCCGGATGAGATCAAGCTCTCACGTTCCATCCGTCAGTTAGGGTACCATCATCAGTTGCCATGGTGACAACACGAAACAAGAAACCAACCAGCTATGTGACACTGAGAACTGCATTTTAGTCTCTTATCTTTCTCACATTGTGTTAAGCTTGGTTCAAGATATAAAAAAGAAAAAGGGTAAGTACGACTTTATGAGCCACAGCTTGTTACCTTTGTGTACAGGACTGATGGGAAACAACCGGACTTTACGCCTTACGGAAACTATTTGAGCCGTTGGGTTCAGACAATGTATTCATTCAGTTATTAGTGACAACAAGAAAGAAAGTGGAACTAAATGAGCAGCTGCAGTAGTTACCGTGGAAGCAGCAGGGTTGCGGGCTGTCGCTATGATGGTGGCGGGCCTGTTGTTGCTGTTAGCCAGCGCTTTAACCAGCTGCAGCCCTATCCCTCTGCTGGAACCGGTTATCAACACGGACTTCCACAGACTCGGACTCATGTTTACTCCTCTGCCCCTGACACGGCTTCCGTAACAGTGGCCCATTTCTTCCTCTTTGTCCGGATTTTGGAACTCTACGTGCATTACTGCCACCACCTGGAGAGAGGTAGCAGCTGTGGAAAAGAACCGCGTCTGGAGCAGGATCGGTCTTTGATAACTGGTTTTACGATGCGTTCACTGCACTCGAAAAAGCACGGTTTATAACAGACTGTCTTATAAAATTTGGAGACTCTAGAATTTCAGTTACACTTAATAAAACATTTGTAAAAGTATTTTAAAAGAAATCTCTATGTTGTTTATTAGAAATGTAGGACAGTCAGTGCTCCACACATTGTATCATCAGTAACACACATCCATCTCTATCATATCACCAAAGGTTATCAGGATTGAAGGAATAAGGGTTTTTATATCATTACAGAGAACTTATTAAAGTGACCTGATACAAATTGTACATTTAATAAATGCTAAAAAATTATTCTTCTGATTTCATGAGTCTTTGATTGAAACAGGTCTCCGTGTGGGCATGATGAACAAGCCGAATACTGGACAGTGCACACAGGTCTATACTGAAGATGATAAGGCTCCTCCTAAAAATCCCTGCTCTGAGAAAGAGACTGTCCATGAAACGTGTGCAGTGATTCCTGTTGGAACAGGACCCTGGGGTGATACCAGTTTATCATGGATCATTCCCCATACTTATCAGCAAATCATCTCACCAGAGATCCTGGACCCATTCAGCGTTAGGTACGGTGACACATTGTATGTCTTACGTTTTTCTAAAATGATTTTGCTGTACTGACTATTGCCCAGCAGTTTGGTTGAGTGCAACTGGAGATATGTTAAACTAATTACAATGTCTACAAAACAGAGTTGTGGACACAATGCTGAAGTGTGAATATAGAACTAATTCCATCTCAATGCACAATAAGCTGAACTGGATACTGGTCAAAGACAGATTGTTATACTCAATGACGATTGTTATTAGAAACATATCCACCTTAAAATCACACTTTATTTTATTTAAAAACCTCTCCTTCAGTGTAGAGAATCATAAATATATCTATCTATCTGTATATATATATATATATATATATATATATATATATATATATATATATATATATATATATATATATATATATATATATATATATATATATATATATACACACACGAGTATGTGTATTTATATATATGTGGGTGTGTATGCATATATGCATACATGTTTGTGTATATGTATGACACATGTTTAATTTTACAGCATGTAATTGTAATAGGTTGTGTTGAGGAAATGTGTAAATATCTTTCTGGTTTTGTTTTGCTCAAGGTAAATTTTTTCTTTTTTTTTCCTTTAATATAAATATTATTCTGTTGGACCCCAGTAAGAATAGCTGTAGTTCTACTGGAGCTAATGGGGATCTTAATAAACAAAGAAATAAGAAATAAATAAATAAACTGTTGTACCAATACAGTGAATCTCAAAAATGTTCACACTCTTGTCTTTTGTACTATTTTTTTTTTACACAGTATTACGCTGTAAACAAATCAGCACACTGTTAAGATCATTTCAAAGCTTTTTCCACCTTCAAGGTGATATACAGTGGGTAAAATAAGAATTGAACAAATATTTCTAATGGGGCCACTGACATACAGTTTACACCAGATGTTGGCAACAACACAAGTCATACACACACACACAAGTAAAAAGCAAATTAGTCCACAAATGAGGGTTACGGGTTTTAGAGCCATAATGGTCAGGGTCAGTGGCGGTTCTTGATTAGGGCGATATTGCTCTCCGCCCAGGGCACCATAGCCTTAGGGGCAGAGCAACCATCAAGGAAAAAATGGCTTTCTATTGCTCATTTGCAAGTCCAGACAATGGGAACACAGTGAAATGTGGTGGTGGGAGAATCATGCTGTAAGGTTGTTTTGGGTTTGTTTTTTTTGTTTTTTTGATGAACTTGGGGTTTTTCAAGGTAGATGACCTAGTGAATACTTTCAAATCAGTTTTGACATAAAACTTTCAGGCGTCTGTTAGAAAACTTTGCAATGAGTTATTCAGCACTTCAATGAGTATACATAAAAAAAATAAATAGACATTGCCTCATCAGAAGAAAATTAAAGTTTTGGAAAGACCCAGCTGCAACCAAATCTGGTTAGGTCACTTGGAGAGGGCATGAGACGATAAATGTGGCAGATTTGGAGAACTTCTGCAAGATTTATTGGGCAAATAGTAATTGAAATTTAATCAAAAGTTGCTTAACCAAGTATTAATGTAAGGGTGGGCACATTTTTTTCCCTACTGACCCTGACTATTTTTTTCCATTGACTGTGTGGGGTATACATGTAAACAACAAATGTCAGCAGAAAAAAAATTAATAAAATAAAATAAGAATAAAAAAAAATATAAAATCAAACCTTCATTTCAATTCAAAAAGAAGCAAGAAGTCAGTACTTATTAAATCCTAGTCCCATTTGACTGGTCTTATATATACATTATTCAATTCAGTTCAATTCAAAAATATATTTCCCAAAGGGAAATTAAATTTTGTTGTAACTCATAACATCCAGGTATCTTCAAAGAGTCGTTGCAGATGGTGATGCTGTGGGCAGGAAGGATCTCTGGCAGCAGTCAGATGAAATGAATATGAATAGGCCTCTGACTGAAGACTGTTGTCATGACATGCTTACAGCTCAATATCACAGGCAGCTGAGATGAGATTCCATAGTAATATGTTCTCAAAGACATCATCAGTTGTTGTCAAGCACTGCTAATCCATCTCATTTGCTTTTGCTGCTCCTCTTTAAATCTCTATCTGGCCGCGTGGTTGTAAAGCTTAAGGTTAGGGCAGAGAGACAGAGTCAGGGATATGATCAGTGGAAGAGATGGTTTGAACTTCCTCCTCTACAAAAAGAACAAATTAGAACCAATGTAACAGAGCTACTCCAACATGCTGCCATCATGAGCAGCACAATTCTAGAATCCAATTGCAATCTTATCTAAACCGTGCATTTCAGTCTAGAATATCCAAATACTAGATTTTGCCACATTAAAGATGATATTTTACTCTATGAGGACTTTGCTTTTTACCAGGGATGTGTTTGCTTTTGAGAGCCACTCTATAAGGATCTCTAAATATATTTCTAAACTTCCTGATTTTTTTTTAAATCTCAGATTTGAGTACCCGTATCAGCCCATGCCTTGTCAGCTGACCTACCAAGACTACCACATGGAAACCCAGCTGAGCCAGAGCCAACTCCCACCTGAGTATGTCTTCATTCACCCCTCACTATAGACAGGTTCTGCAAAGACATGCAGAATCCTACAACTGGCAGACTTGAGCTACAGTTTATTTTTAACATATGTTGTATTGCTTAAACATGGCTGTGGGGGTTGGAACAACATAAACTATTGTGACATTGAGCTCTGCAGCTTGAGTACACCATTGTTCAAAAGTCAGGTGGTGCTGTAGTTGAAATTTCATGGTGATTTAAGTTACTCTGATCTCCCCAGGCCTGGTCCTTCCTACAGCAACCACCTAGACCCAGCCTCCATCATTTGGTCCAATAAGGAACCAGTTTTCTCCAATGTAAGGGTTAGTTCAAACATTCAGATTCAAGTAACATTTTGATAGATTGAAACAATTTGTATACATCTGTGTTCATGTGTCCTCGTGTGTGAACTTTCGTTGTGTTCATTCAGGTGGATTTATACAGTCCTGTATCCATGGAAAATCTGCAGTTTCAGCAGCAACCTACTGAAGTTGCATCTCACATCACTCAGACTGTAAGTGCAGCTAAATTTATTTCCATTCTGTGGGTAAAAGCATATTTGGGAATGACAAATGATCTGAACTTATGTAGTGCTAATCTTGTTGTATTGACTATTCACAGGTATTTCTGTATGAGCTACATTCACCCATCCACAAACATATTCACACACCAATGTGCAGATCTGTAGAGTTCAGTGTTTAAGGCAGGAGTGTCAAACTCATTTTCTTTTTGCAACCAAACAAGATCATGAATGTCCTTAAAGTCCCGGTTGTGGCAGAATGTATTAATAAAACTTTCTATTAAACTGATAAAATATTATAGCTTTCTCTGAATTCAATGAGTACTTCTTAAAATTAAATAATGTTGAACATCCTTTCACACTATTGTAACTTGGCAGTATACAAGTCTTCATCAGCAACAAAAGATTTTCTGCTGGTATTCAGGAACCTACAAATCTCTGGTATTGGAGGACAGAAAGGAATGTTGTGTTTGCTACCAACTGAAAACTAATGAATGTTTTTAACCATCGTGTACATTTGAAAGACTGGATGCTATCTGACCATGTATTGTCTGAATGGGGAATTTTCCTTTACATTGTAATCTGACACAATGCAAGCAACTGTCCACTGTTGCTAAATGCTCATTCAGGAGGACTGAATGCAAGTCAATGGCTTGACGCAATCTACTAGGTTTGTAAAGTGCCTTGAGATGACATGTGTTGTGAATTGGCACAATATAAATAAACTGAACTGAATTAAATTAAATGGTGCCATGTTTGTGAGGATAAAGCATTTTTGGGTTGAGGAGTAGAATATATATCTGGGTTGTGGCCTTCTAAAACTTCCCATGTTCTCTCTTGCAGTGCCCAAGGCCGTATTCTGTTAATGACTCTTGTTTGGTTGCTAAAGCTTGACAAAAAAAGACATTTTGACTATTTTTTCATTAAAAAAACATGGGCCTCATTGGTGGGTGCTAAAACCATTCACAACTACAACACCTCAGAATCTCATTATGCTAGCCACCAGTGAAGTCGCACACTGCTGTGTGATGGCATCCCAGTCTTTAACCTGTATTTGTCTCAAGTCAGTCAATGCACTTGTGTTGGTCATCCTTTCATGAACAATATGCCCAACTGATCCCACAATCCTACAAGTGTTCAGTGGGGTTAAGATCAGGACTCCAGGCAATTCCATCCTCTCTACTCACACATTTTGGTGGTGTAGCCTCTGATAAACCCTGTCATCTTGGAGAATAGCATTTGTTCCCTAATGGGGGGAAACATAGGGTTGTCATTCAAAACATAATCTTATGTCTTCATTTTTCTGCAGTGAGGTTCCATCCAATCAGCCTGTGGGAATTGTAGCTTCAGTTTTCTGTTCCTAGATTTAAAAATCTCAGCAGATTAGTAGTTTCTGAATACTTAGACCAGTCCATCTGGCAACAACAACCAAACCACATTTGAACTCATCCTTTGTTCCTCATTTTGATGCTTACTTTGAAGTGCAGGTGTCATCTTCACCTCATCTAGACGGCTAAATGCATTAAGGTACTGCCATCTGATCAGCTGATTTGCCTTTTGTGTTAACATCAACTGAACAGGTGTACATAATAAAGTGGACAATGAGTGTATATATTTAATATGTAAAATGCTGCTTATTGTATTATTAGGGTTACAATGAAATGAGCAAAGTAAATAACTCACACAGGTACTGCTATAAAAGCAAAATATACAAGCATGGGTAGATGACCTTATTAAGATGTCAGTATAATAAGGTCCGTATCATAATGATAATATTGTTTACCTTTATCTGTGATTGAAAATAATAGATTATTAGATGACCTCTAAAATATTGGGAAATATTCCACCTTTCATGCATCCCACAGTAAGAAACATAAGGCAGTTATATGATATCCCACATTTTAGAGCCTGGAACCAGGATTAACTCACAGTGGTAGACTTTTACAGTTTGAAGTAATGAAGATCACCTCTTTTTAATTGTCAGGTGATGTATGATGTCGTTGGAGGTGGACAAGTATTGCTAGATAATCCCCATGAGGCAGGACCCACATATCTTTCTCTGGAATCTGCAGAAACACACCAACACAACAAAATGGCTCCAGGTAAAGGTTAGGATGAACGTTGTCAACAGAGATTTTAAAAATGGTTCAGGCTTCTTCCCAGAGCCTGTTATATAATACCAACAGTACAACAACCTTCAGACTTTATAACATGTTAGAATTGCATTATGGACTAACGCTGCCATATCGATCATGGTGTTGGTGGTGATGGTGGTAGGAGTTTGTCCCATAATCAGTGGGTTACTGGTTTGAGCCCCCGTTCTGTCTGGCTGGTTCTGTCATTAGATGAATGGCTGAATGTAGTGTGAAATGCTTTGGGGTCTTCTGGACTTGATAAAGTGCTTATACAATTACGTACCATTATGCATTTGAACATTATAAACTGCTTCTTTTATTTCTAGCAGTTGAGTTAGCTGTACTTAGTTTGTTTTTCTTCCCATACCTTCCCTTATGTTTCCTTTGTGATTTTAAAGTTTTTACTGCAAAACAAACAGGCTGGAACGATATATTCAAATAGTATTAATTATACAACCAATAAAGAATATATAGTTTATAATGTGAATCTCCATGATGTATTAGAGAGCAACCTAAAGAAAAAAAGAATCACATTAGTTTCAGTGTTAGTGCTGGATGGAAGCTCGTGAGGAAAGCTGCACCATAATAGTCAGAGTATCCTGGATGCGGTATAGGTCCTTCAGGCAGCTGAGTTTATCCAAGTAGATCAGAAATGAAGGAACCATGAGATTCTTACTCCACATTGTGAAGGTATGTTTGGACTGCAGGTTAGTATTGTTGTTTGGGTGTGGCAGCAGAAAAAAGGGGCCAGACTCCACAATCTTAAAGGTACATAAAATAAGATTTAGGCAGGTGCATCTAGGAGTATTAAAGGGTGATATTTAATCTCTTAAATTCTTAATTCAACTAAAAGTGTTAATTGAAAAAAAAGTTTTATGAATTTTGAAGTAAATATATAGTCTCATAACTCTTTTCCATGTTTTTATCAGTTGCCAGTGTGTTGGAGACTCCCAAACAGGTAAGAGAAGATTTCTACACTGCAGCTCCAACTGTGCCATTTTGACTGAACTGAATTGTAAATGGTAAGTTATGTATAATATCCATTTATTTGGTGATGTATTTATTCTCAGCATCCTGAACCCCATCAGACAGCTTGTTCTCTGTACGAATGTGGAGCTCAGACAACCAACAACCAGCCTCAGGCCTCTCTACAGAGGTAAGATATATGGATGTTAAAGATTTGTTAAATTAACAACAGCAACAACAACAACAATAATAATAATAGTCATACAATTTTTCTTTAAAGCTGCAGTATGTAACTTTGCACCGCTCTCAACCTAAAACAACCAAGTAGAACCAGGAGCAAGGTATTAGTGCTGTCAGTCACTTTTGGGTTCAGCAGCTAAATGTGCTAATGGTGAAAAAAGAACTTACCGTTCCAGGAAAACCGTTTATCTGCTGTCATCGGTAGCCATGCTAACTAGCATTAGCATTAGCAGCAGGCTATGTTGTGGTGAACCAGCTGTAGCGTAGCAGAGAGCAAGTGGGAGTGTGTGAGCCAACAGGTACATGAGGGTCACTGACAGCTCTAAGACCCTCTTCCTGGCTCTGATTGGCTGTTTCTGACTGAGTTGTGTAATTTTGCAGCTAGTACTGGGAGTATGGGAGCACTGGGAGAAGGCAGGGGAGCTTGATTTTTTTTCACAGACTATCTGTCTTATATTATGCTGTCACGACATAATGATAATTTTAACAAATATGTAAAAAACATTTTTCATAAAAGTTACATACTGCAGCTAACTTAACTATATATATCTCTCTCTATATATAATGCATCCTCCTTTAAGAGAATATATATGTTGTAGTTAATGCAATTCTAATCATCCTTTATGGTTTTCAAAAATTTGTGCTGTATGTTTAAATTCTGTCTCTTTGCTGCACAGAAAACCCAAGTTTAAGAAGATCCAGAAGAGCTTACTGTGTACATTTGTAAAAAAAAACAAAACAAACAAATATGGGTTAGAGAAAGCCATGTTTTTTTGTGTTTCAACAAAAATGCAACTCATAAAGTTTTCAGAAATATTTCCAGCCATAAAGACGGAAAATGAACTGAACTCATCACTCCTGTTAAGTGAAGGCTGTTTTAAAAATATATGCTGTTTCATACTATTATAACCAAAATGGACAAAAATCAT
Source organism: Anableps anableps (assembly GCA_014839685.1). Taxonomy (NCBI): domain Eukaryota; kingdom Metazoa; phylum Chordata; class Actinopteri; order Cyprinodontiformes; family Anablepidae; genus Anableps; species Anableps anableps. The sequence continues at coordinate 2,087,739 of CM026073.1, forward strand.
CAAAAATCATCATTTTCATTTTCCAGTTTCCAACTGGAAAATGAAAATCACTAAAAAGACTAATCACTTGTAATGTAACCGAGCTAGTGCAACAAGCTGCAAACATTAGAAATCCCAGGATTAACTATGATTAACCTATTAACATAACGAACCAAGGTGATTATTCTAGTCTTGCATACCCCTAACCCCTACATATGGTTAAATTCATGCTATTGTTTTACCATTTGTTTTCTGAGGAGGGTGACTGCACATCAAACACATCTTTACAGTATCAAGTTTTGGATGACACATTTAATCTACACACTTTCTGTGTAATGTGATGCATAACGTGTTTAGCATAATCCAATGCTATCCAAATGTTATTTTAGCGCCAGTTATATCTATTTTTGCCTTGAAAAGCCCAAACTAACTCTCCCTCTGTAAAACTTCTATCGTACCACTAACTCTTTATTAAGCATGAATAAATTTTAATTTTCATCAGAAGGTTGAGGATGGCCTGTATTTGCACTGAAGCTGATTTAAACCAAAGTTAAGTTGATTTTTACCCTTTACCCCTGTAGACGTGTTGGAGCTTTGTTGGAGTTGAGATCCAAGAAGCCCTGCCACTGTACCAGATCAAAGTGCCTCAAACTGTAAGTCAGCCATCTTTCCTTTAGCTTCACTTTTGTCTTGAGAACAGAATGTTGCAGTAGATAGCTGAGAGCTATTAGCTTTTACTTAATCATTTACACTCGCTCTAATGCTCTTTGTTTAAATTGAAAATATGTTGTTTTAGATGAATGGCTTAAAAGATTACTAAATCCATTAAAATGTTTATGTCAGGCTATCTCAGAAATTTACTTTAGTATTTTCTTTAAAGCCACACACACACAAACACACACATGCATGTATGTGTGGATGCGTGCACACACACACAGACACACACACACACACACACACACACACACACACACACAAACATATATAGACATATCTTTCTATTTTCACAAGGACTTTACATTGACTTCCATTTATTTTTCATTTATTGTTATAGCCTAACCCTACCCTTTCTCTAAACCTAACAATTGCCAGTACATCTGTAACACTAAAACTAACATAAACTCAATCCCCACCTTAGTCCTTAACCTAACCCCTAACCCCAAAACAGCGCTTCTTCTTATGGGGCCCAAACCCTGGGCCCCATAAAGAGCAGTCGGTCCTCAAAACATGGTATGTGTTAGAAAAATGGTCCTCACAATGCATTAAATACAAGGCCACACATATACAACAACATTATTTGGTGTGATTTATTTAGTGTTTTTGTCTCTTTAAGCTACTGTGAGTGTTTTGCCAATGGAGTGATGTGCAGCAACTGTGACTGCTCTAACTGCCACAACAATGAAGATCATCAACTGAAGCGTTGGGAAGCAATCAAGGTTTGACAATCTAAGTCCTCTGGTTCATAAATTTATTTATAAAACTAGAGTAATTAGAGTATGCTACATCAGTGGTGTCAAAATATTTAAACACCCATGTGCAAACTGCAGATGGCTGGCACTATAAAATACATTCCTTCACCATATATTATCATTATCATTTGTTATTGCAAATAGTTAATCAGCCAATCACATGGCAGAAACTCAATACATTTAAACATCTAGACCAGGGTTCTGCAACCTGAGGCTCCGGAGCCACAAACGGCTCATTGGACCTTTTACAGCGGCTCTTGATAACTTTGGCTAAAATCAGCTAAAAGGTATAATGACCAATGCCAGTTTTAAAAGGGTTTTTTTTTTTTTTTTGTAATATTTGTTTTGGGTGCTAGTGGCCTTTTTTCCATTTTCTGCATTTTCTGATAGTAAGTAGACAGGAAAGGGCTAGAGAAGGGGGGAGAAGACATGTGGCAAAGGTTCCAAGGTCGGGAGTCAAACGCATACGCCCACTCTACGCCCACTATGCCACGCAACGCCCCTTAGAAATTTTTTTGGGAATAACTTGCATTTAATTTCCTCAACAAAAGTACCAGTAATATTTATTTTAATTGTTTAGTTTGGAAAATATTTGCTTTTTTTTTTTTTTTTTTTTTTTTTAAGATAATTTTGTACCTAAATGCACCCATGCTCTTTGTGCAAAAGTTTGTGTTTTCCTTTGTTTTAATAAAGAAAATTAGAAATAAAGTGGTAGTTCTTTTAAGGGGCAGTATTATGTAAAATCGACTTTTTTGAGCTTTACATCATGTTATAATGTTATTCCTTCATCAAAAACATACCTGGAGTGTTTCCTTAATTCTTTCATGCATGTTTGAGAAATCCTTTAATCTCCCATGACAACCATTCAGCTGTTCAAAACGCTTAGATGGACCTAGCGCAGCCTTTGAGACTCAGCTCCTCCTTGGAGTTGCAGTTTTTAAGCTTCCGAGCTTCCACCACACAGAGCACCCTTCCCCCACGACTTCACCATTCAGCCCCTTAAGACAAACCAGCAGCAATTAGCAAGCACCTATTGAGCTCATTATACGAGCTACTTCTTAGTGTAATGCTGGTAAAAACACTATTAAAGGGTTAGCTGTTGTGGTGACTTACTGAAGGTGGAGTGTCAGAAAGATCAGGACTTTCTTAAAGAGACAGAGGCCTGATTTCAAGGCATTCAATTATGAAGTCAAATTTCTTTTGAGTCATATTTGATATATACAGCATTTTTGTAACAACGGAAGGTAACTTGATTGTGCTATAAAATGATTCTATGTGCATGGAAAACACATAATACAGCCCCTTTAAAAAGAAATTACAACAAATTTCATTTGGTATCTTTTTATTGAAAATTTAAAGTTGTTTTTTGGCTCTAAACAGGTCATTTGTTGCTGGACTGAGAGCAACTCTTTGGATTATAAAGGTTGCGGACCCCTGATCTAGACGTAGTAAAGATGACTCGCTGAATTTCAAAGTGAGCATCACATTGGGGAAGAAACAAGATTTGAGCAATTTTGAATCTGAGATGACTGTTGATGCGCTGGTCTAAGTTTTGAATACAGAAGCTGTATGCTAACAGATTAGCAGATGAGCAACCAGAGTTATAAAGCATCATCTCTCAGGTTTACGGAAGATGGTGAGAAAAAGACAAGCTATCCAATAAGCAGCAGCTATCTGGACAAAAATGTCTTGTTTATGTCAAAGGTCAGAGAACAACTAGCAGACTGGTCTGAGATTAGGTGCTAAGGGAGACAAGTGGTTGGCGAGGTCAGGGATCTGGGTGTCCCAATTCCCGGCATCACAATCGGGCTATATGGACATGGAAGGTCACTTCACTGATTGTTGAGGGGCCTGAGGTGGTCTTTAATGTTGAGCAGTAACAGCTAGATATAGTTCAAACCCCTCCATGCATGACCATGACTCTGCAACACAGCTGGTGGAGAGGTGGCTGAAATCTCTCTTAATCCAAGTTTGCCCAGGAAGAGAAGTGTCGGGTGGGTTTGGGGATTCTCAGAAATCCCCTTTTGAGTGCTTTGGTGTCTGAGCTGTCTTGTTAATATCAAAGTGTACCTAATAAAGTAGCCAGGGAATGTATGTATCTGGGAGCTTTACAGAGGATCAAAAACCACAGCCCAGCTTTTATTTACATAGAATTTTGCAGAGGAGTATATAATCCAACTCTACCAAAGGTGAAAAAAGAAAACTAAGAATTTGCTAAATTGTAGGCAGAGTACAGGCAGGGATTTGGTGGTGACGTAAGTAATTTATGCAATCAACACTCAGCAGGGAGTTTCTACGTGTTTGTGTGTGTATCTGCTGTGTGAGTTACTTACTGATCCCTACTTAGATAATAGTTATGCACCCCGTCAGTGTTTTTATTGCTCCAACCTATGTGTAGAAATGCTTTTTCTGTCAGTAACAGAGAAACTAGAACCATAAATTTAAATTTGCTGACAAAGCGCTGTATTTTGTAATGAGTACTATGCGCCCCCTCATTAAATCAATCATTCATAACAATACAAAGAACCAAGTTTGATTTGTTTGTCTTGGTAGGTCTCCAGGTGGCCCATTCTCTTTCCATGTTCAGAAGATGGATTGAACATCTCTGTGAGATGTTCAAAGCTTGGGATGTTTCTTTTAGAACCTAACCCTGTGTTACAGGTCCAGAGTGTCAGGACTGATGCAACAGTGATGTGCACAATCTGATGAATAATAAAAACAGGAGAGAGCAATGACGACCAGAGCGCTGCCTTTAACATCCAGATTGTGTCTCATTTATTTGTTAACCAACAAACCTTTTACAGTGTACAACATTAATGCGTTATATTACCTTTCTTTATATTACCTACTGTTCCCCATTAAACTCAGGAAAACACTAAATACAAGCAGATTAATATGCCAAAATACAACAGAATATTATTCATTCATTTAAAAAAAAAAAAAAAAAAAAAAATCAATTTTATATGAAAAATATTGTAAAACAACCAAAATAATGTGGTGACATTTTTAGGTGCACTACACCTGCTTTAAACTTCTCTACAACTTTCTCTCTGACCTGTCTGCAGTGATCCTTGTTCTTCATGATGTTGTTCGTTCCCTGTTTTAAATATGTACAACACACTTTACAAATTTTTATTTGCAAAAGAAAAGAAAACCATATCTTCTTTTTCTTTCATTTGACTACGATCAACTACTTTGAGTTTATTTATCACAAAACAAGGAGCGTGGGCTCATTCCTAGGGTTAAAGGTAATAAGTACATGTCCTAGTTAAAGTTGCAACCACTGTACACTGGAATTTGTCTCCAGAAGAAAACTTGCCTTACATCTGGAGTTTGAAATATATACAGCACAACCCAGATTTTGAGATCTTGACTGCACTTTGTCTAAGTACTTCAACTGGAAATTAATATTAAATTCAACAAAATTTAAATTTAAATGTCCCTAAGCTCTCATTTATCTGTATATACATTTAACTGTGTGCAAAAAAATAGAGTTGTTTGATATTTGAACGTTTTTCTTCTTCAATCTTGTCTTGTTATCTGGTTTTGCAGCTACGTAACCCCAGTGGCTTCAAGTCTAAGCTTGTTGATTGGAAGACAGGAAAGGCCAAAAGTTGGAACAACAAAGGCTGCAACTGTAAGCGCTCAGGATGCCTGAAGAACTACTGCGAATGCTATGAAGTAACCCCCAACACACACACACACACACACACACACACACACACACACACACACACATCAATGTTAACTCCATTAATAACTTCTTTGTCCACATAAGGGCTGTGAAACTTTTTTTTTTCTTGTTTTTTCTTAGTGTCTGTTGATTTCACATTTTCCCAACAAGTCTTGTCTACTTTGATTAATTATGCAATGGTGTCACGAAACCTTCCTGTAGAGACAAACTAAGCCCCTCCTCCTGGCTGTGATTGGCTGGTTTAGGGTGGGAGCTGTGCAAAGTTGTATACTGCAGCTTAAAAGAGTTGCATCTTTGAAGTAAATGAACCAACTTCTCTCCTTATATCAGGTGGACTAATGTAAAGCCTTACACTATGAGTTACAGCAGTTAACAGTTCTGATCAGGAAGTCTTGAAGCAGCCTCCTGTAGAAATAGCAGAAGAAACAAAAAGCCCTTCTAGCATTTCTACTGCTTGCACTTCCACAGAGCCATCAGAGGCAAGAAGCCTTGCTGGTCTCCTGAAAGAGATGACCTCAACAAAACAACAGAGAGGTGGAGAAATTGTTACCACTGAAGCAGATAGAGTGAAGGAGGACATACGTCATACATACATACATACATACATCAATCACTGCCATCCATTTTAGTTGAAGATGATCCACTTTTGTGGTTGAGGTGGCATACATCAGAAATACTTATATATTAATCAAATTAAACAATACACAATACATACATTTTTATGAAAAAAGGGGACAAAAAAATAATCATGTTTATTGTACATGTTTATTTTTGTTATTTTTATGTCATCAACTCGACATAAGTAATTGTTTACATGTAGTTGGTTGAACATCTATGTATCCTCCCCTAAGATTACAGATTTATCTGGACAAAGTAATGGAATTTTGTTCCACTTGTTCTTACTCTAAACTGTTCATTGAGTTGGTTGGTTTCTTGGTGGGTGGATGGTTTTAAGTGTGTAGAAAGAAGTTTGTTTTGTAATTGTGCTGTTATTGAAATGTTCATGTTGGTTAATGTTCATTTCAAGTGTTTCTGTAGAAAAAGTTGTTTTGGGAAAGAAAACCATGCATTGTTAGTTTGTGGTTTTCAACTTTTAAATTTGAAAAACAATTTCTGTTGGATCTGTGATTTTGCTTATTTTCCATATAGTTTTAACAAACCCTGATGACACTGAAAACTGTGATAAATTTGAGCACCCTAACCGTGGAGTGAAATTGACATGATAAGCTTATTTCTTTGCAGGCTAACATCCAGTGTACCTCTAGCTGCAAATGTATTGGCTGCTTAAACCATACAGACAACTCTCAAATGAGTGCCAAAGAGAATGGAGGCAAAGTGAGGAACATGTGAGTCTATCAAGTTTAACTTGAAACATTTTGTGGCAAGGTTTTACCTTTAGGGTTAAAATTTCCTGAGCATGTCTTGTTCCTGACACCAGAATGGGTATTTGGAGCAAAAAAGAAAATCTTCCAAAATGATTTTTTATCTTGTCAGAGGTGGTGGAGATAAAGGGCCCAAAGAGAAGCAAGAGCTAGGTAAAATCATAATAAATGGTGTTTTTTTTAATAGCAACAAAGCAGGTAAAATGTAATATGCTGATGAAACAACATGAAGCATAGGGCACAGAACTTAGGGGGAATACATGAATAACAGGGAGCAAGGCAGCATAAACAGGTGGATCTGGTAAAGGACTGACTAAACTGAGCACTATTTACACTGGGGTGGTGACTGTTGAACAAAAAAAAGTTGCAAATAAATAAAGCTGGAAGGAACTGATGGGATTGAAAGCTGACTAAATAGAGCACAAAATTATCAACTAAACGCAACATTTAAAAATAAAGACTTGAAATCAAACACCAGGGAAACAATGACACTAAGGCTATCAGAAAACTTAAACTTAAAAACTTAAAAAACAGTGAATTACACCTTTAAGTAAAAAACAAAGTGTGCTCATAGTACAAGGGATAACTGATCTTTTAGAAACAGAAACTGTAAAGTACTAATGTGTGATTTATACAGTGTGATATAAGTGATCAGATGTGCAAATAATGATTAAACCCTCTTCACGGAGCTTTCGCCTTGTTTTAAACCTGCAGCAACAAGAATTAAACAAGTTATTCCAAATTCAAGCTTCAGTGACGTGTTTTTCCCTAAGTGTAACACATATTTCAACTGATTTAAGATAAATTAAATCATTAGTCTCTCTAGAAAAGTGCATTGGCAGTCGGCAGTCACCTTGGCGCGTTACTACCATCTTGTGGTTGTGTTAACAGTGAGAAACCACTGGGTGCCAGTGGAAAAAGGAACCTTTTAAAAGGATGATCATATACAGCACAATTACATGACCTACATGACTATTTGAAGATTTAAAACTCAGTCGATCCAAATGCAGGCAGGCAAGCAGAAAGTCTAGAACCACAGTCTGAAATAGTGGTGGCGACATGAGCATTCATCAGCAGGACGTTGCAAATATCCTACTGGTGACCCACAGAGCCCTGTAGGTTGCTCTGTGGGTCATTCAACTGAATGACCCACAGGATGTTTCAATATGTTAGAAGTTTATTTATTTCAGTAACTCAGTTAAATTAATAGACTGATTACACATAGACTGACATTTTCAATCCTTTATTTCTCTTAACTATAATGATGCTGACAACTACTGCTTGGTAAAAAAAAAAACAAAACAAAAAAAAAAAAAAACTTTTCTAGTACAGAAATGTGGGATGTTTGATATCTGCTTAAATGTTATTTTTAAAAGATTCTTTTAATATGGCAAATGAGCCTCATCAGAACGGATATTCTAATTTACTGAACACGACTGGTTATAAGGGAAAGGGATTACTGTAAAAAAAAACAACCCAGCTGAGACTGATTACCAGGGAAAAAACAGTGGAGACTAAGCCAAGACACTGAAATAACTGATGGAAGGTAATAGGAAGAAATGGCTTTACAGAAAGTAATGTATACAGAAATAAAAATATTAAACCAAAGGAAACCAAAGCAAAACAGAAAAATAATTAACCATGCGAATGACTCAAAATATTGAACCATAAGGTAACAAAGAAACTCATGTACATAAGATAAGATAAGATAAGATGTGACTTTATTAGTCCCATCATAGTGGTATAATCACATACCAAAATAACACAGGAACCAAGATGTACAAAGACACACAGTGACTAAAGACCTGTTTGCTTTAGCATAATAAGCCTGATTGGGTTATGCATTTCTATTAGTTGTGTTGTCTTTTCCGTCCTGACAGTTAGTCACATTGTACTCTACACAGTGTTGAGGATGTAGTCTTAGAACTCTGACAATGTCATAAATTCGTAGCAGTACTAACTGTATATTAGAATACTGAATGTGCAATAATAACAACTGATTTTCCAACCTTAAAACTGAGTGGAAATTGAGCTTATGTTAGAACACCTGGGGGTATGGTCCCCTGTAAAACGGTCTAATTTAGAATCATTGTTATGTGTATAAACTTGCAATGAAGAAACTATGTCTTTAGAGAAAAAAAAGAACTTAATTTAATTCTTTTTAGAAATGTAACAGTTATTTTGGAGTAATTTACAATAGGCCTTCAGTATTGTTTGGTCATTCTCATTGGATAACCAGCTCTCTGCTGTGCTACAGTGAAAAAAATGAATTCTATCCTTAGAGGACAGTCATGGAACGCTTCCTCTATTGACCAATCATACTCAATTTTACAAAAATAGCATGACTTACCTTTTGGTTGAATGAACCAGTAGAAATTATTCTTTTGTATTGAGGGATTTTAGGTTTTTTGGGCAAACAAACAATCTGCATGACCTATGGTGCATTTCCTCATTGACAGCCTGACAGGTTAAACAAATACATTGAAAATGTACCTATTATTTATAATGTTGCTGATAGTTACCCTTGCCTTATACCAATAAATAAAACAAAACTAAACATAAAAGTAAATCTTGATTTTAACCATATAACTCATGTTTATGCGTGTTTGTGTGTTTTCAGATGTCCTCAGTCAGTGTTGACCTATGAACGGGTGGAGACTGTGTGTGGTTGTTTGCTGGCTAAGGCAGAGGAGGCTGAGAAGGAGAACAAGTCGCACACCATGGCAGAGCATTTGGTCCTGGCAGAGTTTGGACACCATCTCTCAGAAATTGCCAAGGCCATGTTCAACTACAGCCCACACTAACACTTTCCCCCATGTAGAACCAGAAAAACTCTGGAACCCTCTTGTGAACCTAAAAAGTTGACTACATCTGCATTAACTACATTATCAGTATGTTTGAATATTCTAAAGCGTATGGTATGTTCTTTTGAAAAAAAAAATTCTGATCTTTGTGAATCTTGGATGAATTTTGTTGTTTGTTACATAACCCAATATAAAGCTGAGTTTCCATTTACTCATAGTTTGTCATAGATGTGTTTATACCATAAGCAGATGTAAGATATATGGTCCCATTTAAATGGAGCAGCACTCAGCATTAATTAGCATAACACAGTTAACCAGTATGGCATTACCTATGTTTTAATCTTTATTATTCAGCCTGTATTTGTAAATATTATAACTTTGAATTTTTAAAATCTGTTTTTAGATTAGTCTTGATAATTGACAAGTATCAGGCAAACAAAATAAAATTTTGTTTTTTGAACATTTGAACTCAATTGTCTGTTTTCTTAAAAAGCTCTTGGGATTACTGTTTTTAAAACGACTGTATGCCTCTCCTCAAAAACATAATTTCTACATAGGGACATACTTGGGTATAGTCACAATCACACAACACATACATACATCCAGGCCAGCGGTGTCTAAACTTTTTGTCATGAGAGGGAAAATCGTAAAGTTGAAAGCACTTTGGAGCACAGGAATTTTTTTTCCCACTAAAATTTTTTAAAATACATAATTTTTGTGCTTTCTTTAATATTAATCAGTTCAGTTATGAATTAAACAACCAAGATTTTATCAACACAAACAAAATAGTAAGATTTTTGCAGAAAAGCAAATTGTTAATCACAGTTGATCCAAAGCCTTTAAATGGTCTCACAGGATTGTGTTATAGTAAGACAGACATACAGTTTCCTAATTCTTGCTGGGAGACCCAAGTCTGCTTTTGACTCAAAGTTGTTGTATGTTTGTGGTTCTATTTGCTATGAAATTAAGATAAATGCAGAAACCTGGTTTATAATTGAGAAATAATTTGTGTTGTACCTAACATTTTTGAGGAAGATTTGTCTGTGAAAATATCATCTTGAAAGACAAAAGTGTCTTTCTTCATCAATTGTCTATGCAAGCCAGATTTATTATATTCTAGAATTGTGGTCTGAGACACAAAATTGGAAATGGCCCCCATGGCCACACTTTGTTAGATCCCTGGTAAGCATTTTTGCACACTGCATTCTGTTTGTCAGGTAGGTATGTGTGATGTCAGAGTTATTGAGGATCCATGGATGCTCAATAACTCTTTGGTACCACAACAAGGCAGGATGTCTTCTGTTGCACATGGACTTTTCCTGGTTCAGGCTAAAGTTGAAGAGGTGCTGCAGAATTCCATACAGCAGGTCCACACAGGCCTTGGGAACTCTGGCGCTGACACCATCCGGACCAAATTCAAATTCAAAAATACTTTGTGAATCTCAAAGGGAAATTTAATGTTGTTCTAACTCATTGAATAATTTACTTAAAAAAAATAAAATAAATAAAAATTCAAAAATACTTTTTTTTATCCCAAGGGGAAATTAAATGTTGATGTAACTTATTTAATTAAGGAGTTATTAAAGAGTGTGATGGCTGTGGGCAGGAAAGATCTCCTGTAGCAGTCTGTTTTACAACCAAACTGAAGAAGCCTCTGACTGAAGAGACTCTGTTTTGCAATGACAGTGTCACGAAGAGGATGTTCAGGGTTGTCCATAATTTTCTTGATTTTATGTAAAATCCTTCTTTGCATCATCACCTCCAGAGGTTCCACAGTCGTCCCCAGAACAGAACCAGAACCAGCCTTCTTTGTCAGGTTGCTGAGCCTCTTTAGGTCCCTGGCTCTGATGCTGCTGCCCCAACAGATGATGGCAGAGGAGATGACGCTCTCAACAACAGACTGATAGAAGATCTGCAACATCTTGCTGCAAACCTTGAAGGATCTTAGCTTCCTCCAGAAATATCTGTCCCTTCCTGTAGACTCTTCACTGTTGAGTCTCCAGTCCAGTCTGTTGTCTAGTTGAACACCGAGGTATTTATATTCCTCAACCACCTCCACTTCTTTTCACATGATGGAAATAGGGTTTGATCTGACCCTGTTTCTCCTGAAATCTATAATCATCTCCTTCGTTTTGTTCACATTCAAGATGAGATGAGTGTTTCCACACCATGCCACAGAGCGGTCCACCAGCTCTCTGTACTCAGCTTCTTGTCCATCTCTGATCCACCCGACAGCTGCAGAGTCATCTGAGTATTTCTGGAGATGACAGGAGTCTGACTTGTGCTGGAAGTCTGAAGGGTACAGAGTGAAAAGGAATGGTGAGAGTACCATTTTTTTTAAGCAGTGACAGAAAAATCTGAAGGCCATCCATCAATTTGACAGATTACAGTTCACACACCTGATCACTTACCACAGACATTGTAAACTTTACACACAGATTCCATCGCAGAGGTAACTAAATCAATCAACAACAAAAAAATCCCAGCTGAGCATTATTTCTGACCTGAACCAAATGCATCTCACTATCTGGGATCTGACAGAGGGTTGGAAGAGTTATGGAGGCTTTGTAGAGCATCTGGTGCAGCTGAACCAGTTCTGATCACTTCAGTTGGAGAAATTTTGATTACTGTTAGAAATTATTTGAATACTGTTAGAAACTTTGGCTAAAGTGACAGTGGTAAGTCTCCAGATCAACATCAAAATCCTAAGACATTTCATTACAAGTGGGTACACAATTCAGGTCCATGCATGTCAGACGGAAGGTGTGAGACTGTGCGTTCAGGCATTCATATTAAGTGCAATCATCTCATATGCAGTAACTGGGTCCACATTCAGTGATTTTTGTCACTGTGGAGAAAAAGTTATATGTATTCATCTGCTTGAAATGTGATGGCACGATGTGGATTCTCTATTCAGTTTGTTGAATATTAATTAAACAAAATGAAAATTAAATCCAATTAAATATGTCATTACTATTATTATAATGACATTTTATTTTATTATATAAATTGATTGGTAAAAATATGTTACCAGTGGCAGATAAAGAAGTAGGTGTGGCCTGGTCAGAAATGTTTGTCAGAGCTCTAAATGTGTTTCTGCTGTTGGAGTGTGTGGTAAGAAATCACATTTTTATCTTGGTTTGGTGACCTCTGAAACTCAATGCAGCTACCTCTTTTTTAATGTGTTGTATGTATGGATGTTGCAGAGTGGCCACACAGGATTTATATATTTATATACCTTATACACCTTATATATACAAGGTGCTTCCTACATCGTTCAGTTGCACGTGGGTGTGATGACATGTCAGGTATCGTGTTTGTTGGTTTTTTATATATTGTGTTTGAATAACTATTAAAATAAATTTTACATAGAACTGTCAAGTTATTAATTTGATTTTTATGTTTTTATAGTTTCAGATGCACTGTCTCCTGCTGTCCTTTCTGAGTTGAGTTTAATAAACTGTTTTTGCTAGTCCGCCTGGCCTTGCATGGCCTGTCGACCAGAAGATCTGGGAGCGTGTCTTGTGAGGGTGGACTAACTACCTTTATTCTTTTTGTTTTGTTTATCTTTTACAGCCATCTCTCTAAATGACACCATTTGTGATTTATAACCACAAGCCTTTATGTCGAGGAAGCCTGACCCTGCTCGTGTGTGCGGTGGTGTGGGAACCTGAAGTTTGCAGTGTTAACTGAACTGTGTTGCATGGTTAACTTTGCTGTGGTTGTTGAGTTGCAGTGGTTTTTCACTCATTTATGTCAATGTCTGTTTTGACTTGTAGGCTTGTGGAATATATGAATAGCGCTGGTTTTAATATTAGAGCTTTAAGTGCCACATTTCTTCATTAATAAACTGTCTATATTGACTTAATTGAGTGTTGTGAATTTCATTGAACTTGCTGCCAGCAGTAGATTATGACGGCATTTTTTTTGACACCATCAGTCAAAATGACGAAATACAAAAGAATCTAACACAACTCTAAATTCTATCTTTACGTTGCTTGATTAATGTATTTTTTATATACTTTTAGACCCACAGATAACCAAGTTGTGGATTGTACCATCAACAGCAGATGTAAATGTATTCTCACTTAGACTGTGTCCTATTTGCACTCATACCAGCGTGTAACTGATGTTATACAATGCTTAAATTATGTTGCTGGTAGAAAAATCTGGGACTGTGACAGTGGAGCAGAGACACTGACTTTAGACATTAGTCTCAAACGTGTTAAGATAAAAGGTGTCAAAACCGTTCTTTTTTGAGTTAATCTGCCAGAAAACATCAACTTTTCAGAGCGTTCATGGATAAGAAACATGTTAATATTACAAATATTTTTAAAAACTGTCTTGTGGGTCACATTTGAATCCGTTTTCTCATCAATATGCAGGTGTTTTGAGTGATGCATGTTGCTGCGACTGGGCATCCAAATCTCGCCAGGCATGCATTCTCGGTATAACACCTGTGTGCAACCTGGTGTCGCTGCACTACTGTGACAGACATCCTCAGAAAATGAAAGGAGGGGGTGAGGGTGTGTATCTGTCTTTTCCCTATTGCAACTGCAGTCTGTGGGAGTTTCAGGCAGACAGAAAGGCTATCATGAATGACATGGATTGTTTTTAATTAAGTGCGACCTGAACCAAACCTTTGTCCTGGCACTTAACAATCCTGAACAGGCCAGGCCAGTGATCAGGCCACCAGTAAATTTCCTGGAGCTCCTGATGACCAGTATGTCCCTAGAGATAACACTCACTGGTCAGCACAGTCAAGCCGAAGTCAAACAGTTGATGCGCGGTCATGTGGTTGTGGGACATTAGTTTTTGAACATAACTTTCAAGGTCCACAAGACACACCGAGCTGAGCTCCTGTGAAACCCCTGGTATACATCATAGTGTTTTGTCATATGTGTCACATGTGTGGTTTAGCACGCACAGCGATCATGGCAAAGAGGAACAACTATTACGAGTTCACAGGTTCAGAGGAGGAAATAACGATTGATGAGGTGGAAGATCAAATTTTATCTTCCATGTTATCAGAAGCCCAAAAAAAAAAATAAAATGTAAAGGTGTTGTTGGGAAGTTCATCCGCTGCAGTGAGTAGGGGAGTTAAGTGTTGTGGTCCAACAGTATGTACTTCCTAACAACCTCGAAAAATTGCTTCTCAAAACTATCCATCCTGCTCTCTGGCTGAAGAACCGGCTTCTGGAAGTTGAATGGGGCTGTGTTCCACATAAACAAACACGGCGACGAAATTCTGACCAATCACACAATTGTTTCGCATGCAAAGGGGAGCGAAAAGTTTGTTGTGACAAGAAGGGTGGACAAATATTCCTCAGCTCCCCACCCCCCCAACTAAATTCTTCTGGAGCCGGGACTGCATGTAACCTGAGCTCCCTGCCTGGACCCATACTTTTACTCCCCAAGGTTTGGACTTTTTTTATGGATTGTTTGATAGCCCCTTGATGAGAATAATCTGCTTGTCAATTGACTGGATTTTTTCAGGGTCTGCTGTCTTTAATTTTTCCTGAAGTGCATTCAGCACTGGTCTGACTTTGAAAAGCCTATCAGTGTTTGCTGGCTTCAGAGCATAGTTAACCCAGAATGTGATCATATCTGTTCATGCACATAGCCTTTGCAATTAATCCAAGATGAAGGCCATCCTCACAAGACGAGTACATGCATGTCTAGGATACTGAAAGTATCCCATGACCATGTTGGTCCCTAAAAAATACTAAGTTCTTCTGTTGTCACAGCCTTATCTTCTTTTTTCCTTTCTGGAAAGATGAAAAAGATGTATATATATCTATATGTATATATCTCTCTCTCTCTCTCTCGCATCTCTCTCTCTCTCTCTCTCTCTCTCTCTATATATCTCTATCTCTCTCTCTCTCTCTCTCTCTCTCTCTCTCTCTCTCTCTCTCGCTCGCTCGCTCGCTCGCTCGCTCGCTAGCTCTCGCGATCTCTATGTGTGGTGTGTGTGTGTGTGTGTGTGTGTGTGTGTGTGTGTGTGTGTGTGTGTGTGTGTGTGTGTGAGTATAGGTCTATATTTTTTATTAAAATTTTAATCAAGCAGCAATAAGTGCGCCAGTCTGTTAGGAACTCCCAGGCCACTTTTTCTCCCCAGTCCGCCCCTGCATGCAGTTTACAATTTCTCATGTAAATGTGACCGTACTAAAATCTTTGTGTCTAATTGATCGGGCCAGGTCCTGAGAAAATGCGAAGTGGTTCTTGCTTGACTCACCTGGGTAAGCCAGTGTAAAAATATAATTACAAAGTGAGTGCTGAAGTCTGTGGATTCAGCTCGTTATGAAAATATGAACACAAAAGATAATGAATGGAGCATTAACTGAAAACCTAATATCTGACGGCATCACTTACACTTGCAGAACTCAAAGAGATGAACACTATTGACATGCAGGTTATAGTCATGACGTCAGCCTGTTTTTGTGCTGCTTTTTTAACCTTTGAGTAAACAGGAGCCCTGCCAGGTCCCATGGGGCTCACGATCGAATCTGTTCCTGCTTCCAGTGCTCCTTATGGAGGATATAAGCAGCTGGGAACATTGCTCTGATCTACAAACACATGCTGTGACTTGGCCATTTGTTCTCGCTACAGCAGATATGGTGAGTGCAGTTTAGTGTTTCTTTATTTCAAAGCGTTTCTAAATGTAAAAAATATTTAAATCTGAACATTTTAAATGTCTGCAGGTGAGTTTATTTTGTAAAATATGTAAAACTGGAAAGCTCATTAAAGAAAATGTGTTAAGATTGACTTTGTACTGTCTTATAAATATGGTAATCTTCATTCTTCAATATTAATTAAAAAATTAAGAGTTAAGTATTTGTTTATCGTTTGACAATTGATTTGTTGAAATATATTATTTATCATGCTTTGGTACTGTTTTTGGATTAATTTTTACATACTAAGTCATACTTTTAAGAAACTCTTAAACAATGAAAACCAAAAAATGCTTAAAATTTGCAGTGCTTTGACAAAAATGCAATTCAAATAAGTATTAAGATGAGAACTTTTTATTGAAAATATGGTTGGTGTGCCACCCAAATAACAAAAAATGCAAAAGTGTGGAACAGTGAAAGGCTATAATAATTAGTGCTCTAACTAGAGACTGTTTATCAACTCTGTTTAGTCTCTAAATATTACCAGGTAGTGATAACTAACCTGAAACTGCATTTTAAAGATCCTCAAATCAGTTTGGATTCTTAAGCCTAAACAAACATTAAAGAGGTCTTTGTTTGTGTTTTCAAAAATAGAATCAAAGTTTAAAAAATTCATCCAAAGTTTGTTTTCCTGGTTACTATTTTTTCAAATTTTCTTTCTGCATGTTTTCAATATAATCATTTTTTCACTTTGTCTGATTGTGGTAATTTGTCAATTTTAACATTTTAGTATGTCAAACATGTTATGTGGTTAAAATTAAGTATAACAATGAAATGTTAAAGTAATGAAATGAAAGGTACCTCAAATTATACCCATCAGTCATCTGTAAGTATTTTATGTACAAGGTTTACACTGACATTGTAACTGTCTTTGATACTGAATCACTTATGAAGCAAGATTTTCAGGGCACTACAGTCTTTTCTTTCAGATCCATTTGGTGTTTCATCGGTTGATTCCTTTATTTCATACGCTCGTGTTGGATTGTTGTTCAGCGGTTTTCTAGCTGTGTCCTCCTAAAATTTTTACTGGGGGCACCACTGTCCTTGTTCCCCAGCAGAGCAAGTCACAATATATTCCTGACAGTGCTTTTCAATGGCGGTTCACCCTAGTTTTTAATTTAGTGTTAAAGTAAAACTGTGAACGGCTGTGTTGCGGTTTCTGTGCTAGCACACATCATAAAAAGTTGATTTAGTATTATCTCTTCAGTACAGGGCGAGGCCCCTGTTGGCTCCCGTCTAGAATCACTCATGATGCTTTTATTTCAGATGTGTCTGTCACTCTTTCACAGTTCATATTTCCTATTAGGTACCAAAATTGTTGCAACACAAACACTGGGAAAGTGGTGTGGGCATGTCCAATTATTTAATCAGACAAACTCAGGCTAAATGCTTCTGGATAGTTCTTCAAAATTACAATATACTACTTCACAATATTTTATTATTTAGTGTCTGACTGTCATATATAACAGTGTTTGTAAGGCTGTTTCTGATCAGATCCACCAAACAGAAACATTTTGTTATTATATGAAATAATACTGTTATGGTGTTTTATATTGTACAGTTGCATATAATGACAAAATGTTTCTGTTTGGTATCCACAGAAACATTTTAACCATATAACATGTTTGACAATCTAAAATGTTAAAATTGACAAATTACCACAATCAGATAAAAACAAAATGTTTCTGTTTGGTATCCACCAAACAGAAACATTTTGTTATTATATGCAATTGTACAATATAAACCGCCACAATGCTAAACCCTACCCAACTTGGTGGCAGTTTGCGGTGACTACTGTTTGTTTTTGCTGTTTCCAGGGAAATTAATTTAAGAGGTTACAGTATATTTTACTCCTGCAGAGACTAAGATATAGTAGGGTGTGAAGAATGGTAAAATTGTAAATGGCCTGTACTTGTATTGTGCTCCATATAACCCAGACGACCCCAAAGTGCTTTACACTTCATTCAGTCATTCATCCATTCACACGCTGATGGTGGTGAGCTGCAGTCTGACAGAAGCGAGGCTGCCATGCTGGGCCCTGTGACCACCACCAGCAGGCAAAGCGGGTGAAAGGGTCTTGGACACAATGACTGGGACAGACTGAGCAGGGGTTCAAACCACTAACCCACTGGTTACAGGGTGAACTCCTACCACTGTTGAAGAATGATTCAAATAGGACTAAGGACCTTTTTTAAAGTGGCAATCATCAGTCACAGAATCAGCATTATCTTTCAGGTCCTCCTTTTGCTTTATATTTGAAAGTTTCCAATCTTTTATTGCATAAATACTCTGGCACATGTACCTCACAAACTAACTAAACACACTCCAGCTGCAGTTCCCTGACTTGTTTCCTTCTTTTCCTTTTGTTTATTCCTGTTTCAGAAGACAAAAGCCACAGTTATCTGGACATGCAGCTTGGTGATCTCCCTGACTGTAGAATCCTATCATGCTCAGAAGGTAAAACTTTCCAGCTGTGAGACCTACCAGCAGTTTTCTGTGACATCCTCTCTTACCAGTAATATATTATTGTTCTCCTTTCAGCTCAATATTCACTGGGGCCCTCAATCCATGATGTATTTGAAGGGCAAGTGTGAGTGCAGATAAACTAACATTACACACCAATATCAGTATAATCACTTTAAATTAAATATGGTTGTCCTGATAGCACTTGCCATTTTAATTTATGTAGAATATAATGTACAGAACAAATGTTTTTCAAAGGTTTTAACATTTAATGTTAAAACATTTAACGTTCCAACATTAAATGTGAGATCTGCTTGTATTGCATCCTATGTAAATTTCACAATGTGATCATCCAGCAAATCAACATTGTGACCCAAATGTTATAGCAACTTCAAATTCAATCATTCACCTTCCCATCACTGCTTTTCATGTAGATCAAACTACATTCATGTTAGGCTTTTTTCTGGGTCTTTTACTTGGTACTTCACCCTTTGGGTCAGTGCAGTGTTCTTAGGTGAACTTATTATTGGTTCTGGAGCACTGGTTTCTGAAGATCAATTTAGGTCCATTTAATGATGTGACAAATTGAAAGACAATTTCAGCATGAAATTACAATAATAATATCTCAGCAAATGGTGTCAATTTAATTTAGTTAGCTCAGTTTTCTTCTGTAGCACCAATTTATAGCAAAATGTCACCACAAGGCACTTCACAAGACATCTAGTTTTTTTTCAAAGAAGTATATAATTAGTTCAAGCCATTCATACAAACAGATTGAAAATCAATTAAAAACGTTCCTTTTAGATCCTAGCTATAATACAGTGCAATCACATTCAATGTATAATTCCAGTTGCTAAAGTTGGAAGCATATTTGATTACATTGAGTCAATGGCTTGGCAGCAATTCCTCAGCCTGAGCAAGCATTCTGTCTGTTTTAATATCTCTTTCATAAGACAAAATCTGCAAAGGCAAACCTAATACAATTTTCATGAAGCGCCCTGGTTAATCAGGAATTATAGAAACCCCATCTGGCCAGTTAACTTATCCAAGAAATCTTGGTTTGAAATTTGAAACAGAGAATTAATTATTATTTAGAGAGAACAATACTTTAGCTTTTAAACAGCTATAGAATTCTCAAGATCCATAAGACATCACATATCAGTAAGTGAGTCACATACTAGAAGCTATTTTTTTGTTTTTGTTCTTAGATGGGAAGCGGTTTGTTTTGGAGGATGACACCAGTGTTTTGAAGCAGAGTCTTCAGAGCTTTAGCGCACTACTCCAAGGTATAGTAACACTTACACTGTCACATTTGGTTTATAAAAGAGTTTCGATATTATTATCAAGTAAGTATAGCAAACTCGGAATTATCAGTGAGCTTACTTGTGGCAATCTTTACAGTGAGAGTCTTTTAAATTCATAGTCAATGGATTAATATATGCATTCCGAGAAAGCTTTTTCTGTACCTTTCAAAAATAACAACCTTAAAGCAGGTATTAAACATACTTTCCATAAAACCCATATTTCTGTATGAAAAATGTATTTTTATTGGTCTGTTGTAATATTCAAATCTGTTACGTTTTCATTAGCTGTAAGCAGAAAATCACCATAATTAACAGAAATAAAGGCTTATAAACATCAGCCTGTGCAGAATCAATGTATGATGTGTTTTACTTCACAAATTTTGTTACTGAAATAAACTAACATACAAAAATATTCTAATTTTTTGAATATGACTGTACTTTTTTGACCACCTTCTTATCCCACTGCTGGGATCAGAAACAGGAGAGAATTACACATAGCTTTCACAGAGAAAAACAGTGTCAACCACATATTAAAAGGATAGTTCAGTTTTTTGAGGTAAGGTTCTGCTAAAAGGTTTCCTGTTTCTGATCACTGATGTTGCTCTGCTGTAACTGATTCTCTATCTTCCTTTTGTAGATGTTCTTTTCATCCCTAATATTCCTTTTTAGTTCTTTCTGGACAGCTCTCAGCTACTCATTGTTTCCTGATCTAAAGGTTTTTTTCTTCTCCTTGAGGAGAACCTTTATTTCAGTGTTTATCCAGGGTTTGTTGTTGGAGAAACACTGTACCTTCCTAATGGGCACAGTGTTTTCCACACAGAAGTTGATGTAGTCCGTGATGGTGTTAATGTCCTCCCTGTGAGGAGCACAGAACTCTTTCCACACAGTGGAGCTAAAACAGTCCCTCAAAGGTTCTTCAGTCTCCTCAGACCATCGTATCACAGCTGACTCTCTGTGTACCAGGGGTTTATACACAGGCTGGAGATGAACCAGGTTGTGATCTGAGCCCCCCAGGGGAGGGAGAGGTGAGGAGCTGCATGCCTCCTTGGTGTTGGTATACAATAAGTCCAGCATTGTATCATCTCTGGTGTGGGGAGTAACATACTGTGTGAAGGTGGGGAGAGTGGAGGACAGGGAGACAGGATTAAAATCCCCAGAGATTAGAAAGAGCCTGGGGGTGCTATGTTTGGAGTCTGCTGGTAGCAGCGTGAAGGACATCGCGGGCTGCTGCATCATTAGCTGAGGAAGGGACCTACACAGTTAGTGCAATAACATGTGCAAACTCCCGGAAAGATAATACAACTTCATGCTAACAGCTGGCAGTTCAATGTACTTACTCCAGATTGTCTCTTTGAAAGTTAAATGTCCAGAGTTACAAACACAAACAGACTCCTCCTCTCTTTTTGCTGCCCTCGCTGATTCTGTCTGCCCAAAGAAAACGAAAGCTGTCTGTGTTTGTGTGTGTCACGCTAACTCCGGACACGTCTCAGTCAGACAGATCCAGCTGCTCTCCCTGTAGTTCTTTTGATGGAGGGTTAGAGCCACCAACTCATCCACTTTGTTGGGAAGAGATCTCACATTTCCCACGATGAAGGACAAGATGATGGGTCTGTACCTTCTTCTCCAGTTGTGACGTCCAGTGCTGGAACAAGTTCCGCATCTCCTCCTCCTCAGCTTGCAGGGAATATCGAGCCGCCTGGTGGGAGGCAGTACAGCTGGTCCCTACAGTAAACAATGGGACCATGGCTGCTAACTCAATCTCCAAACACAACAGCCATAAAAAAGAAAACGAAAAGAAAGTTGTCCAAAAAACAGTCAGATCCATTGTGTGAAAAAGTAATATGGTATCAAAAAGCTGTAATAAAAGTGTACACACGTCTAAATAAAGGTTTTTAAAGAGAAAAACTCAGAACTGAGTGAGAGCTGCTGGAACAAGCTTCCACGCTTGTGCAGTGCCACCAAACTTGTTACATGATAATCTTAAAATTATGGCACATCCATGCATTGATTTGTTCTATGCACCTTCTTAACACTTGAATGGGTTAATAGTCACCTGGATGTAGAGCTGTGTATCATTTGCCTAATTATGGTAACTTATGTCATAACTGGTCATAATCTGAACTAGTGGGAGCGTGTAGATATCAAATAAGAGAGACTCCAAGATGGAACCTTGTTCTATCCCGCATGTGATTTTTGTCAGCTCCAAAGTAAAAGTATCTACTGATACAAAGGAGTCCCTGTTCTTTAGGTAAAACACAGACCAGTCACGTACTGTACCAAAGGGTCCAGCCCAGCTCTCCAGTCGCTTCCATAATATATCATGGTCAAAAGGATCAAATGCTGCGGTGAGGTCTAACAGAACCAACACTGTGGTTCTTCCACAGTCTGTATTGATATGGATGTCATTGAACACTTTGACGAGGGCAGTCTCAGTGCTGTGGTGAGCACGGAAATTGGACTGAAAGACGTCAAAGCGGCTGGACATTGTTAAGAAGCTGCTTAACTGTTGAAGCACAACTTATTCAACAACCGTGCTGATGAATGGGAGGTTGGAAATTGGCTTGTAATTTTGCAGTAGTGACTTGTTCAGATTGTTTTTTTTTTTTTTAAGCAGTGGTTTTCTAACTATTCTTTATAAAGCTTGGGGAAAAACACCTGACAAGAGGGACAAGTTTATTATTTAAATCAGATCAGATGCAATGACAAGCAAAACTTTCTTAAAGTAACCGGTGGGTAAAATATCAAGAGAGCAGAAGGAGGAGCTTAATTAACTTTCTTGTAAGCCTTTGTGGTTGACTTGGTAAAATTGTGACATTTTCTCCAGATTTGTTTTGATTGGACACAGCATTGGTACTGGACTTGATATTGAAGTACAGACTAACCCTCTAATTTTCTAAACTTTCATAGGAAAAAAGTCGGAAAATTTATTGCAGATCCTGGAAGTGGAGTTCAGATGCTGTAGAAACAGGAGGGTTTGTTAATCTCTCAACTGTGGTAAACAAAGCACGAGCCTAATGTTAATGATTTCAGAAAAGCGTCCTTCAATTTTAAGTTATATCTGCAAAGTCGCTCTAGATGTCACAGTGAACTTGGAGTCCAGCCACCTCTTTTCAGCTTGTCGACACTCCCTTTTTTCACTCCTTACCATTGGAGCATTTCTCCACTGAGATTGCTTCCTACCAGAGACGACCGTCACATTAATGGGAGCAATGGAATCAAAAATGTCTGAAATTTTAGAACGGAAGTTATCTACAAGCTCATTTACTGTGTTAAAGGATAAAGAGATACAGGTTTTAGCTAAACTGTCCTTAAAAACTGTTTTGTTACCATGTGTCTTTGGATAAGCGAGTCAATGGAAAAAAAGTTCAGATAAGGGTGATATCAGTTACAGAACCTTGTAGATGATCTAGTTCATGCGTGGGTTTGGCTGTTTAATATGTTGAGTCAAACCAAAATTTTCAAGTGGTGCTTTTGGCTTTTTGTCTTGGTGGTTGTCAACATGGATGCTTAAGTCTTGCACAATAGCTAAACATTCATCATCAACACATACATAGAGAGAGAGTCACTAAAATCATTGAAGAAGTTTGCATTATATTTTGGGGGCCTGTGCATGTCTAGAAACATTGCCTGAGCAAGGCACTTTACCTGGACAACCAGAAATTCAAAAGAGTCAAATTTGCCCAGGAAAACCTTTTTACACATTAATGAATCATGAAATAAGGTAGGAGCAAAACTCTAATGTTTAATAGAGCCAGTTTAAGTGACTTAGTGGCTGATATTTCTGAAGCCACTTGTTGTCCTTTTGGGGTCTTAGAAGATTCTATTTGTTGTGATGATGTGGAAATCTGTTTTGGGGTGTACTCTTGTCTCCTGCACTTGGCAGAGGCTTCTTGTATGTGATTTACAGAATGCAACACGTTTGATGTCAAATGTTGAATTCCAGATTTATTGAGAGAAAATCAATCTACCTTGAAGAGGTGCTTTCCCACCCAGAAGATTCTGAAGTTGTCCATAAAGTTTATTGAACTGGGCAGTACATGCTTTTAAAAGCCATTTGTTTTTCATCTCCATGCCAAATTGTCGTGGTCCTCTGAAAAACACCTTGAGGTCTTGAACTTTGTTCAGAAAGTAAATAAAATTCTCTTTCTGGAATTCTGATTGTTGCTTAACAACATCAAGAGCTCCTGTGAGGTTTTCCACTGTTGGATGGTCATTCATAAGTGTCAGGATTTTCTCAGAGATATTAGACACCATATCATTGGCAAAATTAAGTACTTTGGCATTTTTCTTTTTGCAAAAACATCTAATCTCATTACTGCTACAACCCACTATTAGGGTTTGTGGCTTGTTGTCTGGCCCCTTCTGAATCTTTTTAGAAGGAAACTGGCAAGAGCTCAGTCATACTATCTCTCGGTAGAGTCTGAAGTTGAGTTTTACTTCTGTGATTCTTGTTTTCAGTTGGTTTGCTTTTATCATTTGTTCTGATCAGAGTTTGCTGCTTCTTTCTCCTTGGTGGTGGGGTTGAAGAAACATTTCTCCTTAATGATAACCAAGTTTTTTCTTCCAATTGCAGCATTCTCCTTTTTGCCCGTCTTTCCAGATCTGAAGGATCTGAAGGATCTGAAGGATTTATTCTTTGGCTTTGCAGGGAGAGAGGTTTTGGAAGAGATGTCAGGATGCTGGTTACCTGTCTGTCAATCCTTTAACTCTTTTAAATGATCAGCAAGGTTGTCTCATTTCTATGTACGGCAATTACCCCCACATTCACCTTAAATTCCATCACTACTATATACTAGAGAAGTTTGTTGCACTCCTTTGTGGAGAAGGGAGGCATTTTGTACTGATTTAGCTTGTAAATCAGAAAATAAAAATCAATAGAGTCTTCAAATTCAGAGTAATCTGGCTTTAAGAACAGAGAATATAAAATAATTACCATAGCTGGGTATATAAAATAACTACTGCAAGCCAACAACAATCAAAAGGAAAAAACTAATGTGAGAGACCGAGAACAGCTACTCCTCCCCTGCAGGCAGTCAGAAATAGGACCAGGCAGTTCAAAGATTTATGAGATGGCATTCCCATTGAAATTGTTATTAAGAATTCCACTGTTGTCTTAACTTTGACTATCAGTATACTGGGAAATGTCTCTAAAGTTGATCAAACAGCCATCATTTAAAAATTTCTGTGCTGCAGGTTATGGTAGGTTCCATTTGATTCAGACATCAATGATGTTAAGCCCAAGTAATCTATATTCTAGTTGCAATTGCTAATTGTTAATCCATAACCATCATTAGCAACACAAAGTACAAGGAATATATCTCATAACTGTATACATTGAGACACCAAAGGAAAATGTTTATTAGCAGAGGTTGTAGACTACAACATTACATGTAGTGCAGTATCCAATCGATTTCATATTGGAAATTATTTGAAAAGAAATTGAAGTAATATTGAAGGGCAGGAGTGCGCTATATGTTTATCTATTAATTACAACAGACCAGCTGATAGGTTGATATTATTACCTAACAAATCCCTGCTTTCATTATTTGGTTGCTGCACCATTAAAGTGTTTCAGCAGTTTATTTTTGGGGCAATGTAAACCATCTGATGTCAGAATTTTGTTTTTTGGTTTTATAAAAATGTTAAAAAGGCATCAAACTTTTTAAAAATCATGTCAAGTCAAGTTTATTTGTAGAGCACATTTCAGCAGCAAGGCAGTTCAAAGTGCTTTACATCATAAAAACATCAAGCAAGTATAAAGCAAAATCATCTAAGTCTTGGATGACAACAAGTAAAAAGTCTCAGGTAAACTTGAGTGTCTAAACCTCTTTAATTGATTTGTCTATTCATAAACCAGAATATTGTCCAAATCAGCTGCAATAGATCTAGAACCTATTTAATCATTGCGAAAATAATAACTTAATGTTGCCACTAGATATTTATAATAATCTCAGGTTTATAGTTTGAATGTACACAGAATCACACCCTTACTCTCCTCCTATGTGGGTTGTTTTTTTGTAGGTATGCAGATGCTGCAGTTATTGCAACTAAAAGAAAACTCTAAAATTCTGAGCTTGGAGAAGATCTTCATCCAGAATCTTCGGGAGAGATGAGTCATCCTGTCTACTTCTAAGTGAATATCACCAACTTCACATCTCAGCACTAAACCTCATAACGTAGAGGTGCTTCATCCGCTTTTCCTTTCCAAATGAAAGCTATGGGTTTGTCAGTGAACTGTTGTATAATTCCTGCTGTTTTTCATGTATTAGCTCTACTTTTGTTTTGCTGTAAAATGAAGAAAAAAGTCTGTTAATAAAGATTGGAGAGTGGTATTGACATTTTGTTTTCCATCTGCTGTATCTGCTGCTGTTGTGCAACATTAGGTTTGGCTATGAATATCTATTAATAAATCCCAAATTATTAACAAAAATTAGAAATTTAGATCAAAATTAACATGTCAAAATTAACCTTATTATCATGAAATAATAGCCAAACAGTTTTCAGTCTTAGTTACTGTCTTATGAATACCTGCCTGCCTGATATTAACAACAGTTGAAGGATTTTTTTTATTGTCATACTAGTTCACATTTGCACGTTTGGGGTACAAAATTCAAACTCAGATCCCAGTTCAAGAACCCAAATGAATAAATCAGTTAAAAAGTGAGATGCAGCTGTATTTAGCGCATTAAGTGCGGCTCAAGTTCAGCAGTCTGACAGCTGAAGGATAGAAACTGTTTCTGAGCCTGGTGGTCTTGCTCTGAATGCTTCATATATCTATATCTATATATATATATATATATATATATATATATATATATATATATATATATATATATATATATATATATATATATATATATAGAGAGAGAGAGAGAGAGAGATATGTGTATGTATATATATATATATATATATATATATAAACCCCTGTAAATAAAGCACAGGCCCAGCGTTGTATGTCCATATTTAACAGTGATAATTTCTTGTTCTACACTTTACAAACAACTGTTGATGACAACTAGAATTTGAAGTGAAACAAAAGTAAAGACACAAAACCTTACCGCAGGCATGAGCTGCTATTGGCATCTAAAGAAATGCACGTCTTCTGAACTAAACCAACCAATCAGGGCCAGGAGGAGGGGCTTAGCGGTGTCAATCGACCTCATGTATGCGCTGCTAAATGTGCTAATGGCAAAGCTGGGCCAAGTGGCCAGTGGCTGGGGAGAGGGAGGCCTGGGAACGCCTTAGGATTCTCTGGGAGAATCCTAAGGCGTTCCCAGGCCAGCCAAGAAACATAGTCCCTCTAGCATGCCTCTAGGTCTTCGTCTTGTTCTCCTCCCGGTGGGACATGCCGAGAACACCTCACCAGGGAGGCGTCCAAGAGGCATCATAATCAGATGCCCAAGCTTCCTCAACTGGCTCCTCTCGACATGGAGAAGCAGCAGTTTTACTCTGAGTCCCTTCCGGATGACCGAGCTTCTCACCCTGTCTCTAAGAGAGCCCAGACACTCTGTGCAGGAAACTTGTTTGGCCATATCCATGATCTCGTTCTTTCGGTCACGACCCAAAGCTCATGAGGTTTGGAAAGTAAACTGATCGGTAAATAGAGAGCTTTGCCTTTTGCCTCTCCCTTTACCACGACCGACCAGTACAGCACCCGCATCACTGCAGATATTGCACCAATCCGTCTATCAATCTCCTACTCCATTTTTCCCTTATTTGTGAACAAGACCCCAACGTACTTGAAGTCCCCCACTTGGGGCAGGACCTTCTCCACAACCTGAAGAAGGTACTCTACCCTTTTCTGGCTCAAGACCAGAATTTGGATTTGGAGGTACTGATCTTCATCCCAGCCACTTCACACTCGGCTGCGAACTGCTCAAGCAAAAGTTGTAGATCACCACCTGATGAAGCCAATAGGACCACATCATCTGCAAAAAGCAGCGACGCAATCCTGAAAACAGGTCCCTTCAACACCTTGGCTGCGCCTAGAAATTCTGTCCATAAAAGCAACCTAGGTGGAGTTCAGCTCTTACCAGGAACAAGCTCGATTTACTGCCGGCAATGCGGACCAAGCTCTGACATCGGTCATACGGGGACCTAACAGTCCATATCAAAGGGCCTGGTAGCCCATACTCCTGAGGGACATGCCTGAATGCCTTCTCCAAGTCCACAAAGCACATGTAGACTGGTTGGGCGAACTCCCATGCACATTCCAGGACCCTGATGAGGGTGTAGAGCTGGTACAGCATTCCACGGCCAGGATGAAAACCACACTGCTCTTCCTGAATCTGAGGTTCAACTGTCCGACAGATCCCCCTCTCCAGAACCCCCGAACAGACCTTACCAGGGTGGCTTAAGAGTGCGATCCCCCTGTAGTTGGAGCACACTCTTTTTGAATAGGGGGACCACCACTCCGGTCTGCTAATCCAGTGGAACAGCCCCTGATGTCCAAGCGGTACTGCAAAGTCGCGTCAACCAACACAACCCCACAACATCCAGAGCCTCAAGGTGCTCCAGGTGAATCTCATCCATCCCCGGGGCCTTGCTACCAAAGAGCTTTTTGACCATCTTGGTGACCTCAGCACCAAAGTTTGGATAACCCTACCCAAGGTCCCCAGGCTCTTGTTTTCTCAGTGGAAGACGTGCTAGTGGGATTGAGGAGGTCTTTGAAGTTTTCCCACTGATCCACGATATCCCAAGTTGAGGTCAACAGCACACCACCCCCACTATAAACAGTGTTGGTGGTGCACCGCTCCCCTGCCGAGATCCTGGCTGGTGGACCAGAATCACCTTGAAGGCTTATGGAAGTTGTCTTCCATAGCTTCTCCGAACTCCTCCCACACCCAAATTTTTGCCTCAGCAACCACCTGAGCTGCATGCCACTTGGACTGCTGGTACCCATCAGCTCCTTCCAGAGTCCCACAGGTCAAAAAGACCTGATAAGACTCCTTCTTCAGCCTGACAGCATCCCTCACGATGGTCTCCACCTGCGGGTTCAAGGGTTGCTGACACGACAGGTACTGACAACCTTGCGGCCACAGCTCTGGTAAGCCACCTCAACAATGGAGGTGCTGAACATGACCCACCCAAACTCAATGTACCCCACCTACCCTGAAACGTGTTTGAAGCTCTCCCGGAGGAGAGTAACGTAGTAAACACACTGTGCGTAATCCCGTGGTGGGTGATCAGTTTTTGGCAGACCATCATTTAATGGCACAACACCGACCTTGACCTTTCTGCAAGGAGTTTACATTAAATATTAACTTCATAATAACTGTGCACACAGTATAGTTAGGGCTTGGAACCTTAACTAGAATAATTTTTGGCCTACCCTATTGCCATAGCCAAATCAAACAGTGCCATTATTATAAACAGCTGAAGCTGTCCATGAGAACATCTGTCTGTCCACTGTGACTTCTTTGGTTTTTCTCCTGTCCCCTCCTCACAGCCTAAGTCACTCAAAGGTACAGTTACTGCAGTTATATAAACAAGCTCTATATGTCCCAGCTATACAAATAGAAGCAGTGCTTGGTTTGGCTAATCAGGTAATGGATATCACTTGTGTTTACACACATCTTAATTTCATCCCACTACTGCAAGTATGAGTTCAGATAATACACTGGCAGGAAGGCTGAGAATATGAGGTGTGAACTTAACCCAAAATTCACCTTTGCAAAGCTCGTACAGGAATCAATTTAAGCTATGAAATAACCTTGAAGGCTCAGTGGGAAGAAAAGTTCTGCTGCTGTCCTTGACAAAATATATGGAAGAATATTTTGAGTCACCATTCATTACTAATCAGTGCATTGCAAAAGTACTAACACCGATTCTTGTTCACATTCTGTCACATTGCAGCCATAATCCTCAATAGGTTTATTGGGGTCTTATGTAACAGAAAAACAAAGCAAACAAAAACTAAGCAATGCATCATTGTGGTTTTCAGGGGGTATTTCAGAATGAAATTCTGAAATCTGAGCCATAAATGCCCACCATTTAACTGCTTCTGAATCTTTATTTATAGAATCACATTTTGAGTAAGTTTAACAGCTAGATATGATATATGGAAGCAAATGTGTCTCAATTTTCAAATTAAAAAATGTATTAGCAGAAATGCCTTTTCATTTCAAAGTCATAGCTGCATTTTTGACTCATAAATAAAATGAAAAATAAATCATCCAAACTGAATTTTCATTTTCTTCTTCAAGACTGCTTATTCTGTTACTTAATTAAAATGATTAAGAAAGGATGTTTAACATTTAATTTTCAAGAGGAAACTGCTTTTTCGTTTTCATTCTCGCCCCGTAAAAACTGTTCCATAAATCAATTCGAATTCGCAATTCCAGGCGGCGCAGGAGAGTGACGTCAGTGGCAACTCTTCCTCTGCTTTGGAGCTGATGTTCAGCGCGGCCGCCATATTGGATGAGTCCCTCTCGCGCCTCCCACTGCATTTATTTGTGTTGAGGATAGCTTTATGCTCAACTAAAATAATCATAACTCCCCGAACTGTTACCCGATTTTCACACGGTTTGGTTTGTTAGAAATGGCAGAGATGTAGTAATGATACAGGACGCTGTCATACATTGATAAATTGTGCTTTTATACTGAAATACTATGTTTTATGCTCCCCAACTGCCTTGCTGCTGAAATGTGCAATACAAATAAACTAACAAAGACAGACTTATGATATAGCTAATTAATAACTGTATACATTTTCTATTTCAAGACAGAAACGAGTTTTATTGTTTATTTGAATTTATTTCACTCTCTCACACAGTCAATCCTGAGCCTGAACACAGATTCAATACACAGACAACTTACTTGTGAAAGGTAATCCTACATGATTACATTCAATGTTGCGCCGGTTATTGCAACCATAGGCTTCACAATATACAGGGATAGATGAGGAGAGACCCATCCAATATGGCGGCGACGTGAAATAGAAGACATAGAAGACGAAGAGTTGCCACTGACGTCACTCTCCTGCGCCGCTTGGAGTTGCGAATTCAAATTGACTTATGAACACTTTTTGCGGGGGCAGGCATGAAAACAAAAAAGCAGTTTCTTCTTAGTTTTCTATGTAGTTGTGTCACACAACGAGTAGTCATGGAAACGAAAATGGAAACACAAATTGGATGATCTATTAGCAATTTCATTTATGAGTTAAAAAATGCAGCTTTGACTTTGAAATGAAAAAGCATTTCTGCTAATACG
This sequence comes from Anableps anableps, assembly GCA_014839685.1. Taxonomy (NCBI): domain Eukaryota; kingdom Metazoa; phylum Chordata; class Actinopteri; order Cyprinodontiformes; family Anablepidae; genus Anableps; species Anableps anableps. The sequence continues at coordinate 2,118,716 of CM026073.1, forward strand.
TTTTAATTTTCAAATTTGACATTTCAAAATTAATTTTGGTCACTTTTTACAGGGACATCTTTTGAAATTTAAATGTCAAACGTTATTTTATTTATCATTTTAATTGATTTACAAATTGAGTAGTCTTGGAGAAGAAAATAAAAATGCAATTTGGATGATTTATTTTTCATTTTATTTATGAGTCAAAAATGCAGCTTTATTTTGAAAGTGAAAAAGCATTCCTATTAATCCATTTTAATTTGAAAATTGAAACACATTTGCTTCCATAATTTTTATTGAAATGAAAAATAAGTTCTCATCTGTTCTCAAGTAAGTAAACCTTTAAAAAAAGAAAAAACAAACAAACAAACAAACAAACAAAAACTGACAAAAAGCAGCAACACAGGACATGACAACTTAGAAGTATGACCATTTTTTTTATAAAAGGCACATCCTTTTTTTCTACAACAGGTCCTTCTGCAGTAACCACTGACTTTAAACCAGATAGTGCTGGGGTCTAAACACAGATTCTATAATCATGGCTTTTGCTGTTTTAGTTTGTGTTGTACAGTAATGGTGCAAATTTACTACAATCAAACTGCCAGCACAACATCACTCAGCTCTGCAGGACCAGAGAGCCTCTGATGGTCTACCAGGGGTTCAGGCTCCTGTATCTTCAGAAAAGCAAATTCTGCAAAAATGAAATTCTATTATTGTTACACAACATATCAGCCACACTGTTTCTCTGTGTTGCCCATTGCTAGTTACATGATGTAAAGAAAAAAATAATAATGGCAATATTTTATTTATATTACAAAATCTTTTCACATAAAACTTTATACCAATTAAGTAAATTCTACACATTGAAAATAACCCCACACCTTTACATTTCTGCAGTATGTTACTTTACAATAAAACAAAACAAACAAAAAAGCAGTTGTGTTATGAAGTATATTCCAGTATATTTAAAATAACAATTAGAGCGCCCAGCGAAGCCTTTTCTCATCATTCATTTATGGCAATGGATAATTTGATTTGGCTCCACTGATTGATACACAATCTGATCACATAACAATACTTACAGTCAGTCATAAGCATTAATGCAAGGTTATGAGGTTGGCCCTACATCCTGTGTTGACACTATGTGGAAACTTCACACTGGACTGATAGACGGTCAATTGGACCCAGCTTAGAATAATAGAGTTATAGTGTAGCAAACCCCCTAAAGCTCTGGCTTCATGTGCAGGAACATTTTTTGGGTAACACCCCTCCAATACTCACTATTTTAAAAGGGATATTTCAGGACTTTTGAATGGAGGCTCTGTTAAAAGGTTGTAATTTGATATCTTCCACCAGTAGATAACTTTCCTGATGTGTTACAGCCTCAAGTCTTTTTGAATATGACGCCACCAGCTTAGCTCACCTATCCTCTTTGCAGCTCTTCACCTGCTCCATCAGGTTGGATGGGAGGCGCCTGGCAGCCACTTTTAGGGTAAATGTTTTGTTTTCAATTTTTAATAAATTTTCAAATATCTCAAAAACTGTGTTTGTGTGTGCAATTTTTTGGAAAGAAATTTATTTATTGTAATTTGGAATTAGGCTGTAACATAAAATGTGGGAAAAAGTGAAGCACTGTGAATACTTTCTGGATGTACTGCACTTTTCGCTTTCATCTAAATTTCCACTAATAATGCTTTGATACAGCAGTCATTGAACAACCAGCTTCTTTAGCAATACTCTTTTACTGTAACCCATAATAATCAACAAAAACAGAAAAACACTTCAAATATAGCACTCTGTGTATAATTAATCTGTATGAAAATTAATTTCTGTAGTTGTTTTCTTGACTGTATTTCTGAATGATGTATAAAAAAGTAAAACAGCAAACACACTGGTTGCAGTTTAGGCAAGACTGGCATCACTCAGGGCTCAGAGGAACAACGTTCACAAGCCTTTGTACATTTTGAGTTGAATGTCAAACAATCGATATGGGACAGCTCCTGTAGTTTTCACAAAATAACAACTAGAAACCTGTAAGAGAAATTGAACAAGACGACATGAGAGCTGTGTCTTTATGTTGAGTTACATCTGCTTTCTTTTACTCACCATCACTTATTTTTAAGGGGAAGATTCAGATGTTTTTTTTTTTTGTTTTTTTTTTAAAAAACATTATGAACCATCAATATCGTACTTGCAGTAGGCAACCCTCAAGGGTCTTTTCAATTATACCGGTTCCAGTGCTTAACTGGTGCTAGAACTTACTAAGAACCAGTTCTTTGTGTTTTCACACACATAAAGCCCGGGCTCTAGCATTAAAAACCGGAGCCAAGCAATGGGCGGCTCATTGGGAACGGCAGCCAAACCAAAGGTTGTGAGCACCATGTTTAAATTAGGTCAGGGGTCGTTAAATCCAGGCCTCAAGGGCTGGTGTCCTCCAACTGTTAGATGCGTCTCTGCTTCAACACACCTGAGTCGAACAGTCAGGTCATTAGTAGGACTCTGGAGAACTTGACTGCACTGAGCAGGTGATTCAGCCTTTCAGTGCAGGTGTGTTGGATCAGGGACACATCATAAAGTTGCAGGACACCGGCCCGCTGTTGGTGTTTTATTATCTTCAGGTGCTGTTAATAAATAAAAAAGCTCTAAAAGTTGCTGCAGTGGATGAAAGATCATCTGATACGGTTTGTAAAGTGTTCAGTCATCCCCTGTGGTTTAATACTATTACATTTTATTTAATAGGTGCCTTTCAATGCACAAGGTCACCTTATAAAAATAAAAGCAATAAAAACGTAAAATAGAAAAAAAATTACAAAAAAAAAAAAAAAAAAAAAGTCAAATTTGTGGGACATGTAGATCAATCTGTGTGAATATCCTTGTTTTCAGTTGGGATTTAAAAAGTGAAGAGTGCCAGTGTTTCAGATGTCAGGAGGGAGGACATTCCAGAGGCGAGGGGGAGATCAGCTAAAAGCCCTGAATCCCACAGTGGTCCAACAAGCAGGAGGTACAATGAGGGAGTGTTAATATGGAGGAGGTTAGACAAATATGAAGGAGCGAGGTGATGGATGGATGGCCTTAAAGCATAGCAGGATAGCAGGATTTTAAATTCCAGCCGGTATCTGATTGGGAGCCAGTGGAGCTGTTGAAATGTGACTGGTGGATGATGTTCTGGAGATCACACAGGGAGCAGCGTTCTGGACCGGCTAAAAATCTGAGTGGATTTAAGGGGGAGACAGAGGAGGGAAGAATTGCAGTAATCCAGGCAAGATGTGACAAGACTGTGGAGCATCTAAGATGACACCCAAACTCTTAATCTGAGTGGATGGAGAGACAGATGAGTTGTTGATGGTGAGGGTGAAACTGGAAGGATGTGGTCCCAATGAGGAGGATTTCTTTTCTCACTGCTGCGTTTCAGAAAATTAGATGAAAACCAGGATTAAAACAGCATTAAGAGACAATGGCACTGATATTTGAAGATCTGCTTGCAGGTGTAATGGTATAAATAATATTCTTCGAGCGCTTACATTGTCTGCATGCACTATGATTCTTCATAAAAGCAGTATCGGATGGGGGATGAAACAATAAATGAAAAAAAAAAAAAACTTATGTGGCTCTGACTTGGTTCTGAGGTGGTGGAAAAGCAAACTGGGTCTTTTACAGATTCAGTTAAGAACTGGCTCTAGCACCAGATGGTTAAGAACAGGAAACCCTTCGGTAGAAATGGCTTATTTGTGCTTTAGGACTGAATATACAAAATTGAGGCTCACACAGATTTTGTCACAATAAAACAATTCAAATTTCAATCATATTAATTTTACTGCTATTACATCAACCTTTAAAGTAGGCCTGGAACAACTAGTCAACATAATCAATGATATCTAATATATAAAAAATAATTTGAAAACATTTTCAATAAAAATCAGAACTCATTCGTATTGCTGTGTGTACCGATAGTCTGCAGTGTGTGTGTGGATGTGTTCAATCTGTGTACATCAGCTGAGCTTGGTTCTAGTCAGCGGTTGGTACCATCTGAGCCAGTTTCAAAACAAAGATGGCTCCAAAAAGGGTGGTCTAAATCAGGGGTCTCCAACCCTAAACCTGGAGATGTACCGTCCTGCAAGGTTAAAATGTAACTGTGGTTCAGCACACCTGAATCATGTAAATGGCTTGTACCCAGGGCTTTGCCAAACTTGAAGAGGTGAGTCATCATTTGATGCAGCTGTGTTGGAGCAGGGATGTATCTAAAACCTGCAGAACAGTAGATTCCAAGGACCCCTGGTCTAAATTATGGAATACCTAAAGTCAGGCAACAATCAGTAGGAGTTTGGACACTAAGGCTTTGTTGGGTTATCATGGCACAGCAACTAAAGCACCATGCATGGTGACCAGCTGAAGAGATGTCACTCAGGTGCTGTTAATGAGCCAGAAGAAAGCTCCATGATAACTATTTGAAACAGCTCAATGCTCTCTGGATTTAGTCAGGTTGTCTGTCTGTTGTTTCCCCGTTTAATATTCACACATTTCCTCATCAACTTTGTGGCAGCACAGACTTTGAACAGCCAACCAAATCCCATTAAGTTTTGTAGATAGTAAAATTTAAATCAGACAGACTTGTATCTAACGTTATGTCATTTGGAAGTTCCAGTCTTCATTAATACATTTTAAATATATAATTTAGTAGAAACTGATTCTTTTTCCTTTGGCGTTGCACGCATGACTGAACTGAGGCCTAATTTTGTTCTTTTTCAGCTTGGTCTCATATTTGACGAAACTACTCCCTCTTTCATTTCTAATTACACAAATAATAAGGACTTCATTTTTGTCAAGCTGCATGTGCCACTTCAAGTATATCAGGCATTTTGTAGCCTGGTAAAAACCAGCCCCTTTACGACACTTTGCTTCGTCCAGAAGGTCTCGGCTCTCAGCTACTGAGAAATGATTGCTTCCTTGAGGCATGGACTATGTTGAAGTTTTAAACGACTGGATATGATTTTACCCAATCACTAACATTTGTCCGTGACAGATGTAATGCGCCAGCGCGATGAAGCTTACCGGAAATTACAAGTGCCGTAAACAACCCTGTGGGGAGTAGGGTCAAGACATCTTTGCCAGCATTAAAATGTCTTGAACATTCCTCTTGCTCCGACTTTAACTGATCAATATTTGGAAGTGTGGCCAACACGAACTGAACGGCTTCGTTCACTTCCTCTGCAGCCATCGCTAAAACTACAGGCTGACTACAATTCTAAAACAGCGCAGAAAATCGATGTCATCGCTCACAGCTTCTCCTTTTGTTCACTGATTGGCTCACTTAGACTTCCACCAGAGAAATCCAAGTCAGTGGGAGAAAGCTCAGACTGTGCTGTGAAGTGGGATTCGACTCAAGCGGAACTGTGCAGGAAGGCAATGGCCAGGCGAGGTATTTTGGGATTAAATAATAAATAAAATGACAAAACTGATCCAATAAGTAGGGCAGTGACAGCCCTATTTTAAAACAACTCATTCTCCCCACTGAAACTTCTGGTTTTCCAGGCTGAGGCTGTTAAAGGAGTTAACAAACGCAGGTTAGATACTGACAACTCATAACCTCGACAAACAAACCCACTTTTAAAAAATCTGAACTGTTCCTTCAGGTAACTGGGTCAATAATATATGTAATAGAGTATTGGGAATGACAGACTTTCGGTCACACATTAATGCAGCACAGCTGGCCACTTTTTTCATTTGTGCTGTAGAACCCAGAACATTTAAGCATCACAAGTGAAAACTAAAATATAAAATGACAAGACATAAAATTGAAAGCACTGAGTTGTATAGCTGTGAAAATGACTTTGATTTGTCCAGATCAAAGTTAAGTTACCATAAAAATGATAAAAACAGCAAATGTTACAAAGGTCATTGACTCCCTTAAAGGTCACATACTAGGTGCTAAACTAGTTAGTTTGCAGTTTTGCTGTTCTTCATTCATATTCAGCAGTTCAAAATATCATTAAAATAATTTCCATAGTTACTTCACCATAGTAAAAGAATACATAATTACTCTTTGCATACAGAACCTGATAATGAAGCTTCACAGAGAACCCCAGCTCCATGTAATCTGTCATTCTGATACATGTTCTCTGGAAAGCGATGAAGTCCACCAAGGCAGACAGAGGTCCAGAACAGTGCTGCTGTTCTCAACAATGTCTGTGTTCTAAAGGGAGAACCTTTAAAAGTAAAGACGCAGCTGAACCACTTTTCAGCTGTCAACTTTACAACATTATGTCTTTAATGTTCCACAGTCAGAAGTTGTTGCTGTGGTTACATATGTCACAGCGTTATTACGTTGCCATCTTCTTTCATGCTCTCCTGGCTGCTGCCGACTGAGTGGGTGGAGCCCCCATTGTGGGACAACATGGTGGAGCTGTGACTCAGGGATGCGGCGATGCTGTTTGGCATTGACACACTCTGTGGGATCGAGTTGTGAGGCGAGTCCCTGCTCAGAGTGCTGCTGTTGCTGTTAGTGACTGGATAGTATTTATTGGTTGGCAGGCAGTCATTCTCCAGAATCACATCACCATCGTCATCTTCCTCGTAACTGTCTCCTTCGGCGATGCTGCTGCTGTGGTAACACACAATGTAGGAAAATTATTGGGAAAAAAAAAAAATTCTAATTCAAAAGAAAATTAGGATGCATGAAAAAAAAAAATCTTATATATTTCCATCCACACAGTAAAAATGCAAATCGTATTTGTGTCCAGTGTGTAGCATCTGCAACCATGAAACTGTTTAACTGTCTAAATATTACATTAGCATCAAAAATGAAAGTTCATAGCACCTAGAATATATTAGCCAACAATTATCACACTCCAAACAATCACTGACATTGCAACGATATATTCACAATATATTGTGCAGCCTTAGTGCAGTTGGAAGAATTAGTTAATGGACCATTTTAGCTTTCTTCAAACAAACAATATATTTAAGTATATCATATTAGCTGCATTAATGAAATAAATACATTGTGATGAAGTTCTACCTTGCAGTAATAGGGTTGCTCTGAGAGGCAGGACTTGGAGAGTCATGTGACAACACAGAGCCTATGGATCCACCTGAGCCCACAGAACCAGAGTGACCCATAGAGTTTTTACTCCCACGAGGTGGAACGTTGTTCCTCTGGTTAGCTGGTTTCACAGTCACAATCAAGTTGTGACTGTTAGCCACCATCATGTCTGTGACCTGAAATGATAGAAAGGCTGCTCAAAAACGTAGAAATACAGTATAATGGTGAAAGGAGCTGTTAAGTCTAAGCAATTCTTTGTTTTTGCTGACAAACAGCAAAAAAGCTCTACTAAATGACATTATACTAAATCAAAAGGATGCCTGTCAATTCCCCCTTTTGCCAATCTGTTCCCCTATCTTCTACTCAAGCACCTGTAGACAAACCATTTCAGACTTGGTATGGGCAGGTTAACAGCCTTAAGGTATACCATTGGTTTACAAAAGCTACAGTTTCAAAAGATGACTTTTTTTTAATTCATTGTGATGAGTATATGAAAAGGCTAACTGTCAACACTCCTAGCTATGTTCTCAATAATAATAACTAAAGTCAAAAACAACAATTATATCTGTAATAATGTTTTTGTTTGAAATGAAATTAGGTTATGTTACAGATTTGTGTCTTAATATGGTGAAATTGTGGTATCTTTCCTCAAGGTTATCATACTGTAAAAAAATAAAGAAATAAATAAATAAAAAATTAAAAAAAATCAAAAAAAAAATCATACCAGACCATACCTTTTACTTATCTATTTACTTCAACTATGTCTTATTAGTTTATTTGTTGTTGTTAGGTGTTTTTAGAAATTACTGAGGTGAATGATAAGAATGCTCAAATCTCATAATTTAAATTTAGCTGTATATTATTGAATGAAACTTATATTACATTGTCTTTTGATTTAATTAGGTTCTGATCCCTATTTGGGCCAGCTGACTCTCATAATATGAGAGATTCTGATCCCTGATCAAACCAAAATACTACATGTCGAAGTGACCATAGGTTGGTAGATACGTATTATTCATGGAAGTCACGTGATTATACACAGCATACTAAAAGTAGAATATGGGAAATGACTTAAAATCATCAGTTGCAAAGCAGATACAAAGCATCCTACTGGTTGGTAAGAACTGACTCATGGTTAGCAAGAAATTTGACCAAAATTGTAAATGAATGAAATGGCAAAGAGACAAAATAACCTGTACCCCAATCAGACACATTTCCATCAACTGTTTTCAATGAGAAGTAAAAAAACAAAACAAAAAAAGCAGTCTAAACAGTGGAGTCACACGGTGGCAGTATAAGCTGTCTGTTTCTTGTTGTTTTAATGTTGTAGCAGACATTACCTGTCCTAACTGGAAACACAACCCAGAGGGGGATTTTCTCTCATAGCATAGTCTAAAACACCAGAATGTTGGTTTATTCAGCCTCTTTTGTGCCCACTGTCTGCTGCAAATAAAACCCTATTTCCTGTGACTCTGAACATACTCTAGGCTTTGTTGGATTTTAATGACAGTATTATTATTATTTTTTTTTTTAATGAATGGGCCGTTGAAATTTTGTAAAACTACACTAAAGTTTTTAAATTTAGTGACTGGAATAAAATTTAAAAAGACCAAAAAAAAGCTACCCCCCCCCAAAAAAACAAAAAAACAAAACAAAAACAAACAAACAAACAAACAAAACAAAAAAAAACCCTGCTCCTAAATCTTTGTGCTGCTGCTCAGGAAGACAGAATGTGCACACAAGATTTATAGATAGTATTTAGCTCACTTTGCTAGTCTGAGATGTGTAAAGCTGAACTAATTTTCATCTGAACTGAATTCCTGAAAAATTATTTTCTGAAAACTTCTGGGGAGTTTGATGGCCCTAAGCATGGTATCTTAGGCTGAGGTGGGGACTCTGTGCATTTGGCTTGCTTTCTACAGAGAACATCAGTCCAATAGACCAATTGGTGGCAGCTGTCTAAGCAACATCTATGTGAATACCAGGACGCTGGTTTTCTCCACTAGAGTTGTTCTATTTCCAACAAAGTAAGAACTCACTTAAAGTAGTCATAAAATCATGATGGATCAACATAAATGTAATTTATCTTACCAGGCAAAACAAAAAGAGGACCTTTAGCAGTGTTTCTAAAATACAGTAAAAAAGTTCCCATGCTGTTGCATTTTACAATATATTAGTCAATATTAAAAAACAACCACAGATGTTTTCCTTCAACAAACTGGCATTTTTTTCAAGAATTTTTTAGAAGTTGTTAAACCCTGAAACAGGAAAATAGTTCTTATTGTGCTGCCCTGTCTGAGCTCTGCAGGGCTCTAAATACTTTATTTTGAAATATGTTGTCATTGTGTTTGTACAATTTCTTTAAGTATTTAAACCAATATTTAAACCACCTTTTTTATTGACATCTTGTACATCTTAGATTTTCTGGAACATGATAGCATCTCATGTAATAGTTTGTTTTGTTTTTTTACTATGAGCTTTAAACTGAAACTTTAATGTCTTCACTGGGCTCACCTGATCTAAAGATTTTCCTGCTAAATCGATGCCATTGACTTCGAGGATTTCATCATTAACAGCTAGTAATCCTGTGCTCTCAGCAAGCCCACCCCGCACCAACCGAGATATGAAGACCCCTGGAACCTGCAAGAAGACAGAAAAAAAGTGCGAATATCAAGCAAAAGACAAAGAGCATGTCCTAAAATTTAATACAACATCAACAAAATACCTGCTGTATGTGCAGTATGAAATTGCCAATATTGGTTGATTTTGGAAAACAATCATATGCTCAAGGTATCTTTACTTCCACAGGTGGGCAATTTTACTGCAGGCAGCAGTGATACATTAAAATTTGAATATGCAACACACATACTAGGCGCCATGAAGAGCAGCTGTAATAAAGTTTTTTTTTGTTTTTTTTTTTCCAACCACTTTGTTCTGTTACAGAAGGGATGTTTTTATTTGTAGTTTGAATAAGACATAGTGAGCTCTCCTCTCTCCTCAGAGGATGGAATGTCATTAAGGTTCTAGAAAAAAGTTCCAGCAACAGAGAGAAACATGCTCACAGTGCCCTTCATAAGTTCTGTGTTTAGCAGAAAGTGTCCAGAGCCAGTATAAAATGAAAGACATAAGAACAGATTCTAATAAATGAGAATATCCTGCATTCCTTGTGATAAACATACATAAGCTTATGTGCCTTCACTAAGGGTGTAGCGACACTTAAAATTCACAAGAAGAGATGAGACATGATATTGAGTTCATGAGAATGAGACTGGACAAGATGTCTTTCTTTTTCTGATTTCTTTTCATCTCTTCAGACTTTGGGTCAGTGCTTCAGAATGCTCTCCAGTAGAACATTTACCATTTCCCAGTTATTATTGATAGTGCATGCTGTGACTGACAGCACACGCTATAGTGACGCTCAACATACCCCTAGACGTCCAGCCATTGTTACAGCGATGCTTTCTGCCTTCTTCAGCATCCAAAGACTTGCAGTGCTTATACATTGTTTGTTGTGTCTTGTCTGTCACTGTGTTGTCATTTATAATTTCTACCGGAAACCCAAAATGCTGGCCAACAACTGAATTAAGAGCAGTTGGGGCATCTTCTATTACAACATCAGGTGAAGCTATGCTGACCACAACTGACTAATACTCGTGAGATAGCAGTCATTTCAACTGAAAATATTGTGATGTTTTAATAAAGCAAGATCTGTTACACCCTAGTCTTTACATGTAGAATCAATGTTCTGTCAACCACAGTCCCAAAATATGCTGATACATTTCTGATACCTGAAGCTGGATAAAAATGTTGTCAAGTAACAACCTGTTTATGCACTTCTGTCAGTTTGTAACTCATTAAAATCACTGAATTTGGACTGAATTAACTTTTCTACGCATACTGACCTGATAACGCACTTTACACTGGAGCCACATTCACCCAGTTTCACTTACTAATACACACACATTCATACACCAATACGTAGATCTGCTTGGAATTGGGTGCCTTGCCCAAGGGCACATCGAAACATAGCAGGAGGAAGCTGAATTCATACAACGCTGAGGAATAGTGTTATTGCCTTGTGTTGCTTAAGTAGTAAGTCTGGTCAATGAGCAGACAGTTAGCAAATCAAACTAGTTTTCTCCACATTCTTAGTACTTAATGAGGAAAAAAATAAATAAAACATTTTTCCAAACCGGAGATTTCCTAAAAACTATGTTTTGCTGAATATCAGTGTGATAAATGCAGAGATTATTAGAAACAATGATGTACAGATTCCCACTTCACGCATGCCTACAATTGTTTCCGGAGCTAAAAACCACAAAAACAAACAGGCAGTGGCTCTTACAGACTTTCTACATCTGTACTGTCTGTCTCTACTCTTTGTTTCCAATAAACTTCAAATGGAAGCTAAAGAAGTTGATGACTGGGAGATAAGGATTAATGATGTCAAATGAAACACAAACTACAAACATTTTTGGCTGAAACTTTAGCCTCACATCGTTTTAGTTATCAGGAACTCCTGATCAGTTCAGAAACATTTCCAGAATGAAACAAATGGGTCCTGTATCATCATCCTTGCAAGTCTTAGAAAGATATCTATGCAGTATACACCAGACCAAACGCATACATCACAGCCAAGCCATTACTCCTGGATTGAAATTATTTAAACACCATTTAGGATGCTCATGACAATGTTCTTGGCAGTCATTACCTCACCTTCTCTACACCCTGTGGGGTCACCCGCACGCTCACCCCGTCCCGGATGTAGAAGCCCAGAGGTTTTTTGGAGCCATACTTGTGGAGTCGTACCCGCCTATATGACTCAGGTAAAATGTCCACATCAATAATGGATGAGATCTGTCTGAAGTCCTGTGGCGGGCCAATCATGAGGCCTGATTTGTTCTTTGAGTGGATGGAGCCAGAGCCAGAGCCAGCTGGGCGCAGTCCTGTTAAGCCCAGTCCTTTCCTGCGTCTCTGGAGAGAGTTGGTGGTGTAAACATTGGAGTCACCCTCTATATGAAAACATACAGAAGGAGCGTGAGAGTTAGGATCAGACGACAACTACATATTTAGCTTTTTTTAACAGGGCGTTGAAAATATATCTACTCCTTTACAGCTTTCATCTGATGTAGCTTTTTGTCCCACTAAAATGCTGAAGATCATCAAACAAATTTTAATATCGGACAAAAATAACCTGAGCAAATGCAAAAAAAAAAATATTTTCTAATTATTTCATTTATTGAATAGGGAAATGTTATCCTATTCAACTATTGGGAAAAACCTTGTTAAATCACAAATTAACTGTGATTTATCATATTTTTTAGAAAGCTGAGTTCAGTTTCACTGGTGACACCCAGGCTTGATTACTGCCAGTCCTGTAGAATTAGGAATCTTCTTAAACAGAATCTGTCTGACAACATGAAGTAGGCTAAACAGACTCAAAAAGTAACAAATTAAGTTCTAATCTAAAGAAATTTAGGAACAGATAATGTGATAAGCTATGGATCTGGAAAGAGCTACAAAGCCATTTGGGGGCTTTGGGGGTTTGGGGGTGAACCAAAGTGAGAGCCATTATCCACAGATGGAGAAAAAGCAGTGGTGAACCTTCTCAGGAGTAGCCGGTCTATCAAGATTACTCTAAAAGTGCATCAATGACTCGTCCAGAAGATCACAACATACACAGAACGTCTAAAGCACTGCAGGCCTGATTTTCTTCAGTTAAGATTGGTGTTCAGTGCACTTTAGGGATGAGCAATTATCAGAATTCTTACCGTTATTGTACTATTTTTTTGTGATGTATCATGACAATGATAAATTCTACATGATATGTTTACAAACCACAAAACCTAAAAATCTTGTTCAGATTGTTACTTTCCCTATTTTTACACTGTTGGTTCTATGAAAGCAGCAATAAATATTAATATGTTTAGAAATCTGATTAAGTGCAGTTACTGTGCGCTGTTTGGTGAAAAATAGAACTGATTGTCTTGAAGTAACCTATTCAAAAGCAGTAAATTGTCCATTATTAATTTTTTTTTTTTAATTTTTTTTTTTTTTAATGTTGAAGAGCAGTATTTGTGTTTTCTGGGCTTTGACTGCAGTGATATCCAGTCACAGCCCTGTAGGCTATTGCAAAAAAAAAGACTAGTTGATTTTAATGTTTTTTCATCACTTTAATCAGTATTGCAATAAATACCACAAAACACAGTGATAAGGTTTCTAGTCCATATCACCCATCCCTAGTGTTCATTATTTACCAATAAGACGGAGAAAAACACTAAAGTCCTTTTTGCCTGAAAATATCTCAATGATCTCTGAGATTTGGGGTAAAATATTTTGTGGATTTATGAGACAAAAGTGAAATGTTTTGGAAGGTGTATATCCTGTTATCAGTCTTAAAACGGACACAGGTTTCAGAGAATGTACATCATAAACATTCAAACATGGTGGTAGTGGTGCAATAGTCTGAGTCTGCTTTGTTGCTTGGCCTACTTTATGATTAATTCAGCTAATATTTATCTGACCACGGAGGGGCACTGATTAAACATTTATTCCAAAACAGTCAGTTGATCCTTAGATATATTATTATTTTTACTGTACATTTGAGGTTAAGCAACTTTGAAAGATTTTTAATATAGGATAACATAATATAGGCCATAAAGGAAAATAATAAATGAACACAATCTGATCTTTAATGTGAAAGAACACAAAACAAAATATTCCCAGACAATTTCAGGCACCAACAATAAAAAGAAAGATTAAAAACTATGACTTGTGGGGGATTATAATAGAGCTTTGTATCTAAACTTGTCTGAATCGGTCGGAACATAAACTGAAGCTCTGGCACAGATTAAACACTGACAGATTTAATCAGTCAGTAATCTGTTTCTTTTTGTTCAATAGAACCTGATTATTCTTCGTCTCCTTTTCTGTGTACATGGATGCTTGTTTTCTTCTGTTCTGAGGCTTTATAAGAAGTCACTTTAAATAACAAAATAATTGCAGAATTTGAGCATCAGATCTTTTTAATATTCCATAGATAAGTAATAGATGAACTTTATATTCTGTCTGTGACTTCACTAAATCTGGCAGCACAGAGGTCAACCACAGTTGAAGAATGGTATTCCGAATCATCAGAATTTACAGAAAAAGATATTTAAACAGTGTTAACCCCAAATAATGTCAATATTCTCACAATAAGTCTTCGTGTACACTAACAGAGAACAAAAACTATGTACTCAATGCAGTCATGAAAAAAAAAAACTAAGTACACCCGATGATACCACAGCTTGAAGAGCCTCCCACAGCTCTAAATGTAGTTTTTATAGGTTTATCAGTCTCCTATGTTGTCATAGAGGAATTCTGGCCCACTTTTCTGAACAATGTTGCTTTAATTTATTGAGCTTAGCAGGTATTAGTTTCTACACTGATTTTTTTAAGGTCCCACCACGGCTTTTCGATCAGGTTTTTCAGCCATTCTGTTGCAGATTTGCTGCTGTGTTTGGGCTCATTGTCCTGTTTATGACCCAGTTTCACGAGAGCCCATCTGTTATGCAGATGATCTCACATTCTGCTACAGAGCATGTGCGTATACACAACTGCCAGAGGCTGCAAAAAAATCCCAAATCATTAAACCTCCACCTCTGTGTTTAATAGCTGGTTTGAGACATTAGCTCTAATATGTTGTGTTTCGTTTTCTCCAATAAAAGCAGTGTGGCCACACAGCTCTCATCTGTGCAAAATCGTTTGGTTATCTGAGATGTAACTATATTCTGTTTTTAATGAAGAGGCACTCTTAAGCAACCCTTCTTACAAACCACTCTTTCATCATGCTTTTTTTAAACTGCACTTTAATGAACTAACAATTAGCATGATAAGTGAGGCCTGTAGAATCTGAGAATCTTGTTTATTTTGCAACTATGTTGAGTTGCACAGTTGACCTGATCTGTTTTGTTATTTCACACTTATGAATCTTTTTTCCTTTTTTCCCTCACTGGACATCAAATTGTAAACAGTTTTTAACAGTTTTTAACTAACATCCTTGCTAAAGTCTTTTAACCTTAGAATTGTTTCATAATGTCTGTCTGCTCACCCTGCTATTACTTCTGAAGTGGTCACACTTGCTGACAGTCAGTTAATAAAGAGAATTTGATTAAAAGCTCTTCATTTCTGTCCTATAAAAGATAACAAAGATGAACTTTGGGTAAACTTTTTTTGATGACTGTGTACAGTGAGCTTTGCTCAAACCCTTTGCTTACAACTCTAACACTAAGTCTCATGTCTTCTCACACACTTATAGATGCTAAACATCCCTGTCATAGGCAACTGTGGCCTCCAAAGCTGAACAAAACCAAAGCTTTTCTGTTCTCAAATATTTTATTCACAAACCAACCACAGGATACTTTCTATTAGTGATAAACTCATTCAACAACTCTGAGTTTTTGAGGACTTATACTTCCCTGAACATTCAACGTGCAACACAAAAATCTGCAAATCCTGCTGAGCAATGTGTAGGCTAATCAGTAGAGCAGGTGGTCCTTCTATCCAGCACATGACAGCCTCAATGTGCCCCTCATTACTGGGGTCCTGAAAATAAATCTCCAAAGCTAATGCCAGATGTAATCTAGGTTCTATAGCATATTGTACAATGTTATCATTTACCCACTTCCATCTATCAATCCATCCATCCATCATCTTAATCCTTGTAGGGTCCCTACATCTGCTGCCACTAGATCACACAGCAACTATGCACACACCCATGCTCACACACAAACAAGGGCAACTTAGAGAGAAAACACACACACACACACACACACACACACACACACACACACACACACACACACTCATTCAGTGCTTCATTTAATTCTACAGTGTGTTTTCTCTATGATCATATGCTAGAAAAATATCAGAGACAATGTCAGATTCATTATCCTGCCTAAATAGACAAAAAAAAGTCAGCTCATTTAGATTTAAATGTAATGAACAGATAAACCTGCTCTTGCTTCTATGAGTAAAGATGCAAATAGAGCAGCAAAAGCTACTGTATTAGTGGTTTTGGTAAACACACCTTTCATCATGACAAAGAAAAGTGACTCAGACTCAACAGAAATATTTTAAACACAAGCTCACCACTTAAACTTGTAGGTTTTTTCCCCCCTTTAAAAATCTTCATGGTTGCTGGATTATTGGCAAAACACTGAAAACTAGTAGTGAAATATTAGGCAGCTCCTCTGCTGGAGACAAATATTTGATATGGTGCATTCCTCAGACAGGAATTTCTATTTCAGATACTGTTAAACTCTATACATTATATGATTTAATTTGATGGGTTTTTGGCTGCTTCATACCATCATCTAAGCCATGTTCTGTGCTCTTGAGTTATTTCTCATCTGTTTTACTTCAAATATTTGTATAAAAATAAAATACAGAATCCATTTCTTTTTCCAAAGTCAAGGATTATCTAGAATGACATTTCAATACTGTATGGGGGCCACCAGGTGGTCATAATATTATTAGCCAAATTATTCAGAAAGTAGGTCATGCTGTCAGCTTCACTTTCAGATCTTTAATATAAGGATCAGATGTCAGTATGTAGGCAGCTGTAACAGGACTGTTTTCTATTGTGTGAAAGAGCCTAATTTGTAAGAGAAGAAATTAACGAAGTATTAAATGTTCCTCCCACAGTAAATCAAATCAGTGGCTTTAAGAGCTATGTGTGGAGCTGTGAGAATGCTGTTTAAACTGAAAACCCACCCATCTACAACTCTTTCAGGCTTGTTATATCATGTACTTAATTGAATACTTTTACTTTCATAAACACACTCGTCAAGGGCACTTCTGTGTGTAGCAGCAGTGTGTGATGCAAATAAAGTTTCACTACAATATTGCCTATCTTTCACTGTCACTTTGGCTCGTGAAAAAAGTAGGATCTAATGACTGTCTCATGTGGATGTGATGCGTAGCAGGGATTTTAGCTAGGATGAAAGATAAGGTAATGAGGCTAATAAGTTTGATTTGAAGTCAACCTTCTAAATGAAAAATGAAAGAAGTATGGGTACACCGATAAATCAGCTGGCCAATAAATCGGCCCCAATTTTCTTAATTTTGGGAGAGCAGCGATTGGCCGATACTTACATGTGAAACCGATTTCATCCACCGATCTCATCTACCTCTGCAGTAGTCTGAAAACCAGCCACTGTCCTCTTTTGCTCTGCTGTGAGAGGGGGCTGACTGACAGACCTGGCCACCAGCTCACGTCTGCACATGCGCAGTTAACAATAATCACCCTACTGCTGCCAATTTAGCAACTTTTTTGCAATATTTAGCAAATTTTCATGCAAAAAAAATTGGTATTGGCCAAAATTGGAATTGGCAGGTCAGGCGTTTTTAAGATCAGTGATTGGCCAAAAAAAAAAAAAAAAAAAAAAAAAAAAAAAAAAAAAGCACTTGATGCATCCCCAGAAAAAAGGCTTAAGATCCTAGAGTGATCACTCTGTTAGACCTGAAACAGTTCTACATGTTTTATTGGGTAGTCCTGAAGCATAGTTTGCCAAGTCTGTATTCTGTTTTCACTTGTTCTCTTTGTCTTGAGTCTCCATCTTACTTTCCCTTGCTTCCTTCCTCTACCAGACCTCAGAGTAAATCTGATTAAGATGGCAGCTGAGTGTAATTTGAAACAATACCCGTCTGCTGAGTAGCAGATTAACATCATTACATCATGAATTTTGACAGACACAGGGGCACAGCATCAATGAAGTTAAATGAAATACTGCAATGCTTTTAAAAGTTGAATCCAAATACAGCTGTGATGAATGAGAGCAAAACTTGGAACTCTCCTATTGCCAACTTTCATCCTAACTTCTCCCTCCTCTATGACTCTTACCTTTCTTGGTTATAATAATCCGCAGTACTGGATTGGCTGACGAGACAGCTTTGTGGAAGTTTTCATCGTTATTGATAGGAAGGAGATCTCCATGGATATCAGCATATTCCAGCAGCACCTCGACACCGTGGATGTGATGGATCTTTTGGAGGAGGAGATAGAACTCTTGGAAGCCACCAAATCCATTCCTCTTCAGACCAAAGCGACGGTACTCTGCCTCAAACTGCAGAAGGAACAGCACACATTTC
Organism: Anableps anableps; assembly: GCA_014839685.1. Taxonomy (NCBI): domain Eukaryota; kingdom Metazoa; phylum Chordata; class Actinopteri; order Cyprinodontiformes; family Anablepidae; genus Anableps; species Anableps anableps. The sequence goes on from CM026073.1 coordinate 2,136,867, forward strand.
AAAAAGCAGCTTCAATAATTTAAATTATAATCCCTTTCAAGAAAACCCCATAAGTTGTATAACTGATACTAGAAAATTTAAGAAATTTAAAAGGGGCCTGCCAAAGTGTGTGTGTCGGTGGGAGCTGAAAGAGGTGTTTCAATGCAAAAGATGATCAACAATGCAAAGGTTATCTAAAAGGAAGTTTGTAGGCTGGGGAATATCACTGACATGTTGAGTAACCGTGACTTAGTCCACTCATTATGCAAACTGTAGTGTATGAGCTGAAATTAGCCAAAATGCTAATGCTATCTTAAATGATGTCAGTAGCATGTGGGGTATCACTAGCATGTGGACTTACATTGACTTACTTTATTCAGTATGCTAACTGTAGCTAATATATAAAAAAAAAAAAAAAAGGCTAAAATTGTTATTTTACCTATAAGGCTAATGGTAGCATGAGCGGTATCACTAGCATGAAGAGCAACTAGCATCTTGACACTACCAGTAGGATCTAGATTATCTCTATAATGCTTACTCACATGGACTTATTCCATTTAATGTGCAAATATGGGTGTATGAGGTAAAATTAGCTAAAATGCTAATGCTAGCTTAAATGCTATCAGTAGCATGTGGGGTGTTACTGACATGTGGACTTACATTGACTTACTTCATTCAGTATGCTCAACGTAGCTAATACATCAGTAATGAGTTGCAATGCTTATTTTAGCTGTAAGGCTAATGTTAGCATGAGGGCTATTACTAGCATATGGAGCAACTAACATATTGACACTACCAGTAGGATCTAGGTTATCACTATAATGCTGATTAACATGGTTTTATTCCATTTAATATGGGTGTATAAGCTAAAATTAGCTAAAATGGTAATGCTAGCTAAAATGCTATCAGTAGCATGTGGAGTGTCACCATCCTGTTGACTAACATAGACTCACTCCATTTAGTATGTTAAACTTAATTATTATTTCAAAATAAGGCTAAAATGCTCATTTAGATATATGCTAGTGTCAGCATGACAGCTATCAGTAGCATGTAGAGAGGCTAGAATGTTGACACTACCAGTCGATTGTGCGTTATCACAGTTATGTTGACAATAATGGACTTACTTCATTTAGTAAGTAAATATCATGCTTTTATATTAAACTAAGCTAACATGCTAATATTAGCTTAAATGCTACCATTAGTCTGTGGGCTATGAGTAGGATGTTGTTCCACTAGCATCTTGACACTATCATTAGAATGAGGGCTATCACACGCATGGATCTTTTGTCCTAATCCAACATCCCAATGTACTCTTGAGCTCTTATTTTGAAAGTCCACTGTGGCTGTAAGTTTAGGCTGGTCAGGTCTCATGACTCAAGTCAACCAAGTCCCTTAGAGCGGCCATGTTTCTTCTCGGCACCTTCTGCTCCCAAGCTGGAGCCCTCATAAATCAAAGCTGTGGCTGCCCCACTAAGTGTGTTGTTGCTATGGTAACTAATGTCCCTCTGCCAACTGACACTGTCAGCGACGCTCACTTTGGTGCAGAGAAAGTTCTATATGTCAGAGGCAGGCAGCCTGACTGAAAAAACTTTTCTGAACAACTCCTTCCCGTTCGGGAACCGTAAGAGGTATTGGAAAAATTCTTGAAGCGTGAGCGAGGGCCGTCTTTCGTCTTCGCTGGTCCCGTGACTCACATCTGTACATCATTCACAGTGAAAGCAGGGACGAGCAAAAGAATGTGTGGGAAAGGTGGTCGGACCATGAAAATGGCAGGAAAATGAATGGCCGAGCGTCACCCTTATCCTCCGACGACACTTTATTCTGAAGCACTTTGAAAGAAAACCGTCAGCCCTAGAGGAAACGTTTTTTGAAAGCCTACGAGCGGTTCGATGTCGTCCATAAATCATGTCATTTGAGCAATATTTGTGGGCGTGACGGCGAGTTGAAAAATAATCTGGGCTCTGAAATCCCCTTTCTCCCACACTGTAACGTAGCGGCAGTTAATTACAGTTACACTCTAAAATCATGGTTTTTCCTAAAACTGTTCCTAAAGATGAACCAGACTGGAGCAACTCCACAGTCCTCTTCCTGATTATCTTAGCAGATTTCTTTCGATATTCCAGTCATGTCGAAAAAGAAACCTGTGTGTTCCAGGAGTGGCCTTGAAATACATCCACAGGTGAGCCTCCAATTAACTCAAATGTGTCAGCTAACCTATCAGAAGTCCCCAATTCCCATCATCTAGGTTTTCCCTCATTGTTTAAAATGACAGTAATCATTTTGTTTGCAAACTTCTGAATTCAAAGAAAATTACAAAAAAAAAAAAAAAAAAAAAAATCTGTACAAAATGCTCTTACTAACTTTTCAGCCATTTAGCAAATAGCGATAATTCTGGCAATTCTATTGAATCTAAACCCAGAAAAGTTTGGTCTGATTTAACTTCAGACAGTGAGGAAAAAAAACAGGTGTATATGTCTTTTTATGGGGTTCCTGCTCAACCACTACACCACCCTGCACCCAGACTGAAAGACTTTTAACACATTTCAAGTCCTGAAGCAAAACTGAAGAGAAAAGACATAAGAAATGTGAAATTCAGAGAAAAATTCAAACTGACCATGTTAAGGAGTTGCTTTTACTTGGTTTAAAAACTGATTTCACATAAGCAGGTTACATTTTGGGTTATTAAACATGCTTTGAATATTGCATCAGTTTGTTTGAGAAATGCTTTAGAAGGAAGACACCCTTCTTTATCTTGACGTATAGGAAATAGAGTTAATTCATTCCAGAACCCTTAAGACTGAAAAAGTATTTTCCAGTCATGACCAGTTTTTCTGAAGTAAGGCAGATTTAATCTAAATGTTCTATCAGCACATAGTGAGCAATATTAATAACCATCTGGTTTGTTCAGGTGCTGAGAAACCAGCTATGTCCCTGTCTTTTTATTTTGTTCCATTGTTCTGGGTAAAATAATTGTTTTATTTCAGAAAATAGAATAATAATTTTGTGAAACTTATGGTTATATGTAGTATTTTACTGTTTACTTTAGAATGGTACCTCACTGAGACAGCCTAAAGGGAGTCAATTGCAGGAGCTCCGTTCTGGTATCTTCTAGAAATTCGACACATTTTCTTGCTTTATGGAAACTGCTTTTAAACAATTTTCCAAGCTGTCAACACATCCCTGCTCAACAGACTGTGACAAAAAGTTGGTTTTAATTGCTAAAAACAAAACTAACATTGCATGCCGTATAATTTCAGTGTGTTGTACTTCTGAATGTTTTTGCAAGATGAATTCATCTTGCAAAAACTTGTGAACCTCGTCCAGATTTCAGTCTCATCTATTTTAGCAGTGACTAAAAAGCTATTAAGTACCTGAAACTTCTTTAAAATAATACATGAAACACTAAAACCAAAACAGTGTGCAGGTTCTTTCTTTCTAAAAGATCTGTTTTGGTTTTATTTCTTATATAATTTAGTTAATTTATTAGGTCCATGCTAGGTTTAGCTAAAGGTTTCTTAGAGATATGGATGGGAGTTCTGACCAAATTACATCATACAGAATTGAAAACATGTTAATCTGCTATTTTATGTTTTATCTTAGATTGACCAGTTTTATGCTCCTCCTTTTCCTTTAGCGTCATAGACCAGCTTTAATGGAGCAAGATCCCTTTACCTGGAAAGTGTTGTTGTTTACTTTAATGAATGTACATTAAGTAATTACTGTGCTCAGAGTCCAAGAAACAGTGTTTAACTTCCCAGCACTGTTTGGACCTAAAAGCTGACTCAGGCTGCTAAGATACATGCTAGCCAGGAAAACTATGAGGGTACTTTAGGTCCATTGCCTTTGGTCTACAGGACCCTTAATGACAAATAGAAAAAAAAATCCATAATGTAAATTAAAATATTAATTCAATATTAATCAAATGAAAGCTACTTCCAAATTTGATTACAAAATAAATGTTTGGCAATTGATTTTTTTTTTTATTTTTGGCTACTGAGGTGTTAACTATTGATCAAAACATTGCACACTGTTGTGATTGGCTGATAAATAAAGGTCAGGTTTTATTTGCACTATGTGAACGTCATTTTTTTGTTTCTCAGTCTGTGTATCACATATTCCAGTAATTCACAGAAAAAGAGCCAAAGAATTTCCCCTCAAGGCACTCAGTATCTTGCAGCAGAGATGCAAATCAACTTTGTGAGGACCTATGAGGGTAATTAATGCTAATGACTCTTCTCCTCGCTTAAAGCTCGACTATTCTGCCTTCAGAAGGATATTAACTGAAGGCTCAAGCTCCAGTGCTTAGAACTATCAGGTTAAACTGAGAGGTTGTTTGCTGCCCTAATTATTTTTTATGGATAGAGGCTGCAGATCTTTCCAACCATCCTGCGTGTAAATAACTGAAAGAACAACAGAAGATGTATTCAATTTACATGATTGAAGATTCTAACAGCTAATGTGCTTAAACAGAATCAAGATTTTATTAAAGAGGAACACTGCGGTGCATTGAGTCCTTTATAGCTAAAAGTTTACAGAGACAACTTGATTTTTATTATTTTATGGTTGTAGAATTCTGAAACAAATGTGCAATGCTTGAATGATTTTGTCCAAGACAACTTGAACTTTCCATATTTATCAGTTATTTAGTATACTTGTAGGATTTGTACTGCACAATATCAATAATAGTTTAAAGGGCAAAAAATGGATGCCAAATCCCCTTTGCACTACTTTGATGATAATAAAAGGTTGCAAAGTTACAGCAGTTACAGAGTCTAAATGGAGCGCTTCTTGGTTAAAATTTCAGTTTTCTTTTGTGTTGACAAAAGCATTAAAATATGTAGATGAGAGCAGCTGTTTTGGAAATTCAGCCATTATAAGATACAGTTTATTTGAGAAAATACAACAGGAAAGGTCATGAAATATATTTTGTTTAAACCTTATTTCAGACAGATTATGATAAATGAATAAGAACTAATTCAAATCACATCTGTGAACTTAGTGAAATAATGTAAGTGGCTGAACCTAGATTTAGAACTATTTATTCCTAAGGATGAACTGGCAACAACACTGGGGATCAGAATTAAAGGATTTCCTGACCTATTGCTGCTCTAATTAGTAAGTCTGTTTTATAAGGAGCACCCTAGGGGACATGGGGGAATTTTTTTATTTTGCGCTACCTTGCAAAAGTATTGCATTCAGTCACAATAAATATTGCATTTCCTTGCAATAGGTTTTGCGTTCCCTTGCAATAACTTTTCAAATTCACCCTGGTCTACAGTGGTGAGATGTAACAAAGTACAAGTACTTTGTTACTGTACTTAAGTACATTTTTCATGTATCTGTACTTAAGCAGATTTACTTGTAGGTACTTTCAACGTTTACATCTAGTATCTCCTTTCTCCTACACTACATTTCTATGTGTTTTGCGTTACACGTTACATTCACGTCACATCAGGGGTCACATTAACCAAATATGTTCCGTCTTTGACGGGGGTTTTTAAACGGTGACGGAAAAATCTGACAGCCAGCTGTCATTCTGGCAGATTACACACACCTGACCTCTTGGTGCAGACATGCAGACAGTTTCAACTTTACGCACAGAGAACATCGCAGAGGTCACTAAATCAATCAATATAAGAAAGCTTTCCGTCAGAGCTTCACCTCTGATATGGACACTATTTGAGAGCTGATGGCCAAGAGGCTTTGGAGCACGTCTAGCACAGCTGACACCACTGCGGGATTGTTCTCCCACTGAGGGAAGTGTTTGTGGGATTAGGTAACGTTCAGAGAGTCTTGCTGACTTCTGATCATTTCAGTTGGTGAAATGTTACCTTTCAAAACTTCGCCACTGGAGAAAAAGTTAAATGTATTCAGCTTGATGATGACACAATGTGGATTATCTGTTCAGCTTGTTGAATATTAATTAAGCAGAATGAAAATGAAATGCAAAGGTCATTATTATCAACTTAAAAATCGATGGGTAAAAATAGATGACAAGATTTTTTTTGACACCATTAGTCAAAATGAAAAAGTCAAAGCGAAAGTCTAGTTTAGTTTGACAGTAATCAATTGCTTATTCGAGTTCAAAAAACGAGTTTTGGTCCCAAGTTTTGAAAATGGTGTCAGGAAATTAAAATATTGCTCGCTCTTGATGACCCATTACAAGGCTGAATATACAGTATTTTCTAACTGTGGAGTTGATGACAAACTGGAGTTGAAATGTCCGTGGAAACGACTGGCGTCTGCTATTTTTCTAGAGTCCCTTTTTTCGGGCAGACAACTTTGAGTTCAGTTAAACACTTGAATGTGTTTAACTGCAGTTAAAATTACACACTGGTTTTGCTTTGTGTTAAATAAAAACCTTTCCGAGGTTTAATCATTCCTCGTTCTTTTTTTGCTTAATGGCATTTAACTCTGCAGGTCACCCCTCAAATTCTGATACACAGAATCACAAGTCCAAGTGTGAACTGTGTCACAGAGAGTAAACACAATAAAAACATGCATTATGTGCAGCACTGGTCATTAAAATGGTACAACATTATTAATGTACTAAAGAAAATATGCATACAGTGGACATACTTGATATTCTAAGGTATACATTCAACAAGTACTATTACTTTCAATACTTTAAGTATTTTTAAAAGCAAGTAATTACTTTTACTCAAGTAAAAATGCTTGTGATGTACTTTTACTTGTACTAGACTACATTTTTGTCAGTTTATTTGTACTTTTACTGACAGTGTTTGAGTACTTTCTCCACCACTGCTGGTCTATTTTGTATACAGTCACGGTGATAACAATTGTCAATTTAAAACTGTACATATGTACACCTTGAAAGATCCTCAGTGAGAACGTTTATACATTCTTAACTCTTTGGTGCAGAAAACTGGTTGAAAATCGATCTATTAACTGCGTTTGTTTTCCCCACTAAATTCCTAATTGAAGCTGCAAGCAGCATTGGGTGCTCCTCGCAGCTCAGCACCACTCTGGCCTTGGCAACCGCAGGAGCTCTGGCACCGCCACCCCGTCGTCATCGTCAACTCTCTGACACTACTCCTGGACCTGTCCACTAGACGTTGCATTTGGTGAATCTTCTAAACCACCTTAAGTCTAGTTCAGTATGAGTCCAGCATCAAGTGTGTAAAGTTAGGTCAAAGTCTGACCTTCCAACGAGGACTTATAGTCCCTGCCTGTTTGATGGCAAAGGATTGGCAAGTGCTTCCTGTAGGATTTTGAACATGTCATGTGTGGTTATCAAGAGTTAGTGGATACAGTTTCAATCTTATATGACACACAGGAAGAAGCTGGTGGAATAACCAAATAATCTTCACTTTCTTCTCTGAATGGGCGGGGCTTTAGTGATGTCATCAATGTACCACACCCATGTGTCAAGCAGTTCTCCCTGATGATGCACAAAACATCTGGTGCAGAATGGCTGATGTATCAAGGAGCTATACCTGTTGAAATAAACTAGGAGGCGCACTGGAGTCAAATTCTATTATTCTATTGGCTTCTTTAGAGGTTAACAAAGGTCACTCATATCCAGTTTGGTGCAAATCGGATGACTCATATGCAACTCAGCTTTTGTATGTGAAAATTATAGCGTTTGTTTGCTTTGGCAAGTACACCAAATCAGCTGCTTGGCCATGTCCCCTGAACATGCTCAAAAATTAAGATTTTGATCAGTTTTACTGCCCCATCCCTTATCTGCATACTGACAGAAAATGAAGCCAATAGCTCAAAACCCCTACAAGGAGTTTGTTAAAGTTTGAAGTGTGCAAACATCTAAATTTGCTCTTTGACTTAAAATGGGGTGCTAATTTTTATGTTATGGCTCCCAATCAGCTAATTTATAGTTTTTAAGAACAGGAAAACTGCTGTACCACACTCATCCACTGGTTTGAGCAAATGACGACTTTGGTCCAAAATAGCCTGCTTCCTGTTGGGTTTAGACCATGGCTCCAAGATGCTTTTTTGTAGGTCCTGAGATGATACACACATGTACAAAGTTTCATGATTATCAGTCAAAGCATGGCTTAGGGCTGATTTTTTTTAAATTTCAGTTTGGCACTGTGGAGGAATTAGGCCATGCCCACCAAATATTGGGCTGGGTTCCTGTAGGAGGCTTGATTAGGATCGATCCTAGTGAGTTTGGTGCAGCTCGGCTTAATTCGTGGAATTTAGAGCTAAACATATTGCATACAGCATGATGTCGGACTATGCCCTGCTGCCACGGCCACGCCCTACAGCAAAAACTCTTTGTGCTTTCAAGCAAGTGAGACCAGCTTGTTCTCTGTCTTCTGACACAAGATCATGTTGATTAGATCAAGGGAGTCAGACATGGAGCTTTCCAAAAAAAAGAAAAAAAACCCCCAGTGATTTCCTGTTCGGAGGGGGCAGGGTTTAGATGATGTCAGCATATGACCACATAGGATTGTTGGGCATCCAACATGGATGACTCATACCAAGTTTGGTGACAAATAACCTTTTAATGTGAAAGTTATAGCAGTTTGAAATTCATGGTGAATAGGCCAAATTTGAAGCCTGGCCCCGCTTCTTTAACATCCACAAAAACTCCAGATTTTGATAACTTTTAATCCTCCATCCCTTAACTGCAGACTGACCAAGTTTGAAGCAGACAGCTCAAAATCCCTAGGAGGAGGAGTTAAAGTTCAACATGTATGAAAATTCAACAACGGCCAAAATTGACCCTTTGACCCAAAATGGCTGATTTCCTGTTGGGTTTAGGACATACCTCCAACAGACTTTTTTTCTTTGTTTTAGGAGGAGCTACTTATGTACCAAGTTTCAGCTCTCTAAGACTTACCAGTTGTCTTATCTCACGTTAGGGGGTGCTGTAGAGTCGTTTGGCCACGCCCACTTTTGATTCCATTAAAATACTAACATTTCAGTTGGGGAACAATTTTGGATGAAATTTGGTGAGTTTTCAAATATGTTCAGGCCTCCAAATTAGCGCTTCTTGTGTGTCGAGAATCATAAGAAATGCTACAATTACAATAGGCCTCCGCAATGCTTTTGCTGCTTGGGCCTAATAAATCTTGTAGGCATTAGGAGAATGATGTCTTTTCTTATCTGATCATTTTAAATGCAGAATTAAACCAAGTTTTACTATTAAATTTACTGTTAAACTTTACTGTTTAGAAGTCTAGGTTATCAGGCTGTTCTTTTCACCTTATTTTTTGGTAGACTTGTCAGACCTTAGTCACTTTTACCTATTTTTTGGAATGAAAACCTGACCAGGTATGCTGGGCAAAATCCAAGACCTATGTTTTGTTAGCCCCCCCCAGAAAAAAATGTATTTTCAACCTTGCAGTTAAGCAGATCAAGCAGAGGATAATCAACTTCTCAAGCAGAGCAAGGAGTGCTCCAGTCAACTCCAAGCCTTTTTACAACTGTTGTTATCTGTGAGCTCTGGCTCTTTAGCTGACAAAAACACTCAAGTATCTAATAAACACTGTTAAGATGTTATTGTGACACCTTTAGCTAGGGTGGTTTTAAAGTTTTCACTAAAGAGTCATCACACTAGATCCTAAATTTTTTGGAGGACAGTGCTACTTTCCAAAAGGTGTCCAAATCTGTGATGTTCACAGATGACATATTTTCCTTACTGTTCAGGCTGAAATCAGACAGCTTCAGACAAAGATGGTGCATTTTCATTCAAAGCATTGTGGTACTGCCGTTTATCTCAAATGTTGTGAATTAAGTTAAAAAGCATACAAAGCCATGTCATCCTCATCTAAGTTTACTCAATTTGTTTTAGACAATAGTAATAACAGAGTATGGAAACTCCTGAATTTGTATACAGGAATTATAACAATGATCAGAATAACTATGATTATTCTGATATTTAGTTAAATTTGAGACCTAAAACAGGAAACGTTTAGTTTGCTTTTGTGACACAGTGAGACACAAAATGTATGTTCAAAGTTTCGATCTTAATCCACCTGGTTACGGTACATCTCAGCTATTTGACAGCTTCATTGAAGGAAAGAACTACACCTTGCGTTGTGTTTGGTCAGGTTTACACTTTGAGGATCCGCAGGAAACTGGAGCGGCGGTAACAATTGTGTGTTTAAAGCGCCGGCAGTGGGGTAAATGCAGCTTTAAAACGACAGGACAGGCTACAGCCGACAAGCACCCGGTCGGTCGGCCTGGTGCCTGCATACGCCATCTATGTGCTGCTCTGCCGTGACGTCTGACATATTTACCCCAGAAAGCTGCAATGTCCGACAGTTTCTGCCGTCCAGCTCTCCAACATCGGCCGGCCGGTTTCATCCCAGGCACCAGAGAGACGTCATAAATCTCACCTGAGCGAAACCACAGGGTTCTGTCGCGGACGAAACCACGACACGAACGGCACCTTCTATCCTCTTATTACATTACAGTACGATGAAACGCAGCACTCACTTTACTCTTGACCTCCACTGTGTTATCAATGTGTCTTATGGGCGTCCGGTGCTGCTGCTGCGGCTGTCTTGACATGCTGCTCCTCGGTTCTCCGCTCGTCTGAGGCACTGCGGATAAAAACATCCACTTGAGCTGGGATGTTTGTTTCCTCCTGTGTGGCTGCGAATAGAAACAAATGGAAGGCTAAGCACACAGTGGACTCCGTAAAGAAAAAGCCGTCCCTTCACCTGGAAGGTAGTGTTCCGTGTTCCTATTAGTCGAGGTTAAAAACAGAAGCAGACATCAGCCGCGGTTAGCTGCTGCGTTGCATTTCGTCCTGAGTCAGCACGCGCTAGTGTTATTCCCTCACCACACACTCGCGCGCGCGCTCCTATGCACGCGCATGCGAAAAGAAAGAGCAGCCATCCTGACAGGTGGAGTCTAGTAGATCCGGTATGGGACGTGAGGTGCCAGTTGCCCCACACCCCAAACCCCCACCCAAGGCCAGACAGAAGGACGCAGCAGAGGGGGCGGGACATGGCATCAGGGTATAAAACAACACCAGCCAGACCTACTGTCCCACTGATATCCACTACTGTCAGCTGCAGTAATGGCTGCATTACTGCACACGTCATGGCTAATCTTAGACTAAGTTTCTTGGTGTCCAGATAACAGAACCCCACCACCACCATGGTGAAGACAATAACGTGGAGTTTTACAAGTAATGTCAGACTGTTAGTTCACCTGCACAGTTGTCTTTCTTTTTGAAACCTGATGACATATGCTCAGTCACCTCAGGCATGACAAGAATTAAAACCATCTGGAGCCTGTTGTTGAACATACCTGAAAAACCTGATTCCCACCCTGTCCTTACAAGGGTTACGTCAGAGGGCAGAACTGTTAGAGCCAATCCTAGCAACAAGAAAGACAAAATGATACACAGAGCTTGGTATGCTGACCTGAGGTAAAGTTGAACCTACATTTTTACACTCAACTCACTGTACTGTACTATGAGGAAAAGAGAATAGGGGAAAGGATATTTAAGTAATGACACAGCTATCTGTTGGCTTTTCATAGCATGGTCAGAAAATCAAAAAATATCCAGTGATACGATCCAGTGAGGGTTGCTCTGTGGATAAAAAAACCTTGCTGATGTCAGAGGAGAATGGGCAGACTGGTTGGAGATGACAGAAGGTACCAGTTGTTGAAACAACCTTGCTACAACTGAGAGATGCAGAACGACATCTCTTAACGCATTAGAAAGAAGAGTCATTTCGCAGTCAGAAAGTTGTAGGTTCAAGTCCAGCTTCCTCCCACTTTGTGCTTACCCTTAAGTTGTTTAGCTGTGTCTCTGTATGAATGTGTCCTATGGCTGCAGCAGGGCTCTAGAGTGAAGTTGCTTTGAATGGTCAGTATGACCAAGTTCACTCCATATACCTTAAAGCAGGTGGATTATAGCAGAAAACCTGTTAGTACATCTGCTACAGACAAGGAGCTGGAGCTATTAAGTCCAAAAGGCTCACCAAAAATTGGACAATAACAGACCCCTCTGGTCTAATGACTCAATTTCAGCCACAACATTTAGATGGTAAGGGCAGAATTTGATGTAAACAGCATAAAAACATGGTTCCAATCAGGTGAGTGGTGTGGGGGAATATCTTCTTGGCATACATTGGGCCCATTTGTGCCAAATGAAAATTTGTTAAACACCAAGACCGCTTTAATTTTGCTGCTAACCATGCCCATCCTTCATGATTTTAGTGTATCCATCTTCAAATGGCCATGTAGCAGAATGAATTGAGCCTGTTGCTGTGGGTATAAGGAGGCTTTTTCACCTGCCTCTCCATGTCCTCTGGCATGGTCACAGTTCCAGCATGGTTTGTTGCTTTTGTCAGCAGTATGTATAGGTCAACTGACTGCAGTAAGTGCCTTGTCCAATTGCTTAAAAGCTGTTTAATCCATCTTACTTATGAACCCAGAAACAAGTATTTTGTGGGGTGTGGTAATGACTTCTCCCCAGGTGATTGTAGCACCACAGAAGGAATAGGTATTGTGTTCGTTGTCAGGATTTCAGTACTTGAACCTGTTTGCACACCAGAAATTACTGACAAGCTGAGCCTCTTGTCACTGCTGGGCCAGAAAGCGCTCTCCAGTTTAAGTGGAATAATTCAGAGGGTCTGTTAGGCAAAAGCTGCTCCTTCCTCTGCACTTTACCATTTACCACTTTGCTAAACAACCACCTATTAAATTAAATTCAAGCTGCTTTTTTCTTTTTCGTTTTTTTTTCTCTCCAGACAGTGAAGCTGCTGCAACTCTGGAAATCCTGCTGCTTTTGGGGTTTTTTTTTGCTGCTTTCTCCCTTTTTGTCTTCTTTGCTTTGGATTTGTTTGGGAATTTATTTGGTATGGCCTCATGCCTTGCTGTTGGCAAGCTTAGTTTTAGGTTCTTTTAATTGGAGCCTTGATTTTTAATGAGTATGTGTTTGAGGTTGGGTTCACTTTATCTGATCAAATACCATTCCAGTTTGAGATTATATATATATATATATATATATATATATATATATATATATATATATATATATATATATATATATATATATACACACACACACACACACAACCCAACCCTTTCCCTGTATCCAGGCTGAGAGCTGAAGGTGGTGGAGGGTCTTCAAGGGGACTGGTCTTTTATGCTGTGCGAGTGGTTGGTGCTGGGTTCCCCTCATGATTGAGTGCATGTTCACAAGTGTTTGGGGTGACTTTGTTTTAGTTTAGGAACAAGTCTTTCCTGTTTGGACCACCCTCACCTGCTGGTAGGCCTCAGTCCTGCACACATCTCCCTCTCCTTTCCTGTGTGATTGGACTGTAAAGAAAACTAAAAATGTAACGCGTGGAACCATGTCTTACTACTTGGCATAATGAGCTTTTTGCTTTTCTGGTACTGTACTTATTTCCTTGGGTGCAGCTGGCATTGCTGACACTCTTTGGTTACCCTGATTACAGTAGGACAGCTGAATTTAAAGAGCAGAACTCCAAATAAACATTTATACCCTTGTGCTGCCACAAACTGGCGATGATGGAAGGATTGCATTTGAGAACATACTTGTTTCACTCCTTCCTTTTAGTGTTCTGTATTTTGTTAAAGTATTGTATTTAACTTTACAGGCTGAGATGCAAAGCAGTATTTCCTGCATGTGGGCCCAGAATGTCTGCTCTCTTTGTCTGTCAATTTCAATTTTATTTGATTAAGGTGTAGCTATTGATGTAGCACTGCAGGAATTGAAGTAGCTTTGCAGTCAAAGGCAGAAAATTAAAAACTGAGGCTGGCACAGCCTTCTGCTGTACCTGGTCCAAGTACAATGTCTCCTGCTCTTCCACCCACTTCTTCCTCCAATGCTAGTGCCCCACAAACAGATTGGTGTTTGTCCCTTGGGACAGGGAAATGTCCCTTTTTTTCAGAGGAATAACAGGTATGGGCTTGGTAGAGTGGTTAGAGGAAGTGCAGGCTTGCATGAGTCTACCATCTTAGCTGGATCAGGCCTTTTTCTTATGTGACCACCTTAGAGAGGTGTGGAGAAATAAAATTCTGTCCTAAGGGAGCATCTAAGGAAGCCAAACAAAGCAGCAGGATCTCAAAGTTGCAAAATCTTCACTGTCTGAAAAGAGATTGATTTAAAAAAGAAAAAAAAAGTGTTTAGATAAATGATAAAGTGCAGAGGAAGGAGCAGCTTTTGCCTAACAGACCCTCTGAATTATTCCACTTAAACTGGAGAGCGCTTTCTGGCCCAGCAGTGACAAGAGGCTCAGCTTGTCAGTAATTTCTGGTGTGCAAACAGGTTCAAGTACTGAAATCCTGACAACGAACACAATACCTATTCCTTCTGTGGTGCTACAATCACCTGGGGAGAAGTCATTACCACACCCCAGCAAAAGCAGGACACCCCACAAAGTAGTTGTTTCTGGATTTACAAGTAAGCTACATTAAACAGGTCTGCAACTTTTGTGCAATTGGACGAGGCATTTACTGCTGACAAAAGCAACAAACCATGCTGGAACTGTGACCATGGAGACGCAGGTGAAAAAGCCTCTTTATACGCACAGCACCCCTGCTGGCAGTTAATTGGATACAACACAGGTGTGCTCAATTATTGAGAGCAGGTTTAATTCATCCTGCTACAGCTACTTCAGCCAGAATAATAAACATCACAACCCTATGACAATGTAACTCTGGCTTTTTGAACAGGACAGTGAACACACTGCAGCTAAAATGTTTTCCACAGCCATCAGATTTTAATCCAACAGAGCAGTCAAACCTTCTAATTCCTGACCCCCCAAAAATGGTGTCCTCAACTAACTCCCCTAGGTGAGGTCCTGGCCCCAACTTTGGGAACCACCACAATACAACGCCTATAAGGCGTGGTGGACCAGAAGAGTTGCATCATGGATATGAAGCTAAAAATCCGCAGCAGCTTTGTGACCTATTCATGTTAACATGGACCAGAATCTGAGGAATACCTTGTTGAATCTATGCATTGAGGAATTAAGGTGGTTCTGTTGCCAAAATGGGGTCCAACCAGGCATTAGAATCGTATACTGAATAAAGTAGCCATTTAATGGAATTTAAAGCAAAAAAAGCGCTGCCCACAAAAATTAAGAGTTAAGTTCTGCTGTTATAAGAGATGGGATATTACTTTTTAAGTTTCTCAAGCATTTTTCATGTACTCTGCAAACAGAATTTATTGAATCTTTAATTCTATAGCTTTTAACAAAATGATGATGAGTTGTGTTCTTGTTACTGAAGAAATAAAACCTTAATCATCAAATTTCTACTCAGAATTTATAATCATAGAAAGCAGTAACAAATGGCTCACAGTGATATTTGGAAGTGGTTGCATACCACTTCACTTAGCATGTGTGTAAGCTGTTTGCCCCCCTCTCAGTTTTCCTCCTCCACCGGGCTCTTAGTCCTAATCATCTCAGTCCCAGTCGGTACCAGGGCCTGGTGTTTGGGAGTACCATGAAAGAAGCTCAACACAGTTATGTATGACACAAATTCCACTTCATTCAAGGCAGAAAAACTGAAAAGTAAAATATTTTGTTCTAGTTTGTAATACATCAAAATCCTTTTGTTTATTTAATGGTTTGCCAAAAAGTATTTTGGAGGGCTCTGAATAATAAATGTTTAAAACACAAAAATTGAAACTATTTAATTTAGCATCTGAAGATTTTCTAAAACATTTCTCTGAAGAAATTAAGAGGATTACACTTTAGTACATATATATTTTCAGGTTTCACCATAAACTGTCTTTTGTGATCAGTCATTTGCAGTCCATCCACTGCTTTGTTGTAGCTCACTTTAACCTTCTTATCCTCAGTTCAGCTGCTGATGGTGGTTGGCAGTCGTTATTTTGGGATGAACATCTCCTTTTGATTTTGTCAGTTTCTTTTAGTGCCACAGGCTACTGTTTCCTACAGAAGCCAAGAGCAGACATGTTACGCGTAAACTTTTTTCTGATGGTTTTCTGGAGATAACGACTTAATTTCAAGAAAACAAACTTTGTTTTGTCGAGATCACGAGATGGTTGGTGTGTGTGTGTGTTAAACCTGATTCCATCTTTCAAATGCATGCCACACCAGCGGGAGAGGACTTATAAGTGTAAGTCACGGCATGCATGTGTAATTCAGTGAATAATTCTGTGAACATGTGATAGGTAAAGCATAATGACACCATGTTGTTGGTTGTATGATGAAACCATAGGGAAATTAACTTGTTATCGCGAGAAAACAGCCGTCGTTATGTCGTAATAACAACATAATTATCTCGTTATCGCGAGTTAACCATCGGAAAAATAAACATGCGAGTACGACCGCCCTCAGCTTCTGTAGTTTCTGCACATTGCTGGTGCGAATTATTAATTCTAAGTTGATATGAAGCTGTTAATATGAGTGCATCTTAATAAATTAGAATGTTAGAATATCGGCAAAATGTTTTTTTTTTTCATTTTAGTAATTCATTTTGGTGAGTAAAACTTACATAGATTCACTACATCCACAGTCATATATTTGAAGCATTTCAGTCAACTTAGATAATGGAAACCAAAGATTCAGTCTCTTGGAAAACTTAATTACTTTATAACACCAATAAAAAAGACAGTCTTGAAAGGGGGAGCATTATGTATTTTTCAGGCACATTTTATAGCACAATCAAGAAACTATGTTACCTTTAGTTATTATGAAAATGCTGTAAATCTAAAAATTACTTAAAAGAAATTTGACTTCGTGTCATAGCCATATCTCACACCTTAAAATTGGTTTCTGTCTTTTTAAAAACCTCCTTCTCTTTCTGACACTCCCCCTTCAGCAAGTGATCACAACAGTGCTCCTCCATGCCATCCACTGATGCTGTTTACAACTGTTTTCAGGAGCTCAGCAGACATGTAGTTCCACGAGGTGTTTGCTAACGGCTGCTGCCGCTAGTCCAGTGGAGCTGTGTGTGGGAGGCACAGGGGAGGAGTGCTCTGTGGGGCAGGAGCTCAGCTGGGGACTGAAACTCCAAGGTGGAGCTTTGGTAAATAGGCGGCATGTTGAGCAAGTGCTTAAGCACCCTTAAATGGTTGCTGCGGGAGATTCAAGGATTTCTGAAACATGCAAGAAAGAATCAAAGCAACTCTCCGGGAAAGTTTTTGAGTAGGGAATAACATTATAACATGATATGAATGTTGATTTTGCATAATCCCCCCTTTAACACAGAAAAGTCTTCCTAGTTTCACATTTTGAATTGAATTCCTGAATTAAATGAACTTTTCAATAATGATTTAATGCCTCTAATTTATTGAGAGGCACCTGTAACAAAGAAAAATCTTCCAAGTTTCAAAGTTATGTTAACAGAGTCACCATTTAATTATTTCTGCCGCTTCTACCTGAGAGAGGCTCATATTCATGCACATTAAGTTGGTTGGGAAAAAAAACGGAGTTATATATTTTTCATAATGATTTCTTTTTGACTTCACTTTCTGGAAATAGATGAAGTGAATTATCAGATTTTGTCATATTTTACCCACACACACTTTTATCTTTAACTTAAGGGCAGTATGCAAAACTGTGTCAAACACTTAGAGAAATTTACTACCAGACATAATAAACTGCTTAAATTGTAACTTCCTTTTGTGTAAACCATCAATTCAATTCAATTTAGTTTATTTATATAGCACCAATTCACAACAAATGTCGTCTCGAGGCACTTTACAAAAAAAAAAAAATAATAATAATAATAATTTCAATCATACATACATTTCAATTGATCCTAGTTATCAGGTTTGAAGTTTCAGATTTCAAGTTTATTTGGATAGCACATTTCAGCCGCATAAAAACATCAATCAAATATACAGCAAAATCATCGAGATCATCAAGCAAACAGTACAGTAAGCTCAATTAATTATTCAAAGTCGTTCAAAAAGTTTCTAAAGAAACCCAGCAGATTGCATCGAGTCAATGACTTGACTCAACAAACCATCCTGTGTTGTTTTCTGACCTTGATATGAGAGTTCAATAAAAACAAAGATTGAAATTAGAACTTTATATAAAGTGCACTTTATTTAACAAATAATGTGAAGTAAGATCCCATGAAACATATTCTGTGGTTTAGTCAGCTTAATAAGTTGTTGGCACCAGGGCCAAGTTCTAGACTAACTTTTTGCACTGGTGCGCCCAACCTTTTTTCTTAGGTGCATCAGCACAAAAGTTAGGTAGGTGCACCCAAATTTTCGACCACAGTTGTACAGCTCACTTTTTAAAAAACAACAAAAAGGTCATCAGATAATAATGACCTGTAAAAGAGTAAATAACTGTCCAGTAAACATAAAGGTCTTTCTTTGAAGCAGAATTGTTGAAAAAGTGTTTCATGAGCTTCTATGAGCTGAAATTTAAACATATCAAGATAAATTAAATAAAACCTAGAAGATGTTTTAAGGGCTAAACATCTTATGTACATTTTAAACGAAACATTTCATAATGTTCAAGTCATTTTTCTTATGAAAAATTATTTCATATTTGAATTTAGTGAGCCCACTCTTCAGCTGTAAAACAAATTTCTTTAAGGGCAAAAATCAGAACTGGTCACAAATGAACAATAGAAAAGGGAGGCAGCAGCACTGTGATAGCTGGTGGACCCCCAATTTAAAATCTGCGTATGGCCTCTCAACCTCAGGGCAGCCCTGTTTACTATGTAACACATAAAATAATTAAAAAGCAATAGAAGTATTAAATGCTTATATTTTTTTAGATCAGTGTTTCTCATGGACCACCGCCCTGCATGTTTTAGGTGTTTCCCTTCTGCCACACACCTGACCTGAATAAGTGGGCGATCAACAGGCTTCTGCAGCACTTGATGGCTGCAGAGGAGGTCATGCAATCATTTGACCCAGGCGTTCTGGAACAGAGACCATCTAAAATATGCAGGGCAGTGGTTCCTAACGACCAGAATTGAGAAACACTATTTTAGACTTAAGTGTAAGCATAGCAGCATAAAGATAAAGTCTTTAGGCCCACAGTAGCAGACTGCTTCTTTTCAGGCATTGCTGTTGACCACGATTCCTCATTAAAAACTGTTTTCTAGCATTACCAATGATCAGAGATGGCCCAGGGTTGTATGGGATCTTAAACAGTATTTGATTCTTTTGGGCCCCTGTTCCTGTTAATAACTCGTAACATCAGATTGTAACTATGTTAACACGACCATTAAGCAATGTAAACTATTCTTTGCTGTCAGGATCTGGGTTGTGCTTGTGCTTATGTTTTGCGCATGTGAGACTTTTTCCTTGAACAGTGGTTGCTGCTCGTGGGCAGCACACCTGGCTGCAATCACCCCTGCTGGGGTTCATAAGGAGCTGTTGGAGGATGCTTTGATGCCTGATGGTTCGCCTATCCTTGGCAGAGTGGAGCCAACCAGCTTAGTTTCCTTGAAACTCTCTAGAACCTTTTTATGCTGCCTGTCCTGAGAATCTACTCAACACCTCGTTGTTCTGTGCCTTCCAGGTTCCATAAGCGACTGACTCCTTCACTAACCGAGGATTACCTCGCCAGACCTCCTCATGTCAGATCTCCTCTGGACACCAACCTCCTCAACATCCTCCCACAGCAGCTCCACCAGACCCCGAGCATCCACCTGTCTGCCTACTCTCCAACTTTTCCACTGTTTAGATGTAGCTTTCACCAGCCAACCTTTCCATGCATCTCTGGATTTAGAACTGGACTCTTGTCATCCTCTGGACTACTCGGGTCTCTGCTCACCCCCCCCCCCCATTTACACCATTCTATTACCACTATCTCATTCTTCACCTGCACAATATCAACAATTTCGCAATCTCTGCCTTGCTTTACAGACACCGCTTCCAGAAGCCTAAAACCCCAAACCCTCTGCACTATTTTTCCATTCTTGTAAATAAACCATTTTGTCTTTTACCCTGTTTCCTCTCCTTGATTCTGGGTCAGAAAACTACCTGGAAACAAGTAAACTTGTCAATTCCTTTCAATCTTCAACTTAAACAATTTAAAGTGTTTTAATGTATCCATGTTGAAAGCTTCAAATCAAAATTGGAAGTATTCTCATTCTGAATAGACAAATAGAAATGTTTTTGATCTATGATCTGGGTTAAAATTCAAGCATTTATGGGAAGCCCCTGATGGTTTGGGGGCCCCAAGCAGTAGCTTAGTTCATTTATGCCTTTGGCTGGCTCTGCCAGTAATCAATGGATACCATTTCCCAGTTTTTTTGTTTTTCTTTTAGCTTTTCAAATAAGCAGTAATTGTAATCTGTCATTTGAAAACAGGGCTCCTGTTATCTCAGGATTCATTTAAAACCTAAAACGTGCAATTCTTGCTGTCAAGTCTATTTTAATTATTTAGATTTTAATTTCTATTTTGTTTAAAGATTTGTTTTTCTTGCATTGTAAAAATCACACAATAAGCTATGAGTAAGCCAGAGGTGACTGACTTACTGGGAAAAGCAATCGTCTTGCTGTCCGAAAAGTTGTGGGTTTGATTCCAGCTTCCTCCTCCCAAATGTCAATGTACCCCCTGGTGTCGTGCCTGTGTTTTGTAGATAAATGTGGCTCTAGGGTAAAGCCCTTTGACTGATCAGAAACACTAGAAAAGCATTCCATAAATCCAGTCCATGACTTGTCTACTCACTACTCTGTCAGTTTACTTTACTGTGTTCCAGTGGTTTTAGTTAGTTGTTAGGAAATCTTCTTTTGGAGCATGAAGCTGTTTTTAACAGTGCAAATACATTTTTAATTTATTTTTCATTCTTTGTCATATTTATTTTGAATATGTAAATGATACCTAGCTTCCCACTTATTACAAAATAACATATATTTCATAACATCAAATAAAACCTAAGGAAGTACAACAATTTTAAACACTATAACCAAAGAAAATAGCTGGCATATTCAAGAAGTTGGTTGACAGAAGAGTGTTCAACTTGCTTGAACACCCAACATTTGCTAATTGCTGGATTTCATTTGGGAGATGAAAACAACTCGTGTGATGCAGATACTACTAAATCCTACAAAAGCAGGAATCTAAAATAAAGCCAATCACAGTTCCTCTACAACAAAAACAGAAAAGGAACCAAGTCTCCTAAAAATAAGAACTTCAAAATGGTTCTTGTGATCTAAAAGCTGTTTTTGAACTGGTCACATAGCAGAAACAGGACAGACCAGTATCATTTTCTGAATGTTGGAGGTGTGGGTGGGGCTAGTGTAGTATTTGTATAGATCCACACTAACTGAAAGAGGCAATGGTATCATAACCAAAAACCATTTTAGTACAAACCTTTCACATGAGGGATGTTTATGTGCCAATCACTCTGTCTCATTGTTGTTTCCTCTTCAGTTTTCTTTAAAATTGATAACATAAACTCTAAAAGAATTTTCATTAAAAAGTCTCAAAAAGAGTAAAAGATTACAGTGGAATAAAGTTGTTAAGCCAGATGTCCCTTTCTGTGACGTGTGTGACATCAGGTCCATCCTGTGTGTCTGCTATGTGTGGTATGTCCCAGCTAATGGGCAGGTTGGGCATCTGAGTGGGTGTGGAGTTGCTGGACTGGTTTTTGTCTCTGACACAACTTTCCATAAATCTGGCTGGCCTTCTGTTGCTTTTTACCTGTTTGCATTTAGAAGGAGAGGAGGAAACAGAAGCCAGTAACTAACTTAAAGAGATCGTTTGAATTTTTTAAGAAGGTAATCTATACAGAGGTTGTGAATAGACAGTGTCTTGCCTGCATTATATAAATACTTTAAAGCACTCAGCTTAACTAAGAAGTTTAAGCTGCCCAGACAAAAGCAGACTTCAAGAGCAGGTTAGAATGGATCCCTATGTAAACTACATGAAGAAAAACGGTTACGGTTACCATTAGGAAAAATGAGGACAAGACTGCCCCCACAATTACCTGAATACAGAGTGCATCACACAAAATACTCCAAATTGGGTCTATACACTTATATCCTTATTCACATTGCATGTTTCATTTTTTAAAATAACACTGTTTAAATTCACAAACAAACCACAAAAATACAGTCAAGATAGCAGAAAAAATGAACTTGGGTTTTAAAATATCTCCACCTGGTGGACCATATGGCTTTAATGTTTGCAGACCATTAAGTGCAAAGAAGAGATAAAACTTGGATTGTTGCCCACAGTTTAAGATTGAAACGTCCTCTGACTGGATGTGGCATTTACACTGACAAAAAGTCAGATACTTTTATGCTTTAATAATCTGGGCTGCTATCTTAATTTAAATGTTTCCTCTTATTTCTCATCAACCTATTTTAGATTAGTACACATCTGATAACCTGCTTTATAATTTCACTTAAGTCCAGTCTTTAACGTTAGGAGCTGTGACTGATCTTGAAGCAACTTGGAGACAAGTCGAGGAGCTCTGTGCCACTCGTACCCATACTGCTGTTGACCAAAATGGGGTTTCTAGCAACAGGAGCACTCACCCTTTCCTAATGCAGAACCTCTTGTTGCACACAAAGCTTGTTCTTTTTTTTCTTTTTTTTTTTTTTACACACACATAGCTAAGAAAGCACCACCATGGGTTGAATATGTTTATGTCAACAAGATTCATTTTTATTCAGAATATAAATCATACAAAATGTGTACATTGTAGCGAGGTGGTCTGTTTCAACACTTGCTTTCTTGAGAACACTATGAATCTGAGCAGGTGACACGCTTGCACAGGGCAGGATGGGTGGCTTCCTGCCCTGACAGTTCATTCAGCTGTCCAAAAATGAATCCCACTGATGCACACTTATCTTTTGCAGCCTGTGTACAACACATCAAAAGGATGCTGTTAAGAGATCATCTTGTCCTCATGACATCATTACTTGTCAATTAAGAAAGTGACTTCCTGTTCTTGCTGGTTAAATAGCTTCAGAGTGTTCTACCAAGTTCCTAAGTGGTGCTGCATTTACAGGAATTCTCTCTTCTTCATGCATGCAGACATGATTTTTAATTTTTTTCAGAGGAGAATCACATACAGGGCATATGTATAAAGGGCATAGTGTGTAAAGGGAGGATGCTAACTGAAATTTGGATTCTGGCAATCTCACTGTCTCAAACGTCTGGGTTTATTTTGACATTGTTTTCTTGACTTAAAGGTTGGCCATGTTTCAGCTGGAAATTCACTCAGCTCTTTGTAGATAAGGCCCAATGACAGTCATAACCTGTTTCTTTTTATATAAGCTAAGGGGGTTAAATGAGGGACTATTGGGAAGATGCTAAATTATTATGACCGATCTACAAAACTCTACTTAAAGCTGCAGTATGTAACTTTTCCAAAAACATGTTTTTTCTATCTTTGTTAAAACTGTCTCCATGTCATGACAGTATGGTATGAAACATATAATACGTGAAAAGATGGAGCTCCTCCACCTCCTCCCTGAGCTACTATCGCAGTCTAAAGAAATGCACCGCTCCCGACCAAAAACAACCAATCACAGCCAGGGGGAGGGGCTTAGTGCTGACAGTTACCCTCCTGTACATCCTGCTAAAAGTGCTAATGATGAAAAAATAACTTACCGTTCCAGGAAAACTGTTTATCCACCATCATCGGTAGCCATGCTAACTAGCCTTAGCATTAGCGGCAGGCTATGTTGTGGTGAACCAGCTGCAGCGTAGCAGAGAGCAGGGGGAGTGAAGGAGCAACGCCTCCAGGTGACTGACAGCACTAAGACCCTCCTCCTGGCTCTGATTGGCTGTTTCTGACTGACTGGTGTATTTCTGCAGATAGTACTGGGAGCACTGGGAGAAGGCAGAGGAGCTTGATTTTTTTTTTTCACAAATTATCTGTCTTGTATTATACTGTCATGACATGATGATAATTTTAACAAATATGTAAAAAAACATTTTTTCATAAAAGTTACATACTGCAGCTTTAAACATACTTTTTATGCATACATATTGCAATTTCTGTGGTAGATTAACATTTTTACTTCATGTTTTCCATTTAGTCATGCACTATGTTCATTTGTTTTTTTCAGCTTGTATCCATGGCTTTCACATCACCTCCCTATTGAAGAGGAAAGTTTAAAAAAACAATGCTTGATTGGCCTGCTCTAATATAGGAGAATTGTCAATAAAGACACAGACCGATAATTTGCTGTGGTTACCCCTGAAGGGTAAAGCTGAAAGAGAAGAACAAGCTGTCAATAAAGATATGGTTGTAGGGCCAAAAACATCCTGATTTCATGTGATTTTATAATGGAGGAACTATAACTGTCTATTTTGCCTTTCTACATAAGGAGGTATTCAAAATATGCTCACCAGAGACTAACATTATTTACAAGACTTGTTTGAAAGTTGGATGACTTGAATATTCCACTTGTATGGTTCATAGTCCCCTCTGTATCTTCTGTATCACACAAATTTTTCTTATGCAATTAAAATCTTATAGCAAAATGAAAATGGGTGAAAACAGGTCCTGAATAAAAATGGCTGTTGTCAGGACATAGCCATGTTTGAAGTTTGCAGTGCAAACCGAGCAAGATCAGCTTCAACATTCCATCCAGTCAAAACACTGAGCTCTGGAATGCTGCCAAGCTTGTCTGATTGTTATACTGCCAAGGCCTTAGACTTGTTCCCACAGTGTCACAAATAACTGTGACAAACACACATACACATCTTAATTTTCTTAAAAGAGATTTAAGAAGTTACACACACCCAACCAGAAAGAAATTAATTGTCAGCAATAAAAATTGAAGCAGGAAGACACTTTTTCCCTCCAAGTCAGAGGTCAAAATATTCCTTCTAGATACACAAACTGAACCTTTATGAGATCTGTGGAGGTTTAGATCATTAACTGTCTTTATTTTTGCTGAAATTTAAAAACATGGCTGAGGGAGAGGACTGCAACCTAAATTCTAATGATTGGAAACAGTTTTGTGTTAGGATGTTTTAGTTTTAACATTTGTGTTGTAGTTATAATTTCTTGCTTGATTTAGTTCCCTAGATTTATTCCTTGTTTGTCTTAGCCTCCTCCACCTCCCCTCCTTGTTCCTTGTAAACTAGCCTTAGTGTACAAGTTCCACTGTGTGTTCATTGATGGAGGTTATTTTTTTGTTTATCTGTTAGTTTTATCTTCGTTGACATTTTCTTTTGGACCTTTTTTTCTAGAATTTTGAGATTTTTGCTTTCTAAGGGATTTTTTAAAATACTTTTTGGAAAATAATATTTTTCATACCTATGTCCTTGTGTTGTTGCTTGGAAACTTTTGTGACTCTAGGAATGACCGTTTCAATGACTAAAACATGAAAGCCACAAACACTGACAATAATCTTATGAAAAAAATTAAATAACAATTTGAGTTTATTTACACATTTTGTAGGACTAGATTTGACTCGTGTGCACACACACACACACACACACCCCCACCCCATCCCACACACACATACGCCATTCTTCACTTTTTACCTTGACTCTCATGTATGCGGAGGTCTGAAACAAGGTATGCAGCCGTCTCTGTGGAAACATTTGAAAGTCAACAAGCTGTGAATACTCTTGACCTTAGCTTTATGAAGTTGTTTTGACTTCTGTCCTGCATCCTTATGAAAGTGAAGGGAAATGTTTGTCTGTTTTCTGCTGTAGTGTCTCCCAAATTTACATATGAACTTCAGGTGATCAGGGTCAGGAGAACCAAACGGTGCTAGATGCTACTGAGTTGTTTTTTTTTTAACCTTCTTTATGGAGACAAAAGAATGCCAGACTGCATTTGTTTTGCATGGTTTGGATGTTTGACGCTTTATTAGAACCCAACCAACCATACAAATTCATAGGTGTGGTCCTGATGTGCCATTTCCAAACTATTTTTGAAAGAGTTCTTATGAAATCATAAGAATTTCTTCCTGCTCAGAGTTAATGTGTTATTGTCATCACGTTTGACAAAAAAGATCTACAATCTCGTCTGTTTAGGTTCAAGCGTATCAGAAGTAAAGGTGAACTTGTTATTTATGATCTTAAAATATAAATGGTGATCAAATGCAAATGTTTTCTGTTCTTTCTGAGTTGGAAAATAACATGAAGGTTTGTTTTCTTACTGGAAAACAAACGGGGGGTTTTCTGTCTCTTCAGTGCATTATGCGTTGTGTTCTGGTGACATCTGCTGAACAACATAATAACTGAAAATGTTTAATGCAAAACAAAGGATAGTTTTTGGTGGATATGTTCATCTAAAGTTTTCACAAAGCCCCAGAAAATCTGACATTCTGACTCTTATCATGCCATGTGTGACACTGCTTTTAACCCAGGTTGTTTTTTGGAAATCACCCTATATGCCTCTTAAAATCAAAGCCAGAAAAGCATTCCCAAATGTCAGGGCTCCGTAGAGCTCAAAACGCGGCTGAAAAAAGCCTCCCTGCCATGCTGCAGAATGGAACTTTGACGTTTTTCTGAACCTGTGACTGGGACTTCATGGCTTCAGCATCCCAGCTTCAAGCTCTCTGACAGCGGCTGGAATCTCCCCCAGACCCTGCTTTAAACACCCATGAAGCCTGGAGCTCAGACTGGGACTTCATGGCTTCAGCATCCCAGCTGTCATGTTTGGCTCTGCCCTCTCAAACTGGAGGCCAAACACCACCAGCGTACTCACCCTCCAAGCTTTACCCACACGTGTGACCCAAGGCGGCCATAATTCATTAACTCGAGGTCCCTGGTCGAACCACCCCCAGGACCATGCGCACCCCAACAACTGTAGCAATACTGCAATATATTTTTACTCAATAGTAAAAAATATCAATACAAGCAGTGGTGGCTCTGATATGGGCGACATGGGCAGCGTCTCGTCTGGGGCGGCATGAGCCCCCACCCACATGTTTGTATTTCTACCCATATTAGGACTTTGTAATGACTTCCATTCCTTAAAAACCTAACCTATTTTCTTTTATTATTATCATCTTCAGATATCATGTCTTACATATCTTGATGTTTTCATAAAAATGTATTAGAATAACAAACAAGCAGATAATCATCCGACATCTACATGGAATTGATAAACTGACTGACTAATCATGAGAGAACATTCATGTAATTTAAGTATGTAAAAGGTGAGGAGACAGTGAAGAAGAGGATGGCAGGACAGGAGGAGAAATTGCAGCACAAAGAAATGACAACAAAGTAGAACTATATACAATCAGGAATAGTCCCTATAATTTGGGTGCAGTGGTACTGTAGAGCGTAATGGCTGATGGCATGAGCCTCAAAGGTGCTTTGAAGCCCAGCACTGCAGACGTTCCTAAGCTTCCTCTGCTCAGCATAGAGAGAAAGAGAGGGTATTGTCCATAATGGCCTTTAGCTTCCCTCTCATCCTCTTCTCAGTCACAGCCTACACACTATCCAGTTCCATCCAAACCACCAAGCTTGCCTTCCTCACCAACTTACTCAGTTTGTTGGTGACACAAGACCTGATGCCAGCTCCCGAGCACACTACAGTGAAAAAAATGACACTGGCCACTACAGACAGGTAAAACATCCGTAGCAGCCTAGTCCACACTTTGAAAAACATGAGCCTCCTCAGGAAGAACAGCCTACTCTGTTCTTTAATGTAGAGAGCCCTAGTATGGTCAGTCCAGTCTGAATTTACTATGGAATTGTAACCCCAGGTACTTGTAGGTGTCCACCATCTCAACTTCCTCACCCCTTATTACAGCAAGGGTGTGGGACCTCTTGCAGCATCTGAAGTCCACCACCAGCTCTTTGTTTTTTTCAGTGCTAAGCTGGAGGTGAGTAGAATGAAAATAGACTTTATTGTCCCACGGAGGGGAAATTAACAGCATCAGATACATAAAAGGTCACACAAAAAGTGTTTAAAAAATATTTTAAAAATCAAGATTAACAATATTGATTATGACATAAAAAATACTGTGCAGTTATTAGAAATAGAAATATCGTACTCATGTGCAATAGAGTAGGATTATTTTGTTTCTACGAATGTACTGAACATTAAAAAGGACAACCTTACTGTCACACCATCTATTAGAATAATAGATCAGGCAGCTTACAGATGACACCAGCTAACCAAGTAAAATAAAAGAAGTGATTGGTAAAGTCGTTCAAAAGGCCTGCAGCTGAAATCTTATCCAGTACATGTCAAATCAATAGCATGCATCCACCGGAAAACCTTCTGCTAAGCATTGAGATTTTAGCCTACGCTTGAGGTGTGCATTGTTTCTTTCAGTATATTCCAAGTTGAGTTTGACCCTGGGGACATCTTCATTTATGTTGACATGTACAAAAATATACATGGCCTTTGTTCATTGCTTGACCACCAGAATGTTCTGGGTTTCCCACAAAGTGCATGAACAACACCATTGAACCTGTAGCTGTTCCCTGCTTCTATTTCACATCAGGATTTTTTTTTTGTTTTGTTTTTGCTTCAGTAGTTTTGTGCATGTCTTCTTCGACCTCTGTTCTTTTTAATATTTAGCTTCATTTTTAAGAGCTGTAGTTCTTACAGGAAGAATGTGTTCATGGTTCTAATTATTAATGTGTTAACTTAGTTCAGCGTTTTTACATTGCAGAAGTTTTAACTTTGTCATTTTACTTGAAAATCTACAGATCATTCCCTGGCTTTTTTAAAAGAGGTGGCAAAAGGAGAAATGATCTGATGAGGCCCAACAGTACAGTAAAATTTGCAAAAATTTGGAAGCCACTGGAAGTGTCTTTTTTTTTTTTTTTATTGGCTTCAAAGAATGACATCATCCCTACCTCTTCTGTTGAGCTTGAACATTTGCAAGCAGGACTTAGGAAAAGGACTTTGTCCATCACCTCTGACCTAATGCATGCAGAGGAAATCAGAATTTAAGCAGCTGTGTTTTGCTTTTAATTGGTTCTTATAGGGAAAAAAAACCCCATTATATTCAGTTGTCTTAACATTGAACATTTTCCATATCTACTCATAAAATTGTTACTGTTGATATCATGAGTTATTTAACACAAAAAGTTTTTATTTTTTATTGTTGTTTTAGGTACACTCATTTGCACCTCATTGAGATGTACATGCTTTTGGATCAGGAACTTCATTTAGTGCACATACACAATTGTGTAATCACAACACTTTATTATTCCCTTTTTTAAAATAGTTATCCTCTTTATTGAAGACTACTTACTCTAAGATGCTGGATCTAGAGGACAGATGGTTAATATATAAAGCTGCAGGTGGGCTTCCAGCCATCTTTACATGTTTCAGAATTGGTTTATTTCACTCAGAGAATATTTGTGAAAGCTCTGAACTTATTTTCTTGTGTTAAAAGATGGGAATGGAAGGCGAAAAATGTTTCCTGTCCTGCTGGAGGCAGAGGGATACAGTGGATCTCTCATCAAAAGAGCACCAAGTGAGGGGAAATGTTTGCTATACTTAATGCCCCTCCAAGATGAGTTGGATTTAACACCCTTGCCTGCAGATTCACCTCAATTTGCTCTTATGCCAAAAGCAGCTTGTAAGACATGCAAGGCTTCAATGCCTCTGCAAATGCTGCCCTTGCACACTGAAAAATGCAGTGACCTATCAAGCTCGGACGGTGAGGTAAATATTGTGGTTGGAGTATCAAGGTTGCAAATGACCCAATTTCAGATGTAAATTAATGTACATAGAAAAGACTGCCTCAAGCCGAGCCTCTGCTAACAGAGTAGCATGCTCAGAATCACCATGGCCCACTGATCAGCATCATTCTCAGCAGGTACATGATATAGTATCAAAAAAGAATGAAAAGCATGAAAAGAGTGTTAAAGCAGCAGCTTTAACACTCAATGATTGCACTGATTTCAGGTCATTCTTACAAAACAACCCCTCACTCCCCCTCCACCCTTTTCAACTCATGGAATAAAGGTGCTTATGCACATCTTGACAGTCTGTTACGTTTTCTGTAGGCAATAACCTCACTCAAGTTCATGTCGTTTGAAGATGGAAATGTGAATTTTATTTTCTAAATAATCACGTACCAAATATTTGTGAACTCTGTGTATTAGTTCAACCTGTATAAACCAGCCAGACTTTAAAAGAAACTTGTAATACCTAGAACTCCCTTTCAAATGTTTCAAATCCAGCTAATTTGAGCTTCTGTGTGCATTCCTCTTACCTAATTTTATATTATGTAATTTAAATGTTTTTTTTTCTTCAATGAATGTTTCCTTAAAATTACAATTGTATATTTTTCTTTTTTTAACCACTCTTCCTGTTCAGATGGATGAAATCCAATGACCAGTATGCAACAAATTGTTTCCGTTGTTAGACAATCAAGGGCATCCCAGCTTCTGCGGTGAACGGTAAGTGTTAAGCAACTTATTATTATTATTAATATTAATAATGGCTTATTAAGGTTGTAATCAAACAATGCCAAGAGGGGTGAATACTTCTATATTTTCAGTTATTCTATATCTGTGTCATGAGGTACTAGAGTCATGACTTGTGGTCATGTTGGTTGGAACCTTTTTGCCCCAGTACCAGGAGAAGAATTGAAATGGTTTTTGTTTCTACATTAATTTAACACAAGACGTGTTGAATCCACAGAAATGTCATAATCATTACAAAAATTAGAATCGTTAACATTATGAATATTTACATAGTTTGAAATTGCCAAACAAAAGTAAATGAGTAAAACAATAAGATAAATTCCTCCCTTATTACTGGTGGATTGGGTTTAAGGTTTAATCCTAGTGCAGATACTGACTTGAAAAAAGTACTTTAATAATAAAATAACAATTTCCTTCCTCTTTTCATAGATGTACAACCAGCAGAGAATGAAGAGACACAGACTCTAACTGTTCCAGTGGTGAGGCAGTGGGCAGGCACGCAAACATTTGCTTGTATCAGAACGAAATTCATTTAAAGTCATAGTAATTTTTTGATCACAATTGCCAAGAGCACACACCAGGCCACACTGTGTGCTATCCTGTTGTAAGTGCTTGTTACAGCACTGTGACATTTCCAGCAGCCCATCTAGGGGAATCCTTATGAATCCTTCAGGAGCAACCTTAGTACTGCAAAAAAATATGGAGCCACTTTTGACAGGCAGCATGTTCAGCATGTTTTCATAAAGGTAACAGTTTGTGAAGTTGTTCAGACTTAATCTTACAAAAGGCATTTTACACTGTTTTAGCGCTGATAGCTCATGGGTAAAAGAAATGTGAATATTGTTTGAAATGGCACAGAAGGGCAGTGTCATCTCAGTTTTGAATTTGTTCCTTTCATTGTCTCTTTGAAGAGAGATTTTTTTTTCTATCTTGTGTGGTTTATGTATTTTACTCAAAATACCATTCATAGTTGTAGTTCATTGTGTAATACATTGTTTCTTTTTCTAATGTTATTGTCTTGTACAGTTTTGATACAATACACAAGTGTTTGAATGTGCTTGTATTGCACACGTTATGATGGGTGTTAACATTTTACGAAGTAGGAAGACAATGACAACTGTCAAATTTGTCAGGTTGTAATGCAATCTAAACAGAAGTAATATAAAAGTAAAACTTCAAGTGACTATTACAATTAGGATTCTTCAGAAAAAGAAACTGTTACATTAACTTTTCAATTGTAAAGCTGAACCTAAAATGAGCTTAAATTCTGTCAACTGTTTGTGTTCAACAGGAAAATAACTGTGTTGTCATTTATGAAATGCAAAGTAACACATGTTAGCTTGAACCTTCTAATTCAGTTGTGAATATGCAATTGAACAGTTATCCTTAAGTTATTATCCAAAGTTATTCTTTGTCATAAACAAGCCCTTACATCCAGTTTCCAGTTTTGACTCACCTACAAAACTATTTATTTCATTTGGGATCACGATCACCACTTAGCTTTACTACTGTTTACAAGGATAGTAAAACTTTCAAAGCTGCACAATATCTGTAATATTTGCAGAGCAAGTAACAAGTGAAATTTCATATATGTTAACAAAAAATAAGTAAAGAAAAAGCAGCATCCGGTGTGTTTTCCACTTTAACATCGCTGCTATTCAGTACACACACGGAGGCGTTACATAGCAGTTTTTAACACATATTTCCTCCAAATACATTTGGTATTTTGTCAGGCTTAATGCAACTTGATAAAGGTGTGCGAGTTAACAGATTCAACATAAAGACAGAAAGGTGCACATTACACAAGCCTAGTTTATGCACTTTACCTGATGCTAACATCAGCTAGCATGTTATGGTAACTGGGACCGCGGCACACAAGATATATCGACTGTCCTCATAAGCTGTGTAAGACTTTCTTCTTTGAAAAAAGGATGGGCACTTTAGTAGCTGTTAAAAAGTGCAATTTTGAGAAGACTGCTTACCATTCACTTTCTGTGTTACCTCCTTTCTGCTCTATTGTTAATGTGCCCTCACTGATGCGAAGTGGCAAGCCCTTCAGTTCGGAGGCGGGCGGGATCAGAGTCTGCCGCTTTAGTCAGCGCTAACCAATAGGGACACGTCTTACATCGTTCGTCTTTGGGCGCCACCCAGGATGTTCATGTTCCCAGCAGACTCTTTGAGTTCAACCAAAATCAGGGAGCATCAAAACCAAGAGTTTGACCAAAGATTTCTGACATGAGCAAATAAAAGTTTATGTTTTGCAAATAACATTTCTCTTCACGAGAAAAAAATTAGTGATCTGAATTTAAATAAATAAATAGTTTTTTAGACAAAACTTTTTTTAAACAAAATAAAATATTCCATTACAAAAAAAATTTCACTTCAATTCCAAAAGTTTGACCACAATTTATTTATTTATTTTTGATTGAGATTAGTTTTTGTTTGATTGAATAATACTGAGAGAAATTTACCTCCATAAAAATCGAAAGTGAGCTCTTGTTATCCATTTTTTCCATTCCTGTTATGTGCACAAAATCGGAAATCGGATAACGGTTCGTTATACAATTTTTAATTTTGTTTTAGTAAACGAAAAAATGAAAAAGCTAGTGTGTTTTGTTTTTTTTCATGGACCATAAAGCTCCATGTTTTGTGTGTTTCTCATTACGCTCCAGGTCTTGATCAATAGTCTATTGAAAAGATGAGGAAGAAAAGCAAGAAAATCCACCAACATCCCAGTTTGTAATTTAAGCACATTTTGAAAGCAGACATTATGCAGTCTCAGGGTCAGTAACCTCAGTATTAAATGATTCCAGAATGGCTAAGTGCTAGCCAGTGGGGGCATTACTTATTGACAGAGAAGAAGCCCAACATGTTTCTGAGCACAGACCTCTGTGATCCTAACTGAAAAACAGCTGCCATTCGTTCTCTTTTTGTTCATCTCTCCTCTGTACTCACATTACACATATGCAATATTAAAGGTGTTTATCCACTGGTGAGTGTTACTCATTAGTATCACAAATTTATACATCGTGAACCTCATTTGATACATGTTGAAACATGATTTTTTTCTCCCTCCATCAAAATTAAACCAGACAGAATTAATGAACCCTCACATACAATGGAGGCCATATTAAGCTATCTGTTTAAATGAGTTTATCCTGAAACAAATGGAAGATAGTAGAACTGTTTCAGTGTAGAGTCACTGAAAGAAATGTGACAGCCTGGGGGCTTCAGAAGTAAGAGCAGACATAAAACACCAAACACTTTTCCAGAAGTAAATAGTAGATTGTAGAACAGACTGATATTTGTCATACCTTCTCTTTGATCTTGAGAAATTTTTATCTTTGAGCAACTGTAACTGCAGATCGTTGATTCAAACACGACCAAAAAAAAAAAAAAGTTCTTTAAAACCACCCGACATTGCCAAAACAATGTCAGACTCCATAGTTTTTTCTGGTCCCCTGCTCGATCATCAGACAAGTGATGACATATAGCTGCATGCTGTCATTCAACCGCTGGTTGACTCGGTGGTGTCCTGAAAACAATGTGGGCTGCACTGATAACTGGAAGACATTTTGGGGAAAACCTGGTCTGATCTGGAGAGATGGCATCCATCCCACTCTGGGCGGAACAGCTCTTCTTTCTAGGAGTCTGGCCAAATTTATTAGTCCTCCAAAACACTGACAACCCAGGGTCCAGACCAGGGAGCAGAGTCACAGTTTAACACACCTCTCTGCAGCTTCTGGACTGTTACCCACCCATTATCTTATTAAGACAGTGTCTTGCCCACGGCCAAAATCAAAGGGATTAAAGACTTACCTAAAAAGAGCAAATCATGAAAATTTCATATAGATAAATACGACTCTAACTGAACAGAAAAATCAAACAATTAAATATGGTTTATTGAACATAAGAGCTCTCTCTTTAAAGACTTTCCTAGTTAATGACTTGATTTGTGATAATCAGATTGACGTGTTCTGTCTCACAGAAACCTGGCTGCAGCAAGAGGATTATGTTAGTATAAATGAGTCAACCCCCTTCTAATTATTTAAATTTTCCACATTCCTCGAAGTACAGGGAGAGGTGGAGGAGTTGCAGCTATTTTTCTTTCAGATTTATTAATTAATCCTATACCTTAGTTTTCCTCATCCTAGTTGCAAAGCACTAAAACCACTTTTCTTTGTTTTGTATCGTCCACCAGGCCCTTACTCTCAATATTTAGATAATTTCTTGGATCTCTTTTTGGTTTGATTTAGTGTTAAATACTGATAAGCTCAAATATATTGATCAGTGTTCCACTTACTACTAATCAAAGGCAGCTCTAAACAGATGGGTTTTAGCCTCGATTTAAAGGAACTCTGTTTCGGCTGTTTTGCAGTTTTCTGGGAGTTTGTTTCAGATTTGTGGAGCATAAAAACTGAAAGCTGCTTCTCCATGTTTGGTTCTGGTTCTTGGGATTCAGAGTAGACTAGACTAGAACCAGAAGATCTGAGTGGTCTGAAAAGTTGATACAATGACAACAGGTCTTTAATGTATTTTGGTGCTAAGCCATTCAGAGATTTACAAACTACCAGAAGTATTTTAAAGTCTATTCTCTGAGATACAGGGAGCCAGTGAAAGGACTTTAGAACTGGGGTGATGTGCTCTATCTTCCTGGTCTTAGTGAGAACACGAGCAGCAGTGTTTTGGATCAGCTCCAGCTGTCTGATTGACTTTTTAGGCAGACCTGTGAAGACACTGTTGCAGTAATCAATGCGACTAAAGATAAACGCATGGATGAGTTTCTCTAGATCTTGTTGAAACATTAGTCCTTTAATCCTGGAGATGTTCTTCAGGTGATAGAAGGCTGACTTTGTAACTGTCTTTATGTGTCTCTGAAGGTTCAGATCTGAGTCCATCACTACAACTAGATTTTGGGCCTGATCACTAGTTTATAGTTGCAAGGACTGAAGTTGCATGTTGACTCTAGATTGTTCCTCTTTGGTTCCAAACATCATAACTTTAGCTTTGTTTCTGTTCAGCTGGAGAAATTTTTGACACATCCATGCATTGATTTGTTCTAAGAATCTGTTCAGTGCTTGGATGAACTTGAACATGATAAAAACATGAAACATCAAACAAACCAAAAACATTACATTGCAGTGACATATTAAAGGGAAATTATGAGAAGTTGGAATACAGACTAAAATTAATGATGTTCCAGTCAATAATAACAACAACAACAACAACAACAACAACAATAATAATAATAATAATAATAATAATAATAATAATAGTAATAATAAATTTCATTGGAAATCACCTTTCACAACATCCAAGGACACTGTACAATTGCGTAACAAAAAACACAAAACAAAAACAGTACATTTTAAAGGAGCCTTAAACAGAAGAGTTTTGAGTATAGACTTGAACAGAAGTAGTGTATTAGTGTTGCAAATGTTCTGAGGGGATGAATTCCAGGGTTTAGGAGCAGAGCAGGAGAAAACTCTGCTCCCAAGCTCTGGTGTTGTGGCAAAGTCAGACATCCTGGTGTTCCCATACGTTTGGCTCTAAATTCCACATATTTCAGCCGATCTGCACCAAATTTGACACAATCGATCCTAATCTATCCCCCAGAAGGAATTCTGTCCAATATTTGGTCTAATTCATCAAGAGTGACCCCTAGAATCATTGAAAAAATCAGCCACAAGCCATGCTTTAACTGAGAATTATGAAATTCAGTACACATGTCAGGCATGTCAGGACCTACAAAAAAAGTCTCTTGGAGCCATGGTCCAAACCCCACAGGAAGGTCATTTTGTCTGTTTTATACACATTGTATCTGAGCAGTCTGCTCTTACAGCTATTGACATGCAAGCTTCAGAATCACTCAGCATGATCTAAAGGTGTTAGAGATCAAAAGTTATCAAAAGCTTTTTGCTGCATCAAAGCATGTGGGCATGGTCAAGCCTCGCCATTCACCATAAGACAGCAAGGTGGAAGAAGACAAATGAAGAAGATCAGAATAGTTGGGAGGAGGAAGGTTCTGAAAAGTTTAAAAGTATAAAAGGGAATTTTGAACTACATTTTGAATCTGACAGGGAGCCAGTGGAGCTGCTGCGAAACTGCAGTGATGTGGTGAAAAGAGGGGTCTCAGTAATAATGGGAGCAACTGATTTCTGTAAGCTTGTCTGTAAGCTTGATTTGTAAGGAAGACCAAAGAGAATATATTTGATGTTGTTGACGTGGGAGGTGGCAAGGCTATGGACAATAGTAAATGTGGAATGTGGGGAAAGTGAAGGATGAAGACAATTAATATTGTGTAAATGGAAATAAGCAGTATGTGTAATATTGTTGAAGTGAGAAGTGAAAGACAGAGTGCTATCAAGGATGACACACAGACTCTTAACCTGAGGTGAGGGGGAGACTGTAGAACCATCAGGTGAAAGGAGGAAACTGTCAGATTTGGATCATACAGATTTGGTTCCTACAAGAAGGATCTCAGTTTTGTCACTATTCAATTTAAGGAAGTTAGAGGTGAACCAAAATTTTATTTTAGATAAACATGAAGTTAGGGAAGAGAGTGGGAGTGTGGAAACTGGCTCACAAGAAAGATAGCGTGTGGTGTTATCAGGATGAACAGTGAAAAAGAATGTTAAATTTCTGGAAAATATTGCCAAGTGGAAGAAGATAAATAATGAAAAGTAAGGGTCCCAGGACAGAGCTCTGGGGCACACCAGGTGCAACAGGGCATAGATGGGAAGAAAAAGACTTAAATTGAACAAACTGGGTGTGACCAGAAAGGTAGGGATGAAACCACTTAAGTGAGCGATGTCAACTGAAGTTAATCTGTGGAGAAGGATGGAGAAATAAATTCGTATTAATGGCTGCACTCAGATCCAGGAGAATAAAAATAGAAAGAACAGAAAGAGAATAGAAAGAAGACCAGAGTCGGCTGCCATCAGAACATCATTGGTGATTTAAATGAAGGTGGTTTCAGTACTGTGGTCGGGATGTAAGCCAGACTGGAATTGTTTATAAAGGTTATTATAAGTTAAATGGGAGTGAAGTTTGGAGGCAACTGGTTTTTCAAGTACTTTGGAGTTAAAAGGTAAAGTGGAGATGGGGCAAAGATTGTTGTAATTGCTGAGATCTGAGCCAAGTTTCATTAGTAGAGGAGTGATAATAGCGGTTTTGAAAAACAAAACAGACAAGTTTTAGTTTTAGTGTTTTTAATTCTATTGTTTGTATGACCTTCAACCATTTGGATTATATGTGTGTTGGTGCATTTGTGTCTGTGTTTGTGGTGGTGGGTGGGTGAGTGAGCATATATGTAGAATTCATTGCATTTGTGGGTGCATGTGAACAAGTTTGCCACCTGAGGACTCATATAAAGCGTGCGTATATGCACAAAAAAAATGTGCGGCGCTCATTTTAAGCACAAGTCGGCATGTATAAAAATGAACGTGGCGTGAAAGTTTGCGTGAATATACGCAAACTTTTATCTGCCGTGAAAATGTGCAGCAGACGCGCAAATTTTGCCCGTGGACAATAACAAACTACAAAGCACCAAAACTCATTGAAATGCACTGTTATCTGGTTCCATTTAGTGTTATTTAATCCAAGGAGTATCGGACCCAGTGAGTTTTCATGATTTTAATCTTTTATTGTTTAAACTTAAATGATGAAACTGGACCACGTTTTCCTTCATACAAGGTAATACACACACACACACACACACACACACACACACACACACACACACACACAAGAAAATATAAATGAAATAAAATAAAAATAAAAATATGGGAAAACCTCACTATGTAAATAATACATATCCTCCGTTCTGTAACTGTGCATCGGTCTGTGCGCTGAAGTGCATGAAATGCGTGTTATCTGCGGGGCACTTTCATTTTTACTGAAAATGAACATTGAGTCGGATCAGCAGATTATTTCCAAACAGGTTACGTTTGAGTTTTATTAAGGTGGACAAGATGTAAACAATCAGCCATGTACATAAATAGCTGCGCAAAGGTGTGCGTAATTGTGGAACAATGGCAGCTTTGGCACTGATGGAGGACATCGCCAAAGGAAGGATTCAGATGAAGCAGGTGTTCAGAGATCAGACTGAGCTGCTTGGACATGATGAGTGGCCTTATTAGCCGCTTTAGATTTTCCACGACCATCAACCTGGAGCTCTGCACAGAGCTGAACCCCACTTTGCAGAGGAAAACCAAAGAGCCGTGCGTTCCTAATTCAAGTTCTCCCTACTCTGAGTTTCCTTTCAAAAGAAACATTTAAGTGAAAATTGACTGATAGATCGGGAATATCACAGTCATTATGCAGCCAAGTTATGACAGCCGTATATGTTGCCCAGATACATAAGGTTCCCCTACTGCAGCTGAATAGGCAGAAATGAAATTGCAATTTGCAATTTATGAGTCGACTTCCTAATGTGATCGGAGCTGTCGACAACATGGATAAAAGGGTAGCGTCTGGAAATTAATGCGCCTTTATAAACTGAAAGTATTTTCTTTCTGTAAATGTGCAACTCATGTATGATGCGTAATTGTGCCTAATAAATGTAGCAGCCTGCTGGCGTGGTGCAACACATAATTCCTTCATACTGTGGACTACTTGATGTAGCCCAGTCCAAAATAAAGGTATTTTGTATTAAGTTCATAAAAGGAGTAATAATTTAAACTGTGTTAAAAACTAAAAACCTTGTCTTAAATATGTTAAAATTGTTATAAATAAGTTTAAAAAACTGTGCTTGTAAGTACTTAAAATAGTATGGCATAATAAGTTTAAAGAATTTGAAAAAAATGTAGTTTAAAAACGTTTTTATAAAAAAGTAATCTTGACCATATTTTATTTTGAAGAGCTCATGTTTGTAAGAGGAAGTGGTGTAGGGACAAACAAATTTACCAGTCCGTGATTGGTTGAGAACCAGGAAGTACCCCACACTAAGCGATAGAGGGAGAGAGCTGGACCGCGCTGAAAAAAACGTGGCGAAGGTGTTAAACTGGTGTTTTGCTGATATTTTGGACTTTCAACTCGACAGTCTGTGTACAGATATCAACTCTACACTTTTATCTGCAACTGCTGTGATTATTTCAACCGGAGTTCGCAGTACAGTAGCCGTGAGTTCATATTTAATGCTCGCCAATGCATTAGCATTCATTAGCAAAGTGGATCGACATGAAGTACTGCAAGCTAAACCGGCTAACGGAAGAAGACTTAACGAATGTTTCCGGCGTGGGAGCTTCCAGAGTTAAGCCTAGTTCAGAGAGATGAGCCTGCATTGACAGTTTATATGACTGTGCTGGAGGACTGTATCTTCACTGGACTTTCCTGCTGCCTGCTGATTCCTGTGGATCGAGAAACTGGTAAAGGAGCTGACAACATCCTGCACCATCATCTTCTTTCCAACTGGGATAAAGGACAGGTGAAATTCCAAGAGGGTTCAAGATTTTCCTTTGGAGTAAGGTATCACAGTTCCACGCTTCACCATCATATCAGGCCTGCAACGTGTTTTTTTTTTTTTTTTTTTGTTGTTGTTGTTTTGTTTTTGTTTTTTTTGTTGTTGTTGTTGGACTATATTTTAGTTAATTATTTGCCGGCTTAGGTGGACATTGAAGTGTGGGCCCACTTTAGCTGACATATGTTTGGTGAAACCAAAAGACTGAAACATTGTTGCATTATTGTGAATTTACTATTGTGTTTAATATATGTTTCAGAAGTTTAAACTTTCTTCCTGTCTGTGTTTGATTATTTCTGATAGAATAGTATTTTGATTAAGGAATAGAGTTTGGTTATTTCATTGCAGGTGTTTTGCTTTACGGTATATTCAGAATTTATTAATCCTACTCACAGCCATATTATTAGGTGAAAAGATCATAAAGGGCTAGTGTCATGTTACTCTAAGATGAGTGAAATTCAACATAGAACAAAACATAAGAGTGTATAAAGAAGTTGTGGGATACATTTATTAGAATTATTAGTTGTAAATGAAGTTAATTGGTTTAACGAACTCAGGGGCCCTTACCTACTTAAGATGGGTATAGGTGGGCTACATTGATTTCCCCAGTCAATACAAAGGACTTTCTGGCATTCATCTGTTCAAACAAGCATTTTCCCTTTGACTGATCTCTAAATTCTCCTTTTTTTAATTTTTTTTTTTTTTTTTTTTTTTTTACATGTTTTGCTTTTAATTTTATTGGTTTTATTTTTTATAAAGGTGACCTTGTGCGTCCTGAAAAGCGCCTTTAAATAAAATCTATTCTTATTATTAGTTGTAGTTGGAAACAGACCCAAGCAGAGGCCATGGTAATTCAGACACGTAGCGGGAGCCTTCTATGTATTCCTACTAATTTTCATATGCATTTATGGCCAAGGACAGGGAGGTCCACACTGCACCAGTAGCTGCTCTCTATTTCACGCAAATTGATCTGTATGAAGGAAAGATGCGCAGCCACATACATGCGCACAGTTTTATACATCTGAATTCTTTGTGGGGCGCACTTTTAAAATTTGAACCTCTTTGTCTGAAAGCTGCACATTCTTTTATACATGAGGCCCCTGGAGATGCACAATTGTTAAAGTGATGAGAAGGGTGGAAGGCCTGGAATCCACAGCACCCAGGAGCAACAAAGGACAGGTAAGCTCACAATAGCCCCAGTAAGATGGACACAAGGCACCACCCTAGGGCAGCCACACTGTTGGTCTTTAGTGACGCTAAGGAGCAGCAACTCCCAGACCAAAGAGGCACAGGCTGAGATCAGTGCCAGAAAACAGCCCTGGTAGAGTAAGGAAAGGAGTAAAAGGAACTTAAAGCTGGAGGGTGCTCGGCCTTTCTGATGGGCTGAGTATTTACAGTATTATCTAGCACCCTTATCCTTGCAAGGTAGCGAGGGGGGCTGGTGCCTATCTCCAGCAGTCATTGGTCAAGAGGCGGGGTCCACCCTGGACAGGTCACCAGTCCATCGCAGGGCAACACAGCGACAGACAACCATGCACGCATACCTAACATTCAAGCCTTGCAGGCCAGGGTTTGAACACAGGACTTTCTTGCTCCAAGGCAACAGTGCTACCAACTTCACCACTTTGCAGAACCTGTATCAGTCATTTGAATTTAAACTCTTCTAAAATTTATATTTTATGTTAATTTTCTGCTAAAGTTAAACAGCAAAAACAATTTGTGCAATACTGCATAGTTTGGTATAGCTCCGATACCGAGTAAATACAGGGCCAATATAGCAAATACCAATGCTAACACCATCGATGATATTTATTATTTAAGTATATCATCAAACTTGAGGCTTTTTTGAGATTTTTTCCTTTGAATTATTTTGTTAATACCTAGGGCAGAAATAAGATACTTTATAGGTGTCTCCAAAATACTTTAATAACATATTTACATGATAAACACAAACAACAGAGAAACAAAACCCATTTGTGTGCATTGTTTTCTAAATAAACAAAGTGCAAAAAATTATCATTTGAGAGCAAATCAAATGAATTTTTTTTTTTTTTTTTTTTACAGTGGAATTGAGAAACATCAATACAAAACTAGAACCGCAAGCAGTTATCAACAGGTTTCTTGCCTGACCCAGTAAGCCCCCCCCCCCACCCCCCCCCGTCCCGCCCCTACCCGCACATTCTCCTGTATGTTTCCTGTCAGCCTCGGTGTTGCTGGGACTCTACACATGTCGACCGAGTTGGGAATTTTCAGGACAGCTTTCAGTCCAGAAAGGTTTCAAATACATGACAATCCTGAATGAACACTTGTACTGTTAGAGGCTGTTAAAGGCTTAGTCAGAAGTTCATCTTCCAAAAGAAAAATGACCCCCAACAAGCCAGAACTACAATGGATGGTTCTGATCAAAGCATCTTTATGTTGGAATGGTCTAACTAAAGCACATGCCTAAGTATAATTTATGTTATGTTGTAAGACCTGAAAGTGACCTGAAAGTTTCCAGTTGCTGTCCACTCCATCTGACAGCAGCTATTTTGTCAATAAGAACAGTTAAATATTTCAGTTGTTCAAAGCTGGTAAAGACTTCCAGCTATGACTGAAGATCAAATGTATTTGCATGCCACACTTTTAAGATTTGTATTTGTGAAACATTCTTAAATCATACATTTTTTCCTTTCGCTGATCTATCAAACCAATTCACATTAAATTACACTCTGCTCTGGAGGTGCTTCTGTTCAGGAGGGACAGGGAAGCTGGTCAGAGTTGATGGGAAGATGGATGGAGCCAAATCCAGGGCAATCTGGGAAGAAAACCTGCTGGAGTCTGCAGAAGCCTTGAGACTGGGGCGGAGCTTCACCTTCCAGCAGGACGACCGCCCTAAACATACAGCCAGGGCTGCAGTGGAACGGTTTAAAACAGCACATAGTCATGTGTTAGAATGGCCCAGTCAAAGTCCAGACCTAAACCCAGTGGAGAATCTGTGGCGAGATCTGAAAACTGCTGTTCACAAACGCTCTCCATCTAATCTGACTGAGCTTGAGCTGTTTTGCAAAGAAGAAGGCAGAAATTCCAGACACTAGACGTGCAAAGCTGCTGGAGACGGACCCTGAAAGACTGGCAGCTGGAACTGCAGCAGAAAGTATTCACTCAGGGGGGCTGAACACTTTTGCACACCGCATCTTTCAGTTTTTGATTTGTAAAAATGTTTTGAATCATGTAGAATTTTCTTTCTGCTTCACAACTGTATACCACTTTGTGTTGGTCTTTCACATAAAATTCCAATGAAATATGTTTGTTTGTGGTTTTGTGACAAAATATTGCAAAGTTAAAGGATTGTGAATACTTTTGCAAGCCACTGTACCCTGTCACAAGAACTGAGCAAAGAGCAGCCAGTCACAGTGAATAAACTTCTCACTAACTGGGACCTAACTGAAACACCTGAGACAGAGAAGATGGGGCACAGGCCCCTGGAGAGGAAGGAAGCTAAACTTCTGGAGCTCACAGGGGTGGAATTGTTTCATCATTTTTCACGCAGCTGCCCTCTGATTCTCCCTCTCCAGCCTGTTGCTCCTCTCCTGCTCCGCAGGCGTGAGGCCTCCTCTCTGCTCCTTTAGCCAATGGTCTACAGTCAAGCCAGAGGGGTCTGTAGCCTCAAAAGCAATTTCTTTTGAATCTGCTGCAGACCATGTTGCTTCTCATCTTCCTCATGCATTTGGTGCAGATACTCATTTTTGTTTTCACAGGAGGCACACCTTCCTCCATGAGCTCCTGTTGCACCTTCTACCTCCATCTGGTTACCTTCATTCAGACATTCAGCTTGACCCACTCCAGAAGACCGACTCCACCTGAGGTTGACTCACAAACCATCTTTTTTGTGAACAACGTGCCCAGTGTCTGCTGTGGACTTCCCACTTGCAGGGCAGAGAAGAGGCTTCGCTAATGTCCAGAGGATTCTGGAGGTGAGATGGGACCTCGACATGCCGGACATCCCAGGCTGGAGGTCTTCAGGGATATTGAGGGGAGATGCAGGAGCTTCAGGAAAAGTGCATCAGGCAGCAGATTGTCATTGTTAGTGTGACAGTGTCTGAATAAAGTTCATATCTGCGTGTTTTTACGTTTATCTGTGAAAAAGCTGCTGTACCAACCCGTTACTGGCTGAGAGATGCAAGGGAGAAGGAAGACTCCGTCACCTTCTTCCTGGTCTTCTCCGTCTCCCTCCGCTCTCTCACCTTTGCAGCCTTTCCTGCACGAGAGCATGGTATGAGATCAAAGATGGTCACATAAAAGTTTTGTTCTCACTCCATAGGGTGTTGCTGCGCATAAGCCAACCCCTCCGTCTCCTTACTCAACCTAATGGGCTGACTTATTACCAGCTCTCCATCTAACGGGTCCGGAAAATCCCCTACCTTGTAGAGTATTACCCTGAACAAAGATTCCTGGGATAATCTATTTAAGCTGGTGTCGAGGAAAACTCGTCTGGCCTCTCACTACCTCCTGTTCCAGATGTCATATCCCTTTCCAGTTCATGAAGCGGCCAAC
Source organism: Anableps anableps (assembly GCA_014839685.1). Lineage (NCBI taxonomy): Eukaryota > Metazoa > Chordata > Actinopteri > Cyprinodontiformes > Anablepidae > Anableps > Anableps anableps. The sequence goes on from CM026073.1 coordinate 2,181,096, forward strand.
TCAGTAGCCTAACAGCAGTCCGACTTCAAGAACCACACCTGTTAATGGTAGCTTTTCCTCTAAAACAACGTGCACTTGCTACCGACTAGATAAATTTTAGTAACTCAGCCTGAGTTCCAGGGGCATTGTTTTAAGTTTCACCTAAGGTAACCATTAAAAACCTCCCAATTTTACTAGAACCATGTACCATAGCATGCTTTACACTCATCAGAGAACTCCACCTGTAGGATGACTCAATTAATTTGAATGTCCACAACTTTTCTAGAATTTTCCATGCTTCATTATTTTAGTATGCTTTGGCAGGGTTAAGCATCAGCAGAAATATGAACAAATCATCATTATTACTCAGGAATAAACCGAGTCAACTACCTTTCCCTAACTCTGATACCATACATCTAAAAGAGAGAGGCTTTTTGGGGAGCAACTCAATTTCATACCCCGGATGGAACAGTCCTCATAACAGATGACTCCTTGAAGTCCTTGGTTGGAAGGGTGCCTTTGTTAGGCGACATCCTCCCCTCGATGGATGCATGAAGATCCAGTGTTGTTATCCAGAATCAGGCAGTCCTCTATCAAATGTTGAACACAATCCATCGACCAAGTCTGTCAGAGGTTCTTGAGGTATCTTTTGCAGAAATCCAAGAACAGCAGCCCGATCTGGAACCACAGCTGAGGGCGCTGGCTTTTCCCTGGTCCAGCAGTGCAGAGTCCTCCGTCGTTTCGTGGCTCCTAGGTGCGGTCCTCTTCGTTCCTCTTTCTGTGCTCCAAGTCGACTCGACTGTTCCGCGGGGAACAAGTGAGCTCTTCCTCTTTTCGAGGGCTTTTATACCCTTCCATCCCATTGTTGTGTATCGCAAGGTGCTACGTGCCTTGCTGCATGACTTCTTGCACAACTTGGGGGTCCACTCTTAACGGTCATCTGGACTTACTTTCCCAATTTGACTCCTAGGCCTGTTCTCTGTTCCTCTTTTACACTCTTGTTGTTTTGACTTTTAATAACCCCATCAACTTTAACTGATCACATTCATTGTTACAATCACAATGTGTTTAATATGATTTATAATCAACTTTCATATCAATAAATGCTTAAAATCAACATCAAATCATCATTCAATTCATCACATCATTACAACACTAGTTACATATACTTCATTTTAATCACTTTTACTTCAATCACTCATAAAAAGGGGAAACATATTTCAATGTGTACATCATATGCTCATTTATTCAGTCTTTTTACTTCTGTGGAAAAGAATTATTATTTATTTATTTATTCATCAGTTGTATTATATGATTGCATGAAACTGGAATGATCTCACCATAATTCTTCAGTTCATTCAACAAGGGGAAATGGGTGCTTACTTTTATTTCTCTCCTTCTTCTGTTTGCCTTTTTTCAGAAGGGAGTCTGGAACCTGATTTCTGTGGGAAGTCTGGATGACTTCCCAGCAGCTTTCCATCTCTGGATTTCCTCCCTCCTGTTGGTCCAGAGCTCTCTGCTTGTCTTCATCAATGCTGAAGGAGGACAACAGCTCTAATTTCGTCAGACCTGCTTTGAAGTCCTTTCCTTTCCTAATTAGCATCTTCTCCTTTCAACCTGTCAGCCAATGAGCAGCCAGTACTGTAGATGTCCTGCCCACTCCCAGCTACTGACAGTGTGAAAAAGAGACCAAGGGCTGCATGTGGTACTAAAAAGTTCTACTTCACCTCTGACTCCTCCTTGACATCACAGGGATCATTTTATTATTGTTGTTGCATGTCAGCATGGCCAGCTTCAACCTGGGTGAGGAGGAGGAATTGTTTGACTCAGATGATGACTTTGTTTTTTAATAAAGACCCAAACAGGAAACCTCAGCCCTTCACTAACATATCTATCTGATCTCCTCTTCCTATGAGTAGTTTGCTTCCTGAAGTCAAAATTCTGATTGGCAAAGAGCTAGAATTTTGTCAGAATCATTTTAAAATGGATAAATTGAAGCCAAATCTGACAGAAGCTAAAATTTCAGCATTAGAAGAACTAATTGAGAATGATCAAGTTGTTATTAAACCTGCTGGTAAAGGAAGTACAGTCGTCATTCTGGACAAGCACCAGTATTTGTGGAAATGTTATAGACAATATTTGATCAAAATTATTATTTGAAATTGGCGAATCCCATCAACCTGGACACAATTCCAATTACAACCCAAATTATTACCAATTTACATCAAATAAAATTAATTTCTGCCAAACAAAAACAATATTTATTAGGAATATCAGAACCCAGACCCAGATTGTTTTATATTTACCCCAAAATACACAAAGACCCAGCTGAATGGTGCAAACCTTTTAAAATCCACCCAGGTAGAAGAATAGCTTTATGAAGATGAATAATAATAATAATAATAATAATAATAATAATAATAATACCTTTATTAGTCCCCCAGGGGGCAAATTACATTTCAGTACAGTCCATCCAAGAACAGAAACGAACAAACACATACATGGGTAGACAGGTGTCTTGCTTTGGTCACTAGGGGGTACCAAAGACCAAAGATCCTTCCTGAGATGGTGCTTGAAATCCCTCTCTGAATCCAAGCCGCAGTGACAATTCCTGTTGTCACCACCTATTCACCTGAAAATCTAAATTTAGTTCAAATTCAAGTTCAAAAATACTTTATTTATCCCAAAGGGAAATTAAATGTTGATGTAACTCATTTAGTCAAGGAGTTATTATAGATGGTGATGGGTGTGGGCAGGAAAGATCTCCTGTAGCAGTCTGTTTTACAACCAAACTGAAGAAGCCTCTGGCTGAAGAGACTCTGTTTTCCATTGACAGACTTATAAAGAGGATGTCCAGGGTTGTCCATAATTTTCTTGATTTTATGCAAAATCCTTCTTTGCATCATCAATTCCAGAGGTTCCACAGTCGTCCCCAGAACAGAACCAGCCTTCTTTATCAGGTTATTGAGCCTTTTTAGGTCCCTGGCTCTGATGCTGCTGCCCCAACAGCTGATGGCAGAGGAGATGACGCTCTCAACAACAGACTTATAGAAGATCTGCAACATCTTGCTGCAAACCTTGAAGGATCTTAGCTTCCTCCAGAAGTCCAGTCTGCTCTGTCCTTTCTTGTAGACGCTTCACTGTTGAGTCTCCAGTCCAGTCTGTTGTCTAGTTGAGCACCAAGGTATTTATATTCCTCAACCACCTCCACTTCCATGATGGAAATAGGGTTTGATCTGACCTTGTTTCACCTGAAATCTACAGTCATCTCCTTTGTTTTGTTCACATTCAAGATGAGATGATTGTTTCCACACCATGCCACAAAGCGGTCCACCAGATCTCTGTACTCAGCTTCTTGTCCATCTCTGATACACCCTACAACTGTAGAGCCATCTGAGTATTTCTGGAGATGACAGGAGTCTGACTTGTGCTGGAAGTCTGAAGTGTACAGAGTGAAAAGGAATGGTGAGAGTACAGTCCCCTGTGGTGCTCCTGTGCTGCTGACCACCTGGGTAGACTCACAGTCCTTCAGTTTCACAAACTGTGGTCTGTTTGTCAGGTAGTCATGGATCCAGGCGATAGTTGAGGCCTCCACCTGAGTCTTCTGGAGTTTCAGATGAAGCAGATCAGGCTGAATTGTGTTAAATGCACCGGAGAAATCAAAGAACATGATCCTCACGGTGCTGCCTGCTTTGTCCAGGTGACAGCAGGTTTGTTGAAGCAGGTGTATCATGGCGTCTTCAACTCCAACTCCACGGCAATAAGCAAACTGCAGGGGGTCCTGATATGTGCTGGTTTGGTTACTCAGGTGGGCCAACAGGAGTCTCTCCAGAACCTTCATGATGTGGGATGTCAGGGCAACTGGTCTGTAGTTGTTGATGACTGATGGGTGAGTTTTCTTTGGTACCGGAACCAGACAGGATGTCTTCCACAACAGTGGTACCTTCTCTTGGGTCAAGCTAAGGCTGAAGAGGTGTTGTAGAATCCCACAGAGCTGCTCTGCACAGGCCTTCAGGACTCTGGGGCTGACACCATCTGGACCTGCAGCCTGGTTCTGGTTCAGTCTCTCCAGCTGCCTCTTAACCTGACTTCTAGAAACAGAAAAGTGGGAGGGAGAGGGAGCAGCAGCATCTCCTGATTTGGTTGAAGGCAAACTAGTGGAAGCAGAAGAGTCCATGACTGAGGTAGAGGATAAAACATCTGAGGTGTGACAGGAAAGCTGTGAGTCAAAGGAGGGTGGGATGTCTGTCTGGCTGGGGGCAGGAAGGGAGGATGCTGAGCTTGTTCCTGAACTGAACCTGTTGAAGAAGGTGTTCAGCTCATTTGCTCTGTCCAGACTTCCATCTATCCGATCCTCCTCCTGCTTGAAGCCAGTGATCTTCTTCATCCCTGACCACACATCTCTGATATTGTTCCTCTGCAGTTTACCCTCCAGCTTCTTCCTATACACCTCCTTGCTGTCTCTAATCTTGACTCTGAGCTGCTTCTGTGTACTCAATAACTCTCTGTCTCGCTCCCTAAATGCTCTTTTTTCCTGTTTAACAGTTCCTTTAGCTCACTGGTGATCCAGGGTTTGTTCTTAGGGAAGCATCTCACTGTTTTGGTGGGGATGGTGTTGTCCTCAGAGAAGTTTATATAGTCGGTCACACACTCAGTCCTCAGTCATTAATGTCCTCTCCATGTGGCTTGCAAAGAGAAATCCAATCAGTAGTGTGACAGGTTAAAATATTCAGGTTAAGAAGGTTCATAGTAGAATTTATTTACCATTAAAAAAACGATTCACATTTCATAATTATTATTTTGTTAAAATCATCTCATTTACAACATTGCTAATGCAGTATGTACATTATTTACAATTCATTAAGAGTTAAAAGCATTGTTAATATGGTACAAAAGGAATAAATTCTATGTGTACTAATTACAGTTCAGTAAGAGTTCAATGATTCTCAGATCGACTGCTTTTTTCAGAACTGCTTTTGCACCTGTGCAAAGAGCTGCTGGTTGTCTTTTGAGTAAAGCATAATGGAGTAAGGATGTCAGCTGCGTCTCTGTCCTTCATCTTAACTCAAAAGTTACCACCTACCTCTCCCAACTTATCAGAACAGAGACTGCAACAGTAGCATCAAAGAAACCCTGTAGGGCTTCTTCAGCTTCCTGTGACCACTTTCTCACAGTCCTTTTTGTTCCAGGTAGTCTCTGGACAAGGGGTTTATATTCTGAGCAGAGAAAAACACAGCTGTGATCTGATTTACCCAGAGGAGGTCTTTGTTTGAAAATATATGAATCCTTGACATTTGTGTAAAACAAATCCAATGTCTTGTTTTCTCTGGTAGAGCAGCTGATAAGCTGTTGAAACATTGACAGAGTAACAGAGAGTGAGGCCTGATTAAAATCACCAGATATTGGCTCAAAAGAATTGGGGTGTTGTGTCTGTATCTTAGCAACAACAAAACTGATGACTTCACATGCATTGTCGGCAACGGCTGAGGGTGGAATGTAAACAGCCACCAAAATAACTCTGACGAAAACTTACTGCCGATAGTTCAATATCTGGACTGCAGAGACGACACTTCACAGTAACGTGTCCTGGGTGACACCATCGGTTGTTGACAAGCACTGCCAGTCCACCTCCTTTCCTTTTCCTGCTACTCTTTAAATGTCGATCTGCTCATATAGTAAGGAAGCCTGGCAGAGAGACGTTGGAGTCGGGGATATGATCCTGCAGCCATGTCTCAGTGAAACACATAATACTGCATTCCCTATATTCTTGTTGAGTCCTTGTCAGGGCTTGAAGTTCATCCAACTTGTTAGCTCATGATCTCACGTTGCCCATTATGATGGATGGCAGAGATGGTTTGAACTTCCTCCTTCTCTCTCTTCTCTTTGCTTCTGCTCAGCATCCACAACGCCTCCTTTTCAACTCCTGTGGGATTTCTGGCTTCAGTTGCCATATTACTTCTGCTTTTGCGACGTTAATCAGCTGCTCCCTGTTGTAAACCACCATGTTACTATGGTTACACATCATAACAAAACAGCAAAGTATAAAAAAGTATTGTGAAAAATCAATCCAGCCATACAGCATCCCGGACAAAACTTAATGGCTGTCCAAAAGAAGCAATTTTTTTCCAAGAAAAGCAGGAATTAATTTTTGAAAAATGAAAAAATCTCAAAAAAAGTTACAGAGCTACTCCAATATGCTGCCACCCTGAGCGGCCAAATTCTAGAGTTGCATAAGAAAGGCATAAGAAATTATTTTGAAGAGTTTAAATCTGTTAGTGAACGGCTGAAAGACAGGAAGATCATATCTGCTTTGAGAAGGAACAAGAATTTATAAGATCACCTGTCCACAGCAAGGTCAGATCAGACCGTAAGTCTCAAACCCCTGGTCATGGGTAATTTTGTTTAAAATTTGATCAGAGTGCGACATCTGTGTTACAAACGATCTTTGTCATATTGTATTTGCAGAAATACGACCGAGTGAGAACTCCTAGCAGCAGACTATCTTTGGCATATACTTTTACGGTAACCTTGTGTGTGTGTGTGTATATTGTATATTGTCTTAAAATAAACTTGGCTTAGTACTATGAAGGGTTAAACTGGACAAAATTAAGTAATAAATACATCATTAAATCATTAATTAAATGTGCCATGAAATAAATAAATGTTTATTTAAAGGTTTAAATAATTTGTGTAACAGACAATTTCTTAAATATGTGATGAAGTCTTTTTTGTTTCCTAACGTCCGGCAGTGTGGGACTCAAAATTATTGTCTCAGTGCCAAGATGAGAGCCAAGAGATTTGCGTTGACGAAGGGAGCATTACGGCCTTCGCCATGATGCTCCACTTGATATATACATATATAAAACTATATTAGACTGGATTGGTTTGGGTGTAATTCAAATGTAATGGACACAGGGACAGAAAAGAAGGAGAGAAATGGGTCATTAAGTCATTAAAATGTAAACTTATAATAGCTGATGCAGATGATTAATTGTGGATTTAATTATTTCATTGTTCCTGTTACACACCATGAAATCATTTTTGTCTGATATATTGTGTCCCAAAAGGGACAAACTACTCTGTTAATTAAATACTTCCTGTTTTACATCACTTGTACTTGACAGAGTTGAGTTGGGAAAACTCAACACAGCCAAGTAAACCTAACGAAGCATACTTTGACTTTCAAACGATCCAACTAAATTAACTTGATGCGTGCACATCATCATCGAAATAAGAAGTTTGGAAAGCTTTTTTGTTTTTTACTAAGGAGGCACGCCAGAGCACCCAGAGAGAACCTAAAAAGTTAGAACAGAGGACCCAGAGGATACAAGCTGGTTTCACGCACTCATTCCTAGGGTTAATTTGGAAAGACCAGTTATCCTATAATGGATGTTTTTGGACTATGTCGGCATGCCAGAGCACCTGGAGGAAACCAACTATTGCACAATTATACCCTACAATCATCACACAGAAAGACCTCAAGTTGGTTTTGAACACTGCACTTCATGGATGCAGCAGAGCTAATAACTATGCAGGAACTGTTCTAATTAACTACAGTTAAAGTGGAAATTTATTCATCTCTTCCGTCCATCATGAAGCAGTGAGCCCGTGGGAAGGGGGATCCTTGTTTCTTCTCAAGCTGAGTCTTCATGGTTAGTGGTTCCACCAGAAAAGGGACCTCCATCCTTCTCCTTGTTCCTGGCTTGGTCCTGCTTCCACCTCTGAATGGGGAGATGGTGAATCTGTCTTGTCTGAACCTGATGAACCCACTTTAGAGACGCTGTCCTCTGCTCTGTTTTTCACCCTTCGACAACCTTTTGTGTATCTACATGTGCACTTCCCCGATAGCTCACTTTCTGTATCAAAGCCCTCTTCTGAACTTTCTAGGACTCCAGATCTGGTCTCCTTGACTTTAAATAGCTGGTGTCTGTCTTTCAACATTGAAGGACCTACTTCCCTCAGCTGTTTGTTGTTTGTCTCATGAGACTGTGTTAGATCATTCTGAGATTCTCCGTTTTCAGATGAGTCTTCCACGTTTGTGGGTTCATGTTCCTCTCTCGGGCTGGAATCGTCTAGAGATGAACTTTGGTCCTCTGACTCCGAATAATCCTCTTGACTCTCGTCTTCAGAGTCGTCTTCCGCTGGAGGAGCTGTACTTTCTGAAATCACAGCATGAGCAGGCTGAACGTTCCCCAGATATTTCTCAATGTCTGGTTGGAAGGAAACAAATGTCCTCTTCAGGGCTTTGAGTTTAAGGTTGAGGGAAGCTAAGCGTTTGGTCAGTTTTTCTCTGTTCTTCTTCTCTTTATCGTAGAGGGTAAACTTTGATTTGGTTACACAGACATCAGTGGTGTGATGTCACACAGACCCAGCTTGATGATGTCACCAATGATGGCCTTTGATCTTGTTAGTTCTTGACTGACTCATCAGAATTCTGTTCAGTCCACCTGTGATCTCAAAGCTGTCTACTTGTGTTTCGTTTGCTCAGACGTTTTGGATTTAAAACATCCGGAAAACTCTCAAAATGTTTGAATTTTTCAGGAAGACAGACCCCTTCAGTCTCAAGGAAATGCGTGAAGAGAATAACAAGGTGATAGAAGAACTTACGAAAAAGAACAAAAAACTTGAGGACCTCAAAAACCGTTTCAGGAGTTGGAAAATACTGAAGAAGGCTGAGGTACAGTTCAGCAAAGAATGCGAAAAAAGGCTTAAGATCTTGAATTTGGAAACTGAAACTTGGAGAAAACAGGAAAAGGAACTGGTGCGTTTAACCAACAGGAGAGAGGAACTTTTCCAGAAGATGGATGAAACGAACACTCACTTGGTTGAAGCGTCTGTGATGAAATCTTTAAACAAGGGAGCCAAGAAACAGCTGGAAAGGCTCACAGTTCTTAACAGTGACTTGTTATCCCATTTTGAAAACTTGAAAAAACAACTTTCACACAAAAATGAACAATTAAATGAGATTGGAATTCAAGAGAATTTAACTGAAGAGACGGTAGCGATTAAAGAAAGTGTTATCAAAGCGATTAGGAATAATCTGAGGATGTTAAATCTGAAAGTTTGCAAGGACGAAATCAGAGCACACAGTGAAAACCACAAAAGCTTATCCAAAAAGTGTGATGAACTTTTTGATATGATTGACGTTTTGAACCAACAGTTAACTGTTGCGCCTGTGCTGAAATATTACTACCATTGCGCAAAAGATGAGAAGGAAAGGCAAATAGACCTTAACACAACTTTGGAAAAAAAGATTCAGCTCATGGAAGAGACACTTTTGTATCAAACCAAATGGAACCAAAATTACAAAGAAGCTGTAAAAACGATTGAAGAACTTCATAAGACTCGAGATAATTATGAGAAACAGATTGAGGCTTTAAAAGGAAAATTAAAACTTGGAACCAAATCAAGGTTTACCCTCTACAATAAAGAGAAGAAGAACAGACAAAAGCTGACCAAACACTTAGCTTCCCTCAACCGCAAACTCAAAGCCCTGAAGAGGACATTTGTTTCCTTCCAACCAGACATTGAGAAATATCTGGGGAACATTCAGCCTGCTCATGCTGTGATTTCAGAAAGTACAGCTCCTCCAGCGGAAGACGACTCTGAAGACGAGAGTCAAGAGGATTATTCGGAGTCAGAGGACCAAAGTTCATCTCTAGACGATTCCAGCCCGAGAGAGGAACATGAACCCACAAACGTGGAAGACTCATCTGAAAACGGAGAATCTCAGAATGATCTAACACAGTCTCATGAGACAAACAACAAACAGCTGAGGGAAGTAGGTCCTTCAATGTTGAAAGACAGACACCAGCTATTTAAAGTCAAGGAGACCAGATCTGGAGTCCTAGAAAGTTCAGAAGAGGGCTTTGATACAGAAAGTGAGCTATCGGGGAAGTGCACATGTAGATACACAAAAGGTTGTCGAAGGGTGAAAAACAGAGCAGAGGACAGCGTCTCTAAAGTGGGTTCATCAGGTTCAGACAAGACAGATTCACCATCTCCCCATTCAGAGGTGGAAGCAGGACCAAGCCAGGAACAAGGAGAAGGATGGAGGTCCCTTTTCTGGTGGAACCACTAACCATGAAGACTCAGCTTGAGAAGAAACAAGGATCCCCCTTCCCACGGGCTCACTGCTTCATGATGGACGGAAGAGATGAATAAATTTCCACTTTAACTGTAGTTAATTAGAACAGTTCCTGCATAGTTATTAGCTCTGCTGCATCCATGAAGTGCAGTGTTCAAAACCAACTTGAGGTCTTTCTGTGTGATGATTGTAGGGTATAATTGTGCAATAGTTGGTTTCCTCCAGGTGCTCTGGCATGCCGACATAGTCCAAAAACATCCATTATAGGATAACTGGTCTTTCCAAATTAACCCTAGGAATGAGTGTGTGAAACCAGCTTGTATCCTCTGGGTCCTCTGTTCTAACTTTTTAGGTTCTCTCTGGGTGCTCTGGCGTGCCTCCTTAGTAAAAAACAAAAAAGCTTTCCAAACTTCTTATTTCGATGATGATGTGCACGCATCAAGTTAATTTAGTTGGATCGTTTGAAAGTCAAAGTATGCTTCGTTAGGTTTACTTGGCTGTGTTGAGTTTTCCCAACTCAACTCTGTCAAGTACAAGTGATGTAAAACAGGAAGTATTTAATTAACAGAGTAGTTTGTTCCTTTTAGGACACAATGTGTCCAGTTTTCCCCTTCATAGTACTAAGCCTAGTTTATTTTATGAAAATGTACACACACAAGGTTACCATCGAAGTGTACGTCAAAGATATTCTGCTGCCATGAGTTCTGACTTGGTCCAATTTCTGCAAATACAATATGACAAAGATCGTTTGTAACACCGATGTCACACTGATCAAATTTAAACCCCAAAACTTTTCTAACTTTGAACTTATCATCTTTTTGATGTAACTTATTTCCACTATAATCTTTTTTTCAGTATTTGGCCAAATGACTATATTCATATATACATTTGTTGAAAGTTTCATGCTTGCACTACCATCCCAGCAATTCTAGCCATATTTTTAGTTTAGCAAGTTTAGCATACTAAATGGAGTGTGTCAGTGTCAGGTGACATGATGGTGACACTCCACATGCCACAGATAGCATTTTAGCTAGCCTTAGCATTTTAGCTAATTTTATCTTATACACCCATGTTTGCATATTAAATGGAATAAATCCATATTTGTCAGCATTATAGTGATAACCTTGATCCTACTGGTAGTCAGGGAGAGACACCTCACCTGGTGTTTCAGGTGAGGCGTCGCTCCCTGAGACTCAAGAGGAAAGTAAAAATAGATGTTTTTACTGAGTAAAATAACAAAAATAGTAACACACAGTGATTTGGATAAGTAACTTTAATCTGATTACTGGACTGGATATAGTAACGCGTTAGATTAGTCGTTACTGAAAAAAGAGTTCGGCTTAGTAACGCCTTACTAAGTAACTGACATTACTATATATATATAAAAAAAAATAATAATTCCCTTCTCACCCTCCACGGGTGGTCTTTCTCAACCTCTGAGCTCGGGTCCTCTACCAGAGGCCTGGGAGCTTGAGGGTTCTGCGTAGTATCTTGGCTGTGCCGAGAACTGCGCATTTCTGGACTGAGATGTCTGATGTTGTTCCTGGGATCTGTTTTAGCCACTGCTCCAGTTTGGGGGTGACTGCCCCGAGGGCCCCGATGACCACAGGCACCACTGTGGTCTTCACCTTCCAGGCCTTCTCCAGTTCCTCTCTGAGGCCCTGGTATTTCTCCAGTTTCTCGTGTTCCTTTTTCCTGATGTTGCAATCGCTTGGTATTGCTACATCCACCACAACGGCTTTCTTCTGTTGTTTATCCACCACCACGATGTCCGGTTGGTTCGCCATTACCATTTTGTCTGTCTGGATCTGGAAGTCCCACAGGATCTTAGCTCGGTCATTCTCCACCACCTTTGGGGGTGTGCCCCACTTTGATCTCGGGGCTTCCAGTCCATATCCTGCACAGATGTTTCTGTACACTATGCCCGCCACTTGGTTATGACGTTCCATGTACGCTTTCCCTGCCAGCATCTTGCACCCTGCTGTTATGTGTTGGACTGTCTCAGGGGCCTCCTTGCACAATCTACACCTTGGATCTTGTCTGGTGTGGTAGATCTGTGCCTCTATCGCTCTGGTGTTTAGGGCCTGTTCCTGTGCAGCCAGGATGAGTGCCTCTGTGCTGTCCTTGAGTCCAGCTTTTTCCAGCCATTGGTAGGATTTCCTGATATCAGCCACTTCAGTTATTTGTCGGTGGTACATCCCATGTAGGGGCTTATCCTCCCATGATGGTTCCTCCAGCACCTCATCCTCTGGTCCCCATTGTTTGAAACATTCGTTGAGCACATCGTTGGTTGAGGCTTTGATCTTGATGTATTTATGGATCTTGGATGTTTCATCCTGGACAGTGGCTCTCACACTCGCTAGTCCTCTGCCTCCGTCCTTACGGCTCACGTATAGTCTCAGGATGCTGGATTTAGGGTGGAACCCTCCATGCATGGTTAGTAGTTTCCGAGTTTTAACATCCATGGTCTTTATCTCTTCCTTTGGCCAGCTTATTATTCCTGCAGGGTATCTGATTACTGGCAAGGCATAGCTGTTTATCGCACGGATCTTGTTCTTGCCATTGAGCTGGCTTCGCAGGACTTGCCTTACTCGTTGGAGGTATTTGGCTGTGGCTCCTTTCCTTGTGACCTCATCGAGGCTGCCATTTGCTTGTGGTATTCCCAGGTACTTGTAACTGTCCTCAATGTCTGCTATTGTTCCCTCTGGGAGTGAGACCCCTTCTGTGTGGATGACCTTCCCTCTCTGTGTAACCATCCGACCACACTTCTCTAGTCCGAATGACATCCCAATGTCAGTGCTGTAGATCCTGGTGGTGTGGATCAGTGAGTCAATGTCTCGTTTGCTCTTAGCGTACAGCTTGATGTCATCCATGTAGAGGAGGTGACTGATGGTGGCTCCGTTCTTGAGTCGGTATCCGTAGCCAGTCTTGTTGATGACTTGGCTGAAGGGGTTCAGACCTATGCAGAACAGCAGTGGGGACAGAGCGTCTCCTTGGTATATGCTACATTTGATGGACACTTGTGCAATTGGCTTGTAGTTGGCTTCAAGGGTGGTTTTCCACATCCCCATCGAGGCTGCAATGAAGGCTCTTAGAGTCCTGTTGATGTTGTACATCTCTAAGCATTCAATGATCCAAGTGTGTGGCATTGAGTCATAGGCTTTCTTGTAATCAATCCAAGCCGTGCACAGGTTGGTGTGTCGGGTTTTGCAGTCTTGGGCGACTGTTTGGTCTACCAGGAGTTGGTGTTTGGCTCCTCTGGTATTTATGCCGATGCCCTTCTGTGCTGTACTCATGTATTTATCCATGTGCCCACTTATCTTATCTTATATATATATATATATATATATATATATATATATATATATATATATATATATATATATATATATATATATAAGATAAACTATAACATAACATCTAACTATAAAAGTAACATCTGCGCTTTGGGCCCTCTGGCTTTCTGTCGCATCACCTGGGTCATCATCTGCCACTGTCTATGCTGGAAATTAGTATTGTTAATGTGTAAAGGGCTGTGTTAGTGATATGCAACACCCATAACAACAAAAAGGTTTTGAAGCAAGAAAAATAAAACAATGTTAACAATGCAGATGAAACAATGCTTGCTTAAGCTGCTGCTGGCATTGTCATCTGACCCTCTCATCATTTCTGGTGGAGACACCAGACTCAAAACTCAAGGAAAGACCACCAGACAATGCTCTTGTTGCTGCACTTTCACGGAAGGCCGTTTAGTGCCTCCTTTATGTTTTGTAGTTTGCGTTCCCGACTCCATCTTCACGGCTAATGTGGACTTATTCAATGTTACTTGTAGTTTCAATGCTGGGTTTCCTCCAGAAACCTTGCTAAACCCGGTGGTAGGGGAAGTCCATCTGCAGCCCACCATGTTTTTGTGTTAAAAAATTGTTAACAGGAAATTGTAAAATATGACAAAGCAATTTTGTGTTATTGGAAGACATTATTGACAATACTTAAACATCAGCTATATCGTCTTAAAAAGGAAAACACAATGAAATACAATTCAAATAAATAACATCGTTTTTTTTTTTCACTTCAGTTAAATCATAATTACATAATCAGCCAGTGAATCTTACAAGCTATGTAATTTTGTTCACTTTTAAATGTAAAATAAATTAAAATAGATTTTACCTAAAATGGACAGTGATTAGTATTTGTATGTAACTTTTATAGAAAAATATTTTTCTACATATTTGTTGAAACTGTCACTATGTCGTGACAGAATGGTTTGAGACAGAACATCTGTGAAAACATCGAGCTCCACTGCCTTCTCCCAGTGACTCCAGTGCTATCTAGAAACAACCAATCAGAGCCAGGAGGCGGGTCTTAGCGCTGTCAATCACCGTCTGAGGGGAGCTGTTCACCTCCCCCACTTGCTCTCTTCTACGCTGCAGCGAGCAGAGGTTTTCCTGGAACGGCAAGTCGTTTCTACACCATTAGCACATTTAGCAGCGAGGAAATGAAGCTGACTGGGAGCGCTAAGCCCCTCCTCCTGGCTCTGATTGGCTGGTTTAGGTCTTGAGCGGTGCATTTCTTCAGATGGCAAAAGAGGCTCAGAGAGGTGGTGGTGGTGGAGATCGATCTTTTCACTGATTATCTGTCTCATAACATACTGTCACAACATGGTGACAGTTTTAACAAATGTGTAAAAAAACATTTTTGTAAAAGTTACGTACTCCAGCTTTAACTAAATATTCTTAGGATACAAATTTCAAGTATTTATTGTATTAAGTTTTGTTACGTTTTCCTAAATCCACCCATTTTGTTTAGTAGTTTCTGCAGCTTGGTGTAGTATTTTGATTTGCTGGTTGTGACTGGTTGTTATTTATCAAAGTGAATGCAGTATTTACTAGAAATACTCAGACTGGATGAAAAAGACCTGTCTCTGTTTGACTGGTTCATTTACATACGCTTGTAAATAGTCTCTCTTTTTTAATGCACAAATACACATGCACATGTACATCTTGTAAATTATTCTACTCAGTTGCACATTCCTTTGGATTGGAGTACCTATGCTATTTTTAATAACTGCACAATATTTTTTGCTGTAATTTTGCCCTTGCTATACAGTATGTTGTTCGTAACTCTGTTTTTATATATTTTATTTTTTTTTATCTTTGTGTGACTCTGTATACTTTGATTGTCAGTCACTTTCCTGCTGTTACAACAGGATTTCCCCACTGTGGGACAATAAACTATATTTCTATTCTACTTTACCAAGTGGCAAGCCCAGAGACAGAGCCAGTTGTGTGCCAAAACACATATTGAGCACATATGAGTGTGCATGTGTGAAATAAATGTACACACCACAGAATAATCTTTGTTCACAAAAATATATGCACATATATTATAAACTCCAGTCCAGTGTTTCAACATCCATGTGTCCATCCATCACCCACTTATCCAAGATCAGATTATTATGGAAGAAGGTCCTGGAGGAAAAACACAGATATCCCTCTCCCCATTGTCACTTGCAATATCATTCTGGGGGGTCCCAAGACAATCGCAGGACAGAAGGCAAGATTTTTTGGTCTTCCCTAGAGTGGAATGTACCACAGAAAAGCTCAAAATAGAGGTGCACAGGAGGCATCCTCATCAGATACAACCACATCAACTGACTTCTTTTGATAGGAGATATATCATCCATTTCTCATGACCATAGGTCAGAAGAAACACAGATAAATTGATAGCTTCCAGCTTTTGGCACAGCTCTTTCTTCATCAAAACAGAGTAGGCAATGCCCATTTGTGTGTATAAATATATATATATATATATATATATATATATATATATATATATATATATATATATATATACATCTTATCAGCTCTCAGCTGGAGGAAGGATTAAGCTTACAAACGGTAAATATCTAATCATCCTTATCTTGATCCAAAAATTGTCAACTGAAATAATGAGATTCATCTCTAAAAGACAGGAAATGGATGATTTGCTAAGAATGATGTTTGGATGTGGTTGATTACTTTAGATCTGTTGGGAAGAATGGTTACCGGTGTGCCTGCCAGGTGGGACATTCTAGATTAGATGTGAGTTCACGTGGCATGCTAAGGGCATAGCCTCGAAACTACAAAAGAACCACATCCTCAGGGGAAAGCAAAGATGACACCTTCAGGTTCCCAAACCAGACGACGCCCTCTCCAAAACGGCAACGTGAGATCCTGCTCATGAATACCACTAACAGGATTGGGTACAAGAGGCAGCTCCCGCAGAGCGTTGTACATCCGCCATGAAAGACTAAATACAAAATGGTTTAAGCATTGATTCAACAATGCACTGGATTTTAACCCACTCTGGTTCCAGCAACATGAGGAGGAGTTTCAGGAAGGAAACTGTGATGCCTTTCTTCGCTGGCAGAGGAAGGCTGCTCCTTGTCCAGGAGCTTTGGATCCAAAATACAAGTGTCTGTATTGTATTATTCTGGCTGAAGGAACAAACCATGAGCCTGGTTTTATTCAGAATTTCTGCAGAAGGAACCTTGTAGTGTAGTGTTTTAACCACTGAAACCACTGAATACTAAAGTATTCAAAAGATAGCTATTTCCTGCTGGTGTAGTCAGCCGCAGCAAACTGCTGATGCTCATAAATGATTAATATTGTTATTTACTGTGCCTTGGATTGAAAACAATTCGTTTAAACAGCAAAACATAATATTTTGGTCCATTAAAGATGCCATTTTGTGAGTGGCAACACACTCTCCATCTGCCATCTCGCTGTTCCAAAATTACTAAATGATATATTAATGAGGGACTTATAAATAAATTGTGAATCAATTATTTAAGGTTCTATCTTTATGATTCTGTGCAAATTTTTACATTTTTTGGGTAAATTTGTTTAGTTCTGCATTATTTTGCCTAAAACCATCTCAGTGTTGGCCCCTTTGGTCAAACAACGCACAGGCAGTTGAATTCTGCTATAGTTTAAAGTGCTAGGCTTTATGTCACATGGTACAGCTTTTCACACAGCCCCACGCTTGGGTATAAAACCATCTTATTCAGATACACGGCCCGCCTGGTGGCAAGTCAGGAGGTGGCTGAGCATGGCGGTGGCCAGCATTGATCAACAGTGTTACTCAGCTTTACAAATGTGTGATTCATTGGACACGGAGTGGAATGGGTCTCCTCTTCTCTGACGACTGGCAACAGTATACTGCAGGAAAGGAAGCGGGAGGGGCTCATTGTGACAAGGGATTCGAGTCACTATGGCAGTGCATTTTGATTGACAGCTGTTACAGCCAATCAGATGCTTGTGTTGTTAGGTTTGGTTTGCTAAGTTTCGTAAAATTAGAGGTGCAGTGTAGACATTGTGGTTGTGTCAGTGTGCATGATAGATAGATAGATAGATAGATAGATAGATAGATAGATAGATAGATAGATAGATAGATAGATAGATAGATAGATAGAAAAGTTTGTTTATGGTTTATGTAGTTTTGTGAAAGGGTGTTAGGACCATAATATCTACGGGTTGATTATCATTGTTTATATGCTAATTGCTAATATGTTGATAGCCCAGTCATGTTAAGCTTATTTGCATTACTACATACTATTTTTGTTTGTGCTGTTATTGCTTTGTTTAATAATTACTGATTCACAGTGGACTAATATATTTTTATTTTCTAGTTTTCTGTCCATGTTCTTCCGTAAAGAACCACACAAAAATCAACCAACCATAATAAATACTGTAAGACTGAATCATCTCAACTGTGGATTTTTGCCGATGCCCCCTGGCGATCACAAATATTAAAGCTACATAATTAGCTCTCCCCGAAACACTCATAGTAGCATTCGCTACTAATTTGAAAATTATGCCTTCATCTATTATTTTATAACCTACGCCTTATCAGGCAGGTATTTATAAACAATAACTAAGACTGAACTATTTGGCTATTTTCTCAATAATGAAGTGGTGCCCCAACTTAGTAATTTTGATCAAAGTTGCTAGTTTTATTATTAATTGCCGTAAGCTGCTCATCTTATGTTTACCTGAATGGGAAGATAACCGTGTCAGGTCATTACAAATGGCTCATCACAACGCTGTAGTACTGCATACTACAACATGACATCAGATTAGCATTTTGTATAAGCATACTTAGTGTTTTATACCATTAAACAACTCTTAGTACAAAACCCAGCATCAGATACTTGTGTGATGAAAGCTCTGTGTGCATAGTTGGTAAACACCACTTTTATGTATTCATATTGATCTACACTTCATGCCATACAAAGAAAATCACCTCTTGTCTGTTATTTAGTTGGTGGGCTTAAGAAAAAAAGGGCTTGGCTCGCCTGGCGTGTGCATGTTTATCCAACTGCTTAATTAATTTTGGAATATTTTTGACAGAATATGCAGATACTAAAATATTTTATAGCCACAGCCTAAATGTCTTTTGGTTTTCTACAAGGTCCCCTTTTAAAATTGTGAGCATTTGCCCTGATAAATGTCTGACTACATCCCTGAATCAGAGTCAGGAAAACATAATTGATCCCAAGATTAAATGACTTAAAAATACCTGCTAAGCTTGCATGTTCCTGCTCCATTACTCCCACACTTAAAAGCAAGTATACTTCCCTATCAAGCTTCTTCCAGCAGCCTGGGTGTTTCACATCTGAATCATCACCACTACATAACTCACCACAGAGAAACCTCTGAGAAACACCATAAAGTTACATTAGCTGAAAAATCCCAGCCATGTTGATTTATCTTTTATTTTTGTTTTTTATTGCTAGAAAAAGCTGGTATTTAATTCTAAGGAAGGAAGCATTAAAAATACATTTTTTGAAGAGGCACTTTTCATATAAGTTGCCAAAGGGGCTCATGTAGCAGCAATCTCCGCTCCCCCACACACACTCTGGGTTCTGGGATGCATCATAGCTTTATCCTCATTAAAGCTGCAGTATGTAACTTTTATGAAAAATATGTTTTTCACATATTTGTTAAAATTATCATTATGCTGTGACAGTATAATATCAGACAGATAAAATGAAAAAAATCCAGCTCCTCTGCTTTCTCCCAGTGCTCCCAGTACCAACTGCAGAAATACACCACTCAGTCAGAAACAACCAATCGAAGCCAGGGGGAGGGTCTTAGGGTTGTCAATCATCTACTGTATGCCCTGCTCACACACTCCCCCTGCTCTCTGCTACGTTACAGCTGGTTCACCACAACATAGCCTGCCGCTAATGCTAAGGCTAGCTAGCATGGCTACCGATGACGGTGGATAAACCATTTTCCTGTAACTGTAAATTGTTTCTCCACCATTAGCACTTTTAGCAGCCCGTACACGAGGGTGACTGACAGCGCTAAGCCCCTCCCCCTGGCTCTGATTGGTTGTTTCTGGTCGGGAGCGGTACATTTCTTTTGACAGCGATAGCAGCTCAGGGAGAAGGTGGAGGAACTCCATCTTTTTACAGATTATGTCTCAGACCGAACTGTCATGATATGGAGACAGTTTTAATAAATATACAAAAAAGATATTTCTGTAAAAGTTACATGCTGCAGCTTTTATTCTTGTTAAGTGCTGATCTCTAACTTTACCAAAAACAACTGCCTACCGTTTCTGTACTATGCTGGGGGAAATCCTGGGCCCCCCACTCATTTTTATTAGTTTCCATTGTCTACAAGACATAATACTCAAAATTACAAGGAATAAAGCCTTGAAATGTTTCACTCAGTGTGTAATGAATTTATATAATCCTATACATTTCACTTTCCAAAAAGTGACAAAAGATGTACATTTTTGTTTTTCACAGTATTCAGATTTGTTGAGCTGTATTTGTATTGTCAACATCTCATAAATAAAATCATTCATTGGATCTGTTTGTGGTTCATTTTTTTTAGTTATTTATTTATCAAAAAAAAAAAAAAAAACAAAACAAAAAAAAAAAAAACAACAACCCAGAAGCGGATCAGTAGCAGATGGCTTTTGAGCTTGCTGAAGGAAGGTATAGGCCATGTATTTCAAATCCATAAGCTATGGGACAAGTTTGGAAATGTGGGTTGGGTTTGCTTCAGCAGCTTGATGCTATGCTTAAACACATTGTGGGGCCATCTGTTAAAAAGCTGAAATTTAATAAGAGGAGCCCTTAAGACACATAACTGACAGTGCTCTGATAAATTCAGTGAACATTGTCTTAATAAGAAAAGATTAAGAATTTTGGGATAGGAAATACAAAGTACCATGATAAATTAGATTTTTTTTGTCAGTAGCTGGAGTTATTGTTGAAACAGGATAGCTGAAACTAAGAACTCCTTGACAGATCACAAAGGTCAAGGGCCAAAGGTTCCAGTGTGCAACAGCTGAGTGCTCTTCTTATTAGTTTACTTATATTCCGTTAGTGATCCGAACAAAGAAGGTGGTCCTATGAAGTGGGAGATTTACTAACGGTGTCTTGTAATGTACATTCACCCTGATGTGTCAATGGTGTGTGTTCGTGAAAATGAAGCAAATAATAAGTTGGCTTTTAGAGCTACTAGTTTAACATTTCCTGTTCATTATTACTAAATAAAAAAAAATATGTGTACATTTAGCCCACAACTTAATCCAATTTAGATCAGAGTTAAACAGCCATTATATTATTACATGCAGAATGAGACATATCTTCATCACTATATTCAATACTGCATGGAAATACAATTAGCACAACAGCTTCACCACTCAGTTCCTTATAAGTGTTCCTGGGGGAAACAAACAGACTTTCCAACTGTATAACAATTATTCCTGAAAATCATTGTTACAACAAAGAAATTTTGATCCAAACAAAAATATATTTACATTTTGTGCTAAATTTGTAAAGATTCCCCAACAAGTTTTGGGTCTGCCCTAGGATCTCTGCCCAGTAGATTGCGTCCAGAGAATGTCCAAAGAGAAGTGTCCAAAAGGTATTTGATGCCCAAACCACCTCAGTTGACTCATTTTGATGTGACGGAACAGACCTCTATTCAAAACTGGTGTCATGGAATAAGAACCTGAACACAAAACAGTCTATAATTTATTCAATAAGCTGAAAAGATTTTCTTGTAATATGATGTTGTAACAATGTGATGGATGCATTAGAGGTGGTTTGTAATGTGAAATGTGTGGTAAGATGTAGAGACTTAAAAGGTGACAGAGAAAGGTTACTTTTATGCCATGAAGTCAGGATATCCCACCAGAAGAGGCTCTAATGCAACTTAATGGGCTGTTGAGGTTGCGAGTATGTGTGAGGAGGGGCTCTTTAGGGCGCTGCTGACTTGTGGCCTTTTGTGGCAAAGGAGCATTAGTAAATTGATGGAAAGCATTAGTGAACAGTTAGAACTAAATAGGGGGATTTAAAACAGTGCTGGATATGTGGTCTGCTTCCATTAACATGGCAGAATGGGCAGAGATGAGTTATTAAGTTGGTTTGAGATTGTGTTGAGGGTGCTGTTGTACATGAAATGAGACATTATGAAATGTATATAAGTGTATAGAATTAAGGAAGACTGGAAACATCAGTTTGATGACATGAATTGCTGTTTTTCTTAGAACAATAAGGATAGGCATAAAATACCTCATAATGATGTCTTAAAAGATAAAGTGACCACAGATTATCAGGACCCAGGATTGGTTTACACCTTCATCTGCACTTTGAGCTATTTAGCCAAAAGGAAAAGAAGGCAAAACAAAAAGATCAGTGGCACTTAGGAGAGATTGCTAAGTCGAGTATTTGGAAATCTGCAAATAAATAAATACAACATAAAGTAATTTGAGGGAAATTGTCCGTTAAGAAATATGAAAAATCTATGAAATGAGTTTAAGACTCATGTTTGTTTATAAAGTGGAGAACACCAGCTTTGTAGAATTGAAACTTGCAAAGGCAGAGATGATGACCCCAGGAAAAGCACCCAATAAGTGAAGTGGTAGGAAAACATTTTCAGACAACAGCATCCAGAAGGAATAGTCTTTGTTTCATGTAATTTGTATACAAGCAAAACAGGGATGGGTATGTTTATGATTTTACAAAAGCAAATGACTCAGTAGACACCCAAAGGGAAGAAGTGATAGCATAGCCTGTGCTTGATATAGTTTGATGTGGTCATATTGAGGGTATGTGTGAGTTTATGTGATTGCATTCTGGATTCTCCAAGTATAAAAGGCATACAGGCATCATAGTGAAATAAGGAAATGAAATGACTTATACAGTGCTTTATTAGGACACTCAGAGACTCTTTACAATGAAAGCAGTCATCCCCATTCATGCGCTAAACTGCTAAGGTCCTGTTTTGGTCAGCTTGTGTGAGCTGTAGCTTAATTCCCCATTATTAGCTGAGAGGAGTGGCAGCTGGCGTGCTCTTCTGCTGCTGTACCCCATCTGCTTCAAGGTTTCACATGTTGTGTGTTCAGAGATGGTGGGTATTTCAGCTACTTTTGCCTTTCTAAGCAACTTAAACCATGCCACATTCAAAGTCACTTAAATCCTCTTTCTTCTCTATTGTGAAACTCACTTGGCTAAATGCACTGAGTTGCTGCCATGTGACTGTCTGATTCGCTATTTTTGCAATTGAACAGGTATACCTAATATAGTGGCCTGTTATTGTGTGGTGCAGTTTGTTCTCTTACAGGTGATTGTGTGACTGGAATGTAATTTTTTTGTTGCGTGGCTTGAAAAAACCTGAAGCAAGAAGTGCAAAACGAGGAACAGGAAGGAGGATAAAGAGGGAGATAAATTGATCAAGCTGAGCATCAGCAGACAAAGTACATAAAGAAAGGAGAAAAAACAGATATGGGTCCAAAGGAGTGGGAGATGTGGTGTGTAAGGAGCAGAGGAAACACACTAAGAGATTTTGATAATAAAAATCCTGATAACTAAGATCTTAGAGAGGAAGAGGAAAGGCTGGGAGAGGATGTGGGAGAGTAAGTAATGTGGAATCGGGGGATAATATCCTTTTGTTTGCTTAGAATCAGATATTTACTCATGATTACAGTAACTACAAATGCAGAAAACATTGAAGACTATTTTCTTGCTCATGTGATGTAGCTAAATGAAGTGAGAATGGACCAACATTACCTTTGGATTTCAGTTGAATGAGGAACCGTTCGAGGTCAATGAGCCAATCCATACAGTGCACATAAGGGGATGTTATATTAGGCATGATAGAAATGTGGGTATGTTTTGATTTTCAGAGATGGTTGGTTGCTGGTCTGGTCCATTAAAACCTTTTTAATGGCTACAAGCTGATGGCTTTTACCGCCAGAGGCATGACACTCTCAGTAATAGTGTTAAATGTGTGTATGTGGGAAAGTGTGTGGTTCTACATGGTTGTGTTTTCTTTTTATATAAGAAATCACAACAAGCATTTAAACATTATGTCCTAAATGCACTCATCTATCTTTCCAGCTCCCAGGGACATCAGATAGCAAGTGAACTAATCCAATCTCCTAGATATAAATAAGTTTGTTTGAGCTAAAAGTATGAAGAAAGATAAGCAGATAGCAGAGAAA
This sequence comes from Anableps anableps, assembly GCA_014839685.1. Taxonomy (NCBI): domain Eukaryota; kingdom Metazoa; phylum Chordata; class Actinopteri; order Cyprinodontiformes; family Anablepidae; genus Anableps; species Anableps anableps. The sequence goes on from CM026073.1 coordinate 2,204,671, forward strand.
ATCCTAAGCTTTGTCCAACTCCAGTCTGCTGTTTTTCTTCTAGAATACAGCTGCTGAGAACATCTTTACATAGTGTACTCTGAATTTATTTTTGTATGTTCTATTATTATGGCTGAGTACGGCTAAAAGACTAGCTCCACCATGCATCCTTAATGGGCTCTGATATGGAAATACCAAAGACCATTCATTACAGGGTCACACAAGACAGCAGCACAACTTCTTGTTCTCTGAAGTTGTTTGGACATGTTCTAAAATTAAATGCACAAAACTTTAATAAAACAGCGAGACACAGATGCACTATAGTGCCAAAAGTATTTGCTTGTCTGCCTTCACACACATATGAGACATGAGTGAGATCCCATTCTTAATTGGTTTAGTATGACCTAGGTTCACCATTTGTAGCTATACTATTTTCGGTTCTTCTAGGAATGTGTTTATGGGAATTTTTAGCCAATCTTTTTGAAGCACAATTATGAGGTCAGACTCTGATGCTGGACCAGAAGGCCTGGTTTGCAGCTTGCTCTAATTCCCCCGAAAGGTGTGTGTTTGGGCACTAGGTGGCTCAATAGGCGACGATGCATACCATATGCAGAGGCTGTAGTCCTCGAAGTGGTTGTCTTGGTTCGATTCCCGGTCTCAGACCATTTGCTTCATATCTTCCCCTTCTTTCTCCTCTCTGTTACGTGACAATTTAATGCTCAATAAAGGCCACTAGAGCCTAGAAGATAAAAAGGTGTTTGTTTGGTTGAAGTCAAAACTGCAGGTCAGTCACTTATTCATGTCCAGAAATACATGAATAAACATTTTTGGCTTTGTACACTGGTGTACAGTCATGTTAGAACAGGAAGAAATCATCCCCAAACTGTTCTCTGAAAGTTGGGAGCTTGTAGTTGTCTAATATGTCTTGGAATGCTGATACCTCACTGAAACTAAGGGGCTGGTATCAACTCTTTAAAAGCAGTCCCACACCATAATCCTCCCTTTGTGACAAACAAACACTTGACAGACACAATGCAGTCAGGCAAGTGTTGTTCACCTGGCAACTCCCAAACCCAGCTTGTCCACTAGATTGCTAGGCAGTGAGGTATGATTTGTGTCTCCACAAAATACTACTTTTTGTGTTGCACACAACACTTTTTTTTTTTTTTTTGCACTCAACACCTTTTTGTGTGGCTCTTCAGACCACATCCCGAAATTATGGGGTTTGTTGGGCGGCCTTTGGCTCTCAGGGATATGTTAGACTGGTTATATCCTGTAGGAACTAAGCTGGGCTCAAGTGGGAATTTTTCTCTTCCTTCCTAGGGCTAGCTCACCAGATGGGATGGTAATTTACCTTTCCTCCCTTGGCCCAGAGCATTGAGGGTCTCTGTGGGGTTCTCTCCTGGTTGGTGCTAGTCTTGCTGGTGGGGGTTGTCACTCTCAGGTTCCGGGCTTGGCAGTGTTATTTTCATTGTCCCAGGTGTATAAAATCAAGCACCGAGGCACACAGACTGCTTCCACCAATATTTATGAAAGAGTGGTACCATGATGGGATGCAACCTGGGTAAAAGTCCTGTCATGAAATTTCCAAAACAGCTACATATTCCACAGCCAACTGTTATTGGTATTAAAACAAAGTGGAATCTATTTGGAGGACAGCAACTCAACCGCGAAGTTGTAGACCACAAAAAAATGACAAAGTGGGATCTGTGGGTGCTGAGACACTAAATCCACAGAGGTCACAAACTTTCTGCAGCATCACCTACATATTTCTGTTGGAAACCTGTAGCTCTTGGAAAGCTTCATGAAATGAGTTTCCATGGCTGAGCAGCTGCACTAGTGCCTTTGTTTAGGAGTCCAATGGAGGAGTTTGCATATGGCCGTTGCCAGAAGAACAGGATTTGCCTGAGCAAATCGCTTCAAGCGTAAAGTTTGGTGGAGATGGAGGATTTTGGTGTCGGGCTTTTTTCAGGATTGGCGCTCAGATGGACTATTGACCAATCCAGGGTGTACACCACCTTTCACCCACTGACTGCTGGAGATACGGACTTGAGCCCCCCACAACCCAACATAGATAAGCATGTATAGATGATGGATGGGTGGATGGATTTTTTGATAGTTTTTAAAAACTATTTAACATCTAAGATGAAAATAGAAAGTCTCTGTTTTGTTTTTCTTTCATTCAGTGGTTACAAAACAACAAACAAGTAGAGTGGTTCTGTCTCTTGCATGATGATGTATTGTGTAGTAAACCAGTCATACATTAAATCCAGTAATGCTCCTGAGTTGCTCCTGGTGGTTTTAGATGCATGTGGTTTCAGGCCGTGTCCTGATGTGCTTAGCTGTTTAGTAGGCCACAGCTCATCTACACAGACCCACAGGAGGCCCTAAGGACAAAAGAAAGGCCCCAGACAGGCAGGAAACCTCTTGCTCCACCTTTAATAGGAAATAAGGCTCCATTAGGGTGTGTAACAGTGGTTTTTGTGCCACTGTGATAGTTTTGCAGCACTAGATATAATAAGCCATAGGCTTGTACTCTGAAAAAAATAACCCTTTTTTTTTTTACTGGAGACATTCACTGAATAAGAAGTACCACAATACAATTATGTGAAAATTACACTCTTGTCAGGATTCTAAAATCTCTGTTGAAATGTGTAAACCTTGTTCTCATTATTTTTTGGTGCAGCCAAGCCCCTAAACAAAGATGATAAGAACCAAACATGAAAAGATGGATCAGAATTGATTAATATTCCTTTTGGTTCACAAACTCCATGAAAAACAAAAAAAGATTCTGGATCTAAACTGTATAAGGAGTTGATTGAGATCAAACAAGTCCTGTACGTCTGTAGAGAAACTTCAGAACTTAATACAAATTCACAAAGAAAATAATCATTCATCTCAGCATATGGCATATATGGCACCTTTTCTATGATATTCTGCACATATAAAAACAGAAGACTAGGTTCACAAAATCACCAAGGAATACCTAGGCAAGTTATTTTAGTCACAATTACTAATCAGAGAATAAACACATAGCATGTATGTGAGAGTGTGTGTGTGTGTGTGTGTGTGTGTGTGTGTGTGTGCGTGTGTGTGTGTGTGTGTGTGTGTGTGTGCGTGTGCGTGCATAGGGATAGAAATACGTTACTTTTATCTATGTCTCATAAAACCATAGCCTAGTTGACAAGCAGTGCATTAACCGGTCACTATGAATCAATAATTCTTCCATAATGCATTACTGTCATGGGTACATGACAGTAATGATGAAGTCATGCCATCTGATTAATATCCTTTGATTGACAGAGGACAAAACCCTTTTGTTTATCAAAAAGCATGATAAGCACACTGGCCCCAGAACTGCAGTTATTTGCAGTTATTTACCAAAAGAGAAAAATATGCCCACCACTGTCTGTCATACAAAATGATATCTATACAAGACAGGATTTCTGTTATTATGTGTTCTGTAATTTTATTTTCAAGCATGCAAAGAGAGCTTGCACAGTAGTTCGGATGTGTTCTACTATTTCTTCTTGCTAGGATCTCTGTATTTTTACAAAAGGCAAGTTTATTTGTATAGCCCTATTCAGAAACAAGGTGATTCAAAGTGCTTCACAGGAAAATACAATAAAACGATATAAGAAACAGAAAACAAATTAAAATCACTTGTAAAAATGTATGCATCACTGTTAGGAATTATTAAAGTGCAAATTTTAAACAAACAAAAAGCTAAGAAATATGGAAATGAACTGATAAAGTAATTTTAGACCTTTAAGGGAAAGCTGCAGTAAACAGTGATGCTTTATGTCCTAATTTCAAAGAGGAAAAAGTTTTTGCAGATCTCATTTTCAGGGAGTATTTTCCAGTGCTGAGAAGGATAAAAACTGTATGCCTCCTTATCTTATTTAATTGTGGTCCTGGAAACACTGAAGAGCAGATTCACATCAGCAGGTGCTATATGTTGGCAAACCTGACTTTGCATGTGCTTTCATTGTAAAACTAGATGCAAAGGCAAAATTATTCAACAACGGATGCCAAAGAGAGCAACTTCCTTCACCTTTGTTTTACATACAAAGGGCATCACTCTGCACTGATATAGTTTTCCAACATTTATACGAAGCTTTATTCATGCATTGAATGGGAAAAGCCACTTATATTTATGTAGCTACAGTGTATTTATGATAATTATAACCATAGCATTTCCTCATTCTAGAAAAAAACCACAATTGTTTGTGTTATGCAGATCACAAAAAAATAGCTAAAAAAAAGGCTACTGATAATTTTGGCACAACAGAAGACATTTGTGTTGGAATTACAAAAAGCAGGTCAGGAACTGATCTTGTCTCGATGTCTGCTTGGTATTTTTGCAAGTACTTTTCTATTTAAATACATTTTCTAAGTTGTGCTTCGATAATTATGTAGCTTTTTAAAAATAGAATACAAACCATGTGATTTGAAAAAGTTCCAACAACTGCCTCGTACGTCAAATTTAATAAACAGATTGCCAAAGATAAGATGCACTGGTGTTGTACAACTTGGAAGGGGCACAGTGAGGAAGTTTTGTTCTGACTTTTGTGCTGGGGGAGAGTAAATGGACAGAAGTGGCTGTTCTATAATATAATAAATTCTTTTTCACTCCAATCAGTGCTTTTTTCATCTGAATGAATTATTCCACTGTTTTACAATCCAATCTGCAGCGTCTCTTATTGATTTGAACAAACTGGCAACTTATTTCTCCAGTCAAATGATGTTTTTTAAGTTTGAAGCAATACCTCATCAGGTCAGGGCCTGGGGAAAATAATAGCCAAATAGTTCTCAGTCTCAGTCATTGTTTATAAATACCTGCCTGATAAAGCTTAGGTATTAAAATAGCAATAGATGAGGGGATAAGTCCAGCACTGGCATTTTTCGATTACCAAGATACGACACATGTATAAGAATAAACATAGACAACTTCTCTCCAATATACAAGTAGATTGAAAGAATTCAGCCTTCCAATTAAATACTTTAATCAACAAACTCACTAAGTTAGTAACACTTAACTAAACTAGGTAACAGCTGAAAGAATAATGAAACTAATGAACTACCAAAATGTTAAACAGTAAAAATATACAAATAAGAATAGAACCAATAAAATGATTGCATAGTTTAGTATTAACTGTGAATGTTGAGAAACCAGGTTTATTTAAGGAGTTTATTTAGGAATTTGGAAATAGGGCCAAAATAGTTTTCAACTAATTTGGATTAGTTTGCACCCAAATATTTTGTGGATTCCCACACAGCAACACCAAAATATAAAACATGAAATAACTTGTAGAATGATATATGGTAATATCACAGTGCCGTATGAATATATGTGTTTAAAGACCAAGGTTCATATTGAAGAGTTTTGTTGGTGAGGCTAAGTTAGCGCTAAACTAATTGAAATTAGTTTAAAACTAAGTTAAGAACATCAGTTGGATATGTGTTCAAACAACCAGTTCACAATGCAAAGAAATTTTGAAGAAAAAGCATTGTTTTGAGAAAGTAATGTTTCATTAATTTATTGAATAACAAATTAATAACTTTTTAGACAACTGATTCTTCCTCCTGCGGGATTACGAATGAGCCAAGGTCAAGGCTTATGCCTTCAGCCGGAATACAGACATGGGATACACGGACGGCAGACCATTAATATATGTGCATCAAGGGCTTCTGGTAAAAAAGCACTCCTCCCTTTGCCAGCATGGGGGGGGCGGTGTCTCTCTGATGTCGCCCTTGCAGATGACAGGATGCCAAAGAGAGCGACTTCCTTCACTTTTGTTAAACACGATGTCACATGTTCACACAGTGAAACTTCTCCTCTTCCTGCTAAGACGGAAAGTAGGTTAATGCAGTGCATCGTGGGAATATTAGTTCTTATACCAGTTTTTGTTCCCTGTAATTCATTCAGTCCTTCATGGCTAGAGACCCAATGATATATAACTATTCTTTTATTTTTTGACTCTATAAATGTAAGATGTACAAAATAGCAGTTTTACGTCACATTAAGAAATATCCCAAATGTCCTAAAATAAAATTTTGAAGGATCTTATATTAATATGGAAATCCTATTACAATAGCAGTATTTTAAAAGATCATTTTGAAATGGGGTCAGTGGCAGAAAAAAAATGCAAAAGGGATACAGATTGGCATATTTTGCTGAAGAAGCGTTGAGAGATTCAAAGGAAAAATAATCTTGGCAAATTATAGTTCACTCCATACGTCACCTGGCCAAATACTGTTCCATTTGCAACAGTATTTGCAAATACTGCCTTGTTGCTGAAATGTTCTGTACAAATAAACTTGACTTTACAGTGGATGTATGGCTGCTTCCCATTCTGTTTAGGATCCTTTTCAGAGTGCAGATACTAATACTGATTTCATCCATAATGCATAGCTGCATGAGCATATCTCTATGTCTTAGAACAAGCATGAAGTAAAACTTGAGCAACTCCTGTAAATTAGCCATTGTACTAGCCTTCACTATGCACACACTAAAAGCATACTACCACTACCATCTGCATGAAATTATCACTTTTATACGATATATTTGTACAGTATAATTAACATGTTGTAAAGTCATAGGTTCAAAGACTGATTTGCATCCGTGACAGCAATACGCTTCTGTACTAAACTATATTTTTTTCAATGGTTATTTAATCTGGTTTTACTTTTTTCTTTTCTTTTTTTTGGTTTACTTTTGGACATTTATGATGTGCCATAGCAACAAGTCTTGAGACGATTAATATATATAAACAAACTGAAATGAATTGAATTGATTACCTTTTCTAAAGCTCCAATATTGCTGGAACTATGGCCCCCAATAGCAAATGAGTTGAAAAGAAAATGTCATGGAATCAGAGCAGAATGAAAGAGAAGGGAGAGTAGGAGGAAGTTCAAACTATCTCTTCCATCCATCATAATGGGCAACATGAGATTTTTGGCAAACAAACTGGATGAACTTCAAGCCCTGACAAGAACGCAGCCTCAATATTGGGAATGCAGTAAACTGGGTTTATCTGAGGCATGGCTACAGGATTATATCCCAGACTCCAGAGTCTCTCTGTCCAGCTCTCTGACAATACAAGCAAAAACAAAAACAGAGAAGGTGGATTAACACATTGTCAACAAGAAGTGGTAACAGTAAGTTTTCATCCATAATTAGCGAGAAAGTTCACCAGTGTTTTTTGGCAACAGTAAACATTCCATCATCAGCTGTTGCTGGCAATGCATGTGATGTCATCAGCTCAGTTGTTGCAACAGACACAACACCCCAATTTGTGGCAAAATCAGGTGATTCCAATCAGGTCTCACTCTCTGGTACACTTCCAATGTTTTTTTTTATCAGTTTGTCAGTCTCTCTACCAGAGAAAACAAAACATTGGATTTGTTTTATGCAAATGTCAGGGATGCTACTTATTTTTCTCTGCTCAGGATACTGTTCAGAAGCAACCTGTAAAAGAAGAAACGAGAGAAGATGGTCACAAGAAAGTGAGACAGCATTATTGATTTGTTTTGAGGCTACAGACTGGGATACGTTCTAGTGGCCAAATGGAGAGGACACCAGTGCCGTGACTGAGTGTGTGACTCAGAAATAATATAAACTTCTGTGCGGACAACACCATCCCCACCAGGACAGTGAGATTCTTCCACAATTACAAACCCTGGATCACCAGTGATCTGAAGAAACTCCTGAACAAAAAAAGAGCCTTCGTGGGGGTGGCAGGGAGTTATTGAGGACTATGCAGAAGCAATTTACAGTCAAGATTAGAGACAGCAAGGACAAGCACAGGAAGAAGCTGGAGAACAAGCTCCAGCAGAACAGTATCAGAGATGTAGTTGGGGAGGAAGGCTTCAAGCAGGAGGAGGACTAGATAGGTGGAAGTCTGGACAGAACCAATGAACTAAATACATTCTTCTATAGGTTCAGCTCAGGAGCAAGCACAGCATCCTCCTCTCCAGCCCCCAGCCAAACATCTTATCTTCCCTTGCCCCACAGCTTACACATCTTACCTCAAATAATTCATCTTCCCCCTCAGCCTTGGACCCTTCTACTTCTACATATTTATCTTCAGGCAAACCAGGAAATGATTTGAATCCTTCATCTCTCCCTCCTGTCTGTCTACATCAAGAAGTCAGGTGAAGAGACCACGGGACAGAATGATCTGGAAGTAGGCTGCAGGTCCAGATGGTGTCTGTCCCAGAGTCCTGAACCCGTGTGGAGCAGCTCTATTGGATTCTGAAGCACCTCTTTAACCTTAATCTTAGCCTGACCCAAGAGAAGGTTCTCTTGGATGTGTGAAACAAGGAAGGATGTGTGAAAGACATCCTTCCTTGTTCTGCTACCCAAGAAAATTTACAACCATAGCAATTTGGGGTGTCTGTTAAAACGGCAAACATCTGCTGTGCTTTGCATTTCACGTGCTGCTGCTTGCCTACCAGCTGGCAGTTTCTGCTTGGTTCTTTTCAGTCCCTCCAACCCCCCAGAACCGCTTCAAAATCAGACACCATTTTCCTCATTTCTCGACATACGGAAGACATGCTCAGGGAGTAGTGGCGTCTTCATCACTCTGTGACAGATTGTGCAGCATGACCATTCACTGAGACTGAAGCCCAGACACCAAACACCGCAGAATCATGATGAATGTTTGTTTTAAAAAAAAAAAAATCACTGGTGCCACATTTATTCACGCTTAGGTCTCGAGTGAGACAACTTTAAACTTCTTAATTATTGCTCTGACTCTGGCTTGCTCTCCAGCTTCTTCCTGTGCTTCTCCTTGACGTCTCCAATCTTGACTGTAAATTGCTTCTGCATAGTCCTCAATAACTCCCTGCCTCCCTCTCTGAAGGCTCTTTTTTTGTTCAGGAGTTTCTTCAGATCACTGGTGATCCAGGGTTTGTAATTGGGCAATGTCACATAATGTGTACATTTAAATGGGTTACCGTGCCTTTAATAGATTTGGTTCACGTTGCTACTGCGGGCAGTTTTTGGCTGACTGTGGTGACTATGATGATGGCATGTTTTCAGTCAACTGCCTGTCTGTTAAACCTGTTCAAATAATACTTTATGAATTCCAGGCTTGTGTGGGCAGTGGATTAATTACGGGCAAATTAATTGATTTCTTCCTTACTTAAATGGGTCAACACACGTCTTCTTCTGTGGAACAACATTTTATGTTCTTTCCTGTTTTGAAAAATAGCTGCCATGCTCCTGCTGCTCCTGTTCACAGCCCCTTCCGTACCTGTTGTTCACTGATTGTTTCTTCCTGTGCACCTGCCTTTATGTTCACCAGGTCTTCATTCACGTAGTGTGAGATCATCTGTCATCGTTACTGTCACAGCCTCCAAGCAGTCCAGGACTTCCTCCTGATCTCATTCTTTACCTGTTTCTGCCTCCTGACCACGGCCTACTCCCTCTGAAACCCCCAAAGTGTAGGCTACACAATCACGGGGAAAACGGCTGACTGGACAGATGTCCAGAAGACAGTCATGGACATCCTTCACGAGGAAGGGAAGCCACTGCTATGACCCAGCTCAACCAGGGGGAAAGACAAGTAACATTATAACCTGATTTTATTGGTTTAAGAATTAAGTGGTTTATTGTTCAGTTTTCTTTTAGATTAAGGGTGAAAATGAACAACAATCAAAAGTTAAACACTGAGTTTTAGAAAACAAAATGATGAATAAAACAAAATTTACAAAACAAAATTCAGGTTTTTCAAGCAGAGCTGTAACCCAGAGCTCTTAAAACAAAACAACTTGACCAAAAACCTAAAGTTAACAAACCTAGTGGCTACAAACTAGAAGCAGTACAAACAAAAAAACTAAAACACAGGTCACTTCAAAGCCAACAACAAAATCTAGTGGCACAAATAAAAATTTCAAAATGGCACAGTAAGCCAAAGCAATCAAAAACACCCAGAAAAGAGGCATCTGCTCATACAGACACAAGCACATTTTCTGAGAAAGTTGGCCTTTAAATAGGGAGGTCTCTTCTGGGATTTGTTGAGCCACAAGTTGATGATCCAATCAGTTCTGCTGTAGGCTTCAAACAGGAAGTGACAATCAGGAGGAGGACAGCTGCAGTTCCCACCGTAGAGCCAGCAGGCGGGAAGCTGCAACTGCACCTGCAACTAAACGCCCTGGGGGAGGGAGGGAGGGAGGGGGGCATGTGGGGGACAGACAAGGCCACTGGCTGTAAAAGCCACGAAAGGTCATTGCTGAAGAATAAGAATCCACGTTGCTTGAAGTCCAGAGAGAAGTTTCCACAGTCAATGATGGTTTGGGGTGCCATGTCATCTGCTGGTTCTGGTCCACTAGGTTTTCTGAAGTCCACAGTTAATGCAGCTGTCTAGCAGGAAGTGCTAGAGCTCTTCATGCTTCCCTCTGCCGACCAGCTGGATGAAGATGCTGATTTTATTTTCCAGCAGGACTTTGAATCTCCCCACTCTGCCAAAGGTACCAAAAGCTGTTTCAGTGACAATGGTGTTCCTGTGCTTGACTGGCCAACAAACTCCCCTGACCTTTAACCCCATAGACAATCTCTGGGCTTTTGTCCAGAGGAAGATGAGAGACACCAGACCCAACAGGGCAGATGACCTGAAGGCAGCGATCAAAGCAATCTGGGCTTCCACTGCACCTACACAGAGCCACAGGCTGATTGCCTCCATGCCACGGAGCACTGATGCTGTAACTCATGCAGGAGGAGCCCAACCAAGTATTGAGTGCCTAGAGATGGACATACTTTTCAGAAGCCTGACATTTGTGCTTAAAACATCTGGTTTTGGTGGGTCTAATGTGATATTCTAATTTTCTGAGACACTAAATTTGGGTTTTCTTAGCCTGTTAGCCATAATCATTAAAAATGCAAAACATAAAAGCTTGAAATATTTTATTCGTTCTGTAATGAATCTCTATAAAATAAACGTTTCACTTTCTGAGATGACTGGTGAGAAATATTGCACTTTTATGCAATATTAAATTATTTTGAGATATGCCTCAGGATTCTGATTATTGCCCTGTGGAAGCTGGATTTGTTCTTCTCTCCTGTCTGCCTTGTTTCTTACTTGGACCGTTCCTCTGACTAACACTTTCTGGTTTGAGGATTTAACCTCTGTCTCTCCCCTGGTTTATTCAGTGAAGACAATCAGTGTGTGATCAAATTTCCTGGAAACTGTATCAATAAAAATATCTGAATAAAAGTTATGAGTGTAAATTTTAAGTAAAGATTTCAAAGTTTCTAGCACAGCTTCACCTCATTCCAAGGTGTATGGAGAGTAACAAAGACCTGGTGAGGAGAAGACTTCAGCAACATTTGAAATATTGGGAACAACTTTTAATATGCTAATAAAGTTCTTCCTTGGTATTTCAAGAGTTGCTGGAGTCTTTAGCTCACTATAAATTACAAACTTCACTTATAATTTTCAGGGGGGTGCTGTATAATTAGTACAATATACTATATTTTGAAAAAAAAAAAAAAAAAAAAAAAAAAAAAAATAAAAGAAAAAAAAATGTGAAAAGAACACATGGAAATAAAAAGAGTTGTGGGGAAAAAAATTTTAAAAATTAAAAAGGGAGAAATAAAGAGACATGAATGCCTCTATAAGCAAAACGGCAAATATTTAAAATTTATATTGTGTGCTTACATACATAATTTGTTGAAAGTAAACTGAAAAATAAATATGAAAGTCAATTAAATTATAAAACATGAGGTAAGCTCTTATTAAAACTAACTGGTGTATTTTAAATGTATTGATTGATTTACTGGACCATTTAGACAGTTCTGCTTTTATTTTTGACTCTGTCAGTTTCAGTCCTCCGTACTGCATTGTCTGGACAGCAGTGGGCCTTGGTGTGTAGGTGGGACGGCCTCACAGTGGGATAATCACTGAGGCAGAGAGGGAGGGGAGAAATGGACATGCAAGCATGAATGACAGAAGAGAAAAAGAGAGGGTTGGGGTCTGAACACCCTTAGATCCCTTTCTGCCATGTAGCCAACCTGGAAGACTTCGTGCTTTTCCCGCAGTGTCTTTGCATCTCTACAGATATGAGCCACGCTGGACCCACGGATGAGGAGAGATTCTCTCTGTTAGCATTTGGACTCTGCTGAGAGAGGAAAGTGCTGCTTTTACCTGATAAACGAAGGAAAAGTTATTTTCACTGTTTCCACACAGAGGAGCAATGCTCGAGAAGAAAATGAGGGAGGTTAGTGATCCCAGCTTGGATGTTCCGAGAACAGGTGCCTTGGATCACGCTGTGAGGATCCGCGGCCGCTGGAAGGTTTTCCTCCTGCTGGTCTGCTTGTTCCACAGCAGCCTGAGCTCCCTGCTGGACTGCCCGCCCACCTGCACCTGCTCTTCCACGGAGATCTACTGCAACAAGTCGGACAACAGCAGCATCTCCCAGCTGCTGTCCTTCCACGGGACAGGCGCGGAGAACATGAGCGAGAGCATCGTGGACCTTTTCCAGAACATCACCAGCATGTAAGAGTCCCTCTAAACCCAATTCATCAGAAACGGAAACAATGTCGGTGTTTTTTGTTTATATTTTATTTGTTGTCTGCATAAGCACTAGAAAAAATGCAGAAAAAGATTGACCGATGCTTTCTACAGCCTCCCTACTACGAGTTTCCAACTAAAGCGCATAAAATCCTCACAAATTTTAATCGCGGTTTTCTTCTCATTTAGGATCAAATCAAAGTTAACAAAACTTTTATTTTTAGTATCACTGCATTGTTTAAGGACTGCTGACGGCATGGTGAGAAAAACGCAAAGTAAAGGAAACCAAGGCAGGGATGCTCTCCAGCATCTTCTCTGGTTTTTAAAGAACTGCAGAATCAGCCCAAAATAACTTGTCAGTTTGTCGTCAGTTTCTCATTTCATTAGGTGAAACGTATAGTTAGGCTTAAATTTCATTCCTGAAATGCATTTAGAAAAAAGAAATTAGTGTAAGTTTTTTTTTTGCAATGTATCATCACAGCATTTAAAAGGGGAGAGCATCAGACTCTGAAGTCTTTCAGCTGTTCGGATTGTCTGAGCATTATTCCAAAGTAAAGATTTCCCAGTTTTGGCCTTAACGTTTTCCCACCTTCTATTTCTTTGATCTGTTTATTGTGGAATATTGCTTTCTAAAACTGTATGTAATTTTACTAGGAAAGCTGTAACCTAGAAGGAAGCATATACTCTGTTTTTGTTAATGCTGTCATTAAAGAATAGAGTCTTCAACAAGGAGAGTGATAAAAGCCCGTAGCAACAGTCTGACTTTTGAACTTTTTGGTGAAGAGTCATCGCTAAATGATTGTAAACCAGGAATTATTCCAGTGTAATAACATTTTGCTTTAAAAATACAAAGCTTTTCTAATCTTTTTTGAAAATGGCTTTCAAGTAGTATAAAAAGAAACAAAGTACTTTTTTAAAATATCATTTAATGAAGAATTGTTTTGCTGGGATCATAGAACATATTAAAACTGGGTCAGACTGTAGACAAAGCTGAGTTCTGCACAGTTGAAAACCTTTAAACCTAATTTGAATCTGACCTCTGGGTTGTCTGTTATACTGGACAGTCACTTTGACATTAATTAAAAAGTAAAAATTCAAACAAGTTACTGTACCAATATAAAGTGGACAAAAAATGGTTGAGGGAGTTTCCTAGGAAGTATTAAATGAGACCGTGGTGACAGTGGAAAATTATTTTTCCAAAGGGGCCACATGAGGTGTGTGTATATATATATATATATATATATATATATATAAAATGTATGTTCCAAAAAAACATTTTGAAATCTCAGTTTTTGCTCTGTTAAATCAGTTTAACATAAAATGTCAATTTACAGTAATAACTGACATTATATTGCATATATTAAGTCGTTTTCAAAGCCCAACATCACATTAACTTTATGTAAAAAAAAAAAAAAAAAAAAAAAAGCAATTACTGCACCCAGTGTTTTTGCTTGGCTTAACTCAGTTCTCTTATTGTTCAGTGAGAACACTAGTTCACTTTGTTCATTCATTAGTGCATCATATAAACAGCAAAGGCCAAATCTGCCATCCGGTGTTTAGTTGAGAGCTCTGGGATGTCCTTGTCCTTCTTCTCACAAAACTCCTGAGTCTCAGCTTTCAGATCCCAAACTCTTTTAGGCACCTTGTCCAGGCTGAGCCACCTCCCAGCTGCCTGGTAGCCTATGTCACTACGTTCAATACAAAAATATCAGTTTCTAATCTGAGTTGATTTCAGTCACTTTAGCTTGCATCCGCTTCAAAAGTTTAGGAATTTCCCCTGTCAGATTCGGACATTTGTCATCTACCAGTTTGTCCTATTTTAGTCCCAGCGTGTCCATGGATGTATCTACCTCTGTGAACAAACCACTTGTAGTGCTTTTCAGTGGCCACACAGCTGACAGCTCCTCTGTTATCGCTAAGTCTTATTCCCAGATAAGGAACAGGGCTGTATCATGGATATTACAACTCTCGTCCAGAGCCAAGGAAAAACAAGTCAAACTGGTCCATTTTCTTTTGCAGCCAAAGCAATGAATTTCCTGCGATGTTCTCAATCCGCCTCATAACGGTGAACAAAGAGAGACATTTGAAAATGCATCTGCTTTTCTCAGGGCAAAGAGCACTGCAGACTCCAACCGGCCTTGGATAAACTCCCCTTCAGAGGGTAGCAGATCATATCTTACTATATTACAAAGCTGCTCCTAACTGCTGCATCCCTTGTTGCATTCTCCGTTTAGCTAGCAAGTCTTCTGACGCTTGTGTACACCCCGCATCAGTCAGATTCTTGTACTTGTCTTCATGTTTAATCTCATAATGGAGGTTGAAATTATAATCCTTAAACACCACTAAGCACAAATGTAGATTTCAGTAGAATAAATGATAGAATAATAATAATATGAAGTTCACGCCCTGTTTAAAAGCTACAGAAGAGGATTAGGGCCATTGAAAAATGCTTTCGTTCAAAACTCTGCATTCTGCATCTAATTTTTCTTTCTTTTTTAACGGTAGCTGACATATGTAAGTTTCAGGAGGTAACTTCTTGAAAACTCGGCACATAAGTACACTGATGAAATTAAGAAAGCAATAGTGGCCTTCAAAATAAAATCCGGCTCATTGTACTTCTTGTACCTGTAACAAAGTAATAAGATTTATACTTTTATTACAAACTCACACGGTCCAGTCAAAGGTTGCCAGCGACCGGATGTGGGCTGTAAAATGCCCAGGTCTGCAGTAGGTAGTATAATGTATCAAGCATATTTTTACATGCCATGACGTTATCGCTGTGACCATAATACCCTGTGTTAAATCACAGTGACCTGACCAGAATGGTGGACACCCACCAACAGTTATGTTATTTTAATGCTCACACATTAACACAGAAATAATACATTATAGATAATTAAAAAAAACATTCAAACTCACCACTGCTGTTCATATACTGCTAAAGGAACATTGTCAATGCTGTTGTGCTGGATTATCACTTTTAAAACATCAGCTGTCTGAGGTCTGTGCTTCTGTACATTGCATGCGATATAACACTTCAATATTTTATGGGTTATTTGTAACTTGGAAAAAGGTTTTAGAGGAAGGACAGGTTAGAAAGAGTTCAGTATGGGCACCTTATGTGGTGGTGAACAGCTAAATTTATGCACTTCCTGGAAACAGAAGCGTGTTAGAATAAAACAAGCATGGTGTGTTGAATTGTCCAGCTCTAGGTAGTACAGGAGACGTCTCTTCAATTCAGCGTTTCTTGGACTTTTTTTCCATGTTTCATCCACCTCCATGCTGGCACAGAGAACATTTGTTTTCTCATTGGTCCAGCAAATCAGTTAAGTGGTTGGTAGTACCAGCAGTAACCACAGAAAGGATGAGGAAATGAGGGAGCAATATATATACAAATTTATTTATTTTTCCAGTCAGAGACAAAGCAGGGCATCTTATGCATTTGCCTTCTTGTTGTGGTTGACAAGTATATTGGGCATATCTGTTTAAAATGCTAAACAAACTTAAAAATGCAACTGCATTTTCTTAACAAGCCCAAAATAATGCAATCCCTGGCTATCAATATTTTAAACTGAGTTTATAGAAAAACAACCCCAGAGTAAACTAAAATAAGCAGGCAAGGCAACTGTGCTATAAACTTTACTGCAAAGCAATAAAGTTTTCATTTCATCAGTGTACTTATGTGCCGAGTTTTCAAGAAGTTACCTCCTGAAACTTACATATGTCAGCTACCGTTAAAAAAGAAAGAAAAATTAGATGCAGAATGCAGAGTTTTGAACGAAAGCATTTTTCAATGGCTCTAATCCTCTTCTGTAGCTTTTAACTTTGTTTGTTGTTTGACGTGAAGCTTGACACAAGCTGCATGATCCTGTTAACCAAGTTATTTTTTTAGATAACTTGTATATTGATTTTAATAGGCTGTATGGATAAATTGAGGCATTCGGTGACTGGATGTGGCTGTGGACATCTTATTTATCTCGTGTGTTGTCCTTTTCTCTTAGAGCATTGGGTCAGTTGCAGAGACGTCATTGATCATCTGGCCTTAGAAATATGTGTTTATATTTGGAAATTAATGTGATTCTGTAGCTTCATTGTAAAAACTCTGATTTAAAGGGGCAGTATTATGTAAAATCAACTATTTTGAGCTGTACATCATGTTACAATGTTGTTCCCTCATCAAAAACACACCTGGAGTGTTGCCTTGATTCTTTCATGCATGTGTGAGAAATCCTTTAATCTCCCGTGGCAGCCACTCAGCTGTGTGAAATGCCTGGGTGGATCCAGCGCCACCTTTGAGACCCAGCTCCTCCTCTGGGCTCCATTTTCTAAGCTTCCAAGTATCCCCCTCATAACACCCCTCCCCCATAACTCCCCCACTCAGCTCCTTCAGAGTAGCCAGCAACAATTAGCAAACACCTGATGGAACTGTGCATCTGCTGGGCCTATTATACGAGCTACTTCTCAGTAAAACGCTGATAAAAAAAAATGTTATTAAAGGGTTAATAGAGGACCAATGTTGTGACATAAAGTTTCAGAAAGAGCAGGAGTTTTTAAAGAGACAAAGGCTCAAATTCAAGGCGTTAAATTACGAAGTCAAATTTGTTTTAAGTCATATTTGATATATACAGCATTTTTGTAACAACTAAAAGTAACATAGTTACTTGATGGTGCTACAAAATGATTCTATGCACATAGAATCATTTTACAGTTAAGGAACTGTTATGACAAGAGTTGCTCCAATCTAGGATTTTTGGGCTGCATTAATGTTAAAAAACGTCTGAAGTTGCTGATATTTTTCAGTTTAGAGAGGTTTCACTCAAATCTTTAGTTTAGTTTTTTTTTGTTTTGTTTTGTTTTTTGCTCTGACATTGTAACTGACTGTAAAACACACCTAACACACACACACACACACACACACACACACACACACACACACACACACACACACACACACACACACACACTAAGCCTCCATTATGATTTATAGGTTTTTTTGACTTCTCTTTGTTTTATTAGTCTCCTTCCCTCAGTCCCCTTCTCCATACTCCCAGCTGCTCTGCATTCCACTGATTAGCAAACACCTGGTTTGCTAATCAGGTGCTTTCAATGTCACTCTCCACTCTTCTATAGAATCCATGACTAGTTGACAATATTGGTCTAAATATGTTGTAATTTTCCTATTAACCTAAAAGTGTCATGATCACTTGTTCTTTTGGACTTTTGCTTCTGTTATTTCTTTGTATTGATTTCTTATTTTCCTCTGTTAGATCAGTTATTTTGTTATTTGAATGGTTCTTTACATTTAGTATTTATTTTCATTCCCCCATTCTAGTTTGTTCCTTCTGTTAGTCCAGTTGTTTGTTAGATTTAGTGTTCTGTTATTGTTTGCTGTTCTAGTTTTTTTTTTTTTTTTGTCTCTAGTTATCATGTGTTACTTTAAATTCTTTTTCCTAGTTTCCTTGTTTACTCTCTGTCACCCCCTGCTACAATTCTCTCTCTCTCTCTCTCTCTCTCCTCAGTCTCCCTTCAGCTCTCTCTCCTCACACCTGCAAACTATTCGCCAATCAGCCCCAGTTCATTGTTTCAGCATTCACACTCCTAGTATTTAAACTCATTTCTTGCTCTCACTCCTCGCCGGATCCTCCCGTTACCGACCTATTACTTCCCCATCAAACCCTGTTGTTTTCTCTCCAGGTTTTTTGTGGTTTTTGTTCTTTTGTTCTCCCTGCATTCCCCATGGTTTTTGTAAGTTTTTGTTAATAATTTTTATTAAATACTCAAATCTGAGTCGCAAATCTACTCTCCGCCTCTGCTCTTTGTGTTTGGGTTCTTCACCTCAACCAAACATGACAAAAAGCTGTTTGTTGTGACACAAAATTTTTTTTTGAAAAAATTGTTTCAAAAATTGTTTATATTTATATTTTTCACCTATGGAGGTCACCATTTTTTCACCTGCGCAATGCATGCTGGGCTGATAATGCGAGTAGGTTAAAGTGGACTCGAGTCTATAAACAAAACACAAGTCAAGGTTGTTGAGGCTGATGAGGGCCAAACCAAAAAATATCTGGATAGAAGTAAACTGCCTCAAAGTTTTCATGTTCTGTTATACACAAGATATCTGTTAAAACAAACTAGTGTGATCGCATTGTGAGCTACTGTTTAGAGTAAAAGCTAGAGCTAACACCATTAGCAGGAGCTAATGTGAAATCAAAACAAATTGAAGATAATGAATGGATGTTTAACTTGACAGTGAAGCATTTTTAAGTCCCATCTATCCATCCATCCATTATCCATTACGCTTATCCTTGCAGGTCCTGCAAGGGGGGCTGGTGCCTATCTCCAGCGGTCATCGGGCAAGAGGTGGAGTACACCCTGCACAGGTCGCCAGTCCATCGCAGGCACCTTTAAGTCATTGTAACAAATATGTTTCTAATATGTTTGAGAAAATGTTTTGATCCTGATGCTTACTGTAAACAGTTTGAGTTAGAAACTGGAGCTCTTTGCAGCATACTGTCAGATTGGCATTTTCCAGCAGCAGCAGCACAAACACCATCTTTTTGGTCCGAATCTCTCCTCTTCTTCCGTTTGGCTTTCTCATCTTCATTTCCCATTGTCATTTCTCAATTGCCTTCTATTTCAGTGTGCTCCAGTTCAAATTGAAAGGGCTAAATGTTACTTAATACGCAAAAATTACTGTTCCAATTGGACGAAGCTAGCACCGTTGAACCTAGTATATGTCATCTACCCAGAATGCATTGCAACATAAACAACATAGCGACATCCATGTGACAATGTTTTATTTAAATTTATAAAAACTAAACAGCCTGCAGTATTTTTACTATATTGTTTTTATGTCTGAAATACATGTTTATTAAAGAAAGTCTATTGTTACAACTGATCGTGGATCACTTTAAGCTCCTTTGATACTATTGTCCTCTGCTGGATGCTTCCATTACGTCCCATCCGGTTCCTCGTCCTGTACTGCTTGTCTTGCCTGTAAGTCTTGCATAGCCTTTCAATATCCCTTCATTTCACCATGCTGCTCCTCAGTTCCCTTCTGAACCTTGGTCCTGTTATAACCCCACATGACTGTTAGGTATCCAGGGTGTTGGTCTGTGTTTTCCTATTAACCTCATTATTGCAGTCCATGCGGTCCATGTGATGGCTGTGCTGCTAGTTGCCGAAAAACTTAAGCCTTGTAAACACGTCTTAATAAAATGACTCACCTCCGTTGTCTCCACGTACAGGTTACCTCCTCAGATTCCGGGATCTGGTTCCCTGAGTCGCTTTCTGATATCCTCACTCTCTGCCACATCGTTTAAAAAAAATAATCTCGTGCATGGTTTGGTTTCAGAGGAGTTTTCATCCAGCATAGGGGGCAGTGCAACGCAAAGCTAAAAACTGTATCAGCGAATCAGATTGCTTCAAAACAACCACGACTTCCCGTTAGGAATTTGTTAAGAATATTCATTAGGAATATTTGTTAGGAATTAGGAATATTGGCGCATTATTTGTTGAAGAATGCAATGCACTGGACCCTAAATTTCTGTTTTCCCATGTATACATGCAAACACAAATATCGAGTTTTCTCAAATCCCCACTTTGGTCTGAATTTTTTATAAATAATTGTTTTTAGTGATATTAAACAAAGTTTTTGTGTGGATGAAGGGCCAAAACACATGAAAATGAATTTGTTGTTGACTTTATTTTGGTGGTATTTTGGAACCAGTTTGACTGAGGCTACACTGACCTTGTTATCATGCTTTTTGTTAAACAACTCTGTGTACATGTGTGAACATACAGCATAAATCCTCCTGTTAATGTATTTCTAACAGCTTTTAACCAAAGACATTATGACAGAACATCAATATCTGTGGATCAATTCTTTGCTAATGTCAAATTTAAAATGCTATCTATTATAAAATTGAAGAGGAAATCAATATTCCCTTTTTTTTAATGCATTAATCATGTCAGAGAATTTCAGTTATATATGGACCAATAGATTCCAGATAAATCCAGTCTGCTTCATGTATCAGTGCTTAAAGCTGCAGTGTGTAACTTTTATAAAATATATGTTTTTTGACCTATTTATTGAAACTGTCACCATGTCGTGACAGTACGGTCTGAGGCAGATAATCTGTGAAAAGATCGATCTTTTCCACCTCCTCCCTGAGCTACTATTGCCGTCAAAAGATATGCACCGCTCCCGACCAAAACCAACCAATCAGAGCCAGGAGGAGGGGCTTAGCGCTGCCAGTCAGCTTCGTTTACTCGCTGCTAAATGTGCTGACGGTGGAGAAACAACTTACGTTCCAGGTAAACTGTTTATCCGTCGTCATCGGTGGCCATGCTAATGAGCCTGAGTACTCACTGCCAGGCGAGCTGCAGCGCAGCAGAGAACTGGGGGGGGGGGGGATGAACAGAACATGGCTGAGGGCTTTGTAGGTGGAGTTTGCATTGTTTCTGTGAGCATGCGCTACTCTGATTAGTTCCCACATGCTTGGGAATTAATCCCAACCTACATGCTTGGTAGGTTAATTGGAAACTCAAAATTTCCCTTAGGTTTGACTGGATGCACACCTGGTTGGCTCTGAAATCTATTGGCTCTGACGCTGCCTCTCAGAACAAATTAAGATGGTATAGAAGATGGATATAATAATAATACCTGGAATTAATTTTCTAGAAACTGGAGCTTCTTATATTTCTGGTTGTTAGGTAATTTTTTAGACCAGACCCTAACCTAGGACTTCTACAATAACAATAAAAAACTATTAGAAATCCCCCATAACAGCATATTAATGTTAAAAAGAGTTAATTTAGAACAGTAATGTTGAATCAATCAAATTACTGGACGCTTTTACTTACTCTGCGATATATTTTGTGACTTTTTCTCTGCAGATACCTTGACAACTGGACAGGTCTGAAAGCACTGAAAGATGTTGATATGGAGCTGTACCCTGGCTTACAGAGACTGTAAGTACTAAACTATTTGTGCATACATTTCCTCATGCAGCATTACATTCTTTGTTTTTTAATAAAATGGCCAGCTGGCTGTAACCTTTTTTTTTTGTCTCCATTCATCTGGGTCATGGCCAGCCTGCAATGCATTTTTGAAAGCAAGCTTGATGAAAAGAAACCAAAGCAACCTAAGAAACTGGAAAAGTAGAAATGAACTTCAAATATTGTCTTTGTATAGAAGGTATTTATTAAATGTTAAAATATGCTACAATTACCTATTTTTATAAACTTTTGACATATGAAACTTGTCAAGATTATTTGCTGGATGACTGGTAAATTACAGCCATGGTAGAAAGGAAGCCTCTTTCAGAAGGAGGGTTTTACCTTTCAGAAAACTCTAAAAATAATTTTGTTGTTGTTTCAGGATCAAGTCAGAAATATGTATTCATAAGAAAAATCCTATATCGCTAATGAAAGAAATTAGCATCTTCTCATTGATGCATTCCATCCAGTCTGCCTATTTGGAGTGTAGCCAAGAGTTACATTGTCTTCCTGGGAAACTGTAGCTTCTTTTTTCTCCAAAACTGGCATAGATATTGTGACCGGACTAAGCATCCATCCAGAAAACTGGTTTAGGTTATGAAATGACCTAATTTACCATTTTAAACTTGTTTTGCATTATAATCAATAATTTCTTATTTCATTACATGGACATTTTATGGATCTTTTTCTTCTTAGAATATTTTATTCAGTTTGAAAAGGCTGTTATGAACTGATGCAAATGACTAATATTAGTAGGGTGTTATGTTTACCTCATTCTAAATGCTATGACGTATTTGCATTCAAAGAAAAACCATGGAATGATTCTGATTCAGGTCTTAGGTTGAGTGAAAGACAGGTCTTCAAAGCTGTGTTAGCTCAACTTACCTTCAGCTTGAATTCAAGTCGTGTCTTGTCCGACAGTTCGGACAGGACACATTGTAAAAAAAAAAAAAAAAAAAAATTCAAGTCTCAGACTGGAGTTGTCATTTCTGCTGTGTCTGGTATCATTGTTCTGGTAGAGACGCAGTTTGGACAAAGCTTCAACTGTCTGACATGTGTGACATGAGGCTCACATTCTACCCTTGCAAAATTTAATACAGAGGAAATAATGAACAACTCACTGACTGCCAGGTGCTCAGGTCCTATGGCTGCAAAACAAGGCCCAATCATCATCCCTCCACCACCATGCCCGACAACGGGCATGAGGGATTTATGCTGATATGCTGTGTTTATTTTTTTCCAAACGTGATGTTGAGTATATTGGCCATCTCTGCTTTGGTCTAATCTGTCCAAAAGATATTGTTCCGGAAGTCTAGAGGTTCATTCCGATGAAACTGGACAACCCAAACTTATGCTGCCATTTTTGTTTAGACAGAAGAAGTGTTAAAAAGGAGCCATACTTGTTCAGGTTATTAACACTACTTCATGATCTCTAACATTTAACATGCTAACTGAGGCCAGTTGAGCCTGTGATAAACCTGAGATAAACCCTTTAGAGTATTTACTGTATGTGTTAGCATATGTAATGATCTATCTTCTGCCTTTTTCCAAATGTGTGTTTAATAGAACTATTACCCGAAGCAGCCTGCACACCCTCCATCGTGGGGTTTTCTCCAAGAACCCCAACCTGCACTACGTGTGAGTCTACAAAGTCCTGCTCTGCCTTCTGAACATGGGAGCAAAATAAACACTAAGCATACCTCTAGACAAGGACCTTTTTAGATTTCAGGATACGTTTCCTTTGCAAACATATTTCTTCTCCTCCACCTTATCCACATTTTATAAAATTACACCAACAAACCCATGAGACAGACCAACACAACATGGTGCATAATTGTGAAGTGGAAGAAAAATAACAGATTTTCACATTTTCTTTGAACAACTAAAAATTCTGAAAGAGTGATGTGCATTTTATTCTGCCCCCTCTGTATGAAACCCTTGAATAATAACCAGTGCAACCACTTGCCTTCAGAAGTCCCCTGATTAGTAAACAGGAAATTTCTTAACAGTCCATCTGAAAATGGAAAGAGAATGGTAAAACTGCAAACCCAGCAAGACATGGCTATCCACCTGAACTGACTGGGCAAGGAGAGCGTTAATCAGAGAAGCATCAAAGAGACCCATGGTAACTGTGGAGGAGCTGCAGAGTTTCACAGCCCAGTTGGCTAGATATCTGTGAGTCATGCTCTCAATAAACCTGGCCTTTAACAAAGAATGACAAGGAGAAAGGCATTGTTCAAATAACTCTGTAAGAAGTCCTGTGTGCTGTTTGCAAGTATCCGTTTTGGGGACATGTGAGAGAAGGTGCTCTTGCTAGATAAGACCAGAACTGAACTTTTCTCATGCACGAAAAACACTGGTGGAAAACTAACACCTTACATCACCCTGAACACATTGATGTCACAGTGATACACAGCGATGGTCGACTGTTTTTTTTTTTTCAGCACAATATTTTATAACAATATATTGTTATACATTTTGTACCATATTAGCAATGCTATTTTTCAGCAGGAACAGAGAAGCTGGTCAGAGCTGACAAGAAGATGAATGGAGCCAAATACATGACAGTCCTGGAAGACAACCACATACTCCCCATCCAGTCTGATGATTCCAGTTTGTAGATGTGCAAAGCTGGTAGTGGTAGATCCCAACAGACTTGAATCTGAATGGTTTTCCAACAAAGCAATGAATTAGGAGGACTGAATAGAAATGTATTCCACACTTTTCAAAATTTTGAAACCCATGTATTTAGTATGGGTCTATTGGATAAAGTCCCAATCAAATACACTGGCATTTATTGTAGTATGGATCAATAGATTAATTTTTTTCAAAGCACTCTAAGGGTAGAAACTTGATCAGAGCTAACAAATCAACTTTTAAATATTACATTTAACAGTTAAACCTAAATGTTTTTGAAGACTCAACAGAGATCAAAACAATATTCTGTTTTCATTTCTGATCTTTTTCTCTACCTGTTCTCTAAATTTTAACTAACAAATTCCTGTACACCTTATCTGTCTCTGCCTTTTTTTTTTTTTTTTTTGTCAATTTCTCCCTCAGAAACCTGTCCAAGAATCCTATGTTGAAGATACTGTCCTGGCAGGTCTTTGAGCATCTGCATCTCACATCCCTGTAAGTCTGCCCTGGATTTGTTTTCACCTAACTCCGGTTAGTTCACTTAACCAGCACATTTCAGGTGTATCTACAAGATAATGGCATCTAGACGTGGTGAAGATGACTTACTGAAGTTCAAAGTGATTGTCAGAATAGGGGAACAAAGGGGATTTGAGGAACTTTGAATATAGGATGGCTGTTGTGGCCAAACGGGGTGGTCTAAGTGTGTCAGAAATTGCTGGTCTTGTGGGATTTTCATGCACAATTATCTTTCAGGTTTCCTGGTTGTAAAATATCCAGTAAGTGGTTGTTTAAAATAAGAATTAGAATCAGCTTATTCGTCAGATTTGCACACACAAACAAGGAATTGAACTTAGGTTCCACTTTGCTCTCAATGAAGACATTTTAAGCATAAATGTATATTAAGGTATATTTTAAAAAATGTTTTTTTTTTTTTTTTGTCAAAATGCAAAGTGCATATATAGTGTTTTTTACAAAAGAGGAAGACAAGGTTGAATCAGAACAAATATGCATGTGCTCAGGTGCTCCCCCCTCCCCTCTAATTCCCTTCACTGAGAGGTTAACACCTAACCACTTATTCACCTATCCGATACTTAGATCCTACCTCAGAAATCATAAGGGAATCTATGTAGCTGGTTTATAAGAGAAAAACTTGCCTATATTTCTAACAGCCTACATCTGAATGTCCCATCTCTCTTCCATGGGTTAACCAGACTAAGTAGCCAGGAGTCAGGTTAGCCCCACAGATCACATTCGTTCAACAGCTGCTCTTCTCCTATTTGCAACTGGCTCTTGGAACTGATCCAGGTATGATTTAGTGACTCATAGGAGTGCCAGAGATGTTGTTTTAATAACTTGTGCTGAGGCAACCAGTAAATACCTTCCTTAAATTTTAACCATGCACAAAGACTGTTTTTACCGCTATTGAAAAACTTCAGCTTATCATTACACAATAATTGAATGTCCACACTTCTCTAAAATTTTATATGCTTCTTTAATTAATAAAGAACTAGAACTATAGCTTAATTCAGTAGTGAAATAAAATAATTAAACTAATCTAATTTAACCTAACCTATCTTTCCCTAGGACTGTAACTGTAGGATACTAACTAAACGGTTTTAGAAGATGGATCAGGCTTCTCATACCCCAGTCTGAGCAGATCTTTTTGAGGTAACAGGCTTGAAGAACTTGGAACCTCTCTGACGGAACTAGAGTTTTGTGGCATATTTATCTGCCTCTCCTACTCAATGGAGGTCTTAGGCACTTTCCTGAGGGAACAGGAACTCTGCATCTTAATGATCCTCACCTCCTGGGTGATGCAGGTTTTACCAACCGTTTCTGATGAGACAAGAGCTCTGAAGCTTAATGATCTTCTCCCCTGAGGACAGCGAGTGCCCCCGACTGCAACGCGTTACTGGGTCAGCAGGTACAGGAGCTCTGTAGCTGGGTTGTCGTCATCTCTCGGCTATGGAGGACTAAAACTTTCTCTGATTTGATACAGCAACAGCATCAGAGGTCTTCACCTCTGGCTAATAGGGCATGCATACTTTTTTTTGGATTAATGGAGAAACACAATGGATGGATTCTTCACCTAACCTTGATGAGGTCTTGAAAACTTTCTCAGCTGACGGACAGATGCTTTAGAGTCAGGTTTTCCTGTTGTCTGTCCTGGGGGTTTCAGCCTTTAATAGGAGAGAGGTCGGATCAAGGTTCACTGCCTTGGGGAGTTGTGGTGGGATCCTGTATGAAAAGAACGCCTGTTCCTCAGGCTGGCTGTGAACCTTTTTTCTCCTGCTGATATTCCATCTTGATGTTTGGCCCAGGGCGTCACTGGAGGATTCCACACCCTGCTGCTGCGAGCCTCTTTGATCTCATTCTGAGCTGCTGTGATGTCCTCTCTCATCAGTGCTGTTGTTTGTTAATTGGACAGATTTTTCTGCATCATCTTTCAACTGGTCAGTTTCTGCTTCATAATATTGGATTGGTGAAATTTTAGCGCACTGTCCATTAGGGGTTGCACCAACTAGTCGACTGGTCAATTCTTTGCTCTGCATTATAATTTAGTTTTTACATGGCAAGTCGACTACTCACAATCACGTGACAAAATGAATTTTTCCAAGATGATGACAGATGAGGAACTAGGTGAGTTTGTCAGTTAGTTTGAATTGTATAAAGTACAAAGTAATTTACCAAAGGGGTGCTGCGAACTCCTGCAAAGGGTACTGGAATAGGGGCGTCGGGTGGTGCAGAGGTTAGAATGGGTGGCCCATATACAGAGGATGAGCTGGACTCCCGTCCTCAGTTCCTGTCAGATTACTGCCAAATAGACGGCAGTAATGCCGAAAAAATCTTAAAAGACAAAGAAAAACAAACTACCGGAATAAACGTGCGCCATGTTCGGGCTACTCTTCATCCATCCAACTGATCAGTGTCACCCTGTGTGTTTAAGCTTCTAATCTGGCAGCTTTACACTCTTATAAAAACACTGTCTGACAACATCTGGAAACGTAGTTCAAGCTACATTCTGAGGATCTGACAGAGTCTATCCCTGCCATCGTCTGCATGTCGGTTCATCCCGCAAACTCAGAGAGCCGCAGCCCGGAGTCACCGGCGCATCCTGCCGTGCATCGGGGCGGAAGAGCAGCAGCAGGTGCGCTGAATTTAACTGTGATCAAAGGGGATCTGTTCATAATAAGTTTAGTTCATGATGTTCAAACTTGCAAAAAAAAAAAAGAAATGTTAACTCTGTTTTGTGCAACTTTTCAGACCACAATGACAGAAGATCGCCGGTCTGCTCTGCTGCTGCTGAAGAAGTCCGGGATAATGTTTTGTTTTTTGTTTTTTTAATTCTGCATAATAGACTTCTGTCCAAACGGCCTTTTAGTTGCTGTAAATATAGTTAATAAAGCCTGTATGTTAATGTGAAGCATTTTCTCTTGCGTTTCTATGATGTCACAGCGACTAGGTGACGTCGCCTTGACTTATCATGTTGAAGTCAATTTTTAAAAATATTAAATCGTGCAACCCCTACTGTCCATCCCTGTTGTCCAGCCTCCAAACGTGATGATGCATGGCTGCTGTGGAAACCTTTCTCCATTACTCCATCACATGGTATCAATCTGCAAACTCTAACTATTAAGTGTTCATCAAAGAGACAGTCTAGGGTAAGAAACTGTCTGAGGTGGCTCGGTTTTGCAAATGACCCTCTGTAGCACAGACCTGAAGGTAAAAGTCTAAACAGTTTCTGTCCAGGATGTGTGGGGTAT
The DNA here is from genome assembly GCA_014839685.1 of Anableps anableps. NCBI lineage: Eukaryota > Metazoa > Chordata > Actinopteri > Cyprinodontiformes > Anablepidae > Anableps > Anableps anableps. The sequence goes on from CM026073.1 coordinate 2,232,566, forward strand.
GCAGATATGTTAGCATCCCTTTTCCTGACCCTAGACCTGTACAAGTCCTGGATGGAGGGAAGATCAACCCTGATGATCGTCTCTGCAGACCTGATTGTTCATTGCAGTTTGGACCTGTCTGATTTTGAAGATGAACCAAACCACACAGTGATGGATGAACACAGGACAGACTGAATAAAAGTCATGTCGAAGATGACCAGCAGCTCCTGTGGGAGGTTATACTTCTTGAGTTGCCACCAGAAGTACATTCTCTGCTGGGCCTTCTTTCCAAACAGTGTGAACATGTGGGAGAACCATCTCAGACCCTGAAAAAGGGTGGATCTTCGGAACTGGAAGTGATCCACAGTAGACACAGTCTTGGTGAGGATGGCGAGGGGACGCAGTGTGTTGTGTGGATGACAATTTTTTGTTGTCAGTGATCAGGGGAAAATGGACAGATTGGATCAGAGAGAATAGAAGGGCAGCCAAAGCTTGACTCGTTACAACCGAGGTATGCAGAATACCTTCTCTAAACACACTTGTGGAACCTTAAAAGCAGATGGATTTAAGAAATAGAAGACCACACCAGTTGCCCCTCCTGTCAGCTAAAAATGAGACACTGAGGCTACAAAACGTAGGCTCACCAAAACTGAACACTAACAGATTGGAAAAATGTCACCTGGTCTGGTGAGTTTCGATTTCAACTAAAGCATTCAGTAGGTCTGGTCACAATTTAGTGTAAACAATACAGACACAGACAGACAGATAGATACCTTGTTAATCCCTTAGTTACAGCAGCAACAAGGCAAATAAATGAATGTGTGCATCAGGGATGGCGGTCTCGAGACCGGTTTCGACGTGTTTTTTCCCTGTCTTGGTCTCGGTCTTGAATTATTTTACCTTGGTCTTGGTCTCATTCAACAGACTGGCTCAAGACCGGTTCGAGACTCTATAGTTTTTGTCAAAATTCCGAAAACTTAGTTCTGTTTTATCTTCACCTGCAGACGCACAACAATGTGAATTAAAAGCAGTGATCAGATCGAAGCTACGTCCCACCATCTCAGAAAAAAACAATATTATTATTGCTAATGGTCGCGCAATTGTGTTGCATGTGATTGTTTACAAAGCCAGACATTTGGTCGTTTGATTTAAAAGAGCATTTCTGTGTGTTCACATGCGGTGTGGTCTAGCTTTTGCTGAGCAAACACCTGCATCTGACCACAGAAAATGATTAAGTTTGCTTTTTAAATACATGAAGAATTTACAGACAGGAAAGTAAAGGGGAAAGCAAAAACCCCGGACCACCTGTAAGTTTTGTTTTCCACCAGGATTATATGCGAAGTGAGCGGGACGAAATCTAGTTTTATAAGACATCTACAGCAGACACAAAGACAAGTAAGTTGTAAAGCGAAAAATATGCACAACAACACCCAGCTTCAACACCAATCATCTAAATAATACTAAAATTGTACATAGACGCTGAACCTGCATAACCGTTCTACATGCAAAACTTAACTACCAGCCAATGAAGAGTGAAAATGAGGCTCATCAAGCCAAAAACATGAATTCAGTCTTACCTTCGATGTTTTATGGTCATAATCCATGTTAGAGAAAATATTCCCACTTGGCTCCTGTAATCTGTTGTCCCTGTGTCATCCCTGTTGGCTACAGGATTTTTGTAAATCCCACAGATTCTATTGGCTCTCATTGTTTTGGAATTCCCCCTGTGAGGCAATTTGCATGCCTGCATGGAAAAATAATAATATTAAAATGCCTAATAATTTATTACTATGTCCAGGATATGTGTTTTTTAACATCTGATACTCTGATGAATTGCTTTTATTCAGATGATCATAAGAGGAAAGATTTTTTTTAGATATGACAAATATTTATCAGCCTAATTTCTCACTGTTTTTTTTTAATTTATCATACAACTATTGTGCAGTGTAAGCTGATTATTTCAGTTTAGAGAGTGTGTATAAATGTATGGCTACATTTAATAATGTAAGTATTAGTTTATTATGACCATTATTAATTTAATACCAAGAAGTGGTTTTGGTTGAGTAATTAACCATTTTTCCATTAATGTTTGCATCTTGTATACAAAAAGCAATGTCCTAAAATATTTGTCAACGTTCTAAGCATTCGGCCTCGGTGTCGGAAGGTCTGGTCTTGATCTTGGTCTTGGAAGAATTGGTCTTGATCTTGGAAGAACCAGTCTTGACTGGCAAAACTTGTGTGGCTATATCCAGCCTTTTATAAGCAGTTCAGGATGGTGTTGTAATGGTGGGAATATTTCCTTGGAACACTTCCGGTCTCTTCATACCAGCTGAGCAACCAATTAATTATAATTTAAACACCACACCTGAATATTGTTGCTGACCACATCCATCTCTTTTTGACCACAGTGCACCATCTTCTGATAGCTACTTCCAGCAGGACAGTGCATATTAAAAAGCTCAAATCATCTCAAGCATGACAGTGAATCCCCTGTACTCCTCTACATTAACCAGATCTCAACCCAACAGAGCACTTTTGGGATGTGGTGGAACAGGAGATTTGTGGATGGATTACTGATTAATCTGCGGCAACTATGTGATGTCACAAGAAGGAGGGCTCTCCAGTGACCGCCTCTTACAAAACTGAAAATAATTTGGAAGCTGCTAGTAATGTTATTTTGTTTGATAATATCTTTAACTTGAAATTCAGCATTGTACTGATTTGCAGTGACTCTTGTATTGGCAGGCATTTAGAAGAGGTGGTATTTTCCTGTGGCTGTGACATCCACTGGCTGCAGCTGTGGCAGCAGAAAGGAGAGGCAGGCCTCAGCAGCCAACAGTTAACCTGCTCCACTGAAGACACAGAAATACTGCTGCTGGACATGAACGTCACAAATTGTGGTAAGAATAAACCTTTTACTGAAATACTTTGAAACAGAATCGAATAAAATAAAGTTGAACTAATGAAGTCGAATGACCTCAATATTTTCATTCATTTTGATTTTAAATAAATTTTGTTCTTTTGTTCGTAAGGATTGTGAATATAGTAAATGTTTAGAGATGTCCTTTTTAAATAATACACAACTATTTTAAACATTTGTGGATGCGCTCCTAAATATTTAACTTTTTGTTGCATAAATAAGAACAAGGGTAAATTTGCAAAGTATTTTTTGTAATTGAAAGTATACTCTAATGCCTTAAAGCCTTTCATTATCTCCAAACCCATTCTTCTAATTGGGTCTATATCGTGGTATATAGCTATGCAAGCTAAAAAAATTTGGACCTAAAATATAAATGGTAAAAATGATTAGTAATATGATGTTTTAGTAGAGCTCGATAGAGACTGATAAAATGACTAGAATACATAACAAGTTTGAGAGTAAATTCATGAACATGATTTATATCTATTTTAATACCTTTATTAGTCCCCCAGGGGGGAAATTACATTTTCAGTACAGCCTGTCCAAGGTAGACAGGTGTTTGAGGCTGCAGCAATCATGGGAGGCACTGCCCTTTTAGGCAAGGTGGGTGAAGTGTCTTGCCCAAGGACACAACGATGGAGATAGACAGAGTGAGAGTTGAACCAGCAACCTGCCAATTACGTGACAAACTCCGACCACTGTCACCACCGTCGCCCCAATAATAACTAACAAATAACTAAACATATTTAGGACTATATCTATACTCAGTCCAAGACTGCTCCTTTCATCAAGCCTTTGTCTATACCCACTTATCCAGGTGGTTGTCTGGTGTCTATCCAGTGATCATTAGATGAGAGGCTTGGTACACCCTGTGCATCTATTTGTATTAACTAAAATTTTTCACTCTGACATATAAAGAACCACAACAATCAGATAAAGCGCACTTTTGCACTCTTGCACTCTTGCAGACAAACTAGTTTATGGAGCTAGCAAAATCAGTCTGCTAACTTTTACGTAGGAGTTTGTGAAGTGCCTTATGAAAGTATTCTTAACCCTTGATCTTTTCTGTGTTTACCCATACTACAAAAACAAAATTCAGTGCAGGTTATTGGGATTTTAAGTGATATGCCAAAACAAACTTATGAGAAACTGTAAGGTGGAAGGAAAATGATACATGTGTTTCTGTTCATCCCTTTTACTTTGATACTCAGAAGTAGAATCCATTGCCATCAGTTGCCTTGAGAAGCATATCCTTCTTTTACATGATGTTTCAATAACATACACTGATGTTGGCTATTGTAATGTAACAAAATGTGAAAACCTTAAAGTGATATGAACAGTATATATATGATTTGATTGAGATTTTTTCTTTTTTGAAAATTTCATTCCTGCTTTTCTTGGAAAAAAATTGCTTCTTTTGGACAACTGTTCCTTCTTGTCTTGGATGCTGTGCTGGATTGATTTTTCACAATACTTTTCTATATTTTGCTGTTTTGTTATGATGTGTAACCATAGTAACATGGTGGTTTACAACAGGGAGCAGCTGATTAACGTCGCAAAAGCAGAAGTAATATGGCAACTGAAGCCAGAAATCCCACAGGAGTTGAAAAGGAGGCGTTGTGGATGCAGAGCAGGAGCAAAGAGAAGAGAGAGAAGGAGGAAGTTCAAACCATCTCTGCCATCCATCATAATGGGCAACGTGAGATCGTTGGCTAACAAGCTGGATGAACTTCAAGCCCTGACAAGGACTCAACAAGAATATAAGGAATGCAGTATTATGTGTTTCACTGAGACATGGCTGCAGGATCATATCCCCGACTCCAACGTCTCTCTGCTGGGCTTCCTTACTATATGAGCAGATCGAGATTTAAAGAGTAGCAGGAAAAGGAAAGGAGGTGGACTGGCAGTGCTTGTCAACAACCGATGGCGTCACCCAGGACACGTTACTGTCAAGTGTTGTCTCTGCAGTCCAGATATTGAACTATCGGCAGTAAGTTTTCGTCAGAGTTATTTTGGTGGCTGTTTACATTCCACCCTCAGCCGTTGCCGACAATGCATGTGAAGTCATCAGTTTTGTTGTTGCTAAGATACAGACACAACACCCCAATTCTTTTGAGCCAATATCTGGTGATTTTAATCAGGCCTCACTCTCTGCTACTCTGTCAACGTTTCAACAGCTTATCAGCTTCTCTACCAGAGAAAACAAGACATTGGATTTGTTTTACACAAATGTCAAGGATTCATATATTTCCAAAGCGAGACCTCCTCTGGGTAAATCAGATCATAACCTTGTTTTTCTCTGCTCAGAATATAAACCCCTTGTTCAGAGACTACCTGGAACAAAAAGGACTGTGAGAAAGTGGTCACAGGAAGCTGAAGAAGCCCTACAGGGTTTCTTTGATGCTACTGTTGCAGTCTCTGTTCTGATAAGTTGGGAGAGGTAGGTGGTAACTTTTGAGTTAAGATGAAGGACAGAGACGCAGCTGACATCCTTACTCCATTATGCTTTACTCAAAAGACAACCAGCAGCTCTTTGCACAGGTGCAAAAGCAGTTCTGAAAAAAGCAGTCGATCTGAGAATCATTGAACTCTTACTGAACTGTAATTAGTACACATAGAATTTATTCCTTTTGTACCATATTAACAATGCTTTTAACTCTTAATGAATTGTAAATAATGTGCATACTGCATTAGCAATGTTGTAAATGAGATGATTTTAACAAAAATAATAATTATGAAATGTGAATCGTTTTTTTAATGGTAAATAAATTCTACTATGAACCTTCTTAACCTGAATATTTTAACCTGTCACACTACTGATTGGATTTCTCTTTGCCAGCCACATGGAGAGGACATTAATGCCATGACTGAGTGTGTGACCGACTATATAAACTTCTCTGAGGACAACACCATCCCCACCAAAACAGTGAGATGCTTCCCTAAGAACAAACCCTGGATCACCAGTGAGCTAAAGGAACTGTTAAACAGGAAAAAAGAGCATTTAGGGAGCGAGACAGAGAGTTATTGAGTACACAGAAGCAGCTCAGAGTCAAGATTAGAGACAGCAAGGAGTTGTTTAGGAAGAAGCTGGAGGGTAAACTGCAGAGGAACAATATCAGAGATGTGTGGTCAGGTATGAAGAAGATCACAGGCTTCAAGCAGGAGGAGGATCGGATAGATGGAAGTCTGGACAGAGCAAATGAGCTGAACACCTTCTTCAACAGGTTCAGTTCAGGAACAAGCTCAGCATCCTCCCCTCCTGCCCCCAGCCAAGCAGACATCCCACCCTCCTTTGACTCACAGCTTTCCTGTCACACCTCAGATGTTTTATCCTCTACCTCAGTCATGGACTCTTCTGCTTCCACTAGTTTGCCTTCAACCAAATCAGGAGATGCTGCTGCTCCCTCTCCCTCCCACTTTTCTGTTTCTAGAAGTCAGGTTAAGAGGCAGCTGGAGAGACTGAACCAGAACAAGGCTGCAGGTCCAGATGGTGTCAGCCCCAGAGTCCTGAAGGCCTGTGCAGAGCAGCTCTGTGGGATTCTGCAACACCTCTTCAGCCTTAGCTTGACCCAAGAGAAGGTACCACTGTTGTGGAAGACATCCTGTCTGGTTCCAGTACCAAAGAAAACTCACCCATCAGTCATCAACAACTACAGACCAGTTGCCCTGACATCCCACATCATGAAGGTTCTGGAGAGACTCCTGTTGGCCCACCTGAGTAACCAAACCAGCACATATCAGGACCCCCTGCAGTTTGCTTATTGCCGTGGAGTTGGAGTTGAAGATGCCATTATACACCTGCTTCAACAAACCTGCTGTCACCTGGACAAAGCAGGCAGCACTGTGAGGATCATGTTCTTTGATTTCTCCAGCGCATTTAACACAATTCAGCCAGATCTGCTTCATCTGAAACTCCAGAAGACTCAGGTGGAGGCCTCAACTATCGCCTGGATCCATGACTACCTGACAAACAGACCACAGTTTGTGAAACTGAAGGACTGTGAGTCTACCCAGGTGGTCAGCAGCACAGGAGCACCACAGGGGACTGTACTCTCACCATTCCTTTTCACTCTGTACCCTTCAGACTTCCAGCACAAGTCAGACTCCTGTCATCTCCAGAAATACTCAGATGATTCTGTAGTTGTCGAGTGGATCAGAGATGGACAAGAAGCTGAGTACAGAGAGCTGATGGACCGCTCTGTGGCATGGTGTGGAAACAATCATCTCATCTTGAATGTGAACAAAACAAAGGAGATGATTGCAGCTTTCAGGAGAAACAGGGTCAGATCAAAACCTATTTCCATCATGGAAGTGGAGGTGGTTGAGGAATATAAATACCTTGGTGTTCAACTAGACAACAGACTGGACTGGAGACTCAACAGTGAAGCGTCTACAAGAAAGGACAGAGCAGACTGGACTTCTGGGGGAAGCTAAGATCCTTCAAGGTTTGCAGCAAGATGTTGCAGATCTTCTATCAGTCTGTTGTTGAGAGCGTCATCTCCTCTGCCATCTTCTGTTGGGGCAGCAGCAGCAGAGCCAGGGACCTAAAAAGGCTCAACAACCTGATAAAGAAGGCTGGTTCTGTTCTGGGGACGACTGTGGAACCTCTGGAGTTGATGATGCAAAGAAGGATTTTGCATAAAATCAAGAAAATTATGGACAACCCTGACCATCCTCTTCATGAGCCTGTCATTGGAAAACAGTCTCTTCAGTCAGAGGCTTCTTCAGTTTGGTTGTAAGACAGACCGCTACAGGAGATCTTTCCTGCCTACAGCCATCACCGTCTATAATTACTCCTTGACTAAATGAGTTACATCAACATTTAATTTCCCTTTGGGACCAAGTATTGTTGAATTTAATTTAATTAAATGACCAATATATGCAGTTGCCCATACTGTGCTCTAATTCTATTTATTGTAAGGCTGATTCAAATTAGTCTAAACATTTAATTCAAATGGTTCAGTTACCTGCTTAGTATATTATCATGTTCTACACATTCCTTTGAATGGCCTATAAAACCTACAATCAGCAGCAGAGTTTAAATTGAAAACTCTCAGCACAATGTAATCAGAATTTAACAGGGTCCAGATTGCATTTAGCTGTTGATTTGAGCTCAAGTCACCTTCTTTATTGTTTCATCCTCTTTTTGTCATGCATCAGTCATACTGGAAGAGAAACAAGTCTCAACCATCACTTATCTAAAGATTCTTGTCACTGTAGCCAAATAAATTCATGCTTGTCTTGTTGGAGCATAAAGATTTTCTTCAGAAGGCCTTTGGTTTGACTGGGACAGTTTGAATCTTCTTCCAGAGGATGACAAAACGATGATGGATCCAAATAGCTTGTATTATGTACAGTTTTTGAACTGATTGTCTTGGAATCTGCAATTGTTTAGTAGTGACTCAAAAACACTTCCCTGCATGTGGAAACTACCAGCTACAGTCAATAGTTTATAGGTTTTGACCGAGCCAATTAAAAAGACAATACATTTCTTTCTGCATAGCTGTCAGGTTTCAGTGATTTAAAGTGTCTGTTAAAATGAGTCCGTATGTGTAACACCTGTGTAGGTTATAGACACACCTCAATAAATTCAAACTCGTTTCCATAATTCCTGTTTTTTTACTAAACTTGATTGGCATTTAATCTTTCCACTTAAGAAATTGAGAGATTCAAATAAATTGCTGAAGACCAGTTCAGTAATTATTATTATATTCATGTCCATGATGGGTGTCGGTAAACTGCCTACCACAACTGTAGTCTTGAAAAGACTTAAAAATGTCTGATGACTTGTTTGTATTTGTGCCCTTGAACAAGAAATTCCAGTTTAATCCTGATCAGGCGTTTCATCATTTATGAACACAACCTCTTCTTCTCTGTTCCAGACCTACCAGTTGTCAGTGTCAGTCACAGCAACCTAACAGTTGTTGAAGGTGATCAAGTAACAGTGATCTGCAACGGTTCTGCATTGCCAATACCTGAGGTGGACTGGGCTGTTAATGGCTTACACTCCATCACTGCACAAACGGTATGTAGTATGCACCATTCACAGGCAGAGAGTGGCAACATCTGTGCTGCATTCAAACTTAATTATCCCATTACGGGGGTATTTGATATGCCGCCAATTTTACTAGTTTCCCCACTTGCAAAGAATTGAGAGGTCTGTAATTTTCATCATAGGAATATCTCAAATGTGAGGGACAGAATCAAAAACAAAATAATCCAGAAAATCACAGTGTATATTTTGTAAATATTTCATTGGCATTTTATTGAAATAAATTAGCATTTGATACAAAAGAAAAAATAGTTAAGCTTTTACTTCACCAGGAAATACATTAGAATAATTTCTTATTTACAATGTCAGCCTGAAAGTGCTAAAAGTTTTAAAACAGGAGAGAGAGGGAGAGGACAACAAAATGTACATACACACAATGAGCAATGCGTTCATTATGCAAAACAATTACATGACTCTTTAAAAAGGTCCTTTAGTCTGTGTTTAAAAGCAGGAAATGAAATCAAAATGTAGAGATAGAGTGTATTTTGATGATGATTCCAATCATTTGAGGCAGCAAAATGGAAATACATAAGGCCAAAAAAAGACTTGGTTTTAGGGATTTTCAATTTAATAAGTTGGGAGGAGCAAGTATTGTATCTTAGGGGGATTCTTGTTCTAGTAACTGATTTAAATAAGCCTAGTAGGGGTTTATAAATTAACAAGAGCCAGTGGACATTACAAGACTGCAATGAAGGACAATTAACCTGAGAGTATAACAGACAGTGGTGTGTTTTATAAATGGCAAAGGTAATAAATTGAATTTAATATTTGGTACAGAAATCTTTATTTAGAATTCCAGAGGTCATATCTTTCATGTAGTTCCTTGCAGCAGGGATTTTGGCCTTTCCTCCATCCAGATCATTCAGGTTTCGGTGTTGTCGCTGGGGAACATGGAGTTTCAGCTCCCTGTTGGATCCAGGTCTGGAGGTTGGCTCGGCCACTCCTTAGGTGCCCTGGCTGTGTGTTTTGAGTCATTGTCATTGTCATGATGAAAGACATGACCCATCATAATGCAGTAGTGGACAGGTGTCTTTTATACAGCTAACGAGTACAAACAGGTGCAATTAGTACAGGTAATGAGGGGAAGATAGGAGGGCTTCTTAAAGATAAACTAACAGGTCACATGACAGGCACAGTTCTTTCTGGTTGGTGGATGATTAAATACATATTTCATGCAAAAAATGCAAATTAATTATTTAAAAATCATATAACATGATTTTTTGGGCTGTCGAGGTGTCCCTATGACTAAAATTATGTTGTATTAAATGCTTGTTTTCCTCACTATAGCTGTCAGCTTCTGAATAAATAATAACACTGTTGTGCTGTATATGTTTGATTTAAAGGTAGACAGCCTGACTTTGCACACAGCTTTGGCAGCAATACTCCAATAGCACGTCCATCGTACTCCAGCAATGAGTACGATGGACGTGATTTGTACACACTCTGTGTCCTCTTACCTTTAGTAACTCACAGTGCCTATAAAAAGTATTCACCCCCTTGGATGTATTACCTTTTTTATTGCTTTTACAAATCAATCATGGTCAACAAAATGTGGCTTTTTTGACAAATGGAAAACTGATTTCTACAACATAATGGCATTAAATAAAAACATGTAACATAAAGTAAGTGACTGCATAACTATTCTCCCGCTTCAAGTCAGTATTTGGTAGATACACCTTTGGCTGCAATCCCAGCGTGGAGTCTGTCTGAATAGGTCTCAGTCACACAGGAACATCTGGACTCAGCAATTTTACTCAATTGTTCCTTGCAAAACTGCTGAAATGCTGTCAGGTTGTGTGGGGATCAGCTGTGAACAGCCCTTTTCAAGTCCAGCCACAAATTCTCTATTGGATTTAGGTGTGGGCTTTGACTGGGTCACTGTCTTGATGGAAAATAAATGTTCTCCGAAGCTGTAGATCTTTTGCAGATGGAAACAAATTGTCCTTCAGGATTTCTTTGCATTTTGATGCATTCATTTTACCTTCTACATTTAAAAGCATTCCTTAGCCTGCTGCCGAGCAGGATCCCCACAGCATGATTAGTCATCAGTTAAGACACAATTATTGCAGTCAGGTAATCTCAATTCCACTCATTATGAGACTGCTGGCACCAATTGGAAGGACCTCTGTTGAATTAGATTGGTCACTTTAATATTTACCAATCACTCATTTTATGTGACATATTTTTTGTCATTTCCTGAAATTATTTTTCACTTTGACATTTAAGGTTTTTCTGTAATTTAATTTATCTAAAAGCTGAATTTTGTTCATGATTCAGTTCCAGAAGCAAGGATGTGAATACTTTATATTCACTGTAAACACCTATTGTCAAGTCAGGTTTATTTGTCCAGCACATTTCAGCAACAAGGCAGTTCAAAGTGCTTTCCACCATAAAAACATAATACAATAACCCATTATGAAACAAGCAATAAACATTACATTTTGTCAAATCCCATTATCAAAATCATCAAGCAAATATATATCTAATATAATGATCAATGTTCCAGTTATTGTTAATCAAAGGCAGCTCTCAACAGGTGGGTGTTTAGCCTTGATTTAAAGGAACTGATTGTTTCAGCTTTTTTGCAGTTTTCTGGAAGTTTGTTCCAGAATAGTGTTGCATAAAAACTGAAGGCTGTTTCTCCATGTTTAGTTCTGGTTCTGGAGATGCAGAGCAGATCAGAACTAGAAGACCTGAGTGGTCTTGAAGGTTGATACAGTAATAACAGGTTTTAATGTATTGTGGTGCTAAGCCATTCAGTGATTTATAAACTAGCAGAAGTATTTTAAAGTCTGTTCTCTGAGCTACAGGGAGCCAGTGGAAGGACTTTAGAACTTCAGGTTGATGTGCTCTATCTTCCTGGTCTTAGTGAGAACACCAGCAGCAGCATTATGGATCAGCTGCAGCTGTCTGATTTTTTTTTTTAGGCAGACCTGTGAAGACACTGTTGCAGTAATCAGTGCGACTAAAGATAAACGCATGGATGACTTTCTCGAGATCTTGCTGAGACATTAGTCCTTTAATCCTGAAAATGTTCTTCAGATGGCAGGATGCCGACTTGGTATTTGTCTTTATGTGTCTCTGAAAGTTCAGGTCTGAGTCCATCACGACACCCACATTTCAGGCCTGATCACTAGTTTGTAGCTGGAATAATTGAAGCTGCGTGCTTACTGTTAATCGTTCCTCTTTAGGTTCAAAGATAATAGTTTCAGTTTTGTTTCTGTTCAGCTGAAGATAGTTATGGCACATCCACGCACTGATTTGTTTTAAGAATCTGTTCATTGCTTGGATGTGTTCAGAGTCATTTGGTGACATCGTGATATAAAGCTGTTTGTCATCTGCGTAGTTGTCATAACTGATCTTATTACTTGTTTTAATCTGAGCTAATGGGAGCATGGAGATATTAAATAGGAGGGGTCTCAAGACTGAACCTTGGGGTACTCCACACGTGACGTCTGTCCGCTCCGATGAGAAGTTGCCTATTGACACAAAGAAATCCCTGTTCTTTAGGTAGGATTCGAACCAACAGAGTCCTGTACCAGAGAGTCCAACCCAGCTCTCCAGTCACTTCAATAATATCTCATGGTCAACAGTGTCAAATGCTGCGCTGAGGTCCAACAGAACCAGCACTGTGGTTCTTCCACAGTCTGTATTTGTGTGGATATCATTGAACACTTAGACGAGGGCAGTCTCAGTGCTGTGGTGAGCACGGAAACCAGACTGAAAGACATCAAAGCGGTTTGTCATTGTTAAGAAGCTGTTTAACTGTTCAAACACAGCTTTTTCAATAATTTTGCTGATGAATGAAAGGTTAGAGATTGGCCTGTAGTTGTGCAGTAGTGACTTGTACAGATTGCTCTTTTTATCTCAGGTTTAATAACCGCTGTTTTTAAAGCCTGGGGGGAAACACCAGATGATAGGAATGAGTTTCCTATTTGAATCAGATCAGATACAATGACAGGCAAAGCTTTCTTAAGGAATATTGTGGGTAGGATATCAAGACAGAAAGAGGAGGATCTTAACTGATTTATAATTTCTTCTAGGTTTTCATGTCTGAGTTGGTGAAATTTTGCCATTTTCTCTACATTTGTTAAGTTTGGACCTAGCATTGGTGCTGGATTTGATAATGATGGGCAAATTGGTAAGTGAGTCAACGGAGACTGTACTTTCAAAGACAGAAAAATGGTCAGACATGGTGACCTCCATTACAGAGACCTTGGACATATTTGCACCCTTACTGATAATCAGGTCCAGAGTGTGTCCTAGACTGTATTGCCTGTTTAATATGTTGAGTCAAATCATTCTGCTTTTTTGCCCCTCTGTTTTGGGGGTTGGCATCTCATCATGGATGTTAAAGTCTCCCACAGTTATTAAGCAGTCAAACACAACAGATAAGAGCTCACTTTAAAAAGTATTCGGAGGCGCTGATTCGACTAGTACAGGTGCCTCATTGTTTTTAATCCAACCATGTTGTTCGAAGTTGTCATGGTTTTAATAAGTTGTCTGACCCACATGCAGAGATCACTTTCGGGAGACTCAAAAAAAGTTCAAAAGGTTTATTACAGATTATGGTTATGTTAATTAAATAGTGACCCGGGACGAAATGGTTCTGGAACCAGGCAACAGCAGGAGCTCTGAAGAGAAACAGCAGGGGGTAAATATAACAGTGGGTGATTAAGATAACGGTTTCAAATATGCTTACTTGAATGGTTGAGGTATTTCACCAGAGCGGTCTTAGAGGTGGTCTGGTGGATTGCAGATGAATCCAGGTATTAAATGAGGATTGACCAGAGGGTACGGTGGAGGGCAGACAGGGTTCAATCATGCAATGGAGGAACAAGGACAAGGAGTTGAGATGCCAGCCAGAGTCTTGTCTCCAGGGACTCTATGGAGGATTTGCAGGTGATTTCAAGGGGGAAACAAGCTGGTGCAGACCCCATACACTCATCAGCATAACCACATTGGTTAACACTCAGGTGTCAAAGGACTGGCAGCAGGCTCCTCATATACTCCTCTTCAATGAGGCTAAACTGACTGCAGGTGCGAACAATCAGCTGCAGGTCAGCCTGACCCCTGTGCTCTCTAACGTCATCTGGTGGATGACTGAAGGAACTGCAGAAAAGAATGAAAGTATTCCTAGACTCCAACAGAAACATAACACCAATATTATGCTCTGTGATGAAGTCATGAACCAGAAGTCCTTTTGCTGATATTGATCTTATATTTAACAGAGCCTGTTTAAGTGACAGGACAAAGGGACAAATCTGAGGTTTTATTTTACACTGCTGCATTTTGTTTTTTTTTTAGTAATGGTATTTCTTTTAGTCATTCAGTAAAACAACACAAAAAAATATTTGATGTGAATAGCTTTGTTCCTGATTTATTAAGACAGAATCCATCTCGTTTGTAGAGATGATAGTGCTCCCTGAAGAACCTGTGATTGTCAATGAAGTTCACTGAGCTGGCAGAACATGCTTTTTTAAAGCCATTTGTATTAATCATAAGCTGTATCTCTCATCTCCACATGTAACTGTCAGTAGCGGTCCACTGATAAACACCTTCATTTTGAGATTTCTGATGGTGTTCAACAGGTGGTTAAAGTCTGCTGAACACATTCGGGACATAAAGTTCCACAATTTCTGATTTTTGTTTGGTTATATCATTACCTCCAATGTGTATAATTAGATTCTCAATGTTCGGCTGATCAGTGGTTAATGAGTGTATTTTCTCTGTTATATCAGACACCATGTCATGAGGAAAGCAGATTACCTTCGTCCTCTTTGTAGACTCCTGTTGAAGTGCAGCAAACCTGTTTTTTAGTGGAATTCCAGCAGAATATGTAACATGCTGGACATGTTTTCTAGTGCATTCTGAGAGAAGTGGTTAAAAAAAGACATATTCTTGCAAAGAAGGGCACCTGTCTGCTCCAATATCTAACTGACAACAGAATCTTTCTGTTTAAAAAGAAAAAACAACTCTTCCTGACTATGTTTCTGCAGGCCATACTTAATGCTTTCTGATTGCAGCAGAATGGTTGTCTGTTCAATCTTTCTTTTACCCTCTTATGAAAATACCAAAATTCCCAGCATCTATTGTCTTATAATTCATTACACTATACCCCAGCTATCATTGCTTTCTGGAAAGTATTCACTGGGTTTCAATTTTTCCACAATTTCTTTTATCCAAAAATGGAATAATTCTCATTTTCTACGCACAATATCCCATAATGACAAAATTAAAAAAGTTTGTTTGAAATGTTTGCACATCTGTTAAACAAAATAACATGTAAATATGTATTATGTGTTTTGTAGGACTAAATCAAAAGATTTGCATATCTACGCTAAAACATACAAGAGGTGCTCAAGATTTTTGTTGCACCAAGGGGACTTTTTGAACATTAATCTCTACATTTGACATTTTATTACTGTTAAAAGTGTCATCTTAAATCACATGTGATCATGTCATGAAAAAGTGTCTTTTAATCTGAATATAAGAAACCATCAAATTTAAACAAAGGTGAGTAAATCTACTTGGCCACAAACAGAGTGGTGACACCATACCTAACCATACATAACATTCATAAATATGGCCAAATAAAAGGTTGTGTAAACTCTTGTGATGGAAAAAAAAAAAATCCCTACACCACATTTAAAGAAATAAATCATCAGGTGGAGACTGCTAATATTAACAAAAGGTGCTTTCCTTTCTGATATCTAGAAAGGAAATTGACTGACATGTTGAATCTTTGAATCTCTGAGCATAAATCATAGAGATTAGCATATGGTTCATAGTTTGGAAATGGCTCTCTAATAGAGCTTTTCTGATCACTATCTGAGGGTATATCTGTTCTGAACCTCTCTGTGCATGAGGTCTATGTTTTACATGTATACAGTAAGTTATGAGGGCATTTAGTCATGTGAATAGCATTGTTAGCTTTACAAGAAGTTATGCTTATCATGGTGTTGGGTGACCCAAAGGCAGGTAGACTGGAAGCAAAGAAGAGTAAATAAAGAGTCCAGTAATCAAGAAACAGGACAAGGAACATGGAAAGTGCAAGAGAAGAAACCAGCAAACAACAATAAAAAGCGATGAACTTAAATACTGGGGAGTGAAAAGTAATAATAAAACCAGATGAGTCTAATCAGTGGCTGGTAGACCAGCTGCTTTGCTGAGCAGGGAAACTGAGGGAAGGAGACAATGAAACATTGGTTTGCTTTGTGTTCTTTGTGTTCTTTGAACACAAAGAACACAAAGCAAAACCAAAAGGGAAAAACCTAACACTGACATGAGAGTCTAAACCAAAATGAAACAGAAAACCAAAAAATAAGAAACTCAACACAAAGGAATAAACCTATATGGCAAGACTGTAACGACAATAATACACAACCCAAAAATGATCAGAACACGAACACAAAGGAAAACCAAAACACAAATACACATGGATCAGGACAGTCATGTCTAAATGTTCTTTTGCCCTGAAAGAAGAGTGTATGGCACAGATGATCCTGTCATCCACCCTTTTTAGATGTTACTTGCAGAAATTTCTGCAGCGTTTTGTTTAAAAATCGTTTGGAAGATTGAGTCATCCGCTATTGTTCATATCCTTTGTATAAGGTTGGAACTTTGTTTTTAGAAGAAAATATACATACAAACTCAGAGACTGTTTTTTCCAAGCTGAAGAATGATGTAGTTCGCAGTTTTACTATTAATGTCAGTAGGTTTTTTTAGAAACTTGTTTTTAATGACAATGGCCAAAAAGTTAATCGAAATGTGATCGTGTGTAAATAAAATGATGATTGAGATAATTAAACTGAAAAACAGATTTTACACTGGATTTTGAGCTAATAAGTCCACCTCTATGGCGATTATGCAACTAGTTGAAGATACAACAACTGCAATGGCTATAATGTCATTTACAGCGGAAGTGTTAATTACTGACCTTGGAAAAACACAAGACCAGCTAAAGTTATATAAGAGAAACAGAAAATTTTTAGTTAAAAATGTATCCTAATAATAGATTTCAGTATGTATTTATAGATGTCAACTCTGATTTCATGAAGGTTATTTGTGAAGGAACTTTATTTTCATTTTCATTGCAGATTGCCTTGGTAAAAGTTTTCCACAGCCTCTGAATACAGCTGGGAACAGTTTTAATGGTTTTAAGGAAATAGTTTGACATAAACACACTGATGTTTAACTTAAGAAAAATAAGGTCAGTCCTGTTTTGTTTGTTTTTATAAGATCAGTCTTATGATATATAATGTTCACACTGAAAGAGTGCATGAAACCAAGTTTTGGGTATGTATACACTGCAAGAATTATAAATACTTTGGAATATTATGGCCCAAGTAATAAATATTTATTAAACTCTGTTCCATAAAATATGATGCTTTAATAGAGCTTAATACTGAATATTGAGCAAAACCACAGAAAATGTAAAAGCATACAATAATCTCTTTTTTTGTATTCAGAAGTTTTCTGAAATTGAACAAAGTATAAAATTAAAGGAAAATGAATGAAACGATAAACTTTAAGATGTCAGTTACTGAGGTCCACATGTGAAATACCTGTGGAATTAAAACAGTTGTTCACAATCAAGATTTTAAAAATGCACTAAACAGGTGTTAAAAATAACAGGTTTGAGTAACTTATGAGATGATTTTTTTTTTTTTAGATTAAAACTGTTGATGTTTTTTCTTTGCTTTCTAAAATGTAAGTACTGGTATTTATGTTAAAGAGACAGCATTAAGTGTATGCTTCTGCCAAAAGATTTTGGTTCATAATTTCTGTAGCTGGTACTGACCTTAATTTTTGCCTGATTACATTTTTTTTTCAAAGCTTATCATTTCAAATGGTGTACTTTTCTACAAATGTCAATATTGTCCAAAATATGATATGATATGATTTGTAATATGTGATATGATGTATGATATGAATACCACCATCCAGGATGAAATTAAACAGGAAAAGCATAAAATCACTTTGACTTTTTGACCTGGTTTTAGTTAAGTTTCTGATACTTCTGAACACCAAACTCCTACCTGGGCATCAGTCATTGAACCTCTCAGAACATTTGCACTTGGATAACATTTAACGGACTGATGTATCACTAACATAGTTGAGCTGAGCGTGCCGTGTATTATTTCTCTTTTACACAGTTCTGCTCCTATGTTGTACTTGTCAGAGCTTTGTTGCTTTAATCGACCTGCTTGTTTACTTGTTTTCTGTTGTCCCTCCAGAATAAAGTATATAACAACAGTATTCACTCCATCACCATAGCACTGACCAATGTGAGCAGGGAGGACAACAATTTCCTGCTGACCTGCACTGCCAGCAACACCGTAGGCATGGCTAAAGCTTCTGTTTACCTAATCGTTCACTGTAAGTTGACACCTACAACACAGACACTCAGATTTGTGGATCCAAGACTGTTCAGAGATATGTGTATTGGTCCATATGTATTGGAGCTGGCTGAGGACAAACTATGCAACTGCTATGAATAAGTGGTGTTGGAAGTTCAAACAGCCACATAGGATAGCTTTATAAATAAACGCTGGTTTTTGCATAATTCATTTATTTGTTTGCATTCAAAACTTACATTTGAAATATTTACTATTATATTATGACCAAAAAAAAAGCTTCAAATCATTGTTACCTTATAGAATTTTTTTATTTCTTTTTAGTCTTCCCAGGGCTTTCAGGACACACTGTCCAACACTGTCCAGAACTAGAACTTTTTCAGAGCTTTCCAAACTGTCAAGAATAGCTATACACAAGCAAGAACTGCTTGTCCAATGTATCATCTCACTTCAAAAGATTCAGAAATGAAAAATTTGTATTTATGTGCAATTCTTAAGTTGAGTAAAAGTTAATGTTTCATCATGAGTATAAGTGGCCTCAAAAGCTTTGTATAAACTAAATGCAACACTGGTCTTCTTTTGCTGTGTCCCTTTAGTTCCTCCCTCCATTGTGAAGCTTAAGGAACCAGAACGTCGCCATGATACATGTATAGAGTTTACTGTTCGGGGTTCACCCCATCCGAGCTTAAGATGGTTTCATGAAAATAAGGTATGACAGGTTTTATTGTAACAAAGTTATCTATCTATTAGACCTTTGAAATTATTCTTACTAAGGATGTGCGTGTTGTGGCGACCCTGGGATAGGCACTGTGTTTCTGTTCTTGCATTGGGAATGCCCTGAGATCTCTCAAAATCAGTTGTGAAGTATCACTGGGGAGAGGAGTGTCTGTGTTCACTTCCTGGATCAGTTCCATTCCAGAGAAGTGGAAAACAGTAGCTTTTACTGTATTCATCCTGTTTCACTTTTTACCTCAACAAAGGTTCTGTCTGGAAATATTTTCAACCAAAAAGTAGAAAAGTGTCAATCTCAGTCTGAAACAGTCTCATCCTTGGGAGACGGTCAATGGTGCTTGCTCTGGCCACGACAAAACCAGGAACAAGGCATTTTGAGTTATTTACAGATTCTGAAAGTGTGGATTTTAAGTTTTCTAATGATGTCAAACACGTGGAAATCAAAAACAAAATGATGATGTTAGCACTCTTCAAACAAGATTAGTGAGAAAACAGGTCTCAAAGTTTCAGAAGAATTGTCCTGATACCTGATAGAACATAATAGAATGGAAATATCCTTTATTGTCCCACAACAGGGACATTTGTGTGCAACAGCAGCAAAGTGGTAGTGACAGGCAATAACAGAAAACAGACTCACACAAAGAATATAAAATATATACAAAAAACAGAATAAAAGAATAATAAAAAATACTGTACAGTGAGACAAAATTTCAACAGGAATACTATGTAGTTGTAAAAAATGCTCCAGTCCAGAGGAATGTGCAACTGAGTTGCATAATTAAAAATGAACAAGATGTGCATGTCTCTGAGATACCTTGGGACATTAACAAAGGCTGTTCATTTACATTACTTTGCAATAATAAGACAAAAGGGAGCATTTTTGTCTGGATTATCTTGTAAGAAATATATGTATTTTTAGAGGTTTTCAGCTTTTGTTCCATTTTTCAATAAGGCTGTGAACTTTTGTTTTGTGAGCTTTTGCCATGGAGTCCTCTGTGAACCCTGAACTTAAATGAAATTAAACCACACCAAACTACAACTCTAATGTTTACATTAGAGTTTAGATCGAGCATAGACAACCCACCCGAGCCCATCGGCATAAAGCCCAATTAACTTGATTTGCAGGCCTGAGCCAGAAAGCCCGACATAAATAGCAATTTTATTTTAGGTGTTCCAGCTATTAGATGCAGTTAGTCAATGTGGCGTGCACCACTGCTCACACAAGCCCCACTTGGTCACTGTCATAGTGCTCTAAGCACAGCCGCAGCATCTCAGCGCAGGGCTGGACAGGCCCAGATGTGGGTGCTGGTAACGTTGTGCGGGTTTCCAGGACAGGTCATACGCAGGGTGCAGCAGGGCAAACTTAAGCACGTGATGGACAACAAGGCCAATCAAATCCATCATATTATGCTGCAAGTCTTGAATACGTTTCACCAACTAATCTTTAGTGCTGTATATCATAATAGTGTTTGAAAAACAATAGAAGTTCTGACAGTCACCCCATGAAAAACTGAAAAGTATTCGTGCAGACTTCAATGCATTTCATCATATAAGTGGTCCTATCATGTTTTCTTCTCACCAGTGTCTTTATGGTGGATGTTGTCATCCCCAAAGTAAAGACTGTATGCCTGTTAGCCACAAGATGTCTAATTATTCTCATGTCCTGACACTCTCTTACTGCTGCTGAAGGCTCCATCCACATGTTGTAGATGAACTCTGGAGAAATCTTGCAGCTGCATGACAGTGTCTGAAGTGGAGCATTCTCTTTTCTTCCCTTGTAGCATTTTGTCTTCTTCAAATGTTGTGGTGGCTATAAGTAGCCATGTGTTCCTTTTAAACATGCAACTTATTGGCCAAAATCAGAAACAAAAGTGTGTGAATAGCCAAACAAAGCCAAAATGTTAATCAGCTATGGGCTTCTCCACCCCCCGAAATGCAAATGCTCAGATTTAGTCTGTAAACAAGCTGAATTAAAAAACAAAGTTTACCATTTTAAATCTCCCAAACTGCTATTTAAAACACAGGGAGGTTTCTTTATGACTTCAACTAGTATATTTTGCAAAAAAAAAAAAAAAAAAATCACTATTTTCCAAGAAATGTATATTTTTTGGAGGTTTTTTTCTCTGTTTGTGCTCTGGCAACTTGGTTCTGTTTTTGTTAATGTGGCATGCAATAAGGTTTCCTGTCTGAGTGTTTTTGTAGTTATAACTGATGCAGGAGTTACTACTGCAGATGTGTAGGTCTAAAGAATAGACTCAGGGTATCAAAAGGTCTTAGTTGTATTAGTACTGGGCGGTATACCAGATGAACTGGTATACCAGTTGTAATTTCTTCTCCAATACTAATTTTTCATGTACCCCCATACTGTGGCATAGCTGAGAAAACATGCTTTAACAGACAGAAATTTATGTAATATTGTTTGCCGCTAGAAGGGTTGCAGAACGGTGCCGCCAACGGCATGCAAGGTAGAGCTCGCTAGCTAGCATAATAATCTGTTAGCTTACAGATGAGAGAGTCCCTGTTGTTATTGTAAGCCATGACCTCAGCAGAACATGTGTTGAAATACCAATAATGTATGCTATTACGATTGTCGCATTTGACGCCGTCAACCAGTAGCACCAATGAAACAGTTAAGCCAAAGGGTCAGACATCACTTGAAAAGACATTTTTTCGAAGTACTGCACACGACCAGAAAAGCAAGCGGTGGAACGACATTACGAATGCAGTAACAATCCACCTCTGCAAGGACATGGTCCCACTGCAGACAGTTGAGAGAGACGGCTTCAGACCAATGATTCAAACGCTGTATTTAAGGTATGTCTTAAAATGGAAATGGAGCTATGTGCAGTCACCCACTTTTCAAGTATTTTAGATTCATTTATAGTGTTAATAGAAGCAAAATGTTTTGGGGTTTTTTTGTTTTTGTTTTTTTTAAAAAAGAAGCAGTGTTAAAGTTTGCATATCTCTTTGTTTATATTTCTATTTTTAATATGTTGCAGTTTCCACAATAAAAATAGTTTACATTCTGCAACCCTTTTTCTGCAATTTCATACTGACTCATTCATATATTGTGTAATTTTGTTAGACAAAGTAAATTATACTTTGATTAAAGTCTTGATTTAAAGCCTTGTAGTCCTGTACTACTGGGAGTAAAATAAGCCACAAACATAAAAGCCCAGTCACAGAAAAATAAGTTAATAAATAAAAAAGATTTTGTGACATACTGTGAAACCGCTAGAATCTTTAAAAGAATGTGATACAAATTTTTGTCATGCCCAGCACTAAGTGGTATCTGGTCAGTTAAAAAAAGTGTCAGTAGCTAAGAAGATGGCAATGAGACTGTCTTGTCAAGAACAAACAGTATATTATAGATCTGTGGCTAAGAAGGAATTTGCAGCACCAGTCTTCCCAGTTGCACAGTGGTCCAACAACACAACATAAATAAGATCTCAAAGAGTTTGCTGTCTTGTAAGTCATCTCAGCAGATGATACTATAAGTATTTGACACAAAAAGCTGGTTTTAAAGCATGTTGAATTATACAATTGGATGAGTTTTTCACAAGCTGTTTGTACCATTTATTTTTTGTTAAACAAGGTATCTGTACCTTTATCAGATCTGGTTTAAATAATTCTGAGAATAGAGGTTAGTGTGTTTGTTCGACTTTTGTTTTAGATTAGTCCTGTTTTTTGAGATCCCAGTGTATGACCATCATCCCTTATGAACATTTATGGAAAATGATTCAGTTTGGCCAGTTCGATGTCCTGTTTGCTTTGTGACTCATAGGTTGTAAAATGGCAAGGACACTTTTAACAATTATTTGAAATTTAATAACGGAAAACGGTTGAGGTCTGCTTTTATATTTGACCAGTTAACATGAAGATATGTTTGAGTTTACAGCTTCTGAGTTAGGCTGAAACACAGTAACTCTGCATAAAAAATCTGTTCAGATATCTCATCTCAGGGAAAGTCGTATGTTGGCCATGGTGACATTGTAGGAGGGAGAGTGAAAGAAAAGAAAGTAGTTGCTATTGTCACACTGCTGTTTCTTTTTCAGCATGCATCAATTTATTTTTTATGGACATTTATTTGTTTAGAGGTAAGGATAATTCATCTACCCTAAGAGACATTTATCCAAGCTATTGTAGTTGTTTTTTTCCCTGATCCAACTTTGGAAGCTTTAGCCCTGTTGTCATGATCCTGTTGGGTTGAAAAAATGCTCCTTAACATCATTCTCAAACGTTTTCTTTTTTCCAGAGTTTTTGCTTTAATCTTGTAAGGACTAGAGGGAGGCACTTACCATGTTTTAAAACTGGCTGACAGCCAATGTTTTTGACCATTGTCCTAGCAGACTCCAGAGGATAGCCCGCTAAACCCTGTGTGCTGCTGGAAAAAGAGCGATCAATCATTCAGCTTTGTGAGCAATGACTTCTCAAAGCTTCAACATTACCGTCTGCATGGGGAAATCTTTTTTTGATCGTGGTGTGTGAGTTGGAGTTAATCTATCAACATGATGTGCATGCAGAGTCATCTGAAATATCTCCGCCACTAGATCTCTAGAGGAAAAGAAACAAGAAGAAACAGCTGCTTTAGCCCAAATATACTCATACAGTACATTGTTTTTCCATACACAGAAAATGGCAGATAATCTGATACAAAATAAAAAAAGTTTGACATATCACCACCTCTCTCCCCATAAACAAGCAAACATAGAGTTTGTCTTCTGGTGAGGATTAAGTTCTATTCTAATATTAAAACGTAGCTTTTAAAGAATTCAGGCACACAAGTTTGCTTCCTCCTTTGAAATTATGAACTGATGAAACAAGCCGGACTTTTTCTAACTTTAAAAGTGCATATGCAAAAAATGACATTAGACTGATTTATGATTACAATTTTACATGAGTCCTATTCATACATGTACAGTTTGTTTTTCAGTAGTACATTTCATTTTACTGTACAATCAATCTTATTTTCTTATTTTGAATTATTATTGCTGTCTTTATGTGTATCATTATGCTTCCATTTGCCTGTCAATTTTCTCCTGGTACACCTGAATTTTCCCAGTGATGGAGAATAAAGGATAGTTCTATTCTATTCTATTCTATTCTATTCTATTCTATTCTACCCTTTCAGGAAATTTCCCACAGTGAGTACGTTCGCCCTGATATGGCTATTTACCGTGACGACATAGAGGGGTGCCTTCTTTTTAAAAACCCAACGCACTACAATAATGGCAACTACACTTTGAAAGCAACCAACTATCTGGGTGTGGTCAACAGGACAGTGTATGGACACTTCCTCGAAATGCCACCTCCTGGTAAGCTGTGACAAGCAAAACATCCAGATCTTATGCCCGCTGTTAATATAGCAGGAACTCAATACAATTAATATATTTCTATTGATTTTACATTCAGTTCTCTAGTGACTTCAGTGACGTCTCCTCCAGGCATCAGAAACAACTCTTCAGTTTAAGGGAATGTGTTTGATGGGTGGCTGTAAAAGTAGTGTTTTAGAATTTGGCAGTGTCCCTTATTTTGATACTGGCATACATAACTAAAATATTACTGGAGAATACATGCCATGAGTTGTATTGTGAGGACTCAGATGTGAATAGAAGGTAGATTTGCACATTGAAGGCAGAATGAATGCAAGATAAAAATAATTTTGATAACTCAAACTCTTACAGTTTAATGCAAATAGCCAAAACATGAAATGAAGAGCAAGAAACTGAAACAAAATCCAAATTCAAGAACATGGAGGGAGCAAGGAGAACAAACCAAGAGAGAATACATGCTGAGGAGAGATCATCAGTGACAAAAGACTGAGGTTGAGACTAATTAACCAAAGTGAGGACAAGGAGAGAAAACTGGATAACAGAGACAGTGTGAATCTAAAGGGATGAGTGGCTGAACAGAGACACAGAGACCAAAAACTAGAAAACAAAACAACCATGAAACCTAAATATGACAAATTTACAAATTTGAAAGGAGACAAAGAAACTCAGAAACATGATGGACAGAAAACAGGAAGTGGAGAGAATACCGAGCTAAAAGAACCAGATCTTTCAAAATAAAACAGCGACTAAGAACTACAATTAAAAACTCAGCAACAAAAGACTACAGCACAAAACCTAAAAGTACCAAAAATGGGACTAAAAAACACAAAGTTCAAAATATTATGAGAGTTTAAGGAGGGAATGCAGCAGGATACAACCTTCAGAAGATTATTACTTTATAAGATGTTGAACTTGTGGTGAAAGAAAAGCACGTTATATTTCTATCATGTACGTGATCGACATAAACACAATATCCAGTCAGCTCAGCTGGTCTGCTATCTGATCCCCTGTGACTGCCACACTAGTTTCTTTATATTACAGAAGACTACTTAACTCTGATACTTTTTGTTCCTTCTGCATGCTGCTTCTCTTCAGTCACCTGCAAACTTTACAGCTAAAGACCAGCTTCCAAGGTGTTCTTGGAATACACCTTGGAAAATTGCGTTCTTGCATCTCATGTCCATGGATCACAGGCTCCCCAACATCCATTCAGCTTTGCTTTTGCTTCTTTATTCATGTCCTATGTTTGTGCATATTTTAGCCAAATAGATCTGGCTAAAATATGCACAAAAGTTCTGTTAATCAATACACTTTTGGTGATTTTATCTGTCTGTAAAATCCAACAGTCAGTGCCAGAATGTGGTTGCACATTGGCAGTAATGGCTTCAGCATAACTGTTTTCACCTTGCATTATATACTCAGTGCAATCGCCTCTCTCGCTTTAAAATTAAATAAAAATCAAAAATCAATCTGGTCTATTCAGATAATTTTGTAGTAGTAGTATGGGACCACTCACCTTCCTTGAAAGATTATATAACATTTATTATTTTATGTATGTTCACTGATCAGGGCAGTATGAGAAGTTTC
This sequence comes from Anableps anableps, assembly GCA_014839685.1. Lineage (NCBI taxonomy): Eukaryota > Metazoa > Chordata > Actinopteri > Cyprinodontiformes > Anablepidae > Anableps > Anableps anableps. The sequence goes on from CM026073.1 coordinate 2,258,528, forward strand.
TTAGAACTCATTTTCTTTTTAATCTTGTTCAGCTTTTCTGTGAAATAATTAGAAAATTGTGTTTTTGTGATATAAATATTTTTACCATCTGTACATTGCCTTACAGTTTGCATTTGTCTTATCTATTTGCTTCAATGGATTCAGATTATGATTATGGTAAGTACTTTCTTATATGAATCTTACTTTATGTTTTGTGTGCAGATTTCAATGCTGTCTAAGCTGAGGGCTGTTCATACATGCCAGATAGATTCACTGGTATAGTGGTGGTCATATGAAGCTTTTTTTTGACTGCTCTGCTCATCGTCTTCTCCCAAATTTGTATCCGCTTCAGCCAATTTCCTTATTCTGGCTCAAGTGTGCAAAGAACTCAGGCAGATAAATTGCTTTCAGTTGTGGCAGATAAATTGTTTTCTAAACGGAATTCCTTTTACAGTATTTTCTGATCTTTCTAGAATGCCTGTCTCATTTCCTGTCAAACGCAAACATTTTGGGTTAAATGAAAATAATAAAACATCTATTTCGTCCAGTGTTGTGAAACTGACTGTATGTGAACAGTCAGTTTGTCTATTTTCTGCTCTTCTTCCCTTTCATAACCTCTGCTTTTCTTTCTGGCCTATTGAATATGAAATTCAGGATCAAATTCTGACTGATGGTGACCCATTTTAGTTTTGACAACTTACCAGAGGTGCTTAATCAGATTAAGATGTGATAGTTTTTTTCTGACCACAGTTTCAAATTGTTAATGTTCTGATTACTAAGCTACTTTGTTTTCACTTTAACTTGTGACACAATGCTACATCAAGCTAAAAAAATACACATATCATCACAAGATTGTCTGAGTTGTTGAAAGAAGTTGCTATGGGAGGATGTTTGTATGCTATGCCTTATTCATGGTAGTGTTCTTGGGCACAACTGTGAGTAAACCCACCATAGGTCTGAACCTCCTTGGTCAGAACATTAATTTCAAAGAGCATCTATGGATACTTGTTTTGAAATTAAGCAACCATTGGCCACCCTCTGTGCATGGATCACATCAAGCTGTATGTCAAGAAGAAACAATATTTAGATTCACTCCTCAACCTAACCAGGATACACAGAGAGGGCATTAGAATGTCATTCAAACTAGAGAAGTGTGGTTGAATGTTATCCAAGAGGGGCAAGGTGGCTGCTGCCAAAAGGGATAATCTATGTGAAGGCAATATGGCAGATGTTGAAGACATTAGCTGTGTTTACATTACAAATGTGTGCAAAACATTTTTGATATTCTGGTAATGTCAAAAAAACACAATTTCACAATTGTGGCATTTCCATTAAATAAGAAAAATAATTAAAATTACACATGAATTAGCTTGTTCACATGAAAAGTCATTAAAAATCATGGTGGCGACGGATGTAAACACGAGATATATTCATATTTCAGCCACAGCACGAGTGCTCATTATCAGCCATCAGAGGAGATGTCTGCATCTTATTCAGGCATTGGAGTGACAAGCCCCTTATTCTTGGAAGCAGCTACATATATATGCAGCATTTTGGAGAAACTGTAATTGCTGATTTTACAGAGGAGCAAGTTAGTTACACTTTAATGACCAAACCCTGCCAGTGATCAGATACCTGCAGAAGAACTAACATGGCCAAAGGAAGATGTAGGAGTCAAGGAAGCTCATCATAATGTACAGAGTTTCACCCAAAGGCCATCACCCTGAGACTGTACACTAAGAAGAAAGGAGATAGACCAAGGTCTTGTGAGAGTTATTACTGCCATCCAGGATGAATGAGCTAAGATCCTGAAATATACCAGATGGCCCCCAATGATGAACTGCTAAATAAATGTCTCAGCCTGGAGAAACCCAATGCGCAAGAGAAGGACCAGGAGGAACCATCATAGAAAGACAGCCCCTGCACCAAAAGATTGAAGATGTGGCAGATATCAAGAAGTCCTGTGAATGGCTATAATCATGCGCCCAGGAACACACACTCACCACAAAAACAATAAAGGCCATGGTGTACCACCAGACCCAACCCAAGACACAGACTGTGCAAAGATGTCTCTGAAACAGTCTAACAGATAACAACTATTCTGGCAGGTAAAGCATACATGGAATTCTATAACCAAGTACAGAGGATGGGGCAGAAGTTCCCAAGTCCAAGTAGGATAGATCACTGAGAGTAGTGGGGAACGATAAGGTAAAGATCAAGATACAGTGTGATAAGCAAGTGATGGCTAGCCAAACGGACATTGTGGTGGTGGACAATTCAGAAAAAGAAAGCAGTAGATACAGACATAGCTACCCCAAGCAACAGCAACATTAAGAAGAAAGAACACAAGAAGCTCTAGAAATTCCAATTGCTAAAACAGGATATAGAGATCTTTTGGATACTCAAGGCCTCAGTTTTGTCAGTGGAGAATTTGGAGCTGTAACAGTTTTAGGCAACAACCGCTGAGATCTCTGTAAAAGAGGTGGTTTCCATTGCATTTGAATGTCTAAAGATAAATGCAGTTCTATCTTGGTCTAACACCATTGTTTTTTTAGTGTTCTTACAGAAGCTGTGGACAGTAAGATTTGCCTTTCTTTCCAGGAACTCCAACTGCAGAGACTCACAAACCTTTGGAAGATCCTTTTGGGGTGAGTTACAGAACTAATATTACATGTCCACCTCACACTTTCAATGTGTTTTAAATATTTTTCACTTGGCAAAGAATCAAAACTTTGAAATTTCGAACACATAAAAAATATTAAGATTTTTTTTTCTGAAAATAATATTTCAATCTTAAGTGTCAGTTTCTTTACTGAAATTTGCCTGTTTTTATTGTTTTACTCTCTCCTCCTGTCATCACATAAACTGACTCATTTTGGCCAAATTATTGTATTGGATTGACAGTTTTTAATCAGTCACTATTAAACCGCTGATGTTCAGTTTTGTTGATAAAGGTCTATTTTTTAAAGCACCATACCAACTAAGAAAACTTGCATTTGTTCTGGGCTTCTATTGAAAGCATTTCTACTATGCATCCAAAACAGGACTATGACATCAGCAGACACTGAGTGGTGACTCTTCCCACTGTTGCAGTGAAATCAGGCTTTCATTGGCAAAATAAACCCTGTGATTTTTGGCAATAAAACTATAACTGATGATTCTGGCAAAGTTATTGTTTATGTTCTTGTTTATGCAATCAGCAGACAGTTTCATCTAAACTGAATTACAAATATGGATATATCCTCAGTAGAGATGGGAGTGACGCACAGGGTAGGTGCTAGGGTAGGAGATGGTCTCTGCATCTTCAAGAGTTTCTTAGATAGACAGGGGCACCCTTATTCTAGGTAGGTAATTCCACCATCGTGGAATGACACATGAAGAGTTTGAATTGTCTTGAGTGTGGTGCAGGCCAAATAATACCTTAACATCTGTAGTAACTGTGCCGTGACATAAGCCTTTGCGAGAGCATTCAAGTAGATTGGAGCCGTTCCATGAGGCACTTTATAGGCTAACATCAGTGAGTTGAATTTGCTGTTGTAAAAGTAGCCAGTGGAGCTCAACAGGCAGAGGGTGACGTGTGCTCTGTTACGCTGACTAAAGACGAGATGTGTCGTCACATTCAGGACCATCTGCAGAGGTTTCAGAGCACGGGCTGGGAGACCAGTTAGGAGGGTGTTGCTCTAGTCAAGGCAGGAAATGACATCAAATTCCCCTGGGAACGGAGTGGTGTGTTGGATAAGTACAGCCTGATTTTTCCTATGCTTAACAATTCGAAGAGGCAAATCCAGCAACAAAGACAACATATTCTGGTTACAGCCAGAAGCTGTTTCATTGGTGAGGCCTCTTTGGAAGCCAGGTTGGTTGGGTCAAGGTGGTTGTTTTTTGAAAGAGTATTTTGTGACTTGCTTGGATCTCTGCATGCGTTGCAGAGAGGGAAGGTGTTGATATTACCCGATCATGTTTAAGTGTGGTTGGAAATAAACTCAATGTCAATAAAGGGGTAATCACTAGTATCACTACTGCAGTTAACAGATATTATGGATTCCAATAGATTTGTAGGAACAGTCAGTTAGGCATGTAGTAGGACAGCTACATGTGAAAAGTTTAGTCACATTGTTCTCAGTGAAATCATGCAGTAGGACGTTTGCATGCTAAGTAAGTTGCACTGTTAATTAGGGAAGGTTCAAATGTGATAACTGACTGGAATTTGTACTCATAAAAATGTTGATATTTTTCTTGTTTTGTTGTGACTAATTCACCACTAGCTTTTCAGACATTATTTTCTTGATACTATCTGCATAATCCAAACATTTTGGCTTTTGCAGAATGATGGCCATTTTGCTCTTGTTGAGGCTTATATAAATATCCATAAACAGTAGGTTGTTTTTCCCTAAATGAATGTGCTGCTAAGTTCAAAATACAATTTAAGTGCTTCTGCTTGAACATGTCAGTGGGGACATATGTCAAGTATACTGTATGTGCATGCATTCAAGATGTAATAATTGTTCTAGATTTGGTTAAACAACATATTATCTAACCCATCCTGCAGGTCTCCATGGCAGTAGGTTTGGCAGTGTTTGCCTGTGTAATCCTAGTGGTTCTCTTTGTTCTGATCAACAAGTATGGACGACGATCCAAATTCATCATTAAAGGTAAGGAGGCCATACATTTCTCAGGCGAAACGTGTATAGTGTGTAAGGATTGGAATTGCTAAGAATTTAGCGATACCAATTCTATTATCGATCTCACTTATCAGTTTGATTCCTTATTGATTCTCTTATCGATTCTCATTGAGTTAGGAAATGAACTCTGTAATTCAAATTATCCACCTTGTTGTAGTCGATTATAACATTTTTAAGATGGCTTAAAAAATAAGAAGCAACGTATCAAACACTCTACATTCATGCAAATCAGTTGTATCCTCTGAAAATGTTGCAATCAGCCCTAATATCACCCTTTTTTTGTGAAATGTAACCATAATTTAGAGCACTTCTGCCACAACGCCATCTTGGATATTTTCTAAACCAAAATACGGAGTGTGTACCATACGTCATCACGACATCACGTTATTGGAACCGACAAGTGGAATCATTAAGCAGGCTCCAAGGAAGGATTTCAAGGAGTTTAACTACTGAGAACCGGTTCTCTACAAGAACTGATTCTCGATTCCCATCCCTAATAGCTGAAGCTGATAAGACAGTGCCATTATCCACAGTGTCATGTGTCCTATACCAGCATGAGCCCAAAGGTCACTCAGCAGGGAGGAAGTCTTACGCCAAAAGAAACATTAAAAAGCCACACTGCAGTGTGCAAGTGCACACAGGGACAAAGACCTTCATTTTTGGAGAAATGTCCTGTGGTCTTATGATGCTAAAGTGGAACTGTTTGGCTATAATGACCATCGTTACATTTGGAGGAATAAGGGGGATGCTTGTATGCTTGGGAACAGCCAACTGAAGTATGGGGGTAGGAGCATCATGTTATGGGGCTATTTTGCTGTATCAGGAACTGGTGCACTTCATTAAATAGATAGTATCATGAGAAAAGAATATTATTTGGAAATACTGAAGCAACACTTAAAGACATCAGTCAAAAAGTTAAAGCTTGGATGCCCATGGGTCTTCCAGATGGACAATAACCCTAAGCACACAACCAAAATGGTTACAAAGTGACTTTAGGACAACAAATTCACTGTTTTGGCATGGCCATCACAAAGCCCTGATCTCAATCCTATAGAGAGTTTGTGGGCAGATCTGAAAGGCGTGTGCTCCAGAAAACTATTTTGAGAAGCTTATGGAAGGAAACCCAAAATGTTTGACCCAAGTCATGCAGTTCAAAGGCAATGCTACCAAATACTGAGGAAATGTATGTAAACTTCTGGTTTTGAAGACATCAATAAATAAATCTCTGATATATTCTTTCTCTCATTATTGTGTCATTTAGCAAATAAAAATAATTTCATTAATTCTAACCGACTTAAAGCAAGAAAAGTTTGGTCTGATTTAACTTCAGATAGTGAGAAGAAAAAGTGTATTTATGTTTTTATTCTGTGTACGTAAATGTCTGGTTTCAACTGTAAAGCTTCAGTGACTTTACTCTGAGTTTAAAATGACATTACAAGAATGCCCTTACACCACACTATCAAGAGGATTCCTTGAAATACACTGACACTTGCTGAAAAGCTGTTCTAATTGAAGCTGTCATCAGCTTTAGTTGCTTCTGTTTCTGTTGAGAATCAGTCTTATAATTGCTTCACCCTTGTTGGGCGGCTGTGGTAGAAAGACAAACTATGCAGCTTCAATGATACAACTCTGCGAGAACGTAAAAACAAACAAAATAAAATAATAAACAGACAGACAGTGGTTCTGCAGACCATAAATCCACAGATTAGACACAAGCAGAAAGATGAAAATAAAAACTTTAAAATGAAACCTTTATAAACAGATTGTAAAATCTAAAATTTGTAATTCTCTGTGCTTCATTAGATAAATTGTCAGGTATGATTTGAATGGTTGGTTTGCTGTATCTGCTGCCTTAAAGGTAAAACAGCACATGAAAAAGCATAGAAACTAGAGGTGGGCTAATGAGGAGTGATTGTTGTCTTGATGGTCCGGTTATGCCTATTGGTGAATACCAAATGAAATCATTCCTTTCTGTTCCTCTCTAGGCCCAGGAGCAGTGATGAGTGGTGAAGAAAACTCTGCCAGTCCCCTTCATCATGTAAATCATGGCGTTATAAGCCCCTGTGCTCTGGATGTTGGGTTAGATTCTGTGGTGATTGGAATGTCCAGGATCCCCATTATAGAGAATCCACAGTACTTTAGACATGGACACAACTGCACCAAACCAACCACCTGTGAGTAATTGGATCTAGAAGGAGCCAAATGTTCTTTACATGTTTATTTGTTAATCCATTTTAGTCAGAAAACATACAGTCTGATCAGAGAGTTCATCTTGAAACTCCAGTTGAAAATTTGGACTTGAGTCACACTGTCAAAAGAAACTTCCCACTCGATTTGGATTCGCATCTTAAAGACTGGAGACTTAACTTAGGGTGCATTCACACCAGCACTGTTTGGTTCACTTTAGTTGAAGTTTAGCTTGTTTGTCTGGAAAGTCCAGTTTGTTTGGGGAGGTGTGAACTCTGATGTGGACCAAAAAAGCGAACTCTGATCCACCTATAAACCTAGGTCTCATTTCAGTTGAAGTGAAAATGTATCGCACAGTTCAAATGCATATGTGAACGCCAAGCGGTTTGGAGACCGCTTCAAAAGCAGGAAACGGACTATAGTGCAGGGCATTTTGGGTAAATCCACCTAAAACAAATGTGCAAGTCTAGCGCTCGTGGTCCTTTACCAACGACAAAAGTGAAATCCTACAACCGCTAAAATCTGATGCCACTCCATTTTTGTTCAGATTTAGATTTTGTGAAGAAGGAAGCTGCGCTCAGTGTCTTCAGAGGTTTTCGTGTCGTTTTCTTTAGTGGTTCTTGGTGCAGCGCCCCCACAGGTGATGAGGGGAAACAGGTTTTTCAAAAGGTTTGGTTCATTTGATACAGTACAGTGTGAAAGCAAACTTAGACTTGTGTTCTGGGACTTGTGTCTCATCAATCTTTATCTCACATAATTAGGAGTGGAAGGAAGCCGGTATAACACCTACAGACCTGTAGCTTTATAATAATCACCAAACTGATGTGCTGCTTATGAACAAAATAAACATAACTTACCTTTGACATCTTATTCTATTGCTGGTAAGTTAGCTGCATGGTTACAAAAATATTTCCAGCTTATCAGAATAAAAGCAGTTCTTGTTCTGTTCATTCAGAACTTCAATATTTTCTGTCATATACTGACTCCACTGTGTCTGGCTTATCATCCTGTAACTAATAATGTACATTTAAAGCAAAGATCTTTACTGTTTAGACTTGACAACCAAGGTGGATTTAGAGGTGGATTTAGAACATACCTGGAGTGAAAAGAAAACTTCAAAACATACGTAGTGCAGTAAATAGTGAAAGAGTGGACAGCATAGGGAGGACAACAGGTGTTAACTGTATCATTACAAAGACAAATTAAAAAGCCTTTTGTTTTAGTCATTCAGAAAATTTACTTGAACAGGTTTTAAACAAATATTTTTCTTAACAAAAACATAGTTTTATTCCTAATGGGTTAATTATTAAACTTTATCAATCTTCTAAATAATTAAAGCAGCTACAGATTCCTTCAACACAATTTGTGGTTGGTGAACCCTTCAGTTGGGTTGTGAGCAAAAACATAAAATAATTTCTTCAAAATATTGTTAAAATCTCTTGACTTTAACTTACAAACAGAGTACTGTTTAGAATTTCATCTAGAGTTGGGTGTATACATTTCAAAATGAGATGTATCATTGGTTGGCCAGTGGTGCAGTGCGCAAATAAAAATATACAATTAAAGGTCTCCCTATATTGACAGATGGCAAGCCCACATTTAATGTCAAAAACCAGGTGAGATTTTAACTGCAGTTTATACTCAGCTGTTTTCTATCATTCTCTCTCAGATGTTCAACATATTAAACGTCAGGACATTATTTTAAAGAGGGAGCTTGGTGAAGGCGCCTTTGGAAAGGTCTTCCTGGCAGAATGTTACAACTTAAGTCCAACCAAGGATAAGATGCTGGTCGCTGTAAAGGTAAGACAGATGTGTCTGTTGCAGCGTCAGTGCAGTTTAACCTACTGAAACGAGGACAGTTTGGGGTAATTTGGGGACAACTATACAACTCCATTTATTTTTTTTTTTTTTGTTGTTTTCTTTTTTTTTTTTTTTTTTTTTTTTTTTTGGTAATTATTAGTATATATTCGGAATTCAAAATTACTAATTTTGTTTTTGATGAAAGTAATGTTTTAGATGTTAAACGTCAAAATGTCAAAAGCCTTTTATTGTTGTTGAAACCTACAGCATGAGATTCAGAATTAATCACAATGGGTACATGTGTAAAATAAGCATAAAAACAAGATAAAAGGGAAAAAATCCTACCATACACCAATCTAATTAAACATCATCCTAGTTTAATAAATAAAAATGGAATTAATGTCTTTTCCAAAAAATGATCTAAGTGCACTTCTAAAATGCTGATATTATAAGTTCTGGTTCATTATATGTGTGAAGGACTGGGATTAGTCATCTTTTTTTGTTGATCCGTTTAATAAATGACAACCTGAAAAAAACCATGTCTGTTTCCTAGGTCATGGATGTGGTAGCAAGAACTATGGCCATCTTTTTATCCTTCCTTCACTGGCCTTTTGTCTCAGTTCTGACTTTCTTCGATTATTCGGAGATTATTCTGTTTTAATCAATGATGCAAACGCCACAAATTGTCTTGCAATGTGCTTAAGTCTGCAGCTGCAATAAACCTCAAAATATTCACAGTCACATTAAACATTTTAGAAATGTTACATCACTCACTGTTTCCAGACTCTGAAGGACCCCACGCTTGCAGCCAGGAAGGATTTCCAACATGAGGCAGAGCTGCTGACCAACCTCCAGCACGAGCACATAGTCAAGTTCTACGGAGTGTGTGTGGATGGAGACCCTCTCATTATGGTTTTTGAGTACATGAAACACGGAGATCTTAACAAGTTTCTCAGGTCAGTCCTGCCGTTTTCTAAACTAGGAGCCAGAAAACCAACTTTTTCATTATTTCAATATTGTCCTCTATATTTTGACCATGTTTTTATTGATATGTTAGCATTGTAAGTGAGCCCTTTTCCTTAACCTATAGCCTAAAATTAAATTTAACTTCATTTTCCAAAAGAAGTCATTTAAGTGACAGATTACATCACAGTTTAACTATTAAAAACACAAAAATAGCAACATTTAATTCTTTAAATTTTCATTACATTCAATAGCAAATAACTCACCCTCACCACAGCTCTAAAGATGGCGATAGTCAGCAGTTTTCCTAGGATGCGTCCTATAATGTTATAATGAGGTGATATAAATAAAAAGTACAAACACCCCTGTTAAAATGCCAGGTTTCAATGATTTAGAAAAATGAGACCATAATAAATCATTTCAAAACTTGTTCCACTTTAACCTGTACAATTCAAGTTATAACAAAGCACACAAAAACACAAATATAAAAAATATAATATAACAAGGTGCAATTGACTTAACTATATGATCTACACGTGACAACAGTCTTCTATATGCTGCAAATCTGGATTAAAGAAAACATCTAATTCAGGCTAAAATTCCCTGAAACCTTGTAGTAGAATATCCTATGGGCTGAAGGAACCAAACTTAAACTTTTGGGCCACAATTCCACAAGGTAGGTTTGGCACAACAACAAAACTGTACTTTACTAAAAAAGAAAATAAAGGGGGGGTGGGGGGTACACCCACAGTGAAAGATGGTGGCCATTTCACCATTCTTCAGATGAAACTGAGATTTTGTCGAGGAAGGGAATAGTTCTATAAACCAGTAAGTATGGCCCAAAATCTTCAGTTATGTACTTGAATTTTGAGGATAAACAGGGATTTGATTTAGTGATAATGATGACAGTGATCATCATCACTAAATTAATTAACAACAGACTGAATTAGAAGGAAAATAAAGTTACAGAACAGCTAAGGCAGAGTCCAAAACTAAATCTCACAGAACATTTGTGAGCACTCCTGAAGCGCGTCATGGACAGAAGATCTCTTCACAATCCGATAGACTTTTCTTGATGGGCAAATATTAGCTGTCAGTAAGTAAGCTACTGCACTGCGCAGCTACTTGATTTCCTGCTAATGTCCAAAAAACACAATTTTGCAATTGTGGTGTTTCCATCAAATAAGAAATAAAATTAAAATCACACATGAATAAGCTTGTTCACACGATAAGTTATTAAAAACATGCCTCCCCATGATCCTGCAACTACCTCCTGTTGTCATCTTTGTGTGGTATGCGCCAGTGGCAACATCTGGTTCTTGATCATGTGATTCGTGTGATGCGAAATAAGTGTTTCTATTGCAGTTTTGCAAATTTCGATATGGCCAAAAAACCACCTCATCCTTTCTCAATAAAGAATTATTTTTCAAAAATGGTGTGTTGCACAATTTCAAGGTTAATGGAAATGGAACTAATACGTGGGATGCTGACAGACTCCTACCAAAGACAGATGTTTTAGTTTAAAATTTTCAAATCACTTGTCATGGTGTTTTTTTACATGGCATTTTAACAGAGGTGTATACTCGAGACTTCCGGTTTGAGTGTCATCGTGATGGCCATGATGTGAACAAGCTCCCAGGAAAACCTAAGAAATAGAAAACCTAACCCCATTACCATGACGCAGACTTGTCCGTAGACAAACAGATCCTAGAACTGGCAATAACAAGGAGTCAGGGAACTCTTATATGTGGTGGTGACTTCAATATCACATTAAACACTAAATAGGATTCTTCTAATCGAAAAGGAGCTGTACGAAACATTGGTAAAAGGATGGTACACCTCATGGGTGATTTAGTATTAGTTGATGTAAGGAGAGACTATCATCCAGCTGATAGAGAATATACCCACTTCTCGTATCCACACAACGTATATTCTAGGTTAGATTATATCCTTATGTTCAAGATGGTATAAAATACTGTCAAAATACATTTGGAAAGGGAAAAAAGCCTGAGTCAAATATAAAACCATACAATTAAAGACAGAAAAAGGGAGTTGTGTGCTCCCCTGTTCACGAGAAGATTATTGTGCAGCTCAGTTGAGACCATTAATATGTTTGTGCTGTCCGGATTACACCGTAGGATGGAAAGATGTGGAAGGGGCAACTATCAAAACAATACCGGTTCAAGCCATAATAGCTGACACAAAATTGCAGAATAAAATCCGCTTGGCAGATGAACTCAGATGAATTCTTTTGTCCACAAGGGAGCGCTTCAAAGTTTTGAGACCTTGAAAAGAAAATTTGATTTATGCGCAGATAATTTCTTTGGATATCTACAGGTCAGAAATTACTTTAATCGGGATTTAAAAGTGTGTGTGTGTGTGTGTGTGTGTGTGTGTGTGTGTGTGTGTGTGTGTGTGAACTTGAGACTTAACACAGAGATATGAATTGCAAGAAAACAATATTTGCTTTTTCGTGGCTTTGAAAAATAATCTGGAAAACTAGAATTTTCCTCTTTGATAATCTATTACTTATTCGCATTTATGTATCTCTTTTAAAAAAATTTAATTTTCTTTTTTTCCTGAGATCTGTTTGATAATTTACATAACATTATAATAAAAATTAATCATTACTATTACTATTATTTTATTTGAATGTATAAAAAATGCTTTTGTTGCTGGTATAAATCTTTTTTATAGTATGTACATATTTTTTATAGTATTACATTTGCATTACCTTCTAAAAATGGTTTCTATTATAAGAGACAGTTGGCCAACCCAGTAAATTTGATCAGTGCTTTAAGTGTCCAGTGAAGGAAAAGCCAAACATAAACCATAGTCATAAACCTGAGTAACACTAAAAAGATTTATATTTGTGAAACTGTCTTCTCAGAGCCCATGGACCAGATGCCACTATCCTAGTTGATGGGCAGCCTCTTCAGACCAATGGGGAGCTGGGTTTGTCCCAGATGCTTCACATAGCGAGTCAGATCGCAGCTGGGATGATCTACTTGGCTTCCCAACACTTTGTCCATCGTGATCTTGCAACAAGGAATTGCTTGGTGGGGAACGGCCTTCTGGTGAAAATAGGAGATTTTGGCATGTCCAGAGACATTTACAGCACAGATTATTACAGGGTAAGAAGACATCTGAATATTCACATATACCACAACTCTTAGCCACTTTTATATATTTCATCAAATAACCTAAAATGAAAGCACCTGCAAATCACAATTTAGTAACAGGGGGTTTATTTCAACTGGTCTTTTTAACACACAAGTTAATTCAAATCAGTAAGTAATTTTTGCTTTATAGCCAAATTCAGAGTCCAAAACTTCAACTTCTGACCCTTGACACTTGCTGATGTGGAACAATGGAGTTATGGTTTTTTAATGTATGTCATGACATAAACCATGACAGTGATAGACACCTGTCAGACTGAAGCAAGTGGTTCTTGACTTTAACAGATGAGGAAACATAAATTTGGATGTAGGAGCAGTTTATTGTTTAGACGTCCAGGCACGAAAAATAGAGGTTGGTACCATTTTCTCTGCTTTCAGTAGAGAAATAATCCTGCTTTTTTTATGCATGGTACCATGAAGCGATGGAAGGAGAAAACCTAGCAAATAACCATGCAGTTTTAAGACTATGGAAAAGATTAGGCCTTTGGTGTTATTAAACTGTCTTGGACTTAATCTCATTTCACCACTTGGCTCTCATTTCTAACCATTAGTCCCACTTGTTCATATATTCAAACTGCTGATCCATTGGGAGCAATGCAAGTTGTGTCCTGGTTGTAAAAAACTTGACTGGGATATTTGAGTGCCTGTGTAAGTTCACCCAAACAGTCTTCATGCATTTTCTTGACTTGACTTTGTGTTAAGCTGGGTATTTGATTTTGGTGAACATGCTCTTAATACCATGCCAACATCGGCACAACTGCATTAAGTATTTGGTTCCCACAATAATTCAGACTCTTTAACTGTGATGTACTTCTCCAAGGTTGCTCTTTGTCAAGGATTCTGATCTAACATTCTAAGGACAGATAGTCTTCTTGGCCTCCTCTGGCAGAGACTTCAAACAGTTTCAAACCACACTGGGGCCTGGTGTGAAACAGTTCAGTAGGTCAATATTAACATTTCTGAACCTCTGCCCATCATCCTCAACTGGTAAAAATGAATCACCAAGCTCCTGGTTGAAAATCCAGTTCAGTTGAACCTAAATCATTTCACGAAAATTTTACACAAAAAAAGAGGTATCTAATGTACTTATAGAAATATATTGTCAATTCAGTCATACAGACAGCTTCAAAATCAATTCTAAACATTACAATTTGATCCTAGTTGCAAACAAATGCAGTCAGTTTTAGTTTATTATTCACATTAGTTGGTACAATTCTAAGGAAACCCAGCCAATTGCATCAAGTCACTTGCAGCAGTCACTCCTCCGGACAAGAGCTTATTCTCTTGCCCTATGGGAGGGGTTAAGGTCCTGTCCATGACTGAAGGTAGGGTAGAGACTGATGGGCACTGTTTGGAGTGACACTGAATTTGTCACTCTTAAACAGAGCTGAGCCAAAAAGCTCCAGACCTCGCATGTGATGATAAGCTATGTGTTTCGATTAAAAAAAAAAACATTCTTCATTTTGAAAGACCCCACTCCCCCACCCCCACTGCCCAACAGAGGCTTTCCACCTAAAGAAGCCCCAGTACTGACCAGGGCCTGAGTGGAGGGTTTTATATTGCAACTGTCTTGTGAACACTCCAGAATGTGCAAGAGATGAGCTCGAGGAGTTAACTGAAAGGGTTTTTTTTCTTTTGCCAGAGATGATTAGCAGGAGACAGATGAGTTGGTGGAATTCAGAATGTTTATCTTTTCACTCTGGTCAGTTTCATCTCCTCAAAAGGAAAACAGAAATCTTTGGAGCATAAAGTGAATTCAAAGCTTCTTTAGAAAAACATCTTGTTTTTGCAGCTTCTGTCTTAAGTCCTTTTCTGTTCATCTTTCTTTTACTTTACGTATTTAAAGTGACCTCAAGAAGTGACATTTCTATTCTGGTTTAGGCCAATAATGTATAACCAAAGAATGTATGACATTATGTGTAGCCAAGTCAGGTTGGTGGAAACATTTTACATAGTGACCGGTCATTGTTTATAAAGCTAACCCTTGACTGCTCATCTTGTGCACCCTGGGGTTTATTTATGGCCTGGTTAAACGGTGCTCACACTTACGTTGAAAATATACTCAAACAAAAATATTTTTCATGCTCATGTTTCAAACCCATTTCTGCTTCTGGTTTAGGTTGGAGGTCACACCATGCTTCCCATTCGTTGGATGCCCCCAGAGAGCATCATGTACAGGAAATTCACCACAGAGAGTGATGTCTGGAGCTTTGGAGTTATTCTGTGGGAGATCTTCACGTATGGTAAACAGCCGTGGTTTCAGCTTGCCAACAATGAGGTACAGTACACATAATTTTTTAGATAACATATACCGGGTCATCTGCTTTACTGTTTTAGATTCATATTTCATTCGTCAGATACATCAAGATTTTTATTTTAACATCTCAGACCCATCTCAGCAGAGTGCTTAATTAATCTCACATGGAAGGATTTTAAATTGTCTTTTTTGTATTTTTTGCATTTTTTTCTTTGTTTTCTCAACCATATTTTTTGTCCTTTTCAGGTTATTGAATGCATTACCCAGGGCAGGGTACTAGAGCGCCCAAGAGTCTGCCCAAAGGAAGTCTATGACATCATGCTAGGCTGCTGGCAAAGGGAGCCACAACAGCGCCTCATCATTAAAGACATTCAAAAGAAGCTATTGGCACTGATGAAATCCACACCGGTTTATCTGGATATATTAGGATAAGAACAGCTTCAAATGTCAAGAAACTGGAAGCACTGGAACAAAAGTCCTATATAGACCCCAATCAAAGCATCATGTGCAGTGGGAGTAAAGAATCAAATCTACACTGCATCTGTTTTACTTAATAGAAGCAGTGGATCAAACTAACATAAATAATGTTGAAATTTAAATGGACCAAGAAGAACATGATAACACTCACTCATAACAAAGATATTGTAGTTTTTTTTTTTTTTTTTAACTTAAACTCAAAACCTAAATCCATTCAGAATTATGAATTGTGTCAAACTGGAGGTAAGGTTGTCAACAATATTGTCTTAGTCTGGATTTTTTAAAATTGTTCTAAGTAAATTGCTCAGCCCATATGTATAGATTATTGCAGCACTGCTTTTTCAGTTCTGACATACAGTAGTCATTTTTATAGTTTGGTGATACGTGAAATATACTTGTCATAGATGTCACTGTGTGCATACATGTTAATCAAAATTCATTTTACCACTCTCTGTTGTATTCAGTACTCAGTATTCAAGTATTTTGTCATTTTATACGCATATAATAAAAAGACTACATGCACTAAAATAAAATAATGTTCCCCGTCAGTCTGGTGATTCTATAGTTTCATGAATACCAGCTGCTTTGTTCACTGAGGAATGAAGTTTTTAACATGATCAGATGGTTATTCAAGATGGCAGGAGCTTAGCCAGCATGTATACAGGGTTAGGACAATGTCTCAATATAAAAAGTTACTCTTTCTTCATAGAAATGTACTTTATAAATGAAAGTGAAACCCAGGTGAATTCAATGTTTTATCTTCATAACATAAAGAATCAACACATATTAAGACTGAAAAACCAAACTAAGTAAAAGTAAGCGTTGCTGTTTACATAACATTTTGGTCAACAAATGTAGCACTGGAGATGCTCAGGAATGAAAGCTTTTTGGATACATATGCACACACATGCACACACTTTCCATCCTCTGACTAAGGGCCTTTACCCTGACCTCATTTTACAGTTTTTTTTTTTTGGTGGTCTTTGGAGCATTTCTCAGAACAGAATTGAAATTCTCAAAACTACTTGTTCAATATTCAAATCATTGTGTCACTTCTGCACAAATGTTTTTGTGCATCCATGCAAGTGATTACGTACAATTCTCTGCTTTTTCCTGCATTTTCAGTTGCTCATGTCTTGTTGATCAAAATGTATTATATGGGTCTCTGTTGAATAGTCTCAATCTCCACAATAATTAAGCATAAATTTGTCATACAGATCTTTAGATGCAAAATGATTCAACAAGTTATATCATGTGAAACATTTTTTTATACATTTCCATTTGACTTTTTTTTTTCTAAATCTATCCTGAATTGGTAAATTGTTCCCAGGTGAGATTCTCCAGCATAGGTAATGTGTAAAGCATTAGATCAACCAATTTCTGAAATAGCTCAAAGGTGCATCTCATGAACCATCAACTGGCAAGTATTTAGTGTATACAGCCAGAGCATAATACGATGCTACAATTCTGACAATGGAAGGACAAGGACAAGGACTTGGACGGGGTCAACAGCCAGAGAGAAGAGGAAGAGAAGAGAGGCTGTGTGGCAGAGAAGTTAGGAGGCAAAACACAGGAAGAGGCTGAGGACATATGGCAGTTTCCATTGCTATATTATCAGGCAATGGTTTGCAATCCACAAAAGAATGTTGATGGAGTTCCCCTCACCTTACTCCTCATTCCTAAAAGATTCTTTCCACACTGCATCACCAGTGAGTACATTCATTGTGATGTGGATGAGAGTTTGTGGCCCAACAGACATGGATGTGAAGTGCAGGAAAACTGTACTGTAATTCCTACAGCACTGCATGTACAGTTTTCCTTAAGAAGATTGTCTTATGTTCCCATTTCTACTGGAATTTATTTTTTCTTTGTGCTCTGCAGTACAGTCTTGTCCTTCCTGTATCACGATGATGTGCTCCGTCAACAAATTACAAATGTGAATCTTGTCAAATCTCTTACCATTGATCTTCCACAATTACACTTTACAATACTTGTCATCAAAACTTTAGCCATATTTTACAGCAGATCATCCCTCCAGGGTACACTGTCATATTGACAACATGACAAAGCAATCTGACTGTCTAAACTGTACACAATGAAACTTGTCATACTGAGGCAGTGACATGTTCATTCACACAGATTTATTTTTGAGAGATGAACTAAGGATTTTGAGAAAGAGACTATATTTTGCAGGCAATCCATGGTGTTTTGCTGTTTGTATAAATTGTTTTGAGAAATGCCCTTTCTGTTTTGCAAATATCGAGGATGATTCGAGAAATGCACCAAAACAACTGAGAAAAACTGTAAGATTAAATAATCTTATTTTACATTGTACACATGACAATCCTCCAATTTTAAATTAAGCTCAAATGCAATGTTTCTTACTATGAAGCTGGTATGATGAGCTATTTATATACATTGTTGTTCTGCTTGTTAGGTGTCAGGAAATAACCATGTGAACAAAGCAATGTGTGCAACTTTGCATGCCTGACCACATGGCTGAGAACAAAGGACTGTGTATGACTCCAAATCCCAGCAGTCCTTGCATTTTATACTTTACATGTTCAGTTTAGAAAGTGCAGAGAGTTGGATTCCAATAACCTAGCTAGATAACTGTTCTGAACTCCCTGACCGATTGAATAGCTTTCCCCTCTTTTTGAAGAACTTTGGATCCAAAGATCCAGAGACCAATGTTTTGTGTAACCAGTAGTCTTATTGATCTCCTGTCAACATATCATTTCCCTGCTGCCTGGGAAACAAAAATCCCTGGAACCACAGATGAAATACTGGCCCAATCATTCAGCTTCAACCAGCCTTTCCTTTTTTTTTTTTTTTTTTTTTTTTTGATGTGTCCACTGTAGCAAGTGTGCGTACATACATACATATATACATACAGTTGAAGTAACCAAGGGTCATACCAATATTCCCATGCTGGACATTCTAGTTTAGCAATAACAAGACATACAACTATGTTACAGTTAAAATAAACAGTTGTCCTTTCTATAGGCCTCTGGTTAAAAGCTAATTTGCAGAACTAGCCCTTGTATAGGCTTTTAGAAGTCAGCCTTTAAAATTAATAATACAAACATCTAGAACTAACAGTAGAATCAAACTTCAATAAAATCAATGAGGTTGTGCTTATATGCTTTGTCTTATGTAAACCTTGCTTAAATCCTTTTCTTTTTGTGTCTAATCATAAGAAATTATAGTCAAGAGGTATTCTAAGTGGAAGACAATGGTGAGATGTGGCAAGAATGTGCAGGCAAACAGAGAGTGTATTGCAAAACCATGCAAGAAGAACTCTGGGCTATAAAAAGAGGAAGTGAGATAAGTTTCCAGCCAGTAGATTTATAAAAAATAATTAAGACTATTCCTTAACAGATAAAGTATAGGCAGTTTGAGCAACTGAATAAGGCCCAAGGCAAAAGACATGTATGATTGTTGTTTCCTCTGGGCAGATTCAAGCCATGATCAAGATGGACAAAGAACTCTGCAGCTGAGGAAGATACAGGGCCACAGATGGGTCGAACACTGCCTTCCAAAAAGGATTCAACCCCTAAGCTCCCTAAATTGTGGCACCAAATTAGACTTTTCTCATCAGCTGGGTTCGGAACCCAAAGACAAAGGCAAAGACAAAGGCAGCGTGGTTTGCTGTCTGCTCCCCGCCCAGGAGTCCTTCAAACCCTTTTTCCAAAAGATCTGACCCGGGTATGCAAGCCACCTTCCATCTCCTAAAGCTTCCATTTAGATTCCTTCAGTTCCATCATTAGGGAAAGACAGGTTGGGTTAAAATGATTTATTTTTATTTCTTGATTATTTCTGTTGCTGAATTAAGCTATAACTGACCCTTTCACAGCATTACTAATTAAAGAAGCATATAAAATTTTAGAGAAGTTGTAGACATTCAATTATTGTGTCACTGTAATCTCACGTTCTTCAATAGCAGTAAAACAGTCTTATTGTGTGGTTTGCACATTTCCGATATGCATTTAATGGTTGCCTTAGAACAAGGTTATTTAAACATCCCTGGGACTTACAAAAGTCATTAAATCTAACCTGGATGAGCTCCAAGAGTCAGTTGTAAGAGGAGAAGAGCAGCCATTTAATGAATGTGTTCTGTGGTACCAAGCTGACTCGGGCTACTAGTAGGCTGTTAGAATCCAGGTTAATCTTCTCAAATAAGACAGCTAAACAGATTCTCCATGAACGCTGAGGTGGGTTATACTCTGCAGACAAAGGGATCTGAATACCAGATATATAGCTGGTTAGGTGTTACTCTTCTCATAGAAATAAGTAAGTTGGGAGAGGGTGTTGGCCTCTCAGTGATAGGAAGCTGGAAGGGGAGGGGTGAAGCACCATTGTGCAACAACAAACCATATTTACATTCATACGTACATACATACAATCACAGATCACAAGAACAATCTTGATTTACTTATGGCATATGTTTAACAGATGTGTTGAAGCCTCAAGTTAAGATTTCCCTGTAGGTGTAACCAGCAAGTGCTACAAGTACTGGTGCTTCACTGGAGCATATCGATAAGTCTGTGGGACAGTCAAATCTATCTAAAAGGAATGCTTTTATGCTAAACAGGAAATCAGTTGCTTCAAAAATACATCTTGTTCCATACAGTCAGCCATCAAATATACCACTTTACTGTAACTTCTGCTAGCTTATAACAACACCCAGATATAGAATGAGATGGGTATGTTCAATGCTTTGAAAATTCTGAAGTATTTTGCTAGTTTTAAGGGGACTGATGTGTGATTTCTACCATTAAAAACAACTTTTATTGTTTAATGGTGGAAAGAAAATGGACTGTGCTAGTACAAAGCTCATAGACTGACATAAAGCTGAGGCATCCAGTAAGTTTTATTAACTTGTAGGCATTGTCTTGTGCACAAGAGGTGTTAGAGGTGGCCTTCCCTGTATTCTTTTTGCAACTCTGTAGATAATTTGCTGAGGCAGAAAAGCTTTCCAGTAACTATAGCACATCATTATTTACTTAGTTCCCACCCTTCCTAATACAACAAGTAAATATATGTAATTTTTTTAAAATCCACTAAACATTCTGTTGTATGTGGAATAGGATTTCACCTGATCAGCAGTCTGGTGTCGTTATCAAATTCGTCTCTTCTTAATGCACCACACATTTCCATTATGAGATTGATCTGAACAGTTGGCATGTACTCTACTCAAGCACATGCACTCTGTGTTGAATTAAGCCACACTATTGCAAGTCATACAGAAGGTCTAGAATGATTCTGCTGGAAAAGAAAATCCTTTAATGGTAACATGTATGATTTCAAAATTCCAGTAGGCTTTATGCCTGTGCATCAATAAAACCTTTGCATAAAAGTTAGTCATGTAGACAAATATGTACTCCATTAAAGTTACCAATTTTAACATTAAGGATGGTCTTATTTCATAGAAGTTAAACGGTTTGTTTTTAGAAAGATTAAACATGGACTTTTCTAATCACAAAATATGGTTATGTCTATTTCTGCTATAGCATTGCAGACACACATACTATCAGTATGAATGTCATTAATTTTGCCCTATATATATATATATATATATATATATATATATATATATATATATATATATATATATATATATATATATATATATATATATACACACACACAAAATAACACATCCTAGGTCTCAATGATGGAGATCATGCTCAATATGAAAATGGAAAATAACATGACAGGCTGATTCAGCGTCAGTGAATCAAGTCTAAATGAGGCTCAGTAGTGTGTGTGGCCTCCACGTGCCTGTATAACCTCCCAACAACACCTGGGCATGCTCCTGATGAGGAGGCAGATGTTCTCCTGAGGGATCTCTTCCCAGACCTGGATTAGAGCATCAGTTTGCTCCTGAACAGTCTGTGGTGCGACGTGGCGTTGGTGGATTGACAAAACATGACGTCCCAGATGTGCTCAATTGGATTCAGGTCTGGGGAACAGGCAGGCCAGGCCATAACGTCAATGCCCTCATCATGCAGGAACTGCTGACACACTTCAGCCACATGAGGCCTAGCATTGTCATATATAAGAAGGAACCCAGGGCCCACTGCACCAGCATATGGTCTCACAATGGGTCTGAGGATCTCATCCCGGTACCTTATGGCAGTCAGGGCACCTCTGGCTAGCACATGGAGGGCTGTGGAGGTCATTTTGTAGGGCCCTGGCAGTGGACCTCCTGTTCCTCCTTGCACAAAGGATGAGGTCGCGGTCCTGCTGCTGGGTTGTAGCCCTTCTACGGCCCCCTCCATGTCTCCTGGAACTGTATAGGAATGTACTGGCCTATCTCCTGGAACCTATTCCATGCTCTGGACACTGTGCTGAGAAACAGCAAATCTTCTTGCCACCGCTCACAGTGATGTTCCGTCTTGGATTAGCTGCACTACTTGAGCAACTTCAGTGGGCTGTAAAACATGCCTCATGATGCCTCTATGTGTGACAGCACTGACAAAATGAAAAAGTGACTAAAAGTTCAACCAGAAAGGACGAGAACAGAGAAATGATCTGTGGTCACCACCTGCAGAATCACTCTTTTACAGGGGTTGTCTTGCTAATTGCCTCTCATGTTGATTCTCACATTTTGCACAAAATCATGTTCATATCTGAGACACAGAAACAGCGTCCTTATTGAACATGATGGCTGAACACTCCCCTACTGTTTAGACTTATATGTAATTGTTTTGCACCTTCAGGCAAGAATGCCCCAGACTTGTTGAGGTCCACAATTCTCTCTTTGTAACATCTTTCCAGATTCATGCAGAGTTATAACAACACAAAAAAGCCTAAAGCCAGAAGAAAGTTTTGGTGACATAAGACATCTTTGGAAGAAGAAAGGACCAGAAGCTGAAAATATGGTCTGCTAATCTCACCATGCCAGCAATTTATTTATTCCAGGAAGTTTTAATTGTAATGAAGAGCCAATGTTGATACAGCTTAATGCCTTTTATGCAAATCTCTGTATCAGATAAAGTACAGACTTCAGCAACTCCTGAAATCCTAAGAAACATCTTTATTAGTAGACCAAAATGTTTCAGCTTGTGGCCTTCATCAGGATCATTCTAATACACCAAACAGTTTTTTTTAATTAAAAAAGCACAACACACACACACACACACACACACACACACACACACACACACACACACACACACACACACACACACACACACACACACACAGGGGGAATCACCTCTCAAATCTAACATCTGTGTAGCTTCCCAAAGCTTCCCAAAGCTACACAGGAAAATGCAGACAAGTTCAAATTACATGTAGAAATCACAAGAACTCTAGAAGCTCTGTATCACAAAATATGCTCTTTGTAATTTATTTACTTGGTGAAGGAACATATTTTCTCAGCCAGTGGAGATAAGGTAAGGAAAAAGTAACATCAGAATTACCTCGGAAACACTCAGTATTTGATAAAGACGAAAAAAGCAGGTTGGTAATTTGTTCGTAGTATGTTTTTGTAATCTTTTTTAAATACCTAATATTAAAGATATTAGATACAGATACAGATGTCCTGGTATTGTTGTTGGGGGTGATTATTGTTATTTATACTGCATGATAAATGTGTACAGGGGTTGTAGATATCAAAATAGGAACAACTGCCTGTTTGGTTGGTCCAGGTTTGGACTGGGTTATTCTCATCCACATTTACACTTTTAAATCAGTCAGTTTCCATTGGCAGAAAGATAGTTACAAAGGTTTGGTAAACAATTGCAGAAGTGTATTAATAAGTAAAGCTAGAATACAAAGTTTATGAAGAGAAAAAATAGTTGCTCTCAGAAAATGTTGCAAATTCTCTCATGGTATTATATATTGTAGAGGTCCACAGGATTCCTATTTCTGGATGTCTTCGATGAGACTCCTCCTTGACTGGAAGTCTGAGTTGTTCAAGCTGAAGAGAAATGGTGAAAATCCCCTGGGGTACTCTGGTGCTGGTGACCACCCTCTCTGACACACAATCCCTCTGTCACACAAACTGCTATCAGTCAGATGGTGAATAATTCAGGAGGTTTTGGTGGAATCCATCTGTATCTTTTGGAGCTTCTCACATGGCGGTGCCAGCTAAATCGTGTTCATAAAAACGTGATACTCACAGTGCTGCCTGCTTTGGATGGATAGGATTGGTAACAAGTTCTACTTTGAAAAAATGGAATCACACAGATGAGCTCTAAAACTATGTATTGCACTCAGTGAATTGATTCATTTCAATATTTAATATACATATTATTGATTAATTAATTTAATGCTTTTGTATCATATACATGTCATCATGTGGATGTTTTGGGGGGTTTTTATCCACTTTCATTTTCACCCAACTAAAGAGCAAACATAGGCAGAGCAGAAGGTAAGCATGTCCTTATAAAGTCAGTGTGCTTATAAGGTGGGGGATGTTGACTGGGCTGAGATAAACTCCATCAACAACATGTGGAGAGAGACTGATTGATGACAGGATTTACTGAAAGATTTGCTGGTTTTGCAGCTTTAAATATTGCTCAATTAGAAGTCAATCCAGAAAGTTTCAGTAAACATGAAATTCTGACTTTTATGAAAAACTGCTAGATATAAACACATATAAGCCTAAATGCTTCTGGCAAGATTGCAGTTTGCAAATGCACACATGGACAAAGACCTTCATTTTTGGTGGCCTTTATATACAGTTTCATACAGTTCAAAGGCAATGTAAATGCAAATACTGAGCAAATTTATGTGATATATCTTCTGATTTTGAAGACATCAATAAATAAATGTTCGACATTGTCTTTCTCATTTTTGTGGAATTTAGCAAATAGAAATAATCTTGGTAATTCCAACTGACCTAAAGCAAGAGATGTTTGGTCTGATTTACCTTCAGACAATGAGGAAAAAGGTGTCTTTTTGGTGTATTTAAACCTTTGATTTCAACTTAAATATGGCAGAGTGGAGGTGGAAAAAATAAACTTTTTATTTTTATTTTGGATGATTTGTAGCTCTTCAAATCAGTGACCCTTCTTCTACAACATTTGTTTGGGAGAATGTTGCGTTAGTGTTTTAAAGCAAAAATGAAGAGGAACCTGTTTTAAATGGCTGACCTTGCTAGTGGTTGGTGGGTTAGTTGGTCTGGTCCCGGAACAAAAATGGGTCATTCTGCTGGTTTTGTGTTGCACTTGAAACAAGTTCGGTTTGATGTGTTTTGCTGCAGCGAATTCTGACACAGATGGAGCGCAGTCTGTTTTCCATCTGTTCTGGGGTTGCTTTGGTTAATTGCTGCACAGCTTTGCCAACCTGTTAAATTCAAATAGTAGTTTATGCTTGTTGAATCCACCAAATGAAGTAGATAAATGATCTAGGCTGAGTGATGAAAGGTGCTCCTCACAGAACAAAGACCAACAAATTAAGCCAGGGCCCAAATCATACACACTACTCCATATTAAAACCAACCAGAGTTCCTGTGAAAAGAGGACAATACGTGGCATAAAAATGACTTCATGCAGTCCTTTGTATCAGTGTCTGTCACTAGGTTAGCTAGTATTCCATTTACATGACTCACAATTCCCCTCGGTCTTTAAGGAGCTTTCAGACTACTAAATAATTCACTCTTCACAAATCATAGAGCAGATTTCAGAGCAGATGCTCAAGTTTCATATTTTGTTTTGTAAAAACCTGATATAGGTTATATCTAACCTCAGAGGAACAGCCTCCTGTATCTCCCTGCTCTCCTCCTCTCATCTGTCCTGCCTTTACTATCCTTATCACTATCTCCCAGTCCCAGCAGAAACGTTTTCAATGGAACGTGATGCCTGGAGCTTAGTTCTCTGTGGATTTTGTACATTTCTCCTACACTACTGCAAGCTGTTTTCCTAATTCAATGCAGCGGTCTGACACCTTATTTGAAATGCCATAAGAGCTCTGTCTCACATTTAAAATTGACATGGAGAGACGGCAGAATACAGTATCCCTATTTTTATTGTCAAAATGTATTTATCTTTATTTTGAAACCATTTGGGACTGTGTTTTGTTTCATCCTTTCTTTTTTGTTACTGCATTACTTTGTATTGTTTTGCCTTGATAAGACAGATTGATGGTTAACCTTTATATTGTGAGAACCTTTTATCTGTTTCTGTGGACCAAAACTGTTTATCACTGCAGATATAGGGATGATCTCAACCTCTGATGTGTGTCCCATCTAGGTAATTCTGATTTGCTTAATCCCCCTGCTCTTTATTCTTGTTCCTACTCAGCATTTTATTATTAAGAGACATCTTAAATACTTAAAGGCTTGGATGGCTTAATGACAGAGGTTGTCATCTTTGGACCAGGAGATCTTAATAAAAAATTAGCTAGTCACTGACTCTAGATGGCATTACTTGGCCTATTATTGTAAAGACCTTGTTGTCATCTTCAACCAGGACATGTCTTTTATTGAACAGTTTTCCAGGATGTCCATTATTTACCTACACATTGCCCAAATGAGAAATATCCTGTCCCAGAAAAACGAGTCCATGTATTTATTATTTCTGTTGTGATTGTTGACTGTCAGTGAGTGAAAAGCTTTTAGCTTAACCGAAACACTGCAGTGGGAGTTCCCATAAAAGTTAAAGGAGAGATCATATTTCTCCAATTCATTATCCCTTCATTTGCTCCCTCTTATATCCACAATAGAATTTCTCATTTGTTTTGGTTCACTTTCACTGTGAGCTTTTAAACCAGACCAAACAGCCTGGACAATGTCGCACACTTACAACAGCTGCTTGGTTGTGGCACCGTCACAATCTGCTCAGCGCACTGCAAAAACACAAGATCTTGCCAAGTATTTTTGGTTTACTTTTTAGAGCAAATATCTTGAATACACTTGAAATAAGACAAAACTAACTTGCGAGTTCTAGTTATTAGTAAAGTAATCTGTCAATGGAACAAGACATTTTAATTTATAATATGGGAAAATGTCTTGTCCCTCTGGCAGATTATTTGACTTATAACTAGGACTTTTTCATCAATATTAAAGAATTATTTACTTCAGACAAGCTCCTATATCTGCTGAAAAGTTACTTGTAAGTTAGTTTTGTCTTATTTCAACTGTATTTAAGATATTTGCACAAAAAATTAAACCAAAAATACTTGGTAAGATTTTGTGTTTTTGCAGTGCGCTGAGCAGCAGGCAAGTCAGCAAGTTGCTCTGTGTACAAGATAAATGCAGCAGTACAGAAAAACAACACAGAAGGGAAGAGACTTTGGCGTGCTACAGCAGCAGCTCTTGATGTGAAGCACAACATCTGGCTGACCCTGCAGTCTATTTGAAAACATGCATTATATTACGATACACATTTAATTTCTCTTTCTTTTTAATTTTTTAATCTTCCTCTCTTTTCTTTCTGTCTCTCTCTCTCTACAAAAATTAAACCAGCAGATATCCTAACAAGTTCACCTACACAAGAGCACACTTCCATAGACTGCATAAGACTGTAACTAGCTTGTTGATTGGGCCTATGGGACACTTAAATGAGCATTTAACTGAGCCGATCAATACAGCTTCCTCCTGACAAACCTTATTAACTGCTACTGCAACAAGAGCGCTAACACACTCTGGGCATGTTTACACTGACACACAGACTCTGGGTGTGAGGATATCGAAGGCTTATATTACTTCTGGGTACCCACTTCAGCTGTGTGAGAATGAGAAGAAAAAGCTCTGCTGCTTGATATGTACTGCTGTTTTACACATTGTACCTAGCAAATCTATTTCATTCATGTAGCACTATTTATACAAATTAACAATTCAAAGTGTGCTATATAAAGAGTAAAGATGATTAAAAAACAGCAAACAAAAAAAATAGTGAAAAATAAAGAAAAACTAAATAAACTGATACAACATAACACAATAATAGATATTATGGTTTTATTTATGTGCATTTTGAAAAATTATGATTAAAAATAAATACAATTAAACAAAATTAAGACAAACAAAAAAGGATTTAGCTACCAACTATAATCAAATGAACAGATACAAATGGCTATCATTTATTAGTCTGTGTGTAATAAAACAGTATATGAGTTTCCCTTTTCCAGTTGAATTAATAAGATAAAACGATTTTTGATGATTTTCAAATTAATTAAGATGGACCTGTATATATACTATGGGAATTTCACAAAAGTTCCTAAATAATCTAGAAATGGCATGTTTTTGGTTTTTTTTTACTTTTATTTTACCAGGATAAAAACCAATTAAGATTAAAAACCTATTTTTCCAGGGAGTCCTGGCCAAGAGGTAGCAACAAACACAACACAAAAAAATTATACAGTTAAAAGAAAATTACCAGCTATAAAAAAACAGGTACATGTCATTGAATAGGCCTCAAGAACATTTGTTTGTTTTTTTTTTTATGAATAAGCACTAAAGAAAAATTCAGTCAATCTCAAAGTTCCTTGTAGCAAGTTCCAAGAAACAGGAGCGGAGTGAATAAAAGCCTTGTTACCCAATTCTGTGCACGCAAAAGGGACAGAAAGAAGCAGCAAGTTGTGTAAGAGTCAACTTCCTCAGTGCAACTGCAGTGTGAAGAAAGTTGACACTGCCATAGTGTTAGCATGCACTAAATAAAATTTCCCTGCCGTTAACCACCTCCTGGAGATGCTTATCTGCATGCTCTCCACACTGTGTACATCAGCAGGTCCTGATCCTACTAGAAGAGTCTACAATCAAACCACCCAGGGCTCACACTTGAGTGTCAGGATGCAGTTACATGGTAGAAGATCATGGCATGCTAGCGTCACACCATCCTGCTTCAAATTCTCAACAATCAAGCCAAGCCAGTGGTCACAGATCATGAGTCATAGATGCACTGCTATCACTGGTCACCACTCACCACCTCAACCTTCCTCACTCACTCATCTGTGCTCCAGCCAGAACCGCACTATATTGCAGCACTAAATGAGTCTTGGGAAACCATACTTAAGGATTCCTAGGAGGCAGTACACAGTAACTTTGAGAGGCAGCACAAAAGAAAACTATTCCGTGCCAGAGCTGCAAAGGAAAATCTGCAATGATGTTGTTGGCACAGAGCAAAGACTCTCAGCCTTCTACCGGTGTGAGATTTTGCAGCTCTGGGGATCCCGAGGCTGTGCTTCTGCAGCAGAAAGCGATGTAGCTGGTGCTGGTGCTGCAGTTGCTGGTGATGTGGAAGCTATTGCTGCTTGTGATAGTGATGAGTGTGCACATAGGTGTATCTCTCTGGAGGGTCCAGGAGGAGGCATTGGAGATCCAGGTGCCAGGGAATGCTGCAGGTTGTGTCTGGGCTCTGAAACTCAGAGGAAAGGTTTGGGCCTTAGAGTGCTGAGGAGAGGCTGTGAGTTCCAAAGTGAGCCTTGAGCTCTGCGGCACCTTGGTGAGGTGCAGGCTGTGGTCATGAGGAGCATAACTGTTAACAGTCTGGCTATAGTAAACGCAGCACAACATCAGTGGTGGAATGGGGTGATGAGAAGTTAGACTCCATGTCAGCTGAAGTTGGCTGAGGCTCTGGGGTACACTGAGACTGTGGCTGGGGAGGCTCAATGAAAGGTTTGATGGCGGCAGTTCGTTGGTCTTTCTTTACATTTACCAGCAGTTCCCCCAGGCTGCAGTAGAAGCATCAGAGTTCACCTCTGCAGCTCATCCAAGGAATGGCCCGCTGCAGCCGGACGCCTCTGGAGGCCTCTGGAGCTGAGCCACCATGACAATCAATATCCTCACCACTGATTTTAATTGATTGAACTCCTCAGTGGTAAGGCCTTCAGCTAGGTCCACCTGGCCAAATTCTTCTTCCTGAGAATTGGTGAGTGTTGGAACAAACTGCAAAAATGTTAAGCCCACAACACTTAAAAGCCCAAATCTTCACAAAAATATGAATTCAGTATCATTTTCAGTCAGGTATCAACATTGTCATGACCTCCTGATGGCAAAGGCGAAGTAGCTTTCCACTCTTTGAACATAGTTGGATTGTTGAGCTGCATAAGCAAGACCTCTCGCAGCGTGCCATGGCTGTAAGATAGTCATTTTTAACTTCTTAAAAGATCCTGAAGGTTATGGAACAAAAAAGTCAAAAAGTCCAAATTTCACCAGCCATGAGCCGGAGTATCTAATTGGCTGTTTGTCAAGACACGGGACGATTCCTGACTCAAATTAAGCTTTTCACTGGTCCCAAATGCAGTTCCACAACCATCTGATGGCATCTGCGAGAGAAAGGTTTTATGAACAAAAAACGTATTCCAGGGCCTCATCTCCTTCAATGGCACAAAATTGCCCATTTGGAGTTTTCATGAGAGCATCAAACATGGGACATTAAAAGGTGGAAGAAAGTTTTATTCTCTGATAAGAAAAAAATTTAACCTTCACAGTCCTAATGGATCTCCTTGTCATGCCAATGTTATTGGCATGACAAGGAGATCCCCCTGAGATGTTTGCTACATGGCTACATGGTGGAGGGGGCACCACCGATAGAACAATGGAGCTTCAGGTTGTACAGAAACATCAAATGGCAGCTAGCTATGCTGAGATGTTGCAGGAGGAATTACTCATGACTGAAGGCCATTATCTGTATGGTAATGACTGGATTTTTCAACAGAATAATGCTGTAGTTCACAATGGCCACCTGACAAAGGACTTTTCCAGAGGAATAACATCACTCTTTTGGACCATCCTGATCCTGATCCAAACCCAGTTGAGAACATTTGGGGTTGGATGGTAAGAGTTTACAAAAATAGACAACATTTCCAGACAGTAGAAGCCCTCCGTGAAGCCATCTTCACAACGTGGAACAACATTCCATTAGCCTCCTGGAAACATCAAGTATGCCGAAATGAATTTCAAGGGTAAATAACAGGAGGTGTGCAGCTACTCATTATTGAGTCCATTTTTGAAACTTTTACTTCTATTTTTGAGTTTTTATTTTGGGATTTTTTTTTTTTATTTTTTTTTTTTTTATTTTTATTTTTTAGATATAGTCTTAAACTTTTATCAGCTGATGAACAGCCTATTTCAGTTTAATGGTTGTTTGCAATAAATTGCTTACTCAGATTTTTTTTTCTGTTTTTTTTTTTTTTTTTTTTTTTTTTTTTTTTGTCTCACTCCCATTTATTGTTGTTGCGATGCAAAAATGTAAATTCTTGCCATTTTTCAGCTGGTCTTAAAATTTTGATCCGGAGTGTACATGACAAAGGTAGTTTAGCGCTCTAATACAGTACTCTTGTTGATAGATATGGTAACATTGCATACTGGTCATATGCAGACACAAGTATTTAAACAATGCAACATTGCCATCAAGTGTCAACATTTGATAACTGCATGGCAACTAATATAAACAAATGTTTTATGCTATATTTGAATTTGTTTTTGAAAGTATAAGACACAGACCAAGAATCACTTCTTTAACAACCGTGAAAACCCTGTCATCATATTTATGAGTTGAAGAGTTTTCCTTTTTCATCCAAGATTACATTTGAATCTTTCTGGAACAAAGCTGTATTTTCTACAGAACAAAAATGGATCGTACAAACTCAAGCAAAAATAGAAAATACTGCTTTACACAGAACCAACGAGAACATTTTAACACTACAAGCAATTTGATCAACTAACTGAACTCAGTCTTTGTAGGAATCCTCTTTTTACTATCTTTTAATCCTAGGTATCAAAATTAAGCTTGAGCGTTCTCAAGCAACAGTCACCATTGATTGCCACTGAATAGAAGACACACATACTTAGCTTAGTGTGTGGCAATGTGTTTCTCTACCACAACTGAAACACAAATCTGTGTCCAAATCCCAAATTTTAACATAAATGTCACACACCTTTTTGTATTTGTTACAAAGTGCACGGAGTGGTCCATTTTTCAATTGTTCAGTCAAATGGAGCAGGAAAACATCAAGAAATATGTTTCCAACAGCTAATTATTTATTCAAGTGCATGGGCATACGTATCCACAGTAGAAACATGACAGCGTCATGCAATTTTTATTAATAGTGCAGGGAATCGTAGATGACAGCTGAAAGGATTTTACATTTATAAGGCATAATTGGTTTCTGAGAGACAATACAGGATGATTTCCTTTAATTTAATTAAACTGTATCAACATTAGGTCGATTGAACCTAGTTTGAATTGTTCTATTTCTTCTGTTATGTCTTCAAATGGTTTCATTTATTCTAATTTGTACATGTCTCACAGTTTCCTAATGTCACCACTTGGTGGCACCAGATCATTGTTTATACAGTGCTGTCTGAGGCTTTTCAAACTGCAGGCTCGAAACAGTGTTTTAGTTGTTCCTGCTGCATTGTTCTGGACATAAATCTCATACACCATTACTGGAATCTACAGGAAGGAACCATTCTCCCACTTAGGGATTCTCAAATAAGTGTTATGACCCATGACACGATCATGGTAAATGCCTTGCGAGATCCGTACAGTGCCTGTCTGCTTCGTTACTGAATTGAGTTTGTTTATTTATTTATTCATTCACTCATTTTGTTGTTGGTTTGTTTGTTTTGCTTATATTTTAAGAAACTGAGTTCAAATTTTGCACAAAAAACAAACAAAACAAAAACAAAACCCATAAAGGGAATTAATATACAAGAAAAAAATTCTTTATGTGAATGTTTTATTCATATTTTTTATTGATTGAGAATAACATGCTACAAGTTTCAATCCAAGATTAGAGTTTATATATATATATATATATATATATATATATATATATATATATATATATATATATATATATATATATATATATATATATATATATATATATATATATGTGTTATTCCATTTATTGAATAGGGCCAACCCATTAGAAAACAAAGATTTTGCCTTCTTGCCTGAAACGTTTCATGTTTGTTCTCCCGATAACTTGTATCACTTTTCTTTGAAAGGATTAGTCACACTTGAGCCCTGTCAACAGGCCAACCTCTGCAACACGTTTTCTGTAGGCTTAGGCCAACTATTTTATATATATATATATATATATATATATATATATATATATATATATATATATATATATATATATATATATATATATATATATATATATACATACATACATATATTTGGCGTTCACAGTTTTAATTTTACCCAGAGTCCTTGAACGCAACAGTACCGCAGCGCATGCGCTAACCTTTGACGTTTCAGCTGCTTTCAAATAAGCCGGGAAACTAATATCTGTTCAGAAGTAGCTTGTGGTTCAGCCTGATGAAGTGTGTGTAAGTATGGATTTTATTAGGATTCTTTTTACGTTTATGAGCACATGAAACATGTATAGAAAACTTTATCATGTTATATTAAGAACATGTATATTTGCTTACTTAAGGTTCCGTTTAGAGTAGATACAGGCACTTTTTTTCGTTGAAAGATCGAGTAACAGTCTTTGTTTTCCATTTCTGCAGCTAGCTGGTGTTCAAATAAACTAAGGGCAAAAGTCCCCGGAGAGACAGCCTGCTGTCTCTAAACATTATGGGATGGTATAGATTGCCTGTTGAAAACGCCACAAAAACACCACTAGCAAAGGACCTTTTCCTCATATCTTATTAATTTAATGAGTTTGAATGAAAAACTGTTTAGCCTAAGATATAGTCTAAACGAATGCACAGCTTAGACTATGCTTAAGTAAACTTTCTTAAAAAGATGATTTCGATCATTCTCAAAGTAAAAGTCATAAATTTAGTCCACACTGACACGAAGATACATTTCAAGTGTTGAATTATGGAGACCCAGAATTCAGTTTCACAGAAAACTTGAATATTACATCGTATTATTAAAAATGTATTTCTCTTTTAAAAATGTAAGGTTGCTGGAAGTATGGCCATGCACTGTACACTCGACTCCACGCATTCAGTGCTTTTGCAATAACTGCTGCATCAGTGCAGGGTGGCTTAGAGGCGATCAGGTTCTTTTAAAGGCTGCTGTTAAAACCAAGAGGTTTTTATAGAGGGAAAAATATTATTAATATATATTACTTGAATTTTTCAACAGCAATTTCTTTCCACCCAACCTTCCAGTAATATGCTTGGATACTCTGAACAGCCATCTGATTATTTTTTTTTTTTTTTTTTTTTGTGGCTTGTCTTCTTTGGTCCCTGTGCCTCTTGGCCATTTGGGCGCACATGTTGGCAGCTGGTGTGCTGTGGGAAACTGAGCTTTTGGTGTGCTTATCCCCTGGTTGCAGGGGGAGTTCTGGTGTTCTAGAGAAGCAGGTGTTTGCTCAACCCTTTTTATTCCAGCTTGTAGCTGAGAGGGGCCATGTTTTGAGGGGTGAGAGGTCCAGTGTCACTCCCAGGTCAGTTAGTGCTGGAAGTTCATCTTTTATTAGAAGCCCTAGTTTGTTATTTGCCTCATTTTTCTCTTAGGTTCCTCCCTCAAACCCAAGATTTTTTTTCTTACCTGTAAATAAATCATTAACCATACCTTCCTGGTTTTTGTCTCTTCATTCCCTGGTTATTTATTGGTACTTTCCCCCCATACCCCTAAACTGCCCTGGGGAATGTAACGTGAGTATATTGAATTTGTTGTTGAGAAAGCAGTGATTACTTATTGGCCAATTCAGTTTTGCTAGATGTATCATGTAAAGTGTTTTGAGTGGTGAAGAACTGCTAATGCTGTTCAGTTACCATTTATTAAAAGAAAATATCTGTTATACAGTCTGTTAATAGGTTTCACAGATTTGGGTTTTTTGATGGTATTTATGTATAACTCAACATACATATTTCTCTGTTCTTGATCTACACCTTTACTTGCATTGTGAATGATTTTTCAAATGTCTGTTCTAGGACAATGGGCGACCTGGAAGAAATCAGCCAACACTTTCAGAATAAACTTTCCTCCTTACAACGCATGCTGGACCTGTCAGCAGCGGGTATGACGGAGTGATCTGGTTGGCAGGAACCAGCTGGCCCACCATGTAAAGCTGTGTTCTAAACTTTCACCAGGCTCTTTCTTCCCCACATTTAGGCTTGCCTCAGCAGAAGATAAAGAAACTGGGACAAGAAGTACTGGGACTTGAGAGGATTCTGGAGGAGTTTGAAAAATGTGTTGATCAGCAGAAAGAGCAACTAAAGCAACTGAAGGTGAAGCTTTTGCTACAGCTGTTGGTGTAAGGGAAGTGCTTGATCTGCAGAATTCATCTTGTATCTCTGTTTTGTTGTTTTTATGGCTTTCAGGAACTTGAGACGTTATTTCAAAATGATCTGGAGAGTGTTCAACACATGAAAGACAACTTTCCTGCACACATTCCTAAAAAGAAAAGTCCAGTCAAGTAAGAAGATAGTGAGATTCTTTATTTGTTTATACAAAGAGCTGTAAATATAGTGTATTTATCAATATATGGGTTATTTTATCATTTTCATT
This sequence comes from Anableps anableps, assembly GCA_014839685.1. Taxonomy (NCBI): domain Eukaryota; kingdom Metazoa; phylum Chordata; class Actinopteri; order Cyprinodontiformes; family Anablepidae; genus Anableps; species Anableps anableps. The sequence goes on from CM026073.1 coordinate 2,293,431, forward strand.
ATTGCCCATATATCTGTATATTTAGTTATTTTGTTTTGTGGCAATAATAAAGACTCATCTGTTGTATCTTCAGTCAAGAAAAGGTTTTTTAAAAAAGCAAAATATATTTTAGAAACCTTCAAAATGCAGTAATCAGATCTCACAGGCTTGTATTAAAAATGGCTACTGCTCAGTCCTACTCTGCTGTCATGAAAGGGGAAAGTAACTCTAAATATACTGTACTTGATTACATTTGTGTAATGCTCATTGCCCTTGTCTTCTTATGTGTCGTACAACAATAGGTTTGGTTTGTCCATGAGTAATTAATAGGTGCCAGAGGCAGTTATGTAGAAAATTAGTAATTTAGATCAAAATGATCATGTCAGGGCAGTACCAGATTATTGAGAAACAGACAAATAGTTTCCAGTCTTTGGTATTGTTTTATGAATACCTGAATGGTGAGGTGTGAACAGCAGATTAAGTTTGCACACTGACGTTCTCAAACAACAAACCATGAAGAGAACTCTCCAAACTACAAGAAATTATTAACAAAAATAACTCAACTTTCAGTTCAAATGCTTGTCATTAACCCTTTAACTAGGCAAGTAACACTCAACTAAAGTACTAAGTAAAAGAATAATATCAGCCAAAAAGTAAAACAGTTAAATGGATCAAATTCAGATAAAACCAATAAAATGATGCAACGATGTCAGAGTTCAGCATGAATATGTATATTAAAGAACGAAGGTTTGTCTTGAAGAATTTGGAATGAGGCCAAATTGGCTTTAAACTGATTAAAGATTAGTTTAAGACTCAAGAACGATTGGTGCATGTTCAAACAACCGGTTCACAATGGATACCAGATCAAGGATTATTACAATAAAAAACATTATTTTAATAAATTGTTTTATTAAATCATTTGCTGACATGGAATTCAGTGACCTTTTTGGACAGTTGATTCTTAACGTTAACGAGCCACCACAGTGACAGATTGAATGGAGCTATGATTTATTTACATGGCATCTTAAAACGTTTATGGACAATTTTGGCCGAAATACAGCAAGAGTGATGTGGTGTTAGGAATTAGCGGCTCAACTTGTCCACAAATTACTAGAGCTGCAGCCCCATTTAGCAATCCCTTTAAATCACACATCCAACAGCATCATCACAAACCATGTCTTTTCTTGGGGACTCTTTCGAAGATGGAATCCTGTGACTCAGCCAGCACGGTGCGCTTGACCCCACAACGCAGCCTGTGCAACGGCAGGAAACGGCGCGCATACTCTGACACGCTCCAGAGTTTGGTGGTTCTATGATGCCACGTGATCACTTTGTGAAACTCCTTCCTGGAAGCTGTTAATGCAGTACATTCTGTAGTTCAGTCCTTGTTTTCCAGTCATGGCAGGGCCTATCATTTGTAACAAGTTTAGGTTTGAATCTGCTTTATTAATTAAGGTCACATTAAATGCCTTTATATAGATGCTGTATTCTCCTTTTTCAAATATGTCGTGTTGTATTTTAGTTTTTAGTTCGCTAAGCTGAACAGAAAATGTTTAATTTTAGTTTTTTCCAGGCATGTAGGACTGCAGTATCTGTTGTTGTTGTTAGAAGCTTGCAGCTTTGAGTGGCTGAGAATTATTATCGTTGGCTTGCAGGGAAATCAAACCAGCTGATGTTCAGCCAGTCCAGGCAGAACATGTGAAGAAGACCAGCAGGAACTTTGTCAAAGAGATGGATTACATCACTACACAAGAATATGCAAGCATCCCTCAGTATGTATCATTTTACATGGTAGTTTTGTATGACACACAATATCTTATGGTATAGTATATTATCAAAATAGATCTGAAAAAAATAATTTAGAAAGTTAATTATGAATACCTAAATAAGGCTTCCTTCCCTATTTGGCTTAAGGTAAAGAATAAGTAAATGAATAACAGGATGTGGACGGATGGATGCACAGTGTTCCCACAGGGTGGCAGCACAGACAATGTGGCTCATTTTAAAGAGAGCCCTTCTTAGGAATTCCCTTAATCTTTTGAAATCTTGTTGGTTTATCTGAGTTTACAGTGTTCTTTCTTTTGCTCAGTCGTGCTATTATGATGCCTACAAACCAGCTTCTCTTTGGGACATCAATAAAAACTGAACTACTCATGAAGTTCCTGGAGAGACGGCAACTGGCCCATCTGATTTAGCACACCTGTCATGACACTGCAGTTTGCTTATCACCATGGAGTGAAAGATGGAATCATATATATGCTTCAGTTAACTAACTGTCACCTGGACAAAGCAGGCAGCACCGTGAGGATCATGTTCTATGATTTCTCCAGCGCATTTAACACAATTCAGCCTGATCTGCTTCGCCTGAAACTCCAGAAGACTCAGGTGGAGGCCTCAACAATCGCCTGGATCCATGACTACCTGACAGACCACAGCTTGTGAGACTGAAGGATCTTGTGTCTAACCAGGTGGTCAGGAGCACCACAGGGGACTGTACTCTCACCCCTCCTTTTCACTCTGTACACCTCAGACTTCCAGCACAAGTCAGACTCCTGTCATCTCCAGAAATACTCAGATGACTCTGCAGTTGTCGAGTGGATCAGAGATGGACAAGAAGCTGAGTACAGAGAGCTGGTGGACCGCTGTGTGGCCTGGTGTGGAGACAATCATCTCATCTTGAATGTGAACAAAACAAAGGAGATGATCAGCAGAAATATAGTCATTGGGTGTTTGACAGCTGGACAAGAAGCTGTGTGGAAATAATCTCACCTTCAATATAACCAAAACAAAGGAGATTATTTCAGAACAATCAAAAATAGGTCAAACACTGTCAGGGGAGAAAAAGTGGAGGTGGTGGTAGAGTATGAATACCTTGTTGTTCACCTGGACAACAGACCAGACCAGAGACAGTGAAGCTGGACTTCTTGAGGAAGCTGAGGTTCTTTAGTGTTTGTAGCAAGATGCTGCAAATCTTCTGTAAGTCTGTTGTGGAGAGTGGAAACTCTTCTGCCATCATCTGTTGGGGCAGCAGCATCAGAGCCAGGGACTGAAATGAAGTCAAACTGACAGAAGGCTGGTTCTGCTCGGAGGACATCTCTGGAGCCTCTGAAGATGATTGCACTTCATAAAATAAAATGCGTAGTGGAGAACTGTGAGCATCCACTTCACAAGATGGTAAATACATCAGCAGAGTGTCTTTAATCCAAGACTTCTTTAGATTTGCTGCACATCATTTCAAGAAACACACACCTACTTACCTCTTCCTAAGAGGCACTGTGAACAGAGACACTCCAAATATGAGTGACTGCACAATTCATGTTTGTTTAAAACGGATGTGTAGTCATGCTGCACGCATCAGAACTAGATGGGACTAGTCTGTTTGCTACTCTGCAGAACACAGCCTCTCTGATGGAGCAAAGATCAACTTCCATCTGTACATGATGACACAGCATGTTAAAAAGTCAAGTTGATAAGAAATCCCTCAATTTTTCCCAAATCTGGTTTTGTCTGTTCAACAATATGCTTTTGTCAAGAACTGGCGCTCTTGTTTTTTTCTTTGCATGACTGTCTATGTGCATGTGTGTTTTTCAGGTACATGAAAGGACGTGTTTCGTATGAGCAGCTCAATGCTGTGGTGGAAGGCATTAATGCTGCTGTAGCAGCCAAGTACAAGATCCTCTCTCAGCCACTGAAGGCTCTCAATAATCATTCACGCAAGTTGCAGCAGCGCTTCAAGGACCAGGAAGCCAAAGACACAAAAGGTGTCCTGCAAGCTGAATGTCCACTATTCCCTCACATCAGTTGGTCAAATTGACTGAATTATTTCCCCTTTGTTGGTTTCATGGAAGCTCTCTAGACAAAGCTGGAAAAGCTAGTTTTACGACACGAGTACAAGGAATCTGATTCTTTTCCCCTTTCTTTTCCAGGACAGTTTTTTGTGGTGGAGGACGACATCCGTGAATTCACCCAGCTGAAGGTGGACAAACGCTTCCAGGGGATGCTGAACATGCTCCGACACTGTCAGCGCCTTCGCGAGATCAGAGGGGGGGGGGCTCGTCCGCTATATGTTGATGTGAAAGGAGATGGGTCCTTCTCAACCTTTACTCCATGACAACACTGTAGGCTTGCACAGCTGTAATCATGAGTGTTTCAGGATCAGGCAGATAGTCGTGGGTTCTGTTGAAGCACATAACTGTCTTAATTCGTCAGATGACTTGTATTAATGACACAAACCTTGTCCTTGTTTTCATTTTGATTGAATATTTGCTGACAGGTAAAACGGTGGAACAGTTTTGTCTCCTCCATAAAATGCAGTATAGTGTAATTAAAGCTTTTATTTTTCCTCTGCTGGGGTCAGTACAGTTTAGTGTCTGTGTACGCTGTCTGTCACGGACCTCATGGGACATGTAATATTTGTCATCTCCCTTTGATGTCAGCTGGTAAACCATTAAAGTCACCTGATGCAGTCCACTTTTGCCTGTTCATACTTGTTTTTTCAACTAAAGTTTTAGCTGGAAGTTGTACTGTTGGGACCACAATATTCTGAAATTTAGGCATTTACTGACAAATTCTAAATAATTTGGCCCACACTGGACCGAGATGTGATGAGTCCAGAACATTCACAGAACTTTGCAGCTACTTTATCTCCCCACGGACAACAGGAGACGAGTAGGTTTCTTAGTTGCTTTAAAAACAAACAGCATTCATGTGTATAGTTCTGATAAACCAGTGATAAAGATGCCTTTCAAACCTTAATGAATCCCCTGTTCTTGTCTAGTCTGCCTGATCCTAGATCCTGATCCTAAGCCACACTTGATCTGGTTTTAGGGCTTCCCTGGTTGTAACTGGGACCATATACCTGAAGTGGCTTTTTCTTGTATTACCGTCAAACCTGCTGCTTGACGCTGTTATGTTTTTAACTCTTCCACTGCTGCTGAGTTCTCTGGCGTTTTTAAACAACTCTGCTCCTTCAGTTAATGTGCGATATGACAGAGAGGTAGAGTCAAACGCCCCGGTGAGCTCCTCAGACTGTTTTGGACTCTGGCTTCTGTGAGAGCCAGTCAGACTAAACCGGAGCCCTGGTTAGTCACACAGCTTGAACTTTTAAACAAGCAAGTGTTTCAAAAAGGTTAAACTATTGACGCTTTTATCCAAAGTGACTTACAAATGAGAATATAACAGTAAGCAAAATCAAAGCTACTTGGAAACTGCAGATGTCATTTGAGATATTAAGATTGCTGGCGTCAAAAACTAAAGAAAGCAGTACTCTGATTAATGCACTGCAGACCAGTATTGTACTGTCTTCAAATCAATTCAAACTCAAAAATACTTTATTTATCCCAAAGGGAAATTAAATATTGATGTTACTCATTTAGTCAAGAAGTTATAGATGGTGATGGCTGTAGGCAGGAAAGATCTCCTGTAGCAGTCTGTTTTACAACCAAACTGAAGAAGCCTCTGACTGAAGAGACTGGTTTCCAATGACAGTGTCACGAAGAGGATGGTCAGGGTTGTCCATAATTTTCTTGATTTTATGTAAAATCCTTCTTTGCATCATCATCTCCAGAGGTTCCACAGTCGTCCCCAGAACAGAACCAGCCTTCTTTATCAGGTTGCTGAGCCTTTTTAGGTCCCTGGCTCTGCTGCTGCTGCCCCACAGATGATGGCAGAGGAGATGACGCTCTCAACAACAGACTGATAGAAGATCTGCAACATCTTGCTGCAAACCTTGAAGGATCTTAGCTTCCCCCAGAAGTCCAGTCTCCTCTGTCCCTTCTTGTAGACGCTTCACTGTTGAGTCTCCAGTCCAGTCTGTTGTCTAGTTGAACACCGAGGTATTTATATTCCTCAACCACCTCCACTTCTTTTCACATGATGGAAATAGGGTTTGATCTGACCCTGTTTCTCCTGAAATCTATAATCATCTCCTTAATTTTGTTCACATTCAAGATGAGATGATTGTTTCCACACCATGCCACAGAGCGGTCCACCAGCTCTCTGTACTCAGCTTCTTGTCCATCTCTGATCCACCCGACAGCTGCAGAGTCATCTGAGTATTTCTGTAGATGACGGGAGTCTGACTTGTGCTGGAAGTCTGAAGTGTACAGAGTGAAAAGGAATGGTGAGAGTACAGTCCCCTGTGGTGCTCCTGTGCTGCTGACCACCTGGGTAGACTCACAGTCCTTCAGTCTCACAAACTGTGGTCTGTTTGTCAGGTAGTCATGGATCCAGGCGATAGTTGAGTCAAGTTTATTTGTAAAGCACATTTCAGCAGCAAGGCAGTTCAAAGTGCTTAACATCATAAAAACATCAATCAAGTATACAGCAAAATCATCAAAAACATCAGAATCAACGAGCAAAATCATCAAAATTATCTAGCAAATACACATAAGCAAACTGCAGGGGGTCCTGATATGTGCTGGTTTGGTTACTCAGGTGGGCCAACAGGAGTCTCTCCAGAACCTTCATGATGTGGGAGTCTGACTTGTGCTGGAAGTCTGAAGGGTACAGAGTGAAAAGGAATGGTGAGAGTACAGTCCCCTGTGGTGCTCCTGTGCTGCTGACCACCTGGGTAGACTCACAGTCCTTCAGTCTCACAAACTGTGGTCCGTTTGTCAGGTAGTCATGGATCCAGGTGATTGTTGAAGCCTCCACCTGAGTCTTCTGGAGTTTCAGACGAAGCAGATCAGGCTGAATTGTGTTAAATGCACTGGAGAAATCAAAGAACATGATCCTCACAGCGCTGCCTGCTTTGTCCAGGTGACAGCAGGTTTGTTGAAGCAGGTGTATCATGGCGTCTTCAACTCCAACTCCACGGCAATAAGCAAACTGCAGGGGGTCCTGATATGTGCTATATGTGATGTATAGAAAAGTATTGGGGGGGGAGGGAATAAAAAATATTCAATCCAGCACAGCATCCAAGACAAGAAGGAACAGTTGTCCAAAAAAAAAAAAAAAAAAAAAAAAAAAAAAAAAAAGCAATTTTTCCAAGAAAAGCAGGAATGAAATTTTGAAAAAAAAGAAAAAAATCTCAATGAAAGTTACAGAGCTACTCCAACGTACGGCCACCCTGAGCAGCACGATTCTAGAAATTCTAGTCTTGCTGCCTGTGAAAACTTTTCTCAATCTGTTTAGAGCAGGGGCCGGTGTCCTGCAGCTTTTAGATGTGTCCCTGGTCCAACAGCTGAATGACATGGCTCAATTACCTCCACAGTGTAGTCAAGTTCTCCAGAGCTGTGCTAATGATCTGATCACTCAGGGCTGCTGAAGCAGACACACCGGACCTCGAGGACTGGAGTTGTAGACTCCTGGTACACACAGTAATCATGTTTTAAGAAAATGTATACAACTAAACCAAAAACCTAATATTTATGATCAGTAGTGTTAGAATGCCTGGATGTGTGGAAATGTATGTGGTCCAACATCCCAGACATAACCAAACGTCAGAGGTAACCATGGTGAGCTCCCCACTGAACAGAGAAGCCACCAAAAACAGCAGGCTGGAGCACATCAGGTCCAGGTCTCATCTCAGTCATATTACTTCCAACTTTGCAAGCTGAAATATGAAATGAAAGAGACCCCCTGGTGGGTTGTAACAGTAGATAAGGTTGGATCAACTAGAACTCTTATCTCCCACTTTGTTTCTGACCGTTCAAGTGTCTGTTCCCTGCTGAACTGGTTTTGACTCTGTCCTCTTTACTGGAGATTGTTGGTCATTTAAAGCAGTGGTCCCCAACCCTGGTTCTCAGTGTCCACTGGCCTGCATGTTTCAGATGTGCCCCTGTTCCAACACAACTAATTCAAATGATGGATTACCTCCAGTTGCTGCAGAAGCCTGTTAATCACCCGTTGATTTAAGGCAGGTGTGCAGCAGCAGGGAAACACCTAAAACATGCAGGACAGCGGTCCCTGAGGACCAGGGTTGGGGACCTCTGGTTTAAAGCCTGCAGGTACCTCCATTCCTTTCCATTTTAGGGCCTTTTGTTCCTGATATTGTGAATCTGTTTTTCCTCTAGGGAGGAGGCATGCGTTCTGATTTACAGCTTCCAAGCTGTAGAATGACCTACCACTGCATATTAGACAGGCCTCTTCCCTGTTTTTAAATTACTCCTTAAAACTCAGCTCTTTGCTCTAACTTTTGACACCACATATGTTGATTTTTAAGCTATTTTGTCTTTTGTTTTATCTGTTTTTATTGTGTCATTGCATTCACCTCTGTTTTGGTACATTTCAAATAATTAGAACTTTGTGTAAAAGTGCAATATTTCTTGCCAGTCATTGCAGAAGGTGGAACTCATATATTATATAGAAGTGTCACACAGAGTGATATATTCCAAGCATTTGTATCTTGTAATTTTTATTATTATAGTTTACAGATAATTAAAACCCAAAATTCAAAAAAGATGATTAATAGAAACCCTAATCAGCTAATTAATTAAAAACACCTGCAACGGTTTCCTGAGCCTTTAAACCAGTTAACTGGAGCCAGGTTTGCTGAAGCAGAGAGACATCTAAAAGTTACAGGACCGCGGCCCTGGAGGACTGGAGTTTGAAACCGCTGCTTTAAACGGTCTCTCACCCTGGTCAGTAGGCTACACAATCATGAGGAAAACTTCTGACTGGACAGATGTCCAGAAGACAGTCATGGACATCCTTCACAAGGGAGGGAAGCCACAAAAGGTCATTGCTAAAGAAGCTGGTTGTTCACAGAGTTTTGTATCCAAGCATATTCATAGAAAATTGGGTGGAAGGAAGAAATGTAGTAGGAAAAAGTGCACCAGCAACAGGGAGAACTGCAGCCCTGAGAGGATTGTCAAGTGACATCTGATCCAGAATTTGGGGGAGCTTCATAAGGAGTGGACTGAGGCTGGAGTTGGTGCATCAAGGGCCACCACACACAGATGAATACTAGACATGGGCTGCAATGTCCCCCATGTCAAGCAACTGAGTGAAGCTGACACCCCACCCATGTAAAAAATTCCAGCAAATAGATTGAAAGGTTAGTGCTCCGTTTGTGCCGTTAAAATTTTAGTTTGTTCTGCTTTGGTTTCTGAGATATTAAAGATTATTTTTCAGGTCATCCAAAACGTCACCATCCCCTCATCTTATTCCAAAACAAACCAGAGTGGTCTACTTTGTTAGTGTTCCGCATGTGCTGGCTTGTGCCGTTAACTTTCATTTGTGCTGCTTTCGTTTCTGAGTTATGTTTTACTTTCAGGTGATCACATGACTGCACTGTATTGATTAGGGGGCAATGAATTTCACCTGCTGCAGGCTGTAGTTAAGTTACTCGGTTTTGTTCCAGTACGTTCTTTTCACCAGGTCAGTCAGTGGGAAGTTGTCGGATATGATGCCAACGCAGGAAAGAACATTAGGGAAGTCGTTTTTTATTTCTTTCTGCAAATAACAATAACATTACCCTGATTATGAGGTTATGTGTATTCTACAGTCAGTTTTTCACGATGACGTTTTTATTAAATTATGTAGTCATCATACTGATATCTAGGAGTCAAGTTTGTTTTATAGAACAATTTCTGTTTAAAGTATGAGTATGCCTATTTTTAAAAAATGGGTAGGTACAGGCTTGTAAAAAAAAAAAAAGGGAAATATTTCACAGCAGGAGGCCATGAAGTCAGCACATGATCAATATAGTTATAGTTGGACAATGTCTCCTACACCGTGCATGAAGCTGGTGCAGAACTGAGAGCTCCTTTTCACAGATTGTTCCTGTTGTTAGGCTTTGTAGACTAATCACTGCTCCCAACAAACAAAAAAGTTGTTCTACCTTCAAGCCAGTATTGCACATTGGCTGACTTGGTGATAACTGGAAATGAACCACAGCTGTCTTGTATTCAACCCTCCTCAAGTTTTTGAGATGTGGATGAGAAACCGTCTTATAAGCCACAATATGAAAAGCTCTCCTAAATCTGGTCTAGCAAAATATGGCATGCTTTGCCATTAAATTGGTCACAGAAAGCATCAAAACAGAAACAAACCATGACATCAAAGTATTCTCCTTTTGTCTGGGTTTAGCTGTTCATTCACAACCAAAGATCCTTTCCAAAATGTGTTCATTCACAGCAACAGTCCTCAGTCTGCTGTGTATGCATGTGGTTGTACTTTTTTCTTTTCAGACGCTGGAATGAGTCCATTTTCCACTGCAGTGTGAAACTAAGCCAAACCAGAATCCATCAGGACAGAAATGTCAGGAGAAACGAACCTTGTTATTCCTTTGTTAGGATAGCAGTGCTGTGAAGGGCAGTGTTTTGTGAGGTAAGTGCTTGATATGTTCCTTTGTCTTTCCAATGAGAGCAGAGATGTTTCACTGGGGATTGATTTGGAGGGCACCAGACCTCAAAAGGACTTCTTCAAACATTGCACCAAGAAGCTCAACCCTTGGAGTATGTCTTTGGGGTCACGCTGTCTGTGGCAATGGCTTTCACCAGCAGCAAGAATGTATTGTCACTGTCGTTCCTGACGGTTTGAAATGCAGAGCTTTCACAAAAACCACAGCATAAGCACAGTCAAAAAGCATTAAATGCACATTTGTTCAGCACAGAGATTGTTTATTTTCCAAACTGTGTAAGGGCTGCTGTAGGTTTCTATTTTTTTTTTTTTTTTAATGGTCTCGGTTTCACTCTTTTTACCCCAAAAGTTCCATCTGCATGGACCATGCACCATTCAGTGCAAGGGGTGAGGTAGGACGTCCTCTTTCAGTTTTTAACCACATCTTCATCTGATGAAGGAATATTTGTGGTTGCATCAGATTCCACAAAAACGGTGAGAATCCATTTTTATCTTGCCTTAGGCACTGTAGTCATGGATGCTGGATTGGCTTCTGTAACTTTTACTGATCCCTTTGTTTCCTCCTTGTGTTTTTATTTTTCAGAAAAAATCTGAATATTTCCTTTAATGAAAGAAAGATGAGTAATGAAGCAGTCAACTCGAACAGGGAAGTTCTTATGTTTAAAATGGACATGTTTATATTTTTGAGCTCAGCTTCAACAGTGGCTGAGCTTGATGAGAGGATGGTGCTGTTGAAGAGAGGGACCTGCCCACAGTGGTAAGTAACTCGCAAGTCTTGTGTGGGGAACAATCTCAGGCAGGAAATGGATGTTATCCCTATCCCTGGATCTGCTTCCTTTGTGTCTTCATCTGGATTAAGTCTTTGGCAATTAAAGTCATCATGAAGAAATCATACAAAACTGGCTGGATATCAGCTCTTAAATTGACTGTTATGTGCTATTTTTTATTATTTGTTAAAAACAATTGTACCTGTAGTTGTATTGGACATTAAAATGAACAAGAAAGTGAAGACAATTAAGGTGGTATAGCAGATTTTCCATGACTGTATGTATACCTACACATTCTTTTGCACGTTTGTCTTTTTTCTTCTGCCTCCCCCCCCCCACAGAATCGCTTTGGCAGAGAGCTGCTATCGCCTTTTTACAAACATCTCAACGCTTCAAGTAATTGAGGTGTACCATGGACTTAGGGCGACTAAGCACCTCTGGCTGGCCCCTGGTTTGGTCCGGTGCAAGAGGGAAGTGTGCTGTCCTATCAGCTGCTGCCAAGGACAGTCCCCAAGACCTGTCCACACATAGACACCCCTACTCCCCCACAGCTCCCACCGATTACAGGCTTGGAACCTCCACCTGTGCATATGTGTTTTCAGAACATCAGCACCATCATATGGCCCCTCTTGAGACATCTTTGGAGATGGCTCTCAAAACTGAAGAGAAAGAGAGAATGGAGTTTCTGTGCTGAGTGAAATCAATCAGGTATGAAGTCAAGCCCGGTTGTTCCAAGACAGAGACCACACTCAAGGCCAAGATGGACCTTCCAAGACTGAATGTTTAGAGTTCGACAAATATTGCAATTTATTTATTTTTTGTACACCACAAAATGCAAAAATGAATGGAAAATTGGTTAATCACTCAACCAAAACTACTTATTGGAAATAAACTAACACCTGTTATAATAAAGTAATATTTAAATTATTAAATGGAGCCACCCACAACATAATTTCGAAACTGAATTCATCAGCTTACATAGCACAGTAGTTGTATCTTTAAAAAAAAAAAACAAAAAAAAAAAACAGCAAGACGGAAATAAAGGTTTGTCAAACAAGACATTTAGTTAAGGCTGATTCTTCGGAGTCAGAGAATGCACCCTTCAAACCCAAGACTGAAATTGAAGATCAGGGGAAAAAAAAGCTTAAGACTGGTCTCGAGCACTCCATCCCTAGCATCAGTTAGGGAAGTGCTGTGTCACCTCAATCGTGTCCAGAGAGGTCTGTCACCCCAGTCAAGTCAAGCTTATTTGTATAGCACATTTCAGTAGCAAAGCAGTTCAAAGTGCTTCACATCATAAAAACATCAATCAAGTATACAGCAAAATCATCAAAAATATCAATCATCAAGCAAGTATGCAGCCAAATCAAGCAAATACACATGAAAATCATCAGAATCATAAGGATCATCAAGCAAACAGTTCGATGTTCTACTTACTGCTATTCAAAGGCAGCTCTAAACAGGTGTGTTTTTAGCCTTGATATAAAGGAACTCAGTATTTCAGCTGTTTTGCAGTTTTCTGTTAATTTATTTCAGATTTGTGGAGTGCAGAAGCTGAATGCTGCTTCTCCATGTTTGGTTCTGGTTCTGGGGATGCAGAGTAGACCAGAACCAGAAGACCTGAGTGGTTTGGAAGGTTGATACAATGACAACAGGTCTTTAATGTACTTTGGTCCTAAGCTGTTCAGTGACTTATAAACTAACAGAAGTATTTTAAAGTCTATTCTCTGAGCTCCAGGGAGCCAGTGGAAGGACTTCAGAACTGAGGTGATGTGCTCTATCTTCCTGGTCTTAGTGAGAACACGAGGAGCAGTGTTCTGGATCAGCTGCAGCTGTCTGATTGATTTTTTTTTTTTTTTTTTTTTTTTTTTTTTTTTTTTTTTCGGCAGACCTGTGAAGACACTGTTGCAGTAATCAATGCGACTAAAGATAAACGCATGGATGAGTTTCTCTAGATCTTGTTGAGACATTAGTCCTTTCATTCCAGAAATGTTCTCCAGGTCATAGAAGGCCAACTTTGTAACTGTCTTTATGTGTCTCTGAAGGTTCAGGTCTGAGTCCATCACTGCACCCAGATTTCGGGCCTGATCATTAATTTCTCGCTGTAATAACAGAAGCTGCGTGCTGACTCTAGATTGTTCCTCTTTAGGTCCAAAGATAATAACTTCAGTTTTACTTCTGTTCAGCTGGAGAAAGTTTTGGCACCTCCACGCATTGATTTGTTCTAAGCAGCTGTTCAGTGCTCGGATGGGTTCGGAGTCACCTAGTGACATCGTGAAATAGAGCTGTGTATCAGCTGCGTAGCTATGGTAACTAATCTTGTTACTTGTTATAATCTGAGCTAATGGGAGCATGGAGATATTAAATAAGAGGGGTCCTGTGATTGAACCTTGGGGTACTCCACATGTGACTTCTGTCCACTCTGATGAGAAGTTGCCTATTGACACAAAGAAATCCCTGTTCTTTAGGTAGGATTCGAACCAACAGAGTACTGTACCAGAGAGTCCGACCCAGCTCTCCAGTCGCTTCAATAACATATCCTGGTCAACAGTGTCAAATGCTGCACTGAGGTCCAACAGAACCAACACTGTGGTTCTTCCACAGTCTGTATTTGTGTGGATATCATTGAACACTTTGATGAGGGCAGTCTCAGTGCTGTGGTGAGCACGGAAACCAGACTGAAAGACATCAAAGCGGTTTGTCATTGTTAAAAAGCTGTTTAACTGTTCAAACACAGCTTTTTCAATAATTTTGCTGATGACTGGAAGGTTAGAGATTGGCCTGTAGTTCTGCAGTAGTGGTTTGTCCAGATTGTTCTTTTTTAACAGTGGTTTGATAACTGCTGTTTTTAGAGCCTGGGGGAAAACACCTGAGGAGAGGGAAGAGTTTACTATTTGATCAGGTCAGACGCAATGACAGGCAGAACTTTCTTGAGGAAGGTTGTAGGTATGATATCAAGACAGCAGGAGGAGGAGCTAAACTGATTTATAATTTCCTCTAAGCTTTTATAGTTGAATAGTTGAAATGTGGCCATTTTCTCTGCATTTGTTATGTTTGGGCATAGCATTGTTATTGGATTTGGTGTGGATGTGCAGATTAACCCTGTAATTTTTTGAATTTTCTCTGTAAAAAAAGTTGGCAAATTCATTGCAGGCCCTGGTCGAGTGGAGTTCAGGTGGTAAAATCACAGGAGGGTTTGTCGACCTGTCAACTGTGGCAAACAGGGCATGAGCGTTGTTGATGTTTTTGTTTATTTCTGCAAAGAACATTTCCCTTGCATGTTTTAGTGATGAGTGATTGCTTCGCAGCTTTTCTTTGTAGATTTCATAGTAAACATGAAGTTGAATTTTACACCATTTATGTTCAACCCTTCGACAAAGGCTTCTTTCGCTTCTTACAAGTGGAGCAGTTATCCATGGAGATTTCTTCCTACCAGACACAATCTTCACTTTCACAGGTGCAATGAAATTAATGAGATCTGAAATTTTAGAGCACAAGTTATAAACCAGTTCATCTACTGGTTTACAGCATGAAAGTGAGGTATAGGAGTAGATTTGATAAAGTGTCAGCTGTGTTGTCGGTAAGATAACATTTTGTAATATCTGTTTTACTAAGCGAGTCAGAGACTGTACTCTCAAAAACAACAGAAAAATGATCAGACGGAGCAAGACACCCTCGCTGATGATCAAATCCAGAGCGTGCCCTCGATTGTGTCGGCTTTTTAACATATTGAGTCAAACCAAAGTTTTGAAGTACATCACTCAGCTTTTTTGCCTCTCTATTAGGTTGTCAACATGGATGTTAAAGTCTCCCATAATTATTAAACAGTCATAATCAATGCATATCATTGATAACAGCTCGTTAAAGTATATTAAATAACTTAACCGGTAAAACTATCAAATTAGGATGGGAGAGAGGAGGATAAGATGTTCCTCCTTCCAAGGCTTAGAGCAAAAAGTGGGTAAACCTCTCCTGAAAACCTTGAAAGGGCTTCTGAGGTCCCCCAGCAAGACTGCTGATGTGGCAGGGGCTTGATTTGGAGCACGTAGCTGTGGAGAAGTACTGTAGGGTTTAAGGAGGTCAACCACTACCCCTGT
This sequence comes from Anableps anableps, assembly GCA_014839685.1. Lineage (NCBI taxonomy): Eukaryota > Metazoa > Chordata > Actinopteri > Cyprinodontiformes > Anablepidae > Anableps > Anableps anableps. Next base: position 2,308,579 of record CM026073.1, read on the forward strand.
GGGTTCCTTATTCACTCTGATGCACAATGGATGGGGTCATCACCTGACGGAATCATGCACAATCCTAAGGGTCAGCTAGTGTTTGGCATGCAGATTGCCCTTGCATTGTGATCAGGGAGGGCAGACACTCATTGAGATGACTCCATCCCTAATATCGTCAAATCCTGAGACAAATGATGATTTCTGGGTGTGACTTTGTAATTTACACTGTAAAGGACATGCTCATCGAGAGTTCCACATGACATGGCAGCAATTGACACAATAAAACAAAAAGTTGATCTTTTTATATATTTCTACCTCAATAACTAAGCATATTGTTTTATAAGTTAAGAAATAATTCTATAAAAGGAAATGATAGAAATTTGCCAGAGCGACAAAAGCAAAGTACTAACTGGAATTGACATAAGGGATTTCAATAAACTAGCATTCAAAGGCCTGAACTGTTTGCAGATTTCATACAAATATAAGCACTGTGATAAAATGCTAAAAAAAAAAAAGGGATTCAAAATTACTGTGATGGAAAACAAAATATATTGGTGATAGGATGACATTGTCTTTGACAGACTATTTCTTTAAATGAGACAAATTTCATCTTTTTCTGAATTCCAGAATCAAGTGCAAAACATGCACACATAAAAACTAAACATTTTTAACTTGTATCATGACTATGGAGAAAAATACAATTCTAAATAATTGCCAGCGCAGACCACAGACGTAATCAAAGTCATGTGATCACCTGAAATCTAAACATAATTCAGAAACAAAAGCAGCACAAACTAAAGTTTTAACAACGCAAACCAACACAAATGGAGCACTAACCGCTCATTCTATTTGCTGGAATTTGTAACGTGCGTGGGGTGTCAGCTTCACTCAGCTATGCCAAGCCACTCCTGAACCAGAGACAACGGCCGAGGCGTCTTACCTGGGCTAAGGAGAAAAGGAGCTGGACCACCACGCTGCTTGAAGTCCAGAGAGAAGTTTCCACAGTTAGTGATGGTTTGGGGTGCCATGTCATCTGCTGGTTCTGGTCCACTAGGTTTTCTTAAGTCCACAGTCAATGAAGCTGTCTAGCAGGAAATTCTAGAGCTCTTCATGCTTCGCTCTGCTGACCAGCTGGATGGAGATGCTGATTTTATTTTCCAGCAGAACTTTGAACCTGCTTTTGGTACCTTTGGCAGTGTGGGACACCAGACCCAACAAGGTTCTCCTGAGATGCAATGGAAGCCCAGGCTGCTTTGACCCCAGACTTCAGCTCATCTGCATTGTTGGGTCTGGTATCTCATCTTCCTCTTGACAGCACTCCATAGATCTCTATAGGGTTCATGTCAGGCTGATTTGCTGCCAAATCAATCATAGTAGTCAATCAACCATGGTCAATGAAACAGTTTTGACAGTGTGGGCAGGTGCCAAGCAAGTCCTGCTTGAAAACGAAATAAGCAACTTTATAAAGCTGGTCAGCAGAAAAAGCATGAGGTGCTCTAAACTGTCTCGGTAGATGCTCCAGACTCTGGGATATTTATTTCCAAATCAAATGCAAAATTTACTTTCATCCAGAGAGGGAACTTAGGAGCACTGAGTAACTGTCAAGTCCTTTTTCTCCCTAGTCCAGGTACCATTTATCTGACGTCTCTAGTTCAGGAGGAGGAGTTATACCTCCATTTGTGAATCTTTTTCCAAAGTTTTTATTTTTCACTAAACTTTCCAGTAATCTACTTGGATACAGCAGTCAATAAGGAGGCAGCTCCCTTAGCAACACTCCTTTGTGCTCATCCTTGTAGAGGCTGTCCAGGACTGGTGGACAACAGTCAAGTCAGCAGCTTTCCCTGTGATTGTGTAGGTTATAGCATTGCCATAAATGAACATTTGTATATCAAATCCTTTTTTGAAGTTATGTAATATTGTAATTTTCTCAGAAACTGAAAGTTGGATTTTTAAATGATCAAATACCAATTTTTGAAATTTATCACTGCTGGAAAATGGGATTCAGCCTCTGTGACAGAGTTTTTGTTCTAACTGTAATTAACCTATACACAACAATCTAGACCTATTTTCTCCTGAATACATGCCTCACTGAGATGTAAGCTGTGTCAGCAGTTGCTCAGTGGTGCAGTGGGCTTTGTTAAATGGTCATGCAAACCCTGGGTTGCCTGCATTGTGTATAAAAATCTTTTAAGCCTTTCTGTCATGGAGACAAAAGTAATATTATTGTTACATATAACTGGGTTACACACAAAATGTTTTATTTCAGTTCTTCATTCTAGTTGCTCTGACATTTAGAGAGAGATTCCCAGGCAGCAGAGGAACTGGCCATCCTTCTTATATGAACAGAATGTAGTAAAACATTTGAATGTGTTTTAATTGAATTTCTGTTGGTTTAACTTATGAGTTTAAGAATACAACTGTTTATTGGACCAAACTCTACCTGGTTTGTCTCCTCAGTAGGCTGGGGCAGCAAGGTGCTGCTTAAAAGCACCTGGAGCAAAACAATTATATTAGGAGGGGGAATGCTTAGAGGAGTTACGTTAAATTTGATTTATTTTAAGGAAGCCGGGCTGAAGCTGGGGACACGCTACATAACTTTCTCAGCTGTCAAAGATTTTGAGAAGACTCTGTTCTCACAGACAGATGGGTTTCTTTGTCCCGACTGAGAGAAAGAGGATCATACAGACCTGCTGAGGGATGGATCACAGAATATGTTATGTTATGTTATGTTTCAGACCAACGAAAGCCAACTCAGCACATCAAACTCTCGTGGAAGTCTCGTCTTAAATATCTGAGTATCTCTCTGTTGTCTGTTTTTTTTTGTTTGTTTTTTTTTTTTTATCACTACAGGATTAGAATGCAAGTTATTTATTGAGCTCATGTAAAGTTGATTGATCAACTAATGATTAATTGATAAACGACCATTTTCTCAAAAACCTGAGTTTTCTCTTGTATCAAGAGGGTCAACCATCTTTCTGAAACATGAAAGACGGTTGACCCTAGATTGGTTGGCTAGATTTTTTTTTTAATAATATCCTGAATTTAAAAAACAAACAAACATTACATTTCAACATTTTGAGTCAGCTGTATTAAGTACTGACTGAAAAAACAGAAAATAACAGTTTTCTCACATTGAACTTAGATATATTTATAAAATATAACAAAACAGGAACTTCTTAGTTTGCTGAAAAGAAAAAGATGAAAATAATAAAATATGTGAAAAACTCAAAGCTGCAGTATGTAACTTTACACCGCTTCCGGAAATATGCATATTTATACATGTATTTATATGATACATATTTGTTAAAACTGTCACCATGTCGCGACAGTCTGGTATGAGACAGAGAAGATGTGAAAACATCGAGCTCCTCCCTTAGCTGATATCGCCGTCTAAAGAAATGCACCGCTCCCTACCTAAAACAACCAATCAGAGCCAGAAGGAGGGGTTTAGTGCTGACAATCAATCTCATTTACTCGCTGCTAAATGTGCTAAAGGCAGAGAAACAACTTAAGGAAACTTGAAACTTAAGGAGTTTGTTGAGTGTTATTTCAAAACAGAACAGCATAAATTGCATTTTCCATCCCACACCGTACTCTGGCCGTTTCCCTTTCCTGTAGAGGTTTGCAGATCGATCCAAAATATTGATAATATTGATACCAAGTCAATATCAGTACTGGATCGATACTAGCGTGATAAGATCAATACTTTAGTTTCAGATTCTCCCTTGAAATTTGAGTTTTGCATTGTAGTTTCTCAACTCAACCACAAAAAAGATTTTGCTTTGATTTGCTCTGAAATGCAATTTTTTGCAGTTTTTTTTTTTTTTTTTTTTAGAAAACAATGCACACGTTTGTTTTGCTATAGCTTCCGTTTATCATGTGAATATGTTATTGAACTATTTTGTAGACACCTATAAACTATCTAAATTCTGCCCTAGGTTTTAACATAATTCAAAAGAAAGACCACAAAACATGCCTAAGGGTCAGAAGTTGGATGATATATCATACTTAAATTATCGGTATTGGTATCAGCAATAACGGCCCTGTGTTCACTTGGTATCGGATACCAAGATATGCAGTAACACACACCTCTACTTTCCTGTTCTTAAGGGCCCGCCAACTTTATTGCCATATCAACTGGCTCCGCTTAAGGATGACCTCTTCTGGATGGTGGCCACACTACAACATGAGAGGATGTCTAAGCAAACATTATTAGTTAATCAATTAGAACTAATTTTAATCTAAAACTATTAATTGACAATTAATCGTAAGTCAATTAATTATTTGCATCCCAACTACAGAATTATAATTAGTTGGGTTATTGTTTTCAATAGGCCCACCACATTTGTTAATTCTGTTGGAGTTAAAAATAAAGTAAAAAAAAAAAAAAAAAAAAAAAAGACACGACCTGATTGTGGTCAGATCGTCCTAAAAAAAAAAAAAAAAATTGTAATTGTGTTCCTCTTCCCTTTCTCGTCCCACACCAACATTTCTATTCCGACTCACTCTGCTGACTGCGTGCAGCAGGTCCAGACTGATGCAGACCTTCCCCAGCTGGTGTCCCCCCAGCTCAAACTAGTCTAATTGTTTCTGGTGTTCTGGTGGAATAAATGAAGACCCTGAAGTCAAGCAGCTTTCCAACAGCTACAGGTTTAATATCAGATCAACAACAGTAGAAAAACAGAGGCTAACAGACAAAAAGAAGAGTAAGAAATTCAACATCATCCAACAGACTCTTTAAAATAATTCCTCTGTACAATATTTACACACACATGCACACACTCGCACACAAGTTACATTTACACGCATCTCCCCAGCCAGCCTCTGGATGTCCTCAGTGAGGCCTTTTCTTCATGTCGCATCCAGGTGAACAAGTGGTGGGAGTTCAGAGTGGGGACTCTCAGAGGACTTTGACATGTATGAAGATGAGAATAAAACATGGATCAGTGAGACGACAGTGGGCTGTGAAAGGACAGAATGACATGGAGTACCCGTCTCTTCCCCTCCGTTCAGAAAGCGAGCTGGCCCCTGAAGGCCATCAGACCACCTGGTGATGGGAGCTCTAATCAGTGTGTCTCTGGTTCCATCTGCCAGCTCCACCAGCCTGAAGGCGGCTGAACCACCTGGAACCAGCAGAACTGTTTTGGTCCGGTCCAGCAGGGAGACGGCTGAATGCTCAGGAGTAGATGTCAAACATGAAGTGACGTCACAACAGAAAGGTGCTTTCATGTGATCCAGTCACATGACTAAGACGGGCGGAGACCAGCCAATCAAGAGCACCTGCAGAGAGTTAGCAGACAAACAAAGAAAAGCATCAAAAACACAAGACACGCCCACACAGAGACAAAAACCCGAAATGACTCAATAAAAAGAGCCAACAGTTTCTGAGGTTTTAAGGTAAGGATGGGCAGTAATCATGTTGCTTATTATTACTGTGATTTTTATCATCGTCAAAATAATTTTGATTTATCAGTCCAACAATAAACGCTATATGAATATTTAAAATATATATATATATATATATTTCTACACTGTTGGTTTCATGAGAGAAGAAATAAGTCTCTTTAAAAACTGGATTAACTACAGTTATGTGCTGTTAACCAATAAAGTTACATTACGTAATGTAGCTAGTGTCCTGCAGTATCCATTCAATACTGGGTAAGCTGCCCTTTAGCTATGGGTTTAGTTTTTTTTAAGATCTGTATTTGTATTTATAGGGCTTTGACTGCACTGACAAAAAGGCCACAACCAAATAATCTATTGCTAAACCAGACTGAAATAGATTTTAAAATATTTTATCATCACTTTAATAATTATTGCAATAAATACAACAAAACGTGATAAACTTTATAGTTCATATTGTTCATCCCCACTTTCCGGCAGCTACACACGTGCACGAAATTGTTGGTATCCCTCTGGTAATGAAAAAAAGCCCACACTAGTCACTGAAATAACTTGAAACTGACAAAAGTCATAATAAATAAAAATGTACTGAAAACTAACCAATGAAAATCAGACATTGCTTTTGAATTATGGTTTAACAGAATAATTAAAAAAAAATAAAACAATGAAACAGGCCTGGACAAAAATGATGGGACCTCTAGAAAAGATTGAAAATAATTTGACCACAGGGACATGTTAAGCTATGGTGTTCTCTAATTAGCATTACATGTGTCTTCAACCTTGGAATTAGTCAATCTGCCTATTCAAAGGGTGACAAGTAGTCATTGTGCTGTTTGGTGACATGGTGTGAACCACACTGAACATGGACCACAGGAAGTGAAGCACAGAGTTGTTCCAGGTAGGGATGGGTAAAAATATTGATTCATCTATGCATTGCAATGAGAGAAACGCTACCTAGTGTCAGAAAGCTTGGTCTCACTCGCAGGTCATGGGTCTTTCAACACGATAATGACCCAAAACAGCTAAAACCAGCCAAGAATGGCTAAGAGCAAAACACTGGACTATTCTGAACTGGCCTTCTATGAACCGTGACCTACATCCTGTTGAACATCTATGGAAGGAGCTGAAACATGCTTTCTAGAGAAGGAACCCTTCAAACCTGAGACAACTGGAGCAGTTTGCCCATGAGGAATGGGTCAAGATACCTGTGGACAGGTGCAGAAGTCTCATTGACAGTTACAGAAATCGACTGATATCAGCGATTGCCTTAAAATATGGAGCAACAAAATATAAAGTTACAGGTAGTATAATTTTTGTCCAGGTCTATTTCATTAGTTTGTTTCTTAAAATGGTTCTCTTGAACCACAGTTCAAAAGCAATGTCTGATTTTCACTAGCTGCATTTCCATTACCAAACTGAAATAATGAAAATAAATTCGCTCAATGGAAGCTCGCCATTTCTGAAAAAAATTCTCTTTTTCAAGAAAAAGCTTCGGTGCTGGGATGAGGTGGTTTTTTTGGCCGTATCAAAATTGATTTATTTCGCAAAACTGCAATGGAAACACTTCTTCCGTATCACGAGTCACATGATCAACAACCGGATGTTGCTGCTGGTGCAAACCATGAAGATGACAACAAGAAGTAGTTGGAGGATCATGGCACGGCATGTTTTTAATGAGTTATCCCGTGAACAAGCTTATTCACATGTGATTTTAATGTCAATTCTTATTTAATGGAAATACCACACCTGCAAAATTGTGGATTTTTTCGACAGCAGAAAATCAACAGATTTGCGCAACTTTGTAACGGAAATGAAGCTATTGGTTAATTATCAGCTAATCTTTATTACTTATTACTTTTGTCAGTTTCAAGTCATTTCAGTGACCATTAAGTGAGGGGTACCAACAGCTTTGTCCACATCTGCAGCTCCAGAGCTCTGGAGCATAGAGCACAGAGTGATCAGGTCTCTGAAGACCTGAGGAATCTCCATGGCTGTTATTGGACCATCAACTGTGCCTAAATGTATTTAGGCACAAGAACATTCAGAGCCTAAAAGACTATGTACAAGATTTAAAATGCTATCGTTTTACAGACAGGAAGTCAGTGCATTGACTTCAGGTTAAATAATCAAAATTCCAAAGAATACTGATCAGCTTGTTGCAGGTTATTATTTAAAAAAAAGGGTTTGACTGCATTAATGCCAGTAAAGATGATTCCAATTTTTACTAAGAAGGGCATAAGAAATTTGTGGCATACCATTTTTACTTTTATTAAAATGTATGTAAACTAGAAAATTAAAGCTGAAAGCAGCATTGGGTAGCCCTCGCAGCTCAGCGCGCTCCAGCCTTGCAGTGACCACAGGAGCTCTGACACCACCACCCCATCGCAAGTCTTTAAAGTTGGCGAGGACTTCCTGTAGGCTTCTGAACATGTCATGTGTGGTTATCAAGGGTTTGTGGATATGGTTTCAATCTTATATATCACACACAGGTGGTGGTGTCACCAAATAATCGTCACTTTCCTCTCAGTGGGTGGGTCTTTAATGATGTCATCAATGTACGACAACCAATGTGTCAAGCAGTGTTGCAAAATGATGCACAAAAAATCTGGTGCTGATCGGATGACATATCAGATATACCTGTTGAAATAAATTCGGAGGAGCACTGGAGTCAGATTCCAATATAATCCTGTTGGCCTCTTCAGAGGTTAACAAAGGTCATTCATATCTGAGGTGACTCTGAGGTCGGTGTGTCAAAAGCTGTAGGAGGAGTTTGCTCAGATACAACATGTGTAAAAGAGACAAAATGGTGGATTTGAACTAAAATGGCCAACTTCCTGTTGGGTTTGGACCATGGGTCCAAAAGATTTGTGTACGGCCTAATAAAATACACGTGCCGAATTTCATGATTATTAGTCAAAGCATGGCTTGGAATGATTTCTGAAAGATTTCTAGGGGGCGCTACTGAGCAATTAGGCCACCACCACCCCCAAATATTGGACTGCATTCCTGTTGGGTGCCTGATTAGGATCGACCATGGCGAGTTTAGTGCAGCTCTGTTCGAATCTGTGGAATTTAGAGCCAAACGTATGGCAACGGCGTGATGTCTGACTTCGCCATGCCGCCACGGCCTCTACTGAAAACCCTTTGTGCTTTAAAGCAAGTGAGAACAACTTGTCTGTCTTCTGACACAAGATCATCTTCATTAGGTCAAGGGAGTCAGATATAGAGCTTTCCAAAAAAAAAAAAAAAAAGAAAAGAAAAGAAAAAAAAAAGTGATTTCCTGTTCGGAGGGGGCAGGGTTTTGATGATGTCAGCATATGACCACATAGGATTGTTGGGCATCCAACATGGATGACTCATACCAAGTTTGGTGACAAATAACCTTTTAATGTGAATGTTATAGTGGTTTGAAAATCATCGCAAATAGGCCAACTTTGAGGCCCGGCCCCGCCCCTTTACTGTCCACAAAAACTCAAGATTTTGATAACTTTTAATCCTCCATCCCTTAACTGCAGACTGACCAAATTTGAAGCAGACAGCTCAAAATCCCTAGGAGGAAGAGTTAAAGTTCAACATGTATGAAAATTCAACAACGGCCAAAATTGACCCTTTGACCCAAAATGGCTGATTTCCTGTTGGGTTTAGGACATACCTCCAACAGACTTTTTTTTGCCTTGTTTTAGGAGGAGCTACTTATGTACCAAGTTTCAGCTCTCTAAGACTTACCAGTTGTCTTATCTCACGTTAGGAGGTGCTGTAGAGTTGTTTGGCCACGCCCACTTTTGATTCCATTAAAATACTAACATTTCAGTTGGGGAACAATTTTGGATTAAATTTGGCGAGTTTTCAAATGTGTTTAGGCCTCCAAATTAGCGCTTCTTGTGTGTCGAGAATCAAATAAGAAACACTGATTACAATAGGCCTCCGCAGTGCTTTCGCTGCTCAGGCCTAACTAGCATTTTCTGCAAAATGTTAGAAAAACAAATAATTATGAAGTACAACGACAGAACTGCTAGCTCTGCAACTCTACACTTTAAAAAACTATTAGCCTTCTAAAGGATGCAACAAAAATTTTCAAAACAAAATCTATTTCCCATGTATCTTAGAAGGATTCATTCAGAAATTGTGTCATTCCATTCATTCGACTTTGTGAGGCAAATTAATCTGTTACTGCAGACTGCCACAGATCAGTGAATGATATCAGGTATATCATGGAGGCTAGTTTGTGTCTTACCAGTTTCACCTCCGTGGAGGAGGGTACATGGATGGGGCAGACGCTTGCTGACTTGCAACGATGGCTGAAGAGGAGAGGCCTGAAAAGAAAACGTCGGTCATCAGAAGCATTCAGCATTGAAAATCCTGAGTCAATAACTTAGGATGTTGAAAGGTGAAGATGCCTGATTTGTTTAACACAGAAATGCTGGGGCTGGTTCCAATCAGCCTGAAAATCAATATCTGGTGCACTTAATTTTATTTTCTATACATTTCCTTAAGCAGTGCTCAGGAGCAGTTTGAGGTCGTGCTCACAGAACAGAACAGCTCCTCTCTGGACAATGGTTGTCTCCTGCTGAGGACAGTCCATCACTGCCAGCTTTTCATTATTCACTCTTAGGAAATGATTCCATCGGCAGTGGGTAAAAGATCAGAATCAAATACCATCAACTCCACTCGCTGAAACTCTGGCCCAAACCAAGATGCTCCCAGGTGTCCTAGCCCCGTCTGCTTGTCTTCAGAAATACAGTGGAGCCTCTAAACACAGATGAACACCGTCTTCTGAATGTGATTGGTGCAGGATGGTCTTGGTTAACACTGGCCCCCTGTGGCCCCCTCCTGACCCTGGTTGGATTTCTCTTGCTGCTTCATGGACACCTTGTCCACTTCTCCTGCTTTCCCTCTGCAGCTCAGGTGTGAGTAAGTAGCTGACAGGAGATGCTTCACGGTTCTGCCGTGCAAATTGGAATTACAAAAATACATTTTCTTAATGGAAACACGGCAATTTCGTAAAAAACACATTTTTCGATAAAAAGTTTTTGCACTAGAATGAGGTGGTTTTCCAGCCGTATCAAAATTGATGTATTTCGCAAAACTGTAATGCATCACACCAGTTTGTATATAGCAGCAGCAGGCTTATCTGTAGTCACTGGCCTCCTTGGAAAAGGCTCCACCAGAGCTCTCACAGCATCACACAGTTTATCAAAAATTTAGTTTGTCATCAAAAGTGTTGAATCCATAGCTTGTCGGTGAAACCGCCGACCACAGTCCCTCCAAAACGTTGCATTAAATACGTAGCTGCTCCCATGTGTAAAGAGTTTGTCGCGCCAACGCCTCAATAAGACGCCAACGGTTCCTCTGATGGCTGATGATGAGTGCTAGTGCTGTGGCTGAAATACAAGTATATCTCATGTAAGTGTTTCCATTCATAGCTGCAGTGATTTTTAATGTCTGGTTTTCATTGCATTTCTTATGTCTTGGAAACACCACAATTGCGAAATTGTGTTTTTCAACATTAGCAGAATATGGACAGATTTGTGCACCATTGTAATGGAAACACAGCTACTGTTGCAGAAACGTGGGAGCATTGCGTTGGGTGATGGACGGTGATCTTTAACATCTTCCCTGAAGTTATAATTGGAGGAAATCTCTGGAAAAAACCCCATTGATTTCAGGCACAAGTCCCTTCACAGGAGCAAGTCTTTCAGATACTCTACTTACCGTCTCTATTGATGTAATACTTCACCACTAAGTAATATCTGAATATTTGATTATTGCCTATATTATGCTGGAAAAAAATGGCTGCACAACAGCACAGCCGCCTTACAGCAAGAAGGTCCTGGGTTTGAATCCTAGCCAAGGGTCATTCTGCATGAAGTTTGCATGCATGGGTTCATGACTCTTATTTAATTGGTCTCTCCACATTGCTCTTAGGTGTGACTGCGTGTGTGGGTGGGTGATTGTCCCGAGTGTCTTCATGGCTAAGTTCACACAGCAGGCAAATGCCACCCATATCTGATTTTCTAACTGCAGTTTAAATGGCCCAATCCCAACTTTTCACCCTAACAAAATCCGATTTGAGCCACTTCCATATGTGGAACTAAATCGGCTACATATCTGATCGTTTTCAAAGCGTCTGAACGGTCATGTCTCATTTTGTCCCACTTTTACGTCATCGCTGTGAGCCACGCATCAGAATTTGGCACCGGAAGAAGCCAAACGCAGTAAATCCGGACGTAAACAACACCTGAAAATTATAAATATGAAAATTCTGAACTTATGAAAAAGTCTGTGTCAGTGAAGTGCATCACATCCCAATCCCACCACTGCTAGTCCGACTGCACATCCAAACAGACTTTTCTTCAGAAGCTGCCATCAATGCTCCACTAAAGGCTGTTGCTGTTAGTCGTGCTTTCTTTTTATCAGTTTCCTTTGTCTGATGATCTTGTGACGATGCTGTCGGCTCTGAATAACTTTAAAATCCATCCACAGACAGCTCCATCTATTATTACTTCCATAAACAGAACGCTGCCGTGTGATGTCAACATTCTTCTTCTGCGTATGCAGGTCGTAAGCTGTTCACACAGAAGTCTGACTGCAGTTGCATTTAATTAGTAGCATGAGCGGCCATGCAACAACAACAAAAAATAAATCAGATTTCAGAAAAAAAATGTGTAATTCCACATCAACACCTGCTGTTTGAATGTAGCCTGTGTTGCCCTGAGATGGACCGGCGACTTGTCCAGGGTGAACCCTGCTTCTCACCAAATGACTGCTGGACCCATGGATGGATGGGCTGGAAAAAGGGTTTGGAGTACTGTGTATGTTTTGTTGGGGGATGGATGGGAGGTTGGAACATATTGTAACTTCCTTTATTTTCAAAGGGAAAATAGTTTCTATTAACAGATTCTCAAGATGTAAATTGTTTAAAGAAATTACATTTCTGTTCAGAGATTCAAAAATTCGAATCATTTGGCACACCAGAAGTTTTCTCTTTCTGCCCCTTCTCCCAGCTGAAAATGAGGCAGCATAGAGCATGGGTCATATCAGCAGTGGATCAGCTTCAAGTATGGAACCAAAACCCAGATTCAAAGTGCTGAGGTTATCTATGGCTGGAAAAACAGATGTAAACGTCTAAAGGAAAACCTTGGCGAACTCGTCGCCCATAAAGTCTGGATAAAGAAGGTCTGGCAAAGCATCAGGTGAAGAACATCTCACATTTGTGAGTGTCAGCATTTTCAGGTTCTTATCTGCAATGCCTGACACATCCATCCAGACAGTGACGGCATGTGGGTCTCACCTGCGGCATAGGACAAGTCATATTGTCCTGACAACAGAGGGTATCCCAGGTGATGATGGGAAGGCATGACGCGATGTGAAGGAGAAGATCGTGGCCGAGCACTCTCTCTCTCACGCTCTCTGTCCCTTTCCCAGTCTCGTTCTCGTTCCTGGATCATTTTGTTGTCTTGAATGGAAGGTGACTTGCTTTTGTACTGGCTGGCATGCTGCTGCAGCAGGTCCAGAGCTTTGGCCTCACTGGGCGGCTTCACCGTCGGACTTGACCTGGAGGGTTTCTCTCCATCTTCCCCTGCTGCCACTTTTCCTCCATACGAGGAGAAAGGGTAACCAGCCTGCAGGTATGAAGCTGAGGACAAAGTAAACAAAGTGTCACCGCTTTCACTCGTCATGACAACTGAAAGCCAACTACAGTCACACTATGAGGCTGCTGTCTTACTTTGTTAAATTTTGAGTTATGACAGCTTTGTTAGCTTTTTGTTTGCGTTAGTATATCAATTTTACAGTCATAGTCACATGTTTTTGTGGTGACACTAATGTTGTGTTTTGCGGTCTTTACAGGTTCAGTTTTTGTGCAAAGATTTAAACAGAATATCCTTATTAGCGTGGAGGTGGATAGGTTCTTCAGAGTAAAGAGCTTTTTTGCTTGAATAAGTTTAGAATCCATTTTCACCCAAAATGATCTTGACTCCAGTAGTTACATCATCAGGTCAGGTGATGTGAAGATCTGTTCAAAGCTGCTCTCTTCCTGCCTTAACCATGGTTACCGCCAAAGAAAGTCATTTGCATCAAAATGGCCTCACATGGGAAACAGCTGTAGTTCATCATCAATATCGTCAACATGTGAGGTTCAATCGCAGCAGAGAACACTGCCTGCCTGGAAGGCAGCCAACCACCAGTCAGAGGCTTACCAGAACACACAGTTCCTCAGGTAGGATTCAGGGGGCTAGTCTATCACTATATGGCCTGCCATTAGGCTTGTGGCTCAATCTCTGCACTTACATTACATTTGGCTTCTCAGTGAACTTTAAAGGGGCAGTATTATGCATTTCCCAGGAACATATTGCCATTTTATAGCACAATCAAGTAAATAATGTTATCTTCAGTTGTTATAAAAATCCTGCATATATCAAACATAACTTAAAAATAATTTGACGTCGCACTTTAATGCCTTAAAATTCGGCCTCTGTCTCTTTAACAAGCTCCTGTTCTTTGAAGTACTTTGTATGATTAGCTCAGCAGACGCGCAGTTCCACCAAACTGCAGAACCAAACTATGTATGTTTGGTCTAGTTTCTAGTGAAAATATCTTAAATACACTTGTAATAAGACAAAACTAACTTACAAGTAACTTTTCAACATGATATAGGAGATTATAGTCAATAATTTCTTAATATTGATTCAAAAGTTCTAGTTAGAAGGGAAAAAAATCTGCCAGAGGAACAAGACATTTTTCCCATATTGTAAGTTAAAATGTCTTGTCCCACTGGCAGATTATTTCACTAATACCTCAAACTTTTTCATCAATATTAAGGAATTACTGACTCAAAACAAGCTCTTATATCTGCTGAAAAGTTACTTGTAAGCTAGTTTTGTCTTATTTCAAGTGTATTCACGATATTTGCACCAAAAACTAGATCATAAATACTTAGTAAACTTTTGTTTTTGCAGTGCAGGTGTTTGCTGATTGCTGCTGCCATCAACCTGGAGGAGCTGAGTGCGGAAGGCACAGGGAGGGGTGCTCTGTGAAGGTAGAAGAAAGTCATGCCATATTTACACTGCTATCAACTTAAAAAGCAGAAAATAAAAGAATTCTGTATATTTTATATTTTTATTCTGTATATTTTTTAAAAAAATAATACCAACAACTGTGGCACTACCAGTTTTGTTGATCAATTATTTTTTTAAACAGGGAATCCCCCCACCACCACCACTTCTATCAAATGTACTCATATTAAGGGGTGAACTTTATTTTTTCTTCCAATATAAGAATATTCTGCCAAAAAATATTCTTACAATGTGTCAATAAACACCTAAATCTGTCTCCAGCTCTTTGTTTAAAAGGCCATTTTGTTTTCAGTTTGTTTTTTCGCAGCCATTCATGTGGCTCGTGTTTCCTTGTTCACCATCCTCTGGCTTAAAGGTGCACTTTATTTAGCCGTTTTTTCCCACAGATTTTTACACAAACTGTTAAAAGCTTCCCATCGCCATCTTTTCTTTGTTCTCACATTGGTTTGTTTGAACTTTTTCCAAGTAGTTGTCATCCTGACGTCAGTCTGTTTAGGGTTCAACATGCTACTGCCTGTACTGCCTTGCGTTCACGTAGGATTCAGCCATAGTGTTTTATTTTTATTCATTATATTTTTCAGAAAGATATTACAGAGTGAAAAAATAATCCTAAAATGATACCCCGCCATTCAGATGACCAACATGAAAATATTTCATTCCAAATGTGTCTTTAGGCTCAAAATTATCCAGCCTACTTTTTACATTTCTATGTACATACAGCCAATCCACAGCCTTCCTTCTCTCTTTTTAATAAGCTGAGGATCAATGTTCAGGTTAACATGGGTTTGGCCCTACCTGGGTAGTTCTGCATCATAACTGCCGGCATGCCTCTGTACCCGGGGTGGCCAGGATCAAAGCCCTGACTGTAGGCATAAGGTCCCTGCATGTAGGACATGTAGCCCTGATGCTGAGCCAGAGGGGAGGCAAACTGCATGTGGGGGACACGTGTTTCCTTCCCTCCACCTTGGTGCTCTTCTGGGGGCAGCGGCGTCCTGCCCTCCACCCCCTCTTTCACCTCATCCTTCTGAAGCCCCTCCTTTGCCCGCGGCTTATCCTCCTTGGCTTTCCTGTCTCGCTCCCTCTCATCTTTCCACCTTTCTTCTTCTTGCTGTCTTGCAGCTTCTGAGTATTTACTGGGGTACACGTAGGGCCACAAGCGCGAGTCTGGCTCCTGAGGAAACAAAAAAAAAAA
Source organism: Anableps anableps (assembly GCA_014839685.1). Taxonomy (NCBI): domain Eukaryota; kingdom Metazoa; phylum Chordata; class Actinopteri; order Cyprinodontiformes; family Anablepidae; genus Anableps; species Anableps anableps. Next base: position 2,324,230 of record CM026073.1, read on the forward strand.
AAAAACAAACAAAAAAAAAAAAAAAACTGAGCAAGGTACAGGTTTTTCACAATTGTATATAAAGGTACAAAGAATTTTCACATCAGGTAAATCTACTGAACTAGAGCTATTATGACTGCTGGTATCTACAACGGCTAACGCTAATCTCTGAAGCTGCTGACAGTTTCTCTACTAGTCATGTACGCTAGTATTTTTAAAATCATTTTTTGGTTGGGTCTAAACTTAAAGTTAAAAACTTTTTGTGGAACATTGAAGTTTGTGCATCAAATGTAATGGACCTCCATTACTATGTATGGTGAAGGTACATTGGGATAATGGGGGGTATAATCCACACCGCTGAACTGCATCAAAACAACACACATTACTTTTGCTGTGTCTAAGTCTCATTTTATTTTTAGTCCATACTTAATGATCACCTGATGAAAGATCAATGCTTGATCAAGAGTATCCAAGTGTCCCAGAGTGGTTAATGATTACTAGACCGCCATCAGTTTCAAGCATTCAGCATGTGGAGGCGACAGAATCGTCATCACTGCAGATGGGAGTGTCTGATCACCACAGCATGAGATGAGGTTACGTCATTGCTCAGACAATTAAGTCAATTCCATAGTAGTGGTGCATCTCTCATTTGTACGATGTTTCCAAGTTGGAATTCACATGCTGCAGAATTTTTTCCCCCAATGTGTGACAAAAATAACTGGTTGCAGCCTGGCTTTGATGGAGATCAAATCGTAATAGTACAGTATCAGATGGGCAGGAAGAAGAGTCAATCCTCTAAGGCAGCATATCCTTCACCACTCAAGCACAAGCAGAAATGAAATGGTGTGAGTATAAGCCAGGGTTCCAACAAATTTTCCAGTTTAAAGTTCTATACTTTTACAGACCTTTTTACTTCTGACATATAATAATGTTTTAGAGATTTAAGTACAAATTAATTACATCAGTATCATTTGGAATATACTGCTCATAAAACCTAACATCAAGGAAAAAAACAAGTTCCACAAGTTGGCTTCTAATTTGGCAGTGTGGTGAAATAGCTATTTCACTGCATGTTGGCATCTTGATCCACAGATCATCTTTAAGTATTACAGATTTGGAAATAAACTTATGAAATCTGCACTAGATTGGCCTACATTCAATATGGATTCTTTAAATCACTGTACATTATCTGATGCCTTAACTGTTTTAGAAAAAAAAAAAAAAAAAAAAAAAAAAAAAAAAAAAAAAAATCCTCAAACAAAAGTTCCACACCAGCTGTAAACCAGATCCAGCTTAAGAACCAGCAGTCCAATTTAAAAGCCTTATTTAGGAGGGTCAAAGTTCGAGCACAGCAAAAATCTGACAAGTCTTTTTTTTTTTATTCTTTAAGGAATATGCAATTTTCTGTGGATTTGTTGTTAGTCATTCACAAATTTAAAAAAAATAAATCAATGAATTGGAGAAAAACTGTTGATGTGGCATATAATCTTATTTCCTTTTTGTAGAATTTAAAATACATTAAGCCAAGCAAAATATAGACTGATGTATAATTTAGATGATGGGATAAGGAATAAAATCTGGAAACTAACATTTTTCCAACACTTAATTTTATCTTTTAAAATACTTATCCAGATTTGGAAAAATCATAATCAAATTCCAAACTTTTCCAGTCCCTTAGGACTGTAGGAACGTTAAGGGAGTTTATAATGCATTTACTGATTAGTTATTCATTTATATTTGGAGTATAGGACAAAGAGTCAAAGGAAGAAAACTGAATAAAATTCATATTTAAAAACTAATGTTTCTGTAGTATTTTAAAGCTGTGATTAGACAAGTGCTGAAATATTTTGGCTGCATTTCTTCAAAAGCTCTTCAGCCAGGATATTTGAAACTGTGGCTTTATTACTCTAGTCACATCACATTAATGTTAACACAAAGTTCCTAATTCACACCAAAGCGCCAAACTGATTCATCATCAACAAGTTAGCAGCATGTGCTGTGTATGACGAATTACGTGCATAGACATGGAACCTCCAGCTATCTTGGTAGTGTGAGATTTTTTTTAAACAGGTGCAGCTTGAACATCATGTAAATTTACCCATTTCAACTCAATAGCCATATGCTGTTTTGGTTCACACACACAATACACTGTAAATACATTTTTAAAAAAAAGATATCAGAAGGGCACTTTTTTGCCCAGAGGAAAAAGCACAGGTGCTCGAGTACCTCTTAATTTCTACCTGTGCACATCCCTGTCTACGACAGAGTATTAGGGTCACCTGAAAGGAAAAATATGACGAGGAGGTATTCTTTATGTTGCTTGACTGTTTAAAGATTAAAGATGAAATGGCAAGAAAATGGTTGAAATGATGAGAAAAAGAATAACCAAGTTAAAATGACACTGCCGCAGAGAGCTGCAACAGCCATGCCTCATATAAATGATCTTGAAACTTTATACTTTAGAATAAGATTTCATTTCTTTGTTTTTATAGACATGATGGGAACACATACATGATATATGTATGCATTCTATCTTTTCATCAACATCTTTTCACTTCATTTTCAATATTTTGCCTTTAACCACAAACCTTTTGATTTTTTTCACAACACTGACTTTTTTATATATATTTCAACTTTATTCTGTAACAGAAAAAAAAAAAAAAAAAAAAAAAATTCATTAAAAAAAAAACCTTCCAGCATTTTTTTCCTCCAAATAACCCCAATACTCCGTTGTCAGCGATATGGAAAGCATTAAAAAAAAGTAAGACCACAGATGTGTGTAGTGTCCACAACAGCTGAGAACCAGCTTGGTGTATCGGCTTAAACAGATGCTGGTTACTTTAGCGCTTCATATCATAGTCCAGGAGAAGGTTGAAAAAACCCCCATCTGATTCTTCAGATCATCGTATTTCTCACATAATACAGAAAAAAAGCAGTGTTATAGCTGTTGATAACATTACTTTTATATTAGTTGGGAATTTACATCAAAGACCATTTGGGTGTTACAAGTGTTTGTTTAAAAAAAAAAAGTTAATTCATTTTAAGACTAAGAAGGACCTCAACTGGTAAAACAACTATAGCCTTGGTCAGTGATGTGAATGTTAATGTGAAAATTCAAAGATAATCACTGCTTAAAGTTTTAGCTGTTTCAGACTGCAGGAAAACTGATCTTGTTCTGAGCATTTTTTGCCTCGTTTTTTTCCCCGAGTCACCAAATATTGTCTGCACCTAAATATATCTTTGGTATTGCTTAGTAAAGTACATGGTAATGGCAAAACATACCCACAACCTTAAAATGAGCACGTCTTTGCATGTCTTTCTTATAGAGATCAAAGTCATTATGTTTAAAATATCTCATTTAATCTTTTCACATAGTAAATAGTACTTTTAACTTCTCCCAACTTTAACATAGTTAAACATATGTTAAAGTCCACTCACTGTACCTCAAGAATAGAAAGTCCAAAGTTTTCACAACTTTTTTTTTATCTGACATTAACTGCAGAGCTTATGCTTACTTTAATAATGATAGAATGTATTTTACTACTAAAATACTAAACTGTAGCAATAAAATTGGACCATTTTCAATGTTATTTGTTTTTCCAGCTGGAGGATGCTGTAAAAGTTGTTTTTTTTGTCTCCAAGTGCAATGGTGGGGCCTTTTTTGTGTCTAGTGTGCTGTTGTAGCATTTCAGGCATACCACACAGCTGATGATCTACATGTGCCAGGGCTGAAGGTTGTGATTCCAGCTCCCTCCTGCCAACATGCTGATATGCCCCTAGGCAAGACACTTAACCGCAGGTCAACAACCAATCTATGTATCTGAATGAATGTGTGTGTTTGGGTGAAAAGCCCTATATAAACAGTCCATTCACCATTTACTTTAGATCAATTCAACACAACTAAACATGAGGCTGTGCTTAAGAAAGAGATGGACAAACAGCAATTCAGGAAATGATTTAGTATCTAGGAACGGAAATTTGTTTCTTAAACAGTTCTTCCTAAAAGAGACTCCAAACCACATCATTTCTCTTGTAAAGAAAGTACAAACCTTCTTAAGAAATGGATTTATTTCACTGGATCCTTAGGGGATGGGCATATTAAAAATGACTAAGATTAATGTCACCAAGAAGGTCAGAACCTACTGTTGAGCAAATTTCACATGTATATTAACTAGGGCTGGGACTTTAATGTGGTAATTTCTATTAATTAACTACATAGATACTTATAATAATATATATATATTTTTTTAACATACAAAGGTTCCATCCGGAATCATATGTTTTTGGTATGCCAGTAAAGCTGACATCTGCTTACAACAGTGATGGACGACTAAGCCCCTTCTCTTCTCACTAGGGGTTAACTTTTGCTTCAAAAAAATGATCTGATGGGACGCTGGTAAAGGCTCCAGTTGTGTTCGAGCTGTGCTAAAAGCAGTCGGCCAATCAGAGAAGCTTTTCAAGCCTAAAATAGCATCTCAATGCAAAACATGTAGCAGCAGCACAGACGTCTCCAATGCTAATGTCAGCGTCCACAGTCCACATTTCTAAAGAAGCTCCATGAATGATCAGGGGTTCCTGAAACACTGAATGGGTAGAATAGCACTTTGCACCAATCTGATGGTTGAATAACCTAAATAACAGATTAAAAATAAGAAATATCTTTGTTGAGCTCATATGTCTATTCAATATTTAACAGCAAAACAGGTTTTTGAATTGAAAATGTTGCTTGTTTAGTCGATATATGATTTTCGATTAAAATCCAATTAATTGCGATTAAAGCTACAATATGTAACTTTTATGAGAAATACGTTTGTTTTTTTTTTTGTTTGTTTTTTTTTACACATTTGTTAAAACTATCATTAGGTCGTAACAGTATAAGACAAATAATCTGTGGAAAATTAAAAATAATAAAAAAAAAATCATCAAGCTCCTCTGCCTTCTCCAAGTGCTTCCAGTACCAACTGCTGAAACACACCACTCCGTCAAAAACAATGAACCAGAGCCAGGAGAAGGGTCTTAGTACTATCACTTTGCATTGCTCACACACTCCCCCTTGCTCTCTGCTATGCTACAGCTGGATCATAACAATATATCGTGCCACAAATGCTAAGACTAGTTAGCATGGCCACTGATGACGGCGGATAAACAGTTTTCCTGGAACCATAAGTTGTTTCTCCACCCTATCACACTTAGCAGCATGTACAGGAAGGAAATTGACAGCGCTAAGACCTTCCTTCTGGCTCCGATTGGTTGTTTTTTGGTTAGTAGCAATGCATTTCTTTAGACAGCAATAGTAAAAGTTACATACCACAGCTTTAATTACAGACCCCCAATAATCTTGATTAAAAACTTTGAGTCCCACATAAATATTATAAATAATATTTATAATAGTATGTGATATGTGAACCTAATAATAACCTAAAGACATGACCAGCTCTTATATATGGGATGTTCTCAAACATTAATATTAATTTAAGAGTCTGTGACTGTGATTATGTACCAACTGAAAAACCATCAGTAATGTTAACTTCAGACAAACTTGCCAAATGATTAGAATGCAACATTTTTAGCACAAGAAGAAAACCCACAGCATTATGGAAACCTGCAGTTATTAAAATAAAATGATATAAATAGTATATTATATCATGTAAACATGGGTACAACCTCATAGTACTACAGCCTAACTACTGCAGTATTTCCTGAAACCTTCTTATAACAGTGAACATTGAAACCAGAATAATGCATGTAGAAATACATTACCTGCCTGTACCACATGGTGGAATCCACACCCGTTGCTCTGCCTGATTCTACCCCTGGTTTGGCCTCCTCTTTGCTATGGTGACTCGTTTCATGAAGTTTCATCTTCAAACCTTCAGCCTGGATGCTGGGGACCTTCATATCCTCTCCTTTAGCCATAATGACTGACTTGGCCTGTTCTGAAGCTACTGCAGGATCTTTAGGCTTGGCTGAGGTGACCAACCCTTTAGCCCCCAGGTCTGTGAGGCCAGGGGCTCCGGAGACTGAAGGGGGAAATGAGGCCTTCTGCTTCCACTCCTCTTTACCAAAAGAGTCCCGGTCTTTGCCCTCCAGCTTCTTGTCAGCTTGCCGCTGCCTCTCTTCATACTGCTGTCGATAAGCAGGGTTAGAGGCCAACAGGTGGCTATGGTAGGCAGGATCAGAGGCATAGGAGTAGGGGGCCACATAGTACTGGTTGTAGTATAGAGGTTGGGAGTACATGTTGGAGCGCTGTTGGATGACAGATGGCTGCTGAGGACCCAGTTCAGCCTTCCTCTCCTCCAGAGGCTCCACCTTAAGTTTGCCCTCCTCTACCACCTCCAACTCTTCCTCTTTCTTCACCTTCACCTGTGTTGCCTCCATTTGAGCTGTTGCTCCAGGTGCTGCTCCTGGGCTGGGGTTTGGGTAGCTTGGGGAGTAGTAAGAATCATAGTTGGGGTAGTATGGCGACTCCTTAGTGGGTGCCTGAGGAGGGAACAGTGCTTTCTTGGCACCTTCACGAGGTCCCTGATCGGGATCTGGCTTAACCTTAATGCCCTCTGCCTTCCCTTCTCCATCCTCGCCTGCATCAGAGATGTCAGAGTAAGCAGGGCTGCTGGTCTTCACGGACACATTGTCAGCTCCGTTCTGGTTCAGCGGTGTTGCTAAGCCAGCCTCTATCCTGCTTGCGACACCAATGGACGGACTTGGCGTATTATCAGAGAAGCTGTAGACCTTGTCAGCCTCAGCTTTGATGCTTGCCAAGCGACTCTGGTGAGCTTCCATGCAGCCATTGAGTAAACTATCTGTTGTCTCAGAGTATGGACTCTTCCCCTCCTCCGGCCTCCCTGTCTTACTCATTGCCACATGATTGTCCTCCTCCTTCCAACTGTCCCTTTTCTTCTTCTCTTTCTTTTTCTTGTCTTTACCAAGGGTGGGGCTGCAGGAAGGATCCGAGAGTGGAGAAGGTTTAGTTTGGCTGTTTTTCAATTGGGGGTTGCTGGGTACAGACTGTACCACAGAGCTCAACGTAGGAGAAGATGCCTGGGGGGAATATGATGACGCAACCCCAAGGGGCAACGGTCGGCCCATCTTCACACCTTTCTGACTCGATTTATCAGGTTTGCTGTTGACTGATATTCTCCTGGCCTTTCTGTCATCAACTCCATCATTGCTGGCCTCATCAGTTAAACATGCTCCCTCCTCGCCGCCATCAGTGGCCTCAGGCTCGCCCTCCCCTGCTTTCTTTTTGCCCTTCAATGTCTGCTTTCCTGACGAGGGAGAGGGGGCATCGAAGCCCCGTCCTTTGGGAGTATTGGAGCGGGCAGGAGAGAAAGCGGCACCATTACAGGAAGTTGAGTCATGCTGGAGTACAGAGTCATCCCCGTATTCACTGTCCCCATCCTGGTCCAATCGTACATCATGGTCATTATGAGCCCGAGCCTGGTGGTATTTCAGCCCGTTAATGTGTTTGTATTTCTTATTGCAGTTCGGATGGGGGCAGTCGATGAGTATAGGAGAAGGACAAGTCCGCTCCAGTTGTGGAGGGGGGAGGGCTTCTGTTTTCCCAACAGGGAGAAGGCTCCCCACACCAGTAGAGTTGGTTCTCATGCGCTTTGAGGCTTTTGAGTCCTCAGAGCTGGAGGTAGGTTCCATATCAGACACAGGTTTAGTTTTCCTCTTGGCAGAGGATGGGCTGGCCTTTGCATCTTCACTACACCCCACCACCACACCCCGTCGCCCTTTGCTGGTTGCAGCAGCTCCGCGCGTCTTGCTCCCACTGCCTTTGCTGTCTGATGAGTTGCTGTTGTCATTCAAAGGCATGCTGGTGCCAGGTCGCATCCTTTTCCCCCGCCCTCGGCCGCTTCGCATCTCCATGTCACTGGTGGGGGACTCACAAAACCTGCAGTAAAACAGTAAGAGCATTTAGCCACTATTCTTTATCTGCATCATGTGTGAGCAATGTTTTCTGTACTTTATAAAGTTCAAGCTATGCACCTATTTGACCCTCTCTCATTTGCGCTTTAATGGAAAGTCATGGTAAAAAGCTGATATCAGGGTAGGGTTTCTGCAGATTTCACCACCTCAAATTTAAGACTTTTAAAAACCTTTCGAAGAATTTAAGACCTATATCTCCACGGAAATGTACAAACTTTGTCCAGCCAACTAGCAATAAATTTGTACTTACCTATGATAGACATAAAAAAGCTAGCTAGCTAGCTTACCGGCAGCCTCAACAGTCTTGAGTCACAGAATGCAATGAAAATGTCTGAGTGCGACTCAAATGAGTGCGCCTGATGAAAAAGACCCCGAAAAAACAAAACAAAACAAAACAAAAAAAAAAAACAACAGAATATTCGAGATTAAATAGTCCTGTCAAGACAAAATTTAACATCTGAGTAACATATTAAAGGCCAACTTACTTTTAAAATAAATTTAAGACATTTTAAGGCTTCAATTTTAGATACACGAATTTAAGACTTTTTAAGGATGCATGAACTACAGGGTTCCTGCAGGTTTCACCAACTCAAATTTAGGACTTTCAAGTTAGCAACAGAAGTAAGCTAGTGGCAAAAACAAACGTTATCCAGCTAGCTGGTGATAAATTTGCATTTACCCATGATATACGCAAAAAAGCTAGATAGCTAGCAAGAGTGTATAAGCAGCTAATTACCAGTAGCTGCAACTGCCTTGAGTCACAGAATGCAGTGAAGATGTCTGCATGTCACTCAAACTTTTGCGTCACAGAAAAATCCAATGAGAAAAAAACAAAATACTACATAGAATATTTGAGATTAAATAGTCCTGTCACAACAAAATTAAAGACCTGTGATTAACGAATTTAAGACCAACTTACTTTTTTTTTTTTTTTTTAAATGAATTTAAGACATTTTAAGACCTTAATTTTAGATGTATAACTTTAAGACTTTTTAAGGATGTGTGGACACCCTGTGTTACACACTACATGTTATTTTTAGCCTATTATCTTCTAGGAAATACCTTTCAGAAACAAACTTGCTGGTTGAATGACAATAATTTAAACCCAAAAATAATCATACCCCTTGGAGATTTGGGTGGTCAGTCCCCCCAAAAAATTTTAGATTATTCCATCTGTTATAAACACACTCATTAAAAACCCAAATCTCTTTCTTGCTATCTGGATTCATGGTACATTCAAGCAGCATGATTCTCATCTTTGTTTTTTTTTTTTTCCCTGATAGTATTGACATACATAATGTTGTGTTTTGCTTCTCTTCCTAAAGCTTGTTTCAAAAATGTGGTGGGCTAATGCTAGTTTGCTTGTAAATCAGTTTGTAACATATTTTAATGCTGCTTTGCTTTGAATGGCAACCATTTTGAATAACTAGACCAAAACCAAGAACAGACCTTCCGAGACTAAGACCGATCCAATTTATCAAACGAGACCAAAACCAAGACCGAGGTAAAACAATCCAAGACAGAGACCAAGTCCAGAGAAAAAACAGGTCGAAACTGGTCTCAAGACCTCCATCACTGGTTTGCATACCTCGGTGGGGCCCAGTCGTGTCTTGTGCAGTCTAAAAGGGTCCCAACATATGTCTTGTTCCTCCAGGTGACATTAACCACCAGCATCCCTGCAGAAAGGAGAACACACAGTACCTTAATTGTCACACTAGTATTAATACAAACAGTTTAAAGACTAGTGCCATGACTTGTTTTGTTTGTTGATTAAAAACAAAAAGAGGAAGACAGTTACTCAACTGTCTTAAGTGTAAGTAACAACTGAGCATGATTTCTGCAAGTCTGTTTGCTCCATGCAGCATGCAGAATTATGATTTGCTTTTGTCTGCCATTTCAGGCCAACTTAATGTTCAGACCAGAGCTGACACTTTTAGAACACAGACAAATCTGCTGTTGGCCAGTTTTCAGCCTGACTGACCCAGACTGGTGACAGTCAAGAAGACAAAATCTTTTTCTAATCAGAACACCCACCAAAACCACAGTAAGAGTTCCAGACCACACAGCTTGGGCAGATGTCATTAATGAGGGGATTCAAAGTTAGCCATTATAAGTATCAGTGGCGTTTAAAATTAATTCAGAGGAAGCAACACATTACGAGGTATTGTGTATGACATGTCAAAACATGTCTACTCTTCATTTAGGCTGCAAGAGAGATTACAGCAAAGTTGCTCTGTGTTAACCAACTGAGCTTCCCACCCATGTTGTGGAACATCCTGGATTCGTAAATGTCGACAACCTTGTGCAGTTCTGAGTTAAGAACAGTCTGTATATATGGTGTGGTATCAGCGGCAAAATTAACACTATTGTACAGCCAGCGGGGGCGACGTCCTTGACGCAGGAGACTATATCCATTCCAAAGCTGACTACTGATATGATTAATGATAAGAGGGCAACGGTAACTGAGCGGCCAGCGCTGGCAAAAAAGAAGGAGGCTATTCACTTGCATTAGCATGGATAGGCTAGTGTTAGAATGCCAAGGCTGGTCACCCGTGACTCGTACTTTCTTTTTGAAAAGGAAACTTTATCAAGAAAACTGGTTGCCATACAATATCTGTAAGCAGCATGCATTAGATCCATTGACATGTGTCCTTTTGACAGTTTACTTTAATCCAACGTGACGCCAAGCATAAACACACTGTGTAATATGGAGCTGATGTTTGCTTTCAATTGATGCTTCCGATTCACCAGATAGCTAAAGGGCTATTCCACCTAATTTTTCACCATCTTAAGCATCGTTAATTAGCTCTAGTTTAAAAACTTCAATACTCAGACTCTTCAAACATAGACTAGCTTATTCTACACAAAAAGCAGAATATTTAATACCTAGTTTGTGATTTGTAAACATACTAATATGGCTCTTTAACTTTCACGGATCCATTTAAAGGATTTATCTATCCTTTGTGTAAAATTTGGTGTTTTTATTAAAGACCACTATATTGACAATAGCATAAATAATATTTTATGAAAGAAACATTACATACATAAATGTCACTTCTTTAAAACCAGTCCAAATATCGTAAACAGCAAAACTGAGTTAAGTTTGCTTTGAGTTGCTTATTTTTTAAGTGAACACTTAATTTATGCTTTTTTGTACCCATTTTGATGTTTTTAGTAACACATTTACATTAATAAAAAAAAATAAAATAGTGGAATAGGCCTTTAGCTATCTGCCGAATTGGAAGCATCAATCGAAAACTAACTTCAGCTCCGTATTTTACAGTGTGTTTACGCTTGCCGTCACGTTGGATTACAGTAAACTGTCAAAAGGACATGTCAATGGATCTAATGCATGGCGCTTACAGATATTGTATACCAACCAGTTTTCCTGATAAAGTTTCCTTTAAAAAAGAAAGTACAAGTCACGTGTGACCAGCCTTGGCATGCTCGTTGCCAGCCTATGCAATGCTAACACTAGCCTATCCATGCCAATGGCCAGCAGAGGAAGAAGGCAATCCAGTGGGTGACCAGCCTTGGCATGTGAGTCACTCGCCTCACCAATGCTAACGCAAGTGAGCAGTCTCCTTCTCATTTGCCAGCGCCGGCCGCTCAGTTACCTGTGCCGGCCAATCATTAATCAGATCAGTAGCCAGCTTCGGAATGATGTCAAGGAAGCTTCCTCCCGTGTCAAGGAAGTAGTCACCGCTGGGTGCACAGCACTCTTAGTTTTGCCGCTGATAACGCAGCCCACAGTCTGCATAGGTAACACACAAGGAGACAGCTGTTGAGAAAGCTAGCTGCGCTAACTGCTAGTATAAGATGCTCAAGACAGTTGAAAATATCAACTCCATAATCCTTTTGTCTTTTGTTTTAAAATAATAAAAAGAAATTTGAACTGCACTCAAGTCTGTATTACAAAGTTAAGCTTTACAAAAACTGGAAATCAGATGCAAAGTTATGATCTGGGAACTGTTATTGATATTAAAACAAAGCAGAAACAACTGAGAATGACAGCAACTACCAACAGGTAGGTGAGGTAAAACCACTGACAGAAGTCAGCGAATATTGAGGCAGTGTGTGTAGAGGTCAGCAATTTTCTGCAGGCTCAATAGCTGCAGACCTTCAAACTTCATGTGGCCTTCGGCATCGTGCAAGAACAGTGGAATCAGTGCTCAGTCATGGAACGGATTTCCATGACTGAGCAGCTGAACGCCAGTCTTATATCACTAAGTGCACCGGATACACCGGAGAAAAGCAAGCCACTACTGGACTCCATCAGTAGAGATGTGTTCTCTGGAGTAACTATCATACCATTTTTCCTGGGAATCCAATGGATTAGTTTGGACTTGACGGTTAACTGGAGAACAGCACTGACTGCACTGCCATGGGTAAAGTTTGGTGGCAGATAGGTGATGGTGTGGGGTTGTTTCCAGGAGCTGGTATTGGCCCCTTTGTTCCAATGAGAGGAAATTTTGTTGATTCAGCATACCAAGACATTCTCCATGCTCCTGACTTTGTGGGAACAGTTGGTGACTTACCCCTTCCAGTTCCAACATGACTGAATCAATACACAAAGCAAGTTCCTCAAAGACACTACTGAGTGAGTTTGATGTAAAAAGAACTTGACTTTGAGCAACATAGAACTTTGACAGAATCCTGACATCAACATAAAAGAAAAGCTTTGGGATGAGTCAGAGCAGAGACTTTATAACAGAACTTCCCATCCAACATCAGTGTCTGACCTCACAAAAGCTCTTCTGTAAGAATGGTCACAAATAATGGAAAAAAAAAAAACAAAAAACAAAACACCCTTTTAAAGCTGATGGAAAGGCCTTCTCAGAAGAGTTGCAGCTGTTAAACCTGAAAAGAGCAGCGTAATGGCATATTAAAGCCTCTACACTCATGGAAAGTCATTAAAGTTTACATGTGTAAAGGCAAGAGACCCATAATACTTTTGACAATAGAGTGTCCATTCACCATCATTGTCTGGTTCTGTGATGCCACTTCACCTGTTTAGGCTCCTATGATTGCAGCTCAAAGGTTGAACGCTGCAAGTCAATGACTTGATGCTCTGCTGGGTTTCTTTAGATACTTTTTGAACTACTGTTAATAATTAATTGAGCTTACTGTACTGTTTGATAACTAGGGTCAACTGGAATGTATGTATGATTGAACTGAAATAATTATTTTTGTAAAGTGCCTCAAGACAATATTTGCTGTGAATTGGTGCTATAGAAATAAACTGAACTGAATAAACTTGTGAAAAACTGAGAAACATGAAGAGGGCTTTGTCTTTGTGTCTTTATTGTCTTGTGCTGAGGTTTCCTCTTTCAGTTACCAACATGGTCAAATATTAAAGCTTGTGAACCTTTAGATATTTGTTTAGTTTCCCATTTTGAATCTGTATAATATATGGATTAATTTACTACGACAACAGTGATATCTTAGCACAGTTTATCTAGAGTAGGGTTTTCCAAAGTGTGGCCCTGGGGCCATTTTTGGCCCCTGGACTGACTTTGTGCGGACCTCGACCACATCTATCCATTTACTTTTACTCAAAAACAGGCTTTGGTGCATCCAACGCTGCTTTTATTTAATTTATTAAACTTGACTAAATACAGCATGCATTTTCAAAGAAAGTGCCCCAAATTCTGTTCTGATTTTCTACTTTTTTCAATTGAGTCCAAAAGAATTTGCAAATTGGATGCCTTTCTTTTAATAGGTTTTGGATCTATAAGGATTTACACAAACCTTTCCTATAACAATCTGACCTTTTTATTTAATTAAAATGGTGAATGTTTATTTTTGAAGCAGGTTAAAAAATTCACAAACAGATTTTTTATAACTTTATTTAAAAATAAATGAATAAAAAATTTTTTTTTCCACGATTACTGATTGGCAAGAAGATTTTGGAGCTTGACACAATATGTTTGGACACCACTGATCTAGAGTAATATACCAAAAACTAGAGACGCTCCAAATTCTGGTTTTCTTTTAGATCTGACCTTCCAGTTCTAATTTCTTTCTAAAGAACACAACCCAAACCCCAAACTTTGCTGCAATGTCTATGATAGAGAAAGTAGTTGTGAATCCAACAGAAAATGAAGGAATTGCAATATTATCCACATTTATGCATCCAAGTGTCTATCCCTCACTTCTCCATTATCATTCATCTGATTTTCTTTCTTAAAAAGGTGGATCAATTTAAGTGCAGTTGGGTAATGCACTTCAACCAAAGATGGTGGAGTTCTTAGTTTTGTGGAATTTAATGAACCAAATGATGACTCAGTATAATGATGGCTATTGACAGATAGTCATTTGTTTTACTCATGTTGGGTTGCTCACCATCTTCGGTCTCCTGCCACACAATTCCCTCCAGATTGACGCTGGTGCCAGGCTCACATGGCCCCAGACATTCTGGCTCGGTTTCCAGCGCTGCTTCAGCTGTGTTCACCGCAATGGAGCGTGTGCGAACCATGATTTGCTCACAAGGAGAGGAGATGTCGCTGCTTTTAGCAGGAGGACCAAGGAGGTGAAGAGGAGGAGGAGCAGAAGAGGAAAAGGGAGATTCAATCTGTAGGAAGAAGAGGACAGAGGAGCCCTGCTGTTATAATCACATTCACAAGCAGTTAAGTTTCAGCCCAAGAATCTCCGCTTGCATCTAACTCGATCATCCCCTGAGCTCTGCAGGTATATAACCAGACCTGCTTAAAAAACTTTTTTTTACTTATACACACATCCGTAATCTGATTACTGCTGAAAAACAATTAGAGCAGAAAAAACACACCAGTAGTTCCATCTTGTTCCTCAACACCCCATTCCTTTTTTAAGATTCTACCAACAAATGTAGATCCAATGCTTCCATCCTGTTCTGGTGTAATATGATTGATTCTGGAGAACCATAATAATTAAACATAATTTACAAGCAAAGAGAGAAATTATGTAGGAAGAGACAAATGAATTTGAAAGGAAAAACAACAAAACTGATTTCATAGGCTGAAATCCACTGAGCCCACAGCAGATTGAAATCTATATTAGAGCTGAAAAGATTAATCAGATTAATCGTGATGAATTGATTATTGAAATAACCATCAACTAATTTAGTAATTGATCAATCATTAACTGGAGTATACAGACTCAAAAACAGGCCAATTGCTGAAAGAACAGCATACTTAGAGTAGTAATTACCAGAACTGCTCAAGTAGCATAGTTTTAGCTTCACCTGGTTTAAATTCAATAAAGAAAATTCCCATTAAGCACCCTTTGCTATCCAATTACTAATCAGTTAATCCAAAAAATTGTCAATAGATTAGTCCTACACTGAGCTTTTCATATATTGATTTTAGGAGAGAGAGAGAAATTGGCACATTCTGCAGATTTTTCATTAAACCACTTAAGCCTATTTTGTACAATATTATAAGTACACAAAAGATGCAAATAAACAAATAATTAAATTCCTTTTTTAACTAATAATAAAATATTGCCTAAAATGCAATAACAGCATTCATCTAGTGAACAACTGATCATTTGTAGCAAAGGATACATCTGCAGCTAAAAAAAAAATTCTTCTAACTTAACATCAATAGTATAGGGCTTATTTGTTGATTATTTTTTCAATTTACCAATTAATAATTCAGCAGCAAAAGGTGCCTAATTGGAGATTTTTTTAAATTTATTTTAAAGGATTTGAACCAGGTGAAGCTAAAACTGCCACTTGAACAGATCTGGGTAAAATATGTTTAAAGACAAACACACCTTTTATCTTAAATGCAAAATGTATATATTTTTGGTACGGAGTTGGCTTAATTACTGCTCTGAGGGTGTTCTTTTTTCAGCAAATGGCCAATGTTTCAGAGTCTGTATACTCCAGCTAACAATTATTCGATTAATAAATTAGATGACGATTCTCTTTCCCTCCTATATGCTCCCCAAACAACGTGTAAGCAGTTTAGAATATTCCAAGACAGTCCCCACAGAAAGAAAGAGCACACAGCATCCCCTCACCTTCTCACTAGCGACAACTTTCTTCAGATTCCGACAGTCCCCGTCATCCACCTCCTCCTGCTCTGTCATCATGGTGACAGCCTGGCCCATCCCTGCAGAGTCCAGAGCCAGGTTCCCGAACTGGTCCACAGGGTTTAACTCTGGGTTTTGTTGATTCTCGAAGGAGCTGTTACGAGGGGCTCCATGAGGCAACACAGAAACACCTGATTCCTTCTCAATGTTAACCATTCTGGTCGCTACAGCTTCTATTTTCTCCTTTTTAGTTTTCCCGCAGGCCACATCTTTGTCCTTTTTTACAGCAGGGGGGATACGAGAGGCTTTACCAGACTTATCACTTCCCTTAGCTGGGGCAGAGTTAGGGTTCTGGGGGGCCAAGTCTCCCTGCGCCCTACTTTGGGCCTCCTTCTTAGTTCCATCTGGAGTTTTTCCACTTTCTTTGGAGTTTTTACTGCGCTTTGATTTGGATTTGCCATCTTTGCTCTGCATGGCAGCTACAGGGCTGACAAACTTTATGTTGTCAGGTAAAGTAGCCACAGCACCTGGAGGGGCTGTCAGGCCCCCACCTTCCTTACTGCTTGACATCTCTAACTTGTCCTTCTCTAAATCAGCATCCAGGTCAATGATCAGATTCCCAACACCAATATCCCACTCGTCACCACTGTCGTAAGTGTCCACCGCATTGGAGTCCACACCTTTCCCACCTGCAGGGCTGCTGCTGAGGGACATCTTAGTTCAAGCGACCCAGAGTGCTACAGGGGGCCACAGGGGGCCGCGCTCCACCCTACAGCAGTGCACCTGCTCAGGGCTGCAGCCTGTGTCTCTTCCACAGCATTGCCCGCATCGCCTCCTGTAAAGTAACAAACCACAAATTAAAGGTTTGCATTCAACATTCAGACTTGTGACCACTAAAGAACACATCCCCAATTCTCCCAGAAAAACATAGAATTTTGTGGAAAAACTTCAGTATTTTGTCTTTCAAAGTGAAACGAATAATTACATACATCCATTACACAGAGTGAAATATTTCAAGTCCACTCCTTGTGAAGCCCCCCACCAAATTCTTGAATGGATTTTGCTTGACAATCCTCTCCAGGCTGCAATTATCCTTGTTGTGGTACAGCTTTTTCTTCTACTCAACTTTCTATGAATATGCTTGGATACAGAACTCTGTGCCACCAGCTTCTTTACCACTAACTTTTTGTGCCATCCCCTCCTTGTGAAGGGTGTCCATGACTGTCTTCTGGACATCGGACCAGTCAGCAGTCGTCCCCATGGTTGGGTCCTACTGACCCATGGTTTGGTCAGTACCATTTAAAGGCTTAGGAAACCTTTGGAGATGTTTTGAGTTCATTCGCTGATCAGAGTGTGACACCCTGAGTTTCCAATATATATATTTTTTCCCCACTGTGAAAGGATAGAATATTGTGAAACTTTTTCACAATATTCTAATTTTCTGAGATGATGAATACTGTGTTGCCATTATCTGTAAGCCATAATCATCAAGATTACAAGAAATAAAGTACTGAAACATTTCACCCTTTGTGTAATGAATCTATACGAGTTTCACTTTCTGAAAGAAGTGATAATATATTGTTTTTTCCAACAGTCTAATTTTGAGATGTATCTGAAGTGTTTGTAGACAGGAGGATCCTCAGAAGGATTTAAATGGTGTGAGAGATCTCAGAACTCATTCTTTTCTTGTGAATAAGGTCAGCTGGTTGTTAGGAATATGACTTATTTTCAGAGCTGGTGGTATAGAATGTTTATGTATTCTGTTTTCATTTTATTGTCTTGGGCTACGTTCACACTGCAGATCTTGACGTTCAGTTCAGATTTTTTGTGAAATCTGATTTTTTTTCCCGTGGTCGTTAACATTTCCAAATATATGCGACTTGTCTTGATCTGCGTGAACTGCAAACAACCTAAAAGTGTCCAGCATGCTCAGTAGAGGACGCAGTAACGTCACACCTAGTGAGCGTGCTCAGTGTTTGTGGAAGTAAACATGGATGGTAATGGTGGAGCATATCTTCCGATTTTAAAGTTCTTGTCCAACCGGAGCCAGCACATCAAGAACTCTCTCCACTGACTGCTCTGCATTATCATCTGCCATGGTGGTTGTTTTTTTTTTTTTTTTTCTTCCTGTTTCCACGTATTAGGATGCAGAATTGTCGAGTATGAATGACGTACAGGTCGGATAAAAGCTACCTGGCCGTATAGACACAGGTCATATTTGAAAAGGTCAGATATGTATCTGATTTAGGACCACATGTCCAAGTGGCCTGCGTCGCATTTGTAAAAATCGGTTCTGTGTTGTTCAGAATGTCATGAAAAAAAAAAAAAAAAAAAAAAAAAAAAAAGAATATCTGATACAGGTCACATAAGGGCAAAAAATAAATAAATAAATTCAAATAATCAGATTTGGGTCACTTCAGGCTTCAATGTGAATGTAGCCTGGGGGCCAAAACTGGCAAATCTAAACTACCTGTGGGCCACAAAATTCATTGAATTAAAAATGCAAGAATTTTTTTTTTTTAAATTTGTTTTACCCGCTCAACAATACACCAAATTTTTATGAAATCTGTATATCATTAATAATCCAAAACATAAAAACAGTGTTTCTGCAGGTTTCACCAACTCAAATTTAAGACTTTTTAAGGATGCACGGACACCCTGAAAAAGGCTTCGGACTTATTAAAAGAATGACACACAACTTCCAAATTTTTGGAGTCAACTTTTTATCTCTCGAGTTGTGGTCAGGGGCCAAATAAAATCATTTCAAGTGCACCAAATGGACCCCGGGCCACATTTTAGACACCCCTGGTCTAAGATATTTATTCTATTTCGTCGAACTAAAAGGTGTTGGGGATGTTAGTATGGGTGTGGATAGGAGGCATCAAGGGCGCATCATGAAGAGCCAGTAATAGATTCATTATAATATATCATAACCTTCCAGATCATAAGTGAGACTCCCACTCCAGGTGAATCTGGGTAGGATGTTATTCTGAGATTGAAGTTTTGAGCTGAGCTAACTTGTTCTTCATTTTTATAACTAGCAGCAACTATTTACTGTGTTACACAAGACAGATCAAAGTTCTCACAATGAAGATCAGTTCACAGAAAACCAGGAGTCATGTAAAAAAAATCCTGATTTGTTTCAGAACCACAGTCTCATTAGGTTTATAAACACGCAGGGAACAGTTACCTTGACCTGAAGAGACTGGGGCTGACCCATCTCAGACCTCAGATGAGCACCTCCTTAGAAAGTTCCAGTCTGCTGTTCATCCTCAGAGTGGAATTAATGACTGCATCATCCGTCTGCTTCAACACGATCCTTTTCACCTGGAGAAAGCACAGAGCAGTTACAAATTATGTGATCTTCTCTCTTTGTGCTTAATATCATCTGTGTTTAATTTCAGATAACCACTCTATTAGGAGATGACAACGATAGTTGTATTTAGAAGTTTTTCTTCCAGAATTGTTGCCATTTTTATATAAATGTCACAATAACTTACTTAAAAGGTTTGTGTGGGTGTTCGGGGTTCTAGTCTGCCTGACGGGAGTGTGATTCAATTCAATATTACTTTGATCCCAAAGAGAAATTAAATGTTTTTGTAACTCGTATCAAAGAGTTGTTGTGGATGATGATGGCTGTGGGCAGGAAAGATCTCCTGTAGCAGTCCGTTTTACAACCAAACTGAAAAAGCCTCTGACTGAAGAGACTCTGTTTTCCAATAACAGTCTCATGAAGAGGATGTTCAGGGTTGTCCATAACTTTCTGCAAAATCCTCCTTTGCATCATCATTTCCAGAGGTTCCACAGTCGTCCCCAGAACAGAACCAGAACCAGCCTTCTTTATCAGGCTATTGAGCCTTTTTAGGTCTCTGGCTCTGCTGCTGCTGCCCCAACAGATGATGGCAGAGGAGATGACACTTTCAACAACAGACTTATAGAAGAATAGAACATCTTGCTGCAAACCTTGAAGGAGCTTACCTTTCTCAAGAAGAATTTTTTTTTCCAAGGGATGCAACTTTATTGCAGCAAAGAAAGCATTTTTTGAAAAAGTTTTTGTGTTAATGATTCTTCTGTTCATACAGTCAGTCATATACTGTAGTTGAGTATGTATATTCTTATAAGGATGTTTTTTTACTGTTGCAATATATCATTTACAAATCTGGAGTTAATAAAGTACTCTTTCTTATCTTGCATGTCCAAATGTCGGAAGGTTTTTTTTTCAATATTACTGTGCTCCGAGCAGTTAGCTAGTGCGCTACATATAGACCCTTTTCATTTCAGGGATCTTCAGGTTCTGTGTCCTGCAACCTTTATGAGTCTCTACTTCAACACACCTGAGTCAAATAATGCAATCAAAATTATTATTAACATTACAAAAACAATCTGCTTGTGCCTTCTATGGTATTGCAGCAGTGTGGCTGCATGATCTGCCTTGCTTTGCAATACATGAACACTCTGCTGTTCGTATTTCACCTGACGCTGAAACCAAAACAATGTGGAGTTTGAAGGCTTTAGCCAGGCTCTGTGTCTGATTTAGGGTAGATAAGATTGTGACCCATTTCTTTTACCAAAACACGGCCAGCCTTATTACTGTGAGGATACCAATAAGCTTCAGAGCTTTTTAGATTGCTCATCGCTTCGCCATCTGAAGCAACCGAGTCAATGAAGCAGCGAAATATACTAGTTTAGACTATCTGAGGCCAACTCTTCAGGTCATCCTCTAACCTTTTAATAGCAGTAAGTAGCGGTGCAACAATATTGCCACATCTGAGCTGTGATTGTTGGTGTTCCTACATATTTTATAGCCAAAGACCCGTGACGAAATAAGATTGGTGCATTGCTAGCACGTAAACAAAAGCTGGTTCCGGTTCGCAGCGGAAGTTGCACCCATAATTTGCGCAAAGCCTCATGGGCGATAGGAATAAGGCTGATAGAGTGAAAATTAATGGTGAGATTAGAGTTCCTTGTTGAGCTCGCTCCATTGCTGCTGACCACCTGCACAATGCTTCAGTCTTGCAAAATGTGGTCTGTTTGTCAGATAGTCACTGATCCAAGCAATTGTTCAGGCCTTCACCTGTGTCTTATGGAGTTCCTGGAAAGGGAAAAAAAAAAAAAAAAAAAAAAAAAAAAAAAAAACAGGCTAACTTGGGTCTAGTCATCTAGTAGATGACTGATGGGTGAGCTTTCTTTGGATGTCTGTTTGGCTTGGGGTAGGAGAGAAGGATGCTGAAGAAAGAGTTCAGTTCATTGGCTCAGGCCAGACTTCCACCTATCCGATCCTTCTTCTGTTTAAAGCCTGTGATCTTCATCCCTGACCATGCTGTAAATGACTGTAAATTGCATCTGTATACTCCTCAATAATTCCCTGTCTCCCACTGTGAAAGCTCTTTTTTTCATCGTTTAGCAGAACCTGAAGATCACTGGTAAACCTGGGTTTGTTACAGGGGAAGCATTTCACTGTTCTGGTGGGGATGGTGCTGTCCACACAGAAGTTTACATAGTCAGTTACACACCCAGTCATGGTATTTATGTCCTATCCATGAGGCTGGCACAGAACATTCCAGTCTGTAGCCACAAAACCACAAAACAACTGCAGCGCTTCTTCAGCTTCCTGTGACGACTTTCTCATAATTCTCTTCATTATAGGTTGCCTCTGGACAAGGTGTTTATATTTTGAGCAAAGAAAAATATGGCTGATCTAAATTTCCCAGAGGAGATCTTGCTTTGGAGATTTAGGAATCCTTGACATTTGCATAAAACAAATCCAGTGTCTTGATTACTCTGGTAGAGCAGCTGACAAACTATGGCAATATCTGCAAACATTAATCACTCTCTGCTACACTTCCAATATTTAACAACTGCATTGGGGTGTTATGTCAGTAGCTTAACAAAAATTGAACCCATGACATCACATAGATTGCCTGCAACAGCTGATGGTTGGATGTAAGCTGTTGTTAAAATAACAATGGTGAACTCTCTTGGTAAATAATAATGGGCAGAAACTTAATGCTAAGAATTCAATATCCAGGCTGCAGAGACGACACTTCACAGTAACATGTCCTGGATAACACCATCTGTTGTTGAAGAGCACTGCTAATCCACCTTTTTTTGCCACTCCTCTTTAAATCTCTACCTGCTTGTATGGTCAGGAAGCCTGGGAGACAGACAGAGTCAGGTATGTGATCCTGCAGTCATGTCTTAGTGAAACACATAATACTGCATTCTCGATACTCTGGTTGAGTCCTTGTTAGGGCTTCTAACAAGGACTCAACAAGAATATCAGGAATGCAATATTATGTGTTTCACTAAGACAGTTCACCCAAATTGTTTGCCAACAATCTCAAATTGGCCATTATGATTGTTGGAAAAGATGGTTTGAACTTCCTCTGTGTTCTCCTCTTTGTTCCTGCTCTGCATCCATGACGCCTCCTTTTCAACTCCTCTGGGATTTGTATCTGTAGTTTGAACTTTTGTGATCTTACGGACAACCCTGAATATCCTCTTCACGAGACTGTTATACAACAACAGTGTCTTCAGTCAAAGGCTTCTTCAAAACTGCTGTAATACATAGTTCTACAGGAGATCCTTCCTGTCAACAGCCATCAGCATCTAAAACAACTCTTTGAAAAAGTATAATGCCAGTTACAACAACATTTAATCTCCCTCAGGATTTAAACTGAATTAATTTATGTATAACAAATGTCCAAAGGCCAAAAAGTAACAGCAAAGAAATCCTTCCAGAGACACAGCATTGAGTACTAAGGAGACTAACTGTTCAAAAAAGCAATGAGTAGTTTAAAAAAAAAAACAAAAACAAAAACAAAAAAAAAAAAACCCTGACAATTTCAAAAGCCTCTTATTAAATACATTTTTTAACCTGCCCCACCACCAAAAATTACTTCTAAACACCTAGGACATCATCATACAGAGCACTTTGCTCTCAGGCCGCAGGTTTACTGGTGGTTCCTCGAATTTCTAAAAGTAGAATGGGAGGTCATTTAGTTCTCAGGCTCCTCTCCTGTGGAACCAGCTCCCAGTTTTAGTCTGTGAAGCAGACGCCCTGTCTACTTTTAAGACTAGGCTTAAAACTTTCCTTTTTGATCAAGCTTCTAGTTAGACTGGTTTAGGTTATCCTGAGCTATTTCTGTAAGTTTGCTGCAATAGGCTTAGGTTACTGGAGGACAAAGTGACCACTTTTACTCACTTTCTTATTCTACTACTCTCCAATTTGCATTATTTGCTGTTACTTCAAATGTTAACTGTTTGTTTTTTCTCAGTTATTTTTCACTCCATAGAAGCTACACCTGGTCTGGCATTCTGTTTGTTTGTGATATCTTCCTGGAGGGGGGCATCAACTGAGCTCTTGCTGCCATCAACTAATCATTCTTTCTTCTGCTATTAACTTTTTACTTTCATGAACATCAAAAATAATCCTACATTAGTTCATCTACTTTTCTTGTGCATTCTGCTCTGTCTTCTCAAACCCCTAGTCAGTCGTGGCAGATGGCTGCTTGTACTGAGCCAGGTTCTGGTTCTGTTGGAGGTTTCTTCCTGTTAAAGGGGAGTTTGCCCCTCTCCACTGTCACTACATGTACAATACATCTTCAGTATGAGGGATAGCTGTAAAGTCAATGACAACTCAAGCGATTGTCTACGGTCACTAAGTGCTCATCCAGAAGTGAATGCTGCAAGTCAATGACTTAGAAACTTTTTGAACTACTTTGAATAATTAATTGAGCTTACTGTACTGTTTGATAACTAGTATCAATTGAAATGTATGTATAATTGAACTGAAGTGATTTTTTTGGAAAGTGAACTGAGATGACATTTGTTGCGAACTGGCGCTATACAAATAAACTGAACTGAATCTCTTACAGAATGGCAATAATGTGTCAGTGGTGGTATGTTCAGGTTCTGATCATGTCAAACCTTATTTTTTATTTTTTTTTGTATAAAAATGGAGCAGTCTCCCAAAACACAGACTGCAGAGAAGTTTTTTTTACCTGCTTTGACAGTCAACTACTCAAAATAAGGTAATTTTGGTCATCAGTCATAATGGGTCAAAGTCGATTTGCCTGTTCGCCAGTTTGTACCCCCATGTTTTCCCTTCCTAATTTAATTTCTTATCCAAACACTTTCACTAACTGGAGATACACATTTGTAATATGTTATTTGCAACAGTAAGTTAGATATTTTCTGAATACTTTGTTTTACACCTCGTTCCTATTGATTGTGTTTCTGATGCCTGTTTGGGCCAAAATTAAGTGATCTTATGCTGGTAGTAGGGGTGTCACAGTACACACCCTGGTTTTAAAGTCATAGTTTTTTACATTTTCTGTATGTTTCAATCAAATAAACAAAATTGAATCTTTTTTTTCTGACTTTATTCAGTGAACAATCAATGGAAAGAGGGTGTAATGCAAAGTCTTCAAAAAGTATATGAAACTGAAATGTGAGATATGAGCATTTTTACAATAACTGCCCCCCCACCCAAATTTATCAAAAACTACAAAAATGGGTACAAAATGGTTGATCTGCAGGTACATAACTGGAATACGAACAGATGGAAATAACATGCAGGTATGAAATGAATGTGTAAATTTAGCCTGAGTTGTTCAATTCACTAAATTGTTTTATTAGTTGTGTCCAACTAGGCCTGTCACGAAAACAAATTTTGTCGGGCGGTTAATTGTCCCAGAAATTATTGGGATAAATGATAATATTGTTGTTTTCAAACAATTGTTAACTAATAGCATAAAATGGCATAATAATGCTAGTACACCCTCTCAAGGATATATAAACTAATTTCTAAAGAGCAGACATTTCAAATATCCAAAATACATATACAAACCAAAAACACATAAAATGGTTTATGAAGTCTCTGTAAAAAACCTGCCCTTCAAAATATATTAATCAGTAAGCTCAGACTGGAAAACAAGCAATACTGCCAGTTCGGACTTTAGCGGGGGGAAAAAAAGTGTAAACTTACTACTGTGTACTGGGTGTCAAATGTTTGCAGCATTTTTTCGAAATACTGGCTTTTCAATGAGATTAAAGGGCAGCATCTCTTAGTGATTAAGCAAACTGTCTTAGTGCGCACCATTTTGCACTGGCCTGTTTGTATTTTGTTTGTCGATTAAACACCCCAGTGATTGTGGACTGCTAGTAAGATGGAGACAGCCCATTGGCTGTAATTTTTCCCTTAAGCAGGGAAATCTGCATCAGATGATTACGTTTTAGGTGCAGATACATCTTTGTTGTATTGCCGTGTTTAGTTGCTACTGTTCTACAACAAATGCAACATAGCAGCTCCACAGGTTTCAGCTCGGTCATTCAGTTTGAATTCTAAGTGCTCCCAGACTGCAGCTGTCACGTTCAGCTTTTAAAGCAGCGTTTCTCTGGCTTGCTACTCCTCACGGAGCTTTCATGCAACGCTCTGTGGAACGAGACCTTGAGCCTGGTAGAGTTCACTCCTCCTTATGGGCTCGACACACGGGAGGCGACGTCTCTCCCTCTCTATTCAATTCCTATGGAACTTGAGCAATGAGGCGACAATGGCTCGCCTTCCTCCAGCCAAGCGAGCG
Organism: Anableps anableps; assembly: GCA_014839685.1. Lineage (NCBI taxonomy): Eukaryota > Metazoa > Chordata > Actinopteri > Cyprinodontiformes > Anablepidae > Anableps > Anableps anableps. The sequence goes on from CM026073.1 coordinate 2,349,741, forward strand.
GCGAAATTTGTGCATGTAAAATTTCGAACTTATACATGTAGACGTGGACAAACAGGCTAGCGACACGACACAAGAGAGCTGAAAAATGTTCAACTTTTGTCGCTGTCGCGTCCCGTGTGTTGGGTTCACCCTGAGTGGTAGAAAACTGACGCTTTTCGCTGCTGTTTATCGAGCCTATTCTAAGGTAACAAGAAGGGGAGGAATAACTCGATGCACCAGAATGAAGCTCTTTGTCATCCTGTCTCTTTGGTAAAAAGAGATATAAACATGATGAAAACAAACAAGCATGCAGCTGAACGTTATCAAGATCATTTTAATTAATCATGCAACTAACTGATTTATTGCTTATCATAGCAGGCCTATGTCCAACCATTGGAGAGCTATAAAAAAAGTTACCCCAAAAAATGTTTTTAAAAAGTCTAACATAATTATTTTATATAAAAGGTGTTCAGGACATTTAACAGACCTACTTTTTATAGAATTAGGTTTAAAACATTCCTGGCTGCTCCACCCCCTCAAAACCACCTTTTACCAACTATTGTGAGTTGCAGTTTTGAGAATTCCCAATGATGACATAAATGTACCCACAATATAATATTTATTCATGTGTTACATTCCATTTAGAAACACAGCTTGAGATTATTGCTGAAGTTTTGGTCTGACATAACGATGTAATAAAAAAATCAGTTGGTTTGATATTTACACTAATGCTTTCTTAGCCTGCACAATGTCCAACTAATATGAGACTTTTTCTAACCACATTTGTTGTGAATTGGCGCTATAGAAATAAACTGAACTGAATACATAGATAGAGCTAAGTATCATGTTAATGTGCAATCACAGCATCATAAAGGTCAGAGTTGGAAAAATTAGTGTTGGGGATGTCTGTGATATGAGTACTATGTCAATGACAACAGTGGCAATCTTTGAATTTTGGAATCGTATTTGCTGTGTGGACAGAACACATAACACTGGTGCATTGATAGTGGGGAAATTAGAGATAATGTAAATGAAACATTCTGTCATCACGTACCGCGGAGCAAAGCAGCCTAGCTCCCGTTAGCCAGATGCAGCTAAGTAGCTGCTGCTGACGCGTCGGCCCCACATCTTTACCACAGATTACCACAAAGCCAACATACATAGAATCATCACCTCATTGCGGATTTACTTTAATACCATTTGTGTCAGTCACGCAGAAACGACTAAAATCGACTGTCTAGCACGGAGTAATGCAAACTTTTTTCACAATTTCTGATGCTAATACGAGGCCCATCATGGCCCGCTATAAGGCTAACGGCATCCATTATCGGACGTAACTTATTCATATTAACTGGCAGAATTTTCGAAATCGCTGTCAAGTTTGACACAAACACCCTATCCCTGGTAACTAGAGAATTAGTTTAAGTTATCAAACCACATGTGATTCACCTAGCTCAATGTTGCATACACGGATAATATTCGCGTTATTGTAAATTGTTGTGTGATGGCAGAACCGATGCTCTAAATATCCTTTGCGGACAAATGACTGTACAACATTAATTGTTTTTTGACATTATATTCCTTAGATTACTTAAGGAGCAGTCATACTTTGGATTAAGACTTTCTAAGCTAAACTAAAATGACATATTGGAAGCTCAATTAACACTACAACAGCCTGAAAACACTGAAATACCTGCAACTCGAGCTTACTGGTGTATTCAAGATTACTTTCTTAATCAAACAAAATAATACAAGTTATAGGTTCACCTAAATACCTGCTGTGATTAATGAATAATGGAGTTGGACTTAAATTTGTATGTAGGTAGGGTCAAAAGAAATCAGCAGGTCACAAGAGAACGTGACCGATGACGAACTCCTGTCCCTTAGCTTCCAGCTCTCCAGACAAAGACAGCAGCTAGCCTGCTGAGCTAACTCCGGGGATAGCAGCCTAGCGTTCTCTAAAGGACGAAACTAAACTTCCTCCAACAGAGACAGCACAGTCTAACATTACCACTTACCGAGTTAGGGATTCCTTTCCAGTAAATATTCATGTACACTTCACAGGTTCATTTACTTCCAGAAATGAAATGACAATCAAGACAAGTTGCCCCACTGTTTAACTGAGCAGTCAACGTGCTCCCAGTTCAATGGACAGCAGCCATCACAGAAATATCCCGGGGAACGCTACAAAATACCGGGAAACAGTCACAGCTAACAGTCAGCGCTCCGGACTGCTCGGAATCAGGACAAACAACAAAAATTCCATGATTAGATGGGATATTCCAGAGATTCCAGGTCCAGGTATCCCAGTAAACAGTCAATGTAGACAGGAACACACCAGTAGTACTGCGGGGCTAAATGGCTGTTGGCTACAACACAATCAAACCCCGGAACACTGGATCAGAGAAATGAGTGGACCTGGAGTGGCTGGATCAGTGGACTTGGAGTCAGCAATGCAGCTCGCTCACGTCGACTTGGAATGCATTTTAAACACCTGCGATACATAGTTCGATTTTATAATTCCTTTTAGTGGCGTTTTCTTGAAGCATGTTACATATTTGTTGCTGGCAAAGACAGGAGGATCTTCCCAAGAACAAGCATCTGTTCTGGGACGCTGAAGTTCATGCTTTCCACACATTTCAACACAGTGTGCCATGGTAGAATATTTTCATTTCCACAGCATTCCTGCATGTTTACTTTTTAAGTTCAGCTTTCAGCACATCTTGTTTTACAGTTAATTGACTGTGTGACATAATTTATTTTATTTGACAATCACACCAATCAGTTAAAATAACTACTAACTAACTAACTAACTAACTAACTAATTACAACTTCAGATAAATTGATTATTTTAAACAATCTTAACAGTGTTTATTTTCTTTTGTACAGATGCCCTAATCTGGCTTTCATTTTATTCTTAGCAATTTTGTGGCACAAGTGGCCTTTTTCACTGATCAGACAGGAAGGGGAAAGACATGGAGCAAAGGTCAAAGTGGGCCAGGAGTCAAACCCTGGACAGCTGTATCAAGGACTAAAACCCCCCATAAATGGGGTACCCACTCCATCACTATGCCACATGCAGCTGCACTTTTATTTTAAGGAATACAACACATAGGAGAAAAAAAGGGCTGCAGGTTATTTGACAGAGGTTACAGCTTTGAATTCAAGAGAAGATGAATGGCTTGCAAAATTATCTCCCTTTCTGTAATAAACACGTCTGTAATCTTAACTTTTTTCACTTAAAACAAAGTCCATCAAAGTGGATGCTGTTGGCTGATGTGTTTGTATACTGAAAATGAGAATTTTTGGTTTTGAGGCTTTGAATAATTACGGAAAAAATAATTTGGGGATTTTGGACCTGATCAGAGCTGATTTTAGGAAAATTGGCCAAATCTAATCCAACTGATTGGTGCATCTCTAATATCAACTATATAAGCTTTTGGGGCGATGGTGGTAGTAGTACGTCCTGTAACCACCGGATTGCCGGTTCAAACTCCTGCTCCGTCTGTCTCAGTTGTTGTGTCACTGGGCAAAACACTTCACCCACCTTGCCAACTGGTGGTGGTCAGAGGGCCCATTGGCGCCGGTGCATGGCAGCCTCACTTAGATTGTCTCAGGGCAGCTGTGGCTACAATGTAGTAGCTTGCCATCATCAGCATGTGAGTGTGTGTGTGAATGGGTGACTGACTGAATGTAGTGTGAAGCACTTTGGGATCCTCTGGACTTGATCAAGTGCTATATAAGCACAGGCTATTTAGCATTTTCATTATCTCAGAAGATAACACAGGCTGAAAATGTTCTGACAGGTTCATTTAGTGATGTCTCCTGTAACAGCAAGCTTGTTATATTTGTCTGTGGTTTCACTGAATTGAAAAAAAAAAAAAAAAAAAAACAGACAGTAACTGAAGGACTGTTAAAACCTTTATTTATCATCAGGTTTGTGTGTGTGTGTGTGTGTGTGTGTGTGTGTGTGTGTGTGTGTGTGTGTGTGCATGCGCGCGAGGAATATAGTGGTAATTATTAGGGTTAAGGTCGATGTTTGTGTTAGGCATAAATGCAGTTATTAAAATGAACTGAAGTCAACGCAAAGTCAAAGTCCACTTTATTGTCAATTCAGACATACAAGGAATCAAAATTACGTTTCTCGCCATCCTTAGTGAAACTAAAAAAAACCCATCACATTACATAACAATAAACAAATAGTAAAAGTTTTCCATAATCCATAAAAAAACAACAATAATATTTTAAAAAATCCCACAACCAAATACCATATATAATTTAAAAAGAAAAACACACAAACTCTTATATAGTTAGCAGCTTAGATGGATAAAACTTGTGGGAGAGAATTCAGCCTCCTCACTGTCTGATGGAAGAAACTGTTCCACAATCTGGTAGTGTGTGCAGGGAGGCTTCTATTCCTCATCCCGGAAGGCAGAAGTCCAAACATATAGTGTGCTGGATGACTTCCATCATTTACAATTGTGATCGCTCTGCGAGTAAGTCGCTGAGAGTATATGTCTTGCAATGATGGAAGTGGAACACCAGTTATCTTCCCAGCTGTATTTACAACACACTCTAGAGCCTTTTTACAGGCAGCAGTGTAGTTTCCACCCCACACTGATTACAGTGTGCCACTAGAAAGAATGCTCTCGATAGTACTACAATAAAAAGTTCTCAAAACAAATGTGGATGCCCCCGCATGTCTACGTTTATGCAAAAAATATAAGTGTTGCTGAGCTTTCCTTACAAATGCTGTTGTACTGATGGTCCAAAAAAGGTCCTCAGTAATATATATCCCCAAAAATTTGGTACTGCTCACCCTCTCCAGTAAAACATCATCTATGATCAAAGGTTGATACTGACTATGCCCTTTTCGAAAGTCAAGAATGATCTCTTTCATTGTGCTAATATTTAACAAAAGATTGTTTGTCTTACACCATTTTGTCAACAGGTTTACCTCCTCCCTATAGCGAGTTTCATCATCCTCAGTGACGAGACCTACCAAGATGATATCATCTACAAACTTCACCATTTGACTGGTAGGGTGAATTGTGTTACAATCATATGTTAGCAGGGTAAAAAGCAGTGGACTGAGTACACAGCCCTGGGGGGCCCCAGTGTTACTAGAAATACAACTTGTGTGAGTGCATATGTGTGTGAGGGTAGATTTGATATAGTAAAGCTTAAAAAATAATGTGAGCTGATTCTTTCTATTTACATAATTAGAATAAGTGATGAGACATATTTTCATAAAGCAGTGGGCCATTTCTCAGTGGGATAGCTACCTGAATCAGGGAAGGACTATAGGGCTGGACAGAGGTACGTATAACCTTTTGGAAATGGAATTCGGTCTTTGTCCCCACTATAATATGTAAACTAAGTCAAATTAAAGTATACCTCTTAAATAATTGTTAAATGCTTGAAAAACAACTATCAGGGCCACTTTAATCTGCAAGGAAGACACATTGCTTACTCCAACGTATGCTGGAAGGGAATACAGTAAATAAGGAAGGATAGCAATGACCATAGACTAGTTGTCTTACACAAAAACAATTGAGAGTTTGAGAAAAGAGAGAAGTACCAACTCTTACAGCCTAAAATGTATGCATGATGAGTATATCTGTTATTTTTTTATGGAACAGTAAAAAGAAAATAGCACAGCAATAATTAATAGGAAATTAATCTGGTGGCAGGGGGGAGAGGGCTGACGTTTCCAGGCAACAATGTGCAAACACATAACCAGCACACATAGCTCCTACTAGTTTTAATGGGAGGTTGTATTCATATCAATATGTACAGGTTTTACCAGCCCTCTAATCCTGTCACCAGCCGTTCTTGGCAGAACGAGTGGTTCTGTTGGAAGTTGAGACTTTTCAACAGAGATCCATATGATACATTTTGATCAACATGACATAATTGAAAATGTAGGAAAAAGCAGAGAATTGTACATAATAATTTGCATGGATGCACAAAAGCATTTGCAACTTGCTCAGAGGAATCAGAAATAACTTTTTTGATGTGCACAAGTGAGACAATGATTTGAAGATTGAACAAGTAGTTTTGAGAATTTCAATTCTGATCTGAGAAATGCACCAAAGCAACTGAGAAAAACTAACATCTTTTAAAAAAAGAGTAATGTAAATTCAGTCTCAGTAATGAGATAGTTCATATGTATAAAGTGATAGATCGTTAACATTTTTAGTATTTAGAGATATCTCTCTGAAATCTAAGGAACATGTTTTAGCAAAAAAATATTTAAATTAATTTTTCAACATTACCTCAGATGCCCTTATTATTGGTTTAATGGTGCCTACTGATAAGTTGCTGAGCTGAGTTCTGAGACACAGAGCAAACTTTAGGCCAAACGAGGCCAGTCTACAAGCTGAAGCAAGTCTAACACTGACAGAAGCAACCAAAATCCTGAAAACCAGTAAAACTCACAAGTTACACAGAGGTCAAAATTTTGCTTTGTAATTTTAAACAAACATTATGCGACCACCATCGGGCTCCAGTGTCTAAAACCCTTAAAGGAGAGAATTAAGTATTTTTCAGGCACATAGTGCCATTTCATAACACAGTCGAGTAACTATGTTACCTTCAGTTGTTATAAAAATGCTGTATATATCAACAATTTCAAATAAATTCGACTTTGCATCATAGCTGTATCTAACGCCTTGAAATTGACGTCGTTCTCTTTAAGAAGCTCCTACCTTTTCTGACCCCCCCTTCAGTATGTCATTGTAATTGTGCTTCTCCATGCTGTCAGTTAATGCCGTTTTTAACCGTTCTTAAGAGTGTTGGAGTTTGTATGATAAGTTTAGTTGACCTGCAGTTCCACCAGGTGTTTGCTAATTGCTGCCGCTGGCAGGTTTTATGTTGTATTTGGACTAGAAACTGTCAGTCAGATCTGGTAACCCAGATTGTATGAGCCAGCATTAAGATACCCCCAAATGGCTGGCATGGGAGAAAATATTTAGAGTTATTTACCAACTACTTAACTACTGGTGCTTAAATGGTCTAATTCAGATAAGACTCTATAAGCCAACTTCTGCTCAGTGTATGGATTTCATTGCATATTTAAAAAATATCTCACATTTCCTTCTAGTACTATTTGAGGTTAAGAAGCTTAACTGACACAAAGATCATTTGCATTGCACTGAACTAAAAAAAAAAAACAAACATATATATATATATATATATATATATGTGTGTGTGTGTGTGTGTGTGTGTGTGTGTGTGTGTGTGTGTGTGTTTTCACGGTATACAAAACAGAAAAAAAAATACAAACTGGATTTTCTTCTTTTTTTTTTTTTCCCAGCAGTGTGGCACACAGAGCTGTTGTCTGAGTGCCAAAGTGAAGGCAACTTTCTCAAGTGGAGCATTATGGCTTTCGCTATAATGCTTCATTTGATATATAAATAAAACTTTTTTAGAAATTGTTTTGGGCTTATTTCAAATGTAATGTACACAGAGATGGAAAGAAAGGGAAAAAAGAAAGGGAGAAATTAGAATTTTAGCAAAGGGAGTTGATAAGAGAACCAGACCTTCAGAGTGCGGAGCCTATTGTTCACAGACTGAGCAAGAAAAAAAAAGAATTCTTTAACAAGTTTGGTACATTAAAGCACATCTGGTCTTAAGTAAAGTGAGCTGAATCACAGGCAGACAGAGTTGGAGGAGTTTCCTGTTTTTTGCAGCACCACAGACATTAAAGCTACTTTTTTGAAAGAGAGAAGGTAAAGTGTAAGGTCATTTAGAGAAGCACAGCAGACGAACGAGTCAGGAGGAGGTCCATTTACTACTTGGAGCACCTCCTCCTCCTGACTCTTTCGTCTCTATTCCGCCCTGTCTGTCCCACATCAGAGCAGCAGAGTGAACAATCCACGAGACACACTGGGACGAGACACACTCTTTCTTCCTCTGTTCTTCACTGTTTTCCTTTGAGAGTAACTCATGGATTATCATCACCTACTTATGCTGTGGATGTGCACCTTCTGGCCTGGTGAGTGAGCATTCAATACATGATACAGAAAACTGAGTCCATTTCAAACAGGTGCGGCAGGTGACTTTAAAGACATGTCAAATTGTAACAGTTGAGGCATTCATTTGAAATCCCTCCAAGCAGCAAATTACATAGTAGGAACAGCATTTTAAGACATTTAGCAAGTGCTGAGCTTCCTTTGATTTACTAAATAATCTGCCTAAAACATTCAAAGTACTGCATAACCACATTAACTCAGTATTTGAATCACATTTAAACTAAGGCAAAAGACTAAAGTGACTGAAATCCAAATCTGATATCTGAGGTGGAAATTGTTGTACTTTCCCCTCTGGTAGTTGGACCTCTAAAGCAGGCAGCACTGAGAGGATCATGTGTTTTGATTTCTCCAGTGCATTTAACACATTTCAACCTGGAGGTCTCAACAATCGCCTGGATCAGTTAGAACTGGACAAACACATCACAGTTTGTGAGCCTGAAGGACTGTGTATCTACCCAGGTGGTCAGCAGCACAGGAGCACCACAGGGGACTGTACTCTCACCATTCCCCTCAGACTTCCAGCACAAGTCAGACTCCTGTCATTTGCAGAAATACTCAGATGACTCTGCAGTTGACGAGTTCATTAGAGATGAACTAGAAGCTGAGTACAGAGAGCTGGTGGAGCTTTTGTCCCATGGTGCCAACAATCATCTCATCTTGAATGTGAACAAAACTGTATCAAAAATGTATCAAACACTATTTCCATAATAGGAGAAGAGATGCAGGTGGTGGTCCAGAATAAAAACATTGGTGTTCACCTGGAGAACAGACTGGACAGGAGACGCAACCATGAAGTCATCAACAAAAAGGAACAGAAGAGACTGGGCCTCCTGAGAAAGCTTGGGTCCTTCAGTGTTTGCAGCATGATGCTGCATATCTTCTTTAAGAGTGTTTTGGAGAGTGTCATCTCTTCTGCCATGATCTGTTGACGTTTACAGCATCAGCACCAGGGACTTTGAGCATCCTCTTGATTAGACTCATACATCAACAGCGATTTTTCAGTCAGAGGCTTCTTCTGTTCTGCTGTAATACTGACCACTACAGGAGATCCTTCCTGCCCACAGCCGTCAGCATCTATATTGACTCTTTGAAGAAATTTGGATGATATAAGATACAACCACATTTAATTTCCCTTTGAGATTCCTAAAGTATTTTTGAAGTGAAATGACCCTAACAACATTTCTTCTGTTTTTCTTTTTTTTTCATTGAGACCTCTCAGATCATAAAACAAATAATTTCCATCAAGCAAAGATAATTCAATGATATCCAAACTTTTCAAATGATAACTGCATTTAAGAGGAGAAAAAGCTATCCATGCCAACCTGAGCCAATGTGAAAAAGTAATAGCCCCCTTCACTTTATCTTTGGCAGACAAAAAAAACAAAAACAAAACTACCACTAAACATTTGTAATAACTGGTGTTGATTTTTTGGCCCTCTCTTCTTTACAGATGTTTTGTTTCAGCTACGTTGTAGTTACATAAATGACCAATTAAATGTTGCACTACGGCATCCTAATTGGATCCAAATCCAGTCTTTAAGTAGGCCATTCCAAAACCTTGATTTAGGTTTTCTTGCCATTCAGTGGTGGACTTGTTGGTGTGCTTTGCATTGTCTTGGTGAACAGACCAGGTATGCTTGGGCCTAAGGCAGGGGTGTCAAACCTCATTTTCATTTCGACCCACATTAAAATCATGAATGTCCTCAAAGGGCTGAATGTATTGATAAAATTACCTTTAACAAATTCTTAAAATATTGTACCTTTCTCTGCATATGAAGAGTGCTTCTTAAAATGAAATATTTTACATCTTTTTACATTGATGTAATTTGGTATTATACAAATATAAACTGATTTGATTTGACTGCAAAAATAATATGTGGCTTAAGGTCATAAACTGATGGTTAGACATTCTCCTTTAAGACTTTGCAGCAGAATTGATGGTTCAGCCAATTACAGCAAGTCGTCCAGATTCTACAGCAGCAAAGCAGACCCATACCTTCACATTGCCACCAACATGTTTGACTGCCAGAATGATGCTTTTTTCTAATAAAAGTGTAAATTTTATTCCACAAGTAAACAGACAAATACCATTCAAAAAGATCCAGCTTCGTTTTCGTTGCATCAGTCCACATAGTATTGTGTCCTATTTTCTTTCTATTTTGTTTTAGATCAAGATGTTTGCTTTTTGTTTTGGTTTGGTTTTTTTTTTTGAGAAAAGCAAGACAGGGCTTTGTGTTCTCCTTGGCCAGCTGTGGTTTTGAACTTGGAGCTCTCCCCATGGAGGCCATTTTTGTCCAGTCTCTTTCTTATTGTTGAATCATGAACACTGAGGAGATGAAGAAGATCACCACGAAGCCAGACTCCATCACAAAATAAGTTAGGGTAGTTTATAAACCTTTCCTTAGTCTGACATTTTCACAGGGCAGCATTCATCAGTAATAGAACAACGCTTGGGGCTCATTTTGTGAGGTCTTAGCAAAAATATTTTTTAGGGAGTGAGATGTTCTAATCTGATAAAGTTTGATGAAGTCAAGTCAGAGTTTGGTTACTTTAGAAATGATGGAGGAAACAGGGAACAAAGTAGATGAGTGGAATTCTTTGATGGAACCATAACATCTAAACAGGAACTTTAGGTAAATGAGGAGAAGATTCATTTATGAGACACTGAGTGAACAAAGTTTCAGTTTCAAAGTTTCTATTTCAGTAACTATAAGAGCAATTGAGGTTGTAACAGGCAATTCATAATTTACCAAAGGGATCGATTACTCTTAAGGTCAGATTGGTTTGGATAGTAAATGAAATCCGGATTTGGATACTGCTTCTGTATTTAGTTGAACTATTTTTTGTCTGACATAAAAATTTGTTTGATGATCTGAAACATTTACGTGTGACAAAAAACAAAACAAAAACCAGAACAAGAAAAATGTGTAGAGGGGGAAATACTTTATTACAGAACTGTGTAATCGTATTTTCTGTTAAGAAAATTATATTCTTGTGAGACTCTTAATGGCCCATAGGGAAAAAACAATTGAAGGAATTATCATTAGGCATTTTTTCATCTAGTTATATAACATTTTACTCCCGACTATACATTTCAAGTTATTTTAGCAAGCTTAGATGATCATCTTCCAGCTATAGTCCTAAAACCCATCCCAACTGGTCAATGAAACCACTAATATTTGCAACAGCTAATATGTTTCACAGGACATTAGCCCTTCCTATAGTCTATGTTGCTTTAGGAGCAGTGAAATAATCAATGTCACGGCCTTTTATTTCAGTGGTTGTACCAACATCTCTAGCAATGGTCTCATGCAGGTAGGGTGTGATCTTGGAAATTCCCACAAAGAATTGCATTATGCTTTTAAACATTGAAGCTTGAAATCTCACTCAGATGAATTTGTGTGGATTCAGTGATCTCCCCTGAGATCCCCAGGTCAGCAATCTGGCCCACTAAAATGTGATGCATCTGCAGAGGGTGCAGTATTTTGTAAGGTATGTAGTTGCTTATAGAACTTCCTTAACAATTTTCAGCCACCCTTGTCAAAAACAAAAACAGGCAATGCTCAGTATATTCCAAGATAATCTGAGTCAGAACTTTTTTCAAAAAATTTAAATACCTACACTGATCAATACAAATAAATCTCTATTCTCTCTATGCGCCAGTGAGCCTGGCGTGATCCAGAGCATGTTAACAGGTAAGCTGTTAGCTCTTCCCTGTGTCATTTTCAGTGTCCTGCCCATTGTTGATGAGGAACATCTCTTGAGCTGCAGTTTTAAATATGGTATGACCTTGTTGTTCAAACCCATAACCTTTTATCTGTCATCACATTCACTCAGATCTGAGTGCTTCGTAGTTTTTCTCTCAAAACATTATTTTATAGAGAATACTGTAATTAGGTTTGAGCCAAAGTGTAACTCAAATGGTAAGATAACCAGAGAAACTTAGACTTCATATTCACTTAGATTAAAAAAAAAAAAAACAATAAAAACATTTGGTTGAATCTAAGTTGGGTTACAAGGCTTGAGACTTGACTTGAACTAATGATCTAAGACTCTTGATTTTAGTAGGCCTTTTTTCTGTTGCAAACATCCATCTTTGTTAAACATTTAATTGTTGCAGGGCTCCGAGGGGCTGGTGCCTATTTCCAGCGAGAGGCGAGGTGTACCCTGGACAACTAGCTAGTCGATCAAATTGCATCAAGATGCATGTTGCACAGAATGTTGTTGTTTCTGCTCTTCTTGTCTGTGTGAATAACTTTAAGCTTATTAAACTCATGTTAGCTAGGTAAATAGGCAAGTTATCTGTCCTGTTGCAAAACCAAACCTGCAAAAAGCTGTTTGTCTCAGTAACAGAACTGCTAACTGGAAACAGCTTTTCCTGAAAAAGGAAAGCATGGTGCATCTCTAATATCCAAGTGCATATTATTCACGTTTTCACGTAACTTTAACAATTAAAGATTTTTAACAGACCTCCCCTTTCTTTAACGAGCCAACTGGCAGCAAACAGCAAGAGTTGGACCAGGTGGAACATCACCTAGTGCTACATTACCTAAGGAAAAATCTGGCAGTTTCTCGGGTACTGCAGTAAAATTAATTGAAAATGTAGGAATGATGGACCAGGACATTTTATGGTGAATTTAAAACTGTAGCTTCTTTAAAACCTCAACATCCCTTGATTTCAGAAACTTCAGTTATGCTTCACAGTAATGAGATGAGTTTTTCATATCTTTCTTTATTGTAATGGTTTTATGGTTGAATATTATGATGAGGAAATAAGAGTGTCTGACAAACGTGTCTGACAAACGTATGGCCTTTGTCCTGTTCTACCTGCCAGGAAAGTGACATTAGCAGGAGCTGCGGTGGTTCTAAGCCAGCCATCTGTCTGCCTGCTGAAGAAGTGACTCACAGGGCCACGTCTGACAGTGGGCTCATTTCTTTTCATAATCATTTCCATCTCTGGTTTAATTGGATTCATACCTTGCTTACTTTTATTGGAGACATTGAAATTTTTGCACCTAAAAGTACAGACTGTGTTACTTCTACATAAATATTCTTGCTCTGCAGCAGCTGCTAATCATGAATCTGTTTTCGCTTTTGAGAGCAGCAAAAATCAATATGAAGGGAAAAAAAAACAGCCAATGAACACTGTTCCACCAAAAGCAACATCTGACTAAAAAAAGGTTTGCTCAGCTCTGTGAAAAAATTTCAACAATTTGCAGTCAATTCCAGAGGATCATCCAAGTTAGTCAAATCAGTGGCAGCAAAACGAGACGCTCAGACATGGATCAGAATCTTCCATCCCCACTCTGGCAAGCCCCTTGAGTCTCCTGCCAACAGATCTGATAAATCATTCCAGGTTCAGCTCATACAGAAACGGATTGCTCTCAGCTGTGAGGAAACCATCATTCTACAGACTCTGACAGTTCTTCTCTTTTCCAGTATCTTTTATTTCTCTCAGCAGTAGAAAAAAATATATCATTGCCATCTGTGCTGGCAAAGAGTCTGACTCTGAGCAGACTGTTTATTTCTTCAGCTGGAGGTGATGAACCACAGCACACACAGTATCTACTGCACAAGAGAGGTAACAAAATAAAAGCTCAAAAATATATGGTAATGTGGTGTCAGAGTAACAGCGTAGCGAAGTCAACAACAGGGACGAAAGAAGTTACATGTAGGGTAATAAAACTGTCTCACTGCTTTTCAAGAAGCTTTCATTTTACAATAAGAACATGATTTATTTGCTAACTTTTCCAAATTAGAACACAATGATTTTAAAAAACCACATAAAGCAAATCCTTCTTTACTGTCGAACCTCGCACAACCATCTCTCAGGTTTACAGAGAATGTAGACAATACGGTTCAAACAAGCGAAAATATCGTGTATGCATGTGAAGGTAAACCAAAACACCTTGTCAGAGGTCAGAGGAGAGGAGCACATTGATTTGAGATGCTAGAACTGCCATGGCAGCACAACTAATGAGCCGTTACGACCAAGATATGGAGAAGACTGTCTCTGAATGCATACAGCAAACACCAGGCACCTCAAAGCAGATTGGTTGCAGCATCAGAAGGCCTCGAATTTAACAACAACAATGCATGGATCCATCCTGCCTTTTATCGACAATTTACCAAGAGGAAGAATTCCTCCCCCACCATCGTCTACCTCACTCACTGAAATCAATACATCTAGTATCTTTGAAAAGCTTTTCTTCTCAGTAAATGTTCTCAGCTGACCCATGTACTCAGTTCATCAGTTAATCAGCACACCTGTCATCAATCCTGTAATCCCTCTTCCCAAAATCTATAATTCCAGGTTTTGTTTGTTTATTGTCAGATGTCTGTAATCCTCCTGATCCCAGCCAGTTTGTCATTTACCTTTACTATTATTTGGTGTTGCTTTAAATTTTTTTTAGTTTTTTTCCTTGTTGTGTTTTGCGTTGCCTAATTAGATTTTTTTTTTTTTTTTTTAAATTTTAGTTTAGTTTTGTTGCATGGAATTCTGTCTACTTGGTTTTTGCAGTCAACGTGTGATTATTCCCTGTTTCTCACTCTTTATTCCCTTTAAACCCAGATCAGTTTCTGTCTTTCCTAAACCTGTTTAGTTTCTGCCAACAGCATACAATCAATAACCCATTTACATGTGTTAAGTATTCGGCACACAGCTTTGACAAAACCTTTCTAAATTTTCGTTGTTATACCTTAATAAAGTAAAAATTACAAAATATTCTAATCCTTTTAATAAATTCATCAGTTTGAAAAATGATCAAAATCAGTCTAAAGAGTGAATACATTTCATTTTCAAGGAACTGTGTCCAATAGACTAATAAGAAGCACAAAGAGATTTTATGTTTATTTCTGCTAAGGATTTAGAATTTATATAAAGTCAGCATGAAATTTGATGCTTGAATGGAAATGTAAAGCTGATTACAGATTTTAATAAAATTAAGAATCATATAATTTAAACATCTTCTCATATCTGATTAGTTAAAAAAATAAAATCATAAATCAACTATGAAAAACTAACAAATTATATCACAACTTAATTTCTAACTTACACACATGGACAAAATTGTTGGTACCCCTGACCAAAAAGCCCACAACATTCACTAAAATAACTTGAAACAGACAAAAGTAATAATAAATAAAAACTTACAAAAATTTAACAAATGAAAATCAGACATTGCTTTTGAAATGTAGTTCAACAGAATCACTTTTAAAAATAAACGAATGAAACAGGCCTGGACAAAAAAAAAAATTAAAATAATTTGACCATAGGGACATGTCAAACTAAGGTGTGTCCTCTAATTAACATTACATGTGTCTTCAAGCATGTACTCAGTCCATCTATTCAAAGGGTGACAAGTAGTCATGTGCTGTTTGGTGACATGGTGTGAACCACACTGAACATGGACCACAGGAAGTGAAGCACAGAGTTGTTCCAGGAGATTAAGAAGAAAATTATAAAGGTAAAGTCTATAAAAGACCATCTCTAAGCACCTTGATGCTCCTGTGAATACATTTGCACATATTATTCTGAAGGTTGACATGACTGTAGCTAACCTTCCTGGTCGTGGCTGTAGGAAGAGAACTGATGACAAATTGAAGAGAAGGATAATATGAATCGTAACCAAAGAGACCAGAACAATCTCCAAAGAAGGCAAAGGTGAACTCCAAAAATGAATGACACCAAGAAAAGATCACGAGGCTCGGTTCTGTTCTGCAGCTGCTTTGCTGCATCTGCCACAGGGTAACTTGAATCTGTTCAGGGTACGATGAAATATCAAGACTATCAAGGCAATCTGGAGAGAAACGCTACCTAGTGTCAGAAAGCTTGGTCTCACTCGCAGGTCATGGGTCTTTCAACACGATAATGACCCAAAACAGCTAAAACCAGCCAAGAATGGCTAAGAGCAAAACACTGGACTATTCTGAACTGGCCTTCTATGAACCGTGACCT
Organism: Anableps anableps; assembly: GCA_014839685.1. Classification (NCBI taxonomy): domain Eukaryota; kingdom Metazoa; phylum Chordata; class Actinopteri; order Cyprinodontiformes; family Anablepidae; genus Anableps; species Anableps anableps. The sequence continues at coordinate 2,365,713 of CM026073.1, forward strand.
ACATCCTGTTGAACATCTATGGAAGGAGCTGAAACATGCTTTCTAGAGAAGGAACCCTTCAAACCTGAGACAACTGGAGCAGTTTGCCCATGAGGAGTGGGTCAAGATACCTGTGGACAGGTGCAGAAGTCTCATTGACAGTTACAGAAATCGACTGATATCAGCGATTGCCTTAAAATATGGAGCAACAAAATATAAAGTTACAGGTAGTATGTCTGTAGGTGTATCTGATTTTCACTGGTTAATTTTCATAAAATTTTTGGTTTTATTACTTTTGTCCATTTCAAAATGTTTCTCTGACCAATTAAAGAAAGGATAGCCAGGAAATGGCTAGGAAATGAAGACTGAAAATACCAATAATTAACAAAAAACCTAAAAATGACCAGAAGCATTTTGGCTCCTGGCTGACAAGAAAGGATATTATGGCCTGTTGAAAAAACTATAACCTAATTTTAATCTAAAATGGGGAAAGTTGGCTGATGTGTGTGCTTCATTACAGATATGTCTAAGGGACATTCATCAGAGCAGATATCTAAAATCAAGTCACAATTACTAATGGGCAAAATGGCTCATGAGATGATCAGGTACAATATTTATTGTATGATTTAAAAAAAAAAAAAAATCAAACAAAAGATGGAATGAGAATGTAATAGAAACAGATAAAAACAAGTGCAGCAAAAATTCAGTTTAGAAAAATAGGTAACAACAAAGAGGGCAAAACATAGATATTTAAACTACCACAACAAAACACTGAAACAACACCAATAACTGCAGCAAAAGGCTATTTTTTTTAACACAATGTAATCTTCAATTGTCTGGAAACATTATTGTTGGTTCATTTACTCTTCACGTGTACAAGATATTATTGTATGGTGTAGTAAAATCTGATATTCTTTTGTGTTTTAGATCTTCAGCTCTGTTTCAACTTTGACACCAAGAACTATAAGATTTTCCATGGTTCTATAGATGCTCAGTTTGGATACACAGTTCAGCAGCACGAGGCAGGAGGGCGACAATGGTAAGAGTTCCTTCCAAAAAAAAAATCTAAATTTACATATTCACAACTAAACTTAATGGGATTTCTGCATTATTGCAACGTGATTCAAGTTTTAGAGAGAGGCTTAGGTGTGATTCTGGCCACCCATCCACGTTGATATGCTAAATTTCAACGAGGATGTTGACAGATAAATGTAGCCCTAAAGTAAGGTTTGGCATTTCCAAGGATTTTTATTTTACAGCAACAGGCACACCTCATTGTGTCTTTACTCCACTGTCCAGGCATGAGAAAACACTTTTTGTTTGACTTAAGGAGATGACTGTAGTACTTGTATTAGCATAATTAGTATAATTGTTTGAAAATTACTGAGGGGGGGGGGGTTATATTTTACCCAATAGGCTATCATTTTATTTCATGTAAGTCATAAGTTTTAGTTATTGTATTAGCGCCAAACAAAGCTAGAGTTGGTCAAAAAAAGGATTACCCTACCTCAAAACTCAAAATCCATTTTTTTTCCCTCAGTTAAATGTGCATGCACCCATTTCCAGCTTGACATCCACCATCTGAAATCAGGGAGGAAACAGATAAATACTGAAATGACCACAGGGCTCCTATCTCCGCCTTGATTAATGGAATTGTTGGTGTTACAACATTCCCTTCCTTATCGTAAGGCACAGGAACAGAGGACTAGAATGCAATGGTGTACATATAAGAATTTTATAACACTGTCCAAGGTCAATACACAAAAATCGAAGCCAAGCACCTAAAACAAGGGCAAGTCAAAAATGCATTTTTAGATCTGTGCTATGGAACTGTCAGACACCTACTGTTTATCCCTGCTACCGCCACTAGGGGCATCTGACCACAATGTACAGTAGTTTAACTTTGTCCTATTTATCAGAACCTCCTGGAGAGAGAGAAGGTCTGGAAAAAACAGTGAAAGTATGGAACAATGACAGCATAATGTCTTTGCAGGGATCTTTTGAGTATACTACATGGGATGTTTTTAAGTGTCTTGACATTGTTGAACAGGTAGCAATAATCTCTGACTACATCGATTTCTGCAGACACAATCATACCAAGAAAAACAAAGAAACAAAAAAGGGTTTTCTTAGTGATAAGCCTTGGGTCTCTGACAAACTAAAGCTCATAATCCAAAAGAAAAAAGCAAATAATAATAATAATAATAATAATAATAATAATAATACATTTTATTTGTATAACACTTTTCTAAAATCTTAAAGACACTTTAAAAGAATCAAGCAAAATTACAAACAGAACACTTAAGTACATCAAGCAAAATAAAAGAAGAAAATTTAATGCGAGTGTGAATAGGTTTGTACAATCACGGATGGGTTTGGGAAGAGAGTTCCAGAGTGGGGGAGCAGCTATGGAGAAGGCTCTGTCACCCCAGGTCCGATGCTTGGTTCTGAGAGGTGGAGACAGGAGGTTGGCATCAGAGGAGTGGAGGCTGCAGGAAGGAGTGTGATGGTGGAGCAGGTTGGTGAGGTAGCATGGGTCTTGGTTATGGATGGCTTTGTGGGTAAGAAGGAGGACTTTAAAATGAATGCGCTGAGGGACAGGGAGCCAATGGAACTTCTGGACAACTGGGGCGATGTGGTCATGGGAGCAAGTGTGGGCGAGTTTACTGAGGACTTTGGATGATGAACCATAAAGAATGCTGTTACAGTAACACCGACAAAGTAGTGTTGTTAATGGTGAGATTGAAGTTGTTGGCAAGTCACACTCGGTGAACCATCCTAGTGCATACTGTAGGTCCTGGCCAGAGAAAGCCAGCAGAGCCATGTAATCTGCAAATAGCAGAGCCCCTCTGGCCCTGGGCTGCACCTCGAAATCCTGTCCATATAAGTTATGAACAGGACCAGTGACAAAGGGCAGTCCTGCTGGAGTCCAACATGCACCGGGAACAGACATGACTTAGTGCTGGCAATACAAATCAAACTCATGCTCCACTTGTACAGAGAACAGATGGCCACTAATAAAGGATCCCAGTCTCCATACTCCTGGAGCACCCTCCATAGGTGCCCACGAGGGACATGGTTGAAAGCATTCTGCAGGTCCACAAAACACGTGAACTGGTTGGGCAATCTCCCATGAATCCTCAGGCACCCTGCGAAGGATGTAGGGCTGGTCCAGTGTTCTGTGGCCAGGATGGAAACCACACTGTTCCTCCTGAAGTTGAAGTTCAACTATTAGTTGGACTCTCCTCTCCAGCACCCTGGCATAGACCTTACTGGGAAGGCTATGGGGAGTGATTGCTCTGTAGTTGAAACACACCCTCCAGTTCCCCTTTCTATGAAGGGGGACCACCACCCCAGTCTCCAAGTCCAACGCCACTGTTCCCAACCACCATGCAATGTCAAAGAATCATGTCCATGTCGTAGAAAGGCTTCAATGAAGACATAAATATAAAACCCAATAAATAAATAAACAAAATTATATCTTTTTTCTTTTTATAGCTGCGCCCCCTAAAATTTTTACTGGCTTGGTCTGGCCACCCCTATGAAAATTTTCTGGGAGCACCACTGCCAGCAAGTAACTCTCTTTCTGCCTCTCCATACTTGCTCACACTGCATCTGTCTGTGGAAGTTCCTGCTCATCTTTCTAGCATGGACGGATGATGGCTGACACCAAACTTAAAGACACATTATTGCCACATACTGAACTGGAGGGTGAAACAGCAGATTAGCAAGATAAAGTATATAAAAAAAAAATGATTGTGGCTACTGGCCATTCTGTGCATCTCCAGAACTCACAGATAGCCAGTCCACCCCTGCTCTCGCTTGCAGTTACTAATTACAGTTACTAATTTACTTTCACAAGCAGAGCATTACGACTTTCACCACAATGTTTCACTTAATATATATGAAACTTTTTTAGAAATTGCTTTGGGTTAATTTCAAATGTATTTAATTCTGTAATTCTGTTTGTAATTTCAAAATATGAATGGACACAAAGAGAAAGAAAGGAGAAAGAAAAGAGAGAAAGGTGAGGAAAAGGTTTAAAGGGAAAGAAGGAGATAGAAGTAGAGGAGAGGAAAAAAGCATAGAGAGAACACAAGTCAACACCCTTGAAGTCTGCCTCTGGACCTGTAGAAAGAGAAAAAACAAAACCGAGAATCCACAACAACAAACAACATATGCATATATAATAATAACAGTTATAACATCAATGGAAAGTACACAGTACAAGATAATACAAGATGTATTTAGTGGCAACCGCAGCCCAACTGAGAGTGTATCTGACAAACCCCTGAATCTAGACACCTGTGTGTGAGTGTGCTTGTGTCTATAAGGTTTCTCCATAAGAATGTTCAAATGTTCAATAGTGGGTGTGGGGGGCCACAGACCCACCCCCAGGACATGAGGATGACACGAGGAAGACCGGAGCTGCAGACATCCAAACATGGACACAAAGATCCGAGCTATATTAAAACTTTGTATATAGCCTTTTCCCAAACAGATGATTAAATATGACGATGACACTGCCCTGGTTAGTCTTTTATTTGATAATATTTGATTGTCTTTTAATGTTCATAGAGAGATTCTTCATATATTTCATTGTGCTTTTATTAAAAGTGTTTTATCCCTTTGGTATCATCTACTGATTCGGAAATGCTTCTGCAGCCTAGGAAGTTGCTATCAGAAAAACAGTGACAACAGCAAGTAAATTGTTAGGAATTGCAGAACCAAGTATGGAATGAGCGTGTGGCCAACAAAAGAAAGAAAATTATGATTGACAAAATCCATCTCCTTAATCACTCCTTCAAACCCCTTCCATTTGGGCAATGTTACCATCAGCCTATTCTTACCAAAACAGATCAAAATTCTCATTCGTTCCAACTGCTATTAATCTCCTAAATAGAAATGTATGTAGTGTAACTGAAGGAATGCCCAGTTGGTCTATGTGTACTTGTGATTTATTTTGTGTTGTAGATTGAGTGACCGTGTAAGACTATGCCTGAGATATGCCTGTGCTAATTTTCTACCACAAATCAATGTTTCTATGGGGACAAATAAAGCATCTATCTATCTATCTATCTATCTATCTATCTATCTATCTATCTATCTATCTATCTATCTATCTATCTCTGGGGATACTCTGCATCACATCATCTAGCTCACTCCATTTCTGCTTTTCTTCTAATTCACACCCTAACTGTAAGGCATAATCACTAATAACATTGATCATCATATCTTAAATCTTGAGCTTCAGACTCATGAGCCTATCTAACACTCCAGAACTTCCAGAACATTCGTAACAAACTCCTCCTTCAGGATAATGCCTCCATTTCTCCATCCATCTACACCATGGTAGAATAACTTGAACCCTGCTCCTAAGCTTCTAGCCTTGCTACCTTTCCACCTAGTCTCCTGAACACATCGTATATCCACTGTCCTTCTCTACATTATTTCCAACAACTCTAACTTTAAATGTCATAGTTCTAACATTCAAAGTCCCTACTCTCAGTTCCCCATTCTTACCTTTCCTCTTCTCTCTGCCTATGAACACGCCTTCCTCCTCTGCTTCATCAACCAACACGTTTAATTTCCACCGGTACTCTGTATGTCAACACCACCAGTGTTAACCCGGGCCTTGACCAATCTGGTATGGAGTCCATGTTTGTGACTTGTATATTTGATCTGGCTTAGGTTTTACCCTCAGCATTTGTTTGGATCTGGGACTGGCACAAGGAGTCACTGGCATGTTGCATTTTTCAGAACAGGTACAATTGTAAAAGTTTTCCAGGGCTTTTTGTCTAAAAAATATGAAGGACATCAAATTGTCTGATATTTAAAACAGATACGAGGGAGCGAGTGGGTAGTGGGATGCTGAATGTGTAATTGCAACTGTTTTCAAAATGGCAGTAAAAGCAGTTCAGCTGATTTGCCCTCTCCAGGCCTTCACTTTCAAACAGGTCCAAGCAGGCCCTCCGATCCAGGAGAATTTCCCCCTGCTCTTGAGTGGGTCATTGGTCGCGGTCTTAATCCCCTGCTATGCTGCCTGAGAAGTACCTGACACCAGGCTAGCCTCTATCTTTTGCTTATAACTGCCCTCTCCATAGCTGCTCCCACCCTCTGGAACGCTCTCCCCAAACACATCCGTGACTGTACAGACCTATTCACACTCAAATCATATCTCAAAACTCACCTTTTCAGAACAGCTGTTAATGTGTGATTAATGTCTTGTTTTAAGCTTATCTTGTGTTTTTTAATGTCCAGTGCTTTATATTTAAGTGCTTTCCTTTAATAATTTTGTTGATGTACTTAAGTGTTCTGTTTGTAATTTAGCTTGATTCCTGTAAAGTACTTTTGAGTTTTTAGAAAAGCGCAATACAAAAAAATGTATTATTATTATTGTCCATTTGGAAGACAAATCTGCGCCCAAGCTTCCTTACCGATGTCTTTAGATGTTGTGTCAATATTTCCACATAATGTGCTTTCCTCATGATGCCATCTATTTTTTGAAATGTACAAGTTCCTCCATCAGCAGTACAGCCTTATATCACGATGCTGCTACCCCCATGCTTCACAATTAGGATGGTACAAGCATCCCTGTTTTTCCTCCAAATGTAACTATGATCATTATGGCCAAACAGTTCCACTTGAGCTTCATCAGATCACAGGACATGTCTCCAAAAATGAAGGTTTTGTTCCTGTGTGCATTTGCAAACTGCAGTCTGGCTTTTTATGTTTTTATAAGTAAAGGCTTCCTCACTGAAAGACCTTTCAGCCCATGTCGGTACAGGACACGTTTCACTATGGATAAACACTCTATCTTATCTTCAGCAGTATCTTCACAAGATCTTTGGCTTTTGTTCTGGGGTTGAGTTGCACATTTCAGACCAGAACCCATTCATCTCTAGGACACAGAACCCGTCTCCTTCCTGAGCAGTATAGTGACTGGACATTTCCATCATGTCTATACCTGCATATAATTGTTTGAAGAGATGAATGCAGCACCTTCAGGCATCTGGAAATTGTTCCCAAGGATGAACCAGACTGGAGCAGCTCTACAATTCTCTTCCTGATTACCTTAGCAGATTTCTGTCGATATTCCAGTCATGTCGAACAAGAACGCTGTGTGTTCCAGGAGTGGCCTTAAAATACATCCACAGGTGAGCCTCCAATTAACTCAAATGTGTCAGTTAGAGGTTTGTGGAAGGAAACTCAAACAGTCTGACCCAAGTCATACAGTTTAAAAGACAATTATCCCTGATACCAATTGTATGTCAGCTTCTGAAATCAAAGAAAGTTCCAAAAATATTTCTAAAAAATGTTCTTGATAAGTTTTCTGCCATTTAACAAACAGAAATAATTTTGGTTATTCTAGCGAACCTAAAACAAGAAAAGTTTGATCTGATTTAATTGTAGAAAGTGAGAAAAAAATGTTTGACTTTTTATTCGCTGGATGTAAATATCTAGTTTCAGCTGAACATCCCAACTGTTCTGGTTCAGCTTGTGTTACGGTTCCTCTGAATTTCATTAAGATGTTCAGCTTTTAAAATCACCCAAATTTCCTTAAATTTTTTTGCCATGATATAGATAGTTGCCAAGCCATGTAGTTCTCCTGCATGATGTGTTGGCCATCGATGTGTAAAACCTTCAAATAACTTTATCAAGGAGAGATTTCTACACAAAAGGCCAGGAACATCCTCCAAGGTATAAAAACACTAAGAAATACCTTACCCAAGAGGATTATCATGATAACCATATCAATGTTCACAATCATTCTAATAGTAATCAGAGGTCTAAAATGAGAGAAAAGTATTTAAACTGTTAGATTTCTCAACAGAATCTTTTGTTTTTATCAAACAAAGTCTAACACAGCCTTCTTTATTAAATCAAGGCCTATGCTGTGTACCTCCCTCCAACCTGGAATCAAAATTAACATGCTGAACAGACCTGTGGACAACTAGAGAAACATAAAGTTTATCTGCAAGTTGTGCCATATTTCCACATTTTTTGACAAGACCACAGTCCTCCAGGGTTGCAAAATCTCTGTGCCTTTGAAATCTCAGGTAAACAAGTGGAAAGTATTAGTATTTGTCATGAGTCCAGCTACCCCTTATGTCATGATGAAGTGCTGCATGTGAGAACTGTGAGCTCTAGCTTTTCCATCTGCTCCAGTCCCAGTTTTCTACTAAAGTGAGCTACATTTACATTCCAGGTTTCAGCTATGATCTTATTCCTCCCTCCTCACACAGAAAATCTTTCTTTTTCAACTTCCTTTGTAATACTCATATTTGTTTTCAGCAAAGGATGATTTATTTATTTTTATTTTTTTTCAAAATAATGACCCATTCCGTTTTTTGATTTATTATTATTTTCATTTAATTTTTTTTAACATATACAACATATACATATTTTTATAAAGTCTTCAAACAGTTTCAGCAGTTCCATCAGGAATTGAGGACTTATATCATATATGAGTAACTGGTTTCTGTGTGCTGGCGTGGACGTTCACATATTAGTCACCGCCTTGTTCATTGTTTCTGTCACACAGCTGTGTTGTGACTAACTCACAGGTAACTTAAAAGATTAATTCCTTCCTCCAAAATCTAAGCCCTGCCTTACTGAATCTTCTTAGGGCCTGTTTAAGGCTTTCATAATCAGAACCTTTGGGCTTTCTGGCTATCAGCCTTCTCCTTATGCCCTGTTTACCCATAAGATAGCCAAGAACAAGAACTCCTTATTTACTAAAGATAAAGCTACAACTAAAAAAAAAAAGCTAAGTGTGGGAAAAACTACAGCTGAAATCAGATGTGTTACATATACTATTGCAAGATACCACCATTTTTCTCACTGTGTAATGACAAGTCAGACCAAGCTTTTTTTGTTGTTGCTGTGTGAGTAGTTGTGTTTTCTGCGTGTGTGATTTCGCCCTACATAGGATCTTTGCTGGAGAGCACGCGCCACCTGCCGCTCCTGGCACACCAAAAAGGCAATCAGCTAAAGTTGTGGCATTTAAGGAGCTGGCAGACAACACTTTGACACTTGATGCTTAAAACTGTTACTGGTAGAGTTCTGAGAGTTTCAGACAAGTTTTAATGCCTCCTCCCTGGTCTAGCTGTCTGAGTGGAGCTCATTCTCCTGGATCCTCCCTGAATACCACCAGACCTCGGAGAAACTGCATACTTACCTATTCCATCTTTCGTTCACCTGCCTGTATACCCTTCAATGAATCCAGTCGCCATTGGATTCTACCTGAGGAAAAAGGGAAAGCCCAGTCCATCAAACACCAAGCTCCAAACATCTGCCAATCTTGGATCAGTGGAAAGACTCACCTCCTACTGGATGATCTCGCTTACTTACACATGTCACATTGTAATTGTCCACCTCTTCCTCCAGTGTCCACCCCTGGGAACCAAGAAGCATGCCAGACATGCACATTTTATCCCTGTAGAGATAAACCTGGCAAAAATTTTAATTTCTGCCTGTTTCATTGTTGCCACTCCAGAGTCAACAAAAACCAAACATGACAGCCATTAACAATGAGAGAGATCTTGTGTGCCACTGTTAATTGCTTTATTTTCTGTTCAGTCAGAGTTCTATTAATTTTTTTTATGGGGAGCACTGAATCTACCAACTACTCTACAAACGAAACTGTTTTCAGCTGATGGTATCTGGGACCCCGTTCTTGTGGTTGAAGTCTACATCTATGTTTAAAACACTAGAAATAACATTACTGTAAAATCATAAATTGTAATATTTTTCCCATTGCTATAGCATATTTTTAACTTGTCAAGATGCTTTTATATATTAGTGCAGTCTAAATGCAGCTCCTTTTACATTCCATATAATACCAGTATGTTTGTTTTCTTCCGGGATACTTCAAAACTTCAAAACATCCCTCATCTTCCAACTGGACCTGTTATGTTTATTGTTTTTTTTTTTTTTTTAATTAACAATAACATCAAGTATTAGTAATAGTTACATATGTAAGTGCAAAAATACAGTTCTCACTAAACATTTAAGAACCTCAGGAAGAAATTAAGCACACAATTACCCAAACAGTTCCATAAAGCAGAGCAGCTAGGCTAAAACCTTTGCTTGCAGTTTGTACTGCTGCAGGCTGTGAACTTAGTCTGTCTGCTTTATGAGATGTGGTTTATTAACTTTGTCCTTCTTTGTTTGATGTGGGAAGAAGACACATTAGCAGGAAGGAAGCAAATTAGCAAAAACATGGCATACCATTCTACTGTGTCATCTCCTATGGAATGTGACTCAGCCCTTTTCCCACAATAACCTTCAAAGCGACGTGGTATTGTTTGTGTTTATAGTTAACAGTAGTAATGTTGCTGGCTCTGTGATAGTACAGCAGAAGAATATATGTTAACGAGCAGAAAAATTCTTTCAGTAGTATGTAAAATAAAAAGGCATTTCAAATTCAATTCAAAAATACTTTATTTATCCCAAAGGGAAATTAAATGTTGATGTAACTCATTTAGTCAAGGAGTAATTATAGACGGTGATGGCTGTGGGCAGGAAAGATCTCCTGTAGCAGTCTGTTTTACAACCAGTCTGAAGAAGCCTCTGACTGAAGAGACTGTTTTCCAATGACAGTGTCACGAAGAGGATGTCCAGGGTTGTCCATAATTTTCTTGATTTTATGTAAAATCCTTCTTTGCATCATCATCTCCAGAGGTTCCACAGTCGTCCCCAGAACAGAACCAGAACCAGCCTTCTTTGTCAGGTTGCTGAGCCTTTTTAGGTCCCTGGCTCTGATGCTGCTGCTGCCCCAACAGATGATGGCAGAGGAGATGATGCTCTCAACAACAGACTGATAGAAGATCTGCAACATCTTGCTGCAAACCTTGAAGGATCTTAGCTTCCCCCAGAAGTCCAGTCTGCTCTGTCCTTTCTTGTAGACGCTTCACTGTTGAGTCTCCAGTCCAGTCTGTTGTCTAGTTGAACACCGAGGTATTTATATTCCTCAACCACCTCCACTTCTTTTCACATGATGGAAATAGGGTTTGATCTGACCCTGTTTCTCCTGAAATCTATAATCATCTCCTTAGTTTTGTTCACATTCAAGATGAGATGATTGTTTCCACACCATGCCACAGAGCGGTCCACCAGCTCTCTGTACTCAGCTTCTTGTCCATCTCTGATCCACCCGACAGCTGCAGAGTCATCTGAGTATTTCTGTAGATGACGGGAGTCTGACTTGTGCTGGAAGTCTGAAGTGTACAGAGTGAAAAGGAATGGTGAGAGTACAGTCCCCTGTGGTGCTCCTGTGCTGCTGACCACCTGGGTAGACTCACAGTCCTTCAGTCTCACAAACTGTGGTCTGTTTGTCAGGTAGTCATGGATCCAGGCGATAGTTGAGTCAAGTTTATTTGTAAAGCACATTTCAGCAGCAAGGCAGTTCAAAGTGCTTAACATCATAAAAACATCAATCAAGTATACAGCAAAATCATCAAAAACATCAGAATCAACGAGCAAAATCATCAAAATTATCTAGCAAATACACATAAGCAAATTGTAGTGGGTCCTGATATGTGCTGGTTTGGTTACTCAGGTGGGCCAACAGGAGTCTCTCCAGAACCTTCATGATGTGGATGTCAGGGCAACTGGTCTGTAGTCGTTGATGACTGATGGGTGAGTTTTCTTTGGTACTGGAACCAGACAGGATGTCTTCCACAACAGTGGTACCTTCTCTTGGGTCAAGCTAAGGTTGAATGAAGAGGTGTTGCAGAATCCCACAGAGCTGCTCTGCACAGGCCTTCAGGACTCTGGGGCTGACACCATCTGGACCTGCAGCCTGGTTCTGGTTCAGTCTCTCCAGCTGCCTCTTAACCTGACTTCTAGAAACAGAAAAGTGGGAGGGAGAGGGAGCAGCAGCATCTCCTGATTTGGTTGAAGGCAAACTAGTGGAAGCAGAAGAGTCCATGACTGAGGTAGAGGATAAAACATCTGAGGTGTGACAGGAAAGCTGTGGGTCAAAGGAGGGTGGGATGTCTGTCTGGCTGGGGGCAGGAGGGGAGGATGCTGAGCTTGTTCCTGAACTGAACCTGTTGAAGAATGTGTTCAGCTCATTTGCTCTGTCCAGACTTCCATCTATCCGATCCTCCTCCTGATTGAAGCCAGTGATCTTCTTCATCCCTGACCACACATCTCTGATATTGTTCTTTCTGCAGTTTACCCTCCAGCTTCTTCCTGTCTCACTCCCGAAAAGCTTTTTTTTAAATTATTATTATTTAAAGGTATGCTGCAAGATATCACTTTTTGTGTTTTTGATAGAGAAGGGATGTCCAAGTTCAGTCCTAGACAGCTACCATCCTGCAACTTTTAGAAGCATCACAGCTCCAACATACCTGAATCAAATAACTGAAATTCCTCAACATCAGTCATTCAGCTTTGCAAAGGCCTGGTAATGAGTGATTAATTTGATTCTGATGTGTTGGAGCAGGGATGCTTCTAAAAGTTGTAGGATGGTAACTCTGGAGGACTGGAATAAGGAATTGCCGTGATAGGGTCTGGCTGTGGGCAGGAAAGATCTCCTGTAGCAGTCTGTTTTACAACCAGTCTGAAGAAGCCTCTGACTGAAGAGACTATGGTTTCCAATGACAGTCTCATAAAGAGGATGTCCAGGGTTGATGTTAAAGATGTTTTTAGCAAATGCAAGACGGGCCTTTTCATTCATTTTTGGTTTTGGCCTTGGAACTCTCCCACTGAGAGTTAGACCACTTTGAAGTCAATGGGACCTCACAGGTTGCAAGCAATTCCATGTGACTGCTTCTCTGATTCTCTGACCAAGATAGACCTGAGGTCTATTTTATTTGACGCTACGCAGCAATTTGATAGGAATATCATGGATGAGACAGGGAGTGAGACATGATGGCAAAGTAAGGCACATCTGCTTTGGGGGAAAATACAAGCTAAACAATTTTATATACAAAAAAAACAGTGTACATATCCATGGTAGGACCTCAGAAGTACAGAGAAAAATGAAAGAGTGAAACAGCGACCTTGTTCAAGCAGCTTTCTGTTTACTGCTGGATCAGCATGTGTTCAGACTGGCGGGATTTCTGGTTCATAGTCTCACTCTCGAGAGTCCAGTTTGTCCGTGGAGGAAATGTTGTGTTAGAGCCTGTGTCCCATAAGAATCTGGCCGGTGAAAAGTCAGACGCAAGTGGTGTGTTTCAGGACTAACTGTGGCTAGTGAGGTCTGCAGTACTTTTAGATGCTGTTCTGGGTTCCTAAGTGACTTCCTGGATGAATTGTTGATGTGTTCCTCAAGAAATGGGTTTGTAACCCTTTCGAGATTGGCAGATGTAAATAACTTTTCTTTGTTTCTGGAATTGCTATAAACTGGAGCATGATGCATTGCATTTTTTTCAGTACTTCTGTACTGAAAAATGTTGCTAGACCATGGCTAGAGTTCTAATATGGCATGAGAGGCAAACACAGTTCTGTTTGTGTGTTTTCCAGGTTGCTGGTCGGGGCTCCCTTTGAATACACAGGACAGCTGCAAACTGGTGATGTATATAAATGTCCACTGGATATCAAAAGCTCTTCAAACTGCAGCCGTCTTGACCTGGGTGAGCAAACCTCATCTAGACCATATCATCAGTAGATCACGCTAATGTGACACAGGCGTTTTCAACTAGTTGCTGCATTATCAACAACCCTTGATGGTGTTTCATTGAAGTATAATTGTGTATTGGCTTGGATTGGCTTATATGTATTATAGCATGTTGGGCATAATCTTTATAACACAATGCGAAAGGGTGTTTTTATATACCCACCAATTCCACTGTGACATCAGTATAATGCATGGTGCATGGTGGAGTGATGAATTATTGAAGACAAAAGTGAGGAACGAACAGACATGAGAGGAACCAGGAACAACAAGAAGCAAGAGACAAGGAAACCAGATGGTATGAAACCAGAGGCAGCTCGTGTTTGTGGGTTTATGATAGAAAGAGGCTTCTGACATGAACTGAATCACCTCCAGCAGCAGTGTTATCGGAACACCTTCTGGTGAAAAGAACTCAACCTTTACAAGCGATCTTTTTTTTTTTTTTTTTTTTTTTTTAGCTAAAAACCTTTAAAAAAAAATTCGTATTGAAAGTGTGCTAGCCATCACAACATTTCCACTCTGGCCATATATGCAGAATGTGCAATTTTCCCAAGCCATATGCACACAATGTGCCAAACTCTGAGCAGATATATGCAATAGGTAATTTATGTATTTACAGTTATGGTGTGTTGATTATTGTTATATTTCTTTTGTATTTACTTATTTATATATTTCTCATGTAGGTTTGTTAGTCCCTGGGAAACTCAGCTATTCTCAGCATTACTTAGAAATGAACATGGTTGAAATTCATTTTAGTAACATTTTTGTGGAATTGTTCCTGCACCCTGCCTTTACTGTGAGTTACTCGTTTCATGTACCAGAACCCTGATTGCTGCCTCATGGATTTCCATAATCATTGAGTATTGGATTGTGAACACTGAAACCCCTGCCTTTTCCATGGTATGTTCTGAGAAAAGGATCAGTGTGTGTTCTTCGACTTAGCCCGATAGTGGAGGTTCTTCACAATTTGACATCATCATTTATGGTTTCCAGCATATTGAATCATCCCCTCTATATGGTGCTGTGGGTTATCCTACAAGTCATGATATCATCTGATCAATATTTGTTTTGATATTGAGAAGTATTTCCTAGTACAACTTCCATTTTAGAGAATTCCAAACAGATGAATATTTATTTTAAATTAACTGACATTACCACTGAATTTGGCAGTGCTGTTTACAGAATTTTGTTTTCTGTCTAGTTAATGTTGCTTGAGGTTGAGTCATGCAATATCGTACTCATCATCTTTTATGATGGACATTAAGGTTTGACCTCTAAGAACTTCAAAGACTTCCATCACTTCAGATTTTTCTCCACTGATGGAGCTGAAAGAGCTACAATATTTCTATTGTTAAAAGTTACTTTTATAAAAGTAACAAAGTTTCTTAAAACCAGCTTCATAGATAAATTAAAGCTGCAGTATGTAACTTCTACAAAAATGTTTTTTCCATATTTGTTAAAACTGTCACCATATCATGACAGTTTGGTCTGAGACATAATCTGTGAAAAGATGGAGTTCCTCCACCTCCTCCCTGAGCTGCTATCGCCGTCTCAAGAAATGCGCCGCTCCCGACCTGAAGCAACCAATCAGAGCCAGGAGGAGGGGCTTAGTGCTGTCATTCACCCTCGTGTACGCGCTGCTAAAAGTGCTAACGATGGAGAAACAACTTACCATTCCCAAACTGTTTATCCGCCATCATCAGTGGCCATGCTAACTAGCCTTAGCATTAGTGGAAGGCTACGTTGTGGTGAACCAGCTGTAATGTAGCAGAGAGCAAGGGGAGTGTGTGAGCGGCGCGTACATGATGGTGATTAATAGTGCTAAGACCATCCTCCTGGCTCTGATTGGTTGTTTCTGACTGAGTGGTGTATTTCGGCAGCTAGTACTGGGAGCAATGGGAGATGGCAGAGGAGCTTAATTTTTTTCACAGGTTATCTGTCTTATATCATACTGTCATGACATGGTGATAAGTTTACCAAATATGTAAAAAACACATTTTTCATAAAAGTTACATACTGCAGCTTTAACAGAAATTACTTTGTTTGATTTTTTTTTTTTTTTGGTATGATCTTTTTTGTCTTCATCCAAATGTTTGAACATAATTCCATATTTACCATCAAACGGTCATCCAGATGTGGCCTCTGGTTTAGAACGGTCTGGCTAATAAGCAGTTGGTCAACATCCTCACTCTGTTGGCACACAGTTAAAACAACAAGTCTGTACACACTGTAAACAGTGTAGTGGCTGTTTAAATGCATATGATTCATGTTAATGTTTGATTCAAGCTGTATATGCACCTGCCATAACCATATTGCTGATACAAACATGAATGAACAACATCTTTGAATTTCTGAAATAGCTAACATTCCAGTCTGTGGATTGCCCAGCAGGTGGCCTCTATAAAGTCCCCTTGCTGTCTGGCAGCATTCTATCTAAGTTTTATGATAGAGTAAACTGTTGTTCCTCATACTGAGCTGTTAGGGTGATACTTTTGTTCTAAATGCAATTGCTTTTGTTTATCTCAAGATGGAAAAAAGGAGAGGACATGACTAATCCAAAAATGATCCTGAATTCCTTAATAAAATTAAGGAACGCTGAATGTAGAACTGTCAGATCTTCTTTACATACTGATACTGTAATAGCTTGTCTTGATTGTGATCAGGAAAACTTTCTCTGGACAATGTGACTGAAAGGAAGGACAAGATGAGACTAGGAATGACACTGACGTCCAACTCCAAAGATAACAGCCTTGTGGTGAGTTCTAAAACATACCGGGTTTAAATTTAATTCAGGATTAATCTGTTAAAGCAGGAGTACACTCTCATGCTGTTTGGTCACAACTTTCTCTCCCTGCAACACAATGTCTCTAAATCACAGTAGGAAGCAAAATTATCGCCTTCGTGTGTGTGTCTGTCTAACATTGTGGAGAGACATTAAACACATGTTAAACAACCATTAAACACATGTTTATAAAAAACACAAAACTGGAAATCAATACAGACAAATAAAAATTGCATACCTATAAATATTGCTTTGAGGTATTTGCAACAATTACTGGAATGTGCTATGCTGTATATTCTCATCACCCACGTCATCAGATTCAGTTTGCTGGTAGATTCAACAAGATGTTGGAACATTTGGAGTTTGGTCCATATCAAAATAACACCACAGTTGAAGCTTTCTTCCCCATTCTTATATTAGCTGTAAACTTCAGCAAGTTATCTTCACCACATCTGGATTCCTAAAATTACTGAGTTGCTGGTATGTGATTTGCAGAATTGCTGCTTAAGTTAACAAGCTACTGAATCTGTGTACCTCATAATGTTTGACGCTAATTTAAGTTAATTTAAATAATTTTATTATTTTTAAACAACCTTTTTACACTGACCAACAAATTGCAAATCATACAACATCAGGTAGAAACGATGTTTTGGTAGCAACATAATTAGCAAACCTCTGTGGAGGGTAGAGACCTGTAGCAGTAGATGGAAATCAAGGTTCGCTGCCACAATGCTTGTCCATTGTGTTTAATCCATGATGTCATGGCCACCTTGGTAGGGTGTTTGGCGTTTAGTCACCAGTTCCTATCAGTGTTCAAAATGTTGGATTTGGATTTGATCAAGCTAAATTATACTTATGCTTTTGTCACAGAAAAATGAAAAAATGATGACAGTATTAGTTTCCTTGCAGCTGGTATTAGGGAAGATGGTGTGTTTTGTAAACACACAGTGTCTTATGAAGTATTCATAGATCTTGAACTTTTTGACATTTTGTCACAACCACAAATTTATTTTAGGCGATTTTATGTGATAGACCAACACAAGAAAAACAGAATTATAATTGTAAAATAAAAGAACAATAATTTTAAAACCACAAAATGTCATGTATTTTTTTTTTCTTTTTTTAGATTTTTTTTTCTGATCAACACTGATATTGCACAATTGTGAAGTAGAGGATAAACCCATAGATTGTTTTCCAGTGTTTTGGAGTATGTCTCTGTTAGCCTTCTACATCTAGAGGTGTTGTGTTGTCTTACTGTGTTTGCTTGTGGAGGAGGAGCAGCTTTTCTTGTTCTCTTGTGCCTCATTCCTACTGAATGGTAGAGCATCTGTTGGTGCAATTCAGTACGCTATTTGTTCTGTATCTATTGTAGAAACCACCCATGCAACCGAACCATTCTGCACCATTTCTGGGCCCCCTTCAGTGGTAGGTCTAAAGGACAATGGTACAGTTAGATTAGGGTGGGGCTGCTGGCATCACACATCACAGTCCATTGGTTGGGGGAGAGAAAAACATCATTGCTTGCAACAAGCATGAGACATAGTGGGTTAGGCGAATGGGTTTAATCCCACCCAATGAGAGTCCAACTGGCAGTGGAGACGCTCTCCTGAATACAGCGGACCAGTGGAAACGAGGCATTCGTGTCAGGATTTGTATATTTTGGTTTTGTTTCTCTGTTCAGTTCTTAGGTTGAGTAGTTCAGTTTATTTCAGATTATGTTTATTGTCCTGCGTTTTGATTAGATCAGTCTTGTTTTTGTTTGTACTTTAGTTGAGTTTTTTCTTGTTCCAGTTATCTCCTTGCATCTTGACATCCAGTGTTTTTTATATTTATTAGATCAGCCATGTTTGGCTCATTTTAGTACAGTCTTTAGTTATTTCCCTGTGTCTAGTTATCCTTAGTTACATGTAGATTCTTTTCCTCGCTTCCCTGTTGCTCTCCCTCGCCCCCCTGCTGCCATTCTCTCTCTCCTCAGTCTCCCCTCTAGCTAATTCCCCACACCTGCTATCATTTAGTCACCAGCCCCAGCCTTTGTTCCAGCATTCACTTCCCCAGTATTTAAGCTCCTCTCCTTCTCCCACTCCTCGCTGGTTCCTTTCATTAAGTCTCCTGTTACGCTGCCTGATTTGAACAGTAAACGCATCTGCGATCAGGTGTTCTCCCCCAGGCTTTAAAAACAGCAGTGATCAAATCACTACTGAAAAGAAACAGTCTAGACAAGTCAATACTGGAAAATTACAGGCCAGTCTCCAACCTTTCATTCATCAGTAAGGTTACTAAGAAAATCTGTTTTAACAGTTGAATAGTTTCTTAATACTGACCAACCGCTTTGACGACTTTCAGTCCAATTTCCATGCCCACCACAGTACTGAGACTGCCCCTTGTCAAAGTGTTCAGCGACATCCACGTGAATGCAAACTGCTGAAGAGTTGGTACTGTTAGGCCTCAGCACAGCATTCGAGCCTGTTAACCATGGTATATTATTGAAGTGACTGGACGGCTGGGTTGGACTCTCCCATACAGTAACATCAGAGCTGACAAATATCTCGTGGGGTACCCCGAGGTTCGATCTTGGGGTCCCCCTTATTTAATATCTGCATTTTTTTTTTATTTTTTATTTTTTTACAAGCTCAGATTATAACAAAAAATAAGGTTACCATAACTATACAGTGATAAGCAACTCTACATTACAATGTCACCAGGTGACTATGAAACCATTTAAACTTTAAGTAGATGCAGAGAACAAATCAATGCATGGATGTGCCATAGCTTTTTCCAGCTGAATAGAAACAAAACTGAAGTTATCTTTGGACCAAAAGAAGAACGATCTAGAGTCAGCATGCAGCTTCAGTTATTACAGCTAGAAACTGCTGATTAGGCCTGAAATCTGGGTCCAGTGATGGACTCGGACATGAACTTTCAGACCAACAAAAAGACAGTTACAAAGTCAGCCTTCTATCACCTGAAGAATGTTTCCAGCATTAAAGGACTAATGTTTCAACAAGATCTAGAGAAACTCCTCCATGTGTTTATCTTTAGTCGCATTAATTATTGCAACAGTGTCTTCACAGGTCTGCCTAAGAAGTCAGACAGCTGCAGCTGATCCAGAATTCTGCTGCTCGTGTTCTCACTAAAACTAGGAAAACAGAGCACATCACCTTGTTCTAAAATCCTTTTACTGGCTCCCTGTAGCTCAGAGAACAAACTTTAAAATACACTTGTTAGTTTATAAATCACTGAATGGTTTAGCACCAAAATATATTGAAGACCTGTTGTTGTTGTTGTATCAACCTTTGAGACCACTCAGGGACATGCTGTGTACAGCACTGTATTTTTTTATTTATTTGTTTTTTTACTGACTACATACTTGATCATTTTTATGCTTTGTGTTGGTCTTGTGTCTTGGTCTATCACAAAATCCAAAATAAAATCAATTGAATCTTATAATTGGAATGTGAAATAATGTAAAAAAAAAAAAAAAAAAAAAAAGTCATGAATTCAAATTCAATTAAAATTCAAAAATACAATTCAAAGGGAAATTAAATGTTGTCATTTAGTCAAGGAGTTATTATAGATGGTGATGGCTGTGGGCAGGAAAGATCTCCTGCTGCGGTCTGTCTTACAACCAAACTGAAGAAGCCTCTGACTGAAGACACTCTGGTTTCCAATGACAGTCTCATGAAGAGAATGTCCAGGGTTGTCCATAATTTCCTTGATTTTATGCAAAATCCTTCTTTGCATTGGATAGCTTTTCAAGTCTTTGTGCAAATACATTTTTCCTCAAAAAGAGCCCTCAGTAATCACTGCCACACTTCACACTAGTCATGAAACAAACCAAGCTCAGACAACCACTCAATAAACTGTATAAACATGTTTTAGGCACAATCTCAGTATGACCTGTGGCTTGTCCAGGTTACTTAAATACCCCAGAAACTCAGTGTGGATATAAGTTGGTATGGTGACAAAGTTGTTTGAGTTTGAGTATTTATAGTTCACATCTTGCAATGACTGTTTAAAAAGTGATGGGACTTTTTTCATAGTAAAACTAATATATTTTTCAGGAAGTTTTTCTTTGCTGTCATATCACTTTATATTCATCAAAACCATATATATTAATTTATATATCCTGCTGTAGTAAGATATTATTTCAATAAACTGGAAGTTATATTAAAAAGTTTACCTGAAGCTGGTTTAGCAGCCAGTAGAGCCCAAGCAGTATGCAGACCTGGATGTGTAGATCATCACTGTAGAAGGAATGTTGAAACTTTTTTCTATCATAGCTGGCTCCAAAGAAATTTAGAATTTCTTTCAAGCTAAATAACTTTAAAAACTTCTCATGAACATCCACATATTTTGCACATTTTTTGCCATTTTACATGAATTTGTATTTTTTCTGCTTTTCCTATCTTTTTGATGCACATAAATGTGTCTCTAGACTTGTGGTCCTCTCTGGTCCCATGAATGTGGAAGTTCTCTGTACAGCACTGGAATCTGCACCAAAGCCAACCGGAACTTCAGACTCACCCAGACTATTGCACCTGCTCTACAAAGTAATCCATCCATCCACACACACAGACACACACAGACATACACATACAGCCCCCTCCAAAAGTATTGGAACAACAAGGCAAATTCCCTTGTTGTTGTTGTTGTTGTTGTACACTGAAGACATTTGGGTTTAAGATTAAAAGATGGGTATGAGACAGGAGTTCAGAATGTCAGCTTTTATTTCCTGGTATTTACATGTAGATGTGTTAAACGACGCAGGACATACCATCCTTTGTTTGAACCCACCTGTTTTTCAAATGAGCAAAACTATTGGAACATGTGACTGACAGGTGTTGCCTTTAATTGGTGATTGATTGTTCAAACATTAAATAGCTCTGCATGACTAATCTACTTTTTGGCCTGGGTTTAAACCTATGAAGTGGATATTTCTGTCATGAATCACGTTCTGTCCTGTCCATGCTGTGTTCAGCTCACCTGCCTCGCCTGATTGCTGATCTGTGCCACCTGGGCCCTGCTCTACTTAAACTCCTCTCAGCCTCTACCTCCTTGCCAGATTATCGACAGCCACGAGCCAGTAGAAATCCAACGTTTCGTGCCTTGCCGTCTAGTGTTTCTTTGACCCCTTTCTGTCCACGGATCTTCCCCTCCTGCCAAGCCCGTTACAGATTCCTTTGATTCTGGATTTCTGGACCCTGACTCAAGCTCCGCCTCACGACCACAGAGTATTGCCTGCCCCTCAAGCTAAGTCTGCTCTCTCTGCCTTCCTGTGTATTACCTCTGCCTGATTATCGTCTAAGCCTCTGGTGCTGCGTTTAGATTCCCTTGTGGAGACCTTCATTGTTTCCTCCGGAGCCTGTTCTATTGGTTTTCTGCACCTCCCTGTCGTGAGACCTGTAGTTCCTATGCTCCACAGTGTTGAGTTCTTGCCAACTTCATCCTGAGCAGCAACCAGTTCCCGAAAAACTGAATAAACTTGTTTTTCCTTTACGTACTTCTGTGTGTGGTTGAATTTCCGGGTCTTCCCTGAGTGTCCTTACAATTTCTTGTTAAAGGGATAAACCAGCTTGAAGACCAGAGAGCTGTCTATGGGAGAATAGCGAGCCAGTCCAAAACTGAAAAAAGCAGGAAAATCAGTCCAAGCCATTGGACAAACATTGGGCATAGCAAGCACAACAGTTTGGAGCGTCCTGAATAAGGAAAAACTACTGATGTACTGAGCAACAGACATAGAACAGGTTGACCAAAGAAAACAGTAGTTGATGACAAATATTGTGAGAGCTGTGAAGAAATGTGCCCTTTCCCTCCCCAAAGCATCAGTAAGTGACATCACCAACAATCTCCACAGAGCAGGGGTGATGGTATCACAATCTACTGTTTGAAGAAGACTCTGAGAGCAGAAAAACAGAAGCCAATATTCCCAAAGATGCAAACCACTTATCAGTAGTAAGAATCGGAAGCCCTGATTGAAATGAGCAAAGAAGTACAGAGATGACTACAAAAGTTCTGGAACACAATCTTATGAACAGATGAGACCAAGTGTGTGACGAAAGAAAGGAACTGCTTATGTTCCAAAGCACACAAGCTCATCTGTGAAGCATGGTGGAGGTAATGTCATGGCTTTGGCGTGCATGGCCACTTCTGGAACAGGTTCACTCATATTTGATGACGTAACTGATGCTGGTCGCAGCAGAATGAATTCTGAAGTGTACAGAAACATTGTCTGCCAATTTACGAAGAAATGCATCCAAACTAATTGGGAGGAATTTGATGTATCCTGAGTGGTTTAACACATCTACATGCAAATACCAGGAAATAAAAGCAGACATTCTGAACTCTTGTCTTGTTTGTCTTTTGATCCTAAATGCAAATGTCTTCAGTGTACAACAACAACAAAGAAATTTGCCTTGCAATTCCTATACTTTTGGAGGGGACTGTAGTATGTCTTTCTATCTTCACAAGGATTTTTTTGATTTCCATTCATTTTTCATTCTTTTCTATAGCCTAACCCTTACCCTAAACATTAAAAGTACATGCCTTTCTATAAACCTAACCTAAACTCAAGTCACACCTTAGTCCTAAACCATTCTTTCTCAAACTGTGGTCCCCGGTCCACTGGTGTCCCGCGAGTGCCCCTAGTGGTCCTTTTTTTTTTTTTTTTTGCTGTGACGTTAGCTCAAAGTGCAATGCGCACAGGAAGCTTAAAGGATTGTGTTTAAAAATAATAATGGCTAAATGGTCATGACCGGGTCACTCAAAAGAAAAGCTAAAGATACCAATGGAAAGAAAACAATGCCAGGACTATTTGATCGGAGGAATTCATCTCGACAGGAATATTTTTTAGTTGCTCTGGGTGAGTTACAGAACTTTCTGTTTTATATTAAATGGTGCAGAACAGGATTTTTATTTCTGCCAAAGCAACTCAAGTCTGTTTTTCTTTTATTATGCTTCTAAATTACAAAGTTATTAATGCACACAACACTTTTAGTAAAGAACGACATTGGCATTTGACTTTTATATTTTAAAATGTTGTATTTTATGAAAATGCATAACCAATAACACGTAACCTGTTTTCTCAGAAACATCGTTTTCTGATTTCAAACATTCAAATGGCCAAATCTTCTTCATTTCCTTTTTGATTTCCATGTGTTTGACATAATTGGAAAGCTTAAAATCCACACTTTCAGAATCTGTAAATACCTCAACTCCCCCGATAGACTTATTCATAGTTTTGTCCTAGCCAGTCACATTTATACACTCATATCTCAGAAAAAGCATCACCACCCTTCTCATTATAATTGAAAAAAAGAAGATAACAATAAGTGAGTTCAGAGAGTAATATTTTAATTTCAGGCTGTATATATTAAGATATTGTGTTATTGTGAGGGCAGTATTAAGTTAGGTGGTCTGCAAGTGTTTGTGGTCCTCAGCCTGAAAAAGTTTGAGAAACACTGTCCTAACCCTAAGCTCTAACCCAAAAACAACACTTCTTCTTACGGGGCCTGGGCTTTGGACTCCAAGCTTGTAACTTTAACTTTGCTGCCTGTCTGTTTTTATCCTGCAGGGTGTGAGACATTTATGGACATTGTTATTGTTCTGGATGGTTCCAACTCCATTTACCCCTGGTATGAGGTGCAGGACTTTATCATAAACATCTTGCAAAAGTTCTACATTGGCCCAGGTCAGACACAGGTTTGTTTGTTGCACAACCAGACACACAACACAAAGACAAAATACACTAGATCAAAAGGTTCTACTTCAAAATAAGATTTAATGGCTTCGCCATTTATACAGTTGAGCCCAACGTTATTCACACCCCTGGTAGATTTGCTGCAGGTTTATATTTGGTTTTGGTGAAATTTCAGGACCATAAGCTTTATATTTGAACTCAATGTGACCTTCTCTAAACTTGGTGTTCTTTAATAAGGAGCTGATGAAATAAATTCACAACAGGTATTTGATCTATGACTCAACCAGTTCATTTTCTGGTTCAATCAGAATTGGTATTTAAACAGTCCTCCCAGTCATGCTGTTCACATGACCAAGGGAACGCCTAATAAATGAACAACAGTACCTCGAGGCTTCAAAAAGGAGGTTGTTAAATATAACTGGCCTCTAGGCTTAGAGCGTCACAGAGAGTCAACAGGTTGGACCAGAGATAGATAGAGACTGGAAGAGTCACGGAAAGCCATAGAAGTGGACATCCTTTGGCAACATTGCACACTGACTGCTTCATTGTAAACAGTGCCCTCCGGAACTGGATGATGA
Source organism: Anableps anableps (assembly GCA_014839685.1). Lineage (NCBI taxonomy): Eukaryota > Metazoa > Chordata > Actinopteri > Cyprinodontiformes > Anablepidae > Anableps > Anableps anableps. The sequence continues at coordinate 2,390,375 of CM026073.1, forward strand.
ATGTCTCTCAACTCAACATTAGACCATCAGAAACCATTTACATCAGTGTGATCTGTATGCCAGATGACCTGCAACAATACCTGACCACACCACCAGGCACAAGCATCATCGTCTTACATAGACCAGGGAGCATTTAACATGGACAAGGGACCAGTGAGCCTCAGTGTTGTTTTCTGATGACTTATCAGGATATTTTAGGTTAAGATGAGTGGGACTGTTGATAATTTATTAAGTCTACAGTTCAAAGAGCGTGCTTTAAAATCAGACATTAGCTATTGGTGAAAGCCTGTCCCAATTAAAATCTCATACAAGGATTGGTTCCTTGTTGTGTAATTGGTTTAAAAGCTGCTAAAGTGAAGGATAACTATTGTGAGTGGCAGAGGGGGTCCTAACAACAGTTACAGACTGACCACCTGGCAAAGTTACATTAAGCATTAATGTTTCAGATTGTTTAAGAGAAAATTTGGGATGCATCAGTTGCACTGCAAAACTAGATTTAATGCTACTTGCTACTCCTCCACCCTTTTTTGGATGGTCCAGGCAAAAAATATTAAAACCTTTAATTTCCACATCATTATCCAATATTGATTCAGAAAGCCATGTTTCATAGATGACAATAATATCAGCACTAGTTGTATCTGCCCAAATTCGCAGCACATCCATCTTTGCAGGCAAGCTGTGTGTTTCAACATGTACAATATGTAACCCAAACATTTTTTTTAAACTCACCCAGGTTGTCAGGGTTAGGTGAAAAACTCAGCAGTTTTTTTTCTACTTTTAGAAATTCTGGGAACCAGCAGTAAACCTGGGAAAGAGAACTCTCTCTCTTAGGAAAGAGAGCGAAGTTCTCTCTTAGGAAAATCTGGACCAATCAGATCTCTGATGCATGATGGAACTGATTAATAAAGGCTTTATATGTGAGAAGGAGAATCTTAAATTCTGTTCTGGATTTAACAGGGAGGCAATGAAGAGAAGCTAAAATAGGAGAAATATGATCTCTCTTTTTAATCTTCATAAGAACTTTTGCTGCAGCGTTTTGGATCAGCTGAAGGCTTTTAACTGCATTCTGTGGACTTCCTGATAGTAAAGAATTACAGTATTACAATCAGAATTACAGTATTACAATCACAGAATTACAATCATAACAAATGTTGTTTCGAGGCACTTTACGAGGAAAAAAAAATCAATTCATACATACATTCCAACTGATCCTAGTTATCAAACAGTACAGTAAGCTTAGTTAATTATTCAAAATAGTAAAAAAAGTTTCTAAGGAACCCCAGCAGATTGCATCAGTCATTGACTTTCAACAGAGTAGAGCTCAAGAGCCCAAAGGCAGTATAGTCAGCTGTGACACTCGCATTAAACAGCACTGACAGGTAAAAAAAAAAAAATGTCTGTAGTTGTCATTTTCCAGTGAATATGTTCCACAGTTGGTGGTTAGCATTTGTGAATGAATAGTATCCACACTGCCTAAAGCAAAATCCCTAAGATTTTATGTTGTGATATGGCAAAATACCACAAAGAAAGTCACTGTGGGGACTGAACAGGTAAAATATGAAAACAGTCTCTTAGCTAAGATGTTCATTCAATCCAACAATTCAGCCATAACAGAGATAAGGTTACTTTTATCCTACCTTAAATCCTTCTTCTGGTAGTAAGTTTTACTTAGCTTAGCTAGCACTGCTGCCACTGGTGAGCGGCCCTAATAGGCTCCAAGCCTAGACCCCGTTGGTGCTCCTACTGTTGCTGCTAATGTTCACTGGTGTCGATGTGTCTTGGTTTCTCACCCCCAATTATGCTGCTCCAAGATTCTGAGGTCTTGTAGCTGGGCCAGGTATTTAGCCTGTTGGCTGCCATATCCTTCCATGTCTCGATGATGGATTTAAGTGAACTCCAGAAGATGTTTAGTGCCTTAGAGATTTTTTTGTATCCATCCCCTGACGAACACTTCTCAACAACCTTTTCTCTGATTTTCTTGGAGTGTTCTTTTGTTTTTATGCTGTAATGATAGCCAGGAATAGTGATTAACCAGTGAATGGATCTTCCAAACATAGGTGTCTTTGTATTGCAATCGCTTGAGACACAGTCACGGCACTCAGGTGATCTCCATTCCACTTATTGCAAAACTATTAGAACCAATTGCCAGGACTTCTGTTGAATTAGGTAACTCACTTTAAGGGGGAGGACATTTGCAAACACTTATTTTATGTTACATATCTGTCCAAAAGCGCCAGATTATGTTGATCACAATTGATTTGTACAAGCAATAATTGGGTAAAGCATCCAAGGGGGTGAATGAAGGTCCTATACTAACCAGGATTTCTTGTATATTTTGCCAATTTGAAGTGTCCTGTACAGGACCCCCTGTATCCTGTATTTTGATTTCAACCTGCAGTTTGTATTTATAAACACTAGATGGCACTCCTCTCTTAGAGGCTTTTGTGCATGACAGGGCCTGGCCTGGCGCCATTGCTCCTGATTGTGTTTGCAGTGAACTGAACGCCGCCTTGAAAGTGAGTGGAGACTGTCATATCAAGCAAATTCTTGCTGAAGCTGCCGAGGCCATCTCCCCAGAGACCACGGAACACTTTTTCTGTTCTTCATTGTCCCATCCAGCTCCTTCTGTACATGCTTGTTAGTGAGGAAACTGGGGAAAAGAATTACCTCAGCTTTACCCTTTAACTAAATCATAAAATAAAAAAAATCTCAGACAGATATCTATCTGTCTGTGTGTGTGTGTGTGTGTGTGTGTGTGTGTGTGTGTGTGTGTATATATATATATATATGTATATATACACACACACACACACACACAGAATAAAAATATCAAGACATTACTTTTGTTTTTGCTCCCATCTTTCATGAGCTGAACTCAAAGATCTAAAACATTTTCTATATACATAAAATAACCATTTCTCTCAAATATTGTTCACCAATCTGTGATAGTGAGCACTCCTCCTGTGCAGAGATAATCCATCCCACCTCGCAGGTGTGACATATCAAGATGCTTATCATTCAGCATGGTTATTGCACAGGTGGGCCTCAGGCTGGCCTCAATAAAAGGCCACTCTGAAATGTGCTCTTCTGCTTTATTGGGTGGGTCTGAAAACCAGTCAGTATCTGGTGTGACCACCATTTGCCTCCCGCAATGCAAACATCTCCTTGGCATAGAGTTGATCAGGTTGTTGATTGTGGCCTGTGGAGTGTTGGTCCACTCCACTCCAACGGTTGTGCGAAGTTGATGGCTATAGGCAGGAACTGAAACACGCTGTCGTATTCGCCGATCCAGAGCATCCCAAACATGCTTAATGGGTGACATGTCCAGTAAGTATGCTGGCCATGCAAGAACTGGGATGTGTCCAGCTTCCAGGAACTGAGTACAGATCCGTGCAACATGGGGCCGTGCATCATCCTGCTGCAACACGAGGTGATGGTTGTGGATGAATGGCACAACAATGGGCCTCAGGATCTTGTCACAGTATCTCTGTGCGTTCAGAATGCCATCAATAAAATGCATTTGTGTTCGATGGCCATGACATAGGCCTGCCCATACCATGACCCTGCCGCCTTCACGGGCCACTCGATCCACAACGTTGACGTCAGCAAACTAGTCACACACACGACGCCACACACGCTGCTCTGAACAGTTAAAACCGTTAAAAATGTGAGTATTTGCCCACTCAAGTCGGTTACGATGACGAACTGCAGTCAGGTCAAGACCCCGACGATGACGAGCTTCCCTGAAATTCTCTGGTTGGGCAAAGCGATTGTTTCAGTAGCTGTCCGGGTGGTCTCAGATGATCTTGGAGGTGAACATGTTGCATGTGGAGGTCCTGGGCTGGTGTGGTTGCACGTGTTCTGCAATTGGATGTGCTGCCAAATTCTCTGAAGCGGCTTTGGAGACAGCTTATGGTAGAGGAATGAACATTCAATTCATGGTGTAATGAAGAGGTCTTCATTACTGGGACTATTTTTATAATAATTAAAAAAAATGTATAGCACTTTAAGAGCACCTTTGCACTTTATTAAAAGCACTTTAACTAGCACTTCAACAAGCACTTCATTTACTACTGCACTTTAAGCATGGATTTGCATATAAAGAACAATTTGCAAATAGTTTTAACTGTTTATTGAATATTTTAGTATTAATAATTAGCATGTTTTGTTCCAGGCTCTGGACAGCTGCTCCTCATTAAGAACTGGGGTTATTGTCTGTGAGAAAAAAAATTGTTATTCAGAGCAAATAAGGTCTACTGTTTTGAAACTTAAGCAAATGTTTGTGTGAAGTCTGTTAAGAGTGTGAGTGCAAGAGAAGTGTTGTGGTGCTAAGTAGTCGTGACTCGCCTGTCTTTTCTGTGTCTTCTCCAGAGTGTTTGGACAAATACTTTCCTGGGGCTCCAGACACTATTTATAGGTTCTGGGAGAGGCAATGGAAAAGTGTGGGGGGGATTTTTACACATTGTTTTGTGGTGTTTTATGGTGCTTAGGTGTAAGTCTAAAAATATAAAATAGTTATAAAAAGTAAGTGGGAATATGTGTGTATATATTTGTATTTGATAGAACGTATGTTATAGATGGAAGCTTGAAAATTGGTAAATCTCCCTGTGAAGAATGGTTTAGTCCTTCATCAGCTGTGACTATTTAAGGATGCAATTGTCTTTTGAGAGACTTCTTGATTCTGTTAGGCTGAATGGTGCTGAGCCTGAATAAACCGGTTGCTACTTCCACCTTACTCTGCCTTAAATCTGCTTTCTCACTGGAAATCCAGCCACAAAAGCTGCCTGGTAACACATGGGCAGCATCTCTGGTCGACATCCCTGCAGTCAGCATGTCAATTCCACACTCCCTCAAAACTTGCAACATCTGTGGCATTGTGCTGTGTGATAAAACAGCACATTTCACAGTGGCCTTTTATTGAGACCAGCCTAAGGCTCACCTGTGCAATAATCATGCTGTCTAATCAGCATCTTGATATGGTTAGATGGATTATCTCTACAAAGAAGTGCTCGCTATCACAGATTTGGAGAAATTTATGAACAATATTTGAGAGAAATTATTATTTTATGTATATAGAAAATGTTTTAGATCTTTGCTCATGAAAAATGGGAGCATAAACAAATGTTTTGCATTTATATTTTTGTTCTGTGTGTGTGTGTCTATTGTATGCTCTGTCTGTATATAGTGTTATGTGTTCAGTCTTTGGCTGTAATTGTGTATTTTAATTTGTAATTTAAAATGTTCTTAAAGCTGCAGTATGTAACTTTTATAAAATGTTTCTACATATTTGAAACTTTCACTATGTCGTGACAGTATGGTATGAGACAGATAATTGATGAAAAAAATCGAGCTCCTCTGCCTACTCCCAGTGATATCTAGAAACAATTAATCAGAGCCAGGAGGCGGGTCTTAGAACTGTCGATCACCGTGGCTGTGGCACTGTTCTTCAGACGGCAAAAGAGACTCAGCGAGGAGGTGGTGGAGGAGCTTGATCTTTTCACAGATTATCTGTCTCATAACATACTGTCACAACATTGTGACAGTTTTAACAAATATGTACAAAACATATTTTTGTAAAAGTTACATACTGCAGCTTTAAGTGCAGATAAATTAATACATGGCCACAAAACAGGACAGCATGTTGCACTGTTGGTTTTGGGTGTACTACTGTGAGTAACACTTGAGCTAAACAGTAATTCAGTTAAGTGTGATTTGATTGTAGGTGGGAGTTATTCAGTATGGCTCCACAGTAGTCCATGAGTTCAGTTTGGGTGAATACCAGACAGTGGAGGATGTGCTAGATGCTGCCAGGAACATTGACCAACGAGGTGGAGAGGAGACGAGGACAGCACTGGGAATCAATGTGGCACGGTATGACATAGAATACTGATCAAATTAATATGTATGTATTAATATGTATCTGTCACTTCTGAATTTTAGGGGTTGTCTTTCAATTTATGGGTAGACCAATATATTTCATGTTTCAACTGTTCTTTGGTGGAACATGGATGAGTTGCATTCATTAAAGTGGTCAGTCAAAGTATAGCAAAAATAGGTATTTGTCAAAATCACCCTTTGACAAATACACATTTTGTTTAGATTTCCTAAACTGGAGATCAGATGAGGAATCTAGATGAGAATAAAAGAATGAATCAATGAATAAATGAATGAATCAATTTTAGGATATACTATATCTATGGAACATCTTTCACTTCAATGCAGGTTGCAGGCATTCCAGCGTGGCGGCAGGCCAGGAGCTCAGAAGGTGATGATTGTTATCACAGACGGTGAATCACATGATAGTCCTCAGCTGATGGAAGTTGTCAATCAAAGCAAGAAAGAAAACATCACCATGTATGCAATTGCTGTGAGTCCCATTTTCAAATTAAATTTAAAACTGAAATTCCAAAGTTTCCCTACTTAAGTCTGAGGTCATGGTTCTCTTAACCAGGAGAAGGTGGACTGCTTCCTCCATGATGGGGTCAGTCTCTGCCTCAAATGGAACAGTTTAAGTATCTTGTTCATGAGTGATGTCAGGATGGTTTGGGAGACTGATATTCAACCTAAACATGTAGTAATACTAGCACTTTGCTGGCTTTTTTTGGGGTGAAGAAAGAGCTGGGCCAAATAGCTGATCCACATTCCGACCCTTACCTGTGGTCATGAAACATGGATCATGACCATTAGTTTATCCAGAATAAAGAATTCTGGACTGGCTGATCCATCCTTCCTTCCTTCCTTCCTAGAGTTGCATACTAAAAGGAGCCTTTATTTCCAAACATCAGTCTGTCCAGAATTCTTTATTTGGTACAAAGACATGGCCATTATATTAAGAACTCCTTTCAGGATTTAAAGTTAAACAATATTCCTTATTATACCATTTGTCTCTTGTGGATGGAGGAGTCAAGTGTTGAGTCCTTGATGAAGCTTTTACTTGGGGAAGGGTTTTAAAAAAAAGTCAACTTTGAGAATCTGTCAACTGAATTTCTACCTCCAGATTTCTACCTCTAGGTAGGTCAGTGACAAAGTCTGGCTATATTTAGGTTCAGCATGGCTTAGAAATGTGCTATAGCAGACCCATTAAGAGAAGGTTAATAGCAGAAAAAACAGGACAAACAGAACTGAACTTAATAACATTAGTTTTGACAGACAGCAGAAAGTATCGTCACAAAAGCTCACCAGTCACACTTGGGAGCATCATATTTTGAAGAGTGGAGGACGAAAAAGTAGAGACTTCTGTGGCTGTAACAGAGTTCTTTAATTAAAAAAATAAGAAAATAATAAGAAAACTTACACGGCTGACACAAAGAGAACAGGAAATGGTAGCCGGCAAGGAATGAACTATGTAAGCATGGTAAACCTGTCATTCCCTGCATACAGCAACAGAAAAGACCTATTCATTTTAAAATATTCCCACCACACTGTCAGATGCATTGATATTGATGCTTTTAAAACAGTTATTCTGCTTAGTTAAAGAGCTGAAAATGGCATATGAGATAATGACGTACTTGCATATTGTTTGTTCAATGTCATAGATTTTCCTATTTTTAATTCAAAAATACTTCATTAACCCCAACAGGAAATTAAATATTGATTTAACTCATTTAGTCAAGGAGTTATTACAGATGGTGATGGCTGTGGGCAGGAAAGATCTCCTGTAGCAGTCTGTTTTACAACCAAACTGATGAAGCCTCTGACTGAATAGACTCTGTTTTCCAATGACAGTGTCACGAAGAGGATGTCCAGGGTTGTCCATAATTTTCTTGATTTTATGCAAAATCCTTCTTTGCATCATCAACTCCAGAGGTTCCACAATCATCCCCAGAACAGAACCAGCCTTCTTTGTCAGGTTGCTGAGCCTTTTTAGGTCCCTGGCTCTGATGCTGCTGCCCCAACAGATGATGGCAGAGGAGATGACGCTCTCAACAACAGACTTATAGAAGACATGCAACATCTTGCTGCCGATTTTCAAACCCTATTTCCCATGATGGAAATAGGGTTTGATCTAACCCTGTTTCTCCTGAAATCTACAATCATCTCCTTTGTTTTGTTCACATTCAAGATGAGATGATTGTTTCCACACCATGACACAAAGCGGTCCACCAGCTCTCTGTACTCAGCTTCTTGTCCATCTCTGATCCACCCGACAACTGCAGAGTCATCTGAGTATTTCTGTAGATGACAGGAGTCTGACTTGTGCTGGAAGTCTGAAGTGTACAGAGTGAAAAGGAATGGTGAGAGTACAGTCCCCTGTGGTGCTCCTGTGGTGCTGACCACCTGGGTAGACTCACAGTCCTTCAGTTTCACAAACTGTGGTCTGTTTGTCAGGTAGTCATGGATCCAGGTGATTGTTCAAGCCTCCACCTGAGTCTTCTGGAGTTTCAGATGAAGCAGATCAGGCTGAATTGTGTTAAATGCACTGGAGAAATCATAGAACATGATCCTCACGGTGCTGCCTGCTTTGTCCAGGTGACAGCAGGTTTGTTGAAGCAGGTGTATAATGGCGTCTTCAACTCCAACTTCACGGCAATAAGCAAACTGCAGGGGGTCCTGATATGTGCTGGTTTGGTTACTCAGGTGGGCCAACAGGAGTCTCTCCAGGACCTTCATGATGAGCGATGTCAGGGCAACTGGTCTGTAGTTGTTGATGACTGATGGGTGAGTTTTCACCACCAGAACAATGAGATGCCTCCCTAATAACAAACCCTGGATCACCAGTGAGCTAAAGGAACTGTTAAACAGGAAAAAAGAGCATTTAGGGAGCGAGACAGAGAGTTATTGAGTACACAGAAGCAGCTCAGAGTCAAGATTAGAGACAGCAAGGAGTTGTATAGGAAGAAGCTGGAGAGTAAACTGCAGAGGAACAATATCAGAGATGTGTGGTCAGGGATGAAGAAGATCACAGGCTTCAAGCAGAAGGAGGATCGGATAGATGGAAGTCTGGACAGAGCAAATGAGCTGAACACCTTCTTCAACAGGTTCAGTTCAGGAACAAGCTCAGCATCCTCCCCTCCTGCCCCCAGCCAAGCAGACATCCCACCCTCCTTTGACTCACAGCTTTCCTGTCACACCTCAGATGTTTTATCCTCTACCTCAGTCATGGACTCTTCTGCTTCCACTAGTTTGTCTTCAACCAAATCAGGAGATGCTGCTGCTCCCTCTCCCTCCCACTTTTCTGTTTCTAGAAGTCAGGTTAAGAGGCAGCTGGAGAGACTGAACCAGAATAAGGCTGCAGGTCCAGATGGTGTCAGCCCCAGAGTCCTGAAGGCCTGTGCAGAGCAGCTCTGTGGGATTCTGCAACACCTCTTCAGCCTTAGCTTGACCCAAGAGAAGGTACCACTGTTGTGGAAGACATCCTGTCTGGTTCTGGTACCAAAGAAAACTCACCCATCAGTCATCAACGACTACAGACCAGTTGCCCTGACATCCACATCATGAAGGTTCTGGAGAGACTCCTGTTGGCCCACCTGAGTAACCAAACCAGCACATATCAGGACCCACTACAATTTGCTTATGTGTATTTGCTAGATAATTTTGATGATTTTGCTCGTTGATTCTGATGTTTTTGATGATTTTGCTGTATACTTGATTGATGTTTTTATGATGTTAAGCACTTTGAACTGCCTTGCTGCTGAAATGTGCAAAAAACTTGACTCAACTATCGCCTGGATCCATGACTACCTGACAAACAGACCACAGTTTGTGAGACTGAAGGACTGTGAGTCTACCCAGGCGGTCAGCAGCACAGGAGCACCACAGGGGACTGTACTCTCACCATTCCTTTTCACTCTGTACACTTCAGACTTCCAGCACAAGTCAGACTCCCGTCATCTACAGAAATACTCAGATGACTCTGCAGTTGTCGGGTGGATCAGAGATGGACAAGAAGCTGAGTACAGAGAGCTGGTGGACCGCTCTGTGGCATGGTGTGGAAACAATCATCTCATCTTGAATGTGAACAAAACTAAGGAGATGATTGTAGATTTCAGGAGAAACAGGGTCAGATCAAACCCTATTTCCATCATGTGAAAAGAAGTGGAGGTGGTGGAGGAATATAAATACCTCGGTGTTCAACTAGACAACAGACTGGACTGGAGACTCAACAGTGAAGCGTCTACAAGAAAGGACAGAGCAGACTGGACTTCTGGGGGAAGCTAAGATCCTTCAAGGTTTGCAGCAAGATGTTGCAGATCTTCTATCAGTCTGTTGTTGAGAGCGTCATCTCCTCTGCCATCATCTGTTGGGGCAGCAGCATCAGAGCCAGGGACCTAAAAAGGCTCAACAACCTGATAAAGAAGGCTGGTTCTGGTTCTGTTCTGGGGACGACTGTGGAACCTCTGGAGATGATGATGCAAAGAAGGATTTTGCATAAAATCAAGAAAATTATGGACAACCCTGGACATCCTCTTCATGACACTGTCACCAGAAAACAGAGTCTATTCAGTCAGAGGCTTCTTCAGTTTGTTTGTAAAATGAACCACCACAGGAGATCTTTCCTGCCTACAGCCATCACCATCTGTAATAACTCCTTAACTAAATGAGTTACATCAACATTTATTTTCCCTTTGGGATAAATAGTGTTTTTGAATTGAATTTGCAATGTTAATCAGCTGCTCCCTGTTGCCTTGGTTACACATCATAACAAAAGAGCAAAATATAAGAGTATTGGGAAAAATCAATCCAGCTGCATAGCATCCAAGACAAGAAGGAACGGTTGTCCAAAAAAAGCAATTTTTGTCCAAGAAAAACAGGAATGAAATTTTGAAAGTAAAAATTTCCATGAAAAGTAACACAGCTACTCCAATGTGCTGCCACCCTCAGCAGTGCAATTCAATATATATTGTAATCTATGTGCTAGTTAATATGTATAAAATTATTGGAGTTCAAACCACACAGATTTTTAGCCTTTGGTTAAGTCTTTAAACTTTTAAAGACGCTTTCATTATTTGTCCCTAAACAATTTGATATACCATCATTTAATGTTTTAAACCAAGTCTGGAGCAGTTTAACTGGGATCATGGAGAAGACATAGTTTATTTTTATTCTTCAATTTATTTTAGCCATTACCCCTTAACCTATGCTATTTTCACAACTGGACAGAGCAGTTTACGCTTTCGCTCATTGTACTTGACAGGGACTGGCCACCAAGATTTAACCAAAGGTTGGTTTAAAAGAGGGGAGGTACTAGCTGTTTACCTTCCTTGGTTACAGTGCACTCCCTGTATTTGTGGGAGTTTGGGGCCACAGCTGCCTACAAACAGCTAAAATCCACAAAAAATTGAGATCCCCTGTAAAAACACTTATAACTGCCAATTTTAATAGTTCAAACACCAAATGTATCTTTTAAATGTATGTTTCAAATGTATGTTTCCTAAATGCCAGAAAACTTAGTGAGAAAATTTTTTTGAGATTTTTTTTTTTTGTAACTTTCTTCAAATTCAGAAGTTTTACCTACATTTGGTCATGATCAGAGATAATTGTCTTTTAAATCATATGACTTGAGTCAAATCTTTTTGTTGTCCTTCCAGATGGTGGAAAGACAACCACCATCTGGAAGGACAGATGGTGGTTGTCAGATGACCTACATTTGACCAGCAGGTCAACTGACACATTTAAGTTTATTGGAGGCACACCTGTGAATGTATTTTGTTGTACCAACCTTACATGGTGGCACCAAAAATGTTGTACCAACCTCACAGTGGGGCAACAAAAATGTAGGGAATCAGAATTCACATCAATATTTAACTTATGTAATTATTAATAATTATATTTAATGACTGATTATTAATTAAATTATTAATAATGTTAACATTTCTTTAGTTGAATCGGGCACCAATTCCAGAATCTTTGGAATCATAAGTCAACTTAGTCAGTCTCTTGTGAAGGAACAAATCGATTACCACCATCAGAAGAACTGTTCACACAATGAGCAATGTTCATTGACACGCTTATTTCTAGTCAAGTCAGAGAATTTCTTAACAAAATAGCCCAACCTTACAGCTGAAATATTTCGTAAATAACCGCTTTTTTTAACTACTGGCATGCAATCCAATGACTAATAGAAAAGACAAAAGAAACATACGTATATATTGAATGATAAATTGGGGACTAAATCAGATTAATGACCGAACTATGACAAAATGAAATGGAATACTGAAAAATAACTTTAAAACTAATTAACTAATTAAAACAAGAACAAAAGAAAAGAAAGATAAGCAGAACCACACTTGCAACCAAAAACACAGTATCACAGGTCAGCGTGGCTCTCCTGCAGAGAGATGAGGAAGAGAAGAAAGTAGGGAAGGGTTCAGGACACTGTCCAGATTCAGACCTGCCCACCGATTTGGAACAAAGTCATAAAACATGACCATGTGATCAGGCCTAACCTTAAATTAAACCAAGGATTGTGGCTTTGCAACTCGACACTATATGATAATGAAATGATTGTGTTCTAGGCAAAAAGGATGATAATAAAAACAAAGAGAAAAGAAAGAGAGGGAGAGAAAGGAGAAACGGTGCAGAGATGGCTTCTTTAAACTCCGCTCTAGATGCAAATCACTTCAACAGGTCGCAACATTACAGCATCATGAGTGACAAAGAAAATGATAATCATCACAGCATACATCAGCACTCTTCAGCTAGAGGCATTAACAACATTTGAAAAGAAGACAAATATTGTCTTTTTAACTACCTTATCCAACCCAGATTAAAATAACAAAACTCTGACCTTATTTGTGAGTTGATCAGACTCACTCAGATTCGAAAAAGATGTCCGTGGACCAGTCCAGGAGAAGGTTTAATAGATGGAACAGCTGGCTGGCTCTGTAGAAAGAGACAGGAGTCGACTTAGGCAGAAGGCCTCTTCCAATGGACTTTTGCAGTGTGCTGGACAAAGTGGGGGTCTTCCTAGGTCTCAGCTTCGGCGGATATAAGAAATTTAGAAAAGCTGGCTATATGTATGGCTTTCTTTAAAAGTTCTCCAGGTTACACCTTAAAAGCCCTTTCTTCATCCAGCAGAACGGGAGAACAGTTCACGTGTGTGTGTGTGTGTGTGTGTGTGTGTGTGTGTGTGTGTGTGTGTGTGTGTGTGTGTGTGTGTGTGTGTGTGTGTCTCTGTCGGATGTTGAGCTCAAAAGACAAGGTTCTGGAATTTAGCTCTTGGTTTATAGTGCCTTATCTGATCAGCTCAGTTTTATTGCAAGGAGAGGGAGTTTTGGCAGTGATGTCTCCAGCACAATAAATGCTTAGGAATGTGATCTAACCACTTTGTTTGAGTCAATGGATGGAACCCCAACAATTTTAAGGCCACACCTGGAACACACTGCTTTCTTGTTTGAAATGACTGGAAAGTTAAAAGAAATCAGCAAAAATAACTGTGGAGTTGCTCCAGTCTGGTTCGTCCTTGGGAACAATTTCCAGATGCTTGAAGGTGCCTCATTCATCTGTTCAAACAATTATATGCAAGTATAGACATGATGGGAATGTCTAATCATCATACCGCTCAGGATGGAGACAGGTTCTGTGCACCAGAGATGAACATATTTTGGTCCTAAATGTGCAGATTGACTCCAGAACAAAAGCCAAAGACCTGTGAAGATGCTGCTGAAGCTGGTAAGACAGGGTGATTGTTTGTCTGTTTAGGTCAATTGTTTATTTTGATCATTTTATTGTGATAAGTGATTATCCATAGTGAAATGTGTCCTGTACCGACATGGCCTGTGTGGCCTACTCAGCAAGATGAAAGCTATTACTCTAAAAGAAACATAAAAAGCCTGATTGCAGTTTGCAAATGCACACAGTGACAAAGACCTTCATTTTTGGAGACATGTCCTGTGGTGTGATGAAACTAAAGTGGAAGTGTTTGGCCATAATGACTGTTGTTACATTTGGAGGAAAAACGGGAATGGTTGTACCATCCTAACTGTGAAGTATGGGGGTGGCAGCATCATGTTGTGGGGCTGTATTGTTGCAGGAGTAACTGTTACACATCATAAAATAGATGGCATCAAGAGGAAAGAACATTATGTGGAAATATTGAAGCAACGTCTAAAGACATCAGCCAGGAAGTTGAAGCTGGGGCGCAGATTGGTCTTCCAGTGGACAATAACCCTCAGCATCTAGCTAAAGGGGTTATAAAATGGCTTAAGGACAACAAAGTCAATGTTCTGGGGTAGCCATCACAAAGCCCTGATCTCAGTCCTATGGAGAAGTTGAGGGTAGATATGAAAAGACGTGTGAAAGTGAGGCAGCCTACAAACCTGACTGAGTTACTCCAGTTCTGTCAGGAGGAATGGGCCAGAACTCGTGGATCCCAAACTATTGGGAGAAGCTTCTGGAAGGAAACCCAAACTATTGGGAGAAGCTTCTGGAAGGAAACCCAAAAGGTTTGACCCAAGTCATACAGTTTAAAAGACAATTATCCCTGATACTAACCAAATGTATGAAAACTTCTGAATTCGAGGAAAGTTGCAAAAAAATCTCTAAAAAATGTTCTCGCAAAGTTTTCTGGAATTTAGCAAATAGAATTAATTTTGGTGATTCTAACTGACATAAAACAAGAGACGTTTGGTCTGATTTAACTTCAGACAGTGAGAAAAAAATGTGCATGTGTCTTTTTATTCTGTTCATGTAAACTTATGGTTTCAACTGTATTAGTACGCACAGTGGAAACTGTCTTATTAGTACTGCAGAAACTAATATCTATAATCTTTCTTATTTCCACTCTTAGGGTTATAGCCAATCAGTACCAGGAAAGTAAAGCATGCTCCTGGATTGGCTGCCTTGCAAACACCAACCAATATCATGTCACGTAGCACTGCCTGTACGTATTTCAACTTCCCAAGCTCCAGTTTCTTACAAATATTTTAGATATGCACAAACAAATCTGCAAAGAGGTGGGTTTTCCACGAATAATTTGGAAAGGCTTAGAAATACTTGCAGAAAAGCTTAGAAATACTTGCACTAATGGATACTCAAGGCTCTTCCAATAAGTTTTTAAGCTCTTCAAGAGTTAACCAAAGAGTGAGTTCAGAAAGAGGAAAGATTATCTGTTCACAGGCCCTGATTACTCTAATTTGTGATTGCCCAGCCTCTATTTTTCATTGGCTGTCTGCAACACGCATTTGTAGTTGGGTTGCTAATCAGTTCACCTGTGTCCAGATTTGTCTAGATGTTTTTTTTTGACTGCAACTGAGATATGTTCCCCTGACACTCCTGCAGACTCCAGACACAACCACTTCTCCCACTAACTGATTTTTTTGGGCCAACTTATCCCGTCAACCTTCCCTAACTAGCGCAGACTGATTCAGGCTTTCCCAATGGGCAACCAGGAGTAAAAATCAACAGTAAAATTATGTAGTGTGACCCTAACAATAATCCACAACCCCTTCCTGCTTGTGTGGCACCTCTGGTAGAGGACCCTGAACAAAGTGTAACGCTGAAAGATGGCAGAGGCCAATACCCACATTTTTCTCTACCATTTAGGATTTGGTACAGACAGATAAGATCAGTTAACCAGAAAGCAGCAATGAGAATCAAAGGTATATCATAGATAACCAGACAACCATCAAGGAGAGTAAAATCTGATTCAATACTGACCTTGTTATGGTTTCACAAAAAGATGGAAAGCCATTTCCATCTAAAACATACATTCTGGCAAGAGATGGTTGGAGCATACATGTACATAGTGATCACTAAATGACAGGTGGGCAATAATGGGAAAAGGGCAAACAGTGGTTGTAATTTGAAAGGACAAAGACATTAGAAGACATAGGAAGTGCAAAGACATTATTCTCCAAATAAAACAGCAAACACCAATGAAGTTTCTTCCAGCTATAAAACTATTTTTATTTCACAAACTATATCAGAGTTTCTGCTCTTTGTTTTATATTCAACTTGGCCATCAAGGTTGGACAAATTGGCATTTGACGTCAATGAACTTAAGATGTTTGTGTTCACTGCCTATTGCCTACGTCAATTTTTAGGTTCTGGGTTATTACAACCGCCGTGGAATAAACCCTGAGACGTTTCTTAAAGAAATCAAGTTCATTGCCAGTGATCCTGATGAGGAGCACTTCTTCAAAGTCACAGATGAGTCTGCACTGAAGGACATCGTGGATGCTCTTGGAGAAAGAATTTTCTCCTTGGAAGGTAAGTCAGTGGTAGTAGTTCCTTTAGTTTAGGTTTTGACTAAGGATGTGTGGAGTACTTATAGATAATCAGAGTCTTATTTCCCTGTTTTCTGTTTGGTTTTTTTAGGCATTAGCAGTCAGGGTAAGGGCTTTGGTCTGCAGATGGCTCAAGCTGGTTTCTCTTCACATTTAGTCAACGTAAGTGGCTCATGCTGTGACAACCATTTTCTTGTTCAATGTAAAATGTGTAAAATATATACAAATCAAACTTTTATTCAGCAAAATTCAGTTCATATATCCACCCTGACGGCACTGCTATGGGGTTGATAATCTTAGTATGATGGGGCAACCAGCAGCTTCTATTAAAGCAGTTTGTTTGGGTATTTGATGTAACTGGTTTATAATTTAGATACATTTCTTTTTTTTAAAGTTCTTATGATAGCCAGACATCTACTGATATGTCCTTTTAAAGCTTGGACATGTCTGAACAAGCCTACTTGGTTGACTTTTGACTGGACAAAGCTTAACTTGTGGTTTCAGATCGTTTGCTAAAATCACAACCTTTGGAACAAAACACAATCAGTAGGTTGTTTTCATTGGTTACCAACAAACAAGGGATCAAGGAAAATGTGGGTGAATCTGTACTTTGAGCGACCACCAAAAGCCCTGCATGTGTTCTCTTTTTACTTCTAAACTAAAGCCCAGGGAGGATGGAGGAGTGGTGAAAAGAGAAACATTGGCATCGGAACCAGATTAACATTGCTGCTGAGAGCAGATCAGGTACAATTTTACAGAAGTGCCTATGATTTAGGCACCTGTGAAAAGAGTGGATTATGATTCAAAAGGCTAAGATGCGACTCTAAATTAATTTATGATTCAACATCTAATCAATCAATCAAACTTTATTTATAGAGCACTTCATCCAGTCAATTGTAACACAAAGTACTTTATAAGGGTTAAAATCAGAAAGACAGACATTTAACCACTAGAAAAACACAAACAATAAAATGATCAAAATAAACAAATTACATAAACAGACAAATAAAACAAATAACTATCAATAAAACAATGACGAATTAAAAGTGATAGTAATATGGTAATAGTAACATAAATAAAATGATTCATTTAAAAAAAAAAAAAAAAAAAAAAAAGTTACGATCATACATAGTAAACATAATAAAATCTAGAAGCATAAAGGAAACAATATTATTCAAAGAAGCACTTGTATTTCCCATGATTATTAAAAACTTAAACATCAATAAAATGTAAATAGATATATAAAAGTTTATAGAACTTAAATAAAATCAAACTATTCAAGATAATAAATAACTATAAACTTGAAAAAAGTCTATAGACTAAACTTATCTTTTTATAATTGCTTTTAATTAACTACTCTGAAGTACTGATGTTTAAAATTATACTTCCTTACTTCAGCTAAATGGCAGACTGAACAGATCTGTCAATTTAGATGCTTTTAAAAATATCTAACCTCTCAGCTGCCCTCAGATCTTCAGGAACACTGTTCCATACTGAGGGTCAAAATAAGAAAAAGATGTCTCACCATACGCTTTAGTTGTCACTCTGGTTACCAACTGAAGTTGCTTACCAGAATACCTGAGGGCCCTGGAAGGCAGGACACAGCCGCCAGTAAAGTGTCGCTGTGTTCTTCGGATTGACATCCCGTCTCCTTTGCACACAATCCATCTAAATATATACTCCAACTTGCTATCCTCCTCCATGTTGGACAGAAGTAATTGTGATAAGTCTTAACTGCACTGCTTGGTTATCTACATTCAGTCAAGAGGCCAAATCTCTTAAAATGAAGGATGAGGCACTTTGGGTGTCATGCAGGGCATGTGTAAACATTTCTTTCTGTGGCTGAGACGCAGCTGACACCAGACTGGTACTATACTGGATGTGGAAGGTGTTTTTTCTTGTAAATACATGGGCCATAACTTTATGTACATCTTCATTAGTGCTCTCAGCTGGAGGCATGGTTCTCTGTTGTCCTTTCTTTGGGTGACATGATTTTATTCTGGTTAACTGAAACTGTGGGGAAGTCCAGGGCTATTTCTGTTCCAACTTTGTATGCAGGTTTTCTGATACCTGCTCTACAACAAGAAACTTTGTCCCTGATTTAATTGAAAGACGTGACAGTTGAACATTTTACCTCATGCTTTATTTTTAACCATTAGCATGTTATATATCCTGTGTATAAGTCAGACTTTTTTTTCAGGATGGTGTTCTGCTTGGAGCAGTGGGTGCCTATGACTGGAATGGTGCAGTGCTAAAAGAAACTAAACGTGGTAAAGTTGTTCCACCAAAATCTGCCTACAAAAATGAGTTTCCAGAAGCCCTGAAGAACCATGCTGCTTATCTGGGTAATTTTCATTTTTTGGAATTGCTCTTAGTCAGGTTTATTGGGAAAATTCTGTGTTATCCAGGTTTTTGCAATAAACAACTTACTTTTTAAATTGCTAAATAAAGTTAATAGCAGTATTTATAGTAGTGTAGTACTATGTACCATATTTGCAGCAGTTCATAACAGTAAAAGGCAGATTAACCGAGAATAAAAGAAGCTTGTAATTAAGTGGTTTAATAATTTTGACTCTAGTGGTGATTAAAGGTTGCATGTTTAGTTGTATTTGGAGAAACACCTTGTAATATTAAAGCTGCAGTATGTAACTTTAACAAAAATATGTTTTTGGAGATGGGACGATGCTGGTAGGAGTTAGTCCCGTAATCGGTGGGTTGCTGGTTTGAGCCCCCACTCCGTCTGACTCCGTTGTTGTTTCCTTGGGCCAGATACTTCCCCCGCCTTGCCTGCTGGTGGTGGTCAGAGGGCCCGGTGGGGCCGGTGCATGGCAGACTTGCCTCTGTCAGACTGCCTCAGGGCAGCTGTGGCTACTATCCAGTAGCTCGCCACCATCGCTGTGTGAGTGTGAGTGTGAATGGGGGAATGACTGAATGTAGTGAGAAGCATTTTGGAGTCCTCTGGACTTGATAAAGCAAGTACAGGGCATTTACCATTTTGCATATTTGTTAAAACTGTCACTTATCATGACTCTATGATATGAGACAGATGATTTGTGAAAAGATCGCGCTCCTCCTCCTCCTCCCTGAGTTGCTATTGTCATTTAAAGAAATGCACCTAAAACAACCAATCAGAGCCAGGAGGAGGGGCTTATCGCTGTCAGTCACCCTTGTGTATGCACTGCTAGAAGTGCTAATGGTAAAAAAAACAAACTACCGTTCCAGGTAAACTGTTTTATCAGCCATGCTAACTAGCCTTAGCATTCGTGGCAGGCTATGTTGTGGTGAACCAGCTGTAGTGAAGCTAGAGAGCAAAGAGGAGTGTGTGAGCAGCATGCATACCAGGGTGATTGAAGGCACTAGCACCCTGCTCCTGGCTCTGATTGGTTGTTTCTGACTGAGTGGTGGATTTTGGCAGTTAGTACTGGGAGCACTGGGAGAAGTAGAAGAGCTTGATTTTTTTTTTCTTTTTTTCATAGATTATCTGTCTTTATATTATACTATCATGACATGGTGATAATTTTAATAAATATGTCAAAAATATTTTTCATAAAAGTTACATACTGCAGCTTTAAATGTGTTGAGCTACTTAAATTGTTTATATGGTACAGCTTTTTGTTTCAATAGATTACATTTATCACTGATGTACGTTTAAAACCCTGAACATATTAGATTTCAGAAGTGGTTGTGTTATAATTCTATTTAAGCCTTGTGTGTGAAGAATTGAAGAAAACTATTATTAATTTTTATTTCAGGTTATTCGGTTGATGCAGTTATGTCATCTCGTGGCTCTCAGCTTTATGTAGCTGGAGCTCCAAGGTTCAACCACACTGGCAAGGTCATCATTTTCACCCTGAAGAACAATGGAAACCTCACTATCCTGCAGGCACTTCTGGGACAGCAGGTCTTCTGCACACACACACACACACACACACACACACACACACACACACACACACACACACACACACTTGCATGTTAAGTTTCTCTAGCTTTGCACAGACTTTCCACTGATTTCCATTCATTTCTACAGCCAAACCATGACCGTTACTTTAAACCGAACCATTACCAGTACATACCTAAACCTAACCTAAACTAGATAAGAAAAAATAATAATTTTGTTTTATCCAAAACCAGTCTTTCTCATATTGTGGTCCCCGGACCACTGGTGGTCCGCAAGGTACTACATGCAAGCAACCATTTTTCTGCTGTGACGTGAGCTCAAAGTGCGACGCGCACAGGAAGCTTAAGAAATGTGTGCAGGAATATTTTTCAGTTTTTCTGGGTGAGTTGCAGAACTTTTGTTTTTAGAGCACTATTACAATACATAGCATGCCACCCGCACTCAGATCTAGAGCGGTCCCATCTGGGGCTGTGCTGAGTGCGATATAA
Source organism: Anableps anableps (assembly GCA_014839685.1). Lineage (NCBI taxonomy): Eukaryota > Metazoa > Chordata > Actinopteri > Cyprinodontiformes > Anablepidae > Anableps > Anableps anableps. The sequence goes on from CM026073.1 coordinate 2,410,930, forward strand.
TGATGAAGAAGTGGTGAGCAGCGCTGCGTCCCACGAAGACTAACTGTATCTGTAACATCTAAAATAGAATAATTATTTACGTCGGGCTTTCTTTGGGCTGAAAGAAAACATCGCCTAACATGTTATATTTATTGTTTTTCCGCCTGTTTGAGGGAATCCCAGGCTGTTCCCTGACCTGCTGAGAAACCCTGCAACGTGTATTTAGGAATCGTTTAATTTCACAAGAGCTCAGGATTCACAGACTCCATAATAAAGGCTAACAAGACAGAAGCTCACAGCCTTATTGCAAAATGGAGCAAAAGGTGAAAACTTCTAAAAATGTATATTTCTAACTGGGTAGGCCAAGTCATACCTGATGAGAGTCGCAGTGACTTTCCAGGACGGGGGTCCGGTTGTTCCTGCGGGGGACTCCTGGGGCTCCGTGCTTGGGGAGCCACTGGGTGTCTGTGGATCCGTCTTCCTCGTGTCGTCCACGTGTCCTGGGGGTTGGAAATGTGGGCCCCCACACCTACTAGCAAATATTCTTAGGGAGAAACCTTATAGACACAACCAAACACACACACACAGATTCAGGTGTCTAGATTAAGGTGTTTGTCACTCTCAGTCAGGCTGTGATTACCACTAAATACATCTTGTACTACCTTGTAGTGTGTACTTTCCATTGAAGTTATAACTGTTATTATATATGCAGATGCTGTTTGTTGCTGTGGATTCTTGGTTTTGCTTTCTCTCTCCGCAGCTCTCCAGGCAGACTTCAAGGATGTTGACTTGCGTTATCTCTATGCTGTTTTCTCTCCTCTACTTCTATCTCCTTTTTTTTTCTTTAAACCTTTCCTCCATTTTTATTTCTTTCCCTTCCCCTTTTTTTTTACTTTTTCATCTTTGTGTCTATTACATTTGAAATAAACCCAAAACAAAAAAGAAAGAGAATCTGAGTCCGAGTTAGCAAGAGTTTTTCTTTGTTTTTTAAAACTTAGCTTGCTTATAGTGCTCTGCACACACATCAAAAACATTTAAATGGCCATATTTTCATTTCCTTTTTGATTTCCATGTGATGTGTTATTGTGGGGTCAGTATCAAGTTAAGTGGTTCGCAAGTGTTTGTTAAATGGGTTAAGTGGGCCACAGCCTGAAAAAGTTTGAGAAATACTGTCCTAAGCTAATTTCCTAAGCCTTTAGACTTTCTCGAGAACAAGGGGAGAGCTTTGCTGGTAGTCAGTGGGTTGTGAGGAAGAGAACAAAAGTTGTGATGACATGATCTGGGGGAGCCTTTCTGGGTTTTGCTGCTTGGCTAGCAGCAGGGCAAGCATGTGGAGCTGTGGCTCCACTCTCTCTCTCTCTTGGGATGGTGGAGGCAGTGAAAGAGGAAAGAAGTGGCCGCTAGAGCAACTGGGACACAATGGCAGTGTGTGTGGAGCTGTGGCGTCTTCTTCTAGCACAATGGCAGCAGCATCAGATGAGCACCAGGATTAGAGACAGCATCTCTTTTTGGAAAATCTATAACTTAAAGATTCTTTTGGTATTTTTTGTGTCGTCCTCCTGGGGCTCACGTAAAGCGGGGAGCTTTGGATGTCTGTGGCTCCAATCTCCTTATGTTTGCCTGAGGTCCTCAGGGGTGGGTCTGTGTCTCCTCATACCCACAAGTGAACATTCTTATGGTGAGACCTTACATGCACAAGCACGCTCACACACACACACACACACACACACACACACACAGACACACACACACACACACACACACACACACAGATTCAGGTGTTTTCAGTTACACTCTATGTTGGACTGCGGTTGCCACCAAATGCATCTTTTTTTTTTTTTTTTTTTTTTTTTTTTTAAAAGAGCATTTCCTGTTCAGCAGTGTGCCGCTCAAAATTGCTGTCTGAGTGTCAAGATAAAGCCCAACAGATTTGCTTTCTCAAGCAGAGTATTACAGCTTTCGCCATGAATTTTCACTTGGTGGGTGTATGTATGTATTATTAGAAGTTGCTTCTAGTTTTTTTCAAATATAGTAGACACAAAGACGGAAAAAAGGGGAAAGGAAATGGAGAAAGATGGGGAAAAGGTTAAAGGGAAAGGAGACAAGTAGAGGATAGAAAAAAGCATAGAGATAAAACAAATCAATGTAGAGCCATGAAAATATGTTTGGAACATGATCATGTTTAATTAATAGGCATATTTGGTTAAAAACAGTCTCTTATGGTTAAATATGTGCTAAAACTTTTTTTTTAAATTTCATACATTTCTGTTACACTTGTTTAGGAGCAACGCAATACATGAAGGGAGTAAAGAGTTCATGACCCATGTGATTGTGTACAGCGACAACAGCGAACTACACACGCCGTCCGTTCAAGCTGTGGGTTTGGTTTAATAAAGTTGCACAAAAGCAATAATCTAAGTGAATTTTTAAGTTCTATTTAAGGCTGTAACATCAACACCCTTGAAGTCTACCTCTAGACCTGTGGAGAGAGAAACACAACAAAACCAGGAATCCATAACAAACAACATATGAATATATAATAACAGTTATAACTTCAATGGAAAGTACACAGTACAAGTTAATACAAGATGTATTTAGTGGCAACCGCAGCCTAACAGAGTCTAACAAATACCTGAATCTAAACACCTGTGTGAGTGTGTGTCTTTGTATCTAGAAGGTTTCTCCATAAGAATGTTCAACAGTGGGTGTGGGGGTCCACAGATTCAACCCTCAGATCCACCGCAGCACCTCCCAACCAGGGCTGACATCCCCCCGATGGAGCAACAAGCAGGGCAGCAAACCAGGGAGACCTGCCAAGCTGCCTGGCCTATGCCAGCAACCCCAGGCTGCCCACAAATCAACACAAGCCCACAACAGCCAAACCACCACACCAGGCCAAGTACAACCCACTTGCCAGCCACCCCAGTGTTACCACAAGGTGCACTCCACTGTCCCACCTGCCTGTCAGCGACTGGAGGCCGGCCCCAGGTCAGGGGCCAGGGCATCGGGAAGAAGCCACAGAGGAAGGTTGGTGCAGCGCACTAAAGACCGTGCACCCCACCAATTCCACAACACAGATCAGGAGGCATCCAAGCATCAGGCAACAGCCAGGCACACACCCCCAGCCAACCACCTGCCAGAATCTGGTGGCCGTTCAAGTCAAAGGGCCGGCCACTGCAGCCAGGAGCCATGATCCAAAAATCTGAACGATCCCAGGAGAACCAGAGCACCGGCCCCACTCCGAACTGCCCCCCAAGGCGCCAAGCCTATCCACAGCCCAGAGTCCAACCAGATGGCCCGCTCTTCCTCCCAGTCACCAACCCCAAATGGCAAACAGACAACATGGGTGTAAAAAGACCCCACATCTCCCTCTTCCCACTCAAATATGGTGTTGTTGTATGTTGTTGTATAGTGCATTTGAAATAGGGGAGATGGGACAGTGGCTGACACAGATGCCCCCCTTTGCCAGAGAGCAGGTGATGCCAAGTCATCCCCTCCCCAACCCTTGCCCAGAACCCTAACTGTCTACATGCAACATTTGGGAGTGAGCAGAGGCACCAGAGGTGTGACTGATTAAACATCTCACCCACTGCATGCTATTAGGTGTGCCCACCCCCAGGCCCTATATGTGTGTGTCTTGTGAATGTTATTCATATAAAATTGGGGCCCAGGCCGCCATGAGATCACGGAAATGGAGGACCCTCCCCATACCTCAGTGGTGTACCCATACCCCAACACCCTATATGAGTGGTGGTGTGATAGAGCAGGCGGAGGGACGTAGTTAGGGATGAGGAGGAAAGGACAGGGGGGCAAATTGCTCTCCGAGGGAGCCAGCTCCTCTGCTGACCCCAATAGGCACCCCATTCTCTGAGACCCACCAGGGGAGGGAGGTTTGATACATCCACCCCAGGCTGCTGGGGTGCAGGCTGCTGCTACCACCTGCCTTGGGCAGCACCATCAGGAACAAAAGCCATGGATGGACACAGAGCCCCAAGAACCAAACGGGACTGGAGACATCGACCCAACCCCCCTGGAACCATTTAGACCCCCAAACCTGACCCACAGTTCAACACCAAGCTCTCCAGCTAAAGAAGCCACCAAATCCCAACAATACATCCAGCTGGGAGTGCCCGCACAGCCACAGACAGTGCACCGCAGAGACCAAGAGCACACTCCCACCCCAACGAAAGAACCAACCAGTCCACCCAGCACAACATCCACAACAAGAGTACACCATGCAAAGGAGTGTGCACGTCCAAGATGCCCAGACACCCTAGGACCAATGGTGCAGGATCACCAAAGCGACAGCCCCCGATCCACCACATACAGGACTACCACCTCACCAATGCCACCACCACACAGCTGAAGGCAAGACGAGACAAAAAAGCAGCCTGGGCATCACCCCGAGCCTACCCTAAACCCACCCAGGAGCAGCCTGGCCACCAGGTCAGTAACCTATGTCCATCGATGGAGACCACCTAGAAGCCCGCATGCAGCCACCAGAAGTCATCACCCAGCTCCACTAAGCTGATTAAACATCTCACCCACTGCATGCTATTAGGTGTGCCCACCCCCAGGCCCTATATGTGGCCCCAGCTGGGGGCCACAGCCCCCCACCCAAGACCCTCGCATCCATGCCCCGCAGGATGAAATCAATTGCCGCCCCCCACTATGGGATGGAGTCAATCAAAAGAGCCCACAAGGGTTAATATTAAGAGTATTTTTATTTTTCCAGTTCATGAGCATATTTTTCTTTGCAGTACATAAGGCAGTTAAATCATTGTGGGTGACATGTCCCATGCATACCCCTTCCATCCGTTATGCCCATGTTTTCAGAACAGGGTCCAGGACCAGTTCTACAGGGGCACTGGCCCCTGTTGGCCCCTGTGTAGAACCCCCCATGAACAGGACATACAAGATAACCCCTGTTCAGCAGGTCATGTGTAGTCTCAGCAGCATCTCAAAGGTTTCAGCAGAACCACACAATGATCTGGACTTAAAGTCTTTCATAAGCTACTACCCATGCAACTTAACAGACCTATCAAAAGAAGAGTAACAAGAAAATATATGTATAAGTTGTCAAAAAAAATATCTAAATACTCAAATTTATATTATTCAACACTGAAATATATGTAAAAACACCATTTCAGGTTCTATAGTTAAATCTACAACATTAAATATCAAGTGCAAATTTTCATTACCCCCCACCTACCCAGATTATCATGACATGGTCTCTTCCAGAACCTTTAAAAGGTGTTCAGGCCCCCTGGGAGTCATTTAGTCTGAACACATTAAGAGAAAATGAACAAAAGTAAACATTCTGCACTACTCATTACCATACACTTAAAACATCAATCTGTTACAACTGAAGTAGTATTTTTTTTTTTAGCTTTAGACAACTATCAATTCAGTTAAATGTTTTTGTTTACAGGACAGGTCTTCATCAGTACCAGCTGTGAAAAAGCTGCCACAGCACAACCACAAACAGTAACAATAAAATGCTTCAATTTCTGACTCTTTGTGCATATTTTTAATTCAACAAAATAGTCAAACCAGTATGTCAAACAAATATAAATAATGAAGACCATCATTACATGGTGATAGCCTGACCCTGGTGGCCATAGACATTCCCTGACATCAATAGGTTGATGATTTGTTGTGAATTCTAAACTTCCATTCCTTGATTTGTGTCTTTTGTGGTCTATCAACAGATTGGTTCATATTTTGGCAGCGGACTGTTATCAATGGACATTGACGGAAATGGCCACACTGACTTTCTTTTGGTTGCAGCACCCATGTATTACAATCAAGGCTGGGAAAGAGGAAGGGTTTATATATACTCTCTGTCATCTGAGGTATACACACATCTACTGTTACAAGACTGATCCTAATAACCTGTTTACTTGATCAGAGAATCTAGTTTAAATAGCTTAATGCTAACTACCAACGTGAATGATAACATGTTTGTATATTAGTGAAAGATGTGGTTTATAGATATTTACTTGTTTTTCAGGAATAAGACTTTTTAACACAAAACAGTAAAAGCAAATGACTGTGACACTACAAAAACTAATCAGTCAATAACTATGATATCAACTGATATGAAACCCTTATATCATGATACATTTTTCAGCCATGTTGTCCAGCCCTAATTACAAGCAACTATAGCATAATTTGCTGTACATATTTACTTATGTCTTGAATTTCCTTCTGATATATGCAGAGTTTCAAGGTTTAAAGTATATCTCAGCTCACAAACTTACATGTCCCCAGGCATTCTTCGTATTTCATGGAGTACTTGAAGTGCCCCATCATTCTCAAAACTCTCGTCTGGGTTCAGCACTGGCACAAATAGCTGACATGAATGGAGATGGCTATAAGGAGCTTGTGGTGGGAGCTCCTCTAGAAGATGACCATCAGGGGGCAATTTATATATTTCATAGCCAGGGCAAGATGATAGGACCACACTACAAACAGGTAAGCTACAAACATCTTTAAAAATATTTTCAAATATGGTATATCATTAGATGCACAATTCCTAAGTTGTTTAAAACCTTACAGCAAAAACAAACAGGAGTCCTTTGGTTTGTTTCCACTAAGCAGTATGGCAGGGGTCGATGTGGCTTGGTATGCTATTTTATGGTCTGGTGTATACAGGAGAGCGTTTTCACCACTCTCACTGGTTAGGCGGGTTAAACCCAAACATCTAATGTCGTGTCCTACTAGTGTGACAACAAATGTGATGTACTGGTATGTCCCTTTCACTTGTCGCAAGTTGTGACGTTTTTCCGTCCCTCGATTACTGGACTGTGTTGTGTAACGCCAGTAGCTCCACCTTAAAGGAGCAGTATTATGTAAAATCGACTTTTTTGAGCTTTATATCATGTTGTAATGTAATTCCTTCCTCAAAAACATATCTGGAGTGTTGCCTTGATTCTTTCATGCATGTTTGAGAAATCCTTTAATCTCCCGTGGCAACCATTCAGCTGTGCAAAAGGCCTTTGAGACTCAGCTCCTCCTTAGAGCTGCAAGTTCTAAGTTTCCAAGCTTCCGGCTCACAGAGCACCCCTCCCCCGCGACTTCCCCACTCAGCTTCTTCAGACTAGCAAGCAGCAATTAGCAAGCACCAGGTGGAACTCTGCATCTGTGGAGCTCATTATACGAGCTACTTCTCAGTGAAACGCTGGTAAAAACATTGTTAAATGGTTAGCTGTTGTGGAGACTTCCTGGGGGCGGAATTTTCAGAAAGAGACAGAGGCCCAATTTCAAGGCGTTAAATTATGTCAAATTTCTTTTGAGTCATATTTGATATATACAGCATTTTTGTAACAACTGAAGGTAACGTAGTAACTTGATAATGCTATAAAATGATTCTATGTGCCTTGAAAACACATAATACTTCCCCTTTAATTGAACTGTACCATTGTCGTATGGATTTACAACTGAAGTGTCTAGGAATACTGCATTGTGATCTGTAATAAGACTGGGAAGGAGGTGTAAGACAGCTTGTATTGGTATGTTCTGGAAACATGAAAGAATAATTTTGTGTGACTAAGAGAAACAAAGGCAAAACACTAAATCTGATTTATTTTGAATTTCCCATCATGTCAAACAAGAAAGCAGTGAGTTCCAGGTGTGGCCTTAAAATACATCCACAGGCGAGCCTCCAATCAACTCAAATGTGTCAGTTAACCTATCAGAAGTTTCCAGTGCCAAGACATCATCATCTGGGCTTTTCCTTATTGTTTAAACACACAGCAATAATTCTGTATGTAAACTTCTGAATTTGAAGAAAGTTACAAAAAATCTCTAAAAAGTGTTCTCGCTAAGTTTTCTAGCATTAGAAAAATGGAAATAATTTTGGTAATTCTAATTAACCTAAAACAAGAGATGTTTGATCTGTCTGAAATTTCTCACATCAGACAGTGAGAAAAAAAGTTTGTGTTTTTTTTATTCACTGTATATAAATACATGGTTTCAACTGTATGGATATGCAGAAATGTATGTAGAGGTTTATATGTTCATATACTTGTTTATCATTTATTTTATCTGTGGTTTTGTGAGTGTCATCTCCCCCACCCCTTTTCCCTTCAACCCCACCTTTAATTCTATTCTGTCATTTCCTTTTTTTTTTTCTGTAATTGTCCCAGAATATCTCCTTTCCTGCCTTAAGAATATGTGGGTTATATTTCCTTTATTTTAACAGACACTTATGCAACAGGATGAATATTTTACAAACATCTTTTGTAGAACAAATCTATCTTGACATGATAAAGCTAATCTGTCCCATTATTCTGCTTGTTAAGATGTCAGATATGTAGAAAAGAAATAGTATTGTCTAAAATAATCAATGACATGAGGACCAGAAACTAACGTTTCCTATCAGACATAAGAGCTCTGTGTCGATCGTGTGTGATCCATGGTAATAGAAATTTTTCTTTTTTTTTGCTCTTCCAGCGTCTTTCTGGAGCTGGTTTTTCTGCAGGTCTGCAGTATTTTGGTCAAAGTCTTCATGCGGTTCTGGATGTCAATGGAGATGGCCTTGTTGATTTAGCAGTGGGAGCACTAGGAGCTGCCGTCATTATCTGGTAAGACTGGAGAATGTTGGTCTCACAGTGTTAGTTTTTTTTTGATTCACCATTTAAATCATGCAAACTAGTCAGTGGCTTGTCTGGGAAGTAGGGCAATAAAGAAAAAGTTCATGGTTGGGGAGAGGGGTATCAGAAATTATGTCTCATTGCCCTGGGACAAAGCACCTTCTCAAACATTCAGTTCTGGAGCCCCATGCTAGCTCTACAACTGCTCTCTTGGCCAGGGACATTAAGTGTTTTCATTGGCTAGTGTTTTTAGACGTTGTTTCATCATTGAAACTTGTCCCAACCTGTGATGCTACCTATCTTGCAGATGACACCATGTTTAAAAGAAGCTTTTTTTTATTTCTATAATTTATTCCTTTATTTTTGTGTTGATTAAGTAACATTTAAATAAAGAATAGTAACTAACATCCTATTAATATAAAATGTGAACACATGATGTTCTGTCTGTCCAGGTCCCGTGGCGTAGTGCGGATTGAAGCCAAAATGACCTTTGAACCAGAGAAGATCAACTTCTTTAACAAGAACTGTCAGCGTGGTGGGAAGGAGGTCACTTGCATGTCAGTTGTTGTCTGTCTAAAGGTAGACAGCCTGATAAAAAACAAGAATGATTACAGAAAGGAATTTGGTGAGTGATACCTGCACATTTTCTGTTAACTGATTTATTCTGCTGCAGGTCATTTTCAACTCATAGTTGTGGTCAGAACTAGGGGCTTGGTGGGGAAATTTGGATGAGTATGGTTTAGCCAAAGGAGTATTTTAAAAAAACAAAATGTGCCTGTCTTCTGGTGTCCTTTTTGGGGGCAGAGCCAAGGGTAACATTACAAACTGACAATGTTTACAGCAGTGTTTTATTGTTATATGTTTGGTGAATGGTTGTTGTACATTATGTGATTGTTTTAATCTTGTAAAGCAGTTAGTGGAGGTGACATTACTGAGGACATAAGGTTGACTTTTACATTTCATGAAAGACATTTTATAAATATAAAGCACCTATTTCAGGAGACAACAGTCTGTATAATCTGACTGTTGTGTATAGATCCTGGATATGAATTGACGAGTGATGATGAGTATCTTTTAACCTCTCGTCTTTATTTTACCTAAGCTGTTTGGTACAGTCTGGTTTTTGATGAGAGGCGATTTTCTCCCTGGGCAGTCCTGGATGAATCACACCGACAGCAGCCCAGAACTCTTCTTTTACAAACTGGGAATCAGAAATGTGAACGCCTTGGCTTTTCTGTGCAGGTCAGAACAAACCCTTCTGACACAACATACTCAAAGTAATAAGTTTTGCTGGATGTGAATCTTTAAAAGCAAAACCACCATTCACATAAACAGGACATAGCAGATTACAGGCGGCCTATAGTGGTTGTTATGGAGGCAGGACTTCAAAGCCAAGACAAGGGGCCAATGTTGGACCCAGACTGGCCAACCACCCTAAGAGCTGAGGTGAATTTTCTCTATATTTGTGGAATGTATGTGTTTGCACTGTGTTGTGAAAAAGTATTCTTCTTTTACAGATTTCTTGAGATTGTTTTTTTGTCACACCTAAATGTTTTGGATAAGAAAATTCTGAAGGAAGGAATGTCCAGCCATCAGTTTTTGATTCTTTAAATATGTTTAAGTTATCACAGCATTATATGGTCCACAACACACCAGCAAGTCCATCACTGAATGGCTCAAGAAAAAAAAGGTGGCCCACTTAAAGCTTGGAATTAAATGCAATTTATAGTGTGACATGACCCAAAACAGGATTTTCATTCTCATTTTCAAAGTCAGTAGCTCGATGCAATCTGCTGTGTTTCCTTGGATAGAAAACTTTTTTTTACCAGTTTGAATAACAAACTGAACTTGACTGCATTGTTTTGTACTCGTACTTGTCATCTGCTTATCCAGAATTGGGTCGCAGTGGTAGCAGTTTCAGCAGAGACGTCCAGACTTCCCTCTCCCCAGCCACCTCCTTCAGCTCCTCAGGGGGAAGCCCGAGGCTTTTCTCAGGCCAGCTGAGAGAAATAGCCCCTCCAGCATGTCCTGGGCCATCCCCTGGACCTCCTTCTGTAGGGACATGACCGAAATACATCCCGAGGGAAGCATCCAGGTTGCAATCCAGAAAAGATGCCTGAGCCACCTTAGCTGACTCCTTTCAGTGTGGACGAGTAGCGACTCTACTCTGAGCCCCTATTGGATGGCCAAGATCCTCACCCCATCTCTAAAAGAGTGCCTAGCCACCTTGCGGAGGAAGCTTGTTTCGGGTGCTTGTGTCCGGAATCTCATGACCATAGGTGAGGGTAGGAATGTAGACCTACCAGTAAACTGAGAGTCGTTTTCAGCTAGCCTCTCTCTTCACCACAACGGACTCATGCAGAGTCTGCATTAATGCAGCGGCCACCCAATCCATCTTTCAATCTCTCGCTCCATCTTCCCCTGCTCCGGAACAAGACCCCTAGATACTTGAACTTTTTCTCTTGAGGGAGAGACGTCCTTCCAACCTGAAGAGTGTAAGCCACCCTTTTCCGGTCAAAAACCATGGTCTCGGACTTGGAGGAGCTGATCTCCATCTCAGTGGCATCACACATGGCTGGGAACCACCCCAGTGCATGCTTTAGGTCCTTGCCAGAGGAAGCCAGAAGAACCACTTCATCTGCAAAAAAGCAGAGACGAAATCCACTGATCTCCAAACCAGACCCCCTTCAGCTCTTGCCTGACATCTTGTCCATATAAGTTAGGTGAGGTTAGGTACAGGATCGGTGACAATGGGCTGCCCTGCCGGAGTCCTAAATGCACCAGGAACAGGTCTGACTTAGTGGGGGTAATGCGAACCAAACTCCTGCTCTGCTTGTACAGAGAATGGATAGCCCCTAATAAAGGACCCCACGCTCCATGTTCCTAGAGAACCCTCCACGGGTGCCCATGAGGGACATGGTCAAAAGACTTCTGCAGGTCCATAAAACACATGTGGACTGGTTCCCATGAAACCTCAAGCATCCTCAAGGGTGTAGAGCTGGTCTAGTGTTTTGTGGCCAGGATGGAAACCACACTGCTCCTCCTGACTTTCCTCTCCAGCATCCTGGCATAGGCCTTACTGGGAAGGCTAAGGAGGTTGAGCCCTGTGTAGTTAGAACACACCCACCGATCCCCATTTTTATGAAGGGGGATCGCCACCCCAGTCCACCAGTCCAAAGGCACTGTTCCCAACCGCCATGCGATGTTAAAAAGCCGTGTTAGCCATGACGGTCCTACAATACCCAGAGATCTGAGGTAGTTGGGGCAGATCTCATCCACCACTGAAGCCCTGCCACAGTGTAGGTTTTAACCACCTCGGTGACTTTAGCCTGAGTGATGGACAAGGCCAACTCAGAGTCCTCAGACCATTCTTCCAACAGGGAAGGCACAACAGTAAGGTTGAGAAGATCCTCAAAATACTGCTTCCATCATCCGATAATGTCCTCCATCAAGGTCAGCAGCTCCCCAACCCAACTGTAAACAGTGTTGAAGAAGCACTGTTTCCCCCTCATGAGGCACTGAACAGTTTGCCAGAATTGCTTTGAGGCCGACCGGAAGTCCTTTTCCATGGCCTCGCCAAACTCCTCCCTTGCCCGAGTTTACACTGGGATAAATTTGGAATGTATGTAGTTAACTTGGAATCTGTCAGTATAACTGAATTGAATTGGCTTTTTCTTTTCTTTTTTTTTTTTTTTTTTTTGCGCAGAGTGCCTGACATGAATTGTGAATTGGCACTATATAAATAAACTCAAACTGAATTGAAATGAAAACACTTCTGTGTAAATTAAAACAGTTCTACAAAAAAAACTGGGCTGAAATTCCTCCCCAGTGATGTGAAAGACTCGTTTTCCGTGATCACAAACACTCCATAGAAGTTGTTGCTGCCAAGGATGGTACAAGCAGCAATTAGGTTTAGGAGGCAGTTACTTTTTCACATAGGACCAGGATAGTTTGGCTTTGGATAGCTTTCTTCACTTAATAAATTAAAACTTTACTTAAAAACTGCTTTTTGTATTTACCCAAGTTATCTTTGTCTCATTTTAAAATATGATTGATGTTCCTAAACATTGAAATCTGTTTTACCAAAAAATAAAAACAAAAATTTGTAAGGTGGGTAAAACTTTTTCACAGCACTTTCTTACCAAGACATTTAATTTGTTGTTGGATTTGTTTCCTCTGATATAACACTGCTTCATAAATAGTTTTTTGTCTTTTTAATCTGGTTTATGTGACGTGTTCATAAGCCTAATTTATAATATTTGTTGTATTATTACTGCTGGTGGTATACTTTATATTATTTTTCCATATTGGATATTTTATGTAATTTTAAAATTTATTATCCCTGCAGCTTCCGTTCTGGAATGGATGTGAGGAGGATACCTGCACTCCTGACCTCATCCTCCGCAGCCACACTGACCTTTTAAATGTTCTGTGTGTAGTTAAGTCTGTTTTCAAAATTTAAATATACATTGAGATCTATTGGAAAAGAAAATGTATTTGTTTCATCTGAAGGCAGTTCTGCAGCATAAGGAAACATGCCACCTACTCAATCTGCAACGATCGAAAGGGACGAGAAGAGAAAGTATTTGTTGTTGAGACTGGACGGAGGAAAATGATTGTGTTTGCTCAGCTAGAGAACCAGGGAGAGAATGCACACAGAACTACACTCAACATCTCCACAACCCCCAACCTCCTCTTCTCAAGACTCTTAGTCAAGGTACTCAGACGTATTACTGTGTGTCACAATTAATGATGGCTTTGTGTCTCGAAATGACATGCACTCTGATTGGTCCCATAGGACCAATCAGATATCCAGATTGAGTGTTCCACTGAGAGCAGAAAGGCTTCCCAGAGAAGCTGTAACATCAGTGCTCCATTCATGAGGTCATTGTCCCAGGTGGGTTAAATATAGTAGATGGACTTTCATTCACACTTTTACTATTGTACAACTGGTTTCAGCAACAATGTTTTCCTTCACTATTAAAAAAAAAATAGCAAGACTGCAAACGTTGAATTCTGCTTGTGTACGTGAACAGGCTTGAACACAACATACAAACTGAAGCTAACCCTTTACATAACAACAGGTCTTGAATTTTTTTTTACTCTAAAACTGTTCTAGTTGATTCTAAATAAAGCTTTAAAAATATATAATTTCATATAATTCATATAATTTCATGTCATATATATGGAACCAGTTTGAAATTATTTGAACTTTGTGACATAAAGTATTACTCTGTTAGTTGCAGTCATTAAAAAATGGGTGCACCATAGTCATTAGGGATGAACAATTTCTGCAAATATCAGTTAAGCTTGTTACAATAAACAATTAATCAATTAATTGCATGATAAATTAAAATTAGCTCAATAATTTCCATTCTGATATTTTTTGAAGGGCAATTTTGTTTACATAGACTTCATAATCCATTTTATTTATGGTTTCGGTCGTGCATGATTTGTATTTCCTTTTTATTTGTCATTTCTGGTTATTGTGTTTTATTTTGGATATTTAAATTGTCTTCCAGTTCTAGTGTGGAGTGTTCTGTACAAAATTAAAGTTTATTAGTCTTTGAGAGGGCGAACTTACATTATTATATCATTATCAATGTATTACTTTAAAATGGTCTCAAAACTACAATATTATCATTTATCGCAATAATTTCTGGGACAATTTATCGTCCAGCAAAATTTGTTATCGTGACAGGCCTAATATCAGTAACATTACTCAGGGAGGTTGTGGTGTTTAAACAATGCTCAGTTATTTCCAGTGTTAGGCAAGTTACTAAAGTAACTACTTATAGTTACTAGTTACTTTTTCAAAAAAGTGAGTTCCTGAGTTACAATAATGTAAAAGTAACTGATTACCAGGGAAAGTAACAGTTGCATTACTTTATAAAACAAATTTAAATGTGTAAAAGCATTTTGGATCCCTTCTTAATGGAGCTTTGAGATACATGTTCAAATGTTTGATTTAAAACTGAATATCTGATTAAATAAATGGCCATTTAACAGAATAAATTACAAGCAGGAAATACTGAACACTAATCTAAACTATTCCAATCGTACTTTCTACGTTTGTAATTGTAGAAACATAAAACACAATAGATGTGTTAGAATTTTAGATATTTATTGAACATCAACAGGTTTCAGCTGGCTACCAATAGTATACCAAGAGTATAAAATCAAATTAAGCTTGTTAAGTAACATAGTGGAAATTAAATAAGGCAAACTATCACAATTTCAGACAAATGTGATTGTACAAGTATTTCCTTCCACATGAAAATTAACAGCTGAACTGGTTTCAACATAATACTGAATAGTAAATGCACTGTATAATAAAACTGGAGGTATAAAAAAGTAAACAGGTAACAAGAAATATAAAATCCATGACTATTTGTAGCCATTAACAATTTATCTCAATGCACATAATTGCTGTTCTCACAGTAGAGGTCTATCAGAGAGCCACGTTTTTAATTCCTTCTGCTCATAATTAATAAAGCATTATTTGTCACATCAAATTTTAGCCCCATCCATCAATCCACCCACCCATCAATCCATCCATACATTCATCCAAGCCATTCTCATCAGAAAGTGTGTTAATAAAAGTGCAACTTTTTTTAGACAGGAGGGAAACTTTGCAGTGCTTAACAATATTGACCGGGACACTTCTCTTGATGGCATGGCTGCATTCTATTAGTTAAATGAAACTCAGGCTACTTGGACATCGTCGCCCCATCTGCTTTATTTGCTGAGCTCATGTTAGCTTCGCCTAGATTTAGGCTGTGCCTGCTAGCATCATCACCTTCATTCTGGTTTTGTGAAAGCATGTGACACTGAGCGGTGCTTTGTGAAATTTACGTTGCTTATAACTGAAAAGTTATAAGGCATAAATTACATTTTACACACGCATATACATATACATACATTCTGTAGGTTTGTCAGCAGTGCTTTGTTAATTTGTTTTTTTTTTTTAGGTTAAATAAAATTAAAAGTTTGATAAACTCCAAAGGACAAATGCCTGATTTCATGACAGAACAAATATATAAAATTAGGAAAGTGTAAGGCTTCTCATAACAACTCTAAATGCAAAAGGATTTATTAGCATACAAAGCATTCATATTTTCCAAATTAAGCTAAAATATGAGGCTACAGATAATAAAAAGTTAAAAGCCGTTTGGGAGCCAAAAGAGCCTGCTCTTGTTTGGGAATTGTGCCACAAGGGTGGAGAAGAGCCAAACTTCTCATCACTATTGGCTATTATACAGTAATACTAAACACCCACCAGCTGTAGTTATATGTCCAGGCGCCAAATATTAAGCCAAATATAAAGTGAAATTAAAACATTTGCAGAGATTAGGTCATTGTTGGGAAATATCAGTATAAAAGAACATGTGATGGATTTGTTATAGTTCTTTTTTCCATTGCTCTACAGTAATTTTACACTGTTTACATATCAACTGAAGAATCTTTTGGCCGGATAGAGATAAGCATGGGCACGCAAGCTGTTATCTAGATCACCTTCATATCCTTGCTAAGCAAAACATCTGTAAGGGAGATGGGACAATGGGGGTGGGGTGGGAACTGTAATCATTTTTTTTCTGTGCAGGTTGTAAAAATAGCCAATATCACAGTTGTTAAACCACCTGCTCTGCTCCAATTTAGGTAACTTTCCATCTGGAGTTGGAGTTCAGCCGTTCCATCTTTCTTGATTATGCACAAGTCAACATGGTAACGACTAGGTGAGAAACCATTCTAACTGTATTTATGTAGATATTGAAACTTTACCACAGTATTAGCCCAGTGGAAAGAGCAACTCAGCTCACTAATTTCCCTCCCTGCAATGAGCTGTGAATAAAAGAATAGCTCACTAACTTGTCACCACTCCCAGAACGGAAGAACCACTGACTGGGTCACAACAAATCCCTAACTCATGTCCAGTACAACAACCTGCACTCAATCTTTTGCTTCTATGGCTCTTAGCTACTCCATGTATATGAGTTTATATTATGTTTCTTACCTCCCTAATTTCCCCCAGGTGGTGTAGAAACAAATTACTTACTATTCATGTGATGTTTGCATCACCAAGTAGACTGAGTAAAAATGTTTATCTAGTTCCAATGTCTGTTCAAATGAAAAAGTCATAATTTCTTCCTACTGCTGCTGCAGCTAATCGCATATCAGTTATGACCTTTAATTTCCTTATTAATTGACATTAATATTAATTAATATTAATTTAAACAGTTTATTTTTGACCAGATGTATCCAAAACATTACCACTAGAGATATATGTGCGATACTGAGTTGAATTTTTGTATACTGTATTTTTTTGTGATGGGTTTATAAGCAATAATAAACAAAGTTCAGGCAGAAGATGAGTTTGAAGCTAAAGCTGACCACTCAGTTTCATGAAAAATCTTTGGGTGACTGGTTGTGCCTGTTTTTGTTTTGTTTTTTTTGTTTTTTTGGCTCTCATATGTCTGGAAGCAGGTTTCTGGGCTTTGTCCCAAGGTAGCTCCAGCATAAACTCACTTTTGTGGATTTCACACAAACTTCCTGTAGCATTTTTCTCCCGACTGTGGGGTGTGACAGGAACCGTAGTATCATTCCCAGAGTCTATTTAGATCCACGTTTATAGTCAACTTCTGCATATGTGTCTAGGTCTCTTGAGTCAAACCATCTCAGCTCTGGATCATCCATATTACCCATTGGAGTGGGTTAACAACCAAAATTTGTTTGATGTTTTTTTTTTTTTTACCAAATAGTTTTAAGAGTGACCATCATTGACACACTCTTGAAACTGCTTGAGTTCAACTGCTTGCATACAATTCAGAGTTGACCATTATTACATCCTGTTATGAAATAACAGAATGGGCCGAATGAAAACAGGGTCCTCAGTTCCCTCTGGGGCCACTGGTGACCACCCTGCATTCGGTGTGTTACGACTCACCTCCACAGCCAGTTCCTGACTGGGATAAAACTGAGTGCTCCAGAACCACGCTCAACCTGTTACCAGTTTTAAGCGTCAGTGAAATGCTACTTATCAGTTCAACAGTTGTTAGCTGCTTCTTTGAAAACGTACTGATCACAAATCTGCCATCCAAGAGGAGATCAGAGTAGAGCCGCTGTTTCTCCACATCAAGAGAAGCCAGTTAAAGTGGCTCAGACATCTGCTTAGGATACCTCCTGGACACCCCCATGGTGAGGTTAGGGTTTCACTGGGAGGAGACCCAGAGGAAGACCCAGGACATGTTGGAGGGACTATGTTTCTCCGCTGGCCTGGGTACACCCTGGGATTCTCCAGGAGAAGCTGACCCAAGTGGCTGGAGAGAGGGAAGTCCGGGCCTCTTTCCTTAGGCCTTTGCAACCTGATTCCGGATAAGCAGAAGATGATGGATGGACAGACAGACAGACAAATGTGCCAAATCCCAGGGGGTGCCTGGGCCTTAAAAGGAGAGTGTACAAATGTACCTAATAAAGTGAGCTTAAAAATTTCACAAGGCTTTATATGAAATGTTTGGGTAAAAAGAGCTGTTTTTATTTGTATCATTATTGTATAGAATCTTTTGTTATATCTAGTTTATTCATATGGACTTACTGGTACCTTCTGATGAAAATTAAAAAGAAATATCATATTGCTCCTATTTTAGCTTTCCTTCATCGCCTCCCTGTTAAATCCAGAACAGAATTTAAGATTCTCCTTCTCACATATAAAGGCCTTAGTAATCATCCATCAGAGATCTGATTGGTCCAGGTTTTCCCAACAGAGCACTTTGCTCTCAGACTGCAGGTTTACTGGTGGGTCCTGGAATTTCTAAAAGTAGAATGGGAGGCAGATCTTCCTCAGTCCTCAGGCTCCTCTCCTGTGGAACCAGCTCTCAGTTCTGGTCCGTGAGGCAGACACCCTGTCTACTTTTAAGACTAGGCTTTTAATAAAGCTTATTGTTTAGTGTGTCTTAGGTTATCCTGAGCTACCTCTATAGTTATGCTACTATGGGCTTAGGCTGCGGGAGGACAAACTCACCACTTCTTGCTCTGCTACATTCTCCCATTTGCATTATTTGTTGTTATTTCAACTTTGCGTTTTCTCTGTTTTTACTCTTCATAGAAGGTACATCTGCTCTGGCTCTCAGTTTAGCTGTGACACCTTCCTGGAGGAGGGCCATCGGCTGAGGTTTTGCTGCAAATAACTTAACATTGTGCTTCTATAGACAATACAGCTGGCCCTGTCTTTTAGTGTTTAACCCTGTCTCTCTCCTAGACAAAGCTATTGGCTGAGCATTTGCTGTGACTAACTGTGTGTGGTCTCTTTCTTCCTATAGATAAGAAAACTGGCTCAGAGCTTATCTGCGTAGTTGTGTTTTTCTCTAGATGAAGCCACTGAAGGAGCTACTACTGCCATTAACTTCTTACTTTTCTCCAACATAGAAAGTACTCCTGGATCAGTTCTTGTCTTTCTTTTTGTGTCTCTGCTTTGTCTTCTGAAACCCCCAGTCGGTCATTGCAGATGGCCGTTCATACTGAACCAGGTTCTGGTTCTGCTGGAGGTTTCTGCCTGTTAAAGTTGAGTTTTTCCTCTCCACTGATGCTACATTTATGCTCAGTATGAGGGATTGCTGCAAAGTCAACAACAACGCAGGCGATTGTCTGCTGTCGCTATGTGCTATGAGAGAAGGGGAAGACATGCGGCAAAAGCTGTACCCCAAAGAATTTCTTTTTAACCAATTTGAATAACAAACTGAATCTGACTACCTTGTTTGATAGATCAACTGGAATGTATGTATGATTGGATGGAATTGACTTTTTTTTTTTTTTTTTTTTTTTTTTTTTTTAAAGTACCTTTAGATGACGTGAAATGGTGCTAGATAAGTAAACTGAATTTAATAAATAAACTGACTTTTACACCACAATGTAAAGACTAACTCATCTCAGGTCTTTTAAGACCCTTTGAAATGTCTTCATGTGTGTTAATCAGTGAGGGAGAGGACGGATACCCAGATGACAACACCAATAACATCCTCCTCCCTTTAAAATATCAAGCCGACCTTCTCTTCACCAGGTGGGTGAGACGAAGACTTAAAGAACTTAGCCATTTAAAAGTAAAAGAATGGTGAATCTGATATGAATGTTAGTTTAACAAGTAATTTTAAAAGTTTAACAGTATTTTTTTAAAAACACATTGCATATTTGAAAATGTCATTTGAAAGCTCTTTTCACCACATGAAACTACTGTGTGTGTGTGTGTGTGTGTGTGTGTGTGTGTGTGTGCGCGCGCGCATGTGTGTGTGTGGGACCTTGTATTTGTTACATTGAACGGATCATTCTCCTAACATGCTATGTTGTGGGGACCAACTGCTCCCGTTGGGCCCCCAAAGAGCGGGCTCCATAAAAAGTAATGGTGTTTTTGGGGTATAGGTTAGATTTACGACAAATGTGTAAATTGAGTTTAAGTTAGGTTTCTGGTTAGCCTTGTACTGGAAATGGTTTGGTTTAGAGTAAAGGTCAGTGCTTGGCTATAGTAATGAATGAAAAATGAATGGAAGTCAATGCAAAGTCCTTGTGAAGATAGAAAGTGTGTGTGTGTGTGTGTGTGTGTGTGTGTGTGTGTGTGTGTGTGTGTGTGTGTGTGTGTGTGTGTGTGTGTGTGTGTGTGTGTACTACAGGCATAGTAACACGTTATTAAAGCTGAATTCCTTTGTTTCTACTGACAGAGACCCCAATCCTCATCGTTTTGAGATCAGATCTGGGTTTTACTCCTCATCCAGAGAAGAACCAGATACCGCCTTCCCTACCTTCAACCTCACCTTTAATGCAAGTTAAAGATACTCATTCAAAACAGGGAAAGTAACGCTGATTAATGAGCTGCAAAGAGGAACTTATTCACGTAGTTTAACAAAGAGCTCTCATAGTTATTGGTATTCCTTCTCAGGGTTTGGATATTTACATTGTTCATACTAAATGTGGTTATGTGTCTAACACGAAACCAGTGTTTCTCAATCCCACTCCTCAAGAACCACTGCCCTGCATATTTTAGATGGGCTCTGTTCCAGAACACATGATTCAAATGACTGCATGACCTCCTCTGCAGCCATCAAGTGCTGCAGAAGCCTGTTGATCACCCACTTATTCAGGTCAGGTGTGTTGTAGAAGGGAAACACCTAAAACATGCAGGGCGGTGGTCCCTGAAGACCAGAATTACTGGAAATGTTAAATTAATAACGTGTGAGCAACAGAACATTGAAATAGGCACTGAAAATTCTTTATCTGCTTCAAAGTTTCCAAGTTCTACTGTTGGATAAGACTGAGCCGGCATGTTCCCTTAATCAGTCATGATTGATTATAGCTGCTAGATTCTCTCTGTCAACATTAGGAGGATTTCTTTGACTGCACTCATTGAAATGAGGAATAAAAAAAAACTGAAGATTTAGGCAAGTTTAATGAGTCTTTTGAAACCATTTCTAAGCAACTACTGCTTCTATAATCATTAGATTAAATAAGTGTATGTAAGCACAAGTTATTTAGATGTGTCACCAGTTCACCAAAGTTTGGTAGAAAATCCAAATTGTCACCCTCATGACATGAACTAACAACTGCTGGAAGGTCAGTATTACTGAAAAAGTAAGTTTTACATCACCATGGACTGAGAAAGTGCCAACCAAGAAAAAGGTACCTGCTCCAAAACAGACACTTTAAAGCTTGACTTTAGAGCACAGATTAAGTATGTTTGAGGGTTTTCATCCTGAGACCTTAAACCTTAGCCATATTAACTGTTAAGCATGGTGGTGGTAGCACTATGTTGAAGGTCTGTTTCATCATCTTTGTGACCAGTGAATAGCAATAGTGGAATACTGAAGAAGCATAACTACCTTCAAAATCTTAAACATGAAAATGTTTAAGAATAATGCCATAAACAACAAAACTGGTTTAGGAATCATCAAAAGCCAGGTCCATGAAAAAAGACCAATTAGTTTAAATGAACTCTACAAGGAGTAGCCTGGCTAACACTATACAAGAAGTTTGTTTAAGTCCCCAAAAAGGATGTGTTCAAGACGCAACTTGCTAAGGAAAATTTAACCAAATATTAGTGGGTGAGTGTGTATAATGTTAAGCCTGAACAGACAAGAGGAAATCCATATAAATAAAATGTATGCACCTAATATTTTTAAAGAATTTGAGTGAAAATAATGGTTCAAATAAATCACTCAATTTTAATATGACCTTTGACTGGGACTGTATCTCACAGTGCTGTGAAAAAGTGTTTGCCCCCTTCTTGATTTCCTTTTTTTTGTTTTGCTTTTTTGTCACACTTCATTGTTTCAGAACATCAAACCAATGTAAATATTAGTCAAAGACAACACAAGTAAACACAAAATGCGGTTTTTAAATGAAGATGTTAATTATTAAGGGAGAAAAAAATCAAAAACGACATGGTCCTGTGTGGAAAAAGTGACCCCCCCCCCTCCCTCTTAAAACATAACAGTGGTTTATCACACCTGAGTTCACTTTCTCCAGCCACACCCAGGCCTCATTACTGCCACACCTGTTCTCAATCAAGATATCACTTTAAAAGGACCTGCCTGATAAAGTGAAGTAGACCAAAAGATCCTCAAAAGGTAGACATCATGCTGAGATCCAAAGAAATTCAGCAACAAATGAGAAAGAAAGTGACTGAGGTCTGAGTCTGGAAAGGGTTACAAAGCCTTGCCTCAGTTAAGGTCAGAGGTCATGCCTCCAGCATAAGAAACAGACTGGACAATAATGGCTTGCATGGCTAAGTACCAAGATGAAAACCACTGCTGAGCAAAAAGAACATTAAGGCTTGTCTCAATGTTTCCAGAACACATCTTGATGATCCCAAAGACGTTTGGGAAAACATTCTGATGAGACAAAAGCAGAACTCTTTAGAAGGTGTGTGTCCCATTACATCTGGTGTAACAGTAACACCACATTTCAGAAAAAGATCATACCAACAGTAAAACATGGCAGTGGTAGTGTGATGGTCTGTGGCTGTTTTGCTGCTTCAGGACCTGGAAGACTTGCTGTGATAAATGGAGCCATGAATTCTGCTGTCGACTGAGAGATCCTAAAGGAGAACGTCCAGCCATCTGTTCATGGCCTGACGATGAAACCAAGCTGGGTTCTGCAGCAGGACAATGATCCAAACACACCAGCAAGTCCACCTCTGAGTGGCTGAAGAACAACAAAATGAAGACTTTGGAGTGACCTAGTCAAAGTCCTGACCTGAATCCTATTGAGATGCTGTGGCATGACCTTAAAAAGGTTGTTCATGCTGGAAAACCTTTTAATGTGGCTTATCTTTGCAATTCTGCAAAGATAAGTGGGCCAAAATTCCTCAATACAAATTCAAAAATACTTTATTGATCCCAAAGGGAAATTAAATGTTGATGTTACTCATTTAATTAAGGAGTTATTACAGATGGTGATGGCTGTAGGCAGGAAAGATCTCCTGTAGCGGTTTGTTTTACAACCAGTCTGAAGAAGCCTCTGAAGAGATTCTGTTTTCCAATGACAGTCTCATAAAGAGGATGTCCAGGGTTGTCCATAATTTTCTTGATTTTATGTAAAATCCTTCTTTGCATCATCAACTCCAGAGGTTCCACAGTCGTCCCCAGAACAGAACCAGCCTTTTTAGGTCCCTGGCTCTGATGCTGCTGCCCCAACAGATGATGGCAGAGGAGATGACGCTCTCAACAACAGACTTATAGAAGATCTGCAACATCTTGCTGCAAACCTTGAAGGATCTTAGCTTCCTCCAGAAGTCCAGTCTCCTCTGTCCTTTCTTGTAAACGCTTCACTGTTGAGTCTCCAGTCCAGTCTGTTGTCTAGTTGAGCACCAAGGTATTTATATTCCTCAACCACCTCCACTTCTTCTCCCATGATGGAAACAGGGTTTGATCTGACCCTGTTTCTCCTGAAATCATCTCCTTCGTTTTGTTCACATTCAAGATGAGATGATTGTTTCCACACCATGCCACAGAGCGGTCCACCAGCTCTCTGTACTCAGCTTCTTAACCATCTCTGATCCACCCGACAACTGCAGAGTCATCTGAGTATTTCTGTAGATGACAGGAGTCTGACTTGTGCTGGAAGTCTGAAGTGTACAGAGTGAAAAGGAATGGTGAGAGTACAGTCCCCTGTGGTGCTCCTGTGCTGCTGACCACCTGGGTAGACACACAGTCCTTCAGTCTCACAAACTGTGGTCTGTTTGTCAGGTAGTCACTGATCCAGGCGATTGTTGAGGCCTCCACCAGAGTCTTCTGGAGTTTAGATGAAGCAGATCAGGCTGAATTGTGTTAAATGCACCGGAGAAATCAAAGAACATGATCCTCACAGTCCTGCCTGCTTTGTCCAGATGACAGTGGGTTTGTTGAAGCAGGTGTATAATGGCGTCTTCAACTCCAACTCCACGGCGATAAGCAAACTGCAGGGGTCCTGATATGTGCTGGTTTGGTTACTCAGGTGGGCCAACAGGAGTCTCTCCAGGACCTTCATGATGTGGGATGTCAGGGCAACTGGTCTGTAGTCGTTGATGACTGATGGGTGAGTTTTCTTTGGTACCGGAACCAGACAGGATGTCTTCCACAACAGTGGTACCTTCTCTTGGGTCAAGCTCCACAACTATAAAAGAGTCATTGCAAGTTATCCTAAACGCTTGATTTCAGTTGTTGCTGCTAAGAGTGGCCCAGCCGGTTTTGGGGGCTTTTTCCACACAGGGCCTTGTCAGTCTGAATTTTTTTATTCCTTAATAACAAACACCTTCATTTAAAAACTGCATTTTGCGTTTACTTGTATCGTCTTGAATTGTCTGACTGATATTTACATTGGCTTGATGTTCTGAAACACTGAATTGAAACAAACATGCAAAAAAAGGAAATCAGGAAGGGGGCAAACACTTTATCAAACTACTGTATGTACATATTTACATTATGTATTTATGTATTGTGTGCTTAGGTTCAGAATCTGGGAATCTTCTTAGTAAAGGACATCCTTTTAAAAGCTAATATCTGGGCTGTGACCAAGGAGGGCAACCAGCTGGTGGACATAACAGACTATAGCATCGAAGAGGTAATTTAAGCTATAATACTAGAAAAGAGTGATGTGTGACTGTTCTGTATAGTTATCACACAGCTTATGGCCTTGAGGATCTAGAATTTGAGGCTTTTAAACTTTCTGTTATACATGGAGAGACTGTTATTGTCAAACTTTTAAATAAAAATGCTGTCACTGAATGATAATGGAATTGGTTGTAAAAAAAAAAAAAAATTTAACATGAATATGAGTACAATGACAATCGTCATATTTAAAGTATTTTACGGTGTTAAAATGAGTGTTGTAACCTTGTTGTAACTTTTTTTTCTGGGATTTTGTGTGGAATTATTTATCTAGTTGATTAAGCTTAGTTTTTTCACTCAGGTATTTGACATACAGTATGTACCGACAAATCATATTGGATGTCTCATGATATACCTTTAGCACAAATATTGCTTCCTCTCAGCTTAGAGCAACCAGGTCTGTACAGTGGACACCTGGTATTTGAAGGGTTTAGAGTCTACAGCTGCCCATGAATACTTGGGCAGCAAATGCTTGAGACCCCCTCTAAAAACACTTGTAACTGCCAATTTTAATAGTTCAACCACCAAATATGTCTTAATGTTCATTAGCTAATATCTATAGTTTTCCTTTTTTCTCCTCTTGGGGGTATAGCCAATCAGTGACAAGGAAAATAAAGGGTGCTCCTCGATTGGCTCCTTCAGGTAGCATTGTGCCTAGGTATTTCAGCTTCACAAGCTACAATTTCTTATGAATATTTTAGATAAGATCCACACAAAAAAATTAGCAAAGAGGTGGGTTTTCCTTGAATAATTTGGAATTATGTTCCACAGAAAAATCACAACTTGATGAATCTGTGAATAGGTGGGGTCCACTGTAATGGAGATGATGGGCTTTGACTGCTTTGATAGTGTTAAAGCAATTCAGGCAAACTCTGCTTTCTCCCCTTTTTCCTCTTACATCAGACACGTTTAGATAAAGTAGCAATCAGATAGAAGGAGATCTTTTCAAACAAGGTTTCAGAAAAATCCATTGAAGTCTCAAAAATGACCATTTGAGCTTAATTAGTAATCCTAATAAGAATCAGCTAAATGTCCCTCTAACCTGCAAAGCCCTGGTCTGTAGAAAAAAAAATTTGAAAAATTAGCAGGATTTTAGTTGGGTGAGAATTCATTTAGTCCTTGTTCAATGATTTGTCCCATTCTATATGCAGTAGTCTTGTTGTTTAGGAATATCTGATGAAACCTGTCTGTTTTTATACCCTTCTGTTATGATAACTACAAATTTTACAGTGAATTTAAAAATAATAATAAAGAGTATTATTAAAAATGTCCAAAATAGCAAATTTAGTTTTAGTTTAAACACTCCACACACTTTACTCCTGGAACTTGTTTTTTTTTTCTTCTTCTTCTTCTTCTTCTTCTTCTTCTTTTTTTCCTCAGCAGGGAACTGATTCCAGCTGCATGCTACCTGTTACTAAAGCTGCCGCTCTGAGTAAACCAGAGGATCTGACTCATCTGTCTCAGCTGGTAAGAGTAAACATTTTTTTGTCTTCTTAACAAAATAACCACCTATAAAAAAATAGTCATTCTTTCTGTGTTTGCTTCTGTGTGCATCTTGTGAAGAACTACAGTAACAGTGTGAGCATACCGCTTCAGTGCATGCTCAACCTGTCACCCTCCAACGGGCTGAAGCTCACATTCAGAGGAAGACTTCAGCTTCCTGCTCTGCATGCTGTAAGTCACCATATTTGCTTTACACTTGGACTGAACTAGAATTTTTTTTAACTAGTTCTCCTGCTTATTAAGGCAGAAGAAATTCATGGAGAACCACTGTCAGTGTTGACTAATAACAGAGTTTTTGTAATCAGAAGTCATAAAAAATAAATGAATGTGAACCTCATGACTATCAAAACAAGTAATTTGAAAACTAATGAGACAAGGAAGTTCTACATGTACTCTCAGCTATTACTGTGGAACCTGGATGGAGATTCTCTGTGAATGTTTATTTATGAACATGATTTTTAAGAGTTCTGAATGAATTACAGTTCCCTAGGGTTACCACCAGATGTCAATCTAACCCTTAATTTAAAGTTAAGAAGGTTGATGCAAATATCCAACTGAACAACAGGACATCCTATCAGGAACCCAAATTGTCAGAGTTTTTGCCAGAATTCTAATGTGCCATGTAATTCAGTGGTGTCCAAAGTTGGTCCTGGAGGGCCGGGATCCTGCATATTTTAGTTCTTTCCCTGATTCAGCACACCTGGATCAAATGAAGGCTCGTTAGCAGGCCTCTGCAGAACATTGACCTGCTGAGGAGGAAGTTGCTACCACCAGGAAGAGAACTCCCTCTGGGAGCGACTTTGGACACCACTGATATAATTGATGCGATATCTCCCAACAGAAATCAGCATCCAGTTTTACTGTTTTGTTTTTAATCATGGAAAATCAATTCAAATTCCACAACACTGAAATACAACCTTAACTTATTTTGATAGGTGTTGTTAGTGTTGTTCATGGGGAAAACTGACATTTGTGATTTTTATTATTTACTTTCTTGTAAGTGCAGTTTGTAATTTGTTAAAAGTCTGAGCAAAAAATCTGAGTAGGGACAGACAGCCCTACTTCTTATTGCTCACCCACCACATTACAAAAATGAGTTAAGAGACACCCTTTGCCATATATAATCGCCAGCCACTTTATTAAGTACACCTTCTTAGTTTTGAGTTGGACCTTTTACCTTGAGAACTGCCACGGTTCTTTGTGCAGAGATTTAACAAAAAATGTTGGAAACATTCCTGAGATTTTGCTCCATATTGATATGATAGCGTTATAAAGTTGCTGCTGATTTGTTGGCTGCACAACAATTATGTGAATCTTCTATTCATAGGGGCTCTGTTGCAGTTTCTTTAGTAACTGTGGAGTCCATTGAAGTACACTAAACTCATTGCCAGGTTCATGAACCAGTTTAAGATGATCAAACTGTGAGGTAACATGGAACATTATCCTGCCAGATGTAGCCAGCAATAGTTGGGTACACTGCGTTTACAAAGGGATGGTCAGCAACAATACTAATGTGCTGTATAAAAAATGCTAGGTTTGTTCTAAGGGGTCTCATGTACTGAAAGAAAATGTCCCCCAGTTCATTACACCTCCCCTGAACCTGTTGCATCTGTTGCAGTCCAATTTCGGTGAGGCTTTGTGAACTATAGCCTCAGTATCCTTGAGTTGCACCCAGTGTGATGTTCTGCCCATGTAGTCCATCTCCTTTAAGGTTTCATTTGTTGTACATTATAATTTGACTTTAATAAATCAAGACTGCACCTGGCATCAAAGAAAAAAGTCACATTATATAGAGACTTGTGTTTGGGTAACCTTCAGCCATTTGAAGTGTGTGTGTGTGTGTGTGTGTGTGTGTGTGTGTGTGTGTGTGTGTGTGTGTGTGTGTGTGTGTGTGTGTGTGTGTGTCATGAGCCCTTATTGTTTTGGACTTTTGGCTCTGTTGTTTCCCATTTATATTCTCATTGTTTTCCTGTTCTAATTTATTCCTTCTGTTGTTTCTTAGTTTGAGTCTTGGACACGCTTTGCTAGATTAGTATTTATTTCTGCTGTTGTTCAGGTTTTCTTCTGAGCTCCATTCAGAAAGCAGACATAACAAGCCCTGAGTAGAAGGCAGTTACTCTGAATAAACCTACCCGGCTCTGTGATACTCAGGGTTTTCAATTTCAGAACAGGACATATCAACAAGATAACTCAATTCTGAGGTCAAGTTACCTCTGAGTTAAGCATGAGGATATAAAAAGCCCTCATTAATGGAAGGTAGATAAGATGATTCACCATGACAATGGGAGGAAATAAGAAGCCTCAAAATGAACATTTCTCCCCAATGGAAGTACAAATGTCAACGACAGCATAATAAGAACATCAAAATATATTTATATAAAAAAGCAATACTGTTGCTGCTGTAAAATAGCGCGAGTTAGCGTGACACATACCAAGCTAATGCATGAGTGTGATTTGACAGAATTAAAATTTGAGTCTCGCTACACTTGTTTACACCCCTCCTCCCCAAAAAAAGGTAGGTGATTTTAGGTGATTGAACAAAATATTAATAATTACTGCATTTTC
Source organism: Anableps anableps (assembly GCA_014839685.1). NCBI lineage: Eukaryota > Metazoa > Chordata > Actinopteri > Cyprinodontiformes > Anablepidae > Anableps > Anableps anableps. The sequence continues at coordinate 2,439,701 of CM026073.1, forward strand.
ACTTGCAGGCAGTAAAGAACACTTAATGAAATGAAAGAATTATTGTCTTTAGTTTAGGAAGTGTTTGGTAGAGTGTGTCTAAGTCACAATGATATACTGTCCAACGGTGGGGGGACTCTGTTAAAAAAAATAAAATTTACCTAAAAACTCAGCTTTATGTGCTTGATGCCAATAGCAAAAAAAGAGAAATAGAAGAGCTTTAAACAAGAACACCTGCTGGGACTGAACCTCTGTGTCCCATGTGAGAGGTGGAGTCGCTCACCATTCTGCCAAGGAAGTGCTCATTATGTTTATGTGAGATTGACATCCTTCTCGGAGGCACCTCTGCTGTATATGTACAGTTCAAGTGTTATTGTAACATTCTTTACAGCATCCAGTTGGCATTAAAATGAAGTGCAGCAAGAATGTCCTCATTGTCATATGAGTGATGTGTGGGCTGAAATTTTATTGAAATAAATTACTAACTGGTGAAAAACGATAATCCTCGAAAATATATTAATCTGGAAATGATAAGGCATCTAATCGCGTTGTGATCACCCTCTCCCAACGGAGATTTCTGCAGAGTATTTATTCTCCAACATATACAGGCTGTTCTAGAAAAGGACACGCCCCTTCTGACACTTTCCTTGTCCCAGGTCTCAAATCAGTCGGACAAATTTAGGATTAGTTGCTACCGAGCAGGGTTGGTTCACAGAGTAAGTTGCAGTAGTAAGTTGACTCAGGATAAGGGATATCTGGCTTTCTGAAACCAAAAACCCAGGATATGCACACAGTTACCCCTGAACTTACTGAGGATTTGAACTTACCGCGCTTTCTGAAACCAGGCCCTGGCTCCATCTTTGTATTTGTTTTCACACTGAGTTTTCCATTTACTCCCTTCCCCTGCTCCTCTCAACCCATCTCTCTTTCCTCCTCAGCCTACCTCCCTGGTTTCTCCTCAGCACTTCTGCTCCTTGTTCGTAATCAAGCTCTTCAATATTTATACAACTCACTCTCAGTCATTCCTTGTTGGATCCCAAATGTAATTTGATGCTAAGCCGTTCAACGATTTATAAACTAACACGAGTATTTTTAAGTCTATTCTCTGAGCCACAGGAAGTCAGTGGAAGGACTTTAGAACTGGGGTGATGTGCTCTATCTTCCTGGTCTTAGTGAGAACACAAGCAGTAACGTTCTGGATCAGCTGCAGCTGTCTGATTGACTTTTTCGGCAGACCTGTGAAGACACTGTTGCAGTAATCAGTGCAACTAAACACATGGATGAGTTTCTCTAGGTTTTGTTGAGACATTAGTCCTTTGATCCTGGAAATGTTCTTTAGGTGATAGAAGGCTGACTTTCAAACTGTCTTTATGTGTCTCTGAAGGTTCAGGTCCGAATCCATCACTACACCCAGATTTCGGGGCTTATCACTAGTTTCTAGCTGTAATAATTGAAGCTGCGTGCTGACTCTAGATTGTTCCTCTTTAGGTCCAAAGAAAATAACTTCAGTTTTGTTTTTGTTCAGCTGGAAAAAGTTTTGGCACATCCACACACTGATTTGTTCTAAGCAGCTGTTTAGTGCTTGGATGGGGTCGGAGTCACCTGGTGACATCGTAAGATAGAGCTGTCTCATCTGCCTTGTTATGGAAACTAATCTTGTTACTTGTAATCTGAGCTCATGGGAGCATGGAGATATTACATAGGAGGGGTCTCAAGACTGAACCTTGGGGTACTCCACATGTGACTTCTGTCCACTCTGATGAGAAGTTGCCTATTGACACAAAGAAATCCCTATTCTTTAGGTAGGATTCGAACCAACAGAGTACTGTACCAGAGAGTCCGACCCAGCTCTCCAGTCACTTCAATAACATATCCTGGTCAACAGTGTCAAATGCTGCACTGAGGTCCAACAGAACCAGCACTGTGGTTCTTCCACAGTCTGTATTTGTGTGGATATCATTGAACACTTAGACGAGGGCAGTCTCAGTGCTGTGGTGAGCACGGAAACCAGACTGAAAGACATCAAAGCGGTTTGTCATTGTTAAGAAGCTGTTTAACTGTTCAAACACAGCTTTTTCAATAATTTTGCTGATGACTGGAAGGTTAGAGATTGGCCTGTAGTTCTGCAGTAGTGGTTTGTCCAGATTGTTCTTTTTTAACAGTGGTTTGATAACTGCTGTTTTTAGAGCCTGGGTGAAAACACCTGAGGAAAAGGAAGAGTTTACTATTTGAATCAGGTCAGACGCAATGACAGGCAGAACTTTCTTGAGGAAGGTTGTAGGTATGATATCAAGACAGCAGGAGGAGGAGCTTAACTGATTTATAATTTCCTCTAAGCTTTTATAGTTGAATAGTTGAAATGTGGCCATTTTCTCTGCATTTGTTATGTTTGAGCATAACATTGGTACTGGATTTGGTGTGGATGTGTAGAGTAACCCTCTAATTATTTTAATTTTCTCTGCAAAGAAGTTGACAAATTCATTGCAGGCCCTGGTAGAGTGGAGTTCAGGTGATAAAATCACAGGACGATTTGTGACCCTTGCAACCTGTGGTAAATAAAGCACGAGCATTGTTGATGTTTTTGTTTATGATTTCCAAAAAGTTAGTTTCCCTTGCATGTTTTAGTGATGAGTGATCGCTTTGCAGCCTCTCTTTGTAGATTTCATAATAAACGTGTAGTTGAGTTTTACGCCATTTACGTTGAGCCCTTCAACAAAGGCTTCTTTCAAATTTCACTACTGGGGCATTTCTCCACGGAGATTTCATCCTACCAGACATGACCTTCACTTTAACAGGAGCAATGGAATCGATGATGTCTGAAATTTTAGAACAGAAGTTATCTACCAGTTCATCTATTGTTTACGGTGTGGAAGTGAGGTATAGGAGTAGATTTGATTAAAAGTTTCCGCTGTGTTGTCTGTAAAAGAATGTTTTGTTATAATATCTGTTTTACTAAGTGAGTCAATGGAAACTGTACTTTCAAAGATAACAGAGAAATGATCCAACAGGGCGACGTCAATTATAGAGATCTTGGAAATAATTACACCCTTGCTGATGATCAAATCCAGAGTGTGTCCTCGATTGTGCATTGCTTGTTTGATATGTTGAGTCAAACCAAGTTATTATGACAAGGTGGGAATGCAAATTTGTCACCTGGAGGTACAAAGCTGTTAGAATGATGAAGTAAGTAAGAGCCTTGCACTCTTGTTCAAGGCTTATAGCCCCACAGGATGGCCATTAGTTTAATACAGAGGTACGTCAGCAGCAAAGCACAGGAGTAGCAGCCCCTTGGCCACAGCCATGACCTCCATTTCGCTCCTAGCCTAGACTCCAATTGAGCCCCCGGCAGAAAGACTGCCCACCACACACTGTCATACATCATCCCTGGCAAATGACAGTGTGTCTGTGTTAATGTTTGCTGTAAATTCAGGTGTGTATGACTAATTGGGGTTACAATGCGGGTGTTGGAGACCCCACTGCTTGTTGACAGCAGAGTCTCGCTCACCCCAACCCCAAAACTCTAACTCTTTAATATACTACTATGTCTTTAGTATATTAAATATGAGGTGCAGGATGGGGCCAAGCCAACCAGGGGAGGAGCACTGCAAGGTGCTGTCCCCTGCCGACAAGGCCCATCATCTAACACCCAGGACCCTAATGTTGTGTGGTGTTACCTGTGCTAGGGAGGAAGAGGTGGTTGCTACGGCATCAACATATAGTTGGGGGCCAGTTCCTCCAACTGCCCCACCAGGCTCTGCCCACACCTATGTCACCACAATGGAGACCATAAGTAGGGTCTTCCGAGGGATCCCTGAGGTTCCCAGAGGGGAACTCCTGTCTATGATAACAAGCAACTGAACAGGTGTACCTAATAAAGTGGTTAGTTAGTCTATATTTGTACGGTCAAGCGTTTGTGGTACAGGAGGAAATGGGATTCATCTAGTAACAAACTAAGTTTTTGTGTTTGACAACCACTTACATTACAGGTGAGTTTCAGGTCCTTACAGCTGCTGACTGTTACCACAATCCAGCTGGAGAAGGCCAGCCCAATGTTTCTTCAGGAGGACACCCTTGTTCGACAGGTACAACACTGTCCTGACCACTACTAATGAACTAGTTAACCTAGATATCCATTTAAATTATGCATGTTCTGCATCACCCATCAGCAGGAGTGTAATGGTACAAGTATTCTTACAGAAAAAATCTGGTAGAGCCCTCTCGGTTTGGTATGTTTGTACTGAGCCTCTTTTATAAAATCCTGATTCTCTTTATATGTCAGCTGGCAAAATCTTCACTTACATAATTGAAAGGTAACATCTGTACTGCTATTTGAACTCTAAGAGAGCAAAGCTAGAACTTTATCCCTTTGATTTTTTTCCCTTTGATTTTGATGATTTTCATGTGCATCTGCGAGATAATCTTGATGATTTTGCTCACTGATTCTGATGTTTTTGATGATTTTACTGTATACTTGATTGATGTTTTTACGATGTGAAGCACTTTGAACTGCCTTGCTGCTGAAATGTGCTATACAAATAAACTTGACTTCTCTCTGCTGTACATACAAATGCTCACTTCCACCATGCTAACAGCAAACAAGTACATTTTAGATTCTTAGGGCAGCAGCATTCAGCTTGTGTTATGTTTACAGTGAAGAGAATGGTTTGAGCTTAAAATTAGGGGAAAAGCATATGCTATTCTGCAAAAGCAGGTCTTGTGTCTTAAGAATTTGGTCATCAACATCTTAAACAGCACATGGAGTATCAAATTCAGCCAGGAAATGATGTGTGACTGTTTTTTGGTGTAATACAGACCATCCTGGATCTGAGAAAAGAGGGACACAGCGCTATCCTTATCTGGATCATCCTGGGAAGCTCACTGGGAGGCCTGCTGCTGCTTTGCTTAGTCATTTTGGGCCTATGGAAGGTACACAAACCCACTGTCAGCTCACGCTTTCATTTTTATCTAGGTTCTATTAGAACAATATAAAAGATAGGATTCTCTACAGTATCTATGAAATCCTATCTAAAAGTGAAAAGTTAAATATTTGTCAAATGAAACAAAGCTTTTATTACTTCAATTCTGAAATTCTGGTCTGGTCTGAAGTGAATAGTATTGCAAGAATTGGTTTAGGTATAAAAAAAAAAAATCTCTTCTGGGTTACAGCTGCAAAGTTACAGAAAGACCAGGTTTTTGTCCTTTTTTGTTTTTTAAACCACTAAAATGCAAAATTTGGTTTAAGAGGAGCATATTTTGACAAGAAAGAAATCACTATTACTGCACAGGGATTTGGGTTTTAAAGGTGAATAGCAAATTACAAAATACAATCTTGTCACTTCATCTGGGACCATTGAAAGTATCTATCACTACCATCCAGATTTACAAGGTATTTAGTCAATGTGCCCTGTTATGAACTGGTCGTCTTTTGAGAGTTTGCCTTGCCTCTTGACTGCTGCTTTACGAGCTACACCCAGAGGATTACCACAAAAAAGGGGAGGGAACTGGTTTATCTAAAAAACATGAACATTTGTTGTTTTCAGGGTGGCAGATGAGTCTGACTGCTAGGCATAACAATATCCTGTATGATCAGTAATCGTGTTTGCATTTCTAAGCATAGAATTTATATACTTTGTCAAAATTAGAAATGCACTGATCAACCTTTTCTGGCTGATGCTGTTTTTTTTTTTGTTTGTTTGTTTGTTTGTTTTTTTTGCTTTGTTTTGGGGGGGGGGCGCTGACATTGACTGATGCTGATTTTTTTTTATTTTTTTATTATACACATCAAAGAAACAAAATATACCATTGATTCCTTAATAGAGGACATAGTATTGAAACCAGCAGAAATTGAAGGAGTTGCAAGAATATTCTTGTTTATGCATCAAGTCACATTTCCCTAACCACAAAATCTTTTGATAAACAAAAACGTGCATGCTGTTGGTTGATGTGTGTATTGATTAGAAATGGCGGGATGTCTTACTTTTGATGACTTTGAATGATGAGAAAAACAATCAGATTCTTCAGCATATAGAAAACATCCTGCTGCTGACCTGGGAATCACTGGACTGATTACAGCTCACAACTAGATTTCCCTCTCATTCTGTCTGGATGAGAGTTGGTTCTGGATGAGGGAGAACAAATGATACTCTTGAAACTGTTTATGGACGGACAGACTTGTCACATCAAATGAAGATGCATCACTATTTAAACTCTGCATGCTTGAGTCGGATAACGCTGATACAGCCTTCTCTATGACAGAATCTGATTGATAAGTTGCTTTTACGTTTTGTAATTCATCCAATACACAATTAAGTTTTACTTTACAATACGTTCAAAGGTTCAGTTATCCCTGTTTTTGTGTAACTTTTTTAACCACAGTTTTTCCTTCCACTCATCTCTTCATCACTGTGAACAACAAGCTTCTTTAGCAATGATCATTGTGGCTTACCATCCCTGTGGAGGATTTTCAGTAATTCTATGCTGGACAGTTTTTAAGTCAGCAGTCTTCTGCAGGATTGTGTAGGATATATCATATCATTTATGCATTGTCAATAGCTGTAAAGCATAAAGAAATATATATTTGATTAATATTCATTACACATAGATGCATGCATATGCATCTGTGTGTAATGAAACTATGGCAGTTTCACATTTTCGATCAAATTACTGAAATAAAGTGATGATATTCTACCATATAAATAGAGTTTATCACAGGAGCTGATTGTTTTGACCTGACAGCATCAAACTTTAGTCAATGATTATGTTTAAAATGGATTAAAACAAATGGTAACTATATGTCCTCCTGTGTTTCACTCCTCTGCTATGGCAAAATTATTGCAAAATGCAGTTTTGCCGTAGTTCCCAAACTGCCCTCAGGACACACTAAATGGCTTCATTGTATTAATTTTCTGAGTTTTCAAAATTTCAACAGATTTTCACTTCGCTTGGTTAGCTAACTGTTTTCAGTATGTGCTACAAATGTTTACATCATTTTAATTGTTTTGATCCATGGCTGAAAAAGTCTTCACTGCCTGATGGGACTCGATTCCAAGGATGGTTGTAAATCTAACTCTTGAATTTGTTGTTTGGAGTCATTTAGCAACTTTCCAGTCGAGGGCGTACACATTACCAACTAACCATGACTTTTTTCTCAGCTTGGATTCTTCAAAAGGCAGAGACGTGGGGAAGAAGAGGAGCAGCCTGTCACCAATGGGAATGCAGAGAAGCAGCTATAAAGCAGTTTGACTAGTTTTAATTTGAAATTCAGACCAGCCTTCAACCTGTCACTGACGGACCTTGATGTTCCATTCATCGCTGACGTACCAGCAAGCTGTTTGCATCAAACTGATGTGAAACAACGAAGATTCTGCTTGCAGTTGAAGACATAAAGTACTCAATTCATATTGAATATAGGATCTATTTATGTACCAGCACATCAGCCAGGCAGTGGTCAGAATTTGTGATGTTTATTTCAAAAGACTGATGCACTATTCTCATTTTTGGTATCTGTGTATTTAACAGTGAGAGACTACTGCGGTAGACAGATAGGTGTCTTTAACACAGCTTGCATTAACAGACACCTGTAAAGTCACTGACAGAGCTCTATACACAAATAAAATGCAAGACATGCTCCTAATGATCTACATGTTAAGGCAAACAAAATTTACTCCTGAGTTATGGTGACAGTCACAATATTAGGAATAATATGGACCTCATTCCCTGCACATTCTTCCAAAATTCACTTCTGTTAATGATGTGCAGAACGCATAATCAGTGTGATTAGATCTAAATATTACTTGTTTTTTAAAATGTATCTTAGTGAACATGGGTTTATAGTTGTGTGTGTGTGTGTTTATGTTTATATATATATATATATATATATATATATATATATATATATATATATATATATATATATATATATATATATATATATATAGTGTGTGTGTTTTAGATAATTATAATTTCAATAAAAAGCTCTAAAGAAACATTGGAACTTCTATAAATGTCAGGTCATTTCACACCACTCTGTTTTATCATTCTGTCCAGGTATTCTTTACTGTTTTTACATAGCTCTATAGTCCAAGAAAACCTAAAGGAATATCTAAAAACATATTTATTTGTATTTTATTTAACGGCTGGCAGGATTGTTTAAATAATATAAGCGTTTTAAGTACCAGTTGGTTAGATGTATTTGTATGACCAAATTCAAAATCTATTTGCCTACATGTAATATGTGAATGGCTCGTTTTGATATTGACTTAAATTTTGTTGGCACTTGTCTCCAGATTGGAGGATTCCTGCCATAACTCATGTATTACTTTTTAAACCAATGCAAATCATAAATGCATTAAAGATCAAATATTGCTTAAAAGTATTTACATTAAACATTTTTTAATTTTATACATTGTATCTGTATAAAGTATACACTTTAATGAACAGTGAACAAGGGGGGATTATTGTTGGATATAAAACAGTTGGTTGAATAAAAACATGTCAAAGGTGTGTTATTTTATGCTCCTGATTTACACAAAAGATTCTTAGTCTGTGCAGCAGATGTACTTAAAAATGATTTAAAACCATGAAAGTGGGAGTGCATAGCTCCCTGTGGTGGGTGTTCTGTCAGTTGTTTCACTTTGTAAGCAAAAATAATTTCTATGATATAGCACAAACTATTTTATTGAACACACATCAGAAAATGAAACAGCATAATAAGTTGATGGAACTATTTTTTATTTTTTTCAGATCAAGTAGATAGAATCACTCAAAGTTGAAGAGAATGTTTTTAGTAAAATTATCCAAAAAGGACAAGAAATACAGTTTCTCCGACTTCTCTCACTGCTTTCGTGTCCACCCTCGTCCACTGTTTATTGCAGAGGAGTGACAGGATTTCCACCAATTACCTTGTTTTAAATAACAAAAAGACTGAGACCATTATTATAGCCCCTCTTGATCTATTTACAAAAATCAGTCAAGTTGGACAAAAACAAACAGCCTAAGTCCAGCATTTGAATTCTTGGTTAATATTTGATTTTTTTTTTAATTTTTTTTTTCTGGACTTGGTTCCTGTTTTTTAAATTTAGGGAGCATTTCCAAACTTCAACATATGGTCTCTTCTGCTGAACTGGAAAGAATAATCCATACATCTGGATAAATCATCCCTTTTACACCTCCAAGCCATTCAAATTGCTGTGACTAGACTACTTACATACACAAAATGCACTAAACAGCCAGGCTCCAAATTCCTTACCTAATCTCACAAAATATACTGCTGCTCGCCGTCTCAGAATTTTCCAATTCCACACACACACTAGACTTGGGACCAAGAGGGACCGACCTTTTCAGTCCGCGGCACCAAGGCTGGGGAACAGTCTTCATCTACAGCTATGTTTAGTTGACTTTGTGGAGTCTTTCAAAAAGCAGTTAAAATGTTCTTGTTTGAACAGGCTTTCTGTGGAATGCTTTATACTGCCTGGCCAAAAACAAAAGTCACCACCAAAAAGTCTGCACAATCCCAATCCCTTGAGTTCTCCTCGCATTGTTTGTGTGGAAATGCTCTTACTTTCCTTATCAAACCTAGCCCTGACCTCTACTGTTGTTTATCTTCTATTTGGTTTCACCACATATTTAAATGATCACTGGTCATGATGGTTCCCCACTTTCCTTCCAGTTTTTAATAATGTGTTGCACACTTCTTACTGCAATTTTAGTAGTTTCCGCAATCTCCTTAGATGTTTTCTCTGCTTGACGCCAATGATTTGACTCTTCTTAACTAGACAAATTTCTTCTCCATGATCGCAGGATCATGGAGAAGATGATGTGTCTTTCCGCATGGTGGTTTAAGAAATGAAGCCTAGGCGTAAATTAATCTGGAAGACTCTTCCCAACCTAACCTGGATCATCTAATCACCGCATAATAATGCATCCCATCAGTATCAGACGAAGCCTCGTCGTAGCCAGTCATCGTGCATCCATCTGTTCCCCAGTTGTGCTTCAACCCGACTCTGCCCCTTCTCCTCCCTCATTCCCCCGGCTCCATCAGGCTTCCTTCCTTCGGCCTCCACTCAACTACCAATGTCCGGGCCCCGGGGGAAAGACGTCTCTAATCTGCACCTAAGATGCCCAGCCATGTTCATTGCAATTCACAGCTCCTATGTCTGCCAGGTCCGAGTGCCAAAAACCTTTATTCATGTCAATGAAACTTTATAATTGCTGCTCTATCTTTATGCGAGTCTCTCCAGGTTGAAACTCATCGCATCAGTTGGGGTTAAATAACTTGTTGCCAGCTGGAAGACAGTTGGCAAGATGAAGCTTTGTTAAAGTCTTGAAGCTATTCAGCAAATGTGTTGCAAAATGGTTCATTTCTTGAAGCTTCATAAGCTTCAAGAAATGAAGCTTAGTGAGCTTCAAAAGCTCACAAAGGCCATCTAGTGATGAATAAATATTCTAAAAAAGCAAGACTGGAATTTGTCACAGTGCATATTGACGAGCCACAAAGCTTCTGGGAGAATGTCCTTTGGACAAATGAGACAAAACTGGAGCTTTTTGGGGAGGCCCATCACGGACACAAAAATGAAGCAGACCAAGGAAAGAACTCTGTTCCTGCTGTGAAGCATGAAAGAGGCTCGGTTCTGTTCTGCAGCTGCTTTGCTGCATCTGCCACAGGGTAACTTGAATCTGTTCAGGGTACAATGAAATATCAAGACTATCAAGGCAATCTGGAGAGAAACGCTACCTAGTGTCAGAAAGCTTGGTCTCACTCGCAGGTCATGGGTCTTTCAACACGATAATGATCCAAAACAGCTAAAAACAGCCAAGAATGGCTAAGAGCAAAACACTGGACTATTCTGAACTGGCCTTCTATGAACCGTGACCTACATCCTGTTGAACATCTATGGAAGGAGCTGAAACATGTGTGATACACCTCAGAGTGGGTGTCTTTAATCACTGATTGTTTATTCCTAGCCAAGAAAATCTGCTTAAAAGAGTATAAGTCACAACATAATTTTATTGTTACCAGCAAGGGGCAAACACAATTTCAATATTTTATTTTTGAGACTAAAACTGACCGAAATACAAATTAAAATAAAAAAATAAATAAATAAATAAATAAATAAAAGGGGAAAAAGACGGACCCAAAATGCAGACACTGTTTCACCAGGACGCGTAAAGTGGGGAGCCCTCCCCCTCCCTCCTCTGACAGAGTTTGGGGAAGAAGATGGCAGCTCGCTCCTTCATTCACTGACGTTGCTGACTGTTGTCTTCAGGTTAGCAGTGTGTGAAGCTGGTGAAAACTGTTCCTCCTAAAGTGTAAAGTGATGAATTATATTTCGCGGTCACATGTTTAGGCGCGGCACGGAGCGGTTTCTTTCATCGTCGCGGCTGGCGGCCATTTAATATGTATAGAGATGGTTGCGTGTATCTGCAGGCTGTGTGACAGTCCCTGATCCAACTTTATTAAGGCTATCCTGGATATCCTGACATGTTTTGTGGTTTTCAGTGTTAAAAGGAAGGATGTTTAACGCGAAGAAGTTTTAAAGTTACTTTCAGCTTTACATATGACCAGTTATATTTTGAATCAAAGTTTAAAGATGTATTATAGGTTTTACAGTCTTCCTCACTGGGTAATCGGTTTTACTGTTTAGTTCTACAGTCAGTCATACAGTTATCCAAAGCCTTAGAGTGCTTTGAATACATCCATATTTAATTATACATGTAGTAACATGATTAATTCTTTCAGTACTACTATTCTTCAAGGGAACTGGTAAAGCCATGTATATGCTTAGAATATTGATGCACTTGAGAAAGTTTTTTTCATGTAAATAAATGATCCTGAAATATGTGTTATCACACTGTTTAATGTGTATTCTCAAAATACTATGGCACTTGAGAAAGAGGTGTTTTTTCATACAAATTCATGATCTTCAAATGTATCTGTGCAATTTCCTTGGATGCTGTCACGCTCGATGGGAACTGATGCTGCCCACTGAAGTGGAGGCTTTCTGGATGTCTTAGAATAACAAAAGGGCACTGGGACGTGGTTACACTGAGGAATGCTTATTGTATGAGTTCATGATTTTGTAATAAAGAGACAGTGTGGGGAAGAAGATGGCAGCCCGCTCCCTCACTCACCGACGTTACGAACTGGTTTTCAGGACCTCCACCTAGAGGAAGGCTGAAGCAGGAGGCACCAAACTCAAACATTTGTTCCAGTTGTTTCCACGAGTTTGAAACGTGCAACACCTGCTTTCTAGAGAAGGAAGCCTTCAGACCTGAGACAACTGGGGCATTTTTTTTCATTTGTTCATTTTCAGTTAATTTTTATTTATTATTACTTTTGTCAGTTTCAAGTTAATTCAGTGACCATGGTGGGTTTTTCGTTCATCAACGGAGGGATACCAATAATTTGGTCCACGTGTGTATGTGAGGTAGTCTCAGTGAAAATGATTATGATGAAAGTAAAGATGTAATAGCCTAAAGTGCTTATATAACTGGTTCTCATTTTGATAAACACCCTATTAGGAGAAATCTGACCAAAGTGGTCCTGAACAGGTGAAAACTTTCTGTTCTTCACATCTCCATTGTTAAATAATGCACAAGATGCAGTCCACAGCAAAACAACACGACTCAAAAACCCCAAAGCTCTCCAACCACTGACAAACACCAGTCATATTTTCCACGGGACATCTTGCCAAAATCAAACTCCGTTTCAACCTGGAGAGACTCACAAAAACAGCAGCAATTAAAAAGATTTATTGACATAAATGAATAAAGGTTTTTTGGCGCTCGGACCTCGGCAGAAGACGTATGTGCTGTAAATTGCAATAAACATGGATGAACTTTTAGGTTTAGGATTAGAGACGCCCCCCCCCCCCACACACACACGCACACGCACACTGGTGGTGGAGTGGAAGCTGAAGGAGCTGAGAGAAACCGAGGGTGGAGAGGGGGCGGGGGTGGGTTGTAGCTCAACCGGGAGCCGACGGAGCCATGGATGGAGAGCCTAACAAGCAGAGACTCGCACCATGACTGGCTACGACGAGGCGTGGTCCAAAGCTGATGGGCTGCAGCTGAGGCGCATTATTTATTCTTATTGTTATTGACTGTGACTTATCGAGCGGCAGCTGAGCCGTGAGAGGACTGCCCGCACCGAGGCCCGTACTGTTCACACATCAATTCCCTTCCCTGCGTACAGAAACACGAGACCGCAGAGCCAAACAAACAAAACACATGTGAAATGTCAAACCCCAAAACACATTAAAGGACTTTCAATGACAGTGTCTTTTTATGGCAGTTTTCAAAAACTTTCCAGGACCTTGAACTTACTTTTTCACATTCACAAACTTTCAAGGATTTCAAGGACCCGTAGGAACCCTGCAAACCCCAAAACGACCCAAGTTCTGACAGTTTGCAGTTTCTCACGTCAAAGATGGGTAACAGAAAAAAAAAAGCTCCAGTTTCATTTTCAGGCTCATAAAACTTTTCAAACATTTCATGCAGATCTAAGTCAATATTTTTATTGTAGAAGATTGCTTACATCTAGTTTTGCATGAGCCCATCATTATGATTACCACAGGTTTCTAAGCTGAACAAGTGTGTTTTGCTGCAGTCACATCCCAACATGAAAGAAATATGATGAGGACAACTTCTCGGCAGGAAAGACAGCGAGTTTGCTGTACTTCTGAAACTGCAGTGTTTTTCTAAAAAGCAAAAACCCAGCGAGGCTCGAACAGATCTGAAGGTGGAATGGCCGTCAGCAGGTTAGGTGGGCTGATAAGCCCCGCAGCCTCATCTCATGGTGGTCTGTGTCATAACAGATGTTGTCTGGTTAAGAAAACAGAAAGTAACTGTCTCATGTTAAGGTTTTCAATCTTTTAACGAGGGACTGGCTCTCAGCATTATGAAAGTTTTGACAGTATGTAAACATCTGAGCTCTGGCTTCTATGACTGAGGAACAGAAGAACACTGATACATTTGGAGTTAAACTAAAACAATATTCGTTCTCAGTGTAAGTTCTAGCAATACGCTCAGCGTGCTGACGGGTCAGTTACAGCTTTCATTATTTTATATACACCTCTGGGCTGGAAATCACCATGCAGGAAATGACTGTTTTAAGATTTCAGTTCTTTTAAAATTATTCAAAAGTAATATATTTAAATATTTAAAAAGATAATAAGGAAATTAGTGCAACATATTACTGTAAAAATCTTTCAAGTGTTGATAGGTGGATACAAATTAGCATGCTCACCCTCCAGGTCTTATGTTTTTCATATTTCCCAGTAGCCACTTGAATTTTAAGATGACGGTCATTCTTCAAGATGGCTGTTGCTTTTGAACCTTTTAAACCAAATATTGCCATAAAATGTTCCCCATTTTCATGACTCGGTTGAATTTCATGTCACATCATGTTTCAGATTTTGGTCATCCTATTCATACAACTTTAAAGTAACACTATGTAGCAACATCAGAACAGAGGACTTCGCTGTTTGCAAGTCTCACACCAGTCAACTGGAAGGAGATGAAGCTGTGTGTCACATACAGAGAGAGACAGTCGTCTTAATGCTTAGCGTAGCTTCTGCTCATCTTTTATGTGTTTAGTAGTTTAGCGTTAGTGGACCTAAGATTCTTGTTTAGCAAATCAGTGGTGAGTGAACTTAATTTTTTGGTTAGCTGTGGCTAGTAATTGCTATTGATTTTAGTGCAAATATTTATTCTCCATGACAACCATGGTGGCCATTCTGAAAAAGGAAACACAAGATCAAGAAAATATATATGATTTCTATGCTTCAAAATATGTAGGCTAGGATTTGACACCAAATACATTCATCTAAATGGTGATTTTTGAGCAAAAATGTATTTTTCATAGCCACCAAGGTAACCATCTTAAAAAATTTAAAAAGAAATCACTAAATATGATTTCTGTGGGTCCAATTATGTATGATTTGACACCAAAAGTATTCATCTATTATAAAATTAGCAAATTTAGTGCAAAAATGCATGTTCCTTGACAACCTTATTGAAAAATAGCCGCCATCTTGAATTTCTCAGTGGCTAATGGGTTGGTTTGTTTTCCAAAAAAGCAAAGCCCCTGGGAACATCTGTTCCAAGTTAGGTTCTTGTATCTGCATGTAAAAGATTTTGCTAAAATATTCAATTATCTGATGGACTAAGTGGGTTTTATTAAACCAGAGAATATGCTTCAGTTACACTGAGATCGCTAGCACCTAAACAGTGCAGCATTAAATAAAGGGTGAGCTTTACTTTTTTCAAAAGGCTTTTTTTTAATAGTTTGTAAGACAAAGTCTTGAGTCCCTCTTGAAGTTTGCTTCCAATGAGCCCTGCTTTGTTGCAGTCTTGAGCTCACCAGAATTACCCATCCACTCCAAGTACCCAACCAATTGCAGAGGAATATATTTTAATTTGGTTGCTTGCTAAAAACCACCCTTTGCAACTTTGAAAAAAGTCAATTCTCATTTGCATCTTCAGTTTTGTTACACACTGTTGTTAAAAAGCTTCAAATTACAAAGACACAACCGTCCTGACTGTATGTGAAATGATTGTTGTTGTAATTTTTTCACACAAAGTAAATTCCAAAGTGGAACTAGTTAGAAACATTCTAAAATAGGCATCACTCTATGAGGTGATGTTCTTTGCGTTACCCAGTCAAACCTGTCTGACAGAATGTGTCTGGAGGGCTGCTCACAGCTGATCCCCAGCAACCTGCCAGAGCTGGAACAGTTCAGCAGGAAGAATGCAGGAAAACTGCAGCGTCCAGACGTGCAGCCTGGTTGAGACCGAGTCACACGGACTCCCTGCTGTGACTGCAGCTAAAGGCGCATCTGCCAAATACTGACTTGAGGGGATGAATATTTATGCAGTCATTTATGTTTCATATTTTTATTTCTCATTACTTTGAAGAAATCAGGTTTCACTTTGATGTTAAAAGTTGTTTTTTTTGTCAAAAAAAAAAAAGCCAAACGTTGTCGATTGTGATCGATTTATAAAAGCAATAAAAGCATAAAGCATCCAAGGTAGTGAATGCCTTTCATAAACACTGCGCCAATTCGACCAGTCGTCTTAGTAAATAAAGAAAAGCAGCTGCTCAAAATGTTTTCCAGCGTGCTACGTTTTGATCAAAGACTTTGACCAATCAAAGTGCAAGCTTGAAGAGCAGTCCGACTCTCTCCAGTATTCAGATTCAGACCTGTTGTTATCCTAAACAAAGCTCACTGGGAGATCTCTTCAAGCATCTCTAAATGTTATTTACAAGCAGCTTTTTCATACATAGACTTGGTCTAAAAATGGTCACACAAAAAGAATTACATTCCTGGTATTCAACATTTGCCACTGCCACACATCCCTTTAACTCTATAAGGCTCAGTGTTGTGATATTACGTTTCTATTTTATATGAAGAACAAAAACAAAATTAACAATTGTTGACTTTCGTACTGTTTTGTTTTTTTTTTTTTTTACCCAAAGTTAGAGATTGAACTCTGTTATTCAGTCTTGGAATGCTATTGGATAGGAAATTAGCATACATGCCCCACTCCCAAATGTATATTTTTTGTGCAAAACTTGTACAAAATAATTCTGTATTTAACATTAAATTTTCATAAAACCTCACAAAAACAAAACAAAACAAAAAAAAATGTGAAAACCTACACTTCTCCAAAGTCCCCCTACACAACCATCTATCTTCCAGGGTCTTCCAGGGTTGAAGCAAAAAGAAAACCTCCAGTTCCTCAACATGTGATCCGTCTGAGAAGGAAAGCGTGACGCTTTTAAGCAGGAACTGGCTGTTTTCTGCCTGCCAAGAACAGACTCAGTGATCGCGAGTCACACAGACATCTGTGACTGTTCTGATCAGTTTCAGGTATAATTATTCATTCGCAGTGCGGCTCAGAAAATGTCCTTTTTTCTATCTTATACTAGGCATGGAATTCACATTCATTTCAATTAGGGAAAATTTGTGAGACGTACAGTAAGTATTCCTTATCGGTTTTATTTTTAATCACTAAAGATAAAAGTCGTGACATTAGTCCACCAGAGGAACTCCTGAAGCACCTCTTCCACCAAGGACACCTTCTCGTCCCGAGTCGTTACAGAAACCTATGACGTTCTGCACCAGTGGCTGATGGTTGGTGTCTTTGCTGTTTCAACAACTTTTAGAAAACCTTGATGAAGTGACATTCATAATAAAGATTAGAACAAATACACTTTCATTATAAAAGGAACCAGAACACAGAACAAACCCAGTACTGTGGACCACCAAGAGTTAGACCATATTCAAAATGTGATCAACTTAAACTGGCTTTTTATTGATAATTTACCAATATTACCAAGGGAATGAAAAAACAAAAAAAAAAAAAAAAAAAAACATTACCACCACCAATCATCACCCTCATGCAATAATTTACGCAAACAGAAAATTTTGCAAGATCAAAAAAACCCAAAAATGGCCATAATTTGCCACACATGCAGAGCAGCAAGTAAATGATTTCATTTGCAAGGAGCTGCTAAGTTGAAAAGGGGCACCAGAGGGCAGAAGTTTGGACATCAGCAACACGGCAATAGTGTTATTAGGCAGTTGGAGTTTGTGACATTTCCAACACTGAGTCAAAACAGTGAGAAAGCCGTCAGAGACACGAGACGCCTCATAACTGCATCATCAGGGCTTGCCTGGGGCCAGGCGGGGTCATATCCAGAAACTGCACGGCGTGTGTAGAGGGATGTACAGAAGTTGCACCGATACACTGTTGGAGCAGATGAGTGTCACGCTGCCCATTCTGGACCCTTACCCATCCCTGCCTCATGGGACCCCACAGAATGACCCCTTTAATTCTACTGCTGGTGATTCTGTTCGAAGCACTGAGGCAGAGAAACAGAACACCGAAACCTTTTTGCAGCGAAGCTCATTTTAAATCCAACATCTTCAGTAGAACAAAAGACGGGGAAAAAACAAAAAAAAACAAAACATGCTTTGCTGAATAAAATATGTCCAGTAGACATAAGACCATATGGCCTCATTTTTTCTGAACAGCCTAACAAAATTCTTTAAATAAATCCAATAAAACAGTTTTTAATTCTAAAAATAAAATTCATGAGATGAAGACAGGAAACCCAAGCTAGGCTGGCGGCACATTTCTTCACAGGCACTCGTTCATTTTGTCTGACAACCTTTGCTCCACTTTCTCTGGTTCTCAGGCTGCAGCATCACAGTAACATGGCATTCATGACATAACGATAAGGCAAAGGACAAAAGAACATGACAGGACTGCTGCTACCTTCTTTGTATTTCAACAATACACATTCGCCAAAACCGTCAGAAGATCTCTGCACACACTTAAAGGGGGTTTCTCTGGTTTACTGCCAAAAATGAGCCGTAGAAGCAACTCTACGCACATCAACCAGGATACACTGTTTATGCAGGTGTTAGTCTGCAAAAACAAGATTTCTAAAGAAATAGTTCTTATCAACATAAAAATCCTTAAAAACTTTACTGGTGAACTACTTTCAGCACCATATGAATCAACTGCTTAATTAATTCTGCTGAGTCTTCTGGTCTGAGTTCAGTGGAACTCCACAAACTCTTCCAGAGTTTTGGGAATCTGGTTGCGATAAGTGATGTGGTGCTGTCGGACGGCACGCGCGGCCAGGCACTTCAGGCTCATTTTCATCTGGGTCTTCAGCAGGATCTCAGACACACCTGTGGTACTTTTGTCCAACGGTGTCTTCTTCTGCTTGTTGGTCATGTCTGTGTGAGCGCCAGCCTCAACCAAGTTGATGATGATGGCATGTAGAGTGAGGAAGTCACTGATCGGTCTGTTGTACTGGACGATCACATGGAGGGGAGTGTTTCCTTCGTGATCCACTGCATTTACCTGAGCACCACAGTCCAGCAGCAGCTTCGTCACCTTGGCATTAGGGAAGCTGCAGACATCATTGGTGTGAAAATCATCAACAGGCGTGCTGGAGCTGATGGCCAAGTGGAGCAACGAGGAGCCTTCACGTGTCCGTGGATCCAGCTGGATCAGGTCGTAAATGTGCTTGTTGATCTTGGCTCGCTCCTCGTCACGGCAGTTAGTCTTAGTGGAGATGCAGGCCAAATACAGAAAAGTAAAAATGTTTGATTCATAATTGTCCATGGCCTGCGGCAGCTCGGATTCAACTGCTGCCTCAACTCGAGCCAAGCTGCGTTGAATCTCCAGAACACTGCAGCTCAAGACCTGCTCCACCGCCGAGGCCAGCACCACCTCCTTCAGATGGACCATCTGGGAGAAGACCTGGGCGAAGCGCAGCAAATCTTTGTGTGTGTTGCGGTTCCCCTTCTGCCGGAGGCGAAGGGCATGAAGCCACAGCTTGATGCACTGCTCAAACTCCATGTTATCTGCACAGACAGCTCCTCGATAAATGATGGGATGTGACAAGTCAATATTGTCTGAGCCCATGATACGCTCCCGAATCATCAGGCCTTCCATGTGCAAGGCGTCCCTGTCCACCTGGATAGCTTCCAGCTGCCGGAGCGTTCTACACTCACTACGGCCCCCGTAGGCTTCAATGGGTGGCAGCAAATCCTTAACAACGATGTTGTCGGGGTCGTGGTAGCGCTCCGTCATGGCCATATGAAGGTACTGATAAGTTTTCTGGATGTCGTAGTTCTCCCGGTCGTTGGCAAAAGACGCTCCCAGCAACTCCAAAGCCTCGATGCGGCTGTGAGGGTCGCAGTCAACGTGAGCCATCAACAGCTCCACCACATCAGCTTTACAGCTCTCTGCAGCTACCTTTAATGGTGTCATGCCATGTCCATTCATCGCCATGGCAGCCTGGGAGTCCATCAACTCTTTCACAATTTCTAGATGACCTGCCTCAGCTGCGAAGTGCAGGGCCGTGGCCCCGCAATGAGCCTTTGCATTGACGTTGGCCCCCTGCTCCAACAAGAATTTGACCACATCCACATGGCCCCTATAGGCAGCAATCATCAAGCAGGTGTTGTTGAACTTGTTGGTGATGCTGATGTCGGCGTTGTGTTCCACCAGGTAACGGACGATGTCCAGTCGGCCATCGAAGCAGGCAGCACGGAGGGGAGTGGAGTTGGTGATGGTTGTGTGGTTGACGTTAGCGCCGTGGCTGACCAGTAGGTGCACCACCTCAAAGTGTCCTGCTCCAGCTGCACACCACAGCGCTGTGGCCCCGTCAATGATGTAGCTGTAACACAGAAGAGACTGGATTAAATATGATGACAGTCCCTGTCCCAGCAGGAGATTACTATCATTTTGTAATTTTCAATAACAGATCCATGTGTGTTGTGCAGCCTTGTTTTGAAAGGTCAGGACAAGTAAAGATGGCAGAAGGAGGAGAGGAGAAGCGGCAGCCTGGCAGGTATGACTCGTGGTTGGTAGAACATGGAACCATCTCCAACAGCACCAAGTCGAGTGCATTACAACTAATCTGTGCAGCCAACTGAAATTCAAAGACTGGGTGATTTTGTGGATGTATATTTATGTGTTAGTAACAACAAAATGTAACTTTAAGGCTTTAAATTATATCAACCTGGTATTGAATAAATTATGATCTGTGTATTTTCTGGTACAATTACCTCAGAGAAACACATCCATTTTCATAGTTTTCTGAGCTTGTTCTTTAATCATACAAAATGTGAGTGAAGCAGGTCTAGAAGCTTAGTCTAAATGTGGTTGGATTATCACTACTGTACAGCTTGGACTTCTGAGAATTTATCCCCCCCAATCCTTCAATAACTCAGGATCTTGTTTATGTAACTATACCCAAGATTTTCAGAAGGTTTCTATGGCTGGACATCAGTTTCCATTTCACATTGGCAACCACACTGTACTTGAATCAGTTTAAATCAAACTGAAATTCATTTAACCTCAAACTGTTGTACATTTAACACGGGTGGTTTTGTAATCTGCCTGGTAAACTGGCTCAACATAAATAGACTCAAAAGAAGCAGAAGCTGTTACATAATACATGATAGAATCTTTGGAACCTGTGACATGGTGAGTGGGTGTGGTCAGCGAGATGAGCCAGGTGAGTTTCTGCTTTTAGAGAAGCAACAGTAAGTTGTTGCAGTAGTGCTGTAATTAGATAAATTTTTTTTTTATTTTTATTTTTTATCTGATTTAGTGTTAAATACTGATCAGGTCATTATAGTGACCGATTTTAACATTCATGCTGACACTGAGTGTGATGGCCTAAATGTAGCCTTTAATGATATCTTAGACTCTATTGGCTTTACTCAAAGAATCTATAGTCCTACCCACTCTTGTGGCCTCCTGCTTTAAAAGTAGAATGGGAGGCAGATCTTTTAGTTCTCAGGTTCCTCTTCTCTGGAACCAGCTCCCAGTTTTAGTCTGTGAGACAGACACCCTGTCTACTTTTAAGACTAGGCTTAAAACTTTCTTTTATGACAGAGCTTATAGTTTGACTGGCTTAGGTTATCCTGAGCTATCTCTGTAGCTAAGCTGCTTTAGGCTTAGGCTACTGGGGGAAAAAACTGACCATTTTTTCTCACTTTCTTCTTCTACTACTCTGCAATTAGCATTATTAGCTATTTTTTCAACTGTTTACATTTTGTTTTCTCCGAGTTATTTTTCTCTCCATAGAAGCTACACCTGGTCTGGTGTTCTGTTTGGCTTTGATGCCTTCCTGGAAGAGGGCTTCAGATGAGATAATGCTGCCATCAACTAAACATTCTCCTTCTCCTGCTAATAACTTTACTTTTCAACAACATAGAAAGTACTCCTACATCAGCTCTTCTGCTTTATTTTGTGTCTCTGCTCTGGCTTCACAAACCCCCAGTCAGTCGTGGCAGATGGCCGTTTGTACTGAACCAGGTTCTGGTTCTGCTGGAGGTTTCTACCTGTTAAGCGGAGTTTGTCCTCTCCACTGTCACAACATGCATGCTCGGTATGAAGGATTGCTGTAAAGTCAACGACAACACAAGCGATTGTCTGCTGTCACTACAAGCTGGTCCAGAGGAGTGAATGCTGCAAGTCAATGACTTGATGCAGTCTGCTGGGTTTCCTTGGACAGAAAACTTCTTAAACTGATTTAAATAATAAACTGAGCTTGATGTACTGTTTGATAACTAGGATCAGTTATAATTTATGAATTGAAATTACTTTTTTGTGAAGTGCCACAAGATGACATTTGTTGTGAACTGGTGCTACAAAAATAAATTGAACTGAATTGAACACTGAGTCAATACAAGTTGGTACCTTAATAGATCAGTTTGACTGTCTTTGTGAGCCATTTATTCCACTGCATTACCAGCTGATGAGTTAGTACTTGGACTGCTGTTGAACTGCAGTACACAGAGGTGCTTTTTACATGTTCAAATGGTATTTAAAATGCTAATAAGCTACACGGTGTTTGCTACATAACTGCAATTTAAACTCCAATCTTTAGATCTGCTGCATGGTATTTAGGTTGCATTTCTCCACAATTTCAGATGCATGTTAGTTCTACTTTCAGTTCAAAAGAAAGAACTGAATGCAAAGTGAAGAATAAACACTTTTCACTGGAAGGTCTTCTAAAGGTGCCAGCAACAATAGTTTTGTCAAAGAGAACACCATAAAACAAAAACTTTTTCCTGTCCAAATCTTTTCTAATTGATATTGTGGGTTCTGTTCATTCTAAAGGCAAGACATATTAAAAGGACAAGTCACAACCTTTATGTCCAACAAATATGAGTTCAAATTAAATCATTATGTACAGTGCATCTGGAATATATTCACAGTACTCCGCTTTTAGTTAGTCTTATTTCAAAATGGATTGTATTAATATTCCCCTCAAAATTTCACACACAAAAAAACATATAAAAATAAGGAAAACTTTTTTCATTCTCGTTGTATATTATAAACTAAGAAATCGCAAATCTTAAGTATTCACTGCCATTGCTCAATACATTTTGATCCACCATTTGCCAGCACAGCCTCAAGTCTCCTTGATGATGACACTAGAACTCAGCACATCTACCTTTTTACTGTTTCACTCATTCCTTTTTTCACAACTTGCTCCATCAGGCTGGTTGGAAAATGTCAGCACACAGCCGTTTCAGATCTCTCCCTAGATGCTGAATCAGATTCCAGTCTGGACTCGAGCAGAGCCACTCAAGTGCATTCAAAGAGTTGTCCTGACACGTACCTCTTTGATATCTTGGCTGTACCCTTGGTGTCATTATCTTGCTGAAAGATGGCCTGAGGCCCCAGTCTGAGGTCAAGAGCACCCTTGAGCTCAGACTGGGGTTTTCATCCAGGATGTCTCCTGCAAAACATCCTCACTACATGATGCTTTCACCACCATGCTTTAGGGTACTGATTCCTGATTTCCTCCAAACATGACACCTGGCAGTAATGCCAAAGAGTCCAATTTTTGTCTCCTCAGACAAGGGAATTTTCTCTCTCATGGTCTGAGAGTCCTCCAGGTGCCTTTTGGCAGATTCCAGGTGGGTGGGCTGCCATCTGCCTTTTGCAAAAAGAGTGAGTGGCTTTCGTCTGGTCACTCTATCACACAGGCCTGATTGTTGGATTACTGCAGAGATGGTTGTCCTTCTGGAAGATTCTCCTCTCTCCACATAGGAATGCTGGAGCTCTGACAGAATGACCACTGGAATCTTGATCACCTCCTGATTAAGGCCCACTGAGCTCACAGGGATCTTCAGAGCAGCAGAAATTTCTCTGAACCTTCTCCAAATTTGTGGCTTGAAACAATAATGTCTCAAGTCTAAAGACAAATCCTTTCCCCTCATCCTTGGATTCTGCTCCACCATTCAATGTCAACTTCAGGATCTTATGTGGACAGATGTATGCTTTTAAATAATCCCGTCCAATCAACTGTATCTACCACAGGTAGGAGTTAGGGTCCTCTAGGATGATCAGTAGAAACAGGATGAACTTGAGCTTAATTTTGAGATTCATGGCAAAGGCTGTGAATACTTGTGAACATACGATTTTTTAAAAAAAACTTTTATTTGAATATATTTCCCAAAATAAAAATGTAACTTTTTTCATGTTTCATTGTGTGGTGTTGAGTGAGAGAGCTTTGAGGGAAAATGTATTTAATTCATTTTGGAATAAGGTTGTAACATAAAAATAGGACAACAAACCAAAATTGCAAAACTTATCTGGTTATTTGCGGTCTCTCTAAATATGTACGTAACTATCATAGTATTTTTGCTCCAATCGCTCTTAGCGCTCCTGTCCCTACAAAAAAAAAAAACAAAAAACAAAAAAAAAAACAGCTTTGTATTTGTTATTACTGGTTGCTGTCTGGAAAATATCCAATGAAAATATAAAACTGTGCCACTGCCACTTTCCTGCTGCTGCACAGACATTTCAGAGTATATATATATATATATATATATATATATATATATATATATATATATATATATATATATATATATAGATAGATAGATAGATAGATAGATAGATAGATAGATAGATATGCGGTACCTACCCATCGAACCGGACCGTGCCGGTCTGTTCCGTGTCCACTTTGTAATGGTCCAGGAGCAGACGCACAACTTTGTCGTGTCCGTTCCGCGCTGCGATGATGAGTGGAGTGGACCTTTGGCCGGCCAGCTGAGTCACATAGCTGAGGAGGAACCGAGTCTCCGCCTCGGAGTGGTTGAGCAGCAGCGCGGCCAGTGTCAGGACCCGACCCTCGCTGGCTGCCTTGTAAACGTAGCCGGCCAAAGACTCCATAGGAGCCTAACAGACGGCGATGTTCGCCTTTCTCTTCTCAGCTCGCGCCCCTGGTGTGCAGTCCTCCTAAGGAAGCCGCCTCCCATTAAAATATCGAAGTAAACCAATGTGACCACATCGAATTGCCTGTTCCTTCTTTACAGAGATACGTTGACTTAATAAAGATTCTACAACATAAATAGCTTCCAGAGAGCGAACCGCCACAGGGTTGGGGACTCCAAGCAACGAGTATCTAAGCAAAGCTGTTAGCTAACCGGTTAGCTCCTCTGTGTAATAACAGTCAACTGCTCAAAAACCCGTCCAGGATAAGGCTTCGGTTGTTTACAATTAGTTCCCGAGTTCTGCACTCCCAGAGGATCCATGCCATGCGGTGTCTGTCGGAAAATTAAAACAAAGACCAAAAAAGTTAAACAAGTAAAACTGCTACTTTCACCTTTGCGACTAAGTGATTTGCCGGAAGTAAAAGTTCGACATAAAAATACGTCCGACAGGAACGATTTTTCCGCCCTTGATTGTTCCGTAGAGGAGGAAATTGTGTGAAACAGCCGCCCTCTGCCTGGGGACGATATAAATATGTTGTGGGAGCAAAGAAACCGGTCTGTAATTGGTGAAGTGATGTTTCTTCCTAGTTTTGTATAATGGAATTACTTTAGCTATTTTCATTATATCTGGAAATTAGCCGCGGTTGAAAGAAAAGTTACTAATATAAGTTAACGGTAGTGAAATCCCTTCAACTACCTGCTTCACTAATACCATGTAAATCAGTGGACCTTTTGTTTTTGAATTTTTTAACATCAAGTAATTGTTTTTCAGTCACAGGATGGAGGAACATAGAACTGGGATTTTGATATTCTTCTGTCCAGATTCTGAGCTGTGCTTGGTAATTCTGGGATATTTTTTTGATAACTCAGGTCCTAGAGTTACAAAAAAAATTACTGCAGCTATTAACAATTTGATTCTTATCATAATTTCCAGTTCCCTCACTGAGGAAATATTTTGGATACTCAGTCTTATTTGTGCTATTTTTTTTAATACCATTCAAAATATTTCAAATTTATTTAAAGTTGTGTTTATTTTCATGTAATATTTTTTTTGTAATATTCCTTTTTACAAATTTGTTCTGAGTCTCCCACCTTCATCCTATTCAATTTCGATTCAACTCAGTTCAGTTTATAGAGCCAATTCATAACACGTCATCTCAAGGCACTTTACAAAAGAGTCATCTCAATTCAATCATACATCCCAATTGATCCTAGTTATGAAACAGAGCAGTCAAGTTCAATTCATTATTCAAATTGGTTTGAAAAGTTTTCTATCTAAGGAAAACCAGCAGATTGCATCGAGTCATTGAGTTGCAGCATTCACACCTCCTGGACGAGCACGTAGAGCAGGGGTCAGCAACAGGGTGTCCACGGGCACCAGGTTGCCCCCAAAGACCATAGTAATTGTCCATGGAGTTGTTTCAAAAGTAGATTAAATCATTACATAATTAAAAATAAGGCGTCCAATGTCCAGGACATTGAACATAATCCTCTTGCTGCTGCCAGGAGACAGAACAAATAAATCTGATTGTCACAAATCAAATCATTAACTAACAAACTCTTGTAAAAGAAAGATCTTATGTTCAGTAAACCACATTTAATTGTTTTATTTTTCTGTTCAGTCAGAGTTTTATTTAGTATTATTATAGATTTCACCATTTGCTCTTTTTAGATTCATCTTTCATCCATTTGATTTTAGTCGTTGGTAAGACACTGTCTCAGAGGGATAATGTGTGGGTAACAGTGCAGAAGCTGTGAAGAGGTGGAAACTATTACTATAACGCTGCTTCCTTGTTTGAACCTTGGGTTAGCAGCGTTTTGGAGGACTAATAAATTCGTCCAGATTCCTAGAAAGAAAAGAAGCTCCATCCAAAGTGGCTTGTATGCTGTCTCTTCGGAACTACAGAGTCCAACATTGTTTTGACAAAACTTTCACACTCATTTTAGTGACAGCAGATGGCCAAATTGGGTGTCATTAATGCCAGTGTGAATAACAGTCTTACTGTTTGAGTTGATGTCGCCCATTCTGGCCCCTGGCAAGTTTTTCTGACTATGAAGCTGGCAATTACCAGAGTCAGCTCAGCGGGTGTGTTGCTAAGCAGTGAAAACCTGTTAGAATTGCGGATGGGTTAGTGGTGTCCCTTGGGCTGTGTTCTGGGACTTTGCTTCTTATGTAGCGTCACCCAGCCAACCTGAGGTTCCTGTTGCACGGGGTCTGCTGGAGGACTGCTAAGTGGTGCTGTTCTCAGTGGCACTGTGCTATAGCTAACCACTCTTTCCTCTTAGCCACAGCCACCATAAGATTAATTTGTGTACTATATATATATATATATATATATATATATATATATATATATATATATATATATATATATATATATATATATATATATTTAAACAAAATAATTATTTGTTATTTTTTAAATAATTTGTTTATTATTTATATGTTGGGGTATATTCTCCAGGACATGGTAAGCTTCAGAGTCATAAATGAAGGCAACTAGACTTCTGTTGTTATCTTGAAGATGTTTAATCTCCCATCCAAAAGATTTCTTTGGTCCAGATTTTGTCTGGAAAGTCAGTCAACTGAAGTTAGCTCCTGGGGAAATGGTGGAATCGTTTGATGTCACGTCACTTTTCACCTGCATACATCAGATAGAGTGGAAAAGGTTAGGAAACGTCCCCAAAAAGACAAACAGTTACAACAAATAAAGTTTTCCCCGAGATCAGAATTGCAACATATGTCTGCCTTTCCACTACTTTTGACAACTTCCACAGACTTCTGCAGACAGAAACATGGATGTTCCATGGGATCCCTAGTTTATCCTATTCTGACTAATCTCTATGTAGAGGAAATGAAAAGCAGAGCACTAAACTTGTGAGGGAACATCACCTAGTCACTGGTTGAGACATGTGGATGACACCTGGGTCAAAATCCAAGCCAAAGAAGTGGAAGCCTTACTCAGTATATCAACTCAATTGACCACAACATTAAGTTTACTAGAGAAGATGCAACAGGAGATGGTAGCCTCATCACTGAGGTCTAAAGAAAACTCACACAAACAGACCAATATCTACTTTTTAATTCCCTCCACCCACTGGAAAATACATTATCAGTCATCAGAACACTACAGCATCGAGCTGATCAGGTCCCCACAAAGAGGGAAGGAAGGACAAAGAATCAGAGACAACTCTATTCACCAAATTTGTGCAGACAAGGAATTTGACTCCGGTTTCCATCATAATCAAAGTACAGTCACAAACAGAGAAACTACAATATATAAAAGACGTAGCAATTAAGGGTAGTAATTTTGGGACAATGGTGACAACGGTGGTAGCAATTCGTCTTGCAATTACTGGTTTGATCCCCGCTCCTTTGTCGTTGTGTGCTTGGTTAAGACACTTCACCTGCCTTCCCTGCCGGTGGTGGTCAGAGGGACTGGTGGCACCTCACCTCTGTCAAGTTACCCCAGGGCAGCTGTGGCTACAATCCAATAGCTCACCACCATCAGAATGTGAATGTGTGAATGACTGAATGCACTGTGAAGCGCCTTGGGGTCCTCTGGACTAGATAAAGCGCTATACAAGTACAGGCCATTTACCATTTAAGGACTAGAGGGATAAGAAGGACTACTATTTTTTGTTACACACATACAAATACATATATGTACATCCATACATAAATATATACATATACATGCACATATGAAGAGGAAAGGCCTACTGTGCTAGTGCAAATATGCTTATTTGTTTCCAGCTTGGTCGTTGACTACCCTGACAGTGAGGTAATCATTGAGTTCAGCAGAGCAACGGCCTGGGGACAGAAACTGTATCTACAGTATGTATCTGAGAATATCTCAGAATAGAAACATATCAAGAAAGCATTCTAAACCTGTGGATAGCACAATTGTGCATATGTTAAAGCATCTAGGAATTTAAGAAAATAGTTAAATCAGGCCAGTGTAGAAAAGAGAACAGGAGAGGGAGAACACAGTCATCGCATATGTGGCTGGAGTGTATGAGAAACTAAGAAGGATATATTTATTGACCTAAGGTTCCATCTTCCTAACTTCTACAATGCACCCTTGACTCGTCTTTCCAGGCAGCTTCACAGAACCTCACAGCTTGAGACGTGACCAAAGCAGTGCACTTGTTTACAATACTTGATAGGACCGTCAGTGCCAACTGCACTTACAGGGAATTGAATAGAGGGTAGGGCAGAGTTTCATGTGACTGTGATGGCCTCATTAGTGACAGCAAGTTCCTTGCTTGTGACCTTCTGATTACAACTTATAAGCTTCATACTTCCAACCCAAGTTTCAGAACTGAAGAAGCTTTTTGAATGAGAGGTAAAACATCACAAGTGCAGTTGCCTTCCTTTATAACTCTCAAGATTTTTCATTAGTTATTTTCTAGAATTGCGCCCCTCATGGTGGCAGCATGTTGGAGTAGCTCTGTTGCATTACTTCTGATTTGTCCTTTCTTTAATATTTTGTTCATGTTACTTTTGGTTAACATTGTATGTTTGGACAATTATTCCTTGTGGTTTTGGATGCTGTGCAACTGGAAGGATTTTTGCTTTTACATTTTTACTTTCGGACAGTTGTTAACCATGGCAAGAATTTATTATTTTTACAACTGGGAACAGCTGATTAGCATCTCAAAAGCAGAAATATTACTTTTCCCAAAATCCCAAATGAGTTGAAAAGGAGGCCTCGTGGATACAGAGCCGAGAGAGAAGGACGAACTGCAAACCATCTGTTTTAGCATACTCCTGACTGCAGCATCTCTGTGTGCGGCTTTCTGGCCACGCAGGCCCACAGGGATTTAAAGAGGAGCAGCAGGGACAGATGAGGTGAATTGGCAGTGCTTGCCAACAGCTGATGGTGCCATCCAGGACATATTGCAGTGGAATCTTGTCTCTTGAATCTTGTCTCTGCTGCCTGGACATTGAGCTGTTAGCATGTCATGACAGTCATGAGACTGCCATGAGATGACCAACACTCTTCAGTGTTTAATCCTGTCTCTCTCCTAGAGGAAGTTATTGGTTGAGCTTTTGTTGCAACTTACTGTACCTTTTGTTGCAGGTTTCAATAATTTAAGACATTTTAGAAACCTTTTAAGACCATTATGAATTAAATTTAAGACCTACACAACACGCTACCAGAAACATTCAGCTTAACATTTTAACACAGAAATCTTTTATCAATTTAGTTATCAAATTTAGTTAATAAGTTTATTAATTAAGCTTATTATAAAAAAAAGAGCCAATTGTCTCAGTATTAAACGGACAATCAAAACAGTTATTTTCTTAACCTAAGTAATCTTCCCAACACAACACTTTTATATGTGTACCTACAACCTCACGCTACATATGTCTGAGCTCATCCCCTTTAGCACCAACCTCAGCTTTAATGGTTTTAAGTTGTGCCAATTTTTCATTGTACAAACAGTAAACTGGGGCTTAGAGGTTGGAAAAAAAAACTGAGGGCAACATCTTAGAGACGAGAAGAGGACAAGAAAGGCATAACAGTCAATCTGGCTTTTACCTGACCTTCTGAATCTGAAGTGATAATTTCATAGTAGGCTACCAGCATTAGTCTTTTTACTAAATTAAGAGTTCAGTAGGCCTCTTACACTGATGGTCCATAAAATATATTTCTTCTCATTATCAGGGCTTGCCTCAACAAACCAATGTCACTTTAGCAATATATTTTTTTGGCTTTTTTCTGGCAAAAAAAAAAAAAAAAGATGATGTTTGAGCTTTCACAGTTATGTCACAATTCTTGGGTGTTTGAAGTTGTCATGATGTGTGGTTGGTTGTGTTGGACCAAAATGCAGAGAGGCAGAGCCAGCGAGTAGTCGTTGAAGATTTAATTAAAGAATACAGAAACACAGGAGGATGCAGGAATCCAGAGCGAAAACAAAACATGAATCCAGGGCGCAAATGAGGAGCACAACAGGGATAAACTCAGGCAAGGAGAAAGAGAGGAGCTTAAATACTGGGGAAGTGAATGCTGGAAAAATGGCTGGGGCTGATTGACTAAATGATTGCAGGTGTGGGGAATTAGCTAGAGGGGAGCTGAGGAGAGAGCGAATGGCAGCAGGGAAGCAAGGAAAAGAATCTAAACATAACTGAGAATAACTAGACATAAGGAAATAACTAGAATAAACAAAACAACAAGGAATAACAAGCATAATCTAAAAATAACTGAATACTCAACTAAGGACTGGACAAACGAAATAAACTAGGATGTGGGAAAATAAATCAATACAGAGAAATAACAGGAGCAAAAGTTCAAAAGAAACATCATGACAGAAGTTCGGTTTGATTGTTTCTTGTGGGTAACTTATGCTTCATAGTTTCTGCCATATTAGTTATTTCCATGAGATCTATTTTCATAGTTTATTGATGTGTTCCCTTTCCTGAATATTTGCATTAGATTTTTTTTGGTCTATCATGATTATTGTTTTTACTTCAGTTATGGTCTTGCCATACTCTGTTCAGTCCCCTGTACTAATTAGTGCTCGAAAGGTCTTGCCATAAAGGTTTATTCCTTTGAACTTAGTTTCTTTCTTTCTTTAATCTTGCATTTTATTCTTTGTTCATTTCTGTTTCCTTAGACTAGTGTTAGCCTTCTTGGCTTATGTCCTTTTTAGTTTGTCATGTGCTTAGTCTGCGTCCCGTTTTCATTATATTCACATCTTCACTGATGTTATTCACCTGCTGCTGCCTCATCGTCCAATGTATTTCAACTGACGTGCCACCGATATAAGCTCCAGGTTTTTCACTCTTCACGCCCTAATTCACATCTAGTTCTTTGGCCCGTTCTAACTGTGTTTACCAAATTTCTCTATAAAGGCTCTCATCAGTGGCTGTCTGCACATTGCCTCTGTCTCTTCGCCACGAAGCTTGACAGCTTCCGTAGTCCCTCTGTGTGCGAACAGAGCGCGCCGGTTCTGGGCCGGGAGCGAGCAAGCGCGTTTTTTACTGCTTGTGTTTTGCGGAGCTGTAGGGGGAACATGCCGACGGCAAACGCAGACCGACCTCACAGCTGTTATAACACCGGAAAAACTCCCGCTGCGCATCATATGCTGAAAAAAGGCCTCAGTTCGCTGAGCGGTAAAAATGCAAAATGCTGGCAGTACGTAGCAGGGTTGACGCACAGACGGCGTGACTCTGAACACACCGCAGCAGGACCTGAACTGCGCCATTTCTTGCTTGCAGTTTCTGGAAGCAAATGTGTCTCAGTTTTTAAATTAAAAAGGATTAATAGAAACGCTTTTTAATTTTCAAAATAAAGCAGCATTTTTTTGAGTCATAAATAAAATTAACAACAAATCATCAAACTGCATTTTCATTTTCTTCTCCAAGACTACTCAATTTGTAAATGAATGAAAATGGTAAATAAAATAACGTTTGACATTTAATTTTCAAAATATGTCCTTGTTAAAAGTGACCAAAATTCATTTTGAAATGTCAAATTTGAAAATTAAAATGTATTAGCAAAAATGCTTTTTCATTTCAAAGTCAAAGCTACAGTTTTTGGCTCATGAATAAAATTACTAATAAACCATCCAAACTGCGTTTTCATTTTCGTCTTCAAGACGGCTCATTGTGCGACACAACTACATTGAAAACTAAGAGGAAACTGCTTTTTTGTTTTTATGCTCGCCCCCACAAAAAGTTAGTGCTGCTATTAACTTCTTACTTTTCTCTAACATTGAAAGCACGACTGGATCAGGGCTTCTGAGGGTTTTGTGTGTGTGTGTGTGTGTGTGTGTATGCTCTGTATTCTCAAACCCCCAGTTGGTCATGGCAGATGGCCGTTCACACTGTGCCAGGTTCTGCTTAAACGGGAGTTTTTCTCTCCACTGTTGCTACATGCATACTCGGTATGAGGGATTGCTGTAAAGTCAGTGACACAATGCAAGCGACCACTGTCACTACTTGGCCGTCCACGGGGATTGAATGCTGCAGGTCAATAGCTATGTTTATATGCGCAAAATTCCTTGATTGGACTGGAAAGTATTGAGATTGAAATAGAAAACATGATGACATGATGTATGTATTGTCTATATTGATATGGACGATGTAATCTTTGAGGAACGCATAAACTTACATCAGTTAACTGGAATGAAAATGATCAACCTATAGTGGCTGAATTTATAGAAATCCCAAAGGTCAAAGTGAAAAAATGAGGTGGTGGGCCATCCCAATGGCGCAAAATCGTAATCAGTGGTGGAGCAGGATGTGGCTGATGGGTTTTTAGCCTCCCTGTTGCTTCAATGGTAGTTATTGTTTCCCAGCACTTTGCCTTTATAAGGCTTTCTTTGATATTTGGCAGTATTTGATGATGCCCTTCTGGATTCTAGATGGTCTCTAAACAATGCAAACATATTGTTATTGAGTTAGACTTTTGTTTCCCTAAAGAGAAAAATATTGCAGTCATTGCTCTGCTAACCTAAAGAGAGAGATAAATCACAGGAGACAACTAAGGGATAAAACTCAGGGAGGTAATTTCACCTAATCATATTGTTTGTGTTATGTGTTCTGCTTACTATCAGACTAATAGATAAAGTTAATTATATAACCTATAAATACCAGTTTGGCATACAGAGGTGACAAGTTAATTTTATCTTAGTCATTATAGCAGATGTAAAAACTTATTGTAAATGCTGGATATATCTGAAATGGAGCAGAAGTATATAAATAAATAAATAAATAAATAAATAAATAAAAGAGAGAGAGAGGTTGATGGCAGCATCATCTCAGCTGAAGCCCTCCTCCAGGAAGGCATCACAGCCAAACAGAACGCCAGACCAGGTGTAGCTTGTACGGAGAGAAAATAACTGAGAGAAATCACAACAGTTGAAATAACATCAAATAATGCAAATTGGAGATACCTCAGGATAACCTAAGCCAGTCTAACTATAAGCTCTATCATAAAGGAAAGTTTTAAGCCTAGTCTTAAAAGTAGACGGAGTGTCTGTGTCACGGAATAAAACTGGGAGCTGCTTCCAGAGAAGAGGAACCTGATAACTAAAAGATCTGCCTCCCATTCTACTTTTAGAAATTCCAGGAGCCAGCATTAAACCTGCAGTCTGAGAGCAAAGTGCTCTGGTAGGAACATCTGGACCAATCAGATCTCTGATGGACAATGGAGCTGATTAATAAGGGCTTTATATGTGAGAAGGAGAATCTTAAATTCTGTTCTGGATTTAACAGGGAGGCGATGAAGGGAAGCTAAAATAGGAGAAATTTGATCCCTCTTTGATTACAGCTACCTTAAAAGCCTGTGGTTCATGTCCATGTACTAAAGATAGGTTAATCATATCTAAAATGGAGGCAGTAATCAAAGGGAACACCTCTTTAAATAATTTTTGCAGTCCCAACATGCAAGCTGAAGGTTTGGAAGAAGCTAATATTTTTGATAACTCAGAAAGCTCAACTGACTCAAAACAGTCCAAACATATATCAGGTTCTAGAGTTACATTCAGTGTTCACTTCCAGTCCTCACTTACTGAGGATGAAGTAATCACGTTCGGGAGGATGCCAACAATTTTATTTTTAACAGAATCAGTTTTATTTAAGAAGAATCCCATAAAGTCATTATGCTGAGAGCTGGGGGTATTGATGGCTCAACAGACCTATGACTCTGTGTAAGTTTGGCAATTCCACTAAAAAGAAACCTTGAATTATTCCTGTTCTCCTCTATTAATGATGCAAAATGCAGTGTTCTGGATTGGTGAAGGGTCTGTTTGTACAACAGTAGACTATTTTTCAAAGTTAAGTAGGACTCCTCTAGATGTGTAGAGCGCCATTTTCTCTCAAATTTCCTAGTGTTCTGCTTCAAAGTACACAGCTCTGAATTAAACCAAGGAGCCAACCTCCTATGGATAATTACCTTCTTTTATGAGGGAGCTACATTGTCTAATGTTACTCGCAATGAGGAAGTAACTCTATGAAGAAGAACATCAATTTGAGAAGGGCTGGAGATTAAACCTCTGCCTTCTACTGTGTTTATCTGAGATTCTGAGCAAATTAAACATGGAACTGATTCTTTAAATGTTATACAGCATTGTCTGATAAAGATTTTCTATAATGAAATTTTCTCTCAAGTCTGGAATGTTCAGTTTGTTTCCATAGCATACAACCATATGTTGTGCAACATGAATTGTGTTTTCCAACCAGAGCTATGCTCTCATACAGAAGCAACTCTGTGACCAAGTTATTCATAACACAAAGGTACTGACAGAATGTTGCTGAGGCAGATGAAAAGTTTAATTGGATTTCTAAAAGAAAATCATTGATGTCAACAAAACCTAAACAAAAGCTGGACTAACACACAAGAATAGTCCTGGACTTAACTGACATTTGAGCAAAAGGAGGTATATTGGTGAGGAGCTCAATTAGTGAAGTACGGAGTTAGTAATCCAAATTCCCTAAGTTTAAAACCTTTTTTTTTTTTTTTTTTTTTTTTTTTTTTTTTTTTTTTTTTTTTTTTTACATTACATTAGTTATTCTTGGCTAAACAGGTCTATGTTTAGACTTTTAATAATTGTCTAAAAGAAGCTTAGAGGTTGAATAAACTTTCACTTCTAAACCACAAATATTGTAAAGTTAGTTTAGAAGTTTACGAACCATTCGGACAGTGTGGATATATTTTTACATTTTAAAAAAAAAAAATACTCTCTGGGTACTTTCTGCTCCCCCTTGTCCTAAAACAACTAACCTCAAACTTACCCCATGTTCTCTGAGTTCATCCAATTTACCACATTTTTACCTGCCAGAATTACTGAAAGAGTTCAAAGGTTAGGGTTAGCAGAGTCACTATCACTCATCTGAACTCCATCAAACTGGGTCACCCCTGGATCTACAGTTCCTGCAAAAGTCAGAAATCTTCTATCCACAATGAGTTCCCTTTAACATCTCCAGTCATCTTCCAGTCATATTTTCCTCTAATCCATTTTGTGTCCTGGGCCTCTGACTGACCTTATAGGGTACTTTATTTTACTCATTCATTACCTAGATACACGAAAAGCATCATTGTTCACTTAAATTGTTCTAGCTTGTGAATGATTTATGTGCAAGAATCCAGTATTTAAAATGATAAACATATTTGTAGTTAAGCAGTTATGAAGAAGGTCCCTCTTACTGTCTTTATTTTGTGAGTCAAACATAAAAAAATTCTGTCAGACCTGATCAGATGTGTCTGGAAAGTACTGAGCTCCACCAAGCTTGTGAGATGGAAATGTTTGTATTTATCCTCTCAGACTCTATTTTAACGGCCAGCTGGATTTTAACACACCACTGATTGCATTGTATGTGAGCTCTTTAGCTGTTTTTATGTAATAGATTCAAGAATTTTTTGCTGAATCTCACTAAAGGAAGAACAAAGTCCAGCACTATTTACAGTCTTGATTGTCATTACATAACATCTGGCACATGCTGCACTTGTTTTAAGAAAAAAATTGAATTCCCTCCCAGGTCTATAGGAATTTTTAAAGAAACTCCAAGTCCCTGTGAATGAGTGGCTTGTTACAGTATGTTCCATCGTCATACTGGAAGTACAGTTTTTCTATCAGTAAATGTATTTCAGTCACTAAGCTCTACCTTTGAAGGAACTTAGTACTTCTGTATGTCTTTCAGTAGGGTTAAGTGTGTGTGTGTGTGTGTGTGTGTGTGTGTGTGTGTATATATATATATATATATATATATATATATATATATATATATATATATATATATATATATGAGTAGTAATGTGAAGTAAACTATAGTCATGAGATTTAGGAAAAAGTAAGAAGACCTCAAGAGAAGGCTGTAGTGAACATACAAGTCCTTCTAATTCCAATAGTCAAACTATCTTTACATAGTAATTAATATTACAGCTAAAATATAATGAAGGTGCTACTAAAAAGCTATATACAATACCCTATCAGTTATTCTGTTTATTCAGATTTACTGCATTCAAACTGGAGAAAAGTAGTTTATGTAACTTACTACTGAATGTCTATGCTCAATTAAAAAAATGTGTGTGTGAGTGAGAGAGAGAGAGAGAGAGTGTTTGTATGATCACTGACATCACCAGACAGATCTTAATATGAAAATACAGTTTATTCTTGACTGTAAACTAGCATTTTTATATCTTTCATTGAACTTATGTTTTGTTACTTTGTATATATTATAAATACAGATTTGTTACATATTAGAATGAATGGTGCCAGCAGGAGTAGCTGAATGAATGTGATTTCTGTAAGACATAAAGTTAACACACAAAGTTCTTTAAAATCAGACTACAATAATTGTGTCCCATCAGTAGACCAGAGGGGGGGGGAAAAGTATCAAGAAGTCCTATATATAATTAATCCAAGACCTTCCAAATACATCATGCAGAGCAGCACTGAGCTACAGACTCGTTCAATAAGTTACAATGTTATTGAAAGGTCCATTTATTTTAGGAACTTTATCACTCAGTGAAATCCATTATATATATTAATTACACACAAATGGAAGTTTGAAAGCCTTTATTTCTGTTAATTATGATGATTTTCCGCTTGTAGTTAATGAAAACATGACACTTAAAATTAGAATATTACACCCCTGGAGGGTCGCCAGGGGGTGGGGGATGGGTGCGAGAGGCGGGGTCCACCCTGGACAGGTCGCCAGTCCATCGCAGGGCAGAATATTACATCAGACCAGTCATCAAAAATAAGAATAATACAGAAATTTAGCCTTAAGGAAAAGAATGTTTAATACCTGCTGAAAGGTTGTCAGTTTTAAATCTGATAAATGAGCCTCATCGGAACACATATTCTAATTTATTGAATATGGCTGTACTTTTATGGAAGAGTCAACACACAAGCTTTAAACAATAAGAATATTACAAAATACATACTTTATACACTTTAAGTTTGTTGAACATAAACAAATACACGCTGAGAAATCAACATTTACCAGTAAAATCCCCTCAAATGGTGCTCGGTGAGGTGATTACTCAGCTGATAACCAGTCAGTGCAAATCATTTTTGCTGTTTTTCGGCTCCAGTTCGGGCTCGCTACGTCTGGAACGTGTCCGTGTCGCACTGGTCCGTAAAAACCGTCTCTAGGTTGTTGAGTGGGATGGCGGTCTGCGTGTCGTCCGGCTCCGCTCTGGCCGTCCTGGAGAACGGTCGCAGATGGCATGTGTTCCTCCGGGAGGGAGAGGAGATCCTCCAGAACACAGCTTTTATCCTCTTCCTGAACTCCCTGCGCATGAGGCAGTACAGAACCGGGTTCAGGCAGCTGTTGGTGTGCGCCAGGCACACAGTGACTGGATGGAGGTACGTGTGCACCATGTAATAAGCTTTGTCCCAGTTTACCACATTCAGTTTCACCAGAACACCCCAGAAGGTGATAGCGTGGTTCGGCATCCAGCAGATGAAGAAGGAAAGGACCACGATGGTGACTGATCGGGTCACCCTGGCGCTCCGTTTCACCTGGTTGTTGTTCATGCTGCGCAGACGGACGAAGCGCAGCAGCAACAGGTAGCACACCGTCACGATCAGCATGGGGAACACAAAACCCACCAAAACTTTCTGGAGGTGGTGAAACAAAAGCCAAGGCTTGCCCTCCGGGAAGCCCATCAGACAGAGTCTCTCTCCTGCCACCCTCCTTACCGTGGAGAACACCGCGGCTGGCAGGGAGGCCGTCATGGCGCAGAGCCACAGTCCAGTAATCACCCAGTGCACCGGGCACACTCGCTGCCGGGTCCTGTCCTTCAGAGCCGAAGCCACGGACCAGTACCGAGTGACGCTCATGGCTGTGAGGAAAAACACGCTGGCATACATGTTCATCACCGTCACTGTAAGAATAATTTTGCACATGGCGTTTCCGAACGGCCAGCTGAAGTCCAGAGCTATATCCACCGCCCAGAACGGCAAAGTGAGCACGAACTGGAAGTCCGTCACTGCCAAGTTGAGGATGAACAGGTTGATACTGGATCTCTTCCTCCTGCCCCGGCGCGCTTTCATCAGGAAGAACACCAGCAGGTTCCCCAGCAGCCCTGCAGCGCACACTACCGCGTAGACGGTGGAGATGAGGATTCGCAAAGTCGGAGATCCATCTGCTGGCACATCTACGTCGTTCTGGCCGCAGAGTCGGTTCTGGTCCACCGAGGATCCGTTCCACACAGACGTGGTGTTGTGACTTCGCGGCGCTGCCATTCTGTCCGGTAACAGCTGTGAGCCTCACCTCCTGCGCCCCCACAGAACAGACTCTTTCTGCGTGGACAGGTGAACAGAGACCTCGATGTCCATCTTCCGCTGCGCGTGGGGTTCTCCACTCAGGAGGAGCTTCGCAGGCTGACACTTGGTCTCCAGGTTGTGCCTGACTGATGAGCCTAGACGCACGCCGTGATTCATGAGCTGCGCGTTCCCGAGCAGGCAAGTGCACGACGGGGGACTGACGTGTCTTTTCAGGCCAAGACCAAGACCAAGTCTGCGTGCCCTGCCCCATGAAAAGCTTCGCCCAACAGTCTGTCCGCGCTGTGCCGTGCGAAGCACTAATACGTTTTTTAAAGACATAAAAAAAGAACCTCTACAGGAGCTCAGGTATTTTACCATGAAAAAAAATTCAACACAATTTTTGCTATTACAATTTCGACAAATCTTAACATTTAAGTTAAAAGGCCACAAATGAACTCTGACACTAACTCTCTACAAAACCCCAAAATATGTGGCAAATTTTTTCTTTAGTGACTTTAGTGAGCTGTTATCAATGATATGCATTGATTATGACTGTTTAATAATTATGCTAATTATTATTATCTTTGCAGAAATCATAAACAAAAACATCAACAACGCTCATGCCCTGTTTGCCACAGTTGACAGGTCGACAAACCCTCCTGTGATTTTACCACCTGAACTCCACTCGACCAGGGCCTGCAATGAATTTGCCAACTTTTTTACAGAGAAAATTCAAAAAATTACAGGGTTTATCTGCACATCCACACCAAATCCAATAACAATGCTATGCCCAAACATAACAAATGCAGAGAAAATGGCCACATTTCAACTATTCAACTATAAAAGCTTAGAGGAAATTATAAATCAGTTTAGCTCCTCCTCCTGCTGTCTTGATATCATACCTACAACCTTCCTCAAGAAAGTTCTGCCTGTCATTGCGTCTGACCTGATTCAAATAGTAAACTCTTCCCTCTCCTCAGGTGTTTTCCCCCAGGCTCTAAAAACAGCAGTTATCAAACCACTGTTAAAAAAGAACAATCTGGACAAACCACTACTGCAGAACTACAGGCCAATCTCTAACCTTCCAGTCATCAGCAAAATTATTGAAAAAGCTGTGTTTGAACAGTTAAACAGCTTTTTAACAATGACAAACCGCTTTGATGTCTTTCAGTCTGGTTTCCGTGCTCACCACAGCACTGAGACTGCCCTCGTCAAAGTGTTCAATGATATCCACACAAATCCAGACTGTGGAAGAACCACAGTGCTGGTTCTGTTGGACCTCAGTGCAGCATTTGACACTGTTGACCAGGATATGTTATTGAAGCAACTGGAGAGCTGGGTCGGACTCTCTGGTACAGTACTCTGTTGGTTCGAATCCTACCTAAAGAACAGGGATTTCTTTGTGTCAATAGGCAACTTCTCATCAGAATCGACAGAAGTCACATGTGGAGTACCCCAAGGTTCAGTCTTGAGACCCCTCCTATGTAATATCTCCATGCTCCCACGAGCTCAGATTACAAGTAACAAGATTAGTTTCCATAACAAGGCAGATGAGACAGCTCTATCTTACGATGTCACCAGGTGACTCCGACCCCATCCAAGCACTAAACAGCTGCTTAGAACAAATCAGTGTGTGGATGTGCCAAAACTTTTTCCAGCTGAACAAAAACAAAACTGAAGTTATTTTCTTTGGACCTAAAGAGGAACAATCTAGAGTCAGCACGCAGCTTCAATTATTACAGCTAGAAATTAGCGATCAGGCCTGAAATCTGGGTATAGTGATGGACTCAGACCTGAACCTTCGGAGACACATAAAGACAGTTAGAAAATCAGCCTTCTATCACCTAAAGAACATTTCCAGGATTAAAGGACTAATTTCTCAACAAGATCTAGAGAAACTCATCCATGCGTTTATCTTTAGTCACACTGATTACTGTAACAGTGTCTTCACAGGTCTGCCGAAAAAGTCAATCAGACAGCTGCAGCTGATCCAGAACACTGCTGCTGCTGGTGTTCCCACTAAGACCAGGAAGATAGAGCACATCACCCCAGTTCTAAAGTCCTTCCGCTGGCTCCTTGGAGCTCGACTTTAAAATACTTCTGGTGGTTTATAAATCACTGAATGGCTTAGCACCAAAATACATTAAAGACCTGTTGTCGTTGTATCAACCTTCCAGACCACTCAGGTCTTCTGGTTCTGGTCTGCTCTGCATCCCCAGAACCAAACATGGAGAAGCAGCATTTAGTTTTTATGCTCCACAAATCTGGAACAAACTTCCAGAAAACTGCAAAACAGCTGAAATACTGAGTTCCTTTAAATCAAGGCTGAAAACCCACCTCTTTAGAGCTGCCTTTGATTAGTAGTAAGTAGAACATCGAACTATGTTTGCTTGATGATCCTATTGATTTTGATGCATTGATATTTGCTCGATGATTTTGATAATTGTCATGTGTATTTGCTTGATAATTTGCTGTATACTTGATTGATGTTTTTTTATGATGTGAAGCACTTTGAACTGCCTTGGTGCTGAAATGTGCTACACAAATAAACTTGACTTTACTTGAGGAAGGGGGCCGTCTGTTCACAACACTTAAAATTTAGGATGGAGGATTATTGTGCTAAAACAGTATTCTGAGGGTTGTCTAAATGAATACAACCTCTATGTAATATAACCTCAGGTCTCAGTTTTCTGAATCAAATTTCATACTCAGCTTCTAGCTGGTTTTAAATCTTTGCTGCCTTTGTGTTTCTACTGCTGCCTAATTATTATTTTTTTTACACAGCACATGCTATTGTCATGATCCCTTCCTTTGGACTTTTGCTTCAGTCGTTTCTTTGTATTGATTTCTTGTTTTCCCTCTGTTGGTTCAGTTATTTTTAGATTATGTTTAATATTTGCTATCCTGTGTCTTATTTTGATTATATCAGCCTTGTTTTTATTTTACTTTAGATCAGTCTTTTCTTATTTATTCCAGCTTATTATTATTATTCCTTGTGTCTAGTTATCCTGTTACTGTGAGATTCTTTTTCCTCGCCCCCTGTTGCTATTGTCTGTCTCTCTCTCTCTCCTCAGTCTCCCTTTCGCTCTTTCCCCACACCTGCCATCTGTTAGCCAGTCAGCCCCAGTCCATTGTTCCAGCATTCACACTCCCAGTATTTAAGCTCCGTTTTTGCTCCCATTCCTCGTTGGTTCCTCCTGTTACTTCCCTGTTCTGCGCCACTGGTTTTCCTCCTTGGATTCCTGTTTTTGTTCTGTTCTGGTTTCCTGCATTCGCTGTGGTTTTGTAAGGTTGTTTTTTTGTTCATCATTTTTTATTAAATCTTCAATAATTACTCATTGCCTCTGCCTCTCTGCATTTGGGTCCACAACAACCTACCACAACCATGACAGCTATATTATTTTAAAGAGCTTAAGGAGGACTTTCTATGATGGAGTATTGGTGCCAGACCAAAAAAAAAAAAATTTAAGAATGAGAATAAAGTCAAGATTGCCAGTAGAAAATCCTAAAATTAAAGGGGGGGAAAAAAGCTGTTTTAATGAGAAAAAAGTTTTGATAGTTATCAGGAGTTGATGTGAACCAATTTGGCAAGTGGCTCGTTCTTAGAAACAGACACAATCGTTTCAAAGTCCTGCTACTAATAATAATTTGATGCTGTTTTGTTAATAGACTAAGTGTTTATTTGTAAAGCCAATACAAAAGTATAACTTAAAAGATGCTCAACATAGCTAATTTTAGTTTTTTGTTTTTCATACAGGGGTTCTCATAAAATTATTTCATTCTCCTAATATTATGACTTAATTCTGGTAATATTATAGCTTTATTCTCGTTTTTTTGTTGTTGTTGTTGTTGTTGTTTTTTTTTTACTTTATTGTTGTACAACTTTATTCTCAAAAGATTCTGACTATATTCTCATAATTAATTTTTTTCCTAGTCTGCCCCTAATACTCCATGGTAACTTTCAGCTGCAGTAGGAAGATTTTCAAGTGTTTTCACCGCACTGATGCATGTACTCAACTTAAGCTAAATATACTCAGACTTAACTGAACTTGATGTCACCTGTACTGGAACCAATAATTCAGTTTCCCAGCTTAGGGTAAAGCAAATTACTGATTCCATTTTCTATAATACCATGTATTGCTTTTTCTTTTATGAAAAAAATTAAAACTGCAGAAGACATGTATGAAAAAATGTGTCTTTACTATGCTGCAGCTATGCTGTTCTCTTTTTTTAAATGTTTTCATTTGCTTTTGCAGGTTGGTTTCAAAATTTCTTTCTACATAAATACACCCAGAACAACGTTTGTTTTTGTTTTTTTATTTTACTGTTGTCTGCGAATTAACGTAAGTGCTTTAGCTAAGTTTGGGTTCAACAAAACTATTTGAGTTATGTGAAGAACAGCAGAATGTTTTTACTAAGCTAAAGGCCTGTTAGTTTATCATTTCAGGTACTTGTATACTGAAGAAAACCTACTGATTTGATATGTGTGCACATTCTTAATTAGCCCTTGGAAAGTTCAGACTCCAATGAAATTTCAGTAGAATTTCATGATTTAACTATAAGGTTTATTTTAAACAATAATGTGTGCTGAATGTCTTTTTGTTTCAAGGCACAAGAATCTCTGTTGCTGTTTCTAATGGCTAAAATGCCCTATAGCAAGAAATGTGACTAAATAAAAGGACTCCATTAACTAACATTTAGTCAAACTGCTCATTAGGCAAAGTTTGTTGACCATTTTATGACAAATTAAGTGATTTCTTCTGATTTTGACTCAAGTTTTTACACGTTCTAATGTAAATTGAGGGAGATAAATGAATTTCAGCTATTTAAACACTGCAACTGTCTTAATGTTTAGCATACACATGTGATCTTGGTATCAAACCAAGATCACAAATATGGAGCCTATATGGAAAGACCTTCACCCCCCCAAAAAAGGAAGCTTTGACCATTTCTCTGAGGAATTTACCACTTTTCTACTTATTTTAAGTAATTTAATGTGAACATGTAGTTCAAAGTTAGTAAAAAGTTATAAATGGTGGTGGTGGGGGGGGGTTGTTTTTTGTTTATTTTTCTTTCCCCATCTTCTAATAGAGCATGACTTTGTTCACAGAATCACTTCTCATTTCCAAACATGTCTTTGCTTAGGCTGAAAATATGACTCGTAGTGGAAAGAAAACATAGACATGAAGACAGAGACAAACTAAAGATGCTGAACATGTAAGCCCACAATCAATCAGAGAAGATTTATCATGCAAAAATATGGACATGTTCTACTAGTTGTTTTTGTACCTTCTCTGCTGCGCTGCTTGTACTAACATGCATTCTCGTTGGTGCCTAGTAATCGTACACAATGTAAAAGCACTGACTGCCTTGGTCGGAGGTTGTTCCTGTATCTTGGCTACTGCTTTATATTGCTTTGGCTTCTGTACTATTTAAACCATAGACGTTTTGGCACAAGGTATAGCAATGTGCA
This sequence comes from Anableps anableps, assembly GCA_014839685.1. Classification (NCBI taxonomy): domain Eukaryota; kingdom Metazoa; phylum Chordata; class Actinopteri; order Cyprinodontiformes; family Anablepidae; genus Anableps; species Anableps anableps. The sequence goes on from CM026073.1 coordinate 2,484,149, forward strand.
GGGAATGTAAATAACTGCATCTTTATCATTTCTATATTTTTCCTGCTGTCAAACATTTGACGATATTGGAATGTTCCCTTATCGGGTGTTTGTCAGTGACAAACCATTATGTGATCACATATTGTGATGACACAGCAGCTTCCACAGCAGCTTTGATCACAACTCATAGAAAAACTATAAAACAATTTTCATATCTCAAATATCTGGATGTGTATGTAAATAGTGAAATATTTTAGAGCAATTGTGTTTTTTTTTTTTTTTTTTTTTTTTTTTTTGTACCAAAATTTAACAGTGAACATATTTCTTCATATGTTTTATTTGGAGCAATGTCTTTCTGTTCAGCTGTGACCAGAACCAAACTGACCAGACAGTCAGTTTGGTTCAGATGGCGGGTCCAGGTGAAAACCAAACCTTTGTTTGCTCCAAAATAGTGGGCATAGTATTAAAAGTAGTAAAATAGTATGGCAAACTATTTACTTGAAAGTTATCAAAGCTGCAACATTAGACTGGTTAAAAAAATACTCATTCATTCAATAATACAAACAAACAATATGTAACTAAATAGGTATTTGCTTAAAAGATAAATTTACAGAGCAAGATTCTATGGCAAATATGACAGTGTGGTTTTTCTGAAGCTTAAGAGGTTTCTTTGAAAAATGTACATTTATAATTTGTTATATTGATCTTTTATGAATCTGTAAAGTGGGGCCCTCTCTGCATCACCACCATCATCAACCTCATATTATTTTTATTATTATAGCCTCCAAATGGAGAAAAGGATTTGACAAGGTCTCAAAGGAGTTACATTTCTGAGAAGTTTCCTGGCCAAGAAATCTAACTCCCTTCAGACCTTGTTGTCAATTCTTAAAAAGCAGGTGGAGAAACAGAAGCCAACATACTGTGATCAGTTCCAGCCAGGAAATATTCCAAAGTAACGAAGAAGAAGGGTCGGCACAAATAATCCATTTTTATGAAAATGGCGTTGAGGTCGAGGCATTCTGATACACTTAGTATCAGAGCAGCCAGTCCCACTCAGCTCTCAGTGTCTGTTTTCACAGTGCAGTCTGGGTTTTATGAGTTGCCAAAAAACATCAAACATGCCAAATAGTGTTGCTCACACACATGCAGTTTGCAACTATTTCAAAATGAAATAAAAATAGTTCATATTTAGTAGTGTGGTTATTTCTCACGGGCACTAGTGAAAAAGCTCGGGGGTAAAATACAATAACTTCATCCCAGGGCCGGCTCTTGCCGTAGGTCACAGAAGTGGTTTCCTAGAGCACCACCTGCTATATGGGGGGCTGCTACTAAATAAACAAATAAATTAAAAAACATAGAATGACAAATAGCAATGTGTAGCCCTGACCAGCTCCTTTCATTCTGATGGACCTCCCACCGCTCTCAATGAAATGCACCAAAGCAAGAATTTAACCTAACTACAGCTAGACCACAATCAGCTGATCCAACGGAAGAAGGTAAATAAATGTTTGTATTCAACTGAATTTGCAGTGTCTGAGTGAATGTTAATGCTTCTAACAGTTCTTTAAGCTACAGTTTAACAGACAGGTTGTGTTGTTGTTAGAAGCTGACGTTAGCATAGGATCTGCAGTCTGGCAGATCTGTTTCACTGTTTGTGTTTTCTTCCTCAAACAGCTGTGAACTGAAGTTGGAACAGCCGTATATGAGTTTACCTGCTGAATGGTTGTTGGGTTGTATTTCCTGTGTACAGGCCTAACGAGTTTCTCTAAATCTCATCTATATCTGTCCTGCACAGATGCACTGAAGACATTTCTGCCACATCTGTCCAAACATGGACTCTAAAAGTACATTTTTACTGTGCCAATAAAATATCTGCCAGTCTGTCTGCTGCTCAAAAAAATAAAGGGCACACCTAAACAAAGCAATGTAACTCCAAATCAGTCCCACCTTTATGGAATCCATGTCACCAGTTAGGCAGTAACACTTATTGCGAATCAGTTTCACCTGCTGCTGTGCCAATGGAACATCCAACAGGTAGAAATGAGAGGCAATTAGCAAGACAACCGCTATAAAAGAGTGATTCTGCAGGTGGCGACCACAGATCATTTCTCTGTTCTCGTCCTTTCTGGTTGATGTTGTGACCTTGGTGCTAGAAACTGATACTGGTGAGATCTGGTAAAAATCCTGAAAATGAAAAGAAAAACATTCAGACCTCTGGAAACATACTGAACCCTGTTGTTGCCTTTTCTCCAACATCAACAGATCTCTACACTTCATAATTAAATCTTTATTACATACAGTTGCCCCTCCCCCCTCTTTAAAATTGGCTGTAGTTCTGCACAGACCCAGCTAACTCTGAAACAAGTAAGGTAGAACCACACTCTTTAGGGTAAGCTGAAAGGAGAGTATGAGCCTCGGAGAAACAGTGATAAGGTTAAAACAATGAGACTGGATGAGTTCATTTACTGCTAGAGAGCCAATCCATCACTGTGTTGGAGCTGCTGGAGCTACAATACGTATGTCTCCACTGACGCTACATAAAGTTGTAAATGGACTAAATATATGAATGCAAAGCAACTACTTTTTCTAGTGAGTCACAGCTAACCCACATAGCTTATCCAGCATTAAAGAGTGAACTGGGTAACAGTTCATGACTACCTGCACTGTTTCTGATCTGTTGTGACTACTGTTGACTTTACAGCAGATATTTGGAGCTTGGGGGTTTGCTTGATGTCACTGCTAGCCTCAAGGTACATCAGACAGAATCCTCATTGATGAACATGATATGCTGTATGCCAACTGTGTCATAGATGTTATTCAACAAATCTTTAAAGCTACCATTCAAATAGATTCTGAAAAGACGGTAAATTGACAAAAAGCTTGTCCTCATCATTTTAAATTACATACAATATAAGAAATATAAAAAAGGCAATAAATGACAAAGGAATTGCCAGCATGACCTGCTTCACAATGCTTCAGGGGTTCATACAGGAGGGACTCGTCTAGTGGAGCAGCATCAAAGAAACAATGGCTACCAAAGGCTACAGCTGATCATTATAAGGACTTCAAACATCTGTAGAACTACTGACATTTCATTCAAATCAATGGGAGTGCATCTAATCTGTTAATAATAGTGTGCTGATCTGAGCTGTAAAAGATACAGACTAAAAAAGTGCAAATGCTTAGCGGTGATTCCCAGCGCTAAGACCCGCCTCCTGGCTCTGATTGGTTCTTTTTAGATAGCACTGGGAGAAGGCAGAGGAGCTCGATTTAAAAAAATAATAATAATAATAATAATAATAATAATAATAATAATAATTCACAGATTATCTGTCTTATACCATTCTGTCACGACATAGTGACGGTCTCAACAAATATGTAGCACAATATTTTTTAAATAAAAGTTACATACTGCAGCTTTAAATGGCTTGGATGGGAATAGAGGATGAAAAAAGCTTAAATGGAACATCCCTAAATGACACTGTAAATATTGACTCTTCATATCAAGTTTATGTTTTACAGATAACGGTGCTTTAAAAATATATTAAATATTTTGGTCTTTGGATACAGGAAAAATGTTAAATACAAATGTGAAACTGTCTATGTCACAAAACTCAACATTTGTGTCAGTGCAAACACTTTTGGCCGTAACTGTGGGACTGTGACAGTTTTGTGCTTATGAAAGACCTCCCAGACTTCCAGCTGTGGTTCCGTGCACTCAGAGTGATATGATGATCTAAATGTCCCTTTTCTAAATATTGGGACTGGTAGTTTATCTAAGTGTCATAATGAAATGAAAACAGAGAGGAGATAAAAGGAAGCGAAAGATAACTACAACATCTCAGATAATATGATTTGGTTTATTGCGGTAACTTAGTGTTACTCTGGAAAAAGTCATCGCTGGGAATGGAAATGTCATCATAAATATTCTTACAAATAAAAGCAGGATTATTTCAAACATATCATATAATTAAATTGTAATGTGCATACTTAATACCTTTATGTCATCATCTGTTCTCAAAGTGCCATGCATAAGTGTATGTGTATTTTTATGTGACTTTCTACATCGTTTCCACACATTTTACACAGCTTGTGTTATTGTATATACCTCATTAGATGATCTTAAAATGGCCTTTAGCTTTACTTTCTGTATTTGTAACCCACAATTAGCACTTTTCCACCGCTTTCTAAATGAAGCTTTGTTTTGCTTATAAATAATGATAGGGTTTGAGGGAAACAATAATGGCAGCAGATTTACAATGCTTTGAAAAAGTTTTTTGGGGTTTTTTTTTTTTGTTTCTTTTTTGTCAAACTTACATTTTTCTGATTATCAACACATTTTAATTATCAGATACTGATAAACTAAACAAATACAAAAAACAAACAGTTTACAAATGATAATACCATTCAGCAAGACTATAAATCTATCCAAACCAACATGGCCTGATGTGGGAAAGTAACTGCCCTCTAAATCTAATAACAGCTTGTTACTGAAGAGGAGGTTTCTGTATTGCTATGTATGGATTTTGGCCCAGTCTCCTTTGTAAATTATTTAATTTAAGATACACTGGATTGTTTTCCAGCATGAACCACATGTATTTAATCACATTTAAATCCAGACTTTGACTGGGCCACCACAAAGCCTTGATGAACCTGCTGGTAATGTACAATAATGTATAATTTCCCGGATACATTACCCAAGTGGCCCTCAGGTTAAGGTCATAAACTTATAACCTGACATTCCCTTTCATTCAGGATCCTCTTGATGATTTTGCTTGATGATTTTGCTGTATACTTGATTGATGTTTTTACAACGTAAAGCACTTTGAACTGCCTTGGTGCTGAAATGTGCTCTACAAATAAACTTGACTTCAGAATTTTTTGTGAAAAAGCAGAATTCATCAATTACAACAAGCCATTCAGCTCCTAAACAACAAAAGCAGCCTTTGGTACTGCCATTACCATGTTGCGGGTCTTAGCGCTGTCAATCACCATCTGTGTGGCGCTGCTCACCCCACTCCCGTCCCTCCCCTCCGCTCTCTGCTGCACTGCAGCTCGCAGAAACTGTGGTGAATACTCAAGCTAGCTAGCATGGCATGGCTAGCATGATGGATAGACGGTTTTCCTGGAACGGTAAGTTGTTTCTCCACCATTAGCACATTTAGCAGCGAGTAAATGAAGCTGACTGACAGCACTGATACCTTCCTCCTGGCTCTGATTGGTTGTTTTAGGTCGGGAGCGGTGCAAAGTTACATACTGCAGCTTTAAGGTTCTAAACCACACCATCCTCCTCTCCACCACTACACCTTGAGACACAGTCAATGAATATCTCAAACAGGATCAGTGACAAGGGACAACCTGCTGGAGTACAACCCATACTGGGAACAATCTTAGTTTTGTCCCAGGGATGCAGGAAAGCTCCTGCTTTGGTTGTAGAAGGATCAGATATCCGTTAAAACATGCCTGGAAACCCATACTCCTGCAACTCCTCCTATAAAATGCCTTGAGACACACAGACAAAAGCCTTCTCCAAAGCCCCAACACACATAGGGACCAGCTGACCAGAGTCCCTGGATCCCCCTCAGAAGTTCTGAAGGGTAAAGATCTGATTTGCTGTATCTCGGCCAGGATGAAAGCCATACTACTTTACCTTAATTGGTCAGAATCCCCTTTCCAACATCCTAAATTTGTTAGGTCTGCAGGTCTGTTTGCAGGAGAGTGGTGGTGCCAGTGGGTGTGGTGTTCCTACCTTCCTCAGGCTGATTGGATCCAGCTAGTGCTCATTACCTGCGATCAACAGCAGCCTTTAAGAAGGAGCGGTTTCCCCGAAACAGATGCCAGATGATTTTCTCACCTCGTGTGACAACTGGCCAACATAAGTTTCTCTTAAGTTCTCTAGTTGATGAAATTGTGTGGCTTCTTACATCGCCCTCACCTTTGGACTGTAAGCATCATCTCAATATTATCATTAACAGCATACCTGCCATCACTAACCATTACCACCTCCTCTAGTGCTGCTGGACCTGAAGCCTTCTCAGTTCTTGCAGTCTGTCTCTACAGTTCACCTTTTCAAATAATTTGTTAAAACTTTCTCCAATGTCCATAGTTGTTGCCTGCTTAAGAGTCTCAATTCTTAGACATGACAAGATTAAGCTTTCCCAAGGAAGATGAGAAATGTGATCCCTCAATGTTTGGAGCAAACTCTCAGATCAGAATTCAGCTACACCACAAGTTTTGTTCCACTTCTTCATACAACATAGCCCCTCTATATTCGTAATTTTCAGCGTCTTGGGACAAATCTGATCTACTTCTTGCAGGCTGCCGCTTGGGAGCTTTTAAGCTTCCTTGGCAGCTTCTCCCATGACGATGATCTCAGCTTTACCCTAATCCTCAAACTGTCTCCTCCGTGGGAGACATAGTGACCAGACTGATAAATTCCTGAAGGTGTTCCTCTATTGGCCAACAGTATTCTTAGTCTACAGTTCCCCTCCCAAGCTACATACAGCCTGGGACAGTATTTCATCTCCCTTTCTGGGTTGTTAAGGCTACCAGAGTCTAAGAGACAACCTTAGTAAATACAAAAAGCAGTTAGCAAATTTGATAACTTTGATTTCATTTATTAGAAGAAAAAGGACATCCAAACTAACTGTCCTTGCCCCCTTTGTATAGTCATGAACTAACTTATTAACCACATCTTTTTGAAAAGCTGAATTCACTTCCAGTAGCACTACTCAGACCTGACTGCTGGCAGACCTTTAAAATCAAGAAATGTACCTACAGATACAAATTTGCTCTCATAAAATGTACGTATCATAGCTTAATATACAAAACACACAGATTAATATAAATTAACAAATGAAATAACTTTTACATCAGCACAAAGTCAAGCTCTTTACTCATGAATGTTGGACTACACAAAGCCTGCTTCCTGTTTGTGATTTTCATGGAAAAGGCTTGAAGCTGTAGTTGAAGCAGGATTTGTTGATTGGTTGGATCATGTTGCTGCTGGGAGGGGCTGCTCTGTTTTGTTGTAGAGCCAAAAGACAAATCTCAGTATTGGTCCATCTATGTTACAACCCTTGACTCCGGTGTTCTCATGACAGTAAAGGGGTTTACTAAAGGAGCAAATGTTGGGAAAACTCACTAGCAATTATAACCAGACGTTTAATTTAGATCAATCTGATTTTCTCTAATATATGGCAGGTGTAACCCAAAGAAGACTGAATGCTGAAACTGAATCAACTAAACTTTAACAAACTGTTAGCTTATGCAATTATGTTATTACAGCTTTTTATTTTTTTATTTTTATTTTAAATGTGTCTGTTTTTCGTTAGAAAATAGGAACAGACGTGGAAAATATTTGGAAATTAAATGTCATGACCTCATTTTGTACATCACAAAAATGTGACTGCTGAGCTATTCCAGTTATGTGATCTTTTGATTGCTTAAACATGATTTTATAACATATTTACAAGTATTTCTCTGACATAAATGCTATAACAGCCTAATTAAGAGCTTCTTCATGGTGCAGATTGGATTTTGATTATCATTAATAATTCTCCTTATGAATGTTTTTTGAGCTGTTTCTTCCACAAAGCTCAAAAACATGTTTTAAAATTATGAATGTAAATTCTCTGTATTTTTTATTATTATCATTTAGTCATTTATTTGTTTAGTGAAAAAGCAGGCAGTACAGCAGGATCTATAGTTATAATATGACAGCAAACACCCTACTTTATTGGCCCTTGTTGAGGTTAGGCTGAAGGGGTTAATTTGCTCTGGATCTTCAGCCTGGCGGCTGTGTTTTTATGGACTACACTGAACTCTGTTAAGTTCTTATCTAGGACTGAGTCAAATGCAGGGCAGATAAGAGCAATTTCCAATGGCAGGTGTTAACATGCCTGCTCTTTCTCTTATCTGTGTTTGTTAATTAACCCAGTGATGGATACTCACTGCAGAGAGGTAAAACAACAAGGTAATAAAGAGAAAATAGGAAATGTCAAAGAATGGCCAGACACTCTGATGTAACTTTAAGGGGTTTTGTGAATTGCTGTGCTTATCGCCATCTTCTGTTGAAACTTAAGTTCGTTTTCTGGCCTTTTTGATGTAATTCTGTCTAGATAGCTAATCTCAACCCTAATTATGTCAGTTACTACATGTGTTCTGAATTTATATTATAACTCTCAGAAAAGGTGTGCTAACAATGGTAAAAGTGTGATTAATCTTTTGCAGTTCTCTTATTTGTTGCTCTTGTCAGTTTGGTTTTAGTTTTTTCATTGAGTTCTGTATTTTACTCTGTATCAGATTTTGGAAGTTTCTTTTATCAGATCAAGTTTGTTTTCCTAATCTAATTTAAATTGCTGCCAGTGTTCAATGTAAAAAGGTATGCTTTAGTTGAGGCCCATGCTTGTAGCCGGCACATAAGGTGATGATGTTTGAAGAATTTTGTGTCGTGTGATTTCAGGTTTTCTTTTATGTTAACCCAAACACGTTGCTCTGGTTCAGTCTTTTGTAAATGTAATTCTATGACCCTTAACTATGAACATGCTAACATGCTGTCTGTACAGTTTAAAATGGAGCAACAGGTTTCGGTTTATTCATCCTTTATCTATACCATCCCACTTCATGCAGGGTTGCTGGGGTGTTGGAGCCCATCTCCATACAGTTGACCCCCATCTATAGGTGGCTTCGGTTTCATAGATTCACCTATTCAGAGATTTTTCTGTGTAACGTAACTCCAAACTATTCACAGAAGATACGCCTATTCACAGATTTTTATGCATAGAGCATATCTAAAATATTTGAAAGGAAATGCAGCTTGGAAAGCTGAAGTACTGAGGCTCACTGCGACTTGACACTCTATTGATTGGCGTTTGAAAAGCAGCCAGTCCAGGAGCACCATTTGTTTTCCTTGCCACTGATTGGCTGTACCCCCAAGAGCATAGATAAGAAAGACAGTAGATGCAAGTTTTGCAGTAGTTCTAAGGTGGTTTCCACTGTGCGTATTAAGGAATATTTGGTGTGTGAACTATTAAAATCGGCAATTATAAGTGTCTTTTTGAGGGGAGCTCAAGCATCTGCTGATTTTAGCTAATCGTGGACAGCTGTGGTCTGTAACCGCTAAGAATACCTGGGGTCCACCGTACACCGTGGACAGGTTACCAGACTCTCAAAAAGACAAACAGCACATAGAACCATGCATGCACACCCTCACAGCTAAGGCCAATTAAGAGCAAACAAATAACCTAACATGCATATTTTTAGACTGTGGGGGGGGATGCAGAATAGCTGAAGAGAATCCATGCAATGTGAGCATGTTCTCACATGCAAACTTCAAGCAAAAAAAAAAAAAAAAAAAAAAAAAAAAAAAAAAAAAAAAAAAAAAACCCTGCTAGGGATTTGAATTTAGGACCTTCAACAGTGGTTGAAGGTCCTAAATGGCAACAGTGCAATGGCAACAATGCAATTACTTATGACACCATTCAGGCCTGTAGGTAATTAGAAATGTTGTTGCTATTTTTCTGAGCATTGCACCCTGATCTCAGGGTATAAAGCTATCTCCTGGGAAAACTGAAACCTGTGTTTTAGTTTTCATCTAAAGAATGGCTACTAAGACTGCATTGCATCATATCCTTAGTAGCAGTGAGCACTACTAAACATTCCTTTTCACCCAATATGTCTTTTTAAAATTGATTATTGTGCACTGAAATGCTTTAGAAAGAATTTTGTGTCTAAATTTATCAGATCAACAATCAGTTTTAATATACAAAGATCAAGTGTAAACACAAAATACTGCTTCATGTTAGTATTTCAGCTATTAAGCAAAACTGGTCTCCAAAATGAACCTGTCAACGTCCCAACTAACAATCACTCACCCATTACATCCTGGCTTACTTTTGATTTTCCCAGGTTTGGGACAGCTTGATATAGTTTCACTAGCCACACTAAGGCCTGATCACTGTTATTCTTTGACCTGCAGAATCAAGAAATTCAGTATATATACAACCTGAATGACAATATCAAGTAGACTTGTATCTCAAAAAGCAACTGATCTTACCGCAATCTAAAGAAATTCAAGAATAGATGAAAAACAGTCACTGATATCTCTTTGTCTGGAATGGATTGCAAAGCAATGTTTCAGGCTTTGGAACTCCAGCGAACCAAAGTGAGAGCCACTGTCCACAAAAGTAGAAAACATGGAACAGCGGTGAACCTCCCAAAGTGTGGCTGGCCAACCAAAGTTTTGTTTATTGTGTATTATTATTATCCAAGAGGTCATCACAGAACCCAGAACAAGATCCAGAGCTTGAAATTCACTTTTTAAGATAGGGGAGACTTTCCTCCTTACTCCTGAGGGTTTTTCTTTTTTTATTTTTTTTTTTCTCTCGTTCTTTTTTTTTTTTTTTTTTTTTTTTTTTTTTTTTTTTTTTTTGTTCTTTCTTGCTTTTGTATCAATATTACTCCTTGTATTTCCACCACACAGCTTCTTTTATCAGGGGGAACCGCTCAAATTGTGCATTGTTCTGGGACAACCTGGACTGGCTGGTCAGCAAACGGGATCATCTGGAGGCCTCCTCTGGTAAGCTAGAGCTGATCTGCAGGATGGATTTATTGATTTTATATCAATAGAAAATTTTCTGTGATTAGGAGTTACATTTAAGCTACTGAATGTTTTTCTGTTTTTGTAAATTTTCTGGTGTGGTGGAAGATTTATTTTCCATAACACCGGCTTTCTTGTTTAATCTTTGAGGAATATTCTCATAGGAATGTTCCAGTCCTCCCTTCTTTGCATTCAGGAATTCTCAAGGTGCTGTACTGTGTCCTGACTGAAAGCCGAGAAGTTCTGAACATCATTCAGGAGAACCACATTAAATCCATCATCTCTCTGCTCGACAAGCATGGAAGGAACCACAAGGTCTGTATTTTACCTGTGAAATCTAAACACATTATATATGAGTCTGACTGTGATGTATCAACAACACTGGAAATGGAATGGAAATTTAAATAATTGTGTTATCACTATTAAATAATAATGGTAATGTTAGATTAATGCTGTTGAAAATAAACAAATTAGTTGACAAATTTCTTGTTTTTTGTATTCAGTATTTGCCACATTAATTACTTTATCAACTGATTCATTCATTTATTTCAATGTATTGATTTTTTTTTTTTTTTTCTCACTTATTCTACTCCCAGTTTTGGCGGGATCAGTCCTTAACACATTCCCTCTTCATAATGCAACTGTGCGTCTCCAGTGCATCTCACATTTCCTGCTGAGTCTGCCTCACGTTTTCTTTTCACCACTGCTGTATGAGAAACACCACTGAGTTGCAAAGCAAAGAGGATATTTTGTAGCATTGGCTAGTAAAAGGCACAGCAACATACATTTTACAAATGGAGCAGCTCATTTCACCATTGTTTAAGCCACAGATATATTCCGAATAAGTTAGCCCAACACCTGTCTTTGGGATGCTTGGTAACATTACCGCTACTGGCATTACCTGTTGGAGAATTCGAATGTTTTGATTTTTGATAATTGAGGAGACAAAGACCCTTGTCCAGGTAATTTAGGCAAGTTTTAATCAGTGTCTGTAGTTTTAGCATCTCTATTAAATTTCTTATATAAATGATCTACTTCAGTAATCTTGTTTCTTTCTTGCAGCTTCCTGTTTGTTAACCTGATTTTTTGCAAGGGTTGGGAAATAGAGACAAATTTGCAGTTGATCATATTGACCTGACTTTCTCATTCCAGGCTTGCTGTGCAGAGGGTCTATGTACCACTTCACATAAGACACTGTAATAGATGATCAACTGTCCACTGGACTTAGTGGACAGTTGGACAATTTGCACAAACTTAAATGCATTTGTTTTTTTTTAAGGTTTCAGCACCTTTTTGTCTTTAGCACTGTGGTGCTCTTCATAAAAACACCAAGCCTGCTACCTGCTATCTAGACTGTTTTTGTATTGCTTTTATTCAACTTCTAATAATTAAAATTCCTTTTTCCTAATTTGACTTTAAGTCAATAATAGGTTTGGCATTATATTGATTTTATTTCAGTTTGTTTCATTTTTAATTTCTGTACCAGTTTGTTAAATAAAATCTACATTTTATTTATTTATTTTTCTATTATTATTAATATTCATTATTATTGGTTAGCTAATTATTTCTTGTATGTTTTGTTGTTGTTTTCACTATCTCACTCCTATCTAATGTAAAGCACTTAGTGTTGCCCCCATTGTGGATAAAAATGCTCAATAAATGAAGATTGATTGATATTTGTTCTCAAGTTCTTTCTTCCACTATATCTTTTGTGTTCTTGACTAAAGTGTCCTGCTGTTGCTCACTGAATGTCTTGGGTATTTTGTGTGGACCCCGAAGTTATGGCCAAAACTTTATTTTTTTTTTCACTCTGCTTCACTTGCTTTGAAGTCAATTAAAATTTACTTCAACACAAAAATCTTTACTTGCACTGTTTTAGGCCTGCAAAATAAATATATGGTAACTATTTCTTAGCTCACAGAGCAGGGTGAATGATCTAACACCTCTCTGTCTCTCTGACTGAATTAAAAAGAGCTTTAAAGGAGGATGAAATAATTCTTCTTTGCTCAATCATGGTTACCTTTCAGGAAACATACTGTCATCATCTTTTTGGACAAAAAGAGCTTCATAGGTAAGAAAACTGCTGCTAGTAAGACTCCACCCAAATCAACAATTTAGTGAATTCTCAAGAGAAATTTAAGCAGGGATATTTATTTGCTGTAGAGAAAGCTTCAGGGCAACCAAGAAAGTGAAGCAAGTGCCATAACCTTGCTCTAAAGGATATTTAACTGTGAGATTGAATTGCCAAACGTGTAGAGCTTACAAATGGCAGCTGAAAGATGGATGCGTTTTAGAGTCAACAGAGATTTTTCGACACTGGCCTTATGTCAAGAAGAGCAGCAAATAGCCTAAAAGTACTTCTCTACAAGACATCAAGTATAAAGTAAGGCTACATTTACATGAAACCGCTGCCTGGAAACTGCTGGGTTTTTTCGATGTTGATTGGGGAAAAGTTTCACATTTAGATGGCACTGCCAAGACACCTTGAGTCAGCTGTAGTTGTCATGCCAGGCCACTAGATGGCGCTGTGATTTTAGTATGTCGTTGAACGTGCATGCGCTTCTGACCCTTAGCTTCCACCTCACTAGCTTCCTTCCACCTCACAGTAAACAGTGACCCATGAATCAAGTGCTCATGTAACACATATATTCCTTATCAGAAATTGTTAAACTGAACAGGTTAAAGCTTCAGTATGTAACTTTTATGAAAACATATTTGTTAAAATTATCATTATGTTGTGACAGTATGAGACAGATAATTTCTGAAAAAAATCAAGCTCCTCTGCCTTCTCCCAGTGCTCCCAGTACTAGCTGTAGAAATACACCAGTCAGGCAGAAACAATCAATCAGACCCAGGAGGAGGGTCTTCGTGCTGTCAATCACCCTCATGTACAGGCTGCTCACACACTCCACCTTGCTCTCTGCTACGCTACAGCTGGTTCACCACAACAAAATCTTCTACGAATGCTAAGGCTAGTTAGCATGGCCACCGATGACGGTGGATAAACAGTTTTCCTGGACCAGTAAGTTGTTTCTTCACCATTAGCACATTTAGTAGCATGTACAGGAGAATGACTGACAGCGCTAAGCCCCTCCTCCTGGCTCTGATTGGCTGTTTCTGGTCAGGAGCGGCGCATTTCTTTAGACGGGAATAGCAGCTCACGGAGGAGGTGTGGAAGCTCAGTCTTTTCACAGATTATCTGTCTCATACTGTACTGTCACGACATGGTGAAAGCCTTAACAAATATGGATAAACATATTTTTGTAAAAGTTACATATTGCAGCTTTAAGTAGCACAACACAGCACAATGCTATATGCGACTGTTTTTGTTGTTATCCGACTGTGCATGCATGGAATAAACCCTGCAGCCGTTTGTTCTGCACATTCTGCGCTTTCACACCTGCTGAGTACTTCACAACTCCGCGGGGGGTGTTACAGAAAAGTTTCATTCTGAGAGCTGGTTTCAAAAAGTGCTGGTGTGAGAGACTTCAGTCACTGGTGTCGTGTAAATGAGCGGTTGGATCACAACAAAAATGTTACTTTTTAACTGAAGAGCAGCACTGTGTAAACAGGACCCAAAACTCTACTGGCAGTACCAGTATTGGACTACAGTGAACCAGAATAAAGTTATTTGGTCACAAAAAGACCCCTTCAAATGGTTTGGGATGTGTGAAAAAAACTATTTTGTGATGAATGAAAGCTTTGCCATCACCATGGAGCACTGTGTCCCAAGACACAATTGGTATGTCAGTGGTTATGGGATCAAAAAATTGCCACTTTGAGTCCAAAGCCCAAAAATTCCCTTGTGTCTAATCCCAATGAGAACCTGTGCTCAAAAGGCAAATGGACTATACTTTTGGCCATGACCAAACAGTGCGAGACAGGTCATATAAAGATTTTATCATATGAAGATCACATGGTGTGACAGACAAGTTGCTTGAAATCAGTTTGTGCGCTAGGCCAACTAGAAATAGTGACTTTTTACATTGCCATTGTCTGTACCAAAGCAAACTCACTTGCACAACACATATTCAAGGCAAGGCAACAGGGGGACTGAAAGAGCTTTACATGATTAAAAGGAAAATAAAACGAGCAAAAACTTTACATTGCATTGGCAAAGCAAAGATGACTGGTTGAAAAACAGACAACAATTTGTGATGTTGCAGTTCTTAAAAATCAACGGCAGCTCTAAGCAAATGGGTTTTTAGCTTTGATTTAAAGGGACTTAGTGTTTCAGCATTTTTGCAGGTTTCTGGAAGTTTGTTTCAGATCAGAGGAGCATAAAACCTGAATGTTGTTTCTCCATCTTGGTTCTGGTTCTGGGGATGCAGAGAAGACCAGAACCAGAAGACCTGAGTGGTCTGAAAGGTTGATACAATGACCACAGGTCTTTAATATATTTTGGTGCTGTTATTCATTTATAAACTACCAGAAGTATTTTAAAGTCTATTCTCTGAGCTCCAGGGAGTCAGTGGAAGGACTTTAGAACTAGAGAGATGTGCTCTATCTTCCTGGTCTTAGTGAGAACATGAGCACCAGCATTCTGGATCAGCTGCAGCTGTCTGGTTGACTTTTTAGCCCAACTTGTGAAGACACTGTTGCAGTAATCAATTCTACCAGTGATAAACCCATGGATGAGTTTCTTAAGATCTTGTTGGGATATCAGTCCTTTAATCCTGGACATGTTTTTCAGGTGATAGAAGGCTGACTTTGTAATTGTTTAATGTTAATTTGTTGTGGATGTCTTATATTCTATATGGCGTCAGAACTATCTATCATAATTTTGCTTGGAGAGTCAAAGAATGAAAATTAAAAAGCAGAAAACTCTTAAAATATTTAGGTAAAACTGCTTCAACGTATTCATAAAAGGATTGAGAATAAAGTAGGAAATGACAATGAAATGCAACGTAGTTTATGAACTCTTGCAGAAATTATTCTGGGGACAACTAGCATTTCAAAAGACAATAGAATAGAATAGAATAGAATATGACTAGATTTTTCAACCATAATTCTAAATAGATATTTTCTTCACTTTGACAATATGTAGATGAAAAAATTCTTCATGACTGATAACATGTTTTTCACTGCAATATTTAATGACACTGTCAAATTTTTTTTGCAGAGTGTACCAATGAAATAGTGAATGGTGTTTGTGTCTTCCACCAGCAATGAAAAATGGGACTGGCAAGTGTTGCTGAGAAAACCATGTTAGTATTGTTTCCTGAGAGTGGTGAGAACAGAAGGTGAGGCCTGAAAATGAACCTGCTTCAGACTGGTTACATAAGCCAGTCCTTTTTTTTCTTACATTTAAAATCAATTTACTGAATCATTTCCGAGGAACTATTTATATGAGCTGCAAATCAAATGATGGAATATTGTGTCCTGTTTTGATGTTGCACAGCAAAATAAAGAAAAATCATCTGCACCGCAGTGGTCCTGTATATTCCTAATACGTGGTAAGTTTACAGCAGTTATGTAGCCCTTCTTTACCGTGTTTAATGTCAATTTGCAGTTTTTACTTTTTAATAAATTTACCCACAAACACTTACACCTTTGCTTCTGTTCACTGTAGATGGAATTTATTCCACTTTAAATGAAAGCACAACAAACCTATTGGAGATTTTCCCACTCACACAGCAAAGTTTGGATCGTGAACACAATACCCACATGGCCCACTCAACACGTTTAACCACTGTACAATTCAACTCTTGATCAAAGATGTTTATGTTCGAGATGTCATTTCTCCTAATCCAAGCAATCCAAATAACCTCAGGGCCACACTTTGACCCCTCGTCAACAAGTTCATCAGACACCTTTGTTAGATTTGGTGCTGTTTTTTATCCGAATAATATCTGTGTTTCTATATGAAGTCACCTTGGTTGAACCTGACAACTGTATTAATACATTTATATACAGCTTAAATCCGCTTAAACAGTCTGCGTATGTCTGCATGCTGGTTTTCATCTACCACTGTGTGGATGTATTGACATTTTCAACACTCTCATGGTGATGATATATCTTTCTGTTACAGCTAGGGGAAATACTGCCATACTGACTTCACAGAAGCTTATATCAAAAATGCCAAACTAACCTTTTACCAGCAGTGCTTTAAGCAGTACGCAGTACCACCACTCAATTCAGTGTCTATCCGGCTGCCTTGACTCTACGTCTTGAGGGGTAAGAATATTGTCATCCCCAGGGAAAATTACTAATTGCTAAAATAAATGATGCAGATGCGTTGAAACTCACAGTCATGTAATTCATTTAAGTCTATGGAGGAAATGAGGTCTTCCTGTCCTGAGAACTTGTTCAGTCCACCAGTGGCTCTAAACCAGGTGAAAACATTCCAGCTGGTTATTATTAGAACAAATCTAATGCCAACGTAACAAAAGACAAACATTACAAAAGTCACTTTTCTCTTCAATAAACACATGTAAAGGGCATCCAGAGGAAAGATACATGTGAGAAGCAGAAAGAATTTTGTTCCTTTCACTCACCAGCTCTCCAGCTCCTCCTCCAACAACTGTCTGTCCAGGAAATCTCCATTAGAAAGAATGTGTTGCTTTCCATGTGCTTCTGAATAGTACAGGATGAATGAAGTGGAATTTCCAGTCTTTTAAGAGTGTATTACTTATGCTATGACATCGCCACCCTGTATTATTATTATTTTTTTCTTATGGATTTAAAATTGACCGTCTGGTAATCCACTGCTTTGGGTGGGCCTTTAAGTGGCCAAATCATTATTGGATGGAACAATCATAATGTAGGGCAAGCTGTTAGTTGTACTTCAGTTTTAACTATCTGGCTTATAAGGTGAGCAACCCCTATGGAAAATGTTGTATTTTAAAGCTGCAGTATGTAACTTTGTACCACGCCCAACCTAAAACAACCAGTCAGAGCCAGGATGAAGGTCTTAGCGTTGTCAAACACCCTTGTGTTCGCCAGCTAAATGTGCTAAACGTGAAAAAACAGTTTACAGTTCCAGGAAAACTGTTTATCCGCTGTCATCGGTGGCCAAGCCAACTAGCCTTAGCATTAGCAGCAGGCTATGTTGTGGTAGCGTAGCAGAGAGGAAGGGGGAGTGTGTGGGCAGAGGGTGATTGACACCGCTAAGACCCTCATCCTGGCTCTGATTGGTTGTTTCTGACTGAGTGGTGTATTTCTGCAGTTAGTATTGGGAGGACTGGGAAAAGGCTGAGGAGCTTAATATTTTCACAGATCATCTGTCATGACAATGATAATTTAAACAAATATGTAAAAAACATTTTTCATAAAAGTTACATACTGCAACTTCAATGGAATTAAAAATGGCCATGATCAAATGGCTCAACATCGCCTTCTAAACTCAGACATTGGCTTTTGAAGTTTGTTGCACTGATAGATCCTTCCAAGACAAGAAAAACAAGTCTCTTGGAGCTTTGTCCTAAAACCAACAGCAGTCACATGTAGCGAAACAGTTATAGCTATTTTGGATCAAAGGGTCATTTTTAAGGGTTTTGGCAATTTTACACATTGACAAATTGACAAACTCCTCTCAGGGATTTAGAAGAATTGACTTTGAATTTGGTCAGTATACTCTTAAGGCATGGATCATTAAAAGTTATCAAAATGATGGGTTTTTGAGCTTGTCGAGGGGTGCGGCCAGATCTCAAATTTCAACATCTCAACAAAAAATTTGAAATGCTACAAATCTGGCATAAAAACATTACACCAAAATTGGTGTAATTGATCACCGTGGGTTGCCCAAGCAACCAATATGTGGTTAAATCCTTAAAATATATAAGTCCCACCCCCTAACAACAGGAAATCACACTTTCACTTGGAAAGGTCCCTCTCTCACCCCATTTACCTAATCCACTTGAAATTGTGTCAACTTTGGTCCAAGCACTAAACAGATGCTTAGAACAAATCAATGCATGGAGGTGCCAAAACTTTCTCCAGCTGAACAAAAACAAAACTGAAGTTATTTTCTTTGGACCTAAAGAGGAACAATCTAGAGTCAGCACGCAGCTTCAGTTATTACAGCTAGAAATTAGCGATCAGGCCCGAAATCTGGGTGTAGTGATGGACTCAGACCTGAACCTTCGGAGACACATAAAGACAGTTAGAAAGTCGGCCTTCTATCACCTGAAGAACATTTCCAGGATTAAAGGACTAATTTCTCAACAAGATCTAGAGAAACTCATCCATACGTTTATCTTTAGTCGCATTGATTACTGCAACAATGTCTTAACAGGTCTGCCTAAAAAAAAAAAAAAAAAAAAAAAAAAAAAAAAAAAAAAAAAAAAAAAAAAAAAAAAAAAAAAAAAAAATCTATCCGTCAGCTGCAGCTGATCCAGAACACTGCTCCTCATGTTCTCACTAAGACCAGGAAGATAGAGCACATCACCCAAGTTCTAAAGTCCTTCCGCTGGCTCCTTGGAGCTCAGAGAACAGACTTTAAAATACTTCTGGTAGTTTATAAATCACTGAATGGCTTAGGACCAAACTACATTAAAGACCTGTTGTCATTGTATCAACCTTCCAGACCACTCAGGTCTTCTGGTTCTGGTCTGCTCTGCATCCTCAGAACCAGAATCAAACATGGAGAAGCAGCATTCAGCTTCTGTGCTCCACAAATCTGGAATAAATTTCCAGAAAACTGCAAAACAGCTGAAATACTGAGTTCCTTTATATCAAGGCTGAAAACCCCACCTGTTTAGAGCTCTTTGAATAGCGGTAAGTAGAACATTGAACTATATTTGCTTGTTGACGTTTGCTTGATGATCCTTATGAATTTGATGCATTGATATTTGCTTGATTTTGATGAGTTGATTGCATACTTGTTCGATGACTTTGATGTTTTTGATGATTTGCTGCATATTTGATTGATGTATTTGTGATGTGAAGCACTTTGAACTGTCTTGCTGCTGAAATGTGCTATACAAATAAACTTGACTTGACAGAGTTCTTGCAGGGGGTATGGCAGTGGTGGCGTGGCAAATTTGGACGTCACACCATGGTGTTAGCTCTAATTTCCACCAATATCATTTGATCTGCACCATATTGAAAATGATGGATATTATTCCAACCCCAGAGATATTTATGTAAATATTTGGTGGGCATACCCTAACTCGTCCACAGCGCCCTCTAAAAGAATTAAAACAATTAGCCCCAAACCATGCTTTGACTGAGGATTATGAAATTCGGTACACATATAGTGTCTCTCTCATGATTGATGGTGATGAAATAGGATCCAAATGGAGAGGCAGAGGCAGTGTGTAGATTTGATATTTTAATAAAATGATGATCAAAAACGTACAAAAACCACTGGGAATGCAGGGAGCCAGAGGAGAACAAAAACATGGAAATCCAGGATTAGACATGGCAGGATGATGAGAAAGAATCAGGTAGGAAATGGAAGAATCCAGCAAGGAGTGAGAGAAGGAGAAGGGTTTAAATACTGGGAGTGTGAATGATGAAACAATAGACTGGGCTGATTGTCTAATGGTTTGCAGGTGTGAGGGAAGAGAGCAGAAGGGAGACTGAGAAGAGAAGTGAGGGAGAATGGCAGCAGGGGGCGAGGGAGAGCAAACATGGGAGCTAGGAAAATTAATTGAACAGTAACAAAGAATAACGAGAGACAAGGAATAAACTACAACAACTAAGAAAAGACTAAACTGAATGGCAAAACTGACTCAGCAGATAAACAGATGACTCCAAATGAAACAATAATAGAACACTAAATCTAACAAACAACTGGACTAACAGAAGGGATAAATTAGAATGGGGAGATGAAAATAAATGCTAAATTTAAAGAACCATTCAAATAAGAAATAACTGAACATACAGAGGGAAAATAAGAAATCAATACAAAGAAACAACAGAAGCAAAAGTCTAAAAGAACAAGGGATCATGTCTCAAGTCTTACTAAAAAATCTCTGGAGAATTGGTCCAAACCTAACAGGAAGTGGGCTATTTTGGATCAAATCTGCCATTTTGTGCCTTTTACAAACATTGCATCTTCATGATCTCCTCCTACAGCTTTAACATACAGACTTCAAAATTAGTCATTATAGCCTTCAGGCACTGGGGATCAAACGTTAAAAACTTTTTGCTGCTTTAAAGCATGTGGTCACAGGCAGTTCTCAAAATCTGACTTCTCGCCATAAAACACAAAGGTGTAATAACTTCTACAACAAGGTGAGAGCTTTACCAAGCTTTCTGTGTCATCAAAAATCCAGCACTCGACATATTTACAGCCTCATTTGTTGACATCACCTAAATGGCTGTGGTGAGTGGTGTTATCTCATGTCACACCATTGCCATATGTTTGCTTCTGATTTCCACATATATGATCCGATCTGCACCTATGTAGCAGTAAATGACTTTGATTGAATTCTTTAATAGCTTTAATTTAATTTATTTGGTTTAATTTTATTCAAAGTTAAACTCTTTATGATAGATCTCTATATCTAGATCTCAGGAA
This sequence comes from Anableps anableps, assembly GCA_014839685.1. NCBI lineage: Eukaryota > Metazoa > Chordata > Actinopteri > Cyprinodontiformes > Anablepidae > Anableps > Anableps anableps. The sequence goes on from CM026073.1 coordinate 2,505,196, forward strand.
CTGAGTTACGGTGGCTGTTGGTTCACGAAATTTTCACATCAAAACTACTTTATCCAGAAATTGATCAATATCTGATGAGTTCATATGTGGTGAGTATAAAGCTTTGTAAAAGTCTCTGAAAGTGTTGTTTATTCTTTTAAAATCATACTGTACTCCCAATCAAGTTTTTAACAGCAAATATAGCTGTTTTTTCTGTATTCATTTTTAAACGGTTACCTAAACAGCTACTTGCTTTTTTACCATGTTCAAAATTTTTTGTATTCAAAGTCTTTGTGCTAAGAATTTTTTTCTCAATAATCATCATCACATCCAGACCACAGCATTCCTCCTCTGTCACCCCAAACCAGCACGACAGTAAAGGCTGGACCATCGCCATCCCTTTTCCAGCTGCTCACCATAACAAGCTGCAGTATCTCCAATATTCAAACGTTCCGGGCTCCCAGCTTCTTCCTCAGAGTCCACTTCATCCCAGAACCCATCATGGGAGAAGAAGTGGAGGTGGTTGAGGAATATAAATACCTTGGTGCTCAACTAGACAACAGACTGGACTGGAGACTCAACAGTGAAGCGTCTAAAGAAAGGACAGAGCAGACTGGACTTCTGGAGGAAGCTAAGATCCTTCAAGGTTTGCAGCAAGATGTTGCAGATCTTCTATCAGTCTGTTGTTGAGAGCGTCATCTCCTCTGCCATCATCTGTTGGGGCAGCAGCATCAGAGCCAGGGACCTAAAAAGGCTCAACAACCTGACAAAGAAGGCTGGTTCTGGTTCTGTTCTGGGGACGACTGTGGAACCTCTGGAGTTGATGATGCAAAGAAGGATTTTGCATAAAATCAAGAAAATTATGGACAACCCTGGACATCCTCTTCATGAGCCTGTCATTGGAAAACAGTCTCTTCAGTCAGAGGCTTCTTCAGATTGGCTGTAAAACGGACCGCTACAGGAGATCTTTTCTGTCCACAGCCATCACAATCTTTAATAACTCCTTAATTAAATAAGTTACATCAACATTTAATTTCCCTTTAGGATCAATAAAGTATTTTTTAATTTGAACACCCTTAATGAAGTGATGGCTCTGGCACATACCAGACCTCAGTCCCAATAGCTCCTCCTAGTGTGAGCTAGGTCCTATTTCCCCCAGTGTCTGCATCTTCTGTGTCTGAACTCTCTCAGATCATCTCTTCTCATTCTCATCCCTGTCTATGCAGCCATCAAAAAAAAAAAAAAAATCCCTGTGCACATGCATCTTTTCATTCCTCCATCTCTTCTTCTACTCTTTCTTCCTCCATACAAGCCAGGTTTCACCTGCTCCTTTTCACATCGTGAAACCTTTCAAACCTCTCAACAACCTTCATTTTCTCTCATGGCTTCTGTTCATCTAAATTAGCCACTGCTAGAGCACTTCATCCTCCACTCCCTACAACTCTATCCTTTGTGTTTATGGTGCTCCTTTTCATCCAGCCACTGCATGTACAACCATTATCCCTCTTTGTTCACATTCCTCCTCATCTATTGGAGGAGGAATGTGCTCTCTATCTTCCACCTCCCCCCACCAATCATCCCTAATCCCATGAACACAGGATCGACAGTCAATGTTCCACTACCAAAGGGTGTTAACAAGAGTGGTTGCCCGATCCTGTATCAAGTAGACAGGATGGCCTGGAACAATTTTAACTGCCTTAGCTGCTCAATTTCTACCCGTAGATAGTTACATTTCTGCTCCTTCTGCAGAGGTGCTCCTGCCAAGGAGCTCATACCCCCACATTCTTACATCCCAGGTGGACTGACTAGAAAAGCACCTTACCATGCCCATTAAGGTAAACAATCATCTCCACTCAAAAAATCATCCTGACAGTTTGTGAACTTTCTTATTAGTGGGTTTACAGTTTTCACCCAGGCATAGAAATCTTTCCTGATTGCACTAATCAGTGTCATAACCTGAACATACTGATTCACTCTCTCTCTTTTCAGAAATTCAGACTATTGGCACCGGCTCCAGAAACTTACCCAACTCCGATCCCTCCATTTTCTGGAACAATCTTAAACTGACTCTGCAGCTAGACAACCTCACTAACACTTCTCAGGGAGCAATCCTCAATAGCCTTGCCCCTCACACCCATTCAGCATACATCAGGATAAAAGAGATTCAATTATTTTCATGCAACTTATCAACTGCCCTTTTCCTCCCTCAACACCATGTCCAACTGTCACTTCATCACCTACTCTCACTCAATCCTCAAAATACATACTTCTACCATCCAGTCTTACCTTTCCTTTATCAATTTCTTCTTTAAGCTGGTAGTGGGTAACAGCTGTTGTTTCATTACTTGCAGCCATGTAGCCATGCATCTTAAGGGGGTTAAAAATGCAAGAACCATCAATCGACACGTGCTGCTTACATCAGATTTTCTTAGCCATTGCATGCCCACACTGCATTCTGGCTATTCATATCCGTCTGCCGACCTGATTCTATAAACTATTTTTCTGCTAACTTTTTCTTGGTTATGGTCTATGGTGCAGAGTTCACCTCATCATCATCCAGGCATAATCCTCCTGTCCATCCGTGCCTTTCAGACATCTCCATTCATAGCTACATTATTCTCATTCTCACTCTCCAGAAAAATAAAACTTACCAGTGCTGAACCTCTTTTTTTTTATTTATGTCTTTCATCTTAGCTCCTTTTTCAGCCCTTTACAACCAATTTCAAATGATATACAATCCAGACTAGCTGCAAACACTGCCTTAAGATCCACTCTGTCACCAAGTCCAAAAGTCAGGCTACACCTTGTAGCTGGTTCAGCAAACACTTCCACCAAGTTCTGCTAAGCTCAGGCATTTCACCACAGCATCACACAATCCTGTACAAAAGCAACACCTACAGCATCTTGTCACTGAATCTTGGATCAAACCATTCAGACTTACATTGGTCATCCTGTGCAAAGTGTACTTATATCCATAATAACCTCAGTGAACTGCACCACGTTCATTCTCATCTTACCATTTAACTCTGAAATTTTGTGACTCATTTTTTTTTTTTTTTTTTTGGGGGGGGGTCCTAAGTGGGCTCGGGAAAACGTTATTTCCCGAGGAAAGTACAAATGGGGTTAAAGCACCCTCCTTTCACCTAATAGGGCTCTAATCCAAATAGTGCAAAAGAACTATTTAGAGCTGAAATATCACAAATCATTCTTTTCTCAGAGACTTCTGCTTACTGAGTAAAGACTGCTTGGGTGAGTGATCGAGGCCTGGAGCACTCACTCAGGGGCAGGAGTTTTGTGAAAGTCCTAAGTTAAGTCTAAAGTTAAGGTATGCAAGTCTTGAGTTGAGTCAAAGTCCTAAACTTTAAATTTCCTGATTTGACCAAATTTATAATTTAATCAGAGTAATAGTGGTTTTCATTTTAAAACAAGTTTTTGCTTGCCAGAATAACCAGCAAGAGGAAGTCATCTTCAAAATATTTGCTTCTGTCTGGATTTAAAATTTTACTTAAAGCGCCCTAACATTATGGTGCAGAGTTGTGCTGCAGAGTGTTGTACCCATTGTAAGGTTAGGATGATGCAGCGATCACCTATATTTTTCCAGCTTTCTGGAGTCCCTTTAGTGTGTTTATGTGGAAGTACACAAAAAAAAAAAAAACAATTATTACAACTGAATCCAAGGTAATACTTCTATAAAGGACATAAACACCTAAGTTTAACCTTGTCTACTGTTTTGCAGTCAAGGGAAACAACACTTGAATTTTAACTCGTATATTTTTTCTAAATGGGTGCTGAACTTCTTATCGGCTTTGTCCTAAATAATGAAATGGAAACAGTTTCATTTCAACAATATTTTCTGATCCTTATTTGAAAGAATGTAAAGAACAGCACTGTGATGCATAACAAATTTCAGACTTGATCTGTCAATCCAGAAATATTGTATCATAACCCTGTTCAAGAAAGGTTGCTGAGGTATGCAAAAAGGGTACAGAATGTTTTTCTTAGGATGGGATTGATTTAAAAACTTTAGTATTGTATAAACCCTAGAACCACAGACTATTTAAAGTGACCAGTTACGTAGTTACAATAACTTGCTTGTGTTGGGGCTGTGGAAGAAAGCCAGAGTTCCTGCAGGAAATCCAGGCATAAGGGAGGAAACATTCGACTGAGAGTTACAAGACAAAATAAACAAAACTACTACAAACTACATGGAAAGGAAAGCAAAGTTAACTGAACAACAATACAGTCAAAATAGAAACAGAAGAATATCATTATGACAAACCACATGAACAAAAATTGCAGAAGATATTGTGAACAGTGGGGCAGTTGAAGGCTTTCACTGTTTCTCGAACTGTACCACCACACTTCGCAGTTTATCCACCAACACTGCAGCGGAGAAAGACAAAGAGAGAGACGTTCGAGGGTATGTCTGCTTTGTTTAAAATGTTCAGCTGTAAAGGTTGGCTCCAAAATGGAACTGAGCTTACAACAGCAAACAGGGTGATTAAAAACAACAGCTCCGCACCTCCAGCAGATGGCCTTCGAGAGCTTTCATAAGCCCTGCAGGCACTGATCAGCTCCCCCAGGGATTCAGGACAGTCAGCAGGGAGCGGCTCTTGGTATCTCTCCTCACACACTTTTTTAGAAATGATTTTGTCGTCGCCATCACAGTCTGGAAGAAGAAAGGGAAACTTTTCAGAAGGATCAAAGAGTGCATACTTTAGATGTACTTGTGCTAAGTGATTTTGCTTTGAGGATGTCAGTATCAGTAACTTTTACATGGATTATCATCACATTTCTTTTCAGTTTTGGAATTTGAAGGATAATAGCTTGATCCTAAACTTTTTCAATTGTTTCATGATCATGTTAAATAAACAACGTTAACATGTTAACTTAGGTTTGGGAGCAAAACTACGCGTCAACCACTGATCACACAGCTATCTAAACTCAATTCACCTGGTGTCCCATGTCTGTCATGTTCTTTCAAAAGCCACCCTCCCACCATTTGCCCTCGCCAGGGCATCTCCTCATCCCCTCTCCTCCCATTATCCATATTCTTTCCTCATCCCTTTACCCCTCCTCCTCATTCCCCAGCTAGCTATGAACGTTTAGACGCATCATCCACCAAGAGCTGGAGGATCTGGGAGTGTCGAACTTTGCCATGAACGTTCGGCGAACATCAAAATGAAACCCCATTAAACGTCCAGCGAATGTTGTCTGCGGACGTTCAACGAACATCAGCTGGATGTTCGTTGAACGTCCACAATGTCCACCTGATGTTTAATGGTTTCATTTTGACGTTCACCAAACATCAAAATGACCTGTATAAATGATATTGAAGACTACCAAGGCAAAATAGATAAAAAGCTTTTTAAAACATACAATACTTAGAAAATACCTTAGGATCACAAGTGTAGAGTACCCAAAAATTGTACTCGCGTATAGGTAGCACTATTTTAATATATTTTTACTTAAGTCATAAGTATCCAAACTCAAGAGTACAAAAAAAAACAAAAACAAAACATATTTGGTAAAATTGCTACTCATGTAACTGATCAGAACAATAACGTAATATTTTTAAATGATGTCAGATGGAGAAAAAGTATAAAGTTATGTGGAAAGTTCAGTAATTTAAGGACTAAAATAATTTTTTAATGAAATTTAAAAACAATTACAAAAACATGCCAAAAAATACCTTTCCAAATTATTACTTTTTCAATATATAGGTTACTGTATCTTTCTCACCTGCAAAGATCTCAGTAGCCTCAGCAGATGGAAACTAAGATCAGAACAACAAAGCTTGTGTTGTAACAAGAATGCTCATTTTAACAAAGTGTAGCTGTGTGTCTGTGCCTGCTGGATTTTTGGTTAAAACGTGTTTTAACAGTAGAGTATTAATCAAGTAAAAGTACTGTTTAGTAAATATTGACACAAAAAACCAAGCAGCAGCACTACATGGTCTTCCAAAAAATGCTCTGTTCAATGAGGCTCCCTCTTTATTGGCCCCGTCGCGTTCCACTGACGGCGTACTGGTCTTAGCAACCCTAGGAATGTTTCAGCTGATCTCCCACCACAGACAGGATTTCTGATTCTGACCCTCAGTTCTTCTGTACAGCCCCTGAAAAACACACATACAAACAGACACACATTTTCTTAAATTGAGAAGTGAGCATTATAGAGAAATGTTTCACTGGCCATAGAGAAAACGCACAACGACAAAATCCAGTTTTAGGATAATATATAACAATTCACACAGTTTTAGGATAAAAGGTAAATGAGCTTATACCTACTGAATATTACAGCCACCAAGTACTTCTGACCAGAAAGACTTTGCTTCTCCTTCTGCCCCTGGAAGCTCTACTGCTCGGCGAGGTGGTTTGAGAAGATTTTGAACAAAATGTTGAAAACAGTACCTCTCAGGTCCCTCGGACATCTACTGAAAAAAGTCAAGAATTTATAAGTCGATATTTACACAGTATTGCCCCTGATAGAATGGAAGATTAATGTGAAAAGGAAGGCTAATTACGTTTTCAAAGAATTATAAATACTATTGTTTTCTGAACAGCTCCGGTTTTTGGTTCAGGTCTTCTCATTCTTCTGGAAGAGTGAGCCCATCCAGTGAGTCCACCTCTTCAGCAGATTTAGTGGCGGTCAGTCGGGTCATAATGGCCCGCAGCATCCTGCGCTTTTCCAAGGCCGTCTCCTTGACGTCCTGTAAGGCTCTGAAGATGTTACACTGAAAGCTATAATCTGCAAAGAACGATTAAAAAAATAAATAAATAAATCAGTGACTTAAAATAACCCTGGGTAAGCATTAATCACCTAGTGGACGAAGTAAACAATGTGGACTGGGGGTCTTCAACCCTGGTCCTCAGGACCCACTGTCCTGCTTGTTTTAGATGAGTCTCTGCTCCAGCACACCTGAATTACATGCAGGGAAACACCTAAAACAAACAACCCCTATCCCTTATTTGCAAATAATTCTCTTATTTGCGTCATGTTATCTCCAAATAAAATGCAAAAATGCCTTACATCTATGAATAATTTAATCAAAAATATGATGATACACACGCTTAAAGTGTCTTCACTTTGTGTGTACCATGTTGGTTAAATCTAACCGATGGAGGAATTTCCAGTTGGATCTGCGGTTTTCCTCGTCCTCTCTCTCAGTATCTGAATAGATTTAAGTTCACATGTAACAAAAGAACATTTCATTTTAAAAAACTGCATAACTTCAGCATGATTTTATTTAGTTAGGGCATATTTTGTGCAGTAATACTTGATTGTCATGTGTTTTGTAATACTGTAGTAAAGGGAAGTGTTAGTAAAAACTTCTAATCACACTGAAGCAACAAGAGATCCAATTCAAGGAAACTATGAATAACTTCCTTTCTTTGCTGTTAATTACTACCAAACAAAAACTTACTTTTTTCTTTTACCCATACCCTCTCCTGGGCGTCTGCGTCTGTCTCCATTCAGAGGTTTGACGCATGTTCAGCCAAGCGACATTTCTGTCTTCCTTTTAAGTAGTCATCTGAAATTACATATAAGAAAAAGTAGTCAGTACTTTATTCCAATTTATTAAAGCAAACATTCAAATAGTGTAATATAAATAGTATGAACCACCAGTAATGTTCATTAAGAAGAATTATGGACAACCCTGAGCATCGTCTTCATGAGACTGTCATAGAAAAACAATGTCTTCAGCTGGAAGCTTCAACAAATGTGCTGTAATACAGACTGCTACAGGAGATCCTTCCTGCCCACAGCATCTACAGCAACTCTGAAAATCTTTAATATGATTTACAACATCATTTAGATTCCCTTTGGAATCAATAAAGTATTTTTGAATTAAATTATTTTTGAAGCACAGGTGGAATCGGTCTTCAGCAAGACTCTTACATCCTTAGGAAGATCAGGATTTCCAGAATTTCAAAGAATTTAAAGAGACTGTAGAGAGCAACATGTGTTTGAAATCTAACGGCCCAATCAGCAAGTTTATCAGACAGAGAAGCTCCTTCTTCACCATCAGAATTGAAAAAATAAGAACCTGCAGAGCAATCTGGTTCTGAGTTATGGGCAATGTGAACATTCAATTAAAAGAATAATTCATACAGACGATTAGAATGATGTTGGCCAAAAAGAATTAAAAAAATTATATATATATATATATATATATATATATATATATATATATATATATATCACTCTGGGTTTGAACAAGAATATTTCAATGTATGGTTATGCAGCATGTCCATTTCTCCACTCCGCCAAGTCTTTTGGTGGACACGTGGACGAGAGCAATGGCGCCGACCAGCCTGTCGGTCTGAAGTGGTCTGATGACTCCCTCCGCCAGGCCTTGATCATGATCGGTGCTACATTAGCACTGTGTTAGAAGTAACTACAGTCCCAGTATAACACTGGGAAATTTTTATTTAAAAAAAGAGCTGGATATTCTCCACAGAAAAAAAAACTTCCTATCTGCACAAAACGTATAATCAAAGCTGAGAAGTCTGGGAGAGTAGCGCGACCTCCGCCATGTTATCTTTACGAAGCATGAAGCTAAGCGTCAACACACATAAAAGCGCCGGTAACAAACTATATGGCTTTTTACGCTCTAACCCTATGCTTGGTTACACTGATAAAATAAAATATGGGAACCAATAACTTACCGAACAAGGTTGATCCAATCAGTTTCAAATGAAATACAGAAGCCTTGCTCCAGCAGTCGGGGTTGAGAAGTTCAAAGTGAAGCCGGAAACGGAAGTTGTTAGCGTGCAGAATAAAAGTTTTTTTGTTTTTGTTTTTAAATCTAAATTATAGTACTTCTTGGACTTTTATTAAAGTAATATTCTTCTTCAAGATATGCTTATCTAACGTTATAATAAATGTAATTCATATTATGCAGGGAAGGAAATTAGAAACTCGGACACGTAACCACTATTTGGATGGAGAGGATAAGGTTTGGCCAGGCGAGGAGCCCTCTGGTGTCTAGGATCGTTGTAGAAGTTTATGACCGCATTTTCTAGAAACGTCCCACAGACGTTCGGACAACGTTCGGACATTAGAGGTGCAAACTTTTTTTTTAACAAGACAAATATTATGATTTTGTGAAAAACGGTAACCACAATAAAGGTATAAAAGATATAAAAACCGATTCAATAAAATCACAGCAAAAAATATATATTTTTTTCTTAGTGTGTGAATGTTCGGAGTGAACGTTCAGTGAACGTTGTCTGAACATTCGCCTTCTAGCTGGGCTCCTCATTCTTCCTCATCCCCCTATCTCTTCATCTCTTCTCCTCACCATCACCCCTACCTCCTATTAACTCCTCCTTGTTTCAGGTTGCATCTGAGGGGGCTCTAAGCCATCACAGGAGAGGTTATTTCCTGAAGACTGCACCCCCATGATGAGTTCACCCTAGCCTCCCTTCATATATCTGTCCAGATGACCCATCCCATCCATCCATTCCCTCGACCCCTTCCCTCAATAGACATTTCAGTTTGTATCTCTGTGGCGTGGTCCTTGCTAGTGAAATGCTCTGCAAATGTAAGATAATTACCATTAAATGATTTATGCATATATGTACAAATTGGAGATTTAATAGAGAAAGTGCTTCTGTTCTGTCCACATTTAGCCTAAACAAAGAATTGTAAAGTTAAGCTTATTTAGAATCTGTAATCTTTGTTTTTCCAAACTCAAGGACTGATCGCAAATGATGAGTGGTCAAAAATACCAGTGGAAACATGCTAGAAGCTTGTCAGCAGTTATAAAAATGGTTTGATTGCTATGATACGAATAAAAGGTGTTTCTACTGGATGTTGAACATGGTAAAAATAATTTTCAACAGTTAAAATGTATTCATTATCTAGCACACTTATGCTTGCAGGGTCGCGAGGGGGGCTGGTGCCTATTTCCAGCTGTCATTGGACGAGAGGCAGGGTACACCCTGGACAGGTCACGAGTCCATCACAGGGCAACACAGAGACAGACAGGACAAACAACCATGCACACACACACACCTAAGGAGACTTTAGAGAGACCAGTTAACCTAACAGTCATGTTTTTGGACTGTGGGAGGAAGCCAGAGTACCTGGAGAGAACCCACGCATGCACAGGAAAACGCAAACAGCACAAAACATGCAAACTCCTTGAGAAACCTAAGACCTTCTTGCTGCAAGGCAACAGTGCTACCAACTGTGCCACTGTAAGTAAAAACAGCAAAATTATGCATTTCCAAAAATTAAACTTTTCCTATCTTTTCTAGTTAACAAAACTGAAAAATACAAGAAAATTTAAATTTAACAGTGGGCATAAATAATTTTGGGCCTAACTGTATCTGTATTCACAAGAGAAGAATAACAATAGAAAAGTGTATTGGACATAACAGTGAAAAATCAAATGGAAAAAATGACAGACTCGAGGCAGCAAAACAAGAAAGTATAGCTTGATAAACTAAGGCAAACAAGGAAGCAACTACCTACTTTTGAAATTTTTCCAGAAAAGTTTAACTGAAAAGACCTAAATTATGATAAATATTTCAATTAAGGACTTTGCAATGTTCTAAGATTATTTGCAAAGAGAGGTTTCCAGATACCTTCAAAAGGCTTCTTACGAGTGGCAATTTCCCACAGAACGATTCCCAAGCTGAAAAACAAAAAGTCGATAAGTTTGGGATTTTTTTTCTGTTATTAATTATTTCATCTGTGACACATTTCTATCCATTTGCTCTGATTCAGTTTTTAACAAAGCAAAGAATAAAAGCCATATAAATAAAAACCTTTTCTTACAAACATTTTGAATAAATGAGCTTCTCTTGTCTTGCTAAAATAGCACATGAAATCTTTCAGAAGTATTTTACATATTAACACTGCAAGCACTAAGTTGGGGAGTCACTGCACATCAAAACTGGCTTCTCAAACAAATCCAAATGAATGGCTGGGTGGCGGCCCCTGGTGATACCGACCTGTAGATCTCACACTCTTTGGTGTAGGCGTAGTTGATGTTGCCAAGCTGCTGAGGAGAGGAGTAACACAGCGAACTGATGATTTTGTCCTTCTCCTTGTCCTTAGTTGTCCTTTTCAGTGACGTCTCTGTTTTAGCTAGTTCAAACCCTCCCAGCTGAAAATACGAAGAGTGTGAGAAGTGCTAAATAGTTGCCAGGACCTCATCTCAATGTGTTTTGGCATTTCTACCTTCAGTCTGTAGTTCTCATCCACAAGGAACTTACTGCTTGTGATGCTCATGTGAAGCTTACTTATTTCCTCTGTTAGATGCAGTCTGGAAGGCAACATAATTACACATGATTTTAGTCATTTATATACAGTTGCTTCCAAAATATTCATACTCCATGAACTTTTCCATATTTTGTCACATTATAACCACAAACAAATATATTTTATTGGACTTTTATGTGAAAGTCCAACACAAAGTGGTCTACAATTGTGAAGCTGAAAGAAAATTCTACATGATTCAAAACATTTTTACAAATCAAAAACTGAAAGATGTGGTGTGCAAAAGTGTTCAGCCCCCCTGAGTGAATACTTTCTGCTGCAGTTCCAGCTGCCAGTCTTTCAGGGTCCGTCTCCAGCAGCTTTGCACGTCTAGTGTCTGGAATTTCTGCCTCCTTCTTTGCAAAACAGCTCAAGCTCAGTCAGATTAGATGGAGAGCGTTTGTGAACAGCAGTTTTCAGATCTCGCCACAGATTCTCCACTGGGTTTAGGTCTGGACTTTGACTGGGCCATTCTAACACATGACTATGTGCTGTTTTAAACCGTTCCACTGCAGCCCTGGCTGTATGTTTAGGGCGGTCGTCCTGCTGGAAGGTGAAGCTCCGCCCCAGTCTCAAGGCTTCTGCAGACTCCAGCAGGTTTTCTTCCCAGATTGCCCTGGATTTGGCTCCATCCATCTTCCCTGTCCCTGCCCCCAGAGCATGATGCTGCCACCACCAGTAGGGATGGTGTGTTCAGAGTGATGTGCAGTGTTAGTGCTCCGCCACACACAGCGCTTTGCATTCTGGCCAAAAAGTTCCATTTTGCTCTCGTCTGACCAAAGCGGCTTCTTCCACGTGTTTGCTGCGTCCCCAACACGGCTTCTGGCAAACCGCAAACGGGACTTCTGATGGTTTTCTTTTAACAGTGGCTTTCTTCTTGCCACTCTTCCATAAAGAGCACATCTGTGCAGAGCACGACTGATAGCTGTGCTGTGGACAGGTTCCCCCACCTGAGCTGTGGATCTCTGCGTCTGGGCCAGAGTCACCACGGGCCTCTTGGCTGCGTCTCTGATCAGCGCTGTCCTTGTTGGGCCTGGAAGTCGAGGTGGGCGGCCTCGTCTGGGTACGGTTACGGGTGGGCCGTACTCTTTCCATTTCCTGATGATGGATTGAGCGGCGCTCCGTGAGATGTTCAAAGCTTGGGAAATCTTTTTCTAGCCTCAGCCTGCTTTAAACTTCTCCACAACTTCATCCCCGACCTGTCTGCTGTGCTCCTTGGACTTCATGATGCTGTCTGCTCCCCAGTGTTCTCTTAACCAGCCTCTGAGGCGCCACAGAGCAGCTGGATATGCACTGAGATCAGATTACACACACAGGTGGACTCTGTAGTCATTAGCAACCATCAGGCAACTTCTGAAGGCAACTGGTTGCTCTCAGACAAAAGGGGACTTATTCAGTCCTTTTACACACCGCACTTTTCAGTTTATTATTTGTAAAAAATGTTTTGAATCATGTATAATTTTCTTTCTACTTCACAATTGTATCCAACTTTGTGTTGGTCTTTCATACAAAACTCAATGAAATATATTTATCAAGGGGTATGAATATTTTTGCAACCTACTATATATATATATATATATATATATATATATATATATATATATATATATATATATATATATATATATATATATATATATATAAACCATTTTGAACTTAGCTGATACTTCTGTCAAACAGTTGTATAATACTACTTATTTCAATTTGCTAGTTTTAAGTTACATATTTGTGGAAAGAAGGTTGAGACCCAAACAGGAGAGAGTGAAAGAGAGAAATAGAGAGAGAATGGCACGGGGGGGGGGGGGGGAAGGAGAGTACACAAACAGCAGAACCAGAAAAATGAATCTAACTGCAACAAAGAATAACTAAACACAAGGGAAAAAATAAACATAATCTAACTAGAATAACTAAAAAAGGACTGAACTAAAGTAAAACAGAAACAAGGCTGATCTAATCAAAGAATAAGAGACTAAGGAACGCAGAACACAAATAATCAAAACTAGAATCCAATAATCAAACCCCCAAAAACCCAGGTCTTGACAGGATTTAGTTCTTTTAAGCAAATATTCACCAACAAATTTCCTAACTAATTCCTATTTCAACCTTTAAATGTGAGTACCACAGACAATCCCTTCTAGCAAACTTACCGATAAAGTCCCTGTGCTGCATCCAAACACATGGAAGCTTTCCTGGTCCATAATAGTTCATGTTTGGAGTTCAGAACATCTCGAAGACTTCCTTTTTCACAATACTCCATGATGAGGAGGAACTCAGGATTTGAAGCTGCAGGCAAATATATGACATGATTCTTTGCCATTTAAACAATATTGAGCATTATGTGCATCACGACTCACTGTTCTCTTCTCGGATGCAGATGCCAAACATTCGCAGGATGTTGGGTGACTCAAACCGTTTCATGGTGTCAACCTCCTTATTGAAGACAGATTTTACTTCCCTGCATGTAGAGAAGATGTTTATGGCAACAGTGCTTAGGCTACAAAGAGTTATGTTTGTGAGAATTAGAGTATGTTTGATACTCATACACAAAAATCACATCTAGTGTAAGATATAAAAAGACATAAACTTAAATTTATCATAAAATCATTGTGTTCAGCCCAGTCAAACATCAGTCCTCTTGGTAGATAATTTGTGACAGTCCAAATCTACAGCTCTACAGAAACTTGGATGTGTAAATGTTCATGCAATGAAACAAACATTTAGGTACTTTTTGGATAAAGAAGTTCTATAAGAATTGATGTCAGTCTCGATACATTATTTCCAGTGTAGCTGGAAATAGCATTTTTTTACTAGAATATTTTGGATTATATCAATTAATCATCTTAGACCCCTATAACAAATAGACTGTGTTCGACCAAACTTAATTGGTCTTCAGTTTCTGAAACAAAATTCACACATTTCTTTAAAGAGGCCACAGACCCTGGTTTGGCATTTAAAGCTCCTGTGTATTTCTTGATGGCCACTGTGAAGCCACCAAATTCTCCTTTGTAGACCTCTGAGGTTGGTGTTGTCATGAACGGCTTTTCTTCAATATTCTTCAGTTCCTCTGGTTTAATCATTCGGATGTCCATAGTTATGATTCTTGGTTTGTTCACTGTGAAAATAAAAGGCAAACATTGTCAAATTTACAAATATAGATAGATAGATAGATAGATAGATAGATAGATAGATAGATAGATAGATAGATAGATAGATATTTTACTCAGCTCTAAAAGCAGCACTGGTATGAACTGCTATCACTTCCCATTGATTTAAGCCGGTTAAAAAACATTATGACTGATAAAAGTTCTAACCATTGAAGTGTCAATGGAAAGTTTTTCACATAATTGTAAAAAACCTGACACAATCTGACTAAATGTTTGAGTTAAAAAAATAGGAACCTTTGTTGGACCTTAAGGTTGTACAAGTATCAATATGCATTTAAACAAACTTTGTTATTATAGCTTCATTATAGATTCTCAACCATTGCATGGGTTGAGAATCTGAGGAACATCATCTGTGGAATAAAAGATTTTTTATAGCACAGTTTAATGTGATGAAGGTCTTTTCTACAGGTCTTGAGGAAGGTAACAAAATTAGTTAAAAACTTAATTTTCAAGTGGTCCACAAAGGTGGATCTGATTACAAGACTTAAGCAGAGACTGAGTCAAGACAAAGACCAGATAATACCAAGGCTAAAACTTTGAAGAAGGCGGGACCAAACAAGACAAGACAGAGTAAACATGAAGTCGAGACTGAGAAAAGACCAGGACTATGAAAATCTGACCGGTATTGAGTCCCACAACTCTAGTCCATAAAAATACATGTGAAGCTTTGTTAGTGTTTTGATCCATTTAGTGTTTTATTTATTTTTTTCCTGTTAAAAAAACTTTCACTTACCCTGTGTATGAATGGTACTATACAAACTAGCCTTGTTTTTACTGTATAGAAGTATTTTAATTACATGACAGACAACTATGCACACACACACACACACACACACACACACACACACACACACACACACACACACACATACCTATATCTAAGGGCAATTTGGAGAGACCAGTTAGCCAGTTTTTGGACTGTGGGAGGAAGGTGTATCCGGAGAGAACTCATCCATGCACATGGAGAACATCCAAACTTCTTGCAAAAGGGTCCCCAGGTCTGGATTGGAACCCAAGACTTTCTTCCTGCAATGCAACAGTGCTTCCAACTGCACCAAAGGGCATCATTATCCCTCTTGGAGAGGAATAAGTGGAAGTGTGAAAGTAAATGATCATCTGTTGCCCCGTTGTGGCCAATGTCAACATTTAGAAGTGATGGTTTAGCTGCAGCTCAATTTCTCGGATATAATAACATGAAACTTAATTGCCTGGTTATATTAAAAGGGAAGGACAGATGTGCTTAAGGTACACAAGTGTTACTGACAGCGCTAAGATATTCCTCCTGGCTCTGATTGATTGTTTTGTATTTGTATTTGTATTTTTGCAGATGGCAGTAGGACCACTGAGCTCGATTTTTTTCATAGATTATCTGTCTCATATTACATTTCCAGGACATGGTTACAGTTTTAACAAATGTGTAAAAAAAAACAAAAAAAAAAACAGTATTATAAAAGCTTTAACTCTTCTGACAAGGCAAAGGTTTGGGGTTTTTTTTTTTTTAAGAGATTTTTTTGATATTCTCAAATAAATGCATTGTGAAATTAGACACTGATGTTGGTTGAGAAGGCCTGGCTCATTTTGTCTGCTCTAATTTCATCCCAAAGCTGTTTTTTAAAGAGTTGAGATAAGGACTCTGCAATCCAGTCAAATTCCTCCATATCAAAATCACTCACACAGATTTTTTAGGGATGTTGGTTTGTGAACTGTTGTGTAGCAATATTAGAATAGGAAGGGGTCAGGCTTAAGCTGTTCCCACAAAGTTGGGAGCATGATATTGTCCACATGTCTTGGTATGCTAAAGCAATAACAGTTCTTTTCACTGGAACTTTTGTGCTGAGCCTAACTTCTGATGAACAGAATAGAACAGAATAAAAATATCCTTTATTGTCCCATAGTCAGGAAATTCAGGTGTAACAGCAGCGAGGTGTGTAGGTTCACACAATAGATCAAAAAGTGTTAAAGACAGAGCGGGCCTTCCTGATGAGCTTATCTAACCGCTTCCTCCCAGCTGTAATAAGCTGCTGCTCCAACATACAGTCTCATAGAAGATGGCTGATGCCACTACAGAGTCAAAGAAGGTCTTCAGGAGCGCCCCCTGCACTCCAAAAGACCTCAGCCTCCTCAGCAGGTAGAGTCTGCTCTGACCCTTCCTGTAAAGCGCATCAGTGTTAGGAGTCCAGTTCATTGCTCAGGTGAACACCCAGGTACTTATAAGAGTCCATGATCTCAATGTCCACTCCCTGGATGTTCACCGGTGTCGGTGAGGAGGGTCTGCGTCTGTTAAAATCCACCACCAGCTCCTTGGCTTCAGCAACATTGATCAGGAGGTGGTTCTGCTGGCACCAGCCCACAAAGTCCTGAGTCCACTGTCAGTACTCTGAGTCGTCCTCACCTGTGATGAGGCCGACTGTGGCAGAGTCATCAGAGAACTTTTGCAGATGGCAGCGTGGGGAGTTGATGGAGAAGTCTGCAGTGAAGAGGATGAAGAGGAACAGTGCCAGCACCATTCCCTGAGGAACCCCTGTACTGCAGACCAGCCTGTTGGAGACACAGCCCTGTGTTCTCACTTACTGTGGGCAGCCAGTGAGGTAGTCCAGTATGCACTGGAACATGTGGTGGGCCACTCCTGATAGCTCCAGCTTGTCCCTCAGAAGACCTGGCTGGATGGTGTTGAAAGCACTGGAGAAATCGAAAACATGATTCTGTGGCCTCCACCTGAGAGGGAGCCTTGGTGGTTCTGGGTGATGACTTCTGGTGGCTCCATGCGCGCTTCTTGGTGGTCTACACAGACGGAATATTTTATTTTTTTTAAAAAAAGGAACATTCTCACAGTGCTTCCAGGTTTCTCCAGGTGGGTCAGAGCTCATTGCAGAAGGTAGATGGTGCTGTCATCCACCCTGATGTCAGGCTGGTAGGTGAACTGCAGCACATGCAATGAAGACATCACCAGGGGGTGTAGATGTTTGACAACCAGCCTCTTGAGGGTCTTCATCAGATGTAACATCAGGGCTACTGGCCTGTAGCTGCTGAATTCCTTTGGATGTTTGGCCTTTGGTACCAGTACCACACAGGAGGTCCTCCACAGTTGTGGTATTTCAGGGTCCATTTCTTCACTGTGTGTGTCACAGCTGGTTCAGGTACCTCTGTGTACCAGGGGTTTATACACAGGCTGGAGATGAACTAGGCTTTGATCAGAGCCCTCCAGGGGAGGCAGATGTGATGAACTGTATCCCTCCTTAGTGTTGGCATAGAATAGATCTAGTGTATTGGTATTTCTGGTGTGGCAGGTGACAAACTGGGTGAAGGTTGGTAGAGTGGAGGACAGGGAGACATGAGAAAAGTCCCCGGACATCAGGAAGAGGGCCTGTGGCTGCTGTGTTTGAAGTCTACTGGTGGTAGCATGAAGGACATCGCAGGCAGCAACATTAACAGAGGGCAGGACATACACAGTTATCATAATAATGTGTAAAAACACCCTGAGAAAATAATAAGCATATAATAACCATCTATTGTTCACAAACACACGTAGACCCCATCCTTTCTTCTTACCACTCTCCTTCGTTCTGGCAGCACGGAATAAATGAAAGCCATCCATGTTTATATGAGAGTCCAGAGTTAGTGCGGTCAGCCACGTCTCAGTTAGTCAGATGAGGCTGGCCTCCCAGTAGCTCCTCTGATGGTGTGTTAGAGCCACCAGCTCATCCACTTTGTTGGGAAGAGATCTTATGTTTCCCATGAAGATGGATGGAATGACGAGTCTATACCGTCTTCCCTGGTTGCGATGATCGGGCATCATCGCAACCAGCATCGCAACCTGTATGTCTCCCGCGTCTCTTCCTTCAACGCTCACATGGAATATCGAGTCACTCAGTGGGAGGCAGAACAGTGAAGCTACCGAGGGGAAACAGCTGATTCCTGGTGTAAACAATGGAGACATGGCCGCTCACACGTTCTCCGAACAAAAAACGAAGTAAAAAACGACGATAAAAACAGAACTGTCCAGACAAAAGTCAGCTCCATTGTGAAAAAAAAAAAACAGAAGTGAACAGAGAAATACACAACACACAAAAATAGTATAAACAAACAAACAAACAAACAAAGTATAAACAAGAAAATCTAAGGAGTTAGCGGAGAGCTGCTGAAACTGGCTGCCTGTTTGCACGGCGCTGGAAGTCCCATCAGTTCTACAATATAATCCCCATTTCACCAAAGTTTGCTGTAGCGAGGATTATAGCTCTATATCCTCAGAACGCATCTCCACCGCTATAAAGTCCAGTGCCACCACTGTTTGTTCCACTGCATCCAACATATTGCATTGCACCTTCCACTGTATGAGTGAATTGCTGTCTTATTTGTTGTAATATCTGTGATGACAATGGAATGTGTAGTAGTGAGGAAATTTAAGACTGGACTTGGCCTGAATGGGTGAGTGAATATTTTTGGCAAAATAAGGTATCAAAAAACAATATTAATAATAAAGTATCAAGTGACAAAGCACTAAACCATTGGCTATGGTTGCAGTACGTCACCTGACATTTTTTCATAGCTGAGATTTGTTAAAGTTTTCTTCGAACATCAAAATGTAAAACAGTTGCAAAAGAGGAATACCTGAGAAAACTGCAGTGTGTCTGGTGTTTCAACACAGAATGTAAAAAAGTTACTGTATACTCACACATCTCCACGATTTTTACTACATTGGATTTGATGTCTTCAAGCTCTCTTTGCATGGTCTCCACATATTCACCATATTCCATGAGCACTGGGGAATAAAAACACTGATGTGACACAGTCGGCAAGAATCTGAAGAACAAGCAGATATTAAACTGTTTAAACTTGAAGAGTTAATGTTGCATCTGCTTTCACAAACTGTCACCTGAAAATATTAATTGACTTGCCTTCTGGGCCTACTGTAACAGTGATGAGGTGATAAAATCAGATAAACTGCTTTTTTTAAGCAGCTGTCCCACCAGTGAGGTTCTCTTAATTAGCTTGAGTTTCAATGTTTCAAGAGAGTTTCTTTTTTGTTTGAGCTCTGGATTAATGAAACGTGTTTTCAGAGCACTGGCGTTTATGCTATGGAAGCCAAGACGCCAACCCTTGTACCCTGTCTGCTGCCATGTCTAGTTCTCTCCTCTCTGGTTGTTCGAAGAGCCTCATTGTTACAGAAATATTGTAGTTGCGGTATCAGAACCAATACATTTTTGGATTCAGGACTATCTGCTGTCAACCTACATAATTATGCTTTTGAGATGTAACCTATAACTGAATGCTAATGCAGAGATGATCTCCTTGTTTAAAAGGCATCCATTTTGTTCCGTCTTGGCTGACACTAATTTTATGTGATCTGTCAAATATGTATCGGTTTTATTTTTAAGATGGCTACTGCATATGCCCGCATACTCATTTAACTAAAATAATAAATTTGATATACAAAGTGATGTCAAAGTCAGTTTTTCTTACTTCTCTTTAATTCTGCATCATCTTCCCTGCTGTCCACTTCATCTTCCGTCTGCCTGGAGATCTGCTCAAAAACCTTGAACACTTGATTTCCATGCTCTAACTGCAGAGCTAAAGCTAGGCTTTGGAAGGCGTCATTGAGTCGTTCATTCACACTGTTAAATTCATCTCCATGGCTGCTGGACTTCAGGATGCGCTTCACCAAGTTTGCCAAACTGTATTTCTCAATGAGCCCCTGAGCTGATTTGAGAGTGATTGAGAGTCCCTTCAGGGCATTCTCCACTTCAGCAGAGTGCTCGACTGCATCCCTCTGTTTGATTGACTTCACCAGGTCCTCCAAGGTTTTTACTCGCTGTACAACACGACAACAGCGCTTTTTATTGGCCTTAACATTCTCAACCAGTGTATAGATCTGTGAAGCAATAGACAGAATGGGCTCTACATAGTCCATGACCAGCTGAAAAGATAGAGAGAGCATAAAGTTTACAACAATAGAACATTAGAACATTACTAAGGAAAAAAATCTGTTAGACACTGGCAAAAAACTAACAGTAAATAAATACAAAGAAATAGTTTTGACAGTGATTTATTTGTTACCAGAATATATTCTCATTTTACCTTGTGCAATACCTTAACTGCTCTAATACAATTCAGTGCAAAACAGTGTGAAAACAGCGTGTACTGACCAGTACTAACCAACAAATTCTCAACAAACTTCTCATATATAGTCACCAAGACCTTATCAACAACATCTGAGATTGGAGAAAGAAAAGACGCTTTTTTTCTAATCTTACTAAAAATTTAACCTGTAGACTACTTATAATGTACTTATTTAAATCTATAGTTTTATTGTGTTGGGACAGATATCAAATCTAAATTCATATGGATTATTATTCAGTTGGTGCCTCTTTCATTGCACTAGAATGTTTGCATGAAACTGCCAGGGAATTTTTAAAAATATTTTTTGGAATAGGCTCAGTTTTAATAGGAACCTCTCGTCATTGGCGCTGAAAAAAAGAAAAAGAAACCTGAAACTTATTTCCTCTGGTTGTGCAAGCTGCAGTGCAATCCAGAGGTAACTCATCAAGCGATTTCAGACTGCAGTGAAGAGACCAACTGCCATAAGACTGTATGGAAATTAATGCCCTCAGCAATAGTTAATACCCTATAACAGATTCAAAATAAAATGTATATATTTTAAAGTGATAATGTAATGGGCATGATATATAAAATGAGTCATTTGTGTTAACAGTACTTTGATGTGATATCGAAACAGCTACTGGTTTGACTATGGTAGCTTGCAAAATATAAATACAATGATGATTTGACTTTATGAATCATGTTTTACGTTTCAGTTTTAACTCATCTAGGTCTGCTTTTGGCCTGATGTGCAGTTCTTTAAAAAAACAAAACAAACATTTGATTAAATCTACCTCCTTCTGATCTAAATTGCCTAGATAAATGCTAAATTAACATTGAGTTTATTCTAAAGAATACTTTTTATTTGGGCAGCTGCTTACTTTTATGTTGTCCTTGTCTCTTTGTCCTGCAACTGCATTGCTTAAAGAAAGACTTCCTGGTCCAGGGGTGTAATGACCTTTGAAAAATGATCTTTTCCTTTGGGCAGTTGTCATGATGTTTTTTTTAATAGTGATAATGAACTTAACTCTAAGGTAAGACACCAACGGTTTCCCTGCTCAGAATGAGTCTGCTCATGGAGTGTTAAAGCTTTTTTTTTTTTTTTTTTTTTTTTTTAGCAGTATCCTCCTGAAGAAAGGAAATTCCTAGTAAATAATGACTCTACAGCAGAGTAACCTGGTTAGCAGAGCTTTCTATGTTAGAGAAGTTTAAAAGCAAAAAATAGAATTTACCTGCAAGAAGTTGTCAGTGGCTAATACCCCTGCTTTCACAATGCTGTGCTATCTGTTAGCATGGGGTGAAATTGAAACCTCGTGGTCCAGAGCTCCGGTTCTTCCTGTTTGCCTCTGAAATAGTTGAACTGTGGGAGTGCTGTGCTCCTCTGGCCAGATGACTGCATAAAGCAGAAACTTGACTGATAATCCTTTGGCACACCCTTCATCATTTGTTAGGGTGTCTGAGGATTGATTACAATTGTTTTAAGAAATATGTCTTAATGTTTTATTTCTTTTCAATGGAAAGGAAACCAGACTTTGAGCAACAGTATACCAGTTTAATTTTACAAAATGTGATTATAGTTGTGGTCCACCAGATGGAGGTGTTTGTAAAGTTAACGACTCAATGCAAGACGTTGTCCACTGTTACTAGAGGAATGAAGAAAGAGGAATGAATGCTGTAGGTCTGGGACTCAAATATATTTATGTTTTTCAGACAGAGGGAAACAAAACTCTTTTAATACATAATTACAACCTCAGCATAAAATCCATAGCATTCCAAATGTAGAAATCTGGCAGTGGACCTCCTGTTCCTCCTTGCACAAAGGACGAGGTAGCGGTCCTGCTGCTGGGTTGTAGCCCTCCTACGGCCCCCTTCATGTCTCCTGGTGTACTGGTCTATCTCCTGGTACCTGTTCCATGCTCTGGACACTGTGCTGAGAGACACAGCAAATCTTCTTGCCACCACTCACATTGATGTTCCGTCTTGGATTAGCTGCACTACTTGAGCAACTTCAGTGGGCTGTAAAACATGCCTCATGATGCCTCTATGCGTGACAGCACTGACAAAATGAAAAAGTGACTAAAAGTTCAACCAGAAAGGACGAGAACAGAGAAATGATCTGTGGTCACCACCTGCAGAATCACTCTTTTACAGGGGTTGTCTTGCTAATTGCCTCTCATTTCTACCTGTTGGATGTTCCATTTGCACAGCAGCAGGTGAAACTGATTCACAATAAGTGTTACTGCCTAACTGGTGACATGGATTCCACAAAGGTTAAACCATGACAATTACATAATGTGACTAAAGTTATTACAAAGTGCGATCAAGGATTTTTTTTTAATTTTTTTTTTTTTACATTTTGCATTTATTATCACAATGTGGTTTTATTACATTCTGAAGCTTGATTTGATTATTAGGCTACAGTGCTGAAAAAAAAAAACAAACAAAAAAAAACCAAAAAACAAAAAAAAAAAAAACCAGCCATTCCACAAACAGTTGGTTTATTTTAGAGCATTGATGGTTAATGTACATTCTTACTCTCAGAACATGAAAATCACTTCAACACTGCATAGTTTTTAAAGGTCAGGATTTTTTAAAATTTTTTTTTTATTTAAAAAAAATTAAAATGGATGCAACTTTATTGCAGCAAAGAAAGCATTTTTTTTTTTTTTTTTAAGTTTTTGTGTTGATTCTTCTGTTCATACAGTCAGTCATATACTGTAGTTGAGTATGTATATTCTTATAAGGATGTTTTTTACTGTTGCAATATATCATTTACAAATCTGGAGTTAATAAAGTACTCTTTCTTATCTTGCATGTCCAAATGTCGGAAGGTTTTTTTTTCAATATTACTGTGCTCCGAGCAGTTAGCTAGTGCGCTACATATAGACCCTTTTCATTTCAGGGATCTTCAGGTTCTGTGTCCTGCAACCTTTATGAGTCTCTACTTCAACACACCTGAGTCAAATAATGCAATCAAAATGCTTATTAACATTACAAAAACAATCTGCTTGTGCCTTCTATGGTATTGCAGCAGTGTGGCTGCATGATCTGCCTTGCTTTGCAATACATGAACACTCTGCTGTTCGTATTTCACCTGACGCTGAAACCAAAACAATGTGGAGTTTGAAGGCTTTAGCCAGGCTCTGTGTCTGATTTAGGGTAGATAAGATTGTGACCCATTTCTTTTACCAAAACACGGCCAGCCTTATTACTGTGAGGATACCAATAAGCTTCAGAGCTTTTTAGATTGCTCATCGCTTCGCCATCTGAAACAACCGAGTCAATGAAGCAGCGAAATATACTAGTTTAGACTATCTGAGGCCAACTCTTCAGGTCATCCTCTAACCTTTTAATAGCAGTAAGTAGCGGTGCAACAATGTTGCCACATCTGAGCTGTGATTGTTGGTGTTCCTACATATTTTATAGCCAAAAACCCGTGACGAAAGCTGGTTCCGGTTCACAGCGGAAGTCGCACCCATAATTTGCGCAAAGCCCACAAACTAAGTTCACAAATATTTAATTTAAAAACTAAATATTTAATTTGTGAATTAGATATTTAGTTTAAAACCCTGACATTTATAAATGTATGATTATGAATAATGAAAACCTTTTTTTCTCTGTTGTTTGATGGAGGTTCACCTTCTTTCCCCCTCTGTACACCACTGAGTTCGTTTCTTTCCAGTTCCAGTTCCGATACCCAACCAAGAAAACCAGCAAAGTATTTACATTGTGAAATAATGAGAAATAGTTAAGTATAAAATCAAGATTTAATGCCAAAAATGATCAGTGTACAGAGTATTCAAATGAACAGATTCAGAGTGATATTCACCTTTGGTAACCTTCACCTTCCATCACAGGCCACAAAATCACACATCCATAAAAATATGATAGGCTAAATAAGCCAAAATATTGCTGTTAAATTTTTACTGTGTAACTTTTCAAGTGGCGCCACATACAGTTCTACCCCAGTTTGGAATGTCTCCATTACAGTTTGTTCCTCACTATTATGGGTGTGAATATGGGCAGGCACATGGGAGGGCTGTGAGTGCGCAGAAGCTGTGGTTGTTACTCCAATGATGTTTGCAGAAACACTCATAGTGAACCTCAGATTTGGGGTTTTGATGGATTCAAATAAAGACAGATATCTCATTTCGTCTTAAAGAAATTCATTGTTGGCACACATGATGAAAACAATTCAGATTGATTAGGGCTTGTGTTGTGGCAGCCTTGGAAAGAGGAACATCTTATTCTGCTCTCTCTCGTCCTAATTTGATGGTGTTACCGGTTCAGTTATTTAACATACACAGTTTTTATAGTTACCCTTACATTGTCTACCCTCATAACTGGACTACTTCAGATTTAAGGTCTGTGGATTCTTCATTTTACTTCACTTTTTGCCCTATTTTTTCTACTTCTAAAACAAACAAGAGCAAGATGCCTCTGGTCAACACTAGGGACATTAGTAGTACTACACAAAGACTTCAATCAATAGAACTGAGGGTTTCTCAACTGGAAGTAAATGTCGAGATCAACGCAGGTTCTGGAAATTAAACAACCCTACCGATGCCTCAAAACAACAAACAGCTTCCAAGCACTTCAGCAAGCAGCTCACTTGGAACTGTCTTGGAGCTAAGCCAAAAAATATATCTCACCTTTTGGCTCTAACTAAACATCTAATGGGACGGACCCCTCACCTAGATGTTACAGCGTGGCCAGCATTGAGCCAAAACATTCCCCCCGTCAACACCAGCACCAAAGAATAAACAACAAGCAGCTGAAGCTGACATGATTCCACCTTCCTTGACTCCAGTACCAAGGACTAATCAGCCAGTTCGAGCCATAACACATCTGATCATGTCTCCAGCTGGAAACCCACTAAACTCTGCTGGAATTCCACTGAAAAACGGGTTTTCTGCTCTGCAGCAGGAGCCTACGACGGACACCTCTCCTCCAAACATCAACAAGAGGTATGAGACAAGACCAACACAACCATCTCCTAAAGTGACCCAGAAACCAAAATTTATGCCAAAAGTTCTTACTGTTGGGGTTGCAGCAGTGAATGGAATTTATCGTCTTTGCAGTCCAAAGAGAATGAAGGTGTTCTTTTTTTTCCTCATCTATCGAAAGGCAGCGCCTCCAATGATGGCTGCAGCCTCAGGCACCTGTCTGCCCATGTCTTATGTTGTTTGTTTTTTGTTCTCTTGGACGGGTTGTACTGAAATGTAATTTCCCCCTGGGGTTCTAATAAAGGTATTCTGATGGTAATCTGCTTCCCAAATGACACAGTAACTGATATAACAGAGAAAATACTCCCATTAACCACTGATCACCCGAGCATTGAGAATCAATTCATTCACACTGGAGCTAATGATCTGGTCAAGCAAAAATCTGAAATTCCAAAAAATGACTTTAGTCAATCTTCTAAGCACAGCTGGAAATCTGAAAATGAAGGTGTTTATCTGTGGACCAATACAGAAACCTTTATGTGGAGATGACAATTACAGCAGACTGCTCATTATTAATAAATGGCTTATTAAAGAATGCTCTTCCTAATCCATGAACTTTATTAACAGTCACAAGATTTTCTAGGAGCACTATTATCTCTTCAGACAAGATGGAGTCAGCCTAAATAAAGAGAGGAAAAAACTTTTCACTGCCAATATCTTCAGTGCTGTTAACAACAGAAGGCCATCTCTCCAAATGCAGTACAATGTAAACAATGACATCACTGATCACATCAAAGATTGTTGAAGGACAAGCACAAAACCAGCAGGCGCACAATGTTCCAAAACAAGCCAATAGGCAGCCATCTCCCAGAGCTCCAGCTGGAAATGGAGCTGAAAGGGGAGGGAGCACCCCCCTCCTCGGCTTCTGGTTCATGACTTCATCACAAAGCATAATGTTGATGTTATGTTTCTAGTAGAAACATGGTTGGATAACAATAACAAATCACCTGTACTAATTGAATCAACACCTCCTAACTACAATTCTTTTAAGTGAGAACAGAAAGAATAAGAGGGGTGGAGGGGTTGCTGCAATATTACATGATTTATGAAACTGTAAAAAGGTTTTCCTTGGCAAATTTGACTCTTCTGAATATTTGGGAATTGAGATAAAAGGTCATAAACGAACTTTGACACTAACTCTAAACACAACCCCAAAATATGTAGAATTATTTTTTTTTATTGACTTTAATGAGCTTTTATCTGTAATACATTGATTATGACTGTCTAATAATTGTCGGAGATTTCAACATCCATGTTGACAAGCCTGAAGAAAGAGGCACAAAAAAAGCTGAGTGATTTACTTGATAACTTTGGTTTGACTCAACATCTCAAACAAGTAACGCACAACTGAGGACACACTCTGGATTTGATCATAAACAACGGTGTAAACATTTCCAAGGTCTCTATAACTGATGTTGCCCTGTCTGAACATTTCTCTCTTATCTTTGAAAGTACAGTTTCCGTTGACTCATTTAGTAAAACAGATATAACAAAAAGTTCTTTTACAGGCAACACAGCTGAAGCTTGTAATCAAATCTACTCCTTGACTTCCATTCTTTCATGTAACCCAGAAGATTTAGTGGATAATTTCCATTCTAAGATTTCAGACATAAACGATTCCATTGTTCCTGTTAAAGCGAAGGTCATGTCTGGTAGGAGGAAATCTCCATGGAGAAATGCCCTAGTGGTGAGATGTGAAAGAAGCCTTTGTCACAGGGCTCAACGTAAATGGCGTAACACTCAACTTGATGTTTACTATGAAATCTACAAAGGGATACTGCGAAGCGATCACTCATCACTAAAACATGCAAGGGAAATGTTCTTTGTGGAATTCATAAACTAAAACATCAACAATGCTCGCAATTTTTTTTGCCACAGTTGACAGATTGTCAAACTCACCTGTGACTGTAACACCTGAACTCCACTCTACCAGGGCCTGCAATGAATTTGCCAACTTCTTTGCAGAGAAAATTTTTAAAAATTAGAGGGTTAATTTGGACATCCACACCAAATCCAATAACAATGCTATGCCCAAACATAACAAATGCAGAGAAAAGGCTACATTTCAACTACTCAACTATAAAAGCTTAGAGGAAATTATAAATGAATTAAGCACCTCTTCCTACTGTCTTGATATCCTACCTACCACTATCCATGGATTGTCTTTACCTCCTTATTTGCTGAGCTATGTAGGGGTGCTGCCTATCTCCAGTGATGGGTGAGAGACCGGGTACACCCTGAGCAGGTCACCTGTTCAAAGATCAAAATATGGCAATAAAACACAAGGGGAAACAAAGGTGGAATGTGGCTTTGTCATGTGAAGGCCAGGACAACTGGAAAAGTAACCACAACATGATTAAACATTATTGATGAATGTTTGCCCATACATAAAATGTGACATATGGCTCATATTTTAAGCCATATCTCAGACTGTTTTAAATAAAAACATGAAAAGTAGCACTGCTGGAGGCAATCCATTTTATAAAATTCTACTTTTAAGAAAAACACTTTTTGGGAATAGAAGGTTGTTCTGAAGGGGACCTCAAATCCCCCTTTATTGGGGGATTTCATTTTGTAATTGTAAATTATTTCATCACTCATACAATAAATGATAAAACCATGCTTGATACACATCAAGTATCTTGGAAGAAACAAATTACTTGCACAATTTAGGTCATGCAGTTTTGTCTCCAACCTGGTAAAAGCACTTGACGGTAATCAGGAGGTCTTGGGTTAAAGACAAGGTTTGCTCATTGTCTATTTTTTGAAGCATGCTAATCTACTGCTAAAACAGGTTTAGACTTGAACTAAAACATTAAAAAGCACTTTTACTTTTGTACCAATGTACTTTATTTGTCCTCTCTTTTAGAAGCTTTTATTTAAAAAAAAAAAAAAAAAAAAAAATTTTTTTTTTTTTTTTTATATATAAATTGTTCACTTGGTTACATCACCAAGTGCAGTGCAAAGTGGCAAATGAGTGGTGTAAAGCACTCTAGTCTCGAGTGGAGATTCTCTGGAAGGACATCTTTGTCCACCGGTCCAATGAACAAGTTTGGAGAACATCATTCATCCTGAATGGTTTGTGTCAAATGTGAAGTTTGGTGCTCGAAGAATTAAGGTGCGGGTCCATCAGTCAGGAGCAGAGCTCGCCCTTTTAGTTCTATGAAAGGAACTGGTAATGTTTCGGCATACCGAAATGTTTTGGAAAACTTGATGCTCACAACTCTGTAGGAACAGTTGGGGATGGCCCCTTGGTGATCAAACATGACTGTAAACCAGTGTGCAAGCAAGATCAATAAATCCATGATGTCAGACTCCGGAAATTATTCAGAAGAAAGCAGCACTTTATCCAGAAATGAAGCTCCATGCTTATTTTTTTACTGAGCAGGAAAAATCATTGCAAATCTTCTCACTAAGATGCTTTTTCCTCAAAAATCCAGATTATCAGGAGATCAACCTAAGTTACAGTGCAATAGAAAAGAATAGAATAGAACTGAATTAGAAGGCAAAAGAATGAGAACAGGCAGATAATGAAACAGACAGAAGCAGCAAGACCCAGAGGTACAGAGAAAAAAAAAGTTCTTCCTTCTGCCTTTTGACCCTGCTTAATCATTACAGGGTCATACATGAACTGATGCCCAATGGTCCCAACATCTGGTTGGATACTGGGAAAATTGGTCACTAGACCAAGAAAAAAGGTCAGTAAAGCTCTGCTTCTGCACCAGTGAAGTAATAAACCTGCTGGAGGACACTGTTACTTACGTTCCAGCGTTGTGTGTCTGCTTGCCCATTCTGCGGGGACAGGAGCCAAATTAAAACCAGACACTCAGGAACTGATCAGGACTGGTTTACGCATCAAACCGAGAACTTCTTAAAATTATTTTGGTGGTCATACAGTTACAGACGATAAGTGTGCATTAACTCAGCAGCTGTAATCTGTCACGTTTGATGTGAACCAAATAAATACATTTTCCTAAAAAAAATCTAATAAAGAAACAAACCTCTTCTAACCGCAAAATCTCTTCTCGAGCGCCACAAGAAGCACCCTGCCAGATCTGCATGATTTCTCACAAAAGGTCAGAATGGGATCACTGGGAAATCAGCATTGTCAACATTAAACCTTGGTTATTTTCAATGTAAATTTATGTAATTATTTTAAATGGTAGACTGAATGCTGTGTAAATAGCTGTAAATTGATGAGAATGTCTGGTGTGAATGGCTTTGGATGGAATATATGCCTATTGAATGTATTTTATTGTCGTGACCTGCCCAGGGACTACAGATGGAAAGTAGCTGGAAGAGTCTCTTCTTTTTGTACCTAAAAAAAATAAGTTTGAGGGAAAATCTATTTTACATCTCTTTAACTATTCATGAAATGATAAAAAGAGTTCTCCACTGAATTGTCTACATGTTAAGATCTGTGAATTAAAAAAAAAAAATAATAAATGCAAGTGGAGGATAGACCATAGAGGGGATCTTAAGTAACAAAGCCAAAAATCAAGAACCTACAGGACAGAAGTTCCAAGAAAAAAAAAAAAAAAAAAAAAAAAAAAAAAAAAAAAAAATCAGCTGGACTAAGGATAGAATACAGCAGCTGAACCTAAAAAAAAAAAAAAAAAAAAAAAAAAAAAAAAAAAAAAAAAAAAAAAAAAAAAAAAAAAAAAAAATAATCAGCTGGACTAAGGATAGAATACAGCAGCTGAATCTAACAAAAAAAAAAAAAAAAAAAAAAAAAAAAAAAAAAAAAAAAAAAAAAAAAAAAAAAAAAATCAGCTGGACTAAGGATAGAATACAGCAGCTGAACCTAACAAAAAAAAAAAAAAAAAAAAAAAAAAAAAAAAAAAAAAAAAATAATCAGCTGGACTAAGGATAGAATACAGCAGCTGAATCTAACAAAAAAAAAAAAAAAAAAAAAAAAAAAAAAAAAAAAAAAAAAAAAGACAGGGACCTTAAATGATGAGGATTTATTGCTGGAGGAACTGGTGAGCATAATTAACAGAACACTGAACATCTGTTAGTAAACCATGAACAAGAAGCTGGTCGACTCGCTGGTTAACACAGAACTATGCAAACATTACAGGGAGAATGAAGAAACAACTCAAGGGAACATGACCAACGATCCAACACCAAACAAGATCAAGGGATCATGTCACTATTTAACTCCCGTAACTAACAACACACACCAGGAAAAAGGAGATTTTGCTTTCCTTGTCCCCGCTGTAAATCCTGTACAGTTCGTACCCAAAGCACCTCAGATACAAGTTTGACACTTGCAAAAAAAATCAATGCATTAAGCAGACAAAATGATTGGGAAAGTTTTAAATGAATGATGACAGAGTGGGTCTGGAAACAGCCATGCATAAGATAGACTAACTCTAAAAGGGAGTTCACACAGA
The DNA here is from genome assembly GCA_014839685.1 of Anableps anableps. Lineage (NCBI taxonomy): Eukaryota > Metazoa > Chordata > Actinopteri > Cyprinodontiformes > Anablepidae > Anableps > Anableps anableps. The sequence goes on from CM026073.1 coordinate 2,536,108, forward strand.
CCAGTTATCGCCATCTGCCCAGACTGCCCAGTATTCCCACTGATCCAGCATTTCGGTCCAGTTAATCATTCACAGTCTGTCCTGTACACCACACTCTCTGCCTCCGCCATTCATTTAGATTACCCGTTTCTCATTTTTTCAGCCATGTCATTTGGGACGTCTACCTTTTTTATTGCCTTGTGGTTTGGGGGCCTATCTCACTGCGGGCCCCAGACAAAGCCTCATACCAACATGACAGACCAGCAGCTGTTCTGGGGCGCTGACCAGTACGACTTCTCAGTGGTGCTTCCAGCAGCTGGCACAGAATGCTTTTGGCACTTTGCTCACCACGGAGAGAGATTTTACCTGAGCTTCATGGTGAGCGGGAACGCCGAGCCACTGTAGTTTCATGTGTTTTTCTTTATGATGGTAAAAACGGTTCCGCATTTTGTGGCTCAGCTACACTTTATAAAATTCATACTTACTTAAAAGATTCTTTCATCATTTTATGCTTCATTAATTTTTTTTCTGACTATAAAGATGTTTGTAATGTGGGACAAATTCAGCAAAGTCAAAGTGAACCTGTTGGACTAAGACGTCAGAATTTTGCACGAGTTTTCTTCTGTTTGAAGGTCCAGTGGGTGACGGGAGTCGGCCTCGACAGGCACCTATCAGTCACTGTTAACGCTCCCAGCAGTCTGTTGATATCCACCGTTGACGATGCAAAGGGTCAGATCAACTTTGAGGTCAAGGAAACCGGTATCTCTGTTTACTGCTGCAATCATCTACACTTATTTAATTTCTACTCAAACGCTGATGTTATTTGTAACAGTTGAGCTTTACTGCTTTACTCCAACTACACAACTGGATGTTGTTCAATTCTAATAAGATCTGTTGTTTTTCAAACTAAATCTAATTTCTGACAGGTGTAATAAATGTCCCCTTTGTTTAAAATTTCACAGTTGAATGCAAAAGGATTTGACGACTTCACAACACAGTGGTTTAAAGAATTTCAAAGTGACTTCCGCTGCCTGCACAAAGGTTTATGTATGCCTCATACCCAAAGGGGAAAAAAAAAAAAAAAGCATGTGACAGACCAGTATCAGTTACTAATGCTGATGACATACACAGACATTTAATGGACTGTGCATCGGATTATATAAACTCCTTAGGCTTTATTTGGTCTCCTCAGGTATTCGATCAGTTTGCAGGACATTAAGTGCCTTTCATTAAACAAAATAAGGAGACTGATAGTGCCCCCCAAGCTTCGAACAGGCCATATTTCTGGGCAGTATCAGAAATATAAATCCACTAAATGAAGCCCCATAGCTTTTATGTTCAATATGCAAAATGTTTGGTTAAGGCCCTTCATTATTTACTTTTTTTTAATCACTCTGTGATTGCATTTAGCATTTATGTTCAGGATGTTGTACAGTTACAAAGGAGGCTTTTTTAAAGAAAGGTTGGCTCTTAGCTGTTGCCATGTCCCCAGCCTCTCGTTTCCCTTGGCTATCGCCAACGTGCGGTTTCAGCGAGGTCGGTGATCCGTTCACTGTCTTACTGCTATGGAGGGTTAAAAGGGAGAAAATGAAATAAATGAATAAATCATTAATTAAATAATTTATTAGACATTAAATCATTAAAATGCAAACTTAAAAAAGCCTATGTGAATGTGTATTTATTTATTTCATGCTTCTATGACTCCATGAAATGATTTTATCTGTCAAACTAACCTTGTACAATCTACTTCTTAGGCCCTTGAACTGACAGATGTGTCTGAACTTTTGACTCGATATTTATCTGTTACCCACACAGGTTTCTATCAGATGTGTTTGAGCAACTTCCACAACCGCTTTAGCACGATGCAGGTCTTCCTCAGCTTTGGTGTTTACTATGACAAGCAGAACCCTTCCACAGGCGAGGGGGAGGACCTGAAGGAGAGGGACAAGCTGAACACCACCCTGAGCATCATTGAGGTGCACACAGCAGCCTGCTATTTCAATTTCCTTGGGTCTACTGCATTGTTACTTCAAATGTGAAAAGAAAATATGCACGTATATATTTACATTGTTACAGATTTCTTTTCTAATTTAATTTTCATTCAAGTGAAAAAGGAAAACTCATGTTTTCAAATACATACTATGCTTGTAGAATGTACATTTAATAACTTTGCAAGTACTAATCTGTGGATATTTACAAATATTGATAAGCACATTTTAAAGTTGAAACCAAAGTTTCTGAGGCTTTACAATATGACTGGTTATGTTGTTTGGATAAAGCGTCTGAAGATTTAAGCATCAAAACCAGCCCCAGGACAATGCCTAGAAGCACATACCTGACAGAAGCAGCCAGGACTTTCACCTGCTCGAGAGCCGGAGATACGTGAAAGTGTTCCCTAAAGAAAGAGAAGGAAAACCAGCACAAGATTTGGCTTCACACAGGTCACTGTTCAGTTCCTGCATACAGCATGATTGTCATCTCAGAGTCCTACCAAGTACAGTAAAACAAGATCGTTAGGATCAGGTCGAAGTCTAATGTTAACCAACTGAACACTTGCAGATGTGCTACGTTAGGATGTTCAGAACTCTTTCTGGGAAAAAACTCCCGAAACAATGTCAGCATGAGCATTCGCCTGGATCACATTTCTTTCACATTATAGAACTACATGATATTATTAATATCGGCCCAAGCATACAAGTCCTTTCATCAACTACAGGCGTTTTTCATTATTTGTTCTGGCTTTTTTAGGCTGCGGCCAACAAAGTGGAGCGTCATGTCTTCCACATGTTCCGCTACTACAGCTTCGGCCGCATGAGGAAGAGCGCAGACTACTTCCTGCTGCAGTCCAACTCCCGGTACATCACATGGTGGTCGATGGCTCTCAGCGTGCTCATCGTCACCTCTGGGTACCTGCAGCTCTTCTTCCTCAAAAGCCTCTTCGTGAGCAAAGCTGAGACTGAAAAGCCACGATGCTGAAAGTCAGCAGCTCATCCTGTCAGGATGTCTGGGAACGGGTCAGAAAGTCCCAACCGAGAGCTAACCCGGGCCGCCGCCGCCTCCTCCTCGGACTGGGGCTGTCTGAAACACGAAATAAAGGTTCCAAAACCTCTGATTAGAACTGTGTTTTTAATTTACAATTACATCTAAAGTGTTTGTTTATTACAAACTGGTAAACAGAAAAGAAAAAACCTGGAGAGTTGCAAACAACTTCCCCCAGAAATCTGGCATGATTTAACATTCATATGCAGTTTTGCTTCATGCCAGTTCAACAGGTACATCTAAAAAAAATGTGACAATCATAAAAAAGTTCAATATTTTTTTCCTCTCATTTTAGAAAGTGAAACTCATGCAGTGGGTAAAATAAGTTAAACCCCTGGTAAAAATTTCATGTCAATAGCACCTTTAGAAATATGCTTACTATGAAAAATTGTGATGTGTTCAATCTTTCAATCTCCAGCAGGTAACGTATTTGATGTGAAAAAAGTTGTAACATTTAGAAAAGGCACCAGAGGGAGCCGGTGGAGGGAAGGCAGGGGTGTCTCCTGTCCAGCAGTCATCTCTGAGAAGCATTACAGCGACCACAGTGTGGGTTCGCATCTGGAACAAATTATCATCCAGGGCCCATATTCTCAAAGGATCCTAAGACTAAAAGTAGCTACTAGTGACGTCATTTTAGAAAAATGCTAAGAAATTTCTGGAATTCCAAGATATTTCTTAGAATTTCACCTCTGTAAGATAAAAGTTATTGACAAAACACCTTAGACCTTAAGAGAGCTCCTAACGTGACAAAATATTAGTAGTGAGGAGGACTTTTAGTGAACCCAAGACTGTCTTAAGTAAGGAAAATGGCAGAAAGATCGCCAGAAAGGAGAGATATGCTCTGTAAAATGGATAAAGCTGTGCCAACAGCAGGCTCTGCTCCTTTGTCCCGTTTGGTTTTCGCGTCCTCTACTCCTCTGTTTTGTGTTGGTCGTTTCACCGGATCAAACAAGTTTATACAGGCAGCCAATCACAGTGAATTCCTGACAGCTGAGCGTTCACATGAATATCAAACAGATGACGTAAAATATAAGCAGCATGACGAGAAGCGGTGATAAATCACAATAATGATGAGGATGTCAATAAGCCTGCCGTTGCTGATGCTGTGTGGTAATTAATTCAGTTTGGTTTCATCATCACGACACAACTGTCTTAATCCAGTCTGGATTCTGCGATCGGTTTGGGTGGCAGCGCCACACCGAGCAACAGGGTCAACCACACCGAGCAACAGGGTCAACCACACCGAGCAACAGGGTCAACCACACCGAGCAACAGGGTCAACCACACCTCACTAAGGAGGGGATTTCTGTCCACTCCTCATTCAGAGTGGCTCCCAGCAGCCGACGGAACCGCTCTTACACTAGGACTCCTTGGCAGGAATTTTTTAGGCTAAGACAGGAGCTCCTGAGAATCTGAGAATACCGGCCCTGATAACACCCTTTCCTCAGATGCTCAGCTGATATTATCTGAGTATGTCACACAAAATGTTCCACATTTAGGCATCCTTGGAAGTAATTCTCTCAAAGACAGTTCAGGGATGAAATACAAACTATTAAAGGAGCAGTCCGTTCTTTTTTTAATTGTGAGGTTTCAAAAAAAAAAAAAAAAAAAAAAAAAAAAAAAAAACACCCCTTTTTCATTTGTTGGATTAAAAATGCCTTTACTACATTCTCAGATTATTTTAATCTAACCTTACACTTACAAAACCACACAGCAGATCTCACATTGTCCAATTATTGAACAAAAACCAAATGGAAAAGCTGTGTGCAAAACCTTAAGCACATCCCCGTGGTTTCCAGAGGATTCATGAGAGAAAGTACCAACCAGGCGCTGCCAGGTAAAGCTCAAGTTTAACTCATCAGCAGGTTAAAGCGGGGTGCGGCAGTTTGCTGGTCTGGAGGAAACAGGTCTGTGCTAACACAATGCCAAGTAGGAAAGACATTGGCAATGGTCTTAAAAAGCAGCCATCACTGCCCATGAATCCTAGACAGAAATACAAGACCACTTTTAATGATGTGAAGTCCATCATTCTGCACAGAGTATTCACAAATGGAATAACGGATTGGGTGTTTCATTAAAGTTGCCCAAGCTCAGAGAAATAAAATCAAAACACCCGACTCGACAGCCCTCTGTTACCATGGCAAAGCTGACAGAACAAACACTAACTGTACAACGTCCTTTCTCTGTCATGAAAACACAGAAAAGGAAAACAGCCTTTGGAGAGCTCAACCTGAAATTAGACACATCTGGCGAAATGCACAGCACCGTGCTCGGTGACAAAAACAGGAAACTGGCCAAACACCAAGGCATGGTAAAGCACAGTGAGCGAGAGCTGATATTTTGTCGCCTGTTATGTGCAGTCACTGGGTCAAATGCAGTCATTCTAAAGTCAAATGTGAGATCTCAAACACAGTGGCAGAAATACTTCAAAAAAAAACAAAAAAAAAACACGGGTGGCGAAAACTCCTGGACTCCACCCGACTGAAATGCCGTGCTGAGCCCCAGGACACGGCGACGCAGTGTTGTCCAGCGTCGACTGTTTCATCCAAACACTGGGAACCTTTGGGGTTCACTGGGGCCCTGAATGATCGTTCAGGGCCCCAGTGATTAGCTACTTCCTCCACACCCAGCCTTTCCATTTGGCTTCATCTTTCTAAAATAATGAAAAAAAAAACAAAAAAACGGGGTTTGTGTTTTTGTACACATGAAATCAGGTTGAACTTTTTTTAGATTTTGAAAAAGACCAGAACATTTTTATTGCATCCAGATACATAGACCTAAAACAGGGTGTACTTTCTTTTTTAAAGCTACTGAAAAGAAGGCTGCATATAGCGATGTCCCTGGTACTGAAAAACAAGTGAAGGTCCAGTTACAAGGTTTGGACTGTGTACCTCAGGGGTAGACACATCTGTGATAAAAACGGATCGTTTAGCAGATATGAAGACTGAGCAGCAGCAAACAGGCTCACTTTCATCAGAAACCAGGTTTTGTACTTTGAAGAACATTGAAATATTAACCCCTTAACTGTCACCGTCGTCCTCATGGACCTATTGACCTGCATGGAAATGTTTTTGGGGTGACAGTTTAGGTGACAAATGCAATTGATATAAAATGTATTTCATCAAAATGTATTTTATTGAATATTTTAGGTGTAAATAAATAAGGCACATTCAGCAGTTTTAACTCAGACAAAAGTGCATTAAAATAATTCAAAGCTAACTAACAGCAGGCTTTCAAACGCTTACCTTAAACTAGACATCTTTAGACAAAAGCTCTGTTTTTGTATGATTTCCTAAAGCTATGGAGAAAATCACAGAGGAGGGGGGCTGAGGACGGGAACAGCTGATGAACACCCTGACTGAGGCTGGCTGCAGAGCTCAGCATCAGTACTGTGGCTATTCTCCCATGGTGGACTACAGCTGAGGATAAACACGGTTCACATGTGCATTACAGAGCTGCCTGATCCCGAAGAAACTCCACCACTACCATGTGCCTGCAGGCAAACACTCGCTGCAGTGCAGGTCAGCAGCATCCTAACACTCATTAGCTTCATCTGAAGAGGAAATCCTGAACTTCCAGCCGCACTGCTGTAGCATCCACCCTTTTATGTGTTTCACTGTGTCGTGTTTTGCTATCTCAGTTCTCTGAAACACACGTCAGAAGTGATTTCAGGATGACATGTTTATTTCACACTCTACAACCCAGCTGCAGTAAAAACAAAGTTTTACATATTTCAGTCATATCTGGAGTTTTTGAAGTGTACTTTTAATAAACTTTTCTATTTTGGTTGGAAATGAATAAGTAACGACATGGTGTAAATGGTTTTGTACGCTTACATTTCAACAGCTCTCAAGCACTTCTAAATGGGGAACCTGGAAAAGAGAGGATGCCCTTTCTTTTTACAATGAATGTTTGGTGGTGCTGGTGCTATCTTGCTAATCCCGCTGACCTGGAACCTCAGAAGATCTCAAAAGTAATCCTAAAAACTACAGCTGCAAGAATGCTCACTGACCATGTGATGCTGTGGGCTGGAAGACAGTCTGCCGTCATGCGGCTAACGTGCCGACAGCGTGCTGAGTCAGCACAGAGGATATTATGGAGACACTGGTCCTCTCAACTACAATGAGGACTCATCAGTCCAGCTTGGTGAACCCGGAGCGGAGGGTAACAGAATGAAACCAAGCTGTGTTTATGAACAACAGTCTACATCTTGTAGTCATAGTTACGTCTGGTCTTGAGGACAAATGAAACACTAAGCACACTTTTAAATAAAGTCTGATGTTCAGTAAAGAGAGTCCGTTTAAAACTAAGCTCCATTCAGACAATATGAAGCCAAGACAAGGAGGAAGTCTGCATCCCTTTTTCCTCTTTGTGGAGGCTGGAAGAACAAAGTGCTTTAATCTCTTTAAAAGAGAACAGAACTGAGCAGCTGTTTTCTACTGGTCAAACATGGTTCCAGGTTCAGATGTGGCAGCATGACTCAACCACACAGACATTTATTTGACAGTTTTAGTTCTCTGACCAGGATGTGATGATCAGGAGATTTGAAGAAAACCTTGTCCCTTCGCCTTCCCTTGATTTGCAGCTCTGGTGACTCTCATACAGTTTCCTGGTCCAAAATGGTGCCGTCTACTGCTGGACGCTTCAGACCACCGACTTTTCAACTGCATCATTAGGGGGAATGTTTTCTGACTGCCTTTGTAATAGAAGATTTAAGCTGAATTGCCATATCGGACTCAGTCTAGTGGAATAATATGTGGTCGTTTTGGATTGAGCAGGAGTGTAACATCTGTTATATTTTAGAAGAGTCAGCTGGGATAAGACTGGGAATAAATAGGAACTGAGTGCGGCACAAAGTCGTCACACATTAAAATACAACGGTAATAAATTCTATGCAAACTTTTGGGCATTTTTCTAACCATTTATCTCCATAGTCTATTAAAACACCAAACTCAGAAGAAAAAAAAAAAAAAAAAATACTGATATGCTGTAGTTTAAGCGCATAGAAGTAGGAAGGGGCAACTCAACAAGAGCTGAGACTATTGTGATGCTTGGATTTCATTTAGCAACATTTTGCATGAATGATCTAACAAGGTTTCATCCTGGATTATTTCATGTTTCATGATATTAAAGGTAAGTTAGTAAAATCAGTCCCTGAAACAAACGAAAAATATTGTGTTTCCACCAAAGACGTCCACAGACAAAGTTACATCAAGCTGCATCTCGAAAGGAGAGTGAGAGAGAATCAACCCCAAGATGTTACTGCAGGACAAATTCTACCGTTTGACTTGAAATGTTCCGTATTTCAATTCACGAAGCTTTTCTGTGTTGATGCAGTAAATGAAGATGATCAGAGTGGAAACAGAATGAATAAGGTGGAGCTTTGTGGGCAGAACCAGCTTCTCCGTATATCCACCTCTGAAATCTACTGAGTGCAGCAGATTAGCATTTGGAAAATGTTGCATATGTGTAAAAAGGTCCAACAGTGCATTCGCAAAACAAAAGAATCGGCCACAGAAAGTTAGCTAAAAACTGGGACAAATCAAAGCAGGTGACATGCGGTGACCCCACTGTGCTGTGTGATGCAGATTTAGGCAGTCTGAAGACTCGTCATGACAGTTTCCAGGTGAGGAACCCTCCTGGACTGTCACATGCCCCCCCCCCCCCAGAGACCCCCGGGACAAATCGGCAGGGGGATTCTGCTGAGCAGTGAGCTTGTAGCGACACGTTTAGAGGAGGGAAGAATGAAGTCTCTCTGCATGGGCTGAACACATACTGTGTTGTCACATCACCTGACTGCACAGCCCCATCAGCTGTTGTCACGGCACTGGTTTATATGAAGTGGTCAGTCAGTTTCAGAGTGGGGTGGGGGCTCAGCTTGCTCTGGGGAGAGTACCCCACCGTCCAGGGTGTGACAACGAACCAGGGGTCGCTCCTTCTGACCAGGTCGAAAATCAAGGCTTCCTAAGTGGCTGGTGACTTCCACAGTCTCCCCTCGCCTCAGTCTCCTCCGCTCCGGGTTCACCTGCTGGAGGAAACATCCGCATCCTGTCAGACCACGCTGTCCCACTTCGTCTTCACATTATTAGTCCCAGTGGACAACTCAGGGATAAATAACCAATGCATACACACTCTATATGATTGGTAAAGGGTAATATGAACACAATAAAGCCTACATGTTTCTAAGAGTACCATTTATGATATGATAATGTCTGAGTTTAAGAGCCTAGCAGCAGACAGAATAAATGACCTGGGTCTACTGGAGACGGCACATCAGATTACCAAAAAACAGGAATCCGTTGATGGATCAATTTGATGAGTCACATCTGGGTTAATATCAAATCTGAGAATCAAATATGATATCTGCACGACGTAGCATGTTCTCATGAGCCTAAAACTAGTTCTTCACTTTCTCTTTAACATGTTAGGATCCAGAACGTTATCATCATTCTCCCAGTTTAGCCTTGAAGAGGGAACCGCTGGGATGAGGCAGAAAACACTAACTGTGCACACTCCAAACAGCAGGACTGACAGCACGCCCTTCCCTCTGACCTGGACTTTCACACAAACATGCTGGAAAGTAAATGCAGTCCAAAAGCAACAAGAAAACTTGCTCAGACCATTTAAGATGAGATTCAAGGTAGTTAATATAAATATGAGGTTGCATCTGGTTATAGCCTAAAAAAATCTACAAAAAAGGGTCCAATTAGGCACCTAAGGACAACTCATTGTTCATTATGTTTTCACTGGCAGTAACTGAATAGATTTTTGAAGTCGCTAAATTCCCTGCTGTTTTTAGATCAAGACTGCAGAGGACATCTGTCTTTATTGTCACTTTCTTTGAAAAGAAAAAAAAAATTACATCTATAGGCTGCACTTGTCTATAAGCCACAGGTGCTCACGCGGTGTGTACCTTGAAGTTTGCTCTTGAGTTTTAAAAAAAAAAAGGTTTTAGTAATTATTTGAGTTTTTTTCTTCCCCTTTACTATGAAGAAAATTGTGATTTTTATTTTGTTGAAAAAAAAAAAAAAAAAAAAAAGGTCTTCTGAGTCAAAGCGTCCTGAACGTCTGTGGGAGTGCGTACACCGTACATCCTTAACAAAAAAAGATTGGTTAGTTTACTTTTGTTTATTAGCCAGCTGGTGCTTTTTCCACTAGCTAAATGTGACTGCTGTGAAGAGAACTGAAAATGAGTAAATGGACTTTAAAATAGTTAAATGTTGTTGAAATGAAGCAAATGTTGTCACTTCCACTGGATGCGACACCTGAGCCTGGGAACTGGCAGGAGGAGAATTCACTTCAAACAGGTAGGCTTTGTTTTCCTTTTTATTATTTACTGTCATTTGTAACAAATAGGCTATGGAGATACATACGTGTGTGTGTGTGTGTGTGTGTGTGCCTACATCACATTGTGCGCACTGGGTCTTGTGTGGGTCAGATATGCTGCTTTTGTCCGCCATGTGCATCGAGCTCGCGTGGCGTATTGGTGTGGGTCAGGAACTGACAGTCAGGTGTGATATCGTCGTTTCTGTGTGGCACACGGATGGCGGCATGTGGCCCGTATTTGTGTGAGTGATGGTCAATCTGTGAGCAGGTTTTTGTGCATCTCCCTCTCTACACACACACACACACACACACACACACAACTAACTAGCTCTCTCTCTCTACAGGAAGAGAGAGAGCTAGTTAGAAAATGACTGATAGTTGCTGAATTTTAAAAGGTGAATGTGTTTTTGTAGCCTTGATGAAGAGTCGCTGTTTATAGATAAACTCAAGGTTATTATTTCATCCAAAACAAAAAAAAAAAAAAAAAAAAAAAAAAAAAAAAAAAGAATTATTTCTATAAACCAGCTGCCATTTAAACACATACATGGTTTCTACACCAGAAGATAGGTCATATTTACGTCCAATACAGAGCAGCATTAAAGTTGCCATAGTTATATTTAGGGAGGTTAACAGAGTACAGCACGAAGTAGGAAAGATCTTTTAATATGGTTCAAATTCTCCTGCTGGCCTATAAAAGTCGAATGTAGTAGTTTCTTAGGGTTACAGCTTTGATCGACTGATTCAAGCTATGCAACAGGAAATTAGGCTTTTATGCATTGATTGGTCAATATAAAGGCTCAGTAAAGAATGAGGTAGAATGTACCTGGTTAAGGAACGGTGGACTCCTGGGGGGAGAGCCAGATGAACCTTTTCTCATGTGCTGCAGCCTAATGCAAAAAAACATCCAAACTGATCGGGTTTATTCCTGTTGATCTTATCATTACTGTTTCTGAAGATGAAGCACGTGTTGGTACCCACCTGCCCACAGATTGAGCCAGTTTCTGTCTCCTGCCGTTATCCTGCAGCTTCAGGCGCTGCACCAGTGAATGGGCTGCAACACAGTAAAGGTGGAATCCTGATCAGGATGAGCGCTCCAGAGCTGAAGCAGTTGAACATCTCAGTGGTCAGCAAATTAACGATATTACCCAGAGCTCCTTTGGGCACAGAGAGGAGTTTGAATTGTTCCGCCTCAGGGGAAAGTCCTGAAGCTTTCTGCAGAGCTCTCAAAGTCTCGGTGTTCTGTTCAAGAAGGAAACATGAGAACAAAACCATTCATTGAAATCTGAACTATATATATCAACAGGTTCTAAGAATGTTAGTCCGATCAATGATGTTTCTTTGGAGTTGGACTTTTCCGCTTCATGTTCTTGACACTGAGCATCTTCAGGACAGCAGCAGTAACCTTTCTGAGCTTAACATCTGAGCAGGCGAGGCATTTAACGCACTTTCAGTCTCACTGACCAACAACACTCCACCACAAGCATGTGGATGAGTTTCTCTCTCATTACAAAACTACATGTATAAAACAGGATCCAGAACCTGAGCACAAACACTCTCTAACTAGAGGCTTCTTCTTCTTTCTTCTTCTTTAAAAACTAGACAGAATTATTTTGTGATTCAATAAATGATTTCATGTGCCTGTGCTGAAGCACATCGTGAATTCATTTAAACTGTCAACTTCACCCCTCAAACTCAGTGGGTGGGATTACGGCAGCTTTTAAAGAGACCCTGACGTCTGACTGGCTGCTTCAAATTGTTATATTTTATTTCCCACAAACCCTGGGTGAGCAACTCCAGCCTCTAGAGCTCTAGTTTGATCTGAAATATGGAGGAAGCCGCCACACACTTCAGACAGGATCAACGCGAGCCACGCCACTGCCGCGCACCACCTAATGCTCTCTTGTGAACTTATTAGAGACATTTCAGACCAAACTACGGATATAGAGACTGGAGTTGCTCACTCAGAGTTTGTGGTAAACAAAGTGCAACAATTTATTTCTGTTACTGAAGTTATTTCTGCACTTTCCAGCCAAGATACTGACCTGAGAGTCATAGCGAACTGGGAAGAGGTTGTCTTGACTTGCTGTTTGAAGCAGCCAATCAGATGTCAGGGTCTTGATAGGAGCAGCCCACTGATTTTATTGGTTGAAGCTGACAGTTTTAATAACTGGTAATTCATGATGTGCTTCAGAACAGGAACATGAAATTATTTATTAAATCATTAAATAGTTATCTTTGTTTTTTAAATGAAATCAATATTTATTTGATGCACATATAATTCTATATTTAATACATCATTTCTGTATTTATTTCCAGTTTTAATAGCTTAAGGACACTTTTCAATAATTATTTCCTATGTTATTAATTGATGATAATGTGGCACTCTTCACTCTCCATATACATGGGTTTACATTTCATGTAAAATTTTTGTAATGGAATTTTTTTTCAGCAATTAACTGAAACTTGTTCAGGTGTCCAGCAGTACAGGGTCGTTTTCCCACTTTTGGTTCCAAAATTCTCCCATGTCCTTTGTTAGGAATGGGGTCAGGAGCGCAGGTAGGCCAGTCCGGCAGTCGTACCCTTTTTCCTCTGGCATGACTATAGAATGTGTGCAGAATGCTTTTTCATCGTCCTGGTGAAAAGTGAGCAGATGTCCTTGGAAGAGACGTGGTCCTAAAGGCGGTAAAGTTGCTCCAAAGCCAGCATGGCTCTGTTCTGCATTAATGCAGCCACCTCAGAGCCTGGGCTTGGATCTTTCTGCCAACATCAGCTTGGATGCTCTTCTATCTATTGATTTAGAGTCATGTTTATCTGCGTGCTTGTGAGTGAGGATCTACCTTGCCACCAAACTCATAGGCGCAGTCCAGCGGCGTCCGCTGCCTCTTGTTTCTGAGGCTGGGCGAGGCCCCAGACCTCAGCAGCAGCTCCACCACAGCCTGGTGTCCTCCTCGCACCGCCTCATGTAGAGCCGTGTTGCCCTGCACATTTGCTACGTTCACCAATGCATTACTCTGCACACAAATTCATTTTTCCATCAGATTAGAAAACAATTGTTAAACAGAAAGCCTCTCTGCATTAGTTTGAGCATCTACCTGCAGCAGAATGCTGGCCGTTTCCAGGTTACCGCAGAGACATGCATGGATCAGAGGGGTGTTTCCATAGTGATCCTTCTTGTTCAGCTTGGCATTACACTCCAACAGAAACCTTACAACCTAAACATTAAGGTTATGATATTAGAATGAGAATAACTGTAACAGAAAACTGTGTTCACACAAACAACTTCAGAGATTATCAAATGGTGTGTCCACATTTCCTTTGGACATCCTGATCAGTGTGGAATTAAACGAAAACACTGGAATACCAGACACCTTGGTTTCTACACGGCAAAAGACAGAAATATGTCATGCATGGGTTATCCTCCTCTCGGGTAAGGAAAAGAAAAGGAAATTCATTGAATGCCGGTTGAAGACGAGTAAAAACAGAGACTCAAGTGCAAAATCAGACTCTTATCCATTATTATTCCAGGCCAGCTACGAGGATAACACCATGCTTCTGTGCATGAACGCAGACCTGGACAGGAAGACACGTGAGGCTCAGGTACGTCACTTTACAGCTCACTTCATCACAATACTGGTTAGGTGTGAAATTTACACTGCCTGGTCAAAATAAGTCACCACCGTACAAAAGGCCCCAAACGCTAGTACTTTGTTGGGCTGCCTTTAGCTTTGACTACAGCACACATTTGCTGTGGCATTGCTTCCATGAGCTTCTGCAATGTCAAGACTTATTTCCATCCAGTGTTGCATTAATGTTTCCACCAGGATCTAGTATTGATGATCTGACCACTGCATAAAGCATTCTGAAGCACATCTCAAAGATTTCCAACAGGGTTAAGGTCCAGACTCTGGTAGCCAATCCATGTGTGAAAATCATCTCTCCTGCTCCCCGAACCGCTCTTACAGTTCAAGCCCAATGAATCATAACACTGTCATCTTGGAATATGGCCGTGCCATGAGAGAAGAAAAACAAAAATCCATTGAGGGAATAACCTGGTCATTCAGTATCTTCAGGTAAGTCAGCGGACCTGAAAAACGGCAGCAGCCCCAGATCATAGTGCTGGGTTTTTTCCAGTTTTTTTTCCCGAAATATTTGCAATGGAATTTCTTCAGAGAGGGACGATTAAAGAACCAGTGATCTGTTTTTCTTGTTATTAAATTGGAATCTATGTGCATCATTTTCCATCCTACAGGAAACTCAATTCAATTTATTTCTATAGCGCCAATTCAAAACAAATTTCATCTCAAGGCACTTTACAAAAAAAATCATTTCAATTCAATCATACATACATTGCAATTGATCCTTTGTTATCAAACGGTACAGTAGCTCAATTAATTATTCAAATAAAAATAATATAAAAAAAAAAAGATCCATCCTCTTTTTGCTAAATTTTATGTTTTTCTTTATTTTAAATCATAAAAATAGAAATAAAATGGTGGTTCTTTAAGAATAACAACAAATGTTAAATTATAAGTTGTGCTTTTTCAAGAAGTCTTGTGACATCTGCAACTCTAAAGTTTTGTTTGGCTGGCCTGAGAGCGGAAATGGCTCTCTAGGCTGTGAAGGTTGTGCATGTCTCGAGCAGGGACGTTGTTCTGTCCCCTGATCCACGGACAGTGTTGCGTGGCTGCAGTAGCTCCGCCCTAACTGAACCGTACCACTGTCCTATGGACCTACACCAGAAGGGGAGTTAGCGCATGTGTGCATGGTAGTTTGTCCTGTGTGTGTCTGGGTTGCTCTGTGACAGGACGATGACCTGTCAAGGGTGAAACCCACCTCTATCCTGATGACTGCTGATCCCAAACCCCTTCACAACCCTCCAGATGTTCAGCAGGTTTATAATGGATGGATGTGTCCTGCTCAGCTTTCACATCAGCTGGGTTCTCAACATACCCTACACAACACACTTCTATACTCTGTTCACTACTGATTTATCTGAAACGTCACATCCTTGTGCACATGCACTGTTTTGTACACGAAGCCCCTTTATGTTCACACAGCTCTTTCCTCAGGTATGAAGCGCCCACCGTTAACACACTACCAGCTGTAGTTTACAGCCACAGCTTGGAAAATGAAAATCTCCTCAGCCTGACAGACTTGTGGAGCAGTTTGACATGAAGAAGAAAGTAAGGAGTTTAAACAAGTATCTGGTTTACTCTGGGGGGACTGAGTTCTCAAAGTTGGTTGGTGGTGCAGAAAGGAACACACCAGCAGGACAGATCAGGACAGGCAGCACTCACTTTGATTAGCTAAAAAAGAATTCAAACTAGTTAGTTAAAAAAGGACCGACTCCTGATTTGGTCTTTCAATAACAGAGAGGATGTGGGAGGTCCAGTTACAGCCAACAGATACAATGTTTGGCATTAAGAAATGCACCAATATGTATTTTGAACATAGCTGTTCATACATACATACATGTCAGCACTTCAGACGGTGCTTGTCCACAGGCATTTTTTTTTTGTCAGTAAAGTTATGTATTTGTATGTATACAACTGAAACGGTATGTCATGTCATCATGAGGATTTTTTTCTGCTAGGTTAAAACTAGAGCCAGGGAATACAATAACTGCATTTTATTCTCATCTAGGAACAGAAAATGACAACAACAACAAAGGTAGGCTTTAAAACTTAGCACAGACAATACATGTGGCCTCAGACATGTGTGGGGTCACGCTTATTTAAGCGTTTTACAAGATGGAGAAGACAGTCGTCAAACCTAATTTGAATTATTTTATGTTGGTACTGAAATGTATTTTAACTCTTGAACAGTACTGGGACATACTCTTTTGCTCGTTATATAAGTGTAATTTTGACTTAACATTTTGATTTAATTTATTAAGGAATAGTGTTTGTGTATAGCAAGTTTTGAAGACAAATGTCATTAGTTATTAATGTTTAATTTGTTATTTTAGTTGTATTGAAACAGATGCTCTTTTACAAACTGTAATGCTGAGTTGAAACTGTATCATAATTCAGAAAATCATCCAAAACAGAAAAAACATGTCGATGCTTTTTTTGTCCATATTGCTCCAATTTAAACTCAGTGAAATGAACTCACCTTTGTAATAATCCACTGTTTATGAGGCTCATCACCTCTCTACATGCTGCTGCTACTAACCATGTATTGTTTATGAACTGTAGCAATTAATTATTGGTGTGCGTTCACCACAGGTGTCCAGGGCACACCCACTTCCTTGTCTTCCTACCTGAACGTGGCTGTTTTGGCAGGCCAGGTGAAGCGGGGTGGCGTTCTGGCCGGTGCGGACGTTGACGTTTGCCCCGTGGCGGATCAGCAGCGCCGCCAGGGACGAGTGGCCGTGCAGGGCGGCCACGTGGAGTGGCGTGAATCCGTCTGCGTTGCAGCTGTTAACGCCAAGCGCTCCAGCCAGCTGCACAGGCAGCTGCAGGAAACCAGAGATGTCACGAAATACAACCTTCTGTCTTCTGACAGGAGAAAGTTTTAGTGAAGCAAACACTGGCAGACCTTCTGAGCAGGAGCACAGTTTGGACACTGACAGAGCGGATGACAGAGGTGTGACTCAGATCGCAGCTCTCCTTCATCCTCCTCTCCATCTGTCCACTCCAACAGGTAGCGCATCTGAAACCCAGACACACGATGGTTCACAAACCAGGCTTTAACAACATGAGCTCACTTTGCTCAAACAACTCACCATCTCCACATCACCATCAGCAACAGCACGCAGCAACTTTTCCACCTGGCAAACAAGCAAACAGCAGTAGACAACATGGATGAATGGGAGGTTCCCACTGCAGCTCCTACTACTGTTACAGCTGTCTCTCTGCTTCTCAGCACTGCTGCCACACAACTGTTGGGATCCCCAAGTTCTGCTTCACTTCAGACTTTCAGATAAGGGTTGGGCAGTCTCCGCCCTGCATGTTTGTGCATGTCTGCTCACCTCTCGGTGTCGAACGCGCTCAGCCTCAGGTTTAGCCTCAGAGCTCATAGAAGACGTGCTGGAGATAGAGGAGCGGCGGCTGCTGCAGTCTGAAGCCAGAGGGGAGCAACTCGGAGACTGAGGGGAGGAAGGCGAGGAGAAAAAAAACCCCCCCAAAACGATGTTAGAATGCAAAACTCACTGAATGAAGTCTAAATCAGAACCTGCTTCAATTTGCTAACAAAGGTTCTGCTTTTATACTGGATAAAACTTGTTGTTAACAACAGGCCCAACCCAAGGTTTATCTAGCTAATCAGTCCCTCCAGGATTTCATGGTTGTTTTGTGATTTTTTTTTTTTGACAACCAAAATCACTGATTTTGTGGTGCTACTTTAGAAATATTTGCAATTAAATTTGGGATATTTTTTTCCCTTCCAAAATCTACTTACCGAAGAAAAAAGTTTAGTAAAAAATAAGAGCGGACAGATTGGACACAAACATTTTTATTCTTTAAAGAACTTTTTTTACTTGCCATATCAATCACAGACTATAACTTGATATCAGTAAGGCTGAGGTGTTGCAGAGGTAAGAAAAACTGCCACCTGCAGGTGGGAGTTAGCAGTCACTTCAACCCAGTGTTTTTGACCATTTGTGCTGAAAACTTAGGATAAAGTCACCATATGCATTAGCGTGAAAAAAGCAGCTATTTGTTGATTTTGCGTGAATTTCCAAATCGTGAAAAAAATGGAGGATCTGACTAGTGCTCGTGTCCTGTTTTAAGAGATTAACAGAGTTTGGTGTCAAGCTCATTCAGATGACAGTTCCTATGGTTTAGCATAATTAATCCGATGATTACAACAAGACTCCATGGGAACCGATTTCTTTGTGTGAAGCTTATTTGGATAGGTGTTAGCAAAAGCTGCATACTGAAAAAGGTTTTGGATCAGCTGAATGACAAAAATATTAGTTTTTCTATGTTCAGTTGTATGTAAACACAGCTAATGCTTTATCTGTTTTACAGCTTAAGAACAATCATATACGGAGAAGAGACACTAGTGCAATTATGAAGCTGAGAAAAGTGGATTTCTTGAAGCATTTATGTTGTTATTAATACCAAGACTGTAGTTATACACTTTAGTCTAACTATAGGTCATTTATTACTCCTATCAATCAGTTTTTCCATACCAAGGAGGGGAAACAGCTAAACAAGCAAAGCACAAAGTCACTTCTCAGTTTCTCTGGAGCTTCTCGGTATTGACACCTTTACCTGCTGTAACATCTAGGCTCCATTTATTGAAGTAGGTATAATAGGAAGACATGAAAATGGTGACAACTCACATCATTTCTGCTGCGCTGATGGCTGTTCTGTGTCAACTTCAACAGCATGAGGATCTGCAGGGAAATGAAATGATATGGACTAAACAGCTGGGCAAAAACAAACAGCTTAAACTGATCAATGTTGTCCTCTCCAAGAACCCAGTTCACTTACAAACAAGGTTAACCCAAATCATAAAAAGCTCAACAATAAAAGAACTTTAGAAGAGGGTTTATTTACAAATGAAAGTCAGTGTCTGGACAAAGACCTTAACAGGCTCCCAATAAACATGTTGGGAGCCTTAAACCAGCTGGAAGAGTGAAGAAGTGGGTCACAGTTTAGCTTCACACCCCACAGACGGCAGCTTCATTCCTGGAGGGGTCATCTGCTCCCAGGACTCGGTTACTACAGTATATTCAATTCAGTTCAGTTTATTTATATAGCGTCAATTCACAACACGTGAATTTCAAGGCACCTAATGAAAAAAAGCCATTTCAATCCAATCAAACATAAATTCTAACTGAGCCTAGTTATCAAACAGCGCATTAAGTTCAGTTCGTTATTCAAATTAGTTTTCCATCTAAGGAAACAACAACAGAGCAACAGAGCATCCAGTCGTTGGCTTGCAGCGGTCACTCCTCCTGGACGAGCACAGCGGCAGCAGACAAACGCTTACATTGTGTCGCTGACTTTACAGCAATCCCTCATACCGAGCATGCATGTAGCGACTGTAAGGTCTCTTTCACTGTACGAAACCTCCAGCAGAACCAGAACCAGGCTCAATACGAGCGGCTGTCTGCCATGACCGGCTGGGGGGTTTGAGAAGACGGAGCAGAGACACAAAAAGAAACGGAAGAACTGATGTAAGAGAACTTCCTAAGTTAAAGAAAAATAAAAAAGTTAACAGCAGGAGAGGGAGAACGTTTAGTTGTTGGGAGCTTTATCTATCTGAGCTGATGCCCCCCCAGGAAAATATCACAGCCCAGAAGCTATTCAGCCAAGCCTATTGCTGCTCATGAAAACAGAATCTCTGTCTTCTGTTCAGGCTTTATAATCAGCAGTGCGGTTAAATCACACAGTTCCTATGGTGTAGAATGAATCAAAACATTGTCAGCCTATCCAGGCTTAAGTCTGCAGCAGTTTTTGGTGACAAGGTGCACTTTCACACAAAAGTTGTAAAGGTCCATCTCTGCAGATCCTCGATCTTTAAACCAATCAGGACTGTAATTTCCCTTTTTGATGGAGAGCTAATGCTAGAGGTTTGCTACTGACTCACCTGTTTCCCATTTTGAAAAGCTCCCCTAATCATTAGAAGGTACTAATTTATAACACGTGTAATAGTTTTTTGTTAGTCTCATTGATTTTCTCTCACTTTTTATTCTTATATTTTAGAGACAAAGCGGTGATGCAAGGTGTTACCACCTTCTCCTTTCCAGGCTCCAGCATTTGTTCAAAATCTATGAGGACAGACCTTCAATCTTAAGAATATGTACGGTGTTCTCCTCCTGCAGTGAAGTGTTTTATATGTTCCTCATATCCAGAGAAAAACATCTGCAGAACATCAGACTGAGTCTATGGCTCACCTTAGAGTTGAGTGCACACTGCAGCGGAGACTCTTTATTTTTGTTGAGGATTTGGGTGCTCGCTCCATTCTCCAGCAGGACCTGGATGATTCCCTCGTATCCCCAGCGAGCTGCTATGTGCAACGCAGTGTCACCTTTATCGTTCTGCAGGTCCAGACGACAGGTTTGGACGTCATAGTACACCAAGGCCTTCACACACTGATGCAAAGCAGAGAAAAAACACCTCAGGAAAATCTGCTTCTCTCAAAGCTCTCAGCAGCTTATTTTAATGACAAAATCTACATTCTGGTTTACTGAAGGCATTTCAACCTCCACGACCTTTAACCTCATGTTGCATTCACTGCACTTCCACAAAGAGAAGACGGGGCTTTTATATATGTTAATGGTATATAAAGGCAAAACTATAACAGACATGATTTTTAAGCTCATCCACATTACTGCAAAATGATTAAAATGTGGTGACAAGTTTTACACCAAATTTTCCCAGGACTTCTCAGATTTTTTTTAATGTCAGAAATGTGGTCATCTTGAGTCACACTTGGGGTTTAACTCACCATCATTACCTACAGACTAGAACAAAACAATCCTCGAACTGAATGTGATGTTTCTTTACAGTTTGTAGAAGTGATGCAGTGTTTATTTCCAACTTGATGGCGGTTGCTGCCGAATAGGTGGTGAAACTGAAGATGAAGAAGATTACGTTGTCCAGCTAGTTTCTCAGATTTGAGAAGTAAATCAGTGTCAGGAATTTTCTTTTTGTTCTGTGTGTGCTGCGATTTAAACTATGAATGCTGTGATCTGTTAACAGGGTAAAAGGTCAGTGATTGACATACGTCCTCATGTCCATACATGCAGGCAAGGTGCAGCGGTGTGTTTCCGTTGTTGTCCTGAGCCTCCGTGTTGGTCTTGTAGTGCAGAAGCAGAAGCTGCGAGAGAGACGGCAGCAGACAACAGGTGGTTAATTAGTCACAGAAGTGGGTAGTAACTAGTTTCATTCACTCAGTACATCCATGATGTTCTCACACCTTTCAAAAATAAAGACATTAAAAACAAAATGCAGGTTAAGCAGCAAAAAACCCCAATAAATAAACTGCAAATTTTAGGCCATCATATCAGTGGCATTTTTACACTCAACGCTTTATGAAAAACCTAAACAAACAGAATGTTTCCTTTCGGGGGCCCGGCCCCAGGCTTGCTGATGCTGACAGCTGTCAGGGCCAGCGTTTTCACCTTATGGACTTACTGCAGCTGAGAACTATTACTGAAGACCCTTTGTTCCTGATCAACTCCCTGCATAGATCAAAGCAGTGCATTTGTGTGTATTTCACTCACTGAGACCCCTTGGTATCCACGCTGACAGGCCAGGTGCAGTGGTGTGAGGGCATGGTAGTCTGTAGCATTAACTGGAGCTCCTTTATGCACTAGCAGGTCGATCAACTGGGCCTGACCTGTAATGTCAAAAGCATTCCGAGGTTGAGCTTTCATTTGTTTGTTCAGTGCTTGAACTGTCTGTGTTTTAGCAGGAGCTCACCACAGATTGCAGCCACGTGCAGAGGAGTGTAACCTCTGTCATCTCTGGAGAGTGGTGTAATGATGGACAGATTGTTCAAGCGGCTGAAACAAAAAGTTACCACTGAGGTAAGTTTAAATAGCTCCACTGTCCGAGGCCCTCACTTCACAGAGAACCCTGACTGGATAACAAATGTAAACTTCTACTGTATTCTAAAGATTGTCTAACGAGTGCAGCTGTTGTTTAGTCCGAGCCTAACCTAACTCTGAAACAGAGGATATGGATATGAACACCATACAAACAGCTGTGACAGCAGGGAAATATTCTCTTGGATGAGACCATCAGGGGACTGCAAGGTCCTGAATGAAGCCCCACAGCACAAGACGCCCTTTGTGGACAACCTGGAAAACGTCATGTGGATGGCTGCTTATACGTGGAACACGTGTGATGCTTTAGGCAAAGTTCTGCTGGTAAACCTGTGGTTGTAGCATTCGTATGCACGTCACACACCATGTACACGCTAACAGTATTCCCAGTATTCCCTGGTGATTGTTTCAAAGCACCAATGGTGTAGGAGTGGTTTGAGGTACACTACAGTGAGTCTGAGGTGTTCACTTGGCTTCCAGATTTGCAGAATCTCTATTCAGTCAGATATCTATGGGCTGCACAGACAAGTCCAAGCAATTGGGGCCGTGGCTCAAAGCCTCTGTGGTCTGGTGGAGGCAATGTCTCTATGGGTCAGCTTTGTTTTGTCAGCAAATGTGAGAAGAACACGATTAGGCAGGTAGTCATAATATTATGCCTGATTGGTGTAATTCAGAGAGAATTCAGTCTTGTTGTTGCAGTTGTGGCAAACAATGTGGGATTCCTACATTTCTAACTTGGGGGTGTGAAGACTGAACCTTTTCTCGTTTACCTTCAAGCTGATTTTGACCCTAAAGAGACCGGTCTTTATTCGCACTGGACTCATGTTGACACGTTCACGGATCCCCTCCAGTCTGTCCACCAGCAGCGCATCGGTGTGGACGAAGCCCTCATCTAAATGCTCCAAAGGGTGTGTATATACCTGGACACCTGTGGAGTACCTGTGAAGATTATGGTCTTTGACTTCTTGAGCCCCTTCAACACCATTAGGCCTGAGCTGCTTTGGGAGAAGATGGAGCTGGATTAAGGACTGGTCTCCTGGGTCTTGGAGTGTTTCACCCAGACCACAGTAGGTCCCAACGCAAAGCTATGTCCAAAGGAAGATAAGCAGCTGCATGGAAGCCGCACAGGAAACTGTCTTTTCCTTTTCCCGTTCTACACATCCAATGTCTAATTCATTTCAGAGAGCTGCTTCTTCAGGATTTTTCTGATAATTCAAGTGAGGTTGGTTGTGTAAAAGGAGGATGTGAAACAGAGTCCATCAACACCATCAGAAATTTGTGGAGTGGTGCAGCCACAACCATCTGCACCTTAACACCACCAAGAACAAGGAGATGGTTGCTGGACTTTAGAAGGAGCCCATATCAGCCCCAGTGTCTACTGAGGGACATGACGTGGAGATCATCTCCAGGAATACAGCTGGATAAGTAAGCTGGACTGGACCACTCACACACAAGAGGGGTCACAGCTGTCTACACTTTCTAAGACGGCTCAGATCCTTTAACAGCTTTGCATCATGACTGTGCTCCTACCAAACTGTGTTGGCAGGAGCCTGTTTATGGTGTGGTTTGCTGCTGGGAGGCAGCCTAGGCAACAGACAAGAACAAGATAAATAAAGTGATCAGGGAGGCACTGCTAGACACAGTTAAACAGGTGAGAATCCTCTATAAGCAGAACTCCATCACCAACAACACCCTTCTACCTAAGGCCTTAACATTGTGACTTGCAATAAATAAATATCTTTAAAAAAAGTGATAATGCATTCTGTTTTGGGTTCATAGTAAACATAGACCCCATAACGAGAAGTCTATCCAGCAAAAGTTGCTTCTGTCTGACGCATGCGGCCTCGTCATTGACACAAAGTTCTACTTTCCTAATGATTTTATAAGTTTGTAGTATTTTGAGAAGCCCTCCTCCCACCTACTTGATGTTTTGGACATTTTACTTGATCGCTACAGGAACTCATTCCTACTAATAACAGTCTGGATATTCCATTCATCTTTACTTATTATTGAATAATAAACTGTGTATAGATAAATGATGGAGCATCTGTCCTGCTTGTGCAGCCTTTATTATTGTTTCAATATTTTATATATATATACACTTTTGTTTATAATTATTTTTCTTATGTTTCTTTCACTCTAAAAGTCTCCGCTGCTGTAACACAACAGGTTCATGCAGGGAATTAACAAAGTACCTATTCTTATTTAGTGCCAGAAATATTTCCAGGAGAAAGGAGACAAAAATCACATCCTCTCATAAGCAGCCTTAATAAACTCATAAAACTTCAACAGGTTTTTTTTTAAATATGTCACAAGTTACATGGTTTGGCCTGGCAGTTCAGAATGTAGGAGGAACTATGACCAGAACTAAACTCATGTTGCTTTTGGCCGAAACCAGAGTAAAGTCACAACCTACTCAGCAAATGCTGCACAGAACTTCAATATGGCTCCCATGGCCCTGTACCCTAAAGCAGGATTCTTATGTTTAAAGGTATTAATGACATCAGTGAACCCAAAGTGGAGTTTCATAGTTTATGATGACACAGGAAACTAAAGGAAGAAGACCAGAAAAATACACCATGTGTACTGATTAGGAAATGAAAGTGACAACATTACTTTGTTCCTGTTCTCACACATGTATATCAAGGACAATATGGAGTAGACAGGAATTTACATGTAAGAGGAATAGTTTAGATTTTTAGCTAAAATCACTCTTATACTGTTATTTTGAGACACTTCTGAATCGTGAAAGATAATAATAGTGTAACCATCATAAACCTCCTGTCGCACTGTGTTGTTTGTGAGCTTTGAGGCTCTATTAAAGCTGTGGGACTGGAACCTGGTTGATTTCCCCCCCCCCCAAATACCAAGATTATTAAAATCAAGGAGGGACTTAGAGTAGAGCAGCTGCTCCTCCACATCGAAAGGAGCCAGTGGAGGTGGTTTGGATGCCTGCTGGAGGGACTATGTTTCTTGGCTGGCCTGGGAACGCCTTGGGATACCCAGGAGGAGCTGGCCTACGTGGCTGGGGGGAGGAAAGTCTGGGCTTCTCTGCTTAGGCTGCTGCCCCCACAACTAGACCCTGGATTAAGTGGAAGATAGTGGATGGATGGATGATTTTACATGTTTCTGCATATTCATAAACCAGTACTGCCTGGTATCTGCTGATTTTCCTCTGTGTTGCTACAAAGTCACAAAAAAATGAAACATACGATTCATTAAAGAATACATAATCTGAAATGTTCAAGTTTTAACAAACAGAAGACAACACAGCGTGTTACAGTGGGGGCCCTGGATACTGACCCTGACAGATGGCCATCACAGAGGTCACAGGAACAAAGAGGATGGCACATCCTGACATCTTCGTCACCTTCGCCTTCATTCAGCAGACGTTCCACTTCTACTTTATTTCCATTTGCTATTTGCTAAAATACAGACAGAAAACAGGATTAAACTGAGCCACTGATCCTACGGAAAGCAGAACATGCCCAGAAGATACTCTAGAGTTTTGTTCGGGCCAAAAAAAACATCTGACCCGGCCCGGCCCAAGCCCATAGGCGTCGTGTCTGAGCCCGATCCACCCCAACTAATTAACTCTAATTAGAGGTCCGAACCCAAAGCAAACCCGACATGTTATTTTACTTAAGCTCTTACTGCTTTTGTAAGCAAGTAAGTTTAGTTATGTAGATTAAACATCACAGTTAAACCCAAAAGTATTCATTTTCCTGGCAGATTTGGATATTAAATTATTTTCATTCAACCAAGAACTTTGTTTCCGAAAGAACATGAGACAGGTGTATCTCAAAAAACAAAACAATTCAAAAGGAGGAGCCAGTTTTGTGAAATAATTTCTTTATATTTTATGTTAAAAATAGCATGTCAAAAATGATCTATACCCTTTTTAATAATAAAGGGGAACATCTTTACAGGCACTACAGTGCTCAAACCCTTCGTATAAATGCCGAGAGGCACTTTGCCTGTTTCAACCGCTATTTTGAAAATATATCTCCAGGTCTTTGAGGTTGGAAGCCTCTTTGCCATCAAGCTAATCTTCAGTTCCCGCCACAGACTCTCCCAGAATGCAGCTGGGACTGAGGCAGGGCCACTCCGAAATGTCATTACTTCCATTCAGGCAAAAACCGTGTGAAGTTAGATGAATTCAGAACATAAATCTGCCAGAGGTAGTAGGACTTAACTATGGATGTGAAAATTCATAGATCAGTGATCTCAGAAAAAAGAGACAGGACAACATTTTTATCTTGTAATGGGCTATTGGAGCCATTTCCTTCCCATTTCCCCCCTGCACACATGTAGGTGGTCAGTGTGCCATACCCTCCAATCTGTCTCTGGCCAATCATATCCTATTTATTTAAAGCTGTTAAAAACTAATTTACAAAACTTTTATTTAGGATTTAGGGTGTAGATAACAAAAAAAAAGACTGATAAAGCCACTGAGTGGCTTGAATTGTTTGTGTTTGTACTTATTTTCATGGGAAGATCATCTTAAGAACTGTCTTAATAATTCAGGTGTATGTTTATGCAACTTTTTTCCCTCCTTTTTCTGTCTTTTTTTTTTTAAAGTTTTTGTGGGGCTCGTGGTCTTTATTCATTAGTAGCTGGACAGGAAGAAGGGCTGAGAAAGAAGGGGAAGACATGCAGGATCTGGCCCATGGCGGGGAACTGAAGCGGGGACAACTGTGTTGAAGACAGCACCCTCTGCACATGGTGCACCTGCTCTACCAATGAGCTATGTGACGCCCATTATTGCAACTTTTATTCTATATTCATTATCAATATGAACGTTTTTAAGCTACCTGTTAAAGTTAAGCTAACCATTTCATGTAAGACAAAGATATTCAAAGTCAGGAGACATATATAAACATATGAACAAGCACTGAGTTACTGCTTTATGTGATCAAACAAAACAACCCTCGATTACTAGACCTGTTTTGTACTAAAGATCAGGTTTCTAAAACTAATACTGGATACTATATGATAAATAAAAGACACGCATCACACATGTGCTCCTCTCATCTACATGTGCAAGGACCACATGTAGATGAGAGCTTTGAATGATATGTCTGGAGGTTGTCTGATCAATTCATTTATGGTTCAGAAAAATTGTCCACTTTCGACGGAGTTTTTTTTTTTTTTTTTTTTTTTTTAAGAAAGATTCCACTGCAGATGTGAATAAAAACTGTATAAATAACTACTTCATGTGCCTAATCTAGACATTTTTGACACTCATTTTGTTCAATTATTCTACTCAGTTGCACATTGCTTTGGATCGGAGCATGCTAATTTTAATAACTGCACAGTGTTTTGTGTTGTAATTTTACCCTTACTGTACAGTATGTTAGTATTAATTCTGTTTTTTTACATTTTATGATTTTATCTTTGTGTGAATCCACATGCTTCAGTTACCTATCACTTTGCTGCTGCTACACTGGAATTTCCCCACTGTGGGAGAGTAAAGGAGATTTCTATTTCTATTATTTTAAAAACTATATAAATATCTTAAATACTTCCCATCATAAAGTTCTCCTGTCTCAACAAGTCAGGTGAACTTACTGACTTGTAAGTCAGCCAAGTGTGAATTTTTAAAGTCACACTTGGCTAGCCAAGTGTGACTTTAAAAATTCTGACCCTAAAAGAAATGTGGTTTATGCTCTGTCCCAAACAACAGGAACTAAGCTCATTGCCTGGAAGGTCTGGCTTGGCTGAAGTATTCACAAAGTAAACTGAAGAGCAGAACAGCAGCCTTACAAACATTACAGCAAACTGCTGTAATTCTGCACCTTCAGATACTCTACACTATCAACCCTTTCTTAGAAAATATGAGCTGAATTAGTTTATGAATAAACCCAAATAAATATTTGGATGATACACTGATACAATTTAAAGCCTCTTTGTTTGACCTTTTAAATGCTGCGACAGATTTAGATGTGCTACATGGTAGTTGATAAACAGAAAATTGCTACATGTATGTAGAACTTGTATTCATCAGCTGTAGGGATGCAACTAACGATTATTTTATTTATCAATTATTCTGATGATTAATCCGATTAAAAAATTGGCACAGTCACAAGTTTTTTTTAATTAAACAACTGAAGCCTTTTTTATACAATATTAGAAATATGTTAACAGAGGCAAATAAACAGACAATTCAAATACCTTTTTGAATAAGAAAATAAACATTTTATTGCCTAAAATGCAATAACAGCATTCCTTTAGTGAACGCTTGATCATCTGTAGCAAAGGATGCATCTGCAGCAAAACAAAAAACAAAAAACAAAAACAAAACTTCTAACATCAAGATGTGAAAAAAGCTCTGTCTTTTTTGCTTGACTTAACATCAGCAGAGGGTAGGGCTGGTCTGGTGATTATTTTTTGGATTTACTGATTATTAATTATTAAGCAAAGGGTGCTTAATAGGAGATTTCTTTTCTTTTTTTCTTTACAGAATTTGAACCAGTTGGAACTAAAACTATGCCACTTGAGGAGTTCTGGGTAGAACAGATTTACAGGCAAAGGTTTTTTTTAATCTTAAATGCAAAATATTTTTGAAGTCTGTATACTCCAGTTAATGATTCATCGCTTACTACATTAGTTAGCGTTTATTTCAAAAATCGATTCATTAGGATTAATATGATTAATTGGTTTTTAACCCTAATCAGCCGACAATGTGACCATCAGTGCAAAAGCTTCATTACTAGAATCTGTTACTGACGAAACTCTGATTCTAACTGGAGTCTAACAAGTCTCTGGACAAAGCATCTGGGTTATATCAAAGTGTCTTGTAGCTGAAGCTAAGGCTGTATCCACCTGAAAGTTGACCACAGATTTTGGTAGGTGGATTTAGGGATACAGCAGCCAGACTGTTGCAGCTCACCTCAAACAGGCGGTGGATGGGAGCAGCCACGTTCTGAGTCAGCAGACTCATCCTTTCCTTGAATAGAGCTTTGTCCCTAAGCTCACCAGAGACCTGAGTGCAAGAGACAGAAAAAACAATTGCTACCCTCTCAGAACTGTCTCAGATCTGCTAGCATTCCTGAGTGTGTCTCACAGAGCACATGTTCTGCAGCTTCCCCAGGTTGATGTACTCCACGGCTGCCTCAAACGTGCTCAGGCAGTAGCTGAGCTCATCTTTGCTGGAGTTACTGAAGCAGAAGTTCCTCATGTAGCTAAGGTTGGCCATCCTGAAATACACAATAATTTATCAATCCACAGAGCTACAGAAAACAGATTATTTACCAGCTCTCTGGAAATATAACATACAAGTTTAAATTATGCTCAAACCATGCAGTTTCATAATCGATCTTCACTAATAAACGAAATGAAGTTACTATTTATAATCAAATCAAGTCCTTCACATAGTGCTCCAGAGAAGAGGAACTGAAAGGCCAGTTAAAACCCGTCACTAACACCCACCAAGGTGGATCAGGTTCATGGTGATTGATTCATGTGTGAGCCCACTCAGGAGAAAGTGCAGACGGCTTGGTTCAGACCACCTCCAGAGATTTGTATCTGTGCTTGTTCAGTATTCTGATTACATCCTGAGACACAGTAAGGAACGAGGCAGTAAATGTACTACCTTAAGGTCTGCCAGTTAAGAACAGAATACTTTTATAGTCAGTACTAGGGCTGCACGTTATTAGAAAATATTGCAATGATTATATCAGTTGTGGTGCATATTTTCTTCTTTCCTTTCTTTCTCATCTGTGCCTCCATCAGCCTATGACCTTTAGCATTTTGGGCAACGTCATCTATGTCTGGTGTGAACATCTACAGCCTTAAGACTCTGTCCAACAGGCTAAAGAACAGATCAACATGTAAAATGCAAGCTTAGAACACTTTTAATATATTACCCAACAATTATTGCACTCTAAACAGTCCTTTGTGATGTGAATATTGCGCACACCAATATTGCAATGACGATATATTTGTGATATATTGTGCAGCCCTAGACAGTATGGTTATTGGGGCTGCATGCTATTTGAAAATCTTGCGATGGCAATAATATTGGTAAATATTGCAAATGATTATATCAGGTGTGATATATGCCCATTTTCTTTTTCCTCTTTCTCATCTGTGCTTCCATCACTCTGTGACCATTTTGGGGAATAACATTTGTGTCTGGGGTGAACATCTGCTGCTGTGAGGCTCTATCCTACTGGCTGAATATTGCAATAGCATGAAAAATGCCCGTTTGTAACACCTGGACTACACTGGCCTACAATTATTGGACTCCCAGTCCTTTGCAATATGAATCTTATACACACTGATATTGGGGTGACTATATATTCGCAATATATTGTGCAACCTTAACTGTTATAGTAAAATGCAGCTGTTGGATAAAATCCATCAATGGGAAAAAGCTGAAGAGGTTGACTGGCTAAAAGGTTAAATGAGCTCTTTGTTGCTTCTTTTGGAGTTTACTTACTTTGATCACCGACTCACAAAATGTGCTGTGTCAATCACTCAACAAGAATATTATGTTGCATGTTTAACTTTTTACACTTGAGGTTGGTGCACTAGGGGTTGCACCAACTAGTCGACTGGTCAATTCTTTGCTCTGCATTATAATTTAGTTTTTACGTGGCAAGTCGACTACTCACAATCACGTGACAAAATGAATTTTTCCAAGATGATGACAGATGAGGAACTAGGTGAGTTTGTCAGTTAGTTTGAATTGCATAAAGTACAAAGTAATTTACCAAAGGGGTGCTGCGAACTCCTGCAAAGGGTACTGGAATAGGGGCGTCGGGTGGTGCAGAGGTTAGAATGGGTGGCCCATATACAGAGGATGAGCTGGACTCCCGTCCTCAGTTCCTGTCAGATTACTGCCAAATAGACGGCAGTAATGCCGAAAAAATCTTAAAAGACAAAGAAAAACAAACTACCGGAATAAACGTGCGCCATGTTCGGGCTACTCTTCATCCATCCAACTGATCAGTGTCACCCTGTGTGTTTAAGCTTCTAATCTGGCAGCTTTACACTCTTATAAAAACACTGTCTGACAACATCTGGAAACGTAGTTCAAGCTACATTCTGAGGATCTGACAGAGTCTATCCCTGCCATCGTCTGCATGTCGGTTCATCCCGCAAACTCAGAGAGCCGCAGCCCGGAGTCACCGGCGCATCCTGCCGCGCATCGGGGCGGAGGAGCAGCAGCAGGTGCGCTGAATTTAACTGTGATCAAAGGGGATCTGTTCATAATAAGTTTAGTTCATGATGTTCAAACTTGCAAAAAAAAAAAAAAAGAAATGTTAACTCTGTTTTGTGCAACTTTTCAGACCACAATGACAGAAGATCGCCGGTCTGCTCTGCTGCTGCTGAAGAAGTCCGGGATAATGTTTTGTTTTTTGTTTTTTTAATTCTGCATAATAGACTTCTGTCCAAACGGCCTTTTAGTTGCTGTAAATATAGTTAATAAAGCCTGTATGTTAATGTGAAGGATGTTGAAGGTGTATATAATTGGATTTTTGATAACAGGATTTCTGCTTTTTGGGGTTGGCGGTTACCTGGCATATCGTGAAATTCAGAAAAAGTCTATGGCTGTTCTGGC
This sequence comes from Anableps anableps, assembly GCA_014839685.1. Taxonomy (NCBI): domain Eukaryota; kingdom Metazoa; phylum Chordata; class Actinopteri; order Cyprinodontiformes; family Anablepidae; genus Anableps; species Anableps anableps. The sequence continues at coordinate 2,567,526 of CM026073.1, forward strand.
CATTGTGAGGCTGCCCAGCAAGTTTGGTTTGATATGTCGAGCGATCAACACTCAGATTCAGATGCTACGTGAGCAGAATCGGAAACTGGATGTGATCCTTGCTCAGGATTGCAAGCTGGTTGCGGCTCCTGGACTCACCGAAAGGGGATAGACCTTGGAAAAGTTGCAAGCTCAACTTTGGCGGGGCTGACCACAAATTTGGCTATTTGGACGTGCCATTAAGATGTACCAGTGAGACTTTAAGGCAGATGGAAAATTAACGGAGTCGGCCTGACCCGACAATTGTTATCTGAATTGGCTCCCCTGAATTGAATTGGCTCCCCTGTGTCGGCCTTGGAAAGCTGACTATCTCAATTTCTCCTGGATGTTATGTGAACAAGACGCTCTGCTCGCTCTCCCCTCCCTTACCCACGACATCCGTGGACCTGCTCAGAACTCTGGCAAGGCTGGATGACAAACGCTCCATCAACTATCAAGGACAATGGCATGGTCTGGACAGTGTTTCACGGACTTACTTACAAACATACGCATGCACACACACATGCTCATAGCTATAACCCCCCCTCAACTCACCACCTCTGCTGGCCCCCCTCGTATGGTAACCTAGGTCGGATGCGATGAGCTGGGTGGTGGACTGTGCTGGGACCCCCCCGCCCCACTACACCCTTACCCATTTCACATATTAGGAATGATGTTATCTATATGTTGCTTTTTTGTACCGAGTCTTTTGGCAATCTCAAACTGTATCCTGTCAGGGATAAAATGTGAAATATGTGATTCCCCCCCCCCATCTCATCTAATGTGGTCTTTTTTCTTATCTAATGAAAGGGCATCACCTCCCAAGATGGCTGCCAGCCTCAGACACCTGTCTACCCATGTATGCTGTTGTTCGTTTCTGTTCTTGGACGGGCTGTACTGAAATGTAATTTCCCCCTGTTGTACTAATAAAGGTACTCTTATTCTTAACTACAGCCTACTATGTAACAAGACTGTGTATTTATTATTTTGATTTCAAGTAGATAACTGAGATCTGATCATTACCATGAACAAGCTCATGTTCATCATCACTTGTATCTGAAACATCCAGGACAGTTAGTTTTTCGTCTGAACAGGGTGTTATCCCTCACTAAGACATTGTGTTTAAATCTAGTCTCTGTGACCAGCTGTTCCTTAGCTGACAGCTACAGTTAACACCAATGTCCTACTGGACATCTCTCATTCCCTGCCTGGAGACAGCTGTAGGGGGTAACTTCCATGGAAGTCAAAAAGAGAAACTAGTAGATGTAACTAAAGCAGATCAACGGGCCAAGTTCAAGATCACTGGTTCTACATGTGTTGTTTGTTGCTAGTGGATAGAGACCATCTTACAGTCCCCCCCCCCAGATGACAGACATGTAACAGCACCGGCTCATTCCTGTACAGTAAGCATTTTTGGTCTGGTTTCTAGTCCAAGTCAAGTCAATAATTCCTTAATATTGATGAAAATGTACTAGTTGTTAGTGAAATAATCTGCCAGTGGGACAAGACATTTTAACTTATAATATGAGAAAAACTACTTTTCTTATTTCACTTATAACTAGTACCTTTTCATCAATATTAGTCAATTACTGACTTAAAAGAAGCTCCTACTTTGCGCTGAAAAGTTATTTGTAAGCTAGTTTTGTCTTATTTCAAGTATAATCAAGATATTTGCACTAGAAACTAGACCAAAAATACTTGGTAAGATTTTGTGTTTTTGCAGTGTTGGAATCATTGCAATCCACCCAAATAGGGATGTGTGAGGGATGAACAGTGCCAAATTGTGTGTGTCACTTAGTTCTATATTCATAAGTGTTCGATCCTTCTCTATATTACCCTTATGGAGAGCGAAAAGTGTCAAATTGCAATAAATAACTTATGAAATAATTATTTAAATGCGTCATTAATTTTTTTTTTAAACTGGAAATAAAAACAAATAATTTATTAAATATAGAATTAATCAAATATGCCTAGATTAAACGTATTAATTTCATTTTAAAAACTATATACAGTTATTTCATGTTCCTGTGCTGAAGCACATCGTGAATTAACTTAAACTGTCAACTTCACCCATCTTGTGTGTATTAATTGTCATTCTCAACCCAGTGGTTGAGAATAACATTGGTTCAGGTAACATTGAACCAGAACGAAAGCTGCTCCTCAGCACAGACAGATGTGGTCCATATCCTAGAAAACTGGTTGACAGGCTCCATTTAGGTGATGTAGCAAGATAACCACCTCAAGCACACCTGAAAACTTAAAATTATATTTGGATAACAGAGCTGGATGGTATGTTGCCAAGGCAACCTCCATCAGTGAACCTAAACTCTGCAAACACTTGTACCTAAGTCTTGATACTGCCATGGTTTGGCTTTAATCTTTGAAATTTTGCTCTTTTTAAAAATGTTACTTAATAACAGCACTAAATCAGTTTGGTTTTCTGACATTATCTGTTTACTACTATGAAAGCTTTGCCAACACTTAACTGAGCCAAAGGCTTCATATAAAAATGTTTTCAAAACCTGAGCAATATAAGATCTACTTATTACTGCTAAATAAAACTCACATAATAAGATTTCTTGGCTATGCTTAAGAATTTCAACGTTTTGGAGGAATCTGAGAGGCTTGAAAGTTAAAGAACATGTTTTTTTCAGAATGAGTTAACCTGTTTCTTCCTGCCTGTGTGTTATTTTAGTTATTTTATTTTAAATACAGGGAAAACATTCCCAGTGGATCTTCTCCATGCTCACCAGTTGGGGATTTCGGTCTTGACCAAAAGGTAAAGGACAACAGAGAGGAGATCATCTGCACTCACAGCTTCGATACTCACTGCAAGACAAACACAATTCAACAAATCAACTTCCTCGCCAAATGAAATAAGGATTTTTTTATTCAGTCTGACTGCTTTTAAATCGCTGTGTTTTCTTGACATCTCCCAGTATCCAAAGCAAATGTCTAAACTGGCCTTTTGACAAACATGAATTAGGAAAGATCATGCCATTCTGCACACAAACAGTAGCACTGCTGTGAGCCGAGCCAGGATTTCAAAACAAACTGAGTAAACAGATCAGCAGCTGACACGGTGCTGCCAGCTGATCTGATTACAGAGAGGTCAGGCTGCCTGCTCAGAAAGGTTCCAGACTAATTCACTCAGACTGCACACACAGCGGCTCTTTGAGTTCATTATTCTTGATTACATATTTAATAAAACCAGCTTCCTGACACTAACAACCTCATTTAATTTCCCTTTGGGATAAATAAAGTATTTTTGAATTTGAATTTTTTTGGACCAAGGCACATAAATAGGAATTGTTTAAGCCACCATGTATCAAAGTAAGATTTTGAAATCAGGTTTTGTCCCCAAGTTTTGGATCAAAGACGTGAGAAAACCATAGCGGAACAGGAGACACACTATCTATTTAGAAAATAATTTATTTTAGTTGGACTTTGATTTTGGACAAAATCTTATGTTTTTCCATTTTACCACTGGGACACAAGACTTTGCATCACCTCCTATACTGCCTGAACTTTATTCTGATTTAAGACAGAATATACTGTCATGTGATTATGTTCTTTAATGTAACCTTCTGAATCCAATTTTTCCCTCTGGATGAGTTATTCCAAAACTGCCAGAGTTGGATTTTTGGGTGGGTTGATCCAATATCTGAAAAGACTGAATTTGTACAGTCTGTCTTCTAAAGTAAGTCCTAACATGGATAAATATACTGATGTCAAGCATCTCTGATAGAATCTAAAAAACACAGTCACGCAGGTGTCCTGTTTACCTGTGCATCTTGGTGTCTGGGTGGCAGTGAGGACAACCCTGCGCAGGCATAACACTTTGAGGAGGGGGGATGTCTGCTGGTTGAGCTGACTCAGCTCTCTCTTTGCCCGAGACAAGTTCATACTGGAGGAAAACAACACAGCAGAGAGAACTGGGGAATCACAGACAGACACTTCAGTGTGTGAACAGCTTCAGGAAGACTGAGCCAGTGAAAATACTAAATGATGCTCCTGGTGACGGAAAGATATGCTGGATTTTAACACTGACTGGATTTAAATGCTTGTTACCAGGTCCTCCACATACATACAGTGGAACCTCAACATACGAGCGAATCAACATACCAGTTTTTTAAAATACGAGCCGTCGCCTGGTCCATATTTTTGTTTGGAATACAAGCGGAAATGTGACTTATGAGTCATGCTTTGAGACGCCACCGCTTGTTGGTGAACAGGCACAGCATCAGCTGAGACGCACCTCGTTCTTCCACATGAAGAAAAAGGTGATGTTAACTGAACTGAAGCAGGACATAATAGAAAAACATGAGCGTGAGCTATCGAACTGGCAAGGCAGTATGTGTTACAGTGTGTGCAAACCTTCCTCCCTCCCTCCTGTCTGTTTTCAAGGGAAGACCACCTAATAAAACTTTTTTTCTTTTATTCTATATATTTTATTATGCACGGGTAAAGTATAGATGCCTATTTGTTAATCAAAAAAATTTGTATTTTTTTCATAATTTAGTGTGGTTTGGGGATGTTTTGCAAGGCTGGAATGGATTCAAATTATTTTAGTTATTTTTAATGGAGAAAATTTGTTTGAAATATAAGCAGGTTGGCTTACGAGCTCGGTCACGGAATAAATTACACTCCTATCTCAAGGTTCCACTGTTCCACCAGCAGCAGATCTGAAAGTCCTTCACTGATAATGTGAAAAATAGCTCGGGTTATTCCTTTCTTCATCCTGTTTAAGCCAGTCTTAACTGTGCACATCATGTCTGCGTGTTATTATGACCTGTGAGACAGATTTTGCACTAAAACTAATGTTCATCTGTAGTTTGCAGAAACTGTTCTGTAACTGTGACCAGACTCAGTCTGCTTTGCTGACATCTGGATCTCAGTTCTGACATATTTTGTTCTGAATTTCATAACTATGTTTTCATTTTAATACTTTGTTATGCCAGCAACTGACCTGAACTCTGGTTTGACTCCCAGGTCCTTCTGCTGCAGGTCCTGAAGGCTCCTGGTGATTTTGTTAAAAGAAGCATCCTGTTGATGAGCAGAGAATCAGAAGAGACTTAAGAGAAGCGCTATGATACCAACATTATTTAAAAAGTACAGCTACAAAAATATATTGCGAATCACAATAATAATCACGTTACAGTAATTAAAGAGCTCTTTTGATAACAATTTTTGGAGGCTAAACTATATTTAGGGCTGCTGCTGACTCTGACTCCTCTGCTGTTAAGTGTGGTCAAAGGAACAGGGGCAAGTTAAATACATGAATATCTTGCTAAATATTTTCCTTCCCTGATTAAATGCTGGTGAAATGCAGACTACAAACAGTAGTCTGTAGCTAAGCTAACAAGTTGATAATCACACACTACACCTCTCTTGGAGAAAAACTGTGTTACAAATTGACATCCTTTCTTTTGTGTATCTTCTTTTTTTCTGTCTAAAATATATAAATATTTTCTGAATTACATTTTTTTATAACATAATAAGCCATTTAATATTTATGTAATTATACCAAGTGAGATATATATATATATATATATATATATATATATATATATATATATATATATATATATATATATATATATATATATATACACACACACACACACAATTTAGTATGTTTTCCCATCATATCAGTTTAAAAAGTCAGATCTCTATGACCATATCCTGAGTTCGTCACTGAAAACAGGTGTCGACTAAATTAAAACTGAATACAGTTACACCCAAAAGTATTCATATTTCTGGTCGATTTAGATTTAAAGTCATTGATCAAGAAGTAGGTAGGAAATGAGACAGGTCCTGTGTTTTTGCTCCTGAGGCAGGGAAACAAATTCTGTCAAGGAAAACTGTCTTGGAACACTGGCAATCTGGCAATAGTACATTTGCGACTGGTTCTAATATATTTTGAATTGAAACTCTGAAAAAGCTTAATGCATCTGTAAAATATATTATTACATGGCAGAAAACAGATCATCAGTAAAGGCTGAGATCATAATATAGTTTAATGTTGCAAAAGAAAAACTTCCCTTCACTAAGTTCAAGTCAGAAATAATTTTTCATAAGAAAAATGGCTTGAACGTAATGAAATGTTTAGTTTGAGATGTTTATAAGATGTTTAGCTCTTAAAACGTCAAATTTAGATTTTCTTTAATTAGGCCTGAGCAGCGAAAGCCTATTGTAATCATAGTTCAATTTAACTAATTTCAGTTTATTTTTATTGCGCCAATTCACAACAAATGTCTCGAGACACATTACCAGAAAAACAAAACAAAACAAATCAATTCAATCATACATTCCAATTGATTCTAACTATCAAACAGTACAGCAAGATCAATTAATCATTCAAAGTATTTCAAAAAGTTTCTAAGGAAACCCAGCAGAGCATCGAGTCATTGACTTGCAGCGTTCACTCCTCCTGGACGAGCACGTAGCAACCACATGGTGTTGTGTCGCTGACTTTACAGCAATCCCTCATACCGAGAATGCATGCAGCGACAGTGGAGAGGAAAAACTCCCTTTAACAGGAAGAAACTTCCAACAGGACCAGAACCTGGCTCAGTACAAGCGGGCATCAGACATCTGTCATAGTGTTTCTTATAGGCCCGAGCTGCGAAAGCGCTGCAAAGGCCTATTCTAATCATAATGTTTCTTATTAGGCCCGAGCGCAGAAAATGAATTGGCTTTTTGGATTTTTGCAACTCCCCAAGATATACAGAAAACTCTCATGCACTAATGCTCTAAACTAAACAGGAAGTCAGCCATCTTGGACTGAAGTTCAGATTTTTACCCCATTTTGGCCGTTTATAGCCTCTGAATTTGATTGAACTCCTCCTAGCGATTTCGATCGATTGGTTTCAAACTTGGTCAGTTTGCTCATAAAGCATGTGGGGTTAAAAGTGATCAAAACGGTAAGTTTTCGAGCATCCTGAAGGGTTATTAAAAGTTATTTGAGCATGGCTCAGATCTGTGGAATTTAGAGCCAAACATATAGTGATGACGTGAGGTCTGAATTCGCTATGCCACCACGTCCACACCCTCCATTGATAACTTTCAGTGTTGGACGCCTAGTTACACCAACTTGTCTTCTGTCACTGGACACACTGTCATGTTGATTAGGTTCCAGGGGTTAGACAGGAACCTTTCAAAGTAAAACATCACACTTCCTGTTCTAAAGGGGTGTGGCTTAAGTGATGTAATGATTTGACAATTGAATATTTTAGTGGACCAGATGTCAATCGATCACTGAAGGTTTGGTGTCTCAGTAAATTTTTGTGTAGGAGATATAACAGTTTCATGTGTAAGGCCAAGATGTCAAACTTTGAGGTCTAGCCACACTCTTTCAGCATGCTTGAAAATTCACCGTTTTGATAACTTTTAATCCCCCATGCCTTATGAGCAAACTGACCTGGTTTAAAACCAATCGATCGAAATCTCTAGGAGTTCGATCAAATGCAGAGGTTGTAAATAACTTTCACAAAAAAGGTCAACTGGCACCAAACTTGAAATGAGTCATCCATGTGTGAGGCCCAATGAGCTTATGTGGTCATATTCTGACATCAAAAGACACGCCCCCCCAGAACAGGAGGTCACTTTTTTTTTCTTAGAAAGCTCTATCTCTGACACCTTGATCTAATCAACATGATCTTGTGTCAGAAGACAGATAACAAGTTGGTCTCACTTGCTTTACAGTACACAGAGTTTTCGCTTGAGGGCGTGGCTGTGGCGAAGTCATACTTCACACTGTTGCCATAGTTTGGCACCAAATCCCACATATTTTAGCCGATCTGAACCAAACTCGCAATAATTGATCTTAATCCGCCCCCCAACAGGAATACAGTCCAATATTTTGTAGGCATGGCATAATCCCTCTACAGCGCCCCTAGAAATAAAAAAAAAAAATAAAAAAATCTGCCCCAGCCACGCTTTGACCAACAATCATGAAATTCAGCACACATATGTAAATTATCAGGACCTACCCATGGTCCAATACCCACAGACAGTCACCCGTTTTGTCAGTCAGTCACCCTCAAAATCTGACCATTCGGCATAAGATTGAATAACTTCCACATGTAAGGTTGTGGCTTAATGAAACTTTCTGTGTGTCATATCAGACCAGCACTAATCACATTCACATGCTAATTTGGTGACATCACCATAACCCAGCCACTTTGAACCAGAGGTCACCCGCTTTGCTCCTAGTTGTCTTCATTTTAATCCTCGATTCATACAGGTGTAAACCTGTGTCTGATGACAATCAGCTACATGACGCTGTATTTCTTCTCTCAGCACTGGCTGGTGGATGGAGCATGTGGGCGTGGCATTAGGCGAATTCCAATCCCTCTCCATTTACATATGGTTGGCTCGAAATCACACATGCATCATCCGGTATTCACCAAACTGTTTATCAATGACCTTTGTTGCCGTCTAAAGAGGCCTATAGGATTATATTGGAATTTGACTCCTGTGCGCCCCCTATGTTATTCCAACAGCTAGATCTCCCTGATACATCATCCAATCTTCTCTAAATTTTTTGTGTTTTATCAGGGAGAATTTCTATGCATACTGGTGTGTTCATTAATGACGTCACTAAAAGCTCCGCGACTCAGAGAACTTTTTGAAGATTATTGGGTGACTCTTCCAACCTCTCCTTGTGTAAGATACGAGATTGAAACCTTATCCACTAATGGATGGTGGATTGGATATGACCACATATCATATACTGAAAAGCCTTGAGGAACTCCTTGCCAATCCTTCGCCAAACTTTGAAGATGTGTTGCTTATCTCGTACTGATGTGGACTGAGGGCAATTTGGGAGATTTGCCAAATAATATGTCTAGTGGGCATGTGCAGGAATGACATGAAAGCGTTGACAAGGGCCTCAGAGTGGTGGTGCCATGCTCCCGCGGTCGCCACTTGGCAGAGCGGTGCTGAGCTGCAAGGGCTGCCCACTGCTGCTTGCAGCTTTAATTTATCTTGAGATATTTCAATTTCAGCTCATATAAGCTCTTTCAACAGCTTTTCAGTAATTCCACTTCAAATACAGAACTTTATGTTTACTAAATTAATTAATCATTTAGAGGTTAATATGACCTTGATTTGACAGTGATTTAAAAAAGAAAAGAGAACCATAAAACTGCTATGTTAAATAATGCGATGCAGTAGAATATTTGGGTGAACCCAACTTCTGTGCCAGTGCACCTAAGAAAAATAGTCTAGAGCCCTGAAACATATCAGTTGTTCGCATTAGCTCACTTTGAAACAGTATGTTTCAAAACATAGTTAAACAAACATATTTCATTGGAATTTTATGTGAAAGACCAACACAAAGTGGGATATAATGGTGAAGCTGAAAGAAAATTCTACATGATTCAAAACGTTTTTACAAATCAAAAACTGAAAGATGTGGTGTGCAAAAGTGTTCAGCCCCCCTGAGTGAATACTTTCTGCTGCAGTTCCAGCTGCCAGTCTTTCAGGGTCCGTCTCCAGCAGCTTTGCACGTCTAGTGTCTGGAATTTCTGCCTCCTTCTTCTTTGCAAAACAGCTCAAGCTCAGTCAGATTAGATGGAGAGCGTTTGTGAACAGCAGTTTTCAGATCTCGCCACAGATTCTCCACTGGGTTTAGGTCTGGACTTTGACTGGGCCATTCTAACACATGACTATGTGCTGTTTTAAACCGTTCCACTGCAGCCCTGGCTGTATGTTTAGGGCGGTCGTCCTGCTGGAAGGTGAAGCTCCGCCCCAGTCTCAAGGCTTCTGCAGACTCCAGCAGGTTTTCTTCCCAGATTGCCCTGGATTTGGCTCCATCCATCTTCCCTGTCCCTGCCCCCAGAGCATGATGCTGCCACCACCAGTAGGGATGGTGTGTTCAGAGTGATGTGCAGTGTCAGTGCTCCGCCACACACAGCGCTTTGCATTCTGGCCAAAAAGTTCCATTTTGCTCTCGTCTGACCAAAGCGGCTTCTTCCACGTGTTTGCTGCGTCCCCAACACGGCTTCTGGCAAACTGCAAACGGGACTTCTGATGGTTTTCTTTTAACAGTGGCTTTCTTCTTGCCACTCTTCCATAAAGAGCACATCTGTGCAGAGCACGACTGATAGCTGTGCTGTGGACAGGTTCCCCCACCTGAGCTGTGGATCTCTGCGTCTGGGCCAGAGTCACCACGGGCCTCTTGGCTGCGTCTCTGATCAGCGCTGTCCTTGTTGGGCCTGGAAGTCGAGGTGGGCGGCCTCGTCTGGGTACGGTTACGGGTGGGCCGTACTCTTTCCATTTCCTGATGATGGATTGAGCGGCGCTCCGTGAGATGTTCAAAGCTTGGGAAATCTTTTTCTAGCCTCAGCCTGCTTTAAACTTCTCCACAACTTCATCCCCGACCTGTCTGCTGTGCTCCTTGGACTTCATGATGCTGTCTGCTCCCCAGTGTTCTCTTAACCAGCCTCTGAGGCGCCACAGAGCAGCTGGATATGCACTGAGATCAGATTACACACACAGGTGGACTCTGTAGTCATTAGCAACCATCAGGCAACTTCTGAAGGCAACTGGTTGCTCTCAGACAAAAGGGGACTGAATACTTTTACACACCGCACTTTTCAGTTTTTTATTTGTAAAAAATGTTTTGAATCATGTATAATTTTCTTTCTACTTCACAATTGTATCCCACTTTGTGTTGGTCTTTCATATAAAACTCAATGAAATATATTTATGTTTGTGGTTGTAATGTTACAAAATATGGAAAAGTTCAAGGGGTAGGAATACTTTTGCAAGCCACTGCAACTATTTTTCCAAATGTTTGTGTTTTATATTTAGAGAAAAACGAACTAAGAAAATATGAAACATTACTATGGAGGTTTTTTTTTTTACTCTTGTGTGGATAAGAGAGTTCCCACCTACCTGGCAAGCTTCAAGAGTTCCCACAAGGTTAAAGATTAAATCATGGATACCATGATGGATATATATCTGAAAAAAGAAGAGGAAATTAGCATTTGCTTAGAAATACAATAAAGGTTTGACCCCTACTGTAACTCTGGTTACCCAGTGTTACTGGTATCAGGTAGGATGCCGATAGGATTTATCCATTTGTTGTGGGCATAAACATTCACATCTTCATTTGAAAAAAAAAAAAAACTGATTAAAAAAGTGAAACTTAATTAGGTTACCCCGACAGCCTGTTTGAGAAAGGTCATCTGAAACTCCTGTTTTGCCAGAAGTTTCTGTAAAAACACAACAGACAGAAAAGTAAATGCTGCGCTTTTTATACAATAATCTGCTAAGGATTCAGTGCTGTGACTTCAAAACAAGACAACGTGGCTGGTCTTTGCAGGGTCCTGGAGAGGTCCTCTGGACTCCCTATTTTTCACGTGATGAAGTGTGAACATTCCACTGTTTTGACCATATCTAAAACTTCTGCAGTAAGGTCAAGTGGTTTTATCATGCTGGCATCATGCCAGGGTCCTGGAGGGAGTGGTGGAAGCATTAACTCTTAATTTATAAAGTGGGGCCAACAACTACTGGGAACACTTGGTCATTGGAGAGTTTAAAGAAGGACAAGCCCTCATCCTGCACTCCCTCAAATGGCGTCAGCTAAGCTTTTGCAACTGGCTTAGCAGCCCCTCGGCTATCTGCAACATGATCAGAAGCTCATGCTTCACTTGATGCAGCTGCAATAATCAATCACAAGCATATACTCCCCAGGGCCCTTGTGTACAGATACTGTAGGCACTGGGCTACCAGCAAAGGAGACATGCACACACACCTCCAAACTGCTTTCAAGACTGGCTGTGCTGGTTGCTGGGCAACCAAAGAAAAGGTAGAAGTTTTTACGGTGTAGTTTGACTGGAGCGTATCCCTGTCAGGGTGTCACAGCTGGCTTCAAATTTAGCTATGAGGAAAGCAAGGGGAATCGGAAGGATGGTTGCAGACATACTCATTAAAATGGGAGGCAAGCCATATAACCCTAAGATGCTTACCAATCTGTGTATCAGTGGATAAATGTGTGCGAGTTTGTGAGAGCCAAAGGGTGAATGTGTCTAAAATGTAGAGAGGTCAGCATGACTAGAAAGCCATTATATAAAAATTGGTTCATTTACAATTATTTTTTTACCATTCATCTGCAATAATCAACAAACCACAGCTTCCGCCTTTTCTACTTTACCTTAGCAGAAACAGCCACAGTGAGTTTAACAAGGCTTTGCTCCAAAACAATGCCGTTGTTATCCTGAAGCCACTTTGTAACTACACTTGTAGTAAGGTTGCTTCATTTGGAAAACACTTGTGCCCAAAGTTCAACATGAAGTGCATTAGTCTTTCCTGCAGCAATACTCACAAAACACGATGCTGCAACCCCCATACTTCACCGGTGGGACAGTGCTGTCAGCTTTTACCCTATGGCTGAACATCTCCATGAGGTTTTCTAATTACATGGAATTATTTGAACACAGTGAGGTCTGTCCTGTACTGACATGGACCAAAAGGCCACTCAGAGAGTAAGGCTTGACTCCAGTAACTTAAATGTTTCTAAGTAAACTAGCAGAATGACATGATCATCAAAGTTCTTTAACAGCAGAGCAATCTTACTGCATGTACATCTCTGACTGAGCAGAATAATTTGAATAAATATCTGGTTATTATTCTTGGATTTACCAAATACAAATAAACCAATAATTAAAATATACAGTCAGGGAGTAAAATATAACCTGAAGTTCTGATATAATAACTGAACTGCTTATCTTAGGGAGTTACAATGGTGTGAAATAAGAGTGAAATAAACCAGACCCTCATATAATTATTATATAATTGTAATATTAAAAGTCTTAGAAGATGAAAAATATTCAATCTTAAAAAGGAAGTAAATACAGCAACAGATTACCAGCAGTGAGGTCCAAGATTACTGCTTTTATATCAACTAGCAAAGATCTTAGTTCATGAAAGCTCAATGAAGACTGACTCACTCTTTTAAGCAGCAAATTAACAACAAAATGGCTCAAGAACATTTTTTCAATCAAACAATGGCAGACCTGACTGAATGCAGTGGTGGAGCTGTTCACATCTGAGTGAAGTTTGTCACCCCCCACATTCTTCAGATCTAATGTTAATTGTGTCAGATATTTGTTCAAATATTTGTGTTTTCATCACAAATATTGATGAGAGCACATCCATAAAAGTTTATCAGAAATCAATGAGAAAACAGAAGCAGCTTAGGTGCAAATCTGCCCACAGCATCGAGAGGACAAGAAGCAGGGACAGAAAAAAAAACTCAAGTCTCTGCTCTCAGACTGCTTTTAGGGAAAGATGTTTTTCAGTTGTAAGTTGCTTTCAATAAAATCAATTGTTAAGTGAATTTATTTTAAAAATGACAAATTTATTGAGAAGGAATTCACATTTTACAGATTGTTTTATGATTTTTTTTTTTTTTTTTTTTTTTTTTTTTTTTTTTTTTTAAAGTACTAATTCACAATAAATGCTGAACATCTTAAGCTGACAGATAATTTCTCATTGATGTCCAAAATAAAGGATTTGGAGAACAGGAACAGATGTTCCACTTCTAGAGTGCTTTTCAAGCTATAGATTTCGTGTTAAGGGTTAAAAAAAAAAAAAAAAAAAGTCAATCTTGTAAAAGGTAAAGATGAGAATTTTGGGATGGATGACAGACTTCATCTACTGACTAGAAACTTTGGGCTAAACAGGGAACCAACCCTTCAGTTTTTTTCCCCCAGACACCATCATAACCATAATAAATCCCACACTGACAGCTGCTGGTGCTGCTGGTTTCTACTCACCAGGCAAGAGTCTCTCAGCAGACACTGAAGAGATTTAGTGTAAAGTCCATTTACAGAGTCCTGATGAGACAGTAAAACAGAGAGAATACCTCAAACTTCTTTCATATAAACCTTTCCTCTGCTGTGAAACAGGAGCGAGGAAACTTAGAGAACAGTGAACGTGAAGTCCAAACAACAAGAATTAATAGTTCACATCTTTAGTCAAAAATCTGATTGTTCCTTACAATGTGGTGTCGAAGTCCCTTTCTCTCCTGCTCTTTGAAAGCCTGACAGAAGCTCTGGATAAACCTGTCCAGTTTGTGGGAGTGATGCCCCAGGAACTCCCTGACATCTTCCAGGCTCCTCAGACAGTACGGTGGGGGTGGGCTAACCTCAGTCGGGCTCAGCTCCACCTCCAGGGGTCTGGAGATGCACAGAATGCTGTAGCTCTGCTCCTTATCATTGTAGAAGGTTTCCTCAAACAAAATTGGCACCACAGATGGAGTTGGGAAGCCAGATCCCAGCAGGACCCGCCTGTCCTGGATTTTGACTTCCTGCAAAAGAAAAGGCATCAGGTCAAAACTAAAAGCTTTCAAAATGCTTTTTCTTCCAAGTGGTGTCAGTGTTAAACCAGGGAGAGAAGCTTCTAAGCGGGTTCAGAACGACCAAAAAAACGATCCGACATGAGACGTTTTCGCTTCCACTGTTCTGTCAGGAGGAAGCTATCATAAAAAGCCTGTCTCACAGACACACAGCTGAAAGGGCCACTTTGCTTTGATGGAATTGCCTTTTTAAAGGAGATGTAAGTACATTTCTGAATTTGAATTTAGCAAATCGAAATAATTTTCAGAATCATAACTAATTCAATATCAGACAGTGATGAAACAATGGTTATTTGTCTTTTTATGCAGTGTATGCAATGCAGTGCATGTATCTGGCTGCAACTGTCAGTCACGGAGACATGCTGCAACTGAAATGAATCCAAAAGAGGACACACCTTCCCATCCACGGTTTTATATCGTTCCTCCACAGGCTGTAGGACATAGCTGTCAAAGTGAGAGTCTGAGTAGCTGCTCACACTCAGACTTCCACAACACGGAACCAGAACCTACAGGTTTTCAATGAAGGAAGAAAGAAAACGGGTTCTGTTATCAAACTGAGCTCGCCACATACATTTCAATTACCATGACTAACAACAGTGTTATCAGACTGAAGATGAAGATGAAGATGACTGAAAGGATATGACTGAACAGAAATGGAACAATTAATTTTATTTTATGTGAAGTGTTCTAAGATTACAGTTGTAGGAACTACATGAGGAAAGTGAGTTGAAATAATGGAAACTCTGTAAAGTGGATGATAGAGATTAATGTTAACGTTACAAAGTGGGTGAAAATAGACCACAGAGAGCTTAATTCATCTACACTCCATCTACACAAAAAACCTGACTGCTAACCAATCAAAATCAAATCCAGTCAACAACAGTCAACAACCAGATTACCCACAATTCATCTTTTTAAAAGTGGATGTGGCTAGTATATTTAGATGGTCTTTTCTGGATCTAAGATCACAGCTTAATTAGCGTGTTATTATGAACACGACATTTTACCTTGTGGCATGGGCCAATCAGCCAACAGAAAACAGGCAGATAATCACCAATCATGTCTGACAGATGTTGAGCAGCTGGCCCTCAACCTCAACAGTCTGCAACTATGTCATAGTCAAGTATAAATGTGTATAAATACACAAACATACATATCCTGTCCTCCACAAGCTGTATGCAAAACTAATTGTTGCAGTCATGCTTGTAAGACATAAAAAGATCTCATAAATGCCAGTTCAGGGTTTCCTCTACATGTAATTGATCGTGGCGGTGCGCCACGGCAAAATGAAAGCCGCCACACCTTCAGAGTGACGTTTTTGGGGTGTTTTCACTGTTGTAATCAAACTATTTTCATCGTCATTGATCTTCACTGATTAGCTGTATAAAATACAACAGTGCATAACTAGTGGATATTTAGCTATATAATTTCTGTTATATCTTTTTTTTTTTTTTTTAAATGTCCACATTTATACTGTTTACAAGCAGCCTCTGTTTTACACAGTGTGGTGGGTTGCCAGTTGGGCTTGTTTTCATACAGCTGTTTGCTTGTTTCTCTAGCAAGATCTGGCAACACTGGTTGCGCTGCTCTCAGGAGTGAAGGAAAACTAGAGATGACAACGTAGAGGGAGAGAAAAGGCGAAAGAAAGGTACCTAAAGAAGGTTAAGTTGAATGCACTTTTAGTTCAAAATGTTCAAGTTTGTTGCATTTGAACGACAGCAACGTAGGTAATTAATTTAGTTTGGCCTTCATCCGTCATGTTTCAGATACGTTTTGAACAGCAGGACAGAGCTTACTGTTGGTGTATTGTTTCAGTTGAGACTCATTTCTGGTTGCATTTTTAGATGTATATTATATATCATAATGTTTTCAGATGAAGAGGAAGGGACTCGAGGAAGACGTTGAGGTAATGTTAGATGGAGATGTTCAATGTTTTTATTGTGATGCAGTTCCCTCAAGTTCTGAGGAACACAGAAATGACAGTGATCCGTACCTGACATCTGGAATATTAAAATATTCCTAACATTCCTTGTGTGATATTGGTGACTGAAACAAATCATATCAGACAAGTACACAGGCTGAAGTAGAGGAGGAGGTGAGTGAAGGAGAGAAAAGTGGAGAGGCAGAGCAGGAGGGTGCATCTTCCTGTGCAGGTGAGCGTGTTCTCATGCAACAGGGTGTTAGAGCTCTTTTTCAAGAAACCCGGAAAAGTAAAATGCTGTCAGCCAGGCTGCAAACTGGGCCACTCGATTACTACAGTAGGGATGGAACTGAAGTTAGTACAGTGCGCATATAGTGAATGAATCCTTTTCAAAAAACATTCAGTTTGAAATGGTCATAAATAAAACCATGTTGTTGTTCTACAGTCATGATATGCCTATAATAATAGGATCCTGTCACAATAAACAAAATAATTTCTTTAACTCCTATCCCAGCCTTCCATTCTGACCATCCATGATGAATGCTCAGAGGCAGTGACTGCAATAAAGTCAGGAAGTTGATGCAAATGTTGAGAGGTTGTAAAGAGAAGGAACTTTGAGAAAAAGACAACATGTGTGACTCACGATGCCGTGAAAGTCTGCCACGCGACTGCAGAGGTCAGGTCTCTGCTTCTCCAAGGCCAAGTAAAAAGGATTCTTAAGAATGTTCTCATCATACACAGCCATAAGGAGCTGAAGGTCTGGGTCCTGCAGAGGAAATCAACAATGCAGATCAGCGCGACTGAAAGAAGCTTCTAGCATCTGTAGGGACAGGAGCTCAGCAGGATGAAGTTTAAGTTGTGGTTTGCTGGGGAAACTTAAGGCATAAAAACTAACATTCTACATGGGATGCTGCAGAAGAGCTCACAAAAAAAAAAAAAAAATCACATAATAATGACTATTTCAAAGAGTTTACAGCATCAAGTGATAAAATGTTCATCTTAAATAAGCACATTTAAAATAAATTACATATCTGACTTAGGGCTGGGCAATAAATCAATAATCTATATAGTTGTGGGCACGTGATCAATATCAATAGAAAATATGTTTGATAGAATGTTCAATAATTTCACTGAACCGCAAGGCATTCTGGGGGATGCAGGCAGAGGAAACGCTTTAGCAGCTCAACCTCTTAGGCCCAGCTAAGCAAGGTGGGTTAGCCATATCCCGAAGCCCTAATCTGACTACTGATGTCTAAGGAAGGCTTCAGATCTGACACCAACTCAATGTCTTCATAAAAGCCACGCTTTTATTTTGTAGTAGAGGATAAACAGTGTTTTCAGAACGTTCTTTGCACTTTGTGTTGAATGAGGTCTTTTCCATGTTTTTGCCAGTCAGCAGAGGTCAAGTCCATTCGGAGCTCGAAGCTCGGATCTCTGCAGCAGATAAACATTCCAGCCAGTGTGCCAAAACCAGCCAAACGAAGCTGCACAAGGTGCAACACCTGCACCACGGAAACACAACGCAAAACAGCTTGAACAATATGAGAGCGCAGCACTCAATTGTCAATGTTAGTCTATCGGATAAAAGAATTGGCACATTCTGCAGATTTTTCACTTAGCCACTTCAGCCTTTTTTTTATACAATAGTAGAAATCCATTAAAAGATGCAAAAAATTCAATTTCTTTTTTCAATAAGAAAACAAATATTCTAAAATGCAATAACAGCATTCTTTCAGAGAACATTTGTAGCAAAGAATGCATGTGCAGCTAAAAAATACTTCTATCAACATGTGAAACGTGATCTAGTCTGCAGTTCGAATGTATTTTTTCCTGTTTGTTGCATTCTCTGAAGTTAATTTCACTCAGTGCTGTAATGCTCCAAACATCACACTGATACTTTGGAGCTAAATTTTGAGGCAAAGCAGCTGTACCAAAGATCTCACCATTAACAGGCAAAATGTTAAAGCACTGGCATAAAAAACAAAAGCTTTCTGAAGGATCCTTCCAGAGAGCAGATGACTGACCTGCCATTATCCTCTGAACCCAATCAAACTGAGTCTCTGCAGCAGCAAAAAACAGCAACTCACCTGTCAAAGTTGCTGTCAAAAGTATTTGCCCATACAGATTCTACTCACACTTAAATGAGATCAGTTTACTCATTTCAGTAGAACAACCCAAGTAAATAAAGAATCAGTTTCCAAATAATGACTTCATTTTAATAAGGGAAAAAGTCTTAAAAACAACCTGAGCATTCATGAAAAACAAGAATCATAAATGAGTTGGGATGTCCCACATTTTTGAGAAATCAGCCACACAACATTCAAGCCCCTTTCTGACAACATTAGGTGGGCAAAACGATGTCAAAAATCAACGCATCAAGCCCCAACATGTGAAGCCCTGCAGGCCTCCACTGCCTCATGAAGATCAGTTCAGTATTTCTGATTCAGCAATAAGAAAGTGACAAAATGGCATCAATGAGAGAACTCCAAGGCCAACACCACTGCTAACCAAAAACACAAAGGGTCTGTTTCACATTTCCAAAAAAGATCTCATTCATCCATGATGCAGCAATAAAAAAAAATTAAAAAAAAAAACATAGGGAAGGAAGGACACGAGGTAGGGAGACAGGAAACAGGGAGGGAAGGAAGGAAGGAAGAAAAAAACCTGAAAGACAGAAGGAATGAAGTAAAGAAACAAGGGGGGAAATGGAAGGTAGCTATAAATAACATGAGGAATAATGGAAGAAACTCAAGACAGCATGGAGGAAGGAAACAATGAGAAAAAGGAAGAAAAGAGACAGTGAAGAAGGTAAAGAGTGGAAATACATCCCCACAACACTCTTATTTACTTTTACACACTTATCAAATCCTGGAAAGGCAGAAACTGTAGATTGTGGCAGAAAAAAAAACTATTTTGCCAAGAAAAGTGTGCTGAAGTTTCTCCACAGTGATAGAAAAGACTCATTCTCAGAAATGCTTTATGACAGCTGTTGACCCAACAGCTACTAGGTTTAGGAATCAATTACTTTCTCACATACGGTCCGGATGGCTAAGATGAACTTGTTCCCTCAGTAAATAGTGTCATCATTTCATAAATGCTTTTTGTATTAACTCAGGTTGATATAAAATTTATTTGATGATCTGAAATATAAAAGTGTGGTGGAAAAAAAGCAAAAACAGAAGGGATTTATGTAATGCAGAAAATACCTTTTCACAGCTCTGTGTCTGTTCAAACATTCAGCAGAAGATAAAACAAAGATCTAAAAAAGGTTTAGTGCGGATATAAAAAGTGGCCAACACAGAAAGCAGTCCTGCAGTTCTGGTTCTGCTGGAGGCTTCTTCCTGTTAAAGAGGAGTTTTTCCTCTCTACTGTTGCTGTGTGCATGCTCGGTATGAGGGATTGCTGGAAAGTCAACGACAACGCCAGCCAGGAGGAGTGAATGCTGCCAGTCAATGACTCGATGCTCTGCTGGGCTTCCGTAGATAATAAAGCCAATTTGAATAATAAACTGAACTTGACTGTATGGCTTCATAGCTATGATCAGTGGGAATGAATGTATGATTGGATTAATTAAGAGTTTTTGTAAAGTGCCTTGAGATTACACGTGTTGTGAATTAGCCCTATAAAAATAAACAGAATTGAATTCAATCCTCTGTGCACAGTTAGCAATCATGCATGTGCTGTGTTTGATATGTACAAAAGGCAACATTTGATGGGACCGTTACACATTCATTATAATCAATTTCAAATCCCTTAAACACACAGTAATTCTAGATTATGCCAATAATGCAAAACATTTTTATTAAAAGGAACTTATTCCAAATGGGTCGTTTACTGTCTACTCATAAATGACCCTCTAGAACATTCAGAAACAACCGTTTTCAACAAAAGCCACCAGCAGCAGCTCACAGTGATGTGGGGAGGCTGAACCATGGCAGTCACTTTACATTTTGTCTAAATGTTAAAACATTATGCAAGCAGACAGGATGAGAGAAAAGAATAGAATGTACACGAGCTGTCTGGGTATTCTATATAATAGCCAGGGTAATAAATCAATTTGATCAAGTTTTTGGGTTTTGAAAATCTGGATTCCCCCCCCCCACCAGTGTACTCCTTGGGTTTCCAGAGTCCAGAGTGACGTCAGCGCGCTCAGGGCCTTCCATCTTGTTCGACAAGCCTGTTTTACAGCTTCCATTTATTTGGACTTTGAATTCAGGTCAACTCTACAAAATAATATTAGGGCCAGGATAAGACTTTTTTTTTTATTGTGAAAATAACATTAAAATATTACAAGAATACAGTCATACAACAATAAATACAAAATACTACAAGAATAAAGTTTGACTATTACCAGAACAAAGTCGAAATATTAGGGGAATGAAATTGTAATTTTAGGAGAACTCCTACATGAAAAATAAAAAATTAAATTGAGAAATGTTGAGCATCTTGTGAAGTTATACTTTGGTATCGGTTTTACAGCTAAGAAAATACTTAAATCTTTTAACACATCAGCATCAGATTATCATCAGTAGCAGGACTTTGAAACGACTGTCCAAACGTGTGTGTCTATTTTAAAGAAAGAACCACACAAACTGAGATGCTCACATCAGATCTTGATAACACTATCAAAGCTTTTTTCTCATTAAAAAGACTTTTTCTCGTCATTTTAAGATGTTCTTCTGGTAAAATTGCATCTTTATTCTGCTAATATTATTACTATATTCTTGTAATTAAACAAACAAAAAAAAAATGTGTAGCCTGGCCCTAATACTCTGTTGTACAACTCACAGAAGGGATGATTAAAATAAGACATTTTTTGAAAATATTTTCTGTCATTTGTAATTTCTTTTTTAGAAAAGAAAGCAAGATTTTTTTTTAAAATTAAAATCAGCAATCGGCTATGGTATGAAAAAAAAAAAAAAATCTGAGATTTTATTTTTAACCCATATCGCTCATCCCTGATAATAGGCACAAAAAAAAGAGACAGCATATCAATATGTGTGACTTTCACAAAGGCTGCCTGCTGTTGTTCAAACGTTCCTGCTGGTTCTCTAATAGAAAGCTGTTAGAACAGACATAGCTTTTGAGGCTGCACAGCTGCAGACCTGTCCGGCTGTCCATCCTGGTCCATGTCCTCCACCGCTCAGACATGGACACAAGAGCATCAGAATCGTATCATTAAGCAACAGAATCTTCTGGTCAGATCATCATCAAAGGTGGGGAGGATGGTCTCTTACTTGAGAAAATGACGGTCCCAGTATGCACACGTTGTTAGTGACCAAGTGCATGTAAACAGTCTTCTTTGATGGAAGTATCCTCTTTCAGCAGGATAATACTTCCAGACACAGCAAAAATGGTATAAGGAGCCACATTAAACAGTTAACATGGCCTGGAAATGAATCATGTCTTGGTTTGATCTCCTGAGGCTGCACCTCCCATTTCAGGGACCTAAATGTTTTGCTGCAGCAGAGTTGGTGTCACTGTAATCTACCTTCAGACATCTGACGGAGTAAATGTCTCCAGTGGTGTTTTGGCAGCAAAATAAAGAGTTACAAATTATTGGAATGGTGGTGAGAATAGGACACCTGCTCAGTGTATACAGTAGCCACTAAACACTATTTCTGTGGTGGCAAATAAGCTAGCCTGCTGCATAAATGTTACAGACTCAGATGAGTTTCAGTTCCTTTCTCAAATTCACTAAAATTCCACCATGCTTTAAATGAGGATGTATAAAGGCAACACACTTTGACAGCTGAGATTCTGCTTATTCCCGTGACACAAAAGCATTTACTAAATATCCATTCATCCCTTATGCAGCAGCTGTTCCTCAAAGAAGAGACCTGTTCATGGTTTCAAAGGAATCAGTTCAGTGGAATGTGCCATGGAAAGATGCTGAGAGTGATTCTTCCGCAAGTGGCGAATGGTTACAAATGGATTCAACCACAGCCCAGACACCGACTGGTTAAAAATCAGGAAACTAATTCAGTGGGCAGACAGCGAGATAGATTAGATGAACTGCTGGAACCCGGAAGTTAAACTGGATTCCCACCTTTTACCCGCATACATCACACAGCAGTCAGGTGTTAAAGGCAGTTCCTTCCGCCGGAAGAAAAAAAATGTTATTACGGTAACATGGAAACCGGATAATAAAGCACGGTCCGACTGGTGTGTTTTAGTTTGATCTGAGCCAGAAATTAATCTAACCTACCTACCTACACGTTGCTTTGAAAATATTTACACGAAGAGAAAATCCCGCTACTGTGAATCAGCTCAGTTGTCTCCGAATTAGGTGCGATCAGAAACAGCCAGCTGAAGACCACCACCTCAACCAGAAAACAGTCCGTTAGCATTAGCTCTGCTCAACTGTTAGCTTCCCTAACACGCTAGCATAAAAACTAGCTATCCCATTGTGAAAGGCCCGCCAGGCAGGAGGATTCAGCCCGTAGTGTTTACCTGTAGTGATGAAGTCCCCCAGGTTAGCAACACGTCGGCATGTTGGAGCCAAACCCAGACAGCAGACTCCGCGACCACCTGGCTGCTTAACAGCTGCCTAGCTCAGGCTACCTCCTCCTCCCCGGACCGCAGACCTCAGAACGGAACCAGAACCGAGCACATACAGCTGGCACAGCCTTTTAGATAAGTGTGTTTTCAGCTCATCCAGCAGACTCACGAACCCACAGATCATAGAAATACCAAATACAGCAGACACTAATACGCAGCAGTTTAATTAGCTGGGCTTCCCTGTGTTATACTTTAACTGGTGTTTGTACACACCGAATGTGCAAAAGTTTATAGCGACCTCTGCTGGTCACCCGATGCAGTCGGTCAGTGGTGAACATGAACTATGAAAACTATGACGCGTACAAGCCCGCGGGAGCAAGCGAATAAGCCATCTCATCCATCATATTCTAAGACACGTAATTTTGGGGGGTTTATTATTAGTAAGCCAAAGTACTGGCTTGAAAGAGTTTCCTCCAAATATAATACATCTTTTTTTTTTTTTTTTTTGCTAATAAAGCTGCAGTGTGTAACTTTTATTTTTTAAATGTGAGGGTTTTTTTTTTTTTTTTTTTTAAAAAACATATTTATTGAAACTGTCACCATGTCGTGACAGTACGGTCTGAGGCAGATAATCTGTGAAAAGATCGATCTTTTCCACCTCCTCCCTGAGCTACTATTGCCGTCAAAAGATATGCACCGCTCCCGACCAAAACCAACCAATCAGAGCCAGGAGGAGGGGCTTAGCGCTGCCAGTCAGCTTCGTTTACTCGCTGCTAAATGTGCTGACGGTGGAGAAACAACTTACGTTCCAGGTAAACTGTTTATCCGTCGTCATCGGTGGCCATGCTAATGAGCCTGAGTACTCACTGCCAGGCGAGCTGCAGCGCAGCAGAGAACTGGGGGGGGAGATGAGCAGCGCCACACAGACGGTGATTGACGGCGCTAAGACCCGCCTCCTGGCTCTGATTGGTTGTTTCTTGATAGCGCTGGGAGCTTGATTTTTTTTCACAGATGATCTGTCTCATACCATTCTGTCACATGACAGTTTCAACAAATATGTAGCACAATATATCTTTTTAAATATAAAAGTTACATACTGCAGCTTTAAATTAATGACAAACATTTTACTATTTCATGACTATTTAAATTTTTGAGATGCAGGCTACCTGTACATAGGGCAAACAATTCTATATTTTCATGTTTTACAGAACCGGGTTTCTGTTATTTATATTCAGAAGTGCGACTCCCTATTTCACAATCTAGTCACTGCATTCGAATGGAAATGTAGTTTCTTAATGCCACACCCAAAGTCTGAATATTGCATAAATAACCAAAAGACAATGTAGAAGCAGAACAGCTTTCTGAGGGCTGTTCAATAAAACCAGAATAGTGGATTAAGCCGGGATTTTCCAGATGTCCTGGCTCAGCCTGGACTCTGTTTCATAAAAGCAGCAGCACATCAGTTACCACAGCGATTCTGTGCTGCTAGCCTGCTCCAGACCAGGCTAGCAGCCAGGCTTAGTTAATGCTGGTCCTTATCTGTTCAGTCAGCGCTCATGTCGATCAGAAACCAATGGGTTTTGTTAGTGACTCCGTTTTCTTATCTCTGTTTTGGACCTTTAAAAAAAAAAAAAAAAAAAAAAAAAAAAAAAAAAAAAAAAATCAGCCTGCAATAAAATACCACTGATTCATTTTGACAGTCAAGTACTATTATTATTTGAACATTATGATGGTTATCATTGTCAATTTTATAATTATCCATGTGGGCATTCTGTCTATTCGATTATGTTTTTCAAGACCGCTGCTCTGAGTTTGACAGAAAGGCCTTTAATAGACCACTGCATGTGTTGAGGGGATTAGAGAAATCGCTGATAAAGAAGCAAAGGTGTTGGAATCAAGTCAAGGCATATAAGTTATAGCATACCCCCAAGAATGAAGGATGACACTTTACTGATAAATGTTTAGGTTTAATGGCAATTAACCCTCTGAATTTAAAATAACCTTTACAACTTAAAATAACTTCAGCTTTGGCATGTAATTAAATGCACAGTTAAAGTCACAATATTTAAAACAAGAACTTATTTTCATCATAAACGTACCTTGCGCCTCTATCAATGGGGCTGCTAATAAAATACATCTTATAAGCTCCGTTACAACTCGCCTTTTGATTGCTGTTAAGCTTCCTTTGCGCTAACAGTTAAACAGGAAGTTGTCCCTTCGAAATAAAAGCATCAAAGTTCAAACAGGAAGTTTACCACATTTAACACTAAATAATGGCGATAAGCGTCAAAAAGGGATGCAAGCAAATAAAAAACCGTATTTAGGGTTATTTACAGAAGTATCTCCAAACATATGTGTCATCATTTACAATGGCATGTCCAGTTTATGTACTGTAGCTTCAGTGACTACAGTCAAGCTCATGGTCTTTTGAGGAAATGTGGACATGCATTTACCTGGATTACTTACACCTGGCTTGACAAAGCAGCACCTCCTGAGGCTGGTTTGGCCTTTGTGAAACAGATGAACTCATGGCGCAAAGTCAAGCCTGGGTTTATTGCTTTGGAATCCTACTTTTGTGAAATAGCCCTCTGGACTGATAAAATGTTTGAATAGCCATACTTATACCTGTTCAGCTGTTTTTCCAATCTCCTTATCAGGGTAAATGCTCCTTCCACCACATATGTTCTGGTGTTGGGACTAAATGCTCTTTAGTAATTATAATCCATAAAAAGTTTACTCTCAAGAACACTTTTCCGCATTACATACACATAATACAGCGCTGTTTAACCACATACCATTGAACGGGATAGCCCTCTGCTCTCAGTTGTTCCCAACACCAATCAAACATAGCTCAAATATCCTCACGCACAGCATTTACTTGAACTTGGAACTATATTAATTACCAAGGGGTTGTTCAAACAGAATATGTGCTAACATTATTTTAAAGTAAATACTTAAAAAGTCTGAACCTCTACTTCTCTTATTTTGTCAAAGTGGTAAAAGATTGAAGAAGAGCCTAAAATTGTCAGCTCAAAGAGGTTCGGTTTTCGCTGGAAGGGCTGTTATGACGTGAACAATCGAGGGAGGATCTGATACTGGTCTGAATCGGTCAACGAAATGTGTCATGAATGTGCAAAAATATAAATGCTGCTGAATAACGAGGTGTAACACTCGATAAATTCTTTGTTTTATGACATAGAACATTAGGCAAACAAGAAACAGAAAGAAAAATAAATGTACTAATAATTCAAATAAAAGCAACATTTAACATGCACTTTAAAACTGCAGCATTCAAGCAAATGTTCAGAAAGAAAAAGTACATCAGGTCCTTCAACTGATAAATTCTTTATCTTCAGAGGCTTCAATAGATACAGAACATTCACAAAATAAGTCAATATGGCTTCATTTTAAGGACCGATACCAGCAGCCAAAGCAGAAAGGCCCAGATTTCCCTCTCCCTGGCCACTTGGGCAAAAAAAAACAAAAAAAAAAACATTCCAACACAGATTTACCTTGAACAGGGGTGAAAGTTTAGGGCTGCACAGTATATTGTGAACATATTGTCATCGTAATATCAGTGTTAGCTATATAAACATAGCAAAGGACTGTTTGGAGAGCAGTAATTGTTGATTATATATATATATATATATATATATATATATATATATATATATATATATATATATATATATATATAACATGTTTCCAAAGATGTTTAATGTTTCCAAAACATGTTTCCAAAGACTTTGCACGTGGATGAAAGATCCAAATGCATTTTTTAAAAATCTGTTTTTTGAAATTAGCTGTCAGTCTGAACTTCAAGTTACTGTAGGTATTTTTTTTTAAACATATTTGTTAAAACTGTCACTATGTCCCAATAGTACTAGACAAAATCTGTGAAACAAATCAAACCATCTGCAGTAATACACTACTCTCAGTCAGAAACAACCAATTAGAGGAAGGAGTGTCTTAGCATGATCACATGCTGCTCACACCCTACCCTACCCCATACAGCACATACAAGCTCAAGACTGCTGCTTTGCTGCAGCCGTGCTAATTAGGCAGGGCAATAAATCAATTTGATCAAGTTTTTGGGTTTTGAAAATCTGGATTCCCCCCCCCCACCAGTGTACTCCTTGGGTTTCCAGAGTCCAGAGTGACGTCAGCGCGCTCAGGGCCTTCCATCTTGTTCGACAAGCCTGTTTTACAGCTTCCATTTATTTGGACTTTGAATTCAGGTCAACTCTACAAAATAATATTAGGGCCAGGATAAGACTTTTTTTTTATTGTGAAAATAACATTAAAATATTACAAGAATACAGTCATACAACAATAAATACAAAATACTACAAGAATAAAGTTTGACTATTACCAGAACAAAGTCGAAATATTAGGGGAATGAAATTGTAATTTTAGGAGAACTCCTACATGAAAAATAAAAAATTAAATTGAGAAATGTTGAGCATCTTGTGAAGTTATACTTTGGTATCGGTTTTACAGCTAAGAAAATACTTAAATCTTTTAACACATCAGCATCAGATTATCATCAGTAGCAGGACTTTGAAACGACTGTCCAAACGTGTGTGTCTATTTTAAAGAAAGAACCACACAAACTGAGATGCTCACATCAGATCTTGATAACACTATCAAAGCTTTTTTCTCATTAAAAAGACTTTTTCTCGTCATTTTAAGATGTTCTTCTGGTAAAATTGCATCTTTATTCTGCTAATATTATTACTATATTCTTGTAATTAAACAAACAAAAAAAAAATGTGTAGCCTGGCCCTAATACTCTGTTGTACAACTCACAGAAGGGATGATTAAAATAAGACATTTTTTGAAAATATTTTCTGTCATTTGTAATTTCTTTTTTAGAAAAGAAAGCAAGATTTTTTTTTTTAAATTAAAATCAGCAATCGGCTATGGTATGAAAAAAAAAAAAAAAAAATCTGAGATTTTATTTTTAACCCATATCGCTCATCCCTGATGCTAATGGCAGAGAAACAACCTAAGCTGTATCTGCTGTCATCGGTGGCCATGCTTACCAGCCTGTGTATTCATGGCCGGCTCCGCTGTGGAGCTGCAGTGCAGCAGAAAACAAGAGGGAGGGTGAGAGCTGCACGTACACAAGCATGATTGACTATGCGAAGACCCTCCTCCTGGCTCTGATTGGTGGTTTTGGACTGGGAGCATCTTATTTCCGCAGATGGCAATAGGATCACAGGGAGTAGGCAAAGGAGCTCCATTTTTTCAAATATTATCTGTCTTATAATATACTGTCACGACATCGTGAGTTTTAAAAAAACCCTGTAAAAAACCATTATGGTACCTACTTCAGCTTTAACCTAAATTGCTGGTACAACAGCAGTTATGCCCACAATTATTCATACCCCTGGCAGATTTATATTTAAAATTATTTTCATTTAACCAAAACATTCGTTTCTGATTCAAAATGACACAGGCATCTCCCAACAATTAGGAGCATACAAGGGGTGTGTGTGTTTTTTGTCCCAAAACAACAACAAAAAAAAGTACATGCCAATAATTATTCACTCTTCTTCAAAGTCAATGGAAAAGACAACCAAATCTTTCCTGTAACTCCTGAAATGCTTTCGGATGTCTCCACCAGTATTTTAACCGTTCATCTTTAAGTCCTTGTGATTGGAAGTCCTTTTTACATTCCCCTAATACTTAGCTCCCTGCAAAGATTCACTATCAAGTTCAAGTTTGGACTCTGGCTGGGCCACTCCAAAATGTTAACATTACTTCCAGTCATAAGAAACATGTTAGTTAAACTAAAAATATTATTTTACATCTAAATTTGAATAACTGTATAAATAATTTTGGTCTTAACTGTAATTGTAATGCAGCACTACAGCAACAAGATAACAGTAATATACCAGTTGCCATGAGGTAGCTGAGTTGGTATGCTTGTCATGCTTGCAGATTTTAACTGCAGTGCTATAACAACGCCTCCGTTTTCCTTGCTAAAGCCGAAAACAAAACAGACCCGCACACCTCTCAGAGCTCCCCTGGCTGTTAACAGAAGTTAAGAAGGCAACCAACGACAACTTGTACTTACGTAGATGATGCCAGCCTCACAGAAAAAGTGACTACAGCAATAGAGGTTAAAACAAAGCATAGCTTGTGTAGGTTCTACTTCATACTTACAAACTTGGTTCAGTGACATAAACCCTCAGCAAATACTCTGAAAATATCTGTAAAGTTAAGATGTTAAATGACAAGTTTTTCATATCTCTTTTTGTTTGTTAGAAAGTGGACAATTACCAACTAATTGTACTGTAGGATCAATAGAATTTGACTGTACTTTGATATCATTTGATTTTATGTAAATGGATATAAACCTGACTATGTGCTTGGATTATTGTAACGTAAATTTGGACCAAATTAGATTTTATGTAACTGGATATGGTTAAAAGCTATTTCTTTTGCAAAGTATCTTGAGGTGACATTTGTTTTAAATGATCTTAATTAAATGAACAGAAGTGACTGAATGTCCTCCAACAGTAGTGTTGTATATTTTGCCAAGAGTTGTACCTGTCTTGTCAGATCACTAGCTGTCAGCAGTGGGCTAATTTTAATTCCTAATTCCATACTGACCCTTATATATGGCGGAAGGATCCTAACAAAATTGTCAAGAAACAGAGAAATTAATCAAAGGCTTGATTAAGTAACTAATGTGCAAAGTATTGCATCAAAAAAATAAAAACTTTCCTAACTTATTTGATTATACAGCATAACATTTACATTTATCATTTTAACAGTATTAATTTATCTTGTCACTATTTAATTTTTCCATTTTATTCCCCATGTTATGGTTTTATTAGTTTCCTTTTTATTACATTTTTCTTATTTTTCATATTGTATATTAATTTAATATGATTTTTTTAAGATAAAAAAGTTACAGTAAAAAAAAGTGACAGGGCAATAAAGTGGCAGTAAAAAAAAATCCAATTAACAAAAAATTTGGGAAATAGAAAAAATTACAAAACGTGACTAAATAACAAAAAAACTATTAAAGCTGCAGTGTGAAACTTTTATTTGGAAAAAAAAGGGGGGAGGGTTTTTTTTTTTTTACATATTTGTTAAAACTTTCAATATGTTATGACAGCATAATATGGGACAGATAATCTATGGAAGAAAATCAAGCTTCTCCACCTCCTCCCAGAGCTACTATTACCATCTGCAGAAATACACTGGTCCCAGTCAAAAACAACCAAAGCCAGGAAGAAGGTCTTAGCGCTGTCAATCACACTCTTCTACCCACAGCTCGATGTGCTAATGACGGAGAAACAACTTACCGTTACAGGAAAACTGTTTATCTGCCTTCATCAGTGCCCATGCTAAATAGCTGGAGCATTCATGACAGGCTCTGCTGTCGGGAAGAAACAGAGAGCAAGGGGGAGTGTGGGAGCAGCATATACACCAGCATGACTGACAGTGCTAACAGCCACTTCCTGGCTCTGATCAGTTGTGTCTGACCAAGCAGCTGCAGTTAGCAGCTCAGTTTTTCCACAGATTATCTGTCTCATACCAAACTATCATGATATAGTGACAGTTTTGACAAATCTGTAAAAAACAAACAAAAAAACAAAAACAAAAAACAAATTTTTTTTAATAGAAGTTACACACTGCAGCTTTAAATAAATGCATGTGTAAAAAATTGGAAAAAAATATAATGAAATACAAAATAAAAATAAAGATTGGAAATAAAATAGAAAATTAAATGGTGATGTTAAAATAACACTGTTAAAAATTTAAAACTAATTTTACACTGTATAATCAAATAAGTAGAAGTTCTTATTTTTTTAGATGCAATATTTGGCAAGTTAATTGCTTTACCAAGTCATTAATTAATTTCTATATTTATTGCCAATTATGTCCAGATCCTTCCTCCATACTTACACATCAAGGTGTACAGAGCATATCTGGATCCCAACTTGAAGCAGGTATAAGCTAATCCAACTATTTATCACATTTCCAAGAAGATGTAAATAAGAACTATTTGTTTTCAGTCACTCTCGCTGCCACTCTCTGAGTTCAGATAGCAGTTATCCTCTCCTGTGTTCTCCACAAACCACAGATCTACAAGAAAAGAAAAAAATAAATAAATAAATAAAAAAGCACAATCATATGCAACATGCCCCAGTATTTGACTTTTTTCATTTGTCAAAAAGCTTTGGCATATTGTGACTTACTACTTGATGAGTTGTCTTCCTCGTCATCAACATGGTCCATGTCGTAACTCACAAAAATGTTCTATGGAATGAAACAACCTTTTAAAGTCACAATTTTTTCTTTTTAACACCAACGTTTCAGTTTTACACTGGACAGATTCATTCTGGTCTGGATCACAACTTTTCATTATTTGTCTTTATTCTGCCATAAACTTGACAGAGAAAACATGATATCAGTACCTTACTCCTGATGAGTCTCTCCCAGTGTCCTGGCTGCTGTTTTACCAGTTTTAGTACAGGCTGATTGGACTTCATTTCCCAGTGGCTAGAGTCAGCTGCTATTTTCTGGTGAAGCTCCAGGTCAGCCCTGTAGCAACGACCATTCACTCTGCCACTGAAAACAATTACAAGAGAAACCCTTTAAACAAAAGGACACCAACACTTTTGTTTCAGTCAAAACACAAGTAGTCTAAAATTCAGCAGCTTCAGTGGATCCAGAGTTTGATGTACCACACTATGACAACCACTAACAAAGGGCAATCCTTTAGAGGTAAACAGAACCAGAGCTGTGCTACAGAACCCTATACAAGTTTTAATTTGGATCCTCTGTGTATCCCCAGATACAGTTAAGTCCAAATTTATTCATACCCCTGGCAGATTTAGATTTGATGTTTTGGTTATGATGGACTCAAATGAACCCAGATATTTCCTTTTGTCTTATAGGAATTTATAGCTGGCTTAAACATAATGAAAACAATTCAGATTTGCTGATTATTTTGCCATACATACAAATCTATTTATATTGTATCACTTTATTTTTTTTGAAACCTGCAATGTTTTGGATTTACGTAATGCAGTCAAAAGATTTAAATCAATATCAACACATGAACTTTATTTAAAACTAGAAAAAAATTGTATTTCCTGTGAAAATGCAGTGTGAATGCTGTAAGCTGAATGTTTTTGTTGAAATTTGCTGAAGGATTTGAAGTCAACTGCAGAAGACTTGCAGAAGTGTAAGAAATGGGCAGAAGCAGCAGAAAAAAAGCAAAAGTCTGCAAAAGGAGTTTAGAGAAACTGTTGAAGAGGACTGAAAATTTCAGTCAATACAAAAATTCCAGCTAAGGAGTATTAGTAATTGATGCAGAACTCTGCTTACAAAGCTAAACTGTAATGTCACAGCATTACAGTTTAAGTTTAGCTTATCAGCTAAAATGCTATCAATAGCATGTGGGCTATCACTGGCATGTTGACTGAACATCATTCCATTCAGTCTATTAAATTTAGCTTTTAAATCAAAAATAGCTAAAATGCTAATGTTAGCAAAGATGCTTGAATTAGAACCAGGGTTATCACTAGTATGTTGATACACAGCAACATTCTCCATTCAGTATGAAACAAAAAAAAAAAAAAAAAAAAAAAAAAAAAAAACTATGTTCAAGCGAAAATTAGCTAAAATGCTAATGTTAGCTTAAATGCTATCATTATCATGCTAGCTTACACTAGCATGATGGATAACATTATATCAGTTCATTCAATTAGTTAACCTTAGGTCCTAAGCCAAAATTCACTATCAAGTTAATGCTAGCTTAAATGCTAATATTAGTACTGTGTCTAACAATAGAAATTAGATACCAATAATTTACTCTATGTAAAATTCCTAAAACACCCTATATGCAAAACTCTATGAAACTGCCCTTTAAAACTAATCACTGTTCAGGTATTCAAACGGCAGAAAAAGCTGCTTAAAAACATAACACAAAATGGCCACTGTCTTTTTTTCCCTCCCTGAGAGCACTGAAACTGACTGTAATGAGTTTGATAGGAACTGAAATACAAGCTCTATACACAGACAATGTATTGTAATTGTAATTCTCAATCCTGCCACAGGAGGGAGCTACAGGTGAGGGAATGGAAGGGCCCTTTATTTACTGACCTACTGCAGGAAGACAATCTCATCGTCTAATTCATGGATAATGGATACAACAGTCTATATGAAGAAGCGTATAAAACCACCCTTGAAATGTTGGGAAAGCCACTGGCCTGTTACTGTAGCAACAAGAGCTATTAATAGACTGACAGCTGTGTCACTGTCACTGACTCTACCGCAGGCCTGACACTTTTGACTGTTAGCCTCACAGCCTTTTAAACAGGAAGAAATGCCTTTGAACATGCCTCCGAACAAATCTCAATATCTCGAGAACCATAAGGGCTATCAACGTCATTCATGGACCGTTTTTATCGGAAAGGATAGAGAAACGTTCCTAACCAACTAAAGTTTTTGAAAATATAATATATTAAAGCAATAAAATGATGTCAAAAATGTTGATAAAATAGATGCATGCAGAAAATCCTCTTTACTAGGTCTCAAACTACGTCCTCTAGCTTGGAAACTACAAGATCTATATAACTAAGGTTTATATAACTATATAATTCTTTCACCGTCGGTATCGGGAAGGAGCAATGAACAATCATGCCATGTTTCATGCATGTACCTTTTCCTGTCTCTGAGCTGTGACAATGTAAAAATATGCCTGATTTTACCTGCTTTCAAATAGAGATTTTTTGCAAAAAACAGATTTGCAACTCTGGAACAGACAAGATTTATGGCAAAACTGTAACAGGTATGAAAAAAATGAATGAATCGTGAGCGTCAGTAAGGTCTGAACTAAAATTATGTCAAAGGTTTTGTTTCTACATTGCATCGTTTAGGAGCTATGACGATACGAAAACGTGTCTGAATACAGCTGCATTTTGATGATTTTTTTTTTTTTCTCTCTCCCACAATATATTCTCCTATTCCTGATTTGGTGCGCCTCATTTTTTGAGGGCAAGTTGTGAGAAAACTGCTAGTCCCACATCAATGAGTGTAACATTTTCTGAATCCAAGCAGATTCCTACGTTTTGATGTATAATATGTGTAGGAAGAGTGAAAAATGAGCGAATTAGCTGAAGTTGTTCGGGGGCCTTCAGAATTTTCATCAAGTTGGAGTCGCACACTCTCGCCGTTAAAGAATTCCATCATTGAAATCCATTATAAAGATGAATTATGAGCAAATGCGACCAAAACGTTGAAGAGGGATTCTATGAAAATGGTAAAAGGTATGAAAAAGCTGAAACAAACAGAAGTA
This sequence comes from Anableps anableps, assembly GCA_014839685.1. Taxonomy (NCBI): domain Eukaryota; kingdom Metazoa; phylum Chordata; class Actinopteri; order Cyprinodontiformes; family Anablepidae; genus Anableps; species Anableps anableps. The sequence continues at coordinate 2,601,663 of CM026073.1, forward strand.
GTTGAAGGATATGTCTTCATTTTAAAATTTGAATGGCGTTTCTAGGTTCTAGGTGGAAGTAGTTAAGTTTGCAAAACAGGCGAGTTTTATCAGAATTTTTGTGGCTTTCCATTCATTTCAATGGAGCTGAAAAATTCATAAAAAAGCTGATTATAAAAAGTATAAAGGATATAAATAGCATAAGTCATAGCTGGAAAGAGCAGAATAAGCTGTGCTATTTTCACCATTCAACTTTTATACTTTTCAAAGTATGCAGAAGTAGTAGCACCGCGAAAAGTGTACGGAAGAAACCAGAATAATAATAATAAGAAGAAGAATAAAGAGAAAATGGATCTCAGTGCGAATACCTACAGCATTCACACAATAAAATTTCAAATAAAGATCAAAATGCACATCATGCCAAACTAGCATTATGTAGTTTCAGTGTTCAACACCGGCCGGAGAAAAACTGCAACTCTGACAGAACACTGACCAGAGCTGGAAATGTTTCTCGTTTCTTCATTGCTGCCTGTTCTTCAGTGAGACGTGCTGCCTGCGGGGCTGTGAAATCAGTCATTCTGCTCCAAATGTTGACGCATGTGCACCTGGCACTCTTCAAGATTAAACTCAATTATGCTCCTCCACACTGAGCAGCTCTGTGATAGCAGACAACATGTACCCCGGTCCACTGTGGCGGTTGAAGTATTGTTTTGCGTTAACAGTGACGTAAATCACGGACCAATCAAGGAATGCAGTCTGCTGTCGATAAAATCACTTGTGCGCAATACATGGTGTGAACCCCTTAAGTGGTTACAAAAAACGGGGAAGAGCCACGCTGGATCTGCTCATGGAGATGAATTTGGCTGGGGCAGACTGGGGCAGAACCAGTTAAAGCTGCCCTAGTGAAGAAGCAGCTTTAGTGTCACTTATAAATTTACAAAATAGGCAAATGCATCAAAAAGGTTACACAACTTCAATTGCACACAAATGCCTGCAAGAACAGAACAAGCGAAAAAAAAAAAAAAATCCATCTGATGACACAAAATCAAACAAAATGGGTCAACTGAAAATGGCAATAAAGAGCTAAACATTTTATTTGAGGTCGAAACCTACCTGGGCAAAACAACACTTTACTTGATACAAACAGGTTATTTTCAGTGCATTAAACAATTTAAATCAGTAGCAACTAAAATGGCTGACCCCAACTGTCTGAAGATGAAGGGGGAAAAGGCTGAATCTGACCACAGTGTGTGGAATAAACACTATAACACTGTTGACTAGTAGGAGCTGAATAACCAATCAACCAAGACACCTGCAGACTAGCTCTGACACGGGTCAGAGAGGAGTCAAACAGGAGGCTGCATAGAATATAACTAAAGTAACACATTATCATAACAAAGAAAGGTGAATATGTTATAAATTTATATTAGAGAGACAACAGGAACACACCACACTCATGTTTATGTGTGTTCAAATTATACACAGGCAGGCTACCAACAGCATGAAGTGCTATGAAGACAAAGGTTCCACTGAATATTGGGCAGAATGACAATGTCATCTGGACAAAGCAGGCAGCGCTGTGAGGATCATGTTCTTTGATTTCTCCAGTGCATTTAACACAATTCAACCTGATCTGCTTGGTCTGAAACTCCAGAAGACTCTGGTGGAGGCCTCAACTATCGCCTGGATCCATGACTACCTGACAAACAGACCACAGTTTGTGAGACTGAAGGACTGTGAGTCTACCCAGGTGGTCAGCAGCACAGGAGCACCGCAGGGGACTGTACTCTCACCATTCCTTTTCACTCTGTACACTTCAGACTTCCAGCACAAGTCAGACTCCCGTCATCTCCAGAAATACTCAGATGACTCTGCAGCTGTCAGGTGGATCAGAAATGGACAAAAAGCTGAGTACAGAGAGCTGGTGGACCGCTCTGTGGCATGGTGTGGAAACAATCATCTCATCTTGAATGTGAACAAAACGAAGGAGATGACTGTAGATTTCAGGAGAAACAGGGTCAGATCAAACCCTGTTTCCATCATGGGAAAAGAAGTGGAGGTGGTTGAGGAATATAAATACCTCGGTGTTCAACTAGACAACAGACTGGACTGGAGACTCAACAGTGAAGCGTCTACAAGAAAGGACAGAGCAGACTGGACTTCTGGAGGAAGCTAAGATCCTTCAAGGTTTGCAGCAAGATGTTGCAGATCTTCTATCAGTCTGTTGTTGAGAGCGTCATCTCCTCTGCCATCATCTGTTGGGGCAGCAGCATCAGAGCCAGGGACCTAAAAAGGCTCAGCAACCTGACAAAGAAGGCTGGTTCTGGTTCTGTTCTGGGGACGACTGTGGAACCTCTGGAGTTGATGATGCAAAGAAGGATTTTACATAAAATCAAGAAAATTATGGACAATCCTGAACATCCTCTTCGTGAGACTGTCTTAGAAAAACAGAGTCTCTTCAGTCAGAGGCTTCTTCAGATTGATTCTAAAACGGACCACTATAGGAGATCTTTCCTGCCTACAGCCATCACAGTCTATAATAACTCCTTAATTAAATGAGTAACATCAACATTTAATTTCCCTTTGGGATAAATAAAGTATTTTTGATTTGAATTGAATTTGAATAAGTGAGATCTTGGTGTTGTAATCCTGACCGACCTGTAAACAACTCTGTCAGTGTAGAAATCGCAGTGTTGACTCTCTGGGTTCATCAACTTCACTGTTATAATTACAGTGTCGCAGGTCTGGTACCAAATGATGTGAGGGTAGAAACTGAAATATAACCAGATAGAAAAAATACACACCTGAGAAAGGTTCTAAATGCAAATTCGCGTCAAATTAAGCTAAGTTTTCAGAAGTAGTTTTCAAATCAGCAGTGTTTCTCGTCACTTTTCATTTTATGCAGACTTCTTAAAATCTGCATAAAATGAGATAGCTGACATAATTTAATTGAGACACTTGCATATGTCCACAATCCTATTATTAAAAGTAGGTCGTACTAATTCCAAACTACTGGATAATGTTCTGAAAATCAAACAGAAAAACTCAGTTATTTTGCACCTCTTTGACAGATCTTTGCAGACTGTTCCATTGGTGGACACAACTTGCTCAACACCATCAGGCACACCTATAAACACACAAGAGCTGGTTACGCCATGGAAACTGAAAAATAGACTTATGGTTTTGTTTTTTAAAATAAGATTAGTTTGAGTCATGGTTAGACATCGGGATATAGACCCACCAAAAAAATTTGATCATAAATGCAACCATATATCGTTGATATGATTGCTGAACACTGAACATTTAATATTATATTCTTCAAAGGTTGTGATGCTTTGAACAAAGTATTAAACTGCATATATAAAAAGTTGATGCAGAGTTGAAACTCGATTTTACCATTTTCATGAAAGCTCAAAGAGGCGGCAGGATTACTTTCAGACATTCCTCTTCTGTCTTCAGCGCTGTAGATATAAATCACAGTTTCTGTTTAAAACACCAGTTACACCAACAATTTACACATACTTCTTACTCTGAAAAATATTTCAAATTTTTGGGACTACAAATCTAACAGGAATGGGCTAGTCATGATTGTTGTCCTTCCCGTTGTCCTACCCCACAATTCTGCGCTGCATCACTGTCACATGACCAAACAAATACCAATGGCCAACCTCCCCCTCCCCCTCTAGAAACACAAACAAGATAAACATTAATATTGGTTGTTCATATCGACCCAGTTTTATTTATCAGACTAATACGATAAGTACCATACCAATGTTACACAGAGGTGCTCTGATCTGCACCTCTGTGTGCAGGTGAGAGCTGAGTCAGTGAACAAGAGATTAAGAGAGACAGGTGGACACAATGATTTACTGACCAGTCGGCACACAGAACCACAAAACTCTTCTCAAAAATGACAGTGTAATCATTAAGGACCACAGTATTGCAACTGATCAGAATTCTGGCCTAAATAGGCCCAATGCTGAAGATCCTTCCAGCCGAGAGAAACAGAGCCAAGAGAACCCAAAGTAGAAAGCCAACCTGGAACTGAAAAAGTAATAAGTACCTGATTCACCCGAAGGTACTCCCTATCCTGTCATATGATCGGGCTACTTTTTCCTCAATGCTTTTTCAAATTTTTTACATGAAATGCAGTTTTATTTCATTACTTTTCCTTATATTCCATGGCCTGGCCAGTGACAATACAGATTAGACAGGCACAAAAACACTTTTGTCAAAAAATAAATACAGTAAATGACAATAACAGCTATCCTGTGTGGGGAGCCATCCCAGACTTTCTATTTTTTTTATATAGAGATATTAAGACTGTGTTGAAATTTGATAGCAATTTGATATTGTGATGCATCATTTCAAAAAGAGTTTCTAGTCAGATTTCATCATTGAATTTAACCAATCTATTTCAAAAACAGTCAAAATAGATCATAACTAGTATGTTAGTTACAAAGGGTTGAATAAAAGTCAATACATAAAGCAATATAGAAATTTGTTCTCTCTTCCACAGCTGTAAGAACAAAATAGCATCAATATGGGCACAATGATTTTCTTGCATAGTGCTTGAGAAATACAAAGTGGACGTATTGCAGTAGGAGAGACCTATGAGGACTTCCTGGGAGTTCTACACTTTAGTTCTTGTAAAGCCCTGGCCAGCCCAGAGTAAAAGAAACTATTTCTCTGCTCTCTTACGTACAGCCTTTAAGGTCTTGGTGACATTCCATGATATAATAATTATTTTTGAGATATTTCAATGTAGATATTCTAGTGTATACACTATCTCTTCCTTAAATCATACTGAGCAAGGATCATATCCCCAACTCTAATGGCTCTGTGCCTGGCTTTCTACCTTTCATAGTAAGACAACAGGATACTCTTGAGTCTGCCATGTCCTCCTCTGAAAACCCGACAAATACACTAATTTTGAATCTGGAATCATATTAACCTTACTGTTTAACATCCAATTTATCTTTGATAAAATGGCCTTTCTCTGTAATGTGTATGCATCTGTAAGATAGATTTAAAGTCATGAAAAGCAGACACTACTCAACTATTGAGCTCAGTAGGTAAAAGACTATATGTTATTGTGTCTATCACGCTAAGAACTCTATATTATAGGAGTCAGATGTGGTGTTACACCACTCCAGGACAACTTAAGGCCCCTCACATACTCAGGCGTACTTCACTCTGCAGAGGTCCGCATGTTCTCGAGGTCAACTCAAAAAGCGGCCATGTCAGCGCAAAGGTAAATTTTTTACAACCACATAAGCGTACTCAGTGTCGAACAGTAAAATGCTCAGCGGGAAACAGCGTTCACAACAAACTGTTTTGTATGCCGCACCGAGCTGACAAGGTTGAGTCGGCACAACTAGTCGCAAGGACACACAGCACCTTGAATTGTATTCTGTGAGCACCTTGCGACTGGTCGCAAGGTGCTCACAGAACACTAGAACTTTTACAACAGAACAATGACTATCAATAGAGTTAGGCAATGCTTTAGACAGTTTTCGCACCATGGACTGGTTTGTAGCAGTGATTACAAAAGCTTCAGTCAGTATTTCTTCAAGCAATAAACCATCTGTCATTCTGTAAATTACAATAACAATGTTGTACTTCATCTTATCAAGAAGGTGGCTGGTAAAATCTGACTTGTGCCCACCAGCTTACTTTCAGAATACAACTTTTTTTTCTTACCTTGATGTGTGACCTCCATCTTTGCTGCCATCTTGAAACACTGCTCTCAAGAAGTCCAGATGCTCAAGATTACGGACTCCCATCCCCGTCTTTTGGATCTCAGTCTGCACATTGTACTCATTTATGAAAGTTTTTGTACCTGGCATCTGAGTAACCCGCATCTAATGAAAAAAGATAGAAAAAAAAAAGAAAAAAAAAAAGTGAAATTCTCATATATAACTTGATCACATACAACTGCTTCTCTTCTTGCTCTCGGTGAAGGCGGATGTTTTTCTTTTCCCACTCCCTCCCCTATCTGTCCTAGCATATCGAGAAATTCAGAAACGTTGGCAGCTGTTTTGGCCATTGTGAGGCTGCCCATCCTGTGTGAGGGAATATGCCGTGCTATCAATACTCAGACTCAGATGCTGTGTGAGCAGAATCGCAAACTGGATGCAATCCTTGTACAGAATCGCAGGCTAGTTGCGGTTCCTGAACTCGCTAGTGGGAGGGAATAGACTTTGGAGAAGTTGCAAGCTTGGCGATACTGACCACAAATTTGGCTGTTTTGAGTCACTGTTGAGATGTAGCAATGAGACTTTAAGGCAGAGGAAAATTAACAGAGTCAGCAAAACAATTATTGTTATCTGAACTGGCTCCCCTGTGTCAGCCTTTAAAGGCTGGCTATCTCAGTTTCTCCTGGATGTTATGTGAACAAGATGCTCTGCTACCACTACTCGCTCCTCTTTCCCATGACATCTGTGGACCTAAATCAGAAGTCTACCGAGGTATGACGCGATCGCTAAATTCGTTCACGCAGCAACGTTAATGACATAAGCTTCTTCTTATACTAAGAATTTTCAGCAGGCTGTAAACTGGCTTAGCGTAATGCTGCCCCCTACTGTTCATATTCACAAAAGCTTCACCACGGATATATGGGCTACAATATCCATAATTATTAGTAGCGTAAATTAATGTACTTTGAATCTAACTTGTGTTAGGGAATTTTCTATTTTGAACGTGTGGAATGCATTTTTATCATTTTGCATTTATTTTAAATACTGGATCAATTATGAGACCTTGTTTTTTCTTTTACATCAATAAGTAATGAACCTCATTTAAACAGATGTTCATTTGAGATATGTTTTCTGTTATATTTTGGCAAATGTTGGCTTAATAGTTTTTCATTTCAAAATGTTATACCTTCTTTTAAAGAGCAAACTGTTTTGGTCTTGTTTGGAGTATTGATGTCACAGCCTTACAGTTTTGCTCACTAACCTTTCTTATTTCCAGGTATATTATCGGCTTTTGGAATTAAAAAACTATCAGTTATCGGTTTCAAAAAAAAGTTATAGTGCATCCGTACTACATTTGGTATGACTTTCAAATCAGTAATTGGAGTAACTGGAGCTCCCTTTTTGTATCAGCACCGTAACAAAACAAAAAAAAAACAAAAAAAACAAAAAAAACAACAAAAAAAAAAAACCAGTTGTTGCGACTTAGCAGGCTTTAGTGGTTGTTAAGAGTCCTCTGGTTTGTTAGTTCTGTTAGTCCTCCACATAAACATTCTGCATCTGTACAGATTTACACAACACTATATCTGTTTCATACATGTGCAAGTCGAACCAAGAAAGCTATAACAGCAGTTTTTTTTAGGAATACATGTAGCATTGAACTCTAGTAAAGACGTATATCTGGTATGGCCAAATGTGTATGCCAACAGTGGATGAATGACGTATATTATTATCCATCCATCCATCCATTATAAATCATGCTCATCATTGCAGGATCGCGTGCGTGGTTGTTGCCCAACTCCAGCTGCCACCAGGCGAGAGGCGGGGTACACCCTGGACAGGTCGCCAGGCCATCGCAGGGCAGAATATTATATCCAACCAAATACAGTGTCAAAGTAGAACTTTTTGACTGCATTTTGAGCAAATTGATATTGCAGTGACATATTGTGCAGGTGTAGTTAATCATTACCCTGATCTTTTTCTAGAAACCATAAATTGTGAGTAGAACAAATTTTAGTAAACAGCTATAACTCTGACTGGATGACAAAATTAAATGAAGAAATTTACCATAGGATCGACAAAAACTGTGTTCCCCAGGCACAGAACAACTCTGGCTCGATGCTGCAGACCTTTGATCTTCTGGCTGATAGCTCTGGTGACCTGCCGGAAAAGACTCCTTTCCAGAACAATTTACAGACATCTCCACAACCTCAGGAACCTCCCAAACAATTAATCCCGGAATTAATTGTTTGGGAATGTTGTCTACAAAATTAACTATTAAAGTCCAAGAATGTTTTAAAACAATGCCAAAGGAAACTATTGTTTAGACACTATTTTCATGAAGACATAAAGACATTCTGTCAGACTGCCCCAGGGCAGCTATGGCTACTATCCAGTAGCTTGCCACCATCAGCATGTGAATGTGTGTGAATGGGTGAATTACTGAAAGTAGTGTGAAGTGTTTTGGGGTCCTCTGGACTTGATAAAGTGCTATACAAGCCATTTACCACATACCTTATTCTGGTGCTTAAATCATGAGGACATACTTCTTGGTTTTTTGGTTTTTTTTTTTTTTTTTTACTTTTATCGTACTTTAACCTCACTTTCTATAACTGTCAGAGTAAACGGGTCATAGTTTTACTTTTGTTTACTAATACGTAATTAAACCTACTAGCACAGGTTGCACAAGTAATTAAAATTTTTTGAAGTACGTAAAAGGTAATCATTTTGAACTCTAAGATGTCTGCTTCCACTATGTGCTTGAAAACACAAGAAATAGTATACAAATACATTATAGTAAGGCTCTTCACATTCATTTCCACAAACGTTCACACTTGAATCTCACAGTTGAAGCACAGTGTTTCACTCAGAAATGGCCATTCTTCACAATAGCTTTGTCATTGTATCATTATTGTTTTTCTTCTCCTGCTCCTTTGACCTGACTTGCAGTTTTCTCTATCTGCTGCGTGTTTGGGGCCATCCTTTGAATGACTTCCTGTTAACATGCAGTCAGTGCCATTAAAAAAGCTGAGCTGTTTGCAAACGTCTGTGGAGGAATCCTGAAGGCTGCTTATTGGCGGGCATAGATGGAGAAATTTAAGACACATAGGTTTCAGTATAGAACAAGGATGTAGTAAACTGCAATAAATTGTCTAAAAGGACAACTTTTTTTCCAATTTACACACATTGTCACATATCGAGATACCTTAGTCTATTGAATAAATGCACAAAACAAAAATTAAAAAATACTAAAAAACAGAAAAAAATAGTTCAGCATTAGTAATGATTATACAAGTGTTTAGTTAATGCATTAATGTGAGGATGTGGAAAGACCTTTGGATGCCACTTAATTTCGGCATCAACTGGCTTCATCCGGCAGACCACCATCTCAATGGCTTGGTTAGGCAGAGAATGAAACTGTGGTGGCAGCTCAAGGATCTGATGGGATTTAACATCACACTCCTTTCCAATATCAATGAACCGAACCAACACATTGTAAAAGAGCCTTTCACCATGGTCAGGTAGCGACAGGATCTTCACCCTGCCAGGAAGCACACAGTAACATTACATAAATCACAGACAGATGCCATGGAGTTTCCAACACAATATATAAGCTAGCACACTAAAAGTGTGCTGTTGTTAGTTTAAACTGGCTGTTTTGGCTTTTTTTTTTTTTTTCTTAAAGATGATACTCTGCATAAATGGTTCTTTTTTGGGGGGAAACACTTGTGTAATTTTTTTATTCCCTTTTCTGTTCCTCTTATTGGCAGGATGAAAATAAAGGGGGTATGAATCACTTGAGTTCAACTCCCTGATGTCCACTGACCTGAAAAAAAGTTGATCAATTAAAGTTTTTGTGGTGAACCATCAACTCAAAATCAAGTTGGTCAAACTGAGAACAGGCTAGCTTAGTGCAGTCCTTGTAAAAATGAGTCCTTTTAAATCAAGATTTTAGCATGTCTGAAGCAGCTATTTAACACCTCTGTAATAAGCAAGGCCAGTGCTTTTCATGGATAAGAACACTTATAAAAAAAATGGAAGTATATTTCACGATATTTACTCCCAGAACTATAACTATCACAGACCTGTGGAAGATCTCCTCCTCTTGCACTGCATATAAAGCTCCTTCCAGCAGCTCCTTGGCTGCAGGTTTCTTGTCAGCGTAATAACACATCATCTCAGAGGCCATTTTATCAAACTCTTTGTCATCCTGTCTGAGCAAACGACCATAAAAGACAGATGCTGTCTTAATGTAGAGAGGTAAGACCTGGAAGTACACCAGAAGCACATTTTACAAAACCAATATATGGTTTTTCACAAATATTTTTAAAAATCCATCATTTATTGCTTTCATGTTTCAATCCATCCAATAGAATGGTCATTTATTACAACTAGAGTTCCTCTGTGCAAACACAGCTAGATGAAAAAAGAGAAACTTTCTCACTTCAATGATTCCAGATGAAGGGAGACCAGACTGATCCAACTGAGGATTGAATCTGTGACGATCAGGACACACACCCCTGTCCCTGCAGTACACACACAAACACACAGAATTTTGATTCCTGGAAGCCCCTCGACCACACATGTAAGCCAGCACAACACAAATCAATTCAAGAATTTCCTGTTCACCTAGTAAAACTGATTGTGGCTGATACTCTGCCCAGGTTGAGCTGGTGTAGAAAATGGATGAATAGAAACACTTTCCAGAACATTTTCTGTCTAAAAAAACTAAAAAAGTCACCTTGACCTTTCATACTTACATGCAAAACTCACTGAACCAGCAGCCAAAGAACAGGAAAAATAAGACTTATTTCAAGAAGGCAAAAACTAAAATTTCATCTTAACTTTGTCGTTGCAGTCATAATCCGTGCTAGAGAAAATATTTCCACCTGGTTCCTTTAATTTGTTGCTCCTGTGTTACATTGATGACTGCTTTCGGCCTTTTTTTTCATCTCTTGGATATCGTGTAGAAAACAACACTCCATTGCCTTGATTTACAGTAAATGTGGTTCCCTCGCTCTGATTGGTGTATGATGTTGGTTATTGGATTTTAGTAAAAATCCACAGATTCTATTGCCTATATTATTCATCCAAATTGGCCAGTGGGCTCCTGAGAAGCTGTTCTGTGTTGTTTACTGAATGCTCTGACACACAGAGTCCAGATCGCAGGTAGTATTTTAAATGTAAGTAGAGGCTAAAGGCTTCTTTTCTCTGCCAAAGAAGACAAATTATGTTGATCATGATTGATCTGTAAAAGCAACAATATAATAATCTATGACTCTTGAGTAATGACAGTAACTACAACATCAATTTCCCTTTTTGAGATGAATAAGTATGATCTGAACTGAATGATACGAATAAACATACCTGCAGAATCCGAAGCTCTTCAAATAGCTGCAAAAAGGTCGCTCTGTCTTCTGGTCTTCACGGGCCACATGTACCCCCTCAGCAAAGGTGAGCAGTACAGGAGGCAGCGGCGCATCAGTTCGTTTGAGATAACGAAGAACTCCTACAACGTGACGAGCATTTCTTTCTGAGATCAGAAGCACTGACCTGGTGACTCGAACATAACCATCTGTTTGATCCTGAGGGAAAGCGGAAAAAACATCAGTAGGTGCATATTTTACAACAAGCACAAGTAGTGATTGAAAATTATTTCTAATCACATTGCTTTTAATAAGAAACACTACTTTATATTGTGTAGGGGCTTTTTTGCTCTACAGTCATTTCTTACAACTACGGAGAGAAAAATGTATCTTCATTAGTGAAAATATCAAAAATGTTTATTTCAGTCATTTCCAGATGAAATGGAAACTTTACCCCTCCCTGGGCTGCCACCTTACCATGGTGGAGGGGTTTTGGTGTCCCAGTGACCCAAGGAGCTATGTCACCAAAGGCAAACAGGTCCTAGGTAAGGGATCAGACAAAGTGCAGCCCAAAGACCCCTTTTGACAAGTTCTAACTTTGGAAACAATGCGGGTCACCAGGGTCCCACTCTGGAGCCAGACCTGGAGGTGGGGCACGCTGGCAAGTGCCTGGTGGCAGGACTTTCACTAGTGGAGCCCGGCCGGGCACAGCCCAAATACGAAACGTGGGTCACCCCTCTGATGGGCTCTCCACCTGTGGGAGGGGTGCAATGTGGAATGAGTGGTGGCCAAAGGCGGGGATCTTGGCGGTCTGAATCTCGGCTATAGAACCTGGCTCGGGACGTGGAATGTCACCCCTCTGGTGGGGAAGGAGCCTGAGTTGGTGTGCGAAGTAGAGAGGTTCCGGCTAGAAATAGTTGGGCTCACCTCGACGCATGGCTCTGGCTCCAGTCTCCTTGAGAGGGGTTGGACACTTTTCCACTCTGGAGTTGCCCATGGTGAGAGCACCGAGTGGGAGTGGGCATACTTGTTGCCCCCCCACCCCCATCTTGGCGCCTGTATGTTGGGGTTCACTCCGATGAACGAGAGGGTAGCCTCCCTCCCTCCCTCCGCCTACGTGTGGGGGGACGGGTTCTGACTGTGCTTATGCGCCAAACAGCAGTTCAGATTTCCTACCCTTTTTGGAGTCTTTGGAGGAGGTGCTGGAGAGGGCCCCTCCTTTGGACTCCTTTGTTCTGCTGGGGGACTTCAACGCTCACATGGGCATTGACAATGAGACCTAGAGGGGTGTGGTTGGGAGGAATGTCCCTCCCGGTATGAACCAGAGCAGCGTTTTGTTTTTGCACTTCTGTGTTTATTATGGATTGTCCATAACGAACACCATGTTCAAGCATAAGGGAGGACTTTAAGCATGGTGGGATGGAGCACTGGGTGAGGAACTGATTAAAGACACTGGTAAAAACCCCAGCTAGCTGCTCCACACAGTCCCTCAGCAGCATCCCTGTTACACCGTCAGGTCCAGCAGCTTTCCATGGGTTCACTGCCCTCAGGGTTCCCCTTACTTCCTGTACTGCTACAGTGATGGTTTGGCTATGTAGGGATGGCAGCTGCTGTCAGGGCTCTGCTGGTGATTCAGCCTCAAAACGGGTGAAGAAGTCGTTAAGCTCTTCTGCCAGTGAGGCATCCCCAGAGATTTCGGTGGTGTTGCTGGATCTGAAGTTGGTGATGCGCTGGACCCCTTGCCACACCTGCTGGCTGTTGTTGCTGCTGAATTCCTCCTCAATCCTCTGCTTGTAGTTTGCCTTGGCCTCTCTGACACCTCTCTTCAGAGAGGCTCGGGCGCAGCTGTACAGGTCCCTGTCTCCGGACCTGAAAGCACTATTTCTCTCCCTCAGCAGGTTCTTGACCTTGTTCATCATGGCCTTCCAGGCCATCCAGACCTATTTCAGCAGGTTCTTGACCTTGTTCATCCAGGCCTTCTGGTTGGGAAACACCCGGATGTGCCTGTCCATTGTGACGGTGTTAACATAGTGTTGGATGTAGTCGAGTACTACTAAGGTGAATACCTCCAGGTCCTGATGGCAGAAAATGTTCCAGTGTGTCCTTGCTAAACAGTCCTGCAACTACTGAATGGCACCATCCGGCCAAGTTTGGCCCTGTATCCATGCTTGATGTTGGAGTAGGCTTTATCCAGCGTCTTAGCTTCCCTAGTGACACATTTAATGTGCTGGTGGAATTTAGAGAGCAATACATTAAAATCAGCATGGTTAAAATCCCCTGCAACAACATGAACTGCCTCTGGATGGTTGTTCTGTTGCCGGCTGAGAGCATTGTCCAAGTGGCTGAGAGCTGTACTGACATTGGAATCATGTGTAATGTATACAGCAGTCACCACGACAACGGTAAACTCATGCAGAAAGTACAACAGCCTGCATCTAACGGTGATAAACTCCATGTCTGCTGAGCAGTGCTTGTCAATAACTGTGGCATTTGTGCACCAGCTGTTGTTCACATAGATGCAGAGCCCTCCTCCCCTGTTCTTACCGGAGTCACGGCTCCTGTCACATCGATGTGCTGTGTACCCTGCAAGCTCGACAGCCGTGTCCAGAATGGGTGAGTGGAGCCAGGTCTCCGTAATCAGCAAAATGCAACAGTTGCGTATGAGTCTGTTTGCTGCCAGCTGAAGCTTCAGCTCTTCTATCTTATTTGTGAGGGATCTGGCATTTGAGAGAAAAATGCTGGGCAGCGGCAGTTTGTGTGGTCTTCTCCGTAGCTGTACCAAGATGCCAGCCCGACAGCCTAGCCTTTGTTTTCTCTCATTTCGCCACCTCCTTCACCTGCCCGTTGGGATGACTATCCATGAGAAGCCCGGTTTCTGGGCTATGTCCAGCAGTATTTTATGCGTGGGTATAAAGTCCTCCATTACACACTATTCGCTCCGTAATCCAATGCGGACAAGACTCTGTCGGCTGTAGGTGATCCTAAACATGCTAACAAAAACAATAAAAACACCTTAATGACGAGAGGAGCGCCGAGCCGCTGCATCTGTGCCCACCGCCATGGAAACACGATGTGGAACAACAAAGGATATTTATATTTCAAATTCTATTCAACTAAATGAAATGCCTAAAGTTAGATACTTTATATGTACTGTAAGCATAATATCCAATGTACTTTAACATCAGAGTTGCCAAAAAATATACTCAGTTCTTGATCTCCAAATGAGAAATGGATCACCAGATTGAACATATTAAAACAACAAACCTTATGTACAAACAAGAAGTCTCACTCTGACAAATTGTGGGTGTGCATCTGTGTTTGGTGCGCATTTAGTTAAAACATCATTGTTCTTCATTTATTGAAGTTACTCACAGTGGATAGAGTATCCAGAAATTTTCCTCAAGTAACAGTAGTAATATTTCATAGTATTGCTCAAGTAAAAGTAAAAAGTGCGGTGTAGTAAAAATACTCATTCACATTTTTCCAAAAAAAAGTTAATCAAGTACATGTGACTAATTAAACGTAACCAGCCTCTACCCACCTTTTTACTATCAGCACGCTCATTGAGTTTGCCATGTTGTGAACAGAATCACAAAACTGATCCAGCAAACAACAAAGCCATTTCATCAGTTCCAGCACCTTTGTTTTATGCATTTGTTCAACAACAGTTTCTAGAATGGATTTTTTTTGTTAAACACCTGCCTTTTTGGTTTTCTTCTGTCTAGGCAAGAGAAAGAAGGTCTCAGGGTAAAGACCAGTCTTTCATCACGGCGATGCAAGCAGAAGACGAACTGAACCGGGTGCAGCGGGACCGACACATTCGTCTTCTTTTAAACGATGCACGGGAGGCAAGGGACCAGGAAGCTGCCTTACGAAGGGAGCAGATTGCACAAAATGCAAATTTTGACTATATATTTACCTGGACTAGGAGGCAGTCTGTTCTTGATTGTACATTTGTTACTTTCCAACAAAAAAAAGTGCTTATGTGCTTGCATCATGATTTGTAATGTCACAGTGGCTGGTCAAGTCTATAGTACAACTTCAGCAAATTTTCCATTTGCATTTGAGCTTTAATGACTCTTAAAAAGAAAAGGTGACCATAATCCGTTCACCTGTTAGTCACTTTTTTTTGTTCCAGGGTGAATTCATCACAGAAGCTATTGCTTAACGGTTCATAATTGTACTTGCTAAAGTAATTCCAGTGAAATTATGAAAAACTTGTAAAGATTCATTGGCGCAAAAGTTTGCAAATTGCTAATGTGTTCAGCAAACAATTTCACTGCAAAAACACAAAATCTTATCAAGTACTTCTGGTGTAGATTTTGGTGCCAATATCTTAATACACTTGAAATAAGATAAAACTAACTTGCAAGTAAATTTTCAGCATGATGTGGTGCTTGTTTTAAGTCAATAATTCCATAATATTGACTAAAAAGTTCTAGTTATAAGTGAAATAATCTGCCAATGGGACAAGATATATTTCCTACATTATAAGCCAAAACATCTCATTGGCAGATTATTTCATTTATATCTAGAACTTTTTCATCAATATTAAAGAATTACTGACTTAGAACAAGCTCCTATATTGTGTTGAAAAGTTACTTGTAAGTTAGTTTTGTCTTATTTCAAGTGTATTTGAGATATTTGCACTAGAAACTAGACCAAAAATACTTGGTAAGATTTTGTGTTTTTGCAGTGTTCTTTATGATTTAAGGTTGTATTTTAAGTGCTTTAGAAATAAAGTGGTATGGTAAGCTAAGTTTCTTAAGAATAAACAGCATATTTAAAAAGGGAAGAGAGGGAGTCACTTTGGAGGGACGGATCACTATTTAGCCATTATGCCATCAATTGATTGATGTCTGTGAGCCTTTTAGCCCCCATCTGTGGCTCCTTAAGAGATTAAGATAAGTTAAGGGATAAATTTACATGTATTAGCTAATGTATATTTATTTCGAAGTTCCTCATAATCATTTACAAAACAAGAGAAAAGGTTTCTGCACAGCTAGCTGTTTAGCTTACTTGTTTAGGTAGATTTCGGAAGTTTTCAGCCATGCAAAAGAGTCTGCTGCCAAACAGTTTGGGAGAAGACGGAAATCCATAGTGGACAACACAAGCTGCATCTCTGATGCCAAGAAACTTCAAGCACTCACTGGTGCTCACTACAGGATGGAGGAAAAACAAATACAGAAGTAACAGCTGCAATATTTCATTACTGTACACATTTTAGGTGAATTATTGAAAATATCTTTACAATCATCTATGAGAAAAGCGACAAATAATATAATAAATTTACCGAGAATTACATGAGTGCCAGGGCCAATGCTTTTCTTCCATTGCTGGATGACAAAGTCAAGCTTGTCCATTAAGCCCTTGTGGGTCTTGAGACAGAATGCTGATTTGTTGCTGACAGCCTGCAAGACAGAAGCATGCCAAGTAGTTTTTGCTTCATTAAATAAAAAATTATTAGATTTAATGTTCTAATTTTTTTACATGTGGAGATACATTTAAGTATTTAGTTGGGTCTATTTGAAAAGCTTAGGGCTATTTTATGGTGCACATGCAGACTAGTGACCCATATGTAATTCTGTCTGCATGGACCCATCATCTCCACAGCAATTCAAAAAAAAGGTTGAAAATGCAAAGTAAAGAGCAGACACATGGGAATATTTTACATTGTGTGGTGCAAAAGGAAATCTACCCAATAACATGACAATTGTTTCTTTAGCAGGAGTGCTAAGAAATAGCATTCCCAACTAAAGCTGTTAAACTGTATTTTAAATTTCCTCAAGAAGATGAGTGCCACAGGATTTTAAGACGTCTGGTGACGTCTTAGCTGCTAAGGGTTTGTTTTCAGGTTCTCTCCTCGCCTTAGGTCCCCTGTGCTGTTGTATGCCGTTATATTTTGTATGTACGGATGCTTCTTTGTTACTCATTGCATGCTTCTGTTTCTTGTGTGCTGACATAAGCCACCTGGGGCTGCAGGCAAGGTGAGAGCCAGATCCTTTACCTATTACTGATGCCTAACGCTGGCATGAGGTGAAACTCCTGTGTTTTTGTAACAAGTCACAATCACTTTAATATGTTTAATGGATGTAATATACAATAATGTGTAACTAACCCCCCGTGTGAAAACAAGCACCACCTGTGACATATTTTGAAAAATTCCACCAAAGTGAAAGCCAAGAGACACTGAGGGATACTTCTGTGGCAACAATGCTCTGCAGCACTGCTGCAACCTTGCTCTGTCCTGAACGAGCAACAAGTGCTGCCATGAGCCCCTACCGTCCAGCAGTATACTGTTGCCAGCAGTCAGAGCAGAGGAGACCCATTCCACTCTGTGTCAACAATGTAAATAAATCACACATGTGCAAAGCTGAGTATCACTATCAATAAATGCTAGCCCCGCTCGCTATTCCAACTCCTGATTTGCCACCGGGCAGGGCCATGTGTCTGTGATATGGTTTTATACCTGAACACGGGGCTGTGAAGTAGTTGTACCAAGCTGTACCGCTGCAACCAATAGGAAAATTCAACTGCTTAGGCACTGTTCAACCTGAGGAGGCCAGCACTCTGATATTACATAACTAAACAAATTTACACAAAATGTCAAAATTTGCACAGAAACATAAAGACAGAGCCCTAAAGAACTTATTTAGACAGTTAATCAGTAAATGAAAAGTTGATTTGGCAGTTAGTTACAGTTTAAGCAGCCATAATATTATGACCACAATCCTGCCTCCTTTTGCTGCATAGCAACACTAAACCCTCCGAACAGTTTTTGACTCCAATCCTCATGTCCTAATTCCCTGCATGTTTTAGATTAGGAATGTCAAACTTATTTTCATTTCGGACCACCTCAAGATCATCAATGTCCTCAAAGGGCAAGTTGTGGCAGAATATATAATAAAACTACCTGTTAAACTGTTAAAATATTATAGTTTTCTCTGCATTCGATGAGTCCTTCTAAAAATTAAGTAACTTAACATCTTTTCACAATGAAGTAGTTTGGCACTGTACAAATAAAAACTAATTTGATTGGACTGGTAAAATATTTTTTAGCACAGAATTGTTATCTTTAAGTTCCATTTCTATGGCCCTCTGGAGTCTAGAGGGCCACAGAGATAGTTATTGCGGGCTGTATTTGGCCCACAGCTCTTGAGTTTTACGTGTTTAGATCAACACTACATCTATATATTCAATATGATGTCAAATGCAATCACAAAATAATCAACGTGTCTCACTTAAACCTCATTTTGAATTAATCACAATTGGTGTATGCAAAAGTAGGAACTGAAATAAATTAATTACCAAAAGAATTAATACAGTGCACAGCAAAACACTAGGACGAAAAGATAAAACTATCATCACCTTAAACACGTCTTCAACCTCCTGAGCAGAGTTTGCTACAATCAGCGTCTTTTGGCCAACATCAGGACTGAAATCCAATGCTCCCAGCAGTGCAGATATCTTGTTGCTCTCAAGAGTCATTAGGATAACCTGTACAGATCAAAATGCCAACACAGAAAAATTTATATTTTAGTGCACATATTTAGACTACACATTTAATTTCAAACTATTTCTTCTTTTTCTTTCATTTGAAACAGAAGTGTGGTTCCATGGGTTTTTGTTGACCCTCAGCTGTTTCCCATATTTTGTTTTCACAGTGTGTGTGAATATATATATATATATATATATATATATATATATATATATATATATATATATATATATATAGATATATATATATATATATATATATATATATATACACACACACACACACACACACAGAGAGAGAGAGACAGAGAGAGAGAGAGAGAGAGAGATGGATAGAAGGATAATACCATATTCAAAACAATGAACATCAGCTTTTCATCCAAAGTCTAGCAAAAACCTCTTTGTGTCAAAATATACATATACAACATATTTGGTGAGGAGCAGAAATGTCCAGTTCAAGGAAAAAGAAGTATCTTTCAGTCACACCTCCCCTACTACTGATCAGATATCACATGCAGGGTTTCCACCACTGTATTAAAAGCCTGGCGGCCCACCAGGCTTTACTTGCCCCCACACCAGGCTAAGCATCCCATGTTTATTTATGTTACATAGATTTTTTTTTTCTTTTATAAACCAGAAACAGTAATAGGTTTATCGTTGACGCATTGAACTGGGCACGAGGGGATGCACACCAGTCACAGCATCCCCACCCCTGATGTTGATCTCCAGTGCTGACGCAGCACCTGGTCGTGCACCTCAGAATTCTTGTTACTCGGCACAGATTGTGTGCACCACCTTTTTCCTCAAACCGGACGATTTGGAAGGTGCTCTTGCAGACACAGACAGGCCTTTTTCCATTTAAAGTATTTTTTGAAAATACTGCATTCACGTTGATAAATAAAAACCAACAACCTGCAAATCAAAACACTACAGCAGGCTGCAGATTTTACGTTTGCCTGTTTGCCTTTTTTAAATTCCATAGCTGGTGTTTAAGTATTGTCAATAATGTCTTCCAATAACATCGTTACCTAGCCATATTTTATTAAAATTGTCAACTTTTAATATTTTTTAACACAAAAACGTGGTGGACCACTGGTGAACTGCCCTTGAACTCCAACCACCAGGCTTAACAAGTTTTCTGGGGAAACCCTGACATGAATACTGTTTTTATGAAGGACTGATCAGCTTTCTTTCAATAAATAAATACCACAATCCATATCATATTTGACTAACCTGCTGAATGTTGCCGTACAGTGCAGCTTCCTCAGGGACAGTAATAACAACAGAGGGACTTGGCATATGATTAGAGATTAGATCCTCCATGGGACTGGTCCATCTTTTGGCTACAGCAACCAGCTGCCAAGGACAGGATGCTTTCTCTTCACTGGAAGTCACCTTCTGAAAATGTTGTAGAATGGTTGCCATCTGGAATAAAAGAGCATCAATAAAGAGCATCAATATTTATGCCTACACAGAAAAAAAAATTACAACACCCACCGCAAACTGACAGATTAGTTAGTTTGGAACAGAACACAGGTGATGATAATGCAAACTGTATACAGCATGGGCATGTGGTTCACTGATGTGCATGTGACTCCAGCTACTAAACAACTAAGTGAGTGTGCTCATAACAGTCTTGTAAAATGCCATTAACAATCAAAACTCCTTTGGGTTAGGAGCTGAATTTTAATTGATTAAGCCTTACTATGACCTGGACCACTGTTTTTCAAAGTGAGGGCCAACAGGTGGGCCTCAGAAATTTGGAGGTAGGATAAGAAAGAAATGCAAAAAATTAAAATTGAATCTAATGAATTTTCAATCAAATTTTTTTAATCAAAAATCTAATGTTTTTCACTCATCATTACAGAATATAAGTTAAAATAACTTATTGAAATGTTATTTGCCATGCTCATCTTTCTGATTGGCTGGCATCACAAGCGCGAAATGGAAAAGTTTCTGTCAATAAAAAGACCGAAGGAACCGTCCAGCAACCCTGCTGTAGAGGTAGAACTCCTGGCCAACTAAAATCAGAAGGTATGAGGCAGCATTTATGCTAAATGAATGTAATAATTATTGAATAGTGCAAAAAAAAAAAAAAATTGAGAAAAAAACATTCTAAAAGCCAATATTTCTTTACATATTTGTAGCATTGTCTGTGGGTTTAGGCCAGAAGTTAATGTTGTTTGGGGGGGGCCAAGGTATAGAAAAGTTTGTAAACCCCTGACATAGACGACAGCATGCAATAAGTATCAAATGGACTCCTAAATATGTTGGTTTGCTGCCATTTTTTAAAGGGTATTGTAGCAGATTCTATTTCATAAGAAACAAATGAGCAGTTACCTGATCAGGTGCAAGAGCGAATAGCTGGTCAGCCTCATCTAACACTAGATGATACAGCCGCAGAAAAAGAAAGCTGTGACACGACAGCAGACGGACAAAAGTGAAAGGAGTGGTCACCAGCAGCAGGCCTGTTGTAAAAAAAAAATTAAACATTTAAATATAGATCTAACTAAAGTACAATATATAATCAGAAACTGAATGGAATGACAAGATCTGAATTCTGTTTGCTTACAGTTTTTGGGGAATTTTACAGCCTTGGCTTCATCCTTGCCAATGCCCACAAGGACAATAACTGGGTGGAGGGTTTGAGAAACCTTGCTTTCCTCCAGCAGGTCATAAATTATCTGAGCCTTCTCCCAGCCTGGACACAGCAGCACTGCAATGGGCTGCGTGCAAACACATCATTAGAAAGCATGCACAAAAATAAGTGGCTTTGTTTTACACAATATTTACTCACCCCTGAACTAGAGAGGTGGGATAAAAGGATGGAATTTAAAAGGATGTGGGTGAGCAGGGGGATTAGGTAGCCAAGTGGCTGGTCAGCATTCTGGGAAATAATTAAAGTGTTGCAACCACGAGCCACAGCTGGCCAACTATAACGGTCAGCTGGAGAAAGAGTGCGGTAGTTCTTCCGAAGCAAGACCTGCAAAACAAACCAGTTATATGGAATTCAGTTAATTTACAGCAAACCACTGATGACAATTTCCTGAGATCCAAACTGAAAGCTAAGCCAAACATTATTTCCATCATGGGAGAAACAGTGGAGGTGCAAAAATATGCATATGAAGGAATATGCGAATCCCAGTCCTCTGGACAACAAACTGGACTAAACTTCACTAAACAGTGAAGCCATTTACAAAAAGGGACTCTACACTAACCTTGTGCACTGGTTGCATTGGTGCACCCAACTCTTTTCTTAGGTGCACCCAAATTAATGACCTCATCACATCTAATATCTTAGTTTAACATTTTTTTAATCAATGTCTATAAAGGTAATATTGACTTGTAAATGATAATCTAACAGTCTAGTAAATATAAAGTTCTTTATTTGATGCAGCACTGTACAAGACAAGTAACTGACTGAAAAATTGTTTAAAGTGCTGAAGTACTTAAACTGGAAGAAAAAAAAAACAGAGATAAAATAATTGAATGAAATGAAATAGAAGAAAATCTAAATCTGAAGTGCAAATGTTATCGTAGCTGAACATCGTAGCTGTTCATGAGAGCTCATGAACATCTCAAACTGAACATTTCACTTTTTCTTATGAAGAATTATTTCTAACTTGAACTTGGTGAAGGGAAGTTGTGCAATGTTGTACGCAACATTAAACTTGATCATCTCTCTGGTGATCTGTTGACTGCCTGAAAGGCAGAGGGGAGAGAAGACACCAAGGCAGAGCATTTATCAGGGAATGTAATGTGTTTTATAGGTTTGTGCTTTTTTCATCTCTACTTCAAAATGTGGTAGTGTTTGAGTGGTTCATTTACATACACTTTAAGCTGTGAAAGCAGATGGAGAATGCAATGAGAGGGAGAAGAGTCCCCCTGATTCTGATTTCGGCAGATACAGATTTTTCCTGGGTCTAAGCATAGCAGAAAAGCTGTTTCGTTTGCAACAATGGTGTCTCCGTTGTCAACCGCACACATGGTGGTTGGGTCTCTAAAGCCCAGTCGAGAAGCACCTCATGTTAGCCCTCTCTCACTGACACAACCAAATTACAACCTCACTATTCATTACAGAAATGTTAAATCACTGGGAGATCCCTCTGGAAAAAGTATGTGTCATTCTACAAGACAAAGCAAGTGACATGAAGGCTGCAATTAAAAGACATGACATTTTTTGGTGTGGGATGTTTTGCTCACAAGCTGCAGCTCGCCATGAATTTGTGCTCATCAGATGAAGCAACCTTTTGTATTTTATTTGGAGAGGGACAGTCAATTTAAAACCCTTGCAGTTGCATATATGTCTTCAGCATGGGATTTTTCACATCAGCAGGATTACCTGTTTTTCTGACCTTAAACCTACCTCAAGTTCCCTTTTTGGAAATGCATGCATACATCCGTACAAATCATAATTGTCTGTAGGGAGGAGTTTAGTACAGCCTCAAAAAAATTTTTTTTTTAAAAATCAATCATTAATAATGATGATGATTGTATTAGAGTAAACAGAGTAGGGCTGTTGTAAACGATTATTTTAGTAATCGAGTAATCTATCAATTTGTCTGATGATTAATCGAGTAATCGAACAAAAAAAAAACGTCCTGTTCTGTAGTAGTTACTTAAGCTAGCAAAACAAATATGCTAGTAAAGAACAATTAAGTTCATGTTTAATAAGAAAACATTATATTGCTTAAAGTGCAACATGCATCAAACATCACTTTGAGTCTCAAGTTTGAAGTATGAAAAAACTTTTTAAAATGGAAAAACAGATGGGAAATAAAACATTTCATGTTAACTTTTAAAATTTAAAAAGCAAACTTAAACTGAGGCATTAGTAAACACTGCCTTTTATATTATACTTCACTTTTAGTCTCAAGTTTGAAGTATGTGAAAACTTATTTAAAAAAATATGCTTTTTTTTTTTTCTTCATGTCTTTCCTACTCTTGATAAGCAAGTACATGCCAAAATGTATTTCCTTGTACGTGTATAACAAGCCAGATTCTGTATTAATAATCACAGATAAGTTAGTCTTTTTCAAAAAGAACAAAAACATCACCTTTTTGCAGCCACGAACGAGCTCAATGCATGTAGTGGTCTTTTTCTGCTGGTGTATTTGAGGATGATTCATTGAGGACATGCAATTGTGAAACGTCAATTGATTTTTGCAGTACGCTCATTGAGCTGTGTTATCTTTTCTATTTAGTTAAAGGGGCAGTATGATGTAAAATCAACTTTACATCATGTTATAATGTTATTCCCTCATCAAAAACATAGCTGGAGTGTTGCTTTGATTCTTTCATGCGTGTTTGTGAAATCCTTTAATCTCCCGTGGCAACCATTCAGCTGTACAAAACGCCTGGGTGGATACAGCACCACCTTCGGGGTGCAGCTCCTCCTCAGAGCTGCAGTTTCCAAGCTTCTGCCTCACAGAGCATCCCTCCCCTGCAACTTCCCCACTCAGCTCCTTCAGACTAGCCAGCAGCAATTAGCAAACACTGGGTGGAACTGTGCAAAACGCTGAGCTCATCATACGAGCTACTTCTCAGTGAAACGCTGGTAAAAACATTAAAAAGGTTAAAAGTCGCTGTTGTCATGACCTCCTTAAGGCGGAGTGCTGGAAAGAGCGGGACTTTCTTAAAGAGACAGAAGCCGGGTTTCAAGCCATTAAATTATGAAGTCAAATTTCTTTTAAGTCATATTTGATATCTACAGCATTTTTGTAACTGAAGGTAACAAAATTACTTGATTGTGCTATAAAATGCCACTATGTGCCTAGAAAATAAATAATACTGCCCCTTTAAAGTGATCCCACACTTTTGACACTTTTTGTGTCTTTCTTGGCAGCTTTTCTTTCTGTCCCTTGCTGTCTCCCTCCATAACTGCTAGCAGCATTTAGCATTCGTTGACATCTCACTAGCGAAAGTGAGAGCACTGCGCAACACAAATAATCACCCGGCATACACAGTGCGCTAAAAAGTAAAACATAATTTAACAAAGCCTCGAGGCAGATAATTTTGAATTGAGGAATTTTAAAAATCGATATCCTTGAATCAGAATATTATCAGTATCGACAGATATTCAGATTCAGGTATCGGGATTGGAGGTGAAAAAATGTGGATCAGTGCATCCCTACACGTTACACATAAGCACCACTTGCATTTTTCCCAATGCAATAAAATCAATACAGGGACAAAAATACTGTAAATTCCTGTGGTTCCTGTTGAGGTAAAACGTCTCAAGCAGGTTAAACAAAAGCTGTCACCACTTTCACTTCTGATGACTTATACATTTTCTATATTAAAGTTTTTTTTGTATTATCCTTAAATGCAAAGCAGTCCAAGAGCCTAAATCAG
This sequence comes from Anableps anableps, assembly GCA_014839685.1. Classification (NCBI taxonomy): domain Eukaryota; kingdom Metazoa; phylum Chordata; class Actinopteri; order Cyprinodontiformes; family Anablepidae; genus Anableps; species Anableps anableps. The sequence goes on from CM026073.1 coordinate 2,626,555, forward strand.
GGCACATTACTGTTTACCTGACGGAGAGAATCTGTGATGGGAGCATCTTCTAATGTGTTGCATGGTTCCACAGAAAGGGCTGAATGCACTAGAATCCCCTTCACCCAGGGATCGATGACTGAAACCTAAGAAAAGAAAAAGATTGAGAAGATGAAGAAAAATTAGACTGGACCCTAAAATGCAGAAATGTACCTAAAACAACAATAATTTGAAACCCATTTCTTCAAGTTTAAGAAAGTCGGCTGGCACAGACATAAAAGGAGTCACGATCTGTTGGACTTTGCTTATTTTGACTAAAAATAAAACTATAATCGTTTATTTCTCTGATCCTGATCTCTAGAGTTACTTTTCCGTCAGTTCCTCTTTATCCTGCTCTGGTACACCTGTTTTCCACCTGCTCATTTACGCACCCGTGTTGGATCTAGTAATCAAGTTCCCAGTGTAAGTACTCCTCTGTTTCAGTCACACATCATCAGGTTCTACTGTTGTCTACACTGGTTTCCTGGTCTGTTCCATTTTGTTAAATAAACATTTTTTTCATCATCTTCCCAGCTTGTTCAGCTCTGCATTTGCGTCCTTTGTGGGTTTGGTCTGGGAATCTCCACACCACCAGGCCGACCTCCCAGAATGGTTCTCCAGTGGGTTCTCCCGTCTTCTGGTCGCCCTCCAAGGCTGTCGGTGCATGCGGCCTGTCTGGAGTTTTCCAAAAGGAACCTGAAGGACTTACACCATGGCGTCATGTTTGGAGGAAACCAGGCATCATCGCCAGGCCAATACCATCGCTATACAGTGAAGCATGTTGGCAGCATCATGCTATGGAGATATTTTGCAGCAGCAGGAACTGGGAGACTGGTCAGGATAGAGGGAATGATGAATGTAGCAATGTACAGATGAAAACCTGCTCCAGAGCATCTTGACCTCAGGCTGGTGCAACGGTTCATTTTTCAGCAGCACAACGACCCAAACACATGGCCAAGATCTCAAAGGATGTGGCTTCAGAACCACTTGAATCTGATTGAACATCTGAAAATTGCTGCACAGACGGCTCTAACCTGATGGAGCTAGAGAACAGCTGCAGAAAAGAATGGGCCAAACTGCCTAAAGATAGGTGAGGTGAGCTGAGCTGGTGGCATCATATTCAAAAAGACTTGAGGCTGCAGTTGCTGCCAAAGGTGGATCAACAAAGTATTAAGCAAAGGCTGTGAATACTTCTCACCTATATGATCTCTTGGTTTTCTATTTTTAATAAATTTGCAAAAATCTTAAAACTTTTTTCCATTTTGTCATAAAGTTGTATTTGTGTAGAATTTTGAGGAAAGGGATTAATTTAATACAATTTGGGGTAAGGCTGTAACATAAAATGTGGAAAAAGTGAAGCACTGAATACTTTCTGGACGTACTGTAAGTACTTGTCTGTTTCAGTCAAACATAGTTAGATCCTACTGTGGGCCACGCCGGTTTTCTGTTCTGTTCCATTTAGTTAAATAAACACCTTTTCACCATCCTCCCCAGCTTCTTCAGCTCTGCATTTGGCTCCTCTACTAACATTCATGACAGGAAGTGCCTGACTCAATCAGAAATTCTTCCCTCATTTGTGTTCAGCAGAGTGGAAACAAAAACAAAAAAAAACAAAAAACAAAAACAAAACAAAAAAAAACCAATCTACTTCAACTTCTGGTTTCATTCCAGTCTGAACCTATAAAGACCAACTCTTTCTTAAATTAGACTTATTTGGCAGAAAAACACTAAACTGCAAACTACTTCTAGCAAAAGATGAGATAAGGTCAATCAGATCTCAAATAGAGTTTAGGCCTAAAAAATTCAACCCAACCTTTCCCCAGTCCAACCCGACTAATAAACTCTAATTAGAGGCCCGAGCCCAAAGTAAACCAGACGTAGTATTTTTAAACTGCTACCAGTTTAAAAATACTTTCAGACCTCTGACTTTGCTCTCTCCTGGCTAAGAAGTCTAACGTCTCCAATTTTAGCTTTTGTTTAACATCTTTAAGCTCCATTTTGTTGTCAAGTGCAAATCTTCTGGGATATGTGACTGATAAGAGCAGAGCAGAGCAGAGCAGGGTCATGTGTGCAGTAGTTGTGTAGAGCCTTGTGCTTGTTACAGCCTAACTTCTGCACTGTTCCCTCGATCCACAACAGGATAAACTGCCTCCTCCTTTATTTAGGCTATAAGTAGATTAACACTACTTTATATCATGCATTCTCCTTTAGTTTTCTCTGTGCTGTATGTATTGTAGACATAATATAAATGCATCACAGAAGCCTGACCCGGCTCAAATTTCAGGTCGAGCTCGGGTTATAAATCTAAACTCTTGTTTGTATGCACCCTTAATGTCAGGTGCTCAGTTCTGCCTAACGGTAATGTTGGCACGTATTTTTAATCACAATTATCAGATCAAGTGGAAAAGCTTGCAACAACAGTCTTTCTTTTGAAAATGGAAATAATTTATGTAACAAACTACAGAAATTTCAAGCTCTTTTTCCACAGAGAAGAGTAGAAAGGTGTTTCTCTGTGTTTTTCAGTGGTGAAGTCTGTCTTTAGTGAAATAAATAGCTTTTCATTTGTCTGTCCTTTCCTCATCATTGCTGTTCACACACCTGTGGTGCTGAAAACACAACAGCTACTTTTCTGTGGAAATATCTTTAGAAACAAACTTTTTAGACATTGAATGTATAACACTGAATTTTTATCCTGTGCAAATATGTATATGATTTTTTTTTTTTTTTTTTTTTTTACTTTAAATTCACCAGCAAAAATTTCACTGCAGAAAATTTTCCTGAGAAAATGTGTCTGGGGCAATTCAACAGCAAAAAGTCGAATGCTCACTTGTAAAAATTTGTCTGCAAATGTAGTAGCCTTCTGGTGACCCAAGCCAAAGCAATCAGCACTAGATACAGTGGAGTAGCTTTTAGCCAATCACATTACACTCCGTTGATCATGTGACAAAGCCTTAGCTGGCTAGTTAAAGGGTGTCTTTAAGGTTCTTTTAAATGGCAGAAAAATATTACCTGAGGTGAAACGGTGAATTTAGTTACTGTAATGGGTTTCTAAATACTTAGCAATTGTTTTAACATGTTAAATCGAAGAAAAAGCTGTTCGCCCCCCTCCCAAAACAGCCCACCACCACGGTTTAAAAAGATCCTGGAGAACCCTGAGTGGGCAATATTAAATATTAGTGATGCACAATATAACGGCATTAACATGACCAATGTTAGTCATTTTTTAACATATTGGTATCGGTCCAATAAGTAAAAGTGTACCAATAATAATAACAAATATCAATCTCCACCTTGATGCTGTTTGTGTTTCTGTAGGGGGAGAGGAGGGGTTTAATCATGTAGTATTTGTTTGGTCATGTGACAGTGATAGCAATGCAGTGCAGGATTTATGGGGTTGTCTAACTGAGAAGTAATGTCAGCAGGGTGGGCATTTTACATCTTAAAGGTAGGAAAATATATATAATATCGGTAAATATCGGTTATTGGCCATAACAGCAATATCGAATATTGGTATCAGCTCAAATTTTCGTATCGATGCGTCCCTATTAAATATAGTCCCCCTGGGTGGGACAACAGGTTCAGAAGTAGTAGTCTAATGTACAGCGTGTGCATGTTCATCAATATTAAATAAAAAGGCTGACAAAAAAAATTAGAAATAAAACAAGAAACGTGATTCACATACGTATAGGATATGAAGCTTTTGATCATCGATGATCTATGGGTGGGGAATCAAGAGTCAATTATGGAAGGGTTGGGGGTGGGAGAAAATAAGGTACTTCAAAACAACCATCACACTAAACACCAAACTAACATATGAACATGCATAGCTTGTCACACCATGTCCAGCTCTGAGAATTAGAATGATTGCTTTTAGACCTATCCAGGGGTGTACCCTGACTCTCGCCAAACCCCAGCATAAAACCCATCGTCACTAAGGCAATCAATAAGTGATCCCAATTTAAGTGGAAGCTTTAGCGAAAAACTTAAATATTTAAAGTCAAGAAAACTTACCACCTCATCTCCAGCATCATCAGGATCAGAGTTAAAAGGCTCTGGGTTCAACCACTCTAAAAGGCTATGGCAGACAGAAAAGAAAATCATAATCAGAATTCAAGTCACAGCTTTATAAAGCATCAATCCACTGAAATAAAAACCTCAGATGAAACCTCAATAGGATTTCTAAATATTTTGTACACACTACTTCTAGAGGCAGGGAATAAGTCAGTCCAGAGGTAAGAAAAGTTTATTCTAGGGATTCAATGAGTATTCATTTTAAAAAAAAAATTTAAACAATGTTTGATATTCTTGTTGCTTAATACTAATGTAACTAAAAACTAGGAGGAGACATTTTTACAGAGCCAAGGCTTCTTTTATAAGACGACAGTTTTATGTCATTTATCATTTAAATATACATTTTTTTTATTAACCCTGCTTGGCATGGTTCTCCACCAATGTGGTTCCAGTATTAGACCAGACATATTTACTAGAGCTACATCAAAACAAGAACAGCATATGCAGGTTTCTTTTTCCAAAGTCAGATCATCACGACAAACGGACATGTCATTATTTGATCTTCCCTCTGCTACAAGCAGACTTTCTGTCTCTGCACAGGGACAGTTATCCACAAAAATTATTTCGGTCATATTATCCTTGTAAAACACACTTCTTCATTTCATCAGTCTCCTCTATAAACAGTTTCAAACAGTCAGCTTTTGTTAACGTTCTTTACACTGCTGACAGTATTTCTAAACACAGTTGCTAGCAGACAAAGTTAAAAGAGCAGCCAACTGTTTAAAAATTCAGCTGAAAACAGTTATTATGGAAGCTTTATTTTTCATATTGACCTATTTTCAAACCCTATTCGATACCACAAACAGCACAAAAATTAGAGACAGTAATTCTGTTAGTCAGAGCTTGATCCCTTCATCCCCAGACAACTCCACATGAATCCAGGTGGAGACCACCTCTTCACCTGGCCTCATCCATAAGGCCATCCCCACACCCGTAGCCCTGCCAAACCAGTGAAGAGAGAGAGGGATACGTCAGCTTCTTAAAAAAGCTGAAGCTTTGTGTTATTATGTCTTGAATTAACAAAATAAAGGGACTAACTCTGGTGATTGTGTTCGCAACAAATTTTTGTAGCTGCTGATCACCATGAGCCCATTACCATCCCAGCCCAGCTGCTTTAATAGCACTGGTTTTTTGGTGTTGAAAATATTGCTTTTGTCACTGGAAACTAAAACAATTGGGGCTAAGCAAGAATTTAGTATTAGAAACGCATGTTGGGCTCACCGTGAACAGACTCTGTCCTCTTCACTCCTCCGCATCCCTTTCTGTCCACACTCCACTGACGTACTCAAATCACTAAAGGGTCAAATAAAGTCAGTTAAAGCAAACTTTTATCTTGTATCACGTTGCAAACAATTTACAGTCCCAATATTATTTACCTAAACTACAGAAACATTTAGAATTTATAGTCAAATGTATGTTCTAGTGAATAGTATTCACCTTGTTTCCACATGATCTGGACTTTCAACTGGAGTACTTTGAAAAACCTTCCTAGTTTCACTTTGCAGGCTGTTGAAAAACAAGTTGGAGTAAAATTAATTGACCAAAATTATACTTAGGAGGCATAATATCTCAAGCAGAACAAAATTTGGCTGTATAAATGAAGTTTAAGATGTTTTGTCGTTGTGTATGTGTCCAGGTTTCTGTAGCAGCATAAGTGAACGGTAGGATGAGAGGGTGGTGGGATTTGAGGTGGAGAAAACAACCCTTTGATGGGCTTAACTTACCACTGAATTTGTGTACTGATAATCTATGAGGCAAATCAAACACGGTCTAAGATGCACAGCGGCATAGGTGCATTCGTACTGACAGTACATGTGCGTGTGTGTCCCTTAAGTTCAGTCAGGAATTCAGCTCTCGTCATTGGCTGGGAGTTGCTGCACAATTACTTAAAGTTACAGTCTCTTGTATTACATTTTAACTAAAAAGCATAACATATGGAGGACCAGTCTTGCCAAAATTGAAAATAAATACAGGAAGAGATAGCTTGATAAATAAACTATATATTGGTTGAGTAATTCAACAAATATTGAAATAATTAATTCTTTTTTATTATGTTGAATTTAATGACACAGTTATTTGTTAGCCGTTTTTTGTACATGTAATTCATTTATCTCACTGTTTTTGTATTTATTTTTAATAATAACAGTATTGGTCCTTATTAAATAGAAAGATTTTTTTCCTTAAGAGATGCACTTCAAGTGAACTGAGGCTTATTTGTGTTTATTTTGAGTTCAGTCTCATATTGAATATTCTGAATATACAGGGGGTTTCATTTATAAATACATGAGCTTGAAAAACACCCAAAGAAAATAGCATTTGGGAAAAAAAATATCACCAATATGAAAATTAATTTGTCACCGACAGATTAGAACAAACATGTTTTTATCATCCCTAGTTGCAAAGTGATAAGAACCACCAGGGTTTGCCCCAAAAAATCTGCAAAGCCCAGTGGTAGGGGTGCTAGGTCAGTCCACCAGCAGCCCACCATGTTTTTGTGTTAAAAAACGTTAAAAGTTGACAGGAAATGTAATAATATTACTAGGTAATTATATGTCACTGGAAGACAATATTTACACACACAAACAGAGAGACTTGAAAAAGCAAACACAAAATATATAATTAATATGAATTATATAAATTTTTTGTACTTCAATTAAATCCAAATTAAGAAATCAGCTATTGGCTTGGTCTTAAAACAAGGTATGTAATGCTGGTCATATTCAGAGCCGACCTAAGGCGTAGGTGGACTAAGCAGCTGCTTAGGGCCTCCCAGACCTTCAGGGATCCCCATAAATGCTTAAGTTTTAACATGGACCATAAAACAGAATTTTAACATTTGTTTATTGAGCCTTACAATGCTACTGAATCTGATTTAATGGTTTCAGCAGAGATAAATTATATTCCTTAAATTGTTAAACATTTAAATTTAAGATTTAAAGGAGTTACCTTGGATACAATTTGATGCCATTATGTTTTCTTTGTTTAGTAATATCTTCAGCTTGGTGCAGTATTTTGATTTGCTGGTTGTGACTGGTTATTTGTCCAAGCGAATGTAGTATTTGCAAAGAATACTCTGGATTAAAAAGACCTCTCATTGCTAGTGGTGTGGCTCATTTACATGAACATCATCAAGTTGAAAGTGCAGACACAAAGCCAAAAACACGTGCAAGCACACGTATTGTGCGAGCGTGTGTGAGATATAAACGAATACGCCACACAATATTCTTAGTTCTCAAAGAAATGAGCTCACATTCTCACTGTGCACTCAACGCGAACCTTTAAAAGCGTGACTATATGGTAAATTATGGCTTTTATACTTGACGCCTACCTTAGTGCAGTATTTTCTGCAATGAGCCCTCACAAAGAGATCATATAAATACCAGTACAAGTAAACCTGCTCTGCAAGAACACCTCCCAAATCGTCCAGTTCGATTGTAATGTGCTGCACGCGATCCGTGCTGCGGTGCAAAAGTTCAGAGGTGCATGACCAAGTGCCGTGACAGCGTGGGAGGCCAACACACATGTGCGCAGATGGATTGATGCGATTAGTGCAAGCTCCTGGCCTTGCTGTTACTGGTGTGTAAAAAAAAAACAACAAAAAAAAAAACAACAAAAAACCCCTATCTAAAATAAATAAACAAGCAAAACTTAGCCTGGCAAGGGGGCAAGTACAGCCAGGCCACCATCATGCTTATAATACACTGGGGGAAACCCTGAACCACCTACTTGGTTTCTGAGAACATGCTGGTAGCATGTTGCGCTTGTTCAGTGCCAGCTTCAAAGAGTTCAGTCATCTCAGGTTGACAGTTGTTCAGGTCATCATTCTGTCCCATCTGCAAATGAACCAACAAACCTAACTCTCAGTATGAACTTTGAGTAATCATGATTCAACAGATTAGTAAATGAAACTTTAAACAGAACTTCCAAAAGCGAACTCACAAAACTGTACAAAAAAAAAAAAAAAAAAAAAAAATCTGTATCGAAGTGGTGTAGTCTCCCTGAGTCAACTTCAATGTTGTTTTCATTAATAAATCTGAGTTGGAAGATGCAGAATGCTACTGCAAAAATTTGATGAGAGTTAACAGAAAAGCATGCTCTGAAGTTTTGGCTTTCCTACATTTGTTGCCAGTTTTGAGATTAACCTAACATTTAAGGCCCTACCTAGTCAGGTTTCCCAGCATCCACTGAAACCTTATTCTTCTTAGACTCTGAGATCATCAGGTCAGAGGTAATGGATAGTCACATGCCCTACTTTAACAAGTCATGGGAATCTACTTTTTCAATCACCTGCACCAATACTTTGGAAACCACTTCCCTATTACCTGCATAGACTACTTATTAGCTGCTAAAGAAAGACAATTGGTCAGCTGGACTTTTCCCCCCATTGTAAATTGTTTTATTTTGGTGCAGTATGTTATTTTTTTCCCCCCTTTATTTGGTCATTTTTTTACTGCTTAATATTGATTTTAATTCCTCTATTTTTCCCCCTTTTCTTTACTGTGAAGCACATTGTGGTTTTCTTTGAAAGCTATCTGAAAGGTAACTTGGCATATCATGAAAGTCATTTCTTATACTTTATTTTGAGTTCCCACATGTCTTTGGCATCTAAAGAGAACAAACCCAATGAAGTATGCTTCCTATAGCCCAGTGTTTCAACTATTTTCTGTCATGCCCCCACTAGAGAACATAATTTTTTTTCAAGCCTCCTCCTGAATGAAATATTGAGAACCTGATCAATTTATCAGTACAAACCATTGTATGAGTTTCTTGCACCAGTATTCTACAGACAATCACCTGATTATCAAAACAGATTTAAAAAAATGAGCTGCAACAACTTCAGTTTTAAGTTGTTGCAACTCATTGCATTGTTTTTCCAAGGTTAGTTTATTAACTCAAGTTGTAACATTTAATCAAGACTGTTCATGCTGTGTGATTCTCAAAAAAGAAGTGTAAATGATCCACTCGGATGTACCTTTTTAGACATACAGTAACATTCAAAACGTTTTTAAACTGTAAACATTGGTTACTTGTCTGCATAATCAGCTTATTCCTTTTCAAAACGGTATATCACTTTCTAATATTTTTTGTTCAAAATTTGCAACAATATTGCTTATATTTTAGCTTGACAGAAGAAATTAAAAGTGCAAAACATTTTGCATTCACAGTAAACCAAAGGGCTATGTAGGCCCTGTGTGGGCTATTTTGACGTCGCTCCCTCTCCATACATTTCCTATGGAACTTGCGCAATGAGGCGATGACTGTTTGCCTTCTTCCAGCCAAGCAACCAGGGACATTTGTGCAAGTGAAACTTGAAGCTTGTAGATGAGGACACGCGGGCTTGCAACACGACACAAAAAGTTAAAATATGTTCATTTTTTGTGGCTTTCGTCGCCATCACGTCCCCTGTATCATGTTTCACCTTTGGTATGTCGCTGCTGTAGGACTGTATAGGCCACTGTATTCAAAGGCTTGCATTGAGCACATGCAAGCCCAGTTAGGGCATGTACGTTGGTATAGTATTCTCCAAAAATGAGCCTTCATAGAGGGAATATATAAATGCCAGAACAGCTGAACTTGTTCTGTAAGAGCACCTTCCAAATCATTTAGTTTGAGTGAAAGGTGGCGCCACAACAACATGCATGGCCAATGCACAGGTGCGGTGCGATTGGGGTCCCTTCACACCCAGCTCAATGCTTTGACTATAAACCTAGCTTTACTTGCCTCTGGCACCTCCACCATTTTCCTTTTCACAGTCAAACTTCTCCACCTTTCCTCCTCCATCAGCTCACTACACTGGTGCACCTGTGTAGGCTACTGCTTCTACTTGAATGAATAGGCACCCTGTTCATTAGTTTGAGCACTGCTGCTACCTAGTGACTGGAGGCTTGTTTATTGTTCAAGGATGAATAAAGAAACTTATACCAGAGTTCTTCTGCCTCCCCAGCACTCCTCACTATTTGAGAAGTGTTGATATAAGCACAACTTAAACATGAAATGTTAATTCTAAAATTTAAGACAGAGCAGACCTCTCAGAAAAAGTTTTGCCAACGGGTTAAAAATGCATCTAGGTTTGCAAAAGATCATCTTCTTTAACATTAATATGACCATTGTGTACACATTCTGATTCTGAAAGGTCACATGGCTCAAAGTTTTTTGTGTCAATGGGTATCAGTTTGTGTCTGTCATTTTCTTCAGCTTGACCACATTTCAGCTTCATGTTTGAAAGACGTTACGAAAATGCTTCAGAATCCGGGGCGAAACTATAATCTCAGAAGTGAGGGGACACATTTTTCAGAGGTCTATTGAATGATTTATTATCCTCTTGCATTCAATTGCATTTCTCCTGAGTGGCTAAAATCATACATAATCACTAACAGCCACAGTACAGCACTAAGGAAGCGACATTAGTTCTTTAAACTATATACTAACAAAATGTAAAATTTTAGTTGCCAAACTCTGGTTGAGTTGACACAATTACACTTGAACATTTACAGGGTAAGTAGCCAGATCATTAAATATCAAATGGCAACAATGAACATGAAATGTTCTGTAAAACACCAATCCTGTATGCAGATTATTACTTAGCATAAAATGGAATGGTAGTGACAAGGTGACAGGGTAATAAGCCTCTTAAGTTAATTTAATGGCATGAACATAGAAAGTGACAACACGAAACAGACTGACATTTTAGTCAAATGTGACAGCACAGACATGCAAAATTAATCAAGATAAATAAAAACTGAATGACCTACACTTGCTGCCTTTACAAACACAAATAATGGTAGTCAAATATCTGAAAATCGAAAAATAAACAAAAATGTCTGCATACAAACTATACATGGCCCTCTCTTGTGTTACCTATAATACAGACAAAACATACTTTGGAGTGTGAATGAGAGCAATTCTGAAAGATCTGTAAAACCCCTGTTCTGATACAGGGTTTCCTCTATTATGCTGATGTTGCACATGTCTGACAACGCTGTGATTAAAGTTTACAGTAGTTGTGTTGGCATTTGTGTGATTTCACGTCACAATGCACTTCAAGATGCATCCAAGCTGAGCGGATTGTGGCGCATAGGTGGTGCAGCAGATTCTGGTACCGCAAGGGGAAAAGCAAACTGGTCCTGATCCCATTAACACTCTCAATAGGGCTGCACCGATTAATCAAATTAATCTTGATGAATCAATTATTGAAATAATCGTCAACTAATTTAGTAATCGATTATTCATTAACTTGAGTACAGAGACTCTAAAAAAGGCCATGTGCTGAAATAACAACACACCCAGAGCAGTAATTAAGGCAAAACTGTACAAAATATATATAAATTTTGCATTTAAGATAAAAAAAAACAAAAAAAAAATAAAAAAAAAATAAAAAAAATAAAAACTTTGTCTGTAAATCTGTTCTACCCAAAACTCCTCAAGTAGCATAGGTTTAGCTTCACCTGGTTCAAATTCACTAATGGAAAGCTATATTATTGCATTTTAGGCAATAAAACGCTTATCTTCCGATTTTAAAAAAGGAATTTAATTGTTCATTTGCCTTTTTTAATATATTTCTAATATTGTATAAAAGAGCCTAAGAGGTTAAATTAAATATCTGCTGAATGTTCCATTTTTTTTTTTTTTTATCCGAAAAATTGATTAATCGTGGGGGGGGGGGAATCGACAGAAAATTTGATTACTAAAATAATCATTAGTTGCAATGCTGTGCGCACTGCGGTGTGCAGAGTAGCAAGTTCATGGACTTCAGCTGTGGAGAGTGTTTTTAGCAACAAAACAGAAGGGAGAAAAATCAGAAAGAAACAGACTCTTGAGAGTTTAATTTAAAGCTATAGTATGTAACTTTTATGAAAATATATTTTTCCAGAGGCACAATGATTGACAGCGCTAAGACCCGCCTCCTGGCTCTGACTGATCACATTCGATGGCGTATGACGCACTGGAGAGGTGTTTTGTTCAGTGTATATTAGACAAGTACACAGGCTAAAGTTTTGGAGGAGGTGAGTAAAGCACAGAAAAGTGGAGAGGCAGAGCAGGACGGTGCATCTTATTGTGCAGGTCAGCATGTTGCCATACAACAGGGTATTGGAACTCTTTTTCCAAGACACCCAGAAAAATAAAATCCTCTCAGCCAGGCTGCAAACTGGGCCACTAGATTACTACAGTAGAGTTATAATTTCCAGTCAATATAGTATATAAATGTTTTTCAAAAACATTCAGTTTGAACAGTTATAATCAAAGTCATGTTCTTGTTCTACAGTCGTGTCACCCTTCTCAGCAAGTTATAATATGTCTTACCTGAGAAGACCCTGCATTATCATCCTTGCATCTGGCCTCTGGTCTGATGTCTCCTCCTTGACTTTGCTTTTTCTATTGTAGAAATAAAGATTTATTTTAAATATGTGGAAAGCAACAGTGAGCACAACTTCTGAACAGAAATTAAAGAGGATTTATTCCCAGCATTAATTAACTAGCAAGGGATGTGACATAGCTTCGTAACAACGGTTTAAACAGTTGTAACAGCTAAAAAAAAAAGTGCGGGGGACAGAAGTCTGAGTTATGAGAAGTGCGAGGGACATGTCACTTGTGTACCCCACCTTCCGTTACGCCCATGCTCAGAATTCACATCTGTGCAAATTTGCTTGTCCACTGACTTTGGAAATACACAATGTTGAAATACTTAGGAGTTTTACAGCAAGATTTTTGAAAAAAAAAAAAAAAAAAAAAATGCTTTTGTTTCATACTTTAATCCATAATTATTAAACTCATAATTATCCAGATGTGTTTTTAATTGTAACTGTAAGAAGGCTAACATTTTTATCAAATCCTAAATCAAAAACATAACATTTGGGATTTTTAAGTAAACTCACATTCAAGTGTCCCAGTTGATCACCTCTGCCAGGATTTAGAAACTTCAAGAACCTGCACAAGAGAAAGATGCATTGTACTTACCAACTAGTCAGGAATGAATCTGCTGTTATGTTCAGCCAAAGACGTGTGCATGTGTAAAATGCCCAATCTCACCTGAACAGACTGAGGCTTTTGGTTAGTGCTGAAGCAAGAGAGAGGTCTGTTTCCTCTGATGAATCACTAAAACATGGAGCTCAGTTTATGTAGTTGTAATAATGTTGTAAAGATTTAAAAATTGTAATCCTCCTGTTACAGAATTATTTTGTTAACAGCATCAGGAACGAAAAGTCTACAAGGCTGGTGGATCACATTCACAACAATTAAGCCACACACAGACACCATCAGACACCAGAATAGGAACATCAGTGAAAGAGTGTAAAATATGACAAGGCCCCTCATTTTTCCAAAGTCAATTTCTCACCCATCGTATTTACTCAGTTCTTTCAATACACTTTTCAGTGTATCAAATGAATCCCAACATTGTTAATCAGAACATTTGTTCAACTGTAAAGTGCACAAATGATCTTACCTTTCTGGTCCTGAGGCTTTTGGGCCATGCACAGTTTGGTTGTTATAAAAGGTTAGTTCTTTTGTGGCCTCTGATCTGCTGCCTTCCTCACAAGCCACCACTTCAAGGAGTTGCCTCTAAGGGGATTAAAAGTCAGAGTTTTGGAATCAGTTTGATCAGAATTTAGCATTAAGCAACACATTACTGGCGGCTTCGTCAAACAGGAAACTAATGTGACCACACTTCTTTATTTAATCTACTAAAACAGTCAGCAATTGGGAGCTCCTCTTTTTTTCTTAAATTGGAAAACAAATATAAGGCCAACTTATTGTTTTAAAGTGTCTTTGAAGACAAATGGGTTTCACACAACTATATAACAATATGTACAATTATCTCTTGGGAGGGTTTTTCCACCCCTTGAGGACTTGCATAGGGTATGTGCTGGAGATGGTGGTGTAGAGTGGGGCCGTGGGGTGGAGATGCTCAAACAGTGTTGCCTGCTGTAATAACTGGTACCACTTGGTAGGAGTTGCTACTTTAAAGCAAGAAAGTGTGCAGAGCTGCAAACCTGAGGAAGAGAGGGGTTTGCCAGCCAGTCCCCTGATTCTGAAGTATCAGGACTCTCTGATGACCCTAAGGGTAAGAACAGATCAGTGTCAAAGTGACTTGAACTGGGACACAAAACTACTTTACTTGACAATTATCAAAACGTAGATACTTTAAAGCTGCAATAGGTAATTTTCCTAAAAATGTTTTTAACATATTTGTTAAAACTGTCACTATGTCCTGACAGTATGAGACAGATAATCTGTACCACAAAAAAAAAAAAAAAAATAAAAATAAAATAAAATAAAATAAAATAAATCAAAAAAAAAAAAAAAAAAAAAAAAAAAATCAAGCTCCTCTGCCTTCTCCCTGTGGTCCTGCTGCCATCTGCCACCATCCCCTCCACAGTAAGCAAACTCAAGATTGCTGGATTACTGTAGCTTTGCTAATGGGGGAGAAACAACCTAAGGTTACAGGGAAACTGTTTATCTTCTGTCATCGGTGGCCATGCTTACTAGCCTGCTCATTTACGGGAGGCTCTACTGTGGGGGACAAGCTGTAGCCCAGCAGAGAGCAAAGAGCAGGGTGTGAATGGTGCATACAAGAGCGTGATTGACAGTGCCAAGACATTTCTCCTGGCTCTGATTGGTCGTTTCTGACCAGGAGGAGCTTATTTCTGCAAATGGCAGTCAGACCACAGGTAATAGCGAGAAGAGCTTGATTTTTCACAGGATTATCTGATGAGCAGCCTTTCTCAGGGGTGGAAGATGCTGGGTTCTGCCGACTGCTCTCGCTGTTGGACTGCTGCTACGTGCTACTGGGACATAATATGTCTCGCTCCATAGACAGTGTACTCTACTACTCTCACATCGAACGTCTCCTTAAAGCTGCAGTATGTAGCTTTTATATAAATGTGTTTCTTACATATTCATTAAAACTGTCACTATGTTGTGACTGTATAACATGAGACAGATCATCTGTGAAAAAATTTAGCTCCTCTGCTGCCTCCCTGTGGCAGTCGCATTTATAACTAAATAAAAAAAATTTCCAGCCAATCCATGTGATCAATCGGTGATCAACACCCATGGGGATCGGTACTAGTGATCGGCAGCATAAAACCCGATCAGAGCATCCCTAGTATTGATTATGCTATGTTCCTATGCTTTCCAGACCTTAAATGTCTGATAATTATCCCGTTGGACTCATGATCAGCTGATCCGCCAAATCACCTGATAAGGTAACTTGATACCACCAGGTATCAGGGCTCAAACAAGGCAAGTCCACACAGACGTTACTTGCCAGAACAAAACATGAAACATAACACCCTGCTGTGAAATTGTAGACTGTCAGTATCCTTTAACATAGCTTTCTATCCTGTTGATATCATCACTTTCTAAACTTTTAAAATAAGCTAAAACAGCTCCCACATGTCTAGACTAGCCATTACCCCTCATCAATGCTATGAATTGCTTTCATTTCTGATAAGCTCACTCTGATATGGAATCTTCCCACTGCAAGTAAAAGGAACTTTTACTGATGGTAAGAGCATCATTTCTGAAACTCAGAACATGCCCTTTGAGAAATAAACAAATATACTTATTACATACAGTTTAGACTTTGATACTGTGATGTTAAGGGACTTTGCAGAGATAAATTTCAGGTATAATTTGAGAAAACTTTGATAAAAAGAATGAAGCCATATTGCTCAACCACTAAGAAATATGGCCAAATCGACATTGAGCTTGGGATGGGCAGAGCTTTTGTAATAGTGTAATTACACTATAAACATTTACATAATCACTTCAAATTTGTTTAGTAAGTAAATACAAATAAAAAGGCCTACCTAGCTGTAAAACACTGCATTAAACATAGGCCTTATGTCTGATGGCATCAATGCTCCAAACAAATTGCAAACTAGCAAGAAGCAGTAAAAAATAAAATAAAAAAATAACATCAGTAATGACAATCCTAGGTCTGCTCGGTTAAAAAAATAAAAAATAAAAAATAAATTCTCGTCACTATTTGAACGATTTTACATGACTACTCTGTCTGAAATTTGGAAACACGTCGCATTTTTCACACATAAGTAGGAATACCTTCTGGTTGTTTAAACACAAACAAGGCTTTAGGAACATTTGTGAAAAGCCTTGTATCTTAAGATGCCAACTGCAAAACAGCAATTTTTCAAAAGTTGCCAACATAAACGCCAATTAGCTTTGTTTGCTTCATACTACTGTGGCAACAAACAACTTTGAGGGGTAGCAAAGCTAGTAAAAGACACGAAACA
The DNA here is from genome assembly GCA_014839685.1 of Anableps anableps. Lineage (NCBI taxonomy): Eukaryota > Metazoa > Chordata > Actinopteri > Cyprinodontiformes > Anablepidae > Anableps > Anableps anableps. Next base: position 2,642,898 of record CM026073.1, read on the forward strand.
AGAGGTTAACCCTGCAACCTGCACATGCTTGAGGGTGACACTTCTGTTTAAAATATTTTTTTTAATTGATCTTATGTTATGTTCTAATTTTCTGACACACTACATTTTGGATTTTCATTATCTGTAAGCCACAAATCATCAAAACTACAAGAAACAAAGGCTTCAATATTTTAATCTGTGCGCAACTGATTCATATAATGTGTTTCACTTATCTCTTATATTGAACTTTTCACAATATCCTAACATTCTGAGCTGTATTTATCGAAGGTAAACCTATCTAATTTTCTGTCAAGTGGCTCGACAACAAAGAAGAGTCCACCCTTAAGACCACAACATTAACAGAGCCAGAACTCTTGGTCACTGTTCTGTTGTCCTTCAGACGAGTGGAAAACTCATGATCTAGTAGAAGTTTAAAAATCCCTAAAAGGGCAACCTGTTCACTGCCACAGTCCCTCTACAGTTTAACGAAGAATAGACATAAATAAACACTACATACGTACAAAAATTATAAATTGTCATTAACAGCTAAAAGCAAGCCTGGTGTACATATCGCACCTTTAGAATAAAATATGAAAATAAAACAAAAACAATACAGGAGCTTCTGCAGAGTGATTTAGCATTCAGAAGTCCAATCGAAGATGGAATAAAGGATTTAGAATGACAACGTTGTTTTGTTTGGACACGGGCATGAGGTAATGTAGACCTGAAGGCATCAAAATAAACAAGGATAAAACTGCTCTTTCATTTTGGCTGATAACGTACTTAGCCTTCTTCCTGATCTCTCTATGCCACAGTGAGGCAAAAGATAAGTTGTCTCCGACAGAAATACTGTTTAGCCAGCAAACAAAGGAAAACAACAAAAGACTTTCCACACAAGAAACAATAAAATACCATTAAGATTCTCCCACTGACAACAAAGGACTATAATCTCTGCCAAATCTAATCCTCTGTTGACCGTTTCTCACAACTGTTTATGTTTTTTTGTCAAAAATAAGTTGCCTATTAAACACCAGCGTTTCTCCTACCACTGTCCAAGGGGAGCACCCCACCAACTAGACCGCCCACCCCCCAAGAAGATCATGGCATTGTAGGTTTTCAGTTAATGTCTTTAATTTTATCAGCCTACCTAAAACACACCGGATCACGTTATGAGCTTTTTCCGTCCCTACATGGTTGCTCCTCTACTTTCAGCTCTCTCTCAAGTTAGGATTATAGTTGACACATTGAACTGGGCACGAGGGTGAGTCCACGCGTTTGCCTTGAGTGCTGTCGGGGCACATGCCTTTCACTCAAACTGGATGACGCTACGGTGCTCTTGCAGAGCTGGTTCGTCTGTCCTGGCACTTATATGATCCCTCCATGAGGGCTCATTTTGAGAAGATACTACACCAACATGCGCGTCAAGTGTAAAAGTCACACTAGTCGCTCAGCTTGCTCACAGTCAACACAAATTTTTAAAAGCACAACTAGACTCGGCCTGTCCTATGAGTAGCAGTAGCAGCAGGAGTAACTGTTGTACTCCTGCTATATATGGTGAAGGTACAAGTATCCAAAATAGCCCACATGCTTCATGCCCTGTCCCTGACATAGTAGACGGACGGACGGAAACGAATAGATACCTTTTTTTTTTTTTTTAAATGTCCACAGAAATGTTTTGTGGAATATGCAGACATATTCAAGACATTTTCAAGTACTTCTTTAATAGCTTGGATATATGTTGTTTGTATTGATGGTCGTTACATTAATTAAAGCAATCAATTGTTCTACAGGAAGACTGCTAATCTAAAAAGAAAGTAGTATGTGAAACACTGCATACTGTTGAGAAATAACAGTACTGGTCCATTCTTTCAATTTCCTATGCATGATGCTGGGTTTTGGGTAGATTTTGTTTTGTCTAAAATCAGTTGCTTTTTTTTTTAATTTTTTTTTTTTTTTAAATTAATTTAGGTTAAGAAACTTGTCACACCAAACAACACATAATGGGAGTGCAGCACCCTGATGAGCCTCCTCACTATGAAGCAGAGACAGAACAGCAGAGTCAACTGAAAATGAATAACATAAGCATCTATAACTTGCACAGTTGGCAAAGGCACATTTTAGCTTACCAAAAAATTCTGCTCCACTAGAAAAAGGGTTTTCAGCATCATGACTTAAGATAAATGGACAAGGCAACTCTCATCCCAACAAAATGGACTTATTTAAAAAAAAAAAAATATGAAATTAGCAGAAGTCCCAAGCAGGTGCAAAGATTAGACTTCATTAAGATGAAGTTAACAATATATTTAAATAATGTTAAAACAAATGAGTAAATGGAAACTGTATTGCATTTTGTCTGCTAAAATGCAATAGAACAGAATAAAATAGAATAGAAATATCCTTCACTATCCCACAATGGGGACATTTCAGTGCAATACCAGCAAAATGACTCACACAAAGATAGAATATAAACTATATATAAAAACAGAATAAAGAATAAAAATACTATACAGTATAAACAGTGGAGTCATTTTTAAATGACTCCATAAATGTGGAATTTGCTTTGTTTTTTTGACTAGCATATCTTTTGGTATATGGAAAGTCTCTGAGAATGATTCTGGTCTGTGCTTGCCTGTGTTAACTGACAGAGCTGGGAGCAGTGGGGTCATACCTCCATGTTCACTGGAAGAATGTAGATTTTGGTTGTCAGAACATTTGGAAATGGTCTGAGATAAGATGTCGGGGGACAACATGAGAGGAAATCTGTCACATGCATCCAGGCCATTGCTGCTGTAATATGCAAACCTATTAGCCACCAGGTCATCATTCACACAGATCTGTAAAAGAAAGTAACATCATAAAAACTTCTTACCCCAATGCTTCCATCACAATTTTTTTTCATATTAGTTAAACTTAAAAAGTGTGTGTGACTAGTTATGAGTGTTTGGAATAGGAACCAAGATAAATACAGCAATATGAGGCATTATGTGTTATTTCAAATGTACAATACTGAGAATATGAAAAATATAACCAAGTTAAATGTGTTAAGTTTTAAAAAATATGGACATTCCTGATTGGAAATGTGATATGATCTGTTAGACATTTAAAGTCCAGTTAATTTAAGGTCAAGGATGGAACTATATAATGTCTAATATTCTTTTCATACCAAGACGTACAAGGGGTTAAACAAGAAAAATTAAATCAAAATGACGATATCAATTAACCCACATTTTCCTATATTTTCTCTTCACTGTCCTTACATGCTTGAATGTTAAAACCGACTAAAAGGTGGATATGAAATAAAAATACTAAGGCCAGAACTTTAACAAGTTAATTTCAATTAATTAATTACATAGATTTTAATGCATTAAAAATGTTAACGCAATTAATCGCACTTTGTGTTTTACATGCTCCGGTCAGAACCTTTGTATTCGTGCGTTTCTGGTATGCCTGTAAATCTGACACACAAGCGACAAACGCAAACAACAGTGATGGAAAACGAAGATGGCTCTCTTGGTCCACTGGGGGGTTAACTTTTGCCTCAAAAACTATCTGATGGGACGCTGGTAAAGACTCCAGTTGTGTTCAAGTTGGGCTAAAAACAGTCAGTCTATCACCGGAGCTATTCTAGCCTAAAATAGCATCTCAATGCTAAACATGTTGCAGCAGCACAGACGTCCCCAATGCTAATGTCTGCGTCCACAGTCCACATTTCTAAAGAAGAATTTTTTTCAATGAAGTTCCATGAATGATCAGGGGTTCCTGACACACTTGAAAGCTGAATGGGTAGAATAGCACCAATCTGATGATTGAATAAACTAAATAATAATATAACAGATTAAAAACAATAAATATCATTATTGTTGAGCTCATATGTCGATTCAATAATTTAACAGCAAAAAGGGTTTTTGAATTGAAAATGTTGCTTATTTTGTCAATATGTATTTGATTAAATGTGATTAATTGACTCCAGACCCTGCAATTAAAAATTTTAATTGAGTCCCAACCCTGAAAAATACATATATTTATGACAGAGTTCACCTTGATGTTGCTGATGGTAAGATATAGCTCAATGGAGGTAGACTCTGACTCCAACTCATGCAACACAGCCTCTGTTTGGGTGGATGCTATGAGGAAAATCAAAACATTGACAAAAGCATTTTAAGTACAACTACAAACATCTATTATTATAATAACACAAAATACACTTTTTTTTTTTTTTTTTTTTACCTTGAAGCAAGTTGTGAAGGTAAAGTGTAGCTGAAAAGTCCCACTGTCTTGAAGGCCTGCAGGAAATAGCAACAGTAATAATAACTAGGTTAAGTAAAACTGTCAACAATAAAGTTTCAAAAGTTTAACTGTTAATAAAAACAACTCATTGTCTCACTCAAGTTCTGCTTTTTCTGCAAGCACAGATACTCGAAGGGTTATTGGTTGGATTCCTGCCAGATGGAACCTCCTCACCCAGAAAGGAAGCTGAAGGAACTTCTGTAATGATACTCTTATCCTTGTTAGGAGACAAGAAACAAGAAAATACAATTTATCAATCTGCACAGCCCTTTACACAAAACACATCTGAGATTACAACTTTTTCATTGGAAAACAGTCTCTTCAGTCAGAGGCTTTTCCAGGCTGGTTGTAAAACGGACCGCTACAGGAGATCTTTCCTGCCTACAGCCATCACCATCTATCATAACTCCTTAATGAAATGAGTTACATCAACATTTCATTTCTCTTTGGGATAAATAAAGTATTTTTGAATTTGCTTACAAAAATGTCATAAAAAGCTTAACTGATTAGTTGCATTCTTCAGTATTATATTAGTTTATTTTTATTTTGAGCTGGGAACTAGTGCTATTTTTGCCTTACTTGTCTAAGGAGACCACGATCATTTCTCCGTGGTCAACTAGGAAGCAGAAGGCCTGACAGCATGTCAGATCTGTGATGATGGACTGCACCACAGCACGGCACCATGACTTCTTTACAGCCCAGTATACCACATACACCTGAGAGGTAAAACAGCAACACACACACAAACCACAGGACAAGTCAAAGTTGTACTGTCATATAAGACTGAAACATTGTTTTATCAGACAAACAGCGATAAATATAACTTATTTACTGACAGTCTGTGGATTCACATCAAACAACTTAACAATCCATCATTAATTATTGGAAAAGCTGATCAATATAAATGTTTTAATCAAGCTTGCCCAAGTAAGGTGAAAATCAAACTAAACATATAGTTCACCCTTCATATAAAGAAAACAGTCTGTTTTCAGATTTTTTTTTTACTGGTTTCATTGTAAATTGTGATTTAACTAGATAAAATTTCCGATTAGATTAAACCAACTTCTGCATTCCACGCACCCGACTCAGAGAAGATGATGTTGGGCTCACTCATGGGAGGAAGCAAAAGGACTGAACGACACACAGAACAAAAGACACTGGTAAAAACTCTGAATCCCGAAACATTTTCATCACAGCTCCCAGGAAGGAGGGGTCACAGAAGGAACCCCCGTGATGTCATAGGGACTACAAAACTGTACATCCAGCAGTATTCCCTCTCTTTTTCACCCACTGCATTGAGAAAGACACACACACCTAGGTTTGGATCACTGGCAGAGCAAAAGACTGCATCTTTAATGGAACTTTGGATCCAAAGTAAATTCTAGTTTAGATATGAAAGTAAACAGAACCCTGCACTGAGTTGGTAATTACTCGCTCTAAGTCAGATAAAGTTCCATTTATGCAGCTAATGTTTTTTTGCCACCTTATGAGAGCTCTTCAGAATTATGCTATGATATTCTTTTTTGACATTTGTTTTCTTTTTAGACATTTTATAGATATGGTAATCGCATTTACCTTTTTGATATGCAGCATACAACATGCAATCTTTCAGATCCGCTGGACCTATGTCACTGCCCTTAGATGATTACTCATCCAAATCCACCTTTTACCTGCATCTCTGAGAATCAGGGCCCGTATTCTCAAAGATTCTCCGAGTCCTCTCAGAGTGCGGACTCTCTGAGCCTAAAACTTCCTGCCAAGCCAGCTGCGGAGAGCGTCTCTGAGCGAGGAGATGACAGAAATTCCTATGCTAGTGAGGAGGTGTGGTAGACCCCATTGTTAGGTGCCTTCTTGGGACTGTGATTGGCTCTTCTTTTTCTTCTTGTCTAATGGCAGTTGGCAAACAACTTAATGGGGCATTATCACCAACTGGTAAGAAGTGTGGACCAAAAACTCATATCCACTCATATAAATTACACTGTCTTAAAAATAGAATATGGCCTGGTCGCTTTTACTTCTTGGCTTTTTCTAAGGTAAATCAAACAGGTCAAGTTTTGACTGTGATTGGATGATACACGGAACAAAAGACAAAAAAAAAAAAAAAAAAACAAGTGAGTCATAGTGATGAAACTATCCAAAACCGAATCACCACACAGCAGCAAAATGTTTGCTTGCACCTTATTTACATCCTCATCATTGTTGTGATTCTTCGCAGCTCCTCGCCATGTTGGTCATTTTACTACGTCATCTATTTGATATTGTGAACACTCAGCTGTCAGGAATTCACTGTGATTGCCTGATTGTATAAACTTATTTTGTCTTGCAAAACGGCGTAGACAAAATGGGAAATAAAGGACGCAAAAACCAAACAGGACAGAGTGCCTGCTGTTGGCACAGCTCTATTCATTTTACAGAGAATCTCTCTCCTTTCTAGCAGTCTTCCTGCTATCTTCCCTGCTTAAGACACTCAGGCTCACAAAAGTCCACCTCACTAATCCTATCATTTTATCACTTTAAGAGCTCTCCTAAAGCCCAAGGTATTTTGTGAGTAATTTTTTCTTAGAGTTAAAATTGCAAAGAATTCAAGAAATTGTAAGACTTTTCTTAAAATGGCATCACCAGGAGCGACTTTTAATCTTAGAATTCTTTGAGAATACGGATCCTGGTCCTTTTGTGCAGTTATCCATAATGTGCTGATAATGCCATTCGATTTAGGAAAATAATAAAATATCATTTTCTGTGTTTAAGTCTAATGAAATAAACAAATGGTGCCAATGATAGATTTAATTAGGTCAGAGAATTGCAAAAGATTTGGTCCAAGCCATTACATCTGTAAGCTTGGCTAGGACTGTTACAGGGAAAACAACCAATTTGCTCCAAATGTGGAGCAACACAAAGCATAGTTGAAATTTGTAATTGGTAGGTGGAAGGATAAAAATAAAGTTATTTTACTTTCCTTAAAAAAAATCTGTAAAGTAAATCATTTGAAGAATCATCTTTTGCTATAATTACAGACCCAGGTTTCTCAGGTTTGTCTCAACCAACTCTGTAAAACTAGAGTCTGAATTTTTTGTTGTTACTTTTTTTCCCCATGCAAAATACTTCAGACTGGTTGTATGGTGTCTGTACAGCTCTTTATTTCTTTTTCCACCTCAAATTCTCAACAGCATTTAGGTCTGGACTTTGACACATACTAACACATGAATATGCTTTGATCTGAACCTGTTGTTCTCAAACTTGGTTCTTGAGTCCCCCTGTCTTTGTGTTGGATCTGTCTGTGCTACAGCACACCTAAATCAAACTGCATTACTTCCTAGCAGGCCATCGAACCTGTTAATTACCCATTCATTAAACTCAGGTGAGTGGCAACAGAGAAACAGTTGAAAAACCTGCAGGACAGGTGCTCCTAGGGATCAGGGTTTAGAACCACTGGTTCAGCAAACTGTATTGTAGCTCAGGCTGTATGTTTAGGTTCACTGTCCTGCTAAAAGGTGAAACTCAGTCTCAAGTCTTCTGAAGCCTCTCACAGGATGCTACCACCATGTTTCACGATTTGGAAGATATGTTCAGGGCCATGAACCTTTTGCTTTCCTCCACACATTGCACTTGCATGCACGTAAATCAAAAAGTTTAATTTTTGTCTCATCTGACCAGAGAACCTTAGGTCCACATGTTTGCTATGTCCCCTACCTGGCATGTGGCAAATTGCAAACTAATTACTGCTTAATGTCTTTCAGTTATAGTTTTCTTCTTGCCACTCTACCATTAGGAGTGATAGATTTGTAATGTGAAATGATTAATAGTTGTCCTGTCAACAAATTCAACATAAAAATGCAACAATGTTGGTAAATGTTCCGTTGAAGATACGACTTGGGTTAAGTAAACAAATACTACTCAGTGTTAATTTCTGAGATCTTGTTTTGGGATCTTGCAAACATAAAACCCAAGTGGACTATATGCTGCTCAACATCCCACAATTGAAAAGGCTGCATCTTTCTTTATCTTTTTGTTGTTTCATAGTTTAGGCAATGAAGCAACTCAGTTGCAGTTTCTTAAAGCTGCAGAATGCTAAGACCCGCCTCCTGGCACTGATTGGTTGTTTCTCGATAGCACTGGGAGAAGGCAGAGGAGCTCGTTTTTTTCCAAAGATTATCTGTCTCGTACCATTAAGTCAAGAATTGGTGACAGTTTCAACGAATATGTAGAAAAATATTTTTTTTTTATAAAAGTTACATACTGCAGCTTTAATACCTAAATCAGAGCCACCTCTCAGGCTACGTTCACACTGAAGCCTGAAGTGACCCAAATCTGATTTTTTTTTTTTTTCCCCTTATCCGACCTGTATCTAATTTTTTTTTCATGACATTCTGAACAACACAGATCTGATTTTTACAAATGCGTTCCAGGCCACTTGGACATGTGGTCGTAAATCAGATACGCATCTGATCTTTTCAAATGTGACCTGTGTCTATACAGCCAGGTCACATTTATCCGACCTGTACGTCATTCATACTCGACAATCGTCACTATTCTGCATCCCGATATGTGGAAACTAGGGCTGTGCGATAAAACGATATTTATCGCGATAGACGTGATCAATATCAATAGAACATATGTCCGACAGAACGTTCAATAATTTCACTGAACTCCGATCCAGAACCGCACAGCATTCTGGGGGATGTAGATAGAGGAGAGGATTTAGTAGCGCAACCTCTCAGGGCCCAGCTAAGCAAGGTTGGTGGCATCAACTAACTAGCTCTATGGTTACTTAGCAACAACGTGTTGCATAACATGCGCAACAGCAGTTTCGTGTTGCCCCTAACATACACAGGCCTGCTTCACTCAGAGGTCAGCACGTACGTCCACTGGTACAAAGGTACATTTTTACAACCGCTGCACGAAACAGTGCTCACATCGGACTGTTTTGTAAGCAACACTGAGATAATGTTGAAAATCAGCGCAACCTGTCGCAATAAGGACATGCAGCTTGACTGCCGCTCTCTGTGCTGCACTAACAGGTGTGCGGTGGCTGCCCTAGTGGAGAAGAAATAGGGCTAGGCACCCAACTAGCTCATCAAACTTGCTAGTATCCATTCGGTTTGTGGGAAATGAACGGATTTGTCACAAGAAATGCAGCCAATCGGTACGCTTCAGTATGAAATCTCAACCATCCACAGACAGTGTGCGCGGAGTCTGCGCGGTTCACAGAATACACACAGCAGGGGTCGCGTTAACAGAATATTCTCCGTCTTTAACCCGTGTTTTTAAACTGAGACGAAAAAATCTGAAGCCCATCCATGACGGATTACAATTCACCCAGGACCACTTGATGCAGACGCAACTTTACGCACAGAAAACATTGCGGAGGTAACTAAATCAAACAATAATAAAAGAAATCCCATCCGATAATTGTCTCTGACCTGGACATTGACCTAAATGCATCTCCTGCATTTAATGCAATAAATACAGCTTCATCTCACTTTTTAACCTTTATTTATTTATTTATTTATTTATTTATTTATTTATTTATTAGGCTTCTTGAACTGAGACATGAGTCCAAAATTTTGCATCATAAACATGTGAACTGGTATGACAATAAAAATCCTTGAATCTCTCAGCCTGGGAGCTGATAGCACATTGAAGAGTTATGGACAGGAGGCTTTGGAGCGCGTCTGGTGCAGGAGCACATTCTGGGCATTTCCTCCTGTTGCCCCTCGTTCAGAGAGTTATGCCAACTTCTGATTGCTTCAAATGGAGAAAAGATTCCCTAGTTTCAAAACTTTGGCTGAAGTGGTGCTTGTAATTCCAGTTTATAGTGTGGCAGCAGAGCTCGGATTCAGCCTGTAGATCAACATCAGAACCCTGAGATATTTGATTATACACAATCTGGTGCGCAATTCATGTCCATGTTCATAAATAAGTGCGATAGTTTCATTTCATTGTTTATATGTAGTTACTGAGGCCACAGTCAGTGGGTTTTGTCACTATAGAGAAAAAGTTACATCTGTTTATCTGCTTGATGTATGATGGCACCATGTGGATTTTCCATTCATCTAATTGAATATTAATTAAACCAAATTAAACTTACAAGCAATTGAATTTTTCATGATTATTTTTTTACAATCTGATAGAAAAAATAGATTACAACAGGATTTTTTCAGTCAAAATGACAGATGTCGATAAAGTCTAGCGCAACCCAGTACGCCTGAGTATGTGGGAGCAGTTTCATGTTTGTCACCTTGCCCCATACCTGCTTAAAAATAAAAAAAAGAATAGGGTGGAGAGAAAGGAGAAAATGAGTTCAACAGCTCAAGAAGACATTGTAAATAAAAAAGGAAAGGCCATGTCATCAGTTTGGCAGTATTTTAGATAGAAAAAAAAACCTAATCAATAATTATCGATATCGACTGATAGGAAATGCTTATATTGTGATATGATTTTTAGCCATATTGCTCAGCCCTTGTGGAAACAGGAAGAAAAAAAAAAAAAAAAACAACCACCATGGCAGATGATAATGCAGAGCAGTCAGTGGAGAGAGTTGTTGATGTGCTGGCTCCGGTTGGACAAGAACTTTAAAATCGGAAGATATGCTCCACCATTACCATCCATGTTTACTTCCACAAACACTGAGCACGCTCACTAGGTGTGACGTTACTGCGTGCTCTACTGAGCATGCTGGACACTTTTAGGTTGTTTGCAGTTCACGCAGATCAAGACAAGTCGCATATATTTGGAAATGTTAACGACCACGAAAAATCGGATTTCACAAAAAATCTGAACTGAACGTTAAGATCAGCAGTTTGAATGTAGCCTAAATGTGTCTAACAACAGACTCAGAGTTTCATTACCTGTCCTTCCTCTAATGACGTGGGTTTTAGTCGGTGTAGGTCTTGAGTGACATCGTGGTAGAAAAGGTTCATCTGAGCCTGGAGATTAGCGTAACATTCCATGGTCTCTGCATTGCCACCAGGACCGCAAACAACCCGACCCCAGAGACAAGATGGATTCTCAACCTTCAGAGGCCAGGAGAGATGGTAGAAACCAACACAAGAATCATCTTTCAGGCTCATACGTACATATTTTAGTAACAACAATCTCTGCTAAATCTCTGCTGACACCCTAAACACAGCTAAATGGCTAAATGTTGGATGGCAAGTGGTTTTCTGTTGCTGGAGAGGAACATTAGGCAGCGAAATCAATCAATTTAATGAATTTAAATTCAATTCATTTATATACCAGCAATTCACAACAAATATTGTCTTAAGACACTTTACAAAAGAAGTTGATAAGTCCAAGTGAAGAAGACCTACAGCGGAAATCAGAAGTTTACATACACCAAAATAAGACACACACACACACCTTTTTTTCTCACTGTCTGACGTTAAATCAGACGAAACTTTTCATATTTTAGGTTAGTTAGAATTTCCAAAATTATTTATATTTGCTAAATGCCAGAATAATGAGAGAATGTCAGATTTATTTATTAATGTATTCAAAATCAGAAGTTTACATACAGAATGATTACTATCTTTTTAAACAATGAGGGAAAGCCCAGATGATGAGGATGTGGTTTTGGAAACTTCTGATAGGTTAACTGACACATCTGAATTAACTGGAGGCTCCTCTGTGGATATATTTTAAGGCCTCACCTGGAATATGCTGTTTTCTTCTTTTGACACAATGGAAGACTCAAAAGAAATCAGGCAAGATATCAGGCAGAGAATCTTAGAGCTGCAGCCTACAAAGCTGACGAAACCTACGCCACTTCTGTCAAGAGGTATGGGCCACAACTCCAGCAAACTATTGGGAGAAGCTTGTGTAAGGAAACCTAAAACATCTGACCTAAGCCATACAGTTCAAAGACAATGCTAACAAAATGCTGAGGAAACTTGCAAACTTCTAATTTTGAAAACAATAAATTTGACATATTCTCTCTCATTACAATGGCATTTAGCAAAAACATTTTATTAATTCCAACTGATTTAAAACAAGAGAAGCTTGATCTGATTTAACTTCAGACAGTGAAAAAAAAGTGTTTTTTTAATTCTGTGTATGTAAATCTCTGGTTTCAACTGTATTGTAAGTTAAAATACACCATTCTTCTTCATTTAACCAAGATATTGAAATATTTGTACCAAATTGCCCTAAATACTGAAAAATTATTTTTGACCCACATACTATCCTGCTTTAAGGAAATCTGATCAAATGGACATAAGCAGCAAACAAGACACAACTGAGCAGGTACATTTTCACTAATTAGAGAAAAGCATTGAGGACATTTTTTAAGGAGAACTAGTGTTGTTTAAGAATCATATTTTACTGCCAAATCTAAGCTATATATTAAATTGGGTTGAACAGTTGTGAGGTCTTTAAAGAAATGAACAGGACTTTGAGAAGGCCATCTATTCCAACATTCAAAGTGCAATCTTTATGCAGTGCACAAACTGGCAGTGAAGCATGTTACCATCAACTGTTCCGAACAGTTGAAACGTGTTTGAGCCACTTGTGTCAAACTCCAGTCCTCAAGGGGACTGTGTCCTGCAACCTCTCAATGTGTCACAAGTGCAAAACACCTGAATTGAATAACTGAATTACCTCCTCATGCACTCAAGTTCCAAGATTTGCTAATGTTGTAAATTATAGTGATTCAGCTGTTTTGACAGAGAGATGACTCTAAAAGGAGCAAGACACCAGCCCTTGAGGACTGGAGTTTTACCTCCATGTTTTAAGTGATTATGTATTTATTGTGTCTTCGGAACCTGGATAACTCTGGTGCAGGCACAGAACCAATGAGCTATAGAGGATGTTGTTGATGATTCTGGCTTTAAATTGTCTGTTAAGTGTGTTTGGATGGACAGGTTCCCCTGTTGGGACGGTATATTCTATTTCAGTTTACTGTGACAATGGCGTTTCAGCAACTCCTAGTTTGGAACAGTCTTTACTCTTGGTGGTTCTTTAACACCCCAATCAATTCCTACCAAATAAAGAGTGATAGTTTGGGTCTTCTTCAAAACATTGGCAAATTGTTGAAACATCAGTGTGTTTTCTATGCTTAGGATAAAACAGATTATCTTGAAATCTGCAGATTTTTAGAAATGGCTTCCAATGTCTTTCCTAACTTTGGTAAACCAACAATTCCTATTCTTAGACATTCACAAAGTTCCTTCGGCTTTGTATTGCTCTGGCCAATTAGAAAGAAATCATTTAATGCTGACAAGCTACCAGCTGCAATGAATCATGATTACCAAAGGCGTACCATTCATCTGTTTCTTTGTTCTGGTAATTCAGACTGTGATCCAAAAAAAAAAAAAAAAAAAAAAAAAAAAAAAAAAAAAAAACCCCTCCCATGACTTATGTTTAGCAGAACTGCATGACAAAACAGCATCAGAATGACAGGGTCACCAGTGCAACACAAGCTAATTCAGATTAAAAGACGTATAAACCTTACTGGATTACAGCAAATGAAAACTCAGTGTCAAGTTATTTTCTTGTACAATCACCTTTCCAACTGCATTTTTTGTATATGAATTGTCAATTCTAAGTTTAGACAAACAAGTTTCAGCAAGATGTTTAGCAGTCGGGATACTTTACAGATGGTCCCCTGCTACAGTTGGTCTTATACCAAAGAAGCCCTACAATATGAGTTTTCAGAAGTCAAGTTTATTTGTATAGCACATTTCAGCAGCAAGGCAGTTCAAAGTTTTTCACATCATGAAAAACATCAATCAAGTATACAGCAAATCATCAAGCTAATACACATGAAAATTATCGCGCAAATATCAATGCATCAAAATCATTAGGATCATCAGGCAAATATAGTTCAATGTTCTACTTACTACTGATCAAAGGCAGCTCTAAACAGGTGGGTTTTTAGCCTTGATTTAAAGGAACTCAGTGGGTCGGCTGTTTGCAGCTTTCTGGTTTTCAGAAGTCACAAACTGAGTTTTCTGTAAATGTACACTAATTCTGTTGTTCTCAGAAATGGTTCTTATTAGTGTGACCTATTTTTTTTTTTTTTTTTTAAAGATATATAATCGCCTTTTTTAAATTCACAAACTTAACAAATGTTTAAAATAAGAATAGCGCTTTAATCAAGCTCCAAAACGTCAACTGCGAATCGGACGCCAGCTTCAGTGTCGAGACGGCGGACTATGTCTTACCTTCAAAATGGCTATTTTCAACATTTCTTGAATTGCTTACGCAACTCTACCATCTGCAGACAATCGAAAACTGAGGGGGAAAAAAACACACAAGCAGAAAATGTGAGAGTTTAGCTGGGACTGAGTGAAAGCCACGCTATGAGCGTGCTCAACTTGTCAGCTAGCTTAACTTTTTAGTTATGCTAGCTGACTTTAACCAAATGGGTTTTTACTAATTTACCAAGAAATAAAGCTCATACATCCTTGTAAAGAACATTTTAACACTACTCTTTAACAAATTATCTGTTGTTCGTCTGGTTGTTTACAGCTTACTGAATGCGGGTAAACATACCTTTTTCAGAGGTTCACTGATAACCGCTCCTTCGTCCAAAGAAAGATGACAGTTATTCTCACACTGACCACTAGAGGTCAGGGGTTTTTTTTGTTTGTTTGTTTGTTTGTTTGTTGTTGTTTTTTTTTTTTTTTTCCAAAATTGATTTAAAAGTTAGTCTAGTTACCTGACAATATACTTAAACATCTTTATGTTGGCCAGTAAGCCTGTTCCTCAGAGCTTGAAGTGAGAGCAACCAATGTTAAAATTATGTGGGTCTTTGCTAAATTTCTGCTCCACTACATTTCAGAAGTTAAAAGTTTAAAGCTGGGACTTCACGATTTCCTGCCCGATTTACCCTCGAGCCTGTCAGGTCAGGGAAAGCCTGCGCCGGTCCGCACCTGTTGCATACAATCAACAGGGCGAGTCAGCACAAAAATCTTAGTGTGTGAAGGGAATCGACCTCAGTCGCTTTTTTTTTTTTTTTTTTTTTTTTTTTTTTTCCCGGCGGATCTGGACTCAGTCGAGTGTGAACTGATGAACAGCCAATGAAAAATAGAGGCTGGGACACGACAACAGCTGCAATCCGATTTTTTTTTTTTTTTTTTTTTTTTTTTTTTTTTTTTTTTTATACTTATTTGCAACCATAGAACAGAAAGAACATAAATGCACTGAGCATAATATCAACTAACTAATTGCAATCACGTAGGCTAGTGATAAAAAACAGACATACTGGATATGCAAGTCTGATATAGGCTACAGTAAAAATATCCTTATTGAAATGCCGAACACATTGAACATAAAGGTTTTAATTTAACGAGCTGAGATTTCTGAATAAGTGTTTTACGCATGAAATGAACCTACTTATCTTAAATCCTTACTGTTTATTTGCACCATTCATCCCTAACATTATATTGCAGTCTGTTAAGAAATAACATGTTTAGATTAAAGCCAACATTGGGAGTCATTCCAAAACTCACAAACGACCTAATAACCTCAAATTCATTCATTTGATGGCGAAATGTGACAGACATTTAGCCTCCGAATTTTTTTTTACCGCCACCTACTGGTGTGTTTGTTCTACCAAACTGGCGACCTCTGGCAGTGACGGATCTAGAAAATTTTACATGTGGGGGCAAAGGAGTGGCAAGAGGTCAAGGTAGGGTGGTCGTGATGGACCTCTTCGGTGAAGTATGTGAAAATCCCACATTTGTAAGACAAGTCGACAAAATATCCGCCAAACATTTAAAAACTATTTATTGTGTCACTGTCTCTTCTAAGAAAACATAAACATTTTTTCAGCATAAATGTCCTTTGTCTCATCAGCCAAAATATAAAAATACTCACTTTCTCCTTGAACCTCCTTATAAATGCCCTCTCTCCCCATTTCAGCTAAACATCCCATAGTATCATTTTGAGCACTTTTGCTGGTGTGTTTTGCATTTCTGGGACTTCAGGCATCAGATTTCCTCATAAGATCTGAGATCTCGTGAAATTTACCTTGTTTGTGAGGTTTCTGTCTCATAGCCTCATTGACAAATGAGTTTTGACTGGCTGCCAAAAGCAAAACTTTAGACAGAACTTTAATGTAATTCTGCTTTTTAATGACCTATTAAAATCTCCTTGATTTTGAGTACAGACGTATTTTCCACAGCCATGCTTTTGCACTTACTCTATGCTGTCATTGAGTTCACATGTCTGCAGAGGTGGGTAGTAACTAGTTACTTTTATTAATTTATTTGAGTAACTTTTTGGAGTTTTTTGTTGTTGTTTTTTAAACTACACCATACTTTTTATCTTTACTTGAGTAATGTTATGGAGTATCCCTACTCTTTTTTTTTTTTTTTTTTGTTAATTTACATTTCTGGATCCTCTACCCACATGTAACAATGCTCCAGATAGACACAGAGTTTATGCTGCAGTGAGACTTCTCTGTTATACACAAGCTTTGTTGTTTTAATGCTATATTCTATCTGATGAGCCAGGTTCTGCTGTGATATTGATAGAGCAGTCAGTAAAAAAGCAAGCCCTGAACATTTTTTTTATTTTTAAACTATTCATAAACTGTTCTTGTGTTTGTTTATTGTAGATGGTGTTTAACGTTGGGCTGTAAGTTTTTCCAGGGACCTAATATTATATTTAGAATCATGCTATGTATTGTTGGTGAATTAATATTAAATTTCAAGAGACTCCTGGACAAAGAAGCAATTAGTGTTTAATTATGATTTTAAGGACATAAAGCCTCTAGATATACTATGATGCTCTACTGCTTGTGACTTTAAAGCAATCAGAAAAAGTTAATGCGTGTCATGCCATACCATTTAATTTGCAAAATTCAGCAGTTTTGCCATTGTCACTTCTTTCTGAATATGGGACACCTACAGTTTTGCTCTTCTTTCTCAAAATGTGTGTACTTTTGTTTGAGTCAAAATTTGCTGCCATATTATTAAATTCTTGCTTTTGATGAATGTACGTTCTAACTTTACTGAGCTTTTACCAATATCAATTTTAAACTTTGTGTTCTGCTTGTCAGATTTTTCATTACTTCCAGCACCTACGTGAGAAGAAATCCACATGCTTGGATTCATGCAGCCAGCATGAACCCTCCTTCCTGTGCTTAACTGTGCTGTGGATCAGGTGTGCAGACTACCTCAGGTAGCAGCTGCCTACTGTCACACAGTGTTTAGTGCATTGTTCAAATACTCTGTAAAATTTTACTCTGGAAGAATGTTAGGTCTTTTCATAATTTTTTTTTCTTTTAATCCAAACTTTCCTTCCTTACTCCTCAAAGGAATCCTCGTAACTGAGCAACTGTAGATAAGAGCATAAAGTCAGGTTTGACCGTTCTTTTCCAAATATCTTGGCCTGTTCAGTTACATAAATGCCAAATGTGCCTGAAGTGGAGCAACTTAAACAGGTTGCAAGAATCTGCTAAAATCACTTACATGGTGTCCTCAAAAACCATGAGGCTGATCACAGATCAGTTAATGCTTCACCAGAATCCGTTACTGCAAAGCAGGTTCAACAAATCTGGGGTTTCTATGAGAGATCCAGCTGAACTAAGTCTAACCCTGAAGATGGTGCTTGAGAGGTACTACAAAGCTGGTATAAGTCAACTCCTGCTGTATCCTCAGACTGGTGTGCTGTTTGTTTTTGGGTTCTGCTTTCTCCTCCTCCTCTTCACAGGGTGTGACTGGCAGGTGCAGCTCCCAGGTGGCGTCAGTTAACCTCATCAAGGAGGAGCATTTAGAGGAGTGGATTTCCTGAGACAGATGGTTAACTATGACTAGTGGTATGACTGTGCCTGCTGAGGTCTGCGCTCCCAGAACTTACCAGTGGTTTTATTCCTCCTGACAGATTACCTCTCTGAAGGTTCCTCCCAGAGTTTTGGTGTTCAGCTTCCATGCTGACTTGGCAACTCTCAGGGTTTGCTTCCCTGGCGCCTCATTGTCGTCCTCCTCACCGCTCTAGACGCCCACCTGAAGATCCTCTCTGACTCACCTGCCCGTCCACCCTCCAACGGTACCTCATCTCCTTCCTTCCTTCCTTCCTTCCTTCAAAGGAAAACAGACTGAAACACAAACCACCATCTCACCCAACGAGCAGCCAGCCGCCTGTTCTAGGGATACTCCGTGGTCCCTCTCGGCCACGACCCCTTCATCCAAAGTAAGAACCCGACCTCCGTCTCTGTGTGGAACTGTCACTGGCGACCTTTAATCATCTCCCCCCTGTCTTCTAGTACGGACCTGTTCCTGGCTTGGTGTTTCTCCTCCAACAGATCTAGAAAGTCCTTCTCTCCATTCCATAAACCGTTTCAAATTTTTCACTCCTGTATCTGAAATTGTTACTTGCACCAGAGTTACCTTGAAAAACTATGGCAACTCCATGAAAAAATAAGATGGAATGAATCCATATATCCCAGCTATGTCATTACAGTATGTGTGTAACATTTTCTTGTTGCAAATGTATTAAATGTTGTGGATGCCACCTGTTGGGAATAAGGCTTCAGAATCTGTGTTTTTTTTTAAATAAACCCTCTTTGCACTAAATGATCTACAAAGAAATATGATGTAATAAGGCTCACACTTGCATTTACAGAAATGGAGGAATTTTTGTTCTTCCCAGAGGGAGGCATTTTCTGAAGAAACACAACTGACATCTGTTCAAGTTTTCAAAAATTTTGTGTGCTGGTTTTGATAAGAGACATGAGTTGGTTGAGTCCTCTCCAGACTCTTATTAAGAACATCAAGGCAGGTGACCCATCCTCAAGCAATGACCAAATCCAGGCTGGAAAAGTCCATGTTCTCACATTCAGTTATATACCCTAGACTGTCAAATGAGATAATCATAGTACATTGGCTGCATAGTTATTTCCTTAAATAGATACATCAGACACATAATCCATGGTGGGTGTTCTAAATAGATACCCAACTGATGCACTTCATAATCAATTTACATTGTCTGGGCACTGTTCAGAACAATATGCACTGAACAAGCCGCCTTCTCTCTGTGGCTGCTGATGTGTGGAGGCAGAGACGGGTCAGCTGGCCAGTTATCTGCTGAAGTCTGGTCTGACAAAGCTGGTTGTATTTATTTAAACCACTGAATCACAGCTGATTTTCCACATATTCCTGTCATCTTAAACTGGCACTTAAATTAAAATTCAAAGATACTTTATCCCAAAGGGAAATTAAATATTGATGTAACTCATTTAGTCAAGGAGTTATTATCAAGGCTGTGGGCGAGAAAAATCTCCTATAGTGGTTTGTTTTACAACCAAACTGAAGAAGCCTCTGACTGAAGACTCTGTTTTCTGGTGACAGTGTCACGAAGAGGATGTCCAGGGTTGTCCATAATTTTCTTGATTTTATGCAAAATCCTTCTTTGCATCATCATCTCCAGAGGTTCCACAGTCGTCCCCAGAACAGAACCAGCCTTTTTAGGTCCCTGGCTCTGATGCTGCTGCCCCACTCTCAACAGACTTATAGAAGATCTGCAACATCTTGCTGCAAACCTTGAAGGATCTTAGCTTCCTCAACAAATCGTTTACTTTGTCCCTTCTTGTAGACGCTTCACTGTTGAGTCTCCAGTCCAGTCTGTTGTCTAGATGAACACCAAGGTATTTATATTCCTCAACCACCTCCACTTCTTCTCCCATGATGGAAACAGGGTTTGATCTGACCCTGCTTCTCCTGAAATCTACAACCATCTCCTTAATTTTGTTCACATTCAAGATGAGATGATTGTTTCCACACCATGCCACAGAGCGGTCCACCAGCTCTCTGCACTCAGCTTCTTGTCCATCTCTGATCCACCCGACAGCTGCAGAGTCATCTGAGTGTTTCTGGAGATGACGGGAGTCTGACTTGTGCTGGACGTCTGAAGTGTACAGAGTGAAAACGAATGGTGAGAGTACAGTCCCCTGCGGTGCTCCTGTGCTGCTGACCACCTGGGTAGACACACAGTCCTTCAGTCTCACAAACTGTGGTCTGTTTGTCTTCACAACACTAATTTGCTTGACATTTGCAGAAAACAAAATTCTGATGTTGTATAAAATATTGATTTGCCCTTCATCTCATGTTCTCATATTTATGAATTCCAAGTTGTGATGGAACCATTTCCTTGAAAAAGAGATGAGTGTTACAAAAAAGTGCAACACTTTTTTTCTTTATTTATTTTATTATATATTTAATATTTTAATTTACTCTTTTATTCATGTTTAAGGTTTGGATATCTCTGAGCTCATTTGAACAAAATATAGATTCTGATATTGTTAAAAAGGATGTGTTGTGAAGACATCTGTTGAAATGTCTACATTAAGCAACTCTTACCTGCACTGAATTGGAAAAAAAAATACACTGAATTACAAGGCTTTACAGAACGGCGCATTATTGCAGACCTAACATGTAAGGTGATAATTACATGATTTTAATATTGATAGGTCGTTTTCTAAAGTGGGCCGGTCTGAGGCATGAAACTCCAGGGCTGAAAATGAGTCCCACTCCGGCTCTGGTACGACCGTTCCTCTTTTAATTGGCCTGATTCATTTCCTTGTTTGACACTCAAATAATAAACTGGGATAGGCAGGGATTTTTTTTTTTTTTTTTTTTTTTTTAATCTACTGATTTACATTCCAGTCCAATAGATGGCGGTAATGCGCCTATACGTTGGTTGTCAACAACCGCTAAAAAAAAAGAGAGGAGGAAGAAGAAACATTCGTTCGAGACAGAGGTGGTTACACATCAACTGAAGTGGTTTGAACAGGATGGCAGCATTTAGTGTTTAGCAGTATGGATCCCAAAACAGCCGTCTCGGTGAATTCGGATCCTCCGTACGGACATATTATTTGCAGTGAGAAATGGAGGACTTCTTCCCTTCTTCAGGACTTAAAAGGTTTCTCATTTTTCACTTCTGTAACTTTTAGCAGCGAACACCGAATGCCAGACATGAGGGGCAGTGCGCCGTTTGAGCACAGAACAGGTGGCAGCTTGTCTTTGATTCAGCGAGATGAGAAGAATGAGAAAAGCGCCTTCTCTCCAAAACAAGCATGGCAGCATAAATGAAGCTTGTAAAGTTGCATGGCTGTATGACTTTTACTTTTGAATGGACCAATTTAAACTACTGTGTATCAGTTTGAACTAAAGCATGTTAAAGTTTCAGAGTGCTCTAAGAAAACCCCAGCTAACCTCGCTGAACTTCTTCTGCAGGTGGAGGTGTGAAAATCCTCTTTGAAAATGAGCTGGGTGTTGCAGATTTCCTTCTTCCCAACAAAACGAGCCTCCTTTACGTGTCGGAGTGTGACATAATAGCAGGAAATGGGTACAAAAGGAAGCTGGTTCGCTACCGAAATGTAAGTGAAGTCAGAGCTGTGTGACATGGTTTTATGTGAACCTCTCTGGTCTGTGCTGTGCTCCTGGTGTTTTCAGGCCAGTAGCAGTTTCCAGGAGCTCGTACTGGTGGAGAGGACAAGGCTCAGTGAGCAGTACTTCTCTGCTGTGCAGAAGTTTGTGGTGTTTGACTTGGGTTTGTCTCTGTTGCCAGTTAGTGGGCTAACTGAAGCCTCACAGCTCATCACTCAGATTGTAAGTATCTAATGTTGATCAGAATCACAGACCTACTGCCATGTTTCTTTCATTGTCTATAGCATGTTTTTACCTGTGTCACATGCAGATACCTGTCATAAAATTACATGTTTTAATATTCCTGGTAAAATGTGTGCATACTTATGTTAGAGTCCTGGTCATTTCATCATGACAACATGTCACAGAACTATGAGTGTGCTGATGTCCTGATCCTCTGTGTGGTACTCCAGCTGAAGCTGCAGTACCACACAGTATGTCAGACAAATATCTAAATATATTTAAAAAGCAGGCATTATGTATTTTCCAGGCTCATAGGTGCCATTTTATAGCACAACCAAGTAACTATGTTACATTCAGTTGTTATGAAAATGCTGTATAACAAAAACATAGCTGACGCCTTGAAATTGTCCTCTGCCTCTTTAAGAACCTCAGTTCAGTTCAGTTTTATTCACATAGCGCCAGTTCACAACAAATGTCGTCTCGAGGCACTTTACCAAAAAAAGTCATTTCAATTCAGTCACATAAATTCCAATTGATCCTAGTTATCAAACGGTACATGAAGCTAGTTAGTTATTCAGATTAGTTTAAGAAGTTTCATTCTACTTTTAGAAATTCCAGGAGCCACCAGTAAACCTGCAGCCTGAGAGCAAAGTGCTCTGTCGGGAACATCTGGACCAATCAGGTCTCTGATGGATGATGGTGCTGATTATTAAGGGCTTTATATGTGAGAAGGAGAATCTTAAATTCTATTCTGGATTTAACAGGGAGGCGATGAAGGGAAGCTAAAATAGGAGCAATATGATCTCTCTTTTCAATTTTCATCAGAACTCTTGCTGCAGCATTTTGAATCAGCTGAAGGCTTTTAACTGCAGTCTGTGAACTTCCTGATAGTAAAGAGTTGCAGTCGTCCAGCCTTGAAGAAACAGATGCATGGACTAGTTCTCAAGCATCACTCCTGGATAGGCTGTTTCTAATTTTGGCAATATTCTGGAGATAAAAGAAGGAAATCCTGCCCCTTCCGACACTTGCTCTTTCAGGAAGTCATCCACAACAATGCTTCTCCATACCATTCATTGATGTTGTTTACAACTGTTTGTAGGAGTGCAGCAGTTTGTATGATAAGCTCAGCAGACCAGGTTCCACCAGGTGTTTGCTCGTTGCTGCTGCTGCTGCTAGTCTAGGGGAGGCATAGGGGAGGGGTGCTCTGTGGGGTGGGAGCTGGCATGCAATAACTCAAGCTGACTTTTAACTTGCTGTATTGTTTTTTTTTTTATCCAGTCCTATGCAATTAAGTATTCTGATTTTTAAATTTTGTTTAATTCCTGTATCTTTGAGTTTTTAGAAAAGTGCTATATAAATAAAATGCATTATCATATTTGTCTTTAGGTCCATGGGGAGGGCAAAGAAAACCCTTTTAGGCGGAGGACTTCATGTCGGCTGCTGGATTCAGTGACCCTGACTCTGGTCCAGCAGATCCCTGGGGTTGGCAGCACCAAAGCTTTGACTCTGATGCAGAAATTTCCCAGTCTCAAGGAGATCTCCAATGCATCTCCTGCTGAACTAGAGCCCATCGTGGGTGAGGCTAGTGCCCAGCAGATCTACAGGTTTTTCCATGCACGCCTTACTGCTGGAACATAAAGACTGGCATGCACTTTTCAGTGTTCTTTGGGCCAGGACCAAAGTTATGTGGAGGTGCAGTGCATCTCAGTGTGGAGACACGAAGAGATCTTTTTGTAACAATTTCAGTTACTTAACCACAACTGTGCTAAAATGTGTAAAATGGCTGGACAAATAATGTCTTATGAAGTTATGTCCATATTTAATGTGTTCTGGGATGAAAAAAATAATTTTTTTTTGCATTACTTCAATATTTTGTTCTCTCTCTGTGGTGAAAAGGCTACAGTGGTGTTGGTTTAAAAAAAAAATTAAAAAAAAAATAAAATCAGAAAGCAGTTTCTGTTTTGGTGATGTCAGTAGTTATGGCTTACAGCTAATGATAACTCAAAATTAAAATCCCAAATCTCATTTTTACTTTGTTAAATATTAAGGTTTGAGGTTTATGTACAACTTGGATTCACTGGTAATGGCTAAAGTTGTGCTGCTGTATAACACTGGGGACAGACACCAATCCACAAATTATAGGCCTGTTCCTTTACTTACATAGTTCTTCAAACTACTTGAAAAACCTTTCAATATTAGGTTAGATAAAATCATAGAAAAACATAAATTACTTTCAGACAGTCAGTACAAATTTAGATTAAACAGTTCATGACTGGCAATAATTGAATCAGTTGAGGAAATCACAAGACAGGGACAACAAACTGGGAGTATTCATTGATCTTAAAAAAGCTTTTGGCACAATCATAAAATATTAATAAATTGGAATGGTATGGGATCAGGGAAGTAGTATTGTACTGGTGAGAAGTTACTTTGGAAACAGGAAACAATTTATGAAGATGGGAGAGTATAGATCATCATGCTTGGACATTGCTTGTAGCATTCCTCAGGGGTCTGTACTAGTTCTGAAACTATTCATCCTTTATATAATTATTTATTTTATATACAAGACTAATTTAAATGCCAGTGACAATTTTGGTTCTGGGGTAGTTACATGAGCTACTGCTGACGATAACTTTGGAAATGGCAGTTTGACTGAAACAAATTACAAATTACTAAATTGAGTCTATCAAATGTAATGCTAATTTGTATTTAGCATTACATTCAAGCAAAACCAAAGTCATGGTTTTGGTAACTGTAATAGTTCAAGTGTAGATGCACACAGAAGGCGTGGAAATCGAGTTCATGAACACAAGTGTCTTGGTGTAATAATCACTGACAAACTAAGATGGAAACCTCTTGAAACATGTACAGAATAAACTGTCAAGAGACATCTCAGTTCTCTGGAAGGCAAAATACATTCTGGACCACAAATCACCACATTCTGTACTGTTCACTGGTTTTGCAATATTTAAATGACTATGCAGAGGTTTGGGGCAATATATAAATGTGCAACAAAATCATATCGATACTACAAAAAGAGCCATAAGGCTAATTAATATTGTCAGATTCAAAAGGTCATACAAATTCACTTTTCTTAAAATCAAAAAAAAAAAAAAAAAAAAAAAAAAAAAAAAAAAAAAAAAAAAAAAAAAAAAAAAATGTACTGACCTAGTTTATTTTCAAACAGCACAACTTCTGTACAAACAAGCAATAAACAAGCTGCCTCCTAGAAATATTCAGAAATTGTTTTTTTTCCATAGAGATGGAGAATAAAATTTGAGGGAATACAATCTAAAACGTCTTCATGTCCATACATCATTAAAACAGCTTTATATTTCTATATGTGGAACCGGTTGCTGCAGAGCTCATGCAATGTTTAAGTATAACTCAGTTCAAAAGGCGGTACCAAAATTTGGTTTTCACAAGGGAATGGGAGAATGAAGGGCTTTGACCATCAATAGGTGTTTTCACTGATCACTTGCTCACTTATATGTTCTTTTGTCTGTAAATAGGCATATATTTTATATAACGTGTATTCACAATAGGTTTTAATTATTTAAAAGACATGATACTGAAATCAGCTGGTAATTATTTAAAAATGGATAAGTAGGAATAAATAGGCATATGCTTTTTCCTGCTCCCTTTTGGACATGTTGAGATTACTCTTTTTGTTGTTTGACATTTTGATTGTTGCTTTATTTACATATGTTTCTGTTTGTGTTTTGTTTTTCACGTCTGAAATCAAATGCTAAAATGCAAAAAAATTTAAAAAAAAAAATACATAAGTGCAACTATAATTATTCAATAAAAAAAAGCACACAACATAGAAATGGACGTAATGCCTTTCAATTGCCAATTTTTGATGTAAAACCTGTAACTATTGTATAATTGGTAGAGAAAAGCGCTTTTATACCTGAAGGAAATCTTAAATGTTTGACTTGAGTTGCACATTTTAGCCCTGAGAGCTTGGCTTTGATGTGCTTATGCTCGTGATTTATCCCATCAGCAGCCAGGGCTTTTTTCCTCAGAACTTTTGAACTTCTCTTGGTTAATAGTCTTCCAGGCTTTTTGTGGTTCTCCGACCGATCCCATGGAAACATGCTTGCTCCAGTCCAGTACCTTACCATTTTCTATGAAAACTCTGGATGCGGCTTGACGGTAACTCGGGCTTTGGACTGGTCCCCCCGAGGTCCCTGAACGTATCATGGTGGGTTCTGGGTATTTAACATTCTACCCCGGAGAGCGGCCGGTTGCTGCGCAAGCGCGCCTCTTTGAATGTGCATGAATGGGGAGTGGGGAGAGGACAGCAGCACTGGGGCTGAGGCGAACTCAGATCGGATCGGACCCAAACCGGTGGACATGGAAGGGCAGAACTGCAACAACATCTGCTCCTGGACGCATAAACCTGCTGCGGACCCCACGAAGAAGAAGAAGGAAATCCCAGAAAGGGTGACTTTGAAGAAGGAGATCGGGCTGCTGAGTGCCTGTACAATCATCATAGGTGAGGCAGGGAAACAAGCTCCGTGGGCTCAGCTCCACTTTATACTTTCTTACTGTAAAACTTTTCCTCACGCTGCTGTTTGTTTCGAGCGTGTTTTAACGGGCTTTTGGGCCAACATGCTTCAATAAGTCCTAATGTGTCAGGGGTTTGGTTTTAACCCGGTTCACAGATTGATCATTGTTTGCGCTGTTGTCAGAATGCTTGTTTTTGAGATAAACTTTGATGGGAATGACAAAACAGTGTTGGCCGAACTCTAACACACAGTGAAGTGAAACGTAGGAGCTATATCTATTATTTTTTTTGTGCAGCTTTCAATTTAGCTCATTCATTTATGAATTTCTTTCCCACACACTATTTTTTCCACAATATAAATAAATACAACAGAACCAAAATAACAAACCCTAACATGCCTTGAGCAAAACGTGTATTAAATCCCCCCACCTCCCGAATTACCATTAGGATTTTCATCCTAATTACTGGTACAATCATTTTTGTCCAGGTCTGCTTCATTAGTTTATTTTTTTAATGTTATTTTCAACCACAATTCAAAAGCAATGTCTGATTTTCATTGATTAATTTACAGTAAATTTTTAACTTATGTCAGTTTCAAGTTATTACAGTGACCATTGTGAGTAATGCATTTTTGTTCATTAACAGAGGGGTACCCCCCCATTAAATGGCAAGAACAACAGAGATGGGCTTGTCTGGGAATGTCTATCATTCCACAAAAATCTAACAAATTGTCTTTTCAGGCCAGAGAACAAGTTACTTGGTGGAGGACGTGGAAGATTCTGAAAAATATGCAGTAGTTTAGGTATTACATTCATTTTAAGAACATGCATTTTCCCTCTTAAAGATACCTTTCCAATGGATTTGAAACTTCTTATATTAATGAGTCAGTTACTGGCTGCCATATATTTAAGTTGTGGTACAATTTGAATGCCAAAATACGTAAAACAATCTATAGCTTTAAACTGAAGGATTTTTACCTTCTGGAACAATGTGGATGATTCAGATTTATTTAACTTATACCCTGAGATTTTGGCAAATGTCTGAGGTTATAATTCAGGTACATTTCTTTTTAAAGATATAGTATAACATCATCTGCAAATAAAGCAAGATGGTATTCATATTCACCACTTGTTATGCCTGTAATAGTTTGGTGAATTTTTATGGCTATTGCTAATGGTTCAATGGTCATAATAAACAGTAAAGGAGATAAATGGCTCTTTGTATACATCCAATTTCTGTCATATTGCCAATACAAACATTATGGTTAGTCATTACTGGAGGATATGGTTCTGTATAAAGAAATGTTATTCGTTTAATAAAGTTTCACCAAAACCATAACACTTATCAAATATGACCATTCAACTTTGTCAAAGTTTTTTCATTGTCTAGTGACAGTAATGCTGTATCTACTTTCCCCCTCTTCCCATTTAATATATTTAGAAGTCTCCTAACAATATGGAAACCTCACTTACCATTTTGATCTTTAACAATAATGCTTGGAATTAGTTTTTTTTTTTCAAGCCTCTTTGGTAGTATATTACTCAGAATTTTTACATCTATGCTTAATAGGCTAATTGGCCCAAACTTTTCACATCTGTTGCTTAGTTTGCCTTTTTTTTTGGAGGCAAAGTAATAAGCACTCCTCTTAAAGTTGTTGGACAAATACTATTATAAAAAGGATTCCTTAAACATTTGGTAGTATCAATCTATGTTAAAATGTTTTATAAACCTCAGTGGATATCTTATTGAGCTCAGGAGTTTTCCCTTCTTTTATACTATCTGTAGTTGTTGAAACTTCTATTACGGTTATAGCTTTCTCCAAGTCATCTTTAATGGTTTCTGATATTTTTGGAATAGGTATGCTGCCTACGAGAACGTATCGTTGATGAGAACAAATCCGTTATGAGTCACCCATTTAGTTTTAAAGCTCAGTTTTGAAGTATTGCTCATCTGTTTGGAATCTTTGTAAATTAAAAGATTTGGAGCATGGTCTGATTGGAATATAGGACCATAAGACATTTACTTTTACCTTTTAGTCGTGCTAAAAAACAAAAATAGATCTGTATGTGAAGATCTGTTTGTACCAAAGAAGCATGAATATCTTCTCTCATTGGGGTTATCCCTCCACATATCAATCAAATAAAAATCTTAAAGTGATGAATTATAACCTGACATTTACGATGTGATTGGTCCACCCCTTAGCTCTTATCCTTCTGTGGATTAAAAGTACAGTTAAAATCTCCTGACATGATAAAAATGCCGGCGAAACCTGTAATATGTTTTTTTTTTTTTTTTTTTTAAAAAAAAGAAAAAGAAAAAAAAGGGCTCATCTGTATTAGGGGCATAAACATTGGTTAGGATTACCTGTTCTCTGAGAATACTCCCCCGAATAATCAGTAACTGCCCAGCTTTGTCTTTAATAACTTTTTGAATCTATAGACGCGGCCAGGGGAGTCATGACGCCCCTGGCCTGAGAGTTAAAGGAGGTTGACAGATTCCAGCCCCTCCTTACTTTAAGTTAATCTTTTTTCAGTAAATGTGTTTTTGAATGGAATACTATTTTAGCCTGTAATTCTTTAATCCTATTCATAACCCGTTTGACTTTTTTGTAGCTCTGTAGTTCTAGGATGGAATTTTAACCTTTAAAAACCGTAGCGACAGCAGACAATCGCTTGAATTGTGACGTTGACTTTACAGCAATCCCTCATACTGAGCATGCATGTAGTGACAGGGAGGGGAAAACTCAATTTTAAACAGGAAGAAACCTCCAGCAGAACCAGAACCTGGCTCAGTACCAGCAGCCATCCGCTATGACTGACCGGGGGTTTTAGAAGACAGTCGATACACAAAAATGAAACATCTAAGCTGATATAGGAGTACTTTCCATGTCACCCCGAAATGCTTACATGTTATCCAATGGGTCCATAAGGACACCAGTGTCTTTATGAAAGTTAAGGGGTAAATGAAAAATAAAAAGTTAATAGCAGGAGAGAGAAGGTTTAGTTGTTGGGACTTTATCTCAGCCGATACCCTCCTCCAGGAAGATACCACAGTCAAACAGAACGTATAGAGTTACAGTTGAAATAACAGCAAATCTAAATTGGAGAGTAGTTGAAGAAGAAAGTGAGAAGAAGTGGTCGGTTTGTCTTCCAGCAGCTTAAGTCTATAGCAGCATAGCTCCAGAGATGGCTCAGGATAACCTAACCCCATAGACAGGAACAAGAGAGAGGGAGAGCGTCTTTGCCCTCCGCCCCAGCAGTAAACGAACTAGCCTTACATTGGAATGACAGAGTAACCAAGCTTCCAGATCCAGTACTTTCTCTTCCCAGCTCTTATTTTTCTCTTCCAGAGATTTCACCTTCTCCAGGAACCCTGTTACCTCGTCTTCTACTGTTGAGATTCTCATCTCCATGCGTTTCACTCTTTCCAAACAGTCCAAGAGGTCTTTCTTTACACTTTTGATTGCAGAGAGAATACAATCAAACTTGTTTACAAAGTGCTGGCTGTTGATTCTAATTAGTATTTTTGTTTAGCTATAGTTGTTTTGAATAAATTTGTTCGTTAGTAATTGGTTTAGTTTCTATATCCATTTAGTCTGAGACATGGGTATTTGAGGTATAAATACATAGGCTTTAGGTAGATTAGTATGCATGGGAGTGGTTATGTGGGGTTTTTTTTGTTTTTTTTAAACCGGTCAGCCAGTGGGAGAGGCAGGCAGTCAGTTAATCAGGCTGTCAAGCAGTCATGCAGAAGCCAGAGCAGGAGAGGCAGCAAGTAATCCTGTGACATGTATCTTATTGTTTGTCTGCCAACTTGGAATAAACCTACAACGGAACTGCCTTTTTGGAGCTTTTTTTGTACTCCGTAAACCACAAACCCATGGTGCATCAAGAGACTATTCGAGTTCCATTTGCCTTCAGTTTGATCACTCAAGTGTTTTGGTTTTCATGGACAACTAGTTTCTACAAGGAAATTGGTGCTTCATCCAGGCAGGATGGAGGAGAAGGCCTGCCAGAGTCCATCATCAGGGGACATACAGTTGAATATCACACTGAGCCTGAGCCTGTGTATACAGTGCCTATAAAAAGTACTCACCCCCTTAGCTGTTTCATCCTTTTGTTTTTACAAACCAATCACGATCAACAAAATGTGGCTTTGACATTTTTTTAAAAAACAAAAATATTGTCAAAGTGAAAACTGATTTCTACAAAATGAGTTGAATAAAAATATTTTACATAAAAGTGATGGCATAAATATTCAATCCCCTCCAAGTCAGTATTTAATAGATGCACCTTGGGCTGCATTCACAGCCTGTGTGGATAGACTGTCTTCATTAAGCTTCCACATCTGGCCCAGAGGTTGCGTTAGATTTTTTTTAAGAAGCTGTTGCTGAACTGGAGAGCTCTTTCAGACTGCTGCATCCCAAATGCTCAAAGGACCGTAATCATAGATCCTTCCTCCCAGCAGCTGTTAGACTTTATAACCATCACTGCTCCCAACAAAATCAATAGGTATTTACACCCCTGCTGGTATTAGCACAGTTTTACTCATTTTCGATCACATTTCTGCTGGTGTTGCACATCTGTTTTTCTGTACTGTGTTTTTCATATATTGTAAATAGTCTTTTTTAAAGCATAAATATACATGCACATTATGTACTTTTTTTAAAGATTGTTTTTAAATCTGCTATTCAAGTTATTCAGCCATCAGATTGGTGCAAACTGCTATTATACCTATTCAGCTTTCAAGTGTTTCAGGAACCCTTGATCATTCATGTAACTTTTTTTTTTTTT
This sequence comes from Anableps anableps, assembly GCA_014839685.1. NCBI lineage: Eukaryota > Metazoa > Chordata > Actinopteri > Cyprinodontiformes > Anablepidae > Anableps > Anableps anableps. Next base: position 2,674,022 of record CM026073.1, read on the forward strand.
TTTTTTTTTTTTTTTTTTAATAAATAACGTGTCCTGTCCAGCTGTGCGGAATTGTCGTCTGAGTGTCAAGGTAAGGCCCAACAGATTAGCTTTCACAAGCAGAGCTTTACGGCTTTCGTCATGATGTTCCCCTTGGTATATAGATGAAACTTTATTAAAAATTGCTTTGGGTTTGTTTCAAATGTAATTAAAACAGACAAAAAAGGGGGGAGAGGAAATAGAGACAGATGGAAGAAAGGTTTAAAGAGGAAAAAAAGAGGGGGGGAGAAAAAAAAAAAAAAAAAAAAAAGCATAGAGATAAAACAAGTCAACACCCTTGAAGTCTGCCTCTAGACCTGTGGAAAGAAAACAAAACATAATCCACAACAACAAACAGTATATGCACATATAATAATTCTAACTTCAATAGAAAGTACACACTACAAGGTAGTACAAGGTGTATTTAGTGGCAATCGCAGCCCAACTGAGGGTGTATCTGACAAACAGCTGAATCTAGACACACACACACACACACACACCTATCCATCTATCTAGTTTCTCCCTAAGAATATTTGATAGTAGATGTGGGAGACCACAGATCCACCCCCCAGGACATGTGGACTACACAAGACCAGAGCCACAGACACCCAGTGGCCCCCACAGCACAGAATGCCAGGAGCCCCCCCACAGGAGCAATCGGACCCCCCCTCCCTAGAGAGGGGCAGAGGCAAGCCCTGGGTGACCCCCGGTAGCCACAATGCAGAAGCCCCAGGGGGCCGCAGCTACGAGCCCACAGGCCCCGCCAGCAACCCAGAGGGGAATGTGATGATGGGGGGGGGGGGGGATGGCACACCCCTGATCGCCGCCACACACCCCCAGCCAACCACCCGCTGGAACACGGCAGCCACCCCAGCCAAAGGTTCTGGCCACCACAACCAGGAGCTGTGATCCAAAAAGCCAAACAATCCCGGGAGAACCAGAGAATATTTCTATTCTTTTGTTGCCTGTCATTTTGACTGACAGGGTCATAATCTCTTTTGACCCATCTTTTTTTTTTTTTAAAGTAATTACAATGACATTCATCTGCATTTAATTTTCATTCAGTTTAATATTCAGTCTAAACAAGCTGAACAGAGAATCCACATTGTGCCATCACATTAAAAAGATGAATACATGAAACCTTTTTACTTCAGTGACCACTGACTATGGCCCCAGTAAGTACAAATAAACAATCACAATTAAATTATGAATGATTCACCTGCTGTGGTCTGAACACAGAGTCTCACAACTTCCTCCTTGTCTGCATAGACTTGCATTGCACACCTGCTTCTACATGATCATATGCCATGATCAAATAAACTGCACAGATGCAGTGGCTAAAACAAGTGATTGTCTACTGTCGCTACGTGCTGGTCCAGGAAGAGTGAATGCTGCAAGTCAGTGACGATGCAATCTGCTGGGTTTCCTTCGAAACCTTTTAATCTTTATATAACAATAAGGACATTTTTTAAAAGAAATTGATACTTTTCTCAATAATATCACTATACATCATTAGCAAAGGAACATCATTCATCTTAGATGCTTCACTTACATCCACAGAAAATGAAAAAGCATTATATTAAAAAAAAAAAGTCAAATAAAGCCCCAGCTCTAGATGGATATCCCCTCGAATTCTACAGTCATTCTGGAACTTGTTACCACATTTTGTTAAACTGGCAGATGAAATTAAAAATAATCAGTTCATTTCATATGAATACGACACTAATTTCACTACTCCTTGAAACTAATGAACTTCAAACAGATCCAAACACCTCTGCTTGTGCCCCTGACTATCACCAAGAAAACAATACTGCTTAACTGGAAAAAAGATCAGTACATCGCAATGGCTTGATATCACACCACAGATATTAATGGAACAACAATCAACAATAGATAAAAATCAATCTGAATATCTTAAAACATATTTGATAATTCTAAATGCCATCTCAATGCCGGTGAGTTAATGCCACTGCGGAAACAAAGACCAGGGGAGGTCTTTCTTCTTACAAAGCAAAACATTCTGCTTGAAACTGTAAATTCATGTTGAATATAAACAGTAACAAAAAAAAAAAAAAAAAAAAAAAAAAAAAAAAAAAAAAAAAAAAAAAAATGTTTTGCTCATCTAGTGTAATGAGAGCAGCATATTTATTGAAATTAGCTGAAGTGTTAATAGATACTATGTTATTGGTTGTGGGTCACTACCATGTTTCATAACATTAAGTTAGACATTGATTTTATCACACTCAAAGGAATAAGATAAAAATCTAATGTTAGCTGAAATGCTGTCAATAGCATCCTTAGCATGTTGACAATAAATTTAGCTTTTCAAACATGGTTAAAATACTAATTTTAGCTGCAATTATAACTTTAGCACTCATGCCATGACTTGCATGTTGACCAAGTAAATTAATTCATGTAATATGCAAATGGAAGTCTATCAGCTAAATAATATGAATAGCAAATCATTGCTAAAATGCTAACCTTAGCAAGAGGGCTAACACTAGGATGTTGACAATGCACTCTAGTATGGAAACCATAGCTTGTATGCTAAAATGCTTATTTAAAACTAATAGTGGGCAGGTTGGCTAAAGCTGGAATGTTGGCCAACATTAATTCACTCCAGTTTAGAAACTTTTGCTTTTAGGTCAATTAGCTAAAAGAAAAATGTCACTACACAGACTCATTTTAATTATCAGCTAAGAGCATTCAGTATGCTAGGGTTTAGCCTTCATATCAAAATTTTTTAAAATTTTAATGTAGGTTTACCCTTACCTTCAGTCTCTGGGACAGTCTTCCTTTGGAAGAGAGATCCATGGACTTCTAAGTAAAAGCTGGTTAACTGCTTTAAATCTAATTTTCCCTTATTTGTAGGTTCTTGTTTAACACTGATTTCTTTAAAGGTGCAATCTAAAGCTTTACTCACAAGTCTAAAGTATTGCCTTGTATACAGCACCAATAATCCTTTTAGATCAAACACAAAACAAGGCAAAAATCACTATGATGTGAAGCCTTTCAGCAGCATTTTGAATGAGCTTGCTTCAGCTTCATCATACAGCCTAACCTGCTCAGTTTCATTTTGCCATGTTTTATAAATCCCTTTATTCTTACATGACTGGCTAAGTTGTTTAAAATCTGGATTGAGTCTTGTTGTCCTTCACACCAACAGGTGAACTCCAGCCTAATCAAGGCAGCCTGCACCTTTCCCCAGTGGTGCATTTGTTGCTGAAGGAAATTTGAGGACCAGACAAAGAAAATGTACACTACACATTGTTTAACAACCCAAATCAGTACAAAATGTAGGGGAATTTAACAACTCTTCACAGGTACTTACAGACATTGTTTAAGATTGACAAATTAGTGGGGAAAAAAAACAAAAAACAAAAAAAAAAAAACAAACCCATCAAAAGCACCTAGCACATTTCACTAACAGGGCCAAAACATCAGAACAGCCATGATTGCTGTGGACGTCGCACTTTACAGCTGACACAGGAGTAAAACCAATTTGCAGGTCTTTTTGCACATACCAGTGACGTTTGCAGCTCAGAATCTGATAAAAATTGTTCTAAAAGTTTGTTTTTGGGCAAAACTACAGTAGAGCAGAATAAGGAAGCAAATTACCTGAAAATGAGCACATTCATGATTTATTGGTGGTAGCACCTTAGCAAATAGAGCCAATTAAAAACTAGACACCAGGAACCACTTTACACAGACATGATTGCAGATTGGGTCATGTTCTCATCTAGAGCATCAAATGACATTTTGTTCAGTGTTAACAGGGCATACAGAGTAGTAGTTTAATCATCAATGTTAATAGCCAGCTGAGGTTAATTTAACATACAAATTAGAGAATTAAATGTGTACTGCCCTCCATGTTTGAGTAATCAGCTTGTTTGTTTAACACATGATTACCAGTTTTGTTTAAAGGTGAAAATCATAAATTTAAGTTTTTAATTAGATATCCATTTTTAAGTTGACTAAACTTGCTTATAGGAGAGTAGCTAAGCCAGGCACAGTCTTGCAGCCAAAAATGGGACAAGCCATTTCCAGAACATGGGAAACAGCAACTTTTCTGTAAAGACCTGTTTCAGCATGTAATGTCATTTAATATTTGAAGAAGTCTGAGCCAAATATTAAATTCAAAATATAAAACAATTAAATGAAAGTTAAAAATGGTGTTACTCTAGTTGCCTTTAGACTGAAGTAAGGAAGAATTTCTCCTTGGTCTGTTAAGTGTCCTGAACTCACAGATGTTGGCTTTACTTATCAAAACCAAACCCTCACTTGAGTAGCCAAAATACATCTTGTGCTGCAATTCTCACCAAAAAGTTAAACAAAAAAAGCAAACCATTTTGTGTTGAGGAAAAAAAAAAAAAAAAAGGAACCACAGCTAACTTAGATGGTAACACATGGCTTTCTAAAGAAGACAAAGTGCCAGAGCAGCTTTCTATTTTCTGTCCATGTTGTGGGTGTGGCAATGTCTCACCTGGTTTGCATTATTGTGATTAGTCTCACCCCTATCGATTGTAGTTGATTTGATGTGGTTTGGAAAGCAAGCTACAAGTCTGACTGGAGAGGGGACTATCTATCTATCTATCTATCTATCTATCTATCTATCTATTCAATTTGAGGCAGAGAGCAGATTGCTCGTTGCTTTGGAGAGATTTCCTAGAAATCTGTAAATGTCACATCAATGATGTTCACATTTTCTGATTCCCAATGGAGAAACATATGTTTTGATGTAGAAAGAGTGAAATATGAGCAAGTAAAAAGAATTTGTTGGGGAAGCCTCAGAATTCTCAGAGTGGGCCACCATATCTTAATTGTTTAGCCCATGTTTTTTTCTGAGAGCTGAGCATCATGTGAGCAAAAACTTGAAGAGGTATTTTATGAAATCTGTAAAAGATATGAAGTAGCCAAAGGGCATGACTATATTATGAACTTTGAATGGTGTTTCTAACTGAAAATATGTGACAGTAGTTAACTGTGAAAGAGCGCAAAGTTTTTATCAGACTTTTTCAGAATTTATGGGATGTTCCATTCTTTTGACTGGGGCCCAAAAAGATGTCAAAAAGCTGAATAGTTCATAAACTATAGAAGATATTGATACCAAAAGACATAGCTGGCATGTCTTGAATGAGCAGAACATTGTAGAAGTTGAATGGTTGAAATAGCAGAACTGAAAGTTGGCAAGCAGAAACATTGGAGAGTTTCAAGAGTGTGAATGCCAACAGCATTCGCATAATTACAAAATGACTGCCAAAGAAGCACAGGGAAAAATGTATCTCAACCCACATGTTTTAAACAATTCCATTTTAGTTGTAACAGCACTTGGTTATGTTCTGTGTTTTATCTTCGTCTTAAAAGTATCCATTTAAATTTTTTTTTTTTTTATCTTCTTTTGTTCTTTTTTTGTTGTTTGCTCTTTTTACTTATATAATTGTTTATTTTGTGGATCAATACCTCTGTTTACTACTTTGTAATGCTTGTTTTGTATGCACTAATTGGTGAATTTTTAAAAAAGGAGAAACGTTTTTAACTACTTTGAATAATTAACTGAACTTAATGTACTGTTTGCACAGTATAAATGGGTACTATGTCTTTAGACAGGTGAAACATGGTATCATCTGTTATTTCTTTCAGCCATTTAGAACCTCTCTCATATGGTGTAACAAGGCTTCCGAAATAATTTTTTACTTTGGACAACATTCAGATCTGGCTTTACATTCGTTGTGCTGAGCTGTGTGGTTCCAATGTAAACGGTCAAACAAATTAATTATGTTACCTCTCGTGGCAACAGGTGCTCAGTATCATCAGTCAGTATCATCCTTCCTGTAGCCAAAATAATTCCAGATAACTGACATTGCTTTTGTTTTTGGCACCAAGTCTTTGTTTTAGATAATTTTCTTTTGTTCATTGCTCATTTATCAATATTTTAACCAGTGACCCAGTCTATATGTTGGGGCATGGTCTGCTGGATTGCAGTGTGTGTCAGGTATCCTTGAAACTGGATGAGACCACAGTGAGTCCATTTGCCTCCTACATTGCAGAACCTGCAATGTTACAATTGCGCACAGGTTCATTGTGATGATGATCCTCAAATTATTTTTTTTCTGCAACTCTAATTTATTAAGTGTTGCTTGTTTAAAGTGATTGTAGCATTTCACATTTGTATTAGTGATTCTGAATCTGTTCATCAGCGTTATAAAAAGCGCCATTGGCATGCAGTCAGCATTTTTTTGTGTGTCTCAGTGTTAAAATACTGATTTGATGACATTAGGCAGTCACTTCCCACCTCTCCAGGCCACTGTGTCTATTTTATCTGTGCTTATGTAAGGGCTGTGTGTGCCACTTGGCTGCCTTCTGCTGTGCTACTGGTAGTGCTGTAGCCTGAATTTGTATGACCTACCAGCACTCTTTTGTGCATACTGAGAATTTATTGAAGAGTGTCCTGATTAGGAGCCTTTACATTCCTTCCCAACTTCGAGTGTGAGTGTTGCTTAGGAAATTCACACGGTCACAGAAAACTTCTTCAAATGATGATGGTTGGTATAAATTGTGAAGCAGTTTGGTTAACTGTTTTTAAATGTGCCAGTTGTTTTTAAATGTATTTGCTAGACAAATAAATTTGACATTGGCAACAAACAAATTCACATAGAAGTGGCATGCGTGCCGAAGCACATGGTAGCCTTTAGGACAAACATCCACAAACTTGAATTATGCTAAACATTATATCCATATGGCTCTGAAGTCATAGTAACAAGAAAGTACACACAGTTCTAGGGTTTTAGCGTAAACATAACATGGTTTTCACCAGGTACAAATTTGGGTTCTTTTTAAACTTACTATGTCTGACTATATAATACTTTCAAAATAATTTATACCCCTAATTTTTATTCATATTTTGTCCCAAGACAAGCACAAGCTTCAATATATTTTATTGGAATTTTAAGGGACTAATAAACATGAAATGATGTATAATTCTGAAGTTGAAGAAAAATGGTATAGTTTGACACAGCTTTCTGCAGCTTCTGGTGAGACGGTGGCTGCTTGCCATACAGTTCCAAATTAAACATGTTTAAAACTAAGTCAAAGGGAGTAAGTTATGAAATAAATAAAAACTATATTCTTACAAACTGAACAAAAATAATAATTAATCAAATATTTCATTTAACAAAAGATCTAACATAAACTACTTTAATAGTTAAAGATTTTTGTGATGACGAGATTTATTCTGACCTACAGAAATCTGTCTGCATCAGGAGAAATATATTATCAAAAATTCTTAAAAATTTACCAATTCCACAAAAACTTGCTGTCTGAAGAGAAGGAGCAGGAATCACATTGTATTCTGGTTTACTGATTAGTTCAGAGCAAATTTTTGAAGACAAGTTTTTCAGATATCTACATCCTATTTTGTTTGTATTCCATTTTTTTGTAGCTGACCTGATAAGAATTTCAAGTTGATTTGTATAGCACATTTCCGCCACAAATCCAGTTCGAAGTGGTTCACATCATAAAAACATCAATCAAGTATACAGCAAAATTATCAAGCAAATACACATGAAAAATCATCAAAATCATCGAGTAAATATCAATGCATCAAAATCATAAGGATCATCAAGCAATTATAATTCAAAAATATTGATCAATTTTCCACTTGCAGAAATCAAAGGCAGCTCTAAATAAGTGGGTTTTTAGCCTTGATTTAAAGGAAATCAGTGTTTCAGCTGTTTTGCAGTTTTCTGGAAGTTTGTACCAGATTTGTGGAGCATAAAAACTGAAAGTGCTTCTCCATGTTTGGTTCTGGTTCTGGGGATGCAGAGTAGACCAGAACCAGAAGACCTGAGTGATCTGGAAGGTTGATACAATGACAACAGGTCTTTAATGTATTTTGGTTCTAAGCCATTCAGTGATTTATAAACTAGCAGAAGTATTTTAAAGTCTATTCTCTGAGCTCCAGGGAGCCAGTGGAAGGACTTTAGAACTGGGGTGATGTGCTCTATCTTCCTGGTCTTAGTGAGAACAGGAGGAGCAGTGTTCTGGATCAGCTGCAGCTGTCTGATTGATTTTTTTTTTTTTTTTTTTTTTTAGGCAGCCCTGTGAAGACACTGTTGCAGTAATCAATGCGACTAAAGATAAACGCATGGATGAGTTTCTCTAGATCTTGTTGAGAAATTAGTCCTTTCATCCCAGAAATGTTCTCCAGGTGATAGAAGGCTGACTTTGTAACTGTCTTTATGTGTCTCTGAAAGTTCAGGTCTGAGTCCATCACTACACCCAGATTTCGGGCCTGATCACTAATTTCTATCTGTAATAATTGAAGCTGCGTGCTGACTCTAGATTGTTCCTCTTTAGGTCCAAAGAAAATAACTTCAGTTTTATTTCTGTTCATCTGGAGAAAGTTTTGGCACCTCCATGCATTGATTTGTTCTAAGCAGCTGTTCAGTGCTTGGATGGGTTCAGAGTCACCTGGTGACATCATGAAATAGAGCTGTGTATCATCTGCATAGTTATAGTAACTAATCTTGTTACTTGTTATAATCTGAGCTAGTGGGAGCATGGAGATATTAAATAAGAGGGGTCCTGTGATTGAACCTTGGGGTACTCCACATGTGACTTCTGTCCACTCTGATGAGAAGTTGCCTATTGACACAAAGAAATCTCTGTTCTTTAGGTAGGATTCGAACCAACAGAGTACTGTACCAGAGAGTCCAACCCAGCTCTCCAGTCGCTTCAATAATATCTCATGGTCAACAGTGTCAAATGCTGCACTGAGGTCCAACAGAACCAACACTGTGGTTCTTCCACAGTCTGTATTTGTGTGGATATCATTGAACACTTTGACGAGGGCAGTCTCAGTGCTGTGGTGAGCACGGAAACCAGACTGAAAGACATCAAAGCGGTTTGTCATTGTTAAAAAGCTGTTTAACTGTTCAAACACAGCTTTTTCAATAATTTTGCTGATGACTGGAAGGTTAGAGATTGGCCTGTAGTTCTGCAGTAGTGGTTTGTCCAGATTGTTCTTTTTTATCAGTGGTTTGATAACTGCTGTTTTTAGAGCCTGGGGGAAAACACCTGAGGAGAGGGAAGAGTTTACTATTTGAATCAGGTCAGACGCAATGACAGGCAGAACTTTCTTGAGGAAGGTTGTAGGTAAGATGTCAAGACCACAGGAAGAGGAGCTTAATTGTTTCAAAATTTCTTCTAAGTTTTCATGGTAGAGTTGGGGAAATTCAGCCATTTTCTCTGCATTTGTTTGGGCATAGCATTGTTATTGGATTACGTGTTGATGTGCAGATTAACCCTGTATTTTTTAAAAAAATTTCTCTGCAAAAAAGTTAGCAAATTTATTGCAGGCCCTGGTAGAGTTCAGGTGTTACAGACACAGGTGAGTATGTCAGTCTGTCAACTGTGGCAAACAAGGCGCGAGCATTGTTGATTTTTTTTTTTTTGTGTATAATTTCCGCAAAGAACGTTTCCTTTGCATATTTTAGTGATAATAGCTTCGCAGCCTTTCTTTGTAGATTTCATTGTAAACATGAAGTAGAGTTTTTGCCATTTACGTTCAGCCCTTCAACAAAGGCTTCTTTCATTTCTTACAAGTGGAGCATTTTTCCACGGAGATTTCTTGCTACCGTCTGACCTTCACTTTAACAGGAACAATTAAATCGATGATGTCTGAAATTTTAGAAAGGAAATGATCCACTAACACATCTACTGGGTTACACGATAGAATTGTGGTTGAGGAGTAGATTTAATTAAAAGTTTCAGCTGTATTGTCTGTAAAAGAATGTTTTGTAACAATATGTTTTACTCAGTGAATCAACAGAGAGTGTACTTTCAAAAAACAACAGAGAAATGATCAGACAGAGCGACATCAAATACAGAGACCTTGGAGATATTTACACCCTTACTGATGATCAAATCCAGAGCATTCCCTCGATTGTGTCGGCTTTTTAACATGTTGAGTCAAACCAAAGTTTTGAAGTACATCATTCAGCTTTTTTGCCCCTCTGTTTATTGGGTTGTCACCATGAATGTTAGTCTCCCATAATTATTAAACAGTCATAATCAATGCATATCATAGATAACAGCTCTCTAAAGTCATTGAAAAAATTTGCCACATATTTTGGGGTTTTGTATAGAGTTAGTGTCAGAGTTCGTTTGTGGCCTTTTACCTCAATTCCCAAATATTCAAAAGAGTCAAAATTTCCAAGGGAAACCATTTTACAGTTTAGTGAATCATGAAATATTGCAGCAACCCCTCCACCCCTCTTATTTTTTCTATTCTCACTTAAAAAATTGTAATTAGGAGGTGTTGATTCAATGAGTACAGGTGTTTCATTGTCATCGAACCATGTTTCTGTGAGAAACATAACATCGATATTATGCTCAGTAATGAAGTCATTAACTAAAAGTCCTTTTGCTGATAGTGATCTTATATTTAGCAGAGCCAGTTTCAGTGTCTTGGGGGTGGATAATTCTACAGCTTGAGGTTGATTAAGACAAGGGATTAATCTGAGATTTGATTTTAGACCACTGCATTTCCTTGCTTTTTCTCTATTAGTAATTCTGACAAGGATGCTCCTATGTCTTATCGCCCGGGGGCCAGACGTTTTCTGGAGGAGGACAGGTATTGTAATGTCTGGACCCCCATCTCAGACTTCAGTAATACAGAGCTGATGTTTTGTTGTTTCTCTGTTTGTTTTGGAACATTGTGCGCCTGCTGGGTTTGTGCTTGTCCTTCTAAAATCTTTGCTGGGGCAGTGATGTCCTTGTTTACATTGTCCTGTATTTGGAGAGAGGGCCTTCTTGTCATGTTTTGTGGTTGTAGTAGACCCAGAGGCAGCGAGTAGATTTTGGAGCTTTAATAAAAGTGACAAAAACTTACAAAAACACTGGAGGACGCAGGAAGCCAGAGCAAAAACCAAACAAGAATCCAGGTAACAAAATCGTGAGCACCACAGGGAAAAATTTGAGCAGGGAAAACAGGTTGACAACAGGCAGAAAAACAGGAGGTATAACAGGGAGGTAATGGGAGGAGCTAGCAAGGAGTGGGAGAAAGAGAGGATCTTAAATAGTATGAGTGAATGCTGGAACAATGGCTGGGGCTGATTGGCTAAACGTTTGCAGGTGTGAGGAATGAGCTCAGGAGACTGAGGAGAGAGAGAGTGGCAACAGGGGGCGAGGGAGAGTAACAGGGGAGCAAGGAAAAGAATCTAACAGTAACTGGGAATAACTCGACATAAGGAAATAACTGGGATAACTAAGAAAAGACTGAAATGATCAAACATAATCTAAAAGTAACTGAAATACTCAAACTGAGAACTGGACAAACCAAAGGGATAAACTATATGGGAAAATAAGAAATCAATTCAAAGAAAGACAGAATGTTATGATTCATGTTTGGTCCTGCCCATGCTGTAATTAGTTTTCATTCTACTCACCTGTGTCACCTGATTGCTGATCTGTGCCACCTGGGCCCTGCTCTACTTAATTCCTCTCAGCCCCTGCCTCCCTGCCAGATTATCGACAGCCACGAGCCAGTAGAAATCCAGCGTTTCTTGCCTTGCCTTCTTGTGTTTCTTCGACCCATTTCCGTCCACGGATCTTCCCCTCCTGCCAAGCCCGTTACGGATTCCTTTGGTTCTGGATTTCTGGACCCTGACTCAAGCTCCGCTTCACGACCACTGAGTATTGCCTGACCCTCAAGTTAAGTTTGCTCTCTCTGCCTCTCCGTGTATAACCTCTGCCTGATTATCGTCTAGCCCCTGGTGCTGCGTTGGATTCCCTTGTGGAGACCTTCATTGATTCTTCCTGAGCTGCTACCAGTTCCTGATACTAAATAAACTTGTTTTTCCTTTACGTACTTCTGAGTGTGGTTGAATTTCCGGGTCCTCCCAGTGAGTCCTTACACAGAAGCAAAGTCTAACAGAAACAGAGGATAACTAAAGATTGTACTAAAGTTAAACAGAACCAAGGCTGATCTAAGAAACACAGGATAACATCAAAACTAGAGTCAAAATAAACCTTTAAAAACAACCCAGAACCACCCAGGTTCTGATACTTCTGCTGTTAACAGTGTTGAAAATATTGGCAGTGAAAAGTTTTTTCCCATCTTTGTTTAGGCTGACTCCATCTTGTCTGAAGAGATGATAGCGCTCCCAGAAAAGCTTGTGATTGTCAATGAAGTTCACGGATTTGGAAGAGCATTCTTTAATAAGCCATCTGTTAATCATAACCAGTTTGCTGTAATTCTCATCTCCACGTCCAGCTTTCAATATTGGTCCACTGATAAACACCTTCATTTTCATATTTCCAACTGTGCTTAGAAGATGACTAAAGTCCTTTTTCAGAATTTCAGATTTTTGCTTAGCCAGATCATTTGCCCAAATGTGAATGAATAGATTCTCAATGCTCAGCTGATCAGTGATTAATGGGAGTATTTTCTCTGTTATATCCGACACAGTGTTATTTGGGAAGCAGATTACCTTCGTTCTGTGTGCAACACAGACGATCAATTCCATTCACAGCTGAATCCCCGACAATAAGAACTTTTGGTGTTAATTTTGGTTTCTAGATTATTTTAGGAGGTGGTTGTGTTGGTCTTGTCTCATACCGCTTGTTGATATTTGGAGGAGAGGTGACCGTCACAGGCTGCTGCTGCTGCAGAGCAGCAAACCTGTTTTTCTGTGGAATTCCAGCAGAGTTTAGTGGGTTTAGTAGCTCGAGTTGGCTGATAAGTCCTTGGTACCAGAGTCAAGGAAGTCAAGTCAAGTTTATTTGTATAGCACATTTCAGCAGCAAGGCAATGCAAAGTGCTTTACATCATAAAAACATCAAATATACAGCAGAATCATCAAAACTATTTAGCAAATAGACATGAAAATCAAAATCATTGGCAAAAACATTGATCAATGATTCACTTATTTTATTTAACTGATTTACACTCAAACTTCCACCCTTTGGAAAACCAAGCTTATCTTGATTTATGGTCCAGACTACTAATCAAAGGCAGTTCTAAACAGGTGGGTTTTCAGTCTTGATTTAAAGGAATTTAGTGTTTTGGCTGTTTTGCAGTTTTCTGGGAGTTTGTTCCAGATTAGCAATGCATAAAAACTGAAGGCTGCTTCTCCATGTTTCGTTCTGGGGATACAGAGAAGACTAGAACCAGAAGACCTGAGTGGTCTGGAAGGTTGATACAGTGACAATAGGCCTTATGTATTTTGGTGCTAAGCTGTTCAGTGATTTATAAACTAACATGTCATGATTTCAAGGTGACTCTGGTGCAAGCAACAATAATGGACACAGGAATGAAAAGTTTGAAATGGTTTATTGAATTGAGAAAAGAGCTTTCTGGATCTGTTGGTATGTTGGAGGGGAACACCAAGCCAGGAACTACTACTGGTCCTACTACTACTACTAATGTCCCTGGTGTCGACCAGAGGCATCTTGCTCTTGCTTCTCTTGGAGGTAGAAAAAATGGGGCTAAAAGTAAAGTAAAATTAAAAATCTGAAGTAATCCAGTTATGAGACAATGTAAGAGTAACTATAAAAACTGTGTATATTAAATAACCGGTAAAACTATCAAATTAGGACAAGAGAGAGCAGGATAAGATGTTCCTCCTTCCAAGGCTGAAGCAAACTCAGCAATACTGATAAAGTCATCATAGGAGGGATTTAACTGTCATGTAGACATTGAAATTGATGACCTAAATGTAGCCTTTAATAAATCTTAGACTCAGTTTTACCCAGAATGTTCACAGATCTACTCACTCCTGTCAATATACTCTTGATCATGTACTGACTGACAGCACAAAGTATGAACAAATAACAGCTTGAGGAAATAATTGTAGTTATATATTCTACAATTTACAGCTGCTGCTTTCATGGTTACAGTTTCTGAAGAGGACAGTGATATGCCTGGCAGTAATGATTCTGATGATGATGATTGTGAGAGCATTGATGAACAGGACTTTGAGACCAACTGGGGGAAACTGGAGGGCAACTGTACCTCTGATTTCAGGGTCTCTTTTTAGTAAATCTTTACAGTAACTGAACTTAAGTTTGAACTGTAATTGGATATAGTTATTCATTACTAATAAGCATAAATGTTTTGAGGTCATACTTGTATCTTTATTGTCAGTATTGCCACAATGGTCTGTTTAATAATTTGGGAAAAAAGAGATTTTTCTTTTCCTTTTTTTTTTTTTTTTTTTTTTTTTTTTGCTAACTGCAAAACATTTTCTACCATGAGATTTGGACAGTCACTCTACTCAGAAAAGTATAGTAAACCACCTCAGATTAGGTCACTCCACTAACCCCTCAGAACGTCTTGCGTGGATAATCATGGTTTCTGCCAGCTTCACCAACTCAAATTTAAAACTTTTAAAGACCATTCTGAATGAAATTAAAGAAAGAAATGCACAGAAGAAAACTGTATATTCTGTGATGCTCTCTACAGCCTTGGCACCCATAGTGCCAAGGTTTTTTTTACACAGAAAGCACCTTGCCTTGTGTGGGGTGTCAACCCACATGAGGCTAGGTGCTACAATTTGTAAACTGTGGCTCTCCACAGTCAAAGGGGAGTACTGACCACTGGGGGAATCTGGAGAAAGTCCTGGTACATGCCATATGCTGGGGGGTAAAATTTAAGAGTGCTGGTACAGTGTACCGAAGCATACTGGTCTACTTGAGGCACCGTCTCCAAAAATTAAATATATCACTTTGTAGCGCTGGGGGGTGTGGACTTTGGTTCTGTGTGCTTGGTGGGCTGGCGATGTGGGGGTACATACACACACAGTTAGTGCACAAAACTACAGTTTTGTACACAAATCACGTCACTCTATAGCAGGGTTGCCAACTCAGCACCTCCAAAATATGGGACAGCTCTGCTGGGGGCGTGGCTTAATGTGACGTCACCACGCAGTATTATTCCCCCAATATCTGAGTTACATCCATCTAAATAAGATTTAATCTTGTTTCTGTTATATCCATATAACATGATGGATTAAAAATGATTCAATTAATACAATGTTTTTGAGCTTTTTTTTTTTTTTTTTTTTTTTTTACAACTTTTCAGCTGGTGATGGCCTCAGTAAACAGAAGGATGTGTTTAAAGCAAGACTGCAACTTCAGACATCACTCTGGAAATGGAATTAAAAACCTATGTAATACCGAGCTGCATTTTTACTCAAAAGTATTTCAGTTATTTACCATTAAACTGTGTTTAAACAGCGAGGTCCCACTATGATCAAGGATGCCTTTTATAAAAGAGAATTGAAAAATCTAATCTTTCCACTGATATTTCTTAGTACTCTTTGCTGATTCAAGCAACTTTTTGTCTTTTTGCACACCCTGGAAGAATTTCCTGTATGACTGTTCACAGAAGTTAGCCGTGACTTCTGACTGGAAGAATCCTTTGGAGACTGAGAAGCACAGCTGTGCTGCACCTTATACTTCAACATGAATTCTTGATCTAGCTCTAGAGCCCTTTTTGCACAAGCAGATAAATACATGTAACCTGTCGACAAGACTCTGAACAAGGGAATTTTAAAGTTCTCATAATTATGAAATAAGATCTCATAATTACGAGATCCCTATCTGATATTTATGAGAAAAGATCTCATAATTATGAGATAACTAGAAAGGTACCATTTAATGCCACTGCCTGTCATTCTGTGTCACTCTCGTGTCCTGGGGCTTCCACAGAGAGCCAGTGTGTTCATTAAGCGATTGATTTTCATGTTCTGAGAGTAAGAATGTACATTAACCATCAATGGTCTTATAATAAACTGTTTGTGGAATAGCTGTTTTTTCAGCACTGTAGCCTAATAACAATGAAATCAAGCTTCAGAATGTAATAAAACCACATTGTGATAATCAATGCAAAATGTTAAAAAAAAAAAATCTTTGATCGCATTTTGTATTGGTTTCTACCACATTATAACATGCACTGATTATTACAAAATGCAGAGGTTGCTCTTTTATAAAAAGAATTATACTGTAATAATATGGTGCATGCTGTAAAGGTTCACAAACCGGTGTTTGTGTCCATCTTAATATACTTCTAACAATGGTCATGTTGTAGTTCCTATATATTTAAATTTTTGAAAAGTTCTTTTAAACTTATATATATACTTATATATACTTTTATATATATATATATATATATATATATATATATATATATATATATATATATATATACACACATACTTTGACCAAAGGTTCAAAGACAAAATTAAAGAGAACACTAAAATAACACAAATTATCTATGTGAATCAAAATTATTATGCCATGGGGATCTGGATTTGGATTCATCCTCAATATAAAAGTGGAAAATAACATGACAGGCTGATTCAGCATCAGTGAATTTTCCTCAAGATAAGTCTAAATGAGGCTCAGTAGTGTGTGTGGCCTCGATGTACCTGTATAACCTCCCGACAACGTCTGAACCTCCGTTATGAGGTACGGATCTCGTAATTATGAAATCTTATCTCGTAATTATGACATCTCATGATTACGAGATCTTTTCTAGTAATCACAAGATCTTTTTTTGTAATTATGAGATCCGGATCTCATAATTATGAGACAAGGTGACTATTTTATTTTTTCTTTGGTGACTGCAATGTGCTTCTGTACTTTAGCGATTTTGCTAACTTTGAAAACATTTAGCGCACTTCGCTTGCCCTGAATGAATTTCTAAACTGCTAATTTATTTGGCTGTTCTGTAAACTTCCAGTTGAATAAGGCTTAACATCTGTGTTGAAGATTGGTTATCAACTGTTGCAAATTCTTTAAGTAGTTACACATTTCTATTCATGCTCTAATCTTGAAGTGGTGAAGACCGCTTACACAGTAGTTCCAGACTTCTCACTCTAGCACTTTACTCCACGGATTCTGCTCCTCCCTCCACATAGAAAGTCTTCCACCGGACCGTAAGCCTGAAACAATGAAACAAACATTACTTACGTTTCTTTTCATCCTCCATTCTAAACAGTTTTACCTCTTCCTCACCAGAACATATTGCTGACCATGCTGAAAACTGGATCCATCATTTGTAATTTTCATTTGTTGTACATAAACACTTTCAGTTTTACCCTCTGGTCCTGTGTCTCATTTCTGCACGTGGGTTAGGAAGAATCCTGAAATCATGTCAATTCTTGTATAGCAACAATTCCAAAACAGATTCTCCTCAGGTTCTTCACCCAGGATGCGGTGCTGCAAATGACGTTTGTGCTTTACCCAGAATGCATTGCTGTAGAACTACATCATGTAGTTCCACACTAAACAATTTAAGATCTACTGATGTCCTGCATGCTTTCTGACTCCAGCACTACTGTGGTCAGTTAGGAGAATCAGCAACAAGTTAGCAATACTCAACAACTATAAAACAAACTCTGAGTGAAAGGCCAATTTCAAAGAATCTCTTCCTGAAGCACAGAATATACTTCATAAGCTTTTTCTTGATGCACTTTCTTTCTCTGCAGCCTGCTCTAATTCTGAGTTCTTTCAGCTTTGATGTGTCCCGTGTTAGTGTTCCAAAGGTCTTCTCGCCGGTATCCAGTTTTATTCCAGTTTTGCCTGATGTAGACATTTCCCCTGTACATTTTTTTTGTTTAAGTTGCTTGATGACTTCGTGTACTCCAGTTCTTTTCTTCTGTAGCTCAGGAAATTAGTCTTGATCAAAAAGGATCAGTTTATCTTGAAAAAAGACTTTTCTTTGGCTGTATGCTTGCTGTATGTTCTTGTCTTTTAGTCACCATTATTGACCTAGACGTGTTGTGGAATCTGTAGGTCGAGGCCTGAGTGAACGGTGAGCCGTCTCAGTTTTGATATCCATCTCCGTTGGAGGTTTCCGTGGTCCTTGGAGCAGCTCCCAAATAGATTCAATCATCATTTTCTTAATTTCCATCTGGAATATGAAAAATTCTTTTGTTGCTGTGTCTCAGTCTGTTTTGAAGAACATCACATTTAGCTGACAGGTCCATGTTCCGGTGGCTCAGGTTTCTCAGTGCCTCTGGAGCCGTGGCGTAGCCAGAAACGGCTTTCCAGCTGGGCCTAAGAAAAAATGGGCCAAAGAAATATAATTGAAAGGAAGTCTATTTCTAAGATCCAGTTTTGTTTCAACAGATTTGTGTCATATACACTGAACAAAAATATAAACTCATGACTTTTGTTTTTGCTCCCATTTTTCATGAGCTGAACTCAAAGATCTAAAACATTTTCTATATACATAAAATAACCATTTCTCTCAAATATTGTTCACAAATCTGTCCAAATCTGTGATAGTGACCGATTCTCCTTTGCAGAGATAATCCATCCCACCTTGCAGGTGTGGCATATCAAGATGCTGATTATACAGCTGATTAAAGTCTAGTGCAAACCCCTGCTCTGCACAAACCCCAGGAAAATTTCTATAGAATTTGCAAAAAATGGCATCCTTTCCTACAATATACTCAACTCAACTCGCTTAAAGTCGTTGTACCAACTTGAAGAAAAGCAGTGTAATTTTCCAGGAAAGTTTGTCAATATTGGCTGAGTCTCCAGTTTGTCAATAGTAGATAAATCTGGTGGTTCAATGCCTCCCTGTGATATATCCTGAGGGACTGTCATCTCATTGGGCACTGTCTGTCTTTTCTTCTCTTTGCATCTGATTCATCAACTATGAAATAGTTGGACATGGTGCCAGGGCATTAGTTGGTAGCATAGCATAATATACAAAGTGACATTAGCTTTATGTTTTATGCTAGTTTTAGTTCAATTATCAATTAGACCTAACATTATATCGCCCATTATCAGCTGCCTCTTCTGTCTGTCTGAAAAAAAAAAAATCAGTGAGCTTTGCACATTTGGTAGAATTCTCCATTTAATGCCTTTCATTTCTTTAACCTGGCTTTTTCAGCCCCACCTGGTTACTTCCTCTCGAGTTTTACTCGTTGGGCAGCAGCTTTGCCTGCTTCTCCACTGCGCCTAGACTTTTGGTAGATATGTGCAACAGGAGTCATGAATTTTTTTCCTCCCTGCGCCGACCAACCCATGAATGAAGCAGTCCACCAAGAATCCTCCAGACTCCTGATTACCCACTCTGCAATTCCTTGACTGGGATCAGTGGTGCGATTGCATGAATAACTAGTTATGTGGACCACAGTGACAGAAATGACTACAGTTTTCCAATAATGTATGCCACTAATTAATAAAAAAGCAGGAGATTTTTCATAGACAAAAAAATATCCAGCTGCACAAAACTTACAATCAAAGCTGAGAAGTCTGGGTGAGTGGAGCTGCCTCTGCCATCTTCTCTTCACACACCACGAAATACTCAAAGCAAACAAGCACCAATGACAAACTATATGGCTTCTTACCCTCCAGCCATATGCTTTGGTAAAATAGAATGTCAATAGATATAGGAACTAATAACTTACTGAGCAAGATAGATCTGATCGGTTTCAACTGAAATACAGAACTGTTTCTCCAGTTGTCCGGCAGTCGTCCGAAAAGAATGGCAGCAGAACAAGAAGTGGCGGGGAGTGCAGAATAAAAGGACTTTCTTAAAATTTACTCTAGATTAAATTGCTTCATGGACTTTTATTTAAGTAATATTCACCAGACCTTCAAGATATGTTAACTTAACATTAGAATAAATGCAATGCACTATTATGCAGAAAAGGAAATAAAAAAATTGGACATATAACAGTTATTTGAATTCTGACCTCTCTCTGGACATGGGTACATAGGTGTTGTATGGAGAGAATAAGGCTTGGCAGCGAAGCCTTTTAAAGAGTCTAAGCACAGTATGGAAATTTTGTAAAACTACAATAAGTATAATATAAAGTATAATATAAAAACCTCCAACAGATACACAATTAGAGAATGTCAGATGTGCAAACTTTTTCGAACAAGACAAAAATAGAGATTTGGTGAAAAATAATAACAGCCATACTGTCAGGATCTGCACGTTTTGGTTTTGTTTCTCTGTTTCGTTCTTAGGTTGAGTATTTCAGTTTATTTTAGATTATTTATTGTCCTGCGTTTTGATCAGATCAGTTTTGTTTAGGTTTATATTTTAGCTGAGTCTCTTCTTGTTCCAGTTATCTCCTTGTGTTTTGGCATCCTTTGTTTCTTATCAATATTATTATTATTATTTCCCTGTGTCTAGTTATTCTCAGTTACAGTTAGATTCTTTATGTTGCTTTTTTAGCTCTTTCAGTAATATCAGGTTTGGCTGATCTTGGTTGATATTGGTGGTGTTTAAGCTCGTTGGGCTAGATGGTTTCTGTTTATCTTCCAGAGTTCTTGGTTTCTAGTTTGTAGTCATTTTACATACGTTTTATTCCCCTCTCTCCTAGTGGTTTTACTGCCTACCACCTTCCACGTCACTTGTTTTGTTTCTTGTGTGGCTTAGATCTGTTGTTATGCTGCTTAGCTCGCCATGGCATGATAGGAGTCCAAACCAAAAATTTGAAGTGTATTCTCTCTGTCTTAGGGTGTGTCAACATGGATGTTGAAGTGTTCCACAATGATTAAACATTTATAATGAATACATACCATCGACAGAAAGTCAATAATATCACTGAAAAAGTTTGCATTGGAATTTCAGAGGCCTATAAATGTTTTTACACCTTCACCAAGGTAGCAACTCCTCCCCCTCTCTTATGCTTTCTGCTCCCACTTATCAAATTCTAATTGGGAAGCCCTGACTATAAATATGGTGTCTCACTGTGTCAGTCTTATCATGTTTCTATAAAAAACAATCAATAATAATCAATAACGACTTTTTACTTGGCATTAACATGTGGTGTTAAACTTAATGAAGAGATTCAAGATTATGCAGGAGAGTCAGAAATGTCTGAAAAATGAACCCCTCTCGGTCTGCTACATTGACTTTCTTCTTCTCCTCAGGAAACATCATTGGCTCTGGGATCTTTATTTCTCCAAAAGGGGTCCTGGAGCACTGTGGTTCGGTGGGTTTGGCTTTGGTGGTGTGGGTGCTTGGAGGCTGTGTTGCTGCTCTAGGCTCAATGTGCTATGCTGAGTTGGGTGTCACCATTCCCAAATCTGGCGGTGACTACTCCTATGTGACAGAGATATTTGGTGGGCTGACAGGGTGAGTAAAGGCCCTTCTTCACTTCACACTGCATTCAAGAGAATTACTTAAAACTACAGTATGTAACTTTTATGAAAAATGTGTTTTTTACACATTTATTAAAATTATCATTGTCGTGACAGTATAATATAATCTGTGAAAAAAATCAAGCTCCTCTGCTTCTCCCAGTGCTCCCAGTACTAACTGTACAAATACACCAGTCAGTCAGAAACAACCAATCAGAGCCAGGAGGAGGGTCTTAGTGCTGTCAATCATCTGTAGGCGCTGCTCCCTCACTCCCCCTGCTCTCTGCTACATTACAGCTGGTTCACTACAACATAGCCTGCTGCTAATGCTACGACTAGTTAGCAAGGCCTCCGATGATGGCGGATAAACAGTTTTCCTGGAACTGTAAGTTGTTTTTTCATCATTAGCACATTTAGCGGGAGGGTAATTGTCAGCACTAAGCCCATCTTCCTAGCTCTGATTGGTTGTTTTTGGTCGGGAGTGGTGCATTTCTTTAGACGGCAATAGCAGCTCAAGGAGGAGGTGGAGGAGCTCCATCTTTTCACAGATTATCTGTTTCATACCAAACTGTCACGACATGGAGACAGTTTTAACAAATATGGAAAACACATGTTTTTGTAAAAGTTACATACTGCAGACCTAATAATGAAGGTTTTCTGTTAGACCTTTACATACTACTTCCAAAAATGAATTTTTGATGAGAAATATGTTATGTAGAAAGTGAAAGACAGTGGACTGATGTGGTTTTGGCTAGCACCTAGGCAAATATTTTCATTTCATAACAAATCAGGTGACAACTTCAACATTTTGCTAGAACTTCAAATGATTCTCCAAAAATAGTTTAGAGACCTTATGCCTTACCCTATGTTTGATCAATCTTAACTGGAATAAAAGCCACTGAGATGATGTAAGACTCAAAGAGCTAAAATGTTTCTTAGTTATTTTCTAATAGGTCAAGGATTTAGGGACAACCTTTTCAAATTTCTCATTTCAATGCCTGAACTCAGAAAGAAATAAAGAAAATCGGTTTTGTAAATTTTGTGCTCTAAATGCATATACTCGTTAATGTTGATCCAAGCATTTTGTTTGCACATGAGCCTTTTGATGGAGTAGAAACCAGTATAGGAGGTATGTTTGTTGTGTATAAAGTCCATTACAGTTCTCCATCTCCTTTTCTTTCATTCAGAATTTTGGTGAGTTTTTAATTTCACCAGGGTTTCCTGTTTCTTTCAGGTTTCTGTTGTTGTGGAGCGCAGTCCTCATCATGTACCCAACAACCCTTGCTGTCATCGCCCTTACTTTCTCCAGTTATGTGTTGCAGCCTGTCTTCCAAAACTGTGCTCCTCCATACATGGCAACACGACTTTTGTCTGCAACTTGTCTTTGTGAGTGTTTTTAACTTAAGATTTTCAGTTCATTTTCATTTAGTGGTGAATCAGGAAACTTGGTGGTGGGAATTTAAGACTGGTACATAGAAAAACTAGGATTGATCAAATGTTGAGATATGATGTCTAATTCTCTAATGCTGATTATGCTGGTAAAAGACTTGATACATTTTGGTGCAGACTGGTTCGAAGTACTCTTCGAATGTCAGTACTCTGAAGTATTGACATTTTGCGAGGAGCTTGTTTTTCAGGATTCTTTCAACTGAGTTAAGAAACTGTATGTAACAAAAGAATCTCATGTCCTGTATCTTGTAAAAATACCCATCTGGTAAAATATGAAGTGATTTAAAAATGCTTTGATAGAATAGAATAGAAACACCTTTTATTGTCCCACAGTGAGGAAATTCTGCTATAACAGCAGCAAAGTAACAAGCAATTAAAGTAAGTAGGTTCACACAAAGATCAGAAAATAAAAATATATAAAAACAGAATAAAAAACAACATGGTGTTCAGTAAGGGCTAAATTTCAACATAAATACTGTATATTACTGGACATCTCCCTCTCTTTGCATGCATATCTATATATATATATATGTATATATATATATATATATATATATATATATATATATATATATATATATATATATATGAGCGGCTGGGTAGCTCAATGGGTAAGTCACCCGACCTTCACCCGGGAGACCGGGGTTGGAATCCAGGCCAGGTCGCTTGGTTGAGATATCCAGTGTGGGTCCTTAGGCAAGATCCTTCGCGCTACTGCCTACCTCATGATGAGTGACAAAGGAATACACGCCATACCGGCTCAGACGTCGCCCGGTCAAACAAGGTCTGCGTCAGGTGCTGGGGAATCAGGGCACCTTCACGAAAAATGGGTTACTGGAACAAGACGGAATTGGGCGAGAGGTGAAAACTTGGATCTGTTGGAATGCTACTACTCAAGTAACCCTAGTCAGAGGGGTTACATGCAAAGAATGCGGGAGGAATGGTTACGTCGACATCCCCATTCAACACTAACTGCCAAACAACTAGTAGCTCAGTGTTCCAACATCCGCAAACGGCAAATGCTGTCACAACTTGAGATAGACGAGGTACAACACAAATGCTACGGCAAGGGGGAGCCAGGACGCCAGGTCAGAGGGGAGTTAGCTTCAACTCCCCACCCGGAGATTGGGTATGCAGCCCCAATAATGAACGAACCATCACAGCTGAACGAGGCAGCAACTGACCTGAGAGGTAGGATCGTGGCCCGAATGAACACCAGGCAATCCCGATGCCAATTACAACGGCTGAGTGAAGTACCATCAGAAAGTCTCATTGAAGATGTGAATGCAGCATTGAGAACGATCCCTACCAACACCATAACGGAAACCAATGAGCTGGTGTACAACTCAGCATCAGTGATCCTTGAGATGCTCGGCTATAGGAGCAACCATGAGATTCAATACCCACCATGGAAAAGATGGTTAGAGGCTAAAATCAAGGTAACAAGGAGGGAAGTGAGCCAATTGTCAGAGCTCCAAAGAGGTGCAATCAAAAGACCGGTACCCAAGCGGTACAGCCAGATGCCCATACCTGAAGCGCTCGAAACTGCCAAACAAAGGCTCCAAGCCTTGGCCAGTCGCCTAAAGAGGTACACGAGAGAAAATGAAGCCAGGAGGATTAACCGGCTCTTCTCCACCCAACCTGCTAAAGTGTACTCTCAATGGCAGGGTAATAACAACAGAGCAGACCCACCAAGGCTGGAGACCCAACAGTACTGGAAAGGCATATGGGAAAGGGAGGCGACCCACAACAGCAATGCACAGTGGCTAATCTCTCTACGAGATGACCACAGCAACCTCCCTGAGCAAGCCCCAGTAACTATCACAGTGGCAGATGTCCAAGAAAGAGTCTCAGGTATGAAAAACTGGACAGCACCAGGTCCTGACATGATCCATGCCTACTGGCTAAAGAAACTCACTGCCCTCCATGAGCGACTGGCAGCTCAAATGAACCAGCTGCTACAAAGTGGGACTCACCCTGAATGGTTAACTGAAGGGCGCACAATCCTGATCCAGAAGGATCCCTCAAAGGGTTCGGTCCCATCCAACTATCGGCCAATAACCTGTCTCTCTACAACATGGAATCTCATGTCAGGCATCATAGCAGCTAAGATAAGTGGGCACATGGATAAATACATGAGTACAGCACAGAAGGGCATCGGCATAAATACCAGAGGAGCCAAACACCAACTCCTGGTAGACCAAACAGTCGCCCGAGACTGCAAAACCCGACACACCAACCTGTGCACGGCTTGGATTGATTACAAGAAAGCCTATGACTCAATGCCACACACTTGGATCATTGAATGCTTAGAGATGTACAACATCAACAGGACTCTAAGAGCCTTCATTGCAGCCTCGATGGGGATGTGGAAAACCACCCTTGAAGCCAACTACAAGCCAATTGCACAAGTGTCCATCAAATGTGGCATATACCAAGGAGACGCTCTGTCCCCACTGCTGTTCTGCATAGGTCTGAACCCCCTCAGCCAAGTCATCAACAAGACTGGCTACGGATACCGACTCAAGAACGGAGCCACCATCAGTCACCTCCTCTACATGGATGACATCAAGCTGTACGCTAAGAGCAAACGAGACATCGACTCACTGATCCACACCACCAGGATCTACAGCACTGACATTGGGATGTCATTCGGACTAGAGAAGTGTGGTCGGATGGTTACACATAGAGGGAAGGTCATCCACACAGAAGGGGTCTCACTCCCAGAGGGAACAATAGCAGACATTGAGGACAGTTACAAGTACCTGGGAATACCACAAGCAAATGGCAGCCTCGATGAGGTCACAAGGAAAGGAGCCACAGCCAAATACCTCCAACGAGTAAGGCAAGTCCTGAGAAGCCAGCTCAATGGCAAGAACAAGATCCGTGCGATAAACAGCTATGCCTTGCCAGTAATCAGATACCCTGCAGGAATAATAAGCTGGCCAAAGGAAGAGATAAAGACCATGGATGTTAAAACTCGGAAACTACTAACCATGCATGGAGGGTTCCACCCTAAATCCAGCATCCTGAGACTATACGCGAGCCGTAAGGACGGAGGCAGAGGACTAGCAAGTGTGAGAGCCACTGTCCAGGATGAAACATCCAAGATCCATAAATACATCAAGGTCAAAGCCTCAACCGACGATGTGCTCAGCGAATGTCTCAAACAATGGGGACCAGAGGATGAGGTGCTGGAGGAACCATCATGGGAGGATAAGCCCCTACATGGGATGTACCACCGACAAATAACTGAAGTGGCTGATATCAGGAAATCCTACCAATGGCTGGAAAAAGCTGGACTCAAGGACAGCACAGAGGCACTCATCCTGGCTGCACAGGAACAGGCCCTAAACACCAGAGCAATAGAGGCACAGATCTACCACACCAGACAAGATCCAAGGTGTAGATTGTGCAAGGAGGCCCCTGAGACAGTCCAACACATAACAGCAAGGTGCATGATGCTGGCAGGGAAAGCGTACATGGAACGTCATAACCAAGTGGCGGGCATAGTGTACAGAAACATCTGTGCAGGATATGGACTGGAAGCCCCGAGATCTAAGTGGGGCACACCCCCAAAGGTGGTGGAGAATGACCGAGCTAAGATCCTGTGGGACTTCCAGATCCAGACAGACAAAATGGTAATGGCGAACCAACCGGACATCGTGGTGGTGGATAAACAACAGAGGAAAGCCGTTGTGGTGGATGTAGCAATACCACGCGATTGCAACATCAGGAAAAAGGAACACGAGAAACTGGAGAAATACCAGGGCCTCAGAGAGGAACTGGAGAAGGCCTGGAAGGTGAAGACCACAGTGGTGCCTGTGGTCCTCGGGGCCCTCGGGGCAGTCACCCCCAAGCTGGAGCAGTGGCTAAAACAGATCCCAGGAACAACATCAGACATCTCAGTCCAGAAATGCGCAGTTCTCGGCACAGCCAAGATACTACGCAGAACCCTCAAGCTCCCAGGCCTCTGGTAGAGGACCCGAGCTCAGAGGTTGAGAAAGACCACCCGTGGAGGGTGAGAAGGGAATTTTTTTTTTTAAATATATATATACATACATGTATGTATGTATGTATGTATGTATGTATGTATGTATGTGTATATATATATATATATATATATATATATATATATATATATATATATATATATATATATTCAGAATCTACAACATGAGTAAGCATCTAAGAAATGCACGAGTTTCCACAACCTCATCATAGATATTTAATTGACAATTCCTTTGTTTCTTATATTTATTATTATTATTATTTCCCTGTGTCTAGTTATTCTCAGTTACATTTAGATTCTTTGCTTGCTTCCCTGTTGCTCTCCCTCGCCCCCTGTTGCCATTCTCTCTCTCCTCAGTTCCCCTCGAGTTAATTCTCCACACCTGCAAACGTTTAGTTAATTAGCCCCAGCCTTTGTTCCAGCATTCACTTCCCCAGTACTTAAGCTCCTCTCCTTCAGCCACTCCTTGCTGGCTCCTCCTATGATCACTTCCTGCTATCTCACTATAATTCGAGTGCTCAAAACAATTACTCCTTGCCTGATTCCTTCCCTGTTGGCCTCCTCATTTGCTCCATGGATTCATGTTTTGTTTAGCTCTGGTTTCCTGTGTCCTTCAGTGTTTTTGTAAGTTTTCATTATTGTTTCATTAAATTTTCAACGACTACTTGTTGCCTCTGCCTCTCTGCATTTGGATCCTCACCTCAACCACAAATCTGGACATAGACAGGTTTAAAAGATATAAAAACTGATTACATAAAATCCCAGCACAAACTACTTTCTACAGCGAGAGAACGTTCAGAATAAACATTCAAACAACAGCCCTTGAACATTAAACATTTGACTTTCACTGTCATCTAAATATTCACTTGCTAGCTGGACCATGGCAGCTGTTCCGGGGTGACTGCTGCCTATTTTCTCAAAACTCCGCCTTGGAATTTCAAGGTGTACCTAACACATTTGGTCCTCTTTAAATGGACCAGAGTTTGTTTCCCCTGTTTGTCCAGCCATTTTGTTGTGAATACACTCAAGTGAACCCTGGTGTGCACCAAACAAGCGGACCGAGACCCACTTTTTGAGGTCTCGGCCCGCTTCTACATGGACTCTGGTGTGGTTTGCTTCTGGTGTGAATAGAGACCGGCCTAAATCCAAACCAACTACAGGAAATGTACGTCTTTTTGGACTTCAAGAGCCACCATTGCGGAGTATT
The DNA here is from genome assembly GCA_014839685.1 of Anableps anableps. Taxonomy (NCBI): domain Eukaryota; kingdom Metazoa; phylum Chordata; class Actinopteri; order Cyprinodontiformes; family Anablepidae; genus Anableps; species Anableps anableps. The sequence goes on from CM026073.1 coordinate 2,701,822, forward strand.
ATGGCAAAATGAGCCCTTCAGCGTTGTTAACTCTACTTCTGCATGTAGTGATTGTGCTGAAATGGTACCTGATCTGCTGTTTTCTGCTTAGAGATGCTGATGCCAGCATGTTGTGGGTCAGGGCACGCAGTGCATCTCATCTAATCTCATTCAGATTGCAGGACAGATTTGTTGATGCCGTTCCAAAATGAGAAATTTCTCATTGCGAAACCAGCATTGCATGAGCAGCTCTTGAGATTCAAAATGGTATTGCAGTTGTAATATCAGCACTAACAACACAGCACAACAGAAATGCGGCAAGCATCAAAACAAAGCCATGCACGCGTGGCTTTGTAAACAAATTATAGTCTGCTCAGAAAAAAGTACAATGTGAAAGCAAACTGCACCAAACGAAAAAAAATAAAGTCCGCTTTTGGTCTGAACTGAACCAAACAAACAAATCAAAGAACTTTCCTGGTGTGACTACACCCTCAGTCCCCAGCAACCCTCCTCCTGCACCTCCCCCAAACAGCTACACCAGACTAGCAGCATTAGCAATTAGCAAACATTGCTAATGGAACTGCACGCCTGCTGAACGTCTGCAAACAGGCTGTTGACGGAGGCACAGGAGCCTTGGCAGTATCTTCGGGGCAGATGGTCGGGAAGCTGATAATGGAAGATCTTGAAGACTGCAGGTCTGCAAAGACGACGGTCAGGCTGGCAATGTTGATAGCAAAGGAACCTTAGAGGAAGTCAAAGACCCCAGGAGGCAGACATTGGAGGCTGACGAACCTGTGAGATCGGCTTGGATGGTCTGGAGGCTGTTGGAGAAAGAGGCTGTCGGAGGTGGACTGGAACTCAATGATGGCAGTGCAGGCACTTAAAGTTGGGCGTCTGGCCACACAGGAAGTCATAGCACCACTGGTGGAAGCTGTTGAACACAGGTGGCAGCTGGTGCCATTGGTGGTCTGGAGGTTGCTGGTGAAAGAACTTGTAGTCTGGAGGTTGGCGACAAAGGAGCTATGGAGACTGCAGGCCCACTCGGATGTTCTGGAGATTGGTGGCTGATTGCTCCTTGAGTGGCTGACCCACGACAAGCCTCAGGAACTGGGGATGACCCACAGTGAAGCTCTGGTTCTGAGGATGACCCAGATAAATGCTCTGGCTCTGGGGATGACCCACTAAATGCTCTTTGGGTGACCCATACAGAAGCTCAGGAGGCTGGAACTCACAAAGAAGCCCTGGAGCAGGAGACAGCCCATGGAGGGACTCTGGAGACTGGAGACTATGATGGAACTCTGGAGACTGGATACCATGCTAGTTTGGAAGACTGGAAACCACTATAGAGCTCCACAAGTTGGAACCCACAAGAAGATCTGGAGCGGACTGTATAGCTGCTTTAGATTGCCCAGGGCAATCAGCTTGGGGCTCTGTGGGGAACTGGCCCCAGGGTTACAGACGGAACTAGAAGGAGCCTTGCACTATCAGTGCCAGTTCAAGATCTCACTACGGTGGGATTCCTTGCAGCTGGACCATGTCAGCTGGAGTTGGCTTACAGGTCGGGAATCTCACAGTCATCCCACAGGTGAGCCATGCCACCCTTATGGGACAGCCTCATCCGTATGTTGCCTAGATACAGAAGGTTCCCCTACACTGTGGCTAAACAGGCAGAAATTAAACTGCTGTGATGAACCAATTTCCGAATGTGATCGGAGTTGTCGACCACACTAATATTGCTATATGGGCACCATCTGTAAATGACATCTTTTATGAATAGAAAGGATTTCCATTCTATAAATGTGCAACTTATATGCAATGTGCAAATGTGCCAAACAAATCTAGTGGCAGGTTGGCCCTAATAGCGCATTTATTTGCTCACTCACTCCAAAGGGCTCTCTGGCACTCTATTTTTAAATCCCAGCTGAAAACTCAGCTGTTCAAGAAGTGCTCTATTTCATGCAAATTGGGACATATGAAGGAAAGGTGTGGAGCCACATACATATGCACTGTTTTATACATCTGAATTTTTCTGTGCGTCACGCTTTTCAAAATTTGTACCTACGCCAACTTTTAGTGTGAAAGCTACACATTCTTTTATGCAAGTGGTTCTCGATATGTACAGCATCTTCATAACTGTAGGTTACACAGATATTTGATTGTGCTATAAAATTTCACCATGTTCCTGGAAAATACATAATATCCCTTATCTTTTAAAGATTTTTGCGGCTCCTTTATTTGACAGTAGATTGACAGGAAAGTGGGTTGTGAGAAAGGGGGAAGACATTTGGCAAAGGTCACTAGGTTGGGACTTGAACCCATGACAGCAGGGTGGAGGACTGAGGCCTCCGTACATTGGTCGCATATCTACCTCTGCACCACCACAGCACCCCATAATACCCCCCTTTAACAACAAAAAAGTGGTCACACAATTATTTTAGGTGTCCTACACAGAGTTCAGTCTAGACACATTAAAGCTCCAAAAAGCAGGCTTCTGGATAATGAAAGCAATCATTTTTCTGAAGGAGATTTATAGCTGTTCTGAAAGCCCACACTTTAGAGCAGAGTGAAAAGTCTGCCTCCACAGTGAGAGGCAAAGTGCGATGTACAATACAAATGAGGATAATGGCACGCAGTTCTGCAGAGCTCCTTTTTAAAGGCACTCATCTTTGTATCCTGGGTCATGCACATAATTCGTGAGAGAAGTAATGTAACGGTGGGTGTAGTGGAAAAGAAAAGAAAGCCTCTCAAAACAATTACATCCTGACTCACTTCCTCTGACATTTGCCTCTCTGCTGTATATTGTATATTGCCTTTTATGCAATATACAAAGTGTTTTTCAGTTGTTCTTTTGCAAAGCTGATCTTCATCACAGCTGGTCAACAGTTTTGATTTTTGTAGCATGAAACAGCTGTTCATTATGCTTAAAACTAACCAAATTTGTGTATGTGTGCACAATAGTTCTAACTATGTTGATTGTTAGAATAAACACCATGATATTTAAAAAAAGAGGAACTGTATCAAACATCAGATTAATCCAGTTGGTGCCATTCCAAGAGCTTCAAAACAATAGAACATGTAATTTTATTGTGTCCTCAAATGGGTCTATTCCACTAAACTGGTTCCAGTGATTAACTGAAGCCAGAGCTTACTAAGCACAATGTCTTTGTGTTTCCACTCCAGCCCTCACACCAGAAACCGTTGCTATCTCAAACCCTGTTTGCCACAAGTAAATGGTATTTCTGAGCCAGTTCTTAACACTTTCAGTCTTTTAATATCTCAGGTTTATAAATATTACTCTTAAAGTTGAATTTAACTCCTGTTAAGCTTAACTATAACAAAAAGGAAAGAGGATGCGTTATTGTTAAATTTGGAATTACTGATTTGTGCAATATTGCATAAAATTCTCCCAATTACTCTTTGCTACACGCAAGTGAAATGCATTGTGTAAAAAAAAAAAAAAAAAAAAAAAAAAAAAAAAAGCTCATACTCCAGTACTTTAACTTAAGTGATAATTTGACAGAGCTGCTTTTACTTGTTTTGGAGAAATATTTGACCACGATTAGTACTTTTACTCAAGTAGTATAACTGAGTAGTTTATTCACCACTGCTAGTGGGACAAAAATTATTCTTCTTGCAACTGGTTTAAGCTGCATATTGAACCTAACATTAAAAAAGTGCAGTGTGTAATTTTACATTGTTTCAGTGCAACAAAATAGACAAACTACACAAACATGGCCAACAGAAGTAATGAATAATGAAAGCATTTAAAGAAATTTAGTGGAATAAAATAAAAAAGTATGATTTTATCATTAACATGTAGTGGGATGAAAGTAATACGTTTTCCAAAACAATGCAACTCAAGTAAAGTATAAATACTCAAACTGTTTTTAAGTACAGTACTGAAGTAGATTTACTTCGTTACTGCCCAACTCTGATAACAGATTAAATGCTGGAGCAAACAGCTTATTTATATCTTTTGCCAGTGAGCCAGTGAGTCTTCAAGTTTGTGCAGCTCTCAGTTTCTTTGCCAAATGGATATGTGACGTGAGTTTTTATTTTGAAACATAAGCATACGAAGGGCATGACTTAAGTTCACCAGATGAGTGCCATGAGATGAGCACTATGACAAGGGAAGTCTCCAGGCTGCAGCTATACCCATCTCATTGACTGTGGCCGAGATGGCAACCAAGGCAGATGCAAATTTCAGTGGCTCAGCAGTGCTTCGGATTTCTGTCCTTTACTTTCATGCTTCGACTCTTAACATGATGCACTAAAATACTAAATAGAGTATAAATAATCTCACAACCTCTTAAATACCACTCTTTCAGTTAAGATTGAATTTACTGCCCTTTCTGTTGACCAAAATGCACAGCTAATGCAGCAAAGCTAAATACAGCTATATTCCTACAGCATGCGGTGCCTCAAACTTTGCCAGCATGAAGCTAAATGAACAAGGAAAGAAACGCAAAGAGAAAGAACCTTTGGTCCACAAAAAAAGTATGACTTTCAGAACATCTTTAAATATTACAAAAACATCAACAAGTTCTCCAGCTGATGCTACATTCACTGCTGCTATATTGGCCAACAACAATCATGACTATACAGTGTCTGAAACTTGCACCGGTAATCAAGATGGTGATCTTATACCTCTGCCATTTTTTACCCCTGATACACTGGTGAACCCAAAAGAAAAAATACAAAAACCTGAGTTATCTTTGGCAGACCTACAGGATAGCATTATTGCCACAGTCAGTGAGCGAGCAGATAACCTGGAGGGTATGATTACCAAGAATACAGTGAGTATCGAAGCCCTGAAGAAATTCATTGAATTTACCTTTGCAGAAGTTGAATCTCTAAAAACTGACATGAGTGTGATCAAAAATTCCAATGAAAGGTATGACTGGCAAATGGCAGAACTGCAGCTTAAACTTAATGAGACTGAAAGCTATGGACAGAGATGGAACCTTAGACTCCATAGCATCCCTAAAGGTAACCCAGAAGATATCAAGGTCAAGGTTGTCAACATCTGCTGTGCTATGGTACCTGACTCTTAACAGGAAATTACAGATAACATCAACATCTTCCACCACCTAGGAAGGTACCAGGGGACATCAAACAGTCCTAGGTCAACCATTATCCAATTCACAACAAGATCTAGAAGAGACCTGTGGAGGACAGCAAAAAAGAGTTAGTGTCTCAAAAACAACAGACTGAGGTTTGCTGAAGATTGAACTGTTGATGACTGAACATGAAACAAGCTGTAAATAAATACAATATAAGCCGCAAAAAAAGGACAGAAGGCTCATTTTGCAGGTACTCGTGTCATCATTGATGGAAAAGAGGTATGTCCAGAGCAGCTTGATCCTAAGGCCACCAAAACAGATCCCCTCAACACCTTGGCTGTGCCTAGAAATTCTGTCCATAAAAGTTATGAACATAATCGGTAACAAAGGGCAACCTTGGTGGAGTCCAACTTTCACCAGAAACAAACCTGACTTAATGCCGGCAATGTGGGCTAAGCTCTGACACCGGTCATACAGGGGCCTAACAGCCCTAATCCAAGGGCCTGGTACCCGATACTCCCAGAATACCCCCCACAGAATTCCCCGAGGGACAGTCGAAAGCCTTCTCCAAGTCCAGGCGAATCTCAAGCATCCACCGAGGAGCTTTTTAACCACCTTGGTGACCTCAGCACCAGAGATTGGAGAGCCCGACCCAAAATCCCCAGGCTCTGCTTCCTCAGTGGAAGGCGTGCTGGTGGAAGGAGGTCTTCGAAGTATTCTGCCCATCGACCCCATGATGTCCTGAGTTGAGGTCAGCAGTACACCATCCCCACTATAAACAGTGTTGGTGGTGCACCACTCACCACCAGGTAGTGGTCAGTGGTAAGCTCCCCTCATCTTTACCTGAGTGTCCAAGACATGCAGCCACAGATCAGATGAGACAACAGCAAAGCCGAGCATCGAACTGCGACCTATCGTGTCCTGGTGCCAAGAGCACATATGAACACCCTCATGCTTGAATATGGTATTTGTTATGGACAATCCATGATAAGCACAGAAGTCTTATGACAAAACACCACTGGGGTTCAGACTGGGAGGAGCATTCCTCTCAACCACACCCCTCCAGGTCTCACTGGAGCATGTGAGCACTGAAGTCCCCCAGCAGAACAAGAGAGTCCCCAGGAGGGGTGCTCTCCAGCACCCCCTCCAAGGACTCCAAGAAGGGTGGGTAATCTGTACTGCTGCTTGGTGCATAATCACAAACAACAGTCACAACCCGTGCCCCCATACATAGGTGGAGGGAGGCAACCCTCTCATTCCCCAGTGTGAACCCCAACGTACAGGTGCCAAAATGGGGGGCAACAAGTATGCCCACTCCCGCTTGGCGCCTCTCACCAGGGACAACTCCAGAGTGGAAGAGTGTCCAGCCCCTCTCAAGGAGACTGGTTCCAGAGCTGGAAGACCTTGCAAATGGGAGAATAGGGAAGGAAATTCAAACTATTTGGGCCTGATGTACTCATGCCCTCTTTCACAGCAACCTGCAGGACAAAGTGACTGCCCAGTTGGGCACGGGTTCCTGACCCCCTTTCCAAACCCCCAGAGCACAGAGGAGGCATGCTTTAATACCGCTCACACCCATGCATGCTCAACTGTGGAGGGTGCCATCTGCCTGCTAAAATGCCAGTGAATGTGTGTAACTTTTATTTGTCACGCTACTACTGTGGTTACTAAAAATTACATTTTTTCAACTCTCTACCTCAGTCTTATGAAATTGTGTTTCTCTCTACTCTTTATTTCATGGTTTCCATTGTTGACCATGAAATAACATTGACTAGCTGGCTCATTTAAATACACAGTAACAATCATTAGGTTCATTGCATTGACCATTAATGGTTGATTGTGGGTAGAACCTTGAAAGCAAGCACTGAGGTGCAGATGTTCCATTGCAATGATGCTGTAGGGAAACTGCTTTCTGGTTTGATTTTATAAATCTGGATAGTTTTTGATGTATGCCATTTTTGGCCTTTGGACTTATGTACACTTTTAGTATAGATCCTATGCAATATTTTATAAATGAGACCCCAGGGCTGCCAGGATATGACAAGCGTAATGAGAGTGTGTATGTGTATGGAGTCTTCTGAATTTGAAAAGGTGTAAAAAGAATAGAAAAAGAATCTAAAAAGTTTTTAAAAATCTCCGTGTTTAATTTTGTAAACCTAACTGATTTTAAATGCTTAAATAACCCAATGTCAGGCACTGAAGAAAAAAGTTTATTCTTTTTATTCAGTGTATGTAAATTTTAGGTTTAGATTCTACAAATGTTAAAATTAATTAGTCTTTTCACTGGTAACAGAGGAAGGGCAAAGCAATGATCACATAACTTGTAAATCTGTCAGACTGCCTAATTGCTTTGAGCTTGCTTTGGAGAACCTGCTATCGGTAATCAGTGTTACTGTTTTGTCAGAGTAATGAGTTAATATTTTCTGCTCTGAGATCTTGTCATTGAGGTCAAATGACAAAATCAAGCAAACCGTATCACTGATATTATTCACTCTGTTTTTTTAGAACTTATTCCTGAATTGTAAACTTTACTCTTGAAGTGTGGCAAAAGGGACTTGTGTTTTGTCCCCCTCCTCCCTTCGAAGGAAGTAGTTTGGTTTTATGGTGCTGATGGGTCTTTTTATTCTGGAAAGCAAGGCCACCATGAGCGGGAGCTGTGCAGTGCTATTGACAATGATGGACGAGGTGAAACAATCAAGCCTTCCCTCACTCTGCTGTTTCCCACATTCCTGCCTTCAGTAGCAACTGGCTCTAGCTCCTGCTGCCCACAGCACCATTGCAATGGAACCACATCCTGGATCTGATAACATTAAAAAAGCACTCCAACAAGTTGTTGTGCAGATTTCGAATAACTGCTCATGATTACCACTTTTAAAGATCCAGATCACATAATATTGAAAAAAAAGTTGACACAAAATGTGAAAAGATCTTGATGGAGAGATGCCGTTATTGTGAGATTGCTTTTTGTTGGTATTAAAAATGTGAAAAAATGTGTCGAGTTTGTCACAGTATTCATCAAGATTTAAAACTTAAAAGAACAGCATAGAACTGGATGAATCACAATCCAATTGAACTGAAATCATAAATATCATCAACCTGTACCAGCTAATGTTCACCTGTAAAATGGCAGGCTGATGGTGTTTGTGTATCAAGTGACTTTACCCCGGCCCAAAATAAGCTTGAACCTGGCTTGTCTGAGCTCCTGCAGAAAAGACTTTTAAATTCTTCAAAAGTTGATGGTGTCTCTAATTATGTTGACAAAGCAGTTTTCCCTCCACTGCTCTGCACACAAGCCCCGTGCACCAGTCTGAGGAGATGTTTTATTGTTGTTTTGACTGCTGTTTATTGTTTTATTCTGCTCAGACTGTCAACACCTTTTTCAGACACAACCTGTGAAAACAAGAACCATCAGAACATGGTCACAGGAAGCCCTGTGGGGTTGTTTTGGGGCTATAGACTGACACAGACTTGGAATAGGCTACATAGAGAAGACCATGCCATAACCAGGTGTGTGACTAGCTGCATAAACCTTTCACCTTGGTCATGGAGTCTGTTACTTCTCCACTGTTGTCTTCAACTAAATTGGGAAGCTCATTTCAATTCCCCATCCCATCTGTCCATCTCTTGAAGAGGCAGCAGGAGAGATGGAACCAGACCAAGGCTGAAGGTCAAGATGGATGATATATACAGCATTTTTATAACTGAAGGTAACATAGTTACTAGATTGTGCTATACAATAGCACCATGTGCCTAGAAAATATTTATTACTGCCCATTTAAAGAATGGTCTTTGGTGTTTCTGAAAATGTCATGACTGTTGTTCTAATGACGTGTGAGATAGGGTGACTGATTAAACCTTACATAAAAAGTTTTCAGGTCATTGGCAAAAGATAAGGATTTATATATAGACGAGTTCATTGTTATTTACATAGGCCATCTGCGCACATGTGCTCTGGATGTATGGCAAAAAAAAACAAAGGTCAGAAGAAAGAAAAGAAAGAAGAAGAAAGAACGTAAACATTTTCTTTAAACTGTTTTGCTGTTGCTTCAGAACTGAACTGTTCATTTTAGTGACCCAGTGAGAGTATACTCTCCATACGTGTTGACACATCAACCCAAGACTTGCAGCAGTCTAAAAATAAGCTCATGTGGCTTTAGCAACATTGATCAGGAGGTGGTTCTGCTGGCACCAGTCCACAAAGTCCTGAGTCCACTGTCAGTACTCTAAGTCGTCCTTACCTGTGATGAGGCCGACTGTGGCAGAGTCATCAGAGAACTTTTGCAGATGGCAGCGTGGGGAGTTGATGGAGAAGTCTGCAGTGTCGAGGATGAAGAGGAACAGTGCCAGCACGGTTCCCTGAGGGACCCCTGTACTGCAGACCAGCCTGTTGGAGACACAGCCCTGTGTTCTCACTTACTGTGAGCGGCCAGTGAGGAAGTCCAGAATAGTAATAACTTTGTACTTCTTCCCACTCCTTTTCAAATGTTTCATTTTCTTATCTTGTTACAATATTTTTTTTATACATATTTGATATAAACTTGAACTACTGCTATAGTGTTTTAAGAAAGGTATGTACTTTGCAGCCTGATGTGGCTACTTTTGGCCCGACAGAGTTGAACCCCTGAACTCCTAAGGGAGTGCCAGTGATCCTGTTTCCTCTTATCTTGGGGGGCACTGCTCCTTATGACTATTGTTATGCTTGGTCTTGTGACAAAGCATTTTGAGTATCACTGTTGCTGTGGTGTGTACCAACTTATTGGTCTTTCTGATGGTCCCAGTAGGTAAAGACCAAGTTCACTACCAAGCTTCATTCACATCTACTCGTAGATAATAAGAACATACTTTATTACTTAGCCTTGATCAAGGGTTTAGGTCCAGGATTTCCAATTGGATCTTATCTCTCAGATTAACTGCTCTTTTGTAGTCACCTCATCTGGACTTCTCAGTGGCACCCATTCTTGGATGGACATAATATATCCCCACGGCTGACAGTCTGTCCTAATTTTCCCTTCCTTAATATCTATGTTGTATGTCATCAATCTCTTGTGATACTAGTTTTCCTTTGTGAGCATTGAAACACATTGTTGTTTTTTGGTTCTCAAATTGTTTCTTGGTTAGTCATAAAGAGGTATTTTGATGCATTTATGGTAAATGGCCTGTACTTGTTTAGCGCTTTAACAAATCCAGAGGACCTCAAAGTGTTTCACACTATATTCAATCACCCATTCACACACATATTCACACGCTGATGGTGGTAAGCCCCTTGGCAGTCTGACAGAAGCAAGGCTGCCATGCACCGGTGCCACCAGGCCCTCTGACCACCACTAGCACGCAATGCGGGTGAAGTGTCTTGCCACAGACACAACAACTTAGACAGACAGAGATTCAAACCGACAACCCACAGATTACAAGACAAACTCTTACCACCACTGCCACCTCTTAGCCTTTTTCATTGGGCTTGCTGTAATTGTGGCATTCCAGGAATTCAAGATTCTCTGCTCTAAATCATGTGTTTTGTATTGAACTGTGTAATTGGCTTCTGGGGGCGCGGTGCTGCTGTCAACCTTGTGCTTCTCTGGGTGGATTCTTTGTGTGATATACGTCTGCTGTCTTGTTATATTGTGTCAACTCTCTGAAAAACAGAGCATCAAGTCTTTGAATGATGGAATTTAAAAACCTTTTTAAATTGTTCATCATCAAACTTCTGGTTTGTTTGGTGAGGACCTCTCAGGCCTGAAAAGGGTTAAATGTCGTGATGGGCGGAGCAGGAAAAAGAACAAGGGTCTCAATAGACAAAATTATAATGACATGCTTCCGGTGAGCAAACACGAGTTGCCATTTTTGTATGGCATAACAATTCGCTGGCAACAATACAGTCGAGGCAGAATAATAACAATTGTACAAAACAGCAAAATGCTCGCCAGTTGTGAGGTTCTACAGGATTCCAACTCATGACCACAAACTACGTGATGCTTGGATCAGAAACATCCGGAGAGTTTGTCCTGAAGACCAATATGCACGGATTTGTCAAGTCAAGTCAAGTTTATTTGTAAAGCACATTTCAGCAGCAAGGCAGTTCAAAGTGCTTTACATCAAAAAACATCAATCAAGTATACAGCAGAATCATTAAAACATCAAAATCATTGAGTAAAATAATTAAAATTATCTAGCAAATACAGATGAAAATCATCAAAATCATCAGCAAAAACATTGATCAACGATTCACTTGATTTAACTGATTTACACTCAAACTTCCACCCTTTGGAAAACCAAGCTTATCTTACCCGGATTTGTTTGCAGATTTATGGTCCAGAAGATTAATCAAAGGCAGCTCTAAACAGGTGGGTTTTCAGCCTTGATTTAAAGGAATTTAGTGTTTCGGCTGTTTTGCAGTTTTCTGGAAGTGTGTTCCAGATCAGCGGAGCACAAAAACTGAAGGCTGCTTCTCCATGTTTGGTTCTGGTTCTGGGATTGCAGAGTAGACCAGAACCAGAAGACCTGAGTGGTCTGGAAGGTTGATACAATGACAACAGGTCTTTCATGTGTTTTGGTGCTAAGCCGTTCAGTGATTTACAAACTAACACATGTATTTTAAAGTCTATTCTCTGAGCTCCAGGGAGCCAGTGGAAGGACTTTAGAACTGGGGTGATGTGCTCTATTTTCCTGGTCTTAGTGAGAACGCCAACAGCAGCGTTCTGGATCAGCTGCAGCTGTCTGGTTGATTTTTTTTAGGCAGACCTGTGAAGACACTGTTGCAGTAATCAATGCGACTAAAGATAAACGCATGGATGAGTTTCTCTAGATCTTGTTGAGACATTAGTCCTTTAATCCTGGAAATGTTCTTTAGGTGACAGAAGGCTGATTTTGTAACTGTTTTTATGTGTCTCTGAAGGTTCAGGTCCAAGTCCGTCACTACACCCAGATTTCGGGCCTGATTACAAGTTTCTAGCTGTAATAACAGAAGCTGCGTGCTGACTCTAGATTGTTCCTCTTTAGGTCAAAAGATAATGATTTCAGTTTTGTTTCTGTTCAGCTGGAGAAAGTTTTGGCACATCCACGCACTGATTTGTTCTAAGCATCTGTTTGGTGCTCGGATGGGGTTGGAGTCACCTGGTGAGATCATAATATAGAGCTGTGTATCATCTGTGTACTTATGGTAACTAATCTTGTTACTTGTTATAATCTGAGCAAGTGGTAGCATGTAGATATTAAATAAGAGGGGTCCCGTGATTGAACCTTGGAGTACTCCACATGTGACTTCTGTCCACTCCGATGAGTAGTTGCCTATTGAAACAAAGAAATCCCTGTTTTTTAGGTAGGATTCGAACCAACAGAGTACTGTACCAGAGAGTCCGACCCAGCTCTCCAGTTGCTTCAATAATATATCCTGGTCAACAGTGTCAAATGCTGCACTGAAGTCCAACAGAACCAACACTGTGGTTCTTCCACAGTCTGTATTTGTGTGGATATCATTGAACACTTTGATGAGGGCAGTCTCAGTGCTGTGGTGAGCACGGAAACCAGACTGAAAGACATCAAAGCGGTTTGTCATTGTTAAAAAGCTGTTTAACTGTTCAAACACAGCTTTTTCAATAATTTTGCTGATGACTGGAAGGTTAGAGATTGGCCTGTAGTTCTGCAGTAGTGGTTTGTCCAGATTGTTCTTTTTTAACAGTGGTTTGATAACTGCTGTTTTTAGAGCCTGGGGGAAAACACCTGAGGAGAGGGAAGAGTTTACTATTTGAATCAGGTCAGACGCAATGACAGGCAGAACTTTCTTGAGGAAGGTTGTAGGTATGATATCAAGACAGCAGGAGGAGCTTAACTGATTTATAATTTCCTCTAAGCTTTTATAGTTGAGTAGTTGAAATGTGGCCATTTTCTCTGCATTTGTTATGTTTGGGCATAGCATTGTTATTGGATTTGGTGTGGATGTGCAGATTAACCCTGTAATTTTTTGAATTTTCTCTGTAAAAAAGTTGGCAAATTCATGGCAGGCCCTGGTAGAGTGGAGTTCAGGTAGTAAAATCACAGGAGGGTTTGTCAACCTGTCAACTGTGGCAAACAGGGCATGAGCGTTGTTGATGTTTTTGTTTATGATTTCTGCAAAGAACATTTCCCTTGCATGTTTTAGTGATGAGTGATCGTTTTGCAGCTTTTCTTTGTAGATTTCATTGTAAACATGAAGTTGAGTTTTACGCCATTTACGTTCAGCCCTTCGACAAAGGCTTCTTTTGCTTCTTACAAGTGGAGCTTTTATCCACGGAGATTTCTTCCTACCAGACACAATCTTCACTTTCACAGGTGCAATGAAATCAATGATGTCTGAAATTTTAGAGCACAAGTTATATACCAGATTTGATAAAAAGCTTCAGCTGTGTTGTCGGTAAGATAACGTTTTGTAATAACATCTGTTTTACTCAGTGAATCAACAGAGAGTGTACTTTCAAAAAACAACAGAGAAATGATCAGACAGAGCGACATCAAATACAGAGACCTTGGAGATAGTTACACCCTTACTGATGATCAAATCCAGAGCATTCCCTCGATTGTGTCGGCTTTTTAACATGTTGAGTCAAACCAAAGTTTTGAAGTACATCATTCAGCTTTTTTGCCCCTCTGTTTATTGGGTTGTCACCATGAATGTTAGTCTCCCATAATTATTAAACAGTCATAATCAATGCATATCATAGATAACAGCTCTCTAAAGTCATTGAAAAAATTTGCCACATATTTTGGGGTTTTGTATAGAGTTAGTGTCAGAGTTCGTTTGTGGCCTTTTACCTCAATTCCCAAATATTCAAAAGAGTCAAAATTTCCAAGGGAAACCATTTTACAGTTTAGTGAATCATGAAATATTGCAGCAACCCCTCCACCCCTCTTATTTTTTCTATTCTCACTTAAAAAATTGTAATTAGGAGGTGTTGATTCAATGAGTACAGGTGTTTCATTGTCATCGAACCATGTTTCTGTGAGAAACATAACATCGATATTATGCTCAGTAATGAAGTCATTAACTAAAAGTCCTTTTGCTGATAGTGATCTTATATTTAGCAGAGCCAGTTTCAGTGTCTTGGGGGTGGATAATTCTACAGCTTGAGGTTGATTAAGACAGGGGATTAATCTGAGATTTGATTTTAGACCACTGCATTTCCTTGCTATTTCTCAATTGGTAATTCTGACAGGGATGCTCCTGTATCTGACTGCCGGGGGGCCAGAAGTTTTCTGGAGAGGGACAGGTTTTCTAATATCTGGACCCCCGTCTCAGACTTCAGAAATGCAGAGTCGATGTTGTTTGGATTCTTTTGATGAGCCCAGTTGTTCTAAATCTAAGAAGCATGCTTTTTGGGAACTTAAGAGGGAAGTTCCTAGCAGTACCTGGTGGCCCATTTTCTCACTGAAGTTGAGAAACATCAGTTCTGGTGATGAATTTTCCGAGCTATTCTGTGTTCCAGTACTGTCCTCCGATAAGCAGTCTTGGCTCCCAGTATGTGTTGAGGGGGTGGGCGGGCTCCCTCCCCTCTCAGCTCCATTTCCAGCTGGTATTCTGGGAGATGGCTGTTTATCGGTTTGTTTTGGAACATTGTGCGCCTGCTGGGGTTGTGCTTGTCCTTCTACAATCTTTGCTGGGGCAGTGATGTCCTTGTTTACATTGTCCTTTGTTTGGCCATCTGTTGTTAACAGCATTGAAGATATTGGCAGTGAAAAGTTTTTTCCCCATCTTGATTTAGCCCGACCCCATGTTGTCTGAAGAGATGATAGCGCTCCCAGAAAATCTTGTGATCGTCAAAGTTCATGGATTTGGAAGAGCACGCTTTAATCAGCCATTTGCAGAGCACACTTTATCTCAGGTACATGCTGCACCTGCCAATTTATTGATAAATTCACATCCACATCATTATACGGAAGTTACTTCTTTTATCCTGCATCAACATAAACATATCACAGGCACTGTCCAATGCCCAAATAAATATCAGAGGCTCCAGAGACTCACAAGCAACACTTCAGAGGTCTGGCAATCCAGTTCACTGGGTATACTAAATGAGAAGCAATGAGCATAAATAGAAGACGTTCAACCACCATTCTCTCCACTGTGCAGTCATTGGTAATAATATTAGAATAAATCCACCCAGCACTGAGACTGAACAATACACCAGAAGCATATTGGAGTATCATCACTAGAGAACTTGAAAGCTGATAATAGCAATTTCCTGGAGCAAGTTCCTGTATGCAGGCAGGCATCCAAGACAGTCTTACATAAGAAAGGTTGGAAAGCATATTGACAGTACTTCATACTGACAGGCAAACATAATAGTGGTGGTGTGATGGTCTGGTGCTATTTTGTTTCTTCAGTACCTGGACACCTTGTTATGAATCCATGAATTCTGCTCTCTTGCAGAAAATCCTGAAGGATAATTTCCAGCTATTAGTTCATGACCTTAAACCCAAGCTGACTTAGGTTATGCACACCAGCATGTCAACCTCTGAATGCCTCGAAAAAAAAAAAAAAAAGATTTTGAAATGGCCTACTCAAAGTCTGAACTTGAATCCAAGTGAAATGCAATGGCTTGACCTCAAACAGGCCATTTGTGCTCAAACATCCTCCTGTTTGGCTGAATTAAAACAATTCAGCAAAGAGAGTAGGCTAAAATTCATCCACAGCAATGTAAAACGACTTATTGCCAGTTATCATAAATGCTCAACAGTCAAGAGGGGGTCACATTATTGTTTTTTCCCTTAAAGGGGCAGTATCACGTAAAAATTACTTTTTTGACCTTTACGTCATGTTATAATGTTATTGCATCATCAAAAACATACATGGAGTATTTCCTTGATTCTTTCATGCATGTTTTATAAATCTTTTAGTCTCCTGTGGTAACCATTTAGCTGTGCAAAGCACTTGGGTGGATCCAGCTCCACCTTTGGGGTGCAGTTCCTCCTCAGAGCTGAAGCTTCCAAGCTTTTGCCTCACAGAGCACCCTTCCCCCACGACTTCCCTACTCAGCTCCTTCAGACTAGCCAGCAGCAATTAGCAAACACCTGGTGGAACTGTGCATATGCTGAGCTCCTTATATTAGCTCTACATGGATGCCAAGAGTGATTGAGATTTTGTCTCACTGATCCACCTACAATTTACCTAGGATTTACTGCAAGGATATTGGGATCTCATTCACTGGATAGGTGTGGCCAAATAATGTCCAAGAGAGGAAAAATGATCTCAACCAAAACAGTTGAACAACCAGAATGCAATATCACAAATGTTTGAGATGGCGACCAGTACCTTGGGATCCCACAGGAAAATTGTAACCTTGAAGAGGCCGCAAAGAAGTTTGCCATGACCAAGAACTTACAGTGAGTACGGCAAGTCCTGAAAAGCTAGCTGAATGGTAAGCACAGAGTACAAGCCATCAACATATATGTCCTGCCAGTCATCAGATACCTTGCTGATATAATAGCCTGGCCAAGGAGTAGATAGAAGCAGCTGATATCAAGGCAAGGAAGTTCCTCACCATGCATGAAGGGTTCCACACAAAGTCCAGCACCCCAATGATCTATGCCAAGTGGAGAAAGGGAGACCAAGGCTTACTAGTGAGTGTTAAATCTAACATCCAGGACAAAACAGCAAAAACCTGGGAGCAAATCAGGAAGATGGTACATAGTGACAAACTGCAAATGTTTCAGACAACAAGAACCTAGAGTGCAAGATGAGGAGCAATTGGATTGATTATCAAAAGAGACAGAGAGAGGATATATGCACACATATCCTCTGGTATGTTGTGTGCTTTTGCATATCATATGAATAATCATTGTGGGATGCCATGGCCAAAAATGCCAGCACCAAAGTGATGTACAGAATCATCTTCCTCCAGTTTCACAATTATGATTAAGTTTGTCTTGGTCTATCACATAAAATCCCAATAAAAGGAATCAAAAGTTTGTGATCCTAATTTAAATTTCATGATTTGTTTTTTTATTCACTGTTGTTATTTACTGTTTACACATTGCTTTAATCAGCTAACATCCAGGACAAAACAGCAAAAACCTGGGCGCAAATCAGGAAGATGGTACATAGTAACAAACTGCAAAATAAATGTTTCAGACAACAGAAGCCCAGAGTGCAAGATGAGGAGCAATTGGAATGATTATCAAAAGAAACAAGCCTCTGGATGGTGTATAGCACCAACAGATTAAGGAATTGGCTGATATTGAGAAGTCCTACTAGAGAGAAATAGACTGAAGGACATTTCAGAGGCTCTAATCATAGGAGCACAAGAACTGGATATCAGCATAAGAGTAGCATAGGTTGGACTCTACCATATCAGAAAGGATCCAAGATGCAGGCAGTGCAAAAATGTCCCTAAAACAGTCCCAGTCATGGTTGCTGGGTGCAAAATATTGGCAGTCACACACAGGACACATATAATCAGTACGGCTCAAGGCTTCAGTGGCCCTGTTGACAAGGGGCCAGGTGGGGCCTAATCCCCCCCCCACACACACACACACATGCACACACACACTCTGTACTGCATTGCCCGGGCCGTCATCCGGTCCCACCAGACATTCATGCAGACATCCACTTTCGGATGGAAGAAAAATGTTGGTAAAGTTAAAAGATTACTTTAAAGCTACATCTACCAGAGGTATAAGTAATTTTGGATTTAACTATATATATAATAAAACAAACGTGTGTCTCTTCTTTTTCCATGGGATTGAGGACCTATGAAGTTGTGTATTTTTTGAGATGTAGGGGGTTTATTACAACTTGGTGGGATGACCTGTCACATTTTTAATGCCTGAACACCAGGAGGACTTGTCTTAGCAATCAGTATGGCTTGTTGGTTTGCAAGGGGTTTATATAGATATGGAGGGGACTCAGTTTTTTGTTGTCAATATAGAAGAGTATTAGCTGTTAAGCCCCTTGAATTCAGAGACATTACTTTGAAGCCTCCCCCCCCCCAATGCTGTTTCATACTTGTGGCTGTTCTTGCTTTGTGTGCACTGGCAGCTGTAAATAATCCATCCTGTCATCCAAGTAATAAACATTATTTGGGAAAATTTTGTTATAGTTGTTTCCTAATGCTGGTAAGCTCTAAGCTGTGCACAGTGTGTCTTCCAGCACACTGCTCTTTGTGTACCCTTTCTGAGTCAGCTTATTCATCAGATTGCTGTCTCAGCAGTTGGTCATGTAGTTTTTACCTCCATAACAGTTATCTTTCTTACATCATCAATAGGTGTCTATGATATTTAAAAATAAAAGTACTTTTCCTGCTATGAACTTGCGAGGTAGCAGACTTGAATTATCTGATTGCGTGCTGCATATTTGCATATGTCACTCACATGCAAGTATAACCCAAAGTACAAAATGTTGGAACCTATTTTTATGGAAAACTACATGTTTTTGAACTTGCAAAAAATGTATAAAGAAGAAAGTGAAGTTATAAATTATTTTGCTTATAATGATGACAAATTTTTCTCAACTCTGAGCATCCAGTAATTTTGTCTTTCAGTATTGCTGACTTGGGTGAACTGCTCCAGTGTCCGTATGGCCACAAGGATCCAGGATGTTTTCACAGTGGGGAAACTTATGGCTTTGTGTCTTATCATTGTTGTGGGTCTGGTACAGATCTTCAACGGTAAATCTTTCACTATGTTTCCCTTTTACTGCAGCCACATGATTTTAAACTCCAAATAAACTGTTGTTTTTTTCCTAGGAAACTATGAGGCACTAACTCCTCAGGTGGCCTTTTCCATGGACAGGACACCATCAGTTGGACATGTTGCTCTGGCCTTCCTGCAGGCCTCTTTCGCCTTCAGTGGGTGGAACTTCCTCAATTATGTTACAGAAGAAGTGGTTGAGCCCAGACGGTGAATATTTGTCATTCTCAATACATTTCAGCATGTTCTCCTCTTTGTTTTTCTTTTTTGCACTGGTTGTTAGAAGATATTTGACTTTTTATGGACATTTATGTAAATATGATATTAAATGTTATAAAAATGTTTAAGATATGTAATGTTGATTCCAACTTGCTGTTTAGCTAATAGCTGTCTAGCTAATTTTCTTAATCAATGGAAATATATGGTTTATTGAGTGCTTTAAATGGGTTGGTATGGACTGGTACGCAGTACCACCTCTTCTAAATATTACCCTTCAGCGTACTGGGATTTATTTCCAGCATCTGGTGCATACAGTGACTTTTTCCCATTGCTGTAACAGGTGTTACAACAATTTTCCCATTGTAACACCTGTTATGCTCCACGTAAAACTCTGCCATCACAGGAGACAAAAAAAAAAAAAAAAAAAAAAAAAAAAAGCATATGCTTGCTTTTGGTCTGCAACCAGCACACTCTGCTCACACACAGGGCTATGACAGCCCGTCAAGTTTTGTGGTGAAGAGACAGAATGATGAAAGGTATTAGTGAGAAATTTAATAAGCAAAACTTACAAAACTCAGGTACAGGAAAAACGGGGCATGGAAGGGAGCAAAGAACTATGTGAATCAGGGCAAGCACACAAAGAACCTCGCACTGAAGAGTGAAAAATTAAGAGCCTGAGCAGCAGATCAGGTAAACCACGTGAGGATGATGAGGCAGTGCAGGTGAATGGCATTAGTGAGGCTTACTGGTGACCGTGAATACAATGGAAACAGGAGACAGACTAATAACATTTGAGAAGCTAAAGAGGACATAACAATAAACCAAAGAAATGCTAAAACTATTCTAAGAAAACTATATAGAAACGCACAAAAAACAAAGTTCAAGAATGAACAAAAACTAAATACAAATGGATAAATTTATATGGTAAGACTTTTTGAGCAAGGACTGTTGCCTTGCAGCGAGAAGGTTCAGGGTTCGAATCCCAGCCTGGGGTTCTTTCTGCAAGGAGCTGCTTGTTCTTCCTGTGCATGCGTGGGTTCTCTCCAGGTACTCTGGCTTCCTCCCACATTCCAAAAACATGACAGTTAGGTTAATTGGTCTCTCTAAATTCTCCTTAGGTGTGAGTGTGTGTGTGCATGGTTGTTTGTGCTGTCTGTCTCTGAGCTTCCGTATGATGGACTGACAACTTGTCCAGGGTGTACCCAGCCTCTCGCCCAATGACTGCTGGAGATGGGCACCAGCAGCTCCCTCACAACCCTGCAAGGATAAGCATTATAGATAATGGCTGGATGGATTTTCCAGACTATAAGTGGCATTCTTTTTCATAGTTTGGCTGGTCCTGCATCTTATAGTCAGAAGCAAATTATATATGTTTTTTCCCCCTCTTCATGATGCATTGTTTGACTGATGTGTTAAATATTAAGTCATACTGATGGACATAAACCAAGGATTAAACATTACCATCTGCAGCCGTGAGAAAAGCTAATTGCAGGCTGCAGTTAGATGGCCAGAACTGGAGGAACGACTCCACAGTCGGCTACACAAAGAACGTGCTGCCGGTGTTCTGGCATCTTGCGCTACCTCGTCAGATTTTCCTACCGTGGCGCATCGAGGTAGCTACATCTAACTGTAGTTGCGACCTTCCGAAACTGCTGCAACACCTGTTGAGACTTGTGAACGGTGCAGTTACGTCTCCACGTCCTGGTAGCTGCCAAGGAGATGAATATAAATGACTTTGCAGGTGGACCTCCGCTTCACGCAACGCAACCGCCTCTCTATCACTCCAGGTTTACCGCATGCACCTCCGCACTTCACTGGCGGAGTGCAGGCGTTCCCGACCCCCCTGATTTAGAGCGCGACATCGGTGCATCAGAAACCGCCAGCAGACTTCCAAGTCAAAGTTGACAGTTTCTGTGAGTTTGTTGAAAAGCAACTGAATACAGTGTGTCACCGGATCATATCATTAACATGGATAAGATCCCCCTCACGTTTAACAATTTCTAAATATATGCGACTTATACTCCGGAGCATCTTATGTGCTCCCCCCCCCCCTCTTCATGAGTTATTTTTTTGACTAATGCAACTTATACTCCGGAGCGACGTATAGTCTGGAAAATACGGTAATATGGCAGAAACTGTGCAGCATTAGCCACAAGCAGAAGTGGGTAGAGTACCCAAAATTTATATTCAAGTAAGAATAGCGCTTAAGAAGTATCCATCCAAGAAATCACTCTTACTCTCTTACTTACTTATTAAGTAAGAATAAAAAGGTATTTTGTAAAATGGCTACTCAAATACTGAGTAATTGATCACAATGTCTGATTTTATATCTAAAAATGATGTAATCAGACAAAAAAAAATAGTTATGTGCAAAATTTGGTATTCTAAAGACTAAAATAAAAATAGTGTTATTCAATGTTATTTTTCATGTCCACATTAACACCATGAGGCTTGAAGTTTATGAAAGTGGATCCAAGACACTGATTTTGACTCATGAATTTGATTTAGAACTGGCTTTGTTCATTTGTTTCTTTATCATTTCTGTATGACAAAACTATTAAGTTATAGATCGATAGACAGATCTATATAAAAGTATCACCCATGTTTTTGTGCCATATTTGTATGATATTAAGGAGAGTGCCGGCACTTATGTTTTTTCCACTTAAAGCACCAAGTGTATTTATTCTATTCTAATAGTGGTACGGCCTAGTGGCAGTGATTAAAAACAATAAAATGATTTTAAAAAATAAAATAAATGGCATGTTAAAATACCATAACATTTTTTTTATCAAAAAGATTTGTACTAATGCATGTTAAATTTATTTTTTTGTATTCACTCTATTGCCTTTGCATGATGTGGACTTGGTAAGGAATCTACCTCGCGCCATCTACATCTCCATTCCACTGGTGACTTTTGTGTACACGCTCACCAACATCGCCTACTTTTCTTCCATGTCACCCGAGGAGCTGCTATCCTCCAATGCTGTGGCTGTTGTGAGTAATGTCACACATCATGGACTTAAAAATCCCTCCTGTTTATTTATACAAGCTATAAAGCATTTTTTTCAGTAGTGGATGAAAAACAACTACCCAAATCATTTTGCAAGTCCATAATTTGGGAAACAGAGGTGAGAATTTTGAAATGGTTTTATGATTTCTCTTCTTTAGCTCATTCTGTTCTGAATAAAAAGGTGAAATAATCCAGTCTAGGGTTCAAATGGGAATCATTTTAAATAAAGTAATGATTTTTATTAATAGACAAAGGGTAAGAATCTGAGTTTACAGTAATGCCCCACAATAAAAAAGATTCTAGAGCTGAATATTGGTCCAGACATGAGTTTTGGTGTTCTCAGTGTGGATGTATGTGGTTAATTCTATCAGAGTAAATGAATTATCACATGCATCTAAAAACATTCACTCAAAATGTTTAAGAAGGGACTTGCATATCAGATAGCTTTGAAACTGTTTTGGATAAATGATCTGGTCATTTTTAGAAATATTGGTGAGTTGTTTTGCTTCGATCAGTAAGAAAAACTGGTTCTGGAATGATGCCTCACAAAGTAGGAACTTGATGCAGTAACTGTTATATTATGAGCAATTTATCCTTTTTAAGATTTGCTTTCCTAGTTTTTGGTATAGGGAACAATGGTTCCTTGGATAAACCTTTTTCTACTGGTTTGTGGCTTAAACAGGTTTTACTGATACTTTTACATTTTTGGCCACTTGTTATATGCGTAACCATAGTAATGAGAGTGCTGCTTACAGGAGGGAGCTCCTGATTGACATCTCGCAAGATTTAATAAAACCCAAACAGCAATCCCAAATCCCTGATGAGTTGAAGAAGAAACATCATGGATGCTGAGCAAGAGCAAAGCACAGAGAGGCAAGGAGAGGGTTCAAACCATCTCTTCCATCAATCTTATGGGGAACTTGATGAAGTGGAAATTACAAAAGAACCAGAAGAGCAATCAAAGGTGAATGGAGGTTGATGGGGGAGAAGGTAGGCAGAGGAAATGAGAAGATGAAAAACAGCTGGGAAAGGAAGCAATGTGGCTTGCTGAGGAAGGGAGGAGAAAATAAAGTTGAGACACGAGGAAATCATAAAATCATAAATGAAAGGAAAAAAACTGAAACTAACAAACAGTAATCAAAGGAGAACAGTAATCTAAAGAACCACAAACTAAACGTACAAATGAAAAACAAAAAGAACTACCAGAGGAATAAACCCAAACCAGATCTAGGTATATAAGAAATGATCAAAACCAAGAAACACAAATGAAACTAAAAGTCCAGTCATCTGCTGGTCATGACACATTTTTTCTTGCTTAACAGTTCCTTCAGGTCATTGGTGATCCAGTGTTTGTTGTTACGGAAACAAACCACTCTTCTGGTGAAAATTTGTGTTGTCCACACTGAAGTTAACATAGTCAGTCTGTTACCCAGCACAAGCTGTCCAAGTGAGCGACGCAGCCACCTGGCTTATCGCATCCAGCATAGATTACCGTAATGGGGGGCAGTACGAGGGGGGCCAGTGGAGGCGGTGAGTTGAAAGGGGTGTGTTTATAGCTATGAGTATGTTTGTAAGTAAATCCGTGAAACACTGTCCCAGATAGCCATCCCAACCATTGTCCTTGATAGATGATGGAGCGTATATCAGCTGGCCTCAGAGTTTTCAGCCAGGCCTGCAGATGTCATAGGTAAGGGAGGGGCAGAGGGAGCAGAGCATCTTGTTCACATAACATCCAGGAGAAATTGAGATAGCCAGCCTTTCAAGGCCGACTCCATTAGTTTTCTGTCTCACTAATACATGACAATGGTGAGTCCAAACAGCCACATTCGTGGTCAATCCCACCAAAGCCAAGCTTGCAACTTCTCCGAGCTCTAACCCCTTTCACTAACAAGTTCAGGAACCGCAACCAGCCTGCGATCCTGTGCAAGGATCGAATCCAGTTTCCGATTCTGCTCACGCAGCTTTTCAGTCAGGGTGATGATCACTCTGCATATTCAATCACACATGCTGGGCAGCCTCACAATGGCCAGAACAGCTGCCGACGTTTTCTGAATTTCTCGATATGCCAGGTAACCGCCAACTCCAAAAAGCAGAAATCCTGTCATCAAAAATCCAGTTATGTACGCATATTCAACGTCCTCAACTGACATTATGGAAAGACACACAATCCTCCAGGATTCCATTGTGTATCCAGAGAAAAACGTCCTGTCGGGGCAAGAGGGCTCTCCTTTGCCCAGTCTTCTCGTCAAGAAAATTCGATCAATTGTGTTAAGAGACCAGCTGACTGGATCTATGATTTGAAATTCAGAAGACATGCAGAAGCTTCAGAAAGATTAACAAGACAACAGGTCAGAGAGCTGAAGCAGGGCTGAGCACGGAGGGTACAGGAGAAGAAAAAACAAGCAAATACCTTTACTGAGAGCAGGAAGAAATTTAGAAGAGAATAACAGGACTTTTATCTTATTTGCCAAGAGCAGGTCTTACAAAAGAAGTGTATGCATCCTTGGTATTTGTATAAGACAATTTGTTTTATCTTGTAGAGCAGCGAGTAAACTATTGAAACACTGGAAATGTAGCAGATATTAAGATGTGATTAAATCAATAGGTCTTGCAACAAATTCATTGAAGTGCTGTGTCTGGCTTAGTAACAACTGAACTGATGACTTCAAAAACAGAGTCGGAAACAGCTGAGGGCTGTTTCACAAAACCAGGATAGCAGATTATTATTTTCCAGATATCCTGGCTGAATTAAGCCTAGACTCAGTTTCACAAAAGCAGAAGCACATAAGTTACCACTGCGATTTATCCTGTACAGCTAGCCTTCTCCATACCAAGCTAATAGCCAGGCTTAGTTAATCCTGGTGCCTAATCACGCCGATCAGAAACCAATGTGTTTAGTCAGTGATTCCATTTTCTTATCTGTCTCTATAATGGCTGCCTTTTACCTTCAAGTTAAAGCCTCTGTATTGTTTAATGAATTTAATTTCTTCTAGTTTACTTTCATTAACTTGGTTTTTAGTTGATGCATTTCTGTTTCACAATATGCTCTCATGCATCTGTTCTTGATGAATTGAAAGAATACTTACAATAACCCACACAAAGTCTGATAAACGGTGAGGCTTACTTTTCTCTTTGAGCAGATATCAAAACAATCCTTCAATCTTGCATGGCATTTCCACATAAAACGGTCAAAAAACTGTATGGAACCAAGCTAACTACACATCAATTTTAGTTCTGCTCTCCTGTTACGCAGCACTTTTCATATGATTTTTGAGCACTTCCAGTAGAGGGTGTCACTTTGAGCATTGATGCTTTCATTTCAAACAGTAAGTTAACCATTTTTAAAACTATATAAAGGTGATAAGCACCAAAAAGGGATGCTAGCAAATAAAGAAATCTATTTAGGGTTATTAGGCCTGAGCAGCAAAGTGCTGCAAAGGCCTATTGTAATTGTAGTGTTTGTTGTTATCATGATTCTGGACACATTTGAAGCACTAATTTGGAGGCCTAAACATCTATGAAAACTCACCAAACCTCACCCAAAATTGTCTCCCAACTGAAATGTTAGTATTTTAATGGAATCAAAAATGGGCGCGGCCAAGCGACTCTGTAGCGCTCCCTAACGTGAGATAGACCAACTGGTAAATCATAGAGAGCTGAAACTTGGTACATAGGTAGATCCCCCTAAAACAAGAAAAAAAGTCTTTTGGAGGTATGCCCTAAACCCAACAGGAAGTCAGCCAGTTTTTGGCAGTTTTTGAATTTTCATATGTCGAATTTTAACAAACTCCTCCTAGAGATTTTGAGCTATCGGCTTCAAACTTGGTCACTATACCCTTAAGGCATTGAGGATTAAAAGTTATCAAAATTTTGGGGTTTTGAACATGTTAAAGGGGTGGGTCCAGGCCTCAAAGTTGGCCTATTCGCCATGTATTTCGAACAGCTATAACTTTCATATAAAAAGGTCAATCTGTACCAAACTTGGTATGAGTCATCCATGTTGGATGTCCACTGATCCTATGTGGTCATATGCTGACGTTATCTAAGCCACGCCCCATCAGAACAGAAAGTCAGTTTTTTTTTTACTTGAAAAGCTCCATCTCTGACCCCTTTGATCTCATCAACATGATCTTGTGTCAAAAAATAAGTTGTTCTCACTTGCTTTAAAGCACCAAGAGTTTTTGGTTGAGGGTGTGTCCGTGGTGGCCGGGCAAAGACAGAATCACGCCGTTGCAGTACATTTGGCTCTAAATTCCACAAATTGAAGCCGAGCTGCACCAAACTCACTAGGATCGATCTCAATCAAGCCCCTTACTAAAATCCAGCCCAATATTTGGTGGGCATGGCCTAATTCCTCCACAGTACCAAATTGAAAACTTTAAAATGCTCTGCCATGCTTTGACTGACAATCATGAA
Organism: Anableps anableps; assembly: GCA_014839685.1. Lineage (NCBI taxonomy): Eukaryota > Metazoa > Chordata > Actinopteri > Cyprinodontiformes > Anablepidae > Anableps > Anableps anableps. The sequence goes on from CM026073.1 coordinate 2,728,165, forward strand.
ACTTGGAACACATGTCTATCATGTCAGGACCTACTAAAAAGTCTCTTGGAGCCATGGTCCAAACCCAACAGGAATACGGCTATTTTGGATCAAAGTTGTAATCTTACTCACACCAGTGGACGAGTGTGGTACTGCAGTTTTCCTATTCTTAAAAACTATAAATTGGCTATTTGGAGGACAAAACATATTCAAAAAGTCACCAAACTTTACCCAAAACTGTCCCCCACAAGAAATTAAACAATTTTAATGGAACTGAAAATGGGCGGGGTCAAACTGCTCTATAGCGCTCCTTGATGTGGGACAGGACAAACTGTACATTGTAGAGATGTGAAACTCAGTACGTAGGTAGAACACCCCAAATAAAGAAAAAAAGTGGCGATGTGGCAAAGTCAGACATCACACTGTTGCCATACGTTTGGCTCTAAATTCCACATATTTCAGACAATCTGCACCAAACTCACTATGATTGATCCTAATCCACCACCCAACAGGAATACAGTCCAATATTTTTCAGGCATGACCTGATACCACAACAGCATGAATTCTTTTAAAATTTAGTCCCAAGCCATGCTTTGACTGATAATCATGAAATTTGGCACACGTGTGTCGTGTCAGGACCTGCAAAAAACTTCCTACAGGAAGTCAACCATGTTGGATCAAAGCAGCCATTTTGTCTCTTTTACATATGTATCTGAACGAACTTCTCCTACAGGTTTTAATATGCAGACTTCACAGTCAGTCTGCAGTCTTGAAGCATTGAAGGTCAAAAGTTATCAAAAACTTTTTCCTACATCAAAGCATGTGGGCGTGGTCAAGCCTCAAAGTCTTACCCTTCGTCATGAAACATCAAGGTGGAATAAATTCCCCATACAAGGTTGTGGCTTAAAGAAACTTTCTGTGTGTCATAACAGACCAGCACTAATCACATTTTCATCATTATTTGGTAACATTGCCTTAACTCCACCCCCTTTGAACAGGAAGTGAGCTGTTTTGCTGCAGGTTCTCTTGCTTTTCCTATGTGATTAATACAGAATTAAACAGATTGAAACCGTATCCACTGACTCTTGATAACCACACATGACAAGTTAAACAGCGTACAGGTAATCCTCGCCAATCCTTCGCCATAAAACAGGAAGTAACAATAACTCCTGTCTGAAAAGTTGGATTTTGGTGAAACTTTTAAGACTTGTTGCTGGACACTTACTGAACTGCACCGAAGGCAATTTGGGAGATTCGCAAAATGCTCTGCTTTGTGGACGGGTGTGGGAATGGCGTGAGAGCATTGACGACAGGAACGAGGTGGTGGTGCCAGAGCTCCCGCAGTCACCACAAGGCCGGAGCACGCTGAGCTGCAAGGGCTGCCAGTTCTGCTTGCAGCTTTAATTTATATAAGTATCTCCAAACATGTGTCGTCCTTTACAATGACTGCTGAGCTCAGCTTATCCATTGTAGCATCAGTGAATCTGTGATCAAACTCTGTTGAAGAAAACTCTGAACACGCATTTACCTGAATCACTTAAATTTGGCTTTTCTTAGGCCTACCTTCTGAGCCTGGTTTGACCTTGCTGAAATGGAAAAAGCCAGGATGAGATGATCGTGCTAGATCAAGCCTGGCTTTTGTCTCTTATACTAGATTTCTGAATCCTGCTTTTGTAAAACAGTCCTCTGATATGGATGTCATGATCATTGGTTGTTTGGTTTTTTTGGGTCCCTTCTATGTTGTATTCCCATCATCTATTTGAAAACAGAAATAGAAACGGCCTTTATTGTCACACAAAGGGCAAATTCAGGTGTAACAGCAGCAACAGATATAAAGTTTCACACAAAAAGTTCCTAAAGTGTTAAAAACAATATATAAAAAACAAGATTAATAATAATAATAATAATAATAATAATAATAATAGTATACTGTACAAGACTCTAGCAGAAAATACTGTGCAGTTATTAGAAATTGACATATCAGACTCACGATCCAAGAGATGTGCAACTGAGTCAGATCATTTTTTCCAAGAATGTCCATAATGTACATTGCATAATGTGTATTGAACATTAAAAAAGATACAGACTATTTACAATACAGTATATATCAGTGCAGAAAAACAGATGTGCAACAACAGCGGAAATGTTATTTAAAAATGTTATTTTACAATCTGCTTAGATCTCACTGCTTCAGTTTATTCCTTGTATTTAGTTCATTCTTTTATTTCCACCTTTCTTTCAGATTATGTTTAGCGTTCATCCCTCTTGTTTTTGTTGATATCTTCCTCAGCTTCTCTTGTTTATTAGTCTCCTTTTTTAGCCTGCTTGCCTCCTGTTCCAGCTGCACCAGGTTTTGCAACACCCCCTCCCCGCGTCTTGTCAGTAATCTGCTCCCCAGTGTTAAAGCCCCCTATTTTCAGTCATCCATTGGTGGATTCTACTGTTGCATACCTGTGTCCCTGCCTATCCTTGATTTTTCTGTAAGTTCTTTCATTTTGTTATTAAAATTCCTCACTTTTCAAAATAGCTGTGTGTCTGGGTCCTTCACCTTCTCAAACCATGATAATAGCATGTATAATACTAGTGAACTTTTTCAAGCTAGCAGTTCAGTATGTGGGCTGCACAGACAAAAAAAAAAAAAAAAAAAAAAAAATCACAGGCGAATTTCCTGAATTACGCAAATGTTGCTAATCCACCTCCTTTGCTTTTGTCGCTTTTTAACAAATCTCTGTCTGCTTAGTTAGAAAGCTAGGCAGAAACCTTTGAGTAGGGGATATGATCATTCAGCCATGTCTAAGTGAAACAAACAGTAATGCTTTCTGGATATTCTGGCTGGGTCCTTCTCAGTGCTTGACCTTCATCCATTTTGTTTGCCAAGGATCTCACACTTCCAAAAATTATGATGAAATATATGGTTTGAATCTCCCTTTTCTCTCCTGCCTCTTTGGTTGTCCTTCACATTCAAGACATCTCTATTTGACTCATCTAGAATTTGCAGTCAGAATTTTGGTATTATTTGAGCTTTCTACATGTTGATCAGCTGTTCCCAGCTGTAAAAACATGTCTTGTTCCATTACATTCAAAAATACTTCCCAGAAGATCCGAGAGGGAAACTAAATGTTGTAACTTGTTTTATACAATTTTCTTCAGAGTTGTTGTAGACCAAATGGGTATGCACAGGAGACTCTCCTGCAGCAGTCTGTATTATAGCAGATCAAAAAGAAGACTCTGACTGAAGACAATCTGTTATTGCATAACAGTGTCCTGAAGAGGATGTTCAGGGTTGTCTGTGATTTTCTTGATTTTATGAAGAGTCCTTCTTTGCACAATCATATTGAATGGTTCCACAATAGTCCCCACAACAGAGCCAGGTGGTTGAGCCATTCAAGTCCCTGGTTCTGATGCTGCCACTCCAACAGATGATGGTAGAAGACAGTGAACTCTCCACAACAGACTTATAGAATATATGTAGCATCTTGCTGTCTACTCTGTCCCTTCTTGTAGACAGGTTTACTGTTGCAAATCCAGTCCAGTCTGTTGTTCAGGTGAACTCCAAGGTATTTATACTCTCCCACTTCATGGAAACAATAATAATAATAATAATAATAATAATAATAATAATAAGTGTTTGACTTTACCCTGTTTATCTTGAAATCTACAATCATCTCCTTAATTTATTCACATTCAAGATGAGGTTATCGTTCCCACACCATACCACCAGCTCTCTTCACTGAGCCTTCTATACTCTAGTGGGCCACATAAATAGAACTGGGAGTCAGAGATGCACAGAGTGAAAATGAATGGTGCGAGTACAGACCTGGTTAATTGCTTCTGTATACTTCTCCATCATCTCCTGTGTCCCACCCTGAAAACTCAACAATAATAGATATATATACTATTATAAAAAAGGTAATATACTGTAAAAATCCTTCCAGCAGCCCAGCCTCCAAAGGCAGTTTGAAAATTTGGTTTAAAAACATATGTGTTGTTAACCAGACAGAAAAAAACTGGGATTTTTTTGAAAATTAAATCACAGGAATGTATCAGAGCCACTCCAACAAACTACAACTTTGTGTGGCCCAGAGAATCTAGTATTTTGTCAAAGAAAAGTATCCCAGGCTTCGAGCAGAAGGAAAAACACATGGTCGGAAGTCTGGACAGAGGCTTCTGAACTTAATGAAGAACACCTTCTTCATTAAATTCATCCTTCCATGACCCACAGATTTTTTGTCACACCTACACAATCTCAGTTAATTAATTTGCTGCTGCTCCATTGTTATCTTCAGCTATTTAAGAAAATTTTGGACTGAGCTCAACTTCCTGGGCCAGGTGATGAACAAAGATGGAGTACAACCTGACCCAGCCATGGTATCCACAATCAAAAGCATCAACCCACTAGAAAACACCCATGACCTTGGGATGATCAACTACCCAGAAAAATATATTCCAAAATAAGCCACAATGGAACAACTATTGTATGAACATCTTTGATCAAAGTCCACATGGATCTGAGGCCCAGCACAGCAAACTGCTTTTGATAAAATAAAAGAATTTATGACGTCATTACCAGTGTTCTATGATGCAAACAGGAGCACAGTTGTTTCTGCAAATGCCAGTAGCTATGGCACTGGGGGTGTCTTGTTGCAGCTTCAAGGTTGAGTGATGCCGAAACAAAGTATGCACAAGGTATGCTCAGAATGAAAAGAAATGTATGGCTGGTGTGTGAGAGGTTTGAAACATACCTTTACGGTTTACCTACTTTAGAACTGATCACAGATCACAAGCCCCTCACTTCACTGATGAACTCCAGGGACCTAGATAATGCTTCAATTCAGTGCCAGAGACTTCTCATCTGGTTGATGAGGTTCAACCTTGAAGCAGAGTACGTACCTGGGAAAATTCTGACTGTGAATGACAATTTGTCACAGGGCCCAAAGCAGAAGGTGAAGCACAACACAGAAACCCACACAGACATTGAGTGCTATGTAGCTACTGTGATGAGCAGCATCCTTGCATCATCGACGAAGATGGTCATTATCAAAGCAGAGACAGCTTCTGACGAAAAACTCCAATAGGTCATGAGGTACTTTTAACAGGGGTGGTCTGAACACACAACACATAGCGAGAGAGTACTTTCTTGTAAGACATGAGCTATCCATGCAGGACGGGTTGGTGATAAGAGGGAGCAGCATAGTGATCCCAGAGTTGAGGACATAAATCTTAGAGATTTTGAATTAAACACTTACTTAGCCTTTTCATTAAGTTGTTTATAACAAAAAATCTTGGAGATAATCAATTAACTCTTCTAAAAAAAATTTGATAAGATGCATTGTTGGTATGTAATTGTTTAACATGTGGTTAAACCTTTTATAAAAGGGGGAGATGTCAAGTGACTGGTTTTATGACATCAACTTTACGGCACGGGGAGCAACATAAGAGGTTGGCAGCAGAATGTACCAGACCCGCATTACAAAACATTCAGTATTACACAAATAAGTCATGAGCGACTCCTTAAAGTAAATTGACAAGTTTATTACTGTGGTAGATGGCCACTTGTAGCCACTTGAGCCAGGTTCTGCTGGAGGTTTTGTTCTGTTAAAGGGGAGTTTTTCCTCTCCACTCTCACAATATGCATGCTTGGTATGAGTGATTGCTATAAAATCAACGACACTACACAAGTGGTTGTCTACTGTCACTATATAGTCATCCAGGAGGAATGAACGCTGCAAGTCAGGTGTGTTGAAGCAGAAACTTGCAGGAAACTGACCCTCGAGGCCTGGAGTCTTCAACTCCAGGCCTCGAGAAAAATTTTAAAATAATTTGAATAATGAACTGAGCTTAATGCACTGTTTGATATATATACTTGCAATGACTTTTTTGGTAAAGTGCCTTGAGATGACAAAAACAAATCTCATCATTTGGATCAGACTAGATGTCTAACGGGACGGACCCCTCACCTAGATGTTACAGTGTGGCCAGCATTGAGCTGAAACATTCCCTCGTCAATACCAGCACCAAAGAATAAACAACAAGCAGCTGAAGCTGACATGATTCCACCTTCCTTGACTCTGGTACCAAGGATTTATCAGCCAGTTCGAGCCATAACACATCCCGTCATGTCTCCAGCTGGAAACCCACTAAACTCTGCTGGAATTCCACTGAAAAACAGGTTTGCTGCTCTGCAGCAGGAGCCTATGATAGACACCTCCAAATATCAACAAGAGGTATGAGACAAGACCATCACAACCACCTCCTAAAGTGACCTAGAAACAAAAATTAATTCCAAAAGTTCTTATTGTCAGGGATTCAGCCGTGAATGGAATTGATCGTCTTTGTAGCACAAAGAACGAAAGTAATCTGTTTCCCAAATGACACTGTGTCGGATATAACAGAGAAAATACTCCCATTAATCACTGATCAGTCGAGCATTGAGAATCTATTCATTCACATTGGAGCTAATAATCTGGCCAAGCAAAAATCTGAAATTCTGAAAAAGGATTTTAGTCATCTTCTAAGCACAGTTGGAAATCTGAAAATGAAGGTGTTTATCAGTGGACCAATATCGAAAGCTGGACGTGGAGATGAGAATTACAGCAAACTGCTTATGATTAACAAATGGCTTATTAAAGAATGCTCTCCCAAATCCTTTTGAATCTTTTGAATATTTGGGAATTGAGGTAAAAGGCCACAAATGAACTCTGACACCAACTCTCTACAAAACCCCAAAATATGTGGCAAATTTTTTCAATGAATTTAGTGAGCTGTTATCAGTGATATGCATTGATTATGACTGTTTAATAATTATGGGAGACTTTAACATCCACGTTGACAACCCAATACACAGAGAGGCAAAAAAGCTGAGTGATGTACTTCAAAACTTTGGTTTGACTCAACATGTTAAAAAGCCGACACAATCGAGGGCACGCTCTGGATTTGATCATCAGTAAGGGTGTAAATATCTCCAAGGTCTCTGTATTTGATGTCGCTCTGTCTGATCATTTCTCTGTTGTTTTTGAAAGTACAATCTCTGTTGACTCGCTTAGTAAAACAGATATTACAAAACGTTATCTTACCGACAACACAGCTGAAACTTTTAATCAAATCTACTCCTATACCTCACTTCCATGCTGTAAAACCAGTTGATGAACTGGTATATAACTAAAATTTCAGACATCATTGATTTCATTGCACCTGTGAAAGTGAAGATTGTGTCTGGTAGGAAGAAATCTCCATGGATAACTGCTCCACTTGTAAGAAGCCTTTGTCGAAGGGCTGAACATAAGTGGTGTAATACTCGACTTCACGTTTACTACGAAATCTTCAAAGAATGGCTGCGAAGCGATCACTTAACCCTGAAGCATGCAAGAGAAACATTTTGCGGAAATCATAAAACAAAAAAAAAAAAAACCCAACAACGCTCATGCCCTGTTTGCCACAGTTGACAGGTTGACAAACCCTCCTGTGATTTTACCTCCTGAACTCCACTCTACCAGGGCCTGCCATGAATTTGCCAACTTTTTTTACAGAGAAAATGTAAGGACACTCAGGGAAGACCTGGAAATTCAACCACACACAGAAGTACGTAAAGGAAAAACAAGTTTATTCAGTTTATCGGGAACTGGTTGCTGCTCAGGATGAAGTCGGCAAGAACTCGACACGGTGGAGCAGTGGACGGGTGGAGCATAGAAACTACAGGTCTCACGACAGGGAGGTGCAGAAAACCAATAGAACAGGCTCCGGAGGAAACAATGAAGGTCTCCACAAGGGAATCCAAATGCAGCACCAGAGGCTTAGACGATAATCAGGCAGAGGTAATACACAGGAAGGCAGAGAGAGCAGACTTAGCTTGAGGGGCAGGCAATACTCTGTGGTCGTGAGGCGGAGCTTGAGTCAGGGTCCAGAAATCCAGAATCAAAGGAATCTGTAACGGGCTTGGCAGGAGGGAAAGATCCGTGGACAGAAAGGGGTCGAAGAAACACTAGAATGCAAGGCATGAAACGCTGGATCTCTACTGGCTCGTGGCTGTCGATAATCTGGCAAGGAGGTAGAGGCTGAGAGGAGTTTAAGTAGAGCAGGGCCCAGGTGGCACAGATCAGCAATCAGGCGAGGCAGGTGAGTTGAATGAATGCTAAACACAGCTTGGACAGGACAGAACGTGATTCATGACAGAAAATTCAAAAAATTACAGGGTTAATCTGCACATCCACACCAAATCCAATAACAATGCTATGCCCAAACATAACAAATGCAGAGAAAATGGCCACATTTCAACTATTCAACTATAAAAGCTTAGAGGAAATTATAAATCAGTTAAGCTCCTCCTCCTGCTGTCTTGATATCATACCTACAACCTTCCTCAAGAAAGTTCTGCTTGTCATTGCGTCTGACCTGATTCAAATAGTAAACTCTTCCCTCTCCTCAGGTGTTTTCCCCCAGGCTCTAAAAACAGCAGTTATCAAACCACTGTTAAAAAAGAACAATCTGGACAAACCACTACTGCAGAACTACAGGCCAATCTCTAACCTTCCAGTCATCAGCAAAATTATTGAAAAAGCTGTGTTTGAACAGTTAAACAGCTTTTTAACAATGACAAACCGCTTTGATGTCTTTCAGTTTGGTTTCCGTCCTCACCACAGCACTGAGACTGCCCTCGTCAAAGTGTTCAATGATATCCACACAAATACAGACTGTGGAAGAACCACAGTGTTGGTTCTGTTGGACCTCAGCGCAGCACTTGACACTGTTGACCAGGATATATTATTGAAGCAACTGGAGAGCTGGGTCGGACTCTCTGGTACAGTACTCTGTTGGTTCGAATCCTACCTAAAGAACAGGGATTTCTTTGTGTCAATAGGCAACTTCTTAGCAACGGCTTAGCACCAAAACACATGAAAGACCTGTTGTCATTGTATCAACCTTCCAAACCACTCAGGTCTTCTGGTTCTGGTCTACTCTGCAATCCCAGAACCAGAACCAAACATGGAGAAGCAGCCTTCAGTTTTTGTGCTCTGCTGATCTGGAACACACTTCCAGAAAACTGCAAAACAGCCGAAACACTAAATTCCTTTAAATCAAGGCTGAAAACCCACCTGTTTAGAGCTGCCTTTGATTAATCTTCTGGACCATAAATCTGCAAACAAATCCGGGTAAGATAAGCTTGGTTTTCCAAAGGGTGGAAGTTTGGGTGTAAATCAGTTAAATCAAGTGAATCGTTGATCAATGTTTTTGCCGATGATGATTTTCATGTTTATTTGCTAGATTATTTTGTTGATTTTACTCAATGATTTTGATGTTTTGATGATTCTGCTGTATACTTGATTGATGTTTTATTATGTGAAGCACTTTGAACTGCCTTGCTGCTGAAATGTGCTTTACAAATAACCTTGACTTGACTTGTTGTGAATTGGAGCTGTATAAATAAACTGAACTGAATTGAATTGAATTAAAGAAGAATGGCTCTGTTGTTGGGGCTGCATCCAGAGATGATGCATAATGAAAAAAAGCAAAAAAAAATGACTTGTCTTTTTACAAGACAATATTACAACAACAGAGTGTCTTCAGTCAGAGGTTTATTATGGTCTGAACAAATACTGCTAGAGGAGAGTCCTTTCTGCCCAAAGCCATAACCATCTATGAGTCTTATGATAAAATGAAAATACCTCAAACATCTAATTTCCGTTTGGAATTAAAAAAATCTTTTTGAACTGATCTGAATTAGAAATGAATAACTCCCTTGTGGATTGAGAGCTGCTTCTGCTCTGTGTGATGAACTTATTTAGTAAAGTTTTTCAACCCTAGTGGGTGTGGGTCAGCAATATCTTCGTATGAGGTGCTAAGCTCCTCCCAACTAAATTCCTACTCTGAGATGTTAACACCTAACCAACTCTCTATCTATCGGGTACTGAGATTCCTAAGATTCCTAAACCTGCCAAGGATTACCTTGATCTGGATTCTTAGCAAATCTATTTAACTGGCTTATTGGAGAAGACTCGCCTGGTCTCTAATGGCCTACATGTGAGTGTCCCACCCTTCTTCCATCCATGAATTAGTCAGACTGAGTAGCTCCGCAGTCAACTAGGTTTCACAGATCACAATCATTAAACAGCCACTCTCCCCCTATTTTGCAACTTGCTCTTGACTCTGAACCAGGTATTATTTAGAGTCTCATAAGGAGACCCAGGGGTCTTGTTTTACTAATTTTGGGCTTAGGCCACCAGTCAATACCTCCTATAAATTTACAAACCATAAACCAAGACAATTTTACCACCACTGAAAAATCTAAGATAAAAGATGACTTAAATGATTGAAGGTCCACACTTCTCTAAAAATGTCAATGTTTTTTTTTTTAATTCGTAGTGCTTTGCAAGGGTCAGTATATCTTAATTAAGTTGCACATAATATCCAAATAATAAAAATAAATTAATTTAACCTAACCTGTCTTTCCCTAATGCTGAACCAGAAGAGTTCTAAGTGGAGGCTTTGAGTGAGAGAAGTGACTTTTCATACCCTTGTCAGTTTGGCTCTCCTGAAAGGTTCCTTGGACAAAAAGCAGGCAGTAATCCAGTCCTTTTCTCCCTGTGAGTTAGTAGATGTCTTCTCACTGACTAAGTTCTTCGTCTTTTGTTTGAGCCACAACTGATGAGGGTTGCTGATTCTAGGGACCACAGTCTTGGTATCTCTGATAGGGGTGAATCCCACACCCAAGTCTCTTTTCTTTGACCCACTGTGGCCCTGAGGTCCTCTCCTCATGGTGCAGGGATCTTGTGTCAGTCTTTATCTTGGCTTGATGTCTGGCTGGAGAATTCAGCCAGACATCCTTCTTTACTCAACCTGCTCCTTATAACCCTTTTCCAACAGCTGGGATCAGCCCTCTGGCCCTCCTATTGTCCACTGATGTTTGCTCATTTGTCAGCTTTTGCTGCATGACCCTAGATTGGTCAGTTTTTGCTGCAAAATCCCTCTTGGCACTCCTGCGCTCAGAGGTGATGACATCTCAAGTTTGAAAACTTTTTCCCCATCCTGGACCCAGCTCACCATGCAGGCCTTATCATTTTAAGAATGTGCAATCAAAATCATAGTTGCTCCCTCTGTAACAGAAAACAGACAATGTTAATACCTGCCTTTTGACTTTGAGCTTTGCACTATTTGATTAATCAGAGTGCAATTATTTTTAATGCTTCAATTATGTACTTTTTAATTATTTTATACATTGAAACAAGAAATGATCTCACCTAATTTTGACAGATGCCATTGTTTTGTTGTTTTCTTCATTTGTACAAAATCAAATCAAGTTAAATCAAATTAAAGGTCTATGGAAACTATATCTGTGCTTATGAATATGCCTGCCTTCATAACATTTCATAAAATGGCAATAAAGTATGTAAGAGTGTTTTATCATGTGTTGTTTTAGAGGCTAGGGGAAACTAAACTTAACAATTTTACAAAAATATTACATTGGGGTATAATCCTGTGACACACACATCCACCCTCTTGATCTCTCTGAGTCATTGCTTCAGCTCTCCAGGTATCCCTGACTGTCGTTTTACTACTCAGACATTTGGTGAGAAACTGCTTGGAGCCTTTGCTATTATTATGCCCATTTCAGTGGCTCTTTCCACGTTTGGGGGAATCAATGGCTACCTGTTCACCTCTTCAAGGTACAGCTCAATACATTTTCTGCCTCATCTAACTTCTGATGCAGCTTAAACACAGCTGTTGATGACCTATATGATTTTACAGGTTGTGTTTCTCAGGAGCCAGAGAGGGCCATCTTCCCAGCCTGCTTGCTATGATTCACTACAAGAAATGTACGCCCATCCCAGCCCTCCTGGTTTGCGTATGTATAGTAACACAGTCACATCATGAGTTTCCTTTTACATGTCTAAAATCTCCATTTGGAATGCACAGTATTTGTTTTGTTAGATAGTTGGACTGAAATGCATTTATTTATATGCACTAGCCACTTTTTTAGGTACACCTTGTAACACAGTTGCCTCAGATGTGTTGGCTGTACATTCAAATCTCTTGTTTATACATGTTTAAGAAATCCATTTAAGATTATTTGACCTTTGTAACATGTGGCATTGTCCTGATGGTGATGAGGTAGCTATCAGAAGATGGATGCACTATGTTGACAAAGGGTTTTACCAGGTTAGCAGCAATTGACGTTTAAGTAATACTCAGTTTGCACTACGTGGCCCAAAATGAGCTAAGACAACATCCCCCACATGTTACAACACCACCACCTACCTAAACTATTGAAACAAGGCAATAGTTTCAATGCTTCCAAGTTGTTTCTTCCAATGTTACCATTTGAATGTCATAGCTGAAATCAAGGCCCATCTGGCCAAGCAATAGTTTTTTCAGTGGTGGGCACTGCTAACTAAAAGGTTAGTTGTGCTAATCCTAAAGCACTAATCATAAGTATTAGCTCTGCTAGCTCTAAATTGCTATACCAACATGGTATTTAGTGGAAGCTAATGCTAAAGCACTAAATTAAACCATGTTGATGCCAACCATGTGTTAGTGAGCAGTGATGTCAGTCATGTGTTACTTAGTATTTTTGTCATTTCACCAAGTAAAAGGATATATTGTTGCTTTCCTCTTGCATCTTGGGGAATTATGTCTCGTGTAGCACCAGGCAGCAACACAAACGTAAATAATTTAGGGAGGAGAGAGAGATGTGTGTTTTCTCGCTGAAAATACAGGCACTATTTTGAGTTTGTGTCAGCAAAAGATGACAATATCAAGGTTTGTTGTACCATCCGTGCCAGCGACAAAGTACTATTGTTACACCAGAAAGCAGGCAGGATAGCAATAGATTTTAAACTGTCTGCTGTTCTACAGTGATGGATTCTAGGTGCAGAATAAATATAATTTGCTTCACCACATCACTGGTGCAGAACTGAAGGAGAAGAAACGGAAGTGCTGTGTAAACAATCTTTACACACTTCAAAGTAAGAGCATGAATACAAGCGTATAACTACCTGAAGAATTCTTGACAGTCTTTGACTCTCATTCGATAACTAAAACTTCTACATAGATGTTGAACTTTATTCAAATGAAAGTTTACAAATCGGCCAATTAAATTAGCATTTCAGAATGGATTTGGAAAAAATTATTTAGGGAAAGCTAAGTGCACTAAACATTTTCAAAGTTAGCAAAAATCCTAAGGCACTATACCAAAAACTTTTCTGCTATTAAGTGGAATACCAGAAGTATGCCCACCACTGACCAATTTTAGTGAGCCTGTGCAAACTGTAGCCTCTATTGTTATCTGACTGGAACAGCACCTAGTGTGGTCTCATGGGCCCCGTTTCAGAAAGTGGGGTTAGTGAAAACGCAGAGTAAGTTCAGAGGTAAGTATGTGCGTACCCTGGGGTTTTTGGTTTCAGAAAGGGAAGCAGCCATTATTCTGAGTCAAGTTACTACCACAGCTTACTCCATGGACCAACCCTGCTCTTTTACAGGATTGTTTGAACTGTCAGAACCTGCCATAAGGAAAGTTACAGAAATGGCGTGTCCTTTTCTGGAGGAGCCTGTAGATTTTGGAGAGCAAATACTCTACAGAAATCTCAGCTGGGAGAAGGTGATCAGACTGCGATTAAATGTCTTCTCATTTCAGATTAATATTTATATTTGAGCCTTACTGTTTTTCTCCACAGTTAGTAATTTATCTCAATAAAATGTCGCCAAGCCAAATCACACATATGACACAACAATTCTTTGTGCTGTATTTTGTTTTTATGCCAATGCCATGTTGTCAGGAATGTTATTGTAGTAGCACTTATTAACATCAAGCACAAATAGTTTAGTTTTAGTAAAATTTTATTGGAAAACTGAACTTTTTGGACAGGAACCCCCCCATGATCTGAAGGTAGATCATTGCAACTTGGAGATTCACAAGGACCTTGCAATCTGAAAACTGTGGGCACCCATGCTGTACAGTTTTGAGGTGTCCCCTAGTCACAGACTCACAACATGTAAACTCAATGCTATATCATTTGCATTTCAATAATTTCTGATTTACCCATCATTTCCTAAGCTAAAGTCAATAGTCCTTTCATTTTTTTAAAAGTATTCTTTATTGCATTCAAGTGAAACTAGTAGTTACTGATTTTTTTGTTCAAATATGATCATCCGCCTTTTTTAAAATAATAAGTGAAGTGTCGAGGATGCAACTTTAATTCTTTGTCAAATCACTTTCACGCAATAACTTGGTCTCTGCCATACTCAGGATCGCTATTTTGGAGCAACAGCAGCAGCATTGCTTTTTTTTGTCAAATTTGTTTTGATTTGCTCCTTATGCTGTCATTACGATTTCTAATTCCACTGGCAAGAAATGTACACTTTGACTCTTCTTATTTCCTTCTGTTGCCATGGAGGATCACCTCATCTGCCTTCCATTGATGAGGTGATCCTCGTGGTCAATCTTAACTCAGGGTTGACTTGACACCGAGTTAAGTTACCTAGTCAATACCACCTGTTTTGAAACCAAAAACCCTGAGTATCACAGAGTAGGTTTACTCAGAGTATCTGCCTTCTATTCAGGGCTTGTTGACCTTGCTTTCTGAAATGGAGCTCTGCTGTTACCCACATTCTCCTCAACAATATTTTTTTTTTTGTCCACACAACTGCCACTCATTTCATATTTTTTCTTTTTTGGACAATTCTCTCTAAAACCAAGCAATGGTTTAGTGAAAATTACAGGTTCAAGTTAAATGTTAAATCACCTGTTTTCTTCATTGTGATGGTAATGTTCAGTATCAGCAAGTCTTCAATGTAATCAGTAATGTAATAAGGTAGTCACCAAAGGAATCTTGTGTTAAACTTTAAGATTCAATCAGTAAGTGATTAAAATACCTTTGAGAAATGAAAAGTTCTTCTAAAATTTGAGATATAAGGTTTTTTTTTAAATCTTCTTCTTCTGTTTTATGGCAGTTGGCAGACCAACTATAATTGTGCATTTCTGCCACCAACTGAACTGGAGTCTGTTTTTTTTAAAACAATAAATATAAAATACTAATAATACTTAAATTAAGTAAATTAAGATTATTAAAATAAATTCTCTATTATAATTTAAAAAAAACATGATTCTGCCCTTCATGTTTTAGATGTTTCACTGTTTTAACACACCTGATTCACAGGATTAGAGTTCAGTAAAAGCCTGTTAATCAACAATCAATTGAAATCAGGTTTAAAACATGCAGGGCACTGTGCCTTGAGGAACTGGGTTGGGAAACATTGTTGTAAAACATAAACTGCTTTGAATGGACTCCTGAGTGAGCAAGTTCTTTAAGCTGATTTCAGAGGTGTAATAGACTCCACCAGGAATGGCCTTTGTCATTTTTTAAGTGATGGTTCTCCACCTTGTGAATGTGTCCAAGCAATGTGTCTCACAAATAATATTTTTCATTAAGGTTTCCCATTTAAATGCTCTTTTGTGTTACATATTTCCTATTTATTGGCTAATTTGTGTTGTGAAGAGCCTTCAGTCGAAGTAAATTGTTTCTCATCAAATCATGTCATGACTGTTTTTTTGACAGTGTGCTGCCACTATTGTTATACTGTGCATCGGAGAAACCCACAACCTGATCAACTACGTCTCCTTTATCAACTATTTGTCATATGGTGTCACCATCGCAGGTCTGCTGTGGTACCGTTGGAAGAAACCTAACTTATATCGACCTATAAAGGTACAATCAACAAACTGAACATGTTAGTGCAAGATAAGTTTCTTCCTCACAAACATTTTAGCCACATCAGTGTTACACCTGTGATCCAGCTTGGGAAGTAGTCACAAACTTGTAATGGCTGAACTGTAAGGGTAAGATGGGATTGTGAGTGGACAGTTAAGGTCATCATTATTCATACCCCTTGCTGGTTTAGGCTTAAAGGACTATGTAAAGTAAGAAAACATGTTCCTGACTAGTAAAAAATTTATTTTTGTTAAGTTAAGCAGGAGAAGGCAGTTCAAAGTGCTTCACATCAAAAAAATCAATCAAGCATACAGCAAAATTATCAAAACCATCAAAAACATCAAAATCATTGAGCAAAATCATCAAAATTATCTAGCAAATACACATGAAAATCATCAAAATCATCTGAAAAATATCAGTGCATCAAAATCACAGGGATCATCAAGCGAATATCATCAAGCAAATATAGTTCAAAAACATTGATCAATGATTCACTTATTTTATTTAACTGATTTACACTCAAACTTCCACCCTTTGGAAAACCAAGCTTGTCTTACCTGGATTTGTTTGCAGATTTATGGTCCAGATTATTAATCAAATGCAGCTCTACACGGGTGGTTTTTCAGCCTTTGATTTAAAGGAACTCAGTGTGTCAGCTGTTTTGCAGTTTTCTGGAAGTTTGTTCCAGATTAGTGGTGCATAAAAACTGAAGGTTGCTTCTCCATGTTTGGTTCTGGTTCTGGAGATGCAGAGTAGACCAGAACCAGAAAACCTGAGTCGTCTGGAAGGTTGATACAGTAGCAACAGGTCTTTAATGTATTTTGGTGCTAAGCTATTCAGTGATTTATAAACTAACAGAAGTATTTTAAAGTGTATTCTCTGAGCTACAGGAAGCCAGTGGAAGGATTTTAGAACTGGGGTGATGTGCTCTATTTTCCTGGTTTTAATGAAAACGCAAGCAGCAGAGTTCTGGATCAGCTGCATTTTTTTAAGTAAGTTGTGAAGACACTGTTGCAGTAATCAATGTGACTAAAGATAAATGCATGGATGAGTTTCTCTAGATCTTGTTGAGACATTAGTCCTTTGGTCCTGGAAATGTTCTTCAGGTGATAGAAGGCCAATTTTGTAACTGTTTTTATGTGTCTCTGAAGGTTCAGGTCTGAGTCCATCACTGAGTCCATAACTATACATCATCTACGTAGTTATGGTAACTAATCTTATTACTTGTTATAATCTGAGCTAATGGCAGCATGTAGATATTGAATAGGAGGGGTCCCAGAATTGAATTTTGGAATACTCCACATGTGATTTGTGCAGCATCACGACAGCACTACGATATTTAAAACGACGTCGCCCGGCCAAACAAGGTCTGCGTCAGGTGCTGGGGAACCAGGGCACCTTCACGAAAAATGGGTTACTGGAACAAGACGGAATTGGGCGAGAGGTGAAAACTTGGATCTGTTGGAATGCTACTACTCAAGTAACCCTAGTCAGAGGGGTTACATGCAAAGAATGCGGGAGGAATGGTTACGTCGACATCCCCATTCAACACTAACTGCCAAACAACTAGTAGCTCAGTGTTCCAACATCCGCAAACGGCAAATGCTGTCACAACTTGAGATAGACGAGGTACAACACAAATGCTACGGCAAGGGGGAGCCAGGACGCCAGGTCAGAGGGGAGTTAGCTTCAACTCCCCACCCGGAGATTGGGTATGCAGCCCCAATAATGAACGAACCATCACAGCTGAACGAGGCAGCAACTGACCTGAGAGGTAGGATCGTGGCCCGAATGAACACCAGGCAATCCCGATGCCAATTACAACGGCTGAGTGAAGTACCATCAGAAAGTCTCATTGAAGATGTGAATGCAGCATTGAGAACGATCCCTACCAACACCATAACGGAAACCAATGAGCTGGTGTACAACTCAGCATCAGTGATCCTTGAGATGCTCGGCTATAGGAGCAACCATGAGATTCAATACCCACCATGGAAAAGATGGTTAGAGGCTAAAATCAAGGTAACAAGGAGGGAAGTGAGCCAATTGTCAGAGCTCCAAAGAGGTGCAATCAAAAGACCGGTACCCAAGCGGTACAGCCAGATGCCCATACCTGAAGCGCTCGAAACTGCCAAACAAAGGCTCCAAGCCTTGGCCAGTCGCCTAAAGAGGTACACGAGAGAAAATGAAGCCAGGAGGATTAACCGGCTCTTCTCCACCCAACCTGCTAAAGTGTACTCTCAATGGCAGGGTAATAACAACAGAGCAGACCCACCAAGGCTGGAGACCCAACAGTACTGGAAAGGCATATGGGAAAGGGAGGCGACCCACAACAGCAATGCACAGTGGCTAATCTCTCTACGAGATGACCACAGCAACCTCCCTGAGCAAGCCCCAGTAACTATCACAGTGGCAGATGTCCAAGAAAGAGTCTCAGGTATGAAAAACTGGACAGCACCAGGTCCTGACATGATCCATGCCTACTGGCTAAAGAAACTCACTGCCCTCCATGAGCGACTGGCAGCTCAAATGAACCAGCTGCTACAAAGTGGGACTCACCCTGAATGGTTAACTGAAGGGCGCACAATCCTGATCCAGAAGGATCCCTCAAAGGGTTCGGTCCCATCCAACTATCGGCCAATAACCTGTCTCTCTACAACATGGAATCTCATGTCAGGCATCATAGCAGCTAAGATAAGTGGGCACATGGATAAATACATGAGTACAGCACAGAAGGGCATCGGCATAAATACCAGAGGAGCCAAACACCAACTCCTGGTAGACCAAACAGTCGCCCGAGACTGCAAAACCCGACACACCAACCTGTGCACGGCTTGGATTGATTACAAGAAAGCCTATGACTCAATGCCACACACTTGGATCATTGAATGCTTAGAGATGTACAACATCAACAGGACTCTAAGAGCCTTCATTGCAGCCTCGATGGGGATGTGGAAAACCACCCTTGAAGCCAACTACAAGCCAATTGCACAAGTGTCCATCAAATGTGGCATATACCAAGGAGACGCTCTGTCCCCACTGCTGTTCTGCATAGGTCTGAACCCCCTCAGCCAAGTCATCAACAAGACTGGCTACGGATACCGACTCAAGAACGGAGCCACCATCAGTCACCTCCTCTACATGGATGACATCAAGCTGTACGCTAAGAGCAAACGAGACATCGACTCACTGATCCACACCACCAGGATCTACAGCACTGACATTGGGATGTCATTCGGACTAGAGAAGTGTGGTCGGATGGTTACACATAGAGGGAAGGTCATCCACACAGAAGGGGTCTCACTCCCAGAGGGAACAATAGCAGACATTGAGGACAGTTACAAGTACCTGGGAATACCACAAGCAAATGGCAGCCTCGATGAGGTCACAAGGAAAGGAGCCACAGCCAAATACCTCCAACGAGTAAGGCAAGTCCTGAGAAGCCAGCTCAATGGCAAGAACAAGATCCGTGCGATAAACAGCTATGCCTTGCCAGTAATCAGATACCCTGCAGGAATAATAAGCTGGCCAAAGGAAGAGATAAAGACCATGGATGTTAAAACTCGGAAACTACTAACCATGCATGGAGGGTTCCACCCTAAATCCAGCATCCTGAGACTATACGCGAGCCGTAAGGACGGAGGCAGAGGACTAGCAAGTGTGAGAGCCACTGTCCAGGATGAAACATCCAAGATCCATAAATACATCAAGGTCAAAGCCTCAACCGACGATGTGCTCAGCGAATGTCTCAAACAATGGGGACCAGAGGATGAGGTGCTGGAGGAACCATCATGGGAGGATAAGCCCCTACATGGGATGTACCACCGACAAATAACTGAAGTGGCTGATATCAGGAAATCCTACCAATGGCTGGAAAAAGCTGGACTCAAGGACAGCACAGAGGCACTCATCCTGGCTGCACAGGAACAGGCCCTAAACACCAGAGCAATAGAGGCTCAGATCTACCACACCAGACAAGATCCAAGGTGTAGATTGTGCAAGGAGGCCCCTGAGACAGTCCAACACATAACAGCAGGGTGCAAGATGCTGGCAGGGAAAGCGTACATGGAACGTCATAACCAAGTGGCGGGCATAGTGTACAGAAACATCTGTGCAGGATATGGACTGGAAGCCCCGAGATCTAAGTGGGGCACACCCCCAAAGGTGGTGGAGAATGACCGAGCTAAGATCCTGTGGGACTTCCAGATCCAGACAGACAAAATGGTAATGGCGAACCAACCGGACATCGTGGTGGTGGATAAACAACAGAGGAAAGCCGTTGTGGTGGATGTAGCAATACCAAGCGATTGCAACATCAGGAAAAAGGAACACGAGAAACTGGAGAAATACCAGGGCCTCAGAGAGGAACTGGAGAAGGCCTGGAAGGTGAAGACCACAGTGGTGCCTGTGGTCATCGGGGCCCTCGGGGCAGTCACCCCCAAGCTGGAGCAGTGGCTAAAACAGATCCCAGGAACAACATCAGACATCTCAGTCCAGAAATGCGCAGTTCTCGGCACAGCCAAGATACTACGCAGAACCCTCAAGCTCCCAGGCCTCTGGTAGAGGACCCGAGCTCAGAGGTTGAGAAAGACCACCCGTGGAGGGTGAGAAGGGAATTATTATATATATATATATATATATATATATATATATATATATATATATATATATATATATATATAGAGAGAGAGAGAGAGAGAGAGTATTTTAGTAATACATTAGTAATACATTTACTAATATAGTTCCTTATTGATATGATCATAAGGACTAAATGTGCATATGTATGGAGACTTACTGCATACAATAGACATTAGCAGTCTTCCAGTCTGAACCCAAGCTCTGTGGAGGTGCTGTCCATGGTTTCTAGACAGTCTGTTTGACCTTGATATTAATTTAAAAACTGAATATTCATAGATGATGCAGTTGAACAGTCTCACATACATGTAAACCATATGTGCTTTGTAAGCTGTTTATCATGACTGAATCAAAACTTCTGTTGATAACAACTTGATTGTATTTTAATAGCATTTTAAAATATGGCCAGTACAGAAATGACTGGTGTTTCGGTCAGACCCATTTTCATTAATAAACCCAATATAAAATGGTCAAAATGGTCAACGTGTCATGTTTGTAGATTTTTGAATGGACCCAGATGCAGACAGTTAGAGGTGGCGAGTAGATTTAATTTAATGAAAAACTGAAGAACAAAATTTTACAAAAACCAAAGGGAATGCAAGGAGCCAGAACTGAACAAAAAGATAGGAATCCAGGTGCATAGCCAGTGGGGTTACACGTGGACGTAACGGGAGGAAGCAGCGAGAAGTGACTGAGAATGAGTTGTATAAATTCTGGGGAGCTTGATTACTGAACAAGGAACAAGTGACTGATTAGAAACAGATTGCAAGTGTAAGGGAAGAGAGCAGAAGGCAGACTGAGGAGAAAGAGAAAGAATGGTAGCAGGGGGCGAGAGAGAGCAAACATGGGAACTAGAAAAAATGAATCTCAGAATAACAAAGAATAACTAGACACAAGGAATAAATAAACATAATAAACTAGAATGTCTAAGAAAAGACTGAACTAAAGAAAACTGGAACAAAGCTGATCTAATCAAAGAATACAAAACTAAGGCAAACATAGAACAATAATCAAAACTAGAATCAAATAATCAAACCCCAAAATAACCAAAAACAACCCAGGACCTGACATCTTCCCCTATCCCCCATTCCAAGGTGGATACCACATGCCTATAAGTTCAAAACCAAAAAACAGGAGAGCCAAAAAAAGAAAAAACACCAACAAAACTAGAGTTCTTAAGTTCCTAAAGGCCACAGGAAGGTGACCGTTGACGAAGGAGCCAAGAATCTGGTGGCCAGCGATGATGGAACCAAGAGTCTGGTGGCCAGTGACAAAGGAGCCAAGAGTCTGGAGGGTGCCAGAGGACCCTGAAGTCTGGAGGGCGCTGCCGATGGAGGAACCCCCGAAGGCGATCTGGTGGTTGGCCGTGCAGCCAGAGGAACCCACGAAGAGGATATGGAGGTCGGCCGTGAGGCTGCAGAAACCCACAAAGAAGATCTGGAGGTCAGCTGTGCGGTCAGAGGAGCTTGGAGACCACAGGTCTGCGGCGATGGTGGAGCTTGGAGCCCGCAGGTCTGTGGCTACGGTGGAGCTTGGAGACCACAGGTCTGCAGCATGTCTGACTTTCTGGAGGCTAGTACGTGAAGGCCCATAATGATAGCCGGCTAGGACACATTAAAGTCACCATAAAGAGCCCTGAAGACGACAGCTCAGGAGCTAGGGAAGAAGATCCATGATGAGGTTAGGGAGCTGGGGAAGATAACCCACAGTGGAGTTCTGATGACCCATGAAAGAGTTCAGTTTGTGGGGAAGGTGAACCACAAAGGAGCTTTGAGGATTCATGAAGAAGCGCTGGGAATCCACAAAGAGGCGCTGGGGACAACGAAGACCCACAAAGGGATGCTGGAGATGAGGAAGGCCCATGGAGGGATGCTGGCGACGAGGAAGACCCACGGAGGAGCTCTGAATCCTGGGGAGAAGACCCATGGAGGAGGTCTGACTCTGGGAGAGGTCGAGATCTACAAAGAAGCTCTGAAAAAGGTTGAGACCCCTGATGGTACTCAGGAGGGTGGAGACCCCAGTAGAGGTCTTGAGACTGGAAGCCTTGAGGAAGTTGTGCAGCCTCGAACCCTGAGGAAGCTATGCAGAGGCTGCAGGCTCAGATACTGGCAGCGACGCTGCGGGTTGAGCTGGGACAGACTGAGAGGCTGCAGGTTGAGCTGTGGCAGACTGAGAGGTTGTAGTTTGAGCTGCGCAGGACAGAGAGACTGCTGGTTGAGCTGCAGCAGACTGAGAGGCTGCTGGTTTGGGTGCCGGTTCTGTTGCTGGTTCTGCTGCGGCTGACAGAGGCTGATGGTTTTGTTTGGCTGACTGAAGTGGCGAAGGTTCTGCTGTGTATGACCGAGAGGCTGAAGGGTGTGCTGCAGCTGACAGAGGAAAGGCTGCTGTAGCTGATGAAGAAGCTGCTGAGGGCAGTATGGTGTGAAAGTTCGAGTGTCTGAGACGTGGAACAAATCACACATCATTGAGATGGTGACAGAGATGATGAGGAGCAGTGGAAGTGGCAGCCTGATGTTCTGGAGAAGCTGTGGAGATGACTTTGAGGCAGCACCATCTGCGTCTGGCAAGAGAGGTAGAAGGAGACACGGAAACAGACAACTGAGATGACGGGAGAGTAGCACCACATGCAGATGGAGATGTGAGTTGTGGTTGAGGTGGAGACGCCTGAAGAAATAACTCTGTCAATCCAGCCTGATGATCCAGCTACACTCTCTCCTTTAGATCTGCGATGACTGGAGATGAGAACAGGGGAGTCCATTTGTGCAGTGAAAATTTGCAGTCCGCTGCTGCTTTGAGGCATTCACTTAACGGCTTTATCAGGCTTAGATTGGAGGTATGCTTTCACAGTCTCTGTTAGGTTCTTGAAAACATAATCTGAAAAAATGGTCTGCTGGGTCTCAGTGGCTGGTTGCTACTGTCATGCTTGTAGATTGTAGCTGAGTGGACCTAAAATGCAGACAGGCAGAGGCGGCGAGTAGATTTGGTAATTTAATGAAAAATCGAAGAACAAAAACCACAGAGAATACAGGTGTGAAGACAACAGGGAAGTAACGGGAGGAACCAGCGAGAAGTAACTGAGCATGAGTTGTATAAATACTGGGGAGCTTGATTATTGAACAAGAAACAGATGGCTGATTAGAAGTAGGTTCCAGGTGTGAGTGGAGAAAGCAGAAGGCAGAATGAGAAGAAAGAGAGAATGGCAGCAGGGAGCGAGGGGTAGCAAACATGGAAACCAGAAATATGAATCATTTGTAAAGCATGGGTACTTTTATCTTGCACTTTAAAAGTATGCACTTTATGTACTTTATGTTGGTCTCAAGCTTGTGCAGTTTCTGAAAGCAGCCTTTTTGTTGCAGGTGCTGTATCCATTGTTGCAAATACAGATAATCCTATAATTACAGAAGTTTAGGCTGCATCCAGGCAAATAATCAGTCCTGACCATTAATGGGGCATTAGAGTGAAAATGTTACCAAATAATGCAGGGGAAAAAAACAGGACCTTGTTAGTTGAATCAGACATGGAGATTGAAAGATTTCTTAGTTAGCTGGAGGGTCAGTAGTCAACTTTAACTGAACTGTCCAAATATTTTCTGTTTAATTTGTTGTTAAAAGCTAATTAGGAAACACACACATTGATTGACGTGAGCCTTGATTTATACCACATGGATCTATCAGCTAAAGCATTTCTTAAATGACTTGTCTGATGAATTATTTGGATGTTTTGACACACAATGACAAAATACGACTTTTAATTCCTAATCTTTTGGTCAGGCCCTAACACCCCTAACAGTTCCACGGTCCTTGCAAGGCTCACTGTCTGTTGTTACTAGCTGTAGACCTTATCAAGTGTCCCTGGTATATTCTCTTCCAGGTAAACCTGCTTGTCCCAGTGTCCTACCTTATGTTCTGGGCATTACTACTGGGATTTAGCCTGTACTCAGAGCCAGTCGTTTGTGGTGTTGGTTTGGTCATCATGCTTACCGGTGTACCTGTCTATTTTCTTGGTGTCCACTGGAAAGAAAAACCAAAGTGTATCTACAGTTTTATTGGTGAGTTTATAAAAACTGAAACATTTTGATTATCGCTCTTTTTAATGCAGCTAACACAAAACCCTGCTACCTGTTTTCCTCCAGCATGGGCTACATCTGTCGGCCAGAGGCTGTGCTTTGTGGTCTTTCCTCAGTTTGACCCTATCGAGATTGCCAGTCCTTCAGAATGGACTGATCGATCATCCAGCAGAAAAAGTTTCTCCAGTTCGTAAAAGTGCTCTTTCTGAACATGTGAAGATTTGTGTTCTGGCTCCTGTTTTTAAATTGTTATTTTTTATGTTGAGGCATTCTTTTCTATAATGGAAGTCTCCAGTCTGAGCTCCGATCCTGAAAAATCAGCATTTCGTCTAACACTCAAGTGAAAATGCCTCTTCTGTTTGATGTGTGAACTTTTAAATTTCATGTATTTTTTTTAAGGATCCATGTGCAAAAATCTAATGGCCTTTGTTACCATTTTATTCTGTAACACTGCAGAACCTCTATTCACTGACATTATGTAATTACGTCATCTAAATATATCTAGGATTTCATTCACATACAGTTCCATGTACAAATACCACACGCACCCACACATGCATGCTTTTTTGTTGCACTTGTATGTTTCAGATCATCAAATGTGTGAATATCAGACAAAGATAGCCTCAGTAAATGAAAAAAACTGTTTTGAAATTATGAATCTATTCATCAAGGGAAAACAACAAATTCAAATCAACTGACCTGACTGAAATGACTTTTTATTTTTTGCAAAGGGTTGAATTGTCATGATTGTTGGTGGAGTCGGACCCAAACGAAGAAGCAGTTTAGGCGTTGAGTAGATTTGAGGAATTTATTGATTTAAAAAAAAACAAATAAAAACAAACTTACAAAGAACCATGGAGAAAACAGGGAGCCAGAGCAGAGTAAAAATAGGAAAGACAGTGGGGTATGATGGCAGGATCCAGCGAGGAGTGAGAGGAGAAGAAGTGTATAAATACTGGGAGAGTGAAGGCTGGAACAAAAGACCAGATCTGATTACCTAACAGGTTGTATGTGTGAGAGGAGAGAGCAGAAGGCAGGCTGAGGAGAGAGAAAATGGCATGGGGGTAAGGGAGAGTACACAAACAAGAGAACTAGGAAAATGAATCAAACTGTAACAAAGAGTAACTTTGTTTATTTATTTCTAAACACAAGAAATAAATAAACATAATCCAACTAGTATAACTAAGAAAGGACTGAACTGAAGTAAAACAGAAACGAGGCTGATCTAATCAAAATAAGAAACTAAGGAACACAGAACAGCACTAATCAAAACTAGAATCAAATAATCAAACCCTAAAACAACCCAGGTCCTGACATGGATAGATTTTTTTCCCCCTTGATAAATAAAATCCCAACTGAAAAGAGATTTTTCTTTTTACTTAGTTTATCTCATATTAAAATGTGTTGAATGAGCTGAACATTTAGGGATTACAAAAAGCAAAAAACAAGAAATGTGGTAGAGGTCAAATACTTTTTTAAATAACATTGTAATGTAAACTTCTGGTTTTATCAAGCACCCTTTTAGATCTATTACAAAAGAGGTGGAGACAGTCTGTCAGCTATCTCACTGATGCAGCAGCAACACCATCCTCCAAATTACAAAGAGCTGTTTGTGGTACGTTTGATGCTGGAGGATGGTCATTCCTGTTCATTTTGCCACATCTTTGGTCTGAACTGAAATATTTCAAATAATATAGAAGCACGTGGCATTTTGTGTCAGGAATCCAGTTCTCAAAAGATTAATAATCATAATGATATAATAATCCAGTCACTTGGCACCTTGGATCAGTCTCATTTTGATCTTGGCTCAGTCTAACTTTGTCTAACTTTAGGGTGAACATAGCTTTGACATCCAATGGCTGTCACTTCACCTTAGCAGGAAAACAGGAACAGGTTTCACTTTTTCAAAAATGCCAATAGAATTACTCTCAGGGAGAGCTTGCATTGAGCTGGGTTTTGGTCAGATGTTATGGATAACTTTTTGCTTGTCTTTTGATTACATGTTTGGCAGTTATTCAAATAATTTCAGAATCTAGAGCAGTTTCCAAAACTGTGAATTACAGTTGTAACACAGTAACTCAGTATTATGTGTGCTGCCCCTTTCTGCTTAGTGAAGCTGAAACTTTTGGAGGATTTACACCTTGTAATGTAGTTGTCAGTTATTTAAACTGTTAAGCAGTCATTAACCATAGCTTTACCTGACAGTTTTGATTTTTTGTGTTAATTGATGTATCCATAAACTTTTTCAGTTGTTGAACATCAAATTTTATGACTTTTATTTGAATTTTATGTAATACTCAGTCACAAAGTTGTACATAGTATAAATGGGAAGGAAAAGTGTACTGGTTTTTAATACTTCTACAGATAAAAATCTAAGATGTCTGACATACATTTGAATTCAGCCCACCTGAATCATACTTAGGAAAAGCTTTTGGGATGTTGTCTTTCTGGAAGTTGAACTTCTGGGCCCGTAATGTCAAAGAATCCCAAGACTAAAAGTAGCTCGTAATGACGTCATTTTAGGAAAATTCTTAGAATCTCTGGATTTCTACGATTTTTCTTACAATTTTACTTTGGTAAGATTAAAGTTATTCACAAAGAATAGACCTGAAGAGAGCTCCTAATGTGACAAAATGTTAGGAGTACTGAGGAGGACTTTTAGTAAGCCTAAAAGTGTCTTACACAGAGAAGATGGTGGAAAGACCGATAGAAAGGAGAGATATTCTTCATAAAATGAATAGAGCTATGCCAACAGCAGGCACTGTATGTTCATGCTGTGTGGCAATTAATTCAATTTTGCATATTTTAGTCATCATGATACAGTTTTGTTAATCCAGTCTAGATTGTATGATTGGTTCATTTTTATCAACTGATTACTGGGGGTGTATTTGTTTTTTGTGTCTCACTTTGTTTTGTGTATCAACCAATCAAAGTCAGAGCTAGACCTTTTTGATTTATTTCAGAAAGAGCTACCAGGCAATATTCTATTTTAAGAGTGCAATTTGTATGATAGGATATAAGTTTTGGGGTTTTTGGTGACATTTGGTCCACACTCCTTACCAGTTGGTGGCAGTAATGCTCCATTAAATTGTCAACAGCCAAATAAACAAGAAGCAGCAGAAGAAGAACCAGTCACAATCCCTAGAAGATAGTGTCACACCTAACAACGGAGTCTACCACACCTCCTCATTAACATAAGAATTTATGTCATCTCACTCAGAGTCGCTCTCAGCAGCTAAATGAATCACTCTTAAGCAAGGCTTTGAGAATCTTTGAGAATACAGGCCCTGGTGTTTTGTAGCTTCAAACAGGTTTTCTCCCAGGATTATCCTGTATATAGCTCCATAGATCTTCCCATAAACTCTGAGTAGCTTTCTTGTCCCTGCAGTGAACAAAATTCAAACAGTATGATGCCTCCAATCTCATGTGTCACTGTGGGGTTGCTGTGTTCATGGTTTATATGCTGCCATTTTTCTGCACCACATAGCATTTTGCATAGTGGCCAAAAAGCTAATTAATTTTGGCACCTTCCACATGCTTGTTGTGTCCCTTGCATAGCTTGAGGCAAACTGCAAACATGACTTATTATGGCATTCTTTTAACAATGGCTTTTTAATAGCCAAACCTCTGTAAAGGCCAGTTGTTCTAAGTGCACTACCAATTGATTGATCAAAATATTCTTCCACTAATACTGTGGATCTCTGCTGCTCCTTCAGAGTTACCCTGGACCTCTGATTAATGCTGTCCTTGGAACTTCTAAATTTAGGTGGAGAGACATGTCTATGTGGTTTCCAGTTCTCCTAGATGAAGGAACAAGCTTTGCTTTTCGTCAAGTATGATGAAGATCCGAGCCTTGTTGCATGAAACAAAATATTACTGCTTTGCTGTGGCGCAATGAATCAAACAGGAATGTATCTAAACCTCTGAAATTTTCACAGAGCTGGATTCACTGAAATTAAATAACAAATGTGCTGGACTCCATCTGAAGGAAGCTGGTTGCACTGGCCAATAGAGTACAAACAAATGTCACAATTCAAATTTTTATGAATAAAAAATTTGTAACCCATGTAAAATTTCATGTCACAGTTATGCACTTCTTCGTGTTGATCAACCACATAAAATCTCAATAAAATACATTGTACATTGTGATTTTAAAATGAAGAAGTTTTTTGAAGAAAAAGTTGATTTCACATAATACTGCCCTTTTAATCAGAATCTGCTTCATTAGCCAAAATTGTGTGCACTAACAAAGAATCTAACTAAGGTTTCACACACTCACAGAGTATAGACAAAATATATAAATACATACATTTTAGGGGGAAAAACAAAGCATAAAAGCAACAGTATGTACATGTATCTGTATGTATATCTATTTTCTATAAGAAAAAGAAAAAAAGGAAAGGTAGGTTGAGGTAGTGTAAATACGCTTATTTTGTTTCACAGTAAAGTAGCTCACTACTGAGGCTATAAGGGGTTCATTGTGTTCATCAGAAAGACAGTCTGAGAGAAGAAACTGTGTCTGTGGTGGCTCATTTTTGCAAATACTGCTCTGTAGAGTCTAAACAGTTTGTGTCCAGGATGTGTGGGGGCGTGTGGGTACTTCTCCAGAAGTTCTCTGTCATCTCCACATTCTTAAGCAAGTTAATCTCCCGGTGGTACTGACTGCACCAGTTATCATCTGATCCACCCCCTGTTTGTATGCAAACTCATCACTGTCCTGAATCAGAATAGTGTCGGTGGTATCATCTCTGATCTTCAGGAATTTTACTGATGGGTCAGTTGAGGTGCAGTCATTTGTGTACAGACAGAAGAGGACTGTGGAGAGAACACACTCCTTGAAGGCACCAGTCCTAAGGGTTCTTGTGTGGGAGAAGATGTTGGAGTGTCAGGAAGCTGGGGATCCACTAACAGGTAGGGTCCAGCACTGTTAGCTGGTTGAGCTTCTGTTGGAAAATCTCCAGGATGATAGTGTTAAAGACAGAGCTGAAGTCCACAAACAAGATCCTGCTGTACCTCCCTGGGTGGTTGAGGTGGTGCAGGATGAAGTGTAGTCCAAAGTTGACTGCATCATCTGCCGACCTGTTTGCCCGATAAGCAAACTGCAGGGGGTCCAGCAGGGATCTAGCAAGGGGGCTGTGATGTCCTTTAGATGATTCAACACCAGTCACTAAATGGATTTCATGACCACAGACATTGGAGCCTGTAGTCATTTAACCCCGTAATGGTGTGCTTCTTGGGGACCAGGAGGATAATGGAGTATTTGAGGCAGGAGGGAACCTCACACAGCTCCAGAGAATTAGATCTGAGAGAAGATGTGGGGGCAGTTGGTTAGCGCAGGTTCTGTTATTTTTGATAATCAAAGCTATGAATATGGTGTACGATAACAATGTCCAAAGTGTCAGTTCATGCTAGATATGAAACATCATAGATATTATGGAACAACAGAAAATTTCAGACTTGGTGAGAAAATTCTTTACTGTGGGCAATGTAATCTAAAATGTGGCCTATCATCCTATTTACAATATTAACTTTGAATCTATGTTTTAAATATGCAGTTATCTGAGAAAAACTTATCTTCCCGTCTCTGGTTTTTCTACATAATTCAGTAATACTGCAGATCATATAAATCATTTTCAGTTGTTTTGGGGTTGGGTGGGGTTTTTTAGGAATATGTTTTCACCTCCAAATAAATGTGACTGAAGGTCAAATTCAGTTAATCTAAAGCAGGGTTGTGAATGAAACAGAGGGCTCTTTTTTTCACATTTAATTCCAGTTGCTATCTGCAAGGTTCAGCTGTCTCCTGTTCACCACTCCATTAGCTCTTGAACAGGAGCAAACAAGTTGGTGTATGTAAACAGCAAAAAGCCAGCTTTTTTATCATTTTTGGCTATGGTCACTTTTTTTCTTCTTACAACAATGTGTACTTGGTATTTTGATCTAAATACAAATTATTTATGTCTAAAATATGACATTTTAAATTTGTTTAGAGGTTACAGAAAAAAATGAGTGATACATGATGTCCAGGGTCTGTTTTAGAAGGGAACAAAGTGGTATATTTTTTGAGGTTGATAAATCAATGTTGTTTATTAGCTGTGATTTTAAACATGACATCTTTTAATTAAATTTTTCTATGGAACTTCAATCAAATACATTCAAAAACTTCAGTACATACAGAACAGTGCAGCCCAGATGCTAATGAGACGAAGGAAAGATGAACACATCACCCCAGTTCTTCAGTCACTTCAGTCGCCTCCTGTACTGCTTCTGATTGAACACAAGGTGTCTCTGCTCACTCATGAATGCATACATGGCAACACTATCTTATCTGAAAGAACTCCTTACTTTTCAGCCATCAACACGGACCCTTCGCTCTACAAATTCTTACTGTCTATATCCCCCCAGGCAAAGCTGCGTGCCATGGGCAACAGGGCATTTTGCTCTCTTCCCAACTATTTGAGGATGCCACAGACTGTTGAACACTTTAAAAAAGATCTAAAAACATTCCTTAGAAAAAAAGTATAGTATTTGATATGCTTTAGTCCTGGTGTTTTATTTTATTTTATCTTATTCTACTTTTTTATCCTGTAGCACTTTGGGATTTTAAAATGTAAAGTGTGTTACAAATCTAATAAACTGTTATTATTATTATTATTATTATTATTATTATTATTATTATTATTATTATTATTATTATTTAATAATTCAAAATACATTTAGCTGTTGCAACTGCGAGAAGCCCATATTGATGCTATACCATGAAAAGCATTGTTCCACAGGGATTAAACTTTCATGTCTTATTCTGTGTAGAAACTAATAAGACATATTTACTGTTATTATATTTCTTAATGTTCTTTGCTTACCTTCAACATGATAAACTCAAAGCTCAGCTGATCCTTTATACATTTTCCCCTTAATTCCCCCCCAACTGAAAAAACTGTATTCTCAATGTAAAGATGATTTGATCTCAGTTCTGAAAGATGCTTGTTGTATCCTCAGACTGATGTGCTGTTTGTTTTTGGGTTCTGCTTTCTCCTCCTCCTCTTCACAGGGTGTGACTGGCAGGTGCAGCTCCCAGGTGGCGTCAGTTAACCTCATCAAGGAGGAGCATTTAGAGGAGTGGATTTCCTGAGACAGATGGTTAACTATGACTAGTGGTATGTCTGTGCCTGCTGAGGTCTGCGCTCCCAGAACTTACCAGTGGTTTTATTCCTCCTGACAGATTACCTCTCTGAAGGTTCCTCCCAGAGTTTTGGTGTTCAGCTTCCATGCTGACTTGGCAACTCTCAGGGTTTGCTTCCCTGGCGCCTCATTCTCGTCCTCCTCACTGCTCTAGACGCCCACCTGAAGATCCTCTCTGACTCACCTGCCCGTCCACCCTCCAACGGTACCTCATCTCCTTCCTTCCTTCAAAGGAAAACAGACTGAAACACAAACCACCATCTCACCCAACGAGCAGCCAGCCGCCTGTTCTAGGGATACTCCGTGGTCCCTCTCGGCCACGACCCCTTCATCCAAAGTAAGAACCCGACCTCCGTCTCTGTGTGGAACTGTCACTGGCGACCTTTAATCATCTCCCCCCTGTCTTCTAGTACGGACTTGTTCCTGGCTTGGTGTTTCTCCTCCAACAGATCTAGAAAGCCCTATTCTTGAGTCAATAAACCTTTTCAGACTTTTCATTCCTGTGTCGGTACTTGCTGCTTGCACCAGAGTCACCTTAAACTCATGACAGAACCATCTGGCCAAATTGGCTCTGCAGCACAACTACGGGCAACCCTTTTGGAACAGGAAATCCTTCTGGGGCGTCATGAGTACGCTATCAATGTTATTTCCCAACAGCAGGCCATCATTCAGTCCCTTAACTGGATATCTGAGGACTCCCCTGATCAGCCACAGCTTCCACCTCAGCTCCAGCCCCCGCCTGTTCCTCCATCGGAACCTCCCCATTCCTCCGGCCTCTCTACCGGAAGGGATGTCGTTTCGCCCTCTCAGCACCTTTCACCGGAGAATTGGTTAAGTGCAGAGGGTTCCTACTCCAATGCATTTTTGTTTTCAGTCGCTCCCCTTGATCTTTTCCTAGCGATCCTAGTAAGATCTTACATTATTGGACTGCTAAGAGATAAGGTTCTAAGATGGGCGAAGCCCGATTTGATGAAGCAGCCATTAATAGTACTACTTATGAGTTCCTGAAACTATTCAAATTGGCTTTTCAACCTAATGCCAGTGCAGACGAAGCCGCCGGAAAACTCAGGACATTAAAACAGAGGAACAGGTCTGTAGCTGAGTTAGCTATTGAGTTCCGCACCTTGGCAGCGGACTCAGGGTGGAATCAACCAGCACTTAAGGGAGTGTTCCAACACTCACTCAGTGGAGGGGGGGTAAATCAGGGATGAATTACTCTGTAGAGATGACCCAGCAAGCCTGGATGAATTAACAATTAATTGATCTTTCCATCTGGATAACAGACTTGGGGTGGGAATAGTAAAAGATCTCCTAGAACCTCTTCAGCTCACCCCATTCGAGAATATGAGCCTCTCACTCATTCTATTCGTTCTCCTTCACCACCTCCTGCATGAACCTATGCAGATCGGCCGAACCCGGTTAACACTGGAAGAGCGCCAGTCCTGCTTGGCATCAGGCCGATGCCTTTATTGTGGTTCATCTCTTTGCTGATTGCCCCATTTGCCCAAAAGGCTGCAGCCCATCAACTACTTACATTCAGCCATTCTGTCTAAGATTCCTGTTTCCCTTAAGGAACCTCCTTGGCCTGATTTATCTAACGTCCCCCCCAGAGTACCACGATCTGGAGCAGGTTTTCAGTAAGATTTGGGCTCTCTCACTTCCCCCTCATAGACCTTATGACTTCCCCTTTGATTT
Organism: Anableps anableps; assembly: GCA_014839685.1. Taxonomy (NCBI): domain Eukaryota; kingdom Metazoa; phylum Chordata; class Actinopteri; order Cyprinodontiformes; family Anablepidae; genus Anableps; species Anableps anableps. The sequence continues at coordinate 2,761,417 of CM026073.1, forward strand.
GTTCCCTGGTGCCCCCCCTTCCTTCTGGTCAGTTGTTTAATCTCCCTCACCCTGAACAACAGGCCGTAGAAAGACATGAGTCCCTTGATGCAGGGATCTGGCACTCATCACCTCTGGGATGGGCTTTTTTTTTTTTTTTTTTTTTTTTTTTTTTTTTTTTTTTTTTTTTTTTTTTTTTTTTTCCTCCTTGTAGAAAAAGGTAAAACTCTTAAGCCTTGCATTGACTACAGAAGTCTAAACCAAATTACAATCAGAACAAGTATTCCCTTTAATCCATCGGCCTTTGAACCCATCCAGAAGGCTTCCATCTTTTCTAAACTAGATCTTCGTTACGCTTGCCACCTTGTTCATATCCGCGAAGGCAATGAGTGGAAGATGGCGTTTAAGACCCACATTGGGCACTTTTGAGTATTTAGTGATGCCCTTTGGGCTCTGTAACGCCCCTGCTGTACTCCAGGCCCTGGTGAATGATGTCCTAAGGGGCTTAACAAGTTTGTCTTTGTCTACTTGGATGACATTCTGATCTTCTCTGAAGATATAGAGCAACACCAGATCCATGTCAGAAAGGTTCTTCACAAACTCCTGGAAAATCTGTCAAAGCCAAAAAAAAAAGTGAATTCCATGTCTCTACCATAACTTTCTTGGGCTCTTTATTTTTTTAATTTTTTTTTTTTTTTTTTTTTTTTTTTTCAAGGGTGGGCGGGTGAAGACAGATCCAGAGAAGGTTCAAGAGGTGGTGGATTGGTCAGGTCCCGAATCCAGGAAGCAACTTCAGCGCTTCTTGGGATTCACCAACTTCTACCGCGGGTTCATAAGAAACTTCAGTATCTTCGCTTCTCCTCTCACAGCCCTCACCTCCACCAAGAAATCATTTTCATGGACCTCAGAGGCCAACAAGGCTTTTCAGGAGCTAAAACAGAGGTTCTCCCAAGCTCTCATTCTTCATCCTGATCCTGACTCTGAGTTCATTCTAAGATCCACCCCTATGCCTTCTTTGTCAAACACTTCTCTCAGACAGGGAACTCCTTCCTATAAAGCTGTCCCTTGAAGAATGGAGACATTGGTTGGAAGGCATAGATACCCCTGTAATAGTCTGGACTGATCACAAAAATCTGTCATCTGCAGAATGCCAAGACTCAACCCAAGACAGTCTCACTGGACCCTGTTTTTCTCCAGGGTCAACTTAAACATCACCTTCTGACAGGTACATGCAACATAAAACCTGATGCTCTCTCCTGACAGTTTTCCCCAGATGACTCTGAAGAAACTGCAAAACCCATTCTTCCACCCTCCTGCACTGTGGGAAGCCTGGCTTGGGACATTGACTCATCCAAAACGCCTCCACACAAGAACCGGATCCAGGTGGGGGTCCACCCAACCGTCTATGTCCTTTCCAAAGTCCGCTCCCAGGTTCTCCAGTGGGTCCCAACTCCTGGTTCTCTTGTCACCCTGGGGTCAGTCGCACCATTTGCTTACTTTGCCACCATTTCTGGTGGCCATCTCTCAATAAAGACACCACCAATTTCACTGCCACATGCAGTTTGTGCCAAAAGGAAAAGCTCTCACCGTCCTCCCGCAGGCCTACTTCAACCCCTTTCTGTTTCCTAGTCAGCCTGGACTTTGTCACTGGTCTTCCTGCTTCCAAAAACAAAACGGTAATTCTCACCATCAGCTCCCCCCTGTCTTCTAGTACAGACCCATTTCTGGCTTGGTGTTTCTCCTCCAGATCCAGAAAGCTCTTTTCTCCCTTCAGTAAACCATTTCAAACTTTTCATTCCTGTGTCCATAATTGTTGCTTGCACCAGAGTCACCGTGACAATGCTTGTATGAAAACATGCTTTCTTACAAATGGCTTACCTATTAATCATAAACCAAACCTCTCGTTTAAAAATGATTAAGTTAAGTAAATGGATAGATGCAATGATAAAGTAGAGAATCACAAGAGGGGGACAAATCAAGGATGGGCTATATGTGTGTTTACTCATCTATTTTTACTGAAAAAGAGTATAGTGTTGAAATCCAGACCCCGAACTGATTAAATTGCTGTGGTGTAACTAAAGGGGACTGTGCAGAAATCAATGTTAGAAAACTTGTATGAGGTGGAAAGACTGTCAAAAAGAGGCTCCTAAATAGGTTAGGTGCTTAGTTTCGACACACTTTACCAATTTTATTGACCTTCACTTTGTTGAATAAATAATGGCTATGTGGAAATTGTCTTTAATGTTTGCATATCCAGAGGGCCAGAGGGTCTGTCCCTCTGTAAAGTGTTACATGTGACTGTATGAAAAGTGCTCTATGAATAAAAATTAATTGGATTTATAATCTAAACATCATTCTAGACCGCTGGTCAATTGTATGGAGAACTGTCTAAAACTAAATTATGCTGTCAAGTTTTCTTTTGAGAACTCTTATCCTGGCAAGTCATAGTTGAGTCTTTTTTTTTTTTTTTTCTGTAGTCTCAAGAGTAAGTTGACATGTAAGTGCATGTAATCTATCCATGTTTTCCTATAATTTTCATGTTAAATAGCAGACCTACATCGTTGACACTGACTTTTGGTAATATTTCTACTGATGGTCTGTAAATGTAATATCAAAAACAAGATCACACTTGTCTAATTTCTTTTCCAAAGAATATCATCTACAATTTTTTCACTTTACCTCAGCTGGTAAAACAAGCAAAGAAAAAGGTAAATCTTTAACCTCTCACAAAAGGCTCAGAGAACCTCAAGGTGTGATGCAGCAGGTGTTTGTTTCTGTTCTCTCTTGATATATGGGCACTGATGACAGCCTACATTTCTAGTGCACTATTGTAAAAATGTTTAACTGACTATATAACTATAATAAATTCACTGAAATTGAACTCGTTCATATCGTCAGCTAGATTGAAACACTGACTTCATGGACATGTTTGAACTTAGCATAGATGTGAATGTAAAAATGGAAAGGATACTTGTAGCTGAAGGGCAGCATAGGGTGACCTGTGGCGGATGTGAAGTCAGGAGAAAAGCAGTGGAAACTGAGCAAGTCAAAGTTGTTAATATTCTAAGTTATGCAGAAGCTGCTAAGAGAATGAGGACAAATTGAATTCTGATTCAAAAATATTTATCCCAAAGGGTAATTAAATGTTGATGTAACTCATTTAGTCAAGGAGTTATAGATGGTGATGGCTGTGGGCAGGAAAGATCTCCTGTAGCGGTCTGTTTTAGAATCAATCTGAAGAGACTCTGTTTTCCAATGGCAGTCTGATGAAGAGGATGTCCATAATTTTTTTGATTTTATGCAAAATCCTTCTTTGCATCATCATCTCCAGAGGTTCCACAATCGTCCCCAGAACAGAACCAGCCTTCTTTATCAGGTTGTTGAGCCTTTTTAGGTCCCTGGCTCTGCTGCTGCTGCCCCAACAGAAGATGGCAGAGGAGATGACGCTCTCAACAACAGACTTATAGAAGACATGCAACATCTTGCTGCAAACCTTGAAGGATCTTTGCTTCCTCCAGAAGTCCAGTCTGCTCTGTCCTTTCTTGTAGACACTTTACTGTTGAGTCTCCAGTCCAGTCTGTTGTCTAGTTGAACACCGAGGTATTTATATTCCTCAACCACCTTCTTCTCCTATGATGATGCAACAAGAAAAGTCCACCTTAAAGGATTAGTTAAAGTTTTCATATAAGTTCCAGATATTATATGCATTCAGGAAACCTGGCTTGAACCAAATCTTGATTTTATTAAAGGATATGAGAGCATTAGAAGAGATAGAGAGAGGGGATCTGGAGGAGGATGCATAATATTCATAAAACAGGGCATTCAATTTAGGGTTTCATTAAAGGAAGAGAGAATATATCATTGAAATTTGGACAACAAATGGAGGCTTTAAAAATAATTTTTACAATCCATGTAAAAGACTTTTATTAAATTTAATGGAGGAACTTGGGACACATTTAGAGGGTAAAGTAATTTGGTGTGGGCACTTTAATGGGCATAGTACATTATGGAGTAAGCATAATGATCAAAATGGGGGTGTAATTGAAGAAATAATGGAAATTAAAAATTTGATATGTTTGAATGATGGGAGTGGAACCAGAATTAATTTTAGGGATAATAATGAATCAGCAATTGATCAAACATTAGCTACAAATTCTTAAGCAGGTGTTTATTCATGGCAAGTAAACAAGAAAACAACTAAAGGAAGTGTTCATTTCCCCACAATGACTGATATAGAGATGTGTAGAGAGGCATTGTATAAATGGGATGAAGAAATTATGTTTTAGCTCTGCAGATTAGGAAACCTTTTTGAAATATTAGTGAAATAAAAATGCAAAAAATGGAAATGGCTAGTAGTATTGATGATTTTAATTTTTTTGTTCATAATCTTATTTTAGAAGTAGCTGGTAAGGCTATAAGGAAGAAAGGAGAGGGGAGGGAAAGAAAGATCGTACCATTGTGGACAATAGAGTGTAGAAAAGCTATTAAGAAATGGAATAAAACTTTTAAATTAGTAAAAAGAAATAATTTTCAAAATCTGAGTACAAGAAATTACAAGCTAATATAAAAAGAACCTTCCAAAATGCATTGAGAGATTATTGGAGGTTTTTTTTTGTAATTGAGTGGGTAGGGAGATAGAAATTTCTAAGTTATGGTCAGTGATTAAAAAAGGATGAATGGAATTAAGCGACAGCATGGGTATCCAATATTAAATGATGGAGAAAAAACAGCAGTCAAAGGTGGAGAAAGGGCGGAATTGTTAATAAAATTATTTTGTTAAATAACATAGTTCTGAAAATAGTGAAGAAGGTAAAAGGGAAGAGAAAATACAATGTTAGAGAACAGGGAGTTGTTGCAGCAAATAGAAGACACAAATGATTCATTGAATATGTTGTTTACAATGACAGAGTTAAATAGGGAACTTAAAAAATTCAAATTTTCAACTCCAGGAAAAGATCAGGTTTCTTATGCAATGATTAGGATCTAATTGAGTCATCTAGAAAAATTTTATTAGAATTATGTAACAGAGTCTGGGAGGAGGAGGAACTGCCAATAAACTGGAAAGAAGCAGTGATTATACCAATTTGAAAACCAGGGAATGATTAGTCAAATCCAGGAAACTACCAACCAATAGCATTAACATCCAGTATCTGTAAAATAATCAAGAATGATCTATGAAAGATTAATATGTTGTATGGAAAATAAAGAAATTATATCAACGTATCACAGTGGTATCAGGAGAGGGAGAAGCACAATAGATCCAGTTTTATGTTTAGAGCATGAGATTAGAATGGCACAGGTAAACAGAGAGGGTGCAGTGGCAATATTTTTTGACATTGAGAGATCATATGATATGATGTGGAAAAAAAGGTTATTAATCAAAATGAGAAGAACGGGTATAAAGGGTCATATGTTTAGATGGATTAAAATGTTTTTAGAAGAAAGACAAATAGAAATAAGGATAGGGAAGGATTATTCTGTGAGTCTGAGTATAGAAAATGAAACAGCACAGGAAAGCATAGTGAGTCCACTATTATTTTCTGTGATAGTTAATGATATTTTTAAGGAAATAGAGGGTGGAATGGGCTTTTTTCTCTTTGAAGATGATGGTGCAATGTGGAAAAGAGGAAGAAATTTTGAATTTATAGTAAAGAAACTACAGGAAGCAATTTCAGTTGTAGAGAAACGGTCATATAAATAGGGATTTAAATCTTATTATTTAAATCCCTATTTTATCAAGCCTTATTTTGATAAAACTAAAATAAGGCTTTTTATGAGGAAATGAGTTGATGAGGGAATTAAGTTAAAATTATATGGTCAAAAATTGGAAATAGTGAAACAATTTAAATTTCTTGGATTGTGGTTTGATGTAAGGATGACATAGGGTGAACATATTAAGAAAATAACAGATAAATGTGAGAAAGTGTTAAACATAATGAGGTGTTTACCTGGAACTGAGTGGGAAGCTGATAGAAATTCTTTGAAAGCTATTTGTACTGGGTGAATTAGGTCAGTTTTGGATTATGGGAGTACAGTTTATAATTCAGCGGCAGATACAAACCTTCATAAGTTGAATAATATCTAATATCAGGCTTTAATAATATGTACAGGTGCTTTTAAAACATCTCCGACAGCAGCAATACAGGTTGAGATGGGAGAAATGCCTCTTAATTTGAGAAGATATCAAAAAATACTGAACTACTGGTCCAAATTATAATGGCAAAGAAATGGTCAACCAGCAGTCCTTAAATCTTGTTGGGAAAAGGAAAAGGAGAAAATAAAGACCTTTGGTTGGATAATAAATTCCAAAGTTAAAGAAACACACTTAGATCAATTAGATATATGTCAGACAGTTCCATTACCCACAGTACCTCCATGGATGCTTCCTGATGCTGCAGTTGATTTCACATTGTTAGAAAAAAGAGCAAGGATAAATTTTATATTCTGAATGAGCTTATAATACAAGAATACATCAATCAGTATTATAATTATGTACATATGTATACAGATGCATCAAAAAATTCAGTTAATAGGATAGGAATATTGTACTGCCGTTTCATATCAAAGTAGGAAAAAGAGTTAGTAATGGATTATCAATATATACAGGAGAATAGCTTGCAATATTATCAGCTGTTCAGTGAATAGAAGAGGTTAGACTATTAAAATCACTAATTTGTTCAGATTCAACTTCATCATTGGCCACTTTGCAGAATAACCAATCAGATAGTAAACAATATATATTAATTGAGATACAACAAACACTTTATAGAATCAAAATGATGGGGCTTACAATTAATTTTGTATGGGTTCCAACACATCATGGGGTTAAGTGGAACGAAATGACAGACAGGATGGCTAAGGAGAATGTCAAACGGGAATTGGATGACATAAATGTTAAGTTTAGTATAACAGAAATAAGGGGTATAATAAAACAAAAAATGAAAGAGAAGTGACAAAAGTTATGGGAGGAAAAAAGGAAAGGACGGTGGTTTTATAAAATCCAAAGGAAAAAAAAAAGAATAGAAGAGACAATTATGTCACGACTTAGAATTGGGCGTACTGGACTGAATACAACTTTATTTATAACAGGGAAACATTAGACAGGGAAAAGTGACTGTGGAGAAGATGAAACAATAGATTATGGGGTTTTTTTTTACCTTGTAGGAATTATCAAGATGAACGGAATCAATTAATCCAAAATCTTAAAAGTATGAAAATAAAATGAGTCATTGTAGATCTATTGCAGAAAGACTGTGGAAGTAGGCTCTATCAAGCTATTTTCTATTTTTAAAGACAATGTACTTTGTATAATAAGATTTTGTAGGGTCTCTCCCCCCACCACCCTCCACCTCCGTCCTTGGTCCACACTTCTAACCAGTTGATGGCGGTAATGCTTCTTAATGTTGTTTGACAACCTCCATTAAAAGTCGAAGAAGAAGAAGAAGAAGAAGAAGAAGAAGAAGGAGGAGGAGGAGGAGGTTTGAGGGTTTTTTTTATTATTATTACTTGAAAGCAACAGGTGTACATCAAACTTCACTGTTACAGCAAACTTAGTCAAGATTCGTGAAAACAAAGTACGTTTACATTCATTGGAACAAGCAATGTAGACAGAACAGAGAGACAAAAAGAAAAAAACAGATAAAAAGGAATATTAAATTAAATTAATGCAGGGGGAAATGTAGAATAAGCATATCAGTTATGGGAGACAACGTTCAAAAGGAAAAACAATTTTTGGGCTTTCGGATTTTTCTAAAGTTTTAAGGAATTCACATACATGTACAAGTCGTCTTGAAAATGAGTAAAATTAGGAGGGCATTTCTGTATTTTGTTCCTGTGAATAAAAAACTTAGCCAGAAAGTTCCTGTTCTTTGTCATTTAATAGCAGAACAAAAACTACATCATCGATACAAAGAGAAATTGGGGATGATGTAAAATTACTGTTAAACCATGTCTGCAAATATCTTAGGAAGTCCTTAACGGTGCAAGTGTTATCACCTATATTAAATCGTTTTCTCAGTAATTACTTGGATGGATACATGTCAGTCATAATTTTAAAGTGTGTTTCTTTTGTTTTAGGGGTTATAGAAAAAGATAAATACATAGATCTTATTCTACTAATCGACTGCTCATCGAATTTATTTGGGATATTATTCTTATTTTGTTGCCCAGGAAATAAATGGTCAGTTAAACACTTCCTTATAAAATAATTATTACATTTTTTTTTATTAAAAATTGGACCCCATGGATCGATAAGTGGGGTAATTGTGGTTGTATAGGTTGGTCGTTATGTTTTTGCTCAGAAATTCATATTCTTTTGAAAGAAGAACCTTTGAACTCGATGAATGGATCTATGCAGACGTCATCGCTGACATAATGACGTTGAAGCCTAAACAGGAAGTGTGGCAGCACGTTTCCCACATGAGCACACAGTACAGCTGCAACGTGAAATGCCGGTAAGTTATTTTCGTGCTGTGTTTTGTGGGACATGCTAAACCTTTATGTCATAGTTCCAGCTAACATCTGTTTGGTTGGTTTATCGTAGAGGAAGCAGGTATTATTTTTGCCAAGCGTCTGTATGTTCCGCCAAATGTTATTCAGAAAAATTACAGTAAACAGTTGAACGCATGTCGTTCAGCACATAGACCCGACAAGGTATAAATCCAGTTTTATTTTCCTAATTGGCCTGGTTTTGATGACTGTTTATTGTAGGTTTTCATCAAAAAAAAGTTCTTTTTTACTGTGGGTGACTGATGTTGGGAGGTTTGCAGATCCCCTGAACGCTGGCATGGCAGTACGCAGGCTCAGTTTCAGAGACGTCACAGCCCTGGCCCCGATGGTCCGCGTGGGGACCCTGCCGATGAGGCTGCTGGCTCTGGACTACGGAGCTGATGTGGTTTACTGTGAGGTAGACTGCTTGTGCTGCACGATCCGGAGCAATAAACTGAGTCACGCTGTTACACTGAATATGTTGTTTTGTCTTTCTCAGGAGCTGATAGACATCAAAATGGCCCAGTGTCAGCGGATCGTGAACGGTAAAAGCTCTTCCCGCAGCTTCAATTCAAATTCAAATTCAAAAATACTTTATTTATCCCAAAATGTTGATGTAACTCATTTCATTAAGGAGTTATGATAGATGGTGATGGCTGTGGGCAGGAAAGATCTCCTGTAGCTGTCCGTTTTACAACCAGTATGAAGAAGCCTCTGACTGAAGAGACTCTGTTTTCCAATGACAGTCTTATAATTCTAGAACAATTCTAGAATAGATGAGCAGCCCTCTCACTAACCTGAGATGATTTTTTTGTACTCTTTTCTCTCTCTCTCTCTCTCTCTCTCTCTCTCGATTCATTTCCTTGTGAAAAAATTACAAATTGCTGTGGTGAGCTAAAACAATTTCATAGCAATTGTGTATTAAGAAATGTGATCAAATTAAATTCAAAAATAAGGTTAGAATGTAATGTCAGAACGTTTCCTCTCAGTGGTGGTTCTTGCTTGAATGGTGCACTGGACAAGCTCATCCTTCTGCTGCCCACCAACCAATTCAAATGCAAGCAGTTATTAGAATTTTTCCCAGAAGAAAGCCAGTAACCTAGTCTCCCAGGACTCAGCAGCAAGCAAGGGAAACCTACTCCACTGTACACAAAAACAAGTAGTAGCAAACTTCTTTTGGACACAACCTTTAGATAAGATGTATATTTTATTTTCTACCCCTTTCTAATGCTGCCCTGGTCAAATGCCTGTATAGCCTATATCAACCGCTACTGTTTCCTGTAGCTGACCTGCAAAAAAAGCATATTAATTACATCTATTTCAAGTTGTTTAGTCTTCTTTCCTAAGCTTGTATGTTTAACTTCTAAAATGGTGCTGTGGCCTGTCCGTCTCCGATTGGATAGTAATTTTGTCCTCATGGAGTCCAGTGACGGGTATGTAAATGATCAGATTTGTGAGGAACATGCATGTGTAGAACAGCACCAGAGGGCTCAAGCGGCGGCTTCATAAGTTGTGCTGCGTTTTGTCAGAAGTTGCAGAAGTTTCTCACAATCAGTCAAAACAATACATTAACATAGCTGGTCTACTTGTGAGCTAAATTCTTCCAGTATGCTTAACTTTGTTCTTTTTTTTTTTTTTTTTTTTTAATTAAATGTTTAAAGATTTTTATTTCCTGACATTAAACAGGGGATTGCATAGATGTTGACAATTGTTCTTATTGCGTGTGTATGTTTTACCAGATGTGCTGGAAACTGTGGACTTTGTGGCTCCAGATGAGCGTGTAATGTTCCGAACCTGTGAGAGGGAAAAGGACAGAGTGGTCTTCCAGATGGTGAGACCAAACATGTTGCAGCAGCCATTAACCCAGGTTGTGTTCTGCAGATCAACACTCAGGAATATTTTGTTTGAATATTTTTAGGGAACCGCTGACGCTGACAGAGCTTTAATGGTGGCCCAGCTTGTGTGAGTATGACATAAACATCTAATGGAGAGTGGAAAAAGCTCTGCAACAAAGTGGTTAGGTAATAATTATAATATTATTCATAATAATTTAATGGAAAGACCTTTTCAGTGACACAGTACCAACCTCACCTGCATAGCACAACTTTTAAAGGGGCAATATTATGTATTTTCCAGGCACATACTGCCATTTTATAGCACAATCAAGTATGTATGTTACTTTCAGTTGTTATAAAAACACTGTATATATCAAACATAACTTGTAAGAAAACTGACTTTGCAATTTAATGCCTTGAAATTGGGCGTCTGTCTCTTTAAGAAGCTCCTGCTCTTTCTGATACTCCACCTTCAGCCCATCATCACAACAATGTTCCTCCATTAAGTCGTTTATAGCTGTTCATAGGAGCGTTGGACTGAGAAGTAGTTTGTACGATGAGCTCAGCAGATGCGCAGTTCCACCAGGCATTTGCTAATTGCTGCTGCTGCTTGTCTGGAGGAGCTGAAAGGGGGAGGGGTGCTCTGTGGAGCGGAAGCTCGGTTTGGAGACTACAGCTCTGAGGAGGCGCTGTGTGGAAAAGGCAGAGTTCGGTGAGAGCAAGCGTTTAGGCACCCCTGAATGGCTGTCATGGGAGATTAAAGAGTTCTCAAACGTGCATGAAAGAATGAAAGCAACTCTGCAGGTATGTTTTTGATGAGGGAACAACATTATAACAGGATATATAAAGCTCCAAAAAGTAGATTCTACACAATGCCCCCCCCCCCCCCCAGTACTTTTGGTATTGCCATGACCCACACAGTTCCCGTAACTCATTGTAACAGTTGAGGACATCAGCCTGCGAGGCAATTTGGTTAATTCTATATTTGTTTTTCCATTTAAAATTCTTCAATACCACTAAAGAACACGTTCAGGGGAGATGATGGGAGAAACACAGCATCTATGGGATTGAGATTGTTACGTTTGCACAATAGGAGAAAAAACTTCACTTGTTTGAATGGTTAATGTGTACAGTTTAAGGTACAGTGCTTATTGGCTTAATGGAGGAATATATAATATATATAATTCCTTATATAATAAGGAATTATAACCAAACTACTTCTAAAGTTCCAACGTACTAGTTGGTCAACTAAGTCAAGTCTTTATTCTTATTTTTTAATGTTGGTGATGTTTATTGGACTTTCAGTTCCCTGCATGACTGGGCAGGAATTTCCTCTCCATGGTTCTGTTAAACATTTGCTGCTGTTACGGTCAATGTTCTGTTTCATGATGCAGTGCTCACATATGACTCTAGAGTACTTTGCAATACATCTCTCTTTCTGATTGTGCTGCCATGAACTTAACATTTACCATGAGATGGTGATTTTTCTCATTTGTCCAAGCGTTCGCAGCCTTTTTTTAGGAGAAATTTGTGTGGACATCCACTTCTTGAAAGATTGCCATATGTACATGTTTTTCTCTTGTGAATAATCTTTTTCCTCAGTAGAATGATGACCTTCAAATAATCTGTCAATGGCTTTATAAGCCCTCCCAGATTGTTGAGCAACCAGTGTTGCTACTTTAAGGCCATTGATGTCTTTCCATCAAGGCATTGCTTCAAGACACACTTCTATGTCCTCGAGCTGCCAGCGGAACAAACTTGAATTTCTACAGAGCTGGTCTCGCTGATGAAGATGAGTTCATCAAGAGTTTTAATAGATGTTTCTTTCACTGCAAAAACACAAAATCTTACCAAGTATTTCTGCTCTAGTTTCCAGTGCAAATTTTTGGAATACATTTGAAATAAAACAAAACTAATTTACAAGTAACTTTTCAGCAGATATAGGAGCTTCTTTAATATTGATGAAAAAGTTCTAGTTATAAGTGAAATAATCTTCCAGAGGAACAAGACATTTTTCCCATATTATAAGTTAAAATGTCTTGTTCCACTGGCAGATTATTTCACTACTAACTAGAACTTTTTCATCAATATTAAAGAAGCTCCTATATCTGCTGAAAAGTTACTTGTAAATTAGTTTTGTTTTATTTCAAATGTACTGAGATAGTTGCACTAGAAATTAGACCAAGATTTTGTGTTTTTGTAATGTTCCTCACAGGTTCAAAAGAAACTACACTCCTTTAGTTTGAAGGAGTGTTGTTCACACACACTTTCTCCATTTAGCTCATGCAAGAGCTGTGTAAAATCCAATTAAAAAAAGCAATTCTTACCCAAATACTGTAGTTTATCCCTTAGTGGTAAGCTGGTGCATCATGACATAAGTGATAAGGTGCTGAACTTGTCCAGATGGTGTACTCAGACTGTGTATGTTGTTCAGGGAGAAGGATGTGGCTGCCATTGATGTGAACATGGGATGTCCAAAGGAATACTCCACTAAGGTAAGTTGATTTGTACAGTTTTTTTTTTTTTCTTTTTGTGATGGTACCACTTGAATACAAACAGCAGCTAGAGCCAGATATCTTTCCACACATGGCCAGTAAACCGGACTCGGATTGTGATGGATATTATGCTGCTGCTGCTCCTCCTGCTGCTGGTTTGACTTCTGACCCTCTGCTCTGTGTTTTCCTTCAGGGTGGAATGGGAGCTGCTCTTCTGTCAGATCCAGACAAGATAGAAGCTGTGAATATTCCCACTAAAATATTTTTAATCAACAATGAACCATTTTGAAATTTGTGGGCATGCTTATCAACAGTTTTATATTGATCAAATATGTGTTTTTCTTCTTTGTTAAAGATCCTTAAAAAGCTTGTGACAGGGGTCTCAGTACCAGTTACGTGTAAAATCCGGATACTGCCTTCGGTAAGACGTCACACGTCTGTTATAACATTACTTTTTCTGAGCTGCTATAGCTTTAAGGCTGTTCATTTATTTTGTATTATTTCATTTTATTTTTGTCCTCTAACTTCTCAAATATATTTTATTGATACTGAGATCATGAACACAACACTGGAAATATAGTATCCTACCAACTGCTACATCCATCCATCATCCTTTGCGATTGCAATATTTCATTCACTGATATTCCAGTGAATATCAGTGATATTCACTGATTAGTTTTGTTGTGCAGCTCTGCTATGCACCATTTTCTTTCCACATTATAATGATGCACCATTTTAGAGTTGGTCCATCAATTCAGTTTCAAAAATACTTTATTTATCCCAAAGGGAAATTAAATGTTGATGTAACTCATTTAGTCAAGGAGTTATTATAGGTGCTGATGGCTGTAGGCAGGAAAGATCTCCTGTAGCGGTCCGTTTTACAGCGAATTTGAAGAAGCCTCTGACTGAAGAGACTCTGTTTTCCAATGACAGTCTCATGAAGAGGATGTCCAGGGTTGTCCATAATTTTCTTGATTTTATGCAAAATCCTTCTTTGCATCATCAACTCCAGAGGTTCCACAGTCGTCCCCAGAACAGAACCAGAACCAGCCTTCTTCATCAGGTTGCTGAGCCTTTTTAGGTCCTTGGCTCTGATGCTGCTGCCCCAACAGATGATGGCAGTTAAATCAAATCCCAATTAAATAAGTTGAAATTTGTGGTTCGAATGTCACAATTCAAAAAATGTAGTCTTTAAATTTTTGGAAAAAAAAAAAAAAACAGTTTTAGAAGAGATTGTAAATGGGAAAGCACTGAAGTACTCCTTGAATATGTTGAAACATGCCATCAAAAGGCTGAGAAGAGAAAGGAATCATTGGAATAGAACAAACAGCTAGATATTGACATAATTTGGTGACATGGTGAAAAATGAAATAAAACATGGCCCATGCAGAGGCAGACTGACCAACAATCCAGTGTTTTCTGTTGGTGGTTAACAGCTGGAGGAGACGGTCAGTCTGGTCCAGCGGATTGAGAAGACCGGTGTTACTGCTGTTGCTGTTCACGGCAGGTAAGCTGCACCTTTCTACCACTGTAGCTGCATGAGAAACCTTAATGTTTCCAAACAGCAGGCTTTGGTGATAGATGGGAGTCCTCTCTTTTGTTTTGTTGTCTCGTTTTAAGGTTGCTTAATGGAACTTAGTGTTGTGTACTTAATTCCACGCTCAGACCTTCTGCATTAATTCAGGTTTAAAACTGTGCTGTATTTGTGGTGCCTGCTAAGCTAAAGGGCCATGTAAAAATCTGTAGTACAAATATGTATATGTAGATATACAGATGTATATCTGTAGTACTACCATTAATCCCCTAGACAGCGGCTTTTCACACTAAGTATACACTCAGGCTGTTTTTATTATAAACACAGACAGATCAGAGGAAAAAGACTTCTTTTTTTGACTGATTTTTTTTTTTTTTTTTTTTTTTTTTTTTTTTTTTTTTTTAACTTTTATGTTATTCATCTGGCTCCCACATATTCGGGGGTACTGTGCACATTCTGTGACCCGCTCAGACTCCGCGAATACTGTCCGCGGATGGTTGAAGTTTCATACTTAAGCATACCAGTTGCCTACATTTCTTGTGACAAATTCCTTCGTTTCCCTCAATCCGAGTGGATACTCGACAGTTTGATGAGCTAGTTGGGCGCCGAGCCCCGTTTCATCTCCACCAGTGCAGCCAACTCACATTTGTTAATGCAGCACAGGCTGCGGTCAAGTGAGCCGACACTTGGAACTACGCGGTCAAGCCTGCCGACATTAGCTCCGCTTAAAGATTAGCTTCGCGCACACATGGTGCATTACGGTAATAGAGCAGCAGGAGCACTGTTGCAGGCGGAAAAAGGGAAAATTAAAGGCGTAACTGTCAAAAGTTTGCACTTATTACCTACCTATTACTTTCACATACATATACTACATCCAGAATAAATATTTACTCATTTTACTGTACAGTTTTGGAGATGGATTAAGCCAAAGTACCACATAATGGGACTTGAGAAGATTAGTTTGTCATTTTCAATGGGTCTTTCTCTCCAAATTCCTAAGAGATGACAACAAAATCTCTTTGGATTATATTAATAGATCACCTATACTATAACTAGAGTAAATATTTCATAATTTTACTGTACAGTTTTGGAGAAATATAACAAAGTCCCTTATATTGCTTATCCAGGACATGCATATCTCATTTTCAAGAATTTATTTCTCAAAAATCCTAAAAGGTGACAACAAACTCTCTTTGGATTATGTTAATATAGCAGATGTGATCTATTAACATAATCCAAAGAGAGTTTGTTGTCACCTCGTAGGATTTGAGAGAAATAAATTCTCAAAAGTGACACAAAACCATGTTTTTAATTGTCATTATTAGGTACTTTGACATAGTATTCTTCCTAAACCATACAGTAAAATTATGAAATATTTATTCTAGTTTTAGAAGAGGAGCTCTATTTATGTACTCCAAAGAGAGTTTGTTGTCAAACTCTCTTTGTCGGCTGGCTTGACCGCAATAGTCACATACAAAACAGTTCGATCTGAATGCTGTTCCCGCCGAGCAGTTTACTGTGCGACACCGAGTACGCGTACGTGGTCCTAAAAGTTGATCCTGGATGTCTGCCAGACACATCCGCGCAAAGGTCTTTTTTATTATTATTTATTTATTTAAAAAGATAAAATAAAAATTGACCTTTGCGCAGATGTGTCTGACAGACGTCTGCTTTGAGTCCACCTCAGAGATGCCCGGACCTCCGCGGAGTGAAGAACGCCCGAGTATGTGGGGGCCTTTAATTTTCCTGTTTTGTTTTGTGTAGTTTCTAAAGAATCATAAATAAATCATAAACATGCTATATGAAACTCACACTTGCAGACTAATGTTTACTATTTTGAGGTCATACTTGAGAGAAAATACTTGAGAAATGACTGCCCTGCAAAAGTCAGTTCGCTAAAAGGCTCATTCACACAGTTCTAGTCTGCCTGTTATTTTCTTTTCATCTTTAAAAAGAAGTTTGAGATTGGTTGGTTGTCTTTATTTTTTTGCTGTTTTACACCATTTTTATTCCAATGTAAACTGTTTGTTTTGTGATGACTCTCATGAAGACCATAAGCCGAAGCTCCTTCGTCTGTTCATGAAGTTGTTCTTACGGTCTGGTGTTGCTGGAGACCTCATGTATGAGATATTTGTTCCTCTTCCTGAACCTTGGAAGTCAGTGAGGTTGCACCACGTTTTTCCAGCTTTTTAAAAAAATAAAATAATGATATTTGTCAAAATAAAAGAAGCCATTTTCCTCTACTAAAAACTTCTAAACCAAATAAATTATTTTTTTGTGCAACATAAATTATTTGACATTTTAGTTAGAAGACATAACTTGGTTAAGTGAATGTGAATAGAATAGAAATGTCCTGTATTGTCCCACAATGGGGAAACTTCTGTGCAGCAGCAGCAAAGTGACAGGCAGTCAAAGCAAGTAGGTTTACACAAAGATAGACATATGTGATACATAACAGAATAAATAATGAAAATACTGTACAGCAAGGGCAAAATTTTAACACAAATGCTGTGTCGCTATTAGAAATAGTGTTCTGCTGTCCAAAGGAATGTGCAGCTGAGTATGTTAATTTAAAAATGTGCATGTGTATTTGAGCATTAAAACGACAGACTATTTACATTAAGTGACAGTAAAACTGTGCAACAGCAGAGATGTGCAGATACCACCAGAACTGTTATTCAGCATGAGTAAAACTGTACAAATACCAACATGTATGTGAGGCTGCAGTGTTAGCTGCAGTTGATCCTCGTCGTTTTTCTGTGTTCTCAGGTTTAAGGACGAGCGTCCTAGACACCCTGTCCACTGCGATTACATTCAGGCTGTTGCACAGGCGGTTTCAATCCCTGTCATTGCAAAGTGAGTATCAGTCAGCAGCCACTGCTCTCCTTTTTTAATTCACAGAAATATCAAACCAGTATAGAGGTTGGTGTTAGGACCGTTCTGGGCTACTTTTTCCTCAGTCTAAAATATTTCTGTCAAGGTAGTGTTCAGCAGAATTGATTTGTTTGACCTCTGTTCTTTTCTTTAAACATAAGGTTTTACCTGATGACAGGTAGAGAACCTGAACATGTTGGTGCTTGAAGAGTTTGTGTGGCAATGCGCTTGCGCACTCCAGCAATGGGGTTTCCAGATGTTACAGAAGAATCTAAAGTTTTATGTCTCCATGGGGGGGCAATGAGGTTTATTTTTCTGTTCTGTTGGTTTTGACTCCCATCTTTTTAAGGAGCTGCTTCAAAGATTTCTTTTCTTTTCAGTTTTTTTGTTACAATTAAATGTTTCAGATCATCAACTAAATTTTAATACCAGACAAAGACAATTAAATTTTTTTAAAAATTGTTTTCATGAAAGAAATAAAGCTATCATAGCAACCTGGTGCATTGTGAAAATGTAATTGCCATTCTTGTTTAAATCATTAATTAGCAATGATCAGCCACTTTTTTAGGTTCAGTTTCACTGGCCATACCCAGATCTGATCACTGCCAGATCTTTAGAATCTAGAAATCACTCAAAAAAACCTTCTTACAACATGAAGTAGGCTATAACATCTCAAAAAGCTACACAACATTCCAACCATCAACTCCAGCTGACTTCCCTATCTCTTGCTGAAGAAAAGCATCCCCACAGCATGATGCTGCCATAACCATGTTTCACTGTTGGAATGTTGTTTTTACCAGCTGAACACTGCTAGAGATGAAGCTTTCTCTATGTAAGGCAAGTTTATTTACACAGCATCATTGCTATGCATGGTAATCTGGAGTGCTTTACAGGACATCAATGGAAGAACAAAAATACAGGCATTAAAGGCATAAAAGAAGCAAATGCTTCAAACAGTTCGTTAGTCAGATTCTTTTATCAAGCGCTGCTGTAAACAAAAGTGTCTTTAGTCCCAATTTAAAAGAATTTTGAGTTTTCATTCTGTGTAAGCCATAATGATTGAAATAACTGGTTATAAAGGCTCAAAATATTTCAGATTTCAGAATAGTTCCCATATTATAAGTCTTGTTCCACTGGGAGATAATTTCACTTCTATCTAGTACTTTTTCATCAGTATTAAGGAGCCTCTATATCGTGTTCTTATATCTCGCTGAAAAGTTACTTGTAAGTTAGTTTTGTTTTATTTCAAGTTTATTTAAGATATTTGCACTTAGAAACTAGACCAAAAATATTTTTCCATTTTTGCTCATGCAAGAGAAAAGATTTTGTGCTTTTGCAGTGTGTAGTATGGTCTTAAACACATCATTCATATGCAAACCTTCCAGTGGGGTTAAAATACAGCATTTCTGCAAAGCAAAGTGTGAAAACTGGCGATAAGTCTTTAACATTACTATTGAGAAATTTTAGCTTAAGCTCTTGATGTCAGTTCTGCCAAGGACACAGCTAGTTATTAGGCCCTGGAGGGGCAGGTTGGGTTGGATAGATTTTTTTTTTTTTTTTTTTCTGTCATTCTATTCTATCATTTGAAAACAGTTTTTTTTTGTATTTACTAAGAATAAATGTACCCTAAATGCAATAAAAAAGCAAAATAAATATGTAAAGGAGCAAACATTTTCACAGAACCTTACTGCTTGTCCTATTCTCTAAATTTTGCATTTGAAAAAAAAAACCCTGCAAAGTGTTTGCTGAACTTTCCTTACAAGGTGGCATCAAACAGGCTTTTCAAGGGTTGGTGTGTTGCTTAGAAGCTCAGTTTGTTTTGTATAGTGCCAATTTTCAACAAATGTCAACTCAAGAAGCGTTACAAATAAATCCTGCTTACAACAAAGAAATAATCAGTCACACACAAATTGCTGAACTTTTTTGCACTAAGCTGTTCCCTCCTCTTGACTGAAAGCCTTCCAGGACTGTCAGTTTTCTATCCTGGCTGTGTGGAATAGTCATTCTTGGGAGACATGCTGCTAAAGGGCGGTGGAAGTCGCCTCCTTTCAAAGTGTTTTTCTTTAATTTACCTACTTAAGGACCCCCTTTTGTGTGATGGGATTGCGTTGGTTTATTTTATCACCAATTATTATTTTTACCCATTTTCTTGTTGTATTTTAACGCATGTAGTTTGTAAAACTGCTTAAATAAATGTATTTTATCACCTCTCCTACAGTGGAGGTTCTTTAGATTTGGTGAAGAACAACAGTGATATCGAGAAGTTCAGAAAGGCAACAGGAGCCTCGTCTGTCATGTTGGCTCGTGCTGCCATGTGGAATCCGTCTGTGTTCTGCAGCCAGGGACCACTTCCTGTGGAAAAAGTCATGGAGGAATACGTTAAATATGTAAGTTCATCACATGTATCTAAAAAAATGGGGTAGAGGAGGTATCTTTGTATTTCTATTCTAATTAAATGCTGCTAGAACACGTTTTCTTCCCATTGTATGGCTTACTCTCATTGTAGTTTGATGGGTACACATTGGTGAAGTGAGAAATTGTTGACTTTCAACAAGAGTTTCCATCCAAGAGTAATTCTAAGAGGTTTTAGATGCTGTTGGTTTCATCTGAAGCAGTTGGCCACTTTTCTGTTTATGTAGCCTGGGAAAGATATCCATGAAATATATCCGGTGATATTGATGTGGACCAGGAGGAAGAATTCGAACCAGTATCGTTTTATTTTTGGCTGCAAAGTAAAAGTGTCTTTTTAAACCAAAACAAACACGATTTTTTTTTTGTCTTAAGCTGTGTTTAACAAAAAGCGTTCACCATCATTGCTGGAAAACCTTTAATTAACCCACATCCCTTACATGTAACAGTTTTTTTGTTTTTTTTTACTATGATTTCTCTTTTCAAAGTTTCATATTACCCAAACCATGGATATGTATTATAGCATAACAAAGCACAGAAAAAGGTAAACCCCATTAAAAAAAAGTAAGTAAATAAAAAGCCCTAAAAGTACAGAAATCCCAACTGTATGCTGCATCTTAAACCATCACAAATTATGGGACGGAGTCTATGTTCCAAGACAGTAAGTAACCCAGAAATGGCGCTGTACGTCCTCAGTATATATATTGAGTGATAAAATGGGGATCAAATCAGATTAATGGACGAACTATGACAAAATTAAATGGAATACTGAAAAATTTACTTCAAAACTAATTAATTAAAAACAAGAAAAAGAAAAAGTCAGATTTTCAAAACCATGAATGCAGCACAACAGTGTCATAAAACAGAGTAGCCCCCCTTTGGCGAGGGAGGAGCTGACGTCAGGCTAGGGAGACACTGTCCAGTCAGTCACCCATTTTTTTGGGAATGGGTGAGTCATGGTCGAGTCACCCATTTCCACATTTCACTAAGCACATGGTCGAGTCATAACACTCGACCATGTGCTTAGGCTAGCCGTAAACTGGACAAAGAAACGTGGCTTTGGGCCCTGTTTGACCACAAAATGGATATGTATGGGAGAATTAAAAGAAGAAGAAGAAAGATGAGAATGAGCAGCAGGAGGCAAAGAGGGAGCCAATGAATTCTAACAGTGCTGAATTCAATTATTCTGGATCCAGACAGTCTCTAACATGTGATGACCTTAAACCAGCAGAGCAACAAAATGTCATAAGATATCAATGCTGTTTCATTATAATGATGTATTCTACATTTCCATCAATACTGACAATATGCATCAGACTTAGGTTTTTGAGTTTTCTGGTTACAGGCAATCCGATATGACAACCATGCTTTCAACACCAAGTACTGCCTGTGCCAGATGTTGAGAGACAAGGTGGAGTCTCCGCTGGGGAAGCAGGTGCAGGCAGCACAGACCAATGCTGAGATAAGGTACACGATTAGTTTTTTTGTTTTGTTTTTCATTTGCTTGTATAAACCAGGCACAGAATAGAATATCAGTAATGCATCTTGAGGTGTTGTGTAAAGTAAAAAGATGTGATTTCACTGGACTGCAGTGAGGTGTATGGACTTCAGAAGTTTTACCAGGAGATCCAGCAGGAACAGCAGGCCAAGAGGGCTGCCCTTCAGAGCAGCAATCAGCCTGACAGACCCATCATGGATGGAGATGTGACCACCATGGCGGTCAAGTTTGAACGGTAAGTCTGTCAGTGTTGACATACAACATTTAAATTCAAAAACCCTTTTTGCTGCTAAATTGGTGAATAAATAGGCATATGAGCTCAACAATAAACATATTTATTGTTTTCAGTCCGTTACTTAGGTTATTCAAACATTAGATTGATGCAAAGTGCTATTCTACCCATTCAGCTGCTCTCAAGTGTTTCAGGAACCGCTGATAATTCATGGAACTTGTCTGTAAAAAGTTCTTTAGAAATGTGAACTGCAGATGCTGACATTAGCGTTGGGGACGTCTGTGCTGCTGCAACCTGTTTTGCTTTGAGTTGCTATTTAAGGCTAGAATAGCTTTGGTGATAGGCTGACTGCTTTTAGCACAACTTGCAAACAACAATGGTCTTTTCCAGCGTCCCCTCAGATTGTTTTTCTGAAGGAAAATTAACCCCAAGTGGGCCAAGAGAAGCTGCGCAAATACGATTCTGGTTGGAACCTTTTGTATGTAAAGAAAAAAAGTGTGATTAATTGCATCAAAATTTTTAACGCGTTGAAATATATGTAACGAATTAATCGAAATTAAGGCGTTAAAGTACCGGCCCTAATTTAAACATAAAACATTTGAAGGTATGATGTTTTCTTTTCCATTTGTATCCAGTTGATAGACGGTAAAATGTCAAATTTTAACATGCTCCAACAGCCAAACTGCTTTTTAGAGATGACTACCTTTTTTGCAACATTATGTCTACATTATAGACATTGGCGATATGGACTTAAAAGTTTTTCATGGCATTTTGTGGGATTCTGCAGCAGCTCCACTGGTTGCCCATAGAAGCAAGGAGAAATTTCTAGATTTTAACTCTCACGTTCCAGTGCATCCATAACCTTGCCCTCCTTATTTGTGTGACCTGCTTCACATCGCCACTGCTTCGCTCAGATCCTCGTCTGCCTCTCATCTTGTTCCTTCTGCCCGTCTTGTCACCCTGGGGAACAGAGCCTTCAGCCGCTGTGCTCCTCGGCTCTGGAACTTCCTTCCTCCTGCCGTTAGGAACAGAGACTCTCGTCCCTCTTTTAAATCCCAGCTGAAAACGCTCCTGTTCAAACTGGCAGATTCACTGTAACATGGAGTAACTGTTGTTGCATCTTGTTTGCTGACTTGCTTTATGTCATTGTTGCTGAGTCTGTTTATTATTTGTTGTTTTTTGTCTGTTTGTTTTTGTAAGGTGACCGTGGGTTTTTGAAAGGCGCCTTCAAATAAAATGTATTATTATTATTATTATTATTATTATTATTATTATTATTATTATTATTGTGATAACTAAAAAAGTCAGGATAAAAAGTATTTAAAAACCCATCGGAGTCTTGTTTTGGAAATAGTATGTCTTTGACTGCACATCATAAATACTACTCTTACGAAAATCAAAGAACCAAAAACCAAATGGAGAGTCCGACCCAGCTCTCCAGTCACTTCAATAACATATCCTGGTCAACAGTGTCAAATGCTGCACTGAGGTCCAACAGAACCAACACTGTGGTTCTTCCACAGTCTGTATTTGTGTGGATATCATTGAACACTTTGATGAGGGCAGCCTCAGTGCTGTGGTGAGCACGGAAACCAGACTGAAAGACATCAAAGCGGTTTGTCATTGTTAAAAAGCTGTTTAACTGTTCAAACACAGCTTTTTCAATAATTTTGCTGATGACTGGAAGGTTAGAGATTGGCCTGTAGTTCTGCAGTAGTGGTTTGTCCAGATTGTTCTTTTTTAACAGTGGTTTGATAACTGCTGTTTTTAGAGCCTGGGGGAAAACACCTGAGGAGAGGGAAGAGTTTACTATTTGATCAGGTCAGACGCAATGACAGGCAGAACTTTCTTGAGGAAGGTTGTAGGTATGATATCAAGACAGCAGGAGGAGGAGCTTAACTGATTTATAATTTCCTCTAAGCTTTTATAGTTGAATAGTTGAAATGTGGCCATTTTCTCTGCATTTGTTATGTTTGGGCATAGCATTGTTATTGGATTTGGTGTGGATGTGCAGATAAACCCTGTAATTTTTTGAATTTTCTCTGTAAAAAAGTTGGCAAATTCATTGCAGGCCCTGGTCGAGTGGAGTTCAGGTGGTAAAATCACAGGAGGGTTTGTCGACCTGTCAACTGTGGCAAACAGGGCATGAGCGTTGTTGATGTTTTTGTTTATTTCTGCAAAGAACATTTCCCTTGCATGTTTTAGTGATGAGTGATCGCTTCGCAGCTTTTCTTTGTAGATTTCATAGTAAACATGAAGTTGAATTTTACACCATTTATGTTCAACCCTTCGACAAAGGCTTCTTTCGCTTCTTACAAGTGGAGCAGTTATCCATGGAGATTTCTTCCTACCAGACACAATCTTCACTTTCACAGGTGCAATGAAATCAATGATGTCTGAAATTTTAAAGGAGATGTCTGAGATTTTATAACATACACAAGTATTTTAAAGTCTATTTTCTGAGCTCCAAGGAGCCAGTGGAAGGACTTTAGACATGGGGTGATGTGCTCTATCTTCCTGGTCTTAGCGAGAGCATAAGCAGCAGCGTTCTGGATCAGCTGCAGCTGTCTGATTGATATTTTTTTTTTTTTTTTTTTTTTTTTTTTTTTTTTTTTTTTTTTTTTTTTTTTTAGTCAGACCTGTGAAGACACTGTTAAGTCAAGTCAAGTTTATTTGTATACCACATTTCAGCAGCAAGGCAGTTCAAAGTGCTTCACATCATAAAACCATCAATCAAGTACACAGCAAAATCATTGAAACATTCAAATTATTGAGCAAAATCATCGGCAAAAGCATTGATCAATGATTCACTTACTTTATTTAACTGATTTACACTCAAACTTCCACCCCTTGGAAAACCAAACTTATCCTACTGAGATTTGTTTGCAGATTTATGGTCCAGACTACTAATCAAAGGCAGCTCCAAACAGGAGGGTTTTCAGTCTTGATTTAAAGGAATTTAGTGTTTCGGCTGTTTTGCAGTTTTCTGGGAGTTTGTTCCAGATTAGTGGTGCATAAAAACTGAAGGCTGCTTCTCCATGTTTGGTTCTGTTTCTGGGGATGCAGAGCAGACCAGAACCAGAAGACCTGAGTGGTCTGGAAGGTTGATACAGTAGCAACAGGTCTTTAATGTAGTTTGGTCCTAAGCCGTTCAGTGATTTATAAACTAACAGAAGTATTTTAAAGTCTATTCTCTGAGTTCCAGGGATTCAGTGAAAGGACTTTAGACATGGGGTGATGTGCTCTATCTTCCTGGTCTTAGTGAGAACACGAGGAGCAGCGTTCTGGATCAGCTGCAGCTGTCTGATTGATTATTTATTTATTTATTTATTTTTTCTTTTTTTTTTTTTTTTTTTTTTTTTTTTTCTTTTTTTTTTTAGGCAGCCCTGTGAAGACACTGTTGCAGTAATCAATGCGACTAAAGATAAACGCATGGATGAGTTTCTCTAGATCTTGTTGAGAAATTAGTCGTTTAATCCTGGAAATGTTCTTCATGTCATAGAAGGCTGATTTTGTAACTGTCTTTATGTGTCTCCGAAGGTTCAGGTCCAAGTCCATCACTACACCCAGATTTCAGAATCTCTTTTTCTGAACAAATGACTGTATTGGATTAGGGTTTCTGGGAATCCTATATAACATGTCAAAAATCTTTGAGTTGGAAGGGTGGTTTTTACGCTCTAATCAGATTACCTGCTAACATTTGATTTGTTGGTTTAGGAACTAGAACAGTTTGTCAAATTGTGAACTGACGGGCAACAAACTGATCAGTATATAAAAAGTGAAAAATGTCTGCATATGTTGTCTGTTTGTCTGTGTGATTGAAGGAGAGACTATCCACCACAGATCACACCCAAGATGTTCCTGCTGGAGTGGAGCCGCAAAGAGAAGCTTGAACAGCCGCAGTATGAAACGGTACGTAGAACCTTCATGTTCAGTCTGTGTTTAGTTTCTGGAAATAAACTCAGAGTTTTACTCTGAAGAATGGAAACACATACAGACCTTAGGGTCAATTTTCATGGCTGAGAAAATGACTCCTGTAATATCTGAAAGTGTTATTTTGGTGTGAGTGGATCACTTTAAAGTCCTATATGCAAGTTCTTAGGTCATCCATCCATCTCTGTTCGTACTTCAGAGGTGTGGGTGTGATTGAGTCTAGTGCTAGAGTGAAGGGGTGAGAGGTAGGTTACACTTGTTGTAGGAAATATAATTGATATGAATAAGGTCCCCTGGCTGGGGCTGGAACAGTACCATGCATTGTTTCTGCAAGCCCTGTCCAAGCGGTTCAGTCTTCATATCCTTTGTGTTCTGTATCCTCCCCTGGGTGGATGTTTTACATTAGGGTAACCATATTTTGATTTCTAAAATAGAGGACACTTGATCCAGTCCTGAAACATTTCAATCATACTTGGTGTACTCAAAGAAGACTTTTGATCTTAATGTATTTGGAGTGTCTTCTCTTTGTGGTTAGACTAAATAACAAATTTCAGATAGGCTTTCAAAAGTCAACATGTACATAAGTGATTTTAAAATCTGGAAATAAATGATATTAGAGATAATTACTAGGGTTGCACAATATATCGGTATCAACTTTGGTATTGGCTAATGTAAGTCATTTTTTAACATAACTATATTGGGTTTGGCTGTGTGGTGTTTATTTGGTCATGTGACAGTTGTAATGATGCAGCACAGGATTATGGAGTGTTTAACTGAAGCAGAGAAGCAATGTAGGCACTGTGGTCACTTTTACATGGTGTTGAAAGTGTAGGAAAATATGTTTTACATATAGGATATTGATAAATATTGTCCCAACAGCAGTAATAATTTTGGCTATTGATTTTGTCCCAAATTTTCATATCAGTGCATTCCTAACATTTACTCCTCTGTAGCTTAGAAAATTAACCTGTAACAACAGCAGCTGACTCTATAGGCAAAACAGGACAAAAATTACACAAAAACCTGAAATTATATTAAGTGTAAAAATAAAAAGCAGCAGTCTCTCAAAGTTTCTCTTAAAAAAAAATGTGTATACAATTCAATAGATGAACTCTTTATTTGCAAAGTCTCTTTATAATTTCTGGTTCATGTGACCTACAGGATGTGCATGGTGCACTCCGCCACCCCTTCGTTGTGACTGGGACGTATGAAGGAAATGTATTTTTCGGTTTGTACGTAAAGCTACACTTGTGCTTTGTGAAAATCAGTGGCAGCGCTGGAGCTCAACCCACTGTGTTCCATCTATCCGCATGCATCTCCGCTCCGGTCCACCTCGCCACACACTTCACTGCTGTTCCCTCCAAACCACCCACAAGGCAGCAGTTCTGGGAGGATGTCAAATAAAAGAAATTATTATTCCAAGCCTGTCAATTTAAGTATGCCTATTGGTCCCCTAAAAAACCCCGATAAAAACCCAGACCTTTTCTTCAATCAGTGAAATCCCCCCAGATGCCCTGGACAGAATGTGAAAAGTGGACATGTCTGGGCAAAAGAGAACACTTGGTCACCGTTTTTTAAATCCCCTCAGACATTCTCTGATGGCCCCCTGTTGTTTGTCGTCAGCTCCTCCTATTGCGTGCCACGGTAACAGCTATGTCAGGGTCTCCGTGTTGTATTCACTTAGTTTCTTCACTCGTATTGGTCCCATCGTGTAACCATGCCTCTCTACATCCTCAGCATCTTCACGGGCGTCATTGCAGGTAACAGTCCAGGTATAGAAGAGCATTCACATCTTTGTCAGTGGCTTCTGGAAGTGGATGTGGTTTTCTTTAAGCACTTTCTTGATCAGGATGTATTCCTTTCCTTTGTGTGGTACGTCTGTTTTGAATGTACAGCTGTTTCTTCCAGGCTGCCTCGAGAACCTTATCCTTTGTAGAAACCTCAAAAAGCAAGCTATTATGGAGCATGTGGTGCTCTGGGCATGGTTGGGGCCCCAGTGCTCTGTGGGTCTGTTCGATTCCCAGGTCTGCCCCCTGCTGATTGTCCGAGCTCGGTCATTGTTAGGTTCTCAATAAACCCTCTGGGGCAACTCTGTGACAACCTGCCTGAATGAGTGTCTTCGCTCAGGCAGGTATTCATGTGGCTGTTCTTCCGGTGGGAGTCATTCTAGGTCAAGGTCCAACAGCTTCTCATGTAGGATTTTTTTGGTTGTTGAGAAGATCAAGTAAAGTGTCCTTCACAACTAAATCCCACTTTTTTGCCTCAGTTATGTTTCTCTCAATCTCCTCCAGGCCCCTTAATCTTTTCAGTAGTTGTTTGTATTTTCTAGATGATTTTAGCGCTTAACTCATCTAATTAAGCCTACATGTTGCCTTTGATTGTCTCCCGAAAGTCAGAGAGATCCCCTTTTATCTGTGATTTTAGTTTGTCCAGCCCCCTTGCTATAACTTGGCTTACAACATAGTGGATAATGCTGCTAATGGCAACCGTGTTACCTTCTTCTGTGGTCTTACTATCACACCATTTATAAAAGCACCTTAAAAAAACCACAACTGACACAGAGTGCCACACACACACACACACACACACACACACACACACACACACACACAACGAAGAAAACTCTTTGGAGTACAATTTGGAACAGTTTAAAGTGCTGGGGTTGAAAGGAAAAGAGAGAGGTTTTAAGATAAACTGAAAGCAGACAGTGAAGGAGCCTCTCTGACACACAAAATTAAGCTATTCCAAAATTCTGTAGCAACGACAGAGAAAGGCCCGTCCCCTCTGAGCTTCCTTCTGGATCTTGGTACTTCAAGGAGCAGCTGGTCTGCTGACCTGAGACACTGACAGAATGTGTAATGAGGGTGAAGAAGCTCAGAGAAGTCATGGGTACAACTAATATCAGTTCTCTTTTCATTTTGGTGTAAAGTCCTTGAGTTGTGAGGAAATCGGGAGCTGAAATCAGAGCTACATTCTATCTGTCCATCTTGTCCATGCCACAGGAAGTCCCATCACTCATTATTTCCATGTCTTGATTATGGATTGTATGTTCAGTGCTTGAGAGATTTTTTTTTAACCCATCCCCTGATTTATTTTTTTCAATGACCGTTTCTCTGATTTGCTTGTAATGTTGTTTTGTTTTCATTCTGTAACTGTAGTCAGGAAAACTGGAACTGACCTTCCTGACACGGTGTCTTTATACTACTATCAGTTTGATCTTGAGCTCTGTTGATTTATGTCACTTTAAAGGGGGCAATCATCAATTATATGTTCAATATTTTTATTTAATTGTTATTATTTTTGTAGAAATTAGTTTTCATTTTGACATTAAATGTTTGGGTTTTTTTTTGGTCAAAAAAGCCAAATTCTGCTGATCATGATTGATTTGTAAAAGCAACCAAAAGGGTAAAACATCTTAGGGGTTGGGTACCTTTTATAGGCACTGTAAATCTGAGAGTCTCCCCACTGCCAAATGGCCAACTGGCGACCAGAACTGCTCCTCTCACAGTCATACTCCTGATGAGCAGTGTGGAGCCGGCTGCACCTGCTGACCCTGCAGGAACTGCAGAACGCCCAGCTCCTACAGGACTCTGAAGAAAAACACATCCAACATGCAATATTACATGGAACAAAGATGTTTCTACAGTTATTTTGTGTGTTTACCAATCAAAGTGCATGTTCCTTTCTCTTCTTAATGTTTTGTGCTTATACTGTGATTGTGTTAAGTGCCAGGCAATCGAACATGTTTTCCAGGTGTCCCTCAAACAAGCTGTACTTTTCTTCCCTTTTCAGGTGCAGCGCTCTCAGGATCGAGCGTTTCAGTCAACTGTGACTGTTGCCAACAAAAAATACAGATCATCCCTCTGGTTAGTACACACATGCATGTTGTTTTTGCCCAGTGTGTCTGTCTTCACTCAGACAGGTATTCATGATCATGTCAGTAACAGGTGAATGAAACATGTTCTGCTTCCTGGGTGACAGCTTTGGTTTAAGCAGAAGTGGTGCTAAAAACAAAAGGTAAAATGAAAGCACTGAACAACCTTGCTATCACAGTTTCTCCCAAAACATTTACCTAATTCTGACAACAGTTTTGTTGGAGTCTAACAAGTTTTTTCTTCTTTGTTTTGTCTCTTTAAATTTCACTTTGTTAAAGTCTGTTGTCTGTATTTGAGTTGTATGCAGCAAACAGATTGGTTTTACAATAGAAGATGAATATGAGACATTTTAGTTTTTAATTACGGATATTAACTGGTTCTGAAAATAGCAGTTGAGGTTGGCAGAGTTAATCCTGCTCTTTTGCCCTTTATTTTGATTGCTTTTTTACCACTTTGAGATACTTTTTTAAACACAATTTATTATCATTATTATTATTATAATACGTCCAACTCCATGGCTTTCAACGTCATCTTTTTTATGGCCACCCTTTTCTCCGACTCTCTCCATGTTGACAGCCAGTAGCACACGCAAAATCCTCATTTAAATAGGGCAGTCTGCACCACTTTTAAATCTGTAGTCAATGACTCACACAATCTTTGTAGATCGCCCACAACACGCTCACTAATTTCCCTGACTGCACATGCGTTTTTGTTGTTGGCTTGTTTTGGGTTTTTTTTGCACAAGCAATTTAGCACTCTTTGGGAATCGTTTTAGATCAGGCCCTTAATGTGTAGTTTAGATCCTTTGCTTGCAATAAACACATGAAACCTGTGACCCACTACAGAAATAACTGCCATGAGACTTGCATAGTGATTGGCTCTTCTCAGATGTAAATAAGCTTTCCAAGTTATCAGGAAAATATTTTACACTCAAAATATTACAAAGTACAGTCCAAGTATTGACATTTACTTTTAGTTCTGTGGTTTCAGATACCGAGTCCTCATAAGGTTTTACATTTAGATCAGGAGTGTCCAAAGTACGGTCCCAGGGCCATTTGTGATCCTGTGATGGTTTTGAGTTATAATTACAGAATGGTAGAGATTTGATAAAATGTTGATAAACATGGGCAGTTTTTAACATTTTCAAGGCAAGATTTGCTCATACAAATAAAATCATATTACATTGTATAATATTTTTTACAACATGCAGTTATTGTCTTTTAATGACTACAATTTTTGGTAATCTTTCATTTTAATTTCATTGTGACCAGACAAGTTTATTTGTATAGCACATTTCAGCTACAAGGCAGTTCAAGGCGCTTTACATCATAAAACATCATACAGTAACCAATTATGAAACAAGCAATAAAATTATATTTTGTCAAATGCCATCATCACAATCATCAAGCAAATATACATCAAATATTTTTATTAATGTTCAAGTTATTATTAATCAAAGGCAGCTCTAAACAGGTGGGTGTTTAGCCTTGATTTAAAGGAACTCAGCGTTTTGGCTGTTCTGCAGTTTTCTGGAAGTTAGTTCCAGATTAGTGGAGCATAATTCAGTTCAGTTCAAATTTAATTCAAAAATACTTTATTGATCTCAAAGGGAAATTAAATGTTGTCGTAACTCAAAATATTCCAGATTCTTCAAAGAGTTGTCGCAGATAAGGATGGCTGTGGGCAGGAAGGATCTCCTGTAGCAGTCTGTATAACAGCCTATTTGAAGAAGCCTCCAACTGAAAACACTCTGTTTTCCAGTGACAGTCCCATGAAGAGGATGTTCAAAGTTGTCCATAATTTTCTTGATTTTTTTTTTTTTTTTTTTTTTTTTTTTTTTTTTTTTTTTTTTTTTTTTTTTTTTTGTAAAA
The DNA here is from genome assembly GCA_014839685.1 of Anableps anableps. Taxonomy (NCBI): domain Eukaryota; kingdom Metazoa; phylum Chordata; class Actinopteri; order Cyprinodontiformes; family Anablepidae; genus Anableps; species Anableps anableps. Next base: position 2,792,439 of record CM026073.1, read on the forward strand.
CCCTTCTTTGCACCATCATCACCAGTGGTTGCACAGTCATCCCCAGAACAGAAAAAAAAAACCATTAAAAACTTCATGCAACAAGTAAAAGGACCATAAAGGTCTACGGAGCAGTCTCAAAATCAGACTTGGGCCCACTCCTTTGTTAAACTTACAAGCATTTTGGGGACTAGCCAATGGCATCTGGTAATATTGCTGTGAATAGAAAACTAATTTTTTTCTATGCCAAGGAAATGGAAAAAAATAACAGCCTTCTTTTTAAGAAACTAAAACTAAGGCCCAGTGTCGCTGATCAAATGCATTGATTGACGAATCCACACCAACTGTGATCACCTCTGTTTTCTAATTATTTTGTTAATCCATTCTTTAATTGTTTGACTCAATGATGCAACTTACTGTTGTCATAATTTAAGATATTAAACTGATATGATCCCTCAAATAAGACAAAAGGACTTCATATAAATATTAAAAAAAGGTTATTTCAAATTATTACGTCTCCTGGAACTGAACATCAAAAGCTGATTCGAATGTAAAGAAGGCCTTTAATGTTGAATCATCTTCACTGTGCTTCTGTGTTCTATTTCTAACAGGGAGAAGTCGAAAAAGTTTGCAGAGCAAGCTTCCGCTATTGTCTGCCTGCGAGTGTTGGGTGTACCAGAGGGTCGCATTGGGGAAGAAGATTCTGGCTTGGTCGGTAAGAGGAAGAGGGAGGGAAAGCTGAACAGCAGCAGCGAGGAAGGGAGGAGCAAGAAGCTGCATGTTGACATCCTGCAGGAAATGGAAACCCCAGAGCCCATTGTGAGGATGAACAGTGTTGAGCAAAACCCAGCCACACCTCCGAAACAAGCAGAGAACTTAAGAGATGATGTTTGACTGAGCCGGGGGAACAAATAGGACTTCCTTTTGTTGCAGACCAGACTTTTCTTGTTCTAATATTCGGAGGCCTGGAACCTTTCCTCAGAGGAAACACTAAAATATGACTGGTTCAACTCTGTGAAGATTTGCTTGTCTTCCATGTTTCTGAAGGATCATTTGCCCAGTCGGATCAACTGATTCAGTCAGCTGGGACGAAGCCAGGTGGCCTTGATGCTTCTTTTTTATTTTATGTATTGGAAATTAAACATTTGTTTTAAGCTTGTTAAGTGGAGAGGTTGAGATTTGTGTTTAAACTAGCAGATAGATCAAGTAGATCAGCTACATTTTTTTCACTAAATCATATCAGCCTTAATGCCTGTGCCTTACTGTTTCAAATTGTTTCCTTTGAGCTGTAAAAAGTTTTGTCATTGTAAACCTGTGAAAGTGATTTAAACATAATTTAATTCCTTATTTTTTGATTAAATGTAATTGATTAATACGTCCTTAGGAATTGGCTTGTGGAAGCTAACATTCTGTTTTCTGTCTGTGGTTTAGCAACCAAAACATTATTCATTGGTTATATGGACTGGACTAAAAATATTTAAAACATTAAAGGTAAAATGAAAACATTTTAAAAGACTTTCATAAACTTTGCCTAAATACATTATAAAGAAATACTGGATAATACAGAATGGTAGATGTAGAATTTATATTCATTTGTCCTATGACACCTGACTTTAAACAGATGTATTCTCATTTTACATGGTGGGGTTGGATGCAAATAGTGAGACACCTCAGCACCTCCTAATTACAATTTTCTAAGCAAGCGCAGAAAACACAACACAGATTTTTTTAAAAATCTGTGTGTTGATGCTTGGGATTTGATTAATAGTTTTGAATAAGACTGGTTGTGACTCAGAATGTGCAGGAAGATGATTTATAAAGGTTTTTGTGATAAATGTTTCATGATTTTGTTTTATCATTCTTTATGCTGTTGACAGGATGATGATGTAATTGTTGTGGCTTGAAATTTTTTTTCCCATTAGAGACAAATTTAGATTCTTGACTTGACCAGAGAGTTGGGGGGGGGGGGTGTTGCTACCTTATTTAATGATTCACTAAGGCTGCAAAAAGGTGGTCATGGGCAACTCAGACCCTCTGGAATATTTTGCTATCCAAGTAAAGACCCTATTCAAACCATTTTTCTAACCTTGTATAAACCTCCAAAATATAAAGCCAACTTCTTCTGTGATTTTAATGATCCTCTAGCCGTAATATGTGTTGATTATGACTGTTTGGGGTTGTCTTTTTTTTTTTTTTTTTTTTTTTTTAAACATTTCCTGTCCAGCAGTGCGGCACTCAGAATTATTGTCTGAGTAATTGTTGTCAAGGTAAGGCCCAGCACAACAGGTTTATTTTCACAAGCAGAGCATTATGGCTTTCGCCATGATGTTCCCCTTGGTATATAAATGAAACTTTTTGAGTTTATTTCAAATGTAATGGACAGAGAGATGAAAAAGAAAGAGAAAGGTGGGTAAAAGGTTTAAAGGGAAAGAAGGAGATAGAAGTAGAGGAGAGAAAGAAGCATAGAGAGAACACAAGTCAACACCTTTGAAGTCTGCCTCTGGACCTGCAGAAAGAGAAAAAACCAAGACTCCACAACAACAAACATATGCATATGTTATAACAGTTATACCTTCGAAGGAAAGTACACAGTACAAGGTAATACAAGATGTATTTAGTGGCAACCGCAGCCCAACTGAGAGTGTATCTGACAAACACCTGAATCTAGACACCTGTGTGTGAGCGTGCTTGTGTCTATAAGGTTTCTCCATAAGAATGTTCAATAGTGGGTGTGGGGGGCCACAGACCCACCCCCCAGGACATGAGGATGACACGAGGAAGACCGGAGCTGCAGACACCCAGTGGCCCCCAAGCCATGGAGCCCCAGGAGTCAGTCCCCCCATGGGGACAACTTTTCTTTGTGCTCTCCAGTGATGTATTTTCCCTTCTGTATCATATTGACAACATTTCAAATCACAATAAAAGCGTAAATGTGAATCTTGTCCAGTCTCTCGCCATTGATCTTCCACAAGTATTGAAGTTTACAATACTTGTCATCAAACCTTTAGCCATAGTTTACAACAGGGCATCCCTTCAGAGTCACTGCTATGTTGACAACATGACCAATCAATCTGACTGTCTTATCCAAACACACTGACACGAGGACTTGTAATTCTGAGGCACTGACATGTTCGTTGACACAGATGAAGGATTTTGAGAAAGTGACTGGATTTTGCAGGTAATCCATGGTGTTTTGTTGTTTGTACAAACTGTTATGAGAAATGCACTTACTGTTTTGCAAATGTCAAAAATGATTGGAGAATTGCACCAAAGCAACTGAGAAAAACTGTAAGTACTTTGTGAGAGATGGAAGTGACAAAGGAACCAGAAGAGCAATCAGAGATGAGCAGAGGCAGCTGGAGAAGAGAGCTGGCAGAGAAAATTAGAAGATAGAAAACAGTTGGGAAGGGAAGAATAAGGCAGGCTGTAGATGGGAGAAAGATAAACAAAGCTGAGAAAAAGAAGAAACTATAGAGGACTGAAAAAAACCTGAAACTAACAGAAACAGTGACCAGAAATGAAAACTAATCCAAGGAACCTTACACTAATGCACAAATAATAATTATCCAAGAAGAACACACACAGAGGAATGAACCAAGACATGATCTCGGTAATTAATGAAGAAATGATCCAAACTGGAAACAGGGATGAAACTTAAAGTCCAAACACCTACAGATCATGACAAGACTGTGTTTCCTTGGAAATACATGGAAGTTATGAAAAAGGAAAATGGAATTTGTAAGATGATCAAATTGAATCTGGAAACACATAAACAGTTAGTTAATACCATCCCAGGTTTAGGCAGTTTTTTTAAAGGGGGAGGGGGGCATTATGTAAAATCAACTTTTTTGAGCTGTACATCATATTATAATCAAAATATACCCGGAGTTGTTCCTTTGATTCTGTAATGCATGTTAGAGAAATATTTTAATCTCTGGTGGCAGCCATTCAGGGGTGCCTAAACACTTGGTCTCACTCAGCGCTGCCTTTTCCATGCAACTCCTCCTCAGAGCTGCAGTCTCCAAGCCAAGCTTCTGCCTCACAGAGCACCCCTCCCCTTTCCCACTCAGCTCCTTCAGACTAGCACCAGCAGCAATTAGCAGCATGTCCTGGTGGAACTGCGCATCTGCTAAGTTTATCATATGGTACAAATGCTGGTACAAATGTTGTTAAAGGCTTAATGGAGAAATATTGCCATGAGACGCTGAAGGCAAAGTGTGGAAAAGAGCAGGAGTTTCTTAAAGGGACAGAGGCCCGATTTCAAAGCATTAAATTGCAAAGTCAAATTTCTTTTCATAACAACTGAAGGTAACATAGTTACTTGATTGTGCTATAAAATGGCACCTATGAGCCTGGAAAATACATAATACTGCCCCTTCAAGGCTTGGCATGCAGTTTTCCACAATAATTTCTTTTTTGATATCTAATTTTTACCTAGGTTATTTTAATATTTGTGTGTCTTGCTGCACTTTTACTTTCAGTTCAGTTAATTTGTTTAGTTTGTTTGTAAAGTAATATTTTAGGTATAAAATGTAATGAGGTTAGTCATGCTTAACCTCAAATGTCTTATAAATTTAGTGTTTTAAGTATTAAGTCCTGTCAGAAACTGGGGCATCTTAGAGTCACGGCTAAACAGTATTAGGCATGAAATGCTATTTCTTTAGGTTGTTAGTTGCGAGTTTATTCATCGGGATTCACTCATTCCCAGATGTTCGACTTTATCTGAGCTTTGTACATAAAGTTTGAGAACCCCTGATCTATGGCATTTGAGCAGCAAAGCTTCATTATCTCGTTTGCCATTAAAATCACAGAATTCAAGACTTTTTTTCTCTCTTAATATGCAGCTATATAGAAAGAGATTTCCTTCAGTATTACCTTTACAGCAGAGGCGTAACTCTTATAATATGCCGTTATACACCAGAGGGAGCAAATTTTAACCGAGAACTGCAGTAGCGCTGCTAAGCCTGCGGAGCTGGTCTGCAGCCAGCCCCACCCGTCACCCACTGGTTTCCGACATCCCCCGCTTTGAGTTAAACCTTAAATCTATATTTAAAGAAGAATCATGCAAGATGTTTATTTGGTTGAATAGAATATGCTTTTGGTTTAGGCAGTCTGCAGCAGGTTGTGTAATGTTTGAATGAAAAACCGAATCAAATGAAATTTGGCAGCTTGTAGAAAGATTGAGCTGAAGTCAAAATTTTACCCTGTTATGGATTTTACTGACAACGTATTTTTTAAAATTATTATTATTATTATTATTATTTTTTACTTATTTTGTTAATCTAGCCTAATATTAAAAAACAATTCCCAAACGGATTAATATAAGTTTTGAAAAAGAAAAACAGCAAAAGGAATAACAACAACAACAACAACAAAAAACCTTAGGAGGAAAAAGTAAGCTTGCATAGTTAATTTGATAATGCAGCTGCCACAAAACCGTTCGTTAAACATGAAGGAACTACTTTTTACACCTGTATTTTCACTTGCGTTTTTCAGTGAGTGAATTGACCAAAAGTTGAATTGAGGGAGTATCTTCTCGCCATAAAGTTGTGTACGTACGTCATCGCGGGGCGGTCTAGTGATGCCTTTACGATTACTGGGAAATCTGGAAAACATGTAAATTGGGAGCAGTAAAACAAAATTAGCGTACGGCAATCCCCCAAAACTGTATCACTATAACACTACCCCCAGATTAACTACAAAAACACATGTTCATCTTCTCAGGAACACAGAAATGAGAGGCCAGTGTTTTTATCTGGTTGAATTTCTGCGTCATAGCCTTCTCATTGCACAACAAACATGGTGAAATAAGCAAGGCTGCTGATTGATAATTTTTAAGTGGAGTTAATCTCTCACAGGAAGCGAATGTCTTGTGGCCACAAGAGGAAGTATGCATGCAGCTGATTGTACTGATACCAGAAGTGTTTTTTGTCAGTGTGAAATCGTCACATCTTTTGTGTATGGAGCCTTGATATGCCCTAAAAACAATTACAGACAGTCCATTGGTTAAACACAAAGAAAATGCATTGTAAAGAAAAGTATGCCTTTAAATTCTAAAAATATAAAAGTTTCTTTGTATCATTGTATTCGACTTCGGTAGTGAAATTACCAACCAAAATGATATATTCTTTATCAAAAGCATTATGAATAAATAACTGTCAACTCATCCATGTTTTAAGAGGGAACAATGTAATTTAGTTGAAAAGTTTCTTTTGCCCACCTTTAACGTCTCCGTTTCAAAAGTCGTAGGGTTTACGAGGGGACTTGAAGGCAGCACAAGGATCAAGCTGAAGCGGAGTAAAACTCGCTGCAGCTGAGCAGAAACGCCGTGAACAAGTTAGCTCAATAATGGGAATTTAGTTAATTAATAAAGCGTTGTGCGGATGTGTAATTACTCATTACTGGCCTCGGTGAACTACTTTCAGGTTAGAATTATCGTGCTTTTGCTGGAGTCGACACAGGGTTCTGCTTTCTGTCGGATGAAAGGGAGCAAGAAAGGACCGTTTTAAAGACAGTTCGATTTATAGGCTCCATGCTTAGACTTTAATCGTCTAATGGTTCAATGTCCACAACAAAGTCTGCTGAAGAGCTGGACTTCAGACTGCTGTTTGAGGAAGACGGCAAACACTCAACAGGTACGTGTCATTTTGTCGAGCGGTTAGTTAGCGAAAACTCAGTCAAGTTCAAGAGATGGCGCGATAAACCAGAAGTTGGTCATTTAGGCCTTCAAAATAAAAGTCAAACTACGAAAAAGTTACAAACTAATCTTCTGATTTTTACCAATTTGTTTGAAGATTTGTTTGGAAGGCTAGGCTTCACTTACTGTGAAGTAGTTGATTTGAAACATTTTACCAAAAAAAAGTGTAGTTAATCTTAATCTGCCATTATATTTTTGGTGTCCTGCCTCTGTGATCACATCTTATGTAGTCTTAAAACAAATGGTGGTGTTTTAAGTTAAAATTAGATTTTACTGTAAGCATTCGGGTGGAAAATGTTGACCTTCTTCAGTTGTCATATAACAGAAAAAGTAGCATCCAGGCTGCTTGCCTAATCTCTCTCTCTCTCTCTCTCCATATATATATATATATATATATATATATATATATATATATATATATATATATATATATACACACACACACACACACTTAAATTATGCGTTAGGATAGCCTCCATGCAGATTAAATATGCTTCCACGTGTTCATTATAATGCTGTAGGAGAGAAACTTTATTTGTTATAAAGTTACAGAAAGCAAGCAGGTCTTTGGGCTCATTTAATTTCCGTCTTATTGTTGATAGTTTTTTTTTTTTTTTTTTTTTTTTGTCATCATTTTAACTTTAATCTTTAAACAGATAAACTACAGAAACATATTTCATCATAATTCTTTTCCTCCAAGTGACTCTAATACACCATCATAAGAAGCAACAGTTCTTATATTCTTTAACATCAGAATTATGTCAACGTGTTGAATCAAGCTGACTATTGAGACACAGATTCCCCAGATGATATTCCCCACAATCGGTTGAGGTGGATTTTAGCCGTGACTGTCACTGCTTGGTCGGGGTTTGTTTCCCAAAGCACCAACAGCTGTCAGTCGGTAGAGAATCAGTGACAGGTAGGGAGCGTATCACTTGCCTGCGACGATAGCCGAGTGGGTAAGGCAGAGCAATTTAAATAATCAATAAGAAGACGGCGGTTTGGCTAAACAAGTGTACAAATAAACTTAAACTGTTGGATAATTATATAGAGTCAATTTTTTGCCAGAATTAGATTCCTTTTGTGAAAGACATTTAAGATATCAACAGATAAGAGAGAAGGTTCATATTAAGGATCTTATCCTTTCCAGTCATTTAAAACAGGGATGCCTTGTTCCCAGTTTTTTGAGAGGCAGAATTATTTCAACATAAATAAAGCAAATTGACTCTGACAGAAAAACTCAGCAGAGACTCGCATTCTGTTCACAGTTAACAAATCCACATGTATTAACAGTTAAAATAATAAAACACTGATAATTGATACAAACAGGAACTGATTCACTTATACATTTATTTTCCTCCTTATGTAGGATCAGCTGATTGTAGCTCATTTGTAGGTATGTTCAGTTTTCCTTCTTGGTGCATTTGCTTGACAGCGAACAGAGGTCCAATAGAATGAGGGTCAGCAGCGGTGCAAGTGGTGAGGCGGTTGTTTAGATTCTCTGATTTATTTTTATTTTATTTTTTTTTTTTATTGATTTTTTTTTTTTTTTTTTCCCCAAATCAGAGCATGAGAAAAGGGTGCCAGTCAAGGCTGCATATTTTTCCTATTATTTCTTTCATTTTCTTCTCTCTCTCTTTTTTTTATTTTTATTTTTTATTTTTATTTTTTGACGCTCTGCCTATGTGGCCTTGATTGTATAACGACCAGTCTATACGTGTTGTGCAGCATTCTAAGATAGGTCTGCAGCCTATAGTTAATGTTTGGAGATGTCTTAATAACGAAGTTACAAACACACTCATGGCTTCCATTAAAGCTGCAGTCTGTAACTTTTATAAAAAATATTTTTCTACATATTTGTTGAAACTGTCACCATGTCGTGACAGCATGGTATGAGACAGATCATCTGTGAAAAAAATCAACCTTCTCCCAGTGCTCCCAGTACTAACTGCAGACATACACCATTCAGTCAGAAACAACCAATCAGAGCCAGGAGGAGGGTCTTAGCGCTGTCAGTCACCTTGCCTGTGGCGCTGCTCATCCTCCCTCCTTGTTCTCTGCTGCGTTGCAGCTAGCAGAGACTGTTGTGAATGCTAAGGCTAGTTAGCATGGCCACTGATGATGATAAACATCACACAGATAAACACAGATAAACGGTTTTCCTGGAACAGTAAGTTGTTTCTCCACCATCAGCACATTTAGCAGCGCGTACACGATGGTGATTGACAGCACTAAGCCCCTCCTCCTGTCTCTGATTGGTTGTTTCAGGTCAGGAGCAGCGCATTTCTTCAGACAGCAATAACAGCTCAGGGAGGAGGTGGAGGAGCTCCATCTTTTCACAGATTATCTGTCTCAGACCAAACTGTCACGACATGGAGACCGTTTTAATAAGTATGGAGAAAATATATTTTTGTAAAAGTTACATACTGCAGCTTCAAATAACACATTGCCTTTTAATTTGCAGCATGTTAGGTAACGGTTTCAATATTTTTACAAGTTTAGGAAATCTGTCAGTTCTATCATGAAGTAGAGTTCTAACATAAAAGATGTGATAGAAATGGTTTGTTTACTCCAACAATGCTGAGTGCCAATACCAATTCTCAAGCAATCCTATTTCTTTTGTTTTAAATGCCATTCCAGTTCAAATTACACTAAATAAGGTTGGATCACAGGTTAATCTGGTTGGACTCTCTGGACACTGATGGCGTTTGGTGATGTTGAAATCAAATTTAACATGTTTACCATACACTGCATACAAGTAGTACATATGAGTTAGCTAGCTCTTAAAGGGGAAAGTAGCAACATTTGTCGTACCCATTTATTTACACTAGTGTTTTTTTTGAGCAGGCGACGACGCAACCACCTCGTCTTTCAAAACATCTGTGTTGCAGACCATGTTTTGAACTGTTACTGTCCCTTGTTAATCTAGGTCTAAATTTGACTTGATTATTTTCCTGATTTGTTTATTTCCCTTCATCAACAGGCTGCCTATACAGTGGGAGAGCACATGGACAAATACTGTAGAAATGGCTCATAACCTTTAGGGAGTTATTTGACAGTAATGTTCAGATCATTTCTTTTTTTTTCTTTTTTTTTTTTTTTTTTGGCTTGTCCATTTGGATATCACTACTAACTGTGATATCTCACTGATGTACTTAAACTGCTGTATGGACCAGTACCTTTGAGTTATTTCGATTATGCTTTATTCCCCTACAGCTCGGTTTATTTAGATTACTTATTACATTGCTCATCATTAGTTTGGACAGGTAAACACAAAAACGCTTCACCAACAGGTATGTGAGCTGGATGTTTTTATTGGAGCCTTCAATACACAAACATGCTGGCTCCAGGCTACCCAAATTTTACACTCATATTGAGGAAAATGCCACTAAAAACAGTTCAGCAGGGCTCTAGAATGCAACCAGTTTGGTCGCACATGTCACCTAATTTCTCAATCCTGCACTGGTGCAATCAGTTGTTTGAGAGGAAAAAAGTCTGTGCAACACAGAAAAATCTCCCTGTGATTCAAAGACAGACACACATTAGGCCCAGTGGCCTAAACCAATCAGAGTTAGCGGGGGCGGGAACCCACCTCTGATTGGCCCTGGTCCAGCTATTCATGAACGTTTGCTGCAGTCAGGTGAGTCGGCTAGGCTAGCCAGATAAACAGTGTGGCTGTAGTGCGGATGAGGAAAGAAAATATAGAAATGTTAAGCAGTCAGCTTTATTCCTATATAACGCCTTTTTGTCGCTAGATAGGCCACATGAATAGATCACTTTAAACACATCTGAAAATGCAATAAAATAAAATCTGAATAAAGTTATGCCCAAAATTATTCATAAACCTGGCAGATCTACATTTAAAATGATTTCCATTAAATCAAGAAATAGGTTGGAAGAGAGGCATGTATTTATTAAAATATAATGATGTAAAAGGAGTTTAAAAAAGGGTTCTTATTTTCATGGTATTAAAATGGCTTGTTGAAATGTTTTTTTAGACTTCTTTCAATAATCAATGGGAAAAGCTTTGCTGCTGTTAAAACATTGAAACCCATTTATAGGTGCTGACTAGCTTTTTGCATGTTTCATGAGTGTTTTGACATTTTTCCTTGGAGAAGAGCATAGAGTCATACAGACTGGATGTCCTCCTTGCCATCACCATAATCTCCAGCACCCTGCTGGATTCTCTGTCGGATTAAAGACAAGACTTATTCTTGATCTTTAGTTGAGAAACACTTCTTATAATGACTAATGACTTTTGGAGGTGTTCACTCTTCATATAGTAAAGTTACAGGAAGGCTCAGGTTCTATCATGCTGATTCTGCCACAATTTGTTCCCATTGTCCAAATGATGGACATAGTGACCCAAATTGTTGCTTTTTAAAAGTAAACCATCACTAGTTTCATGTCTAGTTAGTTGGAATTGAGGCGCAGTCAACTGGATACGCTCTTCCTGTCCCTTGCATGCTCCTGACGCAGAGGAAACAATTTTTTTTCTGGAACAACTACCTTGGCACAACACCAGCAATAATGTATTTAGAATAGAATAGAAATATCCTTTATTGTCCGTAATGGGGAAATTTCTGTACAATAGCAGCAAAATTACAGGCAATAACAGCAAATAGACTCACACAAAGATAGAATATATATAAAAGACAGGATAAAGAATAAAAATACTGTACAGTAATGGCAAAATTTCAACATAAATACTGTTGTTATAAAAAAAAATACTCCAGTCCAGAGGAATGTGCAACTGAGTAGGTTAAATAAAAAAATGTACAAGATATGGATGTCTCTTTGAGCATTAAAAATACAAACTATTTACAAATAGTGACAGTAAAAAATAAACGGTAAAACAGTAATGCCGTACACAAACCAGCATGGATATAAACACTTATTGATTTTGTTGGGAGCAGTGATGGTTAGAGTCTAATAGCTGCTGGAGGAAGGATCTCCTATAACACTCCTTTGTGCATCGAGGATGCAGCAGTCTGTCACTGAAGGAGCTCTCCAGCTCAGCAACAGCTTCATGCACGGGGTGGGAGACTTAGTCCGTCAGTGATTTGAGTCATTTGTGACTAGTCCTAATACATTTCTAACTGAAACGCTGAAAATGTACAATGCATCTATATAACCCTTTACATGTCACGAGAAGTGCACTACCCAAGTGTCCCCTCTCCTCGCTGTCTTTTAGATCATCAGACGAGGCCAAGATGATGGTCTAGTTTAAGTTGCCTACAATATTTCAAATGAAAAACTTCCCTTCACTAAGTTCAAGTCTGAAATAATTCTTCATATGAAAAATGACTCTAATGTAATGAAATGTTGACTTTGAGATGTTGATGAGCTGTTCAGCTATGTTTGAACAGTTGTATTTATAATTTAGATTTTATTTCATTTTGTTTTCCTTGAGAGGTTTTTAAGTTTAAACATTTTTTCCCTTCAATGAAAGAACTAGATTGTTTACTAAATTGTTCGTTATTTATACATCAATATTGCCTAAATGGACATTGATTTTTAAAAAAAAAAAAAAAAAAAAAAAAAAAAAGCGAAGCTCTAAAACTGTGATGTGAAATGCGATTTGGTCAAAAATTTGGGAGCACTTAAATTTTGTGCTGGTGGACTCAAGAAAAATAAAATTAGGTGCAACCATCGCAAAAAGTTAGTCTAGAGCCCTGTTCAGAAACAGTCCGATATGATTACATGACAAAACAAAATATGAGACAAACGACACGACGCACCCAGTAGGCTACAAATGTTCTTAACATGCAAGTCACACTACAGGGACTTAAAGTTGGGTTCTGGTGGTGACCTGCTTGAGGGGCGTTTGCAGAATGATGGCTGGTTTATATCCAATGTGTAATGGGTGCCATAGTGTCGTCCTAAAATATGTTGGTAACTAATGGAAGTGGAAAATTTGCTTTTAAACATTGCTGCAAATTTAGGCATCTTCGTTTTGATTATTTCAGTTTTGTATACTTGGTTGTGAATGGAATACAATGTATTGTAAGTTGATCTGGTTATGGCCTATGGTGCTACTGCTGGAGTGCGGTTGACATGAAACAAAAATTTCAAACTCTATACTGACACTAAGAAAAATACTTAATACCATTTATTTTGATACCACAGCAATATGTTTTTGCACAGAGCAAAAATATGATTAATTATAATATGACAAAATTTTAACTTCCTTAATTAGGCCAAAACTGCGAAGTAGAAGACAATTCAGCCTTCATTTTAAAAAATATAATATAATTTTTAAAAAGCGTTAAAACATTAAAGTATATAACACAGTATGTGTGTTAGTATCCTTTATGAAACTATATACCTTTTTGTTGTGGAATGATTTTATTTTGCTGTAATTGCTTGTCTTTAATGTGCCACTGAGTGCTTCCATTTGCTTGTGAATTTGCTGTGGATACATATGAATGGTACTTCTGAGGGACCTTTGACAGCCTGTGGACAAAAGCTGTTGTACAGTCTGTTTTTGCCCTGAGTTACCCGCGTCGTTCACCAGAGGGGAGGGGTGAGGAGAGAGGGACCAGGCTTCGGGGGGGGGGGGGGGTCCTTGATAATTCTGTTGGCGTTCTGTTGGAGTCTAAATGTCATTTGAGGGGTAGATAGCGAGTTATCACCCAATGAAGGTGGTTTTTTTTGCTCTAAGCTCCCCAGCTTAGAGCAAAAAAACCACCTTCATTGGGCCGTCTGTCTGTGAAGCTAATATTTAAACAGATAGCGTGAGTTCATGTTGTCCAGGAGGTTTACTGCTGCACTGTTGCTAATACAGGGAGCTTTATTGAGCCTTGTTAAGTTGCCCTCAAACAGCAGTGTCTGCCTGTTAGCTTGTAGCATTAGCACTGCTACCAAGATAATGCATTAGCATAATGCATAGCAAAAGCATTTTCTTTTTTCCTGTTCCCCTGTCTCATAGGCAAAGTACCCCAGAACAACACTTTTTGGTTTGTTTGCTTTGTTAGTTGAAGAGGGTTGCATTTGTTTTTTTTTTTTTTGTTTTTTTTTTTCAATTACTTGAGGTAAATATTTTGTAAATAAAGCAAAACAAACAAAAAACTAGGAATGATAAAATACATTGAAAACGGTTCACTTTAACATTTACAGTTAACCTAACATGCATATTTTTGGACCCAGAGAGAACCCTGTCTGTATGAGCTGAACATCCAGACTGCATGAAGACAGGCCTCTGGTCTGGATTCAAACCCAGGGCACTTTACACTGCAAGGCAGCAGTGCTAACTACTGCGCCACCTTGCAGCCTGGTCTTTATAAGTCTCGTAAAAAAGTAGATAGGAGGGATAGTGGTTTAATTTTTAAGAGCTGCAGCATATTTTGACATTCTATAGATGTCATTTAAATGGATTAAACACAGTTGGATTTTTGTTTAAGAAAAGCACAGATTAAAGTTTTATTCAATGGAGAAAAAAGGAGAATATGATTTGAGCTTATTTTTTAGATGTTTAGTTGTTAACCATAAATGCTTGCTGTTTAATGTCACTTGCATTTTATGAGGGAGCATTTCTTATTCTCCTCTTAACATTTAACAATTCATGGATGGATGAACAGATATGAGAGTATTGCACATCTGCCAAGGCTGCTTGTTTTTCAGGTTCTCTGCAGTCACCTAGTGTGATACTCAGTGTGTCTGCTGGCTGGTTTTACTTCCTGGTTTTCTAACTGCTTTGTGGCACCCACCTGGTGGAGGCTGTCACCTCCCTCCCCTGTTTTTCCCCTTCTATTTGACCTAAGAGGAAGGTAGCTGCTGCACTAGACCGAGCTTATTTTAGCCTGCACAGTGAAGGTTGTGTGTGTGGCAGTGGAGCTGGTGAAGCAGATCACAGTTGGTGCCTTAACAACTTTTTTGCATACACACTTATTTTGCATACATAATGTGGTGTGTGTGAGACAGTTGTTTTAAAAATAAATACCAGGTTGGGGTAGCATTCAGAAATTTCCAATTGTGTAAAAAAGATTTGGCAACTTATTACTGTTGTATGCCAAAGCCAGTATATTTCTGTTTATACAACATCCAACTATGAAGATGTTCTCAAACTTGAAATGAATAATTGCAATAAAAGTAATATGTTACATTGTTTTTGCATTAGATTGACAAAAAGTTTAACCTCAATATTGATTTTTTTTTTTTTTTTCATATCTTAAAATGAACCTCTTTGTCTTTTGGGGGTATGGATAATTTTAAGCACTTAAACACTTAAAAAATTAAAAATTCTTAGTATACATTTCTTCTCAAGTGGAAATCATCTAGTGAGAGATGAGGGTCCTTAATAATTTATTAATAAAAGATAATGAAAACAGTAGGTATAATCAGGATATTGATTATGTGTAAACTTAAAGATCCTTGAACTACGTTAATCATAACCTGAGGGATAGCTTTAATTACAGCATTCAATTCTTTATTATTACAAAATTAACTGATATTTATGCTTAAATTTTCCAAGTTTTACTAATTTTGTCATCGACTAGATGTTGAACTGACTGCACGCCTTTTCCCATTTTCTTTTCTTTGAGACCTAGAAGATTTCTTCTTTATTAAGATCAGGGCTCTAGAGTGCGACCAGTTTGGTTGCAGAGGTCGCCTTCAGTTCTCAGTAGTGGACCTAAAAAAATCTGAGGTTGCGCCAGTCAGACAGAGGTGAGGAGGCAAGGCTAGTCAGGTAAACAGAGTGGCTGCAGCATGGATGAAGAGAGAAAATATCGAAAATGTAAGCTCTAAGGCATCTGAAAATCATTCCCAAGGCTCTGACATGGAGCCTTCAACTTCCCAGGTTATGTCAAGCCCTGGTTCGGAGATGTGTTGTGCCCAACAAGTGACTGCCAAAAACGGATCACTGTTGTTGGCTTTTGAACTTTGTTGCTCCACATAACTTGCAGCAATTGCATGCTTTTATGTTTTTAAATTTTACAAGGATGGGCTGAACTTTAAGCTGCAACACAGAGCAACAGAAATTACAAACTGTGCACGATTCTGCAGCTGGTTACCACTTTTTGGCACAACACCAAACGTTGAAAAAGCACCGTGCATCTATAAAACACAGTACATGTCGCTGCTGCCCAGCTGCCCCCTCTCCCCGCTCCCTTTCAGTGGTGAGGAAAACAGGTTATCAGATGAGGCAGAGATGATAAAGTTTAATGTTGTCTACAATATTTCAAAAGAAAAACTTCCTTTCACTAAGTTAAAGTCTGAAATAGCTCTACATAGGAAAAATGGCTTGCGTGTAATGAATGTTTAGTTTACGATGTTTATAAGATATTTAGCCCTTGAAACATTTGCATGTATATTTAGATTTTTTTAAAATTTAATTCATTTGTTTTTTATTGAGATATTTCAATTTCAGCTAACTGAAACATTTTAAAGACTTTTTCAGAAAGCTATAAGTCAATATTGCCTTTATCAAAACTAATTTAAAAACAAGTTTACTTAAAAAACTGCAATGTTAAATGAAATGAGGTCAAAAATTTGGGCGCACCTAACTTTGGTGTTGGTGGACCTAAGAAGAAGTTAGCTGGACCAGTACAGCCAGTGCAAAAAGTTAGTTTCGAGCCCTGCCATACACAGCCTGAATGACTATCGCCCAGTGCTTTGAGAACCTGGACCAGAGTCACATAATTGCCATCCTGCCTAAATCAGAACCAACTGTATTTGCCAAGTTTGTTGGTATAAACAAGGAATTTGACTTCTCCATTGCATGCCTGATAGTTGCATTGTAGAAGTAGAATCTCAAACAGAAAACCACAATATATAACTAAAACACTTAGCAAGGACGAGTGGAAAAAGAAAAGACGAGCGATATTTACAAGAGTGTCAGCAGCCATTTTTTTAAGCACACACACACACACACACACACACACACACACACACACACACACACACACACACACACACACACACACACATACAAATAATGTAAGGTCTTAAATTTGATCAAAATGGCCTCTAAAAAGGCCTTAAATTGAACTTTCTTAAACTTGCAGATACCCTGTCCCTTGTACTGGGGCGTCAGATATTTATTAGTATAAACACTAGTTAATATGGCGTATGAGGTTACATCCCACAGTGTGAGTGACTGCGCTAACTTTTGAAGGGATTATTCTTTCTGTACTTGATTAATCAATACTAACATGTTAATTTCCCAACTCAAAAATAAACATGTCAAGAAACTGAGTTAGCAATAGTTACTACAACACTTGCTTTACTTTTGAGATGAATTATTTTTGAACATTTGATGTACTTGGTTTGTCCTTTTATTTCCCAGCTTTAGATCTGGATGTGAAGACGTCTCCCTCCACCACACAGGCTCTTGCTGAGCAGCTCTTCAGTCAGGAGCTGCAGAGCCACCTTCCATGTTTACCTGGCACAGCTGACTACGAGCATGCTGAGGACCTTTCTCAGGGACCCTATAGTGGCTTCCAGGAGAACTTCAGGGCCTTTGACTGCCCCAGCATTGAAATCACCTCTATTGCTCATAATCATGTCGAGCCTGGCAATGACCTGGAGCTTTTGCCAGTGGGGGGTGCAGAAGGAGGTTACCCTGAGCCACCATGGTCCAGAGATCAGCTCTACCTGCCTCTGGATGCCTGCTATCGTGAAACAGCTCTCAGCCCGAGTCCCTGCAGCAGCCTGTCTTCTAGGAGCTGGATGTCTGACCTCTCTTCCTGTGAGTCTTTCTCCCATGGTTACGATGACGTGGAGGGAAAGTTACAAGACCCTGCCCTCCTAGCTCTGGGGTCACCAGGGTGCAGAGGTGGGGCATTTGGGGTGGAGCTGTGGCAGCAGAAATACCAGCATCCGTCAGCTTTCAATCCAGTGTTGTCACCCTGTCAGTCACCCCGGCAGTCGCCTTGTCACTCCCCACGCGCCAGCGTCACGGAGGAGAACTGGCTGAGCCGCCGGCCCACCTCTAGGTCAGTCAGCTTCACCTGTTTATTGAGACCCACTTAGTGTTGTTTCTTCTTTACAGTAACACTTGAGAGCAACTTTTTTAGGCAGTGTGAATATTTAGCCTCTCTGTTCTTGGTTTCCACTTAAAGGTGGATTCACAGCCTTATGATCGGACCTGGTATACATTGTGATCTTTTAAAACAGCTGTACTAAATGGGTTTTTAAATTACTTATCTGCAGTGTTCTTCATGAAGCAGTGTGAAAAGTATTTGACAAAGTACTCCCCCCCCCCACAGATTATCTGTCTTATACTGTCACGACATAATAAGATTTTTAACAAATATGTAAAAAACATATTTTTATAAAAGTTACATACTGCAGCATTAACTAAAACAAACAAACAAAAAAAAAAAACAAACAAACAAAAAACCCAAATCCCTTTCTCAGAATTGTTGTGATCTGTCAGACATTTGTGGTTCTTTATAAACCACAACACAGATACAGAAATGACTTTTTACATAAAAGCAATAGGAAAACAACAACACTGTGTAAAATTTACAGGGCAGTATTTGATTTACCTTTAGTAAGCAATAGTCATATTTTATAACAGAAATCAAATTAGGTAAACTAAAATAATCTTCCTTTCACAGGCCATCATCCAGACCAACATCCCCTTGTGGAAAGAGACGCCACTCCAGTGCTGAGCCCCATACTCGCTCACCCTCTCCTCATCTCTCACCAAGCCCCACTCCAGGCACCTCTCCAAGGGGCAGTGTGACTGATGACACGTGGGTGGGAAGCCCTGCCGCTGCCCTTGGATCACTCCTCATTCCTGGATGCCAGGAGCTTGACGTTCCTTCCAAAACCAGGAGGACAACCAGTAGCCACCTTGGCCTCTTGATCAGTCAGGGAGATCCTGGTTTGGACACCTACCAGGATTCTCCTGGAGAGGAGAGCCACGAAAAACCTGACCTTGCTGAGCTTTATCTTCAAGTGCCTTCCCACTACAGCTGGAACAAACCTAAACCTGGAAATGCGCCATTGTTTAGGTTAGCATTTATGATTTACAGATCTGATTTCTCTTTCCTTTATTCCTTTTTGGAGTGAGGCTGAGAGCAGACTATTTAGCCATGTTCTTTACAGTGAATAAAATACATCACTGGAGGAAAATAATATGATTCGATTTATCTGGGCCACTTATTGTTAACTTATTGTGAAGAGTGCTACTTAAAGAACAAATTACTCATTACTAGTCGTTATTAGTATCTGGTTTGAGAAAGTCCATTCTTCAGTGAGGCAGAGGATTTTGGAGAAACTTGATTAACCAATAGTTTATTAGGCTGTAGCAGTCACATTGTTTTGGTTCATCATTTATTTTTTTTAAATGAGAAAGTTTGATGTTTCAGGCAGTCAGATTTTTCTGTATGTCTCTTCTCCAGAGGTGTATCGTCCCCTCCCTTGGACTGGCCTCTGCCCGATCAGTATAATCATATTGAATTAAAGCTGGAGGTCCAGCCAAGGTCCTACCACAGAGCACATTATGAAACAGAGGGCAGCAGAGGATCCATCAAGGCCGCTTCTGGAGGACATCCTGTCGTCAAAGTATGTCTTTTCCCATCACTTTTTGTGTTCATTGAGATTTGTCATCAGCTCGATTTTATTTCGTAAAAAGAGTGAGATGTTAGTTGGTTGGAATGAAATGTTTAAGAAGTCAGAAATGCATTTTACAAATTAAGAAGCTGAATAAATTTTTTTGAGATGTTAAACAAAAAAGAATCTGCTACATACAATAACTGGCCGCTCAGATAGATTAGATACGCCAGTTCATTTGCTTGTTAACACAAAAAGCCAATCACCTTGGTGCATTAAGGCAACTAGAAGTGCTGATTTGAAGTTCAAACTGAGCATCAGAATGGGGAAGAAGGGAGATTTACTGTAAACTGTTACACTCTACTGAATGTGATGAACATCTTTGGGGATTCAGTAGTAGGCATACTTTATTCTAACCTTACTGGCTGCCCTTATTTCCATAAACCCCTTTAAAAATAGAATAAAAATTTCCTTAATTGTCCCACAATGGGGAAATTTCTGTGCAACAGCAGGAAAGTGACAGTGACAGGCATTACCAGCAAACAGACTCACATAAAGATCGAATATAAAATATATATATATATAAAAAACAGAATAAAAATACTGTACAGTAATGGTAAAATTTCAACATTGTCATTATTTAAAAAAATAAAAATAAAAAATACTCCAGTCCAGAGGAAGGTATAACTAAGTAGGTTAATTAAAAAATGTACAAGATATGCATGTCTCTTTGAGCATTAAAAATATAAACTATTTACAATTAGTGACAATAAAAAATTGTAAAACAGTAAAGTTGTACAGATACCAGCGTGGATATAAACACTTATTGATTTTGTTGGGAGCAGTGATGGTTAGAGTCTAACAGCTGCTGGAGGAAGGATCTCCTATAACACTCCTTTGTGCACCGAGGATGCAGCAGTCTGTCACTGAAGGAGCTCTCCAGCTCAGCAACAGCTTCATGCACGGGGTGGGAGACTTAGTCCATCAGTGAGTCCTTCTGTCCCCCACCACCTGCACTGGGCTGAGGGGGCATCCCAGCACAGAGCGGGCCTTCCTGATGAGCTTATCTAACCGCTTCCTCCCAGCTGTAATAAGCTGCTGCTCCAACATACAGTCTCATAGAAGATGGCTGATGCCACTACAGAGTCAAAGAAGGTCTTCAGGAGCGCCCCCTGCACTCCAAAAGACCTCAGCCTCCTCAGCAGGTAGAGTCTGCTCTGACCCTTCCTGTAAAGCGCATCAGTGTTAGGAGTCCAGTTCATTGCTCAGGTGAACACCCAGGTACTTATAAGAGTCCATGATCTCAATGTCCACTCCCTGGATGTTCACCGGTGTCGGTGAGGTGGGTCTGCGTCTGTTAAAATCCACCACCAGCTCCTTGGCTTTAGCAACATTGATCAGGACGTGGTTCTGCTGGCACCAGCCCACAAAGTCCTGAGTCCACTGTCAGTACTCTGAGTCGTCCTCACCTGTGATGAGGCCGACTGTGGCAGAGTCATCAGAGAACTTTTGCAGATGGCAGCGTGGGGAGTTGATGGAGAAGTCTGCAGTGAAGAGGATGAAGAGGAACAGTGCCAGCACCATTCCCTGAGGAACCCCTGTACTGCAGACCAGCCTGTTGGAGACACAGACCTGTGTCCTCACTTACTGTGGGCAGCCAGTGAGGAAGTCCAGTATGCACTGGAACATGTGGTGGGCCATTACTGAATGGATGGTGTTGAAAGCACTGGAGAAATCAAAGAACATGATTCTCACAGTGCTTCCAGGTTTCTCCAGGTGGGTCAGAGCTCAGTGCAGAAGGTGGATGATGGCGTCCTCCACCTGAAGTGATGAAAGGGACAAGATGGAGGTGTGGGAGGGGGGGCTATGGGATGGAGTCCTGTTAAGTGAAGGGGGTGGATGATGGCTGAGAGGTGTGAGGTCCTGAGAAGAAAAGCTGGCGGTCTTTACAGATGAGGGGGGGGGGGACCGGGCTGGGCAAGGGATGGGTGACTGGTCAAATCTGTTAAAGAACTGGTTCAAGTCGTTCACCCACCCTACGTCTCCTACAACCTGAGAGTTTGGTTTGTGGCCTGAAACTGACTTCAAACTCCTCCGAACTCCACTGATGTTGCTCTGCTGCAGCTGATCCTCCATCTTCTTCCTGTACATGTTGTTTCCATCCCTAATTTTCCTTCTCAGCTCCTTCTGCACAGCTCTCAGCTCCTCCTTGTTTCCTGATTTAAAGGCTCTCTTCTTCTCCTTCAGGAGAGCCTTTATTTCAGGGTTGATCCAGGGCCTGTTATTGGAGAAACACATAATGTCATGATGGACACAGTGTTGTCCACACAGAAGTTGATATAGTCTGATGCAGTCTGTGATGTTTTTGATGTCCATAAAACAGTGCTGCTTGTTTTTATTCTGTAAAGTATAAAATTACATCTTAAATCAAGTTAAAAAAAATCTGAAAATCATGATGTCATCATCATGTTGAGCATGTCACAGTGCTGAATTTGCATCCTGCCTTTTAACATCCTATATAAATCTGTGTAACTCTCCTTGTTCTCTTTACTGATATTATTTATACTTTATGATTAACACCTTACCAAAAACAGCTGATGTAATTCACATATTTTAATGTTTTCATCATCAAAAAATAAGTGTCACATTTTAACTGGAAGGTGATTCATTAAGACTACTTTATAATTCCAGCTAGATTTTTTTTTTTTTTTTTTGATATATCATCTTACAAATCTCTGTTATAAATTAAAGACGTGTCTGTTATTATTTTGACTTTACTGAATATTGGTGTTAGGGAAAAGTGACTAACTGCACTGAGCTGCAGCTTCCTCAGCTTGTCTCTGTGACGACTGAAAACTCACCTGGAGACTCCAGTAATGACAAAATCATTTTTTTATGCTGTATAGTTCTGTTGATAATGAAGAAGACATTATAGTCACGTTTGAAGTGAGGGGAGAGGCTAATGTTATTATCTATAACGGGTACCAGCAAAGAATTCCTGTGAGTGCACAACAGCAGAGCTGTTTCTGTGCCACATACCTGTATAAAGCAGTCACCAAGCCTCCGGCTAGTAGCGAAAATACTCTCTCTCTCTCTTTTTTTTTTTTTGCAGAAAGTACCTAAAGGTCGCCTCCTTAAACAAAATGATTCCATCTTTCATTTACTTCTGAAGAGAGAACACATTAAATATTGCTATTATGAGCTGTGTTCACTTCAATTTTCTTAGATAAAAAAACAGTATCAATCAGTTTAGTTATCAAAGAAGTATGAGCCGCTCATGAACGGCAGTGTCAGATGAATACAGCTCTGCTTCATCTTTTTACTGTTTCAACTTCTATAAAACCTCGGAGCAGCACAGATGTCATTTTCAGCTCACTTAATAAATAGGAACTTTCTTTAACCTCTGTTTTTATGTTTCATCTATTTGTTTAAGATATACTTTCATAGGATTTGCTGAAGGAATTTGAAAACATATACCCTTGTCAAATCAGTTTTGGAACATGTTAAGCATTTGTAATAAAAATAACCATTCTGGTTAGGTAAGGGTTGGAAAAAAAATGTCTAAAAACATTAATAATGCATTCTGTTTTCCTTTTGCAGTCCATGCAAAAAGGATTCTGTTTGCCAGTTATTTAGCAGATGTTTCTTCCTCTCTGCAGCTGAATGGATACAGTGAGCTTCCAGTCTGCCTGCTGGTGTTCATTGGCACTGCAGACGACAGATACCTCCGTCCTCACTCCTTCTACCAGGTCCACCGAGTGACAGGAAAGACCGTTAATACCATCTGCCAGGAGAAAATAATGAGCGGCACCAAAGTCCTGGAGATCCCTTTGCTTCCAGAAAGCAACATGTCTGCCAGGTATTGGATTACCACACTGAGATTTGGTGTCTTTTTCATCTTTTTAGGTCAGCCTGAATCTCAAAAACATCTTTCAGCACTTGCATGCAGTCAAGTATTCCTTGCCAAAATGTCCTGGGGAAAACTTTGCACTCATGCATGCTGTATATCTTATCTGTTGTAAACCATCACTTTGATGATTTTGAGCTGTAGTTGTTACATTTTAGCAAAATAAATAGTCGGTATGTCAATTTGAGTAAATTAGACATATTTCCATCTCTTCAGCAATAAGCTAAAGAGATGCTAGTTCAGAAATTGATGGTAGTTGTGTATCATACCGAAATGTACTAGTTAGATCTATATTTTTCTGTCTTAAATAACAGTTATTGTCCCTCAGTTAGAAAATTCAGGTTGTACCATCAACAAAGTGACAGGCAAGACAAAGCATGTGGATTTACACAAAAATAAAAATTAAAACAGAACTAAGAGTAACATACTGTACAGTAATGGCAAATTTACGGCATAAAACATACGGTGCAGTTTTAAAACAGCATTCTCCAATCCAAACAGATGTGTAGTTGACTAGGATAATTTAAAAATGTACAAAATGTGCATGTGTAGTTATGCCTAAAAAACAGACTATTTTACAAGTTAAATAAAACTGTAAACGACAAGGATGTGCAAATGACAGCAGGAATGTCATTTGAAATGAGAAACACTGTACAAATACCGGCATGGATGTAAACACTTACTGACTTTGTTATCCATTTCATTACCCGAATGTTTTTGTATGGATTCCAGAAGAGCTGAATATACGTCACCAACGATTTTTATTTATTTTTTATTTTATTTTATTTATTTATTTATTTATTTTTATTTTTTGCAAAAGTCGCTGCAATGGCTTGAAGTTTGAAAATTATTTTAGGTTGAGAAACACCACACTTTCTTTTTTTTTTTCTTTTTTTTTTCTTTTTTTTTACGTAGCATTGATTGTGCTGGCATCCTGAAGCTGCGGAATGCCGACATTGAGCTGAAGAAAGGCGAGACCGATATTGGGCGGAAGAACACAAGAGTCCGAGTTGTATTTCGAGTCGCTGTGCCTCGGCAAGACGGACAGATGCTGTGGCTGCAGACAGCATCTATTCCTGTG
The DNA here is from genome assembly GCA_014839685.1 of Anableps anableps. NCBI lineage: Eukaryota > Metazoa > Chordata > Actinopteri > Cyprinodontiformes > Anablepidae > Anableps > Anableps anableps. Next base: position 2,816,607 of record CM026073.1, read on the forward strand.
GAGTGCTGTGAGTGGATTACAGCTGCAGCTGAAACCAGATATTTAGATAAGCTGTATGCACCATCAGACATTTAATCAAATTAAGTGAGTTATGATTACCAAGATTATTGATTTTTGCTAAATGCCAGATGAATGAGGTTTTTTTTTTTTTTTTTGGTTTTTTTTTTTTATACTTTCTTCAAATTCAGAAGTTTACATACAAGATTATTATGACTTTAAACAGTTTGGGAAAGCTCAGATGACAATGTAGCTTTGGTTCTTAACAACAACTGAGTTAAATGGAACGACACCTGTGTCTATGTATTTTATGGCACACCTAAAACATACTGTTTTCTTGGGTGACATCATGGAAAAACAAAGAAATCATGCTAAATCATGAGGAGAAATCATGGAAGTAACCTGTTCTAAGTCTACTTCATCTTCAGATTTCTAGATTCCTAAGGAGAGCACCTTCATCTATTCAAATAGTTGCAAGTATGAACAGCATGGGAGTGTCCAGCCATCATATTGGTGCTATCTTGAATAGGGCCAGTATGATGGCTGCCTGTTCAAGCTTTATTCTTGACTATGCTGTTTTTATCCATGGACTCCTTAATTGCATACCCATTGCTAAACTGCCTTTTTTTTTTTTTTTTTCAAAAGTGCTTGATAAAGTAGTCTACGGTCAGTTGCTGGACTTTCTAGAACAACACAGCATTCTTGATGTTTTTTTTTTGTCAGGCTTTAAAACTTTGCATAGCACTGAGTCTCCCCTATTGAAAATTTTAATGATCTTTTTTTAGCTATTGATTCTGATAACTGAGGTGTGCTTTTACACATTTGGTACAATGGAGCATGGTGTTCTGATCGCTTGTTTAGAGGAGTGGGTGGGTGTAGGGGGCTCTCGAGTGGTTCAGGTCCTATTTGGGTATATATTCTGTGTCCGCCTCTGTACATCTTAATCCTCACATTCCCCCCTTTTGGTTGGAGTTCCTCAGGGCTCAATCCTAGGTCCCCTTTGATTTTTCTCTTTACCTGCTTCCTCTCGGCTTCAATTTTAGGAAGCATGGTATACACTTCCACTGTTATGTGGTTGACACACAGATTTACCTGCCTCTCAGCAGAAAGGATGCTTCTTTGGCCTGTCATTTCCTGGACTGTCTTGATGAGGTTCAAGCTTGGATGTCCTTAGATTTTTTTTTTTTTTTTTAGTTTTAATGAAAATTAAACTAAGGTTATGGTTTTCAGCAGTGCCTCCACCTCCCTAGGTCTCTGTTCCCTTGCTGGCTTTATAAAGCCAGCAATTACAAATGTAGGAGTCAAATTTAATAGTGACATTAAATTTAATTGCCAGATTAAGGCAGTGACAAAAGTTAGTTGTTTTTTGGGTATTTTTAAGGTTAAGGTTCATCATATTGTGGCTTCTCTTTGAAACAGTCGTCCATGCTTTTGTTACCACTTAACTGGACTAAGGTAATGCCTTGTATGCCAGGAGTAATGATTCTGCTGTCACTCGTTTGCAGATGGCATAACATGCAGAAGCACATCTTTTAACTGGCACTAGAAAATTTGACCACATTACACCCATTTTAAAATCCTTGCGTTGGCTGCCAACCTGTTTTCGCATTTAAAAATTCTTCTGTTTGTTTTTAAATCTTTAAATTTTCTTACTCCTCCATGCCTCTGAGCTGCCTCTGAGCTGTTACACAAAATTCCTGGTCTGTCAGATCTGCTGATCAGCTGATTTGACTGTACCCAGAACCAGGTCTAAGCTAAGAGGGGACCGGGCTTTGCAGTGTTGAGGTCCAAGGGATGGCATGACCTCCTGTTTCATACTAGACAGGCCTCTTCATCAGTTGTTTTTAAAACTTCTCTCAAGACCCATTCATTCACTATGGATTTTGCTACCTTTTTAAATGTGATTACATAGTTATATTTCCATTTTATCTTAAATGTGTGTTTTATTTTATTCTTTTTAGCTTCTATTCTGTTTTTATTTTTGCCATTATATATATCATTGCTGTCTGCCTTATTGTTGCGTTGTACAGAACTTTGTTCCCTTTGAGGGGTTTTTAAAGGGCTTTGTAAATAAAAATTGAATTGAATGAAATGTGTGAATCAACCCCAGAATAGAAGCTAAGGATGCTTACTGAAGCTGGTAAGAGAGTGTTATTGTTCCCTGCAAAAAGAGTCCCGTATCTGTACCAACATGAGCTAAACGGCCAGTCGGAGAAGAAGAAGGCATTATTTCTAAAGTGCAATTCAAGTGCACTCAGGAACAAAGCCCTTAATGCTCATTTAATGTCATTTCACAACTTTAATATTATTAGGACATTTCAAAATTAAATTATTAAATTTTAAGAAACAAGTAGAAAATTTTAAGCATGAGAGCATCATCACAACTGTAAATTAAGTAGATGGCAGCAATATTGTTTTTTGCTTCAAGGACTGGTGAACTTTATCAGATAGATTTTATAAAAAGGAAAGGAAAAATATGTGAAAGCATCAAATCAGCATCTCAAGACATCAGCAAGGAAGTTAAAGCTGCAGTATGTAACTTTTATGAAATATATGTTTTTTACATATTTGTTAAAATTCTGTCATGTTATGTCGTGACAGTGTAATATAAGACAGATAATCTGTGAAAAAAATCCAGCTCCTCTGCCAGCTGGGAGAGGAGCTGGCAGTACTAACTGGGAGATCCCAGTTAGTACTGGGAGTTCTGGGAGCTCTGCCTTCTCCCAGAGCTCCCAGTACTAACTGCAGAAATCCACCACTCAGTCAGAAACAACCAATCAGAGCCAGTGCAGTGGTTCAGGAGGGTCTTAGTGCTGTCAGTCACCCTCATGTACGCGCCGCTCACACACTCCCCCTTCTCTCTGCTACATTACAGCTGGTTCACCACAACATAGCCTGCTGCTAATGCTAAGGCTAGTTAGCATGGCCACCAATGACGGCGAATAAATAGTTTTTCTGGAACAGTAAGTTGTTTCTCCACTATTAGCACATTTAGCAGCGCAAACACAAGGTTGAGTGACAGCGCTAAGCCCCTCCTCCTGGCTCTGATTGGTTGTTTCAGGTCGGGAGCGGCGTATATCTTTAGACGGCAATAGAAGCGCAGGGAAGAGGTGGAGGAGCGCCATCTTTTCACAGATTATCTGTGTCATACCATGCTGTCACGACGTGGTGACAGTTCTAACAAATATGGAGAAAATATATTTTTGTAAAAGTTACATACTGCAACTTCAAAGCTCGGATGCAAGTTGGCCTTCCAAATGATTAGCAACCTAAATTAATTACAAATTGTCTTAAGGACAACCATGTCAATTTTTTTGGAGTGGTAATCACAGTTCCCTGATCTCAGTCTCATAGAACATTTGTTGACGGAGCCAAATGTGTGTGTGCAAACAAGAAGAAACCTAACTCCGGTCCACTTGTTCTGTCTGGAAGAATGTGCTAAAATCCCTGAACTATTGAGAGAAGTTTGTGGAAGGATACTCAAAATGTCTGACATTGTAAGGGTTTTTCTATGATTACTAAGAAAATGTATTCAACAAAAATATCCAAAAAGCTCTCTAATTATTTGTTTTACATTTGGAAAATAAAAATAATTTGTAATCTGTACTCAACTAAAACAAAACGTGTAATTTCAGACAGTGAGAGAAAAAGTTATACACGGTATGTTTTTATACAGTGTACATATAAATATTGGGTTACAACTGCATATGAACACTTTGGTTTGAGCAGTGTTATACTTTGCATTATAAGTAAGGAATTTGTTACTGTAAGTAATACTAGAAGATGTTTAAAATATTTTCACAGGTGTTCAAAAGTAGTGCTGAGTGACAGTTTACTGTTTGAGAAAATAGAGCTGCTGTCTTGGTGGTAAAAAGATAAGGACCCACAGGAACGTTTGGATTCTTAAACAAAGCTGTTTTCCAGCCCAGCGATCAGGCCAGGAGCTTCCTCAGGTGGAGAGCTTCTCTCCAGCCATCTGCTTTGCGGACGGAGGAGAAGAGCTGCTCATCACTGGATCGAACATGTCTGCACAATCTAGAGTTGTTTTCGTTGAGAAAGGGCCTGGTGAGATCTTTTTATCTTCATAAACAAGTATGTTTTCATCATGTTGTTTTTCACTTATCGTAATCAGTATTTGTAAATGCGTTGAACTTTTAGATGGAAGATCACTTTGGGAAGTGGACGCCAGAGTTTTGTCTGACAAAAGTAATGAAGTAAGTAAAGAAAAAATATTTATTTGGATGGCTGTATTTATACTTCTTTATTGCACATATAAAGGTTTAAAGGGGATTTGTAGCATATATGAAATGTATTTTGTATAAACCTGTCTATTACAATACAACTTAAAGAATGTAGAACACATTGTTGACTGTGATATCAATCCCTGACTGTGTTTGCAGTATGTTCCATTTTAGAGTGTAGAGTGGTAAATCTAATTTATGTCATAAGATTTTCAGCTGCAGCAGTGCCACGAGATAGCTTGACAGGTCTTCTTTTTAAGAATTTTGTTGGCACTAGTGGCTTTTATTTGACAGTAGCCCTACAGAAAGGGGGCGGGGGGGGGGGCATGCGGCAAGGGAAGTGAGGACGGGAGTCGAACTCGGGACGGTCGCGTCGAGGTCCGTAGCCTCTGTATACGTGGGCGCCCGCTCTGATCACTGCGCCACGCAATGCCCCTAAAATCATTTTAAGATTTCTGTGAAATGTGTCAGTGTATTTGCCAAAGGCGCCGTTGAACACCGGGTGGCACAGTTCCACAGGCTGTTGGCACAGTCAGATCAAGCATTATCATCACCTCCATTTATCTTTTATTGCTCACAGCCACCTGTTAGTTTTCTTCAACAACTGTTACTTTCAGCTGTTTATGATGTCTTCTCATATTTCTCAAATTCAGGTCAGTTCAGTTTATATTTATATAGTGCCAATTCACAACAAATGCTGTATTGAGACACTTTACAAAAAAAAAAAAAAAAAAAAAAAAATTTGGCTCAAAACTGCAAAAGCCTTCTGAAGATGCATCTTTACAACATTCTATTCAGGATGGCATAAAAACAATCTGTAACATTTAAACAGGTGTCTTATTTCAGCAGTCCAGCCGCCACCATCGTAAGTAACTTCGCTGGCATAATGGAACAGTCGGATCGATCTGGAGTGAACTATTTTGATTACAGCTGAACAGTGACTTCACGACAGTATGACATATAATTGAGGCTCCTGAATTTGGATCTCATAGCATATTTACTTGTGTTTTTGTTTTAGTCGAGGATCTTGGTGGAGATCCCCCCTTATATTAAGAGGCCAACATCTCCTGTCCAAGTCCAGTTCTATGTCTCAAATGGGAAGAGGAGAAGAAGCCTGATGCAGAGCTTCACTTACCTGCCTGGAATCAGAGGTCCCCATCATGCTGCTCCTGCGGTTAAACAGGAGCACTGGGGGTCTCAGCACATCTTCTGTCCAGAGCCGAGCCTGTCATCCTCCCATAATGCTGTGCTCAGGCCAGATGCAGCTTATGATACGTGCAACATCCCACTCCATGGTCTTCTTTCCCAAAACTCCTCTCATCCACAGCATCCTCCTGCTTTCACATTTTCCCTCCAGGCATCATTATTGTTTCCTCAGGTGTCTTCAGTCCCATGTCAGACCATGAGTCCACTTCCAAATCAAGGTTTGACATCTGCACAGATGGGTACAATTCATGCACGGGCACCTTCTCCGCCCATCCAAACTCTAAACATCCCTCATCATGCCTCTGCTGGTGGTCCTCCAAGGAAACAGTCTGGAAGTCCCAAGGGTACTTTGAAAAGCTCTGTGGACTCTCACAAAGGGTTCCTGCTGCACAGCCCAGGAGAGGTGCTAAGTGTCAAGCAAGAGCCAGAGGAGCAGCCTATTCTAGGATCCTTGGGCTTCCAGGAAATCACACTGGATGATGGTAAGAAGCAAATTAAAACTCTAGCAACCTCCAGAACTTGTATTAAAAAGCTATGTAAAAACATTACATGATCAGATTTTCACTAGTTGAACATGGTATAATGGTAAATGGCCAGTACTTGTATAGCACTCTATCAGGTGCAGAGGACCCCAAAGCGCTTCACACTACATTCACACCTTCACGTGCTGATGGTGGCGAGCTACTGGATAGTAGCCACAGCTGCCCTGGGGCAGTCTGACAGAGGCGAGGCTGCCATGCACCGGCGCCACCGGGCCTTCTGACCACCACCAGCAGGCAAGGCGGGGGAAGGACATAATGACAGAGTCGGACGAAGCGGGGGCTCGAACCAGAAACCTACCGATTATGGGATGCCCACCCCCATATACAGTGATTTCTCTTATCTCCCTCTCCCATTAATATGACCACATATAACTGTTAGGGGGTGATATGATTCCAAATGACCACAGCTTTTGGAATCATAACCTCCTCCGTTGCTTTTCATACTGGGGTTTCAGTACTTGGCATTTCCTGAACAGTCTGCTGTCTGTAAACAATAGCTTTAACTAGACCAGTCTGGTTCCAATTAGAAGCAACACAACATGGCTGTCCTAGAACCAAATTACATGTGCATCAAAACTATTTGTTCTCTGAATACAATATCCACTTCCTGTCACCCCAAAGAGAATTCCATCAAATAAAAGGAATACTTTCTGAAGAATAGGATATACTCTGTATATTTTTTCCTTTTTAGTTTGTTGATTACTTGACCCATTCATTTATAGCTAGATTTAGTTTAGAAACAGGCCCTTGGTTTCAGTGAGTGGCGAGGAGCAACAGATACCTGCCTGTAATCGTGTTTTGCTGTTGGTTATGACTGTGAGCTGGTTGCAGCCTCAACTTGCAACACTGTAAGATGTTTTCTGCTGTATTTTACTGTCAGATTTATGAAAACTTTCCAACTAATGGGGTGATGTTGAGACAAACCAAGTTTTATGTGGTAATTTGGATTGAATCAACTCTGAGGTGAAGGGGGTTCGGACTGCAGAGAGATTTCTCTGCCCCCTCATTTTTCTGATCCAAGAAAATCTGATCACTAAGTTTGCACACCCACTTTTAAAAATGAGGAAGTAGCTGCTCCACTTGTACATACATACATCCATCCATCCATATGCTGTATTTACATTGAAAAAAAATTATTGTATTCTTTTTATTTCATTTTTAAAATCTTTTTTCCTCATGGATAGATTATTTTATTTTGTCATCCTTCAAGGCACTTGCTGTTGAGACAGTGGCCTCATAAATTTGGCAGCAAGAGAGAGATGAAGAAAAACTTTAAAGTAGGCTTATAAGGAAATAACTATAATATCAGATTGGATTGCAAAAATAGCACATTTCGTATTTCTGTTAGCTAATGTTAGAATTTATTCCTGCCTACCCCCTGGAGCATGTGTGTTGCTGGTTATTTCTGTTAGTGATCTGAGCTAAAATTAGCCATGTTTGCTGATGTGAATGATGCTGATGGGTTATATTGTTGCTGTGCTGGATGGCACCAGCTGTCCTCCTGACCTCCGACTGTAAACCTGCTTCCCAGCCTGCCATTCACTATGACTTTGAATCTCAGCAGCTGCATGTCCCCTTTTTGGGACCCAAGTATTCACTGAGGCCTGCTGGCAGCTTTCAGTGTCACAGAATTACTGTAACACAAATAGATATAGACATGTTCAGATTGTACATCAGCATCGCCACCATATTTTAGCCAACATTTTTGTCTGTTTTCCACAAAAAGCTGTGCTGAAAGATGTCAAACACATAATAATTTACATTTATTATTAGTACTACTATTTATATTTAAGTATTTGACATGAGAAAAAGACAATGTCTTGTCCACTCTTCAATACTTTTTTTTTTTTTAACAAAACAAAATGATTACCTAATGAACATTTAGTTGCTTATTAATAAAAAAAAAAAGTTTGAAGTTTTTTTTTTTGTTTGTTTTTTTTTTTTTTTTTTTTAGCTATTAGGGCAAATTAAGGTCGATTTTAAGCACACAGTGCTGGAGGCATCTAATTGGATACACCCAAACTCAAGTAAGAGGGGATTTTCCAACAGCTGTGCATGCTGCATTCAGGAACAGCTGAGACATGAGGTTGTCTAAATATAATAAAGTGATTTAAACAAGTTTTATTCGTTCCTAAAAATGTCTAATATCAACATTGAGCATTTGTTTCCCAGGCATTGGCTATGCCTCCTTATACTACTTTTTTCATTGAAAAACAATCAACCAGACGTCTAGTAAGTATATTCTTTACACTTTTTAAAGTTTTGGAACATAATAAAATCGAATAAGTTTTAGAAATAAAAAAGGTTCTTTTGTGGTTCTTTATTTGATTTCATTTTTTTATTTAAGTGTACCAAAAAAGTACTGAACCATGTCTTTAAAACTGGAATTTGTACCAAACAGTGGGTTTTTGTGCGCTTAACCATTTATGCATCGGAATCTTTGGTCTGTATGCACCTCCAGCTTGGTCATATTATACCATCTTTACCTTCTGCATGGCCATACACACATCCAGCATTGCCGTATTAATCATCATGGACCATATTACTTGGTGTTGTCTAGCTAAGTAACTTTATTCCATTTCAAGCATAAAAGCAAAGCTTTCACTGATTATATGTTGAAGCTTCCTGTTACAGAGCTTTGGTCTGGAGAAGAAAATCAGCTGTGAGCTTTCACTTCTCTTTTTCTAAGTCATTGCACAAATTAGGTTTGAGGTAGTTGAAAACTAACTAACTTAGTACCCATACAGATATTACAACAGTTAATAATGATGTAGTGATGCACAGATAAGAAAACTTTGGTCCAAAATCAATTTTGTTATATATAACCACTGGTGTATATGTACTTTTTTTTTTTTTTTTTTTTTTTTTTTAATTTTAAATTTGCTTCTGTCTAACACTAATCCATTAATGACAACCTGATAAATTTAAAATTGAAGTAAATATGACAAATTATCTTCATCTAATACTTTTCCAAGTTGTCATTAATGAAAAAGAAATTGAAGAAAGTAAGAAATGCAAGCTACTACTTCCTGCTTGCTTTTACTAGATGTAAAAAAACTCATTGGCAGTCCTCTCTGTTGTGCACCAATATTTTTAGTTTAGCTATGAATAACTTTTAATAAGTGCCAAAGTCAATTATAGACAAAGCAAGTAATTTAGATTAAAAATAATAAATCTAGGAAAAGAAAATAGTAAAAAAAAGAGAACAAATGAAAAAAAAAAAATAAGTCATCACAATTTAGTGTGAATTAAACTGTAATAAATCTGAACACAATCGATAAGCCCTCCTACCAAGAACCCAGCTCACACAACAGGAGTCAGGACCCGAAGCACTCATTTTGCTCTTTTGTTAATGAGTGAGTAGCAACAGCTGCCAGCATGTTGTCACTTTCTTTTCAGATCAACTGATGACAAAACAACAGACAGATATTTTTTTCAGATAAAGGTACGATAACATTGCTAAAGTGCCATAGGTTATTTGAGGCTAGGCATAATAGTGAGAAGAAATAACATTAATAAGCTTACTGATCTCGTAACTCTGTAAAATTACTTATTACTTTTCTATGTTTTAAGGAGTTTTTATCTTTGTCTTTATTTTTTCAGTGTTATTTTTCCATGTCTAATAACACCAGGAGGCTTGAAGTTAATAGGTGGCTCCATGACACTTTGAATTTGACTCGTGGATTTGATTAAGAACTGGCTTTGTTCTTTCATTCTTTGCTATTTATATACAATAAAACTACTGCTCTATAGATCAGTGGACAGATATATATATATATATATATATATATATATATATATATATATATATATATATATATATATATATATATATATATATATAAATAAAAATCACCCATGTTTCTGTCCCACATTTGTATGACATTAAGAGGAGTACTGGAACTTATTTGTTTCCACTTAAAGCACTGCTTGATGGAAGATACAATTGTTTTATACTGGATTCTTTTTTGATGCCATGGAGGTTCTCCTTTACAGATACAAGCTTTTTTTGAGGGTTTTTTGTTTTTTTTTTTTTTTTAACAAATTTTCTCAAACATCAGAGCATTAGTCTTTCATATGCTTTGCCAGAGTTGTAGTTTTACTCAGGTTCATTTTCCCCATCCCCCATACAGTGCTTTGGCTTTTTAAAGAGGCTGGCAAAGGCTCGTTCCAGATATACTTACCATGATAATGAAGCTTTAAACTTTGAGCTGCAGCTCTGTTTGTTTTGATTCTCAGCCACTATCCTTTAGGTGAGCCTCTGCAATGAAAAGTAGGGATTGAGTTTTTTTTTTTGTGGCTGCAGCAGTTTATTGTTGGTCTCCTGTGCACGAAACTGTGCCAACTTGGGGAGATAGAACTGAGTATCCTGAAATGTCTTTCTTACTATCAATTATATTGAAATATTGATTATTTGACAACCCTACTGGAAATTGGGAAGGATGAAAAAGATTTGTAAAGATCCAAAAATTTGACCAGACTGCTCCTGAGTGGGATCAGGGTGGGCTCTGGGACTCGGGGTTCTGGGGGTGCATCGCCCCCAGGCTGGGGTACTGGCTGGGCCTGGGGGGCTTGGGCCATGGCCGGTATGTTGCCAAGGTTTTGGGCCGGTGTGTGCATCAATGCCTTGGCCTAGGGGCCCTCGGTGCATTGGTGGACCTTGGGGCTGGGTGTCATTGGGGTAGTCCTGTTCAAATTCTGATTCCCCTTGGGGGTTTGGTACATGGCGGCTCCGGTTCTGTTTGGGGTCTGTGTGGCTTCTGGGGGCTGGCTGGCCTGGTTTGTTTTGGGGTGGAATGGTCTCGACTTCTCGGTGGGTTTTGGTTTTCACTCCGTGGGCCTTGGTGTGGGTTTTCCCAAGGTGCTGCTTCTGGCTAAGGTATGGATGTCGAGCATGTGGCCCTGGGCGTGGATGTTATAGGTCTCTTTTTTTTGCCGTGTGGTTGTGTTTTTGTGGGGGGGGCTTTGCTTTCACAGGGCTGGTAGGATGCATCTTGGGGTGTGGACTTTGTGCGAAGCTTTTGTTTTGGGTGCATTTTGTCACATCTTGCCCTCAGCTGTATGGTGACTGTGGTAGTGATGCTGGGTGGGTGCAGCAGGGCTGGCATTGCTGGGTCCTGTTTTTGCGCCGGAAGGGGTCAACTTGTTTGTTGGGTAGTCCCGGGTGGGTGGTGGGTGTCCGGGATTGAGGGTTCTTACTGTGTCCCTGCAAATGTATGGTGGAATGGGGTGTCTCTGTGGCGTTGGCTCAGGCGGGGGGAGCTGTTGCTTGGCTTGGCTCTGTTGTTGTTGCTTGGCTGCCCTGGATGTTGGTGGTTCTGGGGGGGTAACTTTGCAGTCTGGGCTGAGGCGGTCGGTGGCACTCCATGGTTTGCTGCGTCGGCATCTTTCCCTCGGTGGTGTGATGGGCATGGTGGTGCGTTGAGGGGCCTGCAGGGCCCCATGCCGCGTGGTGATCTCAGTTTGTTTGTCTGTGGAGTGGTGTGTGTGTGCCTGCGCTTACTGGGTGCCTGCATTGGGCTGTGGGTGGGCTTGGGGCCTTACAGGGTGATCAGGGGGTAGCGATCTGGTTCTCCCAGGATTGTTTTGGATCATGGCTCCTGGTTGTGGTGGCTGGTCCTGTGACCAGAATGGCTGCCGTGTTCCGGCATGTGGTTGGCTGGGGGGGTGTGGTCTGGCTGTTGGTGGTGTGTGGCAGCGATCAGGGGTGTGGCTCTGCTTTGGCAGGGGGGCTGGCCGGTCATCTTGGGGTGGCATTCACAGCTTGGACTCTTCCAGGTCAGTGGGGTGGGATTGGTGGGGTGCATGGTCTTTGGTGCGCTTGGCTAGCCTTCCTCTGCTGCTTCTTCCTGCTGCTTTGGCCCCTGGCCTGCGGTCGCTGTCGGGCGGGTAGGGCGGTGGGGTGTGCCTTGTGGTGATACAGGGGTGGCTGGGGGGTTGTAGTTGGCCTGGAGCAGTGGGTAGGCCTGTCACCCTCCACTCCGGCGGCAGGTTTCTCTGCCCGCTGATGCGTTGGTGTCTGGGGCTGGGTGCTGGGATATGTGCCGGCTCATCCTGGTAGCTGCTTGTCGCGGCCGGGCCTCTTCCTGAGCGGGGAAGAGGCCCGGAACTGCTCTGGTGCAGCAGCTTGCCAGCGGGGCCTATGGACTCGTTGCTGCGGCTGCCAGGGGTCACCCGGGACTTGCCTCTGCTGCTCTCTGGAGAGGGGGGTCCGGTTGTTCCAGTGGGGGGCTCCGTGCTTTTTTTTTTTTTTTCTCTATGATTTTTTTTTTCTCCTCTGCTTCCATCTCCTTTTTTTCTTTTTAAACCTTTCCTCCATCTTTCTCTCTTTCCTTCCCCCCTCTTTTTTTCCTCATCTTTGTGTCCATTACATTTGAAACAAACCCAAACCCAAAAAAGAAAAAAACAAACCCAAAGCAATTTTTTTATAAAAGCAAATCTGTTGGGCCTTACCTTGACATTCAGATGACAGTTCTGAGTGCCACACTGCTGGACAGGACACGTTGGGGGAAAAAAAAAAAAGATGCAAAATTTTAATATCGTGGCTGATTTCTTCAGGTTTTTCAAAGACGTCACACAAAGAAGTATTATTTAAGCTGGGCCCTTGACTAATTTTTAACACTGATCGCACCGGTGTTTCTCATTTTTTTCTTAGCACCAGCACAAAAGTTAGGTGCACCCAAAATTTCAACTGCATCGCATGTAGCATTGCACTTTTACAGATTCACTTTTTTTTTAATTGTCCATAAAGGTAACTTTGACTTGTAAATGATTAATTATCTAAAGTGCTTCATTAAGCTGAAATTTGAACTTAAAAACCCCTAAAGACAAAAGTGTTTAGGGGCTGAACATCTTGTAAATATCTCAAACTGAACATTATGTTCAAGCCATTTCTCTTATGAAAATATGGCTTATTATCTGATGCTGTTTCCGAATCAGGGCTTGACATAACCCTGGGAGCTTGATGGCTCCATGTCAGAGCATTAGTAATGATTTTCGGAGGGCTCAGGCCTTAACGAAAAAGATGGCAATTGTTTGGTTTTTTCATTTTCTCACCTCATCTGCGCTACATCCACTCTGTTTCCCTGACTATCATAGCCTACTCACCTCTCTCTGTCTGACTGCAGCACACAAACTACATAAAGAGCTGGACCAAGGCCAGTTAGAGGCGGGGTCCTGCCCTTCTCAAGCTCTGATAGGTTTAGACTGGTTTCTGCTCCAGTTGTCAGCTTCGGTCTGAGTCCAGTAACATTTACTCGTTTGATTACACAGACTTAATGTGTCATTGAACCACAGGGAGCTTTTCAGTGTCAGATTTCTTTTTTTTTTTTTTTTTTTTTTTTTTTTTTTTTTTTTTTTTTTCAGACGACTGGTCACACCAGTGCGAACGGAGATTTTTTTTTTGTTGTTGTCATTGTTGCCCTCTTAGGTCGCATGAACACTCTTGAGCCCTGCTATCAGGCTTGGCAAACCCTGACAGCTGACCTAAAACAGGAAAACATTTGACTGATTTCTTAGGCAGTAAAGAAAAGTATCTTATGCTGTAAATACCTGTTTCCAATTGTATTTGCAGTCTATTTTTTATTTTCTCGTAATAAGTGGACAAAATAACTTGTATTATTTGTATAATTTATTTAAAGCCAGGATGTCCAAAGTGTGGCCCCTGGACTGTTTTTGTGCGGCCCCCCAACTGGAATCTGAGAGTGGTAGAAATCGGGCCCAAGAGCACAGACAGTTGGTGCAAGTGGAGACTTTGTTTGCAAACAAGTTAAAACCTTTTTACAATTTGGCAAAAGTGTTTGCTTTTATTAAACCCACCTTGGTCTTACTTTTTAATTTGATCATTAATAGTACTTTAACTTGAAAGCAGACTTTGTACCCAAATATTTTGAACTCTGCTAAATGTTGAAAGTGTTTTCAAAAAGAGCGACCCGAATCCTGTTTTTCTTGGACAAAAAATAAATTTCCTGGCCAAGAAAATAGAAAACAGTTGACCTCCAAAATATGGATTTATTGGAGATTTTTCTATTCACAAGGCAGATGTGTGAAACCTTATGTTTTGACCTACAATAATTTGCACATCCATTTCATACAAATCTCTAACTACTCTATTAATATATTGCATACAAGTTTATTTTTGAGAAAAATCACTGTTTTATTTTGTTTAGTTTTAAAAAATTTCCTATGTTTTTTTTTTGGTCCCCAACCACTTTTGACTTGATAATTTTGACCCATATTACAAAAAGTTTGGACACCGCTGATTTAAAGAACTTAGCTTTTTTCAATTTAAATAACATCCCAGCGTTTGTTTCAAATAACATGCATGCAGGTATTTGCAACAGACCATTTACCTTTTTGTAAATTGTCTGTTGTTGTTTTTTTTATACACAAATACACATGGACATTTTGTACTTTTTTTTTTTTGTTTGTTTAATGACCATACTCAGTGGTAGTTTTCTTTTAAACAAAGTATGCTATTTTTAATTGCTGAACATTTATTATTTCTCTTATGTTGTACATTTGCCCTTTTTGTAGTCTCTTGTTTTTATTTTTGTTTTTATATTTCTTATATATTTCTTTCTTGTTGAAAATGCGTGCTTCTATTTACCTTTAGCTTGATGTTGGTACTTAGTAAAGGAGATTTCGGTTCTATTTCTAGCTCATGCCTCTGCACCTCACCCCAGTGCTTAAGTTTCATCACCAGCAAAGAACTTTTGATTCAGTGTGGAAGATCATTACTGCAGTGTATAAACCAGAGCCTCATTGTTAATTTATTATCTATTTAGTCTTTAGTATTTCAAATTCAACACATTTAGTCCAAATCTTAAAGGAGTAAAGCTAACTCTTTGCACATGGCTAAAGCACAGACGAAACCTTTATGCAGGTCCCTTATCCACAGCTGGCATGTTCTGCAGGACGATGCTACTGCTTTATGTTTCTTGTCACGTAAATAATTGTAGATATTTACCTTTTTTTTTGTGTGTGCTTTAAGTCACCTGTTTTAGGATATCAAGTAGCCATTTTTATAAACAAAACATTTAAAAACAATTTACCACTGATAAATATAAACCACCAGGAGCAATGTTCCAGCTGGTAAACAGGATTCTGCCAAAAGCCTTTTCTGGAGCTTTCAGCTACGAGGGCTTAAACTATGTGTTTTATATTTCCAGAAAAAGGCGCTTTGTGGACTTTGTTTTAACTTGGTAAACCAACCTGCTGTCCTCCCTCATAAATAATCCCTAAATTGTCTCTCTGCTTCTGACAAACTTTGTTTCCTGTTGCAGTGAACGAGATTATCGACAGAGACATTGGTACATTGAGCAGCTGTGTGCAGTCTGACCAACATGACCAGTTCCACCAGTACAACTGGGAGCACAATTCCAGCACCCCCTCTGGGTCCTTCCATGGAGACCCTCAGTAGCTTCAAAAGCCAGTTCCTTCATCAGATGCTCCTGTTTGCACAAAGTGCTCCAAACAGATCTTTAAGTGCCTGAAAACCAATCAGCAGCCTTTGATGAGTCTGTAGCTTATCTTACTTTGGGTTCTGTTCTTTGTGTTTCTCAGGAATTTTAGGGGGGAAAGCAGCTTGTACCTCACAGACAAACCAAAGATTTTGTGACTGAATTGGAAAAAATACCTGTAATCTGACTTTGATACAACCAGTGGTGTCATTACAGACATTAAAGTTGCACAAAAAGAACACATTTCTGCCATTTTGAAAGGGCCAGTAAACTTAAAAAGTTATTTTTGATACTTGGATCAGATCCAGGAAAGCTTTGTCATGTTACAATTTTAAAGGCTTTGTTTTCATTTTTTCTTAAAGATGTTTGATCTGAATTTCTGTGGTGTGACCTTTTAAGACATTGAAATGTATTGGAAGGTTGAAGTAAAAATAAAGAATACTTCTCTGAGAATTAGATAAACTTGTCTCCACACTTGCCTATGTTTCTCTTTAGGACATTTTCAACACCGACAGGCTTTGCTACTGAAAGTTTATACGGAGAACACCTGTGTGTGCACTTACACACACACACACATACACACAAACACACAGGCATTCACTCAGGTAGGGATTAAGATGATTACATATGACTCTAACATGGGCTGAGGTTGCCACTAAATACTAAGTGTAATAGTAAATACTGTGTGCTTGCTCTCTTTTTCTGTATGTGTGTGTGTGTGTATATATATATACACACACACACACACACACACACACACACACACACACACACACACACACACACACACACACACAGCTCAAAAAAGGGAACACCTAAGCAAAACAACGTAGCTCCAAATCAGTCACACCTTTGTGGAATCCATGTCACCAGTTAGGTAGTAACACTTATTATGAATCAGTTTCACCTGCTGCTGTGCAAATGGAACATCCAACAGGTAGAAATGAGGCAATTAGCAAGACAACCCCTATAAAAGAGTGATTCTGCAGGTGGTGACCACAGATGATTTCTCTGTTCTCGTCCTTTCTGGTTGAACTTTTAGTCACTTTTTCATTTTGTCATTGCTGTCACGCATTGAGGCATCATGAGGCATTTTTTACAGCCCACTGAAGTTGCTCAAGTAGTGCAGCTAATCCAAGACAGAACATCACTGCGAGCGGTGGCAAGAAGTTTTGCTGTCTCTCTCAGCACAGTGTCCAGAGCATGGAATAGGTACCAGGAGATAGACCAGTACACCAGGAGACATGGAGGGGGCCGTAGGAGGGCTACAACCCAGCAGCAGGACCGCTACCTTGTCCTTTGTGCAAGGAGGAACAGGAGGTCCACTGCCAGGGCCCTACAAAATGACCTCCACAGCTCTCCATGTGTAAGCCAGAGGTGCCCTGACTGCCATAAGGTACCGGGATGAGGTCCTCAGACCCATTGTGAGACCATATGCTGGTGCAGTGGGCCCTGGGTTCCTTCTTATACATGACAATTCTCGGCCTCATGTGGCTGAAGTGTGTCAGCAGTTCCTGCATGATGAGGGCATTGATGTTATGGACTGGTCTGCTCGTTCCCCAGACCTGAATCTAACTGAGCACATCTGGGACGTCATGTTTCAGTCAATCCACCAACGCCACGTCGCACCACAGACTGTTCTGGAGCTAACTGATGCTCTAATCCAGGTCTGGGAAGAGATCCCTCAGGAGAACATCCACCGTCTCATCGGGATCATGCCCAGGTGTTGTCGGGAGGTTATACAGGTACGTAGAGGCCACACACACTGCTGAGCCTCAGACTTGTCTTGAGGAATATTCACTGACGTTGAATCAGCCCGTCATGTTATTTTCCACTTTCATATTGAGTATGACTCCAAATCCAGATCTCCATGGTGTAATAATTTTGATTTACACTAATTTTTTTTTTCTTCTCAATCAATTCCACTGTGTTAAAGTTTTTCAATGAGTATTTAATTAATTGAGATCTAGGATGTGTTATTTTAGTGATCCCTTTAATTTTGTGAGCTGTGTGTGTGCGTGCACACAGGCAAGTGCATATTTTGACCATATAATTTTAAGGCATATTTTTAAAGCTGGATGAACTTGAATGCTTGATGCATTTAAGCATAGCAGGTGATGTGTAACAAGTGAGGGTGTGGCCTAACAGGACATCATGTTCCAATGCTTCAAGAAAGTGTCTTCTTAAAACTGGCTGTAGGTTTGAGCCCATCTTCAACCCAAAAAGATCCAACCAGCTCATCTTTAATAATAACACCCCATACCAGTACCTCAACCTCACTAGAACCTGACTCAAAGTGAAGGTGGGGTACTAGTACTGGACGTTACTGATGCAGCCATCGGCCCATCTGTCTGCTCCATCACTCCCATTTCATTGGTCCATAAAACCTTTGAAAAATCTGTCTTAAGATATTTCTTGGCCCACTCTACATGCTTCAGACGCTTCTATTTAGTATATATGTAGATAGATGTGGAGTATTGTGAAAGCTGTAATGCTCCACTTCTGAAAGTAAATCTGTCACTAACATAAATGTGACTGCTACGTACAAAAAATTAAATGGAATTACACAAATAAATGGACAATACAATGTCCTAACACTGAAAATGAGTGTCTTAACATTTCCTAACCTTTTCTGTGGCATTAAGCTAAAAACTTCGTTGATTGAGGGAGACCGTGCATCATTTAATTAAAGGAGGCATTAAGGTTATAATTGCTGTTTTAATTGTGCTGCTGAGACAAACCAAAACAGGGGTAAAGATCAGTTTTAATACCTTTTGGTCCTTTCATGTTTATGTATACTTCTTTTTTTCTGTTTTTGATATATAAGGTGATGATTAGATGAGCTCCGTCATTTAAAGAGCTGCTGATCTGGGTCTGACTGAACAAAGCAGAACTCTTCTACTGGGCAGGCTGTTCCTGCAGTCCAGCAGCTGTTTGTGCAGGTGTAAACCAACACGGTCCCAAACTCCAGCACCATCTCTGAGCTGCTGTCTTTCCTCTGCAGCAGACTGACCAGAGCAGGCATTAGCTGCAGCTCAAAGGTCCTGGGTTCTCCACAGGAGCTGCACGCTGAAACCACCTGACTCATTTTGGACGGCGGCTTGGAGATAAAGAGCGGTTTACTGTGGCGGCAGTAGCGCAGGATCTGCTGTGGACACAATGAAACTGTCTTCATGAACCTGAAGAAAACAGCATCTCCGTGTCTGGCTCTGGCCTTTTCGTACTTCTCTCCACCGCCACTGCTCTCCTCTGCACCCCACGCTGTCACGCCCTCCCTCCTCTCATACTCCCGCAGAAGCTCCTGAGCATGCTCCAGCTCATCATGCTCCTCGCAGAGTTCTGACTCCTCCACCACGCTGATGAAGAACGGACAAAAGACAGGGATGTCTTTAGATTCCACCAGGCTGAGTTGCTGAAGACTGGAGCTGACATCCATCTGGCAGACTGCAGGACTCACTGATGAAAAACCAGACCCAACATTAGACAAAGACCGCAACACCTGACAGCTTTCAAGGTTCCTAGTGTCCCTGTACTGAGAGGAGTTAGCTTCTCACTGCCATCTATGCCACTCCTTCTTCTGAAATGTGAAAATATTCAAAGAAAAATGATCTTCCTTAATGAACATGCAAAGAAACTTTAACATCAGAATTTAAGAGATGTTAAGTAGTAAACCAAACAAGAAGAACATAGACATTTAGATGGGAGAATTTCTGTTCTTATCTGGGTATATATATATATATATAAACTAATATAATTATGCAATATTTATTCTGGATATGGTACAGGTGTTCATCTTGGAGAATTCAAGGAGTCTAAATTGCCCTGGTGTAAGTGTGTGTGCGTGCATGATTGATTGTCTTCTGTGACAGGTGATGAACTAGTGACCTGTGCAGGGTGTACCCCGCCTATCGCCGGTGACTGCTGGTGATAGCATGCACCAGCCTCCCCATCACCCTGCAAGGATAAGCAGGTGCTGACCATGGATGGATGTCTTGTAAGCTCCCTTGAGATGACATCTCTTGTGAACTGACTATAGAAGTAGGCCTGAATTGAATGTTGGCAGCAGAAGGTAAATCAATATGGGTTAGTAGTTATACCTCCAAAAACAGAACTCAGAATGTTAATTTTGTTAAATGAATCCTTTCAACGAAATCCTTAAGACTGTAGAATCAACTTTTACTTGTGGGCCATTTAACATTTAACCATCCCTACACGTCCGATGTTAAATACCAGAAACGCATCCCAGGATGAGAAAAGGAATTCCTATAAATACAACACTTTAGCACTTCAAGATGTTGAAGTTAAGGATCCAAACACTTTCAGGAAACACCCACCTTCTGTTTGCAGAGCTCCAGACTGTTCCTGAAGCTCTTCACCTTCCTCCCCCTCTATTCCCCAGTCATCAGCGGACTCACACCAGTCTGTGGCCGACGAACCAGCGACTTGAGGCGGAGAGGACTGGTGGGGAGCCTCCGCACACTGGGAGCGGAGGACCGTCCAGCTACCTGACAGCCCGCTGCAGCCAGGTTGGCAGCAGGCGAACAGGTGGAGGTTTCTGTGGTAAGGGGAGCCCTGGAGGGGGCAGTGCACTTGGACCACATGGGCTAACCGGGCGCTACAAAGACGGCAGCGGGGAGACTGCCAGGAGATACTCGGTGGCCAGTCCGGCTTCCCTCCGATTTTGTTTGTCAGAAATGAGGAGCGGTATTTCCTGGGATCCAGCTCTCCGTCACAGAGACCGATAAGAAGTTGCTGCTCGGCCATGGCTCACATGTAGGAACCTTCCTCGCGTAGAGGAAAAATTCCTACCGGACCGAAAATAAACGCTACCGGTTCCGTTAGAGCAGTTCCACAATAAATGAAACAGAACCGCTCGTTTTTCACAATACTCAAACAACATGGGCTGAGGACAAACACCAGAAAGAATGAAAAGTGAACAAGTTACTAATAAAGTGAACGAGTTACTAATAAATCTGTCAGTGACAAACAAACATTAACTCATGTAAACATGTAAACGGAAGTTGTCTTAATGAACGTTATGAACAGCTTCTAGATTCAGAATACATAAATCTTTCATGTCTATGAAGCACCAACACAACCAGTCATTTTATGACATTAAAGTATGATGTGACAGTAAATATGGTAATTAAAAAAATCATAAGAACATATATAAATAAAGAACAAATTGTTCTATGTTTTTTGTTTGTTTTTAAATGTATTTGGGCTTTCTGCATTTATTCATGAGAAGGATTTGTAGGATGAAAAACTGCAATAGGCGATTAAACTAAAGTAGTATTGTTATGAAATTTTGAAAGAACTTAGAGTTTAATGTTTTCCTGCTACATTCCTTTTTGTCTTTTTTTTGTTTTGTTTTGTTTTTATTGTTGTTGTTGTTTGTTTGTTTTTGTCTTGTTTTGTTTTTGTTTCAAATTTTAGTTCCAGGGTCTCAAATCATAAACCTCCTAAGTTACAGCTATCCTCTGAAAAACAACAGAGCCCTTTGACAACATGCCTCTGTACTTCTTCTTTACACCTGTCTAATTTTGCCTGAATGTCAAGTACCCTTGGTCCTGTGTGATGGAGAACACCAGTCCAGGCATTTCTTTCCTTATACTGGACTATAGTAATTCTTTATTAACAAGATGACCTCAGACATTAAGGCCTCCCAGATTGCTGGTTTACAGTGTGTGCTACCGTTTCTAAAAGTAAACGTTTCCTAGAAACTCTAGGAAAGGTGAGAAAACAGGGAAATTATCACCAAGATGTGATTGATCTGGTTTTCATAAAATACTGCAAGATGGTTTCAATTCACTGCAATTCAAAAAATATTGTTAATAATCCCAAAGGGAAATTTTTATTCAAATCAGTTCAAAAGTACTTTATTAATCCCAAAAGGAAATGAAATGTTGTAATTTATATTCCACAAAATTATTCAAACAATTGTAGTAGATTGTGATGCACTGAGAAGGAAAGAGTTTCTATAGCAATCAGCATTACATCAGCTCTGAAGAAGCCTGGCACTCTGCTGTATGACAGTCTGGAAGAGGATGCCCAGGAAATTGTTTTGGAAATTTGCCAAAATGCTGAATGCCTTTTTTTTTTTTTTTTTTTTTTTTTTTTTTTTTTTTTGAACAGAGCCAAAGGAGGATCTTTCTACATGAGCATACATGCAGAAAGCTGTATCTGATCCATTTTCTGATCCCAAAAGCAGCTCCTCTCAACACTATTCCAGTTTTAGCTCAGAAATCCAAAACAAATCCTTGTTAAACAGATACGCATGCTGCAAATGTCCTTCATAAACAGTCAGTTCAGTTATCTTCGGGACAAAGGGGTTCATTAACCTAGAGCCACAATAATAGGGAAAAGCAGTGCTGGAGTCACTCTGTGCTCTAACAATGTTGGAATGTTCTGTTTGCAAATATCTATAAATGTTCCCACTGTACAATTAGAAGCCAAGCAAATTTGTTAACTACTGGGGAGATTAAACTGCAATGACTGAAATAGAAACATAGAAAGGAAATCCTTGGAAATACCAACATAACCACCATAAGTTTGAATACAGAAGTGACGGCCTAATAATGCCACTGCCATGAACAAACTGTTCTTGCATAAAATGTAGAACTTTTAACTTAAACAGATTTTTGCTCACTGAATTTGTGCATTTCTGACTGAAATACATTATTTTATGCCTCATTTTATCCATTTGTTACATGTTAGAGTCATGTTCTGTATTTTAAAACATAACTTTCAATATCTAAAAAATATCCAAAAAATGACTCAATCAGAAATTTCAGGACCACCCTGCAGTACCTCTGTGACCCACCAGGACCCCCCATGTTGAAGTCCTCTGCTCTAATAAATATTAATGTGTAAAATTCACTTAGGTACAAAGGACATGTTCAGGTTTGCTACTGTATTTGGGTTTGAAGGTTTGAAAGCTGACAACCTCAGAGAAAATAGTTCCAGTCATTCACTTGACAGTGATTAAAAATACACAAGTAATGCAATCTATAAACATTTATTTAAAACATTCAAAATATGTGAATATTCAAATTCAAACAATCACACACTGAGGAAACAGATGTTGGTACAACGTTTGGTTAAAAAATGCTTTGTACAAAAAGTATTTGATCTTTTGTTTTATTCATCTTCTTCTTCAGCATTCACTGGTTCCCTATTTGGGGGTAGAGATGGTTTAATGCGCTGCCAACGATTTGGTGGCCAGATGATGTGGGAGGCCCTGCCATGCAAGAGCCCCACTGACACCTTAGGAGGAAGGGATATAAAAAAGATTGTTAGTATTAAAGAGTCAGAACCCATACTCTAATACAGTGTTCTTCAAAGTAGGGGCCACGCCACCTGGGGGACCACCAAGGGGCCTCAGAAAGCGGGAGGGAAGATGAGAGAAAAAAAAAAAAAAACAATTTAAAACAAATAATTCTAATAAATTTCTTAGCAAATTTTTAATTGTTTTTTTTTTTTTTAAATCATGAAATGTAATTTGTTTTTCAATCACTATTATAAAATATAAGCTAAAATAATTTATTGAAACGTTATTTGCCATGCTCATCTTCATTCGTCAAGCTGCTTTGCTCCCCAAGCTAGTGCAGCAACCGTGAAATGGACAAGTTTCTGACCAGAAAAAGACCGACAGCCCAGCCGTGGAGGACCCTGCTGCAAAAAACCTTAAGAACTCATGGTCAACTAAACTCAGAAGGTATGAGGTAGCATTTAAGGGGATCAGATTCTGGGTAGCGTAGAACCCAACACATACCTCTCGTATCTGAGTTTTCTGTAAGTAAATGAAGTCTTTATTGTCATTGTACATTTCTGCACAGTGTACACAAGCACAACAAAATTCAGGCACAGTTTTCTACTTACATCCATCCATCCATCCATCCCCCCACCCCCCGCCTCATTGGAATACACCCTGGACAGGTCGCCAGTCCATTGCAGAACACAAAGTAAATAATAAATAATAAACACACTGTACACATAATAACATGACACCTAATAGTGTCAAATATCAGTGTTTAACAGGGCTGTAGCCCTGTTGTAAAAACTGTCCCTCAGTCTGTTTGTTTGTGTTTTAAGCACCCTGAAACATTTCCCAGAGGGCAGCAGCTGAAACACCTGATGTCCTGGGTGTATGCTATCTTTCAGAATGCTGTGTGCCCTCCTGAGACACTGAGTGCTGTAGAGGTCCTTCAAGGGAGGGCAGAGGGTGACCAATGATCTTCTGAGCACTCTTAATAACCCTCTGTAATGGCTTTTTGTGTGCCATAGTGTGTTCCACACAGAAATGCAGTAGGTCAGGTCTTAAAGGATGGAGCAACGGTAGAAGGTGGTCAGCAGTTCCCTCTTCAAGTTGATCCTCCTTACGATCCTTAGAAAGTGAAGATGCAGTTGGGCACTCGTCAAGACCGCTGAGGTGTTAGAGCTCCAATTGAGGTCTTTGTCCATGTGCACACCCAGGAACTTAGTGCTGGGCACCCTCTCCACACAGACCCTGTTTATGCAGACAGGCTGCATGTCGGTCTTCCACCTCCTGAAGTCCACAATCACTTCCTTTGTCTTGGAGGTGTTGAGGACCAAGTTGTTTACTGTACACCACCACAACAACCTCTGTACCTCCTCTCTGTAGGCCATCTCGTCGCCTCCCGAAATGAGTCCAACGAAGGTGATGTTGTCTGCAGATTTAATAATAGTGTTGTCTGGGTGGGTGCTGATGCAATCATAGGTATACTGAGTATACAGAAGAGGACTTAGTACACAACTCTGTGGAGAGCCAATGTTGAGGCTAAGGGCTGTGGAGAGATGGGGACCAACCCTGACTCTGTACTCTGTCAGAGAGGAAGTCTCTTATCCAGCAGGTGGTGCTAGCTGGAAAGCCAATGTCCAGTAGCTTTGCTGTCAGTCTGTCTGGTAATAAAGTATTAATTCATGGTGTTAAAGGGTGGGCAGAGAACAACACGTAATCTGTGGCTGACTTTGTAGAAAAGCTGCTTTGCCATCTACATTTGCACTTAATATCTGTGATACCTACAGAGCTGTGTCAACATGTACCCCAGATGATTACCCTCCATAGACAATTTTTGATAAACTGCTGGGTTACAAGTGTAAAGAGGAAATAATCAGAGATGTAAGGGAAAAGAAAGAGTTTACATATGAAGGACGGAGAGTTAATGTGGACCATGACCATGCTCCCGAAGTAATCAAGAAGCGAAAGGAATATAATGAAGTGAAGAAGGTCCTAAGAGAGAAAAGGTTTCACTTTCTGACATCACTCCTGGCAAGGCTTTGTACCTTCTATGAAGGTGAAACAAGAGAATCAGCAAGAATAACCAGAGATGAACAAAGCATGAAACCATCAAGTGTAAAGGTGGTATACAAGACAATTAACGTAACATGACACACCCAGCTAACAAAAAAACTTCTGACAATAAGTGAGAGTTTCTTTCCTCTTCAGTAAAAATATATGGTCGGGACTAATTATCTTGAAAGCTGTGGACAACTGGAATGGGACAACCTAGGCTAAGAAGGCCCCAAGAGGGGACCGAGGCTATCCCTTAGAGCCAGGAGTGAGTTTGGAAAAACGGTCAGGTTTTGGACCTCTGATTTGAAAGTCTTTATAGTTATGGTTCAACTGTATTACTTTTGTTGCTGTTCTATGTTTTTTTCTTTTGTAGCAAATAGGGTGGGTGGATAGGTAGGATAGATTACAGGGGTTAAATGATTGAAAATGACAAAATTAATTATAGCCTTGTAGAATTTTAATGGAGCACTCAACCCAATAAAAAGGGGATAATTAGTAAAAAGAAAAAAGAGAGCGTAGAGGTGAGTTTTTTGTAGGAGACCCATTTAAATGATAAAGAATGAGAAGCTAAAAAGAAAAGAAATTATAAACACACACACACAAAAGAAAGAAACACCTTTCCACTCGCCCTATCCACTTTCGGCAGTTCCACTTCAGGGTCCTCTACTAAATCGGTTCTGTGCAGTATCTGCACTGTTTTGGACAGATATTTGTGATGTTGTTTCTGGACTCTACTGTAGCCACTCTCCCAGTTTGAGGGTTACAGTTCCAAGTGCACTGATGACCACTGGCACCACTGAGACCTTAACTCTCCACAACGTCTCCATTTCATCCTTGAGCTCATTGTATTTGTTAAACGTTTTCCTGCTTTTTGTTGATGCTGTCACTTGAGATCGCTACATTTATTACTACTGCACTCTTTTCTACCATCACAATGTCCAGTTGTTTTTGCATTGCAGTCTGGATTTGCAAGACTCACAGGGTCTTAGCTCTATGATTCTCCACAACCCTTGGTGGTGCATAGTCCAGTCTGGGTTAATCTGAAGCTCAAAAATTAGTCTGCTGGAAAACTTTGGTAGAATGACAAATACTAAAAGATTTTAACTGTTAATTATAATTTTTGTCTGTTACTGATAGGTTTTAGTTCTCCCCACAGCCTACACTGTATGGATATTGTAACTGTTCATTGTTCATACCGGTCCAAAGCAGTTGCTGTCCAGACTGTGTCCACGATGGTCCCCCTCAATCCACAAATGACCGTCAGGGACCCGAACATATCGGTTCTTGTAGCTCAGAGTCCTGTAGGAATTTTTAGAGAAAAGTAACATATAAGTTACTGAATACATTAATGATAAAAAAAAAAAAAAAAAAAAAAAAAAAAAAAAAATGAAATGTGGCCTTTGAAAGTGCTATTTAGTAAAAAAGAAAAGAGGAGGAAAGACTAGACAAAACCAGAATGAGATAAAAATTGTAAGCCTCGAGACATCACACAACCACAGAGAGCTTGCTAGAGGGGCCTATTCTTGTTTAATTTTCTTAAGGTGGCTGCCTGAACACACTAGCAGTCTTGGCTCCTTTGTTTAGTGCAGCTCCAATTCCCTCCACCATCTTGTTTGCTTCAGTTAACTTCTTCAAAGGCAGCATTCGAAGGGCAATAATGTAACGAAGGCTGTCCAAATTTGAAGGCTCCTTCAAATGCAGCCCACAAATGCGTCCTACTTTCCCCAAATTTGAAGGACGGGTCCGATATATTCTTCTCAGCTCACCCTATCCCATGATTAACTGCAAGCCCATCAGAAGATTTCTGTTTTGTTAACACATGAAGTGGGAGGGGAGTACAATTTTAAATGTAAGTACATTAAAATCTGGCAGCACAAAAGTTAAAAGCTTAAAAGCAATTTGACAAAAATCTTGGTCATAAAATAGCTCCTATAGCGGGTCCCATGGTTCTTCATGTATTACCGTTTACATGCAGCTGATTTCAATTTTTGTAAATTAAGCTTTTTGTCATGTTTCAGGGACTAAAGAGCAGATGAAAGTTTTTGTTTGGATGAGGGGAAAAATTATTACCTCTTCACTGGGGCAAAGAATTCAGCCTCTTTGGCAATAAGACACAGCAATAAATAAAACCAGCCCTTTGCTTATCAGTGTAAGCAACAATAAGCTATAATTACATGTGTATTTTATGCATGTAATTGTTAGTGAAAGACAGCACAGTCAAAACAACAACAACAACAACAACAACAACAACAACAACAAAAACCCCACAGCATCAGGGTTTTCAATTCAGCTTATTTTGGTCATTTTGAATGCAGGAGATCTGTTTGGGTGTGGCTTCTTTAACAGGCCTGATCTTGGCATTGTCTGAAAAGGTAAATTTAAATGTTCAAGTATTTAATTAAATAATTGTTTAAACTATAATTACATAAAATCAAAACATATTAAGGAAGTAAAATATGACGGTTCAGTTTGTTCTTGTGAATACTGAACTCTGCCATTTTCCTCTCCCAGTCTGTGTGTACAGGCAAAACATTCCCCTGGGACCTGTGCACATTTTCATTAGTTCTGGAACAGCACCATCCTAGGGGATGGAAAAGGTTTTTTTCACATTATGGTGATTTCTATGTTATGTTTTGAGTACTTATTGGGATTAAATTAAAATATGTTGTATGTGTTGTTGTATTTATTAACTGTTCATTTAATGCAAATATTCTTGTTTTGTTTACAATTTTGCAGTTGTGTATCCGTTATAATGGTTTCTCCCAGTTTAGTTCTACCTTTATTTAAGCAGTCTGTCTTTCATTGTTCATGTGGTTGGTGTGATTTGGTTATGCTGTGGCACTAAAATAAAAAAAAAAAAAAATCTTCAACTGACATCAATCTGACCTTGTTCTTCCAACCGTTTGAGTCCCATCTCCATCACCGTGTGACCACAGCATTTGACTGTGAGTTTTATTATTCCTCATACTGTCCAGAACCTGTGATTTTAAATGAGTATTGCTCCAACTTTGTTCTGTTATGAAAGCTAAAGTTTTACATTCAGAGATTATGGATGCTGGAATATCTGAAGCTGTACAAGATCAACAACACTCTGTGTAAACTCCATGAGGCTGTGGAAAACCACCCTTGAGGCCAATTTCAAGCCAGTTGTCCAAATCTCCATCAAATGTTGAATATACCAAGGTGATGCTCTGTCCCCACTGCTGTTCTGCATAGACCCAAACCCCCTCAGCTAATTAATCAACAAGACTGGCTATGAATACCAACTCAGAAATGGGGCCACTATCAATCACCTCCTCTACATGGATGACATCAACCAGGGACATCAAAATGCCATTCAGGCTGGAGAAATGTGGCCGGATGGTGACAATGCCACAAGGAAAGCAACAATAGCCAAATACTTGCAACGAGTAAGGCAAGCTCTGATAGGTCAGATCGATGGCAAGAACAAAGTCTGAGCAATCAACAGCTGTGTCTTGCCCACAATCAGATATCCTGCTGGGGTAAAAAGTTGGCCAAAAGGAAGAAATTCAGACCAATGATGTTAAGACATGAAAGCTACTACATGTAATTTCCCCCCTGGGGGACTAATAAAGATATTCTTCTTCTTCTTCTACTCACCATGCATGGTGGAGTCCACCCCAAACCCAGTATCCACAGGCTATACACTAAGTGCACAAGACATCCAAGATGAAATATCCAAGCTCCAAGAATACATCAGGAACTTGGCCCCGAGGGTTGAAGTGCTCAGTGAATGTCTTAGACAATGGAAACTGGAAGGTAAGGAGCTGAAGGAACCACCATGAGAGGAAAAAAGCCCTTGATGGGATGTACCAGTAATAGCTGAAGAGGCTGATATGACCAGATCCCACAAATGACTGGAGAGGGCCGGACTGAAGGAGAGCACAGAAGCACTGATCGTGGCAGCAGATGAGCAGGCCTTGAGAACCAGAGCAATTGAGGCCCAGATTTATCATATCAGGCAACATCTCAGGTGCAGGCTGTGTAAACAGCCCCCAGAAACAATCCAGCATCTCACAGCAGGGTGTGAGATACTAGCAGGAAAGGAATACATGGATAATCCACTGGCCATAATCGACTGGCTGGTATAGTGTACAGAAACATCTGTGCACAGTACAAACTGGAGACCGCTAGGTCAAAGTGGGAATCACCTCCCAAGGTGGTGGAGAATGACCAAGCTAAAATCCCGTGGGACTTCCAGATTGAAATGGACAAAATGGTAATGGCCAACCAACTGGAAATTGGGATCCTTGATAAGCAACAGGGGGCAACCGCTGTGACTGATGTGACTATCTGATCCTGACTGAAACGTGTGAATGTGTTTGCCCCACTCCTTCCTGATTTTTGCATACTTGCAGTAAAACCATGATTAAATTTAACTTTGACTTCTTATTTACAGGATCGGACTTGCTAATCAATAAATATTAAGTGAATATGCAATTTTTTTTTTTATCTGTAATAAAGACATCAATCTGTAAGAGTTGAAAATGTTTGCTTATGAAGTCTACGTTATAGCTGTGAGATATCAGTGTGACCTTGGAGGTGGAAAGCTAAGACAGGGGCCGAGTAGAAGCAGGCACAGGCTGCACTGTTATCAGCAGTAGCAAGACACTGAAGAGGAGCCAGCAGGATGGGCTGCCTCCAAGATGAGAGAAAAAGTTTTCACACCCAAGGCATCATAACCAAACTTGTAATGAAACTTTAACTTTTTATGAGTCTCCTGAGAGTGTTCTCTACATGTGGGTCAAACAGCTTACTAAAACCATGACATACCCTTTATTTTACTTTATCCTTTGTTTACTTGGTATCGGATCGATACCAAAATATGCAGTATAGCACACTTCTATTTCACATCAGTCAATATCGATGAGTAGTTTTTTGTTTTAAATAACCAAAATACTGATAAACCAGTGGTGTGGCCTTCCCTGTTTTATACACAATTCACTTTTGAGCTGTTGTACTCATTTTCAAGGAGTGAAGTACACCTGAGTATGTTGGGGCCAATATGAAACTGCTACTGTGCATGTTACACAACTTGTTTCTAGCTTACCAAACAGTGAGTGAGTTAGTTGATGCCACCAACCTTTCTTAGCTGGGTCATGAGAGGTTCAGCAGCTGAAGCCTCTGCCTACATCCCCCAGAATGCCATGCAGTTCTGGATCAGAGTTCAGTGAAGCTATCAAAATTCTGACGTAAGTAACAGGTGTTATTTGTTAGATTGAGATGTGAATGAGAAAACTGCATATAACAGTCATACAGACTTAGGGCATCTGTTGGGACCAGTGATGGTTATAAAGTCTTACAGCTGCTGGCAGGAAGGATCTGTTCACCTGTGATGCAGCAGTCTGTCACTGAAGGAGCTCTTGAGTTCAGCAACAGCTTCATGCAAGGAGTGGGAGACTTTATCCCCATTACTATTTTTCTAGATCTGCCACTGGGTGTATTATTGAGACCTGAGATGAAGTACCTGTGTTGTTTTGTCAGATGAATGATGTTGCTTTCAAATGCTCTTTGCACTCAATAAAATGGGAACATTAAATTATTTCTATGCATTCACTGAAATTAGTACAAACATTATTGTTTTTTCTTTTCCAGCCCCTGAACATGAAACAAGTAACAACAAGTATGCATAAGTAAGTAATAACAAGTATGAGAGAAAAAAAGCAGTGTTGAACTGAATGAATGATTGACTGTGACTTGTACATAAAAAGTTTTAAAGTGTAATTAAGAGCAGAGAGAGTCTATTCATCAGTTCATTCTTTTATCATTTACTCTGGACTAAGTGTGACAAGTTTGTTTGCTTGTTACCTTTATTTAAACAGTCATTAAGATAAAAGTTGATGCCTCATTATAATTCCATAAATTGATCCAAGTCAAATTTTTCTTTTCAGTTCTATTTTTATGGATGTTAAAAACTTTCCATCAACTGAACAAACATTTAATCCAAACAGAACCTTTTCTGCGCAGGTGGTGTTGGTTTTAAAACTCATCAAGTAGGTATATTTTGCCAAAAACAAGAACAAAAAATCTAACAAACTAGAAAATGTTGAAAATCCAGAGATATTTAGAATCATTTGTGTACTACGTAATAAATATCTTTTTACTAACAATAAGTTAATATTTTATCAGCATTACCTAGTGATCCTAAAACTTTATTCTAAAGGCAATTTAAAAAGTGAAAATTCTGATTTAAAGAGTTAAGACTTAACTTAATTGTTAAATAGCAAGCAATACCTGAATACAGCCACAGCATGAGGTGTGTTTGTTGCTACAGAAGAAAACGTGAACATATAATCAAGAAACAGCCAGGAATTTCCTGTGACCAGTGCATGGTTTTAGTTTTAATTACTGCTTCCTTTCCAAGTAATATACAGTTAGCATGCTTCTGGTGAATGATCAAAAAATTATTTTAGGCTACTGTAAGGGGAATGGGAAAATGTTCCTACCTGACGAAGTCTCCCTCTAGGCCAATAACACGCTTGATGATCTTCTGCTTTGGATTTCTAGGGGAACTGAAATAAATATAAATGAGCATATTAATATATAATAAAAAGTAATAGGCACCACAGTTAAAAACAAGTTTACATATACTATAGTAACGCACATGATCCTATAATCAACAGGTAAGTCTCTAAGTTTTTGAAGCTTATGATTAAAGACTTTAATTTTAATTTCATCAGACCACAGGACATCTCGAAACATTAAGGCTAATGTATAAGTTATAATCTGGATTTTATATTGCGCTAACAAAAGAAAACTAAATGATGTATCTGAACTAAATAGTACTTCAACAAACTATTACTTTAGTATATTTATTCAACCTGCATTTGGAATCCAAGCTTTTTTTTTTTTTTTGCATTTACCACCAGGAGACTGTCAGTGACTCCTGGAAGTAAGGCTATATGTGCACGTTGTGTTGTTTCAAAAATTTAAATGATGTGCAGCAGCCTACAAGGAAGAGAGTAACCATGTTAAACAAACTGCCTACTCAGAGACTTTCATCTTAGGAGAGTTGACACAATTACCATCTTGAAGTGAAAGTGGATGTCAAAGAAATACTGCTAGAGATGTTTTTTTAGGGATATCTGAAATATACTGTTTATACAAATAAACAGTTATGCCCACAGTAACACCATATGATCAAGTAAATAAAGAGCTCCTGATCAAAGTGGTACCTTAACGTATGAAAAACAGAGAGAAGTTCACTAGTGTTATTTCTTTGGTCACCTACCAATGAAAAAAAATCTTCACAGTTCAAAATCATTCAGCAAAGAAATGCTTCACTAGTATTACATGATGCAAAGTCTAGTCAGCATTATTTGAAAACATAGGCTATTAAGGGAATTCTCTCTCTCTCAAGCACATAAACGGTTTGTCCACAAAACTGTAGTTTTGTGGACAATCTATACATGTGTGAGAGAAAGAGAGAAATTAAACATAACTCAGTACTCTAATATACTATTTTAAGTCTGACTAAATAAAATAAGTTTAACATTTCCACACTTTCGGATACAATTTCCCCAGATATTATTTAGTTATGTCTCTAGGTCCTTGTTACAAAACAGACACTTCTTTGTGTCAACAGGTAAACTCTCCTTGGAGTGGACAGAAGTCACACGTGGGGTACCCCAGGGTTCAGTCTTGGGGTCCCTCCTGTTTAAAGCTGCAGTAAGCATGCATCCATCCGTTTATCTTTGCAGGCTTATCCATGCTTCTCCTTGCAGGGCCGCGAGGGGGGCTGGTGCTTATCTCCAGCGGTCATCAGGCGAGGCCTGGACAGGTTTGCCAGTCCATCGCAGGGCAACACAGAGACAGACAGGACAAACAACCATGCATGCACACACTCAAACTTAAGGAGTATTTAGAGAGACCACTTAACCTAACAGTCATGTTTTTGGACTGTGGGAAGAAGCCGGAATACTCGGAGAGAACCCACGCATGCACAGGGAGAACATGTAGAAAGACCAGGATTCAAACCCAGGACCTTATGCTGTAAGGCAACAGTGGTCCTACTGCTATTTGCAGAAATATACCGCTCCTGGCAGAAACAATCAATCAGAGCCAGAAGGAGTGTCTTAGCACTGTTTCCCATTTGTGTACGAGCTGCTCAGACCCCACAGTTGTGTTCCTGTGCAGGATATGGGTCTAAATGTTCTGTTTGTTCTTCACAGAGTCTTTTTAGAATGTGAACTTTTTTAAGGGATGGCATCATTGGGGAGGCATCGTTGTTACCTATTGAAGGTGTTTCTGTAATTTTAGGTAGCGACCTTGTGTGTACACGCATGAGGGCAGATGCTTTACTGGCAACATCTGTTGTTAGTGAGCTGGTGCCACTGGTGACAAGCCATTAGGATGAGAGTGAGCTGGAGTTTCCTGATGTGTTTATGACTTATAATATAACTTGAGCTATGGTGCGCTCTCACCTTGTGTATGCAAAAGAGACACAAGATGTAAAAATGGACACAAATTGTTTTTCCCTCTTAGTGACCTTCCTCTGTCTTTGTCTCGGACTGACCTGATAATTGAACAGAGCGCGGATTCCTCTCTGAGGGAGATGTTTGAACTAGCATGTCCTGAAAGCAAGATGTCAGACAGTGCATGTGGTTACTTTCTCCAAGACTCGCTGTTAGTCAGAAAATGGGTGCCACATTTTGGTTCTGCAGAAAATGCTGTCTTTCAAGTTGCTGTTTCCCCATGCAATGTTGAAAGTGGCACATGAGGAGTCTGAGCATGCTGTTATTAAAAAAAACATGACATTTTGGCATTTTTTCTGGACTCGTCTGACAAGGGACATTTCTTCTTATGTTAGGACATGTCATATGTTAACTACCAAACCAAATCAAACTTTGAAACCTTCGTCCTTGTCTCTGAATGCTGCTCCGTCCAAGCCATTTCAGCACCTAATCATTGATTGCGTGGGTTCTCTACCAAAGTCGAGGTGCAGAGCGTGCTATTTGCTAACTGTTGTGCTAAAGCACGCACAACCCAGCTGCTTACTTGTTACACACAATAATAGCAAAGTCTGTTGTGCGCATGCTCTCACAACTCATCTCAGTATTGGCATTCCCAAAATAATGCAGTCTGATCAAGGCACAAATTTTTCGTCACATCTATTTTACCAGCTGTTAACACAGCTTTGTGTTAAATACAACAAATCTATGATTTATCAGGCAGAAAGCCAGGGCACATTGGAATGTTTCCACCAGATCTTAAAATCATGT
The DNA here is from genome assembly GCA_014839685.1 of Anableps anableps. Classification (NCBI taxonomy): domain Eukaryota; kingdom Metazoa; phylum Chordata; class Actinopteri; order Cyprinodontiformes; family Anablepidae; genus Anableps; species Anableps anableps. The sequence continues at coordinate 2,850,612 of CM026073.1, forward strand.
TTTCATGCCTATTACACGGAGCTGGGGAAGGACAGGGAGGAAGGGTTGCCATAGTCGATGTTGGTTACTCGGGAGGTTAATCAAGAGAGTACAGGCTTTAACCTGAATGAGCTTGTATTCGCACACACCTTTAAGGATCCCTTAGCAGTTGTGGTAGAGGACTGGAAGAAGCGAAAGTGTCCTCAAAACTTGACTGATTGCATGAATTACTTTAGACATAGGCAATACATAGTTTCCATGGGAAACTATGTATCAGGTTGGATTGGCCAAATTTGTCAGTAAGTTTTACCTGCTTAAAGACTACAGGCAAGTCCCATTGAGAAAGCACGCACTGGCAGTAGTTGTCATTTTGACACCTTCTGCGTTGTATTCCTACACAGTCATGTTGTTTGGACTTCGAAATGCACCTGCTACTTTTCAATGGCTAATGGAGCATGTTGTTGAAGAAATGCAGGGTTTCACCGTTTATTTAGATGATGTCGTGGTTTATTCTGACACTTGGAAACAATGTCTGGAGCGAATCCGGGAGTTGTTCACTCGGTTGGTGAGGGCAGGGCTCACGGTCATTCTTGCTAAATGTAAGTTTGCGAGAGCGACCGTTACCTATATGGGCAGATTCAGGTGAGTCCCATTGCAGCCGAAGTAGAAGCGGTACAGAAGTTCCCGGTTCCAGGTACCAAAAAAGAGCTTATGTGTTTCCTTGGTCTGGTTGGTTACTACTGTGGTTTTTGCAAAAACTTCTTCTCAGTCGTAGTCCTGTTAACTAGTTTGCTGTCCAAGTATGCTAAATATGAGTGGTGTCCTCTCCATCAACAGGCATTAGAGCCGGTGAAACAGCTCCTCTGTTGCGCTACTGTCTTAGCAGAGTGTCTCAAATGTCCTTTCCAGTTCCATGTGGATGCCAGCTATGTGGGTACAGGCAGGCCAGTTAGTTACCTTTCCAAAAAGTTTCATAAACATCAACTAAACTATTCTGTGATCAAAAAAGAAACACTTGGCCTAATCTTGGCCTTGTGTACCAAGGTGGTGGTCCTCCTATCATCGTGCACATGGACCATAATACGCTCACATTTTTGATGATGCTAAAATGTCTTAACCAGCGTTGTTGGTTGCTTTTTATGCAATCCTTCTGTGAGACATACAGAATGTCAAAAGAAAGAATATTATAGTTGCAGATGCGCTTTCCAGCACTCTTGTAATATAAGTCGTTAACCTCAGTTTTGGTTTTTGCTCTCCCTCTCTCTCCCCGCTGCTGTCCTTATCATCAGTTGCTGAGGATGGGGAGTGGGTGTGGAGATGATCCTGAGCTGACTAGACAGAGGTTAATGGACCTTCTGTGCATACAGTCAGTATTGTGGTTGTATGTGTGTGTGTGTGTGTGTGTGTGTGTGTGTGTGTGTGTGTGTGTGTGTGTGTGTGTGTGTGTAAATAAGTAAAAAGAAAAAAAAGAACTATTTGTTAGTGTGTTTTTGGCATTTTTTTTTACTTAGCAGTCTTATGGGGGAGCCCGTGCTTTGTAAGTGGGGGCGTTACAACCCCTCCCCTTTAAATAGTCCCTAATTTGGTTAATTGTTCGTTGTTGTTTTTTTTTTTTCCTTTATCCAAGGCACACTGGAAGCAGCAGCCTCCAGGATCTGATAAGGCTCAGTGTCTCCTGGCTATAAAAGTGCTGTGCCCTCCTTGTGTTCATGGCTCTTCCACAGCCCACCCTGGGTGTTTCCTTTGTGCAGGCCCTGCCTAATCCATCTGCTTTTGGCTGCAGCTAAGCCAGCTGCCCTGGGGCTATTGCCACTTCTTTTTTTGGTCTTCATTCATTTTATTTTTATTTTGCTTAATAAAGAGCTTAATTATGATCTAAGTCCATGTCTCCCTATCTTTTCTTATGGCTCCTCAAGTCGGATCATAACAGTACCTAATAAAACTGCGCAAATAACAGTGCAAATACCAGCATGGGTGTAAACACTTATTGGGTTTGTAGGGAGCAGTGATGGCTATAGAGTCTTACGCCTTCTGGGAGGAAGGACCTGTTGTAACGCTCCTTTGTGCACCTAAAATGGAGTCTGTCACTGAAGGAGCTCTCCAGTTCAGCAATAGCTTCATGCATGGGGTGGGAGACTTTGTCCCGCAGTGAAGTTATTTTAGCTAGAGTCATTCTGTCTCAAAGCAAACAATTTTGCTTGATTATAAATTGCTTCACCCAACCACTAACCATGAGTGAAAGAAAAGTATATTATCATACATATCTTTCAAAAAATAGCTAAATAAAATCCACAAGTGCATGTAACCCTATGAGCATAACTGTTCAGTTTGATAAAATGAATGTATAACTTAAGTAAATTGTCACCTTATAGCCATAAAATGTCAATCAAAGAATGGTTTTGTTATTCTCAGAACAGCAAGACTTAACAGCAAGAACAGCAAATGCAAAACATATAATGATACATTCTGTATAAATTATGTCAGTTGTCCTTTGATGGTTTCCAGTGGTGTGTATGTGGTTTTAATAAACTACAACTTGCTGTGTTTTTATTAAAAAACAAAAATAAAATTCAATCCATGTTCATAATGATTGAGGCATTTACTCACACAACAGAGACAATGTCCCCTCTTTGAACTTGGTAGTTTCTCACACTCCAACGATTCAGCAAGACAACATCACATTGGGCTCCCACATCTGGGTTAAGGAATGGCTGTTCAGAAATACAGTAATGTTAAATATTAGTTTAGAGTTTTTTGAGAGAGGTTCTTTGAAGGTACTATTTGTAATAGTTTCCTTCTCTGTAGTAGAAAGATACCATATCACCAGGAGCTTGTCAGAAATGAAAATAAATCATTAGAGTTGTGTAATCTAAAAGCTAGCAGTCTGTTTTAGCTGACTTTAACAGCTTAAAACAAGTTCAATTGAAAATGTTCAGATCAGTGGCATACAAACTGTTTTGGCAAATGTTAACAGTATACAATTTCACAGCAGACCGTTACATTTGGTTCTGTTTTTTCTGCCTGACATTTGTATCAGTCTACCAAATCAGGTGTTTCTGCAGGTGTTTCTTTCAAACAACTATTAGACCTTGAAAGCACACAAACATGCCATCCATCCACAATGATGCTTTGCAACTAAAACAAAATCTGAAAGTTTAATCCATACTAGATGGAGCTAGTGCAAAGTCTCACTTGTTTTAACTTGTTGAAGTGTAAAACACAGACATCTAATTGCCATTAGCTTCCCCACTCAATAAGTTTTTGTAGCACAAGGGTGAACATTAAAATTGATTTTTACAGCTATTAATAAAGTTTAAATTTTCTTTTAGTCAGACTAACAAGTCAGAGATCACCTGATGATCAGAAATCGCTAGCCAAACAACATTCAGTCTGTCAGGTACTGAATTACTGCTGCTGCTGTTATGGTTACAGCTTCTGAAGAGGAAAGTGATATGCCAGACACTAGCTGTGTTTCTATTACAAATGTGCACAAATCTTTATCGATTTCCTTTTAATGTCAAAGAACACAATTTTGCAATTGCTGTGTTTCCATTTAATAAGAAACCAAATTAAAATCACACATGAATAAGCATGTTCACGTAATAAGTCATTGAGAAACATGCTGCGCTAAGATCCTCCAACTACCTCCTGTTGTCATCTTCTTCATGGTTTGCGCCAATGGTAACATCCAGTTGTTGATCATGTGATTCGTGTGATGCGAAAAAAAAAAAATGTTTCCATTGCAGTTTTGAGCAAATAAACCAATTTCGATACGGCCAGAAAACCACCTCCTCCTAGCGCCAAAACCCTCACCCCCATCACAATGAAATGCCTGGAGAAACTGTTGCTCAGCATGAGTCTACCCATTGTCACTGCATGACTGGACCCCCTCCAGTTTGCCTACAGGGCTAGAACTTAGAAGGGGAACAGAAGACACTGTTGCCTGCCTGCTGATCACCCTTCTTCAGCATCTGAACTCCCCGGGCCATTACATCAGGATACTTTTCGTTGACTTCAGCTCCATTTTTACCCCAATCCAAAGATACTTATTGATCCAGAAACTACATCATTTCAATGTTCCTTCCCAGTTGATCCTTCTTATTCATAACTTTCTGAGTAATAGACTACAAGTGGTATGAGTGGGCTCAACCACATCACCAACACTCACCACAAACACAGGAGCCCCACAAGGCTGTGTGCTGAGTCCCTTCTTGTACACGCTCTACACCAACGACTGCATCCGCCATATAGGACCATTTACTATAAATACTCTGATGACACAGCCATCCTTGCTCTACTCACAGTCGACCTCTCCATTCTGAACTATAACAACACCATTAGTCACTTCACCCACTGGTGTGATAACAATTACCTCCACCTTAATGTAGCCAAAACAAAAGAACTATTATTCAGTCCTCCTAACCTCCAGCTCCCTATTATCATCAACAACCAAACTGTAGAAATTCCCAACAGCTTTAAATATCTTTGAGTAACACTGGACAATAACCTTACCTTCGATCAGCACATTACAGTCATTCAAAAACGGAGTCATCAGAGACTATCAGCCATCCATAATCTTAGGGGACTCTATGTTGCTCCACGTCTCCTTCTGTTACTGCACCAGAGCATCATGTCATCCATCTTACTGTACTGCTCTACCAGTTTCTATAACAGGCTCACTGTTAAAAATCAGACTAAACACACACGCATAACCAGCACTGCTGTAAAAATTATCGGTCTGCCCACATCCAACCTCTCTGAACTCAATAATAAGGCCATCACAGGCATTGCATTATCAATGACACAGAATTCTACTCACCCACTACAGGAACACCTCACCTGAAACAATGGGCTCTGCTGAGGATATGATTTTTTATGCTGAACCTTGTGTGATGGTGTTATGTTTTGTCTCACGCTGTATGTTATTGTCTACCTAGTTGTTTGTTGTTATTGTCTACTTGGTGATGGGAGTACAAGGGCTGGTTTGTGGAAAAGAATTTCTCCTTTGGGGACAATAAAGTCTAAAGTCTAAATATTGTTGCAGTGATTTGTGTAATAATCTGAAAATGCAAACAAACAAATGGCTTTTTTTTTTTTTTGCAAGATGCAAACATTTTTCTACCATGAGGTTTTGACAGTCATTCTGCTCAGAAAAATATAATAAAGCACCCTGAATATAATAAAGCACTAATTTCCCCTGATTAGAAAGTATTGTGGATAATATTTTTAATGAACAATAACTCAAAAAAGAAAAGAAATAGCTTCAATTAGTAAGAATTATTTATTTATTATTTAGGTATTTATGTTCATGTATTATGTATGTAGTTAAAGATACAAATATGCTTACTCATCATTGCCAATTTAGGGAAATATTTATTTTAATTTATTTTACTTTTAAATGTGACCTGTATTCCAAAGCTTGTTTTAACTGGTTAATCATTTTATTAGGATATAACTGAAGAGCAAATGTTGATATAATTTATATGTATTTTTGTGTTTGCCTTTATTAAGACTATAGTTAGTGTTTAAACTTTGTCAGTATTGTGTTCCAATAACATAAAATCAAGTCATATTTTCTGTCAACTTTTAATCTTTTTTTTTTTTTTTTTTTTTTTTTTTTACACAAAAACATGGTGGGCCACTGGTGAACTGCTCTAGTGCCCCTACCACCGAGCTTTGGATGTTTTCTTAGGGAAACCATGGATATAATGAATTGAATGAATGCTAAGAAAAATACTCAATACCATTTTTTGATACTGTGGCAACATTTTTGGAATGAAGGCTTCTTTCTACTTACGAGCAAAAAGATGGTTAATTACAATATGACTAAAATATTAAAGTTAAGTTGATGTCCCATAAGTATTGAACAACTTCGCCTTAATTTCTAAAAATATGTAATTTTCAAGTGTGACTTCCCTGTTTGGAAAAGTAGACAAGATAACATTTAGTATAAATGTTAATATCCTTAATGAAAGCATTTACCTTCAATTCAGTTCTGCAATTGTTTTATTATAATCACTTATTTATAGTGTTCTATTGTGTCCTTCCATTTGTCAATTTGCTGTTCATACAAATAAATGTTACTACTGAGGGACAAATAAATGATCATTCCATAGTAAAATAAATTTTGTTTCAAAATAAACATAAATCCAGTACATACAAAACATTTTTTTACAGCATAAACAAGGATCTGGTCCATACTATGGCATCACATTTCTGCCAAAAAACCATGTAGCGTATCACGGAATCACAACAGCGCATCTATTAAACGAGAGAGTGTATAGCTCCGATGAGAGCGCATAGCTCTGATCGCGGGCGTCTACATTTATTCTCAAGCCCATGAACGCAGCACGGCAACAGTAAAACACTTCCTTTCCACCCATCCGAATGCTCCAGCACCGTAGAGATAATGAGAATGGTACCCACACTGGTCTGCTCTCACTGAAAAGTTACGCTCACTCTGGTTAGTGTGTGTATTTGTCAGTTGAAGGCGGTAACTCTCCCAATTAAGCTGATTGGCCAGATTTTCAGCTCAAATTCAGTCACAACCAACATGTTTTGATGAGTTTGTTGTTATTGATTGGCCATTCAAATGCATGCGCTCTGGATGTGTGGCAAAAGAACTTCTGGTTGGCGTTCTCTCCAAAGGGTTTTACTGTTGCTTCTGAACCGAACCTGTCATTTTAGTGAAACAAGTTCATACTCTTCATATATGTTAGTGCCTCAACCCAAGGACTTGCAGCAGTATAAAACAAAACTTGTGTATGATGGTTACAGCCTGCCAGACCCATATTTTGACTGGCTAGACCAACAAGCAGACAAACACCTGCCCCCTTTGATGGAGAGTTATTGGAAGCCAACAAGTTACTTGAAATTTTCAATTATTTTGCCTGTGGACATGTGAAAGGTTTATTATACCATGATATAAGTCCCACCAGTCCTGTGTGCTTCATTAAAGCTCAGGTCAAGCCTGGCCAGAGAATTACCGACCCACCACAGGTGTCAACATAACGCACCTCTAGATGAAAAAGACCTGTCTGTGATTGACAGGTGGTGTAGTTCATTTAAATTAACTTTATGAAGTTGCAAGCACAGACACAGAGCCAAGTGCATGCCAGAACACGTATTGGGTGAGCTTATGTGAGATGTAAATGCACATGCCTTATATTATTCTTTGTTTACAAATATATACAGTATGCTGTCACATCTACTGGGCTCAACGCGAACCTGTAAAAGCACGACTATACCTCAGCCTTTGTGGTTGTGCTTTTAGAGGTTTGCATTGAACCAGACGATCAAGCAGTGAGGCTTTTATTTTTGACACCTACCTTCGTGCAGTATTTTCCGAAAAGACAGCCTTCATAGAGGGATCATATACATGATATAAATATACAGGCGAACCTGCTGTTCAGTAACACCTTTCAAATAAACCAGTGAGTGAAAAGTTCTGCACGTGATCCGCACTGAGTTACAAAAATTTGAATAGGGAAATGACCAGTCTCCGTGACAACGTGCGAGGCCAACGCTCGGGGGCGTGGGGGGCACAACTGTGCACATCACAAGGGAAATTTTTCAGAGAAATGTGAAGAGTTTTGTTTCTTTAGAGTTTGAAGAAATAGGTTATGATTAGGATCAGACTTCAATTTTTTATTTTACCCAATAGCTTTGTGTGATGTCATTATTCTTAGAGTTGACAATAACTAGAATCAGGTAAATATACAGGTTTGAGGATCTAAGTCTGTTAGAGTGAATACTTAAGTGAAATGGAGCAATGTCTTCATTGCACCATTTCACTGCACAACTTAAGGATGTGAGGACATCAATCCACATTGGACAATGCATGAAAAGTGTGATCTTCATCAACATGAGCTCATGTGCATTCCCATGGTGGTTCAAGCAAAAGACTGTTCACATCAAAAGTTTATTTTCTTGTCTAACTCTCAGGGCCACCTCAACTAAACTTTAACATGCCATGATAATTCTTTGACTGTTGCCCTATGTTTCCACAGATAGATATATATAAAAGAATTCAGCTTCATCAAGGCTGTCTAAGGTGGTTCACAAGGATGAATCATAGTCTCACCTGCATTGATGCTCCTTCCACTCGAGCCACATACGCCAGTTTATCAAGAATAGTAACTGTGACAGGAACAGCAACGAAGAATCCGCTTATGAAAGCTCGCATGTAGCGCCGTCCTGCTGATGTCTGCTGTGCCATATGGAAACTTGAAAGGAAAAGACAACAGAAGAAGAGCAACACATTCAGAACTCTGACGCAATAAACAGGACTCATATTAGTATATCAGATTAAGACATGATAACTGAATACAATTAAGAGTAAAAGACAACTAAAGGAATCCACATTTATTTGTAACAGAATTTATTTGAGACATTTATTTCAGATGCAAAAACAATAAAAATACTGCATGCTGTTTAGTTTTAATACATTTTTCAAAAATATTGCCACATGGACGTTGCTATGTTTTTTATGCTGCAATGCATCCTAGGTAGATGACGTATGCACGTTGCTACAAAGTTAGCTCTGCCCAGCCAAAACCGTCATTTTTCCATACTGAGTGACATTCATCCCTTTAAATTTGAGCTGGAGCACGTTGACATAAAAGACAAGGTAGAAACGACAAGGGGAAATGAAAGAGAGGAGGACCAAACAGATAAAGAGGAGACAGAGTCAACCAAAAAAGCTGGTGTTTGTGTGGCTGTTGTTAAGGAGTGTGTATAGTGCAAAGAGCTCCAGTTTCTAACTCGAGCTGTTTACGGTAAACATCAGGATCAAAACATTTTTTCAAATATATTAGAACGGTGTATTACAAAGACTTAAAGATGCTTCAGTGTCACTTTAAACATCCATTCATTGTCTTCGAATTTGTTTCGATTTTGCATTAGCTCCCGCTAATGGTGTTAGCTTTTGCTAATATAGTATAGTATTGTAATATAATATAATATATATAGTGGTGTAGATCACAAACCAATCATGTTTGTTTCAACAGAGCTCTTGTGTATAACAGCACATAAAAACGCTGAAGCATTTTGCCTCAATCCAGACATTTTGTGGCCTGCCCTCATCAGCCTACATGACTTTGATTTCTTGTGTTTTGTTTGTTGCCTTGAGTTCACTATAGCCTATCCTATCATTGGTCTAGCATACATTGCGCAGTTGAAAAAAACTTCCGTAGGTGAAAAACATAATAAAGATTTACATTTTTTTAAAGTAATTATGAGCTTTTAAATATCACAAATAACAAAATATATGTTAATAATATAATTACAATATATTCAGGCCAATAGTGGTTGGAACAAGTTGAAGATGTTCAACAAGTCGAGGAGTCCCTTTAAAGCTGCAGTATGTAACTTTTATTAAAAATATTTTTCTACATATTTGTTGAACTCCTCTGTCTTCTCCCAGTGCTATCTAGAAACAATTGATCAGAGCCAGGAGACAGGTCTTAGCGCTTTCTCGTAACTCTGCAGAATTAAAATGTTGCAGTCATAACTTAATGTCAAATAAGTAGCCCTTAAATATTACCAGAATTTTGCAAAATCTATGAAATTTGAAAATTCTGTAAGACTGATTTTTTTCAGTCATTGTAAACCTTAGCTTTGCTGATATTTGTGTCTATACATTTTGACATTTTAGTTTTCGCTCCCACAGGGCTGTAGTGCAAATGTGTAATGTGTGTGATAAATGTGTAAGCAAGGTTTGTTTAGTCCTTAGCAAAGATTTTCAGTCTTAGAAACTTGACTCTCTTGTAACATTTCCAGACTATAGAAATTTGTGTTGAACTGCTCAGAAGCTTACATTCAGTTTAAGATTTAGATAATCAAATTGGAATTTAAAAATATGTTGACTCAGTTACATAAAGTTGATCCACCATAAAGATTCTAGAGGTGAAGTCTTTTTCTCTGATAAGACACTCCATTTCCAGTGTTCTTCCATTTTGTTCTTTATGCCTGACCTGCTATCTGTGGCAATGGGATGCGCAGACACTGTATTTCTAAACACTGCAAGAAAAAACACAAATGGGCCTGGGTGCTGGTTATAATTCTGGCTAACACTGCAGCAGCTTGCTGTGCAGCTGTCCTTCAGCAAGGCATAAAACCAGTGGTTAGTAATCGAAACTCAATGAGTACTGTAGCTGTACAAGTCTGTTCCAGTGTTTACACACACACACACACACACACACACACACACACACACACGTTTTTATTTCTACCCATATTAGGACTTTGTATTGACTTCCATTCATTTTAGTAACTGCATTTATGCCTAACCCAAACACCTACCCTAACCATTACCACTATATTCCTAACCTGAATCAAAACTTAACTCACACCATACCTTTAAACCCAACCTGTAACCTTATAAAATAGGGTCCACTGCATTAGGACCAGGCTTTGGCCCCCATAAGACTAATCGGTCCTCAGAAGGTTCATGAGTGTACCAAAGTAGGTCCTAAATATAACAGCTAAATGAGTACACACACAAAAAAAAACAATGGACCCAACAAACTGCTGCAGCAGTAGCCTGCTGCATAATTCTCTCTTGGTGCAGTTCCAACCTTACATTTCGCTTGTTTCTGGATCAAGCAATATCCAAGACCCTGATGGCACATGCCATGAAAACCCATTGCTTCGTGTTGACAAATTAAAAAAAATGTTGCCACAGTAGGTCCATCATCACTGAAGTGCTTGTTGTAATAGTGTAAATAGAGTAGTTTACAGTAAAATGAAATTTTCATTGCTGCTGATTTCATTTATTAAGGGAAAAATGTATTCAAACCAACTTGTGCCTTTGTAAAAAAATAAATAATAATAATAATAATTATATATATATATATATATATATATATATATATATATATATATATATATATATATATATATATATATATATATATATATATATATATACTTGCCCTAATTACTGAGCATGGAAATAGTTGGAGAAAAGTGTCAGGTGTGATGTGCAATTAGAGCATCAGCAAGAATAAAAGGAAAGGAGTACAAGACAGTAATAAGACCAGCAATGTTATATGGTTTTGAGACAGTGCCAATGAGGAAAAGTCAGGAGGCAGAACTGATGGTTGCAGAGCTCAAGATATTGAGGTTCTCCTTTGGGAGGGACAAAGATGGACAAGGTCAAGAATAAGTACAGATATTTCACAAAGGGCCTACCCTGCTCATTTTAGTTGTTTTGGAGATAAAGTCAGAGAGCCTGGACAGAAATAGTTTGGACATGCTCAGAAGACAGACAATGATTATACTGGTAGAAGGATGTTGAAATTAAAGTCACAGAAAAGGAGGCCAAGAGGAAGACCAAAAAGGAGATTTATGGATGTGGTAAAAGAAGGCCATGAAGTTAGCTGGTGTGAAGTCAGAGGACGCAGACGACAGGACTGAATGGAGAAGGACGATTTGCTGTGCCAACCCCTGAATGGAAAATCAAAAAGATAAGAACATTTACTGATAATGCCACTCTTGATGGAAACAACTGCCATCAAGCAATTGCAGTAACAGGAAATAAGTAATTTACATCTCTTTGCAGAAATACTGGACCACTTTTCAGTTGTTTTATTGAAAGCCCATTGGATTATTTTTAAGCATGTTTAAGCTTATACCGTCAGTTGGATTTAACTTAAAAATTTTATTTCACCAAGCGAATTCATAACCTTTATTTTGCTTTTGCTGAGTCATTCGGAGATTAACTTTCTGGTTTGCTTTAGATAAACTAAGTGTACTTCACTTTAAGGCAATACTTCTCAAACAACAGGGCAAGCAGTTTTTTATAGCAGATGGTTCAGCGAGGGTGCGTGCGCCGATCTTGCCATCCCTTGGCCTCACTTGTGCACCTCCAAATTGGTGCACCTCAGTTCCTGAAGCAGCAAAACAGCCATTAAAACAGCAAAATGTAGCCATCAATGTGTTTGACTGTCAGTAAAATGTTCTTTTTTTGACATGCTGTGTTAATGTGACACCAGATGTAATGGGACACAGACCTCTCAAATGTTCCACTTTTATCTTGTCAGTTCATTAAGAATTTTTCCAAAGGTATTGGGGACCATCAAGATTTTTTTTTTTTTTTTTAGGCAAGTGTGAGACGGGCCTTAGGTACCTTTTGGTCAGGAAGTTTTTTGCCTGAACCCCTTCTCTATAGATGCCCTTTTGCCTCATTCTTATTCCTTAATTGTAATGCTGGGCCCAGTCATGGGAAGATGAAAAGGACTAAACTAAATACAAAGAACAAGAGACACTGGTAAAACCTCAGAATCCCATAATACACTGCATTCACCCATTTTCATTTACAGTGCCCAGGATGGAGGAGTTTCTCAACAAGATCATAGAACAAAAAAAAAACAAACTCTGAAGCACTTCAGCCTACAGGCTCTTATTCCCATCGCATAGGCTACATTGGGAGAAACCATGCCTACGTCTTTTCCTCACTGGCTGAATAAATGACTGCTTTTTGGAAGAAACCCTGGATGCAAAATTGATCAGATACCAAGGTGTATCTAGTGACAGTATTCCTGCTGAACATAAGTCTGAACCTAGCTTATATGAGCTTCTGAAGATAAGGAATCTGGCAGAACTGTTGATTCCCCAAGAAGAGACGGTGTTGCAGATCATGTTTTAGAAGTGGTTCCCTCTCCACTGCCCTGAAATGATGGCATGTAGAGGCCGTAACTTTGCACATGCTTGCTGTGTACCCCAGCCGTGCTATCGTTTCCCCAGCTACGACACTGAGAGCGGCCGCTGCATTTTTGTTCAACCGACCAGTAACACACCGCTACGCCATTTTTGTTCATCTGCCACACAGCCCACTGACCCATAGGACACCTTCCTGTTCATATGAACAGTTCAAGAGGTTGTGTTTAGGTAGAGAAAATTAGTAAAGGATAAAACAATTTAAGTTCTTTATTTCATTGCATGTGGTGCTAAACTGCTTGAGTTCAAACAGGCCACTGAGTCTGAGGTAGAAACATTTGCTTTGTAAGGTTAATGACTGGTAAAGAATCATTTAACTCCATTTTTATCTGAGTTTTCCTTTCCTCTCCTCTCACTAACCTGCATAAAGTAGGTCCTCATATTCCTTATAAATGCTCTAAATTTGTCTCTACATTATCCCAGCTGCTTATGGTTTAAACTAAACAATCTGCTAATGCTAAAACTAAGGTAGGCATAATTGGTTCGCTGTGTTTACATCACAATTAATTCTGTTTCTGCAGCAATCAGACCACCAGCACTCATAAACACATTGATATTAATGGTGCCTTACCCTGGTTTTCATTTTTTTAGTCTATTTTTAGATATGTGTTTCTATGTCCTGCTGTTCTTTTGTGTACACAATGGTGCTGACTTTTTCGTGGACAACTTTATTTTTATTTTCTTTATTTATGGTTTTAATGTTTGGAGACAGTGTGATTGACCACACTCCTATTGTTTACTCCCGGGACCAGTTGCTATCCATCTGTAGCTCCGCTGTACTGCCTCCCACGGAATACCCGACGTCCCCCGAGAGCTGAGAAGGAAGAGACGGGGTAAATGCGTGGGAATCGTGTGTCGAAACTGAAGTAGAAGGTACAGAACTGTCATCCCATCCATCATCATGGGAAATGTGAGATCGCTTACCAAACAAAGTGGACGAGCTGGTGGCTCTAACGCCCCATCAAAGGAGCGACAGGGAAACCAAGGACCTCGAATTTTAAAATTCACATATAAAGCCCTTAATAATCAAGCTCTATCATACACCAGTGATTTTATTGTTCCATATATTCCTAACAGAGCACTTTGCTCTCAGACTGCAGGGACTGGTGGTTCTTAAAATTTCTAAAAGTAGAATGGGAGGCAGATCCTTTAGTTATCAGGCTCCTCTCCTGATAACTCTCCCAGTTTTATTCTGTGAGGCAGACACCCTGTCTATTTTTAAGACTAGGCTTAAAACTTTCCTTTTAGATAAAACATATTTTAATTAAAGCTTTATTTAACCAGATAAAAGCCCATTGAGATCCAGACTTCTTTCACAAGGGTGACCTAGCCAAGAAAGGCAGCAGCACACATCATAATGGACAAGACAAGCAGACAGCAATAACATATATATATATATATATATATATATATATATATATATATATATATATATATATATATATATATATATATATATATATATATAATGCAAACAATTTGACAATAAAGTGCAGTAGTTATGACAGTAACAATTTGAAATGTAAAGGCCATGGCAATTTAAGATCTGAAACACACTTCTAGTTAAAGTAGCGATGTTTGCCCAGTCGAGTGGAGGAGAAGGGGGAGGTAGAGTGTACAGCCCGATCTGGCAGGGTGCAGCCCGGACATACGGTTCTCCGCGGCTCTGCCTCTCCTCTCACGTGCCTCGTTCTAAGGAGTAAGGTTACCCTGAGCTATCTCTGTAGTTATACCGCAATAGGAGGAGGTTGCTGAAGGACAAACTGGACACTTTTCAACGATTTGTCAACGACACAACATAAGTGATTATCTACATGTTCGCTACATGTTCACCCAGGAGGAGCGAATGCTTCCATGAAAAATGAAGCTCTCTCTCCCTTCCCCGCTCCTTTCTGACTTGACTTGTAGGGCTGGGTTCGATCATGATCTTAAAAGTCATAATAGTGCTCTTTATAAGTCCATATTCATATTCAGGTTTTTCCTATGTTCAACTGCCAATGTCAACAATGATATTAGGTGGAAGGTGGCACTGGTGCACCTTTACGATTACATATAACAGAATTTATTTGAACCCTACTCTATTTCCCACTAAAGCCCACCCACGAGAAATTTAAGCAACAAAGTTTTAAAGCTATAAAGGAAATATATTTAAGAATATTCCAACAGCATTAAACTTGCTCTTCAAAAATACACGTTTATTTTAGTGTCAACAAACAAAACTTCAGTAACACTGCAAAAACACAAAATCTGAGTTTTTAAAGCAAATATCTTGAATACACTTGAAATAAGACAAAACTAACTTACAAGTAACTTTTCAGCAAATATAGGAGCTTAAGTCAATAATTGCATAATATTGATAAAAATGTCCTAGTTAATGAAATAATCTGCCAACGGAAAAAGACATTTTTCCATATTATAAGTTAAAATGTCTTGCTCCATTGGCAGATTATTTCACTTATAATTAGAATTTTTTCATCAATATTAAGGAATTATTGACTTAAAACCAGCTCCTATATCACACTTGAAGGTTACTTGTAAGTTATTTTTTATCTTATTTCAAGTGTATTTAAGATATTTACACTAAAAATTTGACCAAAAATGCTTGGTAAGATTTTGTGTTTTTACAGTGAAGATATTACAACTATGCCACAAAATAGGGCAACTTCTAAATGCACAGCACTTATATGTTTAAACTGTAAACCGTAACTGTACACCCATAAAATAAATTCATCAATTTATCTACTATATTTTAACGTATCCATCTGTCTGTGAAAAACTAAAGTACAGATCTGTCAACCACACTAAAACATTTCCACCTGGATGTCTTTATAGTACGTTACGTCTAAAGTTCTTCCTATTTCATAACACTGATAAACAAACTGACCTGAGACTAAGTGCTTCTGTCTGACTGGCCCTGGCTCTTTGCGCACAGCCAGCTGACTTGACTTTGCCAAATGAAGCCATTATAAAACATTGTCATAAGCATTTCATTCCTTATGTCTTATGGACATCATTATTAAAAGGCCTTCATTTTACTGTGGTGTTTCCCAAATAAGCAGAACAATGTTTTGTATCCAGTTTTTAAACAATCAAAACTGAACAATCAGATATGTCAAACTGAACATCTAAGTCATGTGATCACTACTAACCTCCAAAAATAATCAAAACTCTGACCTCAAACTCAAATTAAAAATACTTGTATACATTTCAAAATCTGTATATTTATCTAGAAACAAATCTAAAATGTTAGTAAAATGTCAGAAACAAATCTGAAATGTCAGTAAAATATGAATTAGGTATATATCTGACATTAGCACCCTGAAACATGTCATTTTCCTCTTTTTCCTCTCAGTCTGAAGTAGTCTCTTTTTTCTCCTCTTTTCCCTTCTTGCTCTCCTGCCTCCATCCTGTCTTCTTCTCTCTTCCTCTTTTTTGTCCCTCTGTCTTCTTGTGTCCTCCTCTGTCCCTGCCGCTATCCTATGTATGAGCTTGTTAAGCATCATAAGCTAAGCTAGTTGCTGAAACAGCAAGCTGATCAAGAGAGGCTGATTTTGGACAAAGCAGGAGAAATGTCACTTTCCGTGTTACGACCTTGAGCTCGTTGAACAAGTGCTGTGATAAATGTCCTACTGGCTTTAATACACTGAACTGGTTTCCTCATCAAGCAGGACTGTCGCTGCTGAAACACTCAGATGCAGACTAGAAAGGAGCTCCAGACCTCATGATATTTCACTAATTAATATTAGCATTTTACGTTTATAATTTGCATCGCTTGAGTTGTGCTTTTATATATTATTATCTAAATATGTGTTTACAATCATTTTGTGGAGGGTGAGGGGGCATCTTTATGGAAGGGGAGTGTCCCCTCCCCGGATTTCCACCTATGGCAACAATCTACCACAACTGAATATTTCT
Source organism: Anableps anableps (assembly GCA_014839685.1). Taxonomy (NCBI): domain Eukaryota; kingdom Metazoa; phylum Chordata; class Actinopteri; order Cyprinodontiformes; family Anablepidae; genus Anableps; species Anableps anableps. The sequence goes on from CM026073.1 coordinate 2,867,226, forward strand.
TGTGGAGACATTATTATCACATGGTGTTGTGTTTCGTCACAGTTAACACTTTTCTTTTGTTACAGAGATGTCTGCAAAATGTTTTGGTCAGAACAACTAAAGTTTGGCATGAAAGGGATAATGTTTATTAAAAAAAAAAAAAAAAAAAAAAAAAAAAAAAAGATGAGCGATGTTATGTTTTGACATGATGTTTAGACATTTTCATAGACTGTCAGTGAATGCACCAGGATGGGACATGACATGGGATACACACCGTGCGTATGAGAGAGAACAGATTAGGGATGTTATAGCAATGCTCCATTCAGTAAATGAGCATCGACGTGTATTGATGAGAAAAACGTCAGTAATTGTCTAAGATAACTAACACTAGTTGCTGTCTATCAAATTAGGATATACCATTTCAAAACTTTGGAGACAGAAAAGGTGATTCCCAAGTGGATGACCTTCAAGGCAGCTCCACTGTAACAGCACGATGCTCAGCGCCCTTAGTAGACACCAAAGAACTCATCTTCAGACGTTACTACCACTCAGCAAATTCAAGTTAACGATTCTTTTCAGAAAAACTGGAAACATATGGAACAAGCATGTTACAAACATGTCCATCGTTAAATAGCTTTGTCTCTTAAAAAAGGGGGAGATGTTTGGCTACCATGCTTTGGTAAGCATGGTAGCAGGAAGCTGATGATTTGGGTTCGTTTCACAGCCACAGGACTTTTAAATCTTGCAATCATGAGTCGACCATGGACTCTTGAATTTGAAGTAATTGACTGATGACTAAAGTTTGGTCCCTGAAAGGGGGAGTATTATGTAAAAAATCTTTTTTGTGCTTTACATCATGTTACAATGTTATTCCCTCATCAAAAGCATACTTGGAGTGTTGCCTTGATTCTTTCATGCATGTCTGAGAAATCATTGAATCTCCCTTGGCAACCACTCAGCTGTGCAAAACGTCTGGGTGGACCAAGCTCCACCTTTGAGACGCAGCTCCTCCTTGGAGCTGCAGTTTCTAAGCTTCCACCTCACAGAGCACCCCTCCCCCACAACTTCCCCACTCAGCTCCTTCAGACGAGCCAGCAGCAATTAGCAAACACCTGATGGAACTGTGTATCTGCTGAGCTCATTATATGAGCTACTTCTCAGTGCAACCCTGGTAAAAACGTCGTTAAAGGGTTAATAGAGGAGCGACGTTGTGATGACCTCCTAAAGGGGGAGTGATGGAAAGAGCATCACTTTCTTAAAGAGACAGAGGCCCAATTTCAAGCCGTTTAATTACTAAGTTAAATTTCTTTTAAGTCATATTTGATATATACAGCATTTTTATAACAACTGAAGGTAACATAGTTACTTGATTGTGCTATAAAATGATTCTATGTGGCTGGAAAACACATAATCCTGCCTCTTTAATGATCAGTCTCTAACTGAAAAATTATTTTCAACCTGAGCTACATACACATACATGCAGGAATGAAAAGGAACGCTGAAATAAATGAGTGTGATAGATGGGGTGAGGGTTGGGGGAAGAGAGACACAAAACAGTCAGATCCTTCGATGGCTTTTCCACAAATGAACTCTCTTGATTTTGGATAATAAATCTAACCATGTTAAGTCATTTTAAAATCTGAATGATAAATAATTACACCACATTTTTCCTCACCTTTCACATGTTCATAAGGGATTTGGAGAAATATTTTTAACGCAATATTTAGGTCAACACAAAAGCAACAACTAAAAGCAACAACTAATGTAGCAGCAACCAGTGACCCGTCTTTCAACGAGTGGTGTCCTCTGTGTCGAAGCATCGAGTAACCCAGGAGGATTTGTATGAAGAGTGTATCGAGGATTGTGGTGCACGTGGTGACGTTTGAAGCCTCGCACGCGGGCCGCACCACGTGACTGATGCAGCAACTGGCTCTTCAGTTTGTTTGTGAGTCGAAATAAAGGGCAGAAAAAAGCTGACTTATTTCGACCGTCACATTGTCTTGTTTTAGGATTTTATTGCGTGTGTGTTTGCAATCTAGTTGAGCAGCTTTTTTTGCGATGGACCCAAATTTCCCATGGCAACATTTTGATCTCTCCTAAAAAGGTTCGTACATAGTAATAAATCTTCATTTATAATAATGTCAGAAAACCAACACAGTGGATCCAGAGAATTATGAGTGGGGGGACAAAGGGGGATCCTGAGTTTTTATCAGGGGGTCCAAAAATAGTTTTGATGCAACAAATACTATTATAGATATGGTGGATTTTCTGTTCCCAGGCTATAATGGCTAAGTCTTGTGAAATGCATGTTACTGGAAGACATTACTGACAATATTTAAACAGAACTATAGAGTCTTTTTTAACAAAAAAAAAAAAAAAAAGCAAACACAAAAAATAATAATATGAATTATCTAAATTCAGTTAAATCCTAATTAAATAATCAGCTATTGGCTTTGTCTTAAAACAAGCTATCTATAGCCCTAAATTATATTCTGCTAAAGGCCCCCCAGAAATTTGAGCCAGCCCTGGTCACATTTAAAAGTAAAATACATTTTAAAAACTTTTACCTAAAAAAAAAAATGACAATGATGCTTAGCTAAATATACCTGGAGTACAAAATGCAAGTGTTTCTTTTGTATTAAGTTCTGTGTTTATTAATAACTGCTGCTTGGTGCAGTATTTTTGGTTTGCTGGTTGTGACTGGTTATTTATCCAAGCCAGCGCAGGATTTGCAAGGAACACTGGATTAAAACCACCTGCAGGTGACTGACTGCTGGTGTGGTTCATTTGCAGTCACTTTATCAAGACGCAGCGCAGACTCAGAGCCATGTGCTGCCAGAACACGTACTGAGGGAGCGTGTGAGATGGAAACGCACACCTCACATTATTCGTTGTTTTCAAAGACCGATCATTCTCACTGCTTGCACCTCTGAAGGCGCAACTATATGTTAAATCATATTGGGGGTTCGCGTTGATCTTGCGCGAGCCGCGTAAGTGGCGTGGCTTTTCTACGTGACGCCTCCATGAAGCCAAGGAGACGAACCAGGTGGCCCAAGCTCAGCTAAGTCATTCAGGATGCAAAAATAAGCCGGCAAACAAACCTACGGTAACACTCTGGGACCGGAGAATCCCCAGTATTGGGAAGGACAGAAAATGTTTAAGCCAAACTTCGATAAAACTGCGGGTGTGTTTCTCAGTACCGTGGCTCGCGAGCTCTGCAAAAAGGTATTTTCTATAGCAGACGAAATCATCTCACAACAGAGGAACCGCCAGAAGCCAAGAAAAAAGATTTTATTTTTAAGCAGAGAAATAAATACTACTAATAAAATTCTGTTCCTTGTGACATAAGCATGGCTACAAAGCGACCCAAGCCCATTCGTTTTCGGTTTTCCTTTTGGTCCAGACATTGTATCATAAACACAGATTAAGACCATCATAAACAAAAATAAACTGAATAAACAAACGTCATTCATTTGTTTATTCAGCTTAAGCCTTCACAGATCACGTCATCATCACTGCCTGTTTGACACACATTGTCCACATGATGCTGCCGTAGAGCAAATGAAGCGCCACAGCGCGTCGGATCATGAGTCGAGCAATTTCATGCAACGCCTCATTTTATCGTGAAGCTTCATCTCGCCATCACTACGTTCAACCTCATCCATGTCCCCGTTCACCTGTTGTGACCCTGTCCTGCTGCCGACAGGCTGAGCTGCAGGTGCTAACATCGAGCCCCTGCTGCTAACAGGAAGCTAAGTTTATAAACAGGGTCCAGTTCACAGAAGAACGTCCAGAACAACGTCACAGACAAACAACCAGTTAATATGCTAACAGACTCTCCACAGCCATCGGAAATGACGAGTTTTCTGTTTCGAAAACAGCGACTAAGTTAGTGAAGCTAAAACACACCTACCCAAGAAACAGCAACGTGACTTCCTGTGTAATCCAACCACACGTGTGATGCTCTGGGTCCTAAAGCCTGCTATGGCTTTTCTGAATGAAATAACTAAACTTAACCAAATAAGGAAAAACGGAAATTCATGAAAACATTTTTGGAGAAGTAAACACTTAATGTTTAGTAGGCAAGTTGCAGCCCATCTGATCATCAAATACATTAGCAGAGCACCTTAGCTGTTTTCACAGTTTGCTGACTGCGGTCAAGTGAGCCGAAGTTAGTTCTCGTTCAAAGATTAGCTTTCGCGCTTACATGGTGCATTATGGTAGTAGAGCAGTAGGGGTGCCCTTGCAGGCGAATTTAAATGGATTGACGAGTACAGGCAAATAATCAAAAATGTATATGGCATACATATTACTTTCACGTGCATATAATATATCTACAACAAATATTTTATGCATTTACTGTAAATTTTTGAAGATAGACTCAGGAAAAATATCTCTTAATGCTTATCTAGGAAATGCGTTTGTCTCATTTTTTAAGGAATCTCTCCAAAATCCTGAGAGGTGACAGCGAACTCTGTTTGGATTCTATTAAAAGATCACATATACTATAACCAAAATAAATAGTTCATATTTTTACTGTGGAATTAGGAAAAAAAAAAAAACAACAAACAAACAGCCAAATAACATCCAAATAAACTCTTTTATTATTATTATTATTTTATTTATTATTTTTATTTAATTAATGCTTTTAAAGGATTCAAAGATTTTTCATTATCATACCAGTTCACATTTGCATGTTTGTGGTACAGAATTTGAACTCAGATCCCAGTTCAAGAAGCCAAGTAAATAATAAATAAATAAATAAATAAATAAATAAATAAATAAATAAATAAATAAATAAAATATATAAACAAAGTTAAAATGTGAGATGAAGCTGAATTTAGTCCATTAAGTGCGGTTTGAGTTCAGCAGTCTGACAGCTGTAAGGCAGAAACTGTTTCTGGGGGTCTTGCTCTGAATGCTTCTCAGTCGCCTGCCTGAGGGGAGGGGCTGAAACAGTCTGTGTGCAGGTTGGGTGGAGTCCTTCATGATGCGGAGCGCCCTCCCCCTGATTGTAATGTGTAGAGGTGCAAGGTGGAGAGAAGGCTGCTCCCCATAGTCCTCTATGCAGCCTTAACCAGCCTTTGCAGAGCCATCCTCTCAGCAGCAGTGCAGCTGCCGTGCCACATGCAGGTGCAGAGAATGCTCTCCACCACATAGTGATAGAAGCTTCTCAGGACTGAGTTCCCAAGTCCAGCCTTCCACAGCTTCCTGAGGAAGTAGAGATGCTGGTGAGCCTTCCTGACCAGACAGGAAGCGTTGGCACTCCAGGTGAGGTCATTGGATATATCCACACCCAGGTACCTGAAGCTGGAAACCGCCTCCACAGCTGCTCCTCTGATGTTCAGGGAAGGAACGGCGCGCTTGTCCCTTCTGAAATCCATCATCATCTCCTTGGTCTTCTTCGCGTTGATGCAGATGTTATTTTCTCTGCATCACTGCACCAGGTGTTCCACCTCCTCTCTGTTTTTAGACTCATCATTGTTCGTGATGTGTCCTACTACTACTGTGTCATCTGCAAACTTCACTATATGATTGCTGGGGTGTCTCACTGAGCAGTCATACATCAGTAGAGTGAACAGGAGGGGGTTCAGCATGCAGCCCTGGGGCGAGCCAGTGCTGAGGGTGATGGAGGAGGAGACGGTGTCCTGGATCCTGACAGTCTGAGGTCTGTTGGTCAGGAAGTCCAGGACCCAGTTCCCCAGTGTGGGACTGAGTCCAAGAGAAGAGAGCTTCTGCACCAGGGTCTGTGGGATGATGGTATTGAAGACCAAGGAGAAATCCAGAAAGAGCAGATGGATGTAAGAATTCCTGTTCTCCAGAGGGGTGAGGGCTGTGTGGACCACTGATGAGATGGTGTCAGATGGAACGCTTCTAACCATAGGCATACTGATGGGGGTACACAGTGATGTTGATGGAGTCTTTGATGTGGGTCATGACCAGCCTCTCGAAGCACTTCATTACTACCAAGGGTAAGGCAACAGGTCAGTAGTCATTTAGGCCTGTCACTGTGGAGCACTTGGGGATGGGGACAATAGTGGCAGTCTTTAAGCAGGCGGCAACAGATGCCAGTGATAATGAGGTGTTCAAGATGTCCACCAACACCTCAGACAGCTGGTGTGCACAGTCCCTCTGTACCTGCCCTGGGATGTTGTCGGGGCCTGCAGTCTTCAGAGGGGGGTTTCACCAGGTGGTGGTATAAGTCCTGTGCTGGGGGGGGGGGCTGTTAGGATCCTCAAAGCGGGCATAGAACCAATTCAGTGCATCTGGCAATGAGGGATCCTTTGGGCATTGTGCATCTCTGATGTTGTAGTCCATGATGCAGTTGATGCCCCTCCACATGCGCCGGGGATCATTGGTGGTGAAGTGACCCTGAATTCTGTGGGCGTATGAGGCTTTGGCCCTCGCAATGCCTGCAGTCAGTCCTTTCCTCCCCTCTCTGAGTGCTGATGCCTCACCTGTCCTGAACGCAGCGTTCCTTACTTTTAACAGAGCTCTCACTTCAGGATTCAGCCAGGGTTTCTGGTTCAGATAACAGTTACTGTCCTGGTGGTGGTGACATCATCAGCACACTTGGAGATGAAGCCAAGAACAGAGGAGGTGTATTCCTCCAAGTCCACCTCACCCTCATATATAGCCACCTCTCTGAAGATCTGCCAATCTGTGCACTAAAAACAGTCCTGGAGCACAAAAGTTACATCCCTGGGCCACACAGTGACTGTCTTCTTTGTTGGCCTAATCCATCTCATCAGCAGACGGTGTGCTGGCGCCAGCAGGATGGAGATGTGATTGGAGAGGGCAAGATCGGGGCAAGGAAGGGGTCTGTACGCACCACAAATGTTAGTGTACACACAGTCCAGAGTGTTGTCTCCCCAGTTTCGCAAGATTAAAGTCCCACATAACCACATAAAATGTCTCTGGGTGCTTTATCTGCAGTGAGCTAATGGTATCATTCAGCTCCTTTGATGCATCGTTTGCATTAGCACCCAGCGGGATGTAAACAGTGGTGACGAACACCGCAGTAAACTCCTGTGGCCGATAGTACGCCCGGTTTTTACCAGTCCCGGATATGTTTTCATTTTCAGAAATACATGTCTCCCTAAATCCTGAGAAGTGAGAACAAATGTTATTAGGATTCTGTGAAAGGATCATCTATACCAGGGGTGTCAAACTCATTTTCATTTTGGGCCACATCAAAATCATGAATGTCCTCAAAGGGCCAGTTGTAGGAGAATGTATTGATAAAACTACCTATTAACAAACTGTTAAAATATTATAGCTTTCTCCGTATTCAATGAATGCTTCTAAAAATTAAATATTTAGCAGCCTTTAATTTTAAAATAATTTGGAAAATACAAATAAAAACTGATTGGATTCGACTAATAAAATAATAATTAAGCACATTGTTTACTTGGGATTCTATTTCTGTGGCACTCTAGAGCCTGGATGGTCACAGAAACTATGCAAGAACTATTCAGGAAAGCAGTCAGCTGGTATTCTGTCTAAAACAGAGTACAGTCACCAGATCTCAATCCTATTGAACTGTTGTGGGTGCAACTTGACTGTATGGTCTTTCAGAAGTGTCCATCAAGCCAGTCCAAATTGTAGGAGGTGTTTCGGGAACCATGGGGTGAATTTTCCTCAGATTACCTCAACAAATAGACAGCAAGAAGGTCTGCAAGGCTCTAATTACTGCAGAGGATTTTTTGATGAAAGCTAAGTGTGAGGGACAAAATTATTATTCCAAGTAAAAGTCATTATTTCTAACTTTGTCAGTGTCTTGACTGTATTTTGTATTTATTTTGCAACTCATTAGATTACTATGTAAGGTTTCTCAGAAAAACACGGCATGCGTTTGTGTCCTCTCAGTTACAGGAGTGTTTGATTCTCTGAACCAATACAAATATGTGTAACCAAATAGGAAAAATATCAGCAATTATTACAGGTATGCAATTGCTACTGCCTAACAATTTCAAAAGAATTATAAGGTGTTTTCCATCATTTTACACTGAAAAATTATTTATCGCAACAAGTTCACGCCAAACTTGGATTTTGCAATCCTCAAAGAAATAAATAAACAAAAAGACATCACCATCTCTACAGGCCTTAGTGAGTTTGTTCAATATTAAAGTTCATGACTAATACTGAAATAGATAAGAGATGTTGCTTAATACGTCTCGAACACAGCTAGAGCAGCATCAAAACAAAAAAAAAAGCATCAAAACCATGGACCAATAAAACGTTCATTGACAGGGTGCATTGATAGTGCTCCGTTAAATGTGGAATATGGTCCGTTCATGTAATTTATTTCAGTATTGAAACTAAGAGGGCAGGAAAAAGATAAAATCTTTAAATAAGCTGGAGGACATTTGAAAACACTTCATTAATCATCTAAAACAGTTTTGTTGGAATTATAGAACATGATCTGAGAAGTAGGTTGTTTATCTGAAGTGTGGAAAGAAGCAATCATAGTTCCAATTTTAAAACCGAGAAAAGATCTATCATATCCGGGAAGTTCAAACATGTAGCTTTAGCTTCACATAAGCCTTTGTAAATAGGATATTTATCAAAAAATTCAAAGTGGAATCAGGAAAGGTAGAAGTAATATGGACCCAGCTGTTTTATGCTTGGAATATGAAACACGAGCATGTGACTGTCTTTTTTGATATAGAGAAAGCTTATGATGTGATATAGAAGGTTTTTTTTATACAATTAAAAAAGATGGGAATCTATGGTTCAATGTTTTGTTGGACAAAATATTTTTTTTACAAGATCAATACAAGTAAGAATAGGATAAGGTTTTTCAGGGAATTATTTTGTTGAGAGTGGTGGGGAGCTGAGTGGAAAGCATTGAAGTCAATACACAGGCTTAATACGGTCAGTATTTGAATATGGCAGTATGGCATTTGGGTTAGCAATAGTTTTATTACTCAAAAACCAAGCTAATATTCAGTATCAAGCTTTGAGAGCATGTTCAAGTGCAATAAGAACAACTCTAACATCAGCATTATAAGTAGAAATGAGATAAATGCCACTTCAGCTGAAAAAAATGACAAATACTTTCAACCTACTGGTGTCATTTAGAGGGTCATAAGGAAGATCATCAACAGATTTCAAAAAACTATGCTGGAAAAAGGAAAAAAAAGTTATTTTGGCTTGAGAGTAGAGAATTATTAAGGATTTTTGAATGATCTCAAATGAACATCGGTCAAACAGTTCTTTTATCACCAGTTCAGCCATCTCTATTAGACCTACCTGATATTGTTACTGATTTCACTTTGTTGGATAAACGAAAAAACAAAACATTTCAGATCCATATGCAGTAATAAATGCCATGGGTATGTTTAAGATTATGTGGATGCATCAGAAGACTCAAATAACAGAAATGGGAGTTCATTCATTGTTCCAGAATTCTGTTTCAAAACAGGTAAAAGAATTAGTGATGGGTGTTGGGAAATATATTTGCTTCAGGATAATTGAGTAAGTCTGTCCATAAAAAAAAAAAAAAAAAAAAAAAAAAAAAAAAAAAAAAAAATTAGTTTGTTCTGAAACAAGTTCATTATTATTGAAACACAATCATTCAGACAATAGGCTCGACCTTTTATTAAAATTCAGCAATTAATGTGCAGGTGTCAAGCAATGGGACTAAAAGTTACTTTTTGGATACCTTCACGTGGAGAAATAAAAGGGAAGGATTTAGCAGATAAATATGCCAAACAAGCAACAAAAAGCAGTCAATTTGATATATGGTACCATTCAGTAAAGGAGAAATAAAATCAGTAATTAATCAAAAGGTCAAGGGAAGAAGGCAGAAACGGTGGGAAGAGGAAAGAACTGGTGGGTGGCTTTATAGCATTCAAAAGAAAGTTTGCATATTGAGGAAAACATGATGAAATAGAGAGGATGAAATAACTATATCTAGATCAGCCCATGCTTTGTTCATACAGGGCTAAACAGTACATTATTTAAACTAGGAAAACATGCTACAGAAACCTGAATTTGTTTTCAAGAAGAGACAGTGGAATACGTTCTGTTATTCTTCTCCAAGTATATTGTTGAGAGAAGGAAAGAGGTACATAAATTGCAGCTGGAGATACAAGGCGGATTGGACAAAGTTTCTTGTTCGGAATATTGTTCTTTTATGTCGAGGTACTTTAAGAAGACGGAATTAATGAAGAGAATATAGTTGGTTTTGGGGGGGTTGTTTTGTTTTGTACTTTATGAATATTTTTAGCATCCCGAGCCACACTGCATTCCAGTTGGGGGCGGTAATGCACCAAAACGTTGCTTCACAAAAGTCAATAAAATAAAAGAAGAAGAAGAAGAAGAAGAAGAAGAAGAAGAAGAAGAAGAAGAAGAAGAAGGAGAAGAAGAAGAAGGAGGAGGAGGAGGAGGAGGAGGAGGAGGAGGGAGTGAGGAGCTGAGTTTGCTCTGTGTAGGTCTTCCTGCTCCTCATACGCCTCCTCCTCATCTCCTCCTCCTCCGCCTCCTCCTCCGCAGGCATCTCCTCCTCCCTCCTCAGAAGAAGAAGAAGAAGAAGAAGAAGAAGAAGAAGTTGTTTCACTACGTAACATCCGTTATGGCCGCCTGCGAGCAAACAGCACTCTGTGGTATGTTAAAGTTTCATACCTGTCTGTTGCTGGACACCGAAAGAGTTGATTTGTTTCAGATACATACAGTGTGGGATGGTGAACGAAAGCAACATGAGCTGCATCCACTTCGGTGGGGTCAGCGTGGATTCCTCCGTCACTGCAAACAATGTTAGCTTTGGATTTAAACCGTCGAACGTGCTACTGTCTATTTACTGCAATTTACTGTACGTTCACAAAGGCAACCAGAAAGCAGTGAATCTGTGGGAAACATGGCCTCTTAACTGAATCTGTCGGAGCCCACAGCTTCAGTGTGCATCGAAGGGCTTCTTAAGTTCAGTTCGTTTAAATTCTGTAATTCAGTTTAAATAGTGAAACATAGAGTTATAGCAGAGTAATGGCTATAATGGCTTGCAGCTAAAGAAACCCCAAAATACAATTTCTCGGAAAACGCTTATGTTACATTAGACCAATAACGACAATTATTAATGCAGAAACTTTGATCTACCGTCCACATTACTGTACAGTATACAGATTCAGCGCTATTTCTGAGCTCCTTTCGCATGAATTACATCATCAACGCATTATAACATGGACGCTATGGGCCTGTCATTCTGCTGTGGTCTTGATCCCTGGTCCTTCCTTCCTTCAATTACATGCAAAAATAATTTGTGTTTCTGTTGTCAAATTAATTCTGGATTAGATTTACATAGGTTATTAGCAAGTTCTGGTACGTTTGGCTGTGTTGGCAGGTACCAAGGCCTGCTTGAAAATGAGATCAGCAGCTACATAAAGCTTGTCAGTAGGGGGAAGAATGACGTGCTTTAAGATTCCAGGTAGAATGCTGTGGTCTCTTTGGACTGATAAAATACAATAATACAACAGACCAACACCAGCATATGACATAGTTTACCTTTAGCAAAACTTTCCATTAATATTCAATGCTGCATAGCCACACAGGGTCCGTGAACACGGCGAATCAACTTGTATGAAGTGTTCATGTTTGCATTTTTCTTGCAGAACTGTGATCCGAAAAGGGTTACCTTCACGGGTTTGGTTCCTAACTAACAGGCCAATTAATCTATGAACTAATAGATGATTAGAGAAGATCTAGATTGGAAAAACGCCATTGCTTCCTCCCACCTCTCGTAAAGATGTACATACATTTTATTCATTCCTTAGGTCTCTGCTGTGTTTTCTGTAATAAGAAAAGCAAATCACGATTCAGCCTTTGTAATAACATGTTTAAAGAGTCCAATTTGTTTGTAATCCTAAACATCTGTTTTTCTTTATTCATGTTAGTAAGCGCTCCTTTAGATTGGTGGTAATCGTTGTCTTAAATGATTGAACTCTGCCCTTTTCTTTCAGGTAGGGACAGCATAACGGAGACTTTGAGTTTCCCAGAGCTTGGAGCTGAAAGTCCCAGCACTCCCAGTCTGGTGCAGCATCCCAATGAAGAGTTGCTGGTCTGTCTGTTTTGTTCTGAGTCTGTCCCTCTGCTGCAGAAAGACACTCTCCTCAGACATCTGCTGCTGGACCACAAGCTTGTCATTGCTGACATCAAGCTCATCGCCAACCTCCCAAGGTAGGACTTTTTGTCTGTGTAGAGAAACAAATTTATGTGTGACCACACTGAGCTGTCTCAGTTTACTTTGTCAGGTACATGGTTTACTGGAAGGGCAGGTTCCTCGAACAACCAGTCACAGATTTTTGCAGTGTGATAAAGACCAATTCCACTGGTCCGGTTGGTGAGTTTGCTGGAACACAATTCATGATCTCTTCATGAGAGGTGTGGCTGTGTTAGTAACATTTAGAGAAGAGTCAGAATGCACTTTTACATTTAGGCCCTAATCAGTGTAAAAAAGGGAAGTTCGTGAGCATGACTTATCTGCTTATGACAAGTTATTTGCCTTGCAGAGAAACAGGAGGATTACTTTCTGCTGTGTGACATCCTCCCTGAAGACAGAATCCTTCGAGAGAGGCTTCAGCAAAAACGACTGGTGAGGATCATAAATCCAGAACACTTCTTAAAAATACTAGTGGGACAGTGAATTGTCTTGTCTTTCAGTCATACAGAAACAGTTTTGATGATTTACTGTAAGCAGCTATTCTTTAAGTTTTAGTTTTTGAATTGTTTTTAGCAGGGTTCCTACGGGTCCTTGAAATCCTTGAAAGTTTGTGAATGTGAAAAAGTAAGTTCAAGGTCCTGGAAAGTTTTTGAAAACTGCCATAAAAAGACACTGTCATTGAAAGTCCTTTAATGTGTTTTGGGGTTTGACATTTCACATGTGTTTTGTTTGTTTGGCTCTGCGGTCTCGTGTTTCTGTACGCAGGGAAGGGAATTGATGTGTGAACAGTACGGGCCTCGGTGCGGGCAGTCCTCTCACGGCTCAGCTGCCGCTCGATAAGTCACAGTCAATAACAATAAGAATAAATAATGCGCCTCAGCTGCAGCCCATCAGCTTTGGACCACGCCTCGTCGTAGCCAGTCATGGTGCGAGTCTCTGCTTGTTAGGCTCTCCATCCATGGCTCCGTCGGCTCCCGGTTGAGCTACAACCCACCCCCGCCCCCTCTCCACCCTCGGTTTCTCTCAGCTCCTTCAGCTTCCACTCCACCACCAGTGTGACCACCAGAGTGACATTCACCTTCACCCCCCCCCCCCCCCCGGCCATCTGAAGGATGAACCGAGAGGAGCCAAGAATGGAGCGTGAGCCCTGCTTTTATCTGTGCCTCACTCCTAACCCTCCTAAAAGGAGCCATCCTCTTGTATCAGTTTATCCTTGGTGCTTTATGTGATATCAGCGGCTATGTTTATGCAGCAGTGAGCGATGTGGCAGATAAGCAACTAAGTAGGGCAGATATATTTAATTAGAGCAGCAAAGAGACTATTAGAAAAGGCCACAAAATCATACATCCATAATAGATATTTTCTAAATCAAAATAAAATGCGATCAAAAATGCGTCTGACGTTACTGGAACCGACAAGCAGAATCGTTAAGATTCCAAGGAATTGAGCTCCTGATACCCATCCCTCGCTGCCATTTACCTAAACTGACATGCCGGACGAGCAAAGCATTAATCAGAGAAGCAGCCAAAAGGGTAATATCTTCATGTTAGATGGTTTTCATGAGAGAGCTAAATACAGGACAATCCTTGAACAACCTGCAAAAGGGTGCAAAAAATGAGACTGGGACAGAAGTTCACCTTCCAGCAAGACAACCACCCAGTCAGAGCTACAATGGGATGATGACATCAAAGCACATTCATTTATTAGAATAGACCAATAAAAGTCCAGCTATAAATCCAACGTATAACCTTTGACAAGACTTAAAAATGACTGTTCAGAGATGTTCTTCATCAAGTCTGACTTAGATTGGGCTATTTAGGAAAGGAAAATGAGCAAAAGTCTCACCCTCAGTCAGTGTCAATTTCAGAGTCATATGCCAAAAGATTTGTCACTCCATGCAACAAAAGGTGGTTCCAAAAAAGTTGTGGACTCAGATCATTATTGGGAAAATCTTTAGTAAACCATGTATTTTTTCTTTCCACTCTACAATTCAAATATGTTGGTTGACCAGATAAGATAAAATACAGTGATAATTGTGATTGTAAAGTAATAAAATGCCAAGGTGTGGACTCAAATCATGTGTCTTGGAATTAAGTCAGATTTGAGTCACAGATTTAACCACTTTAGACTCGACTTGATAAAATTACTAAAGGCTTGACTTGGACTTTAACTCCAATGACTCATGGCTTCACTTGGGCTTAAGCCGTTTGACTTGAAAATACTGGATATCCTACTCCAAAGATAAATTGTGTTACAACTGAACTACATCCGCCATGCAACAATTAAGATAAAATGACAGTTGGTCAGATTTATTGTTGAAGGCTTAATATTGAAAGTTTAGGACTCTAACTCAACTGAAGAATTGCAGGTCTTGACTTTGGGCTCGACTTTATGACTTACACATCTTCAGTTGAAACCTGGCTTGAGTCAAAAGACTTGGGACTTACTTTGGACTTGCAGTCAATGACTTGGTCCAACATATGATTGAGTGTGAGAAAGTTCAAGGGGTATGACTAATGTACAGTGTTTCAAAAGACACTGAATAGAAATGTACTGATTCATTTGATATAGAGAGGTTTTGTCCACTTATTTGCTGGTGGGATGGCTATAATTTAACCAGAGAAATACAGCAACAGCAGTGTCCATATGCAGTTGAAGTTCTCAGGTCAAATTTGTGAGTGTGGGTCTGTGGGTAGTTTAGAGTGGGGGCCAGAAGTCAGCAGCAAGCAATGTTAATGGACCATCTACAAAGGACAGTTCTCCATATTATTATTATTATTATTATTATTATTATTATTATTATTATTATTATTTAATATCTCTACTAGTAGTGATGGGTTAACTTTTAGAAACCCTGAACATTTCTTGTGCTGCATTTTGGTTCCACACTGTTTCACTAATGTTTCTTTCCATTTTTTCACAGAAATTTGTTTTGTCAGTTTATAAAATTCTTGCTCAGACTTGCTCTTTTGAAAATAAACACTGGTTTACTGCAGGAGGAGGTTCTGGAACAACAACAGAAGGAGCGTGATGACTGCTACTTCCGTCGCCAATGCTTATTCTGCAGTGAGGAGTGCACTGGAAACAGGTGAGCACACACAAGTGTCAACACTACAAATAAGCGTGTACGTGAGGGAGTTTGTGTTTTTAAGGAGGCGATTCATGTGGGTAAGTTTGAACAGCTCCACTCACCTTGAGTAAACAGGTATTTAGGTATCATCACCACAGTATATTATTCATCCTTTCCACATCCTGTGTTCAGGGCATGTCTACTGAACCACATGGCCAGAGAACACTCGTTCAACATTGGGCTGCCAGACAACATTGTGTACTGCGAGGAGTTCCTGGACACACTGCAGTATAAACTAGACAAGTAAGAACTGACTCTGTAGCAGCTTGGGTCCTCTGAAAAAAACTGTTGCAGCTGTTGTAAAAATGTATTTTTCTATCATCCACAGATAGGCAGTGTCAAATGGTAAAACAACAATTTCAAAACAAATAAAATAACTAAAATAAAAACTAAAATGTATAGAATAACTTTGGAAATATGGTGTTTTACTTTCATTTGGAAGCTGGAATTTCCCATCTGGGGAAAAAAACAAATGGCTAGGACACCCTCTGAAATATGAATTCCCTTTTGGAAAATCTGAGGTTCCTCACTGTTCACCACCAGAATCCAACATGTAGGTATATCGTAGGTATAAAACATAGTAACAGTTGATGTAAAGAATAGCTTTTTATATTTCTGCCAGGTCATCTCTCATTAAAACAGTCACACACGCACGCATGCATCTCACTGTACTTGTGTTGACTTGTATTGACTTCCATTCATTTCTATAGCCTAACCCTGACCTTTTCCCAAAACCTAACCACCTCAGGTGTATATATATATATAACTTACCCTAACCTAAACTCAATTCACACCTTAGTCAGTCCTAAAACTAACCCCCTAAACCACAAATTACGTGTTTCCATTGTGTGTACCAGCAAAATTTATGAACAAAATGTTGTATTTAAATCCTTAAATATACTGGGAAATACAGTACTCCCCAGTAGAAGTCTTCTGGTTTTTCTTTTTTTAAATCACATTTAAATGTTTCTGATCATAAAGAAATTTTTAATATCAGTTATGCTGAGTAAATACAAAACTGCAGTTTTAAATTAATGACTTAACTGATACAACTATTTAACCAACATGACCCCATGTGTGTGTGTATGTTCTCTAAACTTTAAAACTGGTTATGCCGTCCTTTTTGTCAGCAACTTCCATCAAGTGTCTGTGATAAGTAGCAGCGAGTCTCAGCCCACTTTTCCTTCCAGAATTGTTTAATTTCAGCCACATTGAAGACTTTTCAAGTCTGATTAAGGTAAAGTACTTGATAGCTTTTGCTGCATTTACTATCTGTGTAACATAAACATTTGTATGATGATCTGAACAAACTGTGTCTGCCAAAAAAGACAAAACATACAAAACATGTAAAAGCACAAATACATTTTGACAGCACTGCACATTCAACTGTTAGCAAATCCTTTTTGGTTTCCAACTTGCACCTGGAACATGGTTAAGCTGGGAGGAATATCAATTTCAGATCAGACTTCATCATAAGGCCATTGTTATGGCTTGAATGGGAACAGTTTAAAGTTGTGAAGCTGTCAGCTATGCTGAAAGGTGACAAATGGTATATTGTCACAACTTCATTTAACATTTAAGTTCTGAAATTGTCAGGTGTTAAAGGATCTGTAAATGATTAAATGCCCAAAGTTCTGCAGTATCATACAAGTGCCCAGCTCGCCTGTGCTGACAGCCTGACTGCGCACTCTTGAGTTGACTGTGTTTCTTAAACATTATAACAGTGATTAAAATGGTTCCTCGTGTTGGTTGGATTAACTTGCTAACAGAAACACACTGTAGCTGAACACTTAAGTTTTCAGGTTTGTTTTTCTGTTGAAACATGATGGACTGCATCTAAGAATTGAGAGAAGTTCACAGTATTAACGCATGCTATAATTTATTGCTGTCATCTTTGTGACCATTTGTATGGTTTCAGCGTACTGTTAAGAATGTCTAATGGTTTTAAAAATAATTTCCAGTTAGTTTCTTTTCTGTGTTGCCTAAAGAGGTTAACGCTAAGAGGATCTGTTTTCTCTCCTACATCAGCCTGCAGTGTTTGTACTGTGAAAAAATATTCCGAGATAAAACCACACTGAAGGACCATATGAGGAAAAAAGCTCACCGTCGCATCAATGCCAGTAACCACGAATACGACCGCTTTTATGTGATCAACTACCTGGTAAATAGAAACAAGAACTCAATTACAATTTTCTTGTTTTGTTGTCTGAAGTGCTAAGCCTCTCCTATCTAACTCTCGGCTCAAATGTCAGGTAGAGAATGTGAGGGTGGTAGGTAAGGAGTCAGCAGGCTGGTTCTGGCCTTTAACCAGCGGGCCTATAGACACGACACTGGGTTCTTTGGTAACATGTTTTTTTTTTTTTTTTTTTCATGTTCAAGTAAATTTTGACAAATAACAATATGCAGGCCTTAGTCCTTCAAATGTTACGCTTTTTACTTCTAAAGTAGAATCTTCACCATGGGAATACTGGGATTAGCTCACATTATTTTGACAGCTGAGAAGACTTTAATATGGCAAGCCTTTTGTTTTGTGATATGTCCCAGCCTTCCATTTGCATCTTTGGTGATCCTTCCTTGAACCACTTTTGTTCATTCTAGGGCTGGGAGTGCTACATAAGTTTGATTGCCTAATCGAATTTGCTTTTTATGAAGATTACATTTTTGTAAAACTGGGATTATTTTTACCAATGCACACCTACCAAGCCCTACCATCTTGTTTTGCAGCTTGTACTTTTGAAAATATTTTCTGTAATTTGTAACTTTTTTTCAGTGAAAGAAAGGGAGTGAAAAAAAATCAATTAAAATTGGAAATCAAATTTGGTATGAAAAATTCTGAGAATTTATTTTTAAGCCATATCGCCCAGCCCTAGTTTATTCTGGTCACTCCTGACTGAAAAGCAGTTGCCCTGTTCGGTGAAATTCACAGAGTCCTTATCAAGGTGTCTGAAATATTAAATATTTACTTTTCTCGTGTTTTACTTGACACAAGGTTTGTGCCTTCACCAGTCAGTTTTAACAATGTTATAGCTGATTTGAACAGGTTACCCATTAAAACTTTCCATGAATCCATTGTCTTCCTCTTATCCCAGATTGGGTCGCAGACCTAAAAGGTGCAAAAGGGACATCTAAACACCCCTCTGCCCAGCAACACCCTCTACCTCATTCAGGGGGAACTGATGGCCTTCCCAGGCCAGAAGGCAAGGTTTTCCCCAGTGTATTATAAGCCTGGCAGGCTGCCATCCCAGCTGCTTCACACTCATCTGCAAACAGCTTCTGTACATGTTTAAGGTCATGGCCTGAAGAAGCTGACAGAATCATACCATCTCTGTTTTTTTTTGTTTTTTTTTTGTTTGTTTTTTTCAATTATCTGTTTATTTTAAAAAAGCAACTTGGCATTACAATCATTTGCATGTAACAGTTTTTTATTCTTTTCTCACTTTTTTGTAGTTATAAGAACAAAGAAAACAATGAAGCATAACTGTACACATGAACATGCACAGTCCAGGTAAATCGATGGTGTTAATTAGGAATCTGAGATTGAAAGAAAAGGAACAAACCAGGAAGAATCATATAAAGTGTACTGGAATGAGGGGCATAAATATGGTTCATTTGTTCCAGATTCACAGAATCTGTCTTTGAATTCTTAAGGCGTGTGTCTGTTTTTCCATTCTAAAGATTTCCAGGATAACTTGGAACCGTCGAAGAACTGATTACCGACTGTCCTCACCCATCCACCATATCTTCCAGCAGCGGGGCCAGCGCTCATGTTGCAGAACTTCATTGTCTTTGGCTGCAGCAAGAGTGGACATTTTGCTATTTTGTTTTGAAGGCATCTCATCCCCTTTCTTGATATTCTCAGCTTAAAATTTCAGTTGTTTTTTGGCTCTCTTGGAGCTTTTGGTCTGGAGACTAAGCTCTACGTGACACAGAAGTCCCTCTCTTGAACTATACCATCTTGAAAAAACAAAGATGAGACCCTGATGTTCCGAAATGGAACCTCTCCTCTCTACGACTACACCGAGAGGTCCTGTCCATTAACTCCACAAAGACACTTGGGGACAAGACTCCTGATGGAGATTGATGTGCACTGTTAACAAGTCTGACTTTATGCCAAGATTGTGAACACAGCTCTTGCTTTGGTCATAGACTGATCTGATTGCCTTTAAAAGCCAACCAGATACCCCATTCTCCTGCACAACCCCTACAAAATACTTTATAGCACATGGTCATAAGTCTTTCATTAGATCTACAAAACATGTGTTAACTGGCCATGGCGTAGGTTAAAGACCTGTCCACTGTTCCAGGGTCTGGATAAAAGCCACATTGCTCCTCCTGAATCCGAGATTGGACAATCAGCCGAAGCCTTGTTTCCACCAGCAAGCTTTCCCAGGGAGGCTGAGAAGTCTGATGCCTCAATAGTTGGAACAGTTTATTTAAAAACTGGGACCTTTTCTTAAAAATTGGGACCACCGCACCATTCTGCCACTGCTCCAGTGTTGTCCCAGTCCTCATTGCACAAGAGCCATGTCACAACCTTGACAGCCCAACTGTTTCTAGTAATCAATACTGCATGAGAGCTGAATGAATCGTTCGAAACTCGTGGGTTACTTTACTGTCTCAGGAATCATGGTTCATTGTCTCTTACTCATTGGTTGTCTCATGTCTGCTATTGCTAGCTAGCCAACTACAAAGAAGAGAACTTACACAATATGTAACTTTCCAATTGCCATTCTAACAGTATTTATAAAGATATTTCAACCTAACTGCAATATTAGCCTTGTTGGAAAAGCAGCTCAACTCACGGTTTCCCTCCCTGCAATGAGATGTGAATAAAAGAACTGCTCAGTAGCCTAGCGCCACTCACAAAATGGAATAACTGCTGACATGGTAACTCAATCCAGCACAACAAATCCCCAACTCATTTCCAGTACTGCAACTCAGTCACTCACTCATTCTTGCACTCCTCTTGCTGTTAGCTGCTCCCTTTACCTGAGTTCATGTGAAGCTTGTAACCCAAACTTAGACTTTCGAAATATTTTTTGCCAGTTCCAGTGTCTGTTCCTAGGAAAAATAACTGCCGTTATTTCTTCCTGCTGCTGCAGAGTCCTTGCAGATTTCTGTCTTTGTGTTTTGACATTGTGAAATTTTAATTTTTATGAATTTACAGTGTAGTAATTAATAATGAAATTTTTATTTATTTATTTATTTATTTATTTTGGGGGGGGTTGCCAGTTGTATCAAAAACATTATCAGCAGAAATATTGACTGTTTTTTGCATACTTTATCTTTTGTCATTTAGAAGAAAAAGGGAAAAAAAAGGGTTTTCCTTTAGTTGTTGATCTGTCATTTTCTTCACAAAAAGAAATACCTTTCCCATTTAAGATAACTGGCAGTATGAATTAGTGGAGACAGGCATTGGGTGGAACTTGGGGTCATTGACTCAATGAATTAAATTACTCAAGAACCCTATTCAGTTTAGGGAGTGGCTTCAGTTAGACAGTCATCATGTTGCCGAGGGGCACCAACAACCTTAAAGCCACAACTCCTGGAAGTTGCATCTGCAGTGGATGTCCTCAGTATGTCCCATTCTAAATTCTAAGTCCCCAGCCCTTTTTTAAGACATAGGAGAGTCTCATTGAGGTGTGATTTGAGGATGACCTGAACCGGTTTCTCTCCTAGTGTGGTTAAACCAGATCTGCCTAGCAGCCTCCCCTGCCACCAGCTCCAACTCAGTATCAGGTGGCTGATCAGTTGACCCTTCTGCCTGCCATCGAGCTGCTTTATCTCTGCAATGTTGTTTACTCTTCCAAATCAGCTTGCATTTACTAATGAATTTATGACTATTTGATGCTTGAGGCCAGGCATTCCTGCACTCCGCACGGCTCCAATTTGAGTCTGTGTTCTCGAGGAAAGCACCATCAGCTGCCTCTGCTCTTTATCTCCATAGTTTCATGAAAGCCCCACACAGGCCTTGCCCCAAGAGGGTTCCCGGGTCTCTCAACATCTGGGCAAGATTTGCCTTTCCTCATGGTTTTCATCCAATTCAGTTCAGTTTTATATATATATATATATATATATATATATATATATATATATATATATATATATATATATATATATATATATATAGCGCTGATTCACAACAAATGTCATCTCGAGGCACTTTTCCAAAAGAAATCATTTCAATTCAGTTATACATACGCTGCAGTTGATCCTCGTTATCAAACAGTACAGTAAGCTCAATTAATTATTCAAACTAGTTAAAAAAGTTTTTATCTAAAGAAACCCTGCAGATTGCATCAAATCGTTGACCTGGCCATACAAACTGCTTTCAACATCTATTTAAAAGCATTTTCCTTTTCATTGTTGACAATCTTCTTTGCATTTTAATAAATGTTCATTTTTTTAATTATATTACATAAGTAATTTTAATGAAATTACGAATGTTTGGTCAGCTTTATGTTTAACAAAAATAATTGCATAGTTACTAACTTTTCCTCCAAACACAAACTTTAGAACTAGTCCCAATTTGTTCAAAGGTAAAAGTAAGTCAACTTTTCTTTCTTATTGTTTCTTTTGTCCTCTCTCTGCATCTTGCCTTTTGCTCCTAAATTGAGCTGCAAATTAAAAAGTCAATGCATTGCAGATAATTTTGCTCATTACTGTGTGTTCTCTTGTAAGGAACTGGGGAAAACCTGGGAGGAGGTTCAGAGTGAAGATGACCGGGAGCTGGTAGACGCTGAAGATTAGTAAGTATCGTCATCAAAAGCTACATGAAGGACAGTTTCAGCTACGACACCCCGCTTTTTCTAACGGCATCCGAACAGCTGGGTGCTGCAGGTTAAATCAGTTTTGTACAGGGAGTTGATTTACACATGTGGACAAAATTGTTGGTATCCTTCTGTTTATGACAGAAAAGCTGACATTGGTCACTGAAATAACTTGAAGCTGACAAAAGTGTTAAAAAATAAAAAATATCATGCACAGTGTTGTCTTATTTACAGGTATGAGAAAATAACCAGTGACCCATCTAGATGGCGTTTTCAGCGTAAATGGCTGTAGGATAAGGATTTTGTTAAATATATTGGGCAACAGACTACTATTTAATTGAAAAACTACAATCAGACATCATCATGTGTTAGGTGAGATGCCTTTAAATCATTTCTTGGAGAGTATCAAATCTTAAGAATGCCAGAACTGATAGGCTGGAACTGGAGAATAAAATAAAGATCACTCAGTAAAGGGTTTTTCAAATAAATGATAGAGCTGAAAAAAGAACTACAGAAACACCATGAGGAAGAGAGTTTTAACTGCTATTGCTTTTGGTCGTTATGTTTTTTTTTTAAAATCATATTTATTATTTTTATGTTTTGATGCTTTTAAAACTAAACTAATTGATTGCTCTGATTGAATGTAAATCTTGATATTCATAAATGATGCTGCTATCTTGCCCTCTTGAAAAAGAGATCGTAAATCTCTGGTTAAATAATACTTATTATTACTGCTCCAGCTGCAATCCAGTCTCTTAAGACGAGGATAGTCATTTTATGAACAAGGGGCTCAAGCTGCGAAAGTTTTAGCTTGGCAAATCAAACGGCTCAAAACATCGATCACATCAATTTCAACACAAAACTTTAGTATATTCCAGGGATATTAATAATGCTTTTAAAGATTACTATCAGAAATATATGACACCCAAGAAAATTTTGGAATTTGACCAGTTTTTGGGTTTATTAGAGGGCTGAGTAAGCCCTAACCTATCAGTTAGTTCTGATCTCAAAATCATCTGCAAATTATTGGCAAAATGCCTGCAAAACATAGTGCCAGACATAGTAAACAAAGATCCGAATGGGCTTATAGTTGGGAGGCAAGGATACCGGAATATTAGTCCTGAATATTATTTGGTCAAATAAGAATGCCAAGGATACAGAGCTCCTTTCGTTGGATGCAGAAAAGCTCTTTGATAGGGTCGAATGGCCTCATCTCCGTAATATCCTGGAAAGTGTGCAGTGTGGAAGTAACTTTATAAAATGGCTCAAAATATTTAACAATCAACTGCAGAAATTGTATCAAATACAAGCCAGTCAAAATCAAGGAGGGCTGTTGCCAGGGGTGTCCACTTTCTCTCTTGTTATTCACTCCATCAATCAAGTCACTGACAACAGCTATTTGCCTTCACCCACGAATCCCAGGGACTACAGTGGGGCCCACCAAACATAACCTCATCCACGAATAGAGAGATTTTATCATGTTTTTGACAAACTTAATGTTGCCTTCAGACCGAACATGTTTTGCGCGTCAAACAGGCATCCAATCCCTCAAGTTGGACGCTTGTGCACTTTAAAGTGAAACGCTTGAATTGAGCGTCAGTATCGCTGTGAGCAAAGTGTGGAAAGACGCGTCAGGAGGAGCCACTTGACTTGACTTGACTCCTTCGCATAGACTCTTCCACCGTCTCCTGCACATTTCTCCTGAATAAGTACATTGGTTGTTCAGTGTGAAACTAGCAGTGGCTCAACGTTGTGCTGGATGGATTTGGCTGGCTCAGACCGGGGGAAATGTTTACCGTGGTAACAATGTTTGACCCGGGATCCAAACTCCTCGCGAATCCTCCCCCTTTCTATTGCTGTCTCTGTAGTGAGAGCTCGACTGGTCGTAAATGGGCTCTTGGTCCTTCCGTCCTGTCGGAAAATGCGCCACTATGTCACATAGCAGAGTCTCTCTGATTGGTTGGCGCTCTGCGTCCAGCTGCAAAGGTTCAGATTTTCCAACTCTAGCGTCGGCCGCGCTAGACGCGCGTCGAACGCTCAAGACACTTCAGCGTGCCGTGATGCTCCTCGACGCCCCCACAAGCACGTCCACCATGGACTTTGCATGTAAACCTGATGCTCAAATCGCGTTCGGTCTGAACGCAGCATAAGGAGGTTAATCCCGGCAATGATAGAAGTGATCCATGAGATCTATGGGAGAGTGTCAGGCTACAAGGTAAATAGTACTATAGCCAGGGTTTCCCCCGGTGTATAATAAGCCTGACGGTCCACTAGGCTAAAGCTAGGTTTGTAGTTGACATATTGAACTGGGGGCAAGGGTGCGCGTGCGACGTCCACGCCCCTGAGTGGTGGCCTCGTGCTTTGTGGCAGTGCCTGGGCATGTAGATCGCGCGTGCCGCCTTTCAATCACATTGGATGATTTGGAAGGCACTGTTGCATAGCATCTTTAGGATCCCTCTATGAGGCCTCATTTTTGGAGAATACTGTACTGTACTGTTTCAGTGAGCATCGCGGGTTTTTAGTTCATTAACAGAGGGTAACAACAACTTTAACCACCTGTGCTTACATCCACGTCTTAAGAGACATTCTCTTCTTTGTGAAGTATGTGAGTCTACTTGCTCCCTCTGACTGACATCTGTGTGCTGTCCACAGTGACTGGTCAGACTGGCAAGCCCATCCTGTCTCTGCTGTTTGTCTCCTCTGTGATCATCAGTCAGAGACAATGGATCAGATTTATACACACATGAAGGTAAAGTGTGTTTTATAAAACAATATATAGAATTTCGAAAAGAAAGGAAGCAGTGTTTCCTTTTTTGTCAGTTTGTTCTGCATATTGAATACAATTGTGATGGGATCCCTGAGTCTGTTGTCGGGTTATTTTGGTAGGATTCCCACGGCTTTGACCTTCATAACCTAAAGACGGAGCTCAGTAAGTAAAATATGTGTAACGAAAGATTATCACCAAGCAGCTAGATACTATGAACTAGGCCTTGTTGCCATCCCCCTTGCTTTGCAAATTCTCTATCAGATTCGGTATAGCATTCTGGCTGGCCATCTCATAAACCTTAATTTTACACACACACACACACACACACACACACACACACACACACACACACACACACACACACACACAGGTGTCTAGAGTCAGGTGTTTGTCAGATACACCCTCAGTTGGACTGCGGTTGCCACTAAATGCACCTTGTACTACCTTGTAGTGTGTACTTTCCATTGAAGTTAGAATTGTTATTATTATATATGCACATGTTTGTTGTTGTGGATTCTCGGTTTTGTTTTGTTTTCTCTCTCTTTTACAGTGTGAAGAAACATGCTAGCAAAATTAAAAGATTACTTTAAACCTAAATCTGTCAGGAACATGAATCATTATGGACTCAACTATACCTTTGGTCGTGTCTTATGACAATAACACCGTTATTTAAATTATATGGGGAAAAAAATGTATTCAAATTAATGACTCATGGCAGCAAGTCCCTCTGCTTTACTTCATTTCCTCTGTTTCTTTCAAACACACTGTTTGCTATGGAGAGAAAATTGACTCAAAATATGTGTGTGTCAGCCTATCTTTGTGTAGCTTTGGGTACTTGTATGTGTAAAACATGATATGTAAATCATGAAAAACATTTTGTGCGTAACTTCAGGTACCTGCAAATGTGTGTTCAAATACAGATACAAATATTAAGAAATTATGTATACTAACTAAAAGTACACATACAAATATGATAATTATGAATTCAAAAAGGCTCCTACGCATACAAATCTTTAAATACATGTACACAAATCGCCCGATACACACAGACAAAACGACAGTCACACACAGGTCAGGTTACGAGTGCACAAGGTTTTTTGAGACACATTTCACGCTTCCAGAGAGCTCCCAGATTGGTGTGTAAACGATGCGTTTAAATGCTGATGGAAAGCTGGATCGTCTGAGTTTTATCCATAGTCAAATGTTTTTTTCCGCTGAATTTATTCCAGTTCCAGTTCAGTCTTTCCAGTTGCCTCTTCACCTGACGTCTAGATACAGACACATGGGAGGGGGAGGCAAAGGGAGCAGCAGCATCTTCTGATTTGGTTGCAGACTAACTTGAAGAGGCAGAAGAGTCCATGACTGAGGTGGAAGATAAAACATCTGAGGAAAGCTGGTGGTCAAAGGAGGGTGGGATGTCTGTTTCTAAAAAACAAGTAATAAATAGAGTTTTATTATGATATTTTGTGGTACTATTGAGATAATGATTATTATAAATTATGACCAAAAAAAAAAAAAAAAAATCCATATCACCCCCACCCCTACATTGGCAGCTTCAGACCTGGGCAAATGTTGCTCGTTAAGATGGAGACAAATGTTTTCTGCAGAAAAGCGTGTTGATGCAACCCACAAAAGTGGCACAGTCATTTCAAGTTGGACTAATTAAAGACTGTTTCTAAAAATAAAACTGTGTTCTCCAAAAACCAGTTCAGTTGTTGTTTGCATATCATTTTTATAGGACAGAACAGATGACTTGTGTACAAACTACGAGTGGAGCATAAAGAGCCAGACAGTTTGGTGAATGATTCGTGTCATTTTCTTCATCTTGTCCTGATGTCTTCTCTTTCAGACCTCAAGTTCTACCAGCAGGTGAAGCTGGTCAACTTCATTCGACGGCAAATCCACCAGAGCCGTTGCTATGGCTGCCAGAAGAAGTTTGACTCCAGAGCAGACCTGATGGACCACATTATCTCTGAGGGCCACGTGATGAAACTGCCAGAGATGTCCACCTGGGACCAACCACAGTAAGTCCCACCAAGAGCTTCAGTTTTTCATCTGTCTTTATGATGGTGAGCATTGGAAACCCAGTGGGAGAATATCAGATGATGCTTATGAACTGAATCCGAAACTAATTGGATGTATCTTAAAGATGGGATTACTCTTAAAGTTTGGAAAATAAGGTAAAGTTCAAACTCAGCTAAAGCTTTGTTCTGAATCTCCGATCTACAGATATTATTTCCCAACATATGAGAATGATGCCCTCCTGTGTACGCTGTCGGACAGCAATGAAGATGAAGACGATGTGACATGTCACAATGAGGACATACCAGTAATTGCAGAGGACATATCCGACCTGAGAGCTCTAAAACAGAACAGCGTCCTCAACCAGCTCCTGAAGGACACAGGCTCTTGCAGAAAGGAGGATGGATAGATTTATTTTCCTGGAGTGTGTTTGGATCAAACTTATGCTCAGACTCATCGTGATACTGGGACATACGGCAAGATATTCATCTTCAGCCAATACTGACTCTGTTTTCATAGCAGCAGACTGTATGGTTTGTTTCATGTTCAGTTTCATTACCCATTAAAGTGTGTGTCCAGACACCGCGTTCGTTCTTTAGAAACAGTGGTATAGAAAGTATTGATGGCATAAATGTATGAAGGTTACAGTCGTTCATCGTTGTTCACATTTCAAATAATCGGTTATATAGTCCATTACAAGAACAAACAAAACAAAAATCAGAAAGGAACAGAGACTGCTCTGAGAGTTTGAATTAATAACATTAATTAACGTACGCCAGACCCGCTGTGTTAAAACCTTCAGTGAGTTTTAATTTGGTGTCGTATTCAAAGTATTTCAATGTAATAAGGCTTAAATATTGATGAGAGATTTTTAAGCCTATATAAACATTAAGACTCAAAAGGTTTGACACAAGTCATACAGTTTAAAAGACAATTATCCCTGATACTGACCAAATCTATGTAAACTTTTGATGTGGAAGAAAGTTTGGAAAAAATCTCTTAAAGTTCTCGCTTTATTTTCTGGCATTTGGCAAATAGAAGTAATTTTGGTGATTCTAACTGACTCAAAACTTTTCTCAAAATGAGAAAAGTTTGGTCTGATTATAATCAGACCAATAATAGACTTTTTTTTTTTTCTCAGTCTAAAGTTATTAGACTGAGAAAAAGTCTTTTTATTCTGTGTATGTAAATATATGGTTTCAACTGTACATATACACACATACAGTGGTGTGAAAAAGTGTTTAGCCTCCTTTTTTTTGCATGTTTATCACACGCAAGTGTTTAAGAACATTGCACCAATTTAAATATTAAAAGGAAGGGAGAAGAAAATCCAGACCTACACGGCCCCGTGTGAAAAATTGATTGCAAAGAATTCTGCCGTCGATCAAAACATCCTGAAGGAGACTCTCCGGCCATCTGTTCGTGACCTCAAACTGAAACCAGCTTGGGTTCTGCAGCAGGACGATGCCCAAAACACAAGTCAAGTTTATTTGTAGAGCACATTTCAGCAGCAAGGAAGTTCAGAGTGCTTTACATCATAAAAACATCAAGTATACAGCAAAATAATCCAGCAAATATACATCAAAATCATAGAGCTTAGGGGATAAAAGCATATTAAACGAACTGAACACAGTAATCAGTGCATTAACCTACCAAAGAAACCTTGGTTACACTTTCTTAAAAATGACTGGGATGTTGAGATGATGCACTCGTGATCTTGACTTCTTACCCAGTGAATTAGACACAAGCTAGAAAATTTGGGCAGAACAAGGCTTCACTACATACTGTACTTTTATTCCATAAGGGGACTTTGAAGGATTTTAAATCAATAAAGAGTCAGTATCAATTAACAAATAAAGAATTTGTCAGGTGTCTTCAAATCCAGTATAATTTCCAAAATGTTATTCCTGGGAGCAAAGATAAAATGGATATTCCATTGCTGAACATTTTTGTTGAGGCGTACTAAGCAGATTTGGGATTCAAACTGTAGAGGTTTGTTCTGACCCAAAAAACAAAACATACCTAAGGCACTGAGGGGCTGCTGACTGGCACTATGATTACAGAGCATTGATTGATTTTGCGCTCTCCAAAAAGATATGATCTTCAGTGTTTCATACTTGCATACTTAACTTATAGGACAAGCAGAAGCAGCTCACATAATTGCTGAAATGCAATCATCAAAACGACAGCGGTCCAAAACCGTGTGTTTCCACTGTAATCAACACACCTGCTGAGAGGTTACCTGTGGCTCCAGTTAACCATACACGAGGGCCCCCACTGTGACTTTCAGGTATTACACCAAATAAAAACAAACACATAAACCTCCAAAACGTGGCTCGAATACAAACTGGAACATTTCTGAAGAAATTTAAAAGCGGCTGCCAAAGCGTGAGGCGTGTTGTGGAAAAACCGTCAGAGGTGTCAACGTACCGTCTTCACCTCTGAACGCAGCACGGACGTGTCTACAAACTGGGTGTTGAATGGCGTTTGGAGGCGAAGCCATGACGACAGTAAATCCTCAAAAATAGAGGTTTTTAGGACGTCTTCAGGACCTCGCTCCATTGACTTTGTATGGGGTAGTTTTTCGCTAATTACGTCGCCATGGTAACTCGAAAGGAAAAGTTGAGTAATAGCCCACATCTCGAGAACGAGCCGGGATTTTTGATATGTATATTGTGGGGCTGCAGCTGCGGTTCGAACGCAGTTTGGAGGTGGAGAGTAATGGGTGCCTCCATGCATTGCTATGGCAGGCCCCAACTAATCTTAGGGTTGCATGAGGGTGCTTGGGAGGTTAAAACCTTAAACAATTTATATTAAACAAAAATGGGAGAGAGAAATAAATGAGGTAATCACTAATACTTGGTTCCGGCAATCGCTCTCTTATTCATGTATCAGTTCAGCTATTTCTTGTGCATTCTGCTCTGTCTTCTCAAACCCCCAGTCAGTCATGGCAGATGGCCGCTTGTACTGGTCCTGCTGGAGGTTGCTTCCAGTTAAAGGGAGTTTTACCTGTCCACTGTTGCTGCATGAATGCTCGGTATGAGGGATTGCTGTAAAGTCAACGACACAACGCAAGCGATTGTCGCTCCCCGCTCGTCCAGGAGGACTGAATGCTGCAAGTCAACGACTCAGTGCTCTGCTGGGTCTCCTAGAAACTTTTTTGATACTAAGATACCTAGTATATAAGATACTAAGATACCTAGAAAGATACCTAGAAACTACTTTGATAATTAATTGAGCTACTGCACTGTTTGATAACTAGGATCAGTTGGAATTCATTCATTTTTTTTGGTAAAGTGCCTCGACTTGTGAATCGGCGCTATATAAATAAACTGAATTGAATTCAATGTGCATTTCAGTGGAAAATCCCTGCTTCAAATACATGGAGATGTTGTGGCTGGAAAACCCTTTGTTGGTACTTCATAACACTGGTTCAAGGTAAACATTGTTTAGGCTCCTTCAATTGCTGGAGAAACTGCAGAGCATAAAACATTTGTACTTGCCTTTGTCCTCTGATTAATAATTTTTGGATTGGGATTCATTTAGAGATGGAAGTAAGCTTGGGCATGCAAATCCCCTTTAAGTGGGATGGATTTTTATTTTGACATATTCAGAGGACACAGAGACAAGATGCTTTTTTGATATACAAAGACATGGTTAAACTTAAATGCTCCATTCTGAGACAACTGGCATCACATTTTATATGGGAAATATGATGGAAGGAATTACGTTCTCGAATAGACTGCAGTTAGCAAAATTTGATAAAATCTAGGATAAATGGGAAAAAAATCCTTATGGTAAAACACCCAGAGATAGTGTGATTCTCTATACTGTATGTAATTTTGAATTATTTACATGTGATACGTGTACACCACCCCTCCTTTTGTTCACACATTTTATGCTTTGTTGTTTGGAAAAAACAAACTTGGTGAAAAAAGCTTATTCTAGTTCAGATTAAGTGTCGCAGAGCTTGGATGTACTGGGGAACAACGGCAGAACTATCTTTTAATCTCATGTAAAATACATATTTAAGGTCCTCAGACAGGACTTTGGTTATTTATTAAATATATATTTTACTTAATGAAATTTTTTTTTTGAAAAAAATCAATGAACCTGGTGTTGAGGTTGTTGGTATGGAGGTAATGGAGGTAGCACGGCTGGCCCACATACAGAGGGCATTAAGTCCGCAACGCAACCGTTCGGGTTCCATTCCCGACTCTGGGACCTTTGCTGCATGTCTTCAGCCCTTTTCTCTCCACTCATGTCCCGTCTCTTCAAACCATATGACGAGACACTTCTTGCATCAACAGAAACTGAATTTAAAAAGACTGATTAGATGTAATGGAGCCCTACTACTGCATTTTGTTTATTAGGTGCAACAGCTTGTGCTAAAAATTCAATGATTAATCGTAAAAACTATGTACAGTCATTTTGTGATTATTTCCACAGACTAATGGAATTTGCTGCCAAGTATAGTAATATAGATAATAAAGACAGAAGCTGAAATCCAAACACAAATTTAATTAACAGATTCAATTTACATCTTACAAGGTTACATCTTAATTTACATCAAGGAAAAAAAAAAAAGATTTAATTACATCATTTAGGTTAGACAGGTTTAGTCATTTTAATGCTTTTCATAAATTTATATTTTGTAAGAAGAAAACTATACAACTAAAAAGGTTAAATTTTATACGTGAATGATTGCTGTACAGTAATATTGGTTGCTTGGAGACCATTGAATGGAAATTTGGACTGCACAGTCACACGGCGCTGCTCAGTCAGATAAATGCTTTGCTGGTAAGTCTGTCATTCATGTAGCTGGAGGTCTTGTTATCTTGCAACAGTATTTTGGTGACATCATAGAGATTCTGCTGGTAGGCCAGTCTGTAGCGGGTGTACACATCATCACAGTGACTGAGCAGGCGCTTCACGTTGGAACAGACGCTGCCGGGGACGCTGTCCAGCCTGGAAAGACACAAACAATCCTCTGGGTTACAGGAGACATCATGTCGAGAACCATTCTCCGGGATGTGTTTTAACCAAGGCTGGGGAAGCAAAACACTGCTCCTTACTTTCGGAAAATGTCTTCAAAGAGGGCAGAGGTGAGAGGACGGTGGCATTTCAGCTCCTCGAGGTAAACAAAGTTTCCCTTCAGAACCACTTTCTGATACAAAATCTCAGCCCAGTCTGGACTGTAGCTGTAAGCTTCTGAGACGACAAACGCCTGAGAGAGAGGAAGCAAGGCGACAGTTGGCTTAATCATGACTACTTAAAGGCACATTTCATTTTCT
The DNA here is from genome assembly GCA_014839685.1 of Anableps anableps. Taxonomy (NCBI): domain Eukaryota; kingdom Metazoa; phylum Chordata; class Actinopteri; order Cyprinodontiformes; family Anablepidae; genus Anableps; species Anableps anableps. The sequence continues at coordinate 2,899,345 of CM026073.1, forward strand.
CCTAAAACAACAAATCATAACAATATAACCATATAGAGTTGGCTACTCTGTCTTATGACACTGTTGTGCTGCATTTGTGGTTCTGCAAATCTGAGTTTCCCCTGTTTTCTTGTTTGAATTAGTTCTGAAGTTATTTTTCAGTATTCCATTTCATTTTGTCATAGTTCATTCATTAATCTGATTTGATTCCCATTTTATTACTCAGCTGTCCCAGTTGACAGCTGGGATAATTCAGCTGTCAACTTGGGCTATTTTGTAAAAATTCTCACTCGATTAGAAATAAGCGGTCAGAAGAAACTCGGAACACAACAAAGAATAATCCCTGTCAGCGGCTCTGGATTCATTCCTTCATGAAAGACTGGCAAGTTTGACTTATGATTCCAGAAATTATGGATTCAACTAAAGAAATTTAAATTTTATTAATTATTTAATTAATAATAAATTATTAATCACAATTATTCATAATTACTGAAGTCAAACATTGATGCGAATTCTAATTCCCAACAGTTTGGTGCCCCCGTGTGAGGCGCTGATACAACACAGTAGCAGCATGAGCAACGCTGAAGGGCTCATCAGCAACGGTGGCTCGTGAAGTCCAAAAAGACGTCGATTTCCTGTCGTTGGTTTGGATCAAGGCCGGTCTGTGTTCACACCAGAAGCGAACCACACCTTACAAAAGAAGTCATTTCAATTCAACCACACGCACATTCCAACTGATCCCAGTTATCAAGCAGTGCATTGAGCTCAGTTTATTATTAAAACGTTTTCTGTCTATGGAAACCCAGTCACTGACTTCACCCCTGGACGCGCACGTAGCAACAGTAGACAATCGCATGCGTTGTGCCATTAACTTAATCCCTCATACCGAGCATGCATGTAGTGACAGTGGAGATGAAAAACTCCCCTTTAACAGGAAGAAACGTCCAGCAGAACCAGAACCTGGCTCAGTACGAGCGGCCATCTGCCGCGACCGACTGGAGGTTTTGATATAGTCGATCACATTATTGTCTTAAAAATGTTTAAACATGCTGTAGGGATCAAGGAAACAGCAATAGGCTGTCTTAAATATTACTTTTCTCATAAATCTCAGTTGGTTCATGTTGATAAAGCCGCTTCTCCACCAGAGCACCTCTAACCGGCTCTGCCTCAACCCACCCCGGCCAGATTCATCTCCATTAGCAGATCGAGTGCATCTCTGTGCGACTGTTCTCAGTTTGTCGTCCTCACTTCAGGGACACTACAAGCTGCGCCAAACCGTGTATTGACAGCAGACTGCATTTGTTGATTGGCCCATGATGAGAGAGAAACGGTGCGGCTGTGGTCAGCATTCTGTCGGAGCTACAGTTTTGCGCCGATGGTGTGAAACACTGGAACTACATAATATTAATTTGGTGTGATGTGCATTTTATTTTTTGCTGGGATTTAAAATAAATAAATAAATAAATAAAAAATACAGTTCATGCATGGATATTGTTTTATATCTTTTGACTGCATTACCTAAATCCAGGTTGCAGGTTTAAAAAATTAAAGTGCCAGAATATAGATATATGTGTATGTATAGCAAAATAATCATCTGAATTTGTTTTATTATGTTTGGGCCAGCAGTGAATTTCTGTAAGACAAAACGAAACATCTGGGTTTATTTGAGTCCATCAAAACCACAACCTCAAGGTTCTGATTGCTGAGTGTTGCTGCAAACATCGTCGGAGAGCCGTCCACAACTGCTGCGCGCTCATGTTCCCATGTGCACGGCTGCAATAGCGAGGAACAGAGTGTAATGAGACGCTCACAACTGGGGTAGAACCCAACATTAACTGGTTAGAACGAGACTTGCCAGTGGAGAAGCACCATCAGTAATCTTTACACTGCAGGACTATGTGTGGAGTAGCACAGGGTTCAATGCTTGGGCCAATTCCCTTTAATGTATATATATATATATATATATATATATATATATATATATATATATATATATACACACACACACACACACACACACACTTCTACTTAGACAGCATGTAATAAATTTCCAAAGTTTTTTTTTTTTTTTTTTTTTAAATTTGCCTTTCAAATATTAATTTTCAAAACGTATCATATTCAAGATAAAAAGGTTTAATAACACCCCCCTCCCCCCTTGCTAAACTGAAATCCTTTAGGAGGTGAATGGTGCTGCTGCTTCTGCCTCTTTCTTTGACGAGGTTGTCGAAGACCAAGATGTCTGCCGCCTGTACGTCGCCTCCTTCCATAACAGTCGCAAACAGCAGGTCAAGAGTTCGTGCTTTTCCGCAAGATGATGTTGCCGTCGAGGAAGGAGTCCTTCTTATGGCAGTCTGTTCTCCACAATGCTAAAGTTGACTCCATCCTCAAAAATCCGCGCTAAGTGGAAACTGTTTTAACGCAACCGCAGAAGCTAGCATGCACTGTTTCCTAATCTCTGCTTCTTTCTCTTAATGTATCGAACGGTACTTATTCACCACATAATACTGGGGGACAGCAGCAGAAGTTCTTCCTTCCTTAAACATTTCCAAAAGTGCTCTGGAGTTACATCACCTTCTTCTTGCACTTATGGTGCATTCCAGTTCTAGTCAGCACTTAGAAATTCCAATTTCCCAGTCGAAAAAAATCAACTGAAACGGCCTCTGAAGTCGGACTTCCCATTGGGAAAGTGGGAGCAGCTCCGACTATGCCCAGTTACAAATTGTACGGCCGACTTTGCGTTTCAATATGGCCGCTCCTTGCATCAACAGTTGTAAGCTTTGGTTGAAACATGTTTGTTTTACAAGACAAACATGTTTCCATGTTTAGACTAGTAATATTACTTGTCTAAAAGTAATATTAGACGTAGTGCCTGCAACTCTAAACTAATCAAATTACAAGTGGTGTATGCTTATGAAAATTGAAGCTTAAAACGAGGCAGAGGTATTGCAAACAATGTCTACTTGGGTGTCGCCATGTTAAAATCCAGACTTCTCCAACTATGTTAACTGGAACGCTGTTACCTTGGGTGTGATGTCAAACCCAGCTCACAGTTCTGACTCCCGAGGTAAATGAAACGCAGCATTAGGCTTTTTACCAGAAGCTTTAGAAGGAACAGAGTATTTGGGAGGCATCTTGCAGCAAATTTAAAAAGCTCTTAGCTTTATGTTGTGTTTATTTCATTTAAGACCTGACAAGGAGTTCTAAGATATAAAATTCAGAGCCATCCGTCTTACAGGAATTTAAGGAAGCACAGCAGAAAGCAGATATTTACAGAGCAGAGGGATGTTGTGAGGTAAAAAAAAAACACACCTGGTAACATTGTGGCAGAGCCATGATGGCATTGTGCATCTCTGTAGGCTTTAGGTTGATGATGCGAAGGTTGGATCCTTGGTTCAACAAGTGGAGCTGAAGAGCGATTAGTTTGGCTCCACGGACACAACGACTCGCCTGATGCACACAGGAGTCCTGGCAGAAACACACACAACCGCAGACAATGATAGTCTATCATTGACTAAAAGGTTATTATTAGGAGCAGAAAGGGAGGCGGAAGTACCTTGGAGAAACTTTCTGCAGCATCCTTTAAAAGACCCAGTACCTTCACCAATGAACTCTTAAGATCAGGAGTCACAACTGTTTAAGAAATTCAACAAGAGTAAAACTTATTCTGCAATCAAAGCAGCTAATCCGTAATAGATCACAGACAACACAGGCACTTTTGAAGAAATGGTTTCTTTTTTCAAGATGTGTGTAACTTTCTGCTCACCCCAGTCCTGAGATTCGATCATCTTCAGCTGCGTCCTGGCAGCAATTTCATGGTTTTCTCCAATCTCTCTCCTCATGCTGAAACACAACGCCACCATGTTGTGCTTCTCACTGTCAGCAGGAAGGCAGCGTTTGATGTAATCCAGCAGAGCAGTCTTCAAACTAGAGCTCTGCAAAAAAAGGAATAAATGAATGATGGGGCTGATATCTTGGTGAGGAACAAGCTCTGACTTCTCATAGAAATATAATTAGACTTAGAACCTCCACATTAAAGTTGCCAAATCAAAAAAGTTAAAGTATTTCACTGTGTGGATTTAAATCTTTGTGCGTGTATTTGCATGTGCGTGCGCCAAACCTGTCCTCCATCTTTGTCCACCTTCTTTCTGAGTAGCATCTCAAAACAATGGTTCTGATGGAGCAAATCGAAGATGTACGTCATCTCATTATACCTGCCAATACCTGTCAACAGACGCACCTGGACATATACAAACACGTCACACACAGAGAAACACAGAACTGATAAAGTTATTGTCCATTTCAGTTGTTTTCCACAGAAACAGTGTGACCAATTTTTTTTTCCTTTTGCAAGATTAAAACAGGCGTTTTTCATTGGTGGATCTGCAGATTAAGGTCTTCACCCCTGCATTTGAACAGTGCACAGGAGCACCGCAGGGGACTGTACTCTCACCATTCCTTTTCACTCTGTACACTTCAGACTTCCAGCACCAGTCAGACTCCTGTCATCTCCAGAAACACTCAGATGACTCTGCAGCTGTCGGGTGGATCAGAGATGGACAAGAAGCTGAGTACAGAGAGCTGGTGGACCGCTCTGTGGCATGGTGTGGAAACAATCATCTCATCTTGAATGTGAACAAAACTAAGGAGATGACTGTAGATTTCAGGAGAAACAGGGTCAGATCAAACCTTATTTCCATCATGGGAGAAGAAGTGGAGGTGGTTGAGGAATATAAATACCTCGGTGTTCAACTAGACAACAGACTGGACTGGAGACTCAACAGTGAAGCGTCTACAAGAAAGGACAGAGCAGACTGGACTTCTGGGGGAAGCTAAGATCCTTCAAGGTTTGCAGCAAGATGTTGCAGATCTTCTATCAGTCTGTTGTTGAGAGCGTCATCTCCTCTGCCATCATCTGTTGGGGCAGCAGCATCAGAGCCAGGGACCTAAAGAGGCTCAACAACCTGATAAAGAAGGCTGGTTCTGGTTCTGTTCTGGGGACGACTGTGGAACCTCTGGAGATGATGATGCAAAGAAGGATTTTGCATAAAATCAAGAAAATTACAGAGCGTCCTTTTTATGAGACTGTTATACAACAACGGTGTCTTCAGTCAGCTTCTTTAGAACCCCTGTAATATAGAGCGCTACAGAAGATCCTTCCTGCCCACAGCCATCATCATTGACAACAGCTCTGAAGAAAGTTGTATGAGTTACAACGACATTTAATTTCCCTCTGGGATTAATAAAGTATTTTGAATTGAACCGAATATGAAACATTCACTGACAAAAATACATTTCTCTCTCTTGTGTGGTCATGGCTCCTAACTTCTTTATCCTTTCCTTTCCTTTCCTAGTTCTAATCTTTGTGTTGAAATAAAAACATGGCCACAAATCCACTCAACCAAAGCCACATATCTGGGTAGGTTGCCTTAAATATCAATACACATCAACACTCTTCACATTTTTGTTTATGTTATTTGGTCATAAAAAAAAAATGCTGATGGCAGGGAAATTTCTGGCAGATCGCCAGCAAAGTAGATTATATCCCTCTGCATTTTCATTTATTTTGGCTATAAAGGTAGTACCTCACTCTGAACTGCAGTACTTTTCTACACAAATTAATCTCACCAGCTGCTGCTGGTCTCAACTTCACTCAAGGCTTCCAGCTCCAAAACATTATGAACACAACAAAATAAAAGAAACAAGTAAACACAAGAACAGGTCAGTAACTGCAGAGAAACCCCCAAGCCACACATCCAACGGGTCTCTACGTTAAGTACTTTCATATTTTATGAAACCTCATTGTGAGAAGGAGATCAGAGGCGACAATTACTGGAGTGGTTTAATGAATACTTTTGCTTGTAGTTGATGTTTGAGGGCTCACCAGCAGGCTGTAGTGCTCTCCTGGAGCCAGGTAGGTATGGCTGAGATGACGAGCAGCTTGAAGAACTCGCACAATTCCCTCCATGTTACATGTGAGACTGAAACAGCTGTGAGCTACAATCAGCAGCTCCACAACTAAACAGAACAAGGAAGTGAAAAAGTGGTTTACTTAGTCATGTGTATTGAAACACATAAATAAGGTTACGTCAATAAAACTTAATTATATGTAATAGTTGAGTTTAGTCATGTCTGTAGAATTTCCCATACTGGAGTTTAGATCCCTCAGTGGAACAGTGTTGAGGTTTTCCAGCAGTTTGAGGCCCACCATGTTTGGATCTTCACACAGTCTGATCAGCTGTACGAGTGACTCCTGCCCCTCTGATGCTCGGAAAATCAGCTTTTCTCCTGGTTCAAACATGCACAGGTAAAACCGAAAAAAAGGCTAAGGGACAACTAGTATCTGACGTAAGAATAAGCTCTGCTCTCACCAGGCTGCAGTTCCTGGGTTGCTGCCAGCAGGCCTTGAACCACAGCGTTGGAGACCAGCTCAGCCACAGAGTCAGCACTAAGACCCTGAGCTTTGATGAAGGTCTTGGCCATCCTGAACCGATCTGGCTGCACCAACAGTAGCAGCTTCTCTAACACAGAATGAGGCTCCTCTCTGCTGATATGACTGAAGGGGGACTGCAATTCCTAAGGAAGCAAACAGAAAAAAAGTGGAGGAAATGAACAAAACCAAAAACACTGCTATGTTTTGTAATTAAAGTTCTAACATACAGAACTGATAATACGAATCACAGAAGATGTAAGGTTCTGAAAGCTTTTTTAAAGGAAGTAGAATTATGCAACCCAACGCATAAATCTACTTTGGAAATACCCCTTTAGCAAAAACGAAAGGTTAACCTTGTGAATATGTTCATAGAATGCCTTTATATGTTTCAAGACATACAGTGGCTTGCAAAAGTATTCCTACCCCTTGAACTTTTCCATATTTTGTAACATTACAACCACAGACATAAATATATTTCATTGAGTTTTATATGAAAGACCAACACAAAGTGGGATACAATTGTGAAGTAGAAAGAAAATTATACATGATTCAAAACATTTTTTACAAATAAAAAACTGAAAAGTGCGGTGTGTAAAAGTATTCAGTCCCCTTTTGTCTGAGAGCAACCAGTTGCCTTCAGAAGTTGCCTGATGGTTGCTAATGACTACAGAGTCCACCTGTGTGTGTAATCTGATCTCAGTGCATATCCAGCTGCTCTGTGGCGCCTCAGAGGCTGGTTAAGAGAACACTGGGGAGCAGACAGCATCATGAAGTCCAAGGAGCACAGCAGACAGGTCGGGGATGAAGTTGTGGAGAAGTTTAAAGCAGGCTGAGGCTAGAAAAAGATTTCCCAAGCTTTGAACATCTCACGGAGCGCCGCTCAATCCATCATCAGGAAATGGAAAGAGTACGGCCCACCCGTAACCGTACCCAGACGAGGCCGCCCACCTCGACTTCCAGGCCCAACAAGGACAGCGCTGATCAGAGACGCAGCCAAGAGGCCCGTGGTGACTCTGGCCCAGACGCAGAGATCCACAGCTCAGGTGGGGGAACCTGTCCACAGCACAGCTATCAGTCGTGCTCTGCACAGATGTGCTCTTTATGGAAGAGTGGCAAGAAGAAAGCCACTGTTAAAAGAAAACCATCAGAAGTCCCGTTTGCGGTTTGCCAGAAGCCGTGTTGGGGACGCAGCAAACACGTGGAAGAAGCCGCTTTGGTCAGACGAGAGCAAAATGGAACTTTTTGGCCAGAATGCAAAGCGCTGTGTGTGGCGGAGCACTGACACTGCACATCACTCTGAACACACCATCCCTACTGGTGGTGGCAGCATCATGCTCTGGGGGCAGGGACAGGGAAGATGGATGGAGCCAAATCCAGGGCAATCTGGGAAGAAAACCTGCTGGAGTCTGCAGAAGCCTTGAGACTGGGGCGGAGCTTCACCTTCCAGCAGGACGACCACCCTAAACATACAGCCAGGGCTGCAGTGGAACGGTTTAAAACAGCACATAGTCATGTGTTAGAATGGCCCAGTCAAAGTCCAGACCTAAACCCAGTGGAGAATCTGTGGCGAGATCTGAAAACTGCTGTTCACAAACGCTCTCCATCTAATCTGACTGAGCTTGAGCTGTTTTGCAAAGAAGAAGGAGGCAGAAATTCCAGACACTAGACGTGCAAAGCTGCTGGAGACGGACCCTGAAAGACTGGCAGCTGGAACTGCAGCAGAAAGTATTCACTCAGGGGGGCTGAACACTTTTGCACACCACACTTTTCAGTTTTTCATTTGTAAAAAATGTTTCGAATCATGTAGAATTTTCTTTCCACTGTAGCCACTGTATCATAGTCTATGAATGAGTACTTCAGTGTTAATTCAGCAAAGAACTACTTTCAATCTCTACGAAACTTGTTGCATAATCTACACAGAAAACAAGGGGAACTGGTACACACCAATGAGGTTTTTGTTGAGTTTCATAAGTGCTGAAATGAGATCAACTTTCCAAAGTCCACTAAAATAACACCCAAACAAATCATATAGAATGTGAATAGAATCCTTTAAGACAATGTTCTTAAGGCGCTGTCACTCCATATCTGCAAGACAATCTGGAAATTTCCTTTGTAAACAGGCATTTTTAAAATGGGCATGGTCAAAAGGCGAGAGAATGAAAGGGATTTTGTGCAACATCATGCACTGCATCACTAGAACTGTCACACAGCCATACGACAACATCACTGCCAACCTCCTCCGCCTTCCAAAACACAAATGGCTACAAGATGGAAATAAACATTAACTGTTAATATGGGCCCATTTTTACATATTGGACAGATATCAAAATATTAAAAATTTCTAACATTAACAGATATATCCAGATATGTCATGCATTCCTGTTAAGCAGTGGTGTAGTTGTATCATGCTAGTCAGCTTTTTCTTGGTACCCAATGTTTTACTGATTTGACTGTTTGGAATCTTTTCTAGTGCAAAGGGTATTTTAATCTAATTCAATTGAATGTCAAAAATACTTTATTGATCCCAAAGGGAAGTTAAATATTGTTGTAATTCAGATTATACAAGGTTTTTCAAAGAGTTGTTGTAGATGATGATGGCTGTGGGTAGGAAGGATCTCCTGTAGCAGTCTGTATTACAGCAGTTCTGAAGAAGCTGACTGAAGACACTCTGTTGTTGTATGACAGTCTCATAATCCATCTTTGCACACAATCTCCAAAGGTTCCATAGAACAGAGTGACCGTTATTAGGTTGTTAAGCCTTTTTGAATCCCTGGATGCTGCTGCCCCAACAGATGATGGCAGAGGAGATGACGCTCTCAACAGCAGACTGATAGAAGATCTGCAACATCTTGCTGCAAACCTTGAAGGATCTTAGCTTCCTCCAGAAGTCCAGTCTCCTCTGTCCCTTCTTGTAGACGCTTCACTGTTGAGTCTCCAATCCAGTCTGTTGTCTAGTTGAACACCGAGGTATTTATATTCCTCAACCACCTCCACTTCTTCTCCCATGATGGAAATAGGGTTTGATCTGACCCTGTTTCTCCTGAAATCTACAGTCATCTCCTTTGTTTTGTTCACATTCGTGATGAGATGATTGTTTCCACACCATGCCACAGAGCGGTCCATCAGCTCTCTGTACTCAGCTTCTTGTCCATCTCTGATCCACCCGACAATGCAGAGTCATCTGAGTATTTCTGGAGATGACAGGAGTCTGACTGAGCTGGAAGTCTGAAGGGTACAGAGTGAAAAGGAATGGTGAGAGTACAGTCCCCTGTGGTGCTCCTGTGCTGCTGACCACCTGGGTAGACACACAGTCCTTCAGTCTCACAAACTGTGGTCTGTTTGTCAGGTAGTCATGGATCCAGGCGATAGTTGAGGCCTCCACCAGAGTCTTCTGGAGTTTCAGACGAAGCAGATCAGGCTGAATTGTGTTAAATGCACTGGAGAAATCAAAGAACATGATCCTCACAGCGCTGCCTGCTTTGTCCAGATGACAGTAGGTTTGTTGAAGCTAGGGTAAGATGGCGTCTTCAGAATCCCACAGAGCTGCTCTGCACAGGCCTTCAGGACTCTGGGGCTGACACCATCTGGACCTGCAGCCTTGTTCCGGTTCAGTCTCTCCAGCTGCCTCTTAACCTGACTTCTAGAAACAGAAAAGTAGGAGGAGGAGGCAAAGGGAGCAGCAGCATCTTCTGATTTGGTTGCAGACTAACTTGAAGAGGCAGAAGAGTCCATGACTGAGGTAGAGGATAAAACATCTGAGGTGTGACAAGAAAGCTGTGGGTCAAAGGAGTGTGGGATGTCTGTTTGGCTGGGGGCAGGAGGGGAGGTTTATATTGTCGGCTTCCTGTGACCATCTTACAGTTCTCTTTATTACACATTTTTAAAAGAGCATCACAAGATTTCCAGGAGCCTTGATAGATCAGTTAAACAATTTTATAAGAGTTTGGAACTTTTAGTTAAATTCCAGGAATATATATAGCAGCCAGATGCAGCAACAACCAAGTTGTGTAGAAAATAAGTGCTGACCAGCTTTTGGAAGATTATGGAAAATGGACTGTACTTGTATAGTGCGTTATCTAGTCCAGTGGATCCCAAAGCACTTCACACTACTTTCAATCATTCACATGCTGATGGTGGTGAGCTACATCATAGCCACAGCTGCCCTGGGGCAGTCTGACAGAGGCAGAAATCACAGAAACTTAAGAAAATACCACAGCAACATTGAAATATGTGCGTTTTTACTGATGAAAGGGTGCAGACCTTGGAGAGCTGGTAGAGGCTAAGGACTTGTTTGCAGTAGTTGCTTCCATGGTGACACTGATTCACCAGTTTCTGGATCTGGACAGTGACTGCATCTTCAGGGAGGGGCAGCATCACAAATGAGGACAGACTGCTGAGTGAGGGTGCTGGATGGGGCAGATAAGAAAATGACATAAAGGAGCAGTGGGGGACAGGATCTTAGAGAAGATGTAAAAGAAAACATACAGTGGGTTAGGGCCTTTGTTTCTGCTGGTTCAGATGTCTTCTCTTCTTGTTCAGGTATCAAGACCCCACACGCTAAAGCATGGCAGCACAGCACCGACCACACATCTGAATTATGTATGTTGAAATAGCGACAAACACGACTGGCTTCATGTATACTACCCTTATCTAGTAACTGACCAATAAGTATTGCCAACACCCTCCTCTCTTCAGAACTTAGATCTGACTCTGCATCCAACTCCTCCAGCTTTTCTGAGTGACTTGGAAATCCATCCAGACACAAGTACTTCTCCATGTTCAGGTCTGCTATGTTAGAGAAAGAAAACTCCTTCATGAACATTTCGTAGTCGTTAGTTTCAGGTGTGATGGGTGGTGGCGGCAGGTTAAACATGCTCTCTTTCTCTATTGAAACTGTAAGGATGTGCTTCTGGACCTGACAGAGCCACAGCTTTCTCTCCAGCCTCTCTAGTTCATCTACAGGAATAGGAATTTGCAAAGAAAGCCAGTGAGCTGTGAGCTGGAGCAGCAAACAGCGCTCCTGGATGTCCAGAACCTTTGTCTGAGCCTCGCCGTCATCAGGGGCGGTGACCACCTCAGACTGAGATAAAAAGAACTGCGAGGCTGACTTTGGATCAGTGCTGTCAGCATTCAGTCGCCTGTGACACTTCTTCCAGAAGGTGACTCGGGTCTCCAAACGCCTCCACTGACACTTGGTCTTGTGGAAGTTTACTTCTTGAAGCAGCTGCAGGGAAGGCAGATATAGAACACAATGCATTTAGTTTGTTTTTTATCACCAACAAGTTTATCCATTCTCTAGTTAGATAGTTTCAAAACTCTAAATACAGTTATCCCAACTCTGGTCTGTTGTGGCTATATCATTTTCTTATCTCATGTTATTTTCATATCACACAAGACATTTCTTCAACCTAAAACCAAAAATTATAGATTGTTTTTGTGGTGATTACACACAGCATATCACAACAGAAATCCCACTATTCCAAACTTTTGATAGAGTATAAAAATCTATACTTCTGTGATGACATCATTTCAAAAACACAGTCAAGCATCTGATAATAAACTTAAGGGTAACTTGGGCCACTGATTCCACTGTGAATCTGACACAAAGGCTATAGTTAAGGTTATTTTCATTACATATATGGACATGAAAGTGGGATTTCTGGAACTGATGAGTGAAAAAATCAGGAGAATATAAAACCAGAGGGAGACAAAGTTGGCTGAGGGAAATTAAGGGGCTTTAGAGGAGCAGAAAGACTGGAAAGAGGAGATTGAACCCTGGATGTAGGGGATTTACAGTATTGTCAAAGGTGTTTTATATTTTGTTTGTAATCTAAAACTGCAGTATGTACCTGAAATTGCAGTATGTACCTTTTACAAAAATATGTTTTTTTTTTCCATATTTGTTAAAACTGTCACCATGTCTTGAGAGTTTGGTCTGAGACAGATAAGGTGTGAAAAGATGGAGCTCCTCCACCTCCTTCCTGAGCTACTATTGCCGTCTAAAGAAATGCACCGCTCCTGACATAAAACAACCAATCAGAGCCAGGAGGATGTTAAACGTGCTAATGGTGGAGAAACAACTTACCGTTCCAGGAAAACTATTTATCCGCCGTCATCAGTGGCCATGCTAACTAGCCTTAGCATTAGCAGCAGGTTATGTTGTGGTGAACCAGCTGTAGCGTAGCAGAGAGCAAAGGGAAGTGTGTGAGCAGAGTGTACGTGAGGGTGATTGACAGCGCTAAGACCCTCCTCCTGCCTCTGATTAGTTGTTTCTGACTGAGTGGTGTATTTTTGCAGTTAGAACTGGGAGCACTGGGAGAAGGCAGAGGAGCTTGATTTTTTTTCACAGATTATCCATCTTATATCATACTGTCACGACATAATGAGAATTCTAACAAATATGTAAAAAACATTTTTCATAAAAGTTACGTACTGCAGCTTTAAGTGCATCTTCTTCAAGACATTTGCTATATGGTAAATAGTAATGGTAGCTTGTCAGCATGAACATGCTGGAATGGATAAGTTGCCAGATAAGAAGGACATTAAAAGAAGAAAATGGGAGAAATTAGGCAGAATGTTTCTACTGAGTAGCATAGGAAGCTGTCCTTGTGTGGAGGAGAAGCAACATGAGATCTGACAGCCAGGAAATTGAATTTATTGAGTAGTCAAGGTTATTCTAACAGTATGGGCACCGGAGATTCTGGATAGATCTGTGAAGATACAGTAGATTTGCACCAACTAAGTGGAGGGACACTAAAAGAACCTGTACAACTCATAGTAAGTGACTGGTGGAGATACCTGACGGTGTAAAGCGCTCTGCAACATCTTTCGTACCAATAACCATAGGTAGTCATTGTCTGATTGTTTCGGTCTCATACATCTCCGTGAAGCAATGTTGGGTCACTCTCCTTTCATTTTAAACAGAACACTATACAACAGGGGTCAAACCTAAAATACAAGTCTAAACATTGTGTGACCTGATAGCTCAGACCTGGCTCAGGAGGAGGCGATGGACAGGCAGATCAGCCAGCTCTGCCACCCGTCTGGCCTGGCTGTAGTGCCCTCCGGTTTGCAAAGCGTCCACTATGGACTGAAACTCCTCTTGCTGGACAGAGGGGGGAATGCACTGCAGCAGGCTCTGGGGTAGACTGACCCCTGATCCTTGCAGCAACTGACTCAGCTGGCTCAACTTCCTGAAGTCTGGACCTAGAGACACATACACACACACACACACACACACACACACACACACACACACACACAGACAATGAAATGACTTTAGATTTATATAGCACTTTCCAGAACTCACAAAGACGCTTTACAATGAAATCAGTCTCTCCTATTCATGCACGCATTCACACGCTGATGATGGCAAGCTGCTAGATTGAATCAGCAACCCAAGGCTTGCAGGGCAAATTCCTACCTCCATCACCACCACCCCCCATCAACACACACACACACACACACACACACACACACACACACACACACACACACACACACAGGGCATACTCAGAACATATTCTGTTTTTCATAAAGTTTTGTTGGTAGTTATTTTCAGAGTATGTTTAAAGGCCCATCACAGACCTTATTTAAACCTTGGCTTGGTACCCTTAGCTTCTAAATGGTACTCGAGCAGACTGTACAGTGCAAATTAACGATGATTCTAAATATAAAGTCATTTTGAATAAATTTAAGAACTTAATTCACTAAGTGAAACAAATCCCACAAATTAATTACAGATAGGCTTGAAAACATCAGTCTTTCTTTTTGTTAATTATTATAATTTTCAGTGAGATGATTTTCCGCGCACAGACAATGAAAACACTAAGATTAGAACATAACAGCAGACTACAGCAGTAGTTTTGACCTTGGAACACTTCAATAGATGTCTATTCTGCCCAGTTTATTTTTTTTTCTTTCGAATCATAAACACTGAGGTAAACTGATTTAAGTGAGGCCTGTAGTGCTTTAGATGTTGTTCTGGGTTCTTTCATCGCATTCTGGGTGAGTAATCAATGCGTTTTTTATAGTAAGTGGGCCAGCCACTCTGAGGAAGGTCCCCTCTGTTCTTTTCTCTATTTGTGATTTGTGATGGTTCTCATTGTGGTTAGCTGGAGTCCCAGACATGCAAGTGATTCTTGAATTTCCTCTGACTGGGGCATGATGTGTTCCTTTTTGAGATGGTTTTACCTGCTTAATGGAGTCAGACAGGTTCTACTTAGATGATTTCTTGATTCTACAGGTCTGGCAGTAATCAGCTCTGGGTGTAGCAAGCAAAATTAAGCTCAGCTATTGAAAAATGTGGTTAATTCATGATTGAACAAGAAAAAAAATATATTTTCACATAGGGCAATGTTGGATCGTCTAGCTTAAAATTGAAATAGCGATTGGAAAATTCCTTTATGTTTTTACTCGAATTCCCTGCAACATTGTTGAACAAGAAAATAGTTTGATGATGTGGAAAAATTTAAGAGAGACAAAGTAAAAACAGAAGAAATCTGAATAAAAAAATAAATAAATTCTGAACTGATCATGTCATTAACAGACATATGTTGTTAACATTTTGTGACATCATTTTCATGAACATCTCACCATTGGATTTGAGAAGCTTGTCAACATCAGCCAGGAGCTGTAGCAGCTGGTGAAGATCGTACTGGGAGGAGCAGCGCAGCAGCATGGTGAGGAGCAGTACTGAGGCCTGGCTCTCCACCCACTGCAGTGGAAGGCTACCTACAGTGGCAGGACCACCATTTCTGAGCTACACCAAAGGAAACAGGTCAACGTCAGTGTCCCTTCTTTTGATCATTTTCATATACTGGATCAGTTCAATCACATCCCTCCCCTCTGCTCTCTCTTTGCTACCACATTTCCATGCTAAATTGTATAAACAAATGTAATAAGGGGATGCTGACTCATTACAAAAAACCGAAACAACAAAAATGTAAATATAATCTTTAACATTCATGTATAACAATTATTGTAAAATGCTTGTGTGGTATTTAACCTTCGGTATTTATCAAAATCTCAGTCTACTTGAAATGCATATGAAGACAAAGCCATTTCAAAATATCCCCCAAAATAAATCTAACTTTTCATTTGGCAGAGAAATAGTACAACCAATTAATTGCTGTTGCATCTCTTTGTTTGTTTAAACAAATAACATTAAGAAAATAAAAGACATGAAAAACAGGGAAGAACATAACCCTGATTTCATACTGATGTGCTTATTTCTTAAATATCTTCCAAATCAAGACAGCAAAAGGATTGATTGTGTTATCAAACTATTATTAATAATGTATTTTTAAGACAAATTAATGCTATTATGTGTTTGGTTTCCCTATTCTTCTCTACGGGTCCCATCTTCCATGTAGTTCATTTGTTTTGAGTGTTTAGATGGCGAGCAACCTTCCCCTAAAGTAATTTTAATTGCAACTAAGTTTTTACTTTGGACAACTTTACACCAATATTCTTATACAGTAATTATCAGGTACATTTCAACATTTTTTAGAAGGTTGTTTAAAGACATAATATAAAAATAATCATTTAATTTATTAATCTTCCTTTTATTTTTTTCATTTATTTATACTTCAACATTTTCTAAAAGAAATACCACCTTACATTACAATTTATTTAGTTTGTCATATCTCATCCTTTCCTTTCTTTATTGCTCTTGCTCAGGTTTTGTTGTCTTAGGGGAGCCATATGATCTGACTTTCAGTCATTAAGACTAACGTAAATATGCAGTTCTTGCAACGATATCAAACAATACTAAACAGATGCCAAGATTAAAGGTCAGATGGGGACGTCAGTAGAGGGGTATGACTATTTTTCAGTCAGGACAAGATAACTGTGTCAGCTTCTGATGCTGAGGAGATGTGATATCTCACAGTGGAGACGGCAGCGAAGATAACAAGGTCATCCACATCCAGCTGAAGCATAAACAACCCATGGGCGCACACACTGAGAGACACAGAGTACAACTCTCTTAGTGCATTTCTCAGAACAGTGTCTGGACAATCTTAATTGATAACGTGATACATCAATGGATGATCTATTGGGTGACAAACCATTTGTGTTATCTTATGGACAAACCCACCCAAATATGACATCTTGCTGACAGATCATTGTATTACATAAAACTGATTCTGACTTTGAATTCATTGCCTTTTCTTCCTGGAACTGCATCTTTGTCTGTGCATGTTTGACTCACCCTAATTCTTCCAATAAACTGCCCAGAAAAGAAGCAGGCGACTCACATGTCCTTACTTAAAATGAACGTGCAAAGTTTTCATAACCCCCCCCCCCCCCCCCAACGTGTCCTGTCCGGCAGTGCGGCACTCAGAATTGTCGTCTGAGTGTCAAGGTAAGGCCCAACAGATTTACTTTCACAAGCGGAGCATTACGGCTTTCGCCATGATGTTCCCCTTGGTATATGTATGAAACTTTATTGAAAATTGCTGTGGATTTATTTAAACCCAAAGTTTTTACAACTTGACAAAAGCTAACTGTACCCTAAGTGACCTTTCTCTCTCTCTCTCTCCGTGGCCTTAGTTCTTTAAGGTTGTTCCGAGGAACCTTTGACTGAAATCTACTCAAACATATCTGATCATAGAGGCATTAGTCGAGAGTAAGAACATTAGTTATTCTGCTTTGTCTGGAAAATGTTTGACGTAGGCTTATTATCACACTGGTAAAATCAAAGAATACGAGATCATTTGTATGTTTGAAAGTGTTTAAGAAATCACTGTGGGTTGCATGGGTCCAAAATGCCCAGGCCAAATTTCTGCTCAAGTCTTGCCCTGATAGTTCCTATCACTGCTGTCTTCAGGTAATTTTCTCACCACAACTACCATTAATCATTGATACAACAATGATATATTTTATATGGATTTAACAAAAGCAAAAACCTGGTTAAAAACAAGAAACCAGACAATTTGCTCACCATTTATCACACATGTTCACAAGTCCAGTTTTACAAAGTCAGGTCTCAAGTCTTTCAAACCAATTCAGAGTCAAATTTCTGATGACTGAAATACACATTTTCTCCTCAAATCCATGACATCTAGTGCACCTCTAACCATGCACTGCTGTATATTAGGACATGTTCTTAGGCCTAAATTACCACATGAACATTTGATAATTATCTTACAATCTATTATTATTATTATTATTATTAACAGTTAGCTTTTGATCATTTAACTTCTAATTTACCATCTAAAATATACTAAGGGCTGATTTAAATTATTTTGAAAATTGATTAAATATTTACTCCATTAGAAATATAAATAAGCAATCATGCACTATGAAAAATAATAGAGATTAAAACCCATTAATGTTACATATCTAAATCATTCAAAGTGTTTTTTTTTTGTCTTTGACTAAGTTAACACTTACTTTTTCCCTGTCTTCAGAAATGAATATGAGCCCTTTACATCCCATTATCTAGCAATGTCACAGGCTTATAATCAACTGCATTTTTTCCACAGTAAAAAAATCTTCATCACATGCACACACTATACATTTTCTTCCTAGAGTTAGCAGTCATTCTCCACCTGACTATCACAATCTAAACAGTTCTCATTCAGAAATCGTCCTGCCTGTTCAAACTGTATTATTGGAAGGGATTTTTTTTTAGTTGGCATTAAAATGTAGTCAGCAGTTCAGACTCACAGTAATAAGTGTCCTCTGAAAGTCCAACAACTTTGTTTTGGCCTCAGTGAATTTCCTGTAATCGCAACACAACTCAAACATTCTCAGCACCAAAACAAGGGGGCAGTCCTGGGAAAAAAGCAAAAGACAGAAGGTCTTTGTTATTTGTAGAACTGACTGTTTTGGAGTTTTTTTTTCTTTGCTAGAATTAACATGTGTAACTCAGTGTTACCTGCTGAAAAAGCTCAAATCCTCGCAGGAGGACCCTGATGTGACCCTGCCACAGCAGCGTCTTCCAGATGATTGACAGGTCATGGAGGGTCCATTCGTGGTGCTGGGGGGCTTCGGCGAGGTGTGACGTGGCCTTTTCTGTTGTTGTGTCATCGACAGAGGTCAGCATCCACACACACAGACATGGCAGCAGCTCTGTTCCCTGTCAATTATATAGTGCGGAAAGAGGAACCACATCAAAATTAAGACTGTCTAAGACCATCTATCGTCTTCTTCATAACACAAGCTGTGCCCAACTGATGTAGGCACAGATAGGACTATTTGTAATAGCTCTGTGTAATGAGTTTTAGTAGCGCATGCCCCTCGTGGCAACAACTGATGTCCCTACAAAGCGTTATGAAGTGATGTTGTAATGTGAAAATGACCTAAATACAACTTGGTTTGATATGTAGTTGGGTTTTGTGTTTCTATCCTTAAAAAGATGCCATCAATGAAATGTTTAAAATCCAGGTCATTTTTTTTCTCAGGAATTCCTAAAATTAGAAATTAAAGTTACTGATCCTAAATTACACAGTGGACAAAGAGAATACTTACAGGATTTAGCAAAGCTGTAGGTATATATATATATATAATCAAATTGTAATACAAATGTAGGATATAGTTTAGCCATCAATAAACAAAAACCAGCTCAAACAGCATCCTCAATGAGTTTTTCCACAAAATTCCTCAGGTGCTTCATCAAACTCTTGCTTTCTGTCCAAGAGAATGGTAGCAAACCAAAAGATTAGATTAATTTAACATTCAGTAGAAATGCAATACTACTACTACGACTACGACGACTACTACTACTACTAATAATAATAATAATAATAATAATAAGTTGTAAATTCAAACTGACCTGAAACAAGAAAAGTTTGGTCTGATTCAACTTCAGACAGAAGAAAAAGATCTGTATGCATCTTTTAATTTGGCGTTTCAACAGCACATCAACAACTATACATTCTCCCTCTCCTCTTAACTTTTTCCTGTAACATAAAATACTCCTACATCAGCTCTTCTGTTTCTTTTTGTGCATCTGCTCTGTCTTCTCAAACCCCCAGTCAGTTGTGGCAGATGGCTGCTCGTACTGAGCCAGGTTCTGGTTCTGCTGGAGGGTTCTCCCTGTTAAAGGGGAGTTTTTCCTCTCCACTATCGCTACATTCATACTCGGTATGAGGGATTGTTGCAAAGTTAACAACATAATGCAAATGATTGTACACTGTCGCCGCATGCTTGCTCAGCAGGACTGAATGCTGCAAGTCAATGATTTGATGCAATCTGTCTCCCAATCAACAACTCCATCGTGTCCACCTCCATTCAGGTTAAGAGTCTGGTTGTCATCCTCAATGGCTCACTATCATTACAATTCCATATCAACAATCTTATCTGGCCTCCATTTTTCTATCTATGCAACAATAACCATATCCGTCCATCTCTCACCCCTCATAATGCTTCTTTTCTTCTTCACAGCCTTGTTACCTCCTGCATTGATTATTTCAGTTCTTTCCTTTCTAGTCTCTCTCCATAAGCTTCAGTTGGTTCAGAAATAGCTTCTCACATCATCACTAAAACCCCCTCTTTTCAACACATCACCCCCGTCCTTCAGGGACACCGCTGGCTTTTAGAATAGCTTTAAAATTTCTTCTGCATGAGATCCAAGTGAGCAAGCAAGATAGCGGCAGCTTAACCTACTGGCTCCCCCAACAAATATCCAAAAAAAAAGAGAATTTTCTCTTTCTCTATGCAACTAGGGGATATAAAACACACTAAAGAAAGATAAAATGCCTAAAACAAAATCCAAAAGTGCTCTGCTGACCAATATTGCCAGACAAAGAAATGAATGAGGACTGCACAGCTTGCCTCTCAGATTCAGAAGCATCAGAAGCAGCTAATGGCACAGCTAACCAGACGGCTGATCTACAAACTGTTCTTCAACAATTGAGAGAATCACATTTTGAAAATGCAAATGCCTTTCGTGAACTTAGGGAGGAAATAAAAAACATAAATTGAAGACTGGACGAAGCAGAAACCTGTATTTTACAAGCGGAGAATAGGATCGAGCAGATTGAAGAGGGGGCTCTGAAGCCAAGTAAAGCACAAGATGAGCTCAATGGGAAAAGAGTAATAGTAGTCCATGATTATGCCTCAGAAATGCTGAAATGGCGAGGTGAGAGCACTGAAGCAAAGCAAGTCCTTAAAAAAAAAAAAGAAAGAAAAGATCAATGTCCAGACCCTTTTCGAAGCTCGACTGAGGGTATTCTATTAGGAAGACACGTGTTTACATCTCTAAAGCTGAAGTGACAAAGGAGATGTTGAGTCAAGGCTTGGCAGTCACTGTTATCAAACCCTCTAAAACGTGGGCTGACAAGATCAAAAGTGCTATGTGGACCAAGCCAGGAGAGATGGACCAGGGGCATCCAAAGAACAAAGTCCGGAAGGGACATAAGAAGAAACTGGACACTTTTAGAAGAACACCATGCAAAGCCATAAAGAACAGGACAATGACTCTGATATACTAATGACAGGAGAAAGGTGCAGATGGACCAAATATATCCCGTTTCAGTGATGAGGAGTTGGGCCCCCTCCCAAATATACATGGTAAATGGACTGTTACAGTCAGGTACCAATGGAAAACAATGTTCCCCCACCCGAATGCGGGTCACCAGGGCCCCACTCTGGAGCCAAGCCTGGAGGTGGGGCATGCCGGTAAGCACCTGGTGGCCAGGCTTTCACCCATGGAGCCCAGTCAGGCACAGCATGAAGGGGAGACGTGGGTCCCCCTTCCCATAGGCTCACTACCTGTGGGAGGGACCAAAGGGGTCGGGCGCAATGTGAGATGGATGGTGGCCGAAGGCGAGAGCTTGGCTGTCTGTTCCTGGGCTCCAGAAGCTGTCACCTCTCTGGTGGGGAAAGACTCCTGGACGCCTCTCCGGTGAGGTGTTCCGGGCACGTCCCACCAGGAGGAGACCCAGAGGAACACCCAGGACACACTGGAGGGATTATGTTTTTCTCAGGTGGATGGGATTCCCCCAGAGGAGCTGGTCCAAGTGGTTGGGGAGAGTCAAGTCTGCAAGTCTGGGTCTTCCTGCTTAGGCTGCTACTCCCGGATAAGTGGAAGACAATGTATGGATGGCTGGACATATAACATAAAATGAGTTCTTAATTCAATAAAATGGCTAAAATACTTGGGAAAATGGCAAAAAAAAAAAAAAAAAAAAAAAAAAAAAAAAAAAAAAAGGAAAAGCAGAAGTACTATTCTTTCAGGAAACTCGTCTCTCTGAGACAGAACACAATAAACTGAAAAGACAGGGCTTTAGTCAGGTATTCAGTGCATTACATAAATCAGGACGTAGAAGGGGGTGGCAACTCTGATATCCAAAGAGGTGCTATTTGAGAAGATTTTTGTATACAACGATAAGGAAGGTATTTACAACATAGCGATTGGTCGACTCGAGAGACAGGAACATCTTTTATCAACGTGTATGCTCCTCCAGGTTCACATTGGACTTTTTAGCAGCACATTTTTGACATGATAACTAAAGCACATGGCTCAGTAATTTATGGTGATAACTTTAATGTAAGTCTGAATCCATCTGAAGGTACTTCTAAACACCTACTAGTTAACAATAATATAGGTAAAACGATTAGAAAATGTTTAAAGAGCTGGGGATAAGTGACGTTTGGTGTGAACTAAACCTCTGAAAGAGGAACTATAGACTTTGCTCAGTAGCCCATTGTTCCTATTGAAGAATCAACTATTTCTTTAAGTACAAGGATGTAGGTTGGGGAAAAAAATGTCACATTTGATTAATGGATCTCTCAGACTATTGTCCTCTTCATATAAAAGTACATGTTAATAAAATTAAAAACTCCAATTGTCCATGGACTTAATGAATGACAATTAGGCAAAATACATGGCATTGAGGTAAACAATGAAGAACAAAAGTTTGCAGACATTTTAATTTATTTGGCAAAATCTCAGGAATCCCTCCCAGAATTATACAAAATCTTGATGGAATATGGGAAATTGTCAGGTTACAAATTGAACTCCCATAAGTCACAAGTTCTAACATTTAAATATTCACCTAATAACACTGGGACATTGAACTGATTGTATACTTGGGAGTGACCATTCCTAAAGACACAAGAAATACCATCTCTGGTAATTATGACCCCTTACTGACCAAAATACAAACTGATTTATCCAGATGGAGCCTCTGCCTTTCTGTGACTTATGTAAAGAGTAGAAGATATAAAAATAATAATGTTGCCAAAATTACTATACTTTTTCCAGACACTACCAGCAGAACAAACCAAAAAGCTGCTTCAGGAAATTGATAAATTATTACCCAGATTTATTTGGCAAAGGGAATGGTCAAGGATTAGATTTAAGACTTTGCAACTGGCTAAAAATAAAGGAGGCCTTTCACTCCCCAACCTGAAAGGCAGCACAAACAAATACCCTAGTGGAAATGTGTGATCCAGCTGTCACAGCAAAATTAAAAGAAATTGAATGTGTGAATAATGATAACCCCTTGCAAGCGATAATTGGTAATACAGATTTAATAAAAGGCTTGAAGAAATTTAAAGGTCAAATGAAGACTAATTTAGTTTTTCAAAAAAACTGTATAATTTGATAGTATGTTATATGCAATATGATTACCCATAAAATTTCCATGTTTTTGTTGTAAATGGGGCCAAAACATGCCATTTTCTACAACCTGTATAAACAAATCAGAATTCAAATCTCCCTTCAGCGTGAAGTAGGCGGAGCGATCAGTGACGTCATTGACGACAAACAACACAACCCTCATGATCTGGGTTACCGGGTAGAGGCAGCTTTTGTTTTTAAACTTGGACTTAATTTGGGGAATTTGAAATAAGATATTGCGTGGCTTTAGGTGCACAGAAGGTGGAGGGTCAGCTGCCAGCTTTTTCAGTTTTCCAAAAGATCCATGACAGCGGAGGATTTGGGTGGATGGTGCTGGGCGGAGGTAAGACTGGAAACCGGCAAAGCATAGCAGGCTCTGCTCAGACCATTCTGGAGAGTCTGCCTTTCTGGTGCTTCCCAGTCTACGCAGCCAAAGGTTTTGCACCTAAAAGGCTCCAGCTGAAGGAAGACAGCACCATCAATATTTCACTGCTCAAAATCACCGCAGCCAGAGCGGGAGCTTCTGCAGCGGCGCTGACAGGAACATCCCGAGCCAAAGGGATGAACGAAACAAACTGGTGAGTCACCAGACCACAGCTAAACCTGTTATGAAGCTCCTGCGTGTAATCGCTCACGCAGTGCCCTCCCTGCGCGTCATGGGCTCAATGCATGGGGGAGGACAGGCGGAGCTCATCGCCAGCCGGGGTGAAACCCAACACACAGGGCGCGGCGACAGCGACAAAAGTTACGCCTTTCTCAGCTTTCTTGTGTCGCGTTCCAAGCCCACATGTGCACTTCCACGCGTACAAGCGCTGAATTTCCCGTTTATGAACGTCTCTGGTCGTTTGGCTGGAGGAAGGCAAACGGTTGTCGCCTCATCACGCTGGAAATGAATGGAGAGGGAGCGATGGCGCCTCCCGTTTGTCGAGCTGATCAGCTTCACAGGCCCATACAGTAACACAGCGATCCGTTTTAAGGTGGTCCATGTCGACCATTACATAGGACAGCTATTAATCAGACGGCGGTCCATGTCTGCACAGAACTGCTTTCAACCAGCCAACATTACTAAACAGGGCCGAGGCGAGCTCACTGCCCCCCGCTGCTTCATTCTCCCAACTGCACCACCACCACGACACCACGGTGAGAGGAGCGCTGTACCAATGACATGCTCCAGTAACAGTCATTTTTATGTAAAATAACGAAGATATTGCATTCTAAACACAGACACACTGATGGCTGAGCATGTAGCTACCCACCATGTTGCATTTCCTCTCCTCTCAGCATTCCAGTCAGGGTCGCTTTCTTTGTCATTTTCTTCTTCAGAGCTTTCTGTCTGCGCAGCAGATTCTCCAGTCTTTATGACACGGTCAAACTGGTACGGCTGGACGCTTCTTAGATTTGGTTTTGTAGCGAAATCCGACTCAGTGTCAGAAAGGCATGGTAGCAGCCAGATAGTTAGTCTACAGTGACGTCACATAGCAACAGCCGTCTGCCTTAGCAACAAGAATTCTGATTTTCAGCTCTGCTTCCTAGCTCCGTTTAGCAGGCGGAAAGTTGTGGTTTTTAATATTTTTTTCATCACAGTTGAGAATAATTTTAATCAGAATTTTGATTAAGACATCGTATGAATGCAAAATACACATTTCTTAGGTTTTTTCTTTCATTTGACCTTCAATCCATGCCCCGAAAGAGAACTTAAGACCGAGCCAAAATTAGTAAAAATAAATAAATAAAAATCCAGTTTGCCGATCAGCTGGATAGCATTGCACAAAGATTTTACTCCAAATAAAACAGACACCTTTAAAAAAAATGGATCAAAAAGGGCCTGGTAAAATATAATGATATTTAACATAAAGGCTGCCTGCAGAACTTTCAAGATATGTAAAACAGAAGTATGGACTTGATATTAAATACTTTTTTATTTGTTACAAATCCGTCACTACTTTGAAAAAATAAGCAAAAATGAACCGGACAGGCCTTCCCATTAACAAATTAATATCAAAATATATTATGAATTACAAAGCCTTGAGGAGAAGATACATGGTATATCAAGGAGAAATGGGAGAAGGAAGGTCATTATAAAATTCACACTGATGACTGGTAGAGTATTTTAAATTGATGGAAATGTTCATCAACATGTAGGGAATTTGCTGAGATGAATCTTACACTCTTCTTCAAACACCAGCCCAGAGGGGCAAGAATGTAGATAAATCATGCTGGAGGTCATGTGGGTCGAAACAGGCTGGTCATTTTCATGTCTTTTGGACCCGTCTTAAGTTAGCTTCTTATTGGGGCAAAATTAAGCAAAGTGTCAATAATGTTATTGGGACAAATATTGCCTTAAACTTTGAAACTATGTTCTTGAGTAAACAACCAAGCTGTGTAAAGGGGTTTTATAAAATATATATGTTTAATACAATGCTAACTGCCAGTAAAAAAGCAATAATTTGTAAATGGGTGACTAACTAATGGGTGACTAATATCCTGAATGTGATTCAGGATATTCCTCAGATGGCTATACAGCTAATTAGTCCCAATTCCCTGAGTTCCCTTCGCATTGCGTGTGTAGAAATGCTCTTACTTTCACTATCAAACATAGCTCTGCATTCTTCTTTTTTAAAATTGAAAAGGTTTATTTTGTTAATACATGGTTTATGATTAAAATGCGATTAATTACAAACCCTGAAGTGAACTCGATCAAAAATTTTAATCGAGTCCCACCACTAATTCTTTTTTTTTTTTTTTTTTTTTTTTTTACCTCTGCATTTTATTGTTTTTTTATTCAAATTGATTTCACCAACATTTAAGTGATCACATTTCGCGATCATTCAGTATTTTTCCTGACAACATTTCTAATTGAGAGATTCATAGGGTGAGCGACAACGAGGAGAAAAGCATTCAAAAAAAGTAACCAGAATGATGTAAAAAATCTCTCTGTACAGTTTACTACAACAATTTTGTCAGTCAAGGAAAATAAAATAGTTTCAATAAAATGAACCTTATATCAGCCCTAGTCAAACTTTCAAGAGATTAATAACGTGCAGTGTGTGGAACTACGTTTTCACTTTTCTGGAGAAACAGGGATTGTAGAATGTAATTTGATCATTTACCTGCAGACAGGCAGCAAGTACTGCCAGCATTGGGCAGTGCTGAACTATTGCCTCATATAGGAGAAACCTCCATGACACTTGCTCCTCCTGGCTCTGCAGCAGCACCTGGAACAGCTCCATGGGGTGTTCAGGGTCCCCAGCGGCCTCTTCCGTTCTCAGAAACCCCAACTGTTCCTTAGGGTCTTGGCTCTTCCTCTGACTGTGCACCTGCAAGTCTTGAAATGCGAGGCTTAGGTGAGCCTGCAAGGTGGGGCCAAAGAGACCGACCAGGGACCTCACCTGAAAGAAACAAAATTGAATGAATGATAAATTATGAATTAAACTGAAAAACAAACAAACAAAAAGGATATAGCCTCAGAGAACAAAGTTTACCATTACTGGGGATTTAAAATCTCAAAAATAGATTTATTACACACTTATGTGTAATTAGTGGTGAGGAGATAGCAAAAGGATTATATCAAGATTCTTTTCCTGCAAAATCAAGATCATGATTTTTTTTAATACTTAAAGTTCACAAGGTGTCAAACTGAGAAAAAAAAAGTTTAATTTTAGAAATTAGCAACTTCATTAGTCAAATTAAGTTTACTCTTGGTACATAACAGATATTTAATGAAATGAAAATTTTATATGATTAATGTTTGCAAATTCAAAGTTATGAGTTTAACTTCAGCGTAAACATTAGCATTAATATTAGTAGAATAAGCAGTTGGAATATTTTTCAGCATTTTATTACTCTAAAAAGCACACTCAACATGTCTTCTGCATTACATACCTGTCAGTGATAAATGACAGTCTGCAGCCTGAACATACACTGCACTTAGCATTCAGACTTTTTTGTGAGCAGAGAGGATTCTGTGAGGTGGTTTTTTAGATGTAAAGAGCACTGTTAGAAGTCCAGAGCACTATATACATTGTTAAGACTCTTACTGAATTCTGTTGTACTGACATTAGAAAAAAGGTACCGCTGTGTTATTATGGCCGCCCTGCCAAAAATACACCAATATAAGGTCTGTAGTTAACATCTGACAAATTGGTAACAACTTAAGCAGGAAAAACAGAACAAGTGCGCAAAGATCCAGCTAAATGTTTACTCACACATTAGTATCAGCTGTTAAGTAGCAAGAGTGCTACTTCTTATCTGTCCTGTCTTAACAAGGAAACATGGAAGCTGCAATCTTTGATCCTTGGATGTTCTGCAATTTGTTTTCTCCAATGTGCTAACTGAAGTAGGCAAAAAAGCTTCTAGGTCTTTGGTACCTCATGCCTGGAATAACTTACAATCTAAGCTTCAACTTCAAACCGTTGAAAGAGTTTCAAAATATGGAGATCATTGCAGTTCACATTGTCTGCGTGCAAATGTTTTCAAGCAAGTTTTAATATGTGTTGCTTGCTGCTGTTGGTCAGGTCTCTCTTGTAAAAGACATCTCTGATCTAAATGGTACTAACCTGGTTAAAAAAATAGATCTAATAAATCAATTAAATTAGAAATAGGCACAAATTAGGTTACCCAAATAAATGGAAGTCAATCTAATTCCCTAAGAAGATCGAAATACAAACAAGTTTACATGTGTTCTGTGTGTGTTCACCTGCTGGGGTGGGAAGTTGTGCAGTTGGACAAACAATAAAAAATGTACAAATTGTCTGTCCTCGGCACAGTGGCTGGGATAAAGAGGACTGAGCTCCAGACTGTGGAGCTGACAGAACTGAACAGGTAATGCCCACTCCTGAGCGGCCTCATACGATGACCTGAGAAAAGAACACACACATACACCCAGTGCTTAAAAAGAACTTCTAAACGTAAGACTTCAACATCACATCTGTGAGACATTCAACTGGATCCAGATGGTTTGATTTTTCATGACATCACATCAGTGTTGTCTGGTTAATTCTGCTGTAGGAAAAACTGACAAGTAATTTGGAATTGGTCTCCTTTTGTTAAGGATAATATCTTAATAAGTCAGCCAAAGTGACTCTTAGAGTAGATTCAACACTATATGAAACATGAAAATCTATTCAACTTTTTAAAAAGCCATTTCTTTTGTTTGCTTTTTTTTATTAGAGAAGAACAGATTGCTTTAGGTTGAGTAGCAGAAACAGCAGGTGCTTCGCAAATTAGATTTTTATCCAATCCTATGAATACATTATGCACATGGATAAAAAAAAATCATGCACATAAGCTAAATGTTATGAAATGATAAAGGACAGTAGGTGGTGAATTGAAAATGTGTTAGGGGTGGGGGGGCTAACCTGCTGATACCCCTCTGCTCCAGACTGTCTCCCACTGCAGCTTCCAGGTAATGAAGGAGCTCTTCTGCTGCTCTCGGCTCTCCATCTGCCAGTTTTACAGCTTTAGACACTGAAACAGCACAGTAAAGGAGTTTACGGAGTTCACTTGGACTGTAAAGATGCTGTGTTGGAGTGGTGTATGTCTTAGTGTTTACTTAATGTTCGCAGATTTTGCGTTGGTGTGTGCCTGTCGAGTTGGTTCCAGTGCTGAAGGATGGTGTTCATGGCTCTGATGTCGACTCTCAGCTTTAGGCTGCAGATTCCCAGCAGCTCACAGAAACATACAGCAGAGGATGTAACAGACGACAAGCTGAAACACGTCACAGCCAATCTGTACACCTGCAGCCAGACCTTCTGCAGCCTGAAACACACACATGCAAGCAAAACCAAAAAAAAAAAAGATGCAGCAACGTGTGGGTGTCATCTCGCCTGCCCTTGTAACCATCTCAATAAATTGTGCCATGAGAATAAAATCTGAGGTTAGGTGTACTTACAGCAACTGTACGTCACTGCAGACACCCAGATGCTGGATAAGAAAGTTTCCGTATGCAAAAGATGGTCGACCATGATTGATGTAGTAAAGAAAGTCCAGGTTTTCTACTAAAGCGAACTTCCCGACCAGATGAGAGCTGGAAAAATGTGGCAGTTCGGATTTTTCTGCAGAAAATGAATAAATGATCAATCTTACTCTGTATTAAAGAGATAGTTTGGCTCTTTCTAATCGTCTCAGAAAAATGTGCGAGAAACTTTAACAGAGGACTTAGTAAACTTAGTAGATCAAGGTCTTAGGGTCCCAGTATTGCAGGTAAGACACAGACAGCTTTTCAGTACTCCAGAAAAAAAAAAAAAAAAAGACACTTTTTCTTAACAGTCCTCATTACCATCTTCTGCTTCTGCTGTTTAATCACTTCTCCAATGAGAATTTATCCTGTTTCTTTCTTGTTGCTTCTGCCACATTCAACTACTTTAATTACACAGTTTGGCTTTGCAAATAAACCTTCAAATCGTTCAATATTTATTAAATGTTTGTGTAGAACAGCACTGATCAGCTTTGTGGGACAGAGCCTTTACTGAAGCCGTTTAAGGGCTATGTTGTTTGTGTTTTCTCGAGAAACGTTTTTAACTCTTTGGTTTGTGGATAGATGCGTTATAATCCCCCAAAATGACTTCATCATCAACAAAGCGACTCTTGTGGGTAAATTGAAAGAATATTCACCTCTGCATTTCCTGTAAGCTTACCGACAGCTGCTATCAGCCCCGCTCCCGTTTAACTGACAAGCAGCTCTGTGTCATCAATAACTCCGGAAAGGCTGGGCAATAAATCAATAATCTATATAGTTGTGGGCACGTGATCAATATCAATAGAAAATATGTTTGATAGAATGTTCAATAATTTCACTGAACCGCAAGGCATTCTGGGGGATGCAGGCAGAGGAAACGCTTTAGCAGCTCAACCTCTTAGGCCCAGCTAAGCAAGGTGGGTGGCATCAACAACTCACTTGCCCACTGGTTACCTAGCAACAACCTGCTGAGTAACTTGCGCAGCAGCAGTTTCAGGTTTCGCCACCGTGCCTCATAAGTGCTTAAAAATAATTAAAAAAAAAAACCAAAACAGCATGGAGTGAAGGGAGAAAATGAGGACAGCAGCTTGGGGGGAAACTGTGGATAAAACAGGAAAGGTCATGTCAATGATTTTTCAGATTAAAACAAAAAAACCGAATCAATAATTATCAACATCGACTGATATGAAACACTTATATCGTGATACGTTTTTCAGCCATATCCCCCAGCTCTAGCTTATTCTAGTCAGATAGCAATCAAAACGGGTTTCTAAATTTTCAGCATGTCCAGTGATTCATCATTGAGTCTCATTTCCATCCAATCAACCATATTCCATGACTGTCAGTAAATATAAGTCGACTTCCTTTCTAACAGTTTGATGACGAACATTGACTTCTGTTCATCTTTTGTTCATTTCTTTTAATGTACATTTTTTACATTTAGGGCATTTAAGTTCTTGTCCCCACCCATTTTTGTTATATTTGTAAACTTCTCCTAACTCCTGTCTTTCTTTTTTATGCATGCAACTTTGCATGAGCAGATACACTGTTGTGTCACTGTGGATCTACCAGGCAGAGTCTAAGGCAAAAAGTAAGGCAAAAGCTGCTTTTGTGATGCAAATTAACTCTAATTAGTCTTGTAGTAGTAGAAGCATCTTACGATACGTGTGAGTCACACAGTTTGCTTGGCAGTCATTTTTTATTTCTGTCATTCGGTAGGCGGCATATTTTCAATTGTGTCAGAGGCACGACAGCTTTAAGTGTATTTAGCTGACATAATCAGCCCCTGCTGTTGTACCTGTGTTTAGATACTGTTACACTCTTAACCTGACTGTAATACGTTCTATGTTGATGAAAAGGTTTTTTTGTGCTCACCACCATGTTGTTCACAACTGCCATGTTGCAAGTGTATTCTGCTGTAGCTGTGAAACTGGAAAAAGGGCTGTTGGTCATCACATTTTCAGCAGTTCCCAGGGTTATTTAATTTGGTAAGTGAGTTTTGTTATTTTAACTTAAGACTAATTGGTCCATTTTTTTTTTTTGCCATAGCAATGCAAGGAGAGCAGCGCATTGCATTGCGAGACAACTATTGTGACAGTACACGCAGTGACAGTACACGAGGCCAACGCGCCGACTACAGACATAGCTTTAAGGGAGAGGAAAAAGTAGAGGAGCGACCACATAGGGACAGAAATAGCTCACGACGTGACCTGGCGTTAATTAGATAGGCCATTAAAATGAATAACATCAACTGTAAACATGTACATGGGGCGGTTGGGAGGACACCCCCTTAGACAACGGTAGGGGAAACGCTGCAGTCACATATACATTCCAGCTGATCATCGTTATCAAACAATGTTGTCAAGTTTAGTCTATTATTCAAATTGGCTAAGAAAAACTGTCCTTTTATAGAAAAACTAGTCTTCGAAAATGAGAACACTGTAATTGTAATCTACCAGTCGGAGCAATCCATGCTTCTTTCTGCTGGCAAGTTTTATGGAGATGCTGACTTCATTTTCCAGCAGGACTTGGCACCTGCCCACACTGCCAAAGGTATCAAAAGCTGCTTTAGACACTGTGGTGTTACTGAACTTGACAGGCCAGCAAACTGGCCTGAACTGAATCCCATAGAGAAGCTATGGAGTGCTGTCAGGAGAAAGATGAGGGATGCAGATGACCTGAAGGCCACTATCAAAGCAACCTGGGCTTCTATCGCACCACAGCCGAAGCACAAGCTGATTACCTCCATGCCACGCCACACTGATGCAGTACTTCATGCACAGGGAGGCCTAACAAAGTACTGAGTGCAAAGAAGTGGACGTACTTTTCAGAATCCTGACATTTCTGTTTATTGACATTATATTTAAATTTATTGACACACTGGATTTTGGGTTTTCATTATCTGTAAGACATAATCATTAAAATTAGAAATAGAGGCTTAAAATATTTCACTCAGTGTGTCATCAATATGAGTTTCAGTGTTTGATATTAATGACAAAAAATCTTAAACATTTTCACAATTTTCTAGTTTTTTGAGAGGCTCCTGTGATAAATCTCAAAAAATGATCTGCTTACCGGTGCAGTTCAGAGTGTTTGCTGCCTGCCAACCAAACAGCCTAGATGGGTCAAGAGGATGAAGTGTCTAGGATAGAACAGCATAAAGGACTATTAGACAATACATTAAGATATAATCAGCTTTATTAATGTGATAATGCAAGGTATGTTAACTGTTGCACAAACAATATTTCTTTGGTAACAGGGGAGTGATTACAGATGATACTCCTGAAAAATACAATAGATTCCTCCAGGATTTTTAATTTCATAAAGGCTTGTGCGTGTACCTGAAGAAGGTGATAAATGGAGATGTCAGAGGATGAGCCATTCCCGAAACAGCCAGATGGAAAGAGTGCTGCTCTCAGCTTATAATGGGGGGCCAGTGCCATCTTCAAGAGCTGGGGGTCAACGGTCCCCTCCAAACTTGTTGACATTTGTCCCTGAGCCACCACCTGTGCATAAAAGCATGGAGCACAGTTAAAACAGTCTTGGTACACAGGTTTTTCTGCAGGTAACACTGGGAGAACTGGGAGTTGGCAGAAGAGCTCAATTTTTTCACAGACTAACTGTCTCACATTATTCTCTTAAGTCATAGTGACAGTTTTAACAAATATGTAAAAAACATTTTATTTAAAAGTAAATAGAGCAGCTTTAACAGCAAAACTGAATCCAAGGTATAAACGTCAATAAAGGATATTTACCCTTCTAAGCATTATCTTGTCTGTTTTGTACAGGAAAGCAACACCATTTTATATGGGTGCTGAACTACCTGAAGTTTATGACCTAATGAGAACAATGAAAATATTGTTACACTGTAATTAGTTATATTTTTCCTGAACTTTATTAGAAAGAACCATATAAGTTTTAAAAAAAATGCTTCAGTAGCATTAGTCTTAGGAGTATTTTTCTTAATATCCACTTGAAGGTAAAATGCATTGTGTTTTGACTGTAGTTAAAGCTAGAGTTGCTCCATTTAAGATAAGAAGGCATTCCACGTCCTGAGCTTTCAGATGGAGTGGCATCAGCTTTAAAGAACTTGAAATCACCCGTTAAGTCTAAGCTAAACTTTGTTCACTACACTATTGATGGGTTTCCTGTTTTTCCATTCTAAGGTTAGAAGTCTGGGAGTCTTCCTCAACACATTGCAATCCTACTCTCACACCAATGATGTTGCTCAGTCTTGCATATTTCTGTCTACATAACATTTATTTACCTCAAAGTGCTGCCATTCTCGTGCACGCCTTAGTCCCATATCGAGTACTGTAATTCCCCTCTATTAAGTCACATTCTATTCGGACAAGCGTCAGTTAGTCCAGGACGTGGCTGCCAGTAACACCTCCAGAACCCCATTCACCAATCAATTCACACCTGGCTTCCAGTCAAACACTGCAACAGTTTTCGAAATCCAATCAACATTTAAGGCTATCGGCAACCTTGCTCCTCATCAACTGTTGGAGATTGACACCCAGCCTATTCAATCAGATCACCTTCTCCCATTCACCTTTCTGTCCTCCATGCCCGTCTGTCTACCATGGGGTATAAGGTGGTCTGTTACTCTGAGATTCTCTCCCTAATGTAACTGATCTGAAAGGTGCTTCTAAAAAAAAAAAAAAAAAACCAAAAAAACGTGGTATTACCGTTTTACATGTTTCCTGTAGTGTTGTGTATATTATTACTGCTATCTTGCTGTTACAGTTTTAAGAAATGGTGAGTTAAAGGGAAGAGGTTTGAATTAGACAGCTGAGGCATTGACCTGATCAATTCCACCATGAGCAAACATGATGGAAGCCAGAGCCAGCAGACTGTGTCCCTCGAACAGTAGACTGCTCAGAGATGCCTGGCTGCCAGGTAGCAGCACCTGAGCACTGGTCAAACTGGCCTGGAACACGGGTTCTGGTACTGGAAACAAAGACAGAAAATATTTCTTTAAAAATTGTTTTTGCTGGTATTTAAATTTCAAGTTACATGGTGTCTAAAGATAACTGTATTCTAAACTGTATTAGTGAAATGAATGTAGTTTTCGATATGTGGAAACATTTGTTTGCTTATGTTGTTATTTTGATTTCACATCCATGACCTATGTTAATGTGAGAAGAGACACATCACATCCACTGTGGGCACCTGACAGGTCTCTGGTTATCTCCTGAGTTTTCACCATCATCTCAAACCAGGGATGACTCCCAAGCAGGTTCTGGTCCATAAGGAGGGGGCAGTTTCTGGGTGTCAGTCTATGAAAAGAGGACCCACAGATGAAATTTCACAGTACAATAACAGAAACAAGTAGCTGAATCAGTACAGACTGCAAAACCTAAATAGCAGTCCCATACCTGTAGTGCTCCAGGTAGGTATAAAGCAGGTATTGAAGATTATGCTCCAGGCAGAATGCGATGAAGACACTGTGTAGGTTAAGGCCCATGGGGGAACAATACTGAGGTATCGGAGGGGATGAAGCCATCAACCCCACACCCTGAGCCAGTCGCCACAGCAGCTGCTCCAAGTCTGACATCTCCTCTGGGATAAACACACCTTTCCTGGGGTGGCAGGGGGCATTAATAATTAAATGCGACAGAATGTTTGGGTATAAAGTGATCTGCAGCCTGAAACTCAAATTTTGGCTCCCAAGAGGAAAATAAAAGAGATTCTGAGCTTTTTCTGTTCATTACAGGGTACAGAGGCTTGGTTAGTTCTCGATGTGTACGCTGAGGCTGTCAAGTCCTACTTTTTACCGTCATTTCTGGAATTAACTGTGTAAATGGATAGGAGGCAAGGCAGGATTTAAAAGGATGAGGGCGCCTGGGCTAGAGACAGTTTTTGTGGCCCTTTTTTTGCACATGCAAATTTCAGTAGATTGATCGTTATGTAAAGGTTTATAGGTATTATCCATATAAAAATGGAGTGTTATCCTAATCAATATTTTGGTCTATTCATAAAAGTTATGCCATCATAAATAAAAACATCAAATGTACAAAAAAAAAAAACAAAAAACAAACAAAACAAATAATTATACCAGGTAACTTATCTGGCAAAGTAACACTGGCACTAAAACAAAGTATAAACAGAAAAGGAGGTGTGGACAATGCGGTCCAAGCTTGCTGTTATATCTCATGTGAGTTAGAGCTGGTTATTTACATGATAATACAACAAAGTAAAAGCAACAGACCTGATTTGAGCGTATACTTTTAAAAAAAATATATTGTTTACAAAAACATCCACTAATTCCGGGGTGAAAGTGGTGATGGTGGTAGGAGTTCATTCCGTAATTGGTGGGTTGCTGGTTCATTGTGTCCTTGGGCAAGACACTTCGCCTACCTAGTCTAAAAGGCAGCGCCTCCCAATTGGCTGCAGCCTCAGACGCCCATCTAACTGGGACAGGCTACTGAAAATATAATTTCTCCCCTGGGGGACTAATAAAGGTATTAAAAAAATAAATAAATAAATAAATAAATAAATAAATAAATAAATAAATAAATAAATATATATATATATATATATATATATATATATATATATATATATATATATATATATATATATATATATATATATATATATAGAGAGAGAGAGAGAGAGAGAGAGAGAGAGAGATATATACAGATATAAAGAAAGAAATTTTGGGCCCCTCAAATTCTTTGTCACCCAGGCAACTGCCCCATATCCTAAAATGTGACCGCAACAGCCCAACTCTTTCTGAACATCCGTACTGCTAACAGGATGAATTCCTTTGTTTTGTTTACAACAACTTTAACTTAAAACACAAGGAGCTAATGATAAAATAAATGGTTAAAACAAGCTACTATACCTAGCTAGAAAGTCCAGGATGTTCTCCTTGAAGAAGATGCTGCACACCGTGTTATTGTTGACCATCTCGGGAGTTATGTCAGGCCAACAGGGGGAGTTGGAGGTCCTTTGGTCGTGAATCCAGTCAACCACCTTCTGCTGGTCGTGAAAAGCAGTCAGGTAACGCCACAACACTGAAGGGTCACAGCAGCTCAGCTCTGATAAAAGAGAGAAATCTTTGCTGTGCATCTGTATGCTGTGGGGCTACAGAGCCATTCTAGTTTCGTTTGGACTTGGTGCCTGACCTATGTGCTGCAGCCTGGATAAGAGAACAGCTGTCTGGCAGTTCTGGTCCCAGTTCTTCACCCAGTCCAGTCGGAGGTTCCTCCAGAGTTCTCCCACCTCCTCAGGGCTCGGTTCTACCAACTCCTTCAGCACCTCTTCAACATCTAGCTCCTTCTGAACCATCTGAGGTAACCTGGAACATGTTTGTTTTGTAAAGGTCAAAACACAGACTTCATCTAGCAACACTGACAGTCTAAATTTAAGCCATCATGAATAGCCCTTTGTGATGCCCACAGAAAATATTGTGGAAATTTTAGGGTGATCAAATTCAAACGTAACCAGGTATGAAATGAACTGGGTGTCACAAAAACCCTGAAATACAAATAAGAATAAAGAAATGAGAACTTTTACCATAAAACAGGTAGATGAATATTGAATTTCTAAGATACATTAAATAATTAAAGGCAAATGTTTTGGGGGGGGGTTTTAAAGACAAAATAATAATGAAAAGCATTTTTTTTTTTTTTTTTTACCATTTAGGTTTTAATAAAATTGATCTACTTTGAAATATATATCTGTATATAAACTGTCTCATTTGTTCACATGTTCTTACATTAATAATTGTATCCATTTATTTTCATACTTGTATTTTCATTCTTTTTCTATCAATTGATTTAATTTTCCCTTATTTAGTAAATATTTGTTCTGATGGAGATGAGATACACATAAATACAACAAGTAATGAGGAAATCCAGTATCTGTACCTTTGTGAAAGGGGATTAGCTGGGCACAACACTGCAGGTAGTAAACCAAGCTTCTCCATCTTCCTGAGGAATGAAACACTGTCCAGCTCATCTTTAGGCAAAGAACTCTGGTTTGACAGATCCTTTACCTGATTGATGAAATAAAGAGTTATAAAGACCAAACTGGCACGGCCAATCAACCACTTAATGACAATAAAAAAACACAAGTTAAAACCACAACTCACAAAACAATATAGAGTTCCAATTTTCTAAAAGGCCTTAGAAAACAAGCCGCTTTTTAAAATCTCTGATTTAAAACATTCAACCTGCAGGTAAAGCAAATGTGGAGCGGGTTTTTGTTCAATAATTTAAGCCCTGCCATGTAAAAGGTCCGACCTCTTCTGTCCTAAATGGCTGGTTGGAACAGGGAGAGGTCCGCTGACATCAGAGCTCCATGTGGGCAGTAAGGTAAATGACATCAGTGATAAAGGCTGGATTCCTCCATGCAATGTCTTAAAAACGTGACAGGAAGTTTAGTTGGTCAACAGGCACACTGTTGCTTTCACCAGCGGTAGGTTCCTCAGAGCATTATGTGGAGGAAGGCTGTGGGGGATGTTCCTCAATTAAAAGACACTGAAGAAGGTCTCGTCTTGAGACTGTTCAAGTTCAGAGCCAAAGACCCCCACCAAGTGCTCCCCACGCTGGAAGAGAATGTCATGGTCTCGATCAAGGGTTCTCAAACATTATGCTGAAAGGTACAAATCTAATGTCTGGACAAGGTTGAAGGTCTGAAACAACTAGAGATAAGCAAATCCTGTTGATTAAATTTGCTTAAAACTTACAAAGAAGATTAAATGGTACTTTGGCCCAACGACTGTTTAATTATGACCTTAAATTGAACTAATTTTTGACAGTAAAATGCAATTACCTGTCTAACTTTATGAGAAATCTGAACTTAAAATTGACCAACTTAATTACTTTTCATGCCTCAATAAATAAGTGCTTTATTTCACACACAAAAAACCCTAAATAAATCAACTGAGTTTAAAGTGAAGCAATTAACAGTAACGTCCAGATAAGAAAAGTAAAATTTACAGATAAAGGAAACAGTCATTTGGAAAATCGCACTGTCTGCTTTCAGTGAGATGCCAAAACCTAGAACACTATGAACTCTGTTCTCCAAATTCCTTTCTGATTTTACATAATTCGATGTATAACAAATCACACCAAGTCATTTGGTTAATGTAAAGGCTGCAATAGTTCAATCAGAAAATGGCCCAAAGCTCCTTAAGCACATACCAGTTATCTGTAAGCATATTAGTTATGAAACAGTAGCACATGTTTCATATGAAAGTTATAAAACAGCCCTTTCTGTAAAATAGAAGATATATTTAAGTTCAGATATGAACTTAACTTTCACCCTTTCAGCATAACATGACATAACAGTTTTGTAAACGTGTTTCAACTCGCACACCAATATTGATGAACAGGATGGAGTTTTTTCCTTTTCAACTTTTCCCCCCCCCAGGAAAAAGTATTTTGTTTTGGAAGATCTGAACAGTGTTCTTTACTCCAATACAGGGCTAACTTGGCTTTCTAATGCTGCTCATGTTCAAACCACTTGTTACCTAAAGCTTTATCTTTTATTTATACATGAAGACTTGATGACCTACAGCTACAAACAGGCAGCAAAATATGGAATGCAGGGATAGCGGCAAGTCTTATCAGTACCCACACTCATTGCTCGCTTTTGCCTTAAAACTGGATTCAGATATATAATATATAGAGTGTTCCATAAGAAATTACTATAACTGATGGAAAATAATCTTGTAAGAACCTTGCCTGAGAAAAAAAGTTTGATGTGCAAAACTACTACTACTACTGATGCAGTAATTCATGGAAAATGAGACCTAAGCAAATATTGAGTGCATATGCTGTACAGTACAAGGCAGAGCTAAACATTTTATTGAATTCCATTTGTCTTTCCAATATCCATGTGCACAATTTTGCAATTGTAAAGGAGTGTGTAGATACAATAGTTTAATATCATATTTCAAGTGCCATATATGGAACTTCTGCATGTCAATAAATTGCTTGGCCCATCAGCTGTACTTTCCTTATCCCAATGCCCACTGGATGCATATTTTCATGGCTGAGATGCTAAAGCTCATGAAGAGTGAAAGGGACATTGTGATAAAGGAAAGAAAAGAGTTGTGAAAACATGAATTTATTAGGCCCGAGCAGCGAACGTGCTGTGAAGGCCTATTGTAATCGCAAGGTTTCTTGTTATTATTCTGCCACTTTACGCGGCTTTCTGGAGGCCTTAACATGTTCACAAACTCACCAACCTTCACCAAAAACTGTCCCCAGCAGAAGATTTTCAGATTTCAATGGAAACAAAAGTGGGCATGCCGTTGACATACTAAGGTCAACAAATCTGAGCAGAGCTGCACATGATCGATCCTAATCCACCCCCAACAGGAATACAGTCCAATATTTTGTGGGCGTGGTCTACTTCCTCCACAGCGCCCCCTAAAAATCTTTTAAAAAAACGGCCCCAAGCCATGCTTTGACCGACAATCATGAAATTCGGCACACGTGTAACTTGTCAGGACCTATGAAAAGTTTCTTGGAGCCCTGGTCCAAAGCTCACAGGAAGTTGGCCATTTTGGAACAAAGCTGCCATTTTGTCTCTTTTTCACACGTATCTGAGTGAACTCTTCCTAAACCTTTTGGCATGCAGACTTCACAATCACTTAGCACAGTCTTAAGGCATTGCAGATCAAAAGTTATCAAAATTATTATGTGGGCGTGGGAGAATGGCGAATTCCAATCCCTCGCCGTTTGCATTCGGGTGGCTCCAAATCACATATACATGATCCAATCTGCACCAAACTGGATATGAAAAACCTTTGTCAACCTCCAAGGAGGCCAATTGGATTAAATTCAAATATGACTCCCAGGTACCCCCTAGACTGTTTCAACAGCTGTATCTCCCTGATACATCATCCAATCAGATTTTGTGTGCATCTTCAGGGAGCACTGACTGACACATTGGTGTGGTAGTTTTAGCCCCGCCCACTCACAACACTTTCTCCCTGTGTCTGATACAATATTTCAACTGTATCCATCAATAACCACACATGGCATGTTCAAAAGTCAACAGGAGGACCTTGAAACAGGAAGTGACAATAACTCCTATCTGGTACGTTATTTTTCAGCCTAATAAAAAAGACTTGCCGCCTGACTCATACTGAACTGGACTGAAGCGATTTGCAAGGTTTGCCAAATACGCCGCATAGTGAATAAAAGTGGGAATGGCATGAGAGCGCTCATGACGGCGACGGGGTGGCGGTGCCGGAGCTCCTGCAGTCGCCACAAGGCTGGAACAGCACTGAGTTGCAGTCATCATGCAGATGGACACTCTTTTCAATAGGCTGAAGTTCCTTTATTAAACTTTTTTTTATAGGTCTTATGTAATGGTCTAACTTGCTGAGAAAAAGAATTTTTGGTTTTCATTAACTGTAAAACAGAAACAGTTTTAACAGAAAAACGTAATTTTAACAGAAAAAAGTCATAAATCACGGTGCACAATAAATCTATAGACGACTTTCACTTTCACATTTGTAATTGAATTAATGAAATAAATAAGCTTTCTGAACATATTGAAATTTCTGAGATGCTCCTGTATAAGTGTCAGTTTGTGCTGGCAAGGTGCCAAAGGTTTTGAACACACAACAACAATCAGAAAGATCAGGAGAGCACTTTATTCACAGTATCTGTTAATCTCCTGGGATCCACATATGTGGATAATACTGCATGTCATACAACAGGTCAGGTCTTAGGAGGTTAAACATATAAAGCATGATAACAAAATGTGCCATTTTCAAATGCGAAGGTACTGAAAACAGAAAATACTGGATAATTCTATCAGATCACAGAATGGTAGTAGATCATTTAGTGTTTGTTGTAAAAAGTGTGACTCACCAATAATTCCCGGAGATTTTTGTTGTTGGTATAAAGGCAGATGCTGTGCAGCTCTTTCGTCACATCTAGACCCTGCAGACAGCAAAATGTTGCAGTTTAACTTTTGTCTTGCAATCAAAATTATTAGCAGTGTTTTAGCTGAACAATAATCAGCTTATTGTCAAAAGTTATGGTAAAAAGTAAGTTAATTCATAAGGAAATTACAAAAATTATCTGTGTGAAAAAACATTTTAATCAATGAAATTGATCAATTCAAGTACAGTAATTTTGTCATTTCAATCCCTACCCAACCAGTGTTTCTATTCAACATATTAGTGAGAATTGTTATTAAAAATAAACAGAAATAAAAATGATATAATAGGTCCCAACATTGCCAACAATTGTTGAAATACCTGAGATTCGACATCCCCCCCAGTCAAAAGAACTAAAAGTAACATTTCAATGCACTTAATGAGTAGGTATTCAGCTGTGTTGTTGTGTGTGAATCTTGAGTGGAAGGGGAAGTTGACCGTGAGAGAGTGGAAAGTGGAATTTTCCAGTAAAGAAGGGTGATTTTAACAATTCGTGCAAAAAAGTCACGTAGGCACCGAGCCCAAAAAGTATAAATTAGAAGCACTTGCTATCATTCAGTGGTTGTGCTTTGGGGACAGTCTTTGCTTTCACATCAGAAGAGATTGTGTTGTAAACAGAATTCAACAGAATTTCTGAAGAGGTTTTTGATTGGTTGTTCTGACAAAGAGGTTTATATAGAAAAACAAAATCCTTGAAGTTTATTAGTCCAGACTTCTAAAACTAATTCAGCCCTATTCCAAGAGCAACTTGTTTAAAAGAACAGGGTAGAAGCTGCTGATAACGGGCGTGGCTGAGGGTGCTCAGTCGGGCGGGTACCTCAGAGGAAGCAGGGTTTGACGTTCGGAAAGGAGGCAGTTAGAAGGCTGAATGAATTCATATATATATATATATATATATATATATATATATATATATATATATATATATATATATATATATATATATATGTATATATATATATATATATATATATATATATATACATACACGTGTGTGTGTGTGTGTGTGTGTGTATTTATACATACACATATACATACATACATACGTACGTACGTATGTATATATGTGTATATGTATGTATGAATATATGTATGTGTGTTATGGTTTATTTGTAAATGTAAATATATAAAAAGTAAATATATATTTACAAATAAACCATAACACACACACACACATACATACATATAACAAATTTATACACAAAAATAAATACAACAAATAAATTTTATACATATAAAATTTGTTATGGTGCTCAAGCTGTGGTTTTGTCATATATCTGCATGTAGCCACTGTGACATATGACATAAATTATTCTTAAAGAGTTAAAATTATTGAGATTAACTACGAGCCCTGAGAATTGATAGGATGTCCGGTGATATTTACATATTATCTGATCATCACATCAAAACTTTTACTCACAGAAATAGAAAATACAATTTAATAAACATGCCCCACCTTTATGGAACAGAACTTTATTAAAAGGTATTTTTAGTCGCATATGAATATGTTACCCAGCTCATTTGGTATCTAAATGAAATGTTTAATTGAGAGAACTTATCTACCGTATTTGCAATGAAAAAAGACATGAGTCTAATAGAACTCCTTATGGACAGTTATAGCAAATGTAATAACTACATCTATGAGATTCATTTGAATTTCTTGATTTTATTCAATCTAAGAGCCACATGTTAAACATTTGCCTGGCAGCTGGTGGTGACGGTGGCTGTCTGTTTAGACTAAACTGAGGCAGGAGAAGGTGTAACTTCTGGGAGACAAATACACTGGTTTTGTTTGTTATCTGAATGGTTGGCCGGCCGGCCGGCCCGTCATCAGGGCAGGACTCTGTGACGGCAGAGATAAGGAGAGAAAGAGGAGGCGTTCACATGCTGCAGGCAGCGCCTCTGTTGCTGTACGCTTTGGACACAGCAGGGCACGTCAGGGGTGTGTGTACGCGCATGTGTTTGTGTACGGGGTGATGGGGGGCGGGGTTCCGGGAACTCATGCCTCCCTGGATGAGAAGCCGCCTTGGGCAGCTGCCCATGTCACCCACATCAGAAACCGTTACTGTCTGACATGAAAGTAGACAACATTTTCCTGTTTTCTGTCAGTCAGGATAACTAAACTTAGCTGCTAAATCCCAGAATGAAGACAGATTTTCAGAAAATCCTACAAGCTGTGTGATTGTTTCCAGTTGGGAAAAATTGTCTTACCATGTTGGTCAGGAGTTTTTTGGCAGTCTTTAGGTCCTTGCACTGCAAGCAGGACAAAACATGGCGCAGGCCCACCATCCTCAGAGCTGACAGATGCTTTTCAGGCCGGCTCTGTTTCCACATTACAGCCTGAGCTCTGGAGATCTGATTAGTCAGGATTGATTGATAGATCAATTCCTGCAAAACATATTTAAGTTCAGTCTGACACTTACATACTATAATGACAACAAAAAATTAGATTTTTTTTTTTCTCACAAAATACAACAGGTGCACTAAGTTTTTCTAATGATCCAAAGCATAACAAATATAAAGCAATATGAAAC
Organism: Anableps anableps; assembly: GCA_014839685.1. Lineage (NCBI taxonomy): Eukaryota > Metazoa > Chordata > Actinopteri > Cyprinodontiformes > Anablepidae > Anableps > Anableps anableps. The sequence continues at coordinate 2,942,734 of CM026073.1, forward strand.
TTCACCTCAGTTGAAAGCTGCTCCCATTCATCAACCTTAGCTTCCTGGAGAGGAGCACTGGTGTTAGATGTGATGCCGCCTGAAGCCCAGGGGAATTTCTTCATATAACTCCTCAACTCTGTGACATACTTGTCCAGAACTGTTATGCTGCTCTGCACATCTGAGTGCTCATCTGCAAGCACAACAAAACAGCTCCAGCTCTCTGCATTCCAAACAGTAAAAAAGCATTTCAATAAAGTGAAGTAACCGTGTGCAGAGTTTGCCTTACAGTGTGACCAAAGGAGCACAGAGCGGATCTGTGTGTTGATGAAGCTCAGCGTGAGGTTGAGAAGCTGCTCAGAGAACTGTCGGCTCTGAGCTTCACTGTTTAACTCTCTGACAGCTGAACACAACAAATCCAATGCAGGAAACAACTCCTGGACGCCTGCATGAGCATCCACGCACAGACACAAGGAGAGCAATGTGTGTCACATACAGTTTGAAATGCAAAAATACATCACACGTACGTTATGCACTAGAAATGGATCTGAAATCAGCTCCTAACAGACCGTTACAGCTGTGATGAGTCATCATTTTTGTAACTTCAAGTTAGTTTCCAAACACCTAAAAAAATTGAATATCATACAATATCAACTATCAACAGCTTCATGTTCTTGTGACCCCACAATATCATAAACTATAAGGCTCTTAGGATTATCAACCTCTCACGATGTGGACACAAGAGGAAATGCAACCCCTAAAACAATCAAGAAGATAGTGTGAATAGTAGAGAACAGCTACAGAACTCATTGTAAAGCCAATGAAGCTGAACTCAAGGTCAACATACATCATTTTCTCTTTAAAGGGGCAGTATTATGTTTCCCAGTCACATAGAATCATTTTATAGCACAATCAAGTAACTATGTTACCTTAAGTTGTTACAAAAATGCTGTGTATATCAAATATGACTTCATAATTTAACGCCTTGAAATTGGGCCTCTGTCTCTTTAAAAACTCCTGCTCTTTCTGAAACTCCATCTTCAGGAAGTCAGCACGACAGGGGTCCTCTATTAACCCTTTAACAACATTTTCAACTGCATTTCACTGAGAAGTAGCTCGTATAATGAGCTCAGCAGATGCGCAGTTCCACCAGGTGTTTGCCAATTGCTGCTGGAGAGTCTGAAGGAGCTGAGTGGGGAAGTTGCAGGGAAGGGGTGCTCTGTGAGGCAAACGCTTGGAAGCTTTTGCCTCCGAGGCTCTGAGGAGGAGCTGGGTCTCAAAGGTGGAGCTGGATCCACCCAGGCGTTTTGCACAGCTGAGTGGTTGCCATGGGAGATTACAGGATTTCTCAAACAAGCATGAAAGAATCAAGGCAACACTCCAGGTATGTTTTTGAGGCAACCATGATTTTAAGATTTTACTATGAATGGAAAGAGAAGCGGAATTATGCAACATATGGCCAGAGAGCGATAACTGAACCAAGGACAACCGCGTCAAGGACAACAGCCTATCCAGATGGTGCGCCTGCTACCTAATAATCCACCAAGCATCAAAGTACAACCCTTTTCTGATTGATCTTAGCTCATCCTACTTTGTACAATGATGGGCTTCATGAAAGAAGTCCCAGGAGGGTCAATTTTTGGCAGAAAATGACCTTGATTTTTGAGAGAATCATTTTCTGGAATGATGAGAAAAGTGGAACTTTTTGCTCTACCACATCAGCTCTGTTTTCACAAGAATAAAACTAAATCTTCTAAAAAATGTGTTTTCTCCTTGAGGATAACTCAAATATGCAGCTAAAAGCTGAGAAAAATTTAACTATTGTTTAAAGACCCTCCATAAGCCTATATGTTTATTTTACTGAGCATCTACTGGAAGATGTGAAAACCACAGTGTGGAAACCAAACCCTTTAAACCTGAAACTGCTGTTAGCACATATAGATGTCTTGTTGTGAAGTTCAAACGTTGCTTGCCAGCAGCAACTGCTGAAAAGGGTGCTGCCAAAGAATATCACGAGTGCTATCTTTTTTGGCCATGCCATTGTCATTTGGGTAATTTTATGAAATATTCAACTGAGTCGATAATCAAAAGTCTGACTTGTGTTAAATATGGTAAAAGGTACCAAGTGAACTTCTGACTAAATTAAACTCCAGTTTTAAGTTGTTTCATTCACATATTTATCATGTTTTAACAAATAAGTCAGACACTTGAAAGCCTCTGATCCCAACTCTAAGGCTTCAGTAAGCTTTTTTCAATTTTTGGTAGCAGATAACATAGCAGACCCTAGGAGGCTGAGAGGAGCCCAAGCAAAGAGTGATATGTTAGCTTTACACACCACCATGACTCAACCCTTCATGAAACCTGCGTACTTACTGTCCTTGAGACTCTGTTTGGAGTCTGCTAACGGCTCAGAAAAACCAACTGTTGCTGAGGGGTTCAGGACATTTTCTTTACTTTTCAGGTACAAATCCACCGTGTCAAGCTGCCGGTTCTTCAGTCCAGCCTATATGGAAAAACAAAAAAACAAAAGAAACAACACAAACGAAATCAATCAATCAATCCTTTTTTGTAGTGGAGTGAGATGCCTACCTGCAGCGCATGGAAGGGAATGGAGCAGTGCCCCCAGCTGTTAAGGTGACAAACTGCATCCACTGTTGCTGCACTGCCAAACAGCATCAACCTGCTTAATAAATCCTGCTGGGACATGGAAAACAAGACCTGGAACACACCCGACCCTGCAGGAAACCAGACACATCAGCTCAGAAATACGAACAGGAGTAATGACGTGTTTCTTAGCTTTGGCAGGATAATCAATCTGTGCTGTCTTAAAACAAACACTGTCTGCTTCCTTTGTATAGAATATTTTAATAAACATGTTTGCAAACTGCCCAATAAACATCAAAGACATAAACACAAACTGTACATAAGCAACATAATTTAGATTTTTTTTTTAAACTTGGTGTTAGTTGTAATGCAGCAGTAATCATCACAAAGGACAGAAAATTGATGTTAAATTTGTTTTTTCTTGAACATAAGATGGAAATGGCTAAGCCATTACATGTGCATATTAGATGCACCCAGCATAAGAAATAACAGATACTGTGCCAGTGCTTAGCTTACTCTTCAGCAGCAGTCTATGCTGTCTCTCTCCACTGTGCTGCACTGGCACAGCCATGCCTTCTGCCTGGTGGTAACTCATTCTCCCAGACTCCATATCCCATAATGCCACTGCGGTGTGTGTGTTCCCAGGAGCAACAAAGGTCAAAAGTGCAGAGAACTCAGAAACAGCCAGAAGAGATGGGGTGGATGTTTCAGGGACAGAGAAAGCAACAACAGCCCCACTGGAAGGCACTCTGCTTTGGGAGGTCGTCGGAGCAGGGTGGGACTGCAGGTGGGGGAGCGAGTGGAACCACAGCATCCCTGCAGACTTAGAGGGGGATGACGGATAAGCAGCCTGCTGTGCTCTTGCATACATGGACGCTAGACGAGTGTCCCAAGCACTAAAAAAGAAGAAGAGGAAGACTGAATATCCTCTCCGTCAGGGTCATTTATCAGCAGTTTGTACTCTGAAAGGCACATGACAATTTGTCAAGACATGTCCAACATCCTAAACTCAGACTATGAGGTATGTCCATCTGGTCAAGGGCACAGCATCCCTCAATCTAAACGGAATTTTTTGAAAGCTTTATTTTGCATACTTATTTCAAAAATACTGACCCTGTGCAATATTTCTTTTCTTTCATATTCATTTGTCTTAACGGAAATTGTGGTTTAAGGTTGGTAAAAGTTTCTTCCTTAGTGTATTATTTGTGGGTAGATGTGTGAGGCTCAGTAGGATCAGTACTGAATCCATTACTGTTTTTTTTTTTCAAGTGGACAGTAAAGTATGATGTATCATAAAAGGACAGTGTGTCATCAGCGGTTATACCGGTCATCACAGAAGGATGATCCAAGAGCAGCGAGACTGTAACTGGAGCTAGACAGGCTGTCCTGGTCTCTTGGATCCTTGGGCTGAAGTGCAGAATAGGACTGGGCTCCAACACAGAGTAGGTGGTCTGGGTGTACTCTGGAAGACAGTTTTACTTTATTAAAGTGCAAAGAACCAGCAGATATTTTTAGTAATGGAAGCTAAAATATTTCCCAACCATAATCAATAAGACCCAGAACTAAAGATTAAAACCCAAAGCTTCAGTGTTAAACCAGGATGGAAAACCTTTTAGAGGCACATTCTTATTTTTGCTACACACAGATTTACTCTTACATTAATGATCTTAATTTAACAAAGACTAACAAAGCAATGTTTCCACATCATTTTGGATGCATCAGCATGTTGAATCATTTAGACAAACAGCAAATATTAATGCAACCCAAACGTCTGAATTTCAACTTCAGAGTGAGGGAGGTCTAAAGCATCAAGGAAAGTCTAAACCTTAAGGAGAAATGCCATAAATTACTGCTACAAACAAAACGATTAGAAAACATTTAAAGTTGAAAAACTGGCTCCTGTACCTGAAGTAGTGGTTAAGGTCAACAGCGATTGCTGCATGAGAGTCAGTCACAGCCACAGCTGTGCTGAGATCCGCTGACACCTGCAAAAGGCAGAAGGAGGAGAGCAAGGGGGAAGTGGGCTCGCCCTCCAGCCAACCAGAGCTCAGGTAGGCGTGAAGGTTGATGCTGGCCAGGAGAGAGCCATCAGTAATGGCATACACATCTGGTGGGGTGGAAACATTAGGGAAAATCCTCTTTGGCCAGAAAGACATTGTTGCATATGCTAACAAACAACTAAAATAAACTACAAAATGGAAATCCTAAAAACCAGATCTTTTAAAAATAAAAATCACATCACATTATTTCCAGCCAAATGTCTTGTCAGTATCGGGGACAAAAGCAAACAATGGAGTCCAGAGACCTGCATGGTGGAGTGAGTTCATTATAGCTAGGGTTTCTTTAAGACATCTGGTTCATCTAACCTTTTAACACACATTAAAGTGATTCCTAAGTAATTCTAGGAACCTGTGCAGCAACGCTGTAAGTCTCTCCAGGGTTTCTCACTCTGGGAATTCATGCAGAATCATCACTGAAAAGACAAAATCTTACCAAGTATCTTTGTCTAGTTTCTACTGCAAATACCTTGAATACACCTGAAATAAAACAAAGCTAACTTACAAGTAACTTTTCAGCAGATACAGGAGCTTGCTTTAACGCAATAATTCCTTAATATTGATGAAAAAGTTTGAGTTATTAGTGAAATAACCTGCCAGTGGGACAAGACATTTTAACTCACAATATGGGAAAAATATTTTGTTCCACTGACAGATTATTTCACTTATAACTCAAACTTTTTCATTAATAATAAGGAATTATTGACTTAAAACAAGGTCCTATATCATGCTGAAAAAGTTAGTTTTGTCTTATTTCAAGAGTATTCAAAAATACTTGGTAAGACTGGAGTGGTTTTGTGGGGCTGGCCGTGCTGCTGGGTGGGTCTGTGGTGCAGTCTTCAGGGTGGCATTGCTGGGATGCACAGATGTTTGGCTTGGCAGCTGCAAGTTGTGCAGGATGTGGTTTCTGGTGTCCTCCAGCCCATCGATATACTGGGTACTGGATGACTGGATGAGTTGCTATAGCTAATGACGTCCCCCTGCAGGCACCATTACTATGCACTGAGTCATGTCCACAAAACCATACTGTCCCAATGTGGGATGAGCATGAATCTGTCACAAAAATTATTGCAGTGGCTTCATTTCTTCCGATTTCTATAAAATATGGCTTAACGCTGAGAAAATTGCCGATGTTTTGATAAGTAAAATATGCATTTTCCATTTATCCAAATCTATAAACAGTTTGGTTTCTGTCGAGATGTGAGAGAGGACTAAAGAAATTTCTCTTTTATATAGGACAATAATTACATTTTACAGAATTGCCTTTGTAGGAGACATAGTTCGCTAAAATTTAACAAACTATAGCCCCTATACATTATGAAATATTCCATCCTATTTGATGATTGTTATGAATGAGTAATATAGATCAATGTGCCAGGCTATCTTTGCATTTCGGGGAGGCGTGTGGTTTGAGTCAAGTGTGTCTGGACTTCCGATCCCACTCTTTAAACATGTTGCAGGTGTCGCCTTTTTCTGATATATGGATGGACGGGTGGAGAGTAAAGGAACTAAGTGTGGAAATACAAATACTTTTCTTTACTCATATTCTTCTTAAAACCTTATCCAAAATTTTAAAGGTAGTCATAACATATTCCATTGTGATTCCTGCTCCCAGGATTAGGACTTGTGTTTTACATTATTTTCTTTAATTTGCCACTGATTGGGTCCTCCTGATAATGATAAGACCTTTTAGTGCTGCAGCTCTAATCTAAAAGTTAAAAGCACCATTTTTGCTATCAGCAAAAGAAGCTTTTTGCAGGATACATATGAGTCCACTGGAGCTGAGGACAAACAGGGTTTCTGCACAAACACAGTGGTGAACAGCAGTATGTCTGTCACTGCTCGTTAGCTGGATCCTGCAGCAGGAGGTCGTCCTTGGTTCTCGTTCCCACCGCAACTGCAGAAGCCAGTCACAGTTTACCAGTACACAGCACCGGCTGGCCACAAAGGACAACACCTGTACGGACTCCAGCTCACACACGCCTGGGAACAGGAGCTCAATCAGAAAAAGAAGACCTTCAAAAACAATTAGCAGGCAATGATTTGCAAGGACAACAGAGTACTCACTTTTGTTGTGCTCTCTGACGATGTCCAGCAGTTTATCCGCAGAACACTTTTGCACAGTCAGTAAAGAAACGGGAGTGGATTGTTCAGCTTCAGCCTCTAATAGCGTTAGGTCACCCTGTGATCCAACAGCCAACAGATGAAAGCTGCTGACCCCCCGGGTGCCGGTCGTCACCTCCTCCCAGCAGAAACTGTGGATAGGGAAAAGATGTTTCTAATCCACAGAATAAGCACAACTAGCTGCAATTCTATGAAGCATTTGATTCAGATTTGATTTTATACATACGACACCCCTTAAAAGAGACTTCAGTAGTTGACTTCATATTTAACACCACGACAAATAAGAGATACATATCAATCCAGCAGTGACTCGCCCTAATCAGGCCACACACTTAGAAAAAAACCTCTTTGAAGATCTAGAACAAGAAAAGAAGAGAACTGAACGTACAGGCCAGCAGGTAAGGTGGAGAGGGACTCCTTACTGGGACGCTGAGTACACGAACACAGCCTTCACCAAAACTCTGGGCTGGAACCGGAACTGGGAAGTAACTAGTTACATTTACTCAGTGACATTACTTGCATAACTTTTGTTTTGGGGTTTGTTTGTTGTTTTAGTGGGGGGGGGGTATTTTTACACTACCCATACCGCGAGTAACTTCACTGAATGAACAACAAACATGTTTTGACCACAAATGCACAAATGACAGGTTTCATAAGGTTCATGTTGGAGAATTTGATTTGGAAAGGTTTTTCTTCTGACTGGATTCATTATTTAGTAATTGTGTTGTTTACTTGTCTTCTTTGAATTTTAGTCTTTAAAATACCAGCATTTTGAACTAACTTTATATTTTTGCATGTGTAATTCCATAATTGTTAAGTGTTACGTCAGGTATTATGGTCGGTTACTCAGTACTTAAGTAGCCTTTTTACTCTCACTGGAGTCATTTCTAGGATGGCTACATTTATTTTTACTTGAGGAAACGTGTTGAAGTAGAGCTGTTTTACCCACCTCTGGTTGTGTCTTTAATAGTTTCTGATGTTTTAAACGATAACTGTGTAAACTAAACAACTAATTAAAACACTTCACAAGTTTCAAAGGCTCTTGATATGGCTGATGGTGACCCAGTCTTATCTCATGAGAGTTTGGAGTTGATCACAATTTGCTGAATTATGTTTCTCCTTGTGGGGAACTGACCACAGGTTCTCATAGAAGTTCTGACTGCAGGCTTCTAATCTCAACATTCTGACCTTAGACGCACTTTTTAAAATCACTTTTGCTTTGTGATGCGTAGCGCCATCATGCCGGAAAAAAACTGAATTTAGGATTTTCATCTGCTGTAAGCTACAACCATTCAAATTAGCAGGAGAAAATGCTGCTCTGAGTGTAATACGTTCAGATGCCATGAGTTTGCACGAGTTTTCCTCCTTTACTGAACTTCTAAAATAGAATAAGTTTTCAGAGATGTGCGCCGGTATTTGTGTGTCACTATTAAACTCTCGTGTGTCTCGGTTCAAGCGTAATAGCTGTTAATATGTCGTAATCATTTGGTCTGCGATAAATACATTACAGATCTTTTGTTTCCACAAACACGGAAAGTGAAGATCTGCCAGAACTCACTCTATGAAGCAGCCGTCCGATGCAGCCGGAGGGACCTCTCTGTCCCCCGGGTCCCACAGCAGCAGTTGGCCCGAGACGCCAAGACAGCAGAGAAGGGAGCCCGCAGGACACAGCTCGGCTTTCTGGATGTCTGCAAGCTGTCCGCAGTGCTGGTTCTCAGGAATGACCCGCACCTCCATGGAGCTCTGCCCATCAAACATCTCCTCACAGTTCCAGAATAGCGCTTTGAACGGTTTAAATTGCCTTGATAAAGATATCTGAATAACAAGATGGGGAAGCTTTAAATGTTTCCTTGTTTTGTCAACAGCTTCCCAGTCCTACAAGTCACATGTCTTACTTCCAGTGTCAGCTGACCGCAACTTTCTTCTTCTTTAGAGGATAAACTCTAAAGAAGAAAGTCCGGTAGGTGGCGGTGCATTTACTGCCACCTACCGGACTGGAGTGTGAACGTCAACGATAATCAGAAGGAATTTTAAAAACGATTAAACAGCCTCGTATTTTTCAAAAATCTAATTAACTGATACCTAATAGATTTTGAAACATCTCCTAATAGACTGATTAAAGAAAGTACTTTTTCTTCTGTTTAGAACTGACTTCTCTGAATATTTGTTACATTCTATTAAGACATGCTCCACTGTTTCCAATTGATTACAACAATTACAAGTCCCCATTTCATGTTCCACTATCCAGAAAAGAGATCTATTAAGACCTGTATGGCCAGTTCTAAGACGTGATATAACTACTTCTCTCCGGCTTCCATCCCTACATCTGTTACGCCCCTCCACCCAACCACACACACCTTCTTATGAAATGAATTTTAAATGTCTGCCGGTGTCCGAAACCTCCTTCTTCTTGTTGTTTTGTTTAATGATTGTTGGCAGACCAACTGTGATGGTGCATTACCTCCAGCTGGACTGGAGTGTGCACAGGAGATTTAAAAAAAAACAAAAACAAAAAAAAACAAAAAACACCAATGCTAAGAATTCAACTTAGTATTAATCAACTAAAGTATCTCTATTAGGTTTGTATTTTTCAAAAAATAACTTAACTTGGCCTTTTACTTTACTTATATCACGTCCAAAATGTTATCAATCATAAATTTAACATTTATTTTGTTTCTTTTGGAACTGCTGTCTTCCTGATTCATAAGCAGTGCAGGCCATAAAAACTTGTAGAACCTTGTCAGGCAGATTATACTTATCACAAAGCCCTGTTGCACGTTTACCAATTACTTTAAGAGATTTATTAAGGCCTGTATGTCCTGTCGTGATAAGTGTAATTACTGATTATAGTTTCCTGTTTCTTCCTGCTTTCCCTGTATGTCCCACCTTTTTCTGAATGTTATATAAATGTCTTCCTGTATTACTTATCCCCCAGTTTTCCTGCCAGATTTTCTTAATATACCAACTTATTATCATTTTACATTCGTCTGTATTTAAATTTTAATGCATGTTTAGCAAGAATGTCTACCTCTTCATTGCTTTCCACTCCCAGGTGTGCTGGGATCCAAACAAATTCTGATATTTTTCTTAAGTCAAATTTGCATATATGATAAATCCAGTTAATAACATCTCCCTTTTTGACTTACTTAATAGGGCTGCCATACTGTCAGATGCAATTACATATTTTTGACCATTATGTTTTTCAATCCACTCTAAACTCTTGCTACTAATTCTACCGTATAGTCTGATAAGTTTTCTGTTGTTATTTTTGTCAGTCCTACATTTTGATATGGAATGTAAACTGCTGCACTGGTGTGTCCTGATTCTGGGTCCTTTGATCCATCTGTAAATAATGTTTAGCCATATATTGCTTATTAATGAATTGTTTTTTTTCTGAAACACATACAAAGTAATATATTGTTTACATTTTGTCTTGACTATGAATCAGTATGTTGTTTCCATGTGAGCTTTTCATCAAAAAGCATGCCAAACGATCTAATAACTTTAACCTGTTGTAAGGACTCACTGGGAGGACCCGGAAATTCAACCACACACAGAAGTACGTAAAGGAAAAACAAGTTTATTTAGTATCAGGAACTGGTAGCAGCTCAGGAAGAATCGATGAAGGTCTCCACAAGGGAATCCAACGCAGCACCAGGGGCTAGACGATAATCAGGCAGAGGTTATACACGGAGAGGCAGAGAGAGCAAACTTAACTAGAGGGTCAGGCAATACTCAGTGGTCGTGAAGCGGAGCTCGAGTCAGGGTCCAGAAATCCAGAACCAAAGGAATCCGTAACGGGCTTGGTAGGAGGGGAAGATCCGTGGACGGAAATGGGTCGAAGAAACACAAGAAGGCAAGGCAAGAAACGCTGGATTTCTACTGGCTCGTGGCTGTCGATAATCTGGCAGGGAGGCAGGGGCTGAGAGGAGTTAAGTAGAGCAGGGCCCAGGTGGCACAGATCAGCAATCAGGTGACACAGGTGAATGAAAACTAATTACAGCATGGGCAGGACCAAACATGAATCATAACACCTGATCAAGATTTTAATCATATAGTATTAAAGAAATTGACTTGCTTTTCAGAAAAACAGATAACCTGAGATTTTGTAATTGAAAGTTTAAAACCCAATCTACTGGACCACCTCTCAACTTCGATAATTTCCTTTTGCAGTTTATTCTTAATAAATTCAAGATTACGACCTTGAATCCACAAAGCTCCATCATCCACAAATAACGACTTACCAATTCCAGGATCTACTTTATCAAAAATATCATTAATCATTATCAAGAACTATACTGGGCTACACACTACCTTGAGGAGTACCAGACAATATATATATTTATCCAAGTATTCCTTCCCCACTCTTACTTCTATTGTTCATTCAAATAGAAAATTACATGTCCAAATAAATAACTGTCCTTTCACCCCAAGTCTTTCCAGTTTTATCAATAAACCTTCTTTCCAAAGCGTATCATATGCTTTTTCTATATCAAAAAAGACTGCAATAACTGATTCTTTATTAGCTTGAGCTTTCTTTATCTCAAATTCATCTTCTTCTTCTTTTTCTTCTTCTTTTTCTTGATTTTGATGGCAAACAACAATGTGGTGCATTACCCCCACCCACCAGTAAGAAGTGTGAATCAAGATAAGCAGGCTAAAAAAATAAAAACAAACAAACAAACAAACAAACAAAACTCCCTATATTCTATTAATTTAACAACCATAAACAAAATAATATTAGAACATACATCAAAGGGACTTTTCCTTGAGGGATTTATAAGATTGTACTGTTCTTTTTCCATTTCAATCCTCATTAAAAGGAGAGTAGAACAGCGGTGCAATATTTCTCCCCTTCCTCTTTATCTTGGCAGTTGATGTGATGTACCAAATATATACCAAAACTGAAAGTTTTTGATGACCAAATTATAATCAGTCAACTATCTGACAACACCACAATCTTTTTGAAGAGTCTAAACCAAACCCCCAAAGCACTTGAGTTAATTAATACATTTGTCAAAGTGTTAGGGTTAACTTTAAACTAATAGAAACGTGAACTGATGGTGATTTACAACTCCGATCTCCCAGAGGCTTATGGTATTCCCATAAAATCCTCAGTGAAATATCTAGGAATTCTAATAACTGAAGATGCCAAACTCAGTGAATCTCAGTTAAATAGATGGCTTCAAAGAGATCTGACAAAGAACCTATTTAACCAAAATTGAGTCACTGGCTCGATGTATATGTCCTGCATACTCTATGGCCATACCCAGCAAATACATCAACGTTTTAAATCAGTTAAGCTTTAATTTCATCTGAAAAAAAATCGAGTCCACTACTTAAAAAAGCAAACATGGTAAAAGACTTTAAAGATGATGGTTTGCAAACCATTGACTTCAAATGTTTAAATGTGATCTTAAAAATAAACTGGGTGAAATCTTCAAATCTGGTAATGTTTTCCCAAAGGTTTGTTTACAAAAACTGGAAGCAAACATTTTGTTTTTAGATGTGACTTTGGTGTGGACAGACTCCCTTTTAAGCTATGCTCTTTTCACAAACAGGTGTTGTTATGTTGGAAACTTATGTACATGCACAATTTTACTTCCCACGAGCTCCTATCTGGGATAACAGATATGTGCTTCGTAGAAATAAGTCTCTGTAATTGGATCGCTGGATTGAAAAAGGAAATAGGTCCGTAAGGCATGGCATTTTCTGAATGACCATGGAGGTTGGTTGACCTATGAGGATTTTTGTTTAATGTGTAATTTAACCCCTTAATTTTCACCCCCAAAACACTTACATGTTGGTCATTGGGTCCATGAGGACACCGGTGTCCTCGTGACAGTTAAAGGTTAAGACTGCATGCATACTCAGTTTAACACTGTAATAAACTCTATCCCTACTGCAGTCAAATGTCTGGTTCAAAATATAAGCATTCAAACAGCTAACCCTCAATTACCTACACTTCAAATGTATGGCAAAAACCTTTTGGACAAAAGTAACTCTAACAAATGACATCCGCAACTAACTAATTTTATATTTCCTACGTGACCAAATAGAAACTCCATTTTAAATTTGTGTTCTGACTCAGAGGTTAAAAAGCTGAGAACTGCTCACCTTAAATACCCATTAAATCCTAAAGCTAAAGAAGTTAATTTTAGAATTCTCAATAACATTTTCCATCCTGGGAACTCCTAAGACAAAGATTAACTTGGACATTAACATCTATTCCTTTTGTAACAATGATATTGAAACAGCAGACCATCTCTTTTTCTATTGTGTGCACACTGGAACATTTTGGTAAAACCTTCAAGACTGGATCTCAACAAAACTTTTCCTAGGAAAGAGAGGATATAACACTTGGAACCACCCACAGAGACAGAAGAACTGACCCTATATACTTAACAACCTGCTGATCCTCGCCAGACTCTTCATCCACACCTGTAAATGGGGGAAATAGAAAACTTCACCATTGACTTTTTAGCCTTTAAAAATTTTAGCCTTTTAAAGATTTAAAAGTCTTCTAATGGAAAACCACCTGAGAGCCTTAAAACTGATGAAAAGCAAGCATGGTGTACAGCTCCTTGATGCTTATAAAGAACTGAACTTATTTGATGAGAACTCGTGCCCCTCTGTCTTGTTTTGTTTTTCTTTTTTTCGTTTAACTTCTGACACATTATTTTCATCTTATACTATTATGTGTGCCTTAAACACGTAGAACCTGATGTATTTTTCTCTTGTGATTACATGCCACATGGTTTTGTACAAATGTTCAATGTGTTTAGTACAAACCCCCCCACCCCCAAAAAAAAAAAAAAAAAAAAAACAAAAACAAAACAAAAAAAAAAACTTGGGTAATTGAGAAAGGCTCATTTTCAAAAAGCAGTGAGACCCTTCTCCTTCAGCCTCACTACATGCAGAATAATGTCTGGTTAAAAAGTCAATTGTGCCATCGTCCAACCAGCAATGTGCCATGTTTTTCACTAGTACTTACGGTTCCATAACAGAACCTCATAACCTCTTTCTTTCGGTGTATTTTAAGATGTTGTTGTGTTTTTACATTTGTAGCTGTGCTTAGTTAATGTTGTGTTTTTTTAATATGTTGTTGTGATTTTTAAAATGTTGTTTTTAAATGTGAAGTTCTTCTCAATGTTGTGTTTTTTTTAAGATGTCGTGATTCTGAATATGCTGTTTTTTTTTAAATTTGTAGTTGTGTTTAGTGGTTTGTTGATGTGGTTTGCTCTTCAGGGCCACTGTAGGTTTCAACAGTAAATGAAGGATTATTTGTCTACACTGTGGAAATGATTGCATTGTTACACTCAGTAGAGAGGGGTGAGGAGACAAGACCACTAAGGGCTGTAATGTGTTCAGAATAAATTTCATCATTAGTCATTTTACAAAGAAATCATTCAGAAAGCTGTCCTGATTTTATGATAGAAATTCAGTAAACATTATATTGTATTCAGAGGATGAGGTTAGAAGTTGTGTTTCTCTGGGTACCTGTACATGTAGGAGTGGAAGAAATGAAATGGCAGTAAGGACTTAATGGGAAACATGATACAGGAAAATGTGAATTTCGTGGGGAAAGTGAAACAATAGAACATGTAATGTGTAATTGTAGGAAATACCATAAAGAACAGAATTAAGAAGGAGTCTTGAACAGGAAGAAGAACAGTACATCCTTAAACATTTATTAAGCAAAAGCGCTGTTAGTATATGCTTTAAGATTATTTTTCATTATTTGATGGCAACTGGGATAGCTCAAAAAATGTTGGGTTTGTTTTCTTTGTGTTTTAGCTTAATTTTCCTTGTTCTTACTCCTTGCAGTAATGCACTAAATAATTGTTTGTCAACTGTCACTAAAAAGCAAGACGAAGAAAAAGAAGTTGCCCGCTAGTTGGGAAAAGGACAAGACAAACATGAAGAGCTTTGGATGGATAATAAGATCCAAAGTTAATGAAATCAATCTAGATTAATTAAACATATGTCAGACAGTCCCATTACCTACAGTACCACCATGGATGCTTCCTAATGCTTCAGTTGATTGTACATTATTAGAAAAGAAGAACAAGGATATATATTTTTAATGTTGAATGCTTTTAGAGTACAGGAATATAGGAACATCATCCAATATTATAACTATGTATATAAATAAACAGATGCATCAAAAATTCAGCTAATAGGATAGGGATAGCATTCAGTTAACCACAATTTTACATTAAAATAGGAAAAAGGGTCAGTGGTGGAGTGTCAGTTTACACAGGAGAAGTGTTTTCAATACTGTTTGCTGTTCAGTGGATGGAAGAGGTAAGACCATTAAAATCAATAATTTGCTCAGATTCTAGTTCATCCTTGACCAGTTTGCAGCACAACCAGTCAGATAATAGACAAGATATATTAACTGAGACACAACAAGCACTTTATAGAACCAACATCATGGGGTTTATAGTAAATTTTATATGGATTCCGGCATGTAGTAGCAGGATAGGATTGAAAGTGCACCAAACGGATTTTAGTTGATATTAATGTGGAGTTTAGAATGACAATTTCGGCATAAAAAGCCAAAACTGAAAAAGGGGGCAAAAGTCATGGGAGGGAGAAAAGAAAGAACGATGGTTTTATAAAATCCAAAGGAAAAACTGAGAAATGAGAAGAACAGAACAAAACAGAACAGAAGAGACAATTATGTCACAACTTAGAATTGGACGTACTGGACTGAATAGTACATCATTCATTGTAGAGAAACAGCAGACAGGGAAACGTGATTGTGAGGAAGATATCAATAGAACATGTCTTTTTTGCATTGCAGGAATTATAAGGATAAGACAAATCAATTAATTCAAAAAAAATTAGTAATATGAAAATAAAACTAGACCTTACTGATTTATTTCAGAAAGACTCAAGAAGTAAAAGCCATATTCTATTTTTAAGACAGTGCAACTTGTATGATTGGATAGGATGAGTTGTGTGTTTTTTTTTTTTGTTTTTTTTTTCGTCCACACTCCTGACCAGTTGGTGGCGGTAATGCTCCATCAAGTTGTTTGCTAACCACCATTAAACAACAAGAAGTGACTCACCTTTGAGATAAGTTCTCGTTTATTATGGCGCATGTTAAAGAATGGAAATAGTGTCCAGCCTTCTGTCATCAGCTGTCACAAAGGTTTTCCAATTGTCCGGACTAAGCAGAAATGGCATGAACACCCAGACGATGGAGGAAAAAGCTTTAGACGTGTACGGTAAGTCAGTGGGCAGCTGATAGAACCAGTTGCTGAGGTCTGTAAGTCCGTCAGACTGAGTGCTGGCTGTACTGGGCTGGAAACAGTGTATTCTGGATGCTTTGACAGACATGTTGCTTGGTGCGTTCTGCTCTGAGGGCTTTAGAAGCGGGAATCTAAATGTTAATGGGGAAACTCAGTGACTAGCTTGTATTGGAATCAGAAGCGAAAATCCCGTTTCATTTTTTGGGAGGGGGGCAGACATGGGAAAAAAAAAAAAAAAAAAAAAAAAGCTCTCTCCCCCTTTCTTTCCTGCTCCTCTGCGACTTGCCTGTGGGGCTGAGCCCTCAGCATGTTAAATAATGTTTATTAGAAGTAATAATAGTAGTTATTCCATTGTCCAGTATAAGTCCATATTCTACCTGTATACATCAAACTACTCTTCCAAGATATACATTTATTGTAGCGTCAACAAACAAATATTCAACAAGACCATACAGTTTTGGCCACGAAATATGGCAAGCTTATAAATGTTTATACATTTAAATCTGTAGGCCTACAAATCAAATGTTTTAACCATCCATTCATCAGTTTATGTGCCATGTGTGAGCTGTCTATCTGTGAAAATCTGAAGTGCAGTGTTTGTCCCTTGCTACCTGCTCATCCAGTTCAGTGAGTGTTCTGGACGAGTTTTACTAACACTCAAAGTACAAGTTTGAGTTGGGCAGTTCGCAAAATTAACTGCATGGCATTTAGCACATCTAACATTTCAGCTGCAACATTCAGATAGTAGGGTCAGCATTTGTTGTAAACAACATAAAAGCATGGATCCATAATTCAGACTGGTGTTGATGGTGATGTAATGGTTTGGGACTTAATGGGCCGCAGTTAGTAGCAGTGGAACATTAAGTGCCTGAGTATAGATGCTGACTGTCCCCATACCTTTATGACCACAGTGTACCGATCTTTTATTTGCATTCATCCAGTATGCTCCATGAAAGAAATTATCTTTGAAACATTTAACTGACAAAAGAGGGGAAAAAGCATTGCAGAAATTTGTAATGCATAAATAATTTTCACATCACTGTATTTCCTCCTTTTTTTTAAAAAGTCATTGTAGATGTTGTTAAGAGATTTCATGCGTCTTATGGAAACCTGGTTCCTGCTCTTCCTCAGACGTGATTCGATCCATCCGGGACCCAGAGAAGCCGAACACCCTGGAGGAGCTGGAGGTGGTGACAGAGAAATGTGTGGAGCTTCAGGAGCTCAGCGAGGATGAGTTCCTCATCATAATCAAGTTCTCTCCAACCGTTCCTCACTGCTCCCTGGCTACTCTGATTGGTGAGCGAGTCTGCTGATAACCAAAGTCTCCTCTAAACCCACCTGAAAACAAAATTGAGAAGTTTGTAAATAATTGTAATTATTACTATTATGTAAATATATTTTTTTGATGATGGAGTTTTTATCAGATCTGTTGACATTTTGAAATCATGGGACCAAGTCAACACCTAACAACTGATCAACAGTACCTTGACACTGTGAGGCTTTAAACAAGATATTCTCAGACCGAAGTGGCCACTGAGCTTAGAGTGTCACAGTGGCATCAGCAGGTTTTAACAGGTACAGAGAAACCGGAAGAGTCACAGAAAGACATAGAAGTGGTTACCCTTCGGCCATATTGCACATTCATGACCACTTCATTGTGAACACACCCTGTGGAACTGGATGATGAATGCCAGTCAACTCCAGGCACATTTAAGGGAAGTAATAGGCACCCAAATGTCACGTCAGACCATTCAAGACTCGTCGAGATGGGGGCCCCTGCTGCAAAGTTCAAAACACGCAACGCTCCGTTCTGTGGTCTAATCACACAATGCTCTGTTTTACCGCAGTACGCATCAGTGCAGGGAAATGTTAATCAGCTGATGGCTTTTGCATCATCTAGCACTTGCTCGCAGTGCACAGGCAATATATCTGACAATTATATCCACGCATTTTGGTTCTGTCCACCTGTTCAGAGGTTCTGGCACCGGATATGGAAGGACTTATCAAAGGGTCTGAAATGTAAAATCCCACCCTGTCCGTCAGTTTGCTTACTAGCCCATTTAGATGACATCACCGTGGACACAAAGTCAGTTCATATGATTTGTACTGCCTTATGTATCGCAAGGAAAACTATACTCATAAACTGGAAAAATATTATAATATCAGTATTAACCAGCATGGAGACCTTTCGCTGGATCATGTCAGTCTTGAGACAGCCTCTGCCTCCACACCAGATTCATCTCACTGGGCTCCTCTGATCGGTTCCATCACATGGTGGAGGTGGGGGGGCAGCCTTTGATTTCACCCTGTGTGACTGGCGTGGGGTTGTCGGGTTCTGGCGCATCGGCGGGTGTTGGGGGGGGTGGGGGTGGGGGTGGCGGCTGTGGCCCCCACCTGGGAGGGGGCCCTTGGTGGTTCTGGGTGATGACTTCTGGTGGGTGCATGTGCGCTTCTTGGCAGTCTGCGCTGATGGGCATGGGTTACTGACCTGGTGGCCGGGCTGCTCGTATGTGTATGTGTTTTCTTGAGTCTTGATAACCCAAGAAGACAGCTGACATGAAGAAAACAGCATCCGGAGTCAACCCGGGCCGGACTGCTGGCTCAGACAACATCCTTGGGAGAGTCGTCAGAGAGCGTGCAGACCAGGTGGCTGACGTTCTCACACACATCTTTAGCAGCTTGCTGAGCCAGGCTGTAGTCTCTTCCTGCCTCAAGGAAACTGTTCTCATCATCCCTGTACCAAAGACGTCATCAGCAGCGTGTCGACTATTGCCCAGTAGTGCTAACTCCCATCACGATGAATGCTTTGAGCGATTGGTCAAGACGCGCATCCATTCCTCCCTCCCCACCTCACGGGACCCCCTGCCATTTGCGTACTGCTCTGCAGCTGACACACTGCATACACACTGCCCTGTCACACCTGGACAGCACCTACCTTAGTGAGTTGTTGGACTTCAGCTCAGCATTCAACACAGTTATTCCCCAGCAGCTGGGCCTCAGCGTCCCCACCTGTCACTGGTTCTGGACGTCCTCACAGACGGAGCGCAGTCCGTGCAACGTCACAACCCGTCTGGTTGAGCTCAGTAGAAGGGCTCAGAGGGAGTGAGAGTGAGAACCACCAAGTTCCCTGGCACGAACATCTCTGGTGACCGCACCTGGGCCAGGAACTGTGAAGAATCGACTTGGGCCAGACCTGGGCCGTCTGCTGTGAAGAAGTCAGAGCAATGTCTTTGCCTCTTGTGGAGGCGGGGATGCATGAACTTAACTAATGCCTTCCAACTCTGATCCTCACCACCTTCTACAGGCGCAAGTGGGAGACTTACTGGCATACTGGATCACAGTGTGCTTTGGTCACTACAGTGCTCAAGATCAACAGACCCTGTGTTGTGAAAACTGAAAAGCCTGCACTGAATTTTATTTAGGGGTATGAGAGCGACGGGGGCTGAATACCTATGCAGGAAACACTTTTAAGATTTTTATATGCAAAAAATATTCAACTATTTCTGCTTTTCTTTCCACTTCATAACTATACACATAGTTATTTGTTGGTGTGTTGCATCACGGTTTCTTGGTTCCTGTTTTGTAGCAGTCGATGTGTTTGTGTGTGTTGTCTGCAGGCCTGTGCATACAAGTGAAGCTGCAGCGGTGTTTGCCATTTAAACACAAGGTGAGTGACACTGGTGGCCTCACAACAGCCCAGACCCAGAGCCAGATGTCATGTGTCTCTTGTCTTCTGAGCAGGAGTTATATTGTTATAGAATCATTTACATTTCTTAAAACGATATGTTTGGGAAGAAATGTGTGCGTTTTCCACCCCATGTATCCCGTGTCTCTCATTTCTCTTGTTTGCACTAGTTTTATGTCTAGACCACCTTCACTCCAAGCCAGCATTCGAGTCATCTTTGGTCCTGATGGTAGCAGAAGTATCCGGTTGTTTGATCAGTTGTTGTTTCTTTTTCTCTTTAGTTGGAAATTTACATTTCAGAAGGAACCCATTCTACTGAAGAAGACAGTAAGTCTTTTTTTATGAAATGGCATAACACTAAGATATTTACTTCTACATGTTATGAGTATTTAAGGTCTAAGTAGGTCCTACACTGTAACTAACGTAACAGTTTGTGTCTTTTGTGCTGAATGCACACTCCACAAAAAAAGAAACAAGTAAATAAAGGTACATTGGTGTATCAGTGGAAACGTCAGATCAGAAAATACTCGCTTCAGTTAGCTGTTGTACTCTGTAAAAACCACCAAAATCACATAAGAGCAGGAACTACATTTACCTACGAAACATTCTGGCTTAGTAAAGCATACCCTGAAAAAATAAAGACATTGTTGGAATTCATTTCAGTTGTTTTTACAACTGAAATGCTTTAAAAATATTCAATCAGTGTTAGTGTTAAGGAAAAAAAAAACAATGGACTCATGAACTTAATTGCTTGTCTTCTAACTATTTTTGACAGCTGGACTTCCTTGTTGCATGAACTTAACTAATGAAAAACAATATTCTTAAACATTAGCATTACAACATTCATGTATAGTAGCTGACATATTAGGCTTGCTTGTCATTTGGTTTGATTAAATTTTTGTTTTTAACCTCCATCTTAAGTTTTCAGTTGGGTTTACAGAACTGAGCACTTCTGTGAGCACTCGGCTACATTCTCCCCCTTTGCAATTTGCATGATTTGCTGTTATTTCAGCTTTTAACTTTTCTCTCAGTTCTGTTTAGCTGTGATATCTTTCTTGAGGGGACCGTCAGCTGAGACACTGCTGCCACTAGCTTATCATTCTCCTTCTCCTGCGACTAACTTTTTACTTTTTAAACATCGATCAGTGCTTCTGTGTGTGCTCAAACCCCCAGTCGGTCATGGCACCCTGGGTGCTCATACTAAGTCATGTCCTGCTGGAGGTTTCTTCCTGTTAAAGGGGAGATTTTACCTCCACTGTTGCTGCATGCGTGCTCGGTATGAGGGATTGTCCATGACGAGTGAATGGTGCAAGTCAGTGACTCCATGCAATCGTTTGGGTTTCCTTTGATAGGAACCTTTTTTTTTTTTCCTTGAACCTATTGCAATAATAAACTGCACTGTTTGATAAATAGGTTCAGTTGGAATGTATGTATGATTGGATTGAAATGACTTTTTCTGTAAAGTGCCTTGAGATGATGTGTTGCGAATTGGCACAATATAAATTGAGTTGAATAAAACCCCATATTATCACTGAATGTGGGTTGATGCTGCTTTAATTGTGGTGGCCATCTTTGTTTCAAGGGGACGGCACCAAATAAATGTTAAAGCCGTATTTCCTTGGCAAATGCAGATTCAGTATTCATTAATGAATTCCATGTTCATCCACAGGAATCTTGTTTTCTTCCATTTAGGTGTTAACAATAGCTTTGGTTAGGCAATGTTTCCTACCAATCTGTATGTTGCAGAGGGAGGGCCCCTATTCTGGCTGATTCCACAATATTTCTTTAATAATAAACAATAATAAAAATGGTTGACTAATCTGATTGTTTCCTCAACAGTTAGTGGTTCTATTTTGTTTTACACGCTCCTTGATCTGAAAAAATATGCAACGTTAATCACAACAAAGTTACAACAGGTCAAAATCTAATTGGATGTTATATATATATATATATATATATATATATATATATATATATATATATATATATATATATATATATATATATATATATATAATTTTTTTTTTTTTTTTTTTTTTTTTTTTTTTTTTTTTTTTTTTTAACCATGAATTAAAAAGTCCTGTCAAACATAATTACTGCAACAGTCATGTTTGTAGACTGTGGAGGAAGACTGAGTACGCTGAGTAAACCCGTGTATTCATGGGGCGAACATGAAAACTTCATGCAGAAAGATTCCCAGGCAGGGATTTGAACCCAGGACCTTCTTGCTGCAAAGCAACAGTGCTACCACCCGCCCCACAGTGCAAGCCCATAAATAAATCATGACTTGAAAACTGCTCTTTGTATTTACTGTTGTTAACGTTTTCTGGTATTCAGACATGTCTAATAAACCCAAACATTTTAGCAAGAATAAAAAGCACAAACTGAAGCAATCTCTAAGGGAGCAAATACTTTTGACATCAGGTGGGTGTTTTCTTTCTGTTAACTGCGTGACCCCCTTCTGTTCATGTCTCCAGTTAACAAACAGATCAACGATAAGGAGCGGATAGCAGCTGCCATGGAAAACCCCAACCTCAGAGAGATCGTGGAGCAGTGTGTTGCAGAGCCAGACGACTGACGGCGGAAACGCCACCTGCTTCTGCTGTCTTTCTGTTTGTGGTGTCCTAATGCCTGAGAATGTTATTTACACGATTCCCTTGCATCTGCTTGGAAGCAGATGGGCAATAACGCTGAGGCTTTGGCAGGTTTTTCTGTTATGTTTCAGGACGAGGGACTCATCTCACACACAAGCATTG
This sequence comes from Anableps anableps, assembly GCA_014839685.1. Lineage (NCBI taxonomy): Eukaryota > Metazoa > Chordata > Actinopteri > Cyprinodontiformes > Anablepidae > Anableps > Anableps anableps. Next base: position 2,965,199 of record CM026073.1, read on the forward strand.
ATTTCGAGCTGTGATAGGAAACTGGGCTAAAATGAGTGCTGTTTGCTGACTTATCATGTGGACAGCTTTGTGGTGATGTCGCAGCAGTTATTTCCCTCTCAGTACCGCTAAGAGCCACAGAAGAAGCTGCATAAGCAGTGGACAAGACAACATGTTTCCTGTCTTACGTCCATCTGGCCCTCCGTCCCTCGGTTTTCCTTCCATCGTTCCTCTGCTTTGCCATTCTGTGGAAGATGAGTTACTGGATCTCTTGATAAATTGAAACGTAATAAGCTAGGAGATCTTTCCTTGTTCAGGCTGTTTTTTGTAAATGTACTGAATTGATTTGAATAAAAGTCATGTTTTATTAAAAACAAGTTTCTCGAAGCGTTTTCATTTCAATTTAATGTTATGTATTTGAATCAGAAACAGATGTTTAAACTCTTGTGGGAGGAGAAAACAGCAGATTTAGTTGTCAAGAGACTACATCTGAGTATGTTTTCATTCCCATGGGAGCAAGCTGGTTCGTCAACATATCCTCCTCATCTTTATCTCGGCTAATATCTGGATTTAAAAACACTTGCCATCACTGAAGAGTGTAAATGTCTGAGTCTCAAGCAGAGTTTCTCTGATTTGCTGTTGTGGGCTCTCAGTGTTTTGTTTTGTTTTTTGTCACAATAAAATCCTGAAAAGCCGTTTCTGTGGTCTCTTAGCTCTATAATGACAGTTCCATGGAATCCCAACAGTTTCAAAGCTCCAGGTCTGAAAATGCTTGAATTTTCAAAATGGTCAATATCAGAAGAACTTCCTGAGAAAAGCCACATTTTTCTATTCGAATCAAACTCCTTTTATGTCTGGCTTAGAGAGCAGGGGTCTGATTTATAAAACATTGCAGAGTATCTATATGAGCAGTGTGTGTACGCCTAAAAGCCAAAGACTGACAAATAATAAAAAATATTTTTTTTAAAATCCAGGGATCTCATTTATACACCCATAAAACAGGGCCTGAAACTGGCGTACATCCCTTTCCACGCAAGAGTTGTGATCCATAAAAAAACAGATTTGACGGGAGAATGTGCAGTCCCTCATGCCAACGGACCCATACCTGCTCTCATTTGGAGACGGGAAACTGGCGACTCAGATGGTGAGGCAGAGAATTGGAGCCAATGCATCATGATTCCTCTGACATTTTATTTCTCTTCATATCAAACTTTAATCATAGATCAAATTTATCATAAGCACTCAAAACAGCAGTGCTGTTTATGCTTCTGCTGGCAAGGCATAACTATACATAAAGATCTTTTTAGTACCCTCAGTACCCTCCAAACTTTTCAGCTCAAAGTTTGGAGGGTACTGAGGCTCCTCCTCCACAGGTGGTTCAGGATACCTCCAAGCTAAAGGTCCCCTAAACTCTTGTTTCACCTGCTGGACAGCTGGAATACAGGGTACAATCAGTTCATTGCTTCAATAATGTAGGTATCAAATGATAAATTGAAACTCAAGTTGTCTTTAAGAGCAGTCTGACAAAGTTAGAAAAGTTTTTTCTTTGCAATTTTTTGGAGCATTTCCTTTTTCCTGCAAAGTTTTTATATTTAAAAAACAACAACAAAAAACAAACAAAAACAAAAAAACAAACAAAAGCAAAACCCACACACCCCACCCCTGTTGGGAGTAGGCACTATAGCAATACACTGATTAGTATATAGATATAAATTGGGGAAAAGCTTTTGGTCTATTATAAGTACTTTGTTGAGTATGAATGGCCCTACTTCATTATCTGATACAGCTTTGTCTAAGGTTTAACTACTTAAAATAAGTGGTTAATTATTTCAGAGGTAGGATTTTTCTAACTGTTTCCTTCAAAACTTGGTAGTGAGCTTGCATGTTTAGTAGCCACAAATAGTTGAAAGACACAGCCAGATAATTATGTTGATAGTGGGTTCAGTTGACAAAATCTGAACAGGGATTAGGGGAAAACAAATGTGCTGTCTGTTCAAGTATATAGATAGTATGAACTAGCCTTCTAGGTTTAATATATGCCAACCTTTTAGATAAAACAGGCTACTGACTTAAGTCATTCCTGCACAGCTCCAAAACATTTGCTGATTAAAAGTATAAGTCAGATCCATCTTAGGTCAATTAAAAAAAAAAACAAAAAAAAACAACCCAGTGCTAAAACCCAATATGTCCTGTGCCATTAGTTGTGAATCCCACTTATCTTGTTAATGTTGTCTCATCTGGTCAGCTGGGGCAAAGGGATTCTGGTTTAAGTCCTTAACTGCAGCAGCTAAAGTGCCACAAAATAGGCAAAAAGTTATCTTGATAAATATCATCACCTGCTGCGTGATTTATCATATGCTGTGTGATTTATTTTCCTGATTCTGAAACAAGCTGATTGATGCAGGAGGTGGCTTTGTATAATGAACTGAGGCCCTGCCCACCATTTGATTGTCTTGATGCTTTTCCAGCTCTGCCTCATTAGACCTTCAAGTTTCACCTGAACAACATTTCAGAAATAGCTACTTTGATAATAACAGCAAAGAAATTAGCAAATAACTAAGATTATTTACAGGTTCAGCTTATTTAACCAATTTACTACATGTACTAAAAACATGGACTTGACTTAAATTATTTGTTGATGCATATGGGCTCCTTAACCTATCATCTACTATTGCGCATAATATTAAGTCATCAAGAAAAGTCTGAACTATTAAATGTCAAGAAATATGAAAGTCACTGTGCTAAGCCTTGTATTTATAGATGTCACCTGTGTAGTTGGACAACCCCCCTTAAACTTTTCCTCACAATATGATGTGGACTGTAAAGGCATGTATCCTGTGTTTCCCTGTCCTTTTATTGGTTCCAGGTCTTGTTTACAGTTAACCTAATGATTTTAAATATGATATGCAATGGTGGTTTTTGCCTTTCACCTTTAACAGAATTATCTACAATATAAAAGGCTGTAAGTATAGTAGTCTGACAATCTCAGAAACTTTTCTTTGTTGCATAGAAATGTGGTGGCAAGAGGTGGCATGTGTTTGAAGTGTGTAGGTGATTCCATTTTTCATGAAACCAACACCCAACAGCAAAGTTGCTGATCTACTGTGGGCATATTTTATATAAAGGCAAAATGAAGACCATTATCAAAGCTGGAAAGCTTCACCAGACTATTTATTTATCCATTACAGCAAACTATAAACAAGGATCCATTCTCTCTTGTTTCTTTCTGCTTCTCCTGCCCTGGTAAAAAGACAGAACTATAGGCCTATTCCAATGGATGTTGGTTGTACACTTTGTCCCTTTACTTCCCCTTTGGCATTTACAAATAACCTTGTAAATAAACCAAAAAAGGATATAACTTAATATAATTCACAATTACATTAAAGTTCTTAAACAGGAACTAAATTCCAAAACTCATGTTTGATGATGTTTCTTTTTCATGATTTTACTTCCAACAGCAAAGAGGTTTTGTCACTGGCCCTTCCCAAACACCAATCTTTGTTTATTTATGTAGGCACACAAAATGCATCATTCTCAATTCTGTTGTAGTTATGATGTCTTTTAATCAAGACAATATCTCCAGGTATGAGATATCACCATGCATATTTGTGTTTCTTGCACCAAAGGTAAATCCTTAGAAAGTGATCTTTTACAGACTAGCTCTGCCCTGTATTGTATTTGTTTCCACCTTTTCCTGACATGGACATCACTTTGATCAAAAAGTTCTGATTTGTTTTATTCAACAACAAATCACTGGGTGTGAGCGCTTCAAGATCATGTGATTCATCTGGAACATCTGTTGTTTACTGTAGCTTCAACTTTACTGAAAACGTTTGAAGCCTTTCATCTAAAACTTGTTCTTTAAGGGTGCATTCCCACCAGCCCTGTTTAGACCGTTTTAATCAAACTCTAGTCCATTTGCCTAGAAAGTCCAGTTTGTTTGGGAAGGTGTAAATGTGCGATGGAAATCTGATGCAAACCAAAAAAGTGAACTCTGGTCCACCTAAACACCTAGGTCTTGGTTCAGTTGAAGTGATCTCTTTACAGCACCCCAAGCCAGAGTGAGTACCAGTAATTATAATTGTTCATACTTCACCCTTCAAAGAGGAATGCGACAAGGATGTCCTCTTTCCCCTCTTCTGTTTGATCTGGCTATTGAGCCACTTGCCATGGCATTGCGAGCCAATAATGATGTAAAGGACATCACAAGGGGCGGCCTAATACATAAAATGTCATTATATGCTGATGATCTATTGTTATATATCAGTTCCAGAGGTTTCTATCTCAAAAAGCATGACTTTGCTGTTTAGAAAATCCTCAGGTTACAGAATAAATTTTATTAAAAGTGTATTGTTTGCGAATAATGTAGCTCAAAATCATTCCTTTGTTTCGTGCCCATTCAGGACTATGGTGGGCCCTATGACATTTCTTGGAGTTAAAGTTACACGTAGTTAAAAGGACCTATTCCAAAAGAACTTCGAATTAACATTGGTAAAACCCAAGGAGGATTTTAATCGCAGGTCCACTCTACCTCTTTCCTCAGCTGGACGTATTAATTCGGGAAAGACAGGGCTCTACGCTAACTTTTTGCACTGGTGCACCTACTTTTTTTTTTTTTTTAGGTGCACCCAAATTTTCAACCACAGTTTTACAGTTAGTCCCACCATAGTGAGACTATGAAACAGTTTCAAGAGCTTCTATGAGCTTCAGTTTAAACATATCAAGATAAATTAAATAAAAGAAAACCTAGAAGACCTTTTAAGGGCTAAACATCATATGAACATCTCAAACTAAACATTTCATTATGTTCAAGCCATTTTTCTGACTTGAACTTAGTGAAGTTTTTCTTTTGCAACATTAAACTATATTATGATCTCAGCCTTTACTGATGATCTGTTTTCTGCCATGTAATAATATATTTTACAGATGCATTAAGCTTTTTCAGAGTTTCAATTCAAAATATATTAGAACCAGTCGCAAATGTACTATTGCCAGATTGCCAGTGTCGTGCCAAGACAGTTTTCCTTGACAGAATTTGTTTCCCTGCCTCAGGAGCAAAAACACAGGACCTGTCTCATTTCCTACCTACTTCTTGATCAATGACTTTAAATCTAAATCGACCAGAAATATGAATACTTTTGGGTGTAACTGTATTCAGTTTTAATTTTTACTACATTTTGTGTTTAATATGATTCATTGATGTGGTCTAGCTAGCTAAAAAATGTTTTATAGAAATAGTCGACACCTGTTTTCAGTGACGAACTCAGGAAGGTGTTTTTTTCCGCAGCAGGTAAAAGGTTTAGCGATATCAGAGCCAATAGGACTTTTGTAACGTATCTTGAAACGAACACAGCCGTTTCCTGATTGTATCTTCAACGTAAATATTTATAAATTAAGTTTACACAGATGTGGTTGTCCTCTTATTAGGCAGATATTCTTGGTTTGTTGGCTAAAACCTCACTATTTTCATGTCTACTTGGTTGGAAGAGAGGTCAACGGGACGCTGCTGATGCAGGGGGATAACTGCCTCGGCACAACACTCTTTAGAGTAAATGCAGTGCATTATATGTTCGGCTTTACTGTATCTTAGATTAGCTTGACCAGGGAAGCCACTGTCTTCGGAACGTAAACACTTCCCCCCATGTCATTTAATTTCATTGGCTCAGAGCCGATCGTGTAGGCTCGTTATCTGATGCCGTTTGTGAACTTGACATAACCTGGGATGTTGGTAGCTCTGTGTCAGAACATTGGTAATGATTTTTCGGACGGTTCAGACCGTAACTTTCCTAGAGTTTCTCTCCTCCGCCCTGCTTATCCGACTAGCCTTGCCTAGCTGCTCACCTCTGACTGCAGGAGACAGATGCTGACACGTAGATGGACAGCTGCACCACGGCCAATCAAATGAGGGGGTCCCGCCCTTAGCTTTCACTGATTGGCTTAGACTGCAACGTGTATCTAGTGTCTGTTGTCAACCTTAGGGAGACTTTCAGTGTTGCGGACATTGATATATTATGGTCGCGGAGACTTTTTTTTAACCTCCCAACAACTGATTGCACCGGTGCGACCTGCGATTTATTTTAGGTGCAATATTTAGAAATCAGGTTACATTTGCGACCAAAGTGGTCGCACTCTTTAGCCCTGAAAGATGATTATTTTACCCAAAATCTTATACCTCTAACAGTCCCTTTCTTCATACCTTCATTCTTCAGGGACCTTGACAGGTATGTTTCTGACAGTCAATGCGCTGTAACGGGGCCCTTTTCACTTAAGGGGGTGGCGGGAGTATGCCAGTCATTCAATGTATTGTCTTATAAGCTCGGTGTCTTTGGCCACTTCACGAGTGCCTTGAAGGAACCATCCTAAAAAGGGCCCTTTTAGAGGAATCGAATTGAAAGGCATGATTTGCTTTACTTTTCATTGGTTTCACTGAAATAACGTTTTTTCCCAACTTGGGTATGAGCTTCAACGTTTTTGTTTTGAAACAGAATTGAACAGTTGTGGCAAGACCCTAACCTAACCCTACTCCATGATCTTGAAGGAGGAGGGCCATCTGGACCTCACCAACATTACATACTCATTTTCATTCAACAACGCATTCAAAGATGGCTGGGGTGACCACATGACAGTTTTTGAAAATTTAATAAAAATGATTAACAAAAAAAAAAAAAAAAAAAAAAAAAAAAAAAATTACAAAACCACAGAGAATACAGGAAGCCAGAGTAGAACAAAATAACAACAACAAAAAGAAGAATCCAAGGAGCAAAAGCAGTGGCGCACAACGGGGAGGAACCCAGGTAAGTAACAAGGAAACAACAGGAGGATCCAGCCAGGAGTAAGAGCAAGAAAGTAGCTTAAATACTGGGATTGTTAATGCTGGAACAATGGACTGGGGCTGATTGGCTAACAGGTTGTAGGTGTGAGGGAAATATGATGGGAGGCTGAGGAGAGAGAGAGAGAATGGCAGCAGGGGGCGAGAGAGAGTAAACAGGGGAGCGAAGAAAATGAATCTAACAGTAACAGAGACAGGAATGAATAAATATATTTAAACTAGGATAACTAAGAAAAGACTGTTCTAAAGTTAAACAGAAAAATGGCTGATCTAATCAGCATAGGAAACACAGGATAACAATAATCAAAAACTAGAGTCAGAAGAGTAAACTTCAAAAACAACCCCAAACCACCCAGGTTCTGACAAGTGGCCACATCCCGAGTGAGCCCAACTCAAGTTCCAGACTCAGTTTCCAGAACTTCAATGCCCACTCATTCCAGGTGAATTATCTGAACTGCTTTCCTCTCGAAAATATTTCATTTTGTCTTGTTACAGTAATAAACTTCAAAGTATTGATTTGAGATTAGATCTATCAAAGAAAGAGAAAGTGGAGCATAGATGTGAATTGAAATTAAAAAAAAAATTCTAAGAAAAAAATAAAGTTTTGAGTCATTTTGAAGTAAAACTAGGTGGCAGTTGTGAAGAAGTTTAAGCAGGGTTAAGTTTGAAACAATATTCCAAGCTTTGAAGATCTCATGAAGCACTGCATGCAAGCATGACAACACGTGATCTCAACATGGAAAAAGGATGGAAGAACTGCAGACCTACAAAGACATGGACATCTAGACAGGCTTGAGCTTTCGTCAGATGCAACCAAAATTAAAGTTCTTGTCTGAAAACTGACATAGCACATCACTTTGAACCTTCTGGGGATTCATCAGCAGAGACAGGAAACTGGATCAGATATGATGGAAACAGACCTAAATACAAGAATACCTGTTACAGGTTAAAAAGGTACTTGAGGTATATATGGAATGGTTTAGATCAAAGCAGATCCATGTGTTAAAAGGGCACATTCAAAGTTCAGATCTAACTGAAAATCTTTGGGTAGGACATGAAACTGATGATTACAGTCACACTTCATCCAATCTGACTGAACCTGACAATTTCACAAAGAAAAATTAGCAAAATGTTCAATCTGTAAATGTGCAAATCTGGTAGAGATTTGCACACTTAAACCAAACACCATTCCAATGGTGTTTGGTTTAAGTCCCTTGGGCAATGATGGTAGGAGTTCATCCTGTCGCCGGTGGGTTGCTGGTTCAAACCCCTGCTCCATCTGTCATAGTTGTTGTGTCTTTGGGCAAGACACTTCACTCGCCTTCCCTGCTGATGGTGAATGTGTGCATGAATAGGTGAATGATTGACTGTAGTATCAGGTGCTTTGGGGCCCTCTGGACTTGATAAAGCACTGTACAACTACTGGCCATATACCATAAATCCCTTCATTGATCAATACTAATTTAGACAGTTGACTAAATACTTTCTGATTTCAGTTTCCACTTTTCACAAAAGTGGAAACTGAAATCAGCGGTCGAAGAATTGTGGACATGAAAATACTATAGATGTAGCCAGTATTGTATCCTCAGACTGGTGTGCTGTTTGTTTTTGGGTTCTGCTTTCTCCTCCTCCTCTTCACAGGGTGTGACTGGCAGGTGCAGCTCCCAGGTGGCGTCAGTTAACCTCATCAAGGAGGAGCATTTAGAGGAGTGGATTTCCTGAGACAGATGGTTAACTATGACTAGTGGTATGACTGTGCCTGCTGAGGTCTGCGCTCCCAGAACTTACCAGTGGTTTTATTCCTCCTGACAGATTACCTCTCTGAAGGTTCCTCCCAGAGTTTTGGTGTTCAGCTTCCATGCTGACTTGGCAACTCTCAGGGTTTGCTTCCCTGGCGCCTCATTGTCGTCCTCCTCACCGCTCTAGACGCCCACCTGAAGATCCTCTCTGACTCACCTGCCCGTCCACCCTCCAACGGTACCTCATCTCCTTCCTTCCTTCCTTCAAAGGAAAACAGACTGAAACACAAACCACCATCTCACCCAACGAGCAGCCAGCCGCCTGTTCTAGGGATACTCCGTGGTCCCTCTCGGCCACGACCCCTTCATCCAAAGTAAGAACCCGACCTCCGTCTCTGTGTGGAACTGTCACTGGCGACCTTTAATCATCTCCCCCCTGTCTTCTAGTACGGACTTGTTCCTGGCTTGGTGTTTCTCCTCCAACAGATCCAGAAAGCTCCTTTCTCAATTCAATAAACAGTTTTAAACTTTCATTTCTGTCTGTAATTGTTGCTTGCACCAGAGTCACCTTGAAATCATGACAGCCAGTCTTGAGCATCCTGAAATGTCTGCACAATATTTTTGCTTAGAATACAGAATAAAGGATGTTTCCTAACTGACGTACCGTGATATACGCAATTCAAAAATACTCTATTAATCCCAAAGTGAAATTAAATGTAACTCATAGTTATTCAATATTCTTCAAACATTTATTGTAGATTGTCAAATGGAGAAACACCAAACACCTTCCTTCCATTTGTCTTCTGCCACTATAATGCCAAAAAAAAAACAAAACAAAAACAACAACACACAATCAAGACAGTACATATATGAAATTAATAAATTTCGGTTTGAATCTGTCAATGTCAAAGATCTTCTTCAGTAGAAAGTTTAAAGAGAAGGTGAACCTAAAATCAAATCATTGGTGTGAAAATCGCTGTCATTGTAAGAAGACATGCGTTATAAATTGTAAAACAGGTTAAATAGGCAAAAAGGTGTAGCATCATTTCAGAAAGACCTCACTTTTAAAGATAAAACTGGAATAAAAACTTGTTTACTTCCACGTATTTATATGGCACCAGTATCGGTCTTTAAATGATAAATAATAAGTAATTTCCAGTGGTGGCGAACCATCTAATATCCATTGTTCTGGAACAAAAGAAAGTTTTCAGCTGGCCTTTTGCAATTTTTACGTTTTTAGAGCGTAGTGAACAAGAGTCTAATGGATAATAGTACTTGAACGCAACCCTAAGCTCCTCCTACATCCGGCGGGAAACCGCTATCTATCCGTAAGAAAAAAACATTTCGAGCAAGAATGCGCTGCAAGGAACCATGTAGCTGATCCTGAACAAGCCGCGTATTTTCACATCTCAACCCTGTCTAAAAAACGAAAAAGACAAAATGACCGGACGAACGTGATCTGGACGGTTCGAACCCCTGCTCCGTCTGTCAGTTGTTTTGTCCTTGGGCAAGACACTTCACTTGCTTCTTCAGCCGGCTGAAGGAACGAGCGGGACGGCTAGACTCCCATGGACAGGCCCGGCAGACTGCTTCTGCTCTCCGAACTCTGCGTCAGGAACGTGGCGTACGATGTGAGCCTGAGCCGGTCACTGCTGACATGGAAGAGACGGGCCTCCAGTCCGGTGTACCGCCCATTTAGACCCAGTAAGAGCCGATAGCGGGTTTTTCCTGTCTGTCTATATGCTAATCTCCATTGTTTTGTCTGTAAAACAGCGGGGACATGTTGGGACGAACAGAGTTATCTGGAACAATAGATAACACACACACAGAACCTGCTGCACATATCCGCTTGCATAACACAGCAGTCTGTTATACAGTCTGTCACAAAGTACTGCGGTCAAGTGAGCCGACACTTGGAACTACGCGGTCAAGCCTGCCGACATTAGCTCCGCTTAAAGATTAGCTTCGCGCACACATGGTTCATTACGGTAATAGAGCAGCAGGAGCACTGTTGCAGGCGGAAAAAGGGAAAATTAAAGGCATAACTGTCAAAAGTTTGCACTTATTACCTACCTATTACTTTCACATACATATACTACATCCAGAATAAATATTTACTCATTTTACTGTACAGTTTTGGAGATGGATTAAGCCAAAGTACCACATAATGGGACTTGAGAAGATTAGTTTGTCATTTTCAATAGTGATGTTCGATACCACCGATTTCCTTTCCGATCCAATACTGAGTAAAATTCAGGCCGATACCGATCCAATACCGATATTTTGTGCAAATCCAGTTGATGTTTCTGGTAAATCTAAAAAGGTGTTGTTGTTTGAGTATAGGGGAGACTCAAATTAAAATTGGCAGTAAAATATTTAATTAAACAATTAAATTCCACAATTGTTGCAGAAGTTTGTCAACACCTACATTTTAAAATTATTTTTCAACAGTCAAAACAAATTAGACTGATTGTAAATACTAGATATTTTATAGATAAAATTATATTTTTTATCTAACTTTATATTCACCATAGCTGTTTTATTGCAATTGTTCTACCTTAATGCCACCTAATCTATGTGATCCACTTGAAAGGATTAATTCTTTAGGAAAGTTTACCTTAATAAATTTAGGCTCTATGTGAAATTATCTCGGCAATATTATGCCAAGCTGAACCCATGTGTTTGTCAAAGGATGCACTTATTTTGTTAGATTTTTAGAACTATATTTATTAATTTACACAACTCCATCAGCACCAGTGACCTGCCTGCAGTACCGGAGGACTCCACTAGAGACGCCTGTTTTGCTCCAGCAGCAGCAGGAACTGACCCTGTGCTCTCCTCTATGATGTCTCACCATAAATGCAACATATTCTGTGTTGTGCTTGAACCTGAGGTGTTTCATAAGGTTTGTTGTGTTGCCACTGCTCCTCATCAGTTTTCCACAAACATCACAAGCTGCACCTTGGCTGTTAGTGGAGCTGAAACATCTCACCCACCTCAGTTTATCGCCATTGTGTCTGAGTGACTGACTGAGCTGAGCAGCCGCGGCACGCTGCTCTTATGAAGTTAAAGGCGGAAGAAAAAGATCTCAATAGTTTAGATTCATTCCACTATATTTTTGTTAATGATATACACCACCTCAAATAACTGAAGTATCAAAAGTATCAATATTTTTGATCTGAGAATCGATTTTAGAGCATAAACATCTGGTATCAGAGGTATCGATACTTCAGTATTGAGCTGCACATCTCTAATTTTCAATGGTTTTTTTTTCTCCAAATTCCTAAAAGGTGACAACAAACTCTCTTTGGATTATAAGGGATCACCTCTACTATAACTAGAATAAATATTTCATAATCTTACTGTAGATTTTTTGAGAAATACCATGTCAAACTAGCTCATAATGCTTATCCAGGCTATGCATTTGTCTCATGTTAAAGCATGTTTTTCTCCAAAATCTAAGAGGTGACAATGAACTAGGATTATGGTAATAGATCACCTCTACTATAACCAGAATTAATATTTCATAATTTTACTGGACGGTTCTGGAGAAATCCCATTTCTAAGTACCTCATAATGGCAACAAGGAACATGATTTTGTGACGCTTTCAAATATTTATTTCTCTCAAATCTTAAAAGGTGACAACAAATTCTCTCTGGATTATGTTAATAAGTCACCTGTGTTATACCCAGAATTAGTATTTAATAATTTTATTGAAGTTTTTGAGAAACACCATGTCAAAGTACATCATAATGGCAAATATTGATTCTGGATATAGTACAGATGACCTATTAACATATATAGGATATATATTTGTCTCATTTCCAAAACTTTATTTCTCCAAAATCCAAACAGGTGACAACAAGGTGCCTTTGGATTATAGGTCATCTGTACTATATCCAGAATCAATATTTCATCATTTTACTGTAGTTTTGAAGAAATGCCAAGTCAAAGTACCCAATAATGGCAGTTGAGAACATGGTTTTGTGTCACTTTCAATAATGTATTTCTCCAAAATCCTAAGAGGTGACAACAATCTCTCTTTGGATTATGTAATAGGCTACCTGTACTATAACCTGAATAAATATTTCATAATTTTACTGTATGTTTTTGGAAAAAATGCCATGTCAAAGTACTTAATAATGGCAACTGAGAATAGGGTTTTGTGTCACTTTCAAGTATTTTTTTTTCTCCAAAATCCTAAAAGGTGACAACAAACTCTCTTTCAGATATGGTAATGAATCACCTCAACGACAAGCAGAATAATATTTCATAATTTTACCATACAGTTCTGGAGAAATCCCATTTCAAAGTACTTCATAATGGCAACAAGGAACATGTTTTCATGATGCTTTCAAATATTTATTTCTCTCAAATATTAAAAGGTGACAAATTCTCTCTGGATTATGTTAATATGTCATCTGTACTATGTCCAGAATAAATATTTCATAATTTTACTGTGATTTAAAAAAAACAAAACACATCAAAGTATCTCATATTGCTTATCCAGGCTATGCATTTGTCTCATTTTCATGAATGTATTTCTCCAAAATCTTAAGAGGTGACAACAAACTCTCTTTGGAGTACATAAATGGAGCACCTCTACTAAAACTAGAATAAAAATTTCATAATTTTACTGTATGGTTTTGGAGAAATACCATGTCAAAGTACATCATATTTGCTTATCCAGAACATACATTTGCCTCATTTTCAAAGTTTTATTTCTGAAAAGGTGACAACAGTCTTTCTTTAGAACGTGTTAAAGGATCACATATTTTATTACCGAAATAAATAATTCAGAATTTTACTGTAGAATTTTGTAGATACATTCATTCAAAGTACCTTATAGCGGTTAACCAGGATATGTGCTGTCATTTTCAGGATTTAATTTCTCTCAATTTCCTCAGAGTTGACAACAAACTCTCTTTGGATTATATGACAGGATCACCTTTGCTATAACCACAATCAGTATCTCATCATTGTACTGTACAGTGTTGGAGATAGACTAAGGAGTATTGTATCATAATAGTTATCCAGCTCAAGCTGATTTCATTTTTTCATCTGCAGCCTATTATCAAAACAAGACAAGATATATTTTGTGGAATTATCAACAGTAAAATCATTCCTAAACATGTTTTTATTTAACATAGTTTTTAATCTAAATAACTTACAAAGAATTTTTTAAAATAGAATAAATGAAGAACATTAGAAAAAATGATTAACAAATGATTAAAAAATGATTAACAAATCTAACAAATAAAACTTCACTTCTTCACTTCTAAATAACCACGCAAAAACTTCTTAACCTAAACTACTAAATCAGTGTAACACTGACACCAGGCGGTCCCAGGCTTTCTCTGCAGGTCTGTCAGTTCAGCTAAATCCATCTGCAGGCTGCAGACGTTACCTCCGTTTGCTGCTGTCACACTGACTCTGGAAATGGAAAGATTTACTCTGGTTGCAGGTCAGGTGACCTATGAACAAAATCCTAATTCAGTTTGCTGTCACCTCTTAGCATTTTGGAAAATGAGACAAGTGTATATCCTGGTTTGGTGTTATAAGGTACTTTGACATGCCATTTCTCCAAAACCGTACAGTAAAATGATGAAGTATCTATTCTAGATACAGTACAGGTAGCCTATTAACATAATCCAAAGAGAGTTTGTTGTCACCTCGTAGGATTTGAGAGAAATAAATTCTTGAAAGTGACACAAAACCATGTTTTTAATTGTCATTATTAGGTACTTTGACATAGTATTCTTCCTAAACCATACAGTAAAATTATGAAATATTTATTCTAGTTTTAGAAGAGGAGCTCTATTTATGTACTCCAAAGAGAGTTTGTTGTCACCTCTTAAGATTTTTGAGAAATAAACTCTTTAAAATGAGAGATGCATACTCTGGATAAGCAATATGAGGTTCTTAATATAGTATTTCTCCAAAACCGTACAGTAATATCATGAAATATTTATTGTTAATATAGTATAGGTGATCTATTAATATAATCCAAAGAGAGTTTGTTGTCATCTCTTAGGAATTTGGAGAGAAAGACCCATTGAAAATGACAAACTAATCTTCTCAAGTCCCATTATGTGGTACTTTGGCTTAATCCATCTCCAAAACTGTACAGTAAAATGAGTAAATATTTATTCTGGATGTAGTATATGTATGTGAAAGTAATAGGTAGGTAATAAGTGCAAACTTTTGACAGTTATGCCTTTAATTTTCCCTTTTCCCGCTTGCAACAGTGCTCCTGCTGCTCTATTACCGTAATGCACCATGTGTGCGCGAAGCTAATCTTTAAGCGGAGCTAATGTCGGCTGGCTTGACCGCGTAGTTCCAAGTGTCGGCTCACTTGACCGCAGTCTCAAATTGATGAGGAACCTGAGGCAGCCAGCAGGAATAATACAACATGATAAATTTGTCCAGTTAGGAAGTTAAATGGGGGATGTAAAGACACAAACAGACACAATAATTCATAAAATTAAATATAAATCCTCTGCAAAATTTTGGTTTAGTTGTAGCACCGTTTACCCTTTGTTGTTATATTGCTACTGGTTCTTGTTGAACATGGGCTACTAGGACAGCCTGAGGGTGTTTTCACACCTGATAGACTTGGTGTTCGGTTGGGGACCAAAATGGCAACATTTGTTCCATTTTCAGCTGGTGCTGTTCGCATTCACACTGCACTGAGTCAATTGACCCTTTCACCTCTTCTTCGCTCCATGTCTGACCACCAGCCATTTCTCCCGCTAGTGGTCGAAACACGCGTTTGTTTTGGTTGCATTTACCCAGGATGCCTTGAGCTGCAGTTCACTTCCTGCTTTTGGAGCGGTCTCCAGTCCGCTGGCATCCATTGATGTATTCGAACTGCACCAGAGTTCACTTCAACCAAACCGAGACCTAGGTTTTTAGGAGGACGCTAAAAAACCATGTTCGCTTTTTTGGTCTGCATCAGAATTCAATTGCACCTTTACACTTCCCAAACGAACCAGACTTTCGAGGCAAATGGACTAAAGTTCGATTAAAAGGGACTAAACTGGGCTGGTGGGAATGCACCCTAAGACTGTCCAAGTATGAGAAGCTTCAGTAAAAAAACACCAGTTTCACCGTATTTTTCCAAACAAACTAAAGCAAGCAGTTTATGATCTAAATGATTTTACTTAAATTGTTCACACTTCTACTAAAATAATGCACCATAGATTAATCCAGTTATAACAATGTTCTAATATCATATCATATTTTTAGATTCCCTGTGTGAGTCTGTTTTCTGTTATTGCCTGTCACTGCCACGTTGCTGCTGTTGCACAAAAATTTCCCCTTCGTGGGACCATAAAGGTTATTTCTATTCTATTTAGTTTAATTTTGACAGTGAAACACAGACACAACCCCTAAATGTATTAGTACTTTTAAAGTAAAGCTAAAAGTACAGAATTTGATCTTTTTTGTTTACCATTTTGCTCATTAAATTGAATTACAACTGGTTAATATTTGAGCTATTTGCTCAGGTATTCAGTCTTCATTCAGCTGCTGTATGGATATTCTGAACTGTATTACCTTAATCATCATCTTCTTTCTTTTGTGTCTGTTTCATGGGGACAAGTGTTAGTATGAACAAATACTGAACACCATAACATGTATAGCCTTAACTATGCACGCCCCCAGATGGGCCTTTAACAACATAAGAACTTAAAATACAGTAAAACAACACGGCAAGATAAAATATCATACATGACATAAATCCTAAAATTAACTTGAAACAGACCACGATGAAACAGGAACCATCATGGAACCATTGTGGACTGGCTGTTTACCATGACTACAAGACTGGGTGTGTTTCAGTCTGAAGCGCCCAGCATGGTCCGACCGAAGCGGAACTGTGGACGTGCGGTCCCGTGGTTTTTGGATGTTCGTTTTCGGACACACCTGTTACATCTCTCCCGCTGTAGTATATGTCATGGTGTTTTGGCATGTATGTGGTTTATAACAGTACAGCAAACTGTAAATAGTTTGTATTCTTAATGCTCAGAGACATGCACATCTTGTACATTTTTAATTACTAACGACTCAGTTGCACATTCCTCTGGACTGGAGTATTTTTTACAACTACGCAGTGTTCATGTTGAAATGTTGCCCTTACTGTACAACAGGTTTTTTTATTCTCTATTTTGTTTTTTATACATATTTTTATATTCTTTGCTGCTGTTGTGCAGAAATTTCCCCATCGTGGGACAATTAAGAATTAAGGATATTTCTATTCTAAACACAGCGATCATGGCAGAGAGAATCGACTATTAGCAGCTCACAAGTTCGGAGGAGGAAATGATTGAGCTGGAAAATTTCTTTTCATTTCCCATGTGATCAGAAACAAGAACAGCAGGCGTTGCATCGGACCAGGACCCAGCGGGGGCACTGGCTGAGAAACTGGCTTCTGGAAGCTCAGTAGTTGGGTCTGTTTTCCACATAAGTAAACACAAAATTCAGACCAATCACAGAATAGTTGGGCATGGAGAGGGAAGCGAAAGGTTCTTCAGGGGAGGTGTGACAAGAAGGGGTGGACGACATGAGCCTGAGAACAAAACGATGCTATTTCCGTCATGCAGCTGCGACAATTAAAACTGATTTCGGTAGTTCGACTCGACCACGCGAAGCCCTCTGCTCTGAAAATTCCGATTAAACGGCATCTTTCCACACATTAACGGCTTGCACACAAAAAGCTGCTTGACCAAAATATGTTTTACGAGTTACTAAACCTCCAGATCCAAGAGGAACCACAAGATCATTACTGGCCCTTTCCCACTAGCGCCTCTCCAGCGCCGTTCGACTTGGCTCGCCACGGTTTCTGTGGAACCAGCTCCTTTTTCAGATTGGACTTCACTGTGGTTCCAGTGTACTGTGGTGGCCTGAAAACACGACGTCTGGCGACTCTCGGTCACTGATTGGTTAGGGAGTGGAGTCACTGGTTGCGTCACAAGAGACGCTCTCTCACAACAAGCCGACTTGCTATTTGCAATAATTCGCTGCAGGAACAAGATGTCTCTTGGAGTTTTTAAAGCAAAATAATGCAACACTGAAACCCATGCCGTGGTCCAACGCTGAGGTGCAGGCGGTTTTGTGTTTGGTGCCTGACAACAAGATTCAGAGTGAGCGAGATGGAGCGAGTCGCTATGAAAAGGTGTTTAAAGAGGTGTCGGAGCTGATTGTCTCTCATGGCCACAAGCGAACACCAAAGCAATGCTGGGAGAAACGGAATAAAACTTTAGCTCACAATGGCAGGAGCAGATCAAACCAAAGAAATTGGAAGTGGTTTGATCAAATGGACGCCATTTACGGCAACCGACCAGCAAACAAAGGGAGGGAGAGTGGCTTGGACACAGCCACTGCTCTGTTGGATTCAGTGATGGATGATGGTGAGTGTTTTATAACTTTAAGTATATTTATACTCATCCCATTGGTGGTGAGTGTACTTTGAACAAAGATAGGCTGACCTCATTGCCCCCAAATGCAGTAGGATAGCTAATTAGCATCAATGCATGTCTCCACAGGGCTTAACTAGCTGCTGTGACACCTGAATTTCCCTGATGTGGAACAACAAAGGATATTTATATTTCAAATTCTATTCAACTAAATGAAATGCCTAAAGTTAGATACTTTATATGTACTGTAAGCATAATATCCAATGTACTTTAACATCAGAGTTGCCAAAAAATATACTCAGTTCTTGATCTCCAAATGAGAAATGGATCACCAGATTGAACATATTAAAACAACAAACCTTATGTACAAACAAGAAGTCTCACTCTGACAAATTGTGGGTGTGCATCTGTGTTTGGTGCGCATTTAGTTAAAACATCATTGTTCTTCATTTATTGAAGTTACTCACAGTGGATAGAGTATCCAGAAATTTTCCTCAAGTAACAGTAGTAATATTTCATAGTATTGCTCAAGTAAAAGTAAAAAGTGCGGTGTAGTAAAAATACTCATTCACATTTTTCCAAAAAAAAGTTAATCAAGTACATGTGACTAATTAAACGTAACCAGCCTCTACCCACCTTTTTACTATCAGCACGCTCATTGAGTTTGCCATGTTGTGAACAGAATCACAAAACTGATCCAGCAAACAACAAAGCCATTTCATCAGTTCCAGCACCTTTGTTTTATGCATTTGTTCAACAACAGTTTCTAGAATGGATTTTTTTTGTTAAACACCTGCCTTTTTGGTTTTCTTCTGTCTAGGCAAGAGAAAGAAGGTCTCAGGGTAAAGACCAGTCTTTCATCACGGCGATGCAAGCAGAAGACGAACTGAACCGGGTGCAGCGGGACCGACACATTCGTCTTCTTTTAAACGATGCACGGGAGGCAAGGGACCAGGAAGCTGCCTTACGAAGAGAGCAGATTGCACAAAATGCAAATTTTGACTATATATTTACCTGGACTAGGAGGCAGTCTGTTCTTGATTGTACATTTGTTACTTTCCAACAAAAAAAAGTGCTTATGTGCTTGCATCATGATTTGTAATGTCACAGTGGCTGGTCAAGTCTATAGTACAACTTCAGCAAATTTTCCATTTGCATTTGAGCTTTAATGACTCTTAAAAAGAAAAGGTGACCATAATCCGTTCACCTGTTAGTCACTTTTTTTTTGTTCCAGGGTGAATTCATCACAGAAGCTATTGCTTAACGGTTCATAATTGTACTTGCTAAAGTAATTCCAGTGAAATTATGAAAAACTTGTAAAGATTCATTGGCGCAAAAGTTTGCAAATTGCTAATGTGTTCAGCAAACAACTTCTTTATGATTTACGCATTACCCCCACCAGCTGGTAAGGAGTGTGACGTTAATTTTTGGACTCTGGGGCCGCCCAACTTTACAATGAACCCACCCACTAGAGCTGTTACTGAAGTGTAATGGAAAACCACCTGAACTTTGCTGAGTAGAGTTGAGCCAAGTTTAGCTGTTTAGTTTTAGAGGCGCTAGTGGAAAAGGGCCATAAGTACCTGAGGAGCCTGACCTTTCAAACATTTAAAAATTAATAAGAGGCACCCTTTTAGTTTTCACACAATTGCATAGTGTGATTAAGTATTTGGATTGTTTGAAGCAAAATTCCAGAAAGCAGAATACATTGGCCTGTGAATTTATTGACAAATTTTTAAATTAATCATTAACTTCTCCAAAAATGAATTTTATGTACTTTTTTCCAACAGTTAAGTACTTGTGGCTATTGATATGAGAGAGATCAAAGATTGTAAAAATTACTCTTTTTAATAACTTTATTAAACATGCAAAACAAGAAACAAATCAACAATGAAATCATTTTAGCATCCACAAAAAAGAAAAGAATGTGTATGTCCAAATTGACCATTTTGGCTTTTGAAAATTGAAAAACCTTTCTAACCTGGCTCATTTAGCTGTAATCAGATGCTTTGTCCCATGCACAGAGACGTACTGCTATGGACTCTGTCGCGTCAATATTTTTTGTAGACATAAATAACTTTTATGCTGCTTTTTTATGCAGAGTTCGACAGTAGGCATCATAGATTACATCAATATCATCGTGGCAGCCGTGTTTTACATCCTATGTGGGTTTTAAATTAAATTCAGTTTTTGAGTTCAGTTACTTTAATTTTATGTTTCACAATGACAATCAAGAATCTAATCTGTTTTCTTTGATTTTTGGTCCTAATCCCCATTTTTGCCAGTTGACCCTTGTGAAATATTAGAGACATTATCCCTTATCAAACTAAAATCACTATTAGCGACCTCCTGCTGGTAGATATTTGTGTCATATAATGAAATTTCACTGTTAGTAGCTAATTAAAAATTACTTTAAACTGTCTGTATTCCAAAGATGAAGACATGTCCACTGGGACATTGGACCTTCAGTTTTGGTAATTCGATGGTAATTTAAAAAATCCCTCCAGTCTTTTTGCTATGAACTAAAAAATTTTCTGGGCTCATCAGTTCTCCAGCCACAGAAAGGAAGTGTAACTTATAGGTTTGTCCCCTTTTGTTGCTGATCCAGCCAAGTTAAATCAGCAATGATTGACCTGATGAGAATGAATAAGTGCTGTTGTTGATTAACACATCTGGGAAGGGGTTTGTTGAATATAATTATTGGATGATCTATCTTCACTTGTGGAAACACTCCTTGTTAGTTCAGGACAAACAGTGTGTGTTTCTGTGAACCAGTCGACTCATTGTTGTGTGGCCTAAATGCAGAAGCACTTACAGAGACCGCATGTGACTTCTTATATCACTCTTTAGTTCCCCATGTTACAGGCAGATTACCAAAACATTGACTGGACAAGCGGATATAAAAGCACCATCAGGCTAGTCAGTCAAAATAAATAGGTCTGCTAGAATTAGCCTACAACTATTTAAGATGCTTAGAATCATTTGTAATGCTGTTATCATGTTAATGCAAAAGTATAAAAATAACTGGGCGAACTGTAACAAGACATTATCTATCTTATAGGAATGGGCATACTGTCACTATTTTGGGTTCGCAAATATCCTCAACAGGGAATTCAGTTCAGTTCAAAAATACTTTTATTTGATTCAAACAAAATTTCAGCTTGCTAAAAAAATAAGAATTCCTCTGTCAAATGAATAGTTTAATATAAAAATACACCTGCAGCTATCACTTTTTTCAGTTGAAGAGATTTTGTGCAGAAAAATGAGCATGTTTGCCCTGGGGCTGTGCGATACAGAAAAAAATCCTATTACAACAAAACTTTTCCGATATTGATACATAAAAGAAATCAGTATTTTTGTCAATCCTTAATGTTCCCTGTTACTATTAAGTGAGATTTGAAGATATCAGATGGTTATTTTTGATTTTAAAGGTTTATATTTAAAAGTTAAGCATGCCATCGGACATTGTACAGCTGCTTTGGATATATAAAAGAGGCATATTTTAAACTAAAATCTTTGAGCACTACAGGAGAACAAAACAAAAATGGAAATTTGCTACCACTGATGTCAAATAAAAATAGAATAAAAATATAAATTGTCAGTCTCTTTTGTATAGCTCATTTTAAATATATATATTTTTAAGAGAAAAGCAATGAAAACCTTGCTTGAAGGTAAAGTTTACATCAAAGATGCCCAACAGTACCGTTTAAACTTTGAACTACTTGTGAAAAACTGTGGTCTGCAACAATAAAATATGCATGGCGCTGCAATTGTATTGATCGTAACTCTTCTTCTCTTAAGTGTTTCTGTTGACTCTTGGGGCACAGCTCTGTGCTACTGACATCAAGCTGGTGTTGTCAGGCCATAGGTGTCTGATTTTTAGAATATTTGGTTTTATTGTAGGTTTGTGTTCATTCCTGCCTCCAGCCAAACAGACATCCCACCCTCCTTTGACCCACAGCTTTCTTGTCACACCCCAAATGTTTTATCCTCTACCTCAGTCATGGACTCTTCTGCTTCCACCAGTTTGTCTTCAATCAAATCAGGAGATGCTGCTGCTCCCTCCCCCTCCCACTTTTCTATTTCTAGATGTCAGGTGAAGAGGCGGCTGGAGAGACTGAACCGGAACAAGGCTGCAGGTCCAGATGGCGTCAGCCCAGAGTCCTGAAGGCCTGTGCAGAGCAGCTCTGTGGGATTCTGCAACACCTTTTCAGCCTTAGCTTGACCCAAGAGAAGGTTCCACTGTTGTGGAAGACATCCTGTCTGGTTCCGGTACCAAAGAAAACTCACCCATCAGTCATCAGTGACTACAGACCGGTTGCCCTGACATCCCACATCATGAAGGTTCTGGAGAGACTCCTGTTGGCCCACCTGAGTAACCAAACCAGCACATATCAGGACCCCTGCAGTTTGCTTATCGCCGTGGAGTTGGAGTTGAAGACGCCATGATACACCTGCTTCAACAAACCCACTGTCACCTGGACAAAGCAGGCAGGACTGTGAGGATCATGTTCTTTGATTTCTCCAGTGCATTTAACACAATTCAACCTGATCTGCTTCGTCTGAAACTCCAGAAGACTCAGGTGGAGGCTTCAACTATCGCCTGGATCCATGACTACCTGAGAAACAGACCACAGTTTGTGAGACTGAAGGACTGTGTGTCTACCCAGGTGGTCAGCAGCACAGGAGCACCGCAGGGGACTGTACTCTCACCATTCCTTTTCACTCTGTACACTTCAGACTTCCAGCTCAGTCAGACTCCTGTCATCTCCAGAAATACTCAGATGACTCTGCAGCTGTCGGGTGGATCAGAGATGGACAAGAAGTTGAGTACAGAGAGCTGGTGGACCACTTTGTGTCATGGTGTGGAAACAATCATCTCATCTTGAATGTGAACAAAACGAAGGAGATGATTGTAGATTTCAGGAGAAACAGGGTCAGATCAAACCCTATTTCCATCATGGGAGAAGAAGTGGAGGTGGTTGAGGAACATAAATACCTTGGTGTTCATCTAGACAACAGACTGGACTGGAGACTCAACAGTGAAGCGTCTACAAGAAAGGAAAGAGCAAACTATTTCTTGAGGAAGCCAAGATCCTTCAAGGTTTGCTGCATATCTTCTATAAGTCTGTTGTTGAGAGCATCATCTCCTCTGCCATCATCTGTTGGGGCAGCAGCATCAGAGCCAGGGACCTAAAAAGGCTCAACAACCTGATAAAGAAGGCTGGTTCTGTCCTGGGGACGACTGTGGAACCTCTGGAGTTGATGATGCAAAGAAGGATTTTGCATAAAATCAAGAAAATTATGGACAACCCTGGAGATCCTCTTCATCAGAATGTCATTGGAAAACAGTTTCTTCAGTTGGAGGCTTCTTCAAATTCGTTATAATACAGACAGCTACAGGAGATCTTTCCTGTCCTAGCAATCACAGCTAAACAGTTACCTAAAAAAAAGTAATAAATAAAATATTGTAATAAAACTTTATGTCCATATCGCCCACCCCTAATTAAATGAAGTTTTTCCGTTGGTGTGAGAGGCTATTTCCTTTTGTTCACATTTTTGCTCTACATGGGAAAACCTAAAACACTAGTTTGGTTGGTGGTGGGCTTGTAAAAATGAAACCAAACAAACCACGATGAATTTAAAGAACACTCAGTTATCAGTTTAGCGTTTCGTGCTTCTCGAGCTTGCAGAAGTGAGTACTTTTTTATCACATAACCTGCGAGGCTGATCTGATCATTTGTGGACTTCTACATATGAATCGCACACTGAGGTGAAGTAATTTCTCTCTCATGATGGTGTAGCAAGCACCACTGAAGTGAAAATAAAAATGCTTCCTCAGTTTGAATTTGCTAATCCATCAACAACTTGGGAGAGATGTCGTTCAATGTGTTGTGCTGCTCCAAATGCAAAAGAAAGCATCGCTTGCTTTCCTGTTTGTGATTTTGAAGCAGCCACTGCTGTCCCAAATTGGCTTCTCACTGTCCTGCAGGATGTGATCCAGTATCTGCATGCTTCTCTCTGGGGCGTGGGGGAGGGTATAACAGGGAGGCAGCGTTCTTCCTTATGAACCAAATTACACAGGGACGTCTCAATTTTGACTAAAAAGCTGCTGGCTAGTCAGCATAACAAGGATATTTTCTAATCTATTGTGACTCAACCTTGAGTTTAATTGAGAGGGAAAAGTGCATCCCCTACCAAGTGTCCCATTCCTCCCCTCCCGCCCACATACACACACCATTTGAATATGAGATCTGTGCCACATTAATTAATGAAGGTTTGCAGTGCTTGCTGAGGGCCGCATGCCAGCCAGGGCCCAGATAAGTGGCCGCTGTGACCCACATGGCCGAGCGGAGTCGTGCTTTTCAGAGATAAGCTTCTCCTGCATCTGCTGAGTGCCAGCATTTGCTTATTTGGCAGCCAGGGACAACACAGGAGATCCATGGAGGATCTGAAGGGAGTGAGCTGTGTTCTGTTTTACATTTTCACAGGGATTTGTTTAGAAATACCATCATTTCTTTATTAAAAAAAAATCTGAGATCCTAAATTTGCTGGTTAGTAAAGACCTCTTGAAATCAGTATTTGTACCAAATTAACCTGCAAGGCATTGATTCCTTTGACCCAAAGTCAAATTTTAGCCCTCTATCTTTTATATACCAACTCATTCTCTCTACTGCATTACAATATTTTCTTTTATAAATCACCACCTTATTTGTTTTTTTGTTTTTCAATGAAATATGGGTATAATTTGTCGAAGACCATATTAAGTTTAAAGAATAAATAAATCTTACTGTATATTTATTATATTCATACATAATCCTCTATCTGGGTCCAAATGTTGAGTTTAGTTTGAAGAAAAAAAATAGAGAATCTGTTACGATTAAGGCAATGTGTGTGTGTGTGTGTGTGGGGGGGGGTTAATAAGTGTTGCAAAATAAAAATCCACCCATTTCTATCAATGGTATTTATCTATTGTATTTATTCCAGATTCAATTATTTTAAATGAAATCAAAATAATAGCTGTTGACTTGTGTGTAGTGCTTTACAAACAAGCTAAATCATTTAAAAAAAAAAAATAAAAAAAAAATTGGTCTGTTTTCTGGATAAGCACACCCACGAAATTCTGACCAATCATACAATAGTTTTGCATTTAGAGGGAGGCAAAAGGTTTGACGGGGGGGGGGGGGGGGTGGTTATGATAAGGTACGTATGACTTGAGGTGGAGAACAAAATCATGTGATTTTCATCATGCAGCATATTTCACTGTGAGGATGGTGTGTTCGGGGTGTTGTGCATTGCATTCTGCAGTGCATAGCCATTTGTATGTTGGCCAAAGAGTTGCATTTTGGTTTCATCTGAGCAGAGAACCTTCTACTTGCTGATCTCAGTGTAGACAACAGCTAGTTCTGAAGGTGTCTTTGCCTTCTTAGACATCCTTACATTTTACAGCACATGTAGCAAAAATGTCAGTAAAACCTAAAAGATTTTTACTAGATGAAGATATTTAGCTCAACTTCCTTTGATCATTTATTGATTTTGAACCCTTGTATGTTTGTGTCTGTTGTTGCAGGCATGAATCGAAGTGTGCCAGTGTCAGAGATCGTCTCAGTCACAGAGGAGCAAGAGGTGAACAGCAGTGATCAAAAAGATGACAGTAGCTGGAAGAAGATCAAAGATGGACTGGACTGCAGGCAGGCCTTCACAGGTAATCTGACTCATCATGAAGCGCATCTTGACAGGAAAATAATTGAGGATAAATCATTGCATAGGTCAGCATTGCAGTAAAGGCTTTAATTTGGAGTTCAGAAGACTTTATTGTCCCTTAAATCTGTTTAGGATGTTGTGACATCCCCTTCCCTCTAAATGGAGGGTTCGTCCATTATTTTGTTAGTCATTTACTTTTTTTCTTCGAGGCACCGGAAGTATAACAGCCAGGATCCGCAAGGGCCCAGAGTCTCCTGCCTATAAAAGCAGTTGTGGTCCGGTGTGCTAAGAGTTGGCAGCTCTTGCTCTTGCTCTAGCTCTTGCTCTTCTCAGGGTGGCTCTTGCCCGGATCCTGGTCTAGCTCTTGGCAGGCACACATTTGTTGGGCATATCTTCTTGTGTCTTTTGTTTAAATGTTTGGGCACAACTTTGTTTGACTTGTGGGTAGGAGAACAACATATATGTGTATATATATATGTATGTGTGTGTGTGTGTATTAGTGCTGTCAATTGATTAAAAATTTTAACCACAATTAATCACTGTGAAACTTTGTGAGCTTGAAATGTTTTCAAAGGATGTTTAAGAAAGAGTTTTACTGTCTCAAACCAAACATCTCAGTTTTCCAGATTTTTATATTCTTGAAGGCTTTAAAAAAACTCATTTTGTTTCAAATGGCTATATGCTAACTTAGTTTTATCCAAACGTCCATTATGGTGATTTGTTTTGGGGGGGGTTTCTAAGAATTTGTTTGTTTGCTCCAGTGGCCTTGATTAACAGTTATCTAACAGGAAGGGGGCAGAGAGAAGAGGGTAACGGAACCGAGGACGGGATTCAAACTCAGGATGGCAGCATCTTGGTCTATAGCATCTGTATATGGGGTAGAATTTAGATTGGGCCTAAAAAAAAATCCAGCCCGATCTGACCCAACTAATTAACTTTAATAATAGGCCCAAGCCCGAAGTAAACCCAACATATTATTTAAATTAAGATTTACTGCTTTCGTTTTTAGATCATAATTTGAGTAAGCAATGTAACTTCTCCTGTTTTTAGCTTTTGTTTAACATCTTCCAGCTCCATTTTGTCGCTTGTTGTAATTGCAGAGTGAGTCAAGTGCAAATCATCTGGGATGCGTGATTGATAGAAGCAGAGCAGGGCGGGGTTGCATGCGCATTTATTGTGCAGTGTGCTTGTTACAGTCTGAATTTCTGCACCTTGCTTTCTTCCTAACCTCAGCAGGGTAATTCACTGACTGTTTAGACTATAATGAGAAGATTTACAAATCTTTATATTGTGCATTCTCGTGTGGTTTTCTCTGTGCTTGTATGTATTGTAGGCTTATTATACGCTCCACAGAAGCCCAACCCGGATCCGACCATCAAGTAAATAATTTAAACTATGCCATAAATCTAAACTCTAATATGGGGCAACAGCTCTGACCGCGGTGTTTTTTTTTAAAGCAAAATTTGCGCACCATTGTGACTCTCGTCGCTCATCTTTTCACTCGCGTTTGCTACTCTGGATTGCTGAACACAGTACAAGACTGTGTAGCGTGGTGCTTTGAACTAAGTAACCCTCCACGGGAGAGAGGTTTGTAGGTCTAAACATGTAATGCAATTAATCTGCATTATGTGATATTAATGTGTTAAAATTTTTAGATTAATTGCATGCGTTAATGTTGACAGCCCTTGTGTGACCAAGACTGGTCTCGAGACCTCCATCCCTGATATTTAGAAGAAATAGAATAGAAATATAAATATCCTTTATTGTCCCACGCAGCAAAGTGGCAGTGGCAGGCAGTAACAGAAAAACAGGCTCACATAAAGAATATAAAAATAGAATAAAGACTAAATAGAATAAAGACTAAAAATTTTGCCTCATAGGGAGGACTTTGTTTTTTGTAAGGCAAAATTTCAACATAAATACTAAGTTGTAAAAAATGCTCCAGAGGAATGTGTAACTGAGTTGGTTAATGAAAAAAAAAAAGTACAGTGCATGTGTCTGGGCATTAAAAATACAAACTATTTACAGTTAGTGACAATAGAAAAATGGTAAAGTTGTACAGATACCAGCGTGGATATAAACACTTATTGATTTTGTTGGGAGCAGTGATGGTTAGAGTCTAATAGCTGCTGGAGGAAGGATCTCCTATAACACTCCTTTGTGCACCGAGGATGCAGCAGTCTGTCACTGAAGGAGCTCTCCAGCTCAGCAACAGCTTCATGCACGGGGTGGGAGACTTAGTCCATCAGTGAGTCCTTCTGTCCCCCACCACCTGCACTGGGCTGAGGGGGCATCCCAGCACAGAGCGGGCCTTCCTGATGAGCTTATCTAACCGCTTCCTCCCAGCTGTAATAAGCTGCTGCTCCAACATACAGTCTCATAGAAGATGGCTGATGCCACTACAGAGTCAAAGAAGGTCTTCAGGAGTGCCCCCTGCACTCCAAAAGACCTCAGCCTCCTCAGCAGGTAGAGTCTGCTCTGACCCTTCCTGTAAAGCGCATCAGTGTTATGGGTCCAGTTCATTGCTCAGGTGAACACCCAGGTACTTATAAGAGTCCATGATCTCAATGTCCACTCCCTGGATGTTCACCGGTGTCGGTGAGGTGGGTCTGCGTCTGTTAAAATCCACCACCAGCTCCTTGGCTTTAGCAACATTGATCAGGAGGTGGTTCTGCTGGCACCAGCCCACAAAGTCCTGAGTCCACTGTCAGTACTCTGAGTCGTCCTCACCTGTGATGAGGCCGACTGTGGCAGAGTCATCAGAGAACTTTTGCAGATGGCAGCGTGGGGAGTTGATGGAGAAGTCTGCAGTGAAGAGGATGAAGAGGAACAGTGCCAGCACCATTCCCTGAGGAACCCCTGTACTGCAGACCAGCCTGTTGGAGACACAGACCTGTGTCCTCACATATTGTGGTGCAGTCAGTAAGGTAGTCCAGTATCCACTGGGACATGTGATGGTCCACTCCTGACAGCTCCAGCTTGTCTCTTAGAAGTCCAAGCTGGAGGGTGTTGAAAGCACTGGAGAAATCAAAGAACATGATCATCAAAGGCCTTCCAGGTTTCTCCAGGTGGGCCAGAGCTCAGTGCAGTAGGTGGATGATGGCGTCCTCCACTGCGATGCCAGGGTGGTAGGCGAACTGCAGCACGTCCAATGAAGACGTCACCAGGGGGTGTAGATGTTTGAGGACCAGCCTCTTGAGGGTCTTCATCAGATGCGACGTCAGGGCTACTGGGCTGTAGCTGCTGAGGTCCTTTGGATGTTTGGTCTTTGGTACCGGTACCACACAGGAGGTCTTCCACAGTTGTGGTACTTTCCCCAACTTTAGGCTCAGTTTGAACATGTATCCTATGATGCCACACAGTTGATCTGCGGAGCACCTCAGGAGCCTGGAGCTGATGCCGTCTGGACCTGCAGCCTTTCACACCTTGAAGTGAAGGGGGTGGATAATGGCTGAGATCTGAGAGGTGTGAAGTTCTGAGAAGAAAGGCTGGCAGTCGTTACAGATGGGCCGGGAGGGATGGGGTGACTGGTCAAACTTGTTAAAGAACTGGTTCAAGTCATTCACCCACCTAAGTTACCTACAACCTGAAAATTTGGTTTGTGGCCTGAAATTGACTTCAGACTCCTCCAAACTCCACTGATGCTGCTCTGCTGCCGCTGATTCTCCATCTTCTTCCTGTAGATGTTTTTTCCATTCCTAAATTTCCTTCTCAGTTCCTTCTGCACAGCTCCTGCTTGTTTCCTGATTTAAATGCTCTCTTCTTCTCCTTCAGCAGAGCTTTTATTTCAGGGTGATCCAGGGCCTGTTGTTGGAGAAACACTGTACAGTCTTGTGGTTACAGTGTTGATATCGTCTGTGATGCAGTCTGTGATGCTTTCGAAGTCCTCCCTATGAGGAGCACAGAGCTCTTCCCACACAGTGGAGTTGAAACAGTCCCTCAGAGCTTCTTCGGTCTGTTCAGTCCATTTCACCCCTGTGCATGTCACAGCTGGTTCTCTGTGTACCAGGGGTTTATACACAGGCTGGGGATGAACCAGGCTGTGATCAGAGCCCCCCCAGGGGGAGGTGATGAACTGTATGCCTCCTTGGTGCTGGCATAAAGTAGATCCAGGATGTTGTCATCTCTGGTGTGGCAGGTGACATACTGGGGGAAGGTTGGTAGAGTGGAGGATAGAGAGACATGATTAAAGTCCCCAGATATCAGGAAGAGGGCCTGTGGGTGCTGTGTTTTCAGTTTGCTAATGCTGCTGCAGCCTGCAATGTCCTTCATGTAGCAGAGGGTGTGACATATACAGTTATTACAATAACGTGAAAACTCCCATGTATCGGTCGGCCTGTCCAAGAGAACAAAAAACAAACTTACAACATAGGACATGGGTAGACAGGTGTCTGAGGCTGCAGCCTTCACAGAGAGGCGCTGCCCTTTCGTTAGATGAGAAAAAAAGAACATTAGGAGAAAGGAGGGGAAAAAAATCATGTCCCACCCTGTGTCCTGTGCGTAACAGGATACAGGGCAAGATTGCAAAAAAACACCTCAGCACAAAAATAGCAATATACAGACAACATCATAAAAAATAAAAAAAAAAACAAACATGTGGAATGGGTGGGGTGGAGTGGGGTGGGGTCCCTGCACAGTCTGCCCAGGTGAGTGACGCAGCCACCTGGTGCATCACATCTGACCTAGGTTGCAACACCAGGGGGCAAGATGAGGGAGGCCAGCATAGGCAATGAGTTGGGGTGGGGTGGGGTTATAGCTATGAGCATGTGTGTGTGCACATGTGTGTTTGTAGGGTAAGTCTGTGAACACTGTCCCAGGAAAAAAAAAAAAAAATCTAGCCATTGTCCTTGATAGTGATGGAGCATTTATCAGCCGGCCTTGGTAGAGTTCTGAGCCAGGTCCACAGATGTCATGGGTAAAGGAGGGCCAGAGGTAGCAGAGCATGTTGTTCACATAACATCCAGGAGAAATTGAGATAGCCAACCTTCCAAGGGCGACACAGGGTAGCCAGATTCAGATAACAATTGTTTTAGGTCAGGCTGTTGCACCGAGGGAGTGCACCCTCTTTCCCCTTCTGTGCACCACCGGGTTCGTTTCTCTCCAGTTCCGAGACCCAACGAATAAAACCACCAAGTATTTACCTTGTGAAATAATGAGAAATGGTTAAGTATAAAATCAAGATATAATGCCAAAAATGAGTGACATTCACCTTTGGTACCGTGCTCCACTTAGCACATCTTAAGGATGAACCAAATGAAGCAAAAAATGAAGCGAAAGTCCTCCTTTATTTATGCCTGTTCTTAACCCTCGCTAAGAGGTGTCATCCTCTTGTATCAGTTTCTCCTAGACTGTGTGTGCGTTTTATGTGATATCAGCAGTTATGGTTATGTAAGCATGTGGCAGTGAGCGGTGCTGCAGATAAACAATTAAGTAGGGCAGATATGTTTAATTAAGGAAACAAAGAGATAATTGGAACAGGCCACAAAATCATACGTCCATAACAAGGCAGACTCCATTAAGTTTCCCTCTGCCTTGTAGTCTTACTGTTACATCACAAAGGCAAGTTCAAAAAGCCAAATTCGTGGTCAATCCCACCAAAGCCAAGCTTGCAACTTCTCCAAGGTCTGTCCCCTTTCACTAACGAGTCCAGAAACCACAACTGAGTGCATCCAATTTCTGATTCTGCTCACACAGTATCTCAGTCTAAGTGTTGATTGCTTGGCATATTCCATCACACGTGCTGGGCAGCCTCTCAATGGCTCGACATTTTCTTAATTTCTTGATATACCAGATAACTGCCAACTCCAAAAAGCAGAAATCCTGTAATCAAAAATCCAAGTATGTATACATCTTCAACATCCTCAACAATATATCGACAATGCAAATATCGACAGACACACAATCCTCCACTACTGCCAGGAGTCCATTGTATATCCAGAGAAAAATGTCCCACCGGGGCAAGAGGACTCTCCTTTGCCCAGTCTTCTCATCAAGAAGTGTTGATCAATTGTGTTGAGAGACTAGCTGACCAGATGCATTATTTGCAATTCGGAAGATATGCAAAGAGAGGCTCCAAAAAGATTAACAAGACAACACAAAAAGAGAAAGAGCTGAAGCAGGGCAGAATAGGGAGGGTACAAGAGAAGAAAAAAACGTCCAACTTCACCGAGAGCAAGAAGAAAATGAACCTATAACATAGCTCAATTAGCTTTTTTTTTAAGTCAACCTGGACAAAAATTACACAAAAATCTGAAAATATAGTCAATGTAATAATAAAAAGAAGTAGTCTCATAAAGACATAAAAAGTGTATACTCCAGACTTTTTAAAATTTAATTTTCATCCACTTCTGTCAATTTAATAGATTAACTCTCACTTTGCACAGCCTTTTTATAGTTTTTGTTTCCATGTAACCTATGGGATCTTTGGGACTTCTGTCACAGACAGAAACACAGGTCTCAGCTATGTGCATGGTGCACTCCGCCACAAATTTGTTGCGACCAGGACCGTATGAAGGAAATGTATTTTCTGGTTTGTTCGTAAAGCATCTTGTGAACATCAGCTGCAGTGCTGTGGAGCAGCTCGCTGTCTATTCTGTCTATGACCGGATAAAAAAGCACCCACTTAGCTTCAGCTCGGGGAGGATGTAACATTGCAGCAGTCAATTAAGTATGCCCTGACAAATGATGAAAACTCGAACATTTTCATGAATCAAAGAAAGCTGCCCAAATGCCCCAGACATAATGTGAAAAGTGGACATGACTGCAAACAACACAAACAGGTAAAAAAAAAAAAAAAATTAAAAAAAATTGAGTTAATATGATTATAATTTTAAATTAAAAAGTTAATTAGATCATAATAATAATACAATACCTCTTCTTGCACTGTCATCATTTCTGGTATGAGGTGGTTGAATATCCTCTCTCACTCATTATCATCGATATGTGACAGGGCTTTAAATCTGGCGTCCAGGGCTGTGCACGTATGCAAAATGTCATAGCACGTGTAGTATCTATTCTCCAGTTTAAGAACCTCAATCAGTTCCTCTGCCATAGCCACTTCCACTTCAGTGAGGGTATAAATGTCTTTGTTCTTGAGAGCTTTTTCAGTTAGTTCAGAGTATATGCTGCTTGCTGTTCCAGATTATCTTTCAATTATGGCATAACTGGAGTTCCAGTGGGTGGGAACATCTTGAATGAGTGTATGTTTTGGAATATTGAGCATTTTTTGCTTGCGCTCCAGGATGTGGGCATCTGTGGTACTTCTGTGAAAAAAAATGCAACAACCTTCCTGACTTGCCCTATAATCTCATTACCTGATTAATGCTTGTTGCCTTTTGGGAAGCCAAGTTAATTGTATGTGCAAAACAGTCTGAGGGCCCAGCCCTGCTTCTTTTACAGCATTGATGATATTCTTTGCGTTGTCTCTCATAACAGAAATAGTAGTCCCAGGTCTCTCCAGCTTCCATTCATGCACCGCCTCCTTTAGGTGCTCCGCAGATTGGTGCTGATCATAAACAGCTCTGGCTTGTTTGTTGCTATAATCATGCCACTTACCAGTGGTCAGCAAAAATCAACAACTAAAACTGACTTGGAGCTTCTGCTTTATTTCAGTGTTGTACGTGGAGAGATGTCGGCAGCACCACTGGCGGTGTGCTGAGGTTACCTTCACATGTCCAGATGGGGTGCTCTGTCAGAACTGGGTCAGCAGGATCAGAGAGCAGCTTGCCAGTATCGGTACGACTTGACACCTACACACACAGACTGAATAACGAACACCTCAGTGTTAAAACGGTTGTGATCAAGAATTGTTGTTGTTGTGTATGTGTGTATGTGTACAGCCACCAGACCCAGAAGTCTGCTGGTCTACATCAACCCATACGGTGGGAAGCGTCAGGGCAAACACATCTATGAACAGAAGGTGGCGCCACTGTTCACTCAGGCTGGGATCTGTACCCATGTCATTGGTAGGTCCTGCATCTGTAGCTTTGACTAAAATCTGTTCATGATAAACTTCTGTTTGATTGAGTATGTCTATCTGTATGTTGTTGTAGTCACTGACTATGCCAATCACGCAAGGGATCACCTGAGGATGGATGCTGAGCTCAACAAGTTTGATGGGTGAGTTGGGTTTAATTTTAATCAGTTATGTTGGACCTCCAGGCATGAAGGACTGAAACTGTAGGAGGCTGGTATGGAAACTACTGATTCAACAAAGCACCGCTATTATTTTCCTGATAATCAGGTGGTGCCTCAACTTGGTCATTATAATCTAAATTATTAGGTTAATTAAGAATTTCCCTTTGCAATTATTTATAGTTATTAATTGCCAAATCAGACTTACTATTGCACAACATATTTATAGTGCCTTGTGTGATGGATTGATATAACAGGTTGTGCTACACATATATAGGAATAATACACTTAAAACACATATTTTGATGATGAGGGACATTTCTAAAAACAGCTTTCACTGTCTATATGCAAGAGTAACATAACTCACAACAGCACATATTTCGGCACATTGTGATGGCTCTGAAATCAGATGTCACTGCTCATATATGAAAATCATATGACTCATGACTTTCCTGGATTTCATCCCTGCTGGTCATAGTCAAAATTAGTAACTCCAAAGCATCTCCTTTGCTAGTAACAATCAAGCAATAGATTGAGACCTAATTTAACTTCACAGTTAATCTCCCATTTGAATTCAGATAATTTGCTTTTTCCTGGTTTGTGTTGTGTAGGCAGTAGGTTGAGAGGTAATAGGGCTGTCTGACCCAAAATTTGCGGAACAGTCTCATTCAGATAATTTGATCCATTCTAGTTTGTTTTGTCTTGGCCATAGTTTGACTTGCTTGAACTTCACAGTTAATCTCACTCTCTAATCCAAATTTGCTGCAGATCTGGCATCCAGATGCTGACTGTTGTGTTTTGTAAAACCACTGTGTGGAACCTGATTTAACTTGACTGTTAATATCATCATCTAGCCTTAAACTTTGCTGCATCTAAATTTATTCAGAAACTTTCTGAATTATTCTGTTTTGTGTAGAACATGATTTGTTGCCAGATTTAACCCCAGTTAATCTCATATTCAACCCACCTGCCCAAAGGGGGTGGAAAGAGGTGATAAGTCAGTAATACTTCCTTGAAGATAGGAGCAGCATTTTGTTGTCATAAGACAGGTTGTCTTATGACAACCTGTGGACCTGTTTCAAACACATATAAACAAATGTTATCTATAGTTATTAATAGTCAAACCAGTCTTACTGTTGCACAACAGTTCTGATTGCCTCATCTTTTCCAACCTGCCACTATCCCCCTTTTCCAAAACTCAGTGTGGTCTGTGTGGGAGGAGATGGCATGTTCAGTGAGATCATCCATGGTCTGGTATGGAGGACACAGATCGATAACGGTGTAGATCTAAACTGTCCTGATGAAGACCTGTCTCCCTGCTCGCTCCGCATTGGAATCATCCCTGCTGGTAAAGTTCTCCTATACTCTATAATTGTACTTTATTTTGAAATATCAGTAATGTTGCTGGAGGATGGATACATATATACCATATGATACAATCAGAATAAGAAGCATAAATTTAGTGAGACACCTCACTAAATTAATGCTTAGTTGTTGATTCTGATTTCTCTTTATTTCAGAACTATATTATATAAAAATATAAGAATAGCATTGAAAGTATTTTTTTCTAGCCTTCCTACTTTCTAGCCTTTGAACTGTCTTTAGCATCTTATATCAGCAATTAGCACATTTCCACAACACCTTTTTGGAGATTATTTAACTTCACATTTAACTTAATTTTACTCCCTGCAGGAAAAAAAAAGACAAGCAATGTTCTCAAATTTATGGGATTAATATTCTTTATCCTAACAAAAGTTTTTATTGATAACATTAAATTCTCCAGATGTGAGCTAAATCTCATTTACCTATCACTCATTACCTAACAGTTATTAACAACATAAAACCAGCAGCCTCTTTCTTTTTAGTTTATTCCATAAATGTCTGTTATTGGTTATGGAACAAGTTAGTTAAAGTCTCTGGCAAGTTGTATTTATTTTACAGGCAAGCTCTAATAATATTTTCTAAGTCTTTGTTTTTTTTTCATATTCTTTGTTATGCGAGTCTTGATATATGTCATGCTGTATGTTCCTCTTGCCGGTAAAAAGGAAAACTGACTTCACACTTTAACTCCTTGAAATTTGGCTTCTGTCTCTTAAAAACTCCTGCTCTTTCTGAAACTCCGCCTTCAGGAAGTCATTCTCAGGAAATGAGTCTCCCTCCTGATTTGGCTTCCTGCTGTGAGCGGCCTGAGTGGAGCGCTGCTGCACACCTGCAGCTTGTTTGCTCATCAACCTGTGAGGATTTAATGAGCTGCAGGATGTCCACTCTCTGATGGATGATTACTCCTTCACGATAGTCGCTTGCAAGCACTGGCCTTTCTTGTGGCTCCTGAATTTTTTTTATTTTTTTTTTTTTTAAATAGTGTTTTTGTGAAGAACATTTGCTCCTCTGCTCAGCTTGCATCTCTCCTTCCTATCAAGGGTACTTGGCATGTTTTTAAGCCACAAGCTGAAACCACTCAGTCTCCTGCAGCCTCCAAGCCTCACCGGCCTCCCTGCCCACTCCTACTTCATGTTTGGAAGCCCTGAGCTCATATGACTCACCGTCGATCCCTTGACAGACCTCACCCGGATCCCGCAACTCCCCCCACCTATTGAGAACCCCCTCCCCCAAGGAACTGTAAGCCCACCAACCTCAGTAAATCAACTTCTAAGAATCATTCTCACCTTTGCCCAGCAGTTAATCAGTTCTTCCCTTCTAGACGAAACCCAGACCAGACAGAAAAAGACATCAGCCCAATTTGCATTTTTGTACATATTGTAAATAAATTCTTTAATTCATCTTTGTCTCTGAGTGTGATCCTGCATGTGGGTCAGAAAGCTTCCGTTCAACATGACAGAATCATCCGGCCAATCAGACCCCACAGAATCACCTCCAGACCCAGTTTTAGTTCCTGTAGCATTACTGTCTAGATATGAGGCTCTTCTAAATACACTTTGGAATCAGCAGAATTACTCGAACCAACGAATGGATCAAATGGCAGGATTCTTTCTAGAATTAAATTGTAAGCTCTCTCCTTCAGATCCACCTCCTTCCTCAGCCTGCACAACTGCTGTTCCGGAGCAGACGCCGCCTTCGTCCCCGTTTCTCCAACTCCAGAACCATTCTCTGGAGAGATTGGTAGATGTGGGGGTTTTCTTCTCCAGTGTTGCTTGGTGTTTTCTTGTTCTCCACAGTCCTTTCCTGATGATCCCTCTCGTAAGAAATACGAGAGGGATGATCTCGTAAGAAATACGAGGACTGCTTCAGAAAAGAACGTTAAGGTGGGCAGAAGCCAAATACACACAATAAACACTCCTGCAAAGTTCCTACACCAACTTTATTTCGGATTTCAAACAGACTTTTGGATACACTGAGTCTGGTTCTGAAATTACAAAAAGGTTGTGGAACCTTAAACAGGGAGATCAGCCGGTGGCTGATTTTGCCATTGATTTTCGCACTCTGGCGGCCTCTTCTGCTTGTAATGATAAGGCTCTTAAAGGAGCCTTCCACCAATCTCCAAATGAACATCTTAAAGA
Organism: Anableps anableps; assembly: GCA_014839685.1. NCBI lineage: Eukaryota > Metazoa > Chordata > Actinopteri > Cyprinodontiformes > Anablepidae > Anableps > Anableps anableps. The sequence goes on from CM026073.1 coordinate 3,002,515, forward strand.
TGAACTAGCCTATCGTGATGAGCCAGAGGAACCTATGCAGATGGGCCGAGCCAGATTGTCTCCTGAAGAGGAACCATCGGTGAAGATGGGAGCTTGCCTTTATTGTGGTCAGGCAGGACATTTTGTAGCTTCCTGTAAATACCAAGCCGGTAAATACAGGAGTACTGGTGGGTGGAGTGTGATTCTGTATGTGGGTCAGAAAGCTTCCACTCAACATGACAGTCATCACAACAGTGCGCCTCCATTAACCCTTTAACAACATTTTTACCAGTGTTTCACTGAGAAGTAGCTCGTATAATGAGCTCAGCAGATGCACAGTTCCACCAGGTGTTTGCTAATTGCTGCTGGCTAGTCTGATGGAGATGAGTGGGGAAGTCGCGGGGGATGGGTGCTCTGTGAGGGGGAAGCTTAGAAGCTGCAGCTCTGAGGAGTGAGCTTCTAAGCTGAGTCGACTTTGATAAATAATCAGTATGAATTAGAGATGCAAATTATTATTATTACAAATAGCAATTTTTTTTATACTATGCTAAATTACAAAAAAGAATCACATTAAATTACAAATTTTTTTTGTCTCAGCCTGTATTAAATACTGACTGAGAAAAGAGAAATTGTTGTGTTCTCACACATTATTAAGCTTAGACATATTTATAAAATATAACAAAACAGGAACATATTAAGTTGCTGAATAGAAATAATAGTAAAAATTATAAAATATGTGACTTAATCTCTCATGAACAGAGAGATGTAAAACTATCATTTAAAGACAGGGTGAAATTTAAGTTAAAGATTCGTCTCTGCTTTCAGGGCTGTTTACAATCGGTGGTAAGAGCTACACTTCGTGCTATTAGTCCAGGGGTCATGTTAAAATCGATTAAAAAATATAAATTAAAATGAGCTCGAGAATTTCCAGTTGTTTTCATCGTTTCTCTCTTTCTTTCTGCTAAAGAGACTGACTGACAAAAAGCTTCACTCCGGTGCATCAACAGACTCCTCCCCTTCTCGTTTCCTTAGTGTAAAGGGTTCGACATGTTGGAGGCGATATCTCTCCCTCTCCAAACAATGGAATTCAATGACCTATGGAACTTGCGTGATGAGGTGACAATTGCTTATGCTCCTCCTGCTAAGCGACTGACGAAATTTGTGCATGTGAAATTTTGAGCTCGTACACAAAGATGTGCACACACAGGCTTGCAACACGACACGAGAAAGTTAAAAAATGTTTTGTCACTGTCGACAGTGACAAAAGTTGAACATTTTTCCTAAAGCTGAGCACAGACACTCATTGGGTGCTGCAGAAATCTCCCTATCAACTGCTGTTTAACTGTAAATGTAATTATAAAATGGGGCAAAAAAGTTTAGGAAAAAAACTGGAATTTTTTTTTATTTTGCGCAACAGGAACAATGTGTACAGTCTATAGTACAATTTTGCAAGCTGTTTAGACAAAAATAATCTTTGACTTTTGAAAGCTGGTCATGCAGAACACGGCTACGTGGCTGGCTGTGGAGCACTATGAATTACATTGGGAGGCTTGCTCAGCTTCATTGTATGGGAGTTTGATAAACCATGGCTGACATACAGATGGCTCTGCTTCAGGGTAGTCTAGCAGGGTCTTATAGGCCTTTTTGCACTGCAGGGCCCCTAGTTTTGTTTGCATTGAGCAGAGTGCCACCTCTAAAGTGGGCGGGGATTGTCATATCAAAAACAAATTCATACTGAAGCCGGCCGAGGCCATCTCCTCAGAGACCTGGCAGAACACATTTTTTTCAGTTTCATGTTGTCCCTTTCAGCTCCTTCTTTACCCACTCATCAGCGTAGTGGCTGAGAAAAAAAAAATTGCCTCAGCTTTACCTCCAACTAAATCAGTCAAAAAGAATTCTAATCTGAGTATCATCTCGGACCTGGACTTGCATCTGGTAAAGCTGAACCACTGCTGTGGGCTAAAGTGAGTTCTTTCCAAAGGAAATTCTACAAGTCTTGCCAACTTCTGGTCACTTCAGTTGGATAAATGTTCCCTGGTTTCAAAACTTTGGCTGAAGTAGCGCTTGTCATTTAGCAGCAGAACATGGCTTCAGCATTCAGATCACCATTAAAACCCTGAGACATTTGATTAAGCACACGCGGGTTTGCATAATTTATGTACAATCTTTTAATTTCCTTCTTTATATGTAGTTATCAGGGCCACAGTCAGTGGTGTTTGTCACTGCGTAGAAAATCTGACATATATTCATTTGCTTAATGTGTGATGGCACAATATGGTTTCTGTTCAGCTTGTCGAATAGTAATTAAACTGAATGAAAATTAAATGCTATTGAATGTCATTGTTATCAATTAAAAATTGATGGGTAAAAATAGATTATGATGGGTTTTGTTTGATGTCATTAGACAAAATGATAGACAACGATAAAGTCCAGCGCAACCTCTGAGAGCTCTGGAAGATGACTCATCTCTGTGCCCGTCCCCACAGCCAATGAACTGATTTGAAGTCAGCTGCTGACTGCAGCAGCTGACTTCAAATCAGCCTCACCTGAATGACCCAAATGGAACCATAGCTCTTGGGGTTCCAGAGAGTAGGGTGGGACTGGGCCATAAGGGCTAATGCAAAGACACCGAACCCAGGCCTGCAGTGCAAAAAAGCCTGATGTGTCTACAAGCTCCCTCTGAAATGCCCCTATGATTAGGGATCTCAGTGTGGTCAGCAGCTGAATGGATATGGGAACTGCACAGTTCCCTCATACCCTTAAAGTTGTTGATAAATACATCTAGAAATGTGTAGTCAATCTGCTGAGATTTCCACAGCCACTTATTACTGGTACATGGGAACTTTTGCTCAGTAATGGACATACAACAGGCTTTTGTTTGTAGGTCTTCAGAGCATTCTTACTTTGTCCTAATGTGTAGAGTCCCAGCACATGCAGGTCCTAACTATGAGCTCATCTTGGACTCTGCTCTCCTCTCCCTTCCATATTGTTCAACTTCTGTGCAATTTATACTCAGTCATTAGGGGGATGACTTAATCAGCAGCTTTGATTTCTGCACAGTGCATGTGAACGTCATCTCAGTCTCAGTGGAACGTTCTAGCCTGTTGTTTTGAAGCTGCATTGTCCCATCAGTGTTGTTTGTGTGTTTCAGGTTCAACAGACTGTATCTGCTTTGCCACAGTAGGAACCAATGACCCAATCACATCTGCGCTGCACATCATTGTGGGTCAGTCTCACAGTCCCCTTCCACAGCAGCTCTAACCGAGCCAACCCACCTCCTTACTCACACCACATCAAGACTGATAAAGACTGCAACTAAAATCAAAGTTCCTTATTTAACTGACTGAGTGATACCTAAGCTATATTTCATCTGGACTTTTGACAGATTACTTTTTTCCCCATTAGCCTTGTCTAAATGTCAAATATGATTTATGCAACAGACCTCTTTAGGCACAAAATCTCTTTAAAATTGCAAAAGTAAAAGTTTTAATGTACATCGCTGCTTTTTACTGTTCAGAGTTGTTTATTTACAGACCTTTGCAGAGGTTTTCACACTCCTCAAACTTTTCCACATTTTGTCCCATACCAACCACAAACCTCAGTTTTATTTATTTTATGATTATAGGTGACAGATCAACACAAAGTAGTGCATAACAGTAAAGTGGAATAATGAAATGAAATGACATCAGACTTATATAGCACTTAATTAGGACATTCAAAGACGCTTTACAATGAACCAGTCATTCTCATTCACACACACTTTAACACGCTGATGAATAAAACTGATCCCTGGTTTTCAAAAAAACATTTTGCATATAGAAATCTTGACATTGTGGCTTGCATTTATATGATGCACCCCAGTGGAAATAATTGGCAAAATCAGCTTTCACGAAGCTTCCAGCTGCAGGTCTGTTGGGGTATGTCTCTACCAGGTTTGTACATGTAGAGAATGACGTCTGTCTTTGTAAAGTAGCTTTGACTAAGCCTTTCTTGCTGTTCAGAAGCACCAAGTTGTTTAACTCTCCTATAGTGGTTCCAGATAGTGGGATTGTGAATATTCTGTTGTGTGCCAGTGTACAGCTAAAATGTTTGGTTGTTACCATGCGAGTGTGTCGTCTATGAGAGCTAATTTGTGTTGCAGCTAAAGAGAAAGCCAGCCTCAGTTGCAGCCCCTTTATAGGAAGTGATCTTGTGAGAGAGTTTGATTGGTTGACAACGTGAAGAAAGTCAAAGTAATTAGGGGAAGAATATACTGACTTATAAATTGTATATGTGTACACATGCCACGTTTGCTTGATGTTTCATTATAGATAAATAATTGCTAGTGTTGGCATTTACTATGTGAAAGTTAAACTTATTTGTTTTTCTCTTCCCGCTCTGGAAGGCTGAGGTGATTGGCAATTTAGAATTGAGAAAGCAGGATCTGAAAGTGTTTAAAGGTGGACTCCTGGATATAGCAGAGGGACATGGAAGGATTGCCATTTTAAAAGCTGCTGCTTTGAATATGAATGTGCTTTGATCTAAACCAGGGATCTTCAGCGTTTTTCAGCCTGGGTCCCCCAGCTGAAACCAGATATTTACATATGCTGAATAAAAAGACACACACGTTTTTTTCTCATCAGACCAAACCTCTTTTGTTTTAGGTTAGTTAGAATTACCAAAATTATTTCTATTTTCTACATGGCAGAAAACCTAGCAAGAACTTTTTTCTTTTTTTTTTTTTTAATAATCTTTCTTCAGATTTAGAAGTTTACATACATTTGGTCAGTATCAGGGATAATTGTCTTTTAAACTGTATAACTTTGGTCAAACCTTTTGGGTTTCCTTCCACAAGCTTCTCACAACAGTTTTCTGGAGTTCTGGTGTGTAGCTCCTACAGAGTTACCATGGGCCTCTTGGCTGCTTGTCTGATTAATGCTCTCTTTGTCAAGCCTGTCAGTGTAGGTGAATGTCTATGTCTTGGTAGGTAAGCAGTTGGTCAATTCTCTTTCCACTTTCAGATGATTGATTGACCAGAGGACAAAGATATGCAAAGCTTAGAATATTGTTTTAAATCTGCTGTCTCCTTTAAACTTCTTCAAAGCTTTCTCTCAGACCTGTCTGCTGTGTTCTTTGGTTTTCATGTTGCTGCTTGTACTCTAATATTCTCTAACAAGCCTCTGAGGCCAGAAACTGATCATCTACAGTTAAATTACATCTGGACTTGGTGACTAACTCTTTTTCTACTGATTCTGTGACATCTGAGTCAACGAGTTGTACAGCATTTTATTATGGGGTAAAAAAAAAAAAGAAGTGCAAACCACATACAGCTCAGTATTTTATTGAACTAAATCATTATCCTTCCACCTTACAATTTTGCACAACTTTGTGTTGACCTATCACATAACAATTTTTAATGTGACAAAATGTGAACAAAAATTTGAGCAGTATCATTACAAGCTACAGTAAATAATGTGAGATACTATATGTTGCCTTACGTGTGTAGTATCACAGCTTTAATTGAATTGAATCTTGATGTGTGTGTTCAGGAGACTCTCAGCCAATGGATGTGTGCTCAGTTCACCACAACAACATGTTCCTGCGATACTCTGTCTCTCTGCTGGGATATGGTTTCTATGGCGACGTGCTAACTGACAGTGAGAGGAAAAGATGGATGGGCCCAGCCAGATATGACGTATCAGGTAGAAACGTGTTTGAACACAAAATGGTGTTCTGTGTTTGTATTTTCACTAGTTCTGACTTACCCCTCTGGGTGGTGCAGGTCTGAAAATGTTCCTGACTCACCATTACTACGAGGGCACAGTGTCCTACCTGCCAGCCAGAGGTATCATTGGAACTCCACGAGACACAGGCAGATGTCGATCTGGGTGAGAGAATTATAAAAAAAATATATATACTTATAATTGTGTTTACAATGTGAATATAGTTTTAAAACAGTCCTGGTTGATTAATATTGTTTTCAGTGATGTATCCCACTGGGTAATACTCAAACATCCCAGTTATGTTAACATGAAAAAGAGGTGGAAAAGGAGCAGCAGGCCCATTTCAACCATGCATGCATCATTTTAGTTTAAATAAAAGAAAAGCTGTCTATATGATCAAAGTAGTTACTGTTTTTGTGATATGATGTGGTGCTACAAAAGTCTGGACTTTATGGGCAGTGAGTGGTGTAGTATTAGAGTAGGCTATTAGAACTCACTGGAGCTATCCAGGTCTCAGTGTCTCCCCCTTCTCTTTGATTCTGTCTGATATTTCTGGATTATTCCTACAACATCTTTAATAGACTTGAAAAGAGGTTGGCCAATTATTCAATGAGTGAAGGTATCAATTCATGTGAGCTTTTCCTCAGTATCCACCCTTGGTCCCTTCTGGTATTGAGGGCCAAATGTACCACACTCCTACAAATTAACGGTAATACATACATGAAATAAATAAAAAGTTTTCAATATTTTGGTGGATATGTCTGCACGGTGGGGCAGTTGGTATCGCTGTTGACTTGCAACAAGAAGGCCGCTGGTTCAAATTCCCAACCGGGGTTTTTCTGCTTGGAGTTTACATGCATGGGTTCTCATCGGCAGGGACATACACAAATAGACACTAGGTGGTGCTAGGGCACCTGTCCTTTTTCCTCTGAAGAAAATAAGTGCCCTTTTGATATCGTGTTTTTTTTTTTTTTTTTTCCTTTCTTTTTTTACCTTGTGGTCCAAGGTAGCATTTCCGGATTTAAAGCTTACATTACCAGTGCCCCACATTTTTGTAATTTTGCAAGGCAAGACTCCCACCCCCCGCCCCTCCTGAACACACACAAGTGATGTACCAACCCTCGTCCCTGCGCATGCCTCTCTCAACATGAACGAGCTTTGCCCAAAGCACACAGGTGGACACAGAGGTGCGCTGCGCTCCATGCAGCCTGGTGTTGATTTTTTTTCTCCCCAGGTTGTCCTGTCCCCGGATCCCACAGGACAGATTGCTTCATAGGTGTTCAGTAATACATATAGGTGTCCTTCTTTGCCACCAGGTATGGTGTAGGCTTCTGATATTTGGTTTCAAATTCATTGAATTGTTTTCATCTGTTATATTTGGGCAGTCTGTTTTTAATGAAATATCAAAGACAGGAATTTATTTTCTTGTGTAAATGTATGTAAATTGGCAGTGAGATTTAGAAAATTATGCAGAAGGAGCAATCAAAAATCTGCTGGCAGTTCCATTTGCCATACATGGTGTCACTTTCTTCCACTTGAGCACCTGCCCCCCCAAAATGTCTGTGCATGCCACTGTTCATGGGGTACTCTGGCATCATCCCACAGTCCAAAAGCATGTTTTGTGTTTGGAGGGTCTTTTTAAAAAACTTTGCACTGCTGTCTACTAGTCTGAGCAGGCCAGGCCACCAGGAAGTGTCCCGATGCTCCCGATGGCCAATCCACCCCTGGTACATGTCCTAACTAGAAGTTTATTGTTCTACTTTTAGCAGACTAGGACATATTGTTTTCAAAAAAGACAACTGAATTTCAAATAATTAAATTGTAAAAACTAGCATCTTACTGGAGGCCGTAAACATAACATAACTATCAGAGGTGAACTGTGCAGAGCTCTGAATTCAGATTAGAGTAACAGGTTTACCTGATCGGGTCACAGTTCCAGATTATGAAGTTCATTTTGAATAAGAGAATTAATCCTGGTTCTGTGTCTTTAACTCTGCAGCTGTTCAGTTTGTCAGCACAATGGACAGATACAGTCAGACAGAGCCGAGAAGTATAAGACGGATGAAGCGTCAGACTGTGGTGAGTCCAGCAGATGGCCACCAGGAGCACCTTACCACAGTCAAGAATTAGCAGAACTACCTCCATTCAGGATTTAAAGGATAACTCACACTTTGAGAGGCATCATCTACTTTCAAACTCCAATGTAGAAAATATTTATGTCATAATTCCATTTTCCTGTTTATTTTTGTGTAATTTTTCCAGTTGCATTAACTGGATTCATTTCCATCAAACATTCAAAAATAAAAAATGTAACCTTCCATGAACAGTGGGGAAATTGTTTTAGCTGGACATTGGGTCACCTGCGTCTCCCTGGGGGTTTGTGTTTCAGCGAATGATGGAGAGTGGAGGACGATCAGAGGAAAATTCTTAGCAATAAACGCTGCCAGTATGAGCTGTGCTTGCCCTCGCAGCCCCAAAGGACTCTCCCCTGCTGCTCACCTTGCTGATGGTACCACAGACCTCATCCTTGTCAGAAAATGTTCACGCTTCAACTTCCTCAGACACCTCCTGCGACACACCAACAAAGATGATCAGGTACACTGCAATAGTAAATCCAGATTTTTTTCTCTTTCTATCTGAATCCTCTACATGGAGCTCCTCTCCTCATCTTCGTCCTCTTTCAGTTTGACCTGGCCTTTGTAGATGTCCACCGTGTGGTGCGTTTCCGCTTTACCCCGCGTTACTGCCAGAGTGACTCGGACCTGGAGCTGGACCTGCTTGAGAATGGCAAACGGCAGATCTTCAGCCATATCTGCAGAGACCACCCGGCTTGTGGCTGTGCACCCACAAACAGCAGCTGGAACTGCGATGGTGAGATCCTGACCCACACAGCCATCGATGTCAGGTACCGCAGCTCTCCCAAATGTCATACTTCTACTGTTAAAACTCTGCAGACATTTTTGTAAAAGCTCCCTTTCCATTTTTTTTTTCGTCAGAGTGCACTGCCAGTTAATCAAGTTGTTTGCACGAGGGATCGAAGAGCCGCAAGTATTCGTGGACCTCAGCAACCCCTGTGCAATATAAACCCTTCTCCTTCCCATCAAGATTTCTTCAAACACTGGTGCAGTTTCTAGCTGCTGTCTTTAGGACATTTACTGAGGGGCTCTGGCGTTTCTCCACAGATATTAGCTGGACTTACTAGGTTAGATGGGGGAAAAAAACAACGTATTATGGAAAAACATCAGATTTTAGACATTTTAAACTTGGGTCCATGTGTAAACCTAGGCACATAAAACAAAAGCTATAAGCACCAATGTCCAAAGGAGTCATGAAAATGTGTGAACTGTCTAGCAAACTCCTGTCTGGGTTTTCTCAGTTGTCACCTGCAAATTAGAGGGTTGGCTGTCTTCACAGAAAGCTTTAAAATAATCTCTACGATCGACTATCTGTGTTATGTTGATAGACACAGTCAGTTTCATCACCTACTAGGTTAACGTTCAACATGAGAAAGACCGACATCTGCCTGCATCGTGTCAGAACTGGAGACAGATGCTGTTTCGTGCAGAAGGTGAGAGGCAGCTATCAACTTGGAGAATGTACTGTACGCTAAGTAACTCACCTGTCTTGTGATGTGTAATTACATCAATAAGAAGGCAATTAGCTGTGGCCTTCAAAAGGACACAAATCCAGGGCAGTAATCAGGTGATGAAAACAGATGTTCCTGCATTGGAAACATTGTAAAAGCACAGAGTACAGAACCGTCCTGTTAGGCTGCTGTTCTGGTTAATGTACTGAAGGGCCTGACAAATCTCTCTCTCTGTCTCTGAACTTGAGATGTCTGACCTCACAGACAACATTACAGTCATACTCATATTATTTTTAGCTAAGCTGAAGAGCCACACTATGCTCACAGATTTGCACTTCTCACTAGAGATGGAAGAAGAACGATCATGTGCTGGTATATACATTGTCTACTTGGAAGAGAAGAACAAGGAAAAAAACAAAAAGGAAGAATAAAGGGATTTCTCACCAGAATATTGATGCAGAGTTCGTATACTTGTGGTCTTTAACAGATAATTTATCTACACTGGTGACAACAACGTATCTGTCCTTGCTCTATTTCTTTAAAACAAGCTCTGTTGCTTTTCTTTTTCTTCTCATGTTGACTCGTGTCTTGCTCTGCTGTGTGTTTGGACCCACCATCTAGCTGGGATAATACCGTCCTGGGTGAACAACCAACATGGTTGCACACAAACATCCCTAGTGAGCCATAGAGGATGGGTGCAGATGACAAAATTTACACCAAACTGGCTTTGCAGTGTAGTAGACAGCAGAGTGGAGCAGAAGATTTAAATTAGGACTGAAAGATTGTGCTTTTGTAGTCATACCAACCTCCCAAAATGCCTCAGCACTTGGGCCACACCAGCACACATAGGCAGGCTTGATTTCTTTGACACGGCTGTATGAAGTGCTGGAGTTATACTCTGTCCCTGGATCATTTGTTTCTAACCCTGTGGATAAATCATCAAAAGGCAAGTCTTTTACAGAGGCAGCACTTTCATAGTTTGAGAATACTTATTGAAATAATTAGAGCACCTGAGGTACGGTGCACCTAAACTCGGGGGCATTGAGGACTTGTTTTATATACGAGGACAATGAAAGAGTCACAGTTGACTTATTGGCTTTAGTGGAGGATGTCAGAGCAGGATTCCATTCCATGTAAGCACATCTCTTTACTGGACAGGTGGTTCACCTGTGAGAGTCCTGGTGGAATTAAAAAAGGGGCTGGTCTTTGTGATATCCTTGAACTATCTTGTGAAAACGCCTGGAAAATCTCCCATTCTTTTTGCATGCAGACTTTTCATGGGCCTTTTGACAATAACAATGACGCACTGATAACTCGGATTCAGTAGAGATCACGACTGGCGAGATTTTTATTGTTTTCCTGTTTTTCTTCTTCATTCAGTAAAGACCACTGTTGTTGGATCCTGTGCTTTTACCGCGAATCTCACTTCTGAATTTGTTCTGCTGTGGTGTGTTTGTTGCCATTTTCTTTTTATTGTATCATATGTTATCTATTAACACATTACAAAAACAATGTATTTTCTAAGGAAAGTACAACCTTACCCTAATTCTGAAAATCCCTATAAGCTGCCATCATTTACATATCCAGCATGCTCCATACAGACAAAGGATACAACCCCCAAGGGATAAGACAGAGTAACTTCCTGTACCCAGTTCAGCCTTCCTGTTATCTGCCACAGCCCTCGCTGTCTTGCAGCTTAAAGTAGCAGTAGACGTGTCTTAGAAAACCGCCTTATTTTAAATATAAATTGTTTTAAATTTATATCTTTCATTTCTTGCTGTCACTGCAACCCAGAAGGTCTTGGAGAGGCTGCATTCTCTTACTTGATAAACACTGGATTTTGGGGTTCCCAGTGGGCTGGTGAAAATACAAGGTCCGTCAAGCTGGTAAATAGCTAATTTGAAACATTATTAGCTGATCTCTCAGTGTTCTCGGTCCTTTCCTAACAACACAGTGCATTTGCAGCAGAATCAGCAACTTATAATCTACGTTTAAAAAGGAAGACTAAAACTGCGCATCATGAAACAGTGAAACAAAGACCAGCTCTGCTAACAGAGATGAATCTGGCCGGGGCGGGTTGAGGCAGAACCAGTTAAAGACGATTAGGAGTTAGGCGCCAGCGACCCCCACCACCCCCCAAGGATAAGCATGTTTACATGATGGATGGATGGATGGAGTTTTGACTGAACATTAGTCCTGTTAATTCAGGACATGGTCCATGTTATAAGTTTTGCGCCTCTTTTGTGATTGAGTTTGACTTCACTGTTCTTTGGGATTAAAAAGACTTGGTTTTTACCAGATGTGCTGTATCCTTGAATATGATCAGTGTGTCAAGGTTTTATCCTTCTGTGGTAGACCAGCCTCAGCCCTCTGGGTGTTTTTTTTTTTTGTTTGTTTGTTTGTTTTTTTTCCAATTACCAGGACTTGGTACAGCTCAAACACTGTCAGCCTAGAGTGGTTAGAGTGGTTCCACAAATGTCTTGACTGTTATTTGTTGTACAAAAACTTAAACTTCTGTCTTGAAACAACCTTACCCTCCTTATAGCTTCTACTTCTAAATGAGCTTTTATGCTGATGGCTCTGTGCTGTAGATTTATGGTTAACTCTTTAAACATAATATTTAAAATGACCTATTAGATGTTTGAAGGGTCCCAGACACCAGCCAATCATTCTCCCTAAGTTGCATGATTACTGAGTGACCTGAGCAGCATACTAATGGCTATTTTTACTCCCACTTTTGGGAGTAAAAACTTAAGCACATTACTGTTTAATTTGTAGCAAAGATTTGATTTGAGCCGGTTAAACATTGCATTCTGAACTCATCTGTTGGGTTGAAGAACCTCAGAGTCATTCTTTTTTGTAATTGTCTACAAATCAGAGAAAACCAGATACTTGGTTCTGATTTTACTCCATCTCCCTCACAGGAATAACATTTTATGGTCAAACTATTGAATATAGTTGACCAAGGTCAAATCCAGGGGTGCTAAAATATTCCAGAAGAAATTTTTAAAAGAAGGACTTGTGCAGGACGTTTTGCATTATCTTAGCATGAAATGTTGATTTGTAGTCTGCATAGAATGGTTTCCTTAGTTCTGCTTTGTTTTATTAGAAAAATACATTGCATTGAATATAGAGCTTACTAGAAAGGTTTGTCTGGATGTCCAGAGTTGATATTTAATCTTCTGTTCTTTCAAATGACACGACACACAGCCTTAATTTGAGATCAACTGAGCTGTAAGCATATTGTAGCTTAGCATTAACCACATCTGTAGCCACTGCTGTTGCTGGGCCCACCAGTTTTTTGCAGTGTTATCTAGATGCAACAACCTCACATGTAACACTTTTCAACATGTTGAACTTTGTTTTGTTTGTCGAGAAAATGTCATGGCCGTGGTCAGTTTCAAGTATCCGGCATGCAGAGGTGGATAAAGTGTTCGCAGTGTCTCGAGAGATTAGGTAGTTGTATTGTATGGTGAATGGTCATATTTGAGCGGTCCTTCGTTGATGCTGTAGCAGTGGTGCACATGTGCAGTACACATGGCTTGTGAAAGCTCTGGACTCAACTGACAGATTCTGTTGACGTTTCCAAAACAATGTGTGAAAGCCGGACTAACATGGTGTTCGTGTTGTGTATGTTACAGTGTTAGATATATAGTGAGACAATGCCGGAACATTGTTTTCTCATGACATCGTGTCTTTCTGAAACCAAAGGCAGACACGAAGTACCGTGACAGGGGTATAGGACAGGAAGCTGAGGAGCAGCACTGGACTATTTCTTTTTTGTCTCTGTTGGTCAGTGTTCCTGTTTTCTTTCGGCAGATGTGGAGCTGGACTCTCACCACATAAAATAGGAAGCAGTAGCAGGTCTTTGTGCTTAAGAGCACTAACCAATCAGGTCTCAGTTTTATACTCAGATCGAATATCCAACCCAAAACCAAATGGGGTTTAATAATGTACCTATCAGTTTGCCCATGGTGATGTATGTCTGGAAAGTCTCCACAGGTTTAGTTTTTGGAACCCCGTCCAGGATTGTGTGTGTGTTGATATATAATCAGTGTACTGCATAATCCACAAATCAGTTATGGTCAACTAATGTAGACAGAGATCAATTATTTGGAGCCAACTGAAATGACTTTTTAATTTGGAGAGGATAAACTCAGGAATCAAAATTCGTATTTGGAAGGTTAAGGGTTTCTCTTCTGCTCAACTTAAAAACCCAGAGTGGCTGCCAGACATGGAAGACTTGGGGATTGCGGCAGTCACAAGCTGTTGAGCTGCAATTCTGACCATCTGTGTCTCTTCAAATCAGCCACACACACTACTGTACAAAGCTTCTAGTCAATATGTTGCTACAGGGCTTAAGTAGACCAGGCCATGAGTTCATTCTCACAACGTTTTAAATGTTTGTGTAGCAACACTGATACTCATCTGAAAACTCATCATTTCTCATATGAACTAAAACTGGCAGATTTGTTTTTTGTTTAAATGGTGCTTTCATCATTATCTTGATGCAGCTTTTGAGCTAGTGGTTAACATTCTGAATAGGGCAATAAGTAAAAGTCATTGGCAGATCTTGTTATTCTTATTACAGTGCTGTTGGCAAAGTCACTGCTTGCAGTCAAACTAAACTAGCTAGTTTGCTACTAGCCATAATTACATAGGGGGAGTGATTCTAGAAAGGGTTGTTCATTCTGCTCCATTAATCAACTATTTTCAGCAATCTGACACATTGGGTGTGTCCAAATATAGGTGCTACATCCTTTGAAGGACCGGCCGGGTCCTTTGTCAGCTGCAACGACCTGTAGTGAGCGGCAATGAAATTGGACGTTCTAGCCTTCAGAATTAATCCCACCCTTTCCTCCTGTTGCCCAGCAACCGCGACAGCGAAAAAGCAGGTATGCATTGAGCTTGAAATCTTGCTGAACATTTTATTATTTATTTAATGCATCCATCCATCCATCCATCCATCCATCCATTATCTTCCGCTTATCCAAGGTTGGGTCATGGGGGCAGCATCCTAAGCAGGGAGACCCAGACTACACTCTCCCCAGCCACTTGGGCCAGCCGAGGAACATAGTCCTTCCAGCGTTTTAAGTCATTAAGTTAATTGTTAAATAAATACAGTTTTTACAAAATTATATTGAAAAACATGTCTATGCAAATGACAATAAGTCTAGCACAGCTTTTAATTTTTGTACTGCCAGATTTTGTTATACTTAAAACTATTTCTCTCCCGCTCTTATCTCCCGCTTCATCTGCTATTGTTTCAAGAACAAAAATCTTGTGTTCACCAATGAATCTTCGAATAGGGTGGGCTGCAAAGGATACGCCAGACCTGTCCTTCAAAGGGGGGAAAGAAGCACGCACTTGTGGGATGCATGTACCTTCAGATTTAGACAGCCGTTTTTGCATCATTGTGACCAAGTTGGCTTTTAAATGCGCCCTTCGAAGGATTCAGCCACTGAATTTGGACACACCCTCTGTTCCAACACAAATATGGAATCCAGCAGCAAGACAGTTCAAACTTGATATAAAAAAATTAGAAGTTCAGGTTGGCTCTACAGTCTGGTTTCATATAGTATTGTCAGTGAGTTGCCATGTTGGAGGACACACAACCAGACACTTCTGAACCAATGCTGGCGTGTGCGGCTAAGCAGGCTAAGAATATTTTTCAAGCCTGCTGCAGTGTAGCCCTCCAACAAGTTGTTCATGTTCAAGTTTGAACTTGTGTAGCTGGTGACATGTAGAGCACAACATCGGTGATTTTAAAAACAAGAACATTTCTACTCTGCCTCTAATATTTAGAACTATATTCAGCCTTTGCCATGAAGCTAGCCAATCAATAACTAACTTGTTAATAAATTGACCTGCTTTTATCTCTTAGTTTCTTTTTGCTGTGTTCTGGTTTCTTATCTGTTTGCACAGAGTGAGCTCCAGTGCAGTAGATTATTGATGTGGTTTACCTCAGCATTACCAAAACATACTAGCTTATTTCATAAATTCTCTCAACAGATTGGCTGGAATTAAGTTACCTGGCAGCTGTCATAGTTATCTGTTTTGAAATGAAGTAAAATCTGACTTAGAATCGATAAGTTTAATAATCTGAAAGAGCAACAGAAGTGGTTAAGCATTGAATCTATCAAATTTTCACTCTTGCTGCTGGAAAAAAATGCCATTTGAAAAAAATAAAAATGGTCAAAATATGTTAGTGCTGTTAAATGGTACCTGAGCTGTAACTACAGTTAATTTCAAAATTCAATCCATATTCCTGGCATTTTTTAAATTTAATTTTTGATAGAAAATGAGCCAGACATCTCTCGAATGATAATGTAAGAGGATGGACAATAAAAAAAAAAAAAAAAAAAAAAAAAAAAGAAAGTTAAGTATTTATTTAAAGTGTGGCATGTTGAAGATGATTTACATCCTTCTCAATAATCAACGGAAAAATGTATTACAGCAATAAAATTCTAATTGCTAAGCAGCTTTTGGGATATTTCCCCTGGTATTTTGATGATTTATACAAATCTCTAAACCTTTTAGGTTGGAAGGACTCCTTTCCATCTTCCCCTTCCTCCACTGATTGTCTATGAGACCTATCTGGACACTGGCTGGGGTACTTCAAAACAGTAATGTTACATCCACTTAGAATAAACACAATTAGTCAATTATGTTTGAAAGATGGCTAAACCCAAATCTGCCAGGGGTATGAATACACTTGGGTTTAACTGTAAATCTACAAAATAAATCCAATAAATAAGTACTCTTCAATATTTTGATGAACAGGTAGGGCATGTTGATTTTACTTCAGATATTGAATTCATCTGTCATATTTATTCTTATGATGTGCTGTGTATTTTCCAACAAGGAGCATGCAGAAAAGGCCATCTTTTATTTTGGGTGTTGTTGAGTTCAAACTGATTATTATTATTTACTTTGTTTCAGAATGAGATTAGAATTTGCAAACATATAGCCTCTGTTCTTCCTACAGTTCTGTAGTTTTCTGAATGAGAAAATGAGCTGGACTGAGCAAATCTTAGCTGTATTCTGCTCTGCTGTAGTTTCTGCATCATCAGAAATAAACTGTTGAGCTCATCCTGTGGTGTTCTGTAATTCTTGGACATGTAACTGCTGTAACCTCTGCCAACAGGCTAAAACATTTGTTTTTGGAAACCAGTGAAGTGTTTCCTCAGTATAATGCGCTGTGCTGGATAAAAGTTCCTGCAGCTGGTGTTCTCTTCGTTATGTGGTGAAAACGCCGTTTGTGATGAAAGGGATATGATGCCGCTAAAGAAATAGTTCTACAATTGGCCACACGATGGCACTACAATACATTTTGTCTTGATATCAAATATCTGACGTTGCTCCACTATGCCTACAGGTTCAAACATGTTATTCTGCATGAGAACAGGTATTTCAATGGGGATATCAAGACATGTATTTCGGTAAATTAAATCAAAAAGAACAACTCAGATTCATTAAACACAGGGTTATATTTATTTATCTATTTGCTTTTATTGCCTGTCACTGTCGCTTTGCTGCTGTTGCACAGAAATTTCCCCATTGAGGGACAATAAAGGATATTTCCATTGTATATTTTAACTGTTTGATAATTTGGGCTTACAGTTAATGAAAACACAAAACTCACTTTCTCAGAAAATGTAAAATAATATGTATGAAAAATTAAGTAGAATGAAGAACTGTGGTAGGAAAAGGTGTATGGACAACAGAGATGACCTCAACTTTTACCAGGAGTGGGCAAGCTGGAGTCGGAGCTTTAAGAGCCGCCACCACACAGATGTACCGTGGGGCCTGAAGCTGAAGTTGGCTTCCGATTCGGGAATTGCAAAAGGGCGGTTCCACCTAATTTTTCCCTACCTTCAGCATCTACTCTAGTTAAAAAAACGACAACACAGAGACACTTCAAACCTGGACTAGATCCTAAACTAATAGCAGAATATTTCAAACCAAGTTTGTGATTTGTGAGACTTCAATAAAAGGGCGATTTTAGCACTTTTTTAGGATCTAAATCACACCAGAAGTGATTCAGCTCCAAAACTACAACATTTAGACTCTTCAAACCTGGACTAGATTATCCTACAGTAATGGCAGAATAATTTGAACAGATTTAAAATAAAAGTCAAAATAGCCAAGTGTGTGTGTGTGTGTGTCGGTTAGAGATCTTCACAATAAAACAATGTAAAAATGGGAGAACTTCAAATTTGTAAACATTTTTATTGAGCTGCTTTTCTTTGTTTTCAAGGATTTGCACGTCTCTATTTCTGCTCAGTTGCATGAGAAGCTCCTCTCTCTCTCGCTGCAAAATAGGGTTTATGAATCATTTGAATTTTTTTCTTCCTTTTTTTAAAAACATGGTTATTTTGGATGCTGGTGTTGCTTCAGTCACCGTAACTCTTTTACCTCTCCTCTATTTGGCCTTGCTCAGTTTATCCCACTGCCTCAGCCCTGGTCAGTGCTTTTGCCTTTTACAATGCGTTTACTGAAGCCTGTGTTCCTCCAAAAACATCTATGTTAAAAAACTTTTTCCAAATATACTAATATTTACTTTACATTTTAATAAAGGTTATTTACAAGCCATTCATTTAACTTTCCATTAACGTGTTAATTATTTCAGGCCCTGCTTCTACTCACCTGTTTCTGCCTATCCAGGTGCTGACGAGTGGACCTTCTAAACTAAATTAATTTCTTTTCTTTTAGAGGTTTTTGTCGCACTACTGGCCTTTTCTTCATTGGTCAATGGGCAGGAAGAAAAGCTGAAATAGAAGGGGATGGCATGCAGGATACTATAATCTGTACACACAATAAAGATATAAAACATGGACAATAACACTAACATGTTTCAATTTTTAGTTCATTTCAGATTATTTATATAGCACCACTTCACAACACAAGTCATTCTATGTTGAAGAAAAGCAAAAAAGTTCACAGCAGGAGAAGGAGGAATGTTAAGTTGTTGGCAGCATTATGTCAGCCGATGCCTCCCTCCAGGAAGCCTCCATGGCCAAACAGGCCAGACCAGCTCAGGCTGCTATGAAGATGGGAAAAAAAGGAGAGAAAACGGAGAGTTAAAAGTTAAAATAACACCAAATAATGCAAATTTGACAGGAGTTCCTCCCTAATGTGTTCCAGATGGAAAAAAAGTTCTGAAATGCCTTTTTAATTGAAGTTTCAGAACCTTTGCATGGAAAGTGACAAACACAAATTTCAGACCCCGTTTGGTGCGTACGCAAGCTTTATAAATGAGACCCCTGAACTTTTGTGATGGTAAATGGATGATGATCATCCAAATGATTGAAACACCTCTAGATTACATCATGAGGAAAAAGAACATTTGAAAATATTTAAGTGCTATTGTTACAAATTAGTTTGACATGTGCCGCAAAGTCATTAAAGAAATTACAAAGACTGTATTTCATGAAAAAGTTTTACATAAAACCATTTATCTTAGTACAATCAACACATTTACTAGTCCTGATTGTGACATGTCATGCATTATTCTTAGCATGGCTAATGTCGCAGTCTGAATGCTGGGTATATTATGAAATAGCAACAATACAGTAAAAAAAGAAACAGAAAGCTACTGTGAAACTGTCCCAAGTTCATTGCACCTTCTGCAATTGAGAGCCTCAGTGCCATTTAAAGGGTGGCCTTAAAGTTGGACACAGACTGGAGCTTGGAATGAACATGAGTTTAACAAAAACAGAAATGAACAGAACTGAAACAGGCAAGGAATAGCAAGGCTAAATAACGCAGGTAACAAAGGATCAAGGAGATGATAGATGGCAATGGAAGGAGCCAGTGAAGAACACACACACACACACTCTCCTGTACACAATCCTGCACGCCAAAGAGAAGGTGAAAGATAAATAAAGAAAATAAAAAGTGGGGAAAGAAACCTGAACCTGATATAAACAGTAAACAAAAAGAAACACAAATCCAAATCCAAAGCACAAACAATGAGAATAAATGAACTAACATAACGAATCATCTAAAATGGCAAGACATCATTTAATTTTGCTTTGGGATAAAGTATTTTTGAATTGAATCAAGAAAAAAAAAAGATCAAAACAGAAAGCGAAATGAAACTAAGAGTCCAAACACCTACGGATCATAACACAGTGCGTCTTAAGTTGCCTTCCACATTGACAATCAACCCCACATTCCACCATTCCCACATTAAACCCTTCATTGCCAGTTGGCCGCGTCCCCGAGTGGATTCCCCTTCTGCCTGTCTTCAGGAGGAACATCCTGATTACTCTGGGAGATGTGTCCAAGGCGTCCGGTGAGAACCGGTCTCCAGTTCCTCACGGACTGGGAAGGCTGACCTCCCCAACCCTCCATCTAAGGAAGTAAGCATCTTTCTTTCTCTGTGCTTGTGATTAAGTCCATTCTGAAACAACCTGAATTATACCCACATTAACTCGTATGTTCCCTCCAGGTAGATGCCCTGTGCTCACCTATTCTCCAGCACTTTTGAGTTAAACTGTTCAAACTACTTCTTTGTGTCAGTGCTTAATAATCTGTTTGTAAATACTATGACAATTGGGACTTTTGGGTTACATGACTTGAATTAAGATTAACTGAATACAGTGAGATTCATGAATATGAATGAAACCGAATTAGTATGACTGAAGTTGTTATGTAGCCCTGATTGACGACAATGCTTGATTCTGGGAAATGGACTATACACACCAGGGGCATCGGACAGCCCCAATCTGACTTCATGATAGAATTTCCACAATTTGAATAAAACCAAGTACCAACAAATGTGTCTTTGTTATTATTAATTACTTTTCTACTCATAGATTTAAAATCCAACCACAAGCAAAAACCTTCAAATAATCTTCTAAGCTCCAAATGTGCGCTGGCAGAGATGACTGAGTAATGAGTTCAAACCAAGGCAATAAAAGAACATAAATGAGTGTTATTGGATCAATAGTGTGTTCTGACGTGTGGGTGATTTCATGTGAGCAAACAGCACCCATCTCTCTAAAGGTGATTAGACCTCATTAAGGAAGTCAGAGCCAGTAATTTCATTAAGATTTCAGGAAGTCAACAAAGCAACGCAGCTGGATATTTTGACCTCAAACTCAACGTGTTGACATGGTAAACAATCACAACGGTAAAATGCGAGTGAGGTCTGGCAGAAGGTCGATTCCTGATGTGGTACAAAAGGAGGCATGATGGGCCCGGACAGGCAGTGTGCAGGTCTGATCCAGATTTCGAAGCAGAACTCAACCAGGTGAGTTTGATTTCTTTTGTTATTATCTACATATTTTATATTGTTAGGCTGCTTTTATTACCCAGAGGCTTTCCTATATAAATGTCTGAATGTTGCAACAGGGCACGTGTAAAATGTTGGTTTCACCAGAGTTGCTTTTAAAAAAAGTTTTTGGTGCAATGGCAATGTTTCAATGCAAGCATGAGCCCAAAGTCTCAGCATGCAGAGCCGAACCAATTTCAGCAAGATAACTAACCAGTCCGACAGTCGATCTGGAGCACATTTTAGAGAAATATCACTGTGGCATTTCCTGTTAGAGTCTAAGATATGTCTCAGCTGCTCTTACGCCTTAGTTTTTATTGCTTTTGGAGGAGAGTGAAGTCTAAATCTAAGGAATTGTCAATTTTTGCATATATCCTATCTGTTTGATTTTACATGTCATTAAAGCTTGACATGGAGAAACAACGAGAAACAGTCTGGTATTTTTGTGCTTTTGGTAGAATCAGACCAAAAAAAAAAAAAAAAAAAAAAAAAAAAAAAAAATCCCACCGATGTGGTTCCAATTGACACAAGTGAGGTTTTGATAAATGCTTTTTTCAATATTTTTTAGGTGTGTACTATATTTTTCAATTCAGTGCTTTCCTTCCATTTATTTAATAATGTATTGAAAGTTTGAATACTAACTTTATGCTTCTAAAATCAGAAATGTCAGCTTTTTAATAGCCTGAACATGTTGTAGTGAAATTCTATACAAAATGTGATCATGAAGAATTCGTGGAGAAACCCAAGAGTACAAATTAGTTTCACCCTCTGTGGGACACTGAAGTATGGAGGGTAAAAATTGCCACCGTATTTAACTACCAGATAATTTTAAAGAAATTAGATGATAAAAAATTAAATTAGCAGATAGATTCAGACATTTTTATTTGTTCTTTATTTCAGTTATTTAAAAAAAATAATAATTTAAATAATTTATTAAAATCATAATTTTTACATTAAAGTAAAGTTATTTAATGGTACATTTAAGAAATAGTTTAGTGAATATGTACTTATTGAATTTTGGAAGAAATGGACTTTCAGTCAATGGATTTTAACAACTGCTGTTGTTAAAAGGTGACTCGTCCCAAACCGACTTGCTCTTCAGAAGAAATCAGTCAGTATTTTTATGGGTCAGTGCAGTGCAATAGCACGGACATTTTAAAGTAAAACTCCGCAAATGCTTAGACAAGTTTACAGCTGTTAAAGGGGAGTTAAGGGACAAAATCTGAGGAAGAGAACCAGGAATAAGTTCTTTTAAGAGCAGTTCAGATATTCTAAAGTGGCTAAATCAGAATCACCGAGGATGAGGGTGACTGTTGGACTTCACTCTGATGAAGGTGAGGTCTTTGCGACCTGGCCTGTGTCTTATCACAGTCTGTGCCTGTCAGATGTCCTGTTAACTCCATGCAAGGAGTTTCCCACATAACTGGAAACTTGCTATTGTGTTTATCAAAGGGTTTGATAAGTCAACATGTCTCCTCAGGATATCATTATATTAATTCTCGTCATGATGCCGTCCATCAGCATCACTCAGGCTTTCCTGCTGCTGGCTTTCCTCTACCTCACTCTCACCGCATCACTTCCTGTCAGGTACCATTACATCAGCAGAACACCAAACACCTAACCGAATTAAAAGTGGATATCTGGACTGAAAGACAAACAGGTTTCCTGAGTGTTTTGGTCAAAGGGTGTGTTTTACTTGCAGGGATGAGGAAGAGGTGGAGGACTTCCTGACTGAAATGAGTCAGCTGAGCACACCATGGTCTCTTCCAGGAACCTCAGCAGAAACTCTGCTTGAGGCCAGACTCAGGTGAGTTCTCCTCAAGGAACACACTCGGTGCAAGCAAAAGCAAACCAAGCAGCTGGGATAATGTGCGGGACTAGGAGTGCTTGACCTCTCCAAAAACTGGAATGTGTTGTATTGAAAAGAAAATATTCAACTTAGTTCAACAATACTTTATGAGCAGCGCCACACAGACGGTGATTGACAGCGCTAAGACCCGCCTCTGATTGGTTGTTTCTAGATAGCACTGGGAGCACTGGGAGAAGGCAGAGGAGCCCGATTTTTTTTTTCACAGATGATCTGTCTCATACCATTATGTCACGACATAATGACAGTTTCAACAAATATGTAGCCTTTTTCCTAATACTTTTTTACTTTTACTTGAGTCATCTTTGGATGAATACTTTTCAGTACTTAAGTAAAAATGTCTGTGCTACCCTTACTTGAGCACAATTTGGCCACTCCACCCACCTCTGTATGTGATTGTGTTTCAGGCAGCTGTCTGCAGGTTTAAATCGCAGGAGGCAGCTGGGAGACATCGAGTTCTCCAACAGATATGCAGAGTTCTTGCGGTCTAAAGCCAAACACACATCCATCTGCGCCTTCTTGCGCCGCATGCAAGGAGTCAAGAAAAGGTGAAATGCAATATGTAACGTAAATGAACCAATAATTTTTTTTAAACCCCCATAGGAAATTAGGTATATAGGCAAAATGTTCACAAACAAGTAGCAATAACATTAATCAAACAAGAACATTTGAAACAGCTCAGCACAAGTAGTTTCTCCAAATTAAACACAAAATTCTATTTTTCTAGACTAAAGCAGGGTCAAAATGATTCAACCCCTTTATGACAATCATCTTTGGCACTTAGGGGACCTTTTTCCTGCATATGAACTGTTGCAACCATAATGTATAGCCAGACGCCAGCTTTCGGCTGTGTGGAATTTTAGTCTACTTGTCATGGACAAAAGTTCCAAATCATTAACAATGTTGGGTTTCAGATCTCACCAGATTTTTCAGTTGACTTTAAGTCAGGCAGTTCTGATTGCCACCTAATGTACTAGTCTAATGTATCATGCACTAGTTAGTTCAGTCACTTATAATTTTATTTTATCTCTATCCTTTTAGAAGAACCAATGTTGCCCAAGCTTCAGCTTCCTCATAAACAGCAGGACATTTTCTTCCAGGGTTTTCTGATACTTCACTGAATCCATCTGGCTTTAAATCTGCCGGTTTGCAGGGCCAGAGAAAGCAAACAAAGCACCCCTACAGGATCACACGAGCCACATCTATGCTTCACTATAGGCATGGAGTTCCTTTCAGTGTATGCTTCATCCTTCCTTCTCGAAACATATCACTGATCCAAATTACATTCCAGTTCTGATTTATCTTCCCACAAAACAGAAAAACCAAAACCGTTTTGGCCTATTTATATAGTTGTGAGCAAATTGGAGCTGATTGTCCTTGTGCTTTTGGGTTAGTACCAGTAAAGGTGTTGGAGTTCAGGTATGGAGCCCGTCAAGGTATAGAATGTGTCTTATTGTGGATTCACCTGAGGGTTTCTGACTAACCTGCCTCTTCAAGAATCTGGTGGCAGCTGTTAAAAGCATCCTCTTTCTGCCACCAGGTGGCGTAAGCTTTTCTTGTTTGTTGGAGGCAATATCTTTTCTGCACATTTTAGTCAATTCTGTTGACTTAGCCATGTTTCAAAATTCCAATCCAATGTCCCCATCAACAGGCTATAGGCCCTATGTACAAAGATTTCTGTGCATTTGCTATCAACACTTGGAAAATGCTGAAAGGAAACTGCATGCACACATTTCCTTGGTCATTTCATTATTGTTACATCCAGACTGGTGTGGAAAACAGTGTACACCAGTGTACACCAGGTTTTAGTGTGTAGGCAACTTTTGCCCTTTAGGCTTCACGTGTTCTGTCTCTGTAACATCTGATGTAACCTAGGAAGCCCTTGATTAGTTGGAGTAGCTGCTCCTCAGAGCTCACCTGATTTGCAAATGTGAGTTGTTAGGTGAATCGCTTTTAGACTGCAATCTGAAAGTACGATTTAGTTTTGCAAATGGATAAAATCCTCATAAGATCACAAGTCTGTCCTGTAACCGGTGGGTTGCCAGTTTGAACCCCTGCTCCATCTGTCTCAGTCGTTGTGTCCCTGAGCAAGACACTTCGCCTTACCTGCTGGTGGTGGTCATGGCAGCCTCGCCCCTGTCAGATTGCCCCAGGGCAGTCTGCAACCATCAGTGCGTGAATGGGTGAATGACTGAATTAGTGTGAAGCACTTTAGGGTCCTCTGGACTAGATAAAGCACTATAAAAGTACAGGCCATTTCCCATTAGTTTTAATTAACAATGTATTGTTATGTAATTTGTTTATTACAAACACATGAAGAATTTAGGATTTTGCCAATAAACCTAAATTTAGTGAGGTCTGGATAATTTCAGGGCAACTGTACTGAACACTGAGTAAAACCTGATAAAAAAAAAAGTAGTGTGTATGAACAGGTCAACAAATAAAGGAAGTAACTTTTAGAATGGTCTGTTCTAGATACAGTGAAGTCATCAGCACCTTTATTATAAGTTAGATAAGAGGACAATAAAACTTAAAATGGCAGCTGACTTTGCCCTGCTGATTGGCATTAAAGTGCCTGTTACTGTCAATGCTCCCTGCTTAAGTTTCAAATTAAAAGCCTCAGAAAAAAGTGAGATGGTCAGAGCTACTTTGCAAAATAAACTTGACTCATAATCCTATTTTTATCCACAGTGGTGTTGGAGGAGACGTGGAAAAAGTGAACCTGCTGCTCAAACAGTACATGTGCCCTTCCATTTACAACAACTGGCCAACTGACCTGTAGAGGCCACTCAGCAGAGACATTTAAGCTTTTTACATGGACAAACATGTTTATTAAAGTGCTATAGAAATCTGCTACTGTTGTATTTCATGTAGAAACAAATATGTTTGCTATTAAAATGTGTCCAAAGATCATTTCCTAAGATGATTTCCTCACTTTTTGATATCAGTCTTTTTGTGTGCTTTCCTTTGATAAACAGAGGCTATGCTACTCAATGATTGTTACACTAGTGAAGTCTAAAATGACAAGAAAAGGACCTGAAATGTAATTAATGTCAAAGCTTGCTTTAAAGGTACATTGTACAAATAAACCTTAATTTTAAGTAACAAAGTAAAGCTTATTTCTGTACCACCTTTTACTGAAAAAGATCACAAAATGCTTAACAAAGAGAGCAGAATCATTACAAAATAATTAAAACAGGAATGAAAGACAAAGACCAAACTAAAAGATATTAGTTTTAAAAGCAAATACAGTATGGTATTTGTATGCCCAAGTAAGTAAATATCAGTAAAACGAAGAAGCCCCAGAACAGAACCTTGAGGTAACCCATATATCAAATCTAAGTTTCTGTTTGAAAGATGAGATCAAAACCACACTAAAACAGTTCTAGAGAGCCACACCAAACTTTTAATTAAGACCAAAAAAAAGGGTTTGTTTTTATTTAGCTGAGAGGATTCCAAGCTGGGTTGTACGAGAAAATGTACAATTACAGTATGTGTTAAAGGGGGAGGGGACAGAGCCAATTTGGAGGGCCAGATTAATAATGTCTACTATGCAGGTGAATATCAGGTCAAAAACTTTCACAAACAGAGACTGGGAGAATATCGACTGGACATGACGGTTTCATGTGTTTTCGAATAAAGCTGAAGTGTGAAGCAACCAGCAAAGCAGAGCATCACCTTTGTTAAAGCTGGGGAGAATCCACAACAAGGCCAAAATAGAAATAGATCAGTGGGGCTCCTCACATCAGCATGAGACTGGCATCTTGAGGTTAGGTGTAGAAGATTTGATTTGTCTTTCACTCGTCAGGGCCCTCCAAGCGCTTGGAGTGAAAGGACTTTACATCAGAAAAGCCATTAAAGGCTTCGGATTTGGGACACCAGCGAGATGGCAGCTTAACTCAACAGCTCCCAATCAACACTCGATAGAAAATCCACTACAGAATTAAATGTAAGTGTAAAACATACCAGGAGTGTAATGAAAGGTGGGAGAAGACCAAGAAGATAAAGTAATATCAAAGAAATTTCAACAAAATCTGAACGGACTCCGAACAAAACAGGAGACTTACCGCTCCAACAACATATGTAGAAATATCAAGAGCCATACTGAGACTTAAGGCTAAAAATTCCCCTGGAAGAGACAGCTTCCCAGCAGAGTGGTACAGGAACTTTAAAGAAGACCTGATGCCTATGTTATTGTCATCATTCAACTGTACACTTGAGGTGGGTCAGGTTCCAGTCTTCTGGAGGAAGGTAATCTTTTCAGCAATCCCTAAGGAAGGGAAAGACACTGACTATTGCGACAATTATAGACCAATATCTGTACTTAATGTGGACTACAAGATATACACATCTATAATTGCTGAATGATACGGGAAAATCATGGTACACCTGACTGAAGAGGACCAATCAGGCTTTATTTTAGGACGTACAACTCAAGACAGCATCAGGAGAACCCTCCATGTAATGGACTCCATACAAGCCCAAAAAAGTGGAGCTATTTTAGTGAGCTCAGACACTGAAAAAGCATTTGATTGGGTAAATTGGAACTTCCTGTATGCTGTACTTAAAGGATTTGGTTTCAATAAAGACTCAATTAAGAGCATAAAATCCATTTATCAAAATCCTACAGTGAGAATAATGGCAGCCTAACAAAGCAAATAAATCTAGAGCGAGGTACCTGCCAAGGATGCTGCCTCTCCATCCATTGAACCCCTAGCACAAGCTGTACGGGAGTATGAGGAGGTGAGAGGAGTCAACATCAATAGAAGAGAACATGTCATAAGCTTATTTGCAGATGACATTATAATATATCCAGTTTGCCCAGGTCAAAATCTTATCCCTCTGATTAATTCAATAAATTCCTTCTTGCAAAACTGAGGTTATAAAATTAACGTTGCCAAAACTCAGGTGGTATAATTTAATTACACTCCATCTGAAAAGATCAGAACCAAATTCAAGATGACCTGGAATCTAAAATCCATAAAATATCTTGGGGTAATAATAACTAAAAGGCTTAAAAACCTCTATCAGACTAACTATGACACTATTAACTTTCATATTAGACAGGACTTAAACAGATGGACAGGTCCTGCATTAGATCTAAATTCAAGAATTTCAGTTATAAAAATGAACATCCTTCCCTGGTTATTATACCTTTTCCAGGCTCTTCCAGTTAAGATCCCACCAGAGAGATTCAAATACTGGGATAAGATTATCTCCAGATTTATTTGGAATGGCAAGAGGCCAAGAATAAAATACTCAACATATCAAAGGAACAGGGTGGAGTAGCACTCCCTCATCTGAAGGACTACTACTGCGCAGCACAACCATGACCTGTGATTAAATGGTGGGACCAAAGTTACTGTGCCAAATGGAAAGACATTGAAATGGTAGTGGACAGTATCCCACTCCAGACATTTCTTTGGGATAATAAACTCAGAAAGACACAACAACACCAGCTGGACCCAGAAACTTCTCAAACCTTGGACATGGGAAAGAAGGTTGGGATGTTACATTGGGTCGCTCTATGATAGCAGTTTTATTCCAAGCAAGTATGATCAGGGATTTAAAACCTGGGAAGACAGAGGAATACCTTCTATCTGTATTATAGTTAATGATGGTAAGATGATGAGCTTTGAAGAATTAAAAGAAAAATATCAACTGCAGAAGACTGACTTTTTTCGATATCTGCAGCTTAAAGACTATTTCCTGAGAGAAATACAAAGCCCCCAAACATTGAATGGTTTACTTAGTTGGGTGATTAAAACATACAAAGGGGTACAATTCAAGGAAATACCATCAATACATAAAACTTTAAGAGAAAACACACCAGCATCAACCATATATATAAAAAAATAACTGGGAAAAAGAAACCAAAATGGAAATGTCATCCAAAGAATAGAGGAATATATATTTAAATCAGAGCACAACAACAAACTCCAACTTTGGGTGGAAAAATATCACTAGATTTTTCATTACACCCAAGGTAAGGAGTAAGCAAACCAGGTCTCACCTCCCGTGTTGGAGAATGTGTGGGAATATAGAAGCAAACCATGCACATATATTCTGGGAGTGTCAAAAATTAGACTTGTTTAGGAGAAATGTAAATGCTACAATTGAAAGAATTTGTGGGTACCCAGAACCTAAAGATTTCAAGACAATGTATCTTGGAAACATAAAAATATATGTTTTGAAGGAAGATGTGTACTTGATTAAGATTCTGTTAATTGCCTGCAAAAAAGCCATTACAAGGAACTGGTACCAGTTAGCTGATCCCTCAATACAACAATGGCTGAATATTGGGAAGGAAATTTATGTGATGGACCAAATGGCCTTCATTTTCAGACTAAAGGAAGTCATCTTTATGCTGCATCCTCAGACTGGTGTGCTGTTTGTTTTTGGGTTCTGCTTTCTCCTCCTCCTCTTCACAGGGTGTGACTGGCAGGTGCAGCTCCCAGGTGGCGTCAGTTAACCTCATCAAGGAGGAGCATTTAGAGGAGTGGATTTCCTGAGACAGATGGTTAACTATGACTAGTGGTATGACTGTGCCTGCTGAGGTCTGCGCTCCCAGAACTTACCAGTGGTTTTATTCCTCCTGACAGATTACCTCTCTGAAGGTTCCTCCCAGAGTTTTGGTGTTCAGCTTCCATGCTGACTTGGCAACTCTCAGGGTTTGCTTCCCTGGCGCCTCATTCTCGTCCTCCTCACCGCTCTAGACGCCCACCTGAAGATCCTCTCTGACTCACCTGCCCGTCCACCCTCCAACGGTACCTCATCTCCTTCCTTCCTTCCTTCCTTCAAAGGAAAACAGACTGAAACACAAACCACCATCTCACCCAACGAGCAGCCAGCCGCCTGTTCTAGGGATACTCCGTGGTCCCTCTCGGCCACGACCCCTTCATCCAAAGTAAGAACCCGACCTCCGTCTCTGTGTGGAACTGTCACTGGCGACCTTTAATCATCTCCCCCCTGTCTTCTAGTACGGACCTGTTCCTGGCTTGGTGTTTCTCCTCCAACAGATCTAGAAAGCCCTATTCTTGAGTCAATAAACCTTTTCAGACTTTTAATTTCTGTATCCATAACTATTGCTTGCACCACAGTCACGTTAAAATCATGAGTTTAAGTGGAGAAAAATGGACACTACAGGACATTTCCAAGAAGAGACTTATGGAAATTCAGCACCCTTATCAAAGCACCCTTCTAGAGTCTAGTCACAACTAGATGGACTACCAAGTCCATCATGGCTGTTGGTCCAATAGTTATTGTTGCATATCAAAATTCATTTTGATAGTGGAGTAACTTATATCCTTTACAGTTGTCATAAGAGCAGAGAAACAGTGAATCCTCTTAACAAGTCTGGAACTGAGCTGGAAAAGTGAGCGTTCCTCTGAGTAGATGTCAGACATTTCAGAGAAGATTTTCACGTCCAAGTGGCTGGTAACCTCCCCCTAAACAAATGCTTGTTTTTGTTTTATATGTCCGTGTTATGTTTGCCCTGTTGTGCTCCACCTTAAATGTAAATCAGGGTGGAGGCTATTTTAATTAGTGTGAAGATGTGAAAAGCGTTCTTGATTTGAAATGTAAAGAACAATATCATCGGTTATATTTTACTGTTGTGATTTTATTACTCATGTCAAATAATAAATAATCTGTCAAAGAAGCAGATCTTTCCAGTTTCCCAGCAAACAAACATGCTCATTTTTATGATGGGTAAAAGTCCATCCACAGCTGTAACAGCCCACAGATAAGCAGAGCGACAAGAGACACACTCACACAAAGATCAGCTCATACAAGATAGACGGGCACAGAGAGAGAAAAATGGACAGTATTGACCCACACCTTTCGATGGGCAAATTATTCATCTGGTCACTTCTAGTTCTGCTTCAGACATCCAATACCACAGCTCAAAGTAAGTTCTGTTTGATTTGTTTTTAATGTCTAACGAGGCCTGATTGATTAAATAAATGGGTTATTTATTTGCACAGACAGGTTTGTAGAATTCCTATAATCAGGTAGGATTACTAAATTTTGTACATTTGGATGAAAAAGTGGAAACAGGAAAACAAGATGAAGATCGGCGGTTGAAATAGGAAGTTGTGTGTCATGGATTTATCCTCAAGAGTTCAAGGGTGGAGATAATTACCCCTGGTCAGTGGGCAATAAATTTATCTTGAACAAAAAATATCTACGCATTCTTTCCACGTATTACCAAGCTTTGATGAATGTTTGTGTTTTACAGCTGAAAAACAAAACAGAAAAACAGCCAAAATAATCCTAAATGGACAGCAGCATAGCTGCTCATTCAGGTTGTAACGGCCAAGGCACCCTTAAAGATGCAGGTTTTAGTTTAGTATCTCATAACTTTTATAACATTGGAATAAATTCTTTGCTCCTGGAATTGTTCAGTTTAGCAGCCGAATCATTAAATATTGCTGAGACAGCTTGAATCAAAATACTGTAATGTATAGCAGTCATTTCCTCAACACACTAAAAGGTGTTTACACTTTCAACAGTGGGATGTCTGTTTTCATCAGGCCCAGTAAGATTGTGTTTTTGACTTTTTATGCTTTGATAGCATTTGCTTAAAGTTAAGACCTCAGAATGAGATGACAACAGTATCCCCAAAGCTTTGGACTCTTGGCACAAAGACAAGAAGTCAGGAGTCACGTGATAACTTATCTATAGCCTATATATTCACTATACCGCCAAAAGTGTTCACTCACTCTTCCTAATCACTGAATTCAGGCATTCTAATAGTTTCCATGATTACAGGTGTATAATATCCAGCAGCTAGTCACACAAACCACTTCTCTAAATATTTCTGAAAGAATGGATCTTTCTCAGGATCTCATTGAATTCCAGTGGGGTGTCACAATAGGATGCTACCTCTGTAATGAGAACAGCTGTGAAGTCAAACGTTAGTGGTAGTATAACAAGCTGGAAACTAATACGAACGATGGCAACTGAGCCAAAAAAAAAGTATTATCAACTTAACTAAAAAGTAACATTGATGCACAGTTTAGAATTTTGCTATTCATATTTGCATGCACTTTCAGTGAAACTAATATACAACCTCTGTGTAATTATACTTCAGTTCCTACTAAGACTGATAAATGACAAAACTAATTTCTGCAATTTATTCTAGTTATATTTTTTTTCCAACTCTGGATCTTGAAACAGTCCATAGTTCTGAATGTTAAGTGGGAGTTTCACTAAAACAAAGGCTTTTGGTTTCTCACTTTCATCAGTCAACCTTAGGCTTCATTCTTGCTGCAAAATAAGGGAACAACAATTACATTCAATAAGGTGGTTTAAAGCGTATTATTAGCTGTGCTTAGTTTTTTTTTTTTAGGTGAACGGACAGTAAACATATTTTCCAACGCTCCAATTACCACAGTCCAGTTACAGCCAGAATCTGACATAGTAGTCCTGCTATTTTCTATTATCTGTACATCTAAAATATCTGTAGCTCAGGTACATGTAAACAAAATGTTTGTACATATACACACGTGTACACATCCATCCACATTCGCATAACAAAACCAAGCACATGAAACAAAACAGGCGTCATTAAAGCCGTGCATTTAGTTTACATATCCTAAAAGGAATGGGGGCAAGTGTACACTTATGTATTCCTCTCCACTCAGTACAAGCCATCAGTTATATTCCTCAGATAGTATTAACTGTCAATTCTAATTAATCAGGACATATCAACTAAATGACAGAAACATTCAGTAAATCATTAACTTTGCTATCTATCCATAGTCAGATTTATTTTCCACCTGGTTCCAAACCTGCTTCCTGTTAACTTTCAGCACCAGCAGAAAACAGTCTGAATAATCAAAGAGTTTGTTGCTCTGATTTATAATCTCCTCATTCTCTGTCAGAAGTCAGTTTATCTAACTTATTATGTTAGTCTTTTGTGTAGCACTGCTTCTGATTGTGCCTGCACAAAACATAAAGGCACATTGCACTTGGTCCCGCTCAGTCAGGGCCACATACCTGGTACTCTCTTAAAGGGGCCACGCCCCTTACTGCTGCTTACTGTCGAAGGCGCTCTTTTTCTGCATGAAGCAAGCAGTCTGATGCTCCCTGGACCTCAAGGTGCTTCTGGACTTCTCCAGAATGGACAGATTGATGGTCCACCTCTGGCTCTGATAGACTGTCAATCTGTGATAGGTGGAAGTCTCCTTTAAACAATGACTTCTGGAACTGGCTTAATTCTTTGTAGCACATATTCAACAAGTTTCACCACATCCTAAATTGCTCTGTTGCACCTAAATCTGGTGACTGTTGAGGCCATTGAAGGGCATGTTTAAGAAACCAATGTGAGGTGATCTGAGCTTTGTGACACAGTACATTATCCTGCTGGAAACAGGCATCAGAAGACGGTAACACTGTGGTCAGAAAGGCAGTGTTTCCCAACCCTGGTCCTCAAGGTACACTGTCTTGTGTGTTTTAGATGTGTTTAGATGTTTTAGATGTTTTCCCCTTAACACATCTGATTCAGATAACTGCACTTCAGTAAAAACAACCAATCAGCCATCAGATGAACTCCAATGAGCTGAAGCAGGGAAACATGTAAAGCATGCAGAGCAGTGTGCCTTGTGGACCAGGATTGGAAAAAACTGATAAAGGCATATAAAGCATTGCTTAATTTCTCCATTAGATATTAATGGACACAAAGAAGGTTGAGAAAATATCTTCCAGATCATTATAGCACCACCAGCCTGAACTGTTTATACAATATGGACCCAGCTGTCTAAATGTTGCAGCTGAGATTGCGACACATTTTACCAGCAACATTTGATTGAATTGTAGACTAAGCTGTTCTTAGCTGACAGGAGTGTCCCCTGGTGTGGTCCCCTGCTGCTGTAGCTCATCTGCTTTAAGATGCTCAAAGATTATATTCTGGATACTGTGGCTGAAACAGGCAGTCATTTGAGCTAATGTTGCCTTTCTAGAATCTAAACCAGTCTGGCTATTTTCCTCTGACTTCTGGCACGACCCAACAACTTTACTCATCTATCCATTTATCTGTCAGAGTTGGCAACTTAAGTTTGAGACTCCAACTTAAACTTGTGCCCTAAAGACTTGACAATGGACTTGGACTCCTGGTCTGAGAATCAAGTCTTAGCAACAGTGTTTATCCCATATAATGAATAGTGAAAGGAAACCAGTATGTGAGCGACAGACTGCAGCTGCTGCACATGTTTTATTGTTAAAAGGATGAGCTTGATTATTAACCAGAGATGTTGGTAGATTATTATGGGATGTAAGTAACTCATAACAAATAACAATAACCACACGAATGTCCCTCCAAATACATGCTGTATTAAATTATTTTGGATATTTTAGGAAGGAAAATAAACATCACTTACTGCCAACCTTCTCTGGCCTTTAAGCTGTGTCATTATAAAGATGTTTCCGATTGGAAATATCAAAAAACAAACAAAACACATCCCATTCTGTTCAGTCAGAAGATAGAGTTTCATTTATTTACTTTCTCCACTTTGTCTTGTTCATCATGTTTTAAATAATACCTTAAAATTTGACATCTTTATTATGTAGAATTAGGAACAAAGGTTTTAGATGTGGATTTAGAGAACTGTTTCCCAATATTAATGTCAATTCTCCACCTCAGACTGAGAAGAGAACCCTCCAAAACATATTTAGAGCCATAGATAATGAGGGAGCAGACAAAATGAAGACAGGGAGAAGCAGGTGTTAACCTAATCATTACAAAGACAAAAACACAGAAGTTCAACAATAACACGTTTTAATCTCTGTTATGTTTCTTAGAGAATTGTTGCCTATTTATATTTCTAAGCAGGAAATATAAACTGGTAATAATAAAACACTGAAAGATAATTATCAAATGTTCATGCAATAATTCAGGCCTGAGGACAAACAGTGCAGGTTTGGAATCTTAAGCTACAGCGATGAAGGGTTAGAGGTGACCTTGTAGATTTGATGAGAAAATGTTTATTTTCAGTCATTGGAGACTTGAGACCTGACTTGGACTTTCCACTTTAAGACTTGACTTGGAAAAAAATAACCTGCATGCACACACACATACACACACACATACACACATACATACACACATACATACATACATACATACATACATACATACATACATACCTACCTACCTACCTACCTACCTACCTACCTACCCACCCATCCATCCATCCATCCATCCATCCATCCATCCATCCATCCATGCAGGGTTGCGAGAGGGCTGGTGCCTAAGGTTATTGGTCATTGGGTGATAATCAGGGTACATTCTGGACAGGTCCTTTGGCCATCAGAACATAACACAGGGACACACATCAATCAACAAAGCACCCAAACACACGTATCTTCCTGTGAGTGCATATACCTCAGGCCAGTTTAGAGTAACCAGAAACCCCCCCACACACAGATTTATGGGGAGAACATGCAAACACCATGCAGAAAGTACCCACGCTGAGGCATTGCTTTACCGATTTTTATAAATCCACTCATTCAGCATGAATTTGAACCAGTGATTCTGTCAAAGATAGGCACGGGCCTCATCATACAGAGGTGGAATAAGTTGGTATTGACAATAAATGAATGGATTCATATAAGTACACCAAGAAATTTGAATTTTTGCAGTTTCAATAAAGCCCATATTTTCAACTAACCGTCAAAGGATGTTATCCTATCTCCATGTAACCTTAGATGTGTAAGTCTATAAAAAGTTGATTTGCCTGGCATGCAATGTTAGTAGGCCTATGTCTTTAGAGTGGCCAATAAATTTTCTGGAAAAATTTACTGGATAATGAAGTGTCTTTCCATCAGTCCCTGCTGAGTATTTTCTCTCACAACAGGTTGTACTGTTGAAAGCCCTGTAGAGTTTCAAGAAAACAACAACATTGGTGATGTTGTGACAACAATCTCAATCACGCCTGGAGAAGAAATTGTTGTTACAAACACAAAAATGCCATTTGGAATTAGTGGAACCCAGCTGATAGCTACTGAAGTGTTGGACCGCGAGGTAATTTGTATAAGACTTGTACCACCATATATATGTGTGTGTGTGTGTGTGTGTGTGTATATATATATATATATATATATATATATATATATATGTAAAATTATTATTATTGTTGTTATTTCGCAGGAGACACAGACCTATGCTGTTGGTATACGATGTACTTTGGGAGGCTCATCGGTGAGACTATTTTCCAGTTGTTAAAAAATTGCTTTAACATATGTGCAAAGGCAGTTGTTTTATGGATCATGATGAAAGCCTGTCTTGATGTAAAAATATTAAAGGCTGCCTGGGGAAGTTCTCAGCTCTTTGAAAAGAACACGGTCCGTATTCTCAAAGAATCCAAGAGACTTAAAGTAGCTCCTAGTAATGCCATTTTAATAAAAATCTTAGAATTTCTGGAATCTAAGATTTTTCTTAGAATTATATATCAGTTAGAGACAAGTTATTCACAAAGCCACTTAGGCCTTAAGGGGGACATTTCATGCAAAATCCACATTTTTAGTCCTTAAACATTGAGTTGTGTACTTAGAGTCTCTACTTGGAGACTCCTTGGCAGGAATTTTTAGGCTAAGATGGCAATCTCTGAGAATCTTTGAGAATATGGGCCCAGATGTTTGAAAACTGAATTTCATAGTTTGATTAGGGTGTACAAAAAAAGGAAAAAAAATGTACTCATTGAAAAAAATAAATCATAAAAAAGGTAAACAACTTACCTCACAGCCTTCACAGTTCCACAACTGGCTTCAACACTTGTGTGTGGGGATTCTTTGTGTGTTTCTTTTGAGCTTCCTATTAATTGAAGGGTGTTACAGAAGCTTACAAGAAGAACAAAATCTCTTTTCTATGAATAAAAAGGCATAATAAATGGGTCTTTGTTCTAGATTTCAAAAACTATTGTGGTAATTGTGCTTGATGTAAACGACAACCGTCCCTCGTTTGACAAGGAGTTGTACACGGAAAGTGTCAATGAGGTAAGATTTCGACAAACATCTGCAGAATACAAATAACTGTTGAGGACACAGTTCATAGTTAGATTTTCTCTTGCTCTTTACCATCTCACTTTTTCTGGTCTGTTTTTATCCAGCTGTCTCCCATTGACACAAGTGTGGGTTTCTTTCCTGCCACCGACCTTGATGGACCTCTCCTCTACTATAGGCTGATATCTGAATCTGTATGATGTTTTTTTTTTTTTTTTTTTTAAAATGCCTGTTATAAACATATTTATATTCTTCCATATCAGTTTTGCTCAGATTTCCATGTTATTGTAGTGATTAGTAACAGCTAATATATTCTTATTGTGCTGTTTGATTTCTGTAGGATGCCTTTAAGCTGAGGTCACAAAGTACGCCAGATATACTCGTCAATACAAGTCTTGATTATGATAAAGTCAAAGAGGTTCGACTGATACTGGAAGTTCAAGTAAGTTTTTTTTCACCACACACAGTTTTTAGGATTGTTTAGACAAAATTTATAAAACAGACACTTTTTTCCAAAACACTTCACAAGATGAGCAGAATGTCACATATTCTTTCAAAAACCTTAACCTATGTAAAAAAAAAAATAAAACAACATGCACTATTTTATAAAAACTGTTTTGTTATCTCAATCATACATTGTTCCGAAATTGAGTTTTCAATGTTTGACTTATGTAATTATTATTAATGATAATTAATAACTGATTATTAATTAGATTTTTAATAACTTTAAAGTTTCTGGAATTGGGACAACAATAATATCAGTATCTCTGAAATCATAAGTCAGACTTAGGCAGTCTCTCGTGAAGGACTTAATCCAGAACCACCGGCAGAAGAAACTGTTCACACAGTGAACGATGATCACTGACACACTTATTTCTAATCAAGTCTGAGAATTTATTAGCAAAATAGCCCAATCTTACAGCTGAATTATTCCATAAATAACCTCTTTCTTTAACTACTGGACTGCAATCTAACTACTGATGAAAAGACCAAAAGGAATATATATATATTGGATGATAAAATGGGGATCAAATCAGATAAATGAGCAAACTACGACAAAATGAAATGGAATACTGAAAAATTAACTTCAAACTCACTAACTAAACAAGAAACCAGAAAAAAATCAGATCTGCAAAAACCATACATGTAGTACAATGTCATAAAACAGAGTAGCCCCCGCTTGTTGGATGAGAGTGATGAGGTGAAGGAAGCAAAAGAGGAGGGGGTCAGGTCACTGCCTCGATTCAGACCCGCCTTCCGCCTTGGAACAAAGAGTCATAAAACTTGACCATGTGCTTAAGCTAACTGTAAGCAAGACAAAGAAATGTGGCTTTGGGCCCTGTACAACCGCAAAATGGATATCTATGGGGAAATAAAGAAAAGAAAAAAAGTGAGGGAAATAATGACAGGAAGCAGAGAGGAAAACAGACTGGCTGGAGAAGAAGCCGATGGGTGCTAGCAACACTGAATTCAATTACTCTGGATCCAGTCTCAAACATGTGACAATTTTAAACCAGCACAGGAACAAAATGTCATGTGAATATCACAGCACATAATCAGCACAACATTAAACAAACACACAACAGAAAGGTGATTACAAATAGCCTTATTTTAAACACCTACTTAAGCCCAGATGATGGAACAGTCTTACTTGAGTCAGTCAATCACTCGGTCAAGACAAAATGTCCAAAGATCTAAAAAAGACTGTGAAAAAGGAAAAATAATTTGTTCTCATCCGACAGGGGATCTCAGCTGGTATCTCAGCGAGGTTCTCCACAGAACCCGTGGTACTGTTGTTTAAAAAACCAAGGGGAAACCTTTTATCGACGGATGCAGAGATTCAACTTCAGCTCCTTCAGATCCTATTTAGTCCTTTTGATTTTACACATGAAACATCTCATTTAAGACTGAAGTTAGACAGTTTTAGACTTTTAGTCTTTTTGTTCTATTAATGGATTTCTACAAATAAACTTTGTTAAATTGTTTTGTACAAAAGTGTTTGTAGTTAACTTAAGCAATAATCTAACAGAGCTACTTTTACTTTTATTGGAGTAATATTTGACTAGTTGGATCAGTACTTTGGTCCGGGTGAAGGGTGAACCTGGGCCTGGTGCTGGATGGCTGAATATTACAATGGTGATGGTAATAAAAATGCACTTAACTAATCTAAAATAAACTGGATGTATTTAGATGATGATGACAAGTGAACAGCACCCACCTCTCCCACAGGACAAGTTTACAAAAGGGGAGGACCTAAGAGGTGAAAACAATTTACCAAAAAATACCACAGAAGAAGAAATAAAGAGGAGGCGCTCCCGAGCTTAAAGTCACATGCTTGCAACAATCATTGTGG
This sequence comes from Anableps anableps, assembly GCA_014839685.1. Classification (NCBI taxonomy): domain Eukaryota; kingdom Metazoa; phylum Chordata; class Actinopteri; order Cyprinodontiformes; family Anablepidae; genus Anableps; species Anableps anableps. Next base: position 3,041,284 of record CM026073.1, read on the forward strand.
TTTCCATAGTATATAGTGTTTACAGTCATGTATAGGAACTATATGAGTAACAGAAGACATTTTTTTGTGATCATGACAAAGTATAAATACAACCAGCACCTTCACAAGGTCTATGGTTTTTGTTCTGGGGTCAATCTGCACATTTTGGATCAAAATAAGTTCATCTCTTGAACACAAAACCCATAGTCTTCCTGGGCAGTATGATGGTTGGACATTCCCATCATGTCAAGACTTGCATGTAATTGCTTGAACTGATGAACACAGAACCAGAACGTCAAGCATCAGGAAATTGTTCCCAAGGATGAACCAGACTTGTGCCGCTCCACAATTCTTCCTGATATCTTAGTTGATTTCTAGTGACAAACAAGAAAGCAGTGTGTTCCAGTTGTGGTTTTAAAATACATTGACGGGTGTACTTTCAGTTTACTCAAATGTGTCAGAGATGTAATGTTCACAAACGAGTAATTCTTTTGGACAACTCTTTACCCTGAACAATAGGACCTGAATTTCAGTTCGTGAGAGTCATTCTTTGCTTTTTATGATTTGCTTACTGTCATGATATAAAGTGTGGTGATGGTGGACCCAAATGCAAAGAGGCAGAGGGAGCAAGTAGATCTGGGTAATTTAATGAAAACATCAAATAGCAAAAACTTACAAAAACCACAAGGACCATAGGGAGCCAGAGCAGAACAAAAACACAAGAATCCAGGAGTAAAAAATAGCAGGATTGACGAGGAAGTAATAGGTAAGTAACAGGAGGAACCAGCAAGGGGTGGGAGCAGGAGAGGAGTTTAAATACTGTGAGTGTGAATGCTAAAACAATAGACTGGGCTGATTGGTTACCAGTTTGCAGATGTGAAGGAAGAGAGCAGAAGGGAGACTGAGGAGAGAGAAAGAGAGAGCGGCAGCAGGGAGAGTAAACAAGGGAACTAGGAAAATTAATTTAACAGTAACAAAGAATAACTGGAGACAAGGAATAAATTGACATAAACTAGAATAACTAAGGAAAGACTGAACTGAATATGGCTAAATAAATGGCAAAACTGACTGAAGAGATAAAACAGATGAAACCAAATGAAAAAAATAACAGAATACTGAATCTAATAAACAACTGGACTAACAGAAGGAATAAACTGGAGGTGAAAATTGTTGGAAAAATGTTATTATTTTCTTATCATCCATTCATTTGTTGTTGTTGACCTATATATCTAGACATAGAATGGTTTAGAATAATGGACATATAGATGGTTGAAGTGGAAGCCAACACATGAGACTTCATGGTTTGTAAAAAGTTTGAGTTCATGGGTTATTTCCCATCAGGAGATGACGCAGAAGATAAGGATGCATTGTTCAGGGGTTTTTCCAGAGATGAAGAGACCACGCCTAACTTTGTGTGAACGTATGTGAAGAAGCATAAATAGCGAGAGCGTCCCTGTGTGTGTTAGAAGTCCGATGACCTACACACTGTAACTTATGGTTCTTCTCCTTGATCAAGTAAAGCTTTGAAACGAGCATTTGTGAGAATCTGTCTCTGATTTAATTCTGCCTTGAATGTTTCCTTAATAGTAATTTTCCTAACAAAAATAAATGCTAACTGTAAAGAACCATAGAAATAAGAAATAACTGAACTAACAGAGGGAAAATAAGAAAGAAAGAAATAACCCAAGCAAAAGTCCAAAAGAAAAAAGGATCATGACACTTATAATGCTCTGCACACACTGCAACAGCTATTATTATAGCTATTATTATTTTTATTCAGTTTAAAATTATATTTATTTAATAGGCGAATAAATGAAATAAAAGGGGTAGATGTATGTACACAAAGAGAACGTACTAATTGCTTTCTGTTTGTTTACATCATGTGTCATGGCAGCATAGCACAACGTAGTGCTGTGTGCGACCTGAGGGCTGTTCAATAAAACCAGAATAGTGGATTAAGCCGGGATTTTCCAGATGTCCTGGCTCAGTTAAGCCTGGACTCTGTTTCATAAAAGCAGCAGCACATCAGTTACCACAGCGATTCTGTGCTGCTAGCCTGCTCCAGACCAGGCTAGCAGCCAGGCTTAGTTAATGCTGGTCCTTATCTGTTCAGTCAGCGCTCATGTCGATCAGAAACCAGTGGGTTTTGTTAGTGACTCCGTTTTCCATTTATCTGTCCGTTTTGGTCCTTTTCATCAGCCTGCATTAAAATACCACTGATTCATTTTGGTTTTCATTCAATACTATTATTATTTTAACATTATGATGTTAGAATATACCATTATCAACTTTATAATTATCCATGTGGGCATGGTTACTGTTCGATTGTGTTTCTGAAGACTGCTGTTGTTCTAAGTTTAACAGAAAGACCTTTAAGAGACTTTTTTTTTTCTTTTACATCAGACTTATATAGCACTTTATTAGGACACTCAAAGACGCTTTACAATGAAAGCAGTCATTCCCATTCAGGCACACATTCATACGCTGATTAGCTGCATGTGTTGAAGAGATTAGAGAAATCGCTGATAAAGAACCAAATGTCTAATCAAGCAAGGCCATATAAGTAGTAGCATACTACAAGTGTCAACTGCCTTCTGCAGACCTGCTGCAGTTATTGCAGTATTCATGAAAATGCTCACTGTCAAGTAACACAGCTGAAGCTAAGTGTCCACTAAAAGCAAACCTATGTCTAGCATTTGTTATCATTGTTTTGGACACCTCATATGTAAGCTGAGCAGATTCCACGACAACACCAGTCACATTACACTCTGGGCAACACTTGGTGTGCGTAGAATGGAAAGGGTGGAACACCATCTCACCACACAGTAAACAAATAGAAAAAACCCAAAAACTAGATAATAATTTGCAAGCCAAGTAATTAAATAATGAACTACATTGCTGAATGTTATATTTGTCCATCAGCTTCAAGCATAACTCCATGGCTGAATGGTTTTAAATAGATATCATTTGATAAAGTTGGTCCTCTTCTTCTTTCTGCATGTCCTCTCCTCTACATGTTTATCTACTCTTTTGCTTTATTGTGTTGCTCTTGGAGGAGCTTCTACCTCCTTAGATATCTTGTCTGCTTTGTTCATATACTTGCATTCCATGTTTTTCTTTTACATATTTTGGACTTCTGGTTAATTACATAAACTAATACCCAATTGACAGTTGTTTCAAAGGGCCAAGTAGCAACACAATGCCACCGTATTATGCGGAAGATCTCAACAACATCCTGGCCAACCTACAGCAGATTACCTTAGTTAAATCCCAAATGCTGAAGTTGACTGTAAACAGGGGTGTAAATGGATTAGGTGGGAATGATATGGGGGTTGAGTTAACCAAGTATTTTCCAGTAGCGGAAAAATCTGAAGGTCATCTGTCATTTTGACAGATTACAATTCACACACCTGACCACTTTGTGCAGCTGTGTAGATACTTCCAACTTTATGCACAGAAGAAAAAAAAAAATTCCTATCAGAGCGTCATCTCTGACTTGAACACTGTTGAAGAGTTATGGGTCACAGACGGGTGCAGCTGAACCAGTGGTGCAGAAGGAGCGCATAATGCCTCCCACTGAAGCTAGGCCAGGGCCTGTGGGATCAGAAAACCCTTCATTCAGAGAACCGTGGCGAATTCTGATAACTTCCCTTGGAGAAATGTTACCTGATTTCAAAACTTTGGCTGAAGCGCCGCTTGTAATTCCAGTCTCCAGTGTGGCAGCAGAGCACTGGTTCAGTGTTCTTGTTTTATGCTGCTACCTATCATAGTTATTAGAGGCTCTGTAGCTTCTGTTCTCCTTGAAAAACAAATTCTTGATCTCAATGGTGACTTCCGTGTTGAAAAAAGGTTAAATAAATAAATGACTCTAGATCAACATCTAAACAGCCACAAGAAGTTGTCTGTTCGAGGCAAAAGTCCAAAACCTCATGACAATAGCCACTACAGCAAGTTTCCATGAGACATTTGATTACACACAGAAGTGTGAGACTGTGCATTCAGGCCACAACAAGTGAATTGTTCATAATTTATGTACTACATGTAATTTCATTGTTTATATGTTGGTACTGGGGCCACAGGTAGTAGGGTTTGTCACTGTGGAGAAAAAAAATTACAGGTATTTATCTACTTGATGTGTGTGGATGTATGTGGATTCTATATTCAGCTTGTTTGAACTGAATATTCATTAAATTGAAGAAAATTAAATGCAATTGAATATGTCATTATTATCATTTTAAAAATTGATGGGTAAAAATAGATTGACTGGATTTTTTTTGACCCAGCCAGTCAAAATGACGACGACAAAAAAGTCTACTACAACCTCTGGAATGATACTACAGTTTGTGGGACCAACAACTGGGAGAAAAATGCTACAGAGATACAGGAAGACTTTTTGAAAACCACAACAATAAGTTCACACAGGAGCAAAAACAGAGACCTATTCTCAGAAATATGGAAGAAAGAATAACAAGCATCTGCCAAAGCAGATAATTGCTAAAGTAAGGACAACTACAGACTTCCTATAATATGGCCAGCGTAGCGACAAAATATGCTTGCCAACTTCTGCAAGACTATACCCGTACATCCGACGACTGAGAGAAGCCTACAGACAAAGAAAGATGAAGCTGTGCATTGAAAGCAGAAAAAACTGAGCCTCAGATTCTGATTGTCAGAAACAGCAATGTAAAATGTTCAAGAAACATGTTCAGTAAAATCACAAAGGGATTTTTTTTCTGCCTGACGACATGGTGTGTGACATAAGAAAGAAAACTATGGGCATTGTGGTCACAAAACTAAAAGTTTAAAAAATTGTATTGTATACTAAGATAATTGACATTACAAATCAGCAATCTGGTGCAGAGAGAAGTTTTTTTGGCTTTCCTGGAAACTGCCTGTTCTCTGGGGAAACAAGAGCCTGTGGCTTCTGTAACAAGACAAGCTGAGAGGTACAGTTTTTCTGAATAATTGCCTTTAATCAACAATGAAAGTGCAATCTGTCCAGTTTATTGACAAATTAAAAATTTTTTCGGGAACTGCAGGCATCTTTTTTAAAAAAGATGGACTCTGTCTTAATTACTCATTTTATTACTCATTTAATTACTTGCTTAGGTTTGGGGCAAAACGTTTCACCTCCAACACATACTTCTCTTCACCCCTCTATTCTATTTCTTCAGCCAAAGATAAGAGCCAAGCGGAAATGGAAGCAGAAGCAGGAAATAAACTGGCATGCTAAGGTCACAGTACAGCTGGAGTGATATCTAGTCACATAAGAGAAGCCACTGTTTACCACACCAACAAGTCAAGTTATTTGTTTGTATAATATATTTTTAAGCAACAAGGCAGTTCAAAGTGCTTTATATGACAAAAAGATGGTATAATAGACAAACAAAAAGCATTACATTACAGTAGCAAAATAAAGAAAAGTACTAAAAAAAAATTCAATCCAGATTAGAATAAATGTTCCATTTATTATTAATCAAAGGCAGCTCTAAACAGGTGGGTTTTAGCCTTGATTTTAAGGAACTCAGTGTTTCGGCTGTTTTTCAGTTTTCTGGAAATTTGTTCCAGATTAGAGGAGCATAAAAACTGAAGGCTGCTTCTCCATGTTTGGTTCTGGTTCTGGGGATGCAGAGTAGACTAGAACCAGAAGGCCTGAGTGTTCTGGAAGGTTGATGCAATGACAACAGGTGCTAAGTCATTAAGTGATTTATAAACTATCAAAAATATATGAATGTCTTTTAATTTATTTATTTATTTATTAATATTTAATTTCCCTTTGGGATAAATAAAGTTTTTTTTTTTAACTGAATTGAATTTGAATTCTCTGAGCTACAGAGAGGCACTGTAGGGTCTTCAGAACTTGGGTGATGTAGTCTATTTTCCTAGTTTTAGTGAGAACACAAACTGCAGCGTTCTTGATCAGCTACAGCTGTCTAATTGACTAGTTAGGAAAACCTATGAAGACACTGAGCAGCAATTAATTTGACTAAAGATAAATACATGGATGCTTTTCTCAAGTTGTCATGTCATGTCTTCCACAACACTGGTCTGGAAACTTTTTCTTGGTCAGACTAAAGAGGAAGTGCTGCAGAATCCCACAGAACTGCTCTGCACAGGCCTTTAAGACTCTGGGGCTGACACTATCTGGACTTCCCACCATCTGGCCTTGTTCTGGCTCAGTCTTTGCAGTTGACTCTTCACCTGTCTTCTCAAGGCAGACAGGTAGGATGGGGAGGTAAAGGGAGCAGCAGCATCTCCTTATTTGGTTGAAGACAAACTTGTAAAAGCAGAAGAGTTCATCACTGAGGTGGAAGATAAGACATCTGATTTGTGACAGTAAAGCTGTGAGTCAAAAGAGGATGGGATGTCTGTTTGGCTGGGGGCAGGAGAGAAGGATGCTGAGTTTGTTCCTGAACTGAACCCATTGAAGAATATATTTGGTAAATTTACTCTGTCCAAACTTCCATCTATCTGATCCTGCTTTTACTTGAAGCCTGTGATCTTCTTCATTTCTGACTGCACATTTCTGATAATGATCTGCTGTGTCTTACTCTCCAGCTTTTTCTTGTACACCTCCTTGCTGTCTCTAATCTTGACTTTAATCTGCTTCTGGACACTCTCCCTCCCTGAAGGATCTTTTTTGTTATTTAGCAGTTTCTTCAGGTCACTTGTGTTCCAGGCTTTGTAATAGGGGAAGCATCTCACTGTTCTGGTGAGAGGTTTACATAGTCAGTCACACACTCACACTCATTGTCACTGATGTTCTTTTCATGTGGTTGGTACAGTGCATCCCAATCTGTAGCCTCAAGACAACCCTACAGGGCTTCTTCAGCTTCCTGTAACCACTTTCTCACTGTCCTAGTTGCTAGTCAAGTTCTCTTACTGACCCAGAGTTGTCCAACACTAAGGAATGTTTAGGGAAATGTTTTATTGTAGTTTGCCAGATATGCTCAGCAGATGGTCAGGTGGCTTGCAATGAGACGTCCATGTAAAGTTAGAGTTCCAACAAGAATCCTTAATGATTTGTAGTACCTTAATTGAAGTTGAAAAGATTGGAGACCGGAAGGGAAGTTGGGATTCTAGTAACCAAGCAGGGCAGTTGGAGAGTGCTATACCGGACCAGGTTGTTGACAGGAGCAGAGTGGAGACTGCTTTGTTGGTTACACCTGGTGGAGGTTTACTGGTCCAGAAGAGCATGGAACACAAAGAGCTTGACACCAGGGTTCCCTAGACAAAAAGGACAATACGAATACAGGAAACATCTTAGGTACTAAGGCCTTTGCATTTTTCTTACTTGAGAAAAATGCAAAATATTAGAGGCCAGAGTACAAAATACCCTGGGGTATGAGATGTTCCAGAGTTGAGTCTTGGGCTGAGCCAGCCTTAAATAGCCTTGTATTGTTAGGAATTCTGAGAGATGCTGGAGTTGGGGATATGATCCTGCAGCCATGTTTCAGTTAAACTCTGTTCCCAATACTCTGGCTGGGTCCTTGCTATGCCTTGGAGTTCATCAAACTTGTTTGCCAGCAATCTCACATTGGTTATTATGATTGTTAGAAGAGATAGTTTGAACATCCTCCTTCTCTCTCTTTCCTCTTTGCATCTATTCATGACACCTCCTGTTCAACTTGTCTGGGATTTCTGGGAGCAGTTGAGGTATTATTTTAGCTTTTGCAGTTTAATAAGCTGCTCCCAGTTGTAGACCACCTTGTTGCTATGGCTACCCATCATGACAAATGTCCAAAAGTGAAAAAAGTTTTAGCAAAAATCCTTCCAGCTGTACACTATACACCACAGACAATGATTGTCCTAAAAAGCAATGCCTCTACCAGAAAAAGAGGAATTAATCTAAAAAAAAGAATAAATCAGAATGTAACAGAACTACTCCATCATTCTGCCACCTTGAGCAGCACAATTCTAGAATTTAGAACTAAATCGTATTAAATTCATATTTCTAACAAACTTTGTGATCACTTAAATACATGAGTCTTCAGGCTCTACGTCCTCCACAGAGGACATGGTGATCTGTTGGTTATTTAGAAGGGTGTCAATAATTTTCAAAATTTTCTTTGTAATAAAATGTAAATAAAAACAGCTCAGTTGTTTTTCCTGTTTGTTTGTTGTCATTTTTTTAATAAACCTGACCAAGCTTTTACATAGTCCATTCCTTGAGACCTGCCTAAATTGTTTCCTGTTAGAAACAAACCATTTGGCTGAATATAAATAATTTTAAACCTAAATCTGCCAGGGGTATGAATAATTTTGGACTTAACCGTACCCTCTCACTTGTTATTTTTTAAGGATACACCACCGGGTTCTCCACCTGAAGAGCCGTCATTCACTGCTTCCACAACCATCATGATCTCCATTTTAGACATTGATAACAGACCTCCATGGTTTGAGCCTTGTACCAGGCATGAAATAAGTGAAGCAGTGATTTGTGAGAATACAGGCTACACGGGCAGAATTAACTTAAATGAACAAGAGGTAAGTCATTTTCTCAAAAATGATGATAGAGAACATATGGAGTATTCTCTAATAAGTTTCTTAGATTCTGCATATTCTTTGCTACATTGGCCAGCTATGTCTGTTGTATTTTCTTGTGATTGTCTGAAGTTCCATCCCTTACATAAACCTTTGTGACCAGTATAGTGTCATTTTCTTTTCAGACTGGAGTGTTATCTTTAAAGCCAGGACCTCTTCATGCCACTGATGGAGACTTCGGAATAAAAGAAGAGATTACATATTCCATCCTTACTGGTAAACAACTTGGATTGTCACACTAGCATGCTTTTCAATCTTGGTGAATAAAGCTTATTCTGATAACCGATCTGTGAAGCATAAATTGTTGGGTATTAGAAGGAAGAAGTAGCTGCTTAAGTCTGTGTTTCAGGAAATGAGGACGGTCTGTTTCAGATGAACCCAAGTACTGGAAACATCACCATGCTGAAGCCAGCTGATGTGTTGGGGCCAATCACACTGACAGTTCTGGTACAGTAAATCCAACTAATTCTTGAAGCCTAGAGTACAAAGGTCTTCTCTTTAAGGTGTAATGCTGTAACTTTGGTGCATCGACCCAAAACATGTACCAGGCATGTTATCAAAAAAAAAGCAACCAAAAACCATTGATTCTTTCATGATGTATTACCAAGAAAAAGCTCAGTTAAAGATGTTTGTTTAAATGTTGTTCTAGTTTTAGAAAAACATTTAACACTTACAGAATATACATTAACAACAAGATCAGGTCTTGTAGCAGAAGAATAGCATCAGAAGGTACAGGAAAGTTTGCACTATTATGTGGGGCTGCTTTTCTGTTTCTTGACCTAAAGATACTTCAAGTATTAAATACAATGAGTTAAAGGTTGAGTTGCCAATAAGTCTCCAGGGTTATTCTAATACTTTACGACTATGTCAGTCTTATAAAAAACTTCTTTATAAGTTGCAGTTACTGATGTCTAGCACAATCAAACCCATTTGTCTTATTAAATACATTTGTCTTATTAGCTTTTTGACCAGGAAGTCTATTTAAATGACTGTGTTTAAATGTAGTTAATACTAAATTAGCTTTGGCTCACAGTTCCATTATACCCTTAAAGCCAAAGTTACTTTGGGAGGCAGGATTGATTTTTTTTGAGTCTCTCCACTGAACCAAGTCAACTTTCATAACATAAATAAACTGAATAATTTATCACTATTATTATCCCGAATCTGTTCTTGTAATAAATTAAATAGAATATTGTATTTAGTCATTTTATTCAGTAAGAACTGAATAAAAATATTAAATACAATAATCTATGTCATTTACACTGGCTCCCTGTAGCTCAGAGAATAGACTTTAAAATACTTCTGTTAGTTTATAAATCACTGAACAGTTTAGCACCAAAATACATTAAAGACCTGTTGTCGTCGTATCAACCTTCCAGACCACTCAGGTCTTCTGGTTCTGGTCTGCTCTGCATCCCCAGAACCAGAATCAAACATAGAGAAGCAGCATTCAGCTTCTATGTTCCACAAATCTGGAACAAACTTCCAGAAAACTGCAAAACAGCCAAAACACTGAGTTCCTTTAAATTAAGGCTAAAAACCCACCTGTTTAGAGCTGCCTTAGATTACTAGTAAGTAGAACATTGATCAATATATTTGATGGGTATTTACTTGATGATTTTGATGATGGCATTTGACAAAACATAATGTTCAATGCTTGTTTCATAATTTGGTGACTTTATGATGTTTTTATGATGAAAAGCACTTTGAACTGCCTTGTTGCTGAAATGTGCTATACAAATAAACTTGACTTGACTTAAGTCTCTCCTCACAGAAACTCTAATATTTTAGACCTTTTTAACCTTTTTAACTTTTTAACTGGAACCTGTTTCTCACATAGGCTGCTCAGAAGACAAACACTCATCAGTTAGCAACCACCACAGTAACAATCAGTGTCCAAGTGAAGAGTCTTCATGCTCCAAAGTTTCAAAAGCCTCAGTATGAAGGCCTGATCACTTCAGTGGGCTCTATGGCAATGGACCTGACGAACAAGGATGAGCCATTACAGATCTTAGCTACAGATGAGGACTACAGTGGCACTGGGGTAAATCATTTCAACACTCTTTCTGGCTGAGGTGGATAACATGTCATGTAACTTGATAAAAACAGATTATAACAGAGAAAACATGATCATTCAGGGATGAACTGATATGACTGATATTACTGATATTAACTGATATTATTTAATTTTTATTAATTCTTGCTTTTAGAAATTTGATTTCTTGGAAATTCCTGAAACCCTTTAAAAGTCTTGTAAACATTTTTTCAAAACTTTTTATTTGAAAACGTTCTTCATAAATATGGAATAATTTCTAGAAATTATACCCTTAACTATACTAGGTCTCAATGGGATGCTGTAATGCAGTCACAGAAATTCACCATTCATGGAGGATGAACATAAAGCTTTCAAAGTGAATCTATGACATCACTGTTTTCACAAAACTTTCTACACAAAAACACAAGGCTGGTATTTGAAGATTTTTTTTTTTTTTTTTTTTTTTTACTTTAACCCACAAACGCCATTCTGAAAAGATGATTTCACAGCTCCTTAAACATAATTTTAGGGTGGCTGCAAGACCAAATGTCTATAAACATTCTGTGTATACCCAAAATAGTGTTTAGTTCAAATTCCTTATTGTTTTTTTAATCTCCTAATTTCTAAGACATCACCAGAATGGCAAGATATGTTTAATAACTGTTAAATGTTAAATAACAATCTTTTCAAACAGGGTCTAAACCCCCACATCACATACTCAGTTGAAGGTATGAGTGATTTTGCTATTGTTGGTGGCTACTTGTTCTTGACCAAGAATCTGCCAGAGGGCTCGTTTTCGCTGCAGGTAATTTTAAACACAATTGGATTCTAACCAGACTGACTAGGTGGTCTTTTTATTGGGTACTTAACTTCTTTTTTATATTCCAGGTTGTGGCAATAGACACATCTAATGATGAAACGGCTAATGCAATGCTCCGAGTTGAACTGATATCAGGTAGGTTTAAACACCTGCTAATAAAACAATTCTTTTGGCTTTTTGATTGGCTCATTGTGAATTTTCCCAAAAAATTCTTGCCAGAATAGTATTTTTTATTATTATTTTAAAGAGACAAAGTCACATTCATAATAGTATGTTCTGTGGTTGGTCTGCCCTCATAACAGTCCTCACTCATAAACAAGGAGCCATCTTCAGAGCAGTACGTGACTGTACAGAGGTTGACATGCTTCCTTGTAATATTGTTTGACTTGTACTGCTGTCAGTAACCATCAGCACATCGGTATTGCTAGGTTCATTTGCTGTTTTTATAAACTGATCTCAAATCTGGATTTTTGCGAACAGATCAAACTAAGTTTGTGTCCATAGTGAAGCATTTCACACAAATATGCTTCAAAGTGTGTTCTCCTCTCAGGTCTCTCCACCACCACTTTGCCTCAGAGCACCACAGACTTTAAGACCACAACATCCATAGAGGAATCCACCTCTGATAGCAAGACAACTAAAGCGGTCATGCCCACCAGTGACCCCACTATGTCAACTGACACCATCTTCACCACAAGTCACACAGAAGAAGGAGTCTCAACTGCAAGCACAGCTCGCCCAGGTGGTCATGTCCATCTACAACAGCAGGCATTACAAGAAAAACAAAAAACACCACAGAACCCTGGAAGGATGACAGAGGATCCTTTTAGAGTGCAGTGGCAAACAGGCCCCAAGATAAATGAAATTGGGTCCCATTTCTTGTCCACCATCTTGGACAAATAACAGTCATGTTGCCATAAAAGCAAACCAATCACAGAACACAGGTTTTTTTAATTTAGTCACAGTTGGTAAAAATAATAATAATAATAATAATAATAAAAATTAAAAGCTGGTCCAGACCAGTGTAAAGACAGAGTTAAGAGTTATTTTGTTGCCAATCCAACAGAAAAGGATGTCAGTTCACTTTAAACACAAGTATTCACAATTAAAACATGATTCACATTATACTCATCACAAAGTGTGATAATCTTTGCAACTTTTGTTGTTGCAGTGCCACCATCTGGTGAGTTCCGAATTGTGGACATGGCTGCACTGGGAGCAACCTTGGGTGTCCTTTTGTTTGTCTGTGTACTGGTCATTGGGGTGCTTGTTTATCGCATGAAGAAGGGAAACGCAGCTTGGAAGAAGATCCAAGAAGCCAGCATGTTTCGGAGCTCTGTAAGTAAAAATAAAATACAAAAAACCCTTCAGGACTAGCAGGGTAAGAGCACCACAGTGCAAGTAACTACCTAAGGATCTCTGTTGAGCTCTATCTGAGGCACGTTGGGTTTTGGTTCCAAAAAGTAACAACTTTATTTTGGGCTGACTTCAGAACTAAATTTTTACTCACAGAGTTAACTCAAGAAATATTTTCTCTAACATGTGGCCTTTCCTCTAGTACCACCCCCATCTTTGTAGTTCAACAACTTACAAGGTTCATATTATATGTAGCTCATATAATAAAAGTTCATTTGGAGATAATTCTTGACCATTACAGTAAATTTGGAAATGGTCACAATGGACTTTTTAGGCTGTATTTCTTTCATGACCATATATTCTTTTTGAGAATTTGTTACACTTTTAAAGTTGCATCCACTTTTTACCGAACTTTTCACCTGTTGCCACGATCTGGGGACACATGAATGTGAATTTACCGAGAGAAGTGGTCTTTTCAATCACAGGGGCAGACTCAAAGTTGGTTACTTACATTTCAGTTCAATCTTGGTTATCAAACATTGTGTTAAAAGTTCAGTTTATTGTTCAAATTGGTAAAAAGCATTCTGTATAACGAAACCCAGCAGTTCAGATCTGTAGCAATCTCTCCCCCCAAATAAGTACAGAGCAACAGTTGGGAGTTGATTGCATCAAGTGATTAACTTTGTAGCAATCCTTCATACTGAGGAAAACATCATGTTAACAGGAATAAACCTCCACCAAGGATAAAACAGAGTACACAGTGGCAGCAACAGGTCCTTCTGTGGCTTTATCCTGGAGAGTGACAAGGTGAAGCTATGATTTTCACCAATAGAACTATAGTTAATGATTGCTAAAAGTTTCGTCCTGTTAAAGGGGAGTTTTCCTTTCAGCATGAGGAATTGCTGCAAAGAAATAACAGTGCAAAACAGTCCACTGTCCAACATGCTCTTTCAGGAATGTTTGCTGCTAGTCACTAATGATGGTTTCCTTAGGCAGAAGACCTTTAAACCAGTTTGAATACCATAATTTCCAGACTATTGAGTGCACCTGAATATAAGCCGCAACCCCTTACTTTAAAAAGAAAAAAGAAATGTACATATATAGGCCGCACTTGTATGAAAGCCACAGGTGTCCATGTTCTAAGATATTACACGGAAAGAAGTTACACAAAAATATTTTTTTACTTTTAATGAAATATATACTAATATATATTAATACGTTCAGTAAATGCTTTTTCTAAACAGTGCCTGTAACACAGCTGCTTAAAAATAAAAAATACAGTAGCCTACCAGGAAAAGTCATTGAGTAGCCTCAGAATTACTTTGTCACACACTTCCTCAGTCTCTCTTTAATTGTCGCTCTCAATGTCACTTTCGTCATGACTTAATCGTCCATATATTAGCTGCATCATTAGCTGCGTTTCCATTAATCTTGAAATTGCATAAATTGAATTAACGAAAATAAATTGACTTAATTGAAACACACCATTTTAAAAAACTCTCCTTTTTCGATGAAAAAAAGTTTTGGAACTAGAATGAGGGGTTTTTGGCCGTATTGAAATTGGTTTATTTTGTAAAACTGCAATGGAAACACTTTTTTGCATCACATGAGTCACATGATCAAGAACCGGATGTTGCCACTGGTGCAAACCACGAAGAAGACGACAACAGGAAGTAGTTGGAGGATCATGGCGCGGCAGGTTTTTAATGACTTATGTGTGAACATGCTTATTCACATGTGATTTTAATTTCATTTCTTATTTAAAGGAAACACCGCAGTTGCAAAATTGTGTTTTTTCGACATTAGCAGAATATCAACAGATTTGCACATTTTACCTTTTTAATGGAAACGCAGCTATTGTTGCCGCAGTCTTCAAACCATGTGGAAAAAAAGCAGCTGCTTTTCATCTATCCAACAATCCATTGTCTAAACCTGCTAATCTGTGGGGGGGAGTGGGGGCTGGTGCCCTCCCTGAGGTGTCATTGGGCAAGAGGTGGGGTACACCCTGGGTAGGTTGCCAGTCCAGAACATGTCAGGGCAACACAGCACAACCACACACACACACACACACACACACACACACAGGCAGTTTAAAGGGCAGTTTAATGTAGTCAATAAATTACCGTCCTGGTCTGTGGGAGGAAGCAGGAGTATCCAGCATGCACAAGGAGAGCATAAACTCCATGGAGAAACCCCCAGCTGGGATTTGAACCAAGTACCTTCCTTCTTGCGGCAAGGCAGCAGTGCTAAGAATGTTTCACCGTGTGGACACTTTTAACTAGAAAGAAATATTTAGCATCCTCCCACCACAAAACTCCACTTATAGTTCAGGGTCGATCTAAAAAGCATTACCTTCCTACCAGTGCAGTCTAGATTTCTACCTGCTGTGTCCAGTTTGACCCTACTTGCTGGAGTAGAAGTAATGGGGAAAGAAAAAGGGCCCCAGAAAAGTACTCCTAGTAAACCTTCATGTAGTGGAACATTTTGTTACCATAGGATTTGCTGCTGTTATATATCTTTTGGGTAGATATTGTGTAAATCTGAGGTGGGTGTGAGCTGCAGCTGACATGCTGTGTGGGGAAAAGCTGTCCAACAGTGCCTTGGTTCCAAAACAGCTTTCAGCCTAACAGAGGTGGTGCAGTGGGATCCCTGGTGAAAATTAAATCAAATGAAAGATATCTTTCACTATACTGCTTCAAGTTTACAGTTTTTGCTTTCCTTTGATCGCCTCTTTCACCAAGTCTGTTTCGGCCACTCTTTGCATGAATCACTGACTAAATCATATCTTAGGAACAAAAAAGGAAGGAAAAATATTTTTAGGGAGAAGTTGGATTTTTTACCATGGCAAAAAATCAAGTCACTAGATCACAGAATGAAAGAACGATGTGAAAGGGACTCAAGTCTTCTTAACGTTTTTTGTCTTTGCACAGCTGGGTCAAAGTTCAGGCAATCAGAAAGAGGGAATTCAATACACAAATGAGGCTTTCCAAAACGACGATGATGACAGAAGCAGCACAGGCTCTGGTGGTCCAGAGGGAAGACGCATTAGTAGTGGGGATCCAGCAAAGCCAGTAGTGAACATTCACCCCAAAGAAGTGATCCAGAGCTCTTCTTCACCACTACGCACCCCACATTCTGACAACACCAGTGACAGCGGCTCAGATAGGGCTGACAGTGAAAAGGAGGTAAAACCTATCCTGACCAAAGAAAGACGAGTGGAGGAGGGATACAAGTCTGTCTGGTTTAAAGAGGACATTGATCCCAACGCCAAAGAGGAAGTAGTTATCATCCCAGAAAACGGAGATGAACAAAGTGAGGAGGAAGATGAGGAACCATCATCCAGTCGCAGAGAAGACGAAAATGATCACTTCCAGCGAAAATCGCCAAAGGTCTTGTTTGCTGACACAGATCTGGATAGTGGTCTTGGGGAGAAGTTTGATGATCCTGCAGATGATTCTGAGAATGACAGTGAATTGAACATTGATTTGTGAGAAGGGCCAAAAGATGAGGTAATAACAGAAACCGCCCATAATAAAACTGGACATTGGCTTATCAAACATGTAACTGTGAATCTTATCAGTCTATGACATCGAATATGGACAAAAAATATCCTTTAAAAGATGAAGATTTTAATCTAAAAGTGTGAATTATATTTAAAAAGTTGATTTGTTTGGTCAAGTTGTCAATGAATATGTTTTTTTTTTTAATTTGTGTGAAAGTCTCATGCAGAAACTGTTGCAGAAGAACCAGATTAAAGATATCCTTATATCCTCTGTGTGACAGGATCCTTGTAAAAACTTATGTTAATTCCAGTTTTCCAACATGTTTGTCTTATAAATTCCTCTGTTATTCCATCTGCTATTAACAAAAAACAAACAAAAAAACAGCAAAATAAACATCTGTAGTTTAATAATCAACTTAGTGTCCTGGTTCCTCAGTGCTGGGAGTGAAAACAAGTCAAATCTGGAAATGCTTAGTGACAAATTGCAGGAAACCAAAAGAGAAACCTGTAATCTCTTGTTAGTGCGAATAAAACCTTGTCTTCTGATAAAAAAAACTGGTACAACGTAGCAGAATCTGATAAAGCTTTGGGTTTGTCAAAGCAGTTATTTAAAACCTTGATAATTGAACTTTTATGATTATCTGTCTCTTTGAGGTAAAAACAAAACAAAACATTGTTTTATAACTTGTTAGGTTTTCTGTCAATCATCTTATATACTCATTTGTGTCATCCACATGAGCTCTGGACCATGAGCTCACAAATCAAACTATGTATTGATAATTTTGGGTGTGTCCCTCTATGGTTATAAAACATGGAAAAATTTCGGGAACGAAGTTTAAGAGCCCCACTCAGAAAGGCAAATGCTTTGTGAGAAAGTCTCGTGAAAAAGAGTCACTCTAAAACATACCAAAGCTGACTGAATTCTTCCAGTCGGCAAATATAGAAGTTGGACTCTACGTCTGTCTATTAAACCTTTCATTTAAATACATAAATAAGGCCAAATGAGCTGGGTAAAATTACACTTCATATGCCACTACAAGGATATATTTAATACAGTTCTGTTCAATAAAAGTGGGGCATGTAGATTAAATTTCTGTTTTCTATTTCTCTGGGTATAAAAATTATGATGTATTGATTAGAGAATTTTAATATGTAAATATCATCTGCTGACATCTTGTTATCAGTTCTCAGAGCTTGTAGTTAATCTCATTAATCTTACATCTCTACAGGGCCTGCTAACAATATAATTATGAAATTTTCTGCACTAATTTAGCTGCATAACAAAAAATATTACATATACTTTGGCTAAAAATAATAATACTTTGCTTAGCTCCCCCCTCCTTTGCAAGTTGGTTTGTTCCTGCACCCCACGCGCCCCCTCCCCTCACTGCGCCGTTACTGCTCACTGATAGTAACGCAGGTAAATTCAGAAAGCATGACGTCAAAACTTCCCAAGATGTCTGGTGCCAAGGAAGAAAAAAAGAAGAGGAAAAACGTGACAGAAACAGAGGTACAGTAAAAATAATGTGATGACATTACCTGTTGCCTTAGTTACTTAGCAGAGTGTAATGTAGCAGCTAGGCTAGCTAGCCAAACATGGACCTGATCAATATATAGCCCAGCCAGTTTTTTCTTGATTGCTTCCATTCAGCTGTCAACTCAAACTCCACATTTTCACACTAAACACAAGTGCCTAAACAGCGGCACTTACAGTCAAAGTTATTGCTTTCAAACAAGACATCTTAAAAATAATGGACTACAGAATTCTGTACTCAGTGCATCCTTGCTTGCCATTGTTACCTTTGTATGCTGTTTCAAAAAACTGGATGAAAAATGTAAAAAAAAAAAAAAAAAAAAAAAAAAAAAAAAAAAAAAAAATGCTTTAATGCAAATTTTATTGATTCCACTACATTTTTTAAACTGTGGCTGAAAACTTAAATATTGGAGAATAAGATATGTATAAAATAAAAATAATATGATTTTGTTTGGTTACCATGGTTAACGTTTACAAAGAGTTTGGACTGTTTGAATGATATCTGTGTTAACTGATTTGCACAGTGGCAAAAAAATCCATTTCAAAATCACTTTTCATCAATCTATGATAATTTTGTCATTTTATTAATCCTAAGAATTTCATGAAATGCATTTAAAGTGCATCCTTGTTTTGAGTTGATTTTTTTTTCCCTGGGTGGTCATGTCCCTGGATTCTACAGGTTGCTTCATAGATGCTCACTAATACATATAGGTGTCCCTCTTTGCCATCAGCAGATCTTGGCAGGTATGGTGAAGGTTTCTGATATTCTATTTCAAATTCATCAAATTGTTCTCATCTGTTTTATTTAAACAATCTATTTTTTTAAATAAAAGATTACATGGAAGACAAAGGTATTTATTTTCTTGTGTGACAGTATGTAAATTGGTAGTGAGATTTAGAACATTGTGCAATCAAAAAAATCTGCCGGCATTTCCATTTGTCACAAAGGTGCCCTTTTTTTCAACTTGAGCACCTGCCGTACGTGCACACCACTGGACATATGGATATCCTCAAAAGTGTAAGTGGCACATGTAGCAGGCTTTTTTCCTGTAACAGAACGACCTTTCTCAGGTGCAGACTTGAAGACAATGAACGCCTTTAAAGGGCGTTCATAGTCTGAGACTTTGGGGAAGAAGCTGCAACGTGGATGCATCAAGTAGGTGTTACTATGCTTCAATAAATAATGCTATATAAACACACACATATACATATATATATATATATATATAAAAAATGACGATTTTTTTTATTCTCAGATGGCCGATATAATTTATAGGAACAATATCTATGACATAAAATCTAACAAGAAAAATAATAAAATTTGAGCTTTGGGCCCTCTGGCTTGTCTAGTTCCTCACCTGAGTCATTATCAGCCAGAGTCTATGCAAGGAATTTGTACTGTTAATGTGTAAAAGGCTGTGAAAATAATATATGACAGCCAAAACAATAGAAACATTTTAAAGTTAGAAATATAAAACAATACTAACCCCACCTAAGTTGCTGCAAGCAGTGTCATCTGACCTCTCATCATGTCTAATGGTGGAGATACCAGACCCAGAACTAGCAAAAGACCACCGAACAGGTCAAAATGTTTTACATTTTATTACTGCACTTTCTTGGAGAGCTTTCTCTTTTTTTTATCTCTTAACTTTTCGGCCCCACCAGTGCTTTGAGTGGAAAAAAATAAGTGCCAGTACTCTCCCTAATGTAATACTAATATGGGACAAAAACATAGGTTCAATTTTTATATAGATCTGTCTATTGATCTCAGTAGTTTTGTCGTACAGAAATTACCAAGAACAAAGCCAGTTCTAAATCAAATCCATGAGTCAAATTCAAAGTGTCTTGGAGCCACTTTTATTAACTTCAGATCTCATGGCATTAATATGGACATCAAAAATAACATTGCAAAGACACTACTTTCATTTTAGTTTTTAAAATACCAAACTTTGGACATAACTTCATACTTTTTGTCTGATGACATCTTTTTTAAATATTAAATCAGATGTTAAGATCAGATACTCAGTATTTGATTAGCCATTTTACCAAATACCTTTTTATTCTTACTTGAGTAATTTCTTGGATGGATACTTCTTAAGTACTATTCTTGAGTACAGTTTTGGATACTCCCACCTCTGCTTGTGGGTAATTTATACTTCATAGTTTCTGCCACATTAGTTCCTTCCTTGAGGTCTATTTCATAGCTAATTGTTGTGTTCCCCCTCCTGAATATTCATTTCCTTTAGATTTTCCTATCATGACCTACTGTGTTTTTACTTCAGTTTGGATCTTGGCATATTCTGTTCAATCCCCTGTATTTATTATTGCTCGAAAGGTCTTTCTATATATTTTATTTCTTTGTATTTAGCTTTTGTTTATTCTTGCATTTTGTTCTTTGTGCATTTCTATTTAGTTTTCTTAGATCTTTGGTTTATTGTTATGTCCTCTTTAGTTTCTCTCATACGTCTGCCTCCCGTTTCTATTGTATTCATGCTCACCAGTAATCTTCACTAATGCCATGTGCTGCCTCATCATCCTCACGTGGTTTACCTGATCTGCTGCTCAAGCTCTTAATTTTTCACTCTTCAGTGCGAGGTTCTTTGTGTGCTTGCCCTGATTCACATAGTTCTTTGCTCCCTTCCATGCCCCGTTTTTTCTGTACCTGAGTTTTGTAAGTTTTGCTTATTAAATTTCTCACTAATGCCTCTCATCAATGGCTGTCTGCACATTGGTTCAGTCTCTTCACCATGAAACTTGTTGGGCTGCTGTAGTCCTTCTGTGTGCGAGCAGAGCGCGCCGGCTGTGGACCGAGAGCGAGCATGCATGTTTTGCTTTTTTTCCACTTGTATATGCAGAGCTTTGGGGGAGCATCGATGGGGAAACGCAGACTAACGTAACACCTGTTATAACATGGGAAAAAGTACCAGTATGCTCCAAACACAGGAAATAAGTCCCAGTACGCTAAGGGGTAAAATTTAGAAGTGGTGGTACTGCTTACCAGTCCGTACCTGCCCACTTAAAGCACTGAGCCCCACCTTTATGTGTTGTTCACAATCTGACTTCGCATCATGCCCGTATCTGATGCCTTGAAATTGGCCTCTGTCTCCTTAAGAATCTCCTTTCCAATATTTCTTCTTCAGCATCACAACAATGCTCCATGTCATCCATTGATGCCATTTACAGGCATTCTTAGGACTGTTGGACTGAGAAGTAGTTCGTGTGATAAGCTCAGCAGATGCACAGTTCCACCAGCTGTTTGCTAATTGCTGCTGCCTCTAGTCTGGTGGACCTGTGTGGAGGAGGTGCAGGGGAGAGGTGCTCTGTATGGTGGGAGCTCGGCTAGGGACTAAAGTTCCAAGGCCAAGCTTTTTGGAGCTAAAACAGTCTCAGTATTCACAAATGCACACACGTGGACCCGTATTCTCAAAGAATCCTAATGCCTGGTTCATACGAATCGATTTCATTCACCAACATTCAGATGGCAGAAGGAAAATCTCTCAAAACGTCTCAAGACCAAACGTGAGTTCAGAGTAAACAAACATGTCCGACTTGGAATAAGCAATGGAAGTTGTTGGTGGACTATCTCTAACAAAGAAAAGACAACACAAAGACATCTCCAACATCAGCTGGAATTTGTGGGGGCCATGGCAGTTGTTTTGTCTTCTGTGTGTTTGACTCCCCTCACCTCATTTTCTGATTCACTTCACATCACATTCAACAGGCTACGTTCTTGTTTGTCTTCGGAGAGCACCACACATGCTGGGATAACGGGGAAAGACATGTTGAAAAGCCCTCATTTTAGATCGGAGCGGTCCAGACGTCCTTCCAAGCAGACTAGATCACTCTTAACACATCACACACGGCAGGTATATATCTTAAGATTATCTTTAGAACCATCCTAATAATCGGAGAGTCCTTAAGATTGTCGGAAGGGGGGGAAACCAGGACAAAAATCAGCATAAAAGTTTTTCCATGTGAACTAATGATGTCATTTTAGGAAAAATCTTAGAATTTCTGGAATTCTAATGCTGCGTTCATACCGAACGCGATTTGAGCATCAGGGGTATCTGGTTTACATGCAAAGTCCATGGTGGGCATGCATCTGGGGTTTTGAAGCGTTTCGAGCATTTTGAGCGTTCAACGCGCGTCTAGCGCGGCCGACGCTAGAGTTGGAAAATCTGAACCTTTGCAGCTGGACGCAGAGCGCCAACCAATCAGAGAGACTCTGTTATGTGACATAGTGGCGCATTTTCCGACAGGACGGAAGGACCAAGAGCCCATTTACGACCAGTCGAGCTCTCACTACAGAGACAGCAATAGAAAGGGGGAGGATTCGCGAGGAGTTTGGATCCCGGGTCAAACATTGTTACCACGGTAAACATTTCCCCCGGTCTGAGCCAGCCAAATCCATCCAGCACAACGTTGAGCCACTGCTAGTTTCACACTGAACAACCAATGTACTTATTCAGGAGAAATGTGCAGGAGACGGTGGAAGAGTCTATGCGAAGGAGTGAAGTGGCTCCTCCTGACGTGTGTCTTTCTACACAATTACTTTCTAATTTGCATTATTTGCTGTTCTTTCAACTGTTAACTTTTTGTTTTCTCTCAGTATTTTTCTCTCCATAGAAGCTACACCTGGTCTAGCGTTCTGTTTGGCCGTGATTCCTTCCTGGAGGAGCGCTTCAGCTGAGATGATGCTGCCATCAAGTAATCGTTCTCCTTCTCCTGCTGTTAACTTTTTACTTTCATGAACATTGAAAATAATCCTACATCAGCTGATCTGTTTCTTGTGCATTCTGCTCTATCTTCTCAAACCTCCAGTCGGTCGTGGCAGATGGCTGCTTGTACTGAGCCAGGTTCTGGTTTCTTCCTGTTAAAGGGGGATTTTTTCTCTCCACTGTCACAACATGCATGCTCAGTATGAGGGATTGCTGTAAAGTCAACGACACAACGCAAGCGATTTTCTGTTGTCGCCACATGCTCGTCCAGGAGGAGTGAACACTGCAAGTCAATGACTCAATGCAGTCTGTTGGGTTTCCTTATTATTATTAGATTATTAATTTATTTTAAAAAAACAACAATATTGAGATGAGTTTGCAACATTTAACATAAGTTTCAGTCCTGGCATGAAACATGTTTATATTTGATATCTTGTAGATGGTGACCCCAAGTATTACCTGCCCACATCCCAACTTTGACAGTGATGTTCCATTGGAGAAAATCACTCTTATCAATTATTTTTGAGAAAATTAATTGAGGAAGGTAATATATGTTCTTTATGTCCTTATTTTTCATCCTCATCTTTATTCCCATCTAATCGTTTCCTCATAACAATCCCAGTTGCTACAATAACAAAATGGTTCTTTATATTTAGCACATTGTTGTGCATCTGTTTCATTTCATATTAGTGGGAGCAAATTAGTGGGGACAAATAACACTGTTTCAAATATAGAATATGACCTGGTAGCTTTTACTTCTTGAGTCCTTCTGAAATAAATCAGTAGGTCCAGTTTTGGCTGTGATTAGTTGATACACAAAAAAAAAAAGGTATAAAAAAACAAATACAACCCCAGTAATCAGTTTATAGAAATTTACCGATCATTGAATCTAGACTGGATTAAGAAAAGTGTGTCATGATGATGAAACTACAATTGAATTAATTGCCATACAGCATCAACATGTTTGATCACGCCTTTTTTACTTCCTCATCATTATTGTAATTTGTCACAGCTTCTTGCCATGCTGGTAGTTTTACTACACCTATTGCATTATTAATTATTATTAATGTTGATGCTCAACTGTCAGTAATTCACTGCGATTGCCTGCTTGAATACACTTGTTTTTATCTGGCAAAATGACCAACATAAAATAGGGAAGAACACAAAAACCAAAAACCGTCGTGTCAGACTGACTCCGTATGCTCTTTTACAAGTTTTTAAAATTTATTTATTTTATTTTTTCATGGTTTTAGAAACTGACAGACTGACGGGCCACCCCTATTGCATCCCTGTCATTCTACCGTGACATCTGCCTTGCTTTAACCGAGAGTCAAGGTGGGACTGCAGGAGGCTTAAGACACTCTTAGGTTTACTAAAGGTCCTCCTCACTACTCCGAACATTTTATCTTGTTAGGAGCTCTCTTAAGGCGTAAATTCTAAGAATTTTCCAAAACTGACACCACTAGGAGCTACTCTTGGGCTTAGGATTCTTTGTGAATGCAGGCCTTGATATGAGAACAAGTTCTGCAGTCTTTCATATTCTTAACCTAGCTGCTAATGTACTTTTATGAAATCATCTGCAACTCTCAGTACAATGTTTACTGACTTGCTATTTAAATAATTGAGTCTTTATTCACTTGCTTGTTCTTTTTTGTAAGGTGATCTCAGGTTTTAGAAAGGCACCTTCAAATAAAATGTATTATTATTAATGAGCCTGGATCATATAAAGATCATCTCTTTGTTGTCCTACTCAGTCACTAGTATAGTTTGGAGAGAGCGGTGGCAACTTTCTTGGGCTTTCTAGTTCAGTAGGCTTAGACTTACATGTAGTTGTAATTATGGTCCCCTGAACAACATTAACCAGGGGTTGTTTGCAAAATCTACCTTTTTGAGCTGAACATCATGTTATACAATCTCTTCAACAAAAACATGTCCAGAGTGTTGCTTTGACTCATGCATGTTTGAGGAATCCTTGAATCTCGTGGCCTGTATTTGGGGGTGCCTTAACGCCTGATCCTGCAATGCCACACTTATTTCCCCAAAGTTCTATAAAGCTAAAACAGTCTCAATATTCACAAATGCACACACCAGATGCACACACACACAAGACAAAATTCATCAATGTACAGGATGATTCAGACATCCACAGGACAAAATTCACGTGTATTTCTGATGCACACACAAATCTTGATTTACAAACTGCTTGTTTGTGAACTTCAATGCATTTCCTTGTTTCAGCCAATCACAAAAACGCACCTTGTGGAGGGAATGATTTACTTTAAGGCCAATTACATTAACCCATTCAAACAGCGTTATATCCGTGAAGTGCAGACTTCAACATCGCTTCTGGCAAGGACAGGGGAGCTTCTGTCACACTGCCCCAGGGCAGCTGTGGCTACAGTGTCGTAGCTTGCCATCATCAGCGTGTGAATGCGTGTGTGAATGGGTGACTCACTGAATGTAGTGTGAAGAGTTTTGGGATCCTCTGGACTTGAAAAATCACTATACAAGTACAGGGCATTTACCATTTAGATCAAAATGACCAAGTTGGGGAATCACCTGATTATCAGGAAATTATAGCCAAATCATTTTCAGTCTCAGTTACTGCTTACTTGTCAGCTAAGGCTAAGCTATTAAATACAATAGATGAAGGATTTAAGTTCATTGCTTTTGAATGGCAAGTTCTCCACACATATATGAAAAATGACGGACCACTTCTCTCCAAAATAGAGTTTACTAACAAACAATTCAACCTTCAGGTCAAACTCACTAAACTCGTAACACTCAACTGAACTACTAAGGAAAAATATGAAAGAATAATAAAACTAATTAACTACCAAAAAGTAGAAAACTAAAAATCAACAGGAATAAAACCAGTTTCCAATACAATGATGTCACAGTTCAATATGAACCATAAATGTTGAGAAACCAGGTGCATTTAAGAGGAATTTAGAAATGAGGCTAAATTAGCTTTCAACTAATTGAGATACACACACACACTCTAGTATGAATATGCATGCTTAAAGATGAAGGTTTGTATTGCAGAGTCCTGGAAGTGAGGCCAAATCAGCTCTGAACTAATTAAGATTAGTTTAAGACTAATCTGAGAACAATTTGTATGTGTTCAAAACAACCAGTCCTCAATGCAAAGTAAAGGTGCAGATAAAACATTATTTTGAGAGCGTCATGTTTCATTAAATAGTTTGCTGAGTTAGAAATCAATCTTTTGTCAGTTGATTCTTAATCGTTTGATCAATCACCGCAGTGATGGATTTAACTCTACTTTTGAAATCTTAAGATGCCAGATTTAGAACGGTTACCTTCTACCTACACAAGATAGTGGCTAAATGGATATACAGAAGGTAGAGTTTCACTGTTTTAAACAATCTCTTAATTCGACATGTTCCTTAAGCAAAGTAAATAATATTAACTGTTTATGAGCGCCAGTAGTTTGCTCCTGCGATACAAAAAGAGAAAGCTATATTTTTTAAATACTGGAGCTCAAGGCCACCTTCAGCCTCAGTTGAGCGTTTAGCTTCTACCTTAGCTTAACATTGTGCTAGGATAATGAACGAACTTTAAACATGTTGTAAAGATTATTTTGAGTAGCTTTGTGAGAACAGACGAAGGGAAAGATATCAATAAAACAAACAAGCTCATGTCACTGGACAATGTCTGGACAATGAAATTTAAGGTGGCCCCTTGCAGGCAGGAGCGGAATTGGACCACAAATGAACAACAGCACACAGTCTGTGTAGAATATCCATTTTTACTTAAATACCAAAAATGTACAACACGTTTTGACCACAGAGGTAAATCCTTTACAAAATTTTACTCACTTGTTTTAATCATAACAATATATAAAATCCAAACCACCAGACAAACACTTTTACAGAAGTTACCTTAAAAAGACAATATTAAAGTCTACAGCACACAAAAAAGTGCAGTAAGTTTTAACACTAAACCAGGAAGTCTGAGAAAAATGTCTCAATGAGGCAACAAGGCGTTCAAGTAAAAACTGGTATCTATTTTTCAAAAATGATTTTTTTCTTACCCAGAAAACAAAAGGAAATTAAAACTAACAGCGAAAAACCACCAAAAAATTTTGATCAAGAAAACAGACCTAAGGCATAGAGATGTACTGAAATGTTGGGCTTCACATAGACTATCGATTCATGCATGTTGTGGAAATTACATCTTCTCATCAGGAACTTGTAATGAAAAACAGGAAACAAGGTAGTTTTTTGGGGTTTTAAAACAAAAATACTGAACTTTTTTGGTCAGAAACAGAAGAAGAAAAAAAATGACTTTAGTTCAATATTCTTTTTATGTTTTAATTAAGGACTAAATCACCAGGAAGGGACCTCCCCAAAAAAATCTCCTGTTTTTTCATTTTTACAGACGAACCCACTCCTGTAAACATCACATTACGCGGCTGTAGGAGGCGTCGTTTCATTGATACACATTAAAAGTGTTGTCCCATGTCTTCTCATCACAAACCAATACATAACAGCTTACTTTCAACAGGCAGAATGAGAAACAGACAAAGTTTACATTTCTCGTTGCCAGGGATTTCAGCAATAAAAATCGAATAACTTTTTTTTTTTTTTTTTAGTGGTTTCTGATGAGATAATTAACCTAAAGCTGCACAGCCCAGTATTACAGGATGATTGATTTATTTGAAGTTGTACTGCATATATGTAGTGATCTAACCTCTATATTTAAAGTGAATCCCTGTGTATGTGTAATCATTTAGAAAAAAGAATATGGACAAATGTTGGATGTGACCTTACCATCCTCACAATCCACTGTAAATGGATGACAGCTTAACAGATCGGATTAAAGCTGAAACAGCTGAAAACGAACCATGTGCTTCCCGTTCTTTACAATTAAATTAAAAAGTATTATTATGGGTGACATGTCCAGTCTTGGTAAAGAAAAATAACATCCTCTTCCAGTTCTTCATGTATCAGGGTATAATGAAAATCCTGTGGTACTTAAGTTCCAAATCATTAAACATCAACAAAATATATTTTTAATTAATAATTAAAGAAAAACAAAGCCAAAGTGGAAAGCTGTGGTGGAAATATGTAAGTACACTCTTTCTGCTTTTATAGGATTAGGAGCAGAAGTCGCAGCCAGATGCTGCTAATTGACTAAATTGAAATGATTATTTAAATGATCATCAGCATGTGGGACCGCTTCTACTAAAGCCGAAGCTAAGGATCATACAGGTGCTTTAACACAATGCCAATGTGAAAGGACATCAGCAATAAGTATGATTGTTCACAATTGTTTGACTATTATATCCTTTATGAGTCCAGACAAAAGTTCATTATTTTCAAGAGAGCGTGGACCAAAAAGTAGAACGTGCAAATTTGAACACATCATAATCTGCCCAAAATGAACTCCAGAAAATTTACCTCCAAGATCTGTGGAATCTTCACTGAAGTTCCAAAAACATGAACGCTCCATCTCAGACTCTGCAGAATTCTGCTTGTTAAATGCTCAAAGGAAACAGAATGGCTAGGGGGAAAAAAGCAAGCTCTGGGACAGTCAAAGTTAAGACTTCCAGCTAATCAAAATGCCGACATGTCTGTGAATTTCAATGAACTGAAGCTACATTATAAAAAAGAGTGGACTGAAATTCCTCTGCAGTGATTCGAGAGACTGTCAAAAATGACGGCCTCTACAACGCGCTGCATCATGAGTTGTACTTAGTTTTTCAAAAACAGCTTTTCTCTTTCTGCTTCGACGTAGTTTGACAGTGTGGAATCTGTTTTGTGCTTGCACACTCGTGGCACCTCGACCTGGCAAAAACCAGGTCGTTTTTACCACGTCCTCATAAGAAGTTTTCCAAAAAAATGAAGATGGTAAAATGGCCATTTTAAATGACTGCCTATAAATAAATCTGCTACATTAGCATTACAGTCTGACTGATGAATGTTAAAATAGGACATTTAAAACAAAACAAAAAATATATACTGCTTTAGTTAAAATAACTTAAAATATGAGCAGAATCAAAAGAATCAGATGAATACTTAGCTTTTCTACCTTTTAACAGCTCCTAAATTAATTCAAGGGAACAAAAAGAAAGCATATTTAAAAAAATAAATAAATAGACAACTGAGCTACTCTATGCTTTCACAACTAAAAAGTTTAAATATAGTCTACACCAAGTTAGATTTTACACAGAATTTGTTTTGAGGTTTTTGATCTAATATGACTCAATCAAAATAAAGTGCATGACTGACTTGCGCAGAAAACGCCTGTTCAGAATACAGACAGTTATAAAGCATCACTCAAAAATACATGAACTTCCTTTAAGGCTTAGCTTTAACAGAACAACACTACAATATAGAAGCGTATTAGTTCATTGCCTGAATCCATCAACATACAATTGAGCTTTGAGCACATCTTACTGCTAATTAATGCCAACAAAATCATTTTTCTACATTGCAATTAGGACAGCAAAAAACTAAAATCTAAAGTTTTTTCCCCTTCCTACCTTGAATTCTCATTATTTCTATTAGCAGAAAAGACAAAGTCACACTATAGCAGGGCTTTACTGGAATCTTTAAACCGAAGACCAAAGGACAACAAGGAGGATTAGACTGATACTGTTACTGAAACACCAGCCTCTGGGTGTATCCCTGAAGAAGGGAGACCTTTACATTTAGCTCACTCCACTGTAGCTTGCTTCTTTTCTAAACCTATAAATGAAGTCTCTTATCTTAAGTAGATGCAGATGGATCTATGGGATTAAACAGTCTGATCTTTGTGGGATGGGAGATCTAGCAATACAACCTTGGTGAGTTCCTCAAAACTCTTTGAAACCTTGGATAATTATGCGTCAAAAAAGATGACGACAAACAGGCACATGTGCTGAGCACTGTGTTTTGCATGCACAGATGTTTCCACAAACCATAGCTGTCAAGATTTCTGCAGAAAAAAAACCTCACTGTAATCAGTTTACCATAATCAGTTAGTTTACTTATGGTTAAGGTCAGAATTACTAGTCCCCCTGGTGAAATCACACAAAACTCTTAATATTTCCATGGAAATGACCTTAATGAAAGCTGTTCATACTTGTACTGCTTCCAAAAGCCTCTGCTTTCTTTACTTCCAAGACAAATATGACCATTCAAATTAGTAACCAGTCTGCTTTGAATCTTAACATAAGGAGCTCTGGTTAGCAGAGATGGCACTTGAATTTTCACACTACTCTGACACTTTTAGTAAGAAGCAAATTCATCATGCCCAAAGGAGAAAAAAAAAAAAGTAAAATTTGTCTGGACCAAAGAAAAATATAGTCGACACTTATTGTGAGAAAGCCACTACAAACAAACCTGGGTGTAGCCATAAGTGCAGGATTTCAAAAACTTTAGAAAGAAAAAAAATAAGTATTCAGAGATGTGAACAAGGATCTCTGCCAAGGTGATTGCTGCTCAGCTGACATCTACTGGAGCTGATGTGTCAAGGAAGACAGTTGCTCTTAATTCAAGGTCACTGTTTAAAAAAAAAAATAAAATAAAAAAAATAAGAGCCTCCATTGCTGAAACAAAAGTACATCAATGTCTGACTAAGGTTTGCCCATGAACATGGTGATGTTTTTGGGAAGTCTGTTCTTTGGTCTGATGCTCTTTGGACACAGGGATGTTGCTTTTGTTTGGAGAAGGAAGGGAGAGGCCCTCAACCCAAAAAACATACTGTTAAACATGGTGGTGGGATCATGTTGTGGGGCTGTTTTGCTGATTCAGTTACTGGGAACCTCATGTGTATTAATGGGATCATGAAAAAAAGACCAATATGCTGGCATTTCGGGTCTTTCAGCAAGACATTGACCTAAAGGATACCTTCAAGTTGGTCCCAAACCTTTTGAGGGACATGGAAATCGGGGTTCTGGAGTGGCCCTCACAGAGCCCAGATCTTAAACCCATTGAGAATCTGTGGTGGCTGCTTAAAGTTAATGTCCATGCTCGAACACCACGCAATCAAGATGAGCTGGAACAATTTGCCATAGAAGAGTGGGCTCGTACACCTCAAGAGACATGTGCCAGCCTAGTGCAGAACATCAGGGACAGGCCGTGGCCAGTTGTAAGACACTATTGACCATTAAATATCAGGAGGTATAACACATTTGGCCTTTGTCAGGTTTTTTGTTACAATTCTGGACATCAGTAAAATATACTCATCAAATTTTGTGGAGATTTTGTCTTTGTTCTTTTGGAAGCAATCCAAGTATGAACAGTTTTTATTCTGAGCATTTCCATGGAAATAGTAAGAGTTTTGTGTGATTTCACTAGGGGGGGCTAGTAATTCTGTAACTGTATTTTTTTTTTTTTTTTTTTTTTTTTCAGTTCATAGTACTTACACTATGGGCTTTTTTGTTTGTTTCAGTTTATTAATGACACAACATCTTGGAGAGCAAATAGTACCACTCAGATTGACACCCACTCCAGTCAATGCTTTAAAGGTCATTTACAGACCAACCTGAGAACCTGAGACCTTTCAGATGTACATAGAACAGATTGGATGTTGAACCGTTTGATTTATAAATGAACTGAAACTAAAGGGAAATGTCCTTCTAGTTGCTATAATTCCCTGCACTGGAAGAACTGCAGACAGCAGAGAATTCAAAATTCTTTGTATGAAGGGAACCAAATAAAAGTACATACAAATGCAGATTTGTAATAAATCTGAATTAAGAAAATTGAAATAACGTGTGAGTATTAACATGACTCAACAGACTGTTTTACTAAAGGGTTTCTTAAAGTGTGGGGCGTCATAATGGGAAAATGTGACCTTCTTTACAATTATTATTACATTTTTTTACACAATCAGTGTTTCCATTGTGATTACATACAAAGAGCAACTTAACCTAACTCTGACTAGTCCAGTTTGAAAAAGAGAACAGAAAAGCTAGTTCATGTTTTTGGCAAAAGACAAATGAAGAGATTTTAAAGACTACAATAAACTTGGAGTTTCTTTTCCTTGTTGCTTAACTACAATCAAACCCATACTTTAAAGATTGTTGCCACTGTCTCAGAAAAGAATGAAATACTTATTTCCACTTTTGAACGTCATACTTAAGCCCCTTCTCTACGGGTGTGACTTTAACTGGTCCTGACCCGTCCAACCTGGCCAGATTCATCTTCATTTGCAGATCCTACGCGGCTCTTCCCCGTTTATTGTTACCACTTTAGAGTGGGATTTATTTTCTTGGTTTAAAGTTTTCTACACAGGTAACCTGGTCTTATTTTCCAGACAGATCTGTTTTTAGCATTCAGGGAAAACCAGATATGACCTTAAGCAGAAAACCTTCTGCAGGAGTTGATGACAGTGTGAATACAGTTAAATCTAAAAGTTTAAAAATATATATACCAGAACCAGACATGTTCTGATGACAGTGCCAGGTGGCCACTAGTGGGATTGCAATTTAATGCTCTTCCACAATATATCCACTTCTTTATCCTGCCGGCAGTGTTGATGTGGGGTTGATTGTGTTTGCATCTTCCAATAGGATAGAATCATCTGCAGCTTGTTTTGGCAACTAACCATATGCAGTACAGTCTTTTTTGTCTGTTTCGATCATCTCACACAAACTCACACGTCTAAACATGTTTACTTTTTTGTGCCGTTTGCACTGCAAGTATATTCAGACAACTGTAACCTTGTGGCTTCAGATGGTGCATTCACCCTAAGTGAAACAGGACCGTACCTTTGATCAGTAGACTATTTCTCAATGGTTAACAGCAGAAAAGAAATCAACATAAATATGGCATCACAACTGGAAAAATAAAAAAAAGGGTGGGTTTGTTTCTTTCGCTTTGTCAACATAAAAGCTACAGAGGAAACAACTAACCAGCGGATGAGAAATCTGAGCTTCTGAAAAGAATCAACAGCCTTGCTGAGAACAGTTCAGGTCTGGTTTAGGTTTAAGATATAACTAGTGATGTAGTTACATCCTTTTATGATCAGTAATAAACCAGCTGTGCATGACTTCTGCCCATCTCTGAACTCATTAACTATAGCAAAATGTTTTTCTGTAATCAGTATATATTTCTTCATAACATGCTGTCATGTGCTTTTTACACAAGCTAGCCCAAAGCTCACTTCACACCAGTTAGAAAATTGGTCAATGAAACCTAATCATCTTGGGCGGTAGATAATGAATGATAGCCGTGGACTGAGGTGAAAATGTCCTCACTGGGAAGAAAAGAGCAGACATACAGGAACGTTGCGAGTATTTTGGACCACATGCACATCCCTTTTTGGATTTTTCTCGTTAAAACATTATCAAAAATACAAATCCAAATAAAACTGTTTCAAATGAAAAAAGGAATTTGTCTTTGTATGACAAAATATACTTTCATAGTAAATTTAGTTGACTAAAACTAAGCTAAAACTAAAATGGCAAAATTAGGACTAAAACCAGATTGCTCTTTAGTCTGAACATCAAGACTAAAATTAATTCAAAATATGATGTCGAAATGAACACTGGTTTAGGTATGAGCCTAAGTTTGAAATATTTCATCAGTAATGATTCTCCTAAAAGGACAGAAATAAGCTACCTAAACTGATGTGTAAAGCTTGATAGGTAAGCACAAACACAAGCAGACAGGGCTGCACAACAGGGAAACATTAAATGAGTTATTATTGTTGAATATTGTGGTTGTGATTAACCTAGTTTGCCTTGCTTTTGTTTCCTTTAACACAATGTCTGCTTCCTTCTCTGTGAGCTCCATCATTTTATAATTAAATTCTTTATCAGGTGTTTGCGCCAACAGCAGTAAATGTCCATCCTACTACGCAAATCTATTATGGACGTGTAGAGCAAGAATACTAAGCACTTAAAATATTACAGCCTACCAAATACTGCACCTCAGCAAGCAGTATGGTCATTATGGCACACATTACGATGGCAATGGGATTTGATACAGTAAGTGAAATAAGTATGAAACACAAATGTTTTTCTCAGCAGAAGTGTCTCTAATATTTGTACTCACATGAAATTTACAATTTTACAGTCTTTCTCTGTGTTTGAGACTATTGTCTTTCTTGGAAATCCAAACTTAATTCATCTTCAGATTATTATCGAGAAAGTCCCAGCACCTTTCAACATTCATCCTTCCTTCGGTCTGCCAGAACCATATGCTGTAAGACAGCCCACACCATGATGTTCCCACCCACAAACCTAATCTTTGGCATGGTGGTGTTGGACTGATGTGCAGAACAATTCCTCCTCCAAACTTAGTGTATCCTAAGAGTGTAGATTTGGCCTCAACTGACCAGGCTATATTCTAACAGTATTTCACTGGCTTGTCTAAATGCTCTGCAGCAAACTACCTCCTTTTTCTTCAGCACTGGAGTTTTGTGCAGTGAGTGTGTGTAGCAGTCATTGGTGTTGAGCTTATTACCCATTTTTTTCCATGGGAAAAACTGAACCTGCCATTTCCAGGTCTTTCTGAATCTCAAAGTGCTCCTTGATTAGACAACTCTTTAGACTGTTCTTTTGACTCCTCTCTTCACTTATGGATTATGGGTCCAGTAGTGTTCACTGGAACATTCAGAATTTTAGTTATGTAACTGGAACCATCTCAATTGGTATGTTTGTAACAGTAACACTTTTATGTAAAGGTCTCTTGTATTTTACCAATGACAACACTCTGTGCAGTTTTTTGGTAATGACGAACCTTTTTACAGGCCCTCAGTTAATATTAAACCAGGTGATATCGATTAGCACAGAGCAGCAGGAATATTTTCTAAATACTGACAGGTTTCAGCTTATTTGACCGTCCCTGCCTATTTTGCACATCCTCGTGTGTTCAATACTTATTCAGTGTGTCATTTCACTTCATTATACATAACTTTATTTATGGATAAATTTACTTTAGTTTCTTTGAATGTGTGGATAATTGGATTTTTGCCAAAATCTTCTCAAATCCCCATCCATTGTGGTAAATGGCTGCTCACACTGAGCCAGGTTCTGGTTCTGCTGGAGGTTTATTCCTGTAAAGCGGAGTTTCCCTTTCCACCATCACCACATGCATGCTCAGTATGCGAGATTGCAAAATCAGTAACTCAATGCAGTGGACTGTTCAGTGTCACTGCACGCTCATTCAGGAATGACTGCTGGAAGTCAATGACTCAGTGCAATCTGTTGGGTCTCCCCAGATAGAAAACTTTTTACCAGTTTGAATAATAAACTTGATCGTAGTTATAAAACAATAGAGTCGAGTTCATTTCTAATCTGTATGATGGGACTGAATTAACTTTTTTTTGTAAAGTGTCTCAAGAAAATGTTTGTTGGGAATTGGTACTTTATAAATAAACTGAGTTGAATCTGATGAGAATTCCATCTGAATAAAAATATTAGAAATATATTTACTGAGAAAAATGTTTTGGTCAATGTTTTATGCAAGAGGCTATGACAGTGTATTTTAAAAGGAGAATAAATTAGCTCTCAAACAAGCTAACAGACAGCCAACTTTTTGCAGAATTCAATTTATAAATTTTGATTTTGAACCTTGAAGATAAATCAAACAAAAAAGTATAACAGAAAAACTTCTGGTATGCTGTTGGTAGCAGCTCAACTAGTACTAGACAATAGCTCCTAAGATGGAAATGACCTAAAACATTGGCTAAAATACAATTGTGAACCCATAATGGTTTCAAACCGGGTGGCTAAAAACATTATGTTTTTAAAAAACAGAGAAAAATAGGCCCATAATGTCAATTATTTACATTTTCACCTGAAACTTTTTATATAAACAGCAAACCACTAGTTTTAATCAAGAGGACAGCATGTGTTTCAAGAAATCACTCCGGAAGAAGCGCAAAACTGTTCCAGTGCTTGAATTAAGGCTGCCATCTTGTGAAGGACACTGAAAAGCTGAATTTGAAACCACCTGCTGTATCATCAGCACATACTTACTCAGCTCCAGAGTCGCATTGTACTTGCAGTATGCAAACAAAAGAAGAGGTTCTGCTGATCCAGATTGCACAGACAATGGATAAGCCTCTAACAGTGGTGAGCTTACAGGAAGAGGCCCCAGAGTTAGCTACTTTGAAAGTAGCATGTACAGGACGACACACCAGAGTCTTAACAGTATGTTGAAGGTGATTTCAAATAGCACCTATATCTCCGGATTTTTGGCTCTAGCCTTCTCAACCATCTTTGTGCGCTGGGAGAAGATTGCATCAAATGCCTCATCTCTGTGCATCATTGCGCCAAACACCATCGGCTGCAGAGAAACAGGCAAGACAAGAGCATCAGATTCTGCAGAAACAAAAATGGAACCTTTTTTCTTTTCTTTTTTAAACATGCATACACATTTTTTTAAACTGGCAAAACTAAAAAGAAGCATTTCAAACTAAATTTTCTTCAGTCTTACCGGTGATGAATATCTTACATACTGGATGTACTTTCATAGCTTTTCTCAGCATTTATTCAAAAGAGAATAAATAAAAAGAGAATCAATCCAAACAATCATTGTACACAAACAGATACAGAGCCTTAGAAAAGCATCCAGGCCCGCTTGAATCTTATGAGCAGAAACCTCAGTGTGTTTTATTAGGAGTTTATGTGGCAGACTAACATAAAGCAGTGCATCATAGTAAAGTGGAAGGTTGGAGGGATTCATGGTTTTCAAATTTTTTAACCAAAAAAAAGTTAATATTTTGGCATTCATTTGTTTTCTGCCCCACCTGACACCTCTAACTAAATCCAGTCACCTAATTAGTGAATTAGTGTGTAATGTAATCTCAGTATAGATGCAGCTGTTCTGTTTCTAGCCTCAGAGGTTGGGTAGAGAATATCAGCATTATGAAGACCAAGGAACACTGCAGACAGGTCAGGGAGAGCATTGAGAACTTTAAAGCGGAGTTAGGTTCTAAAACAATATTCTAAGCTTTTAACATCTCACAGAGCTCTGTTCAGTCCATCATCATCTGAACATGAAAAGAAGATGACCTACCAAGACATGGACCTCCACCTAAACTGACTGATCAGAGAAGCTGGAGGAGCTACACATAACTACAGCTTAGCTGGAAGAATCTTTTGGAAGTACCATTATTAATTGTGCACTCCATGAATCTGTCCTTTATGGAAGAAAGGAAAAAAGTCCGATGCTGTTTGCTGCAACTTTCAGCTGTATAATTAGGGAAAATGTGCAGTGAGTGAGTCCTTCTGCTGCTTTGTCCAGGACAAAGTTTGTTAGTATTACTCTGTGTTTCTGACGGCGTAATAACAGCTTAAAGGTCAAAGCAATAAACTTATGATAAATCCTGTGTGTGCAGACTGGGTAGTAATAAAAAAGGGTTAAAAGTGACCACAGATACAAACTAGTCTATATATGGGCCACTTTGCAATTGAGGTTTCGGTACTGTTTTCATATGATACAAGCAGCTGAGTTGGGCATCCACTTCACTTTATAGTTCAAGTGAAAAAAAGAGGGAATAAAACAGATGCTTGACCATTACATGCTTACTTGTGAATGATGTTGTGACATATATGCATATTTTTAAACTTATTTTCAAACAAAATATAACTAAATCATAAGTTCAAGCAGGAGCTGTGAACTTAGTTCAGAATGTTTGTGGTGAACTATGAACATGAATTAATACATTTCTTACCTGACTGAACTGAATCTAGAACTAGTTCTTGTTCGAGATTAACTAGCATAGCACTGCCTGGATTCAGGTGAAAACTAATCGGTCATTCAATATCATGAAACTTACCACCAGGGGAAAAACTAAGGGAAAAACAGCTAACGCTTTATTTTTGTTAAGATGGCACAATTAAGGATAAATCCTTGGGTAACCTAACCACAAACATTTATCCTTGATTGTTTCTCAACATTTCTCTTGAAAACCTTGAATGACAAAAAAAAAAAAAAAAAATCTCTCTTAGTCTACCTTGCAGTTTATAAAACAGAGACCTCCACCAGCCAAAATTTTTGCAGTTAAAATTGTTTGACATCAGTTTTACTCAAGTTGGTTTATTGTTGGCGGATGTTTGACCTTTATTGACTAAACTTAGACTTTTAATAACTTTAAACAGAAGCAGCACAAATGAAAATATTTGGGGAGCAACTTCTCTCAGGTCTGTAAGAGACACAGCAGGGATGCAGAAGATGGTGCTTTGCTCAAAGGAGACCAGAATGAAGTCTTAGACCTACATGCAACATGCAGTTTCAGGCATAAAACCAACACTGCATCTCATATTGAACATTCCGTCCCCTCAGTGAAACGGTGGTGGGAGTATAATACTGTGAGGATTATTTTCCACAGTAGGGAAACTGCTCAGAGCGATATACTGACCAATCGTGAAAGACAACCAGCAAGAGCTAAGACAGAATATTTAGGTCAAAGCACATCTGTGTGTTACAATATGCTATTCAAAGTCTAGACAAATCCAGGTCTCGAGGGCCAGTGTCCTGCATCTCCAACACACTTGAATCAAATGGCTGAACAGCTGCCTTGCAGCAAGAAGGTCCTGGGTTCGAATCAAGCCTGGGGTCTTTCTACCAGAAGTTTGCATGTTCTCCCTGTGCATCTCTCTGGATACTCTGGCTTCCTCCCACAGTCCAAAAACCTGTGAGGTTAATTGGCCTTAGGTGTGAGTGACAGAGTCTGTCTCTATGTTGCCCTGCGATGGACTGTGACCCAATGACTGCTGGAGATAGGCACCAGCCCCCCTCATGACCCTGCATGTTATCCATGCAGCATGATGGATAATGGATGGATGGATGGATGGGTGTGCTGAAGCAGAGATGCATATAAACCTAAATCCCACTGAGACAAGGTATGAAAACTCATGTTCATCCATCTGATCTTACTTACTGAGGTGTTTTGTAAAGAGAAAGGAAAAATGTGTCTGTAGATGTTCAAAGCTGGAAGAGACATGTAGCAGAAACTGCAGTGAAAGCTGGATCTACTAAATATTTAATCAGGGGGATGAATAGAAAGTATGTATGTATGTTTTCCTCCTACTTTCCAATTATGTACTGCATTATGTTGGTCTTTCACAAACAAACATAACATAAATAAATTATTAAAGTTCGTACCTGTTTCATCCATTTCAAAATCGACAGAAAATGTTTCAAACAAATGTTGTGCAGAGTTTAATTTGATTAAATCACAGCTTTTTCTGTCACCGCTACCAGATTGCACCACAGAATGTTCCAATACAGAAATATTCTCTAGCAACTTGCATTCCCCAGACGCATACAAACGGATCATTTGAACCTTCATAAATTATTTGAATCTTGCTTTTTAAATGTGTATAAATAATAAAAAAATGTTTGTGTTATTAGATTTATAGTCAGCATTTACAAACCTTACATACCAGTCACCTTAAAGCTGCAGAATGTCATTTTTTTTCTATTTCCGTCTAAAGAAATGCACCACTCTCAACCAAAGAACAACCAATCAGAGCCAGGAAGAAGGTCTTAGTGCTGTCAATGTTCGCGCTGCTAAATGTGTTAATGGTGAAGAAACAACTCACCGTTCCAGGAAAGCTGTTTATCCACCGGCATCGGTGGCCATGCTAACTAGCCTTAGCATTAGTGGCAGGCTATGTTGTTATGATCAAGCTCTAGCATAGCAGAGAGCAAGGGCGCGTACATGAGGGCAACTGACAGCGCTAAGACCCGCCTCCTGGCTCTGATTGGTTGTTTCTAACCGAGTGGTGTATTTCTGCAGTTCGTACTGGGAGCACTGGAAGAAGGTAGAGGAGCTTGATTCTTTCACAGATCATCTGTCTTATATTATACTGTCGTGACATAATGATAATTTTAACAAATATGTCAAAAGTATATTTTCATAAAAGTTACATACTGCAGCTTTAAAGATGGCTCAAGTTTTCTTAACTATATAAATGAGCAAAACTATCAGTTTGGACAGAAAACATGTCCAAATTTGCACTCGTACCTTTTGGGTGGAGGGCG
Source organism: Anableps anableps (assembly GCA_014839685.1). Lineage (NCBI taxonomy): Eukaryota > Metazoa > Chordata > Actinopteri > Cyprinodontiformes > Anablepidae > Anableps > Anableps anableps. The sequence goes on from CM026073.1 coordinate 3,080,724, forward strand.
TTGCTATGGAGATCCCCATCCCTGAACCAGGCAGCACTGACAAAACCTTGTACTGTGTGGGAGTAAAAAGTAAGTCTCAAATTCACTCTTTTTCTGCAATTTACAAAAGCTGTCTTTTAGGTAATCTAACCCCATCTATGTATGAAATTCAGTATAAAATGTAATTGTAGATATCCATCAGACAATGCTGTGACAACTTTTAAAGAATCTATTCCATTTTTTATTTCTCAGTTGCATCTGAGTTTTGGGCCATAAAGAGTGGATTGTGTTACCAGCTTAAGTGTAAACTAATTTTCTTTACTGCTTGCAATAAAGAACCTTTACAGACATAACAAAGGACCACAGCAAAAGCAGAAGAAGCAATGATTGTCAATCACAGCAAACCTTAAACAAACACGTACTTTCTGGATTTCAGTGATTTCGGTCAATTTGATGACTTTATTCCTCTTTGTCGATCCAGATCTTGAGCTGGAGCTCTCGAAACACAGGTGGCTGTAAAATCAGAGGACACAAATAAAAGCTTCTTCAACAAAAAACATAATTTCTGTCAAATTTTCAGATTAGATTAGTTGTTAGTGATTTCATACACAAAGGTTAGAAACCCTCTTTATGAATGATAGTAAAGCAGTGAGAGTGACTCAAATGGGAGGGAGGGTCTTACTTCTCTGTAACATAAAGGACTCCATTACGGATGTAGTCTGTTGGTGTCCTCCTGTCTCTATTGATCAGGCAGCAGCGCCAGCCGTTCTCACACACTGAGAAATGAAGCGCCGATTACAAATCTACTAAAAGCACATTAATAGTATCTACTGTACCAACAAGTTTAGTGCTGAACAACCAGAATTCAATACAAACAATATCAATGACTGCAGCTGTTCCTATTCTTACCTGGCAGAGGGCGCTCATTCTCTGGAAGGCTGAAGACCTCATGAAAAGCTCCTCTCTTTGTGCTGTAGTATCGCCCTCCATCCTCATCTCGACTGGCACCTAGAGGAGCAGCATTAGAAACGCTCCCTCGACCCCCCGCTGTTGTCACCTAAACAGAAGGACCATTGGGGGAAATAAATTAGCAGATGTTCTGTATACCCTTTCCTTTCAGTAGGCTACAGTTTCTGTGATCCTTTCTGTCATATTTTTCCCCTTCTTCCAACTTTCTAACTACATTCATAAGTCAGAACAGAAGCCTTATAAAACATGTTTCTTGTGGAAGGGGTTAGAAAAATTGCATTGTTAGAGTATTTTGCTGTGTCACAAAAAACTATGGTTTGGAGTGCTGAAAACCTTTTTCGTGTCCAGGTTTGAAAGTACAAGTTACCAGTCTAAACATGTTTATGTAAGAAATACCAATAAGGAACAACTATCAACCTTTCTGCTAGCAGGATATCAGCATAAAGGGTATGAGATATAAACCAGCTTAAAAAAAAAAAAAATTCCCAAACTGGTCTTTTTAGTCTTTGTTTATGAACACATATGAAAGTTCCAGTGCTTATCAGGTAAAGGTATTTGTTACATTAAAGAATTCAAGATTGCTTGCTTCTGTCTCAGACAATTGAGAGAGAAGACGAGGAACTTGCTAGAGGGATTTAGATCCCTTCTGGCCTGAGAACCCCTTGGGATCCCATAGAATTAGCTGAAGGATGTCCCTGGGGAGAGGGATGTCTGTGATTCCCTCCAGGACCTCTTGCCCCCACAAGCCAGTCTAAGCGTAAGACAAAGGATGAATGGAAGATTGCTTGCTCTAACTTTGCAGCTAAATCCTATGCTATTGCTGCAAGTGCTGCTCAAAAAACAAAACAAACAAAAAAAAAACAAAACAAAAAAAAAAAATCAACAAATCAATGAAAAACTTTTTAAACGATAATAAACTTTAATGGTTTAATGACACAACGATTAACGTTGAAATTTTATGGAATCTGGAACTTTAGCAAGGTGGAAAAAAAAAAATCAAAGACTAGCAAGACGGGTAAGGAAGGACAGGATACAGTTTAAAGAGTAACTAAACCCCAAATCAACTTTTTTTTGCAGATAAACCGCCTGACTTGTTCTGCAAATTGTGACATTTTCTGTACATTTGTTTAACTCTGCAACAATTTGTCTAAACCAATCTCAGTGCTGCCCTCTTTGGTTTAAGGGTGGCAACTGCAGTTAAATTTTCTGAATGGTTATAACAGATCAGCTTGGCTGATGTCTCCGTCACAGCCCTGCATTAGGGTATAAACCTTCCCACTCAGACACGCCCCCATGGTGAGTGGCACAGTGGCCGTGGCAAGCATTGATTGATAGCGTTTCTTAGCTTTGCGCATGTGTGATTGATTTGCAGTGTGAACATGGAGGTTTGCTGCAGGACGAATGTGTGAGACTGACTGCTGTGCTTAGGAAGTGGGAGGGGCTCATGGCAGCACTCACTTCTTGCTCAGGACAGAGCGGTGCTGCAGAGTGACTGGCGCTTTACATGTTGTCTCCAATAACAGAAAAAGTCGCTAGATTTGTCGCTAGTTGAAAAATGGTCACTAGAGGGGTCTGAAAAGTTACTACATATAGCGGCAAAGACATTAAGTCTGCAAAAGTGCTTTCCCTCGTCCTGACCACAGCCCACTTAACCCCCTCCACTCATCCCTTCACTTGGCCGTGCCCCTCAGTGTCTCTTGGCACCGTCCACTTGGTGGAATTTTTCAAAATTTGTCTGGGGGCAGGGGGTTAATTACACTTTAAGCACTAGTCCTGGGGACTGTCTAAATCTACTAAGCAAGGAGACAGTGCCTTTCAAAACTATTCAGTTCTGTTGAACATTTTCACATTTTGTCATATAACACCCACAAACTGTATTGTTTTACATTGGGACTTTATTTCATGCACAAAGTAGAGCAGAACCAGGTTTTAATTTCTATTCTCTATACAAAAAAAAAAGTCTTAAAACAATTTCTTCAACCCCCCCTCACCTTAATGCCTCTAAATAAAACCAAGTACAGTGTAGGTTCTGAAACAATACCCCTATTACTCATGCCCAATATAACTATTAGTCATGCACGCCACAAATCTGACCTATACGGAACAGTGGGAGGGAAACGACAAGATGACCTGTTTGCAGTTTACCACAAGCTACATACAGGACAAACAAAGCGATCTGGTCATAAAAGACCAAAGTGGAACTTTTTGGTCTACATGTACATTATATGTGAAGGAAAACAAACACTGCACATCTCTAGGAACACACAATCCCCACAATGAAACATGTTGGAGGTATCTTTTTCCAGAATAGGGCTGGTTAAAGTTTAATGGAGGATGGGTGGGGGTTAATCCAGGACCTTCCTGCAAGAAAACCTGTTAGATGCTGCAAAACACTTTCAGACTGGGATGGAGGTTCAACTTGCTGCAGGAAAACGACCCTAAGCATACAGCCAGATATACTATGGGATGGTTTAGGTCAGTGGTGTCCAAAGTCGGTCCTCGAGGGCCGGGATCCTGCATGTTTTAGTTCTCTCTCTGGTTCAACACACCTGGATCAAATGATGGCTCATTAACAGGCCTCTGCAGATTATTGACCTGCTGAGGAGGAAGTTGCTGCCACCAGGGAGAGAACTAAAACATGCAGGGAGCCGGCCCTCGAGGACCGACTTTGGACACCACTGGTTTAGGTCAAAGAACATACATGTCTCAAAGTCCAGACCAAAGTCTAAATGATGTAAAAATCGATGTTCTCAGATGCTCTACATTCAGTCTCAATATGACTAAGCTTGAGCTTTAAAATAATAGGCCTGTGATGAACCTAAAGACTGCACAGGGTGTATCAATCAATCAATTGTTACTGTCATTGTTAAGGTAACAATGAAATTACATTTGAGCATCAACCAACATAGGCATAAAGTCCCAAAAAGTGCAGATAGTGAAGGTGCAATCCCATGAAGTGCAATAATAATAATAATAATAATAATAATAATAATAATAATAATAAACCCAAAAGTTCCATATGCATAGATGGATGGAGGGAGGAGAGAGGGGCAATGATCGTTTAGCAGTCTTACTCCCCGAGAATACAGACTGTCCTGGAGGTTCTGGCCCGGAGGGACCTGTATCTTGTCCCTGCCTCTTGCTCAAAAACTGCCTGAGATAAAAAAAAAAATGTCCTTGCTAAGTTTTCTGGCCTTTAGCAATTCAAAATCATTTTGGTAATTCTAACTAACCCAAAACAAGAGAAGTTTGATCTGATTTAACTTCAGACAATGATAACAAAAAGGTGTATTTGTCCTTTTATTCTCTGTATGTAAATTTCTAGTTTCAACTGTAAATGTTTGCCACACTTCAAATGTTTGTTTTCAAAACTTTTTAAATGCCATGGACCAATCTTTTTGACTGTGGTTGCAATGGGACAAAATGTGGAAAAGTTCAAACTGTTTGAATATGTCTACAAGGCACATCTATGGCTCACACTCCTTGTCTTTAAAGCAGAAAGGTGCTTGTGTATCTGCCCTGCAACTCATAAGGACAAACACAGTCAATGAAGACGTCAGAAATACAGTATCTGCTGCTGACGAATCTACATGTGCACCTATAGTAGCCACTGACCTCTACAGTATCACTATACAACACACACAGACAGCAGATCCTACCTGTTCACACTCAGACAGCTGAGAGAGAAGAATAAAAACAAGCTGAGAGGTGATAGCAGCTGTGCAGACTGTGCTGGCTTCCCATGCAGCAGAGAGGACAGGACGATCACAATGCACATTTTTTTCCTCCTGTGATGTGATTTCTGCCTGAGCTTTACAAGGCTGTTACTCACAGCAGACTCATCAGTGCAACCCACAAGGTCCATGTGTGAATTTATTTTAGAGTTCAGACTGACCCGTCTGCTCAGTGTGGTGTTGCTGCGCTCCTTCAGCTGCAGGTCGGTGGGTAAGTTGGTCCAGATGATGTAGGGTGTGTCAAAGCGCTGCCGTAGCTTGGGGCAACTTTTGAAAATGAAGTCAATGATGAAGAATTTGATACCTGCATAAACACCTGAGGAGCAAAAAAAAAAAAAAAAAATGAATAGAATCATACAGTATGAACAATTTCTCCAGCAGGCAGAATATGACATACATCAGGCTGTTTTGTTAAATTTAGTCATATGTCTGGGATACTGAAGGAAAGCACGTCGTACTTCTGTATCTGACTCTGTTAAGGCACAACAGCAAGGTATTTGAAGAGTATGTTGAAATGCTACAGATGTAAACTGGAAATAATGGATGTGTGCAAACCTATATAACAAGGTGATTCAGAAAAAAACTTGAGTTGTGCTATAGGCAAAATGGATCATTCCGACAGTGTCTTGGCTCTGTTTGTAGCTGTATTACCAGGTGAACCCACTCCAAAAATCTCCACAAAGAAGGTGATTTAAAGGTATCGACCTTTAGATCACCCGCTGACGATGAAATGTAATTTCATTGTCTTAATGACCAGCTGGCTCCTTTTAATATGATGGACATGTAACACTACGGTAGTTCTCCTTAGATGTTCAAGCCCCCTACCATCTGCTATTACGAGCGCCGCACAGCTGCTGGTGACCAAAGGCCTCATGTATTAAAGAGTGTGCAACATTCATGCTGAAAGTTTGTGGTAGGGAGAAATTTTGAAACTTGTGGAGCCCAAAAAAGTGCATTCATTTATAGACGGTGCCCTTATAGCAATATCACTGCAGTCGACAGCTCCGATCGCATCAGGAAATCAGCTTATTGCTGCAAATTGAAATTTAATTTCTGCCTGTTCAGGAGCAGTGTAAGGGAACTTTTTGTATCTGGGCAACATACAGATGAGACCATCTCATATGGCTTGCATGGCTCAGCTGAGGGATGACTGTGGCATTCCTAACCTGTCAGCTAACTCCTGCTGAAATGCTTCAATTACAAGATATTCCCAGGATAGTGAGAACTTGAACTGGCACCAGTGTTACGCACAGCTTCTTCTAGTTTCCCATTGTAACACTGGGGCCAGTTACAAGCAGAGCTCCATGACTGCTCTAGGCAAGCTCAACCAGCTAATAAGCCACTCATCGTCATGTGCCAGAAGATCAGTATGATCTCTGAATACACGCTCCCACTGAATCCTTCCACTGGTGATGTCCTCCAGCACTGCCAAAGCTGCCATCGTTCCACATTTACGTACACCTTTGGCAGCTCTTCAATTTACTCACATGGTTGTCTACAACTTGTCCACTTTAAGAATCATCAAACATGACCTGTGAGGAGATAATCTGCTGATCCAACCCCTCCTTCCTTTTTCACTGAGAATTCATTATTTACATCCAATTGAGCTTTTCCCATCTTTTTTTTAATGTGTTAGGTTATTGTATGAGGCTAAATGTGATTCAGTTTCATCATTTCAGTTTATGCAATAAAAGATTAAAATCATGAAAAAAAAACATTGGTTTTGATGCTACTTGAGTTAAATTACACTTAAAGAAGTCATGTTTCTGTGCTTTGTAGTTTGTTATTGTCAACTGAAAAGTTTGCATTGCTGCAGCACATTTTCACAGAAGGTCAAAAGTTTGCGTAAAAGTGTGTGGTAGTCCACGCTCATTTTTGTACATGCCAAGTTGCGCCGCAGACTTTTTGTGCATACACAACGTTTAGAAATGAGGACCCAGAACTGGACTACTTTCAGCTTGATCAGCTTCGACAAGGAAAAATGTATTTTTTCAAAACAGTAAATGCGTGTAATTAAGTACTACCCGGGCACACACAGTGCTGCTCTGTGACTGCAACACACCTTACTTTTTAAGATGGATACCACTGACTTCTCTATGTACAGAAATCTCTCGCAATCCTTCAAAAATCTAAAAATATATTGTGCTATACTTCCAGAATTATCGATAGTGATCGTCATGTTCTACTAAAGAGTTTTTGGTATTGTGTAAATCAGACAGCTTTTTGTTAAGACTCTGGAAAAAGGGCTATTTTCTGAACTGCAGTTGCTGCACAAAATCAGTCCAGGGGCCACAAAGGGCCCCTGGGCCACACTTTAGACATCCTTGCTCCAAGGAATGCAAACAGAGACTGCTGTTTACAATAAGAAATGCTAACTGTGATAATCACTAATATGAGATTCTCAGGTAAAATTCTCAGTTAAAATGTCAGCTCTGTCATCATTTTATAAAAGTAGTAAAACTTTTTTTTTTTTTTCTTTTTTGTTACAGTAACTGATATTCCCATGATGTCGTTTCTTCTAACAGAAATATTTCATGAAAGTTGAGGGCAGGAGGTCTAAAAAAACTGCTTTTCTTTAAGTTCTCCACAACAAATTCGAATGGATTAAAATCCAAATCCATCTATCCCTTGTTTTGCTGTTTTAAGACCGACAACAACAACCGACAGTTTCTACAGCTCGTACCTGGGACCTAACTCTTTTGATCATTTCCTACTTTATGACTGAATAACAAAAAGCTTTAAAATCTGCCTCAGCTTCCCCCTTCGCCCACGCAGACAGTACAGGACCTTCACGTATGCTGATAGGTTCAAATGCTCTGTCCACCTCTGCCCTCTATTGTCAGATTTCATGACAGTATATTTGAACTTCTTTAGTTTGTACTACCTAATATATGTTTCAGAGTCTTTTCTGAAAGCCACTGTTGAGTGCTGTTCCTACTTTGTGCCTTGGTGGATCTAATAACGTACCTATGATGAAGCCCAGCAGCTGGTAAGGCAACAGGCACGAGGAGATGAAGGCCACCCACAGTCCCACGTAGAGCTTCTGGGTTAGTTCTGGCTGGACCCACATGAACAGACTAAGGACACATAAACACAAACATTCAGTGTATTACACAACTCTATTAAATGATTATTACTTCAGTCTCATATGAAAACAATGTTTGCAAACAAACTCACTTTTTTATCTTCTCAAGGATGTTGGCCATCTTTCCAAAAAGATTCTGAGAGGAAAACAACAGTTACTGTAACAGGTCAAAATGCACTAGAAAATAGGCTCTTGACTGGAATCAGATTATTTTCAGTTTGATCAGCCTAGACCAGTGACTGGGTAGTCACAAAATAATAATAATAATAATAACAATAATCTAGGCCCGTGTTCTCAAAGATTTCTGGACTCCTCTCAGAGAGCTCCTACCTTAACCTAAACATTCCTGCCAAGTTGCTTAAGACACTCTTAGGCTCACTAAAGAGAACTCCTAAAATGACAAAATGTTAGGAATAGCGAGGAGGACCTTAAGTCCTAAGGTGCTTTGTGAATAACTTTAATCTTAGTGGGGTAAAATTCTAAGAAAATTCTTAGAATCCGAGAAATACTAAGAATTTTCCAAAAATAATGTCGTCGATTCCGTGGGTGCTTCGGGGTTGGAGCAGAGATTCTCGAGCCCCCATGTGTGCCAGGCAGTCTGCACTTGTCAATGACTGGCTAATGACCACTTCCCTGATACCTATCAGTGCATTGCGTTGTGATGTCAGACAAACCACTAAAAAGGCTGGCAATTAGCACAGTGATTGATTTAGCCATCAAAGTGGATAAATTTGTGACAACAATACCAAAAATATCCACTGACCTGATACAGTCTTCCAGTGAGAACTCTATTGTGTCAATGACTGAGGACAGTAGGAAAGCAGATGTGAGGCAGAAAAAAGGTTGGGCTTTTCAAGCTAGCTGGAAAGGCAAATACCCATGGATAGATTATGATGTTTACACTGCAGTCAAAAACATGGGCACCCCTCTCCCATCCACAACGCCTGACTTTGAGAGCTTTTGTACGGGATGGTTTTTCCAGCTGGGCCAAAGCACTAGAGAGATTTCAAACTCATGAAAAGTCAAATCTGCATAGAGAAGCAGTTAGCACTGCTGTTACTAATGTGGTTGTAAATGTTGCCGTATCAGATTCTGTCAGTAAACATAAGCAAATCTCAGATGAAAGAACAGTTTTGTTGGCTATTCTGTCCTCAGCACAAGATCTTTCCTGTCAGGGTTTGGTCGTAGCACAGATGAGGAGTCCAACGACCCAGTTACAGCATTTACGTGCTCAGGATATTCCATGGTTACAGCCATGGCTTGTATATAAGGAGAACAAGTGGCTCTCACATGACATTTTAAACAAGATGACAGAATTTATGGCCCATGATGTACTGAGAACACTGACTGAAGAAATCAAGCCTTCTGGGGGGTTTTCTGTGATAATCGACGAAACCGAAGACATTTCAGTCAGAGAGAAGGTGTTGATTTGTTTTCGTTTTGTAGCTGAGAATATACATCCAGAGGAACAATTTGTTGGATTATATGAGACATTAACAACCACAGCAAATGCGTCGTTTTAGCTGCAAAATCGTGTCTTGGTGAGATTCTCCCTGCCACTTCTGAAATGCAGAGGACAATTCAATGACGGCGCATCAAATATGTCAAATATGTAAGCGTGCATGCTGGAACAGGAGGCCCGAGCACAGTATGTGCACTGCACCACACATCTGGTGAATTTGGTTGTGCATGACATCGCCCAAAATATCACTGAATGTCGCAACTTTATGACTCTCAAAATGATCGGCACACACAGCGGTGACATGAAGGCTTTTCGGGAAGGATTCACCGAATTTTGGGAAAATACTACTGCAGCAGCCGATAACTTGGGCTTAGAAAGACCGCTTTTGCCCAGACCAAGAAAAATTCCCTGCCGACTGGAAGACGGAGGTGAGCTGCTGCACATCTTTCAGAACCCAGAAGAACTGTTCTGACAACAGTACTTCCAGGTTATGGACGCAGCATCAGCATCCCTGGATTGCAGATTTTGTCCTTCTGCATTCACATACATGCAAGATGTTGAGGAATTTGTCACCAGAAAAGGCGACTGCAAGAACATCACAGAGTTTCACAGAGATGATTTGGATGAAACCAGACTCACACTGCATCGTGAGATGAGCATGGATGAAGCAAAAAGGCGAGGAGATTGCTTGCCTACTTTTCAGGATGCAGTGAACTTTCTCAAAGGGGATCGGGAGAGTATTTGAGAACACTGGTAATAGAGGTCACAAATCTTGTAAAACTTGCCCCCCTGACTGTCCCTGCTACATCATGCACTCCAGAGAGGTGATTTTCTGGCCTCCAGTGCCTGAAAACCTGTCTGTGGTCCATAATGGGTCAGGCAAGGCTGAACCCTGTTGCAAAACTGAACTATCACAAGACATTGTCGTAGAATAGTAACCTGGAAAAAAAAAAAAAAATAAAATAAAAAAATCACAGACAAGTTTATAAAACGCACTGCAACCAGGGACTCACAATTCTGAATTCTTAACGAGGAATGTGTTGCCCCTGGTAGCTGTGCGTTTTATAAAGTGGTCAGCGATTATTTTCAGTACCACAGTACTAACGTAGACTTTGTTATAACAAATTAAATATTTGTTATGATAAAGTCTACTGTGGTACTGTGTTTTAAAGGATGCATTGAAATGGTTTTGAATTTTGGATTTGGTCCATGATTTGCTTTTATTTTAGCCTTTTTGCGATAGTTTTGGTGGTTATGATTATGTCTTTCCTGGTGTGTGTCGTTAGTAAAATCTTTGATTTAACCTATAACTATATTTGTCTCATTAAAAGCCAGTTGTGATCGTTAATATCAGGTTGTGATTAATGTGTGTGTTTGTGAAAGAGTGAAAGTGCATGTGTGTGTGAGAGTGCAGGAAAGAGCAAACGTGTGTGTTCATTGCGACTGCAGCTGTTAATTAATCTAATGTGTGTTTTGCTGTGAGGCGAATTTGCTCCCATCAAAATAGCAACGAGTCATGCAAGCACGGTGAGCACCCACCAGCAGAAACATAAACTGGTCCCCCTGATGTCACTAGGAGCTACTTTTAGTCTTAGAATTTTTTGAGAATACGGGCCCTGATCTTTTCTCTGATCAGTGAACACACCATGCATAAGGGCGACCGAGTAGCATTTACAACATTTCTTAATGTGCTCAGCTGCTGAGTTAAGAAAAGGAGTCGTTTAGCATCAGTGAGTTTTTAAAATGATGTTAACGGAAACACAGCAATGTAAGGTTCTCTTGAAAAGAATACTAAATTCTACAATGTATTGAGACATGTCTCCAGTTCATTCAGGCTGTGAAAGAACAAAAGTTAAAAGGAGATAACAGGATAACTGAATGGGGAACAGCAAAGGAGCACTGTTTTAAACTTTTGAGCTCTCAACCTCTATTATGGAACATGCTAGATTTAGAAATGTTGGCATTCTTTAGGAAACGGGAAATGGGGATCAGTGAAATCTTCCAATAAGAGGTTTCACTTCTGACCTACAGGATGTCTTAGTGCATCTTCTCTCACCTGAGCTTTCTGAGCAACATCAAGAACCAGCTGGAACTTCTCAGATACAGTCAAGTCTTCTTTTGGAGGTTCCTTGAAAATAAGAGAGCCGTAAACAATGCATCATGCTCAACAATTTTAATTAAATCAACAACTTCTGATCAGTCATTCTACATATGTTTCTTTAGATGTAAAAAAAAGCATTTTTTTGTAATAGGTGTGTCTATCAGAGTAAAGAGAGATGTCTCACCAATGGCTCAGACACTTCAGGTACGATGCTCCACTGGATCCTCCAGCCTCTGAGAGCAATGTATCACAGGAACATACAGTTAAACAAGAAACCATCTCAAGAATATTCCAATTTAACAATGCTGACATTATGAGATGCTAAAAGATTAACGAGATAGTTATCACAGTTTTGTATTTAAAAAAGTAATTTATTATTTCAAACAATGTGCCATGTAAAACGCTGGTCAGATTTCAATGTTGTAATGTTATGTTTCACGATCAGTTTCATGATCATGTTAGCATCATGAAACTGATGTAAATATTAGGCAAGTATAACTTCAGTAAATACAAAAATAAGTTTTCAAATATTCATTTAATTTATTAGAGGAAAAGAAATCTCTCCAAACCAACCTACTATAAGAATCAAAATAATGAATCAAAATCATGAATTTACTGTGATTAACCACATTTTTTTGTAGCCACTTTCACCCCAATTACTGCCTGTAAAGTCAAGAAATCTCTTAAATAGAACCAGTCTGACAACATGAAGTAGGCTAAAAGATGTCAAAAAGCAACAGATTATGCCTCGATCTATATGAACTCAAGCATAGATGAAAAACGAAGTCCTTGACCTCTATCAGTCAGGAAAGGGATAAAAACTCATTTCTTAGGCTATATTCACACAGCAGGTCTTGATTTTCAATTCCAATTTTTTTGCATGGTTGTTCATACTATTGAATGATGCGACCACAATCAGACTACTGTATGAATGGTTTACGACCCCAAAGTGACCCGCATGCGCGGAAGAACATGGACGTTACACAGCAGCGCTCTGTTTACAGAAGCAATAATGGAGGCTGCCGCCTATGGATCAATTTCAAAGTTACTCAGCATTGGGAGCCGGCAGTATTGTCACAATATCATAACAAGACGAAGAAAGGTAATAAAAAGAAAGCACAACTAACAGCAATAGGCTTTGGTTGAGCACTGAATGCAGCTTCTGTAGAGGAGTCTGTTTGGATGTGTTGAAATTCTTTCATAATTTCATGATTATGGTTTTCAGTCATTATTTACGTCCAGATTTACTGCACTGGCTTGTTCTGGTGCAAAAGTATGACACAAATTATGATGCATATGATAGAGTGACCATATTTTGATTTCCAAAAAAAAAGAGAACACTTGGCCCAGTCCTGAATCACTTGAATGAAACAATCAACTTTAGTATCGGCCAATGTGTGTCATTTTTTAACATATCGGCATGAACAACCAATGTTTATTTCTATCTTGTTGCCATTTGTGTATGTGTTTCAGGAGGGGCAGGGGAGGGGGTTGGCCATGTGCTATTTGTTTGGTTAAGTGATGCAGCACAGGATTATGGAGTGTTTAACTGAAGCAATGTAGATGGTGTGGTCACTCTTACTTGGAGTCAACAGTGTTGGGAAATATATACATTTATGAATTGGTAAATATTGGTAAATACTGCTATAATAGCAGAATTAATATCGGATATCAATATCCGCCCAAATTTCCAATAGATGTATCCCTAGTAATAACGCTTCTATAGCTTAGAAAATTAACCTTTAACAATAATAGTTCACTTTTTAAGTAAACCTGGACAAAAATTCTGCAAAAATCTGAAATTATATTCAATGTAATAATAATAATAATAATAATAATAATAATAATAATAATTAAGCAGCAGTCTCAAAAAGACACGTATACGAAAAAAAATATATAAAACTTCCTCAGTGAATATAATAAATGAGCTCTTACTTTGCACAGCCTTTTAGTTTTTGTATCCCTGTGACCTACGGGTCATGCATAAAAACACGTACGCCAGCTAAGTGCACAATGCACTCAGCCACCCATTTGTTGCAACCAGGATGGTATGAAGGAAATGTATTTTCTGGTTTGTCCATCAAGCTGCACTTCCGCTTTGTAAACATCAGCAGCAGCGCAGCCCGCTGTCTGTTCCATCTATGAATGAATAAGAACCACCCACTAGGGCGCAGCTCGGAGAGGACGCCACACTAAGGAAAGGCTGTTGTGTTCCATGTATCTCACCAGTCAATTTAAGCATGCCTATTGGTCCCCTGACAAATTATGAAAACCTTGGCATTTTCATCAATCAAATAAAAATTGTTCTTGATCCTGTCCGGTTACCCTGGACAAAACATGAAAAGTGGACATGTCGAGGAAAAGACAATATTTGGACACCTTAGCACATGATACAAGTCGAATGAAATCCAACATGACCGTCAGACTGCAGACATTTTGAAAAAAATCTGATATGTATCAGATTTAGTACTATATATGGAAATGGTCAGATTTTTGGGGGGGTGCAGAGATTAAAATTGGGCCATTCAGACTGTCATGAAAAAGTCGCATATGAGCACCAAAAAAATAAATAAATAATCGGATTTGGAACGCTTTTGCCTGCTGTGTGAACTTGGCCTAGGCTGTTCGTAAACATGGGGTATTTAGTCAGCTTAAAATGAACTCTGGTTCATTTTAAACTGGCACGCAAAAATGTCTGCGCTCACTGTGGCAAAAAGGAGATATAATATTTGGAAAATCTAAAAAATAAAACAAAAAAATAATTTAAAAAATAGCTGAGAAATAACCCCTTGCAATGTCGATTTTTGAGCTGCAGGATTACCTAATAATTCTAACACACCATCACTTTATGGCAACTGGAGCATGTTTGTGTAGCCCAGAAAAGGTGGTGCAGATTATATTTGTCTTCAGCATGTTCCATAAATTGTGCAGGCAAATGATCTCAGCGTGGGACGGACTGATAACAGCTGGACGACTGACAATCTTTATGCAATTAAACCAAAACAAAAAACACCACGATTAAACATAAATATTGTGTCATGTTACTTAAACAAAACTGAACATTAACAGCCACTAGAGACCAGAAAATCATCACAGAGCCAAAGGGATATTGAGGGTAAAACAAATAAAAAAACAAACAAAAAAAAACAACAAAAAAAAGTCCAGCGCTCTCCTTGTGTTCAAGAGAGCATTTTTTTTCTCCTTTCAAATTTCCTTTAAGGGATCATATGAAGCACATTCACGCCGTAATAAATTATTTAGAGGCATACCTTGGTTTGTACTGTTTTGGTCAAGTACGTAATATCCCCTAATTCCAATTTTTCTGTGACAATATTTAAGGGTAACTTACCCTTAAACATTAATTTAGAAATGTTAACTATATACTGGCTGTGCATCGGTGGATGGATAATTCATCATTGCAGTATGTAGATACTACCTTGGTTTTATCCAAACTTCCATCGGGGTGTTTTTTTAAGCAACATGTGCCGCTGAGCACAGAACTTTGACTCTCCTCGCTCATCCTTTCACTGTGTTTGCTACTCTACCTTGTGGACCGCAGTACAGGACCGTCTAAATGGGCTCGACACACAGGGGGCGACATCGCGATGAGCAACAGCCGCTCCTCTTCCTCCAGCCATGCGACCAGCAAAATTCATGCATGTGAAACTTCAAGCTCATACAGACACACATGCGGTCCAGCGACGCGACACAAGAAGGTTGAAAAATGTTCTACTATTGTTGCTGTCAGCATCGTGGACAACTTTCGCCTTTCGCTGTCGTTCGTCGCTCCCCGTGTGTCAAGCCCATAACAGGCTGCTGTGAACCTCTTTGGGGGAAAGGCTTTTAGGTCAAAATAGGTCATTTGATTCCTCTGCGTTATGCAATATCAACACATTAAACTTTTCAGATTAATTACGTGTTAACGCGTAAACTATACTAGCCCTCACTAAAACCAACTGTTTAGAGCTTTATTTTGATTGTTTTTCAAATGTTTTTACTGTTGTTATTCTTGTATAATATTATTATTATTATTATTATTATTATTATTATTATTATACCTCCAACTCCATGGCTTTCAACCGGTAGCCATGGAGCCACCTTGCCTTGAACACATTTAACTAATATGTTGGAGTGAAGAGCAACTTTTCTTCTTACCAGACACATTTTGCTTAAATTCAAATTTTTTGTGTTAAATAAAGCTGAGTAAGATCTTTAATAAATACTTAAGAATTAGGAAATCTATCATACATCTGTAAGTACTTATGGAAGGGTTCTTCTCTAATACCCCTGTGGTTAAAATCAAAGTAAAAAAAAAAAAAAAATTACCACAAGAGTGCTAATACTAAAACTTTTTTTTTAACCAAGGTTTTATTTGATCTTTCATAACTGCTGAAGTAAAGGTTCTGTTCAGGACAAGAGCTTGGTTTGCAGTTTAACACAAAGTTCTTTTTGTCCAGGTCAGTCTTTAAATATGAGAGTGGTTGAATATGTTGGGGAACTCACCTGGAAATGAGATAATTCAATGAAAGGCGGAGAATTGCGAGGAACAGAAACATGGGGATGGCCCAGCCATGCCACGCTGCATACATGTACACCTGTCAACACACACAGCAAGTGTTTCTGTAAGGCACAATCTTAAAAGCTTCCCTAGAATTGTTCACTAATTACTATATATATATATATATATATATATATATATATATATATATATATATATATATATATATATATATATATATATATATATATATATATATATATATATATATATATATATATATATATATATATATATATCTCAAAGTGGTAGTGACAGGCAATAACAGACTCACACAAAGAATATAAAATAGGCATAAAAAGCAGAGTAAAGAATAAAAAAAAAAATATATGTATAGTAAGGTAAAATTTCAACATGAATACTTTGTAGTTGTAAAAAATACTCCAGTCCAGAGGAATGTGCAACTGAGTTGGTTAATTGAAAATGTACAGGATGTGCAAAATGTCTCTGAGCATTACAAATACAAACCATTCACAGTGAGTGACAACAGAAAAATGGTAAAGTTGTACAGATACCAGCGTGGATATAAACACTTATTGATTTTGTTGGGAGCAATGATGGTTAGAGTCTAACAGCTGCTGGAGGAAGGATCTCCTATAACACTCCTTTGTGCACCGAGGATGCAGCAGTCTGTCACTGAAGGAGCTCTCCAGCTCAGCAACAGCTTCATGCACGGGGTGGGAGACTTAGTCCATCAGTGAGTCCTTCTGTCCCCCACCACCTGCACTGGGCTGAGGGGGCATCCCAGCACAGAGCGGGCCTTCCTGATGAGCTTATCTAACCGCTTCCTCCCAGCTGTAATAAGCTGCTGCTCCAACATACAGTCTCATAGAAGATGGCTGATGCCACTACAGAGTCAAAGAAGGTCTTCAGGAGCGCCCCCTGCACTCCAAAAGACCTCAGCCTCCTCAGCAGGTAGAGTCTGCTCTGACCCTTCCTGTAAAACAGTTGGGATTATATGATCGATTCACTTTAACTGTACTGTATTATACTGTAATTGCAGTGTAATGTGTACTGTATGTGGTTGGCTCTGGACCTGACGATACAGTTTGATGGGATTTAATTGAGTTTAGACCAAAATAGATTCCATATAACTGAATATGAACTGAACCTGTTTGTCAGCATCCCTGCCCCTGCTGAAGAAAACAGCACTAAGCATGATCCTGCCACCACTGTGTTTCATAGTATAGATGGTGTGTTCAGGGTCACGTTAAGTGTCGGTTTTGCCCCACTCATGTATGCACAGCGAGAAGTAGTTTTATCTGACCAGAACACCTTTCACCATATTTTTATGTTGCCTGCAAAGGTTTGTGGATATCTTTAAATGGGACTTCTTTTCTCACTTTTCCAAAATGGCAGGAGTAGTGGGGTTCACAAATAATAGTTGTCCTTTCTACAGATTCTCCCACCTGAACTATGAATCTCTGCAGCTACTTTGAGGTAAAATGCGATTCTTTGCAGTTTTTCATTAACACATCCAAGGTTATAAATTTTCATACATTGTCAGTTTTGCATCAGACAATTACTGACAATATGATTTACTACATTTCATTTCTGATCACTGCTGCAATTATTTGGTAGATGTGTGCGGTGTGTGTAGAGGAACACTGAGATCTTGTCTGTGCGTGGACTTACAATGAAGGCAATGGCAGACGTGTACACAGAGTACCAGCTGGATAAGGCAGACAGGTTCCTCATGAAGTGTGTCACAGGTCTGAAACCTCGTTCTAAAAATGCAAGATCAGACAAAACAGCACATTAGATTCATTTGTCTTGCTGTTGATTTTTGTGGAAATAAAACAATGTTTAGCAGAACATCTAGTGGATCATGTAACCAAAAGTACTCAAAAGGTTCTGTGTCTGGGGTCCCACAGGTATCCACTATTGAAACTCTAATATTTAATAGTTTTAACTTTCAGCAGGCATATGATTTATTCTCCTATACAAAAGTAATACTCAACTGTACTCCTAGTTATCTGCAGAAAATAGTACACAGAAAAATACTCACTCAGACGTCTCATGTTTTCAGTCAGCCTGGAGATCAAATACAACAGATCTTAGTTTTGATTTAAAATAAAAACAACTTTCATTAGAACCACATCACTCTAAATGGTCTTCTCAGAGACACATCTAGCATTTTTCCTTACCTCCTGGCACTTAGTGGCTCCTCTGTCTCCACAGTTGTCTCCTCTGGCTGGAAGCGGAAGTCTTCAATGTAAACTCCAAAACGATTGTAAAGCCATTTCAGGAAGCTGTTGGACAAAGTCTCTTTTTGTTTTTCTGAGGAAATAAGAGGTTTGAGTAAATGATTTTTAAGAAAAACTGATAGGGACTTAATTTTTTCTCAGACTTAATAAGAAAAAGACAAAAACAAAATGATTGGGAGCTCTAACCTGTAGTGCTGCTTAGAGACGGTTGAGGGGATGGAGATTTTGGTGTCTGAGACAAAGAATCCTCGACTCTGAGAAGACAGATAAATGTCAGTCCAAAAATAAAGAAAAAATAGATTGAAAGTTCTTTTTAAACAACCCACCCTGATTTTATGGCATCGTTGACCTTCTGTTCCAGCTCAATACGTTTGCAACGTTCTTTCTCCAGTTCCTGTTTAAGTGACTCTATGTGGGACTCATCCCTCAGCTTCCTCAGCTCCTCCTCTGAAAGAGCGAAGAGTCAAAATGAAGACAAAAAAGATCTACTCCAAGAAAACGCTTTTCTTCCAAATGTCTTATAACTGATGAGCAACATTAATTGTTAGTATTACGCAAATAAAACGTGAGATATCATATGTTTTATGTCGAAGATTAAGGGAAGAAACCTGATTTCTCTCCCAGTTAGGCTTCATTAACAAGTTTCATGTACTGTGCGGACCAGATGGAGAGAGAAGCTAGCAAATGACAAGGACAAGTAAACTCAAGTTATATAGTTAAAATTAAGTACACCACATGAGCCAACACCTTGTAGAGCTGCATTTAGCGGCAATAACTCTAAGGATGCTATTTTTGTATGACATCATGAGTCTTGCAAAGTTGTGGAGAAATATTTACAAATTTTTTTGAGTTCTTTAAAGGTTTATCAACATTGATTTCTACACCTCTTTCTTAAGGTCCATCTGCTGCATTTTAATCAGGTTGAGGTTTAAGCTTCAAATAGACCAAACTGATTCTTTCTTTTTCAGCCATTTTGCTGTGGATTTACTGCTGTGTTTGAGATCATTGTCCTGCTGATGACCCCGTCTGAACCAAGCTTCAGTTGGCCAAATGGATGACCTCTGTCGTGGATCATGGCTTTGGTCCGTGCTGCCACGTCAATTGAGGTCACGGATCAGGGCCCTAAGTCATGAGGCCAAAGAGTAATAAGATGATGGTTTCATGATTTCTCATTTAGAAATATATAACTATTTAATCAATCTGAAATTTTTACTTTGGATTAAGAATGCAAAGTGATTAAATGCTAACTGAAATGAGTCTTAGTTAAATGGATTCTGATTACTACTACTATGTGTAATGTGAGGCTTGAAGGCCAGAAATAGACATTAACTTGTCTGTTTTCTTTTACAGAGAACAGCAGCGAGGGTTGCTCCGTTTTACAGGGACATACCTGCAACATAAAGATGGAATAAAACTGTGATTTCTTATTTGTTGGGTCTAACTTGCTAATGAAGAATAAATATTAAGTGAATATTATTTTTCTTTCTGTAATAAACACATGAATCAATGAGGATTTCAAGTGTATGGGTCTGCAGTGACTAACAGTTCAACTCAGCCTTGAGTTAGGAACATACAGATAAAGAACCAGCAGCATGCAGGCAGGCATTTATTAGCTGTGTGTAGACAGAGAGGACACGGTGACCTCAGAAGAAGAGGGGAGCTTTTGCATCCGAGGCAGGCCTCAGGACAAGCAGGGATGGATGAAGAATGGACATTATGCTCAGATCTCACCAATCCAATACAATCCAGCAGAATGCAGTGGGAAATTGACCAGTCCCAAAAGTAGCAGCAATATCTGTCCAATAAACAAATAAAAACACAGATAATAAGGCACAGCCCTGCAACTCAGAATGAAATAAAAGATGTTTTCCAGCAGCAAAGAAGTGTGAAAACCCTCCAGGCCAGTCATCGAGGAGGAATCCCCCACCACAGGAGAGGCTGAAGGATTGCTGCTGGCCTCAACAACCACATGTCCCTCAGCGTATGGGGTTCCCACCAATTTCCCAAAGGCAGCAAATCCAGATCCACAACCTCTCCTGCCAAAGGCTCAAATCCCAGAACAGACCATAGAACAACCTGACTACAGCATCTCTCCATCAAAGTTTTCAGACCTCATTGAGGTGAGGTAAAGATTCTTGAAACTAAGACTGCTGATCCAAAGAAAAGAATTCAAGCCCTATCAGCTGGGTGACGATTTCTGACCTCCATCGACCCACGACTAAGGCTGCCAGCACGAAAAACAGTCTCCATGTCCTGTCACCTGAGTGAAGTCCTCTGAGACTGACAACCCAAAGAAAAGTATTCAAGCCCTATCACTGAGCTCCATCGATTCGGAAGTGAGGCTGCCCTGCCCTTCACCTGATAGGAAGCGGTGCTCTCAACTGTGCTGGGCCGGCTGACAGTGAGGATATCCAGTAACGCTGCATTGTTGGAGGTGTTCACTGACCTCATGGGGGAGGAAATCCAGTCTCAGAGTTCCGGAATCCCCAGAAGAAGGCACCTAAGTCCTACATCTGGTGAAGGTGAAGATAATGCAGTCAAAGAGTCCCTGAATCATTGGAGAAGAACCTAAGTCCTAAATCTGCTCGTAGGTGAAATCCTGCCAAGGCTCAGAGTTCCTAAGTCCATCATAAAGGCACTCAAGTCTTACAACAGATTGTAAGTAAAGATCCTGTGCATCAGAGCTCAGATTCCAGCAGAAAAGATCCTAAGCCCTCCCTCAAGCCCAGAGGGAAAGTAAGGTTAGGTTTAGGTATGTCCTGGTAATGGCTAGCCTTAGAGTAAGGGTCAGGCATAGGCTATAGACATGAATCAAAAGTGAATGGAAGTCAATTCAAAGTCCTTGTGAAGATAGAAAGAGGCAGGATATGTGTTTGTGTGTGTGCGCCTGTGTTGGAGTGTAACACATGCCAATGTGAAACAGTGAAGGCCGCAGTGTTATAAATAGCTGTTGGAGCATTACATAAAGAAGGCAAATATTGACAGATTACCCTGCATGCGTTTGTATTGTAGGATGACTTTTCTGTGACGTGATCTGATCATTGAGACAGCAGCATTGGTACAAAACAATTTCTGTACAGCTTAAAGAGAGATTTGACTCAGTTTGTCATTTTGTATTAAAAGCACAATGGAAGTGGAAGTGATTTTTTGGAACAGACCTTTCAGTCATGGTTTCAGTTTTATAGTTGTTGAGTATTGCTAACTCTATAGCTGATTTTGCCTAACTGACCACAGTTGATCAGACAGCACGCACATTTTTCACAAATAGATTTGTGCCTTCTGTCTCTTCAAGATGAAAATAACATCTGTACTTCCACTTACAAAACACTAACTTTGATTACCCGGACTCCGTGACTGAAGGCAAATAGTTGCACTGGATTCTATTTAAATGTATCTGAACAAAGGGGTGCTTTATACAAATTAATGGAATGCTTTCTGGCATTTATTTGTATTATTTACACTTCATTTTACAATTCTAAACTACTTAGTGCTATTCTCTCACAAAAATCAAAGATTATGAACACTTTTGCATCGCTCAGTAAAATGCACAATATACTCACGTAAGAAGTGTTTTTCTAACAAAGCAATTTCTAGGAGCCCTTTCACCTCATTCAAATCAGTCTTCGGCTCATCTTGGAGACTTGCTGAAAATGATCCAGGACCAGCCTTTGGCACAAACAACACAAAATAAGTAACATGACACGAGACTGTTTTATCTTTAAATCAAAGGCCAAATTATCATCACTGTGTGTTCCTGCACCTGGGCTTCGATCTGCTGTTCTAATTCAGGTTCCTTCAGCTCTTCTGGCTCTCTGAGAGAGCCGCGGAGTTTCATCACAATGTCGTCACTGCATTCTGTGTCCGATGTGTTGGGCGACTCGGTTGGATCAAGGAACTCGTCCCGTCTCTGACCCCGAAACCGGATTCTGTCAAGACGCTTAAGCATGGTGGCCGCCGCAGGTTCTGGTCTCTACCTGAACATGATGAATGCCTGAGCAGCCAAAACAAGGAGGACAGGTCAAGAAGACAGTTTAAGAAAGAGGAACATTTTGTCTTCAACTCAGTATCTCAAAGCATTGATATACATTGCAGTGAAAAAAATAGTTCCCCTCTTATGGATTTTTTTTTTCCCAGTTTTTTTTCCTTTATTGCACACTGAAATGTTTCAGATCAAAAACATTTCAATTGAATTTATTAAGGGGAACAAAAAGTGTCCAAACAAAACTGGCCTCAAGTAAAAATTCAATGCCCTCCCTCGGCAGCAACAACTGCTATCAAGCATTTTTAAAAAGTGCCAATGAGTCTTTTAGCTCACTGTTCTTTACACAATGTTGTGTTTTCCAGTATGTTTAAAGTTATAGCACAGCATCTCAATTGGATGTAAGTCTGGTCTTTGACTAGGCCATTTCAACACCTTTTTTTGGCCATTCAGAGGAGGACTTGCTAGTGTGCTTTGGATCAGTGTTCTGCTATATAACCCAAGAGAGCTTCAGCTTAAGGTCACAAACTGATGGAGACCGTTCTTCTGCTCGAGAAAATTAATGATCTCAGCAACTAGAGCAACTCATCCACATTCAGAAGCAGCAAAGAAGGACCAGAACATCACACTACCGCCATGTTTGACTGTATGTTGTTCTTCTTCTGAATTCTGTGTTAGCTTCACTCCAGATGTAAGGGGAGGAACATCTTTCAAAAAGTCTTGCTTTTGTCTCATTGGTCCACAGAATAGTTTCCCAACAGTCTCAGTGATCATCAAAATGTCTTTTGATAAATCTGAGATGGAGTTTTATGTTCTTTTTGATCAACAGCAATATAATCTAACAATAAATTTGCTCATTATTAGGGCTTCGGTAGTTGATTTGAACACCCTGTACGAATCAACAACCCAAGGCTGCTGAAAACAAGGAAAACAACCCTAACCCTGTAGATAAAGTGGATCAGAGAACATATTGATGGGGAAGTGAGTTGTTTTTAAACTGCAGAACTAATTTTTGAGTGGAACAATCGACCACCAGCAGCAATAAGTGTATGAAGTTACGAGCAATTCAGACAACATTCTGTCAAATGGCAGAATTGCTTGTCAGGACACTTTCCTACAGAATACAAGAAAATTACTTGTTTACTCTTACCATGTCACATTTTGTTCCATTTAATTGTGTAACATTTTGGGGAAAATTTTTTTTTCTAGGAATAGTTTAACTCAGCTGTACTTTTTACTTTTACTTAAGCTTTTCTATTTTTTTTTTATGATTTTTTTTTTTTTTTTTTTTTTTTTCAACGTGTCCTGTCCGGCAGTGTGGCACTAAGAATTGTCGTCTGAGTGTCAAGGTAAGGCCCAACAGATTTACTTTCACAAGCGGAGAATTACGGCTTTCGTCATGATGTTCCCCTTGATATATATAAAACTTTATTAAAAATTGCTTTGGGTTTGTTTCAAAAGTAATGGACACAAAGATGAAAAGAAAAAGTGAAAAGGAAAGAGAGAAAGATGGAAAAAAGGTTTAAAGTGAAGAAGGATTTAGAAGTAGAGGAGAAAAAAAAGCATAGAGATAAAACAAGTCAGCCTCTAGACCTGCATAAAGAGAAAAAAGAAACAAAACAGAGAATCCACAACAACAAACAACATATGCACATATAATAACAGTTATAATTTCAATGGAAAGTACACACTACAAGGTAGTACAAGATGTATTTAGTGGCAAACGCAGCCCGACTGAGAATGTATCTAACAAACACCTGAATCAAGACACCTGTGTGTGTGTGTGTGTGTGTGTGTGTGTGTGTGTGTGTGTGTGTGTGTGTGTGTGTGTGTGTGTGTCTATAAGGTTTCTCCCAAACAATGTTTGATAGTTGGTGTGGGGGCCCACAGATCCACCCCACCCAGGACATGAGGACAACACAAGAAAGACCGGAGTCACAAACAACCAGCGATCCCCCAAGCATGGAGCTCCCCACAGGAACAACCAAACCCCCCCCAGAGAACAGCAGAGGCAAGCCTCAGGTGACCACCCCCCTCCACCCTCCCCGGCAGGCAGAAGCCCCCTGGAGCAGAGTGTGATGGCAGGAAATAGGCCCCACATTTTTAGTGGGGAGCCCAAGATGATCCAAGAGAGGGGGTAGCCCAGAACCCAACCTGACAGATAAACAGCCACACACAAACACAATCACACATTCCCACCCACATGCTCACATACAGATATTCACATCCACTCACCCAACATAAAATAAAGGAGATGTCATACACCCACTTTCACTCCCCATACACACTCTATACTCCCAGGTCCAGGTAAAGTCCCCCCCAAAGGGGCAACCTGTCCCTGAACCCAGGAAATGGTCCCCTTCTCTCTGGGGTGGAGAAGAGCAGACAGTCCAACCCTCTGCAGCAGCAGCAGAGTAGTCCATCAGCCAGGTCGAGAGCTGGGCACCACCTGAACAACCCGGGCCCAGACGCTAACCCCGACCCCATCCAGAGACGGGGCCAGAAAGAGTAATCATAGTCTGAATGAGTCAGCCAACCAGAGCAATTCCAGGGTGGAACAGCCCCACCCCCCAGCACACAAACATCGAACATGAACCACCGAACATAGATGCCACAAATCTCTTATCCACAGGGGGGCACCCTCACAGGAGAGCCCCTGCCCCGAAGACCCAATCAGAATAGACCCCCACAGCATGAGCCCAGCACACAGCCCCCACCTCAGCCCCCGCTGCATCCCCCCCCCATTGAACAGCATTCTGCAATGGC
This sequence comes from Anableps anableps, assembly GCA_014839685.1. NCBI lineage: Eukaryota > Metazoa > Chordata > Actinopteri > Cyprinodontiformes > Anablepidae > Anableps > Anableps anableps. Next base: position 3,105,564 of record CM026073.1, read on the forward strand.
AAGGAAACAGCCCTGCACAACACGACTCCAGCCACGCACACAAATGCAACCAAGCAGATACCGAGCCATGCAAAAACACTGAACCCCCCTGACCCAAAATCAAGACAGGATCAACTCCCACGTCAAGCATGCCTGGCAGGAGGCCCGAACCGAAGGCCAACAGCCCCCACCATACCCCTTCAATCATATAAATTAACCCTCGTCACCATCCCTGCAATGTCAGCCCAGGGACAACCATCTCCAAGCCCAGCCCCATCGCTGCCACTCAACCAATCAAAACGTCAGCAGCCCCAGACCCAAAGAAGGATGCAACTCCTCCACAGCACACTCTACAACCCTCCGCAGCACCCCCCAATTAGCAGGGCCAACATCCCCCCGACGGAGCAGCAAGCAGGGCAGAAAACCAGGGAGCCTGCCAAGCCACCTGGCCTATGCCAGCAACCCCAGGCCACCCACAAAACAACACATGAGACTGCATCAGCCAGGAACCTGGATCCAAGCTGATTCACCTCTCCAGGCCAACTACAACCCGTCAGCCACCCCCGCACCACCACAAGGTACACTCCACTGCCCCACCCGCCCAACAGGGACCGCAGGCCCGCCCGAGGCCAGGTGCCAGAGCAGCAGGAAGAAGCAGCAGGGGAAGGCCAGTCCAGTGCACCAAAGATCGCACACCACACCAATCCTGCAGCACAGACCCAGAGGCATCCAAGCATGCCGACAGCACACCCACACTGCGAACAGCACACCAAGCCAACTGGCAAGACCCCCCACCAAAGCAAAGCCACACTTAAGTATTGTTCTTAATTATGTAAAATTTCTGGCTACTACCCATTTTGAGTAACTTCACTAAATGACAACCAAACACATTTTAACCAAAACGCACAAGACACAAAAACATACAATTTATGTAAAAGTAAGACTTCTTGTTTGTACACAAGCTTTGTTCTTCTTCTTTTTTCTAGGCTGTTGTATTATTTATGCCTATAGAATTCTCACTTGGTAAACCATAAAGAGAAACAGGAACTCAATAGTGTCAATGCCTAAAGCATTCACTCTATTATCTTGTTTGATCATTGAGTAGACAGTGTTTCATCATCTCCTCTCTGGGCTCAAACCGGGTTAAGTTGACTGAGAGGCAAACTGTGAATTAACTTCATCACAATCTGATGAGAAAGAGGGAGGTTGCCTTATAGTCTGGAGGAATTAAGGTGTGGTGAGCCTTAAAATTCACTGAGCTGTCTGACAGGTCTGGGTAACATAGCAATTATTGCCTGAACAAGACCGCACAGAAGCCACATTCAGACATGCACACATTTCTGTTAAGCGGAGTGTGACCCACAGTGTCAGTGTAATGCATCGGTTCCTCATTCCGGGAGTTTTAGTGTGACAAGGTGCACCAGTAGTACCACACCTGAAAGCATTTCTCCCATCTCTTTCAGCGCAGCTGAAATGGACAGACAGCCAGCTGCTCCAGTTATTGCATTAACTTATAAGTAACAGAGCAACTTTATTCAATAATTTCTTTCTCATCTGAGACCAGATGACACCAAAAAATCTCCAGGACCAGGTCATGTTTATGACACCTTAGCATCCATCCCTGCCTCCCCAACATATACAACACCACACATCAGTAGGGTCTTGACTTGTTGGATGAAGGATCTTGGTATGGCATTGTTTGCATGGATACCTGGGCCATCACACCTGAACAGAAATCATCTTGAAAACCAAGAAACACACCGGACAGCTCAGTAATAAAGTTATCGGCAGCATCGCAGTGATGGATGCTTTCTTCAGCAGGGAGATGGTTCGAGTTGATGGAAGACAGATGGAGCTAAACCAAACACTATACTTGAAGAAAACCTGTTAGCAGTTGCAGAAGTTTTTAAATTAGTGCTTGCGCCGCTTACAGCTGATTATTTCCTCCTGCATCCATTATTGTTATTTTTGACTCACTGTCGATCTTTTAAGATCTTCAGGTGGTGTTAATAAGCCCTGCTTTAGTTTTCCTGCTGCTGGTGCTGATGATAGATAGCTGATCAGAATTTTGATATTGGGCCGTGTGTTTGCAGGGATACTGGGATAAATAATATTATTTGTGTGTATTAACCTAGAATCCTTCACAAAAAAACACAATAAAACAGGGGGGAAAATAAAACAATAAATGGATGTGATGCATTATAAAAACAACATCATCCCAGTGACAGAATCTAAGGCAAGGTTCCTAAATGGCTTTCAGTGCATTGTACCTCTATTGCAATCCGATATGAACACATAGTCAATGTCCACTTTTCCTCTCTACCTGTCACACTGAACGTGTTGAAGGTCACTTTTAGGTCAAGCAGACCTACAAATGAACTTTTACCATGCACACTGCTCTACCCTGTCGGAATGGATGTTCTTTTAATACATCAATTCCATCAACACTCAACATGAAGCTCCAAGATCTGCCCATTAGTACTTCTCTATGCAACTGGGCCTTTCTCCAGGGTTGTGTGCTAAGCCCCATGCTGTACATACATTTGATTGAACAGCCAAATATCAATCAAATATCATAACTACACTAGCAGATGATAATCTTTGGCTGCATATCTGGTGTTGATGAGTCTTTTAACAAAATCATGGTGCCAGGAAAACAAGCAGCTGCTAAGCATCAGGAAGGCTAAGGAACTCATTGAGAACAACAGGAACCAGCTTTGGAGAGGAGAACAACCAGCAACTGAGGAGTCTCAGCACGGACTCCAGAATACTCACACATTGACTTCTACTATTGGTGCACTAACAATATTCTGACAAATTGCATCACAAACTGGTACAGTTCGGGACCAGGTCTGCAGAATTCTACAGAAACAAGACTACCAGCCACCAAGGATTTCTAAAGATGTAGAGAGCTGTAGATGGAAGACACAGCCGATCATCTCTGATCTGTCCCGTCACCGCCAAACACTGCTCACCCTCTTGCCTTTAGAAGTCATACACAACTGTTTTGTTTCACAATATTTTATTATGAGAAACTTTAACGCCTTCAAAGTTTCACACCATTTCTCTTTGTTGAAGTTTAAGTTTCATTGATGAAATGACACTGTCTTCTAAGAAAACTGCAACAATCGGAACTATAGGGATACATGTCACTTGATGTATAATGTCTCGTCAAATAAAGGGAAACATTGGACCTGCATCACTTTCATAGCTTTAGCTGATGAAGATGTGAGAGACTTCAAGACACTGCTTTAACAAACTGATGAAACTGTTCATGTTATGCAGGTTACCTCCAAAGCATACTGGGATATTCAACCTTTACACTTTTACCTGTGGAAAAAAAAAAAGTTCTTACTTGTTGAAAACACTGTTCACCTTTCTTTGTTTCAGCAGTGTGAAAGCAAAGCAGTATGAATGGCATTGGAAGGCCAGAATTAATCATTTTATATCACATTTTAGTGCTTTCTAATAATGTGGCCTGACCTGGATAAGCAGCAGAAAAGTCAATGGATTAACCCATTTAGATGATGATTATCATTTATTGCAACATGGCACAGAGTACTTCTGTGCTTATCGTGTCTGAATGTGGTATTGTTACATTATAGTGTTAAGAGTTTAAAAAAACTTTTATGTTAAGGCCTGACCATAAGCTAAAAGGAAAGCAGGTCTTTCCCAACAGTCTTGTTGCTACATGCATTAGGGCTTCCCATCAGACACACCTGCCAAAAGGCCTATCTTCTCCTTAGAGGGAGAGAGACTGTTCGCAGAGCTAGTTAAACTAAAAGAAATCAAATAATTAATAGCAGTTAGCGAGCGTCATCACTACCTGAATGAAGTGGGACAATCCCCAATACCAAAACCACCTTAACCACAGAAGGTTCACCCTGCTCCACAGGACTTGGGCAGAGTTGCTTTTCTCAGACTTAACCACTACCACAAAAGGGGTCTATTTTTAGTTTGGTTAGTTGTTTGTTGTTATGAAACTTCTGTTTTACTCCAGCAGCTTGAATGGATTTCATGGTTGGCAACATAAGGGAAAATTCAAGTAGAATTCAGTGAAAACTTTTCTTCAGTATTTGCTTAATAAATGTAAAATTTAATGTTTAAAGCTTTGATCAAATGCCTTACCTATATTTACATTGACGAGACAACCCTCAGTTATAAAACCATCGAAAAAGCTTCCTTTAATTTTCAATAATTTGAGTGGTAGTATTTTGGCTAATTGAAAGAAAAAAGAAGTCTGCTTTTAAGCTTTTTGTCCTTGCTCGACTAAAGGGCTAGGTCACAGTTCTTTAATTAGCCATTATTGTAATTGATTCTCTCTATCTTAAAATCTAAAATATTTTGATTGATCAAAACGAAACTGGACATTTCTTCTTTGACATCTATGAAACCACTATTCTATGTGTGAAATCACAAAAGGGCAGATATTTTCAATGCTTTTTATTATTAGACAAACCCCAGAATTTGACAAACATAACGAAACTATATAAGGGTGAATCAAACCGGAATTGGATTATTCTACACTAATTAGAAATTCTTTAAACACAGTTTGTGAAGTTTTGCTCTGGCTCAGGTCGCCTCTTTGACATTTTACACTCTTAATGCGTAATTACACGTTGCCATTCCGTCACTTCCTAGTTTCATATCTATAAACAAACCATTTCTACTCATGTGGCCTAATCATTGCAAATTAGTTTGTTTTCCTTCTTTAAGTATAATAAATAATGGGGACAAACAGTCAAAAAAAAAAAAAAAAAAGCTAAAATGTTACTCTTTAACTGTATTTTCAGAAATCTTTGCATTACACCCTATTTTCATTTATATAGTTCTTCTTCTGTATCGGGCCAGCTAACTGAGTAAGATGATGGGCCGTGATACACCCTAAAATGACTATTTGAAGAAAGAAAAACTTTTTTAACATAATAACGAACATAAGATTATCAGGTCTTTTTTGTTTACTGACTTTCTTTACGTCACCTGAAGGCCACCTCCTATTTAACCCAGTGAAAGCCAATCAGCTGCAGGGGATCTAAGCCCTGAAGGAGCCCGGCCAGTCCGCAGGATCCCGTTTGGACACACCCGAACAGAGACCAACACAAACAGAACTGTATTAGTGCAGAAGGGTTAGAATAAAAACAGTTAATTTCCTTACCGGAAAGCCGAAGATAAAAATGAACTTTCCTACTCTTCTGGGCTTTCCATGCCCACTAAAAACCAGGTCAGACCCGCTGCTCAGGCCCACCGAACCAGAACAACTGTTGTGAGAACCGCTCCGGACCTGGACCTTTCCTCTGCCCCTAAAACAAATCCAAATGTGGGTGTTTGTGAATAGAGCAGAGCGGTACTCCTCCACCTGACACAATAATACCGATATGGGCGGGGCAAGAGGCGACTGCTTGATCAGGAAGTGACGCAGTCACGCGGCCCTTAAAGGAAAAGTGGTACTTCGAGTCAAGATAGAACCAAAACAAAGGGACCTCCGTGCAGAATAACTGGACTCTTGATTTTTGCGGTGAGGGAAGGATTAAGGGTGAAGCAGCGATATTCGTGAGGTCCTACAGAGTGTCAGTATGGTCTCGACGGTCCAAAACAGCGACGTGAAGCAGGTACGTTTACTTTGCCCTCGGAAGAACAAACATTTCCCTACTAGAGTCATAGCAAAATGTTCATAAATGAACGCTTTTGTCATTGTTTCGGGATTTGTGTTTTTGTTTCTCCATTTCAACATTTTCTTGACAGTCACACTTACAGTAACACTGAAAACATGTCAAGTTGTATTGGGAAAAGGGGCGTAAGCTCCTGCATCGTAGTAGACTGCTCTGCAGCCATGACATCCAGGTGCACTTAATAGAATTGAGCTTCTAGGTGTCAACATAGAATTAACAATTGGTCCACGTGGGTGTTTGCATGTATCACAATTACCCTTCTACAGGATGAATTACTGCTGTAGAATTCCTGGTTCTAAGAAGTTTCCCTCCTTAGAACCTGTTCTAAGGAGGGAAACTCAAAATCTCATATGGAGAAGACTGGAGTGGGAAGGAGAGAGGAGAGGAGAAAAAAGGATCAGCTTTATATGAACAACAAAAGACATTGTGTTAAAGGAGAGGGGGGGTTTTATGTATTTCCCAGACACATAGATTGCGCTATAAAATGGCACTATGTTGCCTTCAATTGTTATAAAAATGCTGTATATATCAAAAATAACTTTTAAAAAATTGGCTTTGCAATTTGTCGCCTTGAAATTGGCCCGTTTCTTTAAGATGCTCCTAAACTTTCCAACACCCCTCTTTCATTAGGTCATGACAGCAGTGCTTGTCCATGATGCCGTTTACAACCATTCTTAGGAGGGTTGGTGTGAGAAGTGGTTTGTATGATAAGCTTGAGATTCAAGGATTTCTCAAACATTCATGAAGCAAATCAAAGCAACTCTCCAGGTTTGTTTTTTTGTTGTTGTTGTTGTTTTTTTTTTTTGATGAGGGAATGACATTGTAACATGACATGAAGCTCAAAAAAGTCGACATTCCCCTGCACCCCCCCCACACACTTTTTTTTTTAAAAATAGTTTAGTTCACGATTTTTTCCAATCTTTTTTATTCAACTCACTGAATTAAAGCTGAAAGTTTGCACTTCAACTGAATTGTTTGAATTCAGTTTTTTCAGAATTGAGTTGTTTCATTCCATTGTCACTGTGCAAATGTCCAGAACCAAAATTCGAAGAGTGGCTCTGCACCAAATATTTGGCCTAAGTCTCTAAATTAGATCTTGAGGATGTGTAGAGTCCATCTCCTTGTATCTCCAAAAGGGAGAATCAAAACTCTTTCCAAAAGTTGCCAGTCTAATTGCTACTAAAAAAATGAAGTATTCAAGGATTCTCATTTGCTTCAAAATCAATACAAACTGACCCATTCACATTTGCCCAAGTTGTCGCTCTTCCCGTGGCAGCAACGCTGCAATAACAGACACTCAGCCTCTTATCTCCCCGTAGCCACTCACCTGACCAAAACAATGAGCTACTGCTGGAAGTTTTAAACTATGCTAACATGACAAGTAATCCAGAAGAAAAAATATATGTGGCTCACTTTTCTTCAATTTTGAGGAAGAGATCCGCCTGAAACTATAGAGGTGATGCGGAGTTAACATTTATGCAGTCCAAGAGGATTTGACAGAAAGTCATAGAGTAAGGACAGATGCAGTTAACATGAATAGCTAGGTTTTGAGATCTAACTGGCAAGAGAATATTGAAAGGAGTGGGAGTAGGAATAATTTGCAAGTAATAGAAAATAGAGACACAACTAGAGTGAGATCATTAGCTGGAAAAAATCTGGATCTGAGCTCCAAAAGTCATGATTTTAATCAATAATTTTATGGAAACTGTAAAAAATGTTGAAAAGTGAAATTCTTCTGTAATAGCCCAAAGTCATGTTCCTGGTTGAAAGCATGTTGAAATAGTTAGGTTTCAAAAAGCACTAAGTTAAGGAAGCATTTGAAGCCCTTCCCCATTCATTTCAGTGGATAATGAATTTAAGGAAAAAGTGGAATATTTTTTAAAAAAATTATTAAAAGAAGAAAATTTCAAAGTCGAAGCCTGAAGTAGGAAAACATTGTAGAACATGAACTCTAGAAATAGTATAAATATTATATATAATACATGAAGTTTGAAAAACATATGAAAGCAACTACAATTAAGACAGACACAGTATGAGCCTGATCAACACTTATAATTCTTTATCTTCAAAAGACACCACCCTACAAAGGCATATAAAGATTAAAATGAATTTAACTTAAATTGAGTGTCAAAAGCTAAAATTTAATATTACTGCTATGAAAGTGTTTTTTTTTTTTTGTTTTTTTTTCATAGCAGTATTTTTAAAATCCATGTTCTGTCTCAGGCTGTTTAAAATCTTTTGCAGTGCTGTTTCTATGCTATGATTGGCTGTAAAAGTGTGACTGGTATCTTTCTGGCATGTTGTTCAAGTTCAGCCCAGCTTGTAAGGCAGACAAAGACAAGAGTCAGCAGACCCCTAGTAAGTCTTTTGTAAATATCTTGTACAAAAACTGGTAAGGGATTGCTTGAATTTTTATGTGATGTAATTGTATATAACTGCATATTTATGGCAAAAATATTTTTTTGGCTTCTTGTAATTTCACAAAAAACAAACAAGTACTTCCCAGCGTTTTATTGTAATTTAATATAGCTGTGTTGTTTGCTATATTTATGCATAGGTTTTATAAATGCCCAATCTACATTTGCTTTCTAAGTTATAAAAATGTGTCATTTTACATGTTTATGGGTTTCACAGTTTTAAAAAAAAAAAAAAAATCCAATTTTTTTTCAGCTCAGATTGTATGGTTTTTATGTGATTTAAGGTCCAATGTGACACTACAGGATGTCAAAATAAAGGATTTAAATTCACAAATGTGTGGCTGTGCTGAAAAATATGATACGAAACAAGACGATTCTTAATAGGAAATATGAAACTGAACTGAACTGTTTGCAATCTTAAGAACATCACAATCATATGGCAGCTCCACACACTGGTTATGTGACACATGCATCGCCATCAGTCATTCAACTACGGACACTCCTGCACACATGTCAACAGAATCAGTTTCGTCCGGTCCAACCGCTCCGCCACCATGAACAGATTAAAGAGCGGTAGGACTTCAGGGACAAGATGGTAGATGCAGCAGAAACCAGAAGTACAGCCCACAACTTCACAGGAGGAGCTTGATGTGAAGGCCACTTGGACCCCAGTCAACTAGAACACCAGTTCTAGTTGGCTACAGTGTAATAGGTGTATTCCTGACACTCCCTGCTATAGATGGCACATGTTGCCAGGCCGTCTTAGGTTTCCCAGGTCACCACTAACTGACTAGAAAAGTTCTGTGGTCAGCTGAGATCAATGTCGAGCTCGCTGGCCTCAATTTGACTTGCCATGTTTAGACAAAGAGAAATGCTGACCATGACCCAAAGAACACCATCCCCACAGTCGCGCATGAAGGTGACGATATTATGCTTTGGGGCTGTTTTCAGCAACTTAATTATGGGATCATGCAACATCAAATCTTGTACAAGAACCACCAAGGGTGGATGGGTCATAGTGGGGTTCATACCCATCCAGGAGAGAACATCATGGCTAAAGAAGATGGTACTGATGTCGTTGAGTGACCTAGCAGGTCTCTAGATCTCTGTTGTATAAATATCTTTAAGAGAAAGCTGAATGTTTGAGTTCCTAAGCAGCTGCCTGGAAATAAAGGATTTAGACATTTTCTCTAAGAAGCAGTGGGCCTAGACTTCACTCGAGCTGTGCTTAAACCTGCTGACCAAGTAAACCACATTTCTTAATGCTGTGTTTGCCAGCAGTGTTTTTTTTTTTTTTTTATTTTCATCACCAAGTTCTTTCCAAGTTATGTTTTGCGTAGGTATCAAAAACCAATTTCACTCCATAACAAGCAAATCAATTTGTAACTTTTCTGTAATGCTGTCTTTCCAGATTTTTGGTTAATATCGTGTCTCTTCACATTAAAATAAAACTACCATAAAAAAGCTGCTTTGTTAGGAAGTGAGCAAACTCATCTTGTGTTTTCAGTCTGACAGTAAGGTTCTACTTGTTCTCTGCAGAAAGATGTGGACCAGGCAGTGGTTGTTGCAGTGACTTTCACTGCAGTTTTTGAACCAGAAGCTGAAGATGGCAGCAGTGTTTACAGGTTAGGCGTGGCTCTTCCATTGCTGCAGGTGAGAAGTCATGAACAGTAATAACTAATTTTGTCATCTACTCATGCTGAGTATAATTATTTTAGTCTACCACACACACAAGCCTACTGACCCATTTCAGTGTGAAATATGGATTTGTGTTCACATGGGGGTGGGGTCAATTTTATACTCTTCTCACTAACTTTGCTGAATGTTGCAGTGATTGTTTTGTGGTTTTAAACAAAAACATATAGTTCAATTCAGTTTCCTTAGACTCATCCTGGCTAATTTTGGATCTTTTTAATGATTTGTTTGAAATTTTGTGCTTTTGGTAAATTTTACATACAGAAATAAGTTCCTTAGTCAAAAATGTTAGATTTTTTTTTTTTTTTTTAATGATTTCCACAAAGACAAAATTATAGTACAGACTCAAATATGTACAGTGGATTGAGAAAGTATTCACATCTCTAATTTTTTCCACATTTTGTTTTGTTACAGACTTATTTTAGAACTAACCTGAGTACAGTTATCTTCTAAAAAGCTACACAAAAAGCTTAGAATGATGAAGTAAAAACATCTTTTTTGTTGCTGTTAAAAATATAAACATTTAAAAAATAATAGTTCCAGCCATGACTCAAAGGGCCCAGTATTATGTAAAATCAACTTTTTTTTTTTTTTTTTTTAAGCTTTACATCATGTTTACATCATGCAAAAATGTGAACACTGCCTCCTGGTGGACAAAACGGTATGATCAAAAACACACCTGGAGTGTTGCTTTGACTCTTTCATGCATGTTTGAGAAATCCTTTAATCTCCCGTGGCAACCATTCAGCTGTGCAAAATGCTGGGAGGGACCTAGCTCTGCCTTTGAGATCCAGCTCCTCCTCAGAGCTGCAGTTTCTAAGTTTCCAAGCTTCCTCTACACAGAGCACCCTTCCCCCACGACTTCCCCTCTCAGCTGCTTCAGACTACCCAGCAGCAATTAGCAAACACCTGGTGGAACTGCGCATATGCTGAGCTCATTATAAGGGCTACTTCTCAGTGCAAGGCTTGTAAAAACGTTGTTCAAGGGTTAGCTGTTGTGATGACCCCCACCAGTTTGCCTACAGAACCAACCGGTCTACAGAGGATGCCATCACCAGTGCTTTGCACACCACGCCGACACACATGGAACAGCGAGGGAGCTACGCAAGGCTGCTCTTCCTGGATTTAAGCTCATCTTTTAACACTTTATTCCAAGTAGATTGGTGAGCAAGCTGGGAGACCTGGGTGTCCTCCACAACATCTGCTGCTGGATAATGGATTTTCTGACAGACCGCTTTCAGAGGGTATGAGTAGGAGCCCACCTGTCCTCAGCACTGAACATGAGCACTGGCTTTCCACAAGGCTGCATCCTAAGCCCCCTACTCTACACCCTCTACACCCATGACTGTACCCCGATCCACCCAAACAGTACCATCATAAAGTTTGGTGATGATACCACGGTGGTGGGGCTCATCTCTGGAGAAGATGAAACCGCGTACAGAGTGGAGGTGGAACGACTGTCTGTCTGGTACACCACCAACAGCCTCATTTTGAACACCTCCAAGTTGAAGGAATTGATTGTCAACTTTAGGAGGTGTAAACCAGACATTCAGCCCATCATTATAAATGGGGACAGGGTGGAGATGGTGCCACATTTCGGTTTCCTGGGCACCGACATCAGTGAAGACCTGACCTGGAGTGCAAACTCCACTTCAGTCGTGAAGAAGGCACAGCAGAGGCTGTACTTCCTAAGGATTCTCAGGAAGAGGGTTCTCAGGAAGAACAACCTGAGAACTGAGCTCTTGGTGTCCTTCTATCGCTGCTCTGTAGAGTCTGTGTTGATCCAAGGCATCTCGTTGTGGTTCTCCAGCTGTACTGCAGCAGAGAGGAACCAGCTCCAGAGGGTCACAAAAACTGCCCAGAGACTGATTGGCTGCTCTCTTCCGTCTCTGGAGGAGATCTACAGGACCTGCTGTCTCCAGAGAACCCACAGCATCATCAGGAACCCCTCACATCCCGGCCACCGCTTCTTCAAGCTCTTACCCTCATGGAGGCGTTACAGGGCAATAAAGACAAAACACATCATTTTCGTAACATCCCGTTTCTGTTTCTACAAAAAAAAAAATAAATAAAAAAATAAATAAATATATATATATATATATATATATATATATATATATATATATATATATATATATATATATATATATATATATATATATAATTTTTCACTGCTTTTGAGAGTTGCTATTTTTAAACTTCATTGTGCGTTCTTGAACAATTACAATAAAAGAATTCTGATATTCTGTGGACTGACAAGACAGGAAGTGGACATTTTTGGGAAGGTGTGGGTTCTGTTACATCTGACCTAAAACTAAAACAGCATTTCAGAAACAGAACATCCTACTGATAGTCAAACATGGTGGTGGTAGTGCCAGGGTTGGGGCTGCTTGTTTCTTCAGGACCTGGACAAGCATCACTTTGTGACAAAAAAAAAAAAAAAACAACTAAAAACAACACAACTCTGCTAGGGGGCATTTTTTTTTTTATTGTAGTATATACCAGAAAAATTAAAGAGATCCTATTGATTTCCTGACAGTAAGAAGACTGTAGTCAGGCTTGACGGGAGTTGACATTATTTCGTTTTCCTCAGGTTCTGCAGAGAGTGAACGAGCGTCTGCTGGAGAAAAATCCAGCTGAACATCAGCTGTTTGACATCATCTTGATCACTACGGACAGCTGGCAGCAGCAGCAGAGCTCCAGCATCATTAAGAGCACCAGACATCACGGTAGTCTAACCCCAGCCTTCACTCTTTACATCTACTCTGCAACACTTCGCTGACTTCCTTTTAACATGTTATTGTTGCTCTGTTGTAGGTTTAGAAGTCAGCAGGTTCTGCTTTTCGAGAGAGGAGGACTTCATTGAGAGCCTCGTGCAAAATAATGTTCAGCTCTTCTTTACAACTGATGAAAACAAAGCCTTGCAGGCAACACAGCAGGGTCAGGAAGTCTCTTTTTTTTATCAACTTTTTACCCTCTCAGGCATTTCCAGAAGCCATATTAAAAAATGCAGAGTACACTACCAATAAATGTCAGACGTACACTTCCAAACTGTAGCATTGAACATTAGAACTTCCTGGAAATCCATTTATCAGTGTAACCTGCAGATTGATGGTGTATAATTAGTTTAACATGCTGTTATCATCTTGCTTTTGATTGGTCCAGGTGTTCCCTCAGCACTGCTGGATAAGAACTCAGTTTCCTGTCCATCAGAACAGCTCAGAGTTTTATTCTGCGAGAATACCATCATCCAACCCAATGCAGGTTCAATAGAAGCAAGCAAAAAATCTGCTCAGGTATAAACATCAAGTGTCTTTTTCAGAGCCTTGCATAAGACTCAAACCCACTAAGCTTTTTCAGATTTTCTTGTACTACTACCACAAATGTGTATGTTTTTAATGCTACCTAACAGTCCTCTGAGGCCTGTGAAAACACTGTGATTTTCTTTTTACAACTGAAGTTTTTTTTTTTTTTTTTTGGGGGGGGGGGTTACTTTTTTGTTAGCCACATTTACTCTGATTCTCCTAACTTCAAATTTTCACCACACATAAAAGATTTTTTTTCATTTTTTTTATTTTCCTTACACTCTACAATTAGGCTTTACTTTGTATTGGTCTGTCTTATAAAACCCCAATCAAATAAACTGAACATTTTCATATTTTCTCACATCACAATCACAAAGGGATGTGAGTAGGCACTGTATGTTATCTTCAATAGGTCTACCCAGATAACTGAGTTAAAAAACAAATATTTGATTTTTTATATATATATATATATAGCAGCTAAGATAAGTGGGCACATGGATAAATACATGAGTACAGCACAGAAGGGCATCGGCATAAATACCAGAGGAGCCAAACACCAACTCCTGGTAGACCAAACAGTCGCCCGAGACTGCAAAACCCGACACACCAACCTGTGCACGGCTTGGATTGATTACAAGAAAGCCTATGACTCAATGCCACACACTTGGATCATTGAATGCTTAGAGATGTACAACATCAACAGGACTCTAAGAGCCTTCATTGCAGCCTCGATAGGGATGTGGAAAACCACCCTTGAAGCCAACTACAAAATTGCACAAGTGTCCATCAAATGTGGCATATACCAAGGAGACGCTCTGTCCCCACTGCTGTTCTGCATAGGTCTGAACCCCCTCAGCCAAGTCATCAACAAGACTGGCTACGGATACCGACTCAAGAACGGAGCCACCATCAGTCACCTCCTCTACATGGATGACATCAAGCTGTACGCTAAGAGCAAACGAGACATCGACTCACTGATCCACACCACCAGGATCTACAGCACTGACATTGGGATGTCATTCGGACTAGAGAAGTGTGGTCGGATGGTTACACAGAGAGGGAAGGTCATCCACACAGAAGGGGTCTCACTCCCAGAGGGAACAATAGCAGACATTGAGGACAGTTACAAGTACCTGGGAATACCACAAGCAAATGGCAGCCTCGATGAGGTCACAAGGAAAGGAGCCACAGCCAAATACCTCCAACGAGTAAGGCAAGTCCTGAGAAGCCAGCTCAATGGCAAGAACAAGATCCGTGCGATAAACAGCTATGCCTTGCCAGTAATCAGATACCCTGCAGGAATAATAAGCTGGCCAAAGGAAGAGATAAAGACCATGGATGTTAAAACTCGGAAACTACTAACCATGCATGGAGGGTTCCACCCTAAATCCAGCATCCTGAGACTATACGCGAGCCGTAAGGACGGAGGCAGAGGACTAGCGAGTGTGAGAGCCACTGTCCAGGATGAAACATCCAAGATCCATAAATGCATCAAGGTCAAAGCCTCAACCGACGATGTGCTCAGCGAATGTCTCAAACAATGGGGACCAGAGGATGAGGTGCTGGAGGAACCATCATGAGAGGATAAGCCCCTACATGGGATGTACCACCGACAAATAACTGAAGTGGCTGATATCAGGAAATCCTACCAATGGCTGGAAAAAGCTGGACTCAAGGACAGCACAGAGGCACTCATCCTGGCTGCACAGGAACAGGCCCTAAACACCAGAGCGATAGAGGCTCAGATCTACCACACCAGACAAGATCCAAGGTGTAGGTTGTGCAAGGAGGCCCCTGAGACAGTCCAACACATAACAGCAGGGTGCAAGATGCTGGCAGGGAAAGCGTACATGGAACATCATAACCAAGTGGCGAGCATAGTGTACAGAAACATCTGTGCAGGATATGGACTGGAAGCCCCGAGAGCAAAGTGGGGCACACCCCCAAAGGTGGTGGAGAATGACCGAGCTAAGATCCTGTGGGACTTCCAGATCCAGACAGACAAAATGGTAATGGCGAACCAACCGGACATCGTGGTGGTGGATAAACAACAGAGGAAAGCCGTTGTGGTGGATGTAGCAATACCAAGCGATTGCAACATCAGGAAAAAGGAACACGAGAAACTGGAGAAATACCAGGGCCTCAGAGAGGAACTGGAGAAGGCCTGGAAGGTGAAGACCACAGTGGTGCCTGTGGTCATCGGGGCCCTCGGGGCAGTCACCCCCAAGCTGGAGCAGTGGCTAAAACAGATCCCAGGAACAACATCAGACATCTCAGTCCAGAAATGCGCAGTTCTCGGCACAGCCAAGATACTACGCAGAACCCTCAAGCTCCCAGGCCTCTGGTAGAGGACCCGAGCTCAGAGGTTGAGAAAGACCACCCCGTGGAGGGTGAGAAGGGAATTTATTTATTTATATATATATAAAAAATGTATGTCAGTCTTTAAATATGAGAGTGGTTGAATATGTTGGGGAACTCACCTGGAAATGAGATAATTCAATGAAAGGCGAAGAATTGCGAGGAACAGAAACATGGGGATGGCCCAGCCATGCCACGCTGCATACATGTACACCTGTCAACACACACAGCAAGTGTTTCTGTAAGGCACAATCTTAAAATATATATATATATATATATATATATATATATATATATATATATATATATATATATATATATATATATATATATATATATATAATATTTTTTATTTATTTTTTTGTCTCAGCAGAGCTTCCTCGCTCAACTAGGCCAGATGAGGCAGAAGTTTGGCATATTCGACAGCCCTCTCTGCTTCACTCTTGTGACATCACGTGGCGGCAAAGACAGCTGTTGTAGCGCCCTAAAATCACTGCGGTCCCTCGGCGTCAGCGTGGATGAAGCGTACTGCCTGGGTGGGGCTCCACATACCCCCATCCTGTCACTGCTCCGACCTCACTTCCTGCTCAGCGAGGGATTCAATCTGTTGGAGGGTTGATTGCTTCTTCACAGAAGCTGAAGTTGCCAAAATCCTTAAACAGCAAGAACTTTTTGTGAATACCGTTTAATTCAACATGAGGCAGTCAGTGAAGCCCAGAAAGGTATACAAAAGCAAATGATGTTCACCACAGCTGAGGTTTCTTTGTGCAGTGTTGCTTGACAAAACCTAAATCTCCACTCTGGAATAAATGGTAGTTGTGATGCTACATTTGTCAGCTCAGAATATCAGTTTTAGACTGCATAAAATAATAAAGACAATAAAGTTTTTGGGCTAAAAATGTTAGGATTCTGGTGTGTTTGGTGGTTTTTAGTGTGAGTGTGCATCCTGTTCTAGAGAAGATCTCTGCTGGAGAGCTCCGCCGACTCTGTGCTGCTGCACACCTGGGTCCAGTCTTCTCATCAGGCTGACTGGTGTTTATAAGGAGCAGCAGGATCATCTTTTTTTGCTGGATGATTACCTATTATGGTTTTTCCAGCCAAAGCTTGTGGGCCTCCTGTGTATCTGTGGTGATTTAGATCTTCATCTCAAGTTGTCTTGTTCCTGTGTTCCAAGTTACCTGAGCTCTCGAGTTTTCTCCCTGACCTACCTGAGGGGAACCTTACCTGTGTGCTGCTGTTTGCAGTTTTGGTGACTCTCTCAGCTCCTTGGCCGGCCGGCCTGCCTGCCCGCTCTCCAGCATTTTCTCACTCCCACAAAACATCCTTCTCAAGACTCTCTCTCTCTCAGACCCTGGACTTTCCATGCGGACGAGATCTCTTCCTCAACCTGCACCGGGACCTAACGCCCCCTCCACGCTCATACCATCCACAGCCAAGTAAGTCCTCTCCTTCCTTTGGTCACCACAACATCAATTTCCTCATAAACCCTGTTAATGTGCTTCTCTTCTCTGTAGATGATCCGGAAACAGATCGCTGTGGCTTCAATCCCCTTGTAAATATTGTGCAGACAGACGTAGATCCAATCTCTTGTTAATTTCTGTGAATGTCGTAAATAAACCTTACCTTCACATCTGGTCTCCTGTGTGATTTTGCATGTGGGTCAGGAAATCATGAATTATTTTCTATCCTGTAGCCAGTCTGCAGCTTCTTGGTGTTCCAAAGCAGAGTACAGTTCTGAGTGTGTATTATTTAACATATTCTATCATGTTGGGAAATTTCCTGGAATGGACCCCTGGTATTTGCGGGGGCCAGGGACTACAACTGTCCTCGATTAGCTGAAGTTTGCAAATACGTGAGAGCCCCCTCCATACACATACCTCTATAAACGCTTATAACTGGATATTTTAATGCATATTAAGTTACATTTGGCACTTAAACTAGCAAACAATTGATACAAAAATTTTTAAAATAACCAGACTATAGGCAGTATTTAGCAAGAGATAAGAACATTTCAAATTCAAGCTGGGTGTATTCTCAATTACATTTGATAAACTGAAATGCAGATGAGAATTTGTGTCTCAACTGATCCAAAATATTAATCATTTATGTAGGAAAACTGAAATGACTGAAGCCGAGAGATGTGACTTTTTGATACTGCAAAATCGGTTAGCTGGTATTCACTGTGTGCACAATTATAAAGCAAGTTTTTATTTTTGTGGATTATTTTTATTAATCACCAACTACAGGGCTCTCAGTTGATTCAAAATGCTGATAAACCTGAAACATAAATGTTTAGGAAAGTAAAAGTTAGGTTTTGGCTTTCTTAGTGGAATACCTATATACACAATTATCAGGCAACTATTATTGTGCCAAATTATTACACAACTAAATGAAATACACTTTCTCATCTATTTTATTTTCATCTTATTAAGTTAGATATGTTTATTGGAAAGTTTTGAGGGGTTTTTTGGTTTATAATTCTGACATTAAAACAATCTGTGACTAGTTTTGCCACCCTTGTTTTCAATAACAGTGATCAGCTTCTGTTCATAGAGTCTGTCAGTTTCTTGATCTGATGACCATCCACTTTTTGTGCAGCTTCAACCACAGCCTCCTAGACCTGTTCAGAGAGGTGGACTGTTTTCCGTCACTGGAAAGCTCCCATTTAAGAACCGCCCACAAGTTCTCAAGTGGGTTCAGGTCAGGAGAGGAAGGGAGCCATGTCATCAGTTTTTCATCTTTAACGCCTTTACTGGCTCGCCACGCAGAGCAGTACTTGGATACATGTGATGGAGCAGTGTTCTGCATAAAAATTCTTGTCTTTAAGGAAGTGTCTTCTAAAAACTGCCAGCAGACTTGGGAGTTGATTTTGAGCCCATCTTCAACCCAAAAGGGTCCAACCAGCCCATCTTTAATAATACCAGTCTATACCAGTACTCCACCTCCACCTTGCTGACATCTGACTCAAAGTGGAGCTCTGTACCCATTACTGATCCACCCACAGGACCATCCATCTGGTCCGCCAAGAGTGTCTCTCATTTCATCCATAAAACCTTTGAAAAATCTGTCTTCAGATATTTCTTGTCCCAGTCTAGACGCGTTAGCTTATGTGTCTTGTTCAGTGGTGGTCGGGTTCCAGCCTTCCTTACCTTGCCTGTGTCTCTGAGCTCTGAACATCTTGTATTTCTAGGTACTCCAGGTAGCTTGCGGTTATGGAATATGACAGAACTGGAAGATTTTGGGTTCCTGGTAGCTTCGCACATGATTTTTCTCAAAACCATGGCATTTAATTTGCGTCTATTTTTCTCAAAACGCTTCGTGTGACCTTGTGACGTTTGATGGTTCTGTGATCACATCCTAAGATCTTCACAATTTCAAGACTGCTACATCCCTCTGAGAGACTTTCAGTGATTTTTGACTTTTCAACGTTAGTTAAATCTCTTTTTTGGTTCATTTTACCTACAGAAAAGAAGCTGCCTAGTACTTATGCACACCTTGAAACAAGATGTTGACCTCCTTAGGCTACACCCTCCCTCATAACACAGATGTACATCATCTGCTATGTTTAAATCCATTAAGCATTCAAGTTTACCCAGTTTGCAGTTAGAAAATTTGACAAAAATTAAATATTCAAAATACCTTGCCTAATAATTGTGCACACACTGTATATCGTAAAAAAGGATACTGTGCTTACATTAGATCTCTAGCTAAATGGATGAAGGAAGGAGAAAAAAATGCATCTTATTTCAGTAACAACTGACTAGATGCTCATCTGACTCCAGCCATGCGAATTCAAACTACTGGAAATGACTACTGGAAAAGTACCAGAGCAAGAGGGTTTAACTACAATATTTTATCCATTTTTCTGGAGAGAGTTGAAACCATTTTTGTGTTCTATCAATTAGTCTTATCAATTAGTGATCTATTATTAGTCAACTCATTAACATCTACAATGAAACAGGAACTAATCACTCTCATTCCAAAACCAGCGAAAGATAAGAGATATATTGAAAATCTGTGTCCAGTTACTCTGCTGAGTGCTGGTTATAAAATGTTTAAACATGTGATCCCAGGCAGGTTAAAAGATGATTTATCTCAGATTATAAGTGATACAGTCTGGTTTTCTTTAAGAAAGATCATTTCACCATAGACTCTTATTAGATCTGCTGGACTAAGAACAATCTTTTTGGATTTTTATAAAGGCTTCAATATGGTGAAACGCCCCTTTTATTTTAAAAGCATTGGAGTATTTTGGGTGTAGAAAAAGGTGTATAAAAATAATTCAGCAGATTTATAATATTAACAATAACTCAGGATCTTTACCATTTGGAACTTCTCAATGTTTTGATCTAAAAAGAGAAATCTGTGAAGGTCACCCTGCTTCATCTCTTGTTTATTATTGTGGCAGAACAGTTAGCAATTTTTAAATATGATGCTAATTAGTCAGCTAGCAGATGGGACGAGCATGTTTTTTAAAAAGATAGAACACAAATCTGAAATGTGCTAAGGGAGATACAAAAGTTTTCTAAAGCCTCTGGTCTGCCTTTAAATCTGAAAAAATGTGAACTACTATTCATGACCATCCCCTCAATGCTGAATGTAATATTATAATTAAATAAGAAGTTAAATATTTAGGAGAAATGATATAGTTTAAATCTATGGAGGAAGATCAGTTTTGATCCAATGAATGCTACCATCTGACTCAAATGGTTACAGATTTTTATAAAAAGATATGAAAATCTCTGGTTTAATTTTCCACACAAGACTTTTAAAGACATTGGTGGGATTACATTCCCAATGAGATGTGATTTAGAAATTTCCAAACTACCGATAACACCATCAGACGTCTATAAACAGGTTCTGCAATACTGGGAACTTTTTTTTTTAAAAAATACAATTTTCTCCACATTCTGTTCTGATCTATAACAACACGCATCCTGATGTATAGAAACCATTCTTTTATTAAGCCTGGTTGGTGAAAGGTGTTTTGTCCATTCTACACCTTATGGAAGAAGTATTGTATCCTCAGACTGGTGTGCTGTTTGTTTTTGGGTTCTGCTTTCTCCTCCTCCTCTTCACAGGGTGTGACTGGCAGGTGCAGCTCCCAGGTGACGTCAGTTAACCTCATCAAGGAGGAGCATTTAGAGGAGTGGATTTCCTGAGACAGATGGTTAACTATGACTAGTGGTATGACTGTGCCTGCTGAGGTCTGCGCTCCCAGAACTTACCAGTGGTTTTATTCCTCCTGACAGATTACCTCTCTGAAGGTTCCTCCCAGAGTTTTGGTGTTCAGCTTCCATGCTGACTTGGCAACTCTCAGGGTTTGCTTCCCTGGCGCCTCATTGTCGTCCTCCTCACCTCTCTAGACGCCCACCTGAAGATCCTCTCTGACTCACCTGCCCGTCCACCCTCCAACGGTACCTCATCTCCTTCCTTCCTTCCTTCCTTCAAAGGAAAACAGACTGAAACACAAACCACCATCTCACCCAACGAGCAGCCAGCCGCCTGTTCTAGGGATACTCCGTGGTCCCTCTCGGCCACGACCCCTTCATCCAAAGTAAGAACCCGACCTCCGTCTCTGTGTGGAACTGTCACTGGCGACCTTTAATCATCTCGCCCCTGTCTTCTAGTACGGACTTGTTCCTGGCTTGGTGTTTCTCCTCCAACAGATCTAGAAAACCCTATTCTTGAGTCAATAAACCGTTTCAAATTTTTTTTATTCCTGTGTCCGTAATTGCTGCTTCCACCAGAGTCATCTTGCATATGACAAGATGGGGGTGTTTTTTTTGTTTTTTGTTTTTTTTTTTTTTTTTTTTTTTTTTTTTTTTTTTTTTTTTTTCCTTTAAATCAGAAAATATACATTGACTAACACTCAATTTAAGTGTTAAAGGCAGTTCTTCCTGCTCTGATTCTATTGCTTAAATGCATGAAGATGTATTTAGTGGTTACTCCAAAAGAACCATCTTTGATTCTACATGTCTGACTTTAGAGACAAAACATTCTGGAAACACTGATTCTATTAACCCTGAGAAGATTAAAGAAAATCAGAACCAAATATTCTTTTCTACTCCAAAGTAAATCAATTTCAAAATCATGTGAAATTTACCCTTGTAATGACTTTGCAAAAGTATAATACAAATTCAGTGTTTTGAGATATGGATATTGAGGGGGGTTTTTTTTTTTTTTTTTTTTTTTTTTTTTTGGGAAGGATTTTCAAAAATGGAGTCCATATAAAGTCTGTTCTGCTGTTTAACTTTTAATATGAAAGAAGATTGAGACTCAACCTACAGAAATGAGAATCTAATCCCTCTAGCTGTTTTATTCACAAGTGCAGATATTTAAAGACCATCCCAGTTTTTAATTTTAAGTGAAATAATTCAGTTCAAGGAAGTGGTAAACCATTGCAACAATATACACTTAAAACCAGAAATTTATATACTGCGTAAAAAGACTCATGCATTCTTTTTCTTGCTGTCTTAAATTAGACCAAACATCTCTTGCTCTAGGTCAGTAAGAATGACAAATTATTTCTATTTGGAGGCACACCTGTGGATGTATTGTAAGGTCACACCTGGAACACACAGCTTTCTTGTTTGACAGGTTGAGAAGTCAAAATCAGTCAAGATATCAGAGAACTATGAAGCTGCACATGTCTGGTTCATCCTTGGGAACAATTTCCAGAAGTATAGACATTATGGGAATGTCCAAAGATCATACCTCTAAGGAAGGAGATGGTTTCTGTGTCCCAGAAATTAACATGTTTTGGTCCAAAATGTGCAAATCAAATCTAGAACAAAAACTAAGCCACTATTGGTGTGGCAATATCATGTTGTTAGGCTGTTTTGCTTGAGGAGGAACTGGTGTACTTCATAAAATAGATGGGATCATGAGGAAAGATTATACAAAAATACTGAAGCAACGTCTAAAGAAATCAGCCAGGAAGTTAAAGCTTGGGAAACTGATCTCTCAAATGGGACAATGTGTACAGAGGCTACAAAGTGGCTTAAGCACAACAAAGTCAATGTTTTGATGCGGCCATCAGAAAGCCCTGATCTCAATCCTGTAGAAAATTTGTGGGCAGATCTGAAATGGTGTGTGAGAGAGTCAGTTAACACACCTGAATCAGTTTCACCAGTTCTGTCAATCGAAATGGGCCGGTATATCAGCAACCTGTTGTGAGAAGCTTGTGGAAGGAAACCTAAAAGGTTTTGACCCAAGTCATATAGTTCAAAGGCAACACTACCAAATACTGAACAAACGTATGTAAACTTCTGATTTTGAAAACACTAATAAATAAATCTGACATTTTCTTTCTCTCAATGTTATGGTATTTAGGAAATGGAAAAATTTGTAGGATCCTAGCTGACCTAAAAAAAAAAAAAGACAAGTTTGGTCTGATTTAACTTCAGATAGTGAGTTAAAAAGAGTATGCTAATAAACTAACAATTACTTCAGGAGTGGAAATTTCTCTTATTTCCCATTTTTTCTTTTTTCACTCGATATATTTTAATAGATTTTTCTTTATTTTTCTTTTCCTCTCACTTAAAATTGTACCTGTTTGTTGTAAGGTGTGCTTTGTTATATTGTTTTGTGTCTGATTTTTGAATAAATCTCCAGCCACAGAGAAGATGAAACTATAGAACATATTTTGTTATAAGGTCAGACATATTGAAATTAAAGAGTTCAGTGATTAACAGTCTATCTTAAATTAAAATAAGATTAAATCCTATTGAATTATTATGGATTAGTTCAATCTGATAGTGCTCAAGCTTTGATACTTTATCTCAGACTGACTCGTTTATTTCAAGGATTTTTTTTTTTTTTTTTTTTTTTTTTTTTTTTTTTTTTTTTTTTTTTTTTTTTTGAGCGTCGTTTCAATCCACACTCCATAACAGCTGGTGGCGGTAATGCGGATCTAAAGTTTGTTGCCAACCGCCGGGGAAAAAAAAAAAAAAAAAAAAAAAAAAAACCATCTAAGAGAAGAAGAAGAAGAACTCTCAACATCCTATTCCAGAGGCGGGCCGAACGTGTGTGAGCCGGGAGATTCGACTTCTGACCTGTGTGTTTACTGTTGTATGAACTACTAATAACTCATAAACTCACAAAAATCAAATCATTTAGTTTAAGCCTGTGTAAGCCATGTGGTTACATAGTGGGATTATCAGGAGCTGGACCAAGTGCTGTTAATGGTGAGTGTTTGTCTTCGACCGTTTTGCTTTTGTATACATGCTAGCTAACTAGTTAGCTGTACCAACAAATTAAACAGTGGGGATGTTTTTAGCAGTTCTATTGTATTAACTCTACAGTAACATAAGCTATCGTAAATTCTGCTTGTGTTTAAGGTTACCGAGAGTACAAACATTTAAGGCAATGTTCGATAAAGGACTTATAACCAATTCTAGGTTGTTTCAGCTAAAGTGTGTAGGGATTTCTGGAAAAAACATTAAGGAAACATTTTACTGTGGCGCAATATGAAGCAGATGAGCCTGTTTAAAATGCATCTCAATAAGTTTCAATATATGCAGCTGTTCTCTTTATAGCTTACAGGCCTCGGTATGACCGCGGTGTTTAGTTCAGAGCTTAGCCGCAGAACACAGCGACAGCAGTGTGGAGCTTGCCGAAAAGCACTGAATTAAGTTGAGTTCTGATTAAAATATACGGTTTTTACAATTAAGTTATGGTCGGTTTCTTGGCTTTTGCGTTTCCGGATGGTTCCGTTGTGGAGCTTATGTGTTAGCTAGTTGGTTATCAAACAGCTTGGCGCTAACCTGACGAAATCTGTTAAAAACGTCTAGTTTGGTTGGAACAAATACGGTGTTTTTATTGTTTCCTTTAAAATGCAATCAGAACCAGTCCCCAACACCATCAGTGGCTTCCCATACATGCTTAATTTGAAAACAGACCATGGATCTCAAATGTTTATATCGTTGAGAATGAAAATACTACTGTTTGATTGGACGGTTTCAGTGTAGATAAATGAAAAGATTTTTAAAAATGTTTACTTTGTAAATTTACACACATTACTAATCACTGTTTGTAACTATATTAACAGCAATTAATCTGAAGTTACAAGTTCTGTTTTTGTGTTTGAACTCGGTTTGTTCACAAATACATCTCAGCAAACATTAATCAAATACCTGCGATTGCTTTTAAATTCAGCCAGTTAAACTGTGTCCCCTTTCCCAGATTCCATCAAATCTGTGGAAAAACGCTGTTAGTAATGATGGTGAGATGAAGATTCGTAAAGCACTGAAGCTTTCGATCCAGTTGGTCCATTGAATCATCGTGGAACCACTTCACCTTTTAAAACACCAGAAATGAGACTAAAGAAATTAGAACACAGGAACTGCTGTGCTGCTTTTTGGTTTTTACGTTAGTTATTATTAGTGATGATTTATTGCTATGTGCCAATTATATTAGCAGTAAACCTCTATTAATAAGTTGTGCACCAAAATAGAAATAAAAATTAAAGATGTGACTCTCATCTGCATCTGCATGCTGGTGGCAGGCTGTGTAATGTAATAGTGTTCTACATCAATAAAAGTTCTGCAGCTCACCCTGAGAAACTGAAAATGCTGCAGCAAACATGAATTCCTCCGATAGCAGTAGTCCTGGTATTTTTTATGGTGGATGTTGTCATTGCCAAAGTAGCTTTTTTTTTTTTTTTTTCTTTCCCTAACGCCCCTTACGGGCGTGGGTTGAGTGATGTGTTGAAGACGTTGATGAGCCATGTGTTTACTTCAAACTTGCAATTTATTGGTCGAAAGCAAAACAAAAAGCATTCATTTCAAAGCCTGATTGTGGTTAGTTTAAGTGCGCATATATAGGCTATATATACGTATATATAACTCATATGCCATACATTCTTTTAACATATGTATTTATTTAAAAAAAACCTTAATTCTGAAGGTGTGGCGGCTTTTATTTTGACATAGCGGTGCGCCACAATCAATTACATGTAGAGGAAACCCTGCACAGACTGGGGAAGTGACTGCTATTAAAAGAAATGACTGTTTATTCCAGTGTTTAATATATGCAAGTGCTGCTTTAACATATGTCTTACGTGTCGTGTTTTTACAAACATCAGTGTAGAAGCAATATAATATGTCGTGGTGTTCACATCAAGTGCTCCTCAGTGATTCAGTACACATCTGGATATAGGCCTATGGCCAAACTAGGGTTTGGTTTGTTTGTTTTTTTCAGTTAATATTTTATTATAATTCTGCTTCAGGATGATGTAGAATCTATAAAGAGAGGTTTTCTGTCTTTTTAAGAAAATTTAAGGCCATTTGAGAATTCAGACAATTTTATTTTTATCTCTCAGTCTACTGTGGAAATGAATTGATTTTGTTTTGTATTAATTTGCAGATGGAAATCAGAGTGCAATGCTGCTGCTATTTGAGTTCCCCGGTTAACACGGCTTTCCTAACACATTTAGCTGTATGGTTGTGCTTCCAGTTGGTGAGGAAACCTTAAAGTACAGTAAATCCAGTGTGTCAGAGAGATCACTGATATAAGTATAAAACTGCCTTATTCAAGGGATATTGCACACTGTCTTGCTGTTTGTGATAACAGCGGTCACAAGTTTCTCTGGAGTTTGCGTTATAGAGGTGAGTTTCCTATATGACAGCCTGATGGTTTGTGGGTTTGGCTATTAAATATTTATGTTTAATTTGTGGTGTGGTTTTTGAACAAACTACACAAAAACCTAAATCTGTTAGACCAGGAAATAATCTCATTGTCAAAGTTGGATTTAAAATTTGGTCTAATATATTGGAAGCAAAAAGTAGATATCTGGTTAAATAAGGTGAATGCATGTAATGATGCAGTTTTTAACGAAACAACAAAGCACATCTGTAATGTATAGAGTTCTATGCTCAGATATTTTATTAACCGAGAGGTTATCCTATCATCACTACTTTAAAGCATGAAATGAAAAACATTTTAATCAGAATGGTAGAACGAAATTCCTTGCTAAGTCAGGTTTTGAATAAACAGTTTGTTTCTGTAGTTTTTTGATTACCAAAGGATTTTAGGGATGCAGTTATGGTGGGGAACATGTTCATCTTTTCAATTGCTTGGTTCATGCATGGTTGTCACTTCCAGTAAGCTGTAGTTGCTCTTTTTCAAGGTGACTTTTTTTCTCTCTCTCTCTCTTGCTACAATATCCAGTTAATTTAGCTTTTTTCTCTCTTTTCACGGTGTGACCTGCTGCCTCCACCACACTATTTTTCATTCTAATGACTTCTAAAGTGTGTTTTTTAAATTCCTGCAGCTTAAGCTGGCTATTCATCCTCTGCCTTGATTTACAAATCTTGCATTCATTATTTGTTTATTTATTCGGGTAATGAAAACATGTCGAAATCCAACCATTAAGTGCGTGCTCAGCTTCTTTTCAGTGAGTTTGTTTTAAAGTTTGAGCCAATAACTGATAAATAATCTGTTTTCTATTTCATCTGCTCTGAACAGATGGAGGCCATGGAGATAGACTCGCCTGTGGTCTCTGGAGTTGGTGATGGTGCACAGCCAGAAGCTGCTGGTGAGGCTGAGGATGTTGACACACCACACGTCATTTCAGATTCTGGCAGCAGCACTGAGGTGGACGAGGATGAAAACGATGACGCTGTAGCCCAGCAGGCAATTCAGGCACCTCTTAGGCTCCCTGCCACCTGGGCCTTCAGTCAGAGGGCCGTAGATGGAGCTTCAGCTGTGCCTTCAGCAACTCAGGGGGTACCGATGAGGAGGTCACTCAGGTGGTGAACTTTACAAGCGTTCTTCTCCTGTTTGTTGCGCTTCGTCCAAAGCATCGTTGCAGGGTTGAACTTGTGTTTGTGCTACAGACAGGGTCTCAGGGTCCATTACCCCAGCCAGACTGCAGCACCTTCCAGAGGATTCCCAGACTTCCTGCTCCGAGCACCAGCTGCTAGTACAACTCAGCCAGAGTCGGGCAGCACCACTGAGGCCAGTGAATCTGAGTCTGAGGAGGAAAGGGTTGAAAGCACAGCTACTGGGGTGGAGACCTCAGAACCTGTACTGTCTGCTGGGCCTTTTCCTAATACCTCCATCCATCAGCCTCAACAAGAAGCAGGAACGTCCAGTAAGCCTGACAGAAATTCATGTTGATGGTGCTAAATTATGTGATTTTATTTCTATTAATCGGTGTTTTGGAAACATTTTTTTTTATGATCTTGAAGGACTTGTTTCTTCGTCGTCGTTCAGGTTTATCTGAAATATTTTGTGTAACTTTGTAGGTCGTACGGAAGCTGTTTTAGCGGCAGGCGAGAGGCGGGGGGACTCTCATATCCAGGACCTCCAGGTACTTTTGATATCTACTAACTGGCTTAACTTTCCTATTTATGTCAGATATGTTGATCTAGTATCTTTATTTAGAAGGTTTTGAACATTATGGAACTCTGCTGATTTGGCCCAATGCAGAATCCAGTTGTTGCCCATCATTCTCATACAGGAATACTATTTTATTTCATCTTTAAAAAATTTAACTATTTATTTTCCCCTTTTTTATTAGGGCTCTTGTTGAAATCTTGTTGCAACCCTGTATCTCTTTTCTCACATGTAATAAAGGTGTTTTTGGTCGCCAAATGCAGTTATCTGATACAGAAAGCTTTCTAATAGTTACAGAAAATATAACAAAAAGGTGAAATATGTTATTTTTGGAAATGGTAAGATATCTGAAATGGCAAAGTAAGCTAAAAGAAAATATTAGATCCTTTAGGCATTTATCAGACCAGTATCTATAATGACATGACTCTAAAATTGTTAGTGACTTCACAAGGATTCTGAGCTATAGAGGAGTCGGCAGAAACCTAATCCTCCATGTGAGAGAGGTTTCCTGAAGCTGTATGAAGAGTTTCTTGTAGAAGACTTAAGTTTGTATGCAAACTTAAAGGAACATTTATCCCTTTAAATGTTCACCCAAATAATATACAGGTAGAACGTTTTGCTGCCAGCTTACAATTGCTTGTCATGCTGTCATGTTTTTGCTGCATTTAAAGTTCATAATCAACCTTAAATCTTTATTTCTTTAAGAAGCAAACTCCATTAGGATTCTTCATTCCATCACAGAACAACATGAATGACTAATAAAGGGTTTGAAAGAGGATGTAGTGTAGGCTGCACACTGTCCACTTGAATAACTGATTCTGTTTTTAATGCACACAGAAGCAAACTGGGTGGTGGTAAAGTGTTTCTCCTTCATATTGTTTTTCACCACAGGGGAACTAAATAAATGAACACAAAGAATTTAATTAGGTTGGCCAAAAATATACATGTCAAACATTAAAACTACTTTGTGGTGCTACATGTTACATTGAACAGTTGTGATTTTTGTTTTGAGAAATCTGCTTAAACATTGTGTTGCACAGTTTTGAGGGAACACTACAGGGATGATTTGGCTATTTACAAATCAAGAAGGATTTATCACATCTCCTGATGCCAAAGCAGCACTCTGCCGCTTTCAGTGTTGGTTCTGTTCTTAGTTCAGATGCGCTGCAAATCCAAGGTATAAAGATTAACAAACATGCTGTGAGCATACTTGCAGGTGTATAACAGCTGTATTCTTGTGCTGAAAAGATTTCCCCTCAGACATCCAAACCAGGTCAACACGTTGGTATGACTGGATTTTTGCTGCGTGTCAGGAGCGGGGCATGAAGAACTGAGGTTATTTCTAATCGTACCTTCGCCACCATGTCACCGTTTCTCTGCGCGCGCTCTGCCTGCTAGCGGGAGCGCGCGAACGCACCTGACCTCAGCGCGTGTGAGCGTCGGTGACACGGTCAAAGCGCGTGTTTTCGTTCAGCTTTTGTCAACTTTGGTGTTGCCGGTTTCGAAAGTGCGCGATGAGCTCGTGCAAGCCGAGCAAGCGGTGTGGCTTGGCGAATGCGTCAACGATGAACCTTGTTGGCGGGGAGGGGCGCCCCCCCTTGGATAGTAGTAGGGGAAACGCTGATGCCTTTCATTCTCATCGATCACTCCAATATGTTTCCGTTTCCATGCCATGTCAAATCACTTTTGCAAAGATTCCATATTAGGCTTTTTTTTTTTTTTTTAGCTTCGTGAAGCGCTCCCACACTTCTGAGGAGTTGGGTCGAACCGTTTTCTCTGCGTCGGTCATTTCGAGAATTTACCTAATTTACCTAATTCCCTTTGAAAACACTGCGTCCGCTCAGCTTCCGCCTCGCTCCGTTCAACTCCCTCAGTCGGTTGAGATTTTTTCTCTTAATTTTAATTCAGTCAGCCAGCATTGACAAAGCTCTGCCGGTGAAGAAAACAGGCCCGCGACATGGCGAGTGAGGCATTAAGCGCGCGATGCGACGAATAGATAATGAAATTCGTTGCCAACTATTTTAATTGTCGATTTTTATCGATTTTATCGATTCCTGGTTACAACCCTACTTACAAGATGGTCATTGCACATAACCAAAATTACAACAAATGACTTGCTACATTCCAGCCTCAGTTGTCCAGGTGCAGTCCCCATGTGCATGTACTAAATCAGTTTCCTATTGTTGTGGCTTATATCTGTGCTGCAGCACCCCCTCATGTGTCCTAAGGTTCTCTTCATCTCTTACCTGTCAAATTTCAGTATAAATCTTTGTGTGATTTCAAATTAATACTGTAAAACTGCTCTTTGCTATCTTGATTGCTGCCATGTTAAATTCCAGGGCTACTGTCCTCGTTTGTTTTGCAGTTTCGTGTGCTTTACATAATTTGTTCCTTTTAAGTTTGAAAACCTTTTTTCTAAGGCTAAAAACTATGCAAAACATTGAAGACTTCTGGATTAACACAAGAGTGTGGGGATAATTATCTTTATGGATCACAGGCATCACATCATAACCTATCAACTCTGCTTCTGCTTTTTCTTTCATGGTGTGACCCACAGCCTCTACTACAGCATTATCTGTTCTTACAACTGTCTAACCATAACTTAGGTTGGATGAGGATGACAGTAAAAGCAAAGTGACATTGTTTTCATAGATGTAGCTTATGAAGATTGTCAGATCTCATTTATAGCCAAGAATTTTGACAATTTAGCTGCTTTCAGCCATGTTACCTGACTATAAAATGTCAAGATTGATGACAAATGATAGTTATGAGCCATGACGATAACATGTATCATAAACAGTTTAATGTATGATGTTTTATATTCTTTTTGATTGAAATTGATGGTAATGTATATATTTTAACAATATTTTTGCTCTGGTTAATTTTAGGACACTTTTAGTAGATCTGATTTTGAAAGTAAAAATAGAAGAATAGTTAGTGAGAACTATAACTGAGTTTGAGAGGCACTAGAGATTTTCCCCGCCTCCTTACATAATAGAAATATCAGCAGAAGTTTGACAAGAAGTCTACTGTACATAACCACACAACTATTTTGACCGACCTGTGCCATTGGACCTCCAATAACTGTAACCATCTGACCTACAGTCAACCCCTGCAGCGCAGTCTCCAGTCCAGCCATCCCGCAGTGGCGACAGTGAAGGTGAAACCTGCTCCATCTGCTTTGAGGTGTGGACCACAGCAGGCGAACACAGGCTGTCTGCTTTGCGCTGTGGACACCTTTTCGGTAACACTTGCATCAAGCGCTGGCTCAAGGCTCAGGGCTCAGCTGCTAAATGTCCACAGGTGAGCAGAAGGCGTATCAGTCCCATAATAATAAAACTGTAGACGCTTTTTTCTGCGTTTTAATATGTTTTCTTGTTTTCAGTGCAACAAGAAAGCGAAGCATTCAGACATTGTGTTGCTGTACGCTCCGAAGCTGAGAGCTCTGGACAACTCTGAGCAGGAGAGCTTGAAGAGGTAGACATGAAGCTATTTGCTTCAAGGCCAACAGAAAGAACATGTCAGACTAGGGAACAATGAGGGTCACAGTTGCCTCTTTCAAAAAGTATTTCCGTCATGCGTTCAGAAAGACAAGCCATCTCAAAATCTACATATGGAACAAAAATGTTGAATAAAAAAAAACAAGAACTAAAGAGAGAGAGAAATAAGAAGCATGCTGGACACAGGCATTTTGATTTTTTTTTTAAAGAATTAAATAGCTCTATTTTTGTTACTTGCAATATCGACCACAGACTATAGTTTGACATCAAGTAAGGCTGAAGCAGCAGTGTAGAAGAAGTAATAAATACTGCCACCTGCAGGTGGAAGTTAGAAGTCATTTAAACCCAATGTTTTTGACCATTTTTGTGGGAAATTTGCAATAAACTCACAATCATGCATTAGTGGGGGAAAATGCTGGGATCTGATGATTTTTGCATCAGTTTCTAGAATTGCAAAAAACTGGAGTGACTGAGCAATCCTGTTTTTAGATGAGCAAATACTTTAGATTTTAATTAAATATCTCACCTTCTTACTCTTCCTGTCTGTGTCTCTCTTGACAAGTCAGGCTTCCTAACAGGTGGGCTGGCATCAACCCACCACACCACGTTGAGACTTTCACACAAAACAAGGAGACTGTTGAAAGGCGCCCTGATCCAGCTTTGAAGTGTAGTTTTTATTTAGCAGCCATCTGACCATCATGTCTAGGGATGGGAATTGATCAGAATTTATTGATACCGATTCTATTATCGATCTCACTTATCTATTCTCTTATCAATTCTCATTGATAAGAACTGTTGTATAAAATGTTGTATTTGATTCAAACAAAATTTAAGATGACTTAAAAAATAAGAATCTCTCTGTCAAATGAACATTTTAACATGAAATGCAATTTTTTGCACATTAACAGTTTTTGTGCAGGCAGGCTCTTTCAAGACTTAAAGGTTGTTTTCAAAAGGTGCTTTTAGTCTGACAAACGAACCTCATCGGAACCCATATTCTAATTTATTGAACATGACTGTAAATGTCAATATGAGCTGGATCTTATTCATCCAGAATGGCGCTAACATTAAAACAATAACCAGGACGTGGAGGAGTTTAATGTTACCTGGGACGTTCATGGCAGGAAATGCTGTGTGGTCAGCTGTTTGAGGATGTTGGAGGCATTTCATCCGTTTATTGTGATTAAAGCTCTGCACATGTTGCAACCAGCCCTGGTATCGTTCATTTGTGAAATGTAATCATGCTTTGGAGCGCTTCTGCCGCAACGTCATCTTGGATATTTTCTAAATCAAAATACAGAGCGTGTACCATACATCATCACACAAATGCATCACACATTACTAGAACCAACAAGCAGAATCGTTAAGCAGGCAGGTTAATGATTCCAAGGAATTGAACTCCTGAGAACCGGTTCTTGATTCCCATCCCTAATTATGTCTTTTGCCTTCTTCAGCCATGGATTTGTCTCCCTCCTCTTTGCTTTCTTATATTCATATAAAGCTTGGTGTGTGTGTGTGTGTGTGTGTGTGTGTGTGTGTGTGTGTGTGTACTTGTATATCTACCCTATTTAGGACAGTTTCTGACATATTTACTAACCTTCTAAAGACCAATGGGCCTCATGGGGACCAAAACCCGGTCCTAATTTGGTGAACCCCCTTGTTTAGGGTTAGTGGTTATGTTTAGAGGTATGCTGTGAATTTGGTTTAGTTAGGAGTAGATTAGTAATGGTTAGGGAAAATGTCTGGGTTAGGCATAAATGCAGTTACTAAAATGAATGGAAGTCAATATAAACTCCTAATATGGGTAGAAATATATAAATGTATGTATTTTCAGATCTCTGGAGCAGGAGCAGTCTCTGAGGAGGAAAGCTGAAATGGAGTCAGCGGAATATAAACTCAAGCTTCAGGTTGTCACCAGCAAATATGGACAGGCACAGCAAGAGCTGCAGGTATTACTGCTACCAGCTATTAATCGCTTCAGGCAGTTGTGCAGATAATTGAAAACATATCATCATATGCTCCATGTATGTATCCTTTATTTAACCAGGAAAAAACTCATTGAGTTTGAAACCTCCTTTCCTAGAGTGACCTGACTATGAGAGCAGCGTAAAACGTACAAGACCAAATCCTCAAATGCATAAACAAGAGACATAGTATTAAACATTAGGGCAGTTACAGGAGCCAAGTGAGCTGATGTCTCTTGACATTTAAAATGGACTTGAATTGCTTCAAAGTTATAAGAGATGATCATTTCAAATTCTTTTGGGTATTACATTTAATTTCCCATTGGGATAAATAAAGTATTTTTGAACTGTTGAGCAAAGCTAACTTTTCAACAGTCCTCATCCTGCTCAGCTAGACTGTCTGGAAACATAAGCTGAAATGAACGTAAGGTAAAACAAACAAATGAGTGAATGACAAATGAAAAACAATGTAATCAATAAATGCCAAATGATAATTAATATAATGCGTAAAAATAGATCAGTAATATATGAGTAGAATCAGAATCCGAATGCATTTATTAGTATTAGTAGATAAGTAACAATAAAAGTGATGAAAATAAACATTTTCCAACAAGGTGCCTCGTAACTTTGAGTGAGAAACACGTTTGTTTCAAAAAAAAAAAAAAAAAAAAGAAACCCAATTTAAGTTTTAGCTTAGAAACCAGTTTGTCAAATGTTTTCAATTCTATAAAGAAGAAACAGCCCAGTTTTAAACTATGCGCCTTACCCTGGATATTTTTGTGAAAAAAGATTATTAAACCTGAATTAGGTTTTTGCTTGTTGATTAAAATTAAAAGTGGAGTATTTTTGCAGCATTTTTCAACTCTTTGCCTCTATCTGCATGTTTTTGTAGGAGCTGAAGGCCTTGATGGCCCAAACTGGAAGAAGCCCGGCTCCTTCCTCATCCTCTTCTTCCCTCTCCCCTCTGTTTAGCCTGTCTCAGAGGGTGGATGGTTCCAGGACAGCTCAATACAGCTTCTCTAAGGCAGTGCTGGTGTCTCAGACAGGTGGCTGCAGAGTTCTGTCCTACTGTGAACCTCTGTGCTGCCTGCTGGCCTCACAGCCCTCCCCTCACTCTACACTGGTCCCTGGTAACGTGCATTCTTAATTCTGTTTTGTGTTATCTGGAGTTAATTTTACAGAACTTCTTTTCCTGCATCTGCTTGTTTTAGTGTTATAAAACCTTTCTAGGATCTTTGTCTCCCTAAACAGATTAAATAGTTATTATTATTATTATTATTATTATTATTATTATTATTATTATTATTATTATCTGCTGCAGTGCCTGTCTGAACCCAATAATTGTAGCAGCTCTCAGACAATTAGCAGGACTTTGTAGCTTTTTGCATTCTGTGTAAATTTTGCTCCTGGGGTCAACATGCAAAGCATAAGAATATGGCTGAGGAGTGATATGGAACTCAACTGAAGGCCCTTTTCTCTTTTATCTGTTCAGGTTGTGGAGTGAAGAAGGTGAGCTTGGTGAACATGAAAGCTAGTCAGTATGTTCCCATCCACAGCAAACAGATAAGAGGTCTGTCCTTTAGCAGAGAGAACAACAGTCTGCTGCTATCTGCTGCGCTGGACAACACCATTAAACTCACCAGGTAAGAACATGTAGGGTGGTCACTTTGGTGCTATACACAGCGTGTCCGTGCATCCTTAAAAAGTCTTAATTCATGTATCTAAAATTAAGGCCTTAAAATGTCTCAAACTCATAAAACAAACTGCAAGTTGGCCTTAAATACATTAATCCCAGGTCTTAAATTTTGTCATGACAGGACTATTTATTCTCATATATTCTTGTATGTGTAGTTGTTTTTTTTTTGTTTTTGTTTTTTCTGTCAGGCAAAAGTTTGAGTTGTGTGCAGACTATCTTCATTGCGTTCTGTGACTTTAGGCAGTTGAGGCTACCGGTAACTAGATGCTAATATACCCTT
The DNA here is from genome assembly GCA_014839685.1 of Anableps anableps. Lineage (NCBI taxonomy): Eukaryota > Metazoa > Chordata > Actinopteri > Cyprinodontiformes > Anablepidae > Anableps > Anableps anableps. The sequence goes on from CM026073.1 coordinate 3,140,769, forward strand.
GCTAGCTAGCAAGCTAGCTTTTTTGTGTCTATCATGCGTGATGGGCTTGAGTGACAGGGAGCAACAGGCAAAAGTCATTGCCACTTGGGGTGAAACCCAACACACGAGACACGACAGTGACAAAAGTTGGACATTTTTCAACTTTCTTGTGTCACATCACGAGGCTGTGTGTGCACGTCTATGTGAACAAATGTTATTGGTTGTTTGGCTGGAGGGGGGCAGGCGATTGTCCCCTCATCGTTCAAGTTCTACAGGAAATGAATGGAGAGAGAGCAACGTCGCCTTCCGTGTGTCAAGCCCTTTAAGTGCAAATTTATTGCCAAATTGTTATTTGGTAATAAATTATCTAACCCGTAGTACATTTATTTACTATGGGGTTAAGGCTGTAGAACCATATGAAGTGTAAGAAGCACAAAGCTGCTCCCAAGAGCCACAAACAGACCCCAGAAATTTCACAATGATTGTAATACAGCAGGATCCCCCAACTATCCTCTATATATGTAGTTTTTTTTTTTCTTCTTAAATTTCATTAAAGGTGGCATTAAAAGGTCTTGAAAAATCTTAAATTTGATTGCTGAAACCTGCAGATACCCTGTATACAAATACTTTCACAAAGCTTACATACACTTTACTGATATTATACATTTAGGTCAAATTAAAAAGATAATCTCCTTGCCACTAAATCCATCAGGCTTGTTTTTAGGCTGTTCAAATCTTCATTTTGGATGAGAAGCAAAGCAGGAGCAATAAATATGGTGCAGTCAAACTGCACCCTATGGAAACCTTCCTAACAGATTGATGAAGATTAGTAAATGTTCATGTAATTAAGCAATAATTAACTACGGCCTAAAATAGATTTTGATTAAAGATGCTTTGCGAAACACTAAAGCTAAGTTAGATGATTGCAGAATGTATTGTTAATGTACTGGAATTAAAAAGCATCCTAGAGCAAGAGGTCTAACTGAAATCTCCTAATATTACCAGGGTTACATCAGGGTTTTTGTTTGAGTCTGTGAAGAGTTAAACGGATGACGTCACATTCAGCAAGAAAAACATGGACACAAGTGAAAAACTGACTGTCCAAAGTCAAAGTTGCATTCACTCAACTTTTTGTAACTTTTTCAGCAGTACAATATGTGGTGACACAAGCAGACAAATCCTGGGGCTTTATTTGAAACATAAGGCCCCGAAAATGTCAGGGAAATCCAGACAGAGAGACCACTGCTGAAACTACTGTAGCAGGCTTCCTTTATGTGCCAAAATCTCGAGGAATGTCTGGTCTTGTCTTTGATCATAAATACTTGTTTTGCAGTTTGCTTACCAACACGGTGGTTCAGACCTATAAAACAGATAAACCCGTGTGGAGCTGCTGCTGGTCTTTGGACAACAGTAACTACGTCTACGCTGGTCTGAGCAACGGTTCTGTGCTTGTTTATGACACCAGAGATACCAGTACACACATTCATGAGCTGGAACCTCTTCGCTCCAGGTAAAAACTCGTTAAAAGACTTGACAAGCATTACTCTTTCTCCAGTGAGTGATGTCGCTAATGGTTCAGGAGAAAGTGACATCTACACATTAGGACACAACTTACTGTTTCTTATTAGGTCTAACATTCTGGAACTCTGGTGTTTCTAGGTGTCCAGTCGCATCCTTGTGCTATGTCCCACGGGTGGCGTCCAGCTCTTTCCCCTGTGGTGGACTGATTGCTGGCTCACTTGAGGGGGCTTGTTTCTGGGAGCAGGTGAATGAGACCACCTACAGACCCCATATTCTGCCTCTAGAGAGTGGTGGCTGCACAGATATCCAGGTGGAGACTGAGAGCAGACACTGTCTGGTCACATACCGGCCTGGTAAGACCCTGTGTCTACATTGTAATAATTAGACAGTGCTGCTGTAATGAACAGGGAAATATAGAGAAATAAAACAGGCTGTTAAGCTTCTTTAACCACTCTGTTATTAACTAGTACAAAAGTTGTTTAGGGTTATAAAATAAACTTTGCAGTTTATATCCAATTCAGTTAATTTATATAGCACCAATTCACAACAAATGTCATCTTAAGGCACTTTAAAAAGTAAATTCAGTCCAGTCATACAGATTCCAAGTTGATACATACAACGCTTTCAAATTTGATCCTAGTTAGTATCAAGCAATGCAGTCAAGTTCATTTGAATTTTCCTGTTGGTTAAGCCCAACGGATCGCATTGAGTCATTGACTTCTGGCAAGCATGTCGCGATGGTAGGCAGCTTGGATTGTGCTGTTAACTTTGCAGCAGTCCCTCATACTGAGCATGCATGTAGTGATGTCAGCAAGGAAAACCCCCTTAAACAGTAGGAAATCTACAGCAGAACCAGAACCTGGGTCAGTGTTAGTGGGCGTCTACTACGACTGACAAGGGGTTTGAGAAGACAAGACTGAGCAGACATGCCAAAAAAAAAAAAAAAAAAGGAAACACAGACGGACTGATCCAGGAGTACGTTCTATGTTCAAGAAAAGTGGCAGTAATGGACTAAGAAAGAAACACAGTTAACCAGATAAGTTCTGAGCCAGTTTTCGAGTCTGTAGAATGAAAGTGAGCACATCATTAGTTCCAGTAAAAGGTCAGCCAATAGCTGTGTCTAGGAGAGAAACATAGTTAAACACTGAAAGACAGGGCCAAAAGGACCACCTAATGCTGTTAGGATGCGTTGTTATCGTGAAAATAAAAACATATTCTGGCTTGGTTGTGTCCTCCTATGTCCCCTTGCTTCAGTTATGGTCTGATCATTACAGAGGTACATTCAGCCCTGCTCCTACTCCAAACCTGGATGCAGGTTGTCTGTGGTGCTTTGGGCCTGAGGGGTAGTTTTCTGAAGTTTAGGGCTGTGTATGTCAGTAAATGTTGTCCATGCTGCAGGGCGCTCCCATCAGACCCTACGATGTGTCCTGATGGCACTGACTCGCACCCCCCAGCAGGACTCTAGTCAGCTGCCCAGCTGCTCCTGCTCCGCTGTGCAGACATTCAGCGCTGGCTCATCCTGCAAACTCCTAACCAAGAACTCGATCTTCAGGCATCCAGATGGACGGGGGATGCTGGTATGTGCTGGGGATGAGGCCTCCAACTCCACCATGGTAGGTCCTGTGTGTGCACATATGCAGTTCATTTTTCTTTTCTCTTCATCAGGCTGTTTTTTAAAAAAAAAAAAAAGTTTTATTTCAGTTAGTTCTCCAACAACATTGTGGATACAAACAAACTCAACTTCTTATATTAATTATTATTATAAAGAAGTTTTTTGATGATAAGAGAAGACAAAGGTGTTGTCAGTCTTTCATGGTCATCAATAAACTGGTGCTTCCCTGGCTTCTCCTATGAGCCTGGCCAGAGGAAAGAATCCATGTTCTGACTTTACCTTTAAAACTCCAAAGTTAGTTTTACTTTTGGCCATGCGAGCATAACCCCCCTATAAAATGACAAAATTACCAGTGGAGCTCATACAGCAGCGCTATTTATTTGAGCTCATCATATGACTGAAGCATAAACCTCATTTTGTCCATTGTTAAGCTTTGTTAGAGCAATTTTATAGCACAATCAAGTAACTGTTACCTTCAGTTGCTATAGAAATGCCGTATATCTCAAACATAGCTTCAAAGAAATTGTACTTCGCAATTGAATGCCTTGAAATTGGCCTCTGTCTCTTTAAGAAGCTCCTGCTCTTTCCGACACTTCGCCTTTAGCACATCATCACAGCAATGCTCCTCCATTATGGCGTTTACAGCTGTTCATAGGAGCATTGGACTGAGAAGTAGTTCGTAATGATAAGCTCACCAGATGCCCAGTTCCACCAAGTGTTTGCTAATTGCTGCTGTCGCTAGTCTGGAGGAGCTGAGAGGGGGAGGGGTGCTCTGTGAGGCGGAAGCTCGGCTGGGGACTGAAGCTCCAAGACAGAGGGTTTGGGGAAATAGGCGGTGCTGTGTCAGAGCAAGCGTTTAGGCACCCCTGAATGGCCCAAACTAGTATTTCTCCAACAGGCATGAAAGAATCAAAGCAACACTCCTGGTATGTTTTTGATGAGGGAATAACATTATAAACATGATGTCAAGCTTAAAAAAACTGATTTTACATAATACCCCTGCTTCAAGTTTTACTCCCATTTAAGCTAATTCTCATGCAGCCAAGAAGTTGTTTTCTGATTGTGAAGGAGATTGCTGTTTCTCAATAGATAAGGCAGTGGACATCATTGTGGAAAAATATTTATGTTTTAACAGAAAAGCTCATCAAAAATTATTCCTACCCTTCTTAATAATCAATGGAAAATCCTTTATCAGCTTTTACACCAACCAAGCGCCCCACACAATTCCTGCCAATCTTTTTGCTTGTTTCAATTGGTTGTCCAATTCTTCATAGATGGAAGGCCTCTTTGCCATTAACTATTCACTATTTCTCCTTTTTAACACCAAACGAAGGCTACGATTGTGGCTAAACAACAGCTAACCACAGAAGACCAGAAGTCATCTTCTTTGCCATGATGTGTTTTTGTTCCATTCTCCAACAAGTGGCCTTCTCTTTATTCTAAATCAGGGGTGTGGAGCTCATTTTCATTTCGGGCCACATCAAGGCAGAATGTATCAATAAAACTCCCCAATAAACTGTTAAAATCTCATTAAATAGCAGTCTCTACATTCAGTGAGTACTTCTTAAAATTAATACTGAACATTCTTTCATATTGATGTAATCAGGCACTATAGAAATAAAAGCTGATGAAATTGATGAAATGATACTTAAGCACACATCTGTTATCTCGGGCCTGGAGTTTGACACGTGTTCTAAATCCAGCTTTATGCAGCATCCACTGTACCATCGCCCTCGAGATGTTGCCAACCGCATGGCTCGCGTGCTTCAGATTAGCCTTGGTTAATGGGAGTGGTTCTTTGATTCTCTGTCACCGTACAGGTGTCACTTTTGCCTTCCTGTCATCTCCTCTGACAGTTTTGACAGTGTGGAATGTGTTGTATTTTTAATTGTAATACTTTGTGTTCTAGTCACTGGAACTTGAAGCCACTTTCCTGTGTTGAGAGCGGCCATAATATGCAGCTCAAGGCTGCTCTCTGAGCTCATGTTTTAGTCATGACTTGCAACAAACCAACTGCAAACAGCTGCTGTTTGTTTGTTTTACCTGATGGGTTGATGAAGCGGCTGCTTCATATTAGTCTCTGTAACCAGGGTACTTGAGAACGTCATGGACTATTTGAAATAGTGTAGAATCTTAACCTTTTCTACATTGTCACAATTTGCAGTGGACATGAACTGGAACTGCTGGTGGTTAAAATGCCCAAGTTCATGAAAATATTTGTTTTCTACATGATGATGGAATACAAGAGATCGTGTGGGTTAATCAACTTAAGTGCAGCTCCTGTGATCTCTGAACTCAGCTGCTGGTTCTGATCAAAGATAAGCTGTTTGGAATTGTGGAGCTTTCACAACGCTTGTTGCTTTAATCAGCATCTGTAAATTAGGATGGAGATATTAGATTTATTTGTTGTTATAATTAGATGAGTAATAATGTGTGGTTACTCTGTCTCTCAGCACTGAAATCCTCCGCAAAATGACAGAAAACATGTGGCCAAGGATCAAACATGACATAGAGGAGAGGTTTACAGTGATGTAATGACCTAGAGCTGGGCTGGTTCTCAGGTTGTGGAAAACTGAACTGGTTCTTTTCTAGAGTAACTTATGTGCTAACTTTAGCATCAGCTCTAAAAAGCACTGGAACAGCTTTGGTGGAGAAATTCTAACTACAATACCTGTGTGCGTTCATGCTAACAGTAGTTCTACCCTTTTTACCGAGACTTGTGTGTTTAAATCACTTTGTGTGCAAGTCTGAGTTTAAAAGCATGGATGGATTTAAGAACAAGAAAAAGCCATTGCAAAAATGCTTCGTATTGCCAGATTACCAGTTCAGCACTGGGAAGCAACTACACTTGGATCCATCTCATCGTTCTAACGCATTCACTTCCTGTCCACCTTTCTGTTCGTTCTGTTCCTCCTCAGGTGTGGGACGCGGGAAGCGGCTCTCTGCTTCAGAAGCTTCCAGCTGACCTACCAGTGTTGGACATCAGCCCTTTTTCTATGAATGGAGAGAACTTTCTGGCTTCTCTTACAGAGAAGATGGTGAAACTTTACAAATGGGAGTAAAGGAGGACGTCTTGGCTGTGTGCGAGTCGCAGGACGCAAGGAAAGTGATTAGTTTCGGTCCAAATGCAGGACATTACATGCTGCTAAGGATTTTCTCAGACAAACAGGTTATTGGCTGAGTGAAGTCAGAACACCTCCCCTGTTCGTTTTTTTCCCCAGTTAAAACTGCAGATTTATGTTTGTGTGACGAGATTATGTTTGCCTAACAGGTCGCTATAATTTGTGTGAAAGCAGTTCACACATCCTCCAGTGCGTCTCCTGCAGAGTTCTGTTTTAGCTCCTCAGCTGCAGACACGCTTGTGGAGTATGTTCTCGTGTTCTGGCTCCGATGAAAGTGAAAGTTTAGAGAAAAACTGCAGATTACTGACAGACCCATGACTTACTTTACTGTTAAGCAACTAGACGCACACAAAATCAGAGCCATGTCCATCACAGGTAACATCGAGCTCTGCAACTTCTCCCTTTCAGTCGATCTATCGAAGAAGTCTCAGGAGTATAATGGCTGCTCTGATTAGGACATCTAGTGTTGGATCAGAAATATGATTGGTTCATCTGCAGTTGCTTAATTTCTCTGATATGCATTACAAATCATGAACGCAGTTGACAAATTGAAAATGAGCACCAGAATTGGCAAAGGTCAACAATACCAGTTCAGGTTTGAAACCTGGTATGAAACTGTCAGTTTATGTCCAGAGCAGCTGCAGTCCTCCTTTCTGAGGACCTCTCTAAAGCCAGCCACTGTTGGACATCTTCAGGTTCACCCCAGCATTTGAACAGAACCAAACATAAAGAACTGGGTTTTTTTAGCTCATAGTGCCACTTCAGCGGTCAAACTGGAAGAGTCAAAGTCGAGAATGTCAGCATGGAGATAAATGTACTTTTCTTAGAAAATGTGATCGCTGTTTGATCTTTATCAACTCATTTATACCTGGTTAACCTGAGAGTTACTGCAAAGGTTTGCTGTTTTACACCCATTTTCATCAAATGTAGTGACTTCTTTTCTCCTCACACAGAAACTTTAAGTGCCAAAGTTTTCCACTCTTATAAATCGAACTTCTATTTTTAAGGAAAGTTTTTATATATATATATATATATATATATATATATATATATATATATATATATATATATATATATATATATATATATAATTATAAATAAATATAAATATATAAAAATGTGTGTGTGTATATATATATATATATATATATATATATATATGTGTGTGTGTATATTTCTTACTAGCTGTTTGTGTACAACTTCGGCGTTAATAAAAACTGCTTCTTTTTTTTAAAAATTCTGGTTTACTGAATGGTCTGAATTTGTGTTTTGTTGCCTTAGATGGCAATGCTGTTTAGACATATATTTTTTTTCTTACCATGTATTTCAAATTCAGGACCAACCCAGTGAATCATGTCCATCCCCTTAAAGCTGCAGTATGTAACTTTGCCCGGCTCCCGACCAAAACCAACCAATCAGAGCCAGGAGGAGGGGCTTAGCGCTGCCAGTCAGCTTCATTTACTCGCTGCTAAATCTGCTAATGGTGGAGAAACATCTTACCGTTCCAGGAAAACTGCCTGAGTATTCACTGCACTCTCTGCCAGGCGAGCTGCAGCGCAGCAGAGAACCCCGGGGGTGGGGGAGATGTTTCAGTTCAATTCAGTTTATTCATATAGCGCCAATTCACAACAAATGTCATCTTGAGGTACTTTACAAAAAAAAAAATCATTTCAATTCAATCATACATACATTACAATTGATCCTAGTTTTCAAACAGCTCAATTAATTATTCAAAGTAGTTTAAAAAGTTTCTATCTAAGGAAACCCAACAGACTGCATCGAGTCATTGACTTGCAGCGTTCACTCCTCCTGGACGAGCACGTGGCGACAACAAAATCGCTTGCGTTGTGTCGTTGACTTTACAGCAATCCCTCATACCGAGCATGCATGATGTGACAGTGGAGAGAAAAAACTCCCCTTTAACAGGAAGAAACCTCCAGCAGAACCAGAACCTGGCTCAGTACAAGCGGTCATCTGCTGCGACTGACTAGGGGTTTGAGAAGACAGAGCAGAATGGACAAGAAGAAACAGATGGACTGATATATGGATGGGAGAATGATTAGTTGATGGCAGCTTTATCTCAGATGATGGCCTCCTCCAGGAAGGCATCACAGCCAAATGAAATGCCAAACCAGGTGTAGCTTCTATGGAGAGAAAAATAACAGAAAACAAAACGTTAACAGTTGACATAACAGCAAATAATGCAAATTGGACAATAGTAGGAGACGAAAGTGAGAAAAAGTGATCAGTTTGTCTTCCAGCAGCTTAAGCCTATGGCAGCATAATTACAGAGATACCTCAGGATAACCTAAGACAGTCTAACTATAAGCTTTATCAAAAAGGAAAGTTTTAAGCCTAGTCTTCAAAGTAGACAGGGTGTCTGCCTCACGGCCTAAAACTGGGAGCTACTTCCACAGGAGAGGAGCCTGATAACTAAAAGATCTGCCTCCCATTTTACTTTTTGAAACTCTAGGACCCACCAGTAAACCTGCAGCCTGAGAGCAAAGTGCTCTGTCAGGAACATCTGGACCAATCAGGTCTCTGATGGATGATGGTGCTGATTATTAAGGGCTTTATATGTGAGAAGGAGAATCTTAAATTCTATTCTGGATTTAACAGGGAGGCGATGAAGGGAATCTAAAATAGGAGCAATATGATCTCTCTTTTCAATTTTCATCAGAACTCTTGCTGCAGCATTTTGAATCAGCTGAAGGCTTTTAACTGCAGTCTGTGAACTTCCTGATAGTAAAGAGTTGCAGTCGTCCAGCCTTGAAGTAACAGATGCATGGACTAGTTTTTCAGCGTCACTCCTGGACATTGTAATTCTAATTTTTGCAATATTCTGGAAGTACAAGAAGGAAATCTTAGAAACCTGTTTAACATGGGATTTACTAATAAATGTCATGTCGTGGTCAAGAATACCAGCGAGGTTCTTTACTTTATCAATGAAGACCAATTTAATGCCATCCAGATTAAGTGACTGACTGAGCAGTTTCGTTTATCAAAAACAATTTATATCTTGTTAGAATTTAAAAGCAGACAATTTAGAGTAATCCAGGTTTTTTTGTGTCCAAGACATGTCTGTAATCTACTGAACTTAGATTCATCAAGTTGTATGAATAAACATAACTGAGTATCATCAGCATAACAGCGGAAATTTATCCCATACTGTCTGATGATTTTAGCAATTGGAAGCATATCTATAGTAAAGAGAATTGGCCCAAGCACTGAACCCTGTGGTACCCCCAAAACAGTTCTGGAAAAGATTTATCATTTACATGAATAAATTGGAATCTATCAGACAAGGGAACCAGCCTTGTGCTGTTCCTTTGATATCTACAAAATGTTCAAGTCTTTCCAAGAGAATATTGTGATCAGCTGTTTCAAAAGCAGCACAGTGATCTAATAAGACCAGAACAGATACAAGTCCATAATCTGATTCCAAGAGAATATCATTATTGACTTTCACCAGTGCTACGATGAGCTCTCAAACCTGACGGAAACTCTTTGGGCAGGTCATTACTGTATTGAAGCTCACACACATGATGAGCAACTATTTTCTCAAGAAAGGAAGATTAGATATAGGTTGGTAATTTATGAAGTCATCTTGATTGAGAGAAGGTTTCTGAAGTAACAATTTAATTATAGCTTCCTTAAAGACCTGTGGATCTGAGCTGTTTACTAAGGATACATTAATCATATCTAAAATGGGGGGAGTAAAAGGAACACTTCATTAAATACTTTGGTTGGGATTGGGTCCAACATACAAGTTGAAGGTTTAGATGAAGCTAATATTCTTGATAACAAAGAAAATTGAACTGAAACAAAACAGTTCAAGCACAGATCAGGTTCTGCAGTTAATTACACTGCTGCCTCGCTTACTGAGGAAGAAGTCATGTTGACTTCATATTTAATGGAATCCATTTTAGTTATGAAGACTCTCATAAAGTCATCACAGCTGAGAGCTAGGGGAATGAATGGCTCAACGTCAGCAAAAAGGTGTACAAAAGGTGCAATCAAGCTACAATCCAGATGCTAACTTCAGCATTGTTGAACAGGTGAAACTATAATTGTCTTAGATTATTCTTGGTTTTTGGTATTTTAAAACATAAAATGAACCACAAAAGAGTTCAGTTCATCATCTTGATAGTTAAAGAATATGTTACAATAAAAGTTTGAATTGTTTTTAACCAAAACGTGAAAAATATTAATAGCTTCAGATGCATACCATGACGCAGCCCTGTCTCATGTGCTAGGGCTCAGCTGCAGAAAGCCCCAGCTCAATTTAAACCCCGTTTCTTTTTTCCTTTCTTTCTTTTTTTTTTTTTTTTTTTTTTACATTGTTCAACCCTCTGCCTGCTGCATCTGTACCAAGACATTGGTACATTTTTTAATGCATGACCCTTTACACAAGCTCTTGTTAATTAAGGCAGCCCTGAGGCCGATGTAACACTGATAATTGCAGATGGGGAATAATTCTGCATTCCAATGAAAGCAGAATTCTTACTCAGTTGGAAATGTTTTTGTGGTGTTTAAACAGTTTAAGGGGACATTTGGGTACACCACACATATTATACAAGAAGATGAATATCTTCTCACTTGTGTGACCTAAAGTTGATTAGGTGAAGGATAAGGTCATCTACATTTATTCCAGCATTTATTGAAGGAGGCTAACTTTTTGTTTATTCTTGATAGAAAGAGTGGCTGGGAATGTGAAATACTTCTGAAGATTAGGTTGAGAGCTGGGCTTTTTTATCCACTCTGATATGACAAAACTATAAGCAGCAAGAAATTGTACTTCCACAAGACATAATAATTTGCAAGAAGTCATATTTAGTCTTTCTATAGTTCTCAGTTTGGCAAACTGCAAAAAGTCTTGTTTCAAATATTCGTTGTGAAAGGACTTTTCTCTGGATCATATGAAATTTGATTAATTTCTGACACATACTGTATGTCACTTAAACAGTTTCACTTCATCACAAGTGGTTTGTATTTATACCTCATACCCTTGTTTATCTCTACAGGCTGGCCTGTTGCCTTGAGCACTGACTGAAGAAATCCTGATTATTTTTCCAATGTTTCTATCTCTTCATTCCCCAAATACCACCCTGATGCAGAACTGGTCAGAGGCATCTTTTCTACTATTTCAGGAATATTGATCGCAGCTCTAAATATCTACTTATCTTAGCGAGTCTGAAGTGGTTCAGTCAACTTACAGCTTATCACACTTGGAGCTCTTTTAATGCTTAAAGCAGATTAGATCTGACATTAACCCTCATTTAGATACGTTATCATATCAGCGTGTATAAGCTGCTACTGCATAATTCAGTCAGCACAGTTTATCAGCTCCACAGCTTAACTACTGGCTGCTGTACCTAGGAAATGTTCGATAGGTCTCCAGTTTACAATGACATTTTCTCTTCGATTTATCTTTGCTATCATTACCTTTTCAATGTAACTGAGAAATTTCCTTTCCATTCTACTGGAATTTACAGAGTGAGCTGATTTTTCTACTTGTGTTTGTGGTGAAGTTTGTGAAAACAAATATAGTTCTGGAGCTTATTATCATGGGTAAAGCCATGTTGGAGGACAAGTCCACTGTAGACACATTGATCAGATGCATTTGGTGTATGTCATGTTCCTGCTGCACCTCAGACATGCACCATGTTAAAGAGAGACACATACAATAAACAGGTTCAGCTCCAAAAACATGAAAATGTCAATATTTTTTCTCACTCATCTCAGAATGTGGAACTCTTACAGAGATTCATTACACAGAGTGAAATATTTCTTATAATTTTGATGATTATGGCTTTCAGGATAACGAAAACCCAAAATTCAATGTCTCGGAAAATTAAAATACTACATAAGATCAATAAAAAATGGATATTATAAACACAAATGTTGGGCTTCTTAAAATCATGTTCGTTTTTATGGACTTAATACTTGGTTATGGCTCCTTTTGCATGAATCATTGGATCAAGGTGCCATGGCATGGAGGTAATCAGCCTGTGGTGCTGCTAATGGAAGCTGAGGTTACTTTAATAGCAATGTATAGTGGATCTATAAAACATAAGTTTCACTTTTTGAAATGAGTGTAAAAAAAATATTGGACTTTTTCATAATTTTCTTTTTTGTTTGTTTGTTTTTTGTTGTTTTTTTTATTTTATTTTATTTTATTTTTTATAGCTGTATCTGTTTATAGCAAAAGTAACACCAAGGGAGTAAATAATTAGCTGACAAATTTGAAAACTTGACATGAGTAAGAGACAAAATCATCTAATCCACATATTTACAGTTTCTAATAGAAGAACAGCTCTCCCAATGGATTTGCCAGAAATATTGCATTTGCTATCTAATTTATTTTTGAACATTTTACAGAAGTAGAGTTCACTTTGGTTCTTCTGAAATGATCATATTTGACTAGAATAAAAAACTCTTGTGAAAATAGAAGTCAAAAACACTGCGTACTTACAGTCCACCTGTGATTTCATTTGTAATTAATTTTTAAATCTGACAAAGCTTTATGGAGAGGGGAATAAAACAAATTACTGTGCAGTTTGTATGCGAAATCTATTGTCTTAAATCATTCAAGACTAGGTCGGACTTGTAGCTCTGATAAACATCAGGCAGGCTGACTTTTGGGCCTTAGTTTTTGTTTGATCAGGCCATGACTAACACCCACCTTGTGATAGTCTACAAAAATGATACAAGATCCAGAAGAAGACAAACTTATTGAAGTGTTTCAGTAAAACTATAATAGTAATAATGGTAACAGAAAACACCCAAATCTGTTAAATTTGTAGTTTAGGAGACCTTGGATCTATTTTTCTCAAGTGCTTCCCCCCCCCCCATTTTGTTCTGAGTTAGTGTGTGTCACATTAATAATACCAGGACTGGAGGAAGGACGGTTGGACAAAAACAAGTGTTTCTTTTGTTTAAATTAAGTATTTTAAAATCTATCGAGTCAATCTATTAATGGGGATTTCTGAACATTTAGAAATGGTTAAGCACTTATCCAAATTTACAAAGCCCCATAGGGGTGCCTTTGTTGATTTTTTTTTTTTTTTTTTCTTCTTTCTTTCGGAAAAGCAAACATTATACAACAATGAATGGGGCAAATTTTTGTCTATATTTTTGGTTTACTTTGAACAAATGTTAAGAAAAGGCTTTCAGGATTCCATGAAGCTTCACTATAATAACTGGCCTCATGAATAATTCAGAAGGAAATCCGTCTACGCCCCCCCCCCCCCCCCCCAGTTCCAAACTCTCCGAGCGTTCTTGAACACCTCAGTAGGCTGAGTGGCTCAGTGAAGATGGCGGACTGTATACGTGTTCCTCTGATTTTGCTGGTGATGTTCATCGTTTCACCGTCGCATCAAGTTGAAAACCTCGGTGTCGGAAGACTCGGTGTTAATGCAGAGAACCCCCCAAATCCCGCCGCAGGTCTGGGACCCGGGGTAAACCCAGGAGCCGCTGAGAGGAACCAGGGTGTGGGGGCCTCGATATCTCGGAGGCGCTCTACCGGCTGGAAGCTGTCTGATGAGGCAGTATGTAGGGAGGATCTGACCCGGCGCTGTCCGAAACATTCCTGGAACAACAACCTGGCGGTACTAGAGTGTCTTCAGGACAAAAAGGAGGTAAATTAGCGCTCCTGGGGGATGTAGTTTGAGACCAGCTGCAGGGTGTGCCTGCGTTAGCAACTCCTAGCTAACCGCTGCTAGCGCTCGCATTTCAAGAACGCCATACAGAACCGCAGCCTAAACGAATTAGTTTTAGACGGTAGGCTGTTTTTGTTCCTTCTTTTTTTTTTTTTTTTTTTACACTGTAATATCCGAAACAAAACAGGGTACACCATAAAAACGCGGAGTGTTTAATCTGTAATTCGGCGTGGTACAATGCCAAGACTAATTGTTATGATCTCTGAAAATAAGTGTTTTTTTTTTTTTTGTTGTTTGTTTGTTTCGTGGCTGAACAATGAAAGAAACTTACAAAATTATATTTCAGAGAGAAAGTTGTAGAGGCAGTTGTTTGCCAGGTTTAACAAGATATGGATGCACACATCAATATATTCTTGTGAATCTGACGTTTTTATTTCGGAGGTTTAACCCTGGGTAAATATGGAAGAGTTACAGCACCAGGTTAACCTGCTTAGATGTCCAAGATAGTTGAGGAAAACTGCCAGTTTGCAGTCAGGTAATTCCCGTTTCCCACACCATTTAGCATCGGCATCAAAGCAGTTAGGATTTAGGGACTTGTACCCTTGTTAGCCTTGGCATGTTATACATACTAAAGGCAGTATTATGAAAAATTGATTTAAAAAAAAAAGAAAAAAGCTTTACATCATGTTATGTTATTCCCTCATCAAAAACATACCTGGAGTGTTGCTTTGATTGTTTCATGTATATTTGGTTGCCACTGGATATTAAAGGATTTCTGTGCAAAACGCCTGGGTGGATACAGCTCCACCTTCGGGTGCAGTTCCTCCTCAGAGCTGCAGTTTCTAAGCTTCCGCCTTGCAGAGCACCCCTCCCCCACTACTTCCCCACTCAGCTCCTTCAGACTAGCAGCAGCATTTAGCAAACACCTGGTGGAACTGCTCATTATAAGAGCTACTTCTCAGTGAAACACTGATTAAAAAGGTTGGTAAAGGGTTAATAAAAGAGTGCATTTGTGATGACTTTCTGAAGGTGGAGTTTCAGAAAGAGCAGGAGTTTTTAAAAAGACATGCCCAATTTCAAGATGTTAAATTACGAAGTCAGATTTCTTTAAAGTCATGTTTGATATACACAGCATTTTTATAACAGCTTAAGATAACATAGTTACTTGATTGTGCTATAAAATGGCACTATGTGCCTGGAAAATACATAATACTGCCCCTTTAAGATATTTACTGTTAGCCTCTACTTAAAATTATTTATTTTGGTGTCCTGCAACAAAGTTTGTAGAAAAAGAAGACTCTTTCTAAATGCGTTTTGATTGCTGACTTAGTTCTTACATTTCTCAAAAGTAAGTTGTAACGTAACATCAAGATGATAAAGTTTTATAATCATTCTAGTCAGGATTGTCCAAGTCTCAATGCAATAAAAATAGATTTTATTCCCCAGCCCTAATTGAAAAATGGTTAACTTATTTCAAATCAGTTTGGATGTTATGTCAGCAAGCTAAAACAGTCATGTGACATCAAATGTGCTGTAGCTTCTGCTGTAAGAAAGTATTATCATAGTCTCATGGTTAGATGACAGCTTTTTCTCATGTGTGTTCATAAAGCTTTTCAGGAACAAACTTTTTTTTTTTCTACCTAAATATGCAGTTAATAACTTAATGTTAGCTAATGAGGTTTTGTGCTGGTTCTCTTCTCAGTCTTGATGTAGTTTTCAGGTTCCAGACATGCTTGTGGGCTCTTCCAGGGGTTCTCTAGACAAGAGCCTATCATTGTGCTTGATTGTTTATTCACTTGTGAAGCTCATTAACTTCAGGTTGAGCAGGACTGCAGTAAGCCAAGAGCCCTGTGTGCGTTAGCAGGAGGTTCCAGATGCTAGGACAAGCCTTGGCGTCAGGCTGTCCTTTGCTTACTCATGGTCACAAGCCTTTAATTTTGTGATAAACATTGGTGAAGAGCTGTTTTTATCTAGGTCAGGAGAAATTTTGTTGTGAACTGTTGATCAAAGGAGGTTTGACAAAGTTCAGACTGCATAAGAAACAAAAATCTGGGTCCAGGTAAGACTTTGAGTCTCGCTCTGGTCTTTGATGTAATGATCTGTGCAGCAAAGTCTCTCAAGTATTGGACCACAAGTTGCATAGATGTGAAATATTTTGTCATGGAGATCCACTAAATTATTGGGTAGAAAAGACTTTTTCAATTTTTTTTGAAAATGAATCTAAGCCTCATATTATTAACCTTAACTGGATGATCACCCAGCTGAGCAGCAGATTAATCAATATTAAAAATACTGCTTTGTAGCAGGGTTAGAAGAAGTAAATTTCTGCTGAAATTATCCTGGCTTGTCATCAGTTTTGTGCAATGCTTTGGTGCCCATACAAGTACCTTTGCAAACCTCAGTCTTGAGATTTGAGTCATACAAAGATTTTTCTAATTTACTGGACAAAAAAAAAAAAAAAAAAGCTCACACCAGAAATCACCTAAAATGACATAACGGGGAGCTCACTAGTGTGTTGGGTAGTAATAGAGTATACAGGGTGTCTACAAATGGCAATAGTATTGTTTAAAAATGATGAATAAAAAATGCTGTAGATTTCAGCAGTTGACTGTACAGAAATGTTTCCATATTGTGCATTTGTTTTTGGTTATGAAGAGTGTTTTCTGCTGTGTAGCTGTACCATTTTTCTCAACAAAATGAAACTGGAAAAAAAGTCATCAGGTATTCTCTTAATTTTAATCCAGGGGGGGTGGAAGGACACATAAGAAAAAGCTAACGCTGTCTGGATATTGGGAAAGGATGTGATACACAGAGATAAATAAATTAACTCTGACCTTAACATTTGTAGCATGTATAATGTATTGGTTGTTTTAATATCCAATGAAGTTGTCTGTTTCTGGATCTTTTGTGTCCTCCATACCTCAGTTTATACTAAGGATTAAGTCGTAATTGGCTAATTTATCCTACATGTATAAGATGTTGTTGCTGTTGGTGCACTAGCTTTACTGGCCTTTCTAAATTTCTTAAACGCCAAAGCAGCAGTCTTCAAAAAAGAAATTTTTAGTGCTACTTGTAGCCACCACTTGGTTGTGCAGCTTGCATAAAGACTCAATCAAAGGTGTTTGACGTACCTTGTTCGTAGTCAAATTACCCCCCAAACAATCCTTTTGCTTTTAACCTTTTGTGTTAATGTGGATGCAAAAACCCTTCTCTGGATCTACAGCCATATTACGAGAGTTTGACTTCCAGCGGTTTCAGACTTTCAGCCACTTAAGTGGAGCAGCTGAAAGCTAAGTGGAGGGGCTGAAGACCTGTGTATACCCTGTAAGATTAGAGAAATTTGTTCTTTTATTCAAGGTGACAAGAAGAAATGTTGTTTTGGTGAAGGCATTTCGTCTTTCGCATGAAACATAAGTGAAGAACTCTTGTGACATTATCCTTCTGCAGCATATGTCAGTGTATTTACCATGCCCACCTTACGTTTCTGACCAAGGACATAATAGTTTTGGATACAGCAGAAGAAAAAACAGTTTTACCCTGATGATTTGTCAAGAACTCCCAAAACCAGAGCAATAAGAAAAGAATTACTGTTTCTTTTCTTACAGTCCTGGAAGTCCATTCCATATTTGTCTGAGGTGTTGCTGTGTGAAACTGTGTGCCAACTTTGGAAGATGAAAGCAATTTTGATGTCAATGAATATTTTCAAAAATATATATTTAGTATTAAAGCTGTAAGAAGCATTGCAGCCCTCACAGCTCAGCGCGCTCCGGCCTTGTGGCGACCGCGAGAGCTCTGGCATCGTCACCGTTGTCACTGCTCTCACCCCATTCCCGCACCCGTCCACAAGGCGACACATTTGGTGAATCTTCCAAATCGCCTTCAGTCCCATTTAGTATGCTGCAGTTTAGTATGACTCCAGCGGAAAGTCTTTAAAGTTTGGCCGAAATCCGGCTTTCCAGACAGGAGTTATTGTCACTTCCTGTTTTGTGGCAAAGGACTGGCAAGGACTTATTATAGGCTTTTGAATATGTTATGTGAGGTTATCATGGGTTTGTGGATACGATTTCAACCTTATATCACACACAGGAAGAAGCTGCTGGTGTCACCAAATAATGGTCACTTTCCTCTCTGACATCTTTAGTGATGTCATTAATATACCACAACCAACGTGTCAAACAGTGTGTTTAAGTAATGCACAAAAAAAATCTGGTGCCAATTGGATGATGTATCAGGGATATATAGCTGTTGGAATAAACAAGGGGGACACTGGAGTCACATTACAATATAATCCTAACTGCCTCTTTGGATATGAATGACTTTTGTTAACCTCTACTTTGGTGCAAATCGGGTGATGTGTATGTGATTTAGAACTGTATGCAAACAGCGGGGGATTGGAATTCACCATTCTGTCACACCCACATGGTCCACTCACCAGCCAGTGTTGAGAGAAGCATCATGTTGCTCTATGTAATCAGCCAGGTTTAGTTCTATATCAATGAAAGAGTAAAAGAAAGACAACCTTCAGCAAAACAGGTGACCTCTTGTTCAAAGGGAGTGGGGCAAGGGTGATGTCACCAGCTGACCATGTGAACGTGATTAGTGCTGGTCTGTTATGACAAACAAATTTTAATTAAGCTACAACCTTATATGTGGAAGTTATTCCACCTTTATGTTTATGGTTCAGATTTTGAGGCTTAGCCACGCACACATGCTTTTATGTAGCAAAAAGCTTTTGATAACTTTTGATCAGCAATGCTGAAGACTGCGCTGAGTAATTCTGAATTCTGTTGGAGGAGTTTGCTCAGATACAACTTGTGCAAAAAAGAAAAAATGGAAGTCAGCCATTTTGGATCAAAGCCAAAATGGCTGACTTCCTGTTGGGTTTGGCCCATAGCTCCAAGAGACTTTTTTTGTAGGTCGTGACAAGTTACACGTGTACTAAATTTCATGATTGTTGGTCAAAGCATGGCTTGGAGCTGATTATTATTATTACTTTTTTTTTTTCTTTCTAAAGATTTCTAGGGGGTGCTGTGGAGGAATTAGGCCACACCCACCAAATACTGGACTGCATTCCTATTTGGGGGTAGATTAAAATCGATCATAGGGATTTTGGTGCAGATCAGCGGAAATATGTGGGGTTTAGAGGCAAACATATGGGGTGTGGCTTAAGTGATGTCATGAGTTGACCATTGAGTTTTAGTTGACCGGATGTGGATCAATCCCAAAAGGTTTGGTGTCTCAGTGAGTTTTCATGTTTCATGGCAAGATGTCAAACTTTAAGGTCTAGCCACACCCCTTCAGAATGCTCGAAAACTCACCATTTTGATAACTTTTATTTCCCCATGCCTTATGAGCAAAGTGACCGAACGTCAAGCTGATTGATGAAAATCCTTAGGAGGAGTTTGATCAAATGCGGAACCTGTAAATGGCCAAAATGGGGTCAAAATCGGAACCTCAATCCAAAATGGCTGACTTCCTGTTTGGTGTAGAGCATGGGTGCAGGAGACTTTTCTGTAGGTCTTGGGCAGTTGTACCAAATTTGAAAGTTGAACCAAAGTTGATACCAAAGTTGAACCAAATTTCATGCCTCTACGATGAAGTAAGGTCAATGTGGAGGGCATTTTGAAAGTTGCCAAGGGGCGCTGTTGAGCAGTTTATGGAGCGACTTTTGCGAAATCCTTAGAACATGTAAATTTCATGCACAACTGACGCATTTGCAAAGTTTGGTGACTTTTTGAATATGTTTAGGCCTCCAAATAGCCAATTTATTTTTGCTAAAGAATAAGAAACATTCGAATTACAATAGGCCTTCGCAGCGCTTTCGCTGCTCGGGCCAAATTATGTTGAAATATTTTCTATACTAACAACCCTGCTTTCGAGTCTGACAATACTGCATAACCAGGTGTTATAACGGATGTTATCCTATTCTTCAGCTTATCTGTAGATCCTGTTTCTAGTTAAGCAAACAATGTTATTGTGGGACAAGTTCATCCACTGCTGTCTCATCTGCCTGTACGCACTTATTGGATCGCATCAGGCTGCGGCCTCAGGGGTTTCTAATCAGCTACAACAGAGGTGTTCTGGACTGTCTTAAGAATTAAGAACAGAACCATTTGTTTAAAGTAATTGCTGATGTATTTTAACAACATATTTTACAAATATTCTTGTTTCTTTGGCAAAGCGGCGGATCAAGTTTGTGCTCTCTGGAGTCTGAATATGTTTTAGGCAGTTGGGTGGGATTTCAGAGTTCTAGTTAGACTTTATTTCTTGAGCCTGCCCTCTGTCAGTCTTTCTGGCGGCTGTACTGTGGTTTTGTGTACGTGGTACTAAGCCCAGATGGTGGAGACTGAAGACTGTCCTCTCTAGTTTGATGTCATGTTGCTGCTCTGGTTTATATGGTTTCAAATAATGAATGGCACCATTTCATTATATATCAGAAGAAATGGTTCATAGGAATTATGATTTGATGTAATTCAGTGATTACTTAAGGTTGTCCATATTTGATGTCATCAGACATCTTAGAAAAAACTGTTTTACTTTTGGATTTGGTTTGGATGTTTTCCAGTTCCTCTGCTGCTTTTAGCTGTCTCGTGTTTTACTTTTTCTCTCTACAAAACGATACTCCCTCATACGATGCTTCGTATCAACCATGCATTAATTTTGACTCCCACCATTGATGCTTCATACTTGTTTATATACCTTATGATTTAAAGCAAACTGTGGTTTTAGGAGTCCAATAAATAACCCAAGTATAGCTCAGAAAAACTGGAATGTCATGGAAAAGTCAATATTTCTTGTTTCTCATTTCAGAGAGGGAGGCTTGTATATAGATTCAGTACATCTGGAGTGGAGAATTACAAGTCTTTATTTATTGTAATTTTGCTGATTATAGCTTATAGATATAGATAAAACCCCAAAATTCAGCATCTTAAGAAAATCACAATATATTAAAAAAAAAATAAATAAATAAAAAATTAAAAATGATTATTTATTTTTTTTTTATTTTATTTTTATTCCCCCCCCATGGACTCAATCCTTGGTTGAGGTTCCATTTGAATGAATTATTGCATCAATGTGGCGTGGCATGGAGATGTGGCATGGAGCTCATCTGTGTTATTCAGCCTGGTGTCTCTTTTTCTCCATCTTGGCAGGGGTTGCTCAACATAGTGCAGATTTATCATTATCCAAATTTCACTGTATAGAATATACAGCACATATCGCAACGAATTGCTAGGACTGCAATAAATGTTAGCTAATTATGTAAGTACCATGTACTCAAGCTCTTTGTTTGTAATATACTTGGTGACAGATGTTTGACAGGGTGTCCGCGCAATCCTTAGAAAATCTTAAGTCTTAAATTCATGTATCTAAAATTAAGGCCTTAAAATGTCTTGATTTTATTTTGAAAAGTAAGTTGGCTTTTAATGTGTTAACCACAGGTCTTAAATTTTGTCTTGACAGGACTATTTAATCTCATACTCTATATAGGTTTTTTGTTTGTTTTTTTTTCTTGTGGGACTTTTCCGTCGTGCAAAAGTTTGAGTCGCACTCATACATCTTCATTGCCTTCTGTGACTCGAGACGGTTGAGGCTACCGGTAACTCATTGCTAACACACCCTTGGTAGCCTGCTAGCTAGCTTTTTTGCATTTATCATGGGCAAGTGCAAATTTCTCACCAGTTGGCTCATTATAAAAGCAATGATAGGTTTTAATTTTCTGTTTCAGTCTAAGCTATAAAGCTGGGTTTTCCCCAATGAGCGCCAAAGAAAGGACAGTTCAGCTCATTTTATAAGTGAGGGAACTTGAACTAAAATGCCCAAGAATTGGAGACAGTAAAATCATCCTAGTAACGGAACTAATGAAGGCTGAACTAGCTGCTGTTAGGCCTACTTTTATTGACTGGGCATACGCAGAGCAGACACTATGTGTGGGTCCATTTTGGCACCTACAGGTCAGAAAGTGAGGTTTTTGGTTTTGTGTTCAAACAAGTTTTATTAAGAAAGCAGCTTTTGGCTGCCGTCTTCTCATTTTGGTAATGAAACAAATTAGCTTTAATTGCTTAAAGACTTAACCGTCACCTCTTTACTTTAGCAAGTGGACATTTTCTCCATATTGTCATTTTTATGCATAATTTCCAACTCCGTGCTGTATCAATACTTGTTAAATTCAAGCCTAGCAGGTGACTTTGAATTTGTGTATGAGGCAGGGAGTGGAAGATCATCACCCTAGATCTAGCTGTGTACAGTTTTTACTCAGCTTCCATTTCTCATGAAAATGGACTTGGCATAATACTCAGATTGTGTCCTATAGCTGCTGTTTAGAAAATGCTCTTTGTTCTGCACATCTGAACCTACACACAAGTGTTCTTTACAAAATTAAAGTTTATTGGTCCTTGACAGGGCAAACATTATCCATAATTTGCTTGAAAATGGTCTCAAAACAGCAATATTATCGTTTATCACAATCATTTGTGGGCCAGTTTGTCCAGCAAAATTTGTTATTGTGATAAGCCTAGCTATGCCTGCTAAGTCCAGCAACTTTGACATCATCCTGTGAAAACGTACCAGGCCTGTGATCCTAGATTGACTTTTATGATGTGAAAGGACAAAGTAATCTGTAATGGGTGGTTCTTAATGTGGTGCTCTGATCTGAAAGGGGTTAAACCAACAACAACAAAAGAGTGTGGAAGCTGTTGGACTTCAGAAGTTGCACTGTTGTTTGAGGAAGGAAGTCAAACCTCAAATTTAATCAGCATTTCAAAGAAGTGGTTTCTTACAAAGGGTGAATGTCTTTAGCCAATTTGTCTTCTAAAGTTTGTCATCAAAAAAGCTGCTTGATGTAACTTAATGTCAGAGACAAGCATATATATATATATATATATATATATATATATATATATATATATATATATATATATATATATATATATATTTTTTTTTTTTTTTTTTTCAATTTCTTGTAATGTTCGGAAGAAAGTCAAAGCTCTCCTATTAGAGAGAAACTGAGGGTCTTTTAGTTACTGATATCAGCTGATCTCAAATTTTTGCTAACAGGGCCTGTAATGTGAATATCATGTACTATAATCCAACACAAGATAACAACACATAATTTAGACTGAAAATAAAAATAATACCTCAAAAAAGCCTAGCCAGATGGTACACAATGAACGTACATTGTGGGTCTTCTTACCCACAATGTACATGTGGGTAAGGCATGTGGGTTTCATTTATGAGACAGACAGGGCAGCAGAGAAAGGACCCAGCTGAACATTTGTTGCACATTATTGCACTGACTCCTTCTCATTCTTTTGTAAGATGTTTTTTTTTTTTTTTTTTTTTTTTTTTCCCCACATTAGATGCAGTTTTCATGATCTCAAAGCTTTTTAGGTCTTATAATGCATGCAACTAGCGATAGCAGTGGAGAAGCTACATTAAGGCAGCTTTCTTTAGATTAGTTTCAAGTTCTGCTATGAAATTACCTGAAAATATGGCAGTGCTCATAAGTTACCCAACAGGTAGATTTTGTCCCTCTGATGTGAGCATGCATTTCAGAAATCTGCCACATTGAAAACTGTATATACAACTGCTGTTGAGACACCAAAACGCATCAGGATTTCCTCCGCAGGTTGACTCTAGCGTTCAGTTTCTAGTGTCTGAGACATCGTTTGTCTCATCTCTACATTGGTCATGTTTTTTTGGCCATTTCATACTGTAGTTCTGTAATAAATATTAAACCATAAGCCCCCCGTTTCTAGAAGGGTTTTTCTTTACGCATCAATCAAAGTCAAACCGCCAAGATCATCTGCTGAGCCATGTGTGGACGAGATGTCTCAGGGATTTTCCCTGCATCTGCCGAATCTCTGTAATGATCTTCAGGCAGGCTGTCCAAACGCAATAAGAGAATATTTATTCTCAACAATCCAGTTTTAAATTTCACTTGATATTGGTCATGGGTTTGTTACTACCTCTTAAGAATTTCAAGCTATGATTCAATGTTGAGGCCAGACCCATAACCATCTTTTTTCTTTTTCTTTAGGAATCCGAAATCGCCGCTGAATGCAATCACGTAAGTACTCAAAAGCCCCCCTTCCCAGCATGTCTGTTGTTTTGTGTGTATTATGGCATGGGTGTGTGTATGTGTGTGTTTAATTATAGACTGGAGGAATAGGTTCAGCACTTCAATTTTATATGTAATCTTTCATATGGAAGCTCAATAGTTTTATCAGTGTGTTCAGGTTTTATTGACAGTTTTAGTTGAAACCGAGTCTTCTGGTGATATTGTTGGTGAAGTGAAGTACTTCTAAAAGCAAACCAAAAAAACCCAATCCACCATAACTGATTCATGTGACTTATATGTATGGTGTATGCTTTCTTTTCCAGCTTCTGTGGAACTATAAGTTGAACCTCACCACCGATCCAAAGTTTGAGTCTGTAGCTGTGGAGGTCTGCAAGACGACCATCTCAGAGGTCAGATGTCAGCACCAAGCCACTTTAGCCTAACAGCCGGACTTTGACCTTGCATTTTATAAAGGAATATTTAGTCATAATTGATAAATTAATTTACTTAAACTCACTAGAGCAATGTGCTACACTAGAAACGTGTGAAATCAGGACGTGGTAATTTGACTTTTTACTCATTTATGCTGCCTTTTTTTTTTTTTTTTTTTTTTTGTTAATACGGTCTTTCTTAGACTGGCCAGATTAATAGCGAAATGTACTTGGGAGTCAGTTCCAGTGTCTGATTCAGGGCAACTCCAATTATTATTATTTTTTTTTTATCTCCCAGTTCCAGTGTTAAACTGGTGCTAGTGCTAGATTAGCACTGTCTTGCTCTTGTGCTGATTCTAACTGGTTCTACCCTAGCTCCAGCTCTAAGCTTGGCCAGAGCATGAAACCCTTTTATCAGTAGGTGGAAGCAGGCTCATGGAGAGCAGCAACCAGTCACTTTTGACCAGATGTTTAAAACGCTGGCGTCGCTTTTGATCTGGCTAATTTATCACTAGGAAATTCTCGGACCCCGTCAGATTAGCCCTGAAATGACACAAATTCTCTCTGTTCCTGCTTCGTCCATCGCAGTTTTATAAGTAGATCAGTATGCCACATTTACTGTGTTTCAATGAATCCATAAACATCATTCCTCACGCAGTTTTTAAACACATTTAACCTGTAATAAAGTTCAATATTTTTTTGAATTTTTGGATGGGATGTGAAGTGTTTATAAATTAAGATGGTGCAATTAGAATAGATATTGAGATATTAGTGTAAACTGCCACCTTGTACTGTGCTATCTTTTGCTTTTTCGTGGAGGATCAAAGTACAGGGTTCTCCCTGTAACGCATAGGGAAAATCATGAAATTGATTTCCATATGAGCTGTGTGTAAAAAGCAAGAGCTGCATTACTGACTTAATCATCAAAGCTGTCCCATATTGTTCAAAGCTCTTTGGTGACAAAACACTTGCACCAAATCTCTAGATGTTTGTGATGATGTGTCACTTGGCATGCTTTCTGGCAGTTGAAGCCAAACCAGATGCTTCTTATCTAGAAGCATCTTAGAACCGGCTATGGCATCTGTTTGGTTTCAGCACTGTAGGGTTCAGGCCACTGTCAGACTGAAAGAAGCTGTTTCATCAAAATAAAAATGGCTAGGGCTCAAACAATCAATATGAGTAATTGAGATGAATCAATTATTGAAATAATCGCCAACTAATTTAGTAATCAGTTAATTGTAAATTGGAGTATACAGACTCTGAAAAAGGCCATTTGGCGAAAGAACAGCATAGAGTAGTAATTAAGCCAAAACTGTACAAAAATATATTTATTTTGAATTTAAAATAATAAAATATTCGTCTGTAAATATGTTTTACCCAGAACTATTCAAGTGGCGAAGTTTTAGCTTTACCTGGTTATAATTCTTAAACAAAAAAAAAATCTCCTAATAGGCACCTATTGCTGTTCAGTTATTAATTGGTTAAAAGATAGTCAACAGATCAGTCCGACACTATATTGATGTGAAGTCAAGCAGAGCGGCCTGAGCTTTTCATTTGATGATGCTAGAATTTTTTTATTTATTTATTTTTTTTCCTTTTTTTAGCTGCAGCTGCATCTTTTGCTACAAATGATCAAGCGTTCACTAAAGGAATGCTATGTTATTGCATTTTAGGAAATAAAATGTGTATTTTCTTATAAAGGGAATTTAATTGTTTGTTTTGCATTTTTTATGTATTTTTGATATTGTATAAAATAGGCTTAAGTGGTTAAATAAATTAGAGTTCTTTTGTCCGATTGTCAAAATAATCAATAGAATACTCAGTTACTAAAATAACTGTAAGCTGCAGGTAGGGCTGGGCAAGTGACTGAGTATTAGACCCAGACTACAAGAATTTTTGTTTAATTACAAGAATAAAGTCATAATATTGGTAGAATAAAGACACAATTTTCCAAGAAACATGTCTTAAAATTGCGAGAAAAAGTCGTTTTTAATAAAAAAAAAAAAAGCTTCTAGAGTTGTAGAGATCTAAAGTGAAAAGCTCAGTCTGATGCTTTTTGTTCCTTTTACAAAGTCGTCTTCTCTACTCAGATTAAAGAATGTGCTGCAGAGGAGCTGGGAAAGGGCTTCCTGGTTTCCTGTCTGGTGGATAACCGTGGTAACATCACCGACTACCAGTGCAACCAGTACATCACCAAGATGGCCAGCATCATCTACAGTGATTATCGACTGATTTGCGGCTTCATGGACAAATGTCGGGATGACATCAACACTCTGCACTGTGGCAGCATCAGCACTGGAGAGAAGGTGAGCTGCGCTTTAACACTGGCGAGTCCAAAATGTCCAAAAGGAACGTTCTCGTTTCTTTGAGAGCCTTAAAGTAATGGGTCATATAGCTGATTACTTTCTAGATGTCTTTTATCATCCGTAAGATTTTGAGGTTCTGCTTGATATTGTTTTGCACATCTGGACTTGGTAAGTTTGCTCATTTCTTTCTGTGTGTCTGGGTTAGTAAACTATTATCGTTACAAGTGTTGCCCTTTGTTAGACTCTGTACTCTTTCATTGTATTATAAAACTATTATATTGTAACACATGCTGGCTCACTTCTGCTACCAGCCCATTAGAGGCAAGGCACAAAAACACTTGAAGGCTTGGCACTACGGGGGTTAAGGCTGTGGGAAGCCATATGCAGTGTGGAAGCATAGTTCTGGGTTCACGGTTTTTGCTATGCTAGATTGGAATGCAGCAAGTTCTCCCAACCATAGCTTTTGATATTTTAGTTTTTTCAGTCTTAAATTTCATTCTAGATGGCGTTAAAAATAGCTTTAAAAATCCTAAATTTGACATGCCGAAACCTGCAGATACCCTGTAATGAGCAGTTCTGAGTCTTTGAGCTTTCGCTTTCGAGAATGGGCGATTCCTCTGCAAGCCAAAGACAAAAGCCAAATTCTGACATGTGAAAACAACTCTGATCTCAAAACATGTCATAAATGAATGCTGATTCATGAACCTGTTAAACCACTGTGTTCTGTTTGCTTTAGAACACGGATGTCAAACATACTGTTAAGCTTGTGGCCGAATTAGCACTTCTTTATTCTCTATTCACAGTCAAGCTGATCTGTCCGTCAACATTCAACTTGAAAGAATTCACTTGCAGTCTGAGATTTAACGGACACATTTTCTTATCAACTGTTGCCGGGAGACTCCAAAGTGACGTTGCTGGCTGCAAAAGTTGAGTCCTGTTTGGGACTGTCTGCTGCTGTCTGTCTGTGATGGACATCAACAAACGTGTTTCTGTAGTGGTTTTTTTTCCCCAGTTCAGGATTTCCACAGATGTGGGAATGGTTCTAGATTCAAAACGGTTTCTCGATCTTGAAAAGTTGTGTTAATGATAAAGTTATGCACTACATTCGTGGATATTGTTGTAACTGTGTTTTTTGTTTAGTAGAAAATATGCATACTGTAATGTTTTGCAAAAAGCCAGTTCAATAAATGTTAAGGTTTTCTGACTATATTCGTACTAAAAATGGGAATATTTTTTGTTGTTGTTAGTTGAGCCATGATTTGACTGTTCTGACCTATTTGGACTGAAATTCTGTTCAATGAAGTAAAATACATTTAACGCCCCTGCTTTAAGACTCCGAGCTCATCTTGAGCTGAAACACACACTGCAGACAGAACATGCTAGACTTGTCCAACCAGAGTACCTATGTGATGGATGAATGCCAGCAAAACATTAGCTGTTATGTTTAACATAGTCTGTAACATGATCAAACTTTAGATGTTGGAAGTGTCAGCTGCTTTAAGTTGTTGCAACATATCAGGTCATTGTTTTGTTGGTAACGGAACAAGTTGGTGTAGATTGTCGGTCACCCAGGACATCTTGAGTTTTAAATGAAGACTTCCGGAAGACATTTTGCCTTTCATCAAAAAGGCTTCTTCAGTACCAGGCTTATAAATTGTAATCAGAAACAATCTCACTGACGGAGGTCAGTAATGAGGCCGTTATCACTAACGATGCCGTCGAGGTCATATGAAACTACATCCATCTGAACATATGTATTATTAGAATGCTGGTGATATCGGGATATCAATACTCCCTTGGATTTGCAATTTTACATATGGTGACATTTTGATGGTAGCGATTAGGGCTGCAACTAACGATTATTTTAATAATTAATCGGTAGCTTATTTTTTTTTGATTAATCAATGAATCGGGCAAAAAAATAATTTTTTTCATTACTTCCTTTTTAGGGTGCAGTTTCTTTAACTTTGGGTGACTGACGATCGGTTGATACATGTGAAACTGATCTGATCCACCGATGTTTTCCTACCAACACCAGGGTCTGAGAGAGGGCTGCGTTTAACAATGGTCGGCCTGCTGTTAACAACTTTGTAACTTTTCTGCTACATTTAGAGCAGAAACAAATTGGTATGGGCCAAAATCAGTCAGGCTTTTTCAATATCAGTGATCGGCCAGAAAACTGCAGTCAGTGCACCCGGACTTTCTTTTAATAACAGCAATCAGTCTGTTGAACAGTTGATTGGTGTAATATATGTAATGACTATTAATACAAACAAGATACACATAGCAGCTATTGAAGAAGTACTTAAACATGTCTTGAATATGTCTACATATTCAACAGAACAGTCCTAAGGAAAAAAAAATGAAAATGTTCTCTGTTAACCTTCCATGAACTGTATTTATACATCTCTTAAATAAATCTCTTTATCTATTGTATCTTTCTCTCCCCAACTCTCAGAGGGACAGTATATAGTCTGTCCTTCCAAGCTCAGTCATATACAGCCGGTAGGGCGGATTTTCCCCTCAGACATCCAAACCAGGTCAACACGTTGGTATGACTGGATTTTTGCTGCGTGTCAGGAGCGGGGCATGAAGAACTGAGGTTATTTCTAATCGTACCTTCGCCACCATGTCACCGTTTCTCTGCGCGCGCTCTGCCTGCTAGCGGGAGCGCGCGAACGCACCTGACCTCAGCGCGTGTGAGCGTCGGTGACACGGTCAAAGCGCGTGTTTTCGTTCAGCTTTTGTCAACTTTGGTGTTGCCGGTTTCGAAAGTGCGCGATGAGCTCGTGCAAGCCGAGCAAGCGGTGTGGCTTGGCGAATGCGTCAACGATGAACCTTGTTGGCGGGGAGGGGCGCCCCCCCTTGGATAGTAGTAGGGGAAACGCTGATGCCTTTCATTCTCATCGATCACTCCAATATGTTTCCGTTTCCATGCCATGTCAAATCACTTTTGCAAAGATTCCATATTAGGCTTTTTTTTTTTTTTTTAGCTTCGTGAAGCGCTCCCACACTTCTGAGGAGTTGGGTCGAACCGTTTTCTCTGCGTCGGTCATTTCGAGAATTTACCTAATTTACCTAATTCCCTTTGAAAACACTGCGTCCGCTCAGCTTCCGCCTCGCTCCGTTCAACTCCCTCAGTCGGTTGAGATTTTTTCTCTTAATTTTAATTCAGTCAGCCAGCATTGACAAAGCTCTGCCGGTGAAGAAAACAGGCCCGCGACATGGCGAGTGAGGCATTAAGCGCGCGATGCGACGAATAGATAATGAAATTCGTTGCCAACTATTTTATTTTAATTGTCAATTTTTATCGATTCTTGGTTGCAGCCCTTGTAGTGATTCAATCTGTTGTGCAGCTCTAACTGAAATATATATTTGACATTAAATCCAAAGAATGTTTTGATTTAGGTTGCATAACCTATCTCCATGAAGCCCAAATTTATACATAGCCCTGGAACTTTTTTTTTTTTGGATCAGAAATCATGTGGGCAACTAACAAAGGATAATAAAACAATGTAAAATGAGCATCAATTTGGACAAGATTACTTTTTATTTACAAAAAAGTAAACAAAAATACATCATTTCCATCACCATAATCTTTATCTTCCTTCTCAGATTATCTGATATTCAAGTCAGGACTCTGATGGAGCTACTCCCAAACAAATGTTCCACCTAGAACCTAAATCTGCCCCAGGTCTGAATAATTTTGGGCTTAACTGTATGCATCATTTTGATTAAAAACTAAAGCTATTATTATTATAGCTGTTATAATAATCAGTATAAAGACAAATGTAATAAATGTTTTGCCATTGATATTGAAATACTATAAAATTGACTATTCACTGAATTTTTTCATAATGTCATACCAGGCAACGCCTATTCATCCCGTCATCAGACTGAGTCATGGTAACGGACAGCTTCCAGTATCTCAGTTTTAAAAGCCCTAATGCCTCCGTCGTTATTATCAAGTCAGCATTTCCCTCGTTGTTATTGACCTAACAGTTTCTTTCAGCTAAAGCTGTGAAGTCACTCTACTCATTTCTTTCTATTCCTAAATGGCTCAGTTCATGGTGCTGATTTTTAGAAGCTTTTGTTTCACAAGTTTGTCCATTGATTGTTTGAAGATACTTGAACGCTTATCAGCTAAATATGATAATTTATGAAGATGAAATCTTGATGTATTTGATCAATGTAGTGTTGCTCAAGATGTTAGACCTATAGACACCATATTTACACAAAATAATATGAAACAACATCTAAGCTCGTGTTACCAGCTCTAATTCAAGTTTTAATCAGGACTATTTTGGAATAGAATAGAGTAGATACGGCCTTTATTGTCCTACAGTGGGGAAATTCAGGTGTAAAAGCCGCATCAAGATGTATAGGTTCACAGAAAAGATCAAAAAATGTTAAAAAAATATATTAAAAAAACAAACAAGACTACCGATGATGATAATAATAATATACTGTACAGGATGATAACATAAAAATACTGTGCAATTATCAGAAATGGAAATATCGTACTCACGATCCAAGCGACGGGCAACTGAGTAGGATGACTTTTTTTTTTAAAATGTACATTATGTGCATGTGTATTGAACATTAAGAAAACAGGCTATTTAGAATACAGTAAATCAGTGTAGTACAGAAAAACGGATGCAGTAACAGCAGAAATGTTTAAAAATCAAGTGTTGAGGTTCTTTTCCTTCAGATTTAAACTGAGCGGTTAAACTGATCAAGCTGCACTGGTTTAAACCTTCTGGTAAGTGAGCTGCTCAAATTGTCTGTCTTTGTGCAGGACATCCATTCACAGGGGGAAGTGATCGCCTGTCTGGAGAAGGGTTTAGTTCGTGAGGCTGAGGAGCAGCCAGGTTCACACCACATCAAGGACGACTGTAAGAAGGCCATCATGAGAGTTGCAGAGCTGTCCTCTGATGATTTCCACCTGGACCGCTACCTGTACTTAGCCTGCAGAGATGACCGGGAACGCTTCTGTGAAAATGTGAGGATGCTCACTGACTTGTCCACAATTGCTTTGTGTTAATCTGTATTGTTTATCTTTTAAGGTCAGGACCTGTTTTGCAGGTACAAGTGCATCTCAATGAATTAGATGGCATCAGAAAGCAGATTTTTATTATACCATTTCAGTCCAAAAAGTAAAACTACTGCAGATTTGTTCCACACAGTGTCACATTTCAAACTGTTATCTTAATTTTTTGGTTAATATGGCTTGCAGCCAATAAATCCCAAAATTCTGCAGTGTTTTTTTTAACATTAAAATGTTGTATAACAGTTTTTTTTTTTTTAATTAGGATTGTTTTTCTTATACAATATCTGTGCTTTGTCATAGTTCCATGCTGACCTTAAGCACAGCTTTGGGCTCATCTGGATTGTTGGCTCTGACTTTGGGCTTCATTAAATCATCACAGCCTGTTGAAGCTTTATGCTGGAGCTTTAGAAACGTGGTTTCTGAGGCTTTTCACTCTTCTTCCACACCCCAAGATCTTGATTTCTACATGAAATTCAAAACTTTCTTCTTGTACCACACAAGACAAAATATTACCAAATTTATTATTCGATTGAACTATAAAATTTTAAAAAATTGTGTAATGGTCCTCAGCAGGTTTTTAAAATAATCAAAATGAATACCAGTGCAGATGATATGCAACTCATGACACATCATAGCAGAGACCTATTCAGTGAAAACTAAAGCAGAAGCATATCTGTAGATGTGGTCACAAGTTTCAGTTAAGTTTTGTCCTTTTTTCCCCCCACAGACAGCAGCTGGGGAGGGCAGAGTTTATAAATGTCTCTTTAATCACAAGTTTGAGGAGGCCATGTCAGAGAGGGTAAGTTCTGTTCAGCTTTTTTTCTTCTTTTTTAATAGTCCTGTTTAAGTAGTAGCTCTTAAGAGGTCAGTTAAACACTCTGGTCACATTGTAAAATGGTGGGATGGGATAAAATTCAACACATCCAGTTGATTTGATTGGAATTCATACTAAGTGGTCAGTTTCCAGGTTATCTTGTAAGTTATGATACTGATCTCTGCCTCTTTAGTGTCGTGAGGCGTTGACTACTAGACAGAAGCTGATTGCCCAGGACTATAAGGTGAGCTACTCGCTTGCCAAAGCTTGCAAGTCGGACCTGAGAAAGTACCGTTGCAACGTGGATGCAAACATGCCTCGAGCCAAAGAAACCCGTCTGTCCTACCTCCTCCTATGCCTTGAGGCTGCTGTGCATCGAGGTGAACAGTTCTTTTTCTCAGTCTCTAGCCGTTTGGCGACATTATTACATAGACAGCATGAGGAAGTTTAAAAATCCACATTTCTGCACCAGGAGAAACAATTCTGTGTTGTTTTCTGCTCCATAAAATGTGTTTCAGGTCGAGTGGTGAGTGGCGAGTGTCAGGGGGAAATGATGGATTACAGACGGATGCTGATGGAGGATTTCTCCCTGAGTCCTGAGATCGTGCTACATTGTCGCAGTGAGATTGAGAATCAGTGCTCTGGTTTACATCGGAAAGGTCGGACGCTGCATTGCCTGATGAGGGTCGGCCGAGGGGACATGGAAGCCATTGAACCCAACTGCCAAAAAGCGGTGACTTTTAAAAAGCTATAGCCTCATTTAGGGCTGGGCGATTTAGCTAAAAAAAAAAAAAACGTTTCCGAGTTTGTTTTTTTTTTTTTTTTTTTTTTTTTTTTTTTCATACCAGATCTGATTTCCGATTTTAATCAGGGCTTTTTTTCCCCCTGGCTTTTTTTTCTAAAAAATAAAACTACAAATGACAAATTTTTTTAAAAGTGGCTTTTATTTCAATCATCCTTCTGTGAGTTGTGCGACTGAGTATTGGGGCCAGGTAACGAAAAATTTTTTTTTTTTTTTTTTTTTTTTTTTTTTTTTTTAATTACAAGAATATAGTCTTAATAATAGCAGAATAAAGATGCAAATTTACCTGGGGGAAAAAAAAACGGCTTAAAAATACAGGGGGAAAAAAAGTTGTTTTAATGAGAATAAAAGCTTCGATAGCGTTATCAGGATCTGATGTGATCAGTTCGGCCCGTTTGGTTCTTTCTTCGAAATGGACAGTTGTTAGCACGATCGTTTCAAAGTCCTGCTACTGATATTTTGATGCTTATGTGTTAAAGATTATGTATAAAACTTAAACCATAGTATAACTTCACAAGATGCTCAACATTCCTCATTTTTTTTAATTCTTCTTTGTTATTTTTGATGTTGGAGTTGTCTTGAAATTACTACTTTACTCTGCTAATATTATGACTTTATTCTCGTAATTAAAAGCAATAAAAAAAAAATCTTGGCCCTGATATTCCGTCAGAGGTGACCTGATTCATAGTCCAAATAAAAAGAAGCTGTAAAACATGTTTGTCAAACAAGATGGTGGGCCTTTGGTGTGCTGAAATCGCTCTGAACTATGGAAACCCAAGGGGTTTATCCAAAAATTGAATCTTCAAAAACCAAAAATTCGATCACCCACCCCTAGCCTCATTTGGATCCAGAGGAACAGGGAATAGAATTAAACAAAAATATCCAATGTGAAAGTTTAATTTTTATCATTAGTTGCTGTTCTTGCTGATGTAGTCTCATTAACAGAATCATGCTTGATATGTTCCCACATTTCCTCTCTCGGGGAACCGTAATACTTTAAGAACATTTTCACAATCAGACTTTAGAGCTAATTGAACAGGTGCAGAAAGTTTCAGATCCTAGTATGACCAACTGGTCTCTATGCATGCCAAGTAAGCAGTTTTTAACATTAAAAAGAACATTGAAGTCCTTTCTGGCAGACAGCCTGTACCTGGCACCCCCAAAACCTGCTGGCCTTTCTAATAACTCGCCCTGGCAAGACTGTTCTGTGTTAATAATAATTGGGATTTTCGGGATCACAAGAGAGAGGAAGACGGCCTTCAGTGTGTTGAAACTTTTAAGTGGTATTTATTCCTGCATATACAAATTTTGTCCTCCCAATTTTTCTACTTTACATGTCCCTCGCTATTTCCGTCATCACATGCTCCCCTGCAGGGGTGCTGCGCGTTATCAATTATATCTAAATATAGATCATTTTGGCAACTCTAGTAACAACATAACCTGCCACAGTCAATTGTATTGCTCCAATCCTTAATTTAGTCCAAAGTATAAATGGGGACAGGGCAACTGATATCAGTCCGATTACCATAGTAGAGTCCCTTGTCAACTATGATTACCTCCAAGTAAGCTTGTGTTGTTGTCAGGCTTCACAGGCTAGGATCATGCTTCTGGTAAAATTATACCCAAATCAAATAATTATTGCATCCTTAATAATTCCAGGATAGAGGTTCAGCTGTTGTAAAGAAAACTTCAGGACACTTTGGAAATTCCACCAGAACTGCCTTCTAAACAGTTTAAGTAACTGATTGAGATGCTTGCCTGTACTTTCCAAAAGGAAGCAACTTTAGTCCCAAAAAAAGCACTCCAAAAACACAAAATCCTACCAAGTATTTCTGCCTAGTTTCTAGTTCAAGTATCTTATATAAATAAGACAAAACAAACTTAAACTTAAAAGTAATTATTCAGCAAGATAAATGCTTGTTTTAAGTCAATAATTCTTTAATGTAGATTAAAAAAATACTAGTTCCACTGGCAAATTATTTGACTTATAACAAGACATTTTTTCTGTTTTAATTAAAATAATCTGCCAGTGGAACTAATATTTTATCTATATTCAAGAATTATTGACTTAGAACAGTTGTATTTATCATTCGTTTTGTCTTATTTCAAGTGCAGTAAGATATTTGAACTAGAAACTAGACAAAAATAATTGGTAAGATTCTGTGTTTTTGCAGTGTGGAGGAGAGCCTGATGTTCTGCAGGAAGCGGCAGATTGTCCTGCAGAACATTATGCCACTCAGCTCTTTCAGACTAGCCAGCGGCAATTAGCAAGCACCTGGTGGAACTACGAACCTGCTGAGCTCATTATACGAGCTACTTCTCAGTGAAACGCTGATTCAAACGTTGTTAAAGGGTTAATAGAGGAGTGCTGTTGTGATGACTTCCTTAAGGCGGAGTTTCAGAAAGAGCGCGAGTTGTTAAAGAGACAGAGGCCCAATTTCAAGCTGTTAAAATTACAAAGTCAAATTTCTTTTAAGTCATATCTGATATATACAGTATTTTTATAACAACTGAAAGTAACATGGTTACTTGACAGTGCCATGTTTTTTTTAGCACAATGTGCCTGGAAAACACATAAGACTGCCCCTTTAAAATTCTGGCCTGTGGTCATGAGATGTAGATCTTGAGATCCCAAATAAAAGCAGCTGACATGAGCTTCCTCTGTAGATTGACTTAGAGAAGGAAAAGCTTAGCCATCTAGGGGGAGCTTGGAGTAGTGCTACTGCTCCCCTGTATCAAAAAGAGTCAGTGTAGGTGGTTTCGTCATATGAGCACAAAGACCTCTGGCTGCCCTCCTATTGGAGTCTTGGATCTTCCAGAAGAAACTCGAGTCCCTCTTAGACTTCGTACCCTCCACAGACTGAGCCTAGGTAAAATGAATGGAAGACAAAAGTTTTGCCCCTTCTCTGCATTTCTCCTAGTTCTACAATCATCAGTCTCACTGACTTCTTAAACAATCTGAACATACTTTTAAACTATTACGTATTTTTTTTAGTTTAAATATGTCACCAACTTTCAACACTGTCTGAGGACACATGCAGGGTGTTCCAGTCAGATTATTCTGTCTGCAGTATGAAGTCTGTTACTGGCCTGCTTCCACTTTGTCAAATTGTTCACATTTGAAACATTTTTAATGTCTATTTTTGTTATTACTGTCTATTATGATGTGAGCAGCTGCCAGGTCATCCTTGTGAAAGGGGTCTTGATCTCAGTGGGTTTTTATCTGCTTAATTAAAGGGTAATAATAACGAAGGAAACAGTTCATTGGACGGTGGCAGAGAAAAGAGCTCTGAACCTGCTCTGCCCCACCTAAGCCAAGCAAAACTAGCAATAATGTGTGCTTATGCATAAAACAAGCAGCTTCTCTGAACCAAAGATTCGACCTGAGGTGAAGGAGCAGCTCCAGTGTCTGGTTGTGTTGCGTTCTTCTTCTGATGTTGCTTTTTCCCCTGTGCTCAGCTCAAGGACCTGATTCAGGAAGCAGACCCAGGAGCCGACTATCGGATCGACAGGGCACTGAATGAGGCCTGCGAATCAGTCATCCAGACAGCCTGCAAACACATCCGCAACGGAGACCCCATGTAAGTCCTCTTCGTTGTAGTTCTACAGCCTAACGTTGATTAAAAAACTCAGAAAATTTGCATAAATCTTAAAACTCAGCTGTATGTATAGCTGCTGAAGTGCAGCCAAGGTGCTGTGCACAGAATGAGTTCTGATTCTGCAGGATCCTGTCCTGTCTCATGGAGCATCTGTACACTGAGAAGATGGTCGAGGACTGTGAACACAGGCTGCTGGAGCTGCAGTATTTCATTGCCAGAGACTGGAAGTAAGCTACGCTGCAACTGAAACACTGATTCAGTTAAAAACAAACTGTACATTCATTCAGTTTGGACAGGAGTTTCACTGAACAACTACTGTAATATACCACTGGCCTGTTCAAGAAGTTAATTGCTTTTCAGAATAAAACTACTGTCACAATTATTTTGAACAAAAAATGAGAAATGGGAACATGTTAGGTTTGTATCTGTTAGTTGACATATAGTCAGTCTCAGTGATGTAGATAAAAGTTAGGATTATCATCTCTATGTGCAGTCAGAGGGAGAAACAACGTTTAAAAAGCCAAAAAAAAATAAGAATCATAATTTTAGTGTGTTGAATAAGTAAACTACAGTTGTATTCATGATGCAGTGCTGTTCCTCAGGCTGGACCCCATTCTGTATAAGAAATGTCAGGGAGATGCTGCTCGACTCTGCCACACTCACGGCTGGAATGAAACCAGTGAGATCATGCCAGCTGGTGCCGTTTTCTCCTGCCTGTATCGCCACGCTTATCGCTCGGTGGAGCAGGGACGGAGGGTGAGTATCCCACATCGTTGTTGAGTTTCCATCTGATTTGACCTTTCCAGGAATCTTTCATCCAAACTACACACGTATAACCCCCAGCGTAAGAGTAGAACTGTAGATAGTTCTGCTTCAGAATTGTCAAAAGCTGGAACCCTATTATACATGGCCAGATGGTTAGCGTGTCAGTGTTGCCCATATTTTGGTAACTATTCAATCTGTTCCCATTGATCATGCTGTATACCTGGTCAGTATTTGCTTTATTTTGAGATGCAAGTGCTACTAAGAGTCTAAAATGAATATCAAACAGTGTTTAAACTCTTGACATGTTACCAGCAAATATTCTTGTAGTACTGTAATAAAGCAGAAAACTTTGCCTTAATTATAGGCATATTTTCTTATCTCTAGACATGTTTTTTTGAAAAAGTGTAAATTATTGTCTTTTGGCTTTTTTTTCCTTCAAATCTATCTTTCTAACTGTCTTTAAATGTCATCCCCAGCTCTCCAGGGACTGTAAGGTGGAGGTGCAGAGGATTCTCCACCAGAGGGCACTAGACGTGAAGCTCGACCCTGAGCTGCAGAGACGCTGCATGTCCGACCTGGGGAAGTGGTGCAGTGAGAAATCAGAGACTGGCCAGGAGTTGGAGTGTCTGCAGGATCATCTGGAGGATCTGGTGTCAGATTGCAGAGACGTGGTGGGGAACCTTACGGAGCTCGAATCAGAGGTTTGTGTTTCTTTCTAAGAAACCTGATGTGTGTCTGTGGGTGGGTGGGGGGACTTTTTGGAGGCTTTGTTTTTCAGCTCTGCAGCTTAAATTAAGAGTGGTTATTGAAGACTGTGAATATAATATTCCAACCAAACATTGCCACTCTTTGTTACCTCCTTAGGATATTCAGATCGAGGCCTTATTAATGCGAGCCTGTGAACCTGTAATTCAAGGCTACTGCCATGTGAGTATCTACTAACAAATAGATCCTTAGATCTTTTCTAGGTTCTTTCAGGAAGCTTCAGTGTTTCCATGTTTGAAAATCAGCATTTAGGAAAGCAGTTGTGGTTTTCTTATATTGTCTGATCTTTCTTTAAAACCACAAAACCACAAGAATTTTGTGTGTGTGTATATTACATGTTTTCTATCTCTTTGACACGGGAATAAGTGGTAATAGAATTTGAACACATTGTGCAAATTTTATGAATAGTACAACACTGGTTGAAAGATGAGAGAAGAACATTATTTTAATCTTTTCTTCCTGTTTCGTCTCCATATGTCAGGAGGTAGCCGACAATCAGATCGACTCTGGTGACCTAATGGAGTGTTTGATTCAGAACAAACATCAGAAGGAGATGAATGAGAAGTGTGCGGTCGGAGTCACACACTTCCAGCTGGTGAGCAGATTGTTACACCTCTGTTGTAGCTCCGCTTTTAGACCAGTCTTTCCTTATGCTTCCTTGAGATCATGTGAAGTTCGTTGTGATATAACTTGCTAAAATGATCAGTTACTGTTAGCATGTAACTTAATCTGGTGAAGTCTTGGATATTATGAAGGGGAAGAGCTTAAGTTTGACTCACTGTTCATCCTTCTTTTCAGTTTTTTATGACATAAGAAAGGAAGTAGTTCTTGCGTCAGCATCCTGTTGTGTCGACAGTTAACTAAAAGACACATTTTTGGGCCTGGCTGACAGAACTCGGCTATAAAAGAACTGAAGAGGCCTCAACCACCTTGAAATCGTTTCTCTGGCGGCATTTTGGGTAGTTGGCTGAAATAAGAAATGGTGACAGTGTCAGGCAAGATATGTCTGATCTGAGAACTCTGTGAGAACTCTGCAACTGACCAACTGTGAGCTGCTAACTAGGCTAAAGTTGTCCCCTTAGTCAAATCTTTCTATTGACTATTTCAGTTTTTAGGAGGGGTGGGCTGTGAAAGATCACCTGTAGTTTAAAATGAAGCCTAAAGACCATTTAAACCGAACTAGATAATTACGCACTGAAAAGAGAGCCTTCAAATAACAGATTTAGGACAGCCCCATTCTATTTAAAACACAAGCTGGGAGCATTTTCAGTTGGGGTTGGAGGATATATATATATATATATATATATATATATATATATATATATATATATATATATATATATATATATATATATATATATATA
Organism: Anableps anableps; assembly: GCA_014839685.1. Lineage (NCBI taxonomy): Eukaryota > Metazoa > Chordata > Actinopteri > Cyprinodontiformes > Anablepidae > Anableps > Anableps anableps. The sequence goes on from CM026073.1 coordinate 3,180,617, forward strand.
TATATATATATATATGCCGTTGTGGTGGATGTAGCAATACCAAGCGATTGCAACATCAGGAAAAAGGAACACGAGAAACTGGAGAAATACCAGGGCCTCAGAGAGGAACTGGAGAAGGCCTGGAAGGTGAAGACCACAGTGGTGCCTGTGGTCATCGGGGCCCTCGGGGCAGTCACCCCCAAACTGGAGCAGTGGCTAAAACAGATCCCAGGAACAACGTCAGACATCTCAGTCCAGAAATGCGCAGTTCTCGGCACAGCCAAGATACTACGCAGAACCCTCAAGCTCCCAGGCCTCTGGTAGAGGACCCGAGCTCAGAGGTTGAGAAAGACCACCCGTGGAGGGTGAGAAGGGAATTTTTATATATATATATATATATATATATATATATATATATATATATATATATATATATATATATATGAGAGAGATTTTTTTTTTTGATGCAGCAAGATTTGGACATGGAAGATTCTAAATGGGACAACAAACTTTAAAACATAACCGTTTTAATTTCTAACCTACATCTGAGAAACGGCAACGACAGAGCTCAAGCACAGCACCGTATATGCTAAACTTGTACCAGAAACGGAGGGGTTGGCTGAGCAACAACTACATCGGGCACCCAGGTTACTGAAGGAAAAGAATGACTTGAACAAATGCAGCACCACATGCAGGCTGTATAAAACTAAACTGAAATAGTTTTGAGTTATGAGAGCCAGCATTAACACAGTTCCACCCTGGTGAGCAGGAGAATCAACTAATTGTACTTGCCACCGTCAACCAGAGGACCACTAACCAAGTGATGTCAAGGTTCCCCTAATGTGAAAAGATGAAGCAAATTCAAAAGTTCAATGCAGCCTTTACTCTGAGGGATTTGTGACGTCGACTGCATTGAGGAGCAGAGCTTTCACACTGTTGAGCCGTCAAAACAGCAGTCTTCACACTACGACACCAAAACAAAGGGACGAGATCACTGAAAGTGTAATCTACTATAGCACTAGATTACAATTATAATCAGTTTCTGATTGCATTGTAACATTCTGAATCGTAACAGTAATCGAGTCATTAGGTGTCTAAAGATTCTCCACCCCATTATTGATACTTTTTGGTATCAGAACCATCAAACCATCCCTGTTGTCTACCAGAATCTGTCAGTGATGTATGGCTCTTGAACACCATGAGCAGGATTTAAACATGTCCTCTTGGCTGTAGAACTGAAGTGTACAGCTGGATTATGTGCTGAATCTCCAAGTAACAGTCCTGTACGTTGTGACTGTCTGCAGATTCAGATCAAAGACTTCCGTTTCTCCTACAAGTTCAAGACTGCCTGCAAAGAGGATGTCCTCAAGCTTTGTCCCAACATCAAGAAGAAGTAAGCTCCACTGCTTCACCTCTCTGTTCATGTCAGCAGCAGATGGTTCTGTTAGGTGTGCTATAAAGTTTGAGAAAAGAACTAAGGAGAAAGGTTAGACGACTTTAGTCCTCTCAAATGAACTCTGATACTTTGTTTTATGAGATTGTGGCTGGTTGGTTCCTACAAAGCACACTGACTAAATATTAATAAGCGTTATATCATCTTTATTCTGTTCAACTGTCCCAACACTGAGGGGCAGTTTTACATGGTCCTGTGAGGTTAATTATGAATCTTTTAATCAATCAAGTCAAGAAAGTTTTTGTAATTTTAATACCAGATTGTTAAAATGCTTAAATGACCAGATACTTGTAATGAATTACTTATTTAGCCTTTCTGTGAACATTCTTAGGTCTTTTTCGACATGTAGCTGGGTCTTTATAAAAACGAATGTCTCTGCCACATCACTTAAAAAAATATTGTACACACAGGATGAGTTTCAGAAAAGTTTTCATCTATAAAAACCCGCACAAATGCACCCCTGAGGGTTGTTTTAAACATGCCAAACCCATAGGGTCGGTGTAGTGCAAAGCTAAAACCTTTGTCAGCCAATCAGAATGCTTCAAACCAACCACGACTTCCTGTTAAGAATTAAACATGGCGCCAGGAGGTTCATTTGTGTGAATAGATATAAAGGTTCAACTACTTTTAAATAGCATATTAGAATAAAAGGTTAATAAAACACAAGACGATATCGATTGGGAATCGTGTCAAAGCAAGTTAGTGGATATACTAGCGCATTATTTGTTGGAGACTGTAACACGCGGGACCCTAAATCTCAGTTTTCCCTTGTCACATTATTTTCTCTTTCCATCTAAATTGCTAAAAAAAAAAAAAAAAAAAAGAAATGCGATCCTGTGAGTGTTGATCACATAAGCCATAAGCGTTCACCTGCCTGTTGTTTAGGGTGGACGTGGTTATCTGCCTCAGCACCACGGTGAGAAACGACACCCTACAAGATGCCAAGGAGCAGCGAGTGTCGGTCAAATGTCGTAAACAGCTCCGAGTGGAGGAGGTGGAAATGGTACATTCACTGACACACTATTGTTTGGACACAATGTAACCCAAAACTTCACTTGCTGAGCTGTGTTAGCAGCTGAAGCCCTTTGGTTTAACAGAATGTTTGAGCAATATGTCTCCTGATACTTCAGCTTGACTCCAAGCAGAAGTTTAGTGTAGAATGTTCTTGGTGGACCGATTTCTTTCATCAATAAGTGTTTTTCTGTGAATCCATCAGTCAGAGGACATCCGTCTGGAGCCGGAGCTGTATGACTCATGTAAGCAGGACATCAACCGGCTGTGTCAGAACGTGGCCTTTGGTAATGCACAGGTCAGCAGCTACACACACACACACACACACACACACACACACACACACACACACACACACACACACACACACACACACACACACACACACTTCTTGCTTGTTTTCATGTTTTCATGTCAAAGAAAAAATGTTCCCCCCTTTTTTTTTTTTTTTTTTTTTTTTTTTTTTAAATTTCTGGCTGGATGGAGGAAACTGTACTGCTGTCTGTCTGGACTGCTGGTTATTACAGGTGTAATGATAGATTTACCTCATATATATTGACAGTGCATAATATGGGGTTTACAAGAAGATTTTAACTTTTTTTTTTTTTTTTTTTTTTTTTTTTTTTTTTTTTTTTTTTTGTGTGTGTGGAAATTTGAGGGAAAAAAAACAGTCTTATGGGGGGGGTTTGAATACTCATTCCCTATGGGGAAGACAATGAAACCACCATCTGAAATTTTCAGCCCAGCTTCCTGTACTTTTTCTTTTGAAATGGAATCTGTTTAGCTCAATTTGAGTCTGTAAAATGGTCCATTTTCTCTGCATCCTTCACCAGGTGGTCGAGTGTCTGAAGGAGAACAAACGCCAGCTGACTCAGCGCTGTCACCAAAAGATCTTCAAGCTGCAGGAGGTGGAGATGGTTGATCCAGAACTGGACTATCAGCTGATGAGAGTCTGCAAGCACATGATCCGGGTGGGCACAACTTCTTGTGATTTGATGCATTGTGATCAAATAAGCATCATAACTAGTTTACATGATGTTTACTCAGTTGTATTTGTTAATGTAGTTGATTTAAACCCTATTGTGTGTGAGTGTCACTGAACAAAAATATCAGGGGACCAATAAGAAACAAATGTCCATTATGGCAGATCCTGGAGAATGCTTGAACACATCAGACTTCCTTTTGCTTAAAGGTGGCTGCTGGTCTTTTCTTCGTATAAAAGAACCCAGGAACATCTCGCTTTGGGGAGATTTAGTTAAGGACATGGTGATGGGGATCCATTGGTATATCCCATCATCTGCCAGACTCTCTGTGCCGTGATCATTTATTCCAAGCAGTTTCCTTTTGGTGTATCAAGGAAACTGAGACTCACTCACAAAGATATTTAAAAATTCTTTATAAATTTTGAAGATAACACATAAGAACGGATTGGCAGTCTTTAGCAAACTGTAGTTATTCCCAGGATAGCCTTTGAGTGTCATTGCCTTTATGTAACAACAGGTTCTTGTTTGTTTTTGGTTTAGCGTTTCTGTACAGAGTCAGAGGGGAAGAACGTTCTTCAGTGTCTGAAACAGAACAAGAACAGTGAGCTGATGGATCCTAAATGCAAACAGATGATCACCAAGAGACAGATCACCCAGAACACAGGTACACACACACTCTGACGTTTTACCTCTCCCACTGAGCCCAGCATATGTTGGCTGGGGCGGATGGAAATGTAACAGTTTTGTGTGTGTGTGTTCAGACTATAGGTTAAACCCTGTGCTGAGGAAGGCCTGTAAAGCCGACATCCCAAAATTCTGTCAGTCCGTCCTCAACAAGGGGGCAGCTGACATGGAGCTGGAGGGACAGGTCATCTCCTGCCTCAAACTCAAATATGCAGACCAGGTCAGTCATGGCATGGATAGTTGGTTCCCTTCTTCATCTTTGCAGCAGATGTAATTTAGTCTCCACAGGTATCAGGTAGAGCACACACGATCTGACTTAGCCGTTTGCTGTCTGGCACGAATGTGAAATATGAGCTCAGTCTCCCAACTTGCTCTTGATGTTCCTTGCATTCTTGCGTAGACCCCCCCCTGTCTGATCAGGGGGTTTTTGAGCCTGGGTGTCCCCACTCAGTCTCATTCCTTATGTTCATTTTGTTTAGTTTGTTTGCAGAAAGTTGGCAAAAGTATCTACTTTGCAGGGTGTCCGTGCATCCTTAAAAATTCTTAAATTTGTGTCTAAATTGAAGGCCTTAAAATGTCATAAATTCATTAAAAAAAAATTTAAAATGTAAGTTAGACATAAATACGTTAATCACAGGTCCTAGATTTTGTCGTGGCAGGGCTATTTGAAGTCGTTTTTTCTCGCTGGACTAAAAGGTTTGAGTCGCACAAACATCTTCATTGCGTTCTGTGACTCGAGGTAGTTGAGGCTAATGGTCACTAGCTCCTAATACACCCTTGCAAACTAGCTAGCTTTTTGCCTCTATCATGGGTAAGTGCAAATTCATCGGCAACTGGCTGGACGTTGTTTGTTTTTGCCACTGGCTGACTTCTGCTGCCAACTCATATGAGGCTAGGTGCAAAAAAAAGATCTTTAAAGAGTCTTGAATTTGACTTGCAGAAACCTTCAGATGCTTTGATGCTGCACGATAATTGGATTTAGTGATATCTCAGCATTTTTGCTCTAATCATATATTTTATAACCAAAGCAACACATTGATGAATAAATCTTGTCCACACAAGACTTTACATGTTGACACTCATTCATGTTTAAAATAGTATTCTATTTTGACATTTGGGACAGTAAAACGGTAAATTGCGATCATAACGGTGTGTCCCATTCCTTGAGAACTGACTCAGTTTGATGTTTCATCCATGGAGCAGCAGGAATAGTGGTAAAGAATAAGACATGAGCTTTGTGCAAGCTAAGCAAAGAACTGCAGCCACACATTTAATCTGTCTGTGGAAATAATTCAGTCTCTGTTTGAAAGAGAAAACTTCCACCTATAGAGAACAGCAAAGCTTTCAGTATTCCTGCTGATTCTTTGCTTTGTGTTTCACAGCGTTTGTCTCCTGACTGTGAAGATCAGATTCGGGTAATTTTGCAAGAGTCTGCTCTGGACTACAGATTGGATCCTCAGCTTCAGATCCACTGCACTCAAGAGGTACTGCAATGTTTAAAAAGCCTTTTGCTTAGTTATTTATCCCCATCACTTCTTGGTTTCAACAAAACACATTTCTAGTAATTAGTTTTCTGGCTGACGTAGATTTGGGATTATAACCAATACAACATATATTACACAGGTTGTACTGTAGCCAGCTGACCAGCAGGGGGACACAATGGTCTTAAAATATCCTTTGGATCCAGTGTATTGGTATATGCGAGTAAATCAGTCTAAACTGCTGACTGTGCAACAACTTAAAAAAACAGAAAACAAACTTTGCAAATCTTTCACAGTGCAGATGGGTGAAACATGCTGTGTAGTCTAATACTGTGCTGGTCCTACACCCATGTAAGGTAATTGTAATGAATCCTGACCAGCAGAATTCATTGGGGCTGCCACTAATGACTATTTTGGTATTCATATACGAACTGTTTTTTTCAAAATAGTCTAGTCTCGACTATTTTAATCCATCTCTACTTTCTGTTGGTGCACCCTCCATTCCTGTTACAAAGAAAACCCTGAAGGACCTGTTACCGTAATATGTTATATCATGAAGGTCTTGGAGAGACTCCAAGCTGAGTAAGCAAACCAGCACATATCAGGACCCCGTGCAGTTTGCTTATCGCCGTGGAGTTGGAGTTGAAGACGCCATGATACACCTGCTTCAACAAACCCACTGTCACCTGGACAAAGCAGGCAGCACTGTGAGGATCATGTTCTTTGATTTCTCCAGTGCATTTAACACAATTCAGCCTGATCTGCTTCGTCTGAAACTCCAGAAGACTCAGGTGGAGGCCTCAACAATCTGAGACTGAAGGGTCGTGTGTCTAACCAGGTGGTCAGTAGCACCACAGGCGACTGTATTCTCACCATTTCTTTTCACTCTGTATACCTCAGATTTCTAGACAGAGACACCACAGTGTGGCCGTCCACAATAAATCATAGAGCAGACCGTACTTGAGGAAGCTTAGGTCCTTCAGTGTTTGCTGTCCATAGCTCATCACACAGCAGTAGTCCCAGAGTGTTCTATCTTAATGAGCTCTATCCGTCCAGAGTTGACACATGGCTCTGCACTGCTTGTGTGTTCATTCTTTGCTCAGTCAGCATTTAGCTTACTAGCAGACAGCAAAGACAATACTACTTTCTCTCCTCCATTGCAGTTATAGAAACAACACTAATACAGCCATAAATGGGTTTTATCTTCGCCTTGCCATACAAGGGTCAGAATCAAATTAATTTGAAATGGGATTAAATACAAATTTGTCAGTAATTAAATTGTACGTGAGATTTGATCATTTTCACAACAATTTATCGTGAAGATACTTGACAACCAAAAAAAAACTGTTCTGACATGCAGTGATTTTAAATGCATGTGCATAAAATGTTTTTATTTAAGGATATGAAATGCAGGTTAGGAATGAGAGGAAATAGCAAAATGTGGGGGACAGTGGTGGCATGAATTGAGGGGGGGGGGGGATACCCTTTTTTCACAAATTCTGTAACAATTTACACACAATTAACTCAGGCTTAGAACAGTAAGTTATGTGATTCTGTAGGTGTCTGTGCCTTAAACTGCTCCCAGAGATTTTCTCCCAGTGTGTGATGCAGCGTGCAAGACGGACTCACTGATGCTGTACAGTTGCTGTTTCATAGGCTATCAACTGTTGAAAAGGACCAACTCAAACTGTGAACTCATTTTTCTAAATAGTGTTGCTGTTGGGCAATAATGAATCACTCCAGTGAGATGCATGATTCACACCTGCTGACAGAACAGCCAAGAGTTCATGTCTTTTAAATACATGTGTGTGAATAAGTGTGTGTGTGTGTTTGTGTGTAGATTTCAAGTCTGTGTCCAGAGGAGGCAGCAGCACAGGAACAGACAGGACAGGTGGAGGAGTGTCTGAAAGTTAACCTTCTGAAGATCAAACAGGAAGCATGTAAAAAGGTAAACGATGTGACTGTGACAAAGCCAAGCTTAGCTTTCTAGTCTAGAGAAGAAAACACATTTCATTGCATTCATATTCATGAACAGAATTATTCTTGAATGGTTTCCCCACAAAATAACTTGGCCTTTTATTTCCTTTCTTAATCGTGTGTTCCCACCTCCTGCTCCTCATTTGTTTGTACCTCCCTGCAGGAGGTGCTGAACATGCTAAAGGAGAGCAAGGCGGACATCTTTGTTGATCCTGTTCTTCATACGGCCTGCGCTCTGGACATTAAGCACCACTGTGCTGCCATCCCACCTGGCAGGGGACGCCGTGAGTCCTCAAACAATCGCACTCTAATCCTAAAAAAAGCTAACCGGCATCTCACTTCATGGAAATAATGATGCATTAGACTTTCCTTGCGCACTCTACTTAAGTTTTAGTTGTCCAGATACATTTTTATGGCCAGAAGAAACAAAATAGAAGGAATATGCTAGAGTTTGAAATGTGTTTTTGTTTTGCATTTCTTCTTTTGTTCCTGAACACATTTCATCTTAGCTTTTGAGTTTTAATCATTTGTTTTATCAGTTTAATTCAGATAATTAAACACTAGAAGAAAGTCCATCTTAATTTATTTGGCATCAGTGTAAATGTAGCTGCCATGTTTTAGAGTTCAGCTCTGGGTATTAAAGCTAAGTTTTTTTTTTTTTTTTTTTTGTTTGTTTTGTTTTTCTCAGAGATGTCATGCCTGATGGAGGCGCTGCAGGACAAACGTGTTCGTCTGCAGCCAGAGTGCAAGAAGAGACTTCAGGATCGCATCGACATGTGGAGCTACGCTGCTAAGGTACGTCCTCAGCGTGTATATGCTGTCAGAAGTCCCAGTACCGGTGTGCAGACGACGCTGAACTTTTCACACCAGGTGGTGAACACAAACAAGCACTGAGGTGTTTGCTCAGACCTCCGGGCTCTACAACCCCGCATGTATTAGTTTTGGTACCAGTGTGTAGATGACAGATACCTTCGCACACCAGGCAGTGAGCACTAATGAGCATAGAGCTCTCACACATGCTCAGGAAGTGTTGCATGCATGCATGCATAAACAAGGTTGACTCTGCTCAATTTCATACACACATCACTTTTATTCTAACATAACTCTATCTAAAGTATTGTACACACTGCATGTTCTTCTCCGAATCAAAATCTGAACAAAAGCTTTAGATTTGTTCTACAGAAACTGAAGCAAAAGGAATATGAAGTTGTTTAAAAAAAAAAAAAAAAAAGAGCTTCTACATTTTACAAATCCAAAAATATACTGTCTAAAATTCATGTGATTCCCTTAGCTGTGGAGTTGTATGCCCACCGTTTGTGTGAACTGCTTTCTATCTGTATTACAAGGAGTCAAGAAGCCCCTGGCACCTCTGAACAGGTATTCCAGCTCAGGACAGTTTGACCTCATTCAGAAACTCTGCAGCTCTTTGTTTGCCTCAGAAATGGCATGTTTAAAGCCACCCCACACGTTTTCTGTCTGTTAAGGTGTGAGGATTGGGCTGGCCTTCTCCAAGATGCTGTTCACTTGCTGCTCAGTTTTGGCCCATTGACTTGTTGAAACACCTATTTCAAGGCCATTTCCTCATTGGGATAAGGCAACAAGATCCCTTCGATCAAGTGGGTTGATCGATTCAAATACATCAAAACACCTGATCCATGATCCTTGGTATATAATGAATAGCTCTGATATCGTCGTATGAGGAACATCCCTGTACCAAAAAGAAAACTCTTGCTTTTATCAGACCACAAAATGTTCCCCTATTTCTCTTCAGGCCAGTCAACGAGTTCTTTGGTAAATTTGTGACCTCTACAGTCGCGGTGTTTCGACAGTTGGCCACCGATCGTTATCGGCCGATTTCCCCATCAATGTCTTTTGTTGCTGATCTCAAAACCCGATCACCTGTACGTCATACTTCGTAGCCTGAAGAGGGCCTGTGTGCGGTGTCTCTTCCTCTCTGCTTCACACTGCACAAGCGCGCCACACCAAATCCTAAGCAAACATGTCTGTCGTGTGGAACTTTTTCACTCTCTGTAAGAGTGATGTGAAGTTTGCGTCTTGCAACAGGTGACAGAGAAATACCTCAGGGGGTAAGCACATCAAAGTGCATGAACACAACTAATTTAATATGACATTTAAAAAACAAACACTCGACGAAGTATAGCGAGCTATCGAGGCTCACTGCAGAGGATAAAAAAGACACCTGGAGCAGTCAGACAGCAGTTAAAGCAGCCCACAATCGTCAACACTCGCCTGTATGAGCCTGACAGTCAGAAGGCAAAGAAAATAACCTGAAAAATAATTGAATTCATCGGGCTAGATGAGCAGCCTTTCTCAGGGGTGGAAGATGCTGGGTTCTGCCGACTGCTCTCGCTGTTGGACTGCTGCTACGTGCTACTGGGACATAATATGTCTCGCTCCATAGACAGTGTACTCTACTACTCTCACATCGAACGTCTCCTTAAAGCTGCAGTATGTAGCTTTTATATAAATGTGTTTCTTACATATTCATTAAAACTGTCACTATGTTGTGACTGTATAACATGAGACAGATCATCTGTGAAAAAATTTAGCTCCTCTGCTGCCTCCCTGTGGCAGTCGCATTTATAACCAAATAAAAAAAAATTTCCAGCCAATCCATGTGATCATTCGGTGATCGACAGCATAAAACTTGAACGGAGCACTGCTACTCTCCAAAATTCTTTAGGCATGAAAGCAATTAAACACCATTTCAACATGTCAATATGAAACACAATGATCCTGGAACTATTGTTCTTGATTTCAATATGATCGATTTTTACTGAGCGTTGCCCATTTTAGAAAAGATTAAACAAGAATGTGTGTAGTTACTGAATTCAAACACTACCAAGACTGGAATGATGCAACTAAAGCAGGGGACATATTACTCAACTTTCACAGTCTTTACAAATTTTAAAAAGATGAGCTTAATGGGTTGAGTAAATAGTTTAAATGTCAACAAACATATGTGGGTGGCGGTGGCTATGGCTGCTATGTAGCTCACCACCATCAGTGTGTGAATGTGTGCATGAATGACTGAATGCAGTGTGAAGTGCTTTGGGGTCCTCTGGACTAGATAAGGTGCTATGCTAGTACAGGTCATTTTCCATTTATGATAAATACCTGGATTCTTATTGGAAAATACTTTATTTAGAAATAGAAACTCTTTAAATTAATCCCTAACAAAACTACTGCATTTTATAAATTATTTAATTTAGAAATGTTTTTATGTTTGGTAACTGATACATTTTGTTTTTTTCTAATGAGACCCTTCATTTTCTGCTGTTTCCGTCTTTTTTTTTTTTTTTAATCACTTTTTGATTATAATTGGTTTGTTGATAGTCCCCAACTACTGCAGACTGATGCAGACTTGTCCCGATTAGGCATGGATAAAAATATTGATCATCAATGCATTTCAGCAGTTAATTCGTTTCCAAATCAATATCGATTCATAAAACCCTATGAATCGATTAGATCCCCTGGCCAGCGGGTTTGCACCATGCTGAGCAACACTTTCAAAAGTCATGCACCATGTCTGGGGACATTTGAGATTTCATTCTTGAGCGTTCCACTTCCTACATTTCCCGCGCTTTCTGCCAGTGGGGCGAAGAAGAGCACTGGATAGTAGCAAGTTTGAACTACTTGTGTACCTAGCGCCATTTCTTTGCTCCCAGGCACCCACTATACACCTGTCAGTTCGGTGCAGAGTAGCTGCGCGTCCTCGTGACTGCCTGGCTGTGTCACAAAAAGACTAGAGCTCTTCTTCTTGAGTTTGATGGTTGGCAAACAGCCATTACCAGCACCTACTGGTCAGTAGTGTGGGTCAAAACAGCAATATTGCGCAAATATGCTTAAAATTGATTATTCAAAAACATGAAATGTCTCAATATCTACAAGAAAAGGAGAATTATTTCCGTTTACATGCACTTAAGTTTTAATACAGTACTCCATATTCAGTACTAGTGTTAATGTGCTACTATTTTATTTCCTGACTTTTTTTTTTAATATCAATGTATACCATTTCTATTTATACAGGCAAGAAAATTAATATCCCAAAATTATCCACAGGGACTCTTATGAATTATTTGTGTACTTATTATGAAATCGATATCGGAACAGTGTGGTTTTCGTCCTGGCCGTGGAACGCTGGACCAGCTTTACACCCTCAGCAAGGTTCTGGAGGGTGCATGGGAGTTCGCCCAACCAGTCTACATGTGCTTTGTAGACTTGAAGAAGGCATTCGACCGTGTCCCTCAGGGAATCCTGTGGGGGGGTACTCTGGGAGTATAGGGCACCAGGCCTTTTGATACAGGCTTATAGGTCCCTGTACGACCGGTGTCAGAGCTTGGTCCGCATTGCTGGCAGTAGGTCAGGGTTGTTTCCGGTGAGAGTTGGACTCTGCCAAGCTTGCCTTTTGTCACCAATTCAGTTCATAACTTTTAAGGACAGAATTTCTAGGCGCAGCCAAGGTGTTGAAGGGATCCGTTTTGGTGGCCTCAGGATTGCGTCTCTGCTTTTTGCAGATGATGTGGTCCTACTGGCTTCATCAGGTGGTGATGTACAACTTTTGCTTGAGCAGTTCGCAGCCGAGTGTGAAGCGGCCGGGATGAAGATCAGTACCTCCAAATCCGTCCGAGGCCATGGTCTTGAGCTAGAAAAGGGTAGAGTGCCCTCTCCCGGATCGGGGGGGAGGTCCTGCCCCAAGTGGAGGAGTTCAAGTATCTTGGGGTCTTGTTCACAAATGAGGGGAAAAACGGAGCGGGAGATCGATAGATGGATTGGTGCTGCGTCGGCAGTGATGAGGGCGCTGTACTGGTCTGTTGTGGTGAAGAGAGCTGAGTCAAAAAGCGAAGCTCTCGATTTACCGGTCGATCTACATTCCTACCATCTATGATCATGAGCTCTGGGTTGTGACCGAAAGAACGAGCTCGCGCATACAAACTGCTGAAATTAGTTTCCTCCACAGGGTGTCTGGGATCTCCCTTAGAGATAGGGTGAGAAGCTCCGACTCAGAGTAGAGCCGCTGCTTCTCCACATCGAGAGCAGCCAGTTAAAGTGGCTCAGGCATCTGATTAGGATGCCTCCCTGGTGAGGAGTTCTTGGCACGTCCCACCGGGAGGAGAACAAGAAGAAGACCCCGGACACGCTAGAGGGACTATTTTTCTCGGCTGGCCTGAGAACACCTTAGGATTCACCCAGAGGAGCTGGGCCCAAGTGGCTGGGGAGAGGGAAGTCTGGGGTTTCTGCTGAGGCTGCTGCCGCTGCCACCCGACCCCAAATAAGTGGAACAAAATGGATGGATGGATACTGAAGCATTTAAAGCAATATCAAATCAAAATCAAGTCGAATTGTGGGGTTCTAAACAATACCCAGCCCTAGTCCTGACTTGGAAACGGGGAGTAAAATTAGGCAAAATGTTGTGTAGTGTCCTGCCAGCTTTAGGGAGACCATTCTTAACCTGTCTACTGTTTTTTTTTTTTTTTTTTTTTTTTTTTTTTCCCCCCACGCTGTCTCTCCCCCAGGTGGCTCCTGCTGAGGGCTTCTCAGATCTGGCCATCCAGGTGATGGCGTCACCATCCAAGAACTACATCCTAACTGTGATCGGTGCGGGTGTGGCCCTGCTCTTCCTGGTTGGAATGTTTTGCGGCAGATTTACAAAACGAGTGACTCAAGAGCTGAAGGACAGGTAAACCCCGCCCACTCAGGGGTCAAAAATCATTCACAGAAGAACTGACCACCTCTGAGGAATCCTTGATGCGCTCCATGAACTCCCATTTTACCTGTAAATTAAAAAGGAAAAAAAAAAAAAAACACACCTGCAGCATCCAACCTGATTTGTCCTCTTAATCAGGTATTTTTTTTTTTTTTTTTTTTTTTTTTGAATCACTCTTGGGAAATGACGTTACCCCCGAATCCCACTGGTGAAAGTGGGAATGACTTTCCAACCCTCATGAGGCCAGTTTCTCCTCTCTCATTTTGTTCCTATCAAGATTTTTGGTTGGATGTGTGGCGCCTCCTATTGGTTTCCATCTGCCTACCTGATGTTGATGCAGTATGTCTCCTCTCCTGCTTTTGTTTCGGGGGAGGAATGGGGGGAGTTAAAGGATGACCTCTCAGAACTGACTGGCAGAGGGGTGAAGAATAAAAACATTTCAAGTGTAAATGTGTAGAAACGGGATGGGATAAGGCTTGCCTATAGAGTGGGTTAATAACTCCAGTATTTTAACAATGAAGCTGTGTCTTTTGGTGTGAGTGTCTGCTGTCCAGTTCTGACCTTTTGCCCCGATATTCTTCTTCGTTGTCTAATGGTTTTTGGGGATAATTTTTTTTTTTTTTCCTCTTTTGTTGCCATGGGACTGCCAGGTAGGTGGCACCTACCAGCCACCTCTCAACCACACCATGTGGGATTAAAAGGAGATCGAACACTGTCATTTTTTATTTGTTTCCCAAACAGCCAACCTGGCAACCTGTGCTCTCCTCTGCTACAGCCCACCTTCATCCCAGCTAAATCCGTGCCAGCTGTCTGCTGCTCCCAGCCACTTCTAGGATTCCATCACTGAGCAGAGCAGCTTCCCATCAGGCCAGCCGCCTTCCTGATCCCAGTCGCAGCAGAAAGGCTGTATTTCTCATTTTTAAAGAAACGGACTCAGTGCCAGTTGGTACCACACGAGTCGGTCCAGACCATTTTAGAAGAAACAAGTAGGAAAACTTAAAACAGATCAGATTATTACAAAGATGTGAACATTTTGTTTGAAGATGATACTGGAATCATTGCACAGTTTTTCTTTTTTAATTTCAATGAATATAAATATATTGTTTTGTTATAGCTTTATTTATTGTTTAATCTGTGTTTTCTTAGATTTGAATGTTCTTTCTGGTTGCCTTTTTTTCCCAGCCAGGCTTTTCGCAGGGAGAAAAGAGAGACAGGTGTGAGTTCCTCCAGGCATCATCTTCATCCAGCAGCCTGGCTGATTTCTCATGGGGAGGTGAATACCCCACAGAAGACATACCCCCGTCACTGAATTTGGCCATTAAAATCTAGTGACGGTGTTTGGAGCGGTGGGGTTGAGTAATCTGAACAAGGCAGAGGCAGGAAGGCGAGACAGAACAGTGAGATAATCTTGGTCAATCTTGACAGCCTCATTTTGAAACAAATGTATCCAGATCCTTGATGAAATCACTCATTTTCAGTTCTTAAGATTTTATATGTTAGACATCTAAAGGTATAGCTTAAGATGTTTTGCTTTGTGTTTTGTTTTGGTTTTTCTTTGTCCTGTTCCATCTAGTAGTAAAAAGATCTGTGGATGTTTTAACTGGATGGGCCTGCTGCTCAGCCTGTAGCTTGATGCCTCAGCAACATGGTTGGCCTTCTGCTGAAAGCTTGGGTCGTTGTGGTCGTTGTGTGTTGGAGCTTTTCGGTCTCAGCTTGGGGAGAATGGACAAAATAGCAAAGCCTGCTGGATAAGGTGTGTGTGTATTTGAGTGTGTGAGTGCGCAGAACGCCTAGATGACTGTATATGTGTAATATACAGAGTGAAATGCCGTGCGGTTGACTTGTACTGCTACTTCTTCATCTTACCAGTTCTTAAAGCTTTCTGTAGTGACCCTTGCTGCCTGCAACTCCAAACTTTCTTGGTTCAACTGCCTTTTTTCAGTCTTCGTTTTTATTTGGTTTTCTTTTTTATCAAAGTTGTGCCTAATCACCATCCAGCTGCGGAACTGAATGTCCCCACAGCTTCCATGAAATGACAGGGTTGGACAGAGATGGACCATGTCCACATCGTGTTAATTGTTGCCTAGAGTTTAGACTCTGCAGGCAGCTGGGTTCTCTGTTTTATTATCCAGAGGGGTGATTGAAAGTTTGGGGGTTTTTTTAAGTTTGTGATTGAATATCTTGTACTTGTTTTCTGTCTGAATTCATGGAGTTTTTCACTGTTTTGTCTCCTTTTGTTGCTCTGTACAGAAAACCATGGACAGTTTCTTATTAATAATAAAGTGTGCAAGGTTTCTATTCTGCTGTCCAGTTCTTTTCTCAGAAGCGTCTTTGCAGGTCAAGACTGCAACACACAATCCCTGGAATTGCTTGCTTTTCAGGACCGTCGATGATATGGATGTTATAAACACTGATTGCAACAAAGGAAATGGTCAAAATTTATTTAAAATGTAGTTATTGTTGTGCCACAGTAGGTTTGGTTTGGTTATGAATAACTATCAAAGGCAATTAATAACAAATTAGTAGTTTAGACCAGAATTATCAAGCCAGGACACCACGTGATTATCAGGACAAAATGGACAAATTGTTTTCAGTCTCAATCCCAGGTCTGCCTGGTGAGGTGGTGTGTAAAATAATAAACTGGTGAATTCACACACCGGTATTCTCAAACTAGAAAGCCCTGCACACAAATCCAGAACAAACATGGACAACTTCCCTCCAAAATAAAAGAAATTAACCAAAACACTTCCTTTAGTTGAAATTACGGCTGGGCAATTTATGAAATAATTGAATTTTTTGTTATTGAAAATTTAATTTTAGGAAAATCTGGATTTTTTTTTTTTTTTTTTTTTCTCCCCTTCCTCCAATGCACTCGTTGGGTGTCCATAGTTCAGTGATGCCAGCTGACCCAAGGCTCACCAGCTTGTTTGACAAGCATGTTTTACAGCTTCTAATTATTTAGACTTTGAATTCATCTCAACTCAGAAGGGATAATTGAAATAAAAGCCAATTTTTGAAAATATTTTGATTAAATCAAATTTGGTATGAAAGAAATTTTAATTTTTAAGCCATAAAGATTTTCGTTATGGCTTATTTTTAAGCCATATTGCCCAGCTCCAGTTGAAATACTTTCGCAAACTCATTAGGCTTGTAACAATCAACTAAAAAGTGAAATGAAAACTAAAAAAAATGGTTAAAATTCAAACTTACTTGGACTCAAAGAGAAATTAAATGTAACTCATATTATTCAAGGTTCTTCAGTTTGAAGAATCCTCCAACTCTTTCCTAAGACAGTCTCATGAAGAGGATGGTCAGGGTTGTCTATAATTTTCTTGATTTTTTTTTTTTTTTTTTTTTTTTTTTTTTTTTTTCTTAAATGCAAAATCCTTCTTTGCATCATCATCTCCAGAGGTTCCACAGTCGTCCCCAGAACAGAACCAGCCTTCTTTATCAGGTTGTTGAGCCTCTTTAGGTCCCTGGCTCTGATGCTGCTGCCCCAACAGATGATGGCAGAGGAGATGACGCTCTCAACAGCAGACTGATAGAAGATCTGCAACATCTTGCTGCAAACCTTGAAGGATCTTAGCTTCCTCCAGAAGTCCAGTCTGCTCTGTCCTTTCTTGTAGACGCTTCACTGTTGAGTCTCCAGTCCAGTCTGTTGTCTAGATGAACACCAAGGTATTTATATTCCTCAACCACCTCCACTTCTTCTCCCATGATGGAAATAGGGTTTGATCTAACCCTGCTTCTCCTGAAATCTACAATCATCTCCTTAGTTTTGTTCACATTCAAGATGAGATGATTATTTCCACACCACGCCACAAAGCGGTCCACCAGCTCTCTGCACTCAGCTTCTTGTCCATCTCTGATCCACTCGACAACTGCAGAGTCATCTGAGTGTTTCTGGAGATGACGGGAGTCTGACTTGTGCTGGAAGTCTGAAGTGTACAGAGTGAAAAGGAATGGTGAGAGTACAGTCCCCTGCGGTGCTCCTGTGCCGCTGACCAACTGGGTAGACACAGTCCATGTTCCAGTGGATACTGGACTTCCTCACTGGCTGCCCACAGTAAGTGAGAACACAGGTCTGTGTCTCCAACAGGCTGGTCTGCAGTACAGGGGTTCCTCAGGGAATGGTGCTGGCACTGTTCCTCTTCATCCTCTTCACTGCAGACTTCTCCATCAACTCCCCACGCTGCCATCTGCAAAAGTTCTCTGATGACTCTGCCACAGTCGGCCTCATCACAGGTGAGGACGACTCAGAGTACTGACAGTGGACTCAGGACTTTGTGGGCTGGTGCCAGCAGAACCACCTCCTGATCAATGTTGCTGAAGCCAAGGAGCTGGTGGTGGATTTTAACAGACGCAGACCCACCTCACCGACACCGGTGAACATCCAGGGAGTGGACATTGAGATCATGGACTCTTATAAGTACCTGGGTGTTCACCTGAGCAATGAACTGGACTCCTAACACTGATGCGCTTTACAGGAAGGGTCAGAGCAGACTCTACCTGCTGAGGAGGCTGAGGTCTTTTGGAGTGCAGGGGGCACTCCTGAAGACCTTCTTTGACTCTGTAGTGGCATCAGCCATCTTCTATGAGACTGTATGTTGGAGCAGCAGCTTATTACAGCTGGGAGGAAGCGGTTAGATAAGCTCATCAGGAAGGCCCGCTCTGTGCTGGGATGCCCCCTCAGCCCAGTGCAGGTGGTGGGGGACAGAAGGACTCACTGATGGACTAAGTCTCCCACCCCGTGCATGAAGCTGTTGCTGAGCTGGAGAGCTCCTTCAGTGACAGACTGCTGCATCCTCGGTGCACAAAGGAGTGTTATA
Source organism: Anableps anableps (assembly GCA_014839685.1). Lineage (NCBI taxonomy): Eukaryota > Metazoa > Chordata > Actinopteri > Cyprinodontiformes > Anablepidae > Anableps > Anableps anableps. The sequence continues at coordinate 3,198,742 of CM026073.1, forward strand.
GGAGATCCTTCCTCCAGCAGCTGTTAGACTCTAACCATCACTGCTCCCAACAAAATCAATAAGTGTTTATATCCATGCTGGTATCTGTACAACTTTACCATTTTTCTGTTGTCACTCACTGTGAATGGTTTGTATTTTTAATGCCCAGATACATGCACTGTACATTTTCAATTAACCAACTCAGTTGCACATTCCTCTGGAGTATTTTTTACAAGTTAGTATTTATGTTGAAATTTTGCCTTGCTGTACAGTATCTTTTCTTTTTTAGTCTTTATTTTATACATATTTTTTATATTTTTTGTGACCCTGTTTTTCTGTTACTGCCTGCCACTGCCACTTTGCTGCTGTTACACAGAAATTTTCCCATCGTGAGACAATAAAGGATATTTCTGTTCTATTCTTCTATGCATTGAAAAGTCGGAAATTATAGAAATACACAGTCGGAACAGAACCATTCAAGGCTCTCTTTGGCTGCCAGATGTTTAAAAACAAATGGAAAATGAGAGACAAGGACATTTTTACAATAGAGAGAGATATTCATGGAGAAGGTGCGGGACCAGACCTCAGAGTTGGCCTATTCGCCATGAAATTCGAACAGCTATAAGTTTCACATAAAAAGGTCAATTTGTACAAAACTTGGTATGAGTCATCCATGTTGGATGCCAGATAATCCCATGTGGTCATATGCTGATGTCATCTAAGCCCCGCCCCCTCAGAACAGGAAGTCACTTTTTTTTCTTGGAAAGCTCCATCTCTGACTCACTTGACCTAATAAAGATGATATTGAGTCAGAAGACAAATAAATTGTTCTCACTTGCTTTAAAGCAAGTGGAGGGTTTTCAGTGGAGAGTGTGGCCGTGGTGGTGTGGCAATGTCAGACATCACACAATCGCCATACGATTGCCTCTAAATTCTACAGTTTTAAGCCAAGCTGCACCAAACTCACTGGGATCGATCATAATTGAGCCCCCCACAGGAATCAATCCCAATATTTGGTGGGCATGGCCTACTTCCTCCACAAATTGAAATCTTTAAAAAAAAATCAGCCCCAAGCCATGCTTTGACTGACAACCATGAAACCTGGCCCACATGTGTATCATGTCAGGACCTACAAAAAAGTCTCTTGGAGCCATGGTCCAAACCCAACAGGAAGCCGGCTATTTTGGATCAAATTCGTAATTATGCTCACAGCAGTAGATGAGTGTGTTAGATGAGTTTTCCTATTCTTAAAAACAATACATTGGCTATTTGGAGGACTAAACATAATCAAAATGTCACCAAATTTCTCCCAAAATTGTCCCATGCAAGATATCAAATGTTTTTAATGGAACTGAAAGTGGTTGTTGCCAAACTGCTCTACAGCTGCCCCTAACGCGAGACAGGACAAACTGTACATCATAGAGATCTGAAATGTGGTACAAAGGTAGAGCACCACAAATCAAGAAAAAAAGTGTCTTGGAGGTATGTCCTAAAATGTACACAGAGGTGGCCATTTTGGTTCAAAGGGCAAATTTGGACGTTTACACACCTTGAACTTTAACAGACTCCTCCTAGGGATTTTGAGCTGTCGGCTTCGTATTCAGTCAGTATGCAGTAAGGGATAGGGCAGCAAAATTTATCAAAATATAAATTTTTTGAGCATGTTTAGGGGGTGTGGCCAAGCAGCGAATTTGGTGTACTCACCAACGCACACGAAACGCTATAACTTTCATATAAAAAGGTCAATCGGCACCAAACTTGGTATGATTCATCCATGTTGGATGCCCGATGATCCAATGTGGGCATATGCTGATGTCATGTAAACCCCGCCCCCTCAGAACAGGAAGTCACTTTTTTTTCGGAAAGCTCCATCTCTGACCTCCTTGACCTAATAAAGATGATCTTGTGTCAGAAAACAGATAAGTTGGTGTCACTTGCTTTAGAGCACAAAGAGTTTTCGGTGGAGGGTGTGGCTGTGGCGGCGTAGCAAAGTCAGACATCATGCCGTTGCCATACATTTGGCCGTAAATTCCACATATTTCAGCTGATATGCACGAAACTCACTAGGATTGATCCTAATTGACCCCCGACAGGAAAGCCGTCCAATATTTTGTGGGCGTGGCCTAATCTTTCCACAGCGCTCCCTAGAAATCTTTAAAAAAATCAGCCCCAAGCCATGCTTTGACCAACAGTCATGAAATTCAGTACACGTCTCACATCTCAGAACCTACAAAAAAGTCTCTTGTACTCATGGTCACAAGCCCACAGGAAGTCGGCAATTTTGGATCAAAGTCAATATTTTGTCTCTTTTACTCATGTTCTATCTGAGCGAACTCCTACAGCTTTTAACAAGGAGACTTCACAATCACTCTGCAGAGTCTTCAGGCATTGATTGTCATAATTTATCAAAGGCTTTTGGCTGCATCATGGCTTGTGGGCGTGGCTAAGCTTCGAAGTCTGACCATTCGCCATAAAACATAAAATGGAATAACTTCCACATACAAGGTGGTGGCTTAATGAAGCTTTCTATGTGTCATATCAAAGCAGCACTAATCCTATTTATATGGTAATTTGGTGACCTCACCTTCATCTGGCCCCCTTTGAACCTTTGAACAACAACACCAGCAAAATGGGTGACTACCCTTTTTGCTGCTGGTTGTCTTCATTTTACTCCTCAATTCATACAGGTTTAAACCTGTTTGTTTGACATTCAACAACATGATGCTGAATCCTTCACTCAACACTGGCCAGTGGCTGGAGCATGTGGGCGTGGCAGAATGGCGAATTCCAATCCCTCGCCGTTTGCATACGGTTGGCTCTAAATCTCACATGCATCTTTTCCTCTAAAAACAACGTGCACTTGTCACAGACTAGATAGTTTTTAGTGACTCAGACTGAGTTCCAGGGGCATTGTTATTATTTCCACCTAAGGCAACCATTAAAAACCTCCCAACTTTACTAGAACCATGTACCATAGTATATTTTACACTCATTACAGAACTTCAAAGACTCAATTAATTTGAATGTCCACAACTTCTCTAGAATTTTCTATGCTTCCTGGTCCTCAAGTATTCCTGCCCAAGCAGGAATACTTGAGGACTAGGGTTAGGAACCACTGATTTAGATGATGAGCAGAGAAAAGAAAGGTCCACGACGGAGCTTTCTGTTCGACTACAACCCCCACACCATAACAGTGACAGCTTGCAGTGACAACGCTACTAAAAAAACTCTAAATTGGATCAAATTAAAATCAAACACAATGGGTTGCACTGGATTTCATTTTGAAACATGGAAGTGAAAGAGCCAGAACCCAAATCGTTCCACTCATTTCAAATTTTTATTTTCAAAAGATTTTTTAATATAATGCTATGTTAAATGTTCTTGCGTTATAACTGACAAGTAAATCAGTCTCTTGTATTTAATTGTTCAATAAAATATCAACCTTAAGTATTTCATTTTCTTTGCAAGCCGGAACCTGGTTATGTGTAGCTGATATAATTCTGCTGATATGGTGAGCCAGGTCCCAGCCTAACAGTAAGTTTCACATTGTGAGGTTTTGTTTGACCTCTGGATGGTCTGGTGTATTGCATGAGGTTCCACACATACACATGATGTGTATGTATTTGTGACCTTATCTGTGCATCTAAGTTGCCTTTTTTCATGTGTGTTCTGTCTGGTCAGTGGAGGCCCCTGGCTGCCTGACAAATCAGTGTAAAATTCTTTTGCCCAACAGACCAAAACATGTCTTAGTTTTCACTGCACAAACGTATAACTTATCTCTTCACCCCTGACACCATCCTGAGGGTCTCAACATTGTCAAAAGATCAGTAGCTGCCTCTCAGAGCACAAATAAAGGAAATAAACCTGAAGATTACACAGTACATGGGAACGACATGTTTATTCTGTCAACTAAAGCAGCAAACATGCATATAACTACAGAATGACTGAAAAAATACTTCAGATAATAGTTTTCGTAAAAATGCTTCACCATGAGGCTAAGAGATAAACCTCCATTTTCTTCTTTCCTGCTTTTATAAATGTAGCCATCATAAATGAACTGTCAATAGGATGTGTGTAGTTGAAAGCTCGATGAACAGAGTGATTGGTCAGACCTCATTCTTTTTCAAACTTGATTTATTGACAGGCTATAAACTCTACCACTGGAGGAGTTTTCACTTGATTGCAAACACATTCAGCAACACTATGGGCCTGATCCTCAACCAACAAAGATTTGTGTGAAATTGATTACAGAGGCGAAAGAGGTGCAGAACGCCCTATTTAAATTAGGATTTTGCGTGTGGAACTGGCTGTCAAAATGAAGTGTTGGACCTCAGAATTGCCATGAAAAAAGGATGAAGTTTGACGTTCGCCTTGTTTGTAGATCAGCTTTGTGCTGATCAAGTTTGTATTTGTTTTTATACATGCAAACCTTTTAAGATCAGGCCTCAAGTGTTCTGACACTTGATCAGCCCACGTCCAGAATCAAACAACTATGTAAGCTAAGTCTGCCAGCATGAAAGGTGTGATGACATTGTCTTTGTCTAGACATGTAATAAGGTAGTAAAGCTGTTTTGATTTATGAACTTCCCAATAATGATAATGCAGGCAACCATAACGTATGGTCCAATCAGTGTGTGAGCCTTAAACCCACATCTTCAGTTTTTCTTTTACACTAATTATAAACACAAATATAATCTCAAAGCCATACACACACATATATATGGTCTCGCTATGGACACGATTGTGTTTTTGTATAAACAATATATTTCGTAAAACACTGACATCTTTGACATCTACTTTCACTTCAAGATGGGACTTGTGACACTGTGGCCATCTCTCCCAAGATTAAAATCTCTAAGTGGTGAAAGAGTGTATCATTTTTTTTTAACATGGTTATTCTCTTCCTTGTACACAGCTGTGTTTCATTTAATTTTTTAAACAACACAATGTGCACATATATTATCTGGTATGTTGTGTAGCTTCGCATATTGTATAAATAATCATGGTGGGCTGCAAAAAACAACATTTCATTTTCCTCTGGGATTAATGAAGTTGACTCCTGGAGACAGGAACCAGTTCCCCCGCAACCCTATAAAGATAAGTGGATTTAGATAATGGTTGGATGGATTAGTAAAGTATTTTTGAATTGAACTGAATTAGAATTAAATTGAATTACAATTCGTCAGTACTGTGAGAAATTCTCTGTTTAATTTCCTCCTGAAAGAAAAATATCTACCCATCAATTCAGTAACAATCTGCAGATTGTTACTGAATTGATGGGTCTAATCCTCTGGCCATATGACAGCTTGATTATGGGTTTTGTTTTGAAATATTTCCCATAACATATTAAACAACAAAAATACTTCACCATCAATGGCCTATAAAATTAAAAACACATTTAAGAAGTCAACTTCTCCAGGTGGATTAAAACAGCTCTTTACATTTTTGCTTCGGTTCTCTCTCTCTCTCTCTCTCTCTCTCTCTCTCTCTCTCTCTCTCTCTCTCTCTCTCTCTCTCTCTCTCTCTCTATATATATATATATATATATATATATATATATATATATATATATATATGTGTGTGTGTGTGTGTGTGTATGTATAGATAGATAGATACATAGATAGATAGATACACTGCTAAAAAAAAATAAAGGGAATATATATATATATATATATATATATATATATATATATATAGATAGATAGATAGATAGATAGATAGATAGATAGATAGATAGATAGATAGATACACTGCTCAAAAAAATAAAGGGAACACCTAAACAAAACAACGTAGCTCCAAATCTGTCACACCTTTGTGGAGTCAATGCCACCATTTAGGTAGTAACACTTATTGTGAATCAGTTTCACCTGCTGCTGTGCAAATGGAACATGCAACAGGTGGAAATGAGAGGCAATTAGCAAGACAACCCCTATAAAAGAGTGATTCTGCAGGTGGTGGCCACAGATCATTTCTCTGTTCTTGTCCTTTCTGGTTGAACTTTTAGTCATTTTTTCATTTTGTCAGTGCTGTCACACACAGAGGGATCATGAGGCGTTTTTACAGCCCACTGAAATTGCTCAAGTAGTGGAGCTAATCTAAGACAGAACATCAATGTGAGTGGTGGCAAGAAGATTTGCTGTGTCTCTCAGCACAGTGTCCAGAGCATGGAATAGGTGCCAGGAGATAGGCCAGTACACCAGGAGACATGGAGGGGACCTTAGGAGGGCTACAACCCAGGAACAGGACCACTATCTTGTCCTTTGTGCAAGGAAGAACGGGATGTCCCCTACCAGGGCCCTACAAAATTACCTCCAGCAGGCCACTAATGTGCATGTTTCTACTCAAACTGTCAGAAACAGACTCCATGAGGGTGGTATGAAGGCCCGACATCCACATATAGGGCCTGTGCTTACAGCCCAACACCGTGCAGGATGACTGGCTTTTACTGGGGAACACCAAAATTGATAGATTCGCCATTGGTGCCCTGTGCTCTTCATAGATGAAAGCAGGTTCACACTGAGCACATGTGATGGATGTGACAGAGTCTGGAGACACCATGGAGAACATTATGCTGCCTGCAACATCCTCCAGCATGACCAGTTTGGTGGTGGGTCAGTTATGGTGTGGGGAGGCATTTCTTTAGATGGCCGCGCAGCCCTCCATGTGCTAGCCAGAGGTGTCCTGACTGCCATAAGGTACCAGGATGAGATCCTCAGACACATTGTGAGACCATATGCTGGTGCAGTGGGCCCTGGGTTCCTTCTTATACATGACAATGCTCGGCCTCATGTGGCTGAAGTGTGTCAGCAGTTCCTGCATGATGAGGGCATTGATGTTATGGACTGGCCTGCCCGTTCCCCAGACCTGAATCTAACTGAGCACATCTGGGACGTCATGTTTCGGTCAATCCACCAACGCCACAGACTGTTCTGGAGCTAACTGATGCTCTAATCCAGGTCTGGGAAGAGATCCCTCAGGAGAACATCCACCGTCTCATCAGCAGCATGCCCAGGCGTTGTCGGGAGGTTATACAGGCACGTGGAGGCCACACACACACTACTGAGCCTGATTTAGACTTGTCTTGAGGAATATTCACTGACGCTGAATCAGCCTGTCATGTTATTTTCCACTTTCATATTGAGTATGAATCCAAATCCAGATCTCCATAGTGTAATAATTTTGATTTACATTGATGTCTTGTGTTATTTACTTCTCAATCAGTTTCACTGTGTTAATAATAAAGTTTTTCAGTGAGACTATTTAATTAATTGAGATCTAGGATGTGTTATTTTAGTGTTCCCTTTAATTTTGTGAGCTGTATATATATATATATATATATATATATATATATATATATATATATATATATATATATATATATATATATATATATATATATATATGTAGATAAACAATTGACACAAATCCACAATGTTCTGTAAATTAATGTAAAACAAGAGATAAAAGAAATGCACCTGTTCAAGGTTTATTACAGAGGCTCTGGTCCTATCTCGGAACGGCATCCTTTAAGGACATGAAGCTTTTAAGAGAAGGTGAAGAGCATGTTGGGATTAAACATTTTAATGCAGTGATTCTTAAGGCTTGGTATCCTGCGTTTCTTAGAAATGTTCTTGCACCAATACAGCCAATCGAAATACTGTAGCTGAGTTACTTCCTCATCATCTCATCACCTTTTGTAGAGGCCAGCTAATAAGCCATTTGTTTTACTAAGGAACATCCTTCTGTACTGAAATTAGACTGTTTTGATGCTACCATCTTAACCAGGACTACCTGGAAACATCTATACCAACATTAAACTGGCTAAATAAAGGACAAATCAAACAAATATTGCTATATCCATTTTAAATTAGAACATTAATATGTTTAAAATCCAGATGCTTGCATCAGCTGCAGAAAAGGTTCACTAACTCAATATGCTGCATGTTTTCAAAGTTATGTGGTCATGCTGAGTGGAGGCAGTATGTTTGTGAGATACAAATTACTATGGACTGAGGGAATGACAGTCACAAATCAGCAAACACAGAGGACTGGGTGTCTCAGTAACAAAAAAGTGCTGAAAGGTCACCAGAGAAGGTAATGCTACAGCTTTTCTATCGCTTACATTAGAATTAAAAATAAATGGTCAAACATGACAAATGAACACAAGATACATGATTTCTCTGATAATTCAGTTCTCAGTATCATACTAAAATTTTATGGAGACTGTGGTATCCATTGAATGGTTTAACAAACCCTGGTTATTTTGTTCATGGACTCTTCTTACTTGTCTTCCCTGCTAGAACATATATGGGGACACAAACAGGGTAACCTTGGTGAGGTAGCGGCCTAGCAGGGCATTGCGCTCCAGCTCACTCATTTCCACCTCTGCCTCCAGTGTGGCCGGCCCTTTAACAGATGTCACTAGCAGAAGGGTCCCGGTCTGGCGACCCGAGCGCTGCACACTGAAGTGACCACGGCCACGGCCACCAACTAGGCCGAACCTCAGTGTATCTCCCAGCACACGGGCTGCAGACACCCTGAAGAGGACGCGAGGGGCAGACATGTTGGAAACGACAGCGAGAAAGTGGAAGGAGATGGAGTTTGGAGCTTGGGTGCATGCTATGTCCCCCAGCATACATGGATTCCTCTCACAGCGCCTGAAGAAACACAAATTCACCACATTAGTCTTCTTCCTGCCCACATTCTCGGTTAAAGCCTGTACGTTAAATGCATTCAGATGGACTTTCCTTTTCCTTCATCTCACCAAATGTCAAGGTTAGGGGTATGAAAATAAGCATGTATACATACAACAATATTTACAACAAGACCATACTAAGGGGGGCAGCAGCGGTGGCAGCAGTAACAGCCTGCAGAATGAGCTGAAAGAGAAGAATCAGCAAAAAGAGGAGCACCAGCAGTCCTGCCAAGGGGGAAGCAGTTGACCTCATGGAGCGAGTCTAAGGTTCTACGCTATCAGTGAATTTGATGAGTCTACAGCTTACTTTCCCACTTACATAATGCTGTTTTATTTTATTTCTAGTTTTATTTTAATAAACAATTGTTCCAGTTGAACTTATGAAAGACTAGCATAAAAACTGCCAAAGGAAATCTATTGATAAATCACACGATAAACCAGTGGCAGGTGTATTGGAACAATTATATGTTGTCAGAGGGAAGTAAACAAGCCCTGAACTAAAAAACCTGAAATTGTCCTGCTAAAGCAACAATCAGAAGCCTCTGTTCAAAAAACTTCAACAATCAGTTTCTAATGTGCAAATGGTCATGATTTATTGTGCAAATTAAAATGCAATTCAAAAATCTTTGCAGAAAGGACAAAACTAGGAAACAATACCAAATAAATTAAGGTGCCTGCACTGCAATATTTGCATTCATTTATAAAACTTCAGCTTCAGTGACTGTTGAAGATAAGCAGGGAAGCAAATCAGGGTTAAAAGCTTTATTATGTGATCATGCTTTAGAAGCTCGATTGTATTTAGGTATTGCTGGCTTGTCTTGCATGTACAGCTTGATTATGATATAGCACTACTATGTGTTTGTCCTGAAATACACCCCCCCACCCATCCTCTTCTGTTATTTTCAGAAGCAGCCTCTGGTGGGTGCACCACAACACTGTTTTTACCACAATAATGGTTTAGCAGTAGGAATAAATCGAAAGTTTGAAAGTGGTAAACATCCTCAGTGTCAAAGATAGTTAGACGCCTTTGACCGATCAAACCGGCTGGAGCCTGAATCTCTGCAGTTCATGTTGGGCCAAACCTCAGTCTCAACCCAGTATGGGTTGGAGAGCAGCTAAATGATGGGTGTAGAGGGGAAGTGGTTGACATGCAGGTTATCCTTATTGTTTTCAAAACGACTGTCCCCAGAGGTAAGAGATTTGTGGCTTTCTTTGTCTCTTTCTAATCCCTCATTTTCATTCCTGTCCTGCTGATGGCTGTTTCATTGTGCTTACTAAGATATTTTTTTCTTGTACTCTACAAGGCACTTAGTTTGTTAACTTCTCATTAGAATCCAAGTGTTGTTTTGTTCATGATGGTTGACAAAATTTACTGTACAACAGGTTCCTGGGGCATTGCTACATGTGTAGGCTGGGTTTAGAAAATGCATTGAGAGATGAAGATTTAATGCTACCTAGAAGTAGCCAACCTTTTTGAGTTAAAAAAAAATTAATCATTTGCAGAATGTATGAAAGTTGTAAAGCTGTGAAGCTGTGGAAACTTCAACTTTGCATAAATCAACAGTTAGAATTTTAATAGCTCTTAAAGGATTTTTCTAATAGTTGACATACAATTAAACCCCAAAATATTCATACCTCTGAAAGATTTAAATTAAAAATGTGATTTGAAATGAGATTTTTAAAAAACCAATAAAACAATGTGAAAGGAGTATCACAGAAAAAAAAAAAAATAAAATAATAATAATAAAAAAAAAATATATATATATATATATATATATATATATATATATATATATATATATATATATATATATATATATATATATATATATATATATATATAATTTATATTTTAATGACTAAACTTTCTTATGCTAGTTTATAATCAATGGGAAGAATTTACAGTAATCAAACCTTTTCTTTTATCATTGCTGATGTTTTCGCTTTTCCACTGGTATTGTTATGAATTATGGTGAGCTAAAGGTCTTTGAGGGTGTAGGGTCTCATTTCCATCACCCTAATCTTTATGGATCTTCACAGATTGTCTTTGCTGTTGACTCTGGCTAGACTGCTTTTTGAAACAGTGATAATAAACGGATCAAAGGATTGTAATTCAATATAATATAATTATTTACTACCAGAGGCAGATAATAACTAGTGAAATTCCCTTTGTTAAATTCACTTCAGTAACTTTCTGAAAAAAGTAAAACAAAAGTTCTAGAAGTAGTTTTACTGCATCATACATTTTACGTCTAATTGAGTAATATTTTGAGGTAACGCTATTCTTAAAGGGGTAGTATTATGTATTTTCCAGGCACATGATGCCATTTTATAGCACAATCAAGTAACTATGTTATCTTCAGTTGTTATAAAAATACTGTGTATATCAAATATGACTTCATAATTTAACGCCTTGAAATTGGGCCTCTGTCTCTTTAAAAACTCCTGCATTTTCTGGAACTCCACCTTCAGGAAGGCATCACAACAGCATTCCTCTATTAACCCTTTAATGTTTTTATCAGTGTTTCACTGAGAAATAGCTCTTATAATGAGCTCAGCAGATGCACAGTTCCACCAGGTGTTTGCTAATTGCTGCTGGCTCATCTGAAGGAGTTGAGTGGGGAAGTCGTGGGGGAGGGGGGGCTCTGTGAGGCAAAAGTTCGGATGCTTAGAAACTGCAGCTCTGAGGAAGAACTGGGTCTTGAAGGTGGAGCTGTATCCACCCAGGCATTTTGCACAGCTGAATAGTTGCCACAACAGATTAAAGGGTTTCTCAAACATGCATGAAAGAATCAAAGCAACACTCCAGGTATGTTTTTGATGAGGGAATAACATTATAACGTGGACAGCTCAAAACAGTCGAATTTACATAATCTGCTCCGTTAATTAAGTGTAATTTCTGGCTACTCTACCCAGCTCTAGTTACTTCACTGAATAAAAACCGAGGCTGTTTTAATCAAAAATGCTCCAGACACGGACAGACACCACCTGAGGCGATGGAAAAGACATTAGTTTGTTCAAGAAGTGTCAAATCACTGGGATTCATCAAGCAGAGAAAACACCTAATAAGATTGCAGAAACCACTAAAACTGGGTTAAAAATTGTCCAAAGCATTATTTAAAGCTGGAAGGAAAGTGGAGAACCATCGTCTTAGAGGAAAAAATGTGGTCACGAAAAAAATCCTCAATGATTGTGATCTGAGAAACACTTACCTGTTTGGTGAAATCAAATCAGAAAAAACCCCCCATATATATATATATATATATATATATATATATATATATATATATATATATATATATATATATATATATATATATGTTTAATAGTGAAAGTAGCAACATTTCCACACTCACAAATCAAAGAGAGCTCAAGGGAGTGGGACTGAACAGCTGTACAGTCACAGGAAAAACACTACTTAGTGAGGCTAACCAGAGAAAAAGCCTTCCATTTGCAAGGGAGCATAAAGATTTGACACTGGAGCAATGGTGTGATGTGTCAAGATTTGACCTGTTTCAGGGTGATGGGTGCATCAGGGTAAGAAGAGAGGTAGAAGAAGTGATGCACTCATCATGCCGAGCGCCTACTGTACAAATCTGTGGGGACAGTGCTATGATTTGGGGTTGCTTGCAGTTGGTTAGGTCTAAGTTTAGCAACATTCTGTGTCCAAAGAATGAGGTCAACTGAAACAATGACAATGCCACAGCAAATGCGTGCCGTAATCAAAGCTAAAGGTGGTCCAATGAAATATTGGAGAGTGTGACATTTTTTTGGCAAGGCAGTGTATTTACTGTCAATAAAGCAGACTGCATTGTTCTAACATATATACATAACCTACTGTAACTATTATGAAAAAATGTGTTTGAAAATGTATATGTCTTCTGCCTGAATTTATTTTGAAATGATGAATAATTTCTTTATTCTTTAAAAATACCAAAATTTGCACATAACTTTTATATTTACGTCCACCTGATTACATAATTTTGCATAAATAAAATTAGACTTTATAATCAAACACTTAATTAATACTTAAGTAGCCTTTTTACCAAATATTTTTTTACTCTTACTTGGGAATTTTTTTCAGAATAATTTTATTTCTACTTGAATAAAATACATCGAAGTAATGCTGCTCTTACTTGAGTGCAATTTTTGACTACTCTACCCAACTCTGACTTTTACTGCAGCTCAAAAGCTGAAACATGCTTGTTGGTTCCTCTCCTCTAACATAAACTAAGCACAGTGTTGGGAGTTTCAGGGAAATTAGGGGGATGTAAGCGATGTATGTCCTTACATGGGAGATGTCTTGATGTAAGTGGCATTTTTCGTCTTGGGACACTCCACTGTCACACACTGGAAACCTCCAAAGGTGTTTACACACAACCGGTCTGCTTTGCAATTGTGTGAATGGTTTTCACACTCATCAATGTCTACAAGTAAAAGGTCAGAGGTGAGACATATGTTCTTCAACCATAAAAAACATATCATTGGTTCTCAGGCCTGATACTCATTCCCACTCTCCTACATGTGTCAGGTGTGATCTAACAGCTAAATTTAAGGTGGGGATAAGCAGCTGCAGTCCTTGAGAGCTACTATCCTATAACTTATAGACCCATCCGACACACCTGAATCAAACAAATATCTTGTTACCAGAACTCTGCAGAGCTGAACAACTGAATACTGATGCTGGGATTCAGCCATTTTGATTCAGGTGTTGAATAAGGGACACATCCAAAAGTTACAGGATTAAGTTCTGGAGGACCGGAGATGTGCAGCCCTGACCTAATGGATAATTGATCTCCTTCCAATGTCAACCTTCAATAACCTGTATACAACCGATGATTGACATTGGTTGTGGTATGTGGAAAACTTTTTCTCAACATCTTTGATGGCCTCTGAACGCTGACCTGTGCAGCTGCGACCGTCTCTGGATAAGCTGTAGCCAAGTGGGCAAACACAGTGGAAGCTTCCAGGTGTGTTTACGCACTGATGGACGCAGAGACGGCCGGGCTGTGCGAGGGGAAAAAGATGACACTCGTCGATATCTGAAACATACAGAAGTACAGAAGCCTGTTGTTGGAGATTCCATAGACTGACGTTCAAGATTACATTCCACTGCTTTTTTAAAGAAGGAAAATCCTTCTGAGGAGCAGCTGTACCTGTGCAGATGTTACTGTCCCGGCCTGATATGGTGAAACCAACACCACAGGTACAGTGAGTCGAGCCCAGGAAATGTGTGCAGTTAGAAGGCCGGACAGAGGACGAGGGAGAGGAGGATGTTGGGGATGATACAGAAGAAGATGAGGTTGCTGTGGAGGAGGCAGATAAGGCAACAGACGGAGCAAAGGAGGACGCAGCTGAAGAGAAGGAAGCCAAGGAATTGGTAGTGCTGTTAAGTCCTAGAATGAGATCATTAGAACAAAGAAATGACAAAATACTGATCCACTGATTGCTTTTTACTTTTATATGTGTGTATGACTCACTTCTGCACATGGGCTGCTGTCCACTCCACTTCAGAGTCTCCAGACACACTCGGGTTCGGGGGCCTATCAGCTCATAGCCGGGTTTGCAAAGGAAGTGGACCTCATGTCCCATAGCAAACACTCTACCCAATCTGCGGCCATTAGACGGGGGCTCAGGCTTAGGGCAGGATGCTGGAAGCAAACAGGGAGAGTTGCACTTACATTCTTTCATAAAGTTTTACAACCTTATGAATATTCTGTTCAGTCTCCATGCTGCTTCTGTCATTTAAAATTTATATGGAAATTTTAAACCACTGCTATGTAGCATCAGTATGGTATTTACAAGGACTTTCAGTCATTAAAAATGACTGTTTTATTACTCATTTGCACAGATATTGCAAGGCACGCATGTCTGGGGCCCTAGGCTAAAAGGGGTTTACTGACCAGTGATGATGCATCTTATTTAAACAAGTGAGATTGGGTTTGTTGAAATAAGAGGTTATTGATGTGGCAGAGCCAAAAGGAAGAAGCAAAAATACGAGGAGAACAAATAATTGACCAGGGTAAAAAAAATGCAGATAATACAGAAGCTAGAACAAGTTAGTTTCTACTGCTGAGTACCTAGACATTGATCAGGAAAGCTGACTACCACCCTGAAATGACAATTGTGAATCATGTAAGGGTAAGTAGGAAAAAGGTGAAAGCTATATAGCAAAGAACATTCAAAAGCTGCATTGGAGAAATTTACATATACAAAAACAAAACCCTTCAAAATGACATCATTAACAAGTTATTGTTTTAATTATAGTTTCACTTGATTGTGTTTCATAATTTATATTTTTTGTTGGTGTCAGATTATTCATTAAATAAGGATAATGAACACTGGTTTTAATCCCCCCCCTCCCCATAATTTTTTTGGATGGGGTTCCAAGAGACTCTCGAATCACCTCAGCTTCTTTGGATGTTGGTGCAGAAGCAAAAACTGTTGAAGGCAATAAGTTATTTAGGTGTTTTGTGGCAAAAAAGGTATAGATAACAAAAGAGACCATGTTTCCTTGCTTTTCTGCAGCAGGAAGCATCTCCCCTCATTTACCCATTTTAAAGAAGGCCATGGTGCTGTTGTGCAGGGCATTTATCTTCTTCCTGAGGGAACGTAGGCCTTGCTGGTATGATGTCTCATGTAGTGCTAACATCTTTTCTACCTGCCGCAGTGAGTTCAGTAGATCGTGAGTGGATGGACACTCCTGTGGGTGGGATGGAGACACTTTAGAGGACAAATGGACAAATTATACTTATAAGCAAGACAGTTACAGGCAAACTTTGTAAAACCATTGTCAGCCAACACTGTCTAAATGTGTGTATGCACATCCAGAAATTTAAATAAAATTTAAACTGGTCTACATATCTGTGCAGGAAATCCTTTGAAGCTCTCTCTACACAGTTTTTTTTTAAAATCTCAGACTGAGGGAAGAGTCCACATTTGAACGCTTTGGAGAAATTAATATCTGGTTCTAAAACCAACCAGGATGTAGGCTGTTCTTAGTTAAACGATGAAAATGTCATTGTGTGTGAATGTGTAGATTATTAGCCATGACTCGTCTGCCTTGAGTGTCAGTATGACTAGAAAGTGCTATAAAAAAAATCAGCCCATTAACATGCGCCTCATGTCTGTTTCCTGGAGGGTCATGGCTATTTTACCATGATGATGGCAGATTTCAATCTGCACAACTTCCAACAGTGTAGATTTATGGTTACAGTGTTTGAGCTTGCCCTGCTTTTCCTGCAGGCCACATTGGTCTGTACATGAAATGTTTGGAGAATCATGAAGGAAATCAGACAACAACTAGCCCAAGTTGATGTGGAGGGAAATTCTTTTGTTCTCATGATCATAGATTCCAGTGAAGATAAATATTGTCATTAATTACATAAAATATTGAATAAAATATTTCATTTAATATATTGCCTCATAGCATAATTGCCTAAGTCGTATTTTAATGTTTTCAGAAAAGAAGAAAAAGCTCATTTTTAAGCAAGCCCAAGTCACAGGGAAGACTTTGGCATCTATGGATTTTGGACTGTAACAAGTGCTCTTATAGGCTGAGGACATGGGCAATTAGGTGGGATAATGTAGCAGTGTAAGGAGATCATTATTATGCAGATATCTCAATTAATATAACTTAGGCAAATATGCTATGAGGCTGGTGATATTTAATATTTAGAAACCGGATTTAAATGAAATCATGGATGCATAAGAGTGATGATGGATCTTGTGTTGTTCCATCAAGAATAGCTTTAGTCATATTCTTATGCAAAAAGCAGTTCAGTGAAGACCTTGAAATGAGTTCGACTGTACTTATGTCCAGGATGTAAAGACTAAAAGTATTTAAAGGAAATTATGGAGAGAGGCTTCAGGGCATTTTAGAAAACATTGTCAACTGCCTTTTTGAACATAATTTCAATGCTTGAAAACTTTTGCATGCTGTTCTTATTTAATTACCTGAAGACTAACCATAATGAGTTTGTGAAACAGGCTAAGCTTGACAGACAGTTTACTTAAACTAAATTACATTTAGTTTTAAAATCACGCACACATCAGATAAACATATGCATCATGTGTATCTAATCAGAAAACATATTTCTAAAAGATAAAGTCCCAACCAGAATCATAATTCTAGTTCTAGAAATGTTTTTTTGCAGTCACAGGAATATCTCAGGCTGCTGGGCTTCATCTCCAACATGATTCAGGTGTGAGGTTGTTACATAAAGGTGAGGTTTTCAGAGCTACAGTAACATCTGGGTGTAAATAGGTAGCAGGTAACATCCTGACAGGTGAAGTATTGCTACTATGCAATGAACCTCTGGAACTGATGTCTGACATCTGCTGGGATTTGTCTCTGCTGTGGTTCTGGCAGGGAAGATGAAGCAGAGAGGACCTGAGCTGTGCATGGTGGGCTGCTTTAAATGCAAATGATTCCCTGCTGCTTTAAGATGTACTTTTTACAATGTAAATGACAGAGGTTTATTCATTTGAATACACTTTTCCCTAAAAACATATATATATTTTTTAAATATCCCCGTTACTTTTAAACAATGTGATATTTTGCCTGTCTTGAATATATTTGAAATAAAAATGTTCCTAAAAAAGAACATACACATATACCAAATTGCATTCACAACAAACACACACACATCTTTACACTGGTGCACAGAGCAGTAGGCGATTTAGGGTTAAGTGCTTTGCTCAGAGATACAGCCACATGTAAATGAAGCTGAAATCAAGCAACAACTTTCATTTTACAACATGACTATTCTACCCATTGATCCACAGCTGCCCCTTAATTGGATCATCAATCACTATTGGGTAATAATTGATTGTGATAGGGAGTTATGAATTGTGAGCAGTTTTAAAGATCAGCTTTAAATGAAGTTTAAAGAGCAAGGAAGATGAGAGAAGCTGCTTGAGTCATTTGCAAATCACCCGCCATCAATCAATTTGGCCTCAGTTCAAATCAATTTGACTTAGTTAGATCTATGTCTAAGAAATAATGAAATATTTCTTACAAAAGAGTTTAACATCCAACATGAGAGTTTAAGAAACGTGTTTAAGAACTCTGAAGAGGTTAAATGGGAAACCCAAGAAGCAGTCACCTATTTGGAAGTCTTCTATACTCACCTGAGCGGAAACCAGCCCAAAGTGATAAAGGCTCATCATTAGAACCATGACCCGAATGGCTTTCATACTCAACATAAACTCTATCATCAGACTCATAAACCAGGTCCGGACGAACTCAGCGATGTGAAGATCAGCTCTGTGTGTCCAGCTCCTGCAGTGCTTCTCTCAAACTGCTAAACTTTGTTCTAGTGATTATGTCAAATTTCTCCTCCCTGGACTTACAACCCTCCTTCACTTCCACCCACCTCGCTGTCAGAAATTTCATAGCTGGGAGGAGAATGAAAAGGACAGAGGTACCCACATTTGGAATATGCTTGGCTTCTATTTTAGATTCATCATTGTCCCCACAATTTGACTCCTAAATTAGAAGCAAAAGTCCGCTGCTTGTGGCGCCTTTTAATCATCACCAGCCAAACAAAGCAGTTACATTTAGTTGACTATTTCAGTTTCACTTTCCTGCGCAGGAATGTGTGTTGTACTCTAATCACTGCAGCTAAAAGCTTCACTTTAATTATCAAATCCTGAACCTGCTGCCCAGCTGTATAGTTTATTATGGGTTCCTAATGACAGGCTAGAAACTGTATGTTCAGGCAGAGGTTACTACTCATCAATCAACTCTCCACCCAACACCCCTCTTTGTCCCAAAGCTAGGACGCAGTCACAAAAAAGTAGATTTACAGATTTTTACGGACACAAAAAAGGCTGCTATTGAGAAATCCTGAAAATGGCGAGGGAAGTCTAGCTAGAAGAGAGTACAGAAAAGTAGATTTACTTCTCGGTACTCTCTTCAGTCAGGGCTCAAGAACAGGGACATCCACTAATCAGGGCTCAAGAACAGGGACCAACCACTAAAGCAAGAGGCCAGAATCTGCCACATCAGACCAATTTCAACATGCAGGCTGACCAAAGTTGGAGGCTCTGAAACAGTGCAGGATACACAGTAAAAGGACTGTGACTGTTAGGAACACAATATCAGGGATAAAGACTTTAACCCTCACCCTACCTCCCAAAAAATACCAGAAGGTATATAGTTCATGAAGGTGACATTAAGATGTAGTGTTATAAAATGTAGTGTTGTAAAATGTAGTGTTTTAGCTAAAAAAATAGATTAATTCTGTTTATTTATACAGTGTCAATTCTTATCAAATATAGACTCAAATCACATTACAAACAACAATAAAAAAAAGTCAATTTATATGTCAGACAGATTCAACCCCTCCTTCTGTTAATGACTGAAAAACAATGCGCCCTGAAAAAATTTGAAACTGACAAAAGTAATAAGAAATAATAATAAAAAAATACTGAAAATTCCCCATGAAACTTAGAAAATTTTCAGAGGTAGTTTTTATTATTATTATTGTTGTTGAACCACAATTCAGACTGAAAATTTTACAATGTAGTTCAACGGAACCATTACAAAAACATTAATAAAACAGGGCTGGACAAAAATCATGGTGCCTCTTGAAAAATTATTTGACCACAGGGTACGTTGAACTATATAAGATGTTGCATAACACAGCATTATTTAATAGCACCGTAGAATATAACAGTATAACAAAATCTGTCTTCAAAAGGTACTGCAACACTAAAACTGCATTATGTAATAAGCGATGCAAAATGTAATACTCCTTGAATATTTATAATCGTTTCTGCCAGGCTTTAGGTCATTTAGTTGCATGTTCAGACAAATAGCCATAATTAACCTACAGGTCATTCAAGATTGTTTTATTATTATTATTTTATCTACAAGTAAAAGTCAAAGTGTTTTATCATGAAGTGAAACTCCAAAATAATATTTTCTTTTCACTTTCATGCTTAAAACATCTGGAAAGTATTCAATTTTGTGACAACTTCATAATAGTTAAAAAAAACCCGCAAAGTTTCTGCCCACCCCTTCTCTGTTTAGGACCATGGACAACATTACCCATAATTCCTATATAACTTTCATTAAATATATTCAAGTTTCATTCCATATATTCAGAGTTTCATTCCATATATTCAGAGTTTCATTCCATATATTCAAGGTTCATTCGTAGGTTTGAAGTATATTACCACTTTAAGGCACACAGGTTATATATTTATGACACCTGAGACAGGATTTTAAGTTTAAAAATTATTTATTGAATTCTAGTAAAAATACCTGAAAACATTCCTATTAACAAAAAGGGACAAAAGAAATAAACCTAATCAGGAGCTGAGATTACCTGTAGTAGAAGAGCCAAATAAGGTGGAAAGCATCCACAAAACACAGAAAAACTACAAGACTTTTAAGGCACCTAGACACTTGGGGAGACAACCCAAAACTCAGGAACCACAGCACATAGAAGAGGAAGACATTGCTAAGAAACCACCAGCACCACCACCGGCCCTCAGCAACTGGAAAGGAAATAAAACAAATAGTGGAGTTACAAACCACTAAAGCAACTTTAACATGAGGAAAATAAAATATACAGGTTGCAATGCAATAATTCAACAAAATATGCCAAATAACTGCCCAAAAATAGGAAACTGAACAAATGTCAGCCTCAATAATTTTCTACATTACATACAAAAATATTATATTCTAATATAAGCAAATTAGATGGGCTACAAACACAAAATCAAAGAAAATAATAATGTCAGAACCTGGGTTGTTTTAAGGTTTGATTGTTTTGATCCTAGTTTTGATTATTGTTATCATGTGTTCCTTAATTTCTTATTTTGATTAGATTAGCCTTGTTTCTGTTTTACTTTAGTTTAGTCTTAGTTATTCTAATTTATTATGTTTATTTATTCCTTGTCTCTAGTTATTCTTTGTTACAGTTTGATTCATTTCCCTAGTCCCCCTGTTTACGCTCCCTCGTCCCCTGCTGCCATTCTCTCTGTCTCTCTCTCTCCTCAGTCTCCCTTGTGCTCTCTTCACTCAGTATTTAAACTCCTCTAATGCTCTCATTCCTCACTGGTTCCTCCTGTTACTTCCCATTGCTTGCCCGTCTAACCTTGCTGGTCCTTGCACTTG
This sequence comes from Anableps anableps, assembly GCA_014839685.1. NCBI lineage: Eukaryota > Metazoa > Chordata > Actinopteri > Cyprinodontiformes > Anablepidae > Anableps > Anableps anableps. The sequence continues at coordinate 3,219,546 of CM026073.1, forward strand.
GATTCCTGTGTCTTTGTTCAGCTCTGGTTCCCTGTGGGTTTTTTGTTCATCATTTTTAATTAAATTATCAAATCAACTTGCTGCCTTTGCCTCTCTGTATTTTGGTCCACCATTCTCTCAAATCCTGACAGATAAAAGAAAAATGTCTTAAAGAAATCAAAATTGGGGATGTAACCCACAATCAACAGAAAAAAAGTAATCTATTTAAATATTGTGTCCAGATTAGCTATTAGGCTAATTAACCACACCACAGCAACACGTGAGCCAGACACTTATGGAGATGGCATCCAAATATCCGAAAAACAGCTACATGCGTCTGAAGGCAAACAGTTAGATCAAGCAGAAATCCGGAGTCAAAACAGCAGCGGCCCAGAATCAGCTGGTTAGATGTTGCATAGTACTTCAATCAGCTGATAACTGATTGAAGTACTATGCAACAGCAGCATTCTTAAATGGAAAGACATTAAAATTCCAAACTTAAGACTCTCCCATACTTCATCCGACGTGTTGAAATCGACTCTCATTGACGTGAACCAGGGCAAAAATTGCGTAATTGTGTTCACAGAGAGGGATCCGTCTGCCAAACTCAACACCAGGCTCAGGTCGAACTATTTTACTACTTGTTTTCTATGTGTCTCAGAACAGCTCTACTTCTTTCTTTTTGCTCGTGTTCCAAGGTAACCTTGTTTTCTCCTCTTGGACTCACTCCTCTGAGTTGCCTACTGGATTTCCCTTAGCCAGATCAACCTAACTATAACCAATGGATCATTCTCCATGACTGGCATCTGAAAGGCTTCTCTTCATCACACCCTTCATCTCTAGTATAATCTGTCCATTGTTCTCCAGTTCCACTGCTCCGTCTGTCTCAAGCTCCAGCATCTTCTTGGTTCAGCTTACTCCAAATCCCTGGTACTCCCTCTGTACTCCTGGCTCAAGATCTCACCACCATCACCGGGATCTGTTCCATCAAGAACCCCTGTGGCTTCACCAACACCACATGGACCAACCTCCAAGATTCCACTCATTTCTCCCTGGTGAACTTCAACTCCTCCAACAGTAAGAATATTCTCTCAGTAATTGCCTTTGGATTCATTTCCCAGCTCACCTCTCATCTATTCCTCCTCAGTGTGCTCCCAGTTTCCCACACTGCAGCAGAAACCCCCAGTTCAGGATGATCGCCACATTCATATTATCATTTTAAGTAAACTCTTTAAACCTTTCTGTTGTTCTCCTAAGAATATTTTGCATGTGGGTCAGAAGTGTTGGTAATCAGAACTTGCAACCTCACAAGGTGGCACCAAAAATGTTGTGCTAACGTTCATATCAATGTTTGACTCGTCAACATTAATAATTATTATTAATAATTTAATATTAATTAAATTATTAATAAAACTGAAAGTTCTTTAGTTGAATTGGGATACCACCAGAATCTCTGGAATAATAAGTCAAACTTAGTTTCTCGTGAAGGAATGAATTCAGAGCCACCGGTAGAAGAAACTTTTCACACAAAGAGCAACGATCACTGACATGCTTAATTCTAATAAAGTCTGAGAATTTATTAGCAAAATAGCCCAATCTTACAGCTGAGTTATTCTGCAAATAACCTCTTTCTTTAACTACTGGCATGCAATCTAACTACTGATGAAACACAAAAAGGAATATATGTTGAATAATACAAATGGGAATCAAATCAGACTAATGAACAAATTATGACAAAAAGAAATGGAATATTGAAACACTGACTTAAAGCTAATTAACTAACTATACAAGAAAATAAGAAAAATCAGATTTGCAGAACCATATACGCAGCACAGGGTTATAAAAAAAAAAGAATAGACCCCCTTCTGAGATGAGAGTGGTGGGACAAAGGAAGCAAAAGAGGAGGGGGTCAGCTCACTGTCCAGATTCAGACCCGCCCTCTGAGATGAGACCAAGGATCATAAACTAGACCATGTGCTTGGTTAATGATAAGCTAGACAATGAAATGTGGCTTTGGGCCCTGTATGACCACAAAATGGATATGTATAGGGAGTCAAGAAAAGAGAGGGAAAGAGAAGTGAGAAACAAGAAGCATGTGGCAGAAAGGAAAGGGATTGGCTGAAGGGGGGGGCCAATGAATGCAGCAGCACTGAATTCAGTTATTCTGGATGCAGACAATCCCTAACATGAGGCAGTTTTAGATAAACACAGCAAACCAATGTCATAAAAATATCACAGCATATTATCAGCAAAGCATTAGCACACATGCAACAGAAAGGCAATTACAAAAGGCTTATTTTAAACACCTAATTCAGCCCAGATAATGAATGGTTACTTGCGAGTCAATAGGTCATTCAGGTCAAAGCAATGTCAAGAACTCCAAAAGAAATGATGATAAAGGAAAAACTCATTCTTGTCTGGCAGGCAGATGAGTGAGCGATCTGGTGTCCCAGCTGAGGGTTCTCGGTAGAACCAGCGGTACTGTTGGTTGAAAATCCAAAAAGATACATCTTCATCGACAGATACAGAGGCTTGACTTCAGCAGGGCTCTGGAAATAGACATCAAAAAGATTTTGGAGAGCTAAAGAACTTAAAAACTGGATACACTGACAGTTTTTCTAAAAGTTCTCAAGCTAACATTTCCAATGTTTTAAAAGTCCTTTTTCCTGGCCAGCAGGTGAGAAGGAAACATGCACAGAGCTGTTATGTTTCCGTCAGAGGCTGGCTCCAAAAGACAAAGTTTGAGATTCAGGTCCTGCTGTTGTAGAGTTCTAATCTGATCAGCTCAGATAAGGTTTTATTGCAGGGAGAGTTTGGTAGTAAAGTCTTCAGCACAAAGAATGTGATGCTTAGAATGCGATCTGGTCAGTTCGTGAATAAAAATATGGAGTCCAACAGAAGCTTACCAAAAACCAAGAAAGTCAGGTTCGTTTGTACAGCACATTTAGTCAACAAAGCAATTCAAAGTGATTAACATGATCAAGACGTAAAACAGACAAACAAAAAACATGACAAAGCAGTGGAATGATAAGGGAAAGTAAACAAAAGTTAGAATACAGACAAACATTATTGATGTTCCAGTTATTAAAGCAGCAGTATGCAAAAAATGTTTTTTACAGATGTTAAATTTATCAATATATCGTGACAGTATAATATAAGACAGATAATCTGTGAAAAAAATGAGCTCCTCTGCCTTCTCCCAGTGCTCCAAGTACTAACTGCAGAAATACACCACTCAGTCAGAAACAACCAATCAGAGCCAGGAGGAGGGTTTTAGTGCTGTCAGTCACCTTCATGTACCAACTCCCCCTTGTGAACAGCTGGTTCATCACGACATAGCCTGTCATTAATGCTAAGGCAAGTTAGCATGGCCACCGATGATGGTGGATAAACTGTTTTCCTGGAACGGTAATTGTTTCTCCACCAAAAACACATTTTTCAGTGAAGGTGACTGACAGCACTAATTGGTTGTTTTTGACCAGGAGCAGTGTATTTCTTCAAACAGCAACAATAGTCTTTTCACAGGTTATCTGTCTCATACCATACTGTCATGTCATGGTGACAGTTTTAACAAATATGCAAAAAAAAAAAAAAAAAAAAAAAAAAAAAAGAAAAAAAGTATTTTTGTCAAAGTTACATGCTGCAACTTTAATAATCAAAGGGACCTCTTAACAAATGAGTTTTTAGCCTTTATTTAAAGGAACCTATTGTTTCAGCATTTTTGTGGTTTTCTTGAAGTTTGTTCTAGAGTAGAGTAGCATAAAAACTGAATGCTGCTTCTCCATGTCGGAACCAATTCTAATTCTGGGGATGCAGAGTAGGCTTGTACCAGAAGACCTAGTCTCGAAGGTAAAGATCCTGCATGTATTTTGGCGCTAAGTCACTCAGTAATTAATAACTAACAAACATTTTTTAAGTCTGTTCTTTGAGCTACAGGGAGATGGTGTAAGGACCCTAGAACTGGGGTGGTTTGCTGTATTTTCCCAGTTTTAGTGAGACCGCCAACAGCAGCATTCTGGATTTGCAGCTGTCTTGACTTTTCAGGCAGGCCTGTAAAGAAACTGTCGCAGTAATCAATTCGACTAACAGTAAACACATGAATGAGTTTTTCAAGATCTTGCTGGGACATTAAAAACGGAAAAATTAAATGCAGTGGTAAATTCAAACTTTAGATATATCATCTGTCTAAAGCAACCTCAAATTGAAGAATTATCTACAACCAAGTCAAAAACTGGCTCTGATAAATATTAGGATCACTATCAGCAAAAAGGACTTTTAGTTCATGTTCATCAGTCAGTTATCTGTTATAGCTGTCAGGTTCTGGGTTGTTTTGGGGTTTTATTTTATTTTAGTTTTGATTATTGTTCTAGGTTTGCCTTAGTTTCTTCTTTGATTAGATCAGCTTTGTTCCTGTTTTTCTTGTTTCCTGTTTTTCAGTCTTAATTATTCTAGTTCATGTTTATTTATCCCTTGTATCTAGTTATTATTTGTAACTGTTAGATTCATTTTCCTAGTTCCTCTAGTTTTAAAAGAGCATTTTCTTTATCTGTGTATTCACCTAATAGTTACATTACATTTTTTATTATCTTTAATATCATTTTCTAAGTGGATAATGAGCTGCTTTGAGGAGGGTTCAAGTCAATGGAGGGCTGGGGGAGCGAGCTATGCCAATGTTTTTTCTTGCATGCCAAAACCAATCCCAATAGGTATTGTTTTCAGTCTTTTCCTGCTCTCACCAACAAGAGTTTCACTTTAATGTTTGTGTCAGTAGCTGCCTTATTCTGCTTCTACAAGCTCGTAACAGTATGAAAAGTGTTGAAGCAATGGGAAATGGATATTTCCTAGCAATTCTCCAGATAAAAGTCTATAAATGAATCTTCTAAAGTGTTTGATAATGCTTATTGAGTGGAGCCTGTTCCAGTTCTGTATATATGTCTATTATATTATTCTGTTACCAAGTCTTAATCCCTAGATGAAGAACTTGGCTGTAAGTATGATTTAAGCAATACAGTACCGGTACAGTATAGTACAGTTCCAAATCATCAGCTTGGTGTCAAGGCGATGCAAGCTCAGAGCTATCTTGGTGCCTGGGACTCCATCGCTTGTGTTCAGCACGTAAGTGGTCAGAGGGCTAGACTCTGCTACCACCATGCTCTGATGGAAAGATGTCACAAGGTCAGTTCATCTTAAAACTTTTGATATCATTGAGGCAAGTGTATCTGTATAGCACATTTCAACATAGCAACAGTGCAGTTCAAAGTTCTTTACATGATAAAAACATAATAACCAATTATGAAATAAGCAACAAACATTACATTTTGTTAAATACCATCATTAAAATCATCAAGAATAATTATCATCAAATACACATCAAATATATTAATCAATGATCCAGTTACAATTAATCAAAGGCAATTCTAAACAACTGGAATTTTAGCTGTGATTTAAAGGAGCTCATTGCTTCAGCTGTTTTCTGGAAGTTTGTTCTAGATTAGAAAACTTAATGCTGCCTCTCCATGTTTGGTTCTGGTTCTGGGGATGCAGAGCAGACTAGAACCAGAAGATTTGAGTGGTCTGGAAAGTTAATACGACAACAGATCTTTAATGTATTTTGGTGCTAAGCCATTTAGTGATTTATAAACTATCAAAAATATTTTAAAGTTTATTGTCTTAGTTAAAAACACATGGATGAATTTCTCAATATCTTGTTGCAACATTAGTCCTTTAATCCTAGAAATGTTCTTCAAGTGATAGAAGGCCAACTTTCAATTAGAGAGACTTTGGAAATATTTATATCCATTAAGACATAGGGCTTCATGGCACCTCAAAACATAGATGATGCTTAGAAAAAGTCTGTCTACCCTATGATTTTTAATAAAAGATGTAATATTTACGAATAATGTCATCAAGTGCTACAAGCCATTAGTGCAAGATGTTTTCAACTGAAAACTATTGCTGCAAGTACAATCACCTTATTTCAATTCAATCCAGTTCAGTGTATTTACAGTATATAACACCACTACTGCAGTTAGGTGTGGCAGACCCCATTGCTAGGTGTGCAATGTTTTCTAGAGACTGTGATTGGAAGTAGAAGCAATGGCGGTTGGCAAACAACTTAACAGAGCATTACTGCATTACTACCACCAGCTTGTAAGGAGTGTGGACCAAATGTGCCCCCAAAAAAAGAAAGAAAGAAAGAAAGAAAGAAAGAAAGAAACAACTCACATTCTATCATACAAATTACACTGTCTTAAAAATAGAATATACATCAATATACAGTGCCTGCTGTTGGCACAGCTCTGTCCATTTTACAGAAAATAATTCTCCTTTCTGTGTCTTTTTTGCCATCTTCCCAGTGTAAGACACTTTAAGTATTTTTTTTAAGGATTTTTGTGGCTTTAGTGGCATTTATTTGACAGTATTTGATATTCGTCAAAGGTCAACATACCGGGACTCAAACCTGTGATGGCTGGTATATGGGTCACATGCTCTACCCCTGCACTACAGCAGCGACCCGAAGTTCAGAAATTTCAACAATTTTTCTAAAATGGCATCACTAGGAGCTAATTTTAATCTTAGGATTCTTTGACAATAGGCATCCAGGTTTTTTGTTCCATGGACAAAAAGTTTCTTAAGCAGACTGAAAATAATTTGACCATAGATATGTTGAACTAAGGTATGTTCTCTAATTAGCGTTGCAAGTGTTTTCAATCAGTCTTTTCTTGAGGTATCACCAATTTTGTCCATGTGTGTGTATGGTAAAAATAATTTACCCAAGCACTGATTCCCATGTGGTACCCAACATACTCCTGAGGAAGAGTTATCATTTATGTGAAGAAAACTGGAATCAGTTGAACAAATAAGTTTTAAACCAGCCTAGTGCTGTTCCCTTGATTTCTACTGCATGGCCTTTCTAAGAGAATATTTATTTAACTTAAGTTACCTGCAGATCTCCCAAGTCTTTGAAATTGATACAATTAAACAAGGTTAGAAATTTGGATTCCTCTTATCAAGTATTAATAGCATCTGAACATAAGTTTGGGCTTTAATATTGAAAAAGAGCAGCACAAAGAGTTACAGAAAAGTGCAACTTTAGACAAAAATCAAACACGAGTGAAATGTATGCTTATCTTTGCTACTTATTGATTGGAGATTAGCAAACCTTGTACATGGTGTTATTTCTGGCACTGAACATTTATATTCTAGTGACTCACAAGGGTTCAACTAAAATAAACAGTTACAAATTCAACATCTTTATGGACTGTAAGACCAGCCTTGCCTGAGAGTAAACTTCCTCTCTGCTCCTCTGCTGCAGCAATTTCTATCCGATCCTAAAAGACATCAGACCATTTGTGTAATGAATTACCCCTCTTCTGCTGTTTACAGACTCAAAGCATACATAGCAAACAGATCTGATGACAAAAGTTGTCCTGAGTCTCATTAATCATTATTCTGTGTTTCAACAGTTAAATAGCTTTTTAACAATGACAAACCTTTTTGACATCTTTCAGTCCAATTTCCGTGCTCACCACAGCACTGAGACTGCTCTCGTCAAAGTGTTCAATCCACACAAATACAGACTGTGGAAGAACCACAGTGTTGGTTCTGTCGGACCTCAGTGCAGCATTTGACACTGTTGACCAGGATATACTATTGAAGCAACTGGAGAGCTGGGTCGGACTCTCTGCTATGGTACTTAATTGGTTTGAATCCTACCTAAAGAACAGGGATTTCTTTGAGTCAATAGGCAACTTCTCATCGGAGTGGACAAAAGTCACACGTGGAGTACCCCAAGGTTCAAGCCTGGGACCCCTCCTATTTAATATCTACCTGCTCCCATTAGCTCGGATTATAACAAGTAATAAGATTAGTTACCATAACTACGCAGGTGATACACAGCTCTATATTACGATGTCAGCAGGTGACCCCGAACCCATCCGAACACTGAACAGATGCTTAGAACAAATCAGTGTGTGGATGTAACTCAGGGAATAGACTTTAAAATACTTCTGTTAGTTTATAAATCACTGAACGGCTTAGCACCAAAATAGATTAAAGACCTGTTGTTGTATCAGCCTTCCAGACCACTCAGGTCTTCTGGATCTGGTCTGCTCTGTATCCCCAGAACCAGAACCAAACATGGAGAAGCAACCTTCAGTTTTTATGCACCGCTAATCTGGAACAAACTTCCAGAAAACTGCAAAACAGCCGAAACACTAAATTCCTTTAAATCAAGGCTGAAAACCCACCTGTTTAGAGCTGCCTTTGATTCGTAGTCTGGACCATAAATCTGCAAATAAATCCGGGTAAGATGAGCTTGGTTTTCCAAAGGGTGGAAGCTTGAGTGTAAATCAGTTAAATAAAGTAAGTGAATCACTGATCAATGTTTTTGCCAGTGATTTTCATATGTATTTGCTAGATAATTTTGCTAAATGATTTTAATGTTTTGATGATTCTGCTGTATACTTGATTGATGTTCTTATGATGTAAAGCACTTTGAATTGCCTTGTTGCTGAAATGTGCTATACAAATAAACTTGACTTGACTAACTAGCCTAAAGAGTGCAGATGTTCCTCAGTCAGCAAGACAAGATCCACTTGATGATTGGGATTTTTCAAATCTGCCCACTGATAAAGTCTGAACACCACCAAGGAAATATCACAGTGTGCATGAAAATGACTGACTGGTTTTCTTTTTTGTCTGAACTTTTAACAGCTAGACTGTCAGAGTTGAATTTTCTATACAAAAATCTTCTTAGTAAACAGCAGAACAAATTTCTACAGTCAATGTAAGCGTAGATTACTTAGGAGTTTCATGATTACAGTTTTGGGGGACTGAAATGTGCTTACCAAGCTCTTTACCCTTTTTAGTCTGAGTAATATGGTAACTCGAATTAAACTACTTACATCAGAGTTCGTGTATCTAAAATATATATAAAAAACATTTTAAAGAACCATTTAAATGTGTTCAAACATCTCTTCCCATGCTGTCCCTCTTTTTATAATTACTAGGGAGTCTTTTTTTGCTTTAGATCTTTACTCACTTTTCCTCTCTCTATTTTGATGTGGCTCCTGTTATCAGATAAGGCCTCTGGTCATGCATTTCAGAATCAGATTTCCCAGACTCACTTGTTTCATCTAGTTTGACTAAACATGTCTTAATCAAAACAGGTTTAAGCAGCAGCTGTTGGGTTCAGGAAGGCTACTAAAGACAAACTCTTATTTTACTAACAAAGCATCTCATATGTAAAAAGTAATTTCTATCAAATTATATAAACACAAGTTAAGCATAGTTTTTATGAAAAAAACATTTACTAAACCAAGAAAATAGTTCAGAGTACTGTAGAAACAGGCATAGCAATGGTGACTTCAAAGCAAAATTTCCTAAATGAACTGGTGTCTACAACTGAAAAGTTATATATACAAAAGCTTTGGTAGATGACAAGGCAAGGCAAGTTTATTTGTATAACACAATTCAGCAACATGCATTCAAATTACTTTACATGACGAAAAACAAAAAAAGACAGACAAGCAAGAAAGCTGGTCCAGTTAATATTAATCGAAGGCATGTTCCAACATTTTTGCAGTTTCCTGGAAGTTTCTTCCAGTTTAGAGGAACATTCAAACTGAATGCTGCTTCTCTATGTTTGTTTCTGATTCTGGGGATTCTGGGGAGTAGATTTTGTTCTTACTCATAAGACAACAATAACTTTAAAGGATAACAAATCAAAGATGACTCTACTTCAGACTGGAAGCCATTCGTAAAGGTTGAGGTAGCATTGACAACCAGCTAAAAAAGAAGAAGGAGGAAAAGAAAACAAACCACAAGCTGATGGATGAATCTAGAGCGTTCTTGGATCATGAAGAATATTTATTAATGACAGGAACAATTTATTAATGACAGGAATGAGGGTTGAATATAGAGCTTTCTTGGATCATGAAGAAGATTTATTAATGACAGGAACAATGCAGAATCTGTCAGAGAAATATGATCTAAACTAGCATAGTGGTAAATGGACTAAATTTATATTGTGCTTTTCTTGTTCCTCTGACCACTCAAGGCATCTTACACTCGAGCCGATTTCACCCAATCACACTCTTAAAGGTGAACATTCATACACCAGTATGCAAGTCATTGGGCAACTTTGCTCAGGGGCACATTGACTTGTAGGGATTGAAGCTGGAATCAAACCCACATCTTCTAGATTGCAAGATCACTACTCAACCCAAAAAAGGTATAAATTAGGTGCCCTATCTTTTGCTTTCAGGTGTCAGAGGCAATATTTTCTATAGCTATTGAAGCTGTGTTTAAGTTCCTGTTCTAATTCCCTAATTTTTTGATCAACCTTTCTTAGCTGCTCATAAAACTTCTTTCACTTTATCAACAAACAAGATCAGCCTAAACCAGAATGCTGAGATCCCAGTCGCTTATAGAACGCCCACATCCACTTCCCCTAATGAAGTTCATGCAAAGAACACAATGTAATGTAGATACCGGTTATGCAAAGCATTAGCTCCACCTAAAGAGAAGCAGCTTATGAATAATATGGCTCACTCACCAACTGAGATGAAGAAGAGAGAGAGAGAGAGAGAGAAAAAAAAAAAGGACTTTAAACTGCTTGTAAGGGAAAGGACTAGGGCTTTAGTCTGCCCTTACAACATTGCTGCAGGATTATGGGTCATGTCCAAATAAATCTATTATTGGATATAATATACCTTACAGTTCTCGAAGTATTAGGATTTCCCTGATGTTAGATGGATTTTCCACAAATATATTTTTTTTTTTTTGCCTTGGCTAGAAACGTAAAGCTCTAACACAGACCCTCATGTGTAATTACCAGGTGAGCTGGTAGAGCATTCACAATAGCGGACATTCAAGGCTCAGAACTTGGCCTTTACTCCATCAAACTGATGCTGATGTTTATTTACGGGTCTCTGTCGACAGGTTTTGATAGAAGCTAATCTCATGATAATGATTTTTTTCACCGGACATCTTTCAGTTTCCTGGACGTCATCGGTATTGTTACGGTCCTATTCACCCCCCTCCAGCTCGTTTATTCTACGACTTTTGTATTTGATTTATTTCGGAAATAGAGCCGCAACATTAGGCTTGGTATATGGAAAAAAGGAGGGAAAAACAAAAACGGGCACCTGGCAGAACACACAGTGAGGTGGGCCTTCCTGGCGATGTCGGTTCAGAGTTGCAAGAGAAGTTGGCAGTCCGTTGGTTAGGGCCAGCTCATCGTCACGTCAAACGAGCCGTACTTTCTTTTATTTTCTTCTAGACGAAAACTCTGCTGCAGCAGCTGCACACGCACGCCATGCATTACCCACATTCACCTGCAGTGTGTCACCAGCCCAATCTAAAAGTTTGGGTTAGCTCCACCATCACAGGTACCCGTGATTTACAAACCAAAAACATTAGGGGAGATAACAACAAATGTGGACATGTAACAGTATCTATGGTCTTTGAAGTTTAAAAGCTTCAGAGTGATGATTCTACAAGCTGGGGACATTGTAGGTTCCCCTGACCCATTCGGTGTGCTTTTTCATCTTTCAACGATCAGTGTAGGAGTGAGTGTGTCTCCCACCACATTAGGAAGCCAGTGTTCCAAGAACTTGCACTTATCCAAGCCTTCAGCTTTTTCAGAGAGACCAACAAGTCTCAAATTGGATCATTTTGCTTGGTGTTCCTGGTCCTGAATTATACTTGTTAGTGTTACCACCTTTCCCTTCTGTTCCCTTTCTTTGAATAGCCTTTGCTTCGTCCTCCACTGCCAGCATACTTCTTTCCTCTGCTTCCCTCAACCTCTTATGATGTGACAACAGTTCTCCCTTATTGTTGTCAATAGACTTCATCACACTTGCTGATTGTTTGGCGGCTACCTCTTTCAGGGTATGGATTGCACAGATTATGTTACTATTTGTAGGTATAGCCTGCAAAATCCAGATTTGTTCCCATCTGCGTTAGCCTCATGGCGAACATCACTCATGGCAAGCACTTGCATTGGCCGAGCTTTTTTTGTATCATTTTGAAAGGTTTTGTAGTTTTCATTCTTTTGAAGCATGGTATCAAGCAAGGAGCTTTCTGGAGCTCTTTACCTAAATATTCCTGTGTCAACAGTCAATATTATCACTGTTTTTCCAGTAGGCGAAGTTAGTGAGGAGCAAAGCTAACTGCAACCTGTTAACAACGCGCCATAACCGGAAGCCCCCAAAGTCACATTTAAGTGGTCTTAGTAACTGCTAAAAATAAATCACGCACCTAAATGAACTGTTGAATCAAAGGGAATTGGACAATACTGTATATCAAAGGAAAGAAGTGAAATGGAAGTTTTTGTTAGATTACCTCTACAGAGCCCTGAATTTGAGTTTTGCTAGAAAATGAAATCCTGAAAAGGTCTATTTCTAAAACAGAGAAAAAAAAAAAAAAAAAAAAAAATATATATATATATATATATATAAATAAAATAAAAAATGTTTTTGCAAAACCATTCCACAAATGTGTTTGCTGACCTTTTTTTTTTTTTAAATTAGCTTTTTGCACTTTTATTACCACACAGATGTGAAATATTCATAAACAACTGAACTCAATTCTGGAGTTTAAGGGAATTTGCTTTAGAACTTAAACAATGAATCATGGGGCAATGTGATCTGCTAAGTGTACCTAACCAAAATACCATGCAATTAACTTATCTGGAGTTATTTTGTGAAGTGAGGCTTTTTAGGATCCAACCACTTGACTAAGATTTAAGAAAATCAACTTACATCAGCTCCCTGCTACGTTTCACCTGTCATCTGTGGTAATCAAGTCATTTATTGGGAGTGATTACCATTGGTAAAACAAAGTGCTTTATAAATGCTGCAGTCTCTGACCATAGAAAAAGGGAACACAAGTGAATAATTTACACTGGAACGACTCATGAGCAAGCAATGGCACAGTTTGGTGCAGTGCGGTACAGAAGTAAACTTGCGATGCAACCTAGTGTTCTTATCCAAATTCTTGGTAATACATTTTAACATTAACTGTGCTGTTTTAATATCAGGTTGAAGAAAATGATAGCAGAATAGCTGACTGAGGTCACCTATTGAGAGAGAATGGAGGCAACAGAGGAAGTCCAGCAGCTGAGGGGAGAGAAGTAGGCAACCCACCGTCAGATGACCAGGTAACTTGTTCCCTTTTGTTTTGCTTCTTTTTGCATTTTAAATATGTTATTTATTTATTTATTTATTTTTTTTGCATGTGCTCTAAAGCAATAGAAATTGGTTAAGTACACAGGTGCAAGTCTATTATTGTCTTTAGGTAAATTTGATCCAATTTCAAAAGTTACAAAGTCCTATATTTACCTTTCAGCATAATTACTGAAAATGACAGGGTTTTAGTCTGTCTCAGTCTCTTGTCTAATTATTGGTGACTGTATTTGTAGAATCTTGTTGTAATTTTTCCTAATCAGTTTATAGTGCACCACGTAATATGTAAATATTGTAAAATGCATCTTAAAATTGTAAAATATTTGGTACTGTTGGAAAAAAGTGAAAAAATAAGCCTTTTATTGTTGAACTAACATGGAACAGAAAAGGTTCAGAGTAAATACCAAGCAAACAGGAAAGTAAATCATAGTAAAAGCATTGAATGTCCTGAATCCTTTTACAAAAAAAAAAAAAAAAAAAAAAGTAAAAGTTTAAATACATTGCAATAAGTCAAACACCAAAAATAAAATTTCATAAGGGAATCTGAAACTTAAATATAGATCTTATCACACTAGTATCACTCTGATACTGACTTGGTACTTTGCTACTATTTAGGATCGATCTGCCCACCTCTAGCAGTCAGACAAAAACAGTGATGATAACCATGCTGCCAAAAATATGTACGCACACACACTTTTGTCATGGGTCCAAAATTCCTGGTGGGGCCCCAGCTTGTGGTGAAGGAGGAAGCATCTGGAATCAAACAAACCACTTGAACAGAAGACCTGCTCCACTGGTTATAATACATTGGGCACAAAGTGAGTACATAGTTGTGACCTGACCAGAAAGTCATCTTCAATCATTTGGACATAAAAGAATGTGTTTAATCACTGTTAATTCTCTAGCACGACTAAGACAAGATCACTGGGCCAATGAGAGAACAGAGAAACACAAGAAATAGTGTTGAGTCCACTGATTAACAAACCAAGTTATGATAAAGTTATTAAAAATACACTGCAATTGGCCAAACAGCAAATCAAAACATTGTAATATTCTAAATCCAAGAGTCTTTGATCCTAGGTCCAGACTTGATCTCTGATCACGGGTTGAATCTGATCAGTTTGTAAATTTCCCACTTTCAACACCGGTCAGGTGCAGGAAGACAAGAAAATTAGGTTGATGGAGACAGAACATTCCACAAGAACATTGTAAGTGTAGAATATAAAACCAAATTAAAAACAGTTTTGTCATGATTTCAAGGTCACTCTGGTGCAAGCAACAATTACGGACACAGAAATGAAGAGTCCCCCCCCCCCAAAAAAAAAAAAGAGGCTTATTGAACTGAAAAAAGGAGCTTTCTGGATTAGCTGGTATGTTGGAGGGAAAACACCAAGCCAGGAACGGGTCCGTACTTGAAGACAGGGGGACATGATTAAAGGTTGCAAAGAAAGCTTCAAACAGAGATAGAAGTTGGGTTCTTACTTTGGATGAAGGAATCGTGGCCGAGAGGGAGCACGGAGTATCCCCAGAACCGGGGGTTGGCTGTTTGTTGGGTGAGACAGTGATTTATGTTTTGGCCTGTTTCCTGTCGCAGGAGAGGTGTGTTCTGGTCCAGTCTGCTGTTTTCCTTTGTAAAGAGAGGAACTACTGTTGGAGGGTGGACAGACAGGTGAGTACAGAGAGGATCTTCAGGTGGGCGTCTAGAGCGGTGAGGAGGACGAGAATGAGGCGCCAGGGAAGCAAACCCTGAGAGTTGCCAAGTCAGCATGGAAGCTGAACACCAAAACTCTGGGAGGAACCTTCAGAGAGGTAATCTGTCAGGAGGAATAAAACCACTGGTAAGTTCTGGGAGCGCAGACCTCAGCAGGCACAGTCATACCACTAGTCATAGTTAACCATCTGTCTCAGGAAATCCACTCCTCTAAATGCTCCTCCTTGATGAGGTTAACTGACGTCACCTGGGAGCTGCACCTGCCAGTCACACCCTGTGAAGAGGAGGAGGAGAAAGCAGAACCCAAAAACAAACAGCACACCAGTCTGAAGATACAACAAGTTTTTGATCTGCTGTTCATGTTTATTCTTTATACTTAATGATCTTGTTATGCTTTTCTTCATAATTTCATGTCAAATTTACTACTGGGATCTTTGTGCTGATGGCTGGAGCATGACACTTAAATGACAGGGAGAGGACCTGCTCTGCCTCCTGACCCTTAGGCAAGAAAAATACATTTTACTATATATTTCGACAATATATTGCATTTCATAAAGTTTAGATTTCTAGGTTATTTAAAGGGATCTGCTGAAATTATAGGTACTGCTGTATTTATCAACTGATACTGATAATTCACTGTGAATCTTAATCATCGTATAAAATAGATATTGAAAATTATAACAAGTCATTTGAAGACAAGATGTTTCCTGTCACCAAACGACAGGAAACATCTTGAAACAGAGCTTCACTTTTATTTAAAAAAAAAAAAAAAAAAAAAAAATTACATTTAACAAGCGCACTGATTATGTTGCCAACACTGACACACTAAGTGCATGAAGTAAACATTAACAAGGCATGAAAAGCACATGTATTTATTAAAAACAAAAGAAAATATAAAAGCAAAACAATTAACAAAACTTTATTGTTTTTAACCTGGTGGTTAACAAAATTAACTTTGTGATAGGACTATAAAATTATATATATATATATATATATATATATATATATATATATATATATATATATATATATATATATATATATACACACACACATATGTACATACACACACACACATATGTACATACACACACACACACACATATATATATATATATATATATATATATATAAAAAAAAAAAAATTCCCTTCTCACCCTCCACGGGTGGTCTTTCTCAACCTCTGAGCTCGGGTCCTCTACCAGAGGCCTGGGAGCTTGAGGGTTCTGCGTAGTATCTTGGCTGTGCCGAGAACTGCGCATTTCTGGACTGAGATGTCTGATGTTGTTCCTGGGATCTGTTTTAGCCACTGCTCCAGTTTGGGGGTGACTGCCCCGAGGGCCCCGATGACCACAGGCACCACTGTGGTCTTCACCTTCCAGGCCTTCTCCAGTTCCTCTCTGAGGCCCTGGTATTTCTCCAGTTTCTCGTGTTCCTTTTTCCTGATGTTGCAATCGCTTGGTATTGCTACATCCACCACAACGGCTTTCCTCTGTTGTTTATCCACCACCACGATGTCCGGTTGGTTCGCCATTACCATTTTGTCTGTCTGGATCTGGAAGTCCCACAGGATCTTAGCTCGGTCATTCTCCACCACCTTTGGGGGTGTGCCCCACTTTGATCTCGGGGCTTCCAGTCCATATCCTGCACAGATGTTTCTGTACACTATGCCCGCCACTTGGTTATGACGTTCCATGTATGCTTTCCCTGCCAGCATCTTGCACCCTGCTGTTATGTGTTGGACTGTCTCAGGGGCCTCCTTGCACAATCTACACCTTGGATCTTGTCTGGTGTGGTAGATCTGAGCCTCTATTGCTCTGGTGTTTAGGGCCTGTTCCTGTGCAGCCAGGATGAGTGCCTCTGTGCTGTCCTTGAGTCCAGCTTTTTCCAGCCATTGGTAGGATTTCCTGATATCAGCCACTTCAGTTATTTGTCGGTGGTACATCCCATGTAGGGGCTTATCCTCCCATGATGGTTCCTCCAGCACCTCATCCTCTGGTCCCACTTTTACATACATTTATATTTATATATATATATATATATATATATATATATATATATATATATATATATATATATATATATATATATATATATATATAGATATAAACAGATGGTACAACACAGAATGACCTGTGTTACAGACTCAGATAATCCATACAAAAAAATTGGTGAAATACCCCTCAGTTAGTTTCATGTAGACTACCACTACCACAGCTCTACCACTCTTCCTGGCAGAACTGGCAGAGCTCATTTAAACTGGTTTGTCTTCAGGCATGAACCTGGCTTATCAATAGGGTTTCTGCTGTGGCCATTCCAGCAGCTTCATGTTTGCGAGCGTTATCTAAAATCTGTTTGGATATTTGTCTGGGTTTATTACCCTGTAGGACTTTGCTTAGATGTGCTAAAGCAAGAATACATTTAATACATGTAGAAATTTGTCAGGAGTATCGTGGTGTGAAATACTCAGGTAAAAAAAGTCCCACTAGTCAAGTTAACTGTGGATAGTATTTACCAAGTAAAGCTTGGAGCCTTCTCCCATCAAGAAGGCAGTAGGTTCAAGCCATCCTATTGGCTGTGTGTTGAGATTTTGCAGTGTCCCAACAGTGATTCCATCACTCCCCAATTTGACCTCGTTAAAAATACATTAGCTTAAACAACAGTGTAAAAATATAAATGTATGTAAAAGTGAAGTTAATGAAACACAAATGTAAACATACCATCATGGCTGGTTTGAAAGACACTGCTTCTACCTCACTGGGACTCAAACATGTTAACCTCTTTAGCAGTGTCCTTTGGTAGAACTTTTCTCACATTAGCAAACCCTGCAGGGATCTCTGGAAAACAGTTGACAAATACAAAGTAAAACATTACTATAGGCAAACATATACAAAGACAAAAGTGTACAAAGACAAAAATAACTGATAATTCTGTTTGGACTGCTGCAATATTTTTGATTTCATTACAGTCACTAGAATCAGTCAATGTCAAGATTTTTAGTTGACGCATAATTTAAATAATTCCAATCTTTTTACTTAAAATCTGTCACAAAAGTTACAACAATTTTCCACACTGCTATGCAACAAGAGTCAGTCAGCAGCATGTATGCATGCCTGTAAGCTTGCTACAGAGCTTCACCAGCAAAGGGCTGCTTCTGTCTGATAAACTACTGCTTGAAAGCAAACATGGCGGATGACGTATCTGAGCCAATGATCAATATATCACATTATTATGATTTATCAGTTTTCAAATGTCAAAGTGGTCAAAAACAGAGGTACCTCAAGGGAATTATAAACAAAGCTTTAAACTTGATATAGGGTTTCGTTATGAACTGAAGAGCCCTTAAGTTCAACTTGTAGACTGGACTGTCTTTGTAGAAATAACTTTCTAATAATTTAAACATTTCTAATAATTATCAAATGCTACAACATTCTTATCAAATACCTTCTAAACAATACCATTAACAATTTTCTATGTTTTATCATTGTTAAATGGTTTTATTAATTATTTAAACTGGATTAAACTAGGTCTCCTGAAACATTTCCATGTGTCCCTGCTTCAGCAGAGCTGAATCAAATGACTGCATCGCCACCTCAGCAGGCCCTGAGGTTCTACAAGGCTCCACCAATGACCTAAATATCTGAGTTGTGTATGTTGAAGCAAAGACACATCTTAGTGGACACTAACCACCAAGGACTGGAGTTCGATGTCCTAAACGTTTGCATTTAAAGTATGTCTAGGAACACAAGCTGGTTAGTTTTTATTTCTAAAACTAACCAGTTCCTGCAATTATTCTATATAAATTAAGTACTTGAATAACTACATATAATGGCGACAACTCTTAATAAAATATGTTTAGTTCATTAAATGAGTTTGATTCTACATTTTTTTTCTTTAATTATGTTTGCTAACTTTGAGCATCCAGAAATGACACTGTTCGCTTTTTTTCTGACTAAACAGTGCACAAAATGACCAAAAAAAAAACAAACAAACAAACAAAAAAAAAAACAACCCATAGCTTACATCGATCAGAATATTAGCATAGCATTACACTGTCAACTGTTTATAGCACAATTACTTTATACACATAAAAACAGTGAATGTACTCACCTGCTCGCTGCTGCACCGTGCTCCACTGGCCAGCCATTCCCAGGCTTTTTGGGGTTGGCAGTTTGGGACTCCACCTGGTAAGCTCCGGAGGTCTCTTCGGAGTTGAAGTCTAGTAGCCACGTCGTTGAGACAATGCTGACTTCACCTTTATTGGTATCTTTTGTCCAAGAAACCGTCGACGTTTTTTAACCAAGTTTCAGCTTTCATGCAATCTGCCCACTCTCTATATATAGGTCTGTGTTGTTCATACTTGGGGACATCATCAATAATACGTCTGGACAGCAGGAGGCGTTTATAACAGACAAATCAAGCTACAGACCACAGGAAAAATCTCTGCATTTGAAACGCGTCTACAGGAAAAACATCCGTTTACTTGTAGTTTCCCCGGATGTTGAAGTAGTCTGATCCACCATGTAATTTTCTCTTTCTGTCTGTTTAGTCCTTGCAAGGATGCAGGGACAACTATGTACATGTTGCCAACCTCTCCTGACTCATCTCTGAATGTTATGTTTGTTGGCTAAAGAACCAGCAGACAAGGACCACCAAGGTGTTGCATCTTACAGCAGATTTATTCTGTTCAAAACAAAAACGTTTTGTTGACATACCCAGACTTCCACATGCACACCTTCAGGGAAAACCCCCCCCAAAAATAAATGAATTATATATAGGAAAAAAGGAAATTACAGAATTATAATGGCATGGGAAAACCTGATGAATGCTACTTAAACATGGGACAAACACAGTGTGCCAAACATAAAAAACCCCAACAACTTTACAGACTCGAATTGTTGAAAACATTGTAAACAGCAACTTGTTCATAACTACAATTTTTATGAATTTGCTATTGTTTTAAACTTTGACAACATTTTGAAAGGTAATTTGAGATTTTGAACTTAATCCTGTCTGTCCTTGTGCAAAACGGTCGCAAATAGATAAATTATTGAAATATTACATTATAGTTTCAGTTAAAAATGTTGCATTATAATTATTTAGCCTCTAGGCAATTTACGCCTTTCAAATAAAAGTTTTTAAAAAAGAACATATTAAAAAAAAAACAAGAAAAAATAAACACTGCCCCCATGTTCCGTAGTAGGAGGATTTGTTCTGCACGTAGACCATGTTCTTTTTGCCTATACACAAATGAGGCAAAAATAAATAATTAATAATTAAAAATATAGTTGCAGATATCTTATGTATAACTTCCGTAGCTTCGAGACAATACAAATCCTTACAGTATTACCTGCGGTTCAGTCTGCTTAGCCAATCAGATAGACGGGCTAGTGTGAGGACCCATGGCTGCCTTTTACTCCTGCCCGAATGTAATAATTCGATAATAAATAATAATAACAAGAAACAGCTTAATATATATTAATCTGTAGACATTATAAATTGTGCTTGTATAATATTTTAGTTTATATATAATGTATATATGTATGTATGCATATTACTTAACAGTAAGCTCCTAATTGCAAAGATTTTTTTACAGGCTTTTGAAATGGAAAGTCTTATGGGACTTCGATCATCCTCCCGTTGACATTTCTTACCAAACCTCGTTTATGAGCACACCATGTTGAAGCCAGAATGTTGGAGGCAACGCAGATAAACAGAAAAGTGTGATTTGTTAAAGTCAGAAACTTGGCTGAAGCCAGGGAGAGGATGTCTCAGATGCTGAGACTTCTCTCAGCGGCTGTTTTGCCTCTCTGTCGGGCTGGAGGAGCCCGAGCTCGCACACTGAGTTCTGGAAGCCTCGCAGTTCGGGTGGGTAACTGCTGACTGTTTCCCCTTCACTGCTCTAAACATCGCTGTGACCCCTTCAGGGACAGATCAGGAGTGAAATTGACGCATTATACTGTAACACAACTTAACCGAAACATAATGTTGTGTAAGCACATTCCTAAGTTGAATATGAGGCAAGATTTAGAAGGTTATCTAAAAGCATTTTGTATCTGTTCTACGACTGTTTTTACCTCCACTGTGTTTAAAACAACAACAACAAAAAAATTAAGTTTCATTTTATGTGTTTAATCATTCTAACAGGTGAGAATTAGTTCTGGTATCTGTGTGATTATTATGTCAGAAATGGATGGGTTATTCTGTATATTGGTGTTTCAGTTTTGGATCAAATGTTTTAAAACGAAGCTGATGTTGGCATGTGATTAGCAGCTTCCTATTCGACACAAGACGAAAGGGATCTTCTGCTGCATTTACCAATTCGAGACAACCTTTTATCCGGTCTAGTTTAAGATCTAACATATGTAGAATAATTAGAGATTCCATTAAACGCAGTTTTTTGATTTGTGAAACTAATTTTATTGTGAAAACACGAAAATGCAGATTCTAGAACTTTTCTGGCCATCAGACCACATCTCATGGGGCCCTGCTTAAAATCTACATCAACTAGATGTAGTTTTTGAGGACAGCAAGGTAACTGTGATTAGGACTGAATGACGTAAACTGGTCGTTGCATCAGCCACTCAGAGATGCAGAGAACAGCCTCTCATCCTGCAAAACAAACGGCCACTTACACTGAGCCAAGTTCTGCTGTAGGTTACTTTCTGTTCTCTTTACCATCGCTGCGAGCATGCTCAGTATGAGGGGTTGCTGAAAAGTTAACAACTCGATGCAGTTGACTTTTCACTGTCGTCACAGGAGGTGTGAATACAGCAAGTCAGTGACTCCATGCAGTCATCTGAGTTTTCTTAGACAGAAAAGGTTTTTACCTATTTGAATAATAAACTGAACTTGACTGAATTGTTTAATTACTAGAATCAAATTAGAATGTATGTAATTAACTTTGAATCTGTTTGTCTATATACTATATATACAGTGGCTTGGAGAAGTATTCATACCCCTTGAACTTTTCCATATTTTGTCACATTACAACCACAAACATAAATATATTTCATTGGAATTTAATGTGAAAGACCAACACATAGTGGTATCCAATTGTGAAGTACAAAGACAATTATACATGATTCAAAAAAAATTTTTGACAAATAAAAAACTGAAAAGTGCAGCGTGCAAAAGTATTCAGTCCCCATGAGTACTGAATACTTTGTGGAACTATTTTTGCTGCAATTCCAGCTGCAAGTCTTTTAGGTTCTGTCTCCACCAGCTTTGCACATCTAGTGACTGGAATTTTTACCCATTTTTCTTTGCGAAACAGCTCAAGCTCAGTCAGATTAGATGGAGAGCGTTTGTGAACAACAGTTTTCAGATTTTCCACAGATTCTCAATTGGTTTTAGGTCTGGACTTTGACTGGGGCATTATAACACATGAATATGTTTTGTTTTAAACCGTTCCACTGCAGCCCTGGCTGTATGTTTAGGGTGGTTGTCCTGCTGGAAGGTGAAGCTCCGCCCCAGTCTCAAGTCTTTTGCAGATTCGAACAGGTTTTCTTCCAAGATTGCCCATCCATCTTCCCATCAACTCTGACCATCTTCCCTGTCCCTGCCCCCAGTGCATGATGATGCCACCACCATATTTGACAGTGGGGGTGGTGTGTTCAGAGTGTTAGTTCTCTATCACATATGGTGTTTTGCATTTTTGCCAAAAAGTTCCATTTTGCTCTCGTCTGACCAAAGCAGCTTCTTCCACATGTTTGCTGTGTTCCCAACACAGCTTCTCGCAAACAGCAAACAGGACTTCTGATGGTTTTCTTTTAACAGTGGCTATCTTCTTGCCACTCTTCCATAAAGAGCACATCTGTGCAGAGCACGACTGATAGCTGTGCTGTGGACAGGTTCCCCCACCTGAGCTGTGGATCTCTGCGTCTGGGCCAGAGTCACCACGGGCCTCTTGGCTGCGTCTCTGATCAGCGCTGTCCTTGTTGGGCCTGGAAGTCGAGGTGGGCGGCCTCGTCTGGGTACGGTTACGGGTGGGCCGTACTCTTTCCATTTCTGGATGATGGATTGAACAGCGCTCCGTGAGATGTTCAAAGCTTGGGAAATCTTTTTGTAGCCTAAGCCTGCTTTATACTTCACAACTCTCTCCCTCACCTGTCTGGTGTGTTCCTTGGACTTCATGATGCTGTCTGCTCCCCAATATTCTCCTAACCAGCCTCTGAGGCGTCACAGAGCAGCTGCATTTGGACTGAGATTAGATTACACACACAGGTGGACTCTATTTATTCACTAGCAATCATCAGGCAACTTCTGAAGGCAAATGGTTGCTCTCAGAGAAAAGGGGGCTGAATACTTTTGCACACCACACTTTTCAGTTTTTTTTATTTGTAAAAATGTTTTAAATTATGTATAATTTTCTTCTTGCTTCACAATTGTATCCCACTTTTTTGTTGGTCTTTCACGTAAAATTCCAATGAAAAATATTTATGTTTGTGGTTGTAATGTGACAAAATACGGAAAAGTTCAAGGGGTATGAATACTTTTGATAGCCACTATAAATTGGATGCTTTCTTTTGCAAAGTGCTTTGAGATGACATTTGCTTGACAATTTGAGTTGGCGCTATATAAATGAAATGAAATCATCTTAAACAGCTACTGTAGGTAGATCCTGTTTCATGGAGAAGCTATGTCTCAAAAGGTTCAAAAGTGGCACAAGAATGGCTGAGATAGTTTCAAAATTAAAACCTGGAAGCATACTCATGTGTCCACACTCGTTTTGCAGATTTAGGGTCTAGACTACTAATCAAAGGTGGGCTTTTAGCAGGTGAGTTTTCAGCCTTGATTTAAAGGAATTTAGTGTTTCTGCTGTTTTGCAGTTTTCTGGGAGTTTGTTCCAACTTAGTGGTGCATAAAAGCTGAAGGCTGTTTCTCCATGTTTGGCTCTGGTTCTGGGGATGCAGAGTAGACCAGAAAGAGAAGACTGGAAGGTTGGAAGGTTCCAGACTGGTGGTCTGGAAGGTTGATACAACGATAACAGGGCTTTAATGTATTTTGGTGCTAAGCCATTTAGTGATGTATAAATTAACAGAAGTATTTTAAAGTCTATTCCCTGAGCTACAGGGAGCCAGTGTAAGGACTTTAGAACTGAGGTGATGTGCTCTAGTTTTTTGGCCTTAGTGAGAACACGAGCAGTAGCATTTAGGATCAGCTGCAGCTGTCTGATTGATTTTTTTAGGCAGACCTGTTAAGACAGTATTGCAGTAATCAATGCGGCTAAAGATAAACGTATGGATGAGTTTCTCTAGATCTTGTTGAGACATTAGTCTTTTAATCCTGGAAATGTTCTTCAGATGATAGAAGGCCGACTTTGTAACTGTTTTTATGTGTCTCTGAAGGTTCAGGTCCAAGACCATCTCTACACCCAGATTTTGGACTATCACTAGTTTCTAGCTGCAATAACTGAAGCTGTGTGCTGACTCTAGATCGTTCCTCAGAAGTCTTTAGGCTTCTTTAAATCTGCTGTAATACAGTCCGCTACAATCGTTTCAGTTTTGTTTCTGTTCAGCTGGAGAAGGTTTTGGCACATCCACACACTGATTTGTTCTAAGCATCTGTTCAGTGTTCGGATGGGTTCGGAGTCACCTGGTGACATCGTAATATAGAGCTGTGTATCATCTGCGTAGTTATGGTAGCTTATCTTATTACTTGTTATAATCTGAGCTAATGGGAGCAGGTAGATATTAAATAGGAGGGGTTCCAGGATTGAACCTTGGGATGACTTCACATGTGACTTCTGTCCGCTCCGATGAGAAGTTGCCTATTGACACAAAGAAATCCTTGTTCTTTAGGTAGGATTCGAACCAATTAAGTACCATAGCAGAGAGTCATTAGGTTGCTAAAACTGTTTCCATCTGCTTGGTCGCATAAAATTTTAGTGTGCAGAAAGTCAGAAAGGTGAAACTCGCTGAATGTACTTTATAGCCATGTTTTTCAAGTTTAGTTGTTTTTTTGTTTTTGTTTTTTTGCTTGTCTGGGAGAATAGAAAACAGTATTTTAGACCCAGTTTAGCCTCTGCAGAGTCCAGAACTTATTATCACAAGGACTCTTCTGAATAGTTTGGGAGACTTTCTGCATCTGCCTGACTCTCCTTCTTGGATGAAGACCTGGATGAAAACATTTAAGGAATCCTGAATTAGAATAAAGGTTGCAGAAGGTTATTAAAACACATCAGATTAGTGTGGTAATCAAAGCAAAATCCCGTCCAAAGCAAATCTGGTGTATTCTTTCCTCAAACTGTATAAACTCCTGAGGTGCCTTTATTGGCGCCTGTGTGGTTACTGTTGGTAGAGTCTCATCTCTGCTGTATTCTGACAATGTGTTTTTTTTCTCTTTTTCAGAACTGTGGTTTTTTCAGTCAAAGTCAAACTAATATCCTTTCTCGTCAGCAAGTCTGGTTAGCTAAGCAACGACTCTATTCCACCGAGTCAAAAGGTGAGAGGTGCTGTGTGTGATCATTTCCTCAAATTTGCTCTTTGTTTTTTATTCATGTTTTATTTTAAACTCTTTGTAAAGCCCTTTAATACTTTAATGTGCAAAATGTTTTTTTTATCTTTCAAAACTATTTAAATTTAATCTTAATAGGTTCTATGAATCTGACTTTTGAACACACTAATTTTTCTGAGTTTTGAGTTTGGGCCTTTCCGTATCATTAGCCTGCTTTATCCGTTCCACAACCGAGCCAAGACAAATCTATTTTCAAGCTACCATTCTACAGGGCATCTGAATAAATTCAAATACAAATTTCAGTCAAACTTGATTCGACTCTGCTTGATCAGATAATGTCAGAAGGGTATGGGATGAGTACAGGATAACAAGTTTTTATGTTTTGTCTTTTTCTGAATCTACTTTTTATTATATGTATAAAAGCACTGTCTGTAAATAGCATAAATTGAAGTTTTATGTTTTTATGTACAATGATCTGTAAGTTGTTGTGTAACTGAGGGACTGCAGATGAAAATTAGCTCTAAGAGCTAAAAGATGGTACAAAGCATCTTTTCACATTTTTTTATTAATGCTTCTATAAATTGTTTTTGTCAAATAAATTAAATAAACTAAACTAATTGGTCAAATGGGGAGCAGGGCCCTCTTTCTTGGAGGGGAGGGCCCTCACTGAGTAGGATATGAAGTAAAACTTACCGTTTTACTATTAATAGTGACAATGATGTTTCAGATGTTTTCAGTCCATGGTGAGCTTGATAGTTACTGGGTTGTTACTGAACATCCTAATCAGTTTCCTTTTATCAGATGAGGGGGGCTGTTCAAGTCTTCTTCCAGACCAGGGGTCTCAGAGCTCCCCGAGGGCCGGTGTCCTGTGACTTTTAGATGCTTTCCTGGTCAAACAGGGCTGTGTAGTGTAGGCAGCTCTTCTTATATTTTGCAGCTAAAGCTCATCCAAATGACTTAAATTGAGTGCTATGTATGTATGTATGTATGTATGTATGTATGTATGTATGTATGTATGTATGTAGGTTCTTATATTTCAATAGTGCCAATAATCATCATGGAAGAATTTCCTCTTAGAAGTGCAATAAATCTTAACTTCTGGATTTCAGATGGAAAAGGAAGAGCAACAGCAGGAGGAGAAGGAGGACGACCAGGTGGAGGGAAGAGAGGAGGGGGAGGGAAAGACTGGTGGAGTCGGATTCAGAAGGTTTGTCAGAACAAAAAAGCCTCAGATGAAATGAACATGAAAATTCTGCACAGAAAAATTAGAATATTTGTAAACTCTGCAGATTAATTGAAGATCTCGGTAAACATAGCCTACCAGTACGCCAGTTTAGCGTCTCACTATAGTTCAGAGAACGCATCCAAAGGAGCGTTCTTTTTCACAGGTGAGGTTCAGAAACACCTCCAATTAAAAAAGCACACAATTTCCACACACTCGACTGAATAAGAAGTGAACCGTTTACAAGGAGCAGCCCAGTGTTGTGCAACAATAGATTTGGTTTGGCTGTGAATAACTATTATAAGGTGCCAAAGGCAATTATTAACAAAATTAGTAATTTAGGTCAAACTTATTTGATTATCTGGAATTTGTAGCCAAATAGTCTAGATAAAGTAAATCGATCTGCTAATTAGACCACATTCTGCTACTTTACAGTCGACTCAACGTCTTCCTCTAGTAACACTGTTCGTTTTCCACTTATTGCGGATAAAACATCCATGTCTTACAAACTAGTATCACTGCAAGGAACCCAGAGCAAGATTAATGGAAAATTATAGCCAAACAGTCTTCTGTCTCAATTATTGTATATGAATACCTGCTTGATTAGGTGTGGTATGAAATAACAATAGATGAAGGGTTAAGTTTACACGCTGGTATTGTCAAACAACAAGGCCTGCTCACTATAGAATAAACACAGACAGCTTCTCTCCAAAATGTAAGGTTTGCCTTGAACAATTTGGAATGAGGCCAAATAAGCTTTAAATTAATTAAAGCTAAAGATTAGGTAAAGACTAAATTAAGAACAACAACTGGTACGTGTTCAAACAAACAGTTCACAACGCTAAGCAGAAGTGAAGATGAAAACATTATTTTAACATACAAATGTTTAATTAAATAATTTGCTTAAGGTTAATCATTAACCTTTTGGACAATTGATTCTTATTGCTGTATTAACTAGCCACCACAATGACTGATTTAATGCCATTATGATCAACTTAAATGTGATAATGTCATATCCAGAATTAACACCCCAACTTATCCACAGACAAACTAGTGCTTTAACACTTTTAAGTTCCACATGTACTCTGAAGCATCATTAATACTAATATTAACTGTTAATAAGCACCGGTGATCTGCTATGGCTGATTGTGACATGAACAGAAAAGCTATGTTGTAAAGACAGCAGAATCAATAGTGGCTGCCTTAGTTTTAGCATCAGAAGAGCATTTAGCTTTACTATTAGCAGCTGAGATGAAGGACACAATTTAGCACCTTCTTAAGGGCTGTGTGGCCCTGTTTTTTGCAGTTTAGTGATGAAAGGAAAACTCAGTTAAAATGGTGACTCTTTACTGGTCATTAACTTTACAAAGCAAGTTTATAACTCAGGCTCAGTGGGCGGTTTGCAATCAAGCAGTTAAGCACTACACACAATGAAATAAATAATTTAAATTGGTTTATCCTAAATTAATTCTCTCTGCCCAGACACAACCTTTTACTTAAAATGTTCTAATAAACATTAAGTTTTCCAGTGGGTCAGTGAGTTGCTGCTCCACTGAACAAAGGAGTTGTTGCAGCGGCTAGTATCTTTGCTCTCTGTAAATAATTCAGTTCTTTCTTTCCATGTCTGGGCCAAACACCAGATAAGTGCAGATTAATAAAAAAAAAAAACAGTTTTTCACTGATCTTTGAATGTAGATTTCAGAAGAAAAAAAATGTTATGTCAAATACTATTCCTGTCATAGGAGAAGAAGTGGAAGTGGTGAAACAGTAAATGTGCCTCATCTGTGTTCATCTGGACATCAGACTAGACTGGAGGAACAACAGTGAAACCATCTATAAGAAAGTTGCCTGGGGGCCATGTGCATCCCTCTTAAGGATTTTATGCAGCCCCCTGAACCTCAATTCTGGAACGAAGCAAAAATGGCCTGCAGGCATAGGTCGTTGATGCAGATGGACACTTTTCATCTTGTCAGGCAAGATTTTTTACAGATAATTAACATTTTAAAAAAATAAGAGGTATGAGAAACGGATTCTCATTTATTGATGACGTTTCTGCATTTGTCTTAACTAGAACCACAAACATCAACCTACTTTTACTCAAACGCAAATCATCTACAGCCCAAATGTGTTTTGCATCTGCAATGATTTACAGATCCAGTTTTGACAAAAATCTGACCATTTTGTTGATTGAAATAAAAGTATACATTTTTAGTTTATACTGTGCAAACAAAATTTTAAAAAAGGCACAAAAAGTGTTTTTAAGTTAATTTTGTGGCCCCCAAGTGCTTTCCACTTAATGATTTTGGCCCTTATGGCAAAAAGTTTGGACACCACTGCTTCAGCTATTGGTGTAGCCGCCTCAGAGCCAGTGATTTATAAAAGCTGAATGAACTAAATAATGGCTAAATAATGGCTTTGCTCTGGACTTTGTTCAGGACCCTTTAGAGATAATTGTACAGCCAGAGGTCTTTAGGCTTCTTTAAATCTGCTGTAATACAGTCTGCTACAAGAGATCCTTCTCACCCTTCTGTCAGCGTTAATATTGACTATATGAAGGAACGGAGAAGAACTTTAGGTTAAAGAATTAACCCTGGTTCTCTGAAACATGAATGAGGTATCTCACTATAGGACACGCCCCAGTGCCTGTCCCCCAGAAGCTCTATTACATTACACCAGTCCTGACAGGCCCACAGAAGTGACGTCCACTCCGGGAGGAGAGCCTTCCTCCCAGTATAAATGTTGGGCATTTATACTGGGAGGTGATCGCAGGTGATCTTCAGTCTTGTAAGCACACCTCTTCCTCGCTCCAGGCAAGGAGGGTGATCTGGTGAGATACCTCACTCATGTTTCAGAGAACCAGGGTTAATTCCTTAACCCTAAAGTTCTCTTTCAGCATTCGTTTTGGTATCTCACTATGGGATATGGCAACTCCCGTATTGCCAGATAAGCTTACTCGAAGACCATATGCATCTTGCAGTTATCCAAGTGTTGAGCCCACGCTCAGAACCATGTGAGCCAGAATGAGCGCCGTAACATCCAGTCTATAGAACCTAGTGAAGGTGTGAGGGGTTGCCCAGCTGGCAGTGTCACATATGTCCTCCACAGGTATACCCTGAAACAGTGCCCAGAATGAGGCCATACCACGAGTGGAATGAGCCCGCAGACCTGCAGGGGGTGCAAGGCCTCTGGTCTCATAAGCTATAGTAATAGCCCCGACTATCCAATGAGAAAGCCTTTGCTTCATTTGAGGGTTACCCTTATGTGGTGAAGCCCATGACACAACCAGCTGCTCCGACTTGCGAAACCCTGCTGTTTTCTCCACATAGATCCGGAGGGCTCACACAGGGCAGAGCGTGTGCAGCCGTCCATGCTGCTGGGAGGAAAATGGTGGTGGATAGAAAGCCATTAGCTCAAGAGGGCGGGGTGGCAGGGTCAGATTAAAAACCTTTGGTGTACACTGGCTGTACCGTCGTGCACCTTTAATGAACTGGCACACCAGAGGGTGTTGCCCCACTGTTTTGTCCCCAAAGCCTATGTGACAAGCTGAAATAGCTGCCAAGTATACTTTGACAGTGGAAAAGGCCAAGCCTTTATCGAGCAACTCCTGCAGAAACGTCAGAATAACTGACACAGGACTTTGCATTGCACTTAACATGGTTAACATGGTTTTTGCGCACCAATCCTTGAATGCACGCCATTTTCCCTTATACACGCACCGCGTTGAGACTGCTCTTGCACTCTGAACTGTGTCAATGACATTCTGCGGAAGTCCACTGGCTGCCAGATTCACCTTCTCACAGACCAAGCCCATAGAGCCGTGTGCTCCGGATGAGGATGAAATATTTCTCCGCATGCCTGTGTTAGGAGATCTCTGTGGAGAGCGTGCCGCCACGGCTCACTGTGCAGTGACTGGAAAATCACTGTTAGTCAGTGTTTCCCCGGCAAGCGGGGAGCCACCAGAATGAGTGAATGTTTCCCCTCTTGCACCCTGGCAAGGGTAGGTATAATCAGTTCAAGGGTTGGAAAAGCGTATAGTAGAACCAGTGCTAGAACTCGTGTGCTAGAGCATCCAGCCCAAGCGGAGCTACTTCCTTGGTCAGGGAGAAAAACCTCGGACATTGAGTGTTCTTCTCTGACGCAAAAAGGTCGACCTCTGCTCGGCTGTACCTCTGCCATATTTGGGTTATAACCTCGCTGTGGAGTCTCCACTCCTTGTAGCGGGGATTGGTGCATTTCACAAACACGCGTGGGCTTAGTTAGAGGCCAAACGGAAGCACGAGAGACTCATATGTCTTTCCCTGAAATGCAAATCTGAGGTACTTTCTGTGAGGGGGGGGGGTATAGGGATGTGAAATTATGAGTCTTTCAAGCCTACGGAGATAAACCAGTCTCCTCGACGCACAAACCTTAGAGCTGTGTATGTCAGCATCCTGAACGTATACCGTCTCAGATATGCGTTCAGAGCTCACAGATCTAATATCGGTCACAGGCCCCCACCATTTTTTGGGATGAGAAAATATTTGGAGTAAAAGCCGTCTCTGATTTGCTCCTGCAGGACCAGCCGAATTGCATGCTTGTTCAGCAGAGAGGTTATTTCCTCCTGCAATATGGGTGCATGTTCTTCCTGGGCATATGACTGTATCACGCCCTTGAAACGGGGTGGAGCTGTTCCAAACTGGAGCCTGTATCCCTTGGATACAGTCTTTAGCACCCAATCTGATGCCCCACACGCTCGCACAGCTGGGTTTTACCTGCTAGTGGGCCGGGAAATGTTTCTGTAAGAGCACTGTGCTGGCTGAGTGGGATGCTGCATAGCTGCAGTTTTCAGCTCTAGCTGCTGTCGGTCCGCTTTCTCTTTCACAGAGAGAGCAGCCGGGTGTGCCAAAGGTGGAGCAAGGGCTTCCCCTATTGGCCTCATGTGCAGCTGCACAGCTATGTTCTGTCCTTGTGTTATATTTAATACATTTTTTATGTTTTTTTGTTGTGGCTGCGCCCTCAGCCCTTGGCCTGGTTGCGCGCCTGGGAACAAGTTTAACCAATTTGTCGGGAAGGGAGAAAACACTGGCGGGTCCTTTCTGACAACAACCGTGGCTCCACTGAGCTCTTGCTGTGTGTGATCTTTCTCCTCTTTGTTTGGCTCTGAACTATGAGCTCCAATGCTGGCTCCGCAGGCCATTTGAATTGCACTGAACGTGTCATCACAAACTGTAATTGGGACAGAACAGTTCCCGGTGGGAGGGGAGCAGGTGTCTAGCAGTGCCTGCTCTCCCACCCTGCGCTCTTCTGGGCAGGCACTGTTTGAGCGCTTCACCTTCTCTCTT
This sequence comes from Anableps anableps, assembly GCA_014839685.1. NCBI lineage: Eukaryota > Metazoa > Chordata > Actinopteri > Cyprinodontiformes > Anablepidae > Anableps > Anableps anableps. The sequence continues at coordinate 3,251,427 of CM026073.1, forward strand.
TTTCTTCTCACAGCATGGCTGAAACGGTGGGGCCGAATAAGCCCTTCGGGTCCACTGGGGTGTCGAGGAGTTGGTTCTTCTCTCTCTGAGACAGACTTGACAGATTCAGCCATCTGGCTCTCTCTTGAATCACCATCAGGGCCATTGCTCTCCCTGAGGCCTGGAAAGCGCTTCTGTGGAGACACAGGCAGAGGTCTGTCACCACACACAGCTCGTCCCACAGATCTGCGATTGGTGCTCCCGCCATCTGCTCCTGTAATTCCACTTGATAAGTGAGAAGAAGAGATGAGGTGTTCAAAGCCTTCACCGATGCTGCCACCGCCTTGTAGCTTTTCTCGTTTAAAGCTGACTGAAATGAATCGGCCTTGAACGGCAGGGTTGGTCCTGCCACTGTCATGGTCGATTTCTGAGACGGGTGCAGGTGAAATGCCACCAGAGGTTCTACAGGAGGCAAACATAAAAAACAGCTATCCTCCATGCCGGTCCAGTCCAGCACCAACCCAGTCCAGTCCAGCACACAGGACGGGGTTTTTGGCAGTGAGCGGATTACTCCAAGACTGGGTTGCTTCCTCAAAACACTCTAGAAAAACTGGCAGCAGCTGTCTGGTGGAAGATTTAGCTTTTGGAAGCTTTTTACCCTTATAACGAGATGTGGTGGTCTCTGTGAGGGTTTCCGGCCATTCAGTGCCCAGCTTTGCAGCTGCTCTTCTACAGACATTGTGCAGGTCCACTGCAGTTGGGTTTGGAGGGCCGCTGCAGCAGGTGTCCCCTGCCTCCGTGGGCTTTGCAGCTGACGGGATGGAGAAACTTTTGCCGTCTTGCTCATGGTCGTCAGACCCGAGACTAATGGATTCAACCTCGAATTCAGATTCTGCACCTGCAAAATTACTGAAATCCGGGAGGTCGACCTCATCTTCCTCCGGGTCAAACAATGGCGCGACAGCATTGAGCTGGTCGCCTCAACTGGCTCCAGCCACAGGGGACTCTCCCTCATCGGACTGGATACCCCCACCACAGGATCAACCTCCGACAGGCTAGCTTGGCACGCTAGCCTGTGCTGACAAGATTTAAGAGAGAGCCGTGCACAGTGCTTGCAGCTCGCTGGTGACGCTAACCCGTCCAGGGCATGTTGCAGCTCTAGACACGAAACACAGACAGGATGTGAATCTGCCCCAGCAGTACAGGTGCTAGCTTCGCGACTATGTATGCTTCGTTTAAAACTGAAGCGAAAAGGGCGCAGCTAGTTTGGTGACCAGTTGCAGCTGCTGCTGTTTGATTACAGACCAGCTGTTGTAAAACTCAGGGCAACCAAGTACAGCTATTGAGAAGCATCCGGCGACCGAGTTGTAAGCTCGCTCTGTGAACAGTTAAGCTAGTTCAATAGTTGCTGTACTAGTCATCTGAGAATTGCTCCTGGCAGCGAGAAGATGTGTTAGACTGAAGATAACCTGCGTGACATTGGGCATTTATACTGGGAGGAAGTCCCTCCTCCCGGAGTGGACGTCACTTCTGTGGGCCAGTCAGGACTGGCATAATGTAACAGAGCTTCTGGGGGACAGGCAATGGGGGCATGTTCCATAGTGAGATACCGAAACGAATGTTGAAAGAGAACTAAGGTTCTACAACACATATTTTTTCTTTGGGGTTAAGAAGTTTTGAGTTGAATAGAACAGTCAAGCTCGAACCTCTTCATGTATTCAACATGCAGTTTTAGGCTCAGATCCTAATACAGCCATTTGGTTATAGGTTAATAATTGCTGTAATTATGTTTGAAACCAGTTTTTTTTTTTCTGGCACGATTGGACAGCTAACACGGATAAGGAAGAGTTCATGAAACTTGATGACATCATGATGACATTTAAAGTAAAACATACTGTGTACCAATGGTTCTATCCTTTTGCTTATATCATTGCCCTAAAATGTAGAAAATTGTAAAAAAAAAAAATAGCAAAACCCTGAGGAGATAGTAAGTGGTGGTGGAGATCATTTTAGAGTTTCCCCTGTTGGTTAAGAGCAGCTTGAAGGTCCTTTTCAGTGTTCCAAACGTTGTTGTACAGATGAAGTAGCACCTCTACAAGTCTTCCCTGCTGCATCCTAAAAAAAAGTTTTACTTTGGAATCTGATGGGAAAACTGTTATTTGGTAGCCAAACTAATTAGAAGAAGTCAAATTATGTGTGCCTTGTGGATTTTTTTTAGCAGCCTCAGATCATATTTGTGCACCGTCACACTTATTGCTTGAGGTGTATATTTTCAGGGTGACTTTCCCTGGGATGAGAAAGATTTCCGATACATGGCGCTCACCGTAGCTGGAGTCAGCTCAGCCCTGCTCTACTTCTACTTCCGAGACACCGGCCGAGAGATCAGCTGGAAGGACTTTGTGCACCGCTACCTGGGCAGAGGCCTGGTGGATCGGTTGGAAGTGGTTAACAAACAGTTTGTCAGAGTTATCCTAGTACCAGGAGCAGATGCTGAAGGGGTGAGGAGATATTCATTTTGATTTGCTTTTTTGCTGTTCTGCAACAAACATTAATAGACATTAAGTCATCATCAATCCCTTTGATGATGATGGCAAAAAATTATCATAAAACAACCATTCTCTAGTTTACCAGCTTTAAACTTTATCTGTTTTAAACTGTTACATTTGGGTCTTTCTGTGTTTCTCAGAGTTACGTGTGGTTCAACATTGGCAGCGTTGATACATTTGAGAGGAATCTTGAGGCTGCACACGTGGAGCTCGGCCTGGAGCCGTCACATCGGGCTGCTGTCATCTACAGCTCTGAGAGCGATGGGTGAGTTTAACTCTTCAACACCCAAAGAAGTTTCTTGGTGGCCAATTGTGATTGATCTTAGTATAGGAGCCTCACAATGGGAAAAAATGATAATCACAGTTTATTTGGTCAGTACTAAAAAAATATCACTAATTAAGTTTGAAGCATACTGGGCTGCAGAGATAACATTTCACAGCAGCATGTCTGTCTGTTGTTCACAAGCACTGCTAATCCATCTGCTTTGTTTTTGCTGCTCCTCTTTAAATCTCTGTCTGCTCGTATAGTCAGAACGCCCAGCAGAGAGACTCTGGAGTCACTGAGCCATGTCTCAGTTAACAACATAATACTGGACTGGCGATACTCTGGCTGAGTTCTTGTTAGGGTCGTAGTTCATCTAACTTGTTTGTCATTTACCTCACTTTATGATGAGCTATTAAAAATGAGAAATAATTTTTGTTGTCTCTAGCATTTTGTTTTCTAGCATTTTAAGAAGATTTTATTTGCCTGTGAAAATGTTGCCTTCAAAGATTAAAAAAGGCTCCATCTGCATTGACTGCCTGTGCTTGCAGACCAGTTTTGCTTCATTCTAGAATTGTGGTTAGGGGCTGCTCGCCATTCAGAGGGTCCCATATGGCTTCCTGCCCGCACTTTGGACAGCCCTGCATTATTGACTTTGTAGCTTAACAGATGTGATATGAGAGATGAAACAGAGCAAATAATGGAGGGCTCTTCAGACCGCAGGATTTACTCTACAGATATTTTTAACCCTTAAAACCACACTGCAGTCACTGATTTCCTGATACTGACTTATATTTCATATTGCTGCATAGAAATGTTAAAATGTATTTCAGTTGATTTTTTTGTTTGTTTGTTTTTTGCATCCTTATAGCTCTTTCTTGATGAACATGATTCCTACTCTGTTGCTGATTGGATTTCTGCTGTTCACACTCCGACGTGGACCAATGGGAGGAGGTGTTGGTGGTGGAAGGAGCCCCTTTAGCATGAGTGAGTCAACAGCCAAGATGATGAAGGACAACATAGATGTTAAGTTCAAGGATGTGGCTGGCTGTGAGGAAGCAAAACTAGAGATCCTGGAGTTTGTGAACTTCCTGAAAAACCCCCAGCAGTATCAGGACCTTGGAGCCAAGATCCCCAAGGTGAGAGCACTCAGGCCTGTAAGGGGGAAAGTCTTCTGTCCTCGTTCTTTATGTGACTAACAGTAGTTGATTGATGCATGTGTTTTTGCAGGGTGCGGTGCTGTCTGGACCTCCTGGCACGGGAAAGACTCTGCTGGCCAAAGCTACAGCAGGAGAAGCCAATGTCCCCTTCATCACAGTCAATGGCTCTGAGTTCCTGGAGATGTTTGTAGGGGTTGGTCCAGCCAGGGTGAGTGGAACAAACTCCACCAGTGTCTAATGCAGTGTTTCTCAGAAAGTAAAAGTTGAACTAACATGGCTTCTATGAAGGTGAGGGACATGTTTGCCATGGCGAGGAAAAATGCACCGTGCATCCTTTTCATCGATGAGATTGATGCTGTGGGGAGAAAGAGAGGAGGAGGAAACTTTGGAGGTCAGAGTGAACAAGAGAACACGCTAAACCAGCTGCTGGTGGAGATGGATGGTAGGCTGCACAGTTGCCACGTTCTGATTTAGAGGTTGCTGCATTTTTTTCAGATTTTTAAAAAATATATAATTTACTGTTTTGTTACTCAGGTTTTAACACAGCTACTAATGTAGTGGTCCTCGCTGGAACCAACAGGCCTGACATCCTGGACCCCGCTCTGATGAGACCAGGACGCTTTGACAGACAGATTTACATTGGTACAGTCAGCCTTTATGATTACTGTGACACAGTTTTTAAAAATCGTTTGGTTGATGGTAGGGGTGAGCGATATGGGTTTAAAGTTTTATCACGATATTTTGTGGTACTATTGTGATAATAATAAAAGTGACAATAAAAACTATTTATTACTTCTTTTTTAGCTAACTGTATGAATCATAGCCCCACAAACACAAATACTACTCTTGAAAAACACACCTATTTGTAACATGCCTCTTAGGACACCAGTCACATATAAAGAAGTGTGATTCGATTCACTAAAATGCACACAGTAACCGCATTTATTATATTTTCAAATTTATTGATATTTATTGTTAAAACTTTATTGAACAAACAGTGGAGAAAATAGTAAAAGTCCAGATAACATGGACAGTTTAAGGGGCTTTTAAACATCATTAATTGGAATTTATCATGACAACGATAAATCAAACTCTTATCATGATAAGAAATGTATCACGATAAATAATAAACGATAGATAGATGCCTACCCCTAGTGGGAAAATTGCACAGGGTGGGAATCTGGTTAACAATCCATGTTTTTTTATGGAAAGCTGACCTATGGAACTAGATCATAGAACATATTCAGAGTGGATATCAACTTGTCTGTTTCAGAGGACATATTTTGGAAGACCAGGGGCCTCATATACAAACACTTGTGTGGATTTGCCACTAAACCTTGGAATATGCTAAAATCAAAAAAATTGAGTACATAAGAGAAAATCCACATGTATGAAACTGTGGGTGCGCATACATCCAGGTACATTTCCTTTGCAAAACATCCAAAATCTGTCATTGAGTGCCGAGTGGGATCGACACATTCCTTCCTTGACACGCCTCTATTTACATTTGCAAATAAATGTCTAAAATCATGTCTTCTTGCTGGATGCAATGGAACTTAACTGGATGTGAGTTTGAGATACTTCTAAATGTGGCATGTAAAAACACAGACACTGCGACTACTTCTATGTGCAGGATCAGACAGCTGTTAACCTCCACCAGAAAATGAATCCAGAACTGCACAAAGGAAAGAGTGAGGCTTCTGGCATTTCGAATTTACATATGTGATTGCTCATATAACTGCTGTAATTAAAGACACACTCCAGGTTTGATAAAGTATTCTGAAATTCTAGTTTAACCAACAAAAACAGGAGGCCACTCAATTTTACCATTTACAACAAATAATGCTGTAAATATAGGAGGATGTCTTCCTCCCCTGAATCCACACATGTACATGGGCTTGATGTGCATCAGAGGGATTAGTATCGGGACAATTCCATTTACTCTCTAGGATCCCATTGGTATTTTCTGCACCGCTTTGTGCATGCTTTATAATGTAGTAATGTAATTGCAAACGTGGAAGAATTAAGAGTTTACAACAATTTTCACATGATCAGCAGTCTGGCAGATTTTTCCCGAGCTCTCACTAAACGGGCCAAAAAAACTACAAATATAGAGCTGCGCACATTTCCACGGTCAAATCTTTATTAATACATCCAGATGTTTGTGTGGAAAGTAACGTACGGCAGGTTTTGGTGCATATGTGTATCAGGGTTTACTCACCTTCAAAATATTGATGTGAGAATGCTCCAGGGAAGACTCTCTGAGAAAAAACATATCAAAAATTACAGATCTGTGTACCGATCTGGAGGATTTACAGCCAAATGTAGAAGGATTCTGATGTTTTACTTACAGAGGATAAAATCATTTTGGTGCCAGGAAAAGTAATTAAATTATTTTTTATTATAATATACAGATTCTGACTTTTATGTTGTACTATGTGGCTTCACAAATTAAAGGAATATGGAGAAAACATCAGCATAAATATATTTTTAATATCCTAATGTGACAGCTGATCCATAACATATATCAGTAAATCTAAATCAGTCTTTAGACAGGTTGAAGCACATGACTGATGGGGTTTTTTTCTTCCTCCTCTCAGGTCCTCCAGACATCAAAGGCAGGGCTTCCATCTTCAAAGTGCACCTGCGACCGATCAAATTGGATCCTAGTTTAGATAAAGATGCTCTTGCAAGAAAAATGGCAGCTGCCACACCAGGATTCACTGGTGTGTGAATCCCACTTAATTTATTTGAACTTTGATTTGTTGTTTTTAAGCTTTTTCATTACAGAAAAGCTCCAGGTTTATGTAGATGTGTCAGCTTGGCTGAGATTTAGTTAAATACAAAAAATCTACTTTAAGGTAGAAGCTGTGAAGTAAATCTCTGAATGCTGAACAAAAAAAAAACGTACAGAAATTGCATTTGTCAGCATTATTGACCGATAAATACAAGTGCTATTCAGTCCAGACTAAGATGCTTGTTCACTTTGTTTGGTCAATGAATTAGGTGCTGACATTGCTAATGTGTGCAATGAAGCGGCACTGATTGCTGCCAGGCACCTGAGCCCCGCCGTCAACCCAAAGCACTTCGAGCAGGCGATCGACCGCGTCATCGGAGGTCAGTCACCAACTTTATCTGCATTTTCTTTGGTTATTTTGCATCATGTCAGTGAAAATCCTTGTTTAATATCTTTTATGCTGTTGAACAGAAACAACTAACAGACGGACAGAACAGAAAATTTACTGGACTGTATATTTTATAACGATGTTTCACATGATTCCTCTGTGTTCAGGCCTGGAGAAGAAAACTCAGGTCCTGCAGCCGACGGAGAAGAAGACTGTAGCATATCATGAAGCGGGCCATGCCATTGTGGGCTGGTTTCTACAGCACGCTGATCCCCTGCTTAAAGTATGGTACCTGAACACAGAATAATCACATCATGGTGACAAAATCAACTTCAGACTGCATAATAATATTAAATGCATGATGTGGAGTTTGTCATGAATTTCTGCTTAGTGTAAAGCAGAGAATGAATTTGGTAGAAACTAAACCGAAACTTTGCTCAATAATTAATTAGGAAGAAAATAAAACCAGCAGACTCATCATCCAGCTGCTGTAATGCAAGGTTGATGGTGTTGTGCACCATAAGAGTTAGGGCTGCAACTAATGGTTATTTTAGTAATCGATTATTCTGATGATTAATTGATTAATCAGATTTTAAAAATTGGCACGTTCTGCAGATTTTTTGTTTAAACCACTTAAGCCTTTTTCATACATTAGAAATGCATAAAAATATGCAAATGAACAAATAATTCAGTTCCTTTTTTAAATAATAAAATAAACAGTTTATTGCTTAAAATGCATAACAGCATTCCTTTAGTGAACGCTTGATCATTTGCAGCAAAGGATGCGTCTGCAACTAATAAAATATTTCTAATATCATGTGAAAAGCTCAGGCTTTCTGCTTTATTTAACATCAATACAGTGTATGGTGGATCTTTTGATTATTTTTTTCAGTTAACTGATAACAAAAGGAGCTTAATACATATTTTTAATTTTTTTTTTTTTTTTTTTTTTTTTTTTTTTTTTTTTACAATTTGAACCAGGTGAAGCCACTTAAGGATTTCTGGGTAGAACATATTTACAGACAAAGGTTTTTGTTTTTTTTTTTTTTTTATCTTAAATGCAAAATGCATATTTTTTCTATAAAGTTTTGGCTTAATTACTGCTCTGCCTGTGTTGTTCTTTCACAAAAATGGCCTTTTTTGAGTCTGTATACTCCAGTTAACGATTAATCGATTACTTAATTCGTTGACAATTATGTCAATAATCGACTCATCAATATTAATCAGATTAATCATTTCAGTCCTACATCCAGTTGTTAGAAAATATCAGTTTCTCTAAATAGCTATAGTGGAAAGCACTTTAAGTGGTTGCTATGAGTATAAAAATGCTGGATGAATTCAGTCCGTTTACCATTTAGTCCATTTATATACAGTTATTATAAATACAGCTGTTGGACAACGTGTTGCCTGTCAGTGTGCTTCAGTGCTTCAACACACATACACAGCACAGTTGATCTTAGAAAGAGTGGGATTTTTATATCTCTTCTAGTGCTGGTTCATAACAGTGAGATTTATTTGCATGGTTAAATAAAGTAGGGTTGGGTTAAAATACTTTCCTGAGCCTCTTTTGCTGTGTGAAGAAATGTACCGCTCCCGACCAAAGCCAACCAATCAGAGCCAGGAGGAAGCTCTTAGCGCTGCCAGTCAGCTTCATTTACTCGCTGCTAGATGTGCTAATGGCGGAGAAACAACTTACCGTTCCAGGAAAACTGTTTATCTGTTGTCATCGGTGGCTGTGCTAGCTAGCCTGAGTACTCACAACAGTCTCTGCGAGCTGCAGCGCAGCAGAGAACAAGGAGAGGGAGGGAGAGGGGGGATGAGCAGCGCCACACAGACGGTGATTGACAGCGCAAAGACCCGCCTCCTGGCTCTGATTGGTTGTTTCTTGATAGCGCTGGGAGAAGGCAGAGGATCTCGATTTTTTCACAGATTATCTGTCTCATAACATTCTGTCACGACATAGTGACAGTTTCAACTTATACATAGAAAAATATATATTTTTTTTTATAAAAGTTACATACTGCAACTTTAAGCAAAACTATTAACATCCAAATAAATGTGTCATAATAAACATAAATCCCAAAAAACTCAATTTCATGTACTGGGCCAGTATTTCTCATTGTTCCCCATTTGTTTCCTCTATTCTGCAAACTCTTTTTGCTCATGAAAAAATAAATAAACTGGTAGTTTTTGTTGGTTCTTGTTGCACTCTTTAAAGGAGGAGCCTTTAAAGAGCACAACTATCTTTTCTAGGAAGAGTTAACCTCTGTGCTAGCTTGACCAACTTTCTGTCTTGCAAGTCCAACTGTTGGAGTTCTCTGACAACCAAGGTAGTATCTTCTAGGCCTGTACTGTTGGACAAATGAAGCTGAGAGATGGCAGCACTTGGTCAGTTAAGGTTTTTTTTTGTTGTTTTTAAAGAATTTTCAGCACTAGTGGCCTTTATTTGATAATAATCTGACAGGAAGGGGGCAGAGACATGCAGAGAAAGGAACTGTGGATGGGAGTTGAACTTGGGATGGCTGCATCGAGGTCTGTAGCCTCTGTATATGGGGCGCCCGCTATAACCCCTGCACCACCGCCCCCAGCAAAAGGTTTTTAGTAATTATATCAAGTTTTATTTTTAGAAATAAGAAAGCATGCAGTGTCCTCCTGGACAGCAGCAGTTGGAAGTACATGTATTCCAGAAACAGAACGAGTCCAGGAGGAAGTTGTCTTCTCGATCAAGTAGAGTGAGGGATAAAGAGCAGAGGAGGAAAGGTGTAGAAGGCCTACTTCTTGAGGTGCCGATATCATAGATATCTGGGACGAGATGGTGTTTTGTCTTTTCCCTAGTGGAGCAAATATATATAAGAGGAGCAGAGTCCTCTGTTTTTTTTCCCAGGACATGGAAAAAAAATGGGTTTCACAAGAAAGGTCCGAAATTCCCATTAAAAGCTCTTACCTTGCAGAAGGGATTTCATGGTATGAATGCACAACAGTGTTACATCTGTATATCTTGTGTCGTTTTGCAAACTTTGTGCGTGTGTGTAAAGACAATTTTCACAATATTACAATTCAGAGACAAAACAATTGATAGTGACCCGTGTACCTGGATAGTTGCTGCTACTACCATGCATGTAAAGCGCTTTGCCTTGTTTTCAGGTGTCAATCATTCCACGGGGGAAGGGTCTGGGTTATGCTCAGTACCTGCCCAGAGAGCAGTACCTTTACACCAAAGAGCAGCTGTTTGACAGGATGTGCATGATGCTGGGAGGTCGTGTGGCTGAGCAGGTCTTCTTTGGCCGGATTACCACTGGAGCTCAGGATGATTTGAAGAAGGTGACACAGTCAGCCTATGCTCAGGTACACACACACTTGCTGAGTCTGAGTAATATTGAGGCAGGGGACTCTTTTCTGAGCTGTACACTTCACTCTGCTGACATATTTAATTTCCATTTGGGATTAATAAAGTGTTTTTGAATTTGAATTCAGGTAGTGCAGTTTGGGATGAGTGACAAGGTGGGCCAGGTTTCGTTTGACCTCCCCCGGCAGGGTGATATGGTCCTGGAGAAGCCGTACAGTGAGGCTACAGCGAAGCTCATTGATGAGGAGGTCAGAGGACTAGTGGACCTAGCATACGAGCGCACTTTGCAGCTGATCATGGACAAAAAAGACCAAGTGGAGAAGGTGAGAACTTTTAGGACAAGATATTTATTCGGAAGTACAGGGAACGTCAGGGAGTTCAACATTGTTCCCTACATTGTTTATAGAGATGTTTTTGGAGAAGTTTAGAATTTTTCCTTCAAAGTGGTTCCAGTGCTTAGCCAGGGCTGGAGTTAGAGCAAGGTTCAGCAACCTTTTCCATTAAAAGGAAAAGGTTGCTGCAACAAAATAAAACTTGCCTTGAGCCACAGAATAATGATTTTTAAAATATGTACTACATAAAATGTTTTATTATGAAAGCTAACAAAGTTAAACTAAAATGTATTTCTATTTTTAAAAAAAATTTGAACAAAACAAATCCTTTATTACAACTATCTTGTAGAATGAGGTGTGTCTTTTCTATAAATATAGAAAATGAAGAAAAATAGGTAACATAATTTGAAGCTAGTTACTTTTAAAAGCCTGTTGTAGATCTATGCAGCTTTTGTTTAAGTACTTACGAAAAAAACTTCTAAAATGATAATTTCTTATTGTGTCCATAATCAAAAACATTTCCTTTTTGGTTTTTTAAGAGCTACAATGGAGAGACTAAAGAGCCACATGTGGCTGTGGCGCTGCAGGTCTCAGATGCCTGAGCTAGAGTGTGTACTTAACTGGTTCGATAAAAACCCTGGTGTGATTTTGATCATAATGTCTTAGTTATAAGCTCTCAATGAGGCTAAGCCACTGGGTTTAAATGCTTCCCAATTCCTGTTTGTATTCAGTGTGACCTGTAATCAGACCAGTCAGATTATTGGATAATAAACTACCCAATGCGGACTGGACCTCAGAAGTATATGGGTAGAACTGATTCATAGATTAAAAGAAGTTGACATGCTGAAATTCCTGGATTCCCACAGCTGGGTTAGTGTGATTTGCTGAATGTTATGTTTATCCTTGATGTCATCTTCAGGTGGGGAAGCGTTTGCTTGAGAAGGAGGTGCTAGACAAATCCGACATGGTGGAGCTACTGGGTCCACGGCCATTCCAGGAAAAGTCAACCTATGAAGAGTTTGTGGAGGGGACAGGGAGCTTCGAGGAGGACACGAGCCTTCCAGAGGGCCTCAGGGACTGGAACCAGCAGAGAGGAGGGGAAGCTGAGGAGACAGTCCCAACACAGGACAAACAGCAGGCACTGTAGGGTCTGAGGAACCTGGAGAAAATGTATCCCAGCTGGACAAAAATAAATGGTGACTCAGTTCCTCTCCACCTGACTCTGTGGCCTCCTACTGTCAGCTGCTACCTATTCGGACAGGAATGTTCTTCTCTGCGCCTTAAGATTCCCAGTATCCAAGTCCACATTAAATTATACCGGAACATACAAGACATACGACTTTATTTATTCTTTTACAAAATGCCTGATGATGAGGAAGAAATACTGGACTTGAGGAATGTTTCTGCAGCCAAACAAGGTTGAAATGTTTTTAGAAACAAAGTGATGTTTTTTCATCTGTTTTAAACTTCAACACCAGAACAATTTTCACCAGCAATTTACCTCAGTTTGGATTTATAGTATGAATGGCGATAATGACTGGACAGGAGGTTCTTTGGACCACTGTTCCAAAAAAAGATTATTAAAGATTTTGGTTTTCTGAAGTTAAAGTGTCTTTTAAAAAACCATAAAGAAGACGAACACAGATGCCTGTAGATTTTACTTTAAGGCAGAACAGTCACACCACATTATTCTCAGCAGCAGACCTCAAACCATATTTTATATTTTGTTGTCTATCTTTTCATTGGTTTCATTTTAGATGGGTGGGGACTTTTGAGATATTTAAAAATCTTTAAGGGAAAATTTGAATCAAGGAAAATGTCTTGGTTAAGTTTAGTCTTTCTACCTTGGTCATTTTTGATTTCATCTTCAATCGTTAAATATCATTGAGCATTTCCAACCTTCAGGAAACAAAGTTTGCTCACTCATATCTTGTTCAGACATATTGACACACGTTCTGGCTCATTCAGAGATAACATGTTGTTTTTGTAGCTTTTGAATTATTGGAGCTACAAACTCTTGATCTTGATGAGTTTAATCATGTAGCTAACAGGTAAGGAAAATGATAAGGGTCATCACACAGAATCCAAAGATTTCCACCTAATAAACAGCTGATAGGTCTACAGTGTAAAAGTGATCTTACATTTCAAATGAAGAGAAATTATATATAGTTTTGAGTTATTTTTAATGCAGTGAGTACAGTGTTATATTTGGCTCCCAAAATGATTAAATCAAGCTACATGGTACAAAAAAAAACAAAAAAACAAACCCTATCCATTTGGAAGCAGCTGTGTAAGAGAAGTTTTTGTTTATTTAACTGGGAGCCATCTACATACCTCTGCCACTTGAGAGAGGTCCTACAGGTCAGTGGGTGGTCCTTAGGTGTGTCACAGTACAGTACAATACATTGTTGTCTAACAGCAAAACTGTTGTCATGCCAATCTCCAAGGGCACCTCTAAAGGCGGTCCGACGTAAACTGCCTTCATTCTCCCACAGCCAGGTGTAAATGTGGTATTAGAAAGAAACAGTCTCTTAGTATGTTTTTAATTTAATTTTGCCAATTGCATATTTTAAGGGTGACCATCGATCACTGTGCTGTTTTGTAACATTGTGTGTACCACAGTGAACATTGTCCATAGGACATGAAGGAAAGAGTTGTCCCAGGAGATTAGAAAGAAAATTGTCAGATCTCATCATCTGTCGTCTTTTGAGCCAAACGATTCTATTGATCCACATTTCAAAACTAATCTCTGATTTTCATTGGTTAATTTTTAGTTAAATTTTATTTATTACTTTTGTCTGTTTCAACTTCCATTCAATTCAAATATACTTTATGTTGTTCAATAAAATATATTTGAACTGAATTGGAGTTTCAGTGACCATTGTGAGCTTTTCAGCCATTACGAAAGGGGCACCGATAATTTTGTCAATGTGTAGCTCCATGTTACCAACTGACTTCTGTATCGGTATATAAATGTGCGTGTGGTTCAGTAAGTAAAACTGAACAAGTGCTTTGAGTGGAAGGTATTATTAGAAATCATTATGTTATGTTAGTCCATTTATTCACACTCCTTGAACTTTTTCACATTTTGTTACAATCATAAACCTCACAGATTTTATGTGATAGACCAGACAGTAGTGCATAATGGTGATCCAGAAAGAAAATTATATATAGTTTTATTTCAACACTCCCAAATGTGTGCTTTCTATTTGTATCCAGTGCCATTTACTCTGATACCCCTAAAAGAAATCTACAGCAGCCAAACGCAAACAGAAACTAGAAAAAATTGTATTTCCTGGTAAAACCCAGTGTGAATGCTGTAAGATGAATATTTTTGCTGAAATTTGCTGAAGGATTTGAAGTCCTCACAGAAGCAGCAGAAAAAAAAAGCAAATGTCTGCAAAAGCAGTTTAGAGAAACTGTTGAAAAGGACTGAAAATTTTTCTGTCAATGCAAAAATTCCAGCTAAGGAGTATTAGCAATTGGTGCAGACAAAGCTAAAGTTAACAAAGCTAAACTGTTTAGCTTATAAACTGTGTCAACGCAGTGTATAAGCTAAAATGAGTTAAAATGTAAAGCAAGCCGAAATACTAATGATAGCATGTAGATTATCACTAGCAGGTTGACCTGAGGTAATATACCCCATTCAATATGCAAAACCCTATGTAACAGCTAGAATTAGCTAAAACTGTAAGGCTAGCTGAAATACTAATGATAGCATGTGGGCTAACTCTAGCATGTTGACCTACAGTAACATACTCCATGCAGCGTGAAAAACTCCAGGTAAAAGCTAAAATGAGCTAAAAAGCTAATGCTAGCTAAAATACTAATGATAGCATGTAGGGTAGCTCTAATATGTTGACCTGTAGTAACATACTCCATGCAGTGTGAAAAAACCCTGGTAAAAATTGAAATTAGCTAAAAAGCTAAGGTAAGGTAAAATGCTCTCAATAGTATGCTTGCTATAACAAGCATGTTGCCTAACCTTAACTCACATCATTTAGTCAATAGCGTGTAGTTTTTAAATCAAAATTAGCTCAAAGTAGCTAATTTTAGCCAGGATGCTAACATTAGCATGTGGGCCATACCTAGCACGTTGACCTACACTAACATACTCCATTCAGTATGAAAAGAAAACATGTTAAAGCTAAAATTAGCTAAAATGCTATCAATCGCATATGGGCTATCACCGGCATACCTACATAGCATTCAGACAATAAAGAGAAACAGGAACCCAATAGCGTACATAATGACAAAATTCATGTAAATCCTGTTTCTCTCGGAAGGTCTCAGAAGTTTGTTGGAAAACCTTAGTGAGCAAACGGCATCGTAAAGACCAAGGAATACAACAGACAGTCCAGTAATAAAAGTTGTGGAGATGTTTAAAGCAGGGTTATGTCATAAACAATATCTCAAATTCTATACATCTCACACAGCAGTTTTTAACCCATCATCTGGAAGTGGGAGGAGTATGCCACAACTGCAGACCTATTGATACTTAGCTGTTCAGGTACACTGACAGGCTGGGCAAGGAGAGCATTAACCAGAGATGTTGTGGAGGGGCTCATGGTAACTTCTGAGGGGCTGCAGAGATGCACAGTTGTGGCAGGGGAAAACTACTACTGCAATGATTTGTTGTGCATGCCACAAATCTGGCTGTAATGGAAGAGTGGCGAGAAGAATGTTATCCATCCAATTTTACTGAGATTGAGTTATTTTACAAAGAAAGGGTAAAAAAATGTCTGTACATGTGGCAAATCTGGCACAACATATCTTAAAAGAAGATGGTTTTCCAAAGCATTGAGTCAGGGAGGCTGAATTCCAATGCAGGCCATACTGGTTAGATCGTTTTTTGTAAAACAAGGGTTGGGAATACTTTTGCAAGGCACTGTAGGTGTTCCATGCTGGTGCTGAGGTGTGATAGTGAAATGTTCTAGTTTGTTTTAGTTTTGTTAAGGAGGAAGAAATTGTCTCTCATGTCGGTGTGAGTAATACTTGTTTTAGGGCAAACTACAAGGAGATCAAGACACAGTAACAGAGTCAATGTGATGCAGCAGTGTGTGGTTGCAAAGTCAAGTGTTAAGGTCAGTCTGATAAAGCTGCAGGGAAGCATAAACAACTATTACACACACTCACACACACATTATGTCTTTTTGTTTTCACAAGGACTTTGCATTGGCTTCCATTCATTTTTCATTCATTTGTGTAGCCTAATCCTCAACCTAACCATTACCAGTATATGCCTAATTCTAAACCTAACCTAAACTCAGTTCACACCTTAGTCCTAAACCGAATCCCTAACCCAAATGCAGCACTTCTTTTCATGGGGCCTGGGTTTTTGGACCCAATAAGGAGCAGTGGGTCCTCACAGCGTAGTATTTTTTGGAAAAATGGGCCTTACAAAGTAAGAAATGCTAAAACACACACACACACACACACACACACACACACACACACACACACACACACACACACACACACACACACCACAGAGCATAGTAAATCTCTGACACTGCATTTCTTGTAACAGTGGACACTCCATATGTCAAGAATTATCTTAAGTGATACTAAAACTCCTTCAAATGGTGGGCAGAAACACATCACCTCACCATGTGTCCCAACCAGTTGTAATTTTATTTACTCGTCTTTGTAATTTACAAAATTAGTTATGACTGTGAGTTTAATGTCTTTTGTCTACTGATCCAAGCAATTGTGCTATCATGGTTGATTAGTCCTTATTATTTTTAATAAACTATACCTTTGTAGAACAATCAGCTGGCTCTTATCTTCCTTACTTAAACAAATATGCAGTTTTTATAACTTGACAGTACCCTTCATTGGGTTGCTAAACCGTTCACAGTTTTCACAACATCTGCCTCAGTTGTCATAAATGGAATCCAGCCTTTAAAGATGATAATGTCTCAAAATATCTATTAAAGTGGGAAGAAACTCCACTAAACAGTTGATATGGGATCAAAGAGATGCACGATCATTTAGTTGTTGATTTAACACCTAAATTTTTGGCTACAAGATTATTGGTGCTCAAATTGCCTTTTCTATCCGTAAAACCAGGTTGACTTTTCTTTATAGATTGAAAGAAAGAAATAGGAATTAATTCAGTCCACGGTACATGCTGGTACACTGACACACCCTTCAGTACTGAATGATCCATGAGTTAATAAAAATGCAGAGAAACAAATAAAACTTAAAAAAAAAAAAGGCTTGAAATATTTGAAAAGATTACAAGGAAAACTAGCTGCTTGGAAGGGAAAATGGAAGGAAATGCGTCATGACTGAAGACTTTTACACAATGGTGTATTTCTGTTTACCTCTGACCAGCTGAACTTTTGAAAACATCAGGTTTAAAAGTGCAACTTTATTTTCAACTGAAAGATTTTTTTGACAGTGTAAATCTGAACTCATATACAACATTCCTGTATGAAAAGCTACAAGAATGCTACATCTCTACAATGGCTTCGTTCCTGAACACTGAAAGCTGCATTTTTCATACCTGACCAGCAGGAGGCAACAACTTCCCCCAAAAACGAGTCAGCTTTGGAGACTTGGCTGTTCTTTCTGCTTCTACATCTTTTTGATCCATTTTTAGCTATTCCAGAAACATTCTAAATTGAGCAAAAAAAAAAAAAAAAATAAATAAAAATAAAATAAATAAATAAATAAATAAATAAAAAATAAAAAAAAAAAATTAAGGAATAAAAAGTGAAATAGCCCTTTATCCCAGTAGCAACTCGAAGCACACAAAGTTTGTTTAACGTCTATATCAAATAACATTTGATTATAACTAACTATAGTAGAAAAATGCTCTGTGTTTTCTTGTCTTCTTGTGTTTTGATGGGTTTGTCCTGGTTATGTCCACCGGAGGAGGACCGATGAGAGAAGCAGAGAGGCAGAAAAGAGAGGAAGGGACAAGGAGATGGCAGATGCCCCACCACAGTCCTTAGCATCCTCCTGGTGGATCAATCACACATTTAGAAACTTAATTAAAAAAAGGATTTTGTTTGACAAAAAACATCCCCAGGTTGTATCTCTATAGTTGTTTAGCACATAGAACACATCCCTTGTTTAATTGCAAGTACATTAACATGTTCATGTTTAGCGCCACTGACCTTTGGGTGGTAGGAGTGGCAGGATTCTGGACGCCTTCGCACCTTCTGAGATTTCATCCTGTTGCACTTCACAGTTGCATTATGTTAACAGATATTAAGAAAAGTTAAAGGACCTGTGTTGATCAGATCTCTATGTGGAATGTACAGCAGCTAACAGAGAGACAATATCAGTGCTCTTTCAGTGCACCCCTCCCTCCAAGACCAGCTACGTCTCCCAACTGAAACCATGTATGGATCCAGTCGGGGTCAGTCTTGTTGAACAATAAAAGGATATATTTAATTTCCTTTGGCTGCAGCAGGATGGGTCCAAACTGACGAGAGCAGTCACAGGTGGCTTGTGTCACAACCAGAACCAAGTTACTGTCAGGAATCTGCTGCACCACAAACATCCTGAAACACAAACCAGTTGATGCCAAATGATTTTCTTTATTTGTTTAGATTTCCATCCATCCATCCATCCATCCATCCATCCATTGCTATACCAGCTTATCCTTTAAATATCCAGTCAGTTCTTATGTGTGCACTTTTTGTTTGTTTTTCTTGATTGAAGTGAACCAAAACCTTACTTTCTCATAATGTACATACAGAACCAACATTTTTGAGTACAGATATACCACTAATAATAATAAATTAACATATTACTCTATAAAAATACTTTAGATAGCACTTCGATAAACAGAACTGAGAATTTTAGCTCCAAAAAGCAGTAAGCTGAAAACGTTAGATGGTTGAGTGCAGGGTGATGCACTGAACAGCTCCTGCCTTTCAGGTCCTGTGTCGAGTCTTTGGTGGCTTTTGTCCTGTTTCTTAAAAACACGACTGCTGCAGGTAAAAAACCCCCCCAAAATTTTAAAACCTATTCAGAAAGCCTGAAGACTTGCTAGTCACGACTGCTTTCAAAGATTCCAATGACATTTTGAAAGTTTTGCTGTTTAGAAGAAGAAGAAAGTTAAGAAATTACCTCAGAAAATTTCTGCTCAATATCTTATTCATATTTTTAAATATTTTTGTTTATATCTTTTCAAAAAAATTTATGTAGCAATATAATTTCTTTCATCTACCATTACATAGAAAGTTATGTCTTTAAATCTATCGATAAAGTTTTTAGGTGTAAAAAGTTTTTAAAAAGGATCCATCTTGCCTTATTTTGGAACAAAAGCAGCTCAGCGTTGCTTTTGAAACAGAACAGAACTCAGGCCCACCTCATCCAGTTATATCCTCATATCCAGAGCTCTTCAGAGCTACTTGATGTCACATCGATGTGGTCAATGCTTGTGATGGTGGAGTGTGGATTTTACACACAGAGCAGTGTGTTGAGAAGATGCTACTTAATTAAAGTAAAAAAAAAAGATGTGTTTGAGTGTTTCAACACACATACTCCATCAGAAAAAAACAAAAAAAACCAAAAACAAAACTTAATTCATTAAATCTCAACGGTGATATCCTGAAGTAGTCAGAAAACATCTACAGCCAGCCTTCTCAGACCAAACAGCATTTATTGATTGGATGTTATGTCAGATTCATCTGGGAGCAATTTACCAGTTCAGGACAGATTTAGAGAAAAAATCTAATGGAAATGTAGAGAAATATGCCTGACATATTATGACAACAAGTTCAAGCATTTGCATTTTGACTTATATGACGAACTTATGCTTAAACTTGGAGGTTGAGACTATTCAACAGAGACCCATATATTACATTTTGATCAACATGACATGAGCAATTGGAAATGTAGGAAAAAGCAGAGAATTGTACATAATCACAAGCATGATTTTTTTAATGTGTACAAGTGACACAGTCATTTGAAGATTGAACAAGTAGTTTTGAAAATGTCAATTCTGTTCTGAGAAATGCACCAAAGCGACTGAGAAAAACTGTAACATCACTTATATACCTTTGCCACAAGCCTTGATCTCCCTGTTCTGTATGCTGACAAAGATTAACAGAAGGCTGAAGTTAATATCTGAATCATAGATTGAATAAAAGTCTGTTTTATTGCTTTAAATGAGTTTAAATTCTGAATTTGTAGTAAACTACACCAGATTTTTTTTAAAAACTTAAATATCCCTTTACTCAAACAGCTATCAGAAGTTCGCTTCAGAAATGTCAAATAGAAGGGGGAAAAAAATGATATATTTTTTTTTAATGTATTTTTCTAACAAAGTGATTGTGATTGATTAGTAGTTTTTGTTTGTGATATTCCACAGTGGACAATGAACCACACGACACTTTTAAACATTATCTTATTAAAAATATGTCGTTTGGATTTTTTTAGAACCAAAATAAGTTAAAAAAAAAGTTGATTGTTGTCCCATGATGCAGCCTTGCCTTATGTGCTAAGGCTCAACTCCTGTCTGATTTAATCCCCAGTTCAGTGGACTTCCCCCTTCAAAGCACTGTTTAGCTTTGATAACTGACAAAAAAAACCACCAATACCATTAAAACAGCTGCACAACCAAGCTGAATCAATAAAAGCATTAGTTTCTATCAAAAAACATTTCTGTAATAAACTCATAAATTGAGCTGCCTCTAAACTCCTTCTGGCCATTCATAAACTACGTGAAGGTGGCGACTTCCGGCATAGCTGGCAGTTTTTAAAAAAACATCAATGTATAAAATCTGAAGTCTCCCATACCATTTATTCCATATTTCGTTCCATGTTCCTTTCTTATTTTCAGGATGGGTTGTTGATATGCTCTTGGAATAATTTTGGAAGTCAGATGCTGCTGGGAGGGTTCATGTTTTCTGGTTTTGTGCCCATCACTGTGGTTCACTGGAGTACCAAAGATTTCGAAATCGCTTTGGAACACTTTATAGACTGATAGATATCGGTGGTTCTGTTTTTCATTTATTCTGGAATGGCACTAGGGCAAGATGTGTTGCTTTCTGAGATTTTTTAGCCTACTTCATGTCATGAGACAGGGTCTATTTAAATGATTTCGTGATTGTACAGGTCCAACAGTAATCAGGCTGGTAAAACTGATCCAAAGAAATAAGTAATCTCAGTTAATTAATGATTTAACATTTATACTTCCTCATATAATGGTTTGGACAACCTGCTCCCCAGTACATGAAACCATAACTTGAAAGCTGCCTTTTGTATAAACCGAAGTTATATCTAATGTTAAAGGGGCAGTATTATGTATTTTCCAGCCACATAGAATCATTCTATAGCCCAATCAAGTAACTATTTTACCTTCATTTGTTACAAAAATGCTGTATATATCAAATGTGACTTAAAAGAAATTTGACTTCATACTTTAACGCCTTGAAATTGGGCCTCTGTCTCTTTAAGAAAGTCCTGTTCTTTCCAACACTCCGGCTTCAGGAAGTCTTCACAACATCTCTCCTCTATTAACCTGTAACAATGTTTTAACAAGGTTGCACTGAGAAGTTGCTCCTATAATCTATAATATATATAATCCTATAATCCTATATAATATATAGTGTTTGCTAATTGATGCTGGCGAGGCTCAAGGAGCTGAGTGGTGAAGTCGCGTGGGAGGGGTGTTCTGTGAGGTGGAAGCTCAGAAGCTTAGAAACTGCAACTCTGAGGAGGAGCTGCACCTCAAAGGTGAAGCTGTATCCACCCAGGTGTTTTGCACAGCTGAATGGTTGCCACGTGAGATTAAAGGATTACTCAAACATGGATGAAAGAATCAAAGCAACACTCCAGGTACGTTTCTGATGAGGGAATAACATTATAACATGATGTACAGCTCAAAACAGTCAATTTTACATAATACTGCCCTTTAAAATTAGTTTAAAGATTCAAAAATGCAAGCGCAGTTTGTTACCTGATAAAGATGGTGAATGGTCTGAATAAAGAAATATAGTCTCTAAAAAGAGGAAGTAAGTGGAAGGTTTAAGGTGTGCATGTTAGCGTCCATACTTCTGACAGCGTCCACATTTGATGAGACTGTTGGCCTCCCTGACAGACGAGTCATACATAAAACCAGGGTATGCAGTGTCACAGGGCTGCAGTGCCTCTACTTTCTTTTGCTTATGAGCTGAAAACACATAAACAAAAAATGCCATAGTTTACATTTATGGTCAATTCAGATGGCATACATTCAAGACAGGAATATCTTAGTTGTTGTCCTAATACCGCCATACACTCAGGTATGTTGTACTCACATGTGTGATAGCCAGCTTTGGCTGAATGCATGAAGAATGGCAGTGACCACAGAGTGAGGATAGTGTTGAAAGTGATGATGAAGAGATGGGATGATGAAAATGAGACAGCATGTTGCGTTTGAAAATGAGAGATAAAGCTGTCATGATCAAACATAGAACAAAAATCACACATTTTCAGACATAAGTTATCATCACACGTTCATGTTCAGTTTCCTTTTTCAAAATAAATATATACTCAATGGGATCCTGGACAAAAAGAACTAATGGAGCAGCACCTGTGTGTACCCATTATAGAAATGATTACAGGAGCAGTACTTGTGTGTTTTTCTGTTTTGCTTTTTGCCTTCTCAGCACCCAGCAGGTGGCGACAGATGACCCTGATTCTACTGCAGCAAGAAAATAGCTACCAGTCTTGCTTATATTTAGAGTCAGAGTTATAAATAAAACTTTAAAATTAATTGAACTGTGACAAATGCTGGGCAAGGATGAAAATTTGTCTTGACCCAACGAAATGTATGCAGGAGCTTTGGGATTTTTAAAAACATTTTTAAGTTAAAATATCTTCCAAAGCTTGATCTTAGAGACTTGAAGCAAAGATGATCATCATGGGACCTAGTCTTCGTAAGTGCTGTCTTTCTATCAGAAGGGCAGTTTTATTATAATGCTTTTACAAATTTTCACCGAGGTTGGTGGTTAATCTTGAAGGATGCAAACCTCTGCTATGCTTGCACACTTAAAATTGGAAAGTGAACTCTTTTATATGACAACTCTGGCTCACCTTGTTTATACATGTGAAACATACTGTCTTAGAATATTTCTGGTTTTGTGTATTTAGTATTTTAAGTTACTTGTTCATCACAAATAAACCAAAGCATAACTGATTTGTAGGTTTGTACTGCACCACTTTAGCCTGATACTGATAGTTGAGAATTCAGTTCAGTTCACTTTATTTATATTGCACCAATTCTTAACACATTTAATCTCAAGGCACTCCTCCCCTCCCACAAAAATCCAATCATACATACATCCCAATTGATCCTAATTATCAAACAATGCCATCAAGTTCAGGTCATTTTTCAAATTGGTTAAAAAGTTTTCTGTCTAAGCAGATTGCATTGAGTCATTGATTTTGTCCAGGACAAGCATTCACTCGTCCTGGACAAGCATGTAGTGACAGTAGACGATGACTCGCATTGTATCAGTAACTTTGCAGCAATACACCTGGCTCAGTGTGAATAGCAATCTGCCACAACCAGCGGCGGATTTGAGAATATAGAACATACACACAAATAGAAACAGAAGTCCTAATTCTTTCTTTCTATGTACTATGTTCTATGTACTTTCTATGTTAGAGAAAAGTAGGAAGTTTAAGAAGTCAGAAGAAAAAGATCTGCCTCCCATTCTACTTGTAGAAATTCTAGGAACCACCAGTAAAACTGCAGTCTGAGAGCAAAATGCTCTGTTAGGAACATGTGGAACCATCAGATCTCTGATGGATGATGGAGCTTGATCATTAAGGACTTTCTATGTGAGAAGGAGAATTTTAAATTCTATTCTGGATTTAACAGGGAGCCAATGAACGGAAGCTAAAAGCGGAGAATACAGAGGAGCTATCTTTCTATGATCTCTAAGGTTCCAGTGCTGAAAAAGCTGTCTTATTTTGTTGTCGTACCTTAAATGTCTCATCTATCCCACCACAACAGTTATAGACCAGTTGCTTTAATGTTTCATGATAATTCCAGATGAAACTGATCTCCCAACAAAGAAGCATAACTCTAGACCTGCTCAAAGTTATACACTGTCCTATACCTTTACTTCAAAATGCCATCATCTCCCTTCTTCAGAAGCACAGCAGAAGACTGTACCTCAAAGTTCCACTTCACACTACAAACATCAGACTTTGAGTAAAAATGTCTTGCATGGAGATTCTCAGATCCTCTGGCAGTGGGGGACATCTTGCATGTGTGACATGTGTGAGCACAATGAACTCATCTTAAATTAGAAAAAACAAAATGTAATGGAATAAAGAATTATTTGTTGTTTTGATGCTGTAACTCTGCATTGTCATATCAGATGTAAGCTCATGCTTTTAAACCTGGTCCCATTTGACCAGATCAACAACCACCTGAGCTGTAGAGCTCTACACAGCTACCGAAGTAACCAAGTCAACCCTGTAAGTTCAGCGCAATCAGTTTTAATGCTTTCTGACAAAACTGACTGTTAGATTGAGCTGACATGTATGGCTTAACATTTTTGCACCATCACACATACATTTTCATTTGAAATATTTCATTCAAATTTTATTTGAACTTTGTTTGGGACAGCTTAAAAAATACAATAACTGAGACTGATTATCATTTTAGCTTCATCTTACCATCTACAAAATAATCAGAGTGCCAGAGACCACAGAGGTTAAAGTCCAGTACAAACCTGAAGGGAAAAACAGACACACACCTTAGAAAAAAAACAGCAGTTTGATTTCCCAAGGAAACATTGAATTTAAACAAATAAATGCTCACCAGCCTAGATAACTCTTCTATTATTGACCCAACAGTTGAAACATTCTTTTATATCAACATTTGAATGGTGGAAAACAGATTTTTAATTTCCATCCACAGTAATCACAGAGTATAGTCTGTAAATAATGATATAGCAATGATCTTCCATTACAGAATAGATACTTACATCACAGCATTGGAGAACAGCCATCTCATCAAAGCCAAAATTATGTAGAATGGCTACACACGAAAGGAAAAAATACATTTGCAAGATTTCAAAGGAAAAATACTTGTTGAGCAATACCCAGTAATAATAATAATGATGAATGATTTCATATGTGCCTTTCTGATCTACTTGGTCCTAACTCTATTACAGTGATGATTGGTTAACTAAGTTTACTGAGAAGCAATGATGAGACTTACACTAAGCAAAGATCGAGCACTGCTGGCATGATGGTGGCTGCTCTTGCACATAGCCTGGTAGTCAAATAGAGACACTCTGCAAATAAACATTCAGATTAGGTTTAGGACACAGCAGCAGCTAGAACAGCTCATCTGAAGGGAGTCTGAGGAAGTCCTACTTTTTAAACATTCCCATTTTGATCAGCGAAGCCATGATGGACCCATCTACCTCACCAAAGAAACGTCCAACCTGCAATGAACATTGTGAGTTATTACATTCCCACAGAGCAGACAGTTCTGTTTCAATCCTAATGTTTATAACATCTAACAAACAAGGGAGTGCTTGATGTAGTCATCCTGAACTGCTCATTAGTTTCTGGCAGAGTTCTGTCACAATGTAACAAAAATATGGGTCAGAACACAAAAACAAAGCAAGTTGGCAAAAGATCCAGTTTGGTGTGGTCTCCTATAACAGCACGCTTGAGATTAGCAATGGAATACCATCGGGATGAAGGAGCGATTAACATTTTTTCTAGATTACAAGTTTGACAACATTAGCCTGTTTAATGCCAGAACTTCCTGTTGTAAAATTATTATAAAAGTCACCCTATGTTGATAGAATTGGAACCTACACTGTAACTCTATGAAGGTCATCTTAAATCAGAAGGAATTTTGACTACAGGTGACCCTTCTGTTTACATTAAATAACCAACCATCCATCATCTATATCTGCTTATCCAAGCAGGGGAGCTGGTGGCAGAGCCGATGTACACCCCAGACAGGTTGCCAGTCCATCAGATGGCAACACAGACACACATGACAAACAACCAGGAACACAAATCAATTCAAATCAGTATATTTATAGAATATAAATATAGTATATAGCACCAATTCACAGTGCATTTTTGCAAGGCACTCAAATCAGAGAGATGGAATCACACACATGTGAAGTTCATACATTCCAATTTGATTCTAACACTGTGTGCACAATTACACAAGTCTTGTTTTGTAGGATTATTTCTATTAATCATCAACTACATTATCAGAGATGTTCTCAGTTAATCCACAATATTAATAAACCTCAAACATGAATGTTTCAGAACGCAAAAGAGAGTTTTGGCTTTCTTAGGAGAATATCACTATTACTGTGCAGAAAAAATATGCAACTGTCATGACCTGGCTCGTTAAGTTGTGAGAAAAGAAGAGACACACAGAGCTTTTTTTTTTTTATTTTTTTTTATTTTTTTTTATTTTTTTTTTATTTACCCTTATTTAACCAGGAAAGTCTCCTTGAGATTAAAAACCTCTTTTTTAAGGGAGTCCTGGTCAAGAGGCAGCAAAGCCTACACAATTACAATCAGTTACCACAATTAAAATACTGTACAAATAATTATTAAAAAACAGCCACAATTCAAGGAAGTCATCTCTAGTGCTCTCAGTCTGGACTTAATGAAATAAGTTCAGTTAATTTCCAGACTTTTTGTAACATGTTCCATGTAGACGGTGTAGAATAAACAAAAGCCCTTTTCCACAATTCTGTACAGAGAAATGGAACAGAGAGCAAGAAATGATCATTTGAATGCAGATTAAGAATCAATGCTTCTCTGTGTAATTAGATCACAGATGTAGGAGGGCAATAGTCCAAGCATGGTCTTATAAATAAAGGTGTACCAATGTCCCAACCTCAAGCCTTGACCCATCATTGTAAATTGTACACTTGAGTGGGATACTCAAGTGTACAATTTGCAATGATGGGTCAATATTTATACTATACTATATACTTTATACTAATGCTTTAGTAACAAACCTCAGAGAAGCACGATAGATAGTATCAATTTTGTTTGGAGATATTGAGCTGAGGGGTTCATATATAACAGGTCTCCGGAATTTAAAATAGTTA
The DNA here is from genome assembly GCA_014839685.1 of Anableps anableps. Taxonomy (NCBI): domain Eukaryota; kingdom Metazoa; phylum Chordata; class Actinopteri; order Cyprinodontiformes; family Anablepidae; genus Anableps; species Anableps anableps. The sequence goes on from CM026073.1 coordinate 3,278,241, forward strand.
AAAAATTTTGCTGTGACAAGCTGCTTTTTTACCTTAAAAGAGAATTTTTTTATTCGTTTTGAGAGAAGAAGCCCAATTTGAGTTTAACTTTCTTCACAACATTTTCAATATGAGGTTTAAAGGTGAGGGAGTCATCAATCAAGACACAAAAGTATTTGTACTTGAGAACCATCTCTATTATATTTCCTTTGAAAGTGGACACAGTGGGGGGTCGTCTGAGACACCTTTTTGGTGTTTGCAAATAACATTAGTCTTGTCAACCCTGGGTATTAATTTTAAATGCAGAAGTGAGAGCGAGACCACATTAAAAGCTCTCTGCAGAGATTCTACAGATTTAGCAGTGGTTAATCCAAAACAGTAAATAACTGTGTCATCAGCATAAAAATGTATATTAGCATCAGACACATTTTGTCCTAATTCATTAATGTACATATTATACAAGAGGTGACCTAACACTGAACCCTGTGGCACTCATAAAATCAGAACACAGACTATCACATTTATTTCTCTGAGTCCTGTTTCTCAAATAATTTGTGAACCAGGAAACTACATGAGCCGAATTATTTACAGCACCAACATTCAGATTGTACGATACTTGTATGGTGCTTAAAAGTTCCGACATGAACTTTTAAGCACTGTTAATAACAATATTAATAGTTTGAGTGTCAGTGGCCTACTACAGCTGATTGCGGAATGAACAGGGAAAAGGATCAATAGGATTAACAGAGCTTTTAGCTTCTACCGTTACCATTACCACAGTATTTAGCTTACAATTCGTCAACTTAGCACCTTTCTAAGGACTACTTCTGTTGCCTGTACCTTTGCATAAATTGTGTCTGGATTCAAATCTTTTGCAGGGAGAAGTGTATATAGGTGTGTGTCCTGCATTACCCATGTATGGCACGGCATTTCAGTCATCTTGGGAAATAATCTGGCTGGCTGCTGGCTCTGGTCTGGTGGGGAAATGGTACCTTAAGTTTTTGTAGACATGGAGTTTCATTGTGATGTGCAGAAAAGATATAGAAAGGCTCTGGTGTGACATAATTGTGTGCAGTTACATGTGCACAGTCGGGGTGACTGTGCCAAGCAGGATGAGAGGATTAATTCTCTTCTTTTCTGTCTCTCACGAAGAGTCTGAAAAACAGCAACACGCTGATTAGTCATTGGGTGCACCTTTTGATTTAGTCTGAATCGGGCAGCGATGGCTTAGGAGGTGGGAGTTTGTCCTGTAACTGGTGGGTTGCTGGTTCAAACCCTTGCTCTGTCCGTCTCAGTTGTTGTGTCCTTGGGGAAGACACTTCAACTGCCTTGCTTGCTGGTGGTGGTCAGAGGGCACCAGAGCATGGCAGCTTCCACAATCCTATTCCCTGCACAAACTAGTGGTAAATGGCCTATATTTGTTTTGTGCTTTTCCAGAGGACCCCAAAGTGGTTTACACTGCATTCTGTCCTTCACACACACATTCACACACTGATGATGGCAAGTTGCTACATTGCAGCCACGGTTGCCCTTGGGCAGTCTGACAGAAACTTGGTTGCCATGCAGTGTCGCTACCAGGGTGTCTGATCACCACCAGCAGGCAAGGAGGTGAAGTGTCTTACCCAAGGACATTATGCATTTCTAATTTTAATTAAATGATCACATATATAAATATATTACGATGTTTTTAGAATTCTGGCACTTTTGGCTCTTGATTTTTAGGTTGATAAATAAGATTCTTTTTCTTAGAGCTGGTTCTCCCCCTACTGGTCAGTTAATGTGTAACACTCATGCATTGCTCCTCTGAGTCAGTCAAAAGTGATCTGTTATGTCTTATGTCTTACCCCCACTCTGTCCGTCTTATGGACAGAGTGGGGGTTCAAACTGGCAACCCTACCCCCTGAGCCACCATCACCCATTCAGACTAAATCAAAAGGTGCAGCCAATGTGTTGCTGCTTTGCAAATTCTTTATGAAAGACAGAAAAAAGTACAGGCTTTATCTATTCAGCCTGCATGGTACAGTCTGTGCAGGCAAAACTGCACATGATTGTGTCACACCAGAGCTTTTCTGTATACATTTCTGCACATCACAATGAAACTGCATGTCTGCAAAGACTTCAGGTGCCATCTTCCCAACAGGCCAGACCTGGCAGCTAGCTAGATCATTTTCCAAGATCACTGAAACACTACCTGGGCAGGATGCACACCCATTTACACTTCTCCCTGCACGAGTTCATCTCTGTTCAAGCCTTTTTTTTACTGCTGGGTCACCATGCTCCCTACACTTTTCTCTGCCCTAATTTATTTTATTCAATAAACATGTAATTTCTCTTCTGTAAAAGTATCATATCGTACCCTGTAATATTCTATGATCTGCAGCATTACGCACTTTCCTGCAGAACTCAGAGCTCAGCAAAAATGTCAAAGCAGCACCCAGTGTCATTGTAACGCCACTGGGAATACAATCAACACGTAAATGAAAAATCAGCTTCTTCTATAGGTCACTTTAGGTCAGACTATTTCTGGGTAGTTGTATTTTCTACATTTGAACACCACTTTACAGTTAAGTCTGAATCTTACAGCAAAATGTCAATACATTTGCATTTTAAAAACTTTTAAATAGAAACAGATGTGTGTGAATGTGTTGAATGAGTATATTTATAGCAACATGATGGGTTTAGGATTAAACCTCATGTTATGGCTCTTAACAGTTAATCCAGATTTTACAGGCAGCTGTAACATAGACATCAGATTCCTAATCTGCTTCTCACTTGAATATGCTACATTTCTGCTCAGATTCCTGTATAACTTGAGATTTTACATATCCAATCCAATCCTACCTCTGCTCCAATCAGCCTTGTAAGTTTATAAACATGATTCAATAAATCTAAAAGTGAGCTGGACTGTTTGGTGCATAAAAGAAATGCATAAATTGCAGATTCTAACTAAAGTCTGAAAGACCTAAAGTGTTGATAACTAGCAAAAACATCTATGTTTATAATAACCCCAAGCAGCTATGTTATATGCGTGATGTTACCCTGGATGAATAAAAACCATCAGACCTTCTGGAAACTGGCACTTCTTAATGCTCCACCAAGGTCAGATGATGCTAGCAGGTGCAACAGCTGCTGTAATCTTTTTAATGCAGCACAAACGCGTGGGATAAATCCCAGTCTGCCCTTAAATCCCATGAACCATCCAGATGTTTTTTATGAGACCATAAAATGATCCAAAGAGTCGCAAAACACTGAAAATCCCTTTTTATTCAAAAGAACAGTCTGAGAGATGAAGAGCAATTTCACAACTCTGACACTAAATCAGAATAATTATATAAAAAGCATTCTTGGGATTCCAAGTAGCCTAAACCTATTGGTTCAAAAATGATTAATTTCAAAAGGGCTTTGCTTACCACTATAAGAAAATATATGGATAAAAAGTATCTCATCAATATGTACCTTTTGCTTGATGTAGGTAAGTGAAATCTCACAGATATACTGAACTGCTGCATTGCAGCTTAAACTGATCAAGATGAACAAGATGCATTTTATGACTTTAATCTTATTGGTTTGTTCACTGTTCACATGTTTCTTTCATTAGTGCTGCAAAATATTAGGTGATCATAGGTTAAAAGTAAAATTTTTGTTTTACCATCATGTTTCTTTTTACTGGAAGAAATTTTAACATTCATTCCTCAGTTCTCAAAAATGCTCAAAAAAGCAGTTTTGATAATTACGTTGAGAAATCAGCTGATTATTTGCAGTAACTATTTAGATGTAACAGATCCACATCAAAACCATTTTCACTTACTATGGAAATTACTATGTTGTATATCATAAGGAAATTGTCATATTACTTTAAATGTTTAGTCCTATTTAGTTGGGCTTCTGTTTGTTGGCCTGGCCAGCGACATTGCAAATGAAAAAGACAGTGAAACACTTTGGAATACCTAGTAAGGAACAACCAAATTAATAAAAAAATATGTTGATGACAATTATTTGTCAATACTGCACAAAGAACCATCTGTGACTTTAGATTTTGCTTTCAGAGGTTTAGATTAATACTCTGTTAACAATTTCTGATAACAACTGGATTTTAATGTAATTACAACTCTCTAAAAGTGGCCAGCACAGAAGTCACTGGTGTTTTGGAATTTTGCCATCTCCATGTACAAAAAAAAAAAAAAAAAAAAAAAAAAAAAAAAAAAAAAAAAAAAAAGAATTATTTGAAAATGATCAAAGCTGCTATTGTTTAGGTGCTGAACAAGAACTTGATGAAATTTGATGATTGTAATGAAGTTCTTCATTACAAGATACATTTAGGCTTTTGGTTTCTTTGAGTATTCCACTGAAATAGTTACTCAAAGAATCATATTAAAGCATTGTATTGTTTGTTTGTGGCTGTGGTGCCATTCTGTCACACTTTTCTCTCAGACTATTTTAACGAATACAAATAATAGCACAGCTGTTGTCTTTCACTTATTACACGATACAAGATGTTTTCAGCTATGGTTAATAAAACCTCCAGAATCAAGGTTTTATTAAAGAAGAACATCACAGTGTTTTAACTCCCTTAGAACCAAATTTATATATAGGTCACCTTGATTAATTTTGATTTTATGGCTGTAGAATTAAGGGCTACATGGTGGTAGTTCGTGGCACTGTTGCTTTGCTGCAAGAAGATAGTGGGTTCAAATCCCAGCCTGGATGGAGTTTGCATGTTCACCCTGTGCATGCAGGGTTTCTCTCCGGGTTATCAGACTTCCTCTAGTAGTCCAAAACCATGACTAATGGGTTAATTGGTGTTTTTAGGTGTGCATAGTTACATGGTCCTGTGTGTCTCTGTGTTGCTCTGTGATAGATTGGCGACCTGTCCAGGGTGTCCAATGACCGCTGGAGGTAGCCAACTGCTACTTCTTCTTCTTTAGCTCCTTTCATAGTTTTATTTGGAATAAAATATATCTTATCTTGTATGGCCCAGCTGTGGTGTTGTTCACAGTTACATTGGAGTTACAAGATCAGCATTGCCAATGAAACTTACATCATTCCTCTCTTTGGACAGCAGGATGAAACCATTGTTGTCAACTAGAAAACAATTCAGTTCCTGTTGAGATATGAGCAAAACCAATTCTTATACTTATTTGTTTTTAAAATCAAAGTGGAGAGCTTTGTAAGGAGCAACATTTAAAAAGATGAAGCTATGTACTTACATCACTTTCACAGCTCAGAGGACACACACCCTCAACATTTGAGCACTGAAACCACAAAAAAGAAGGTTACAGGAAACTTGATGAGTATAATGAAAAAATAAACTTTCTGTAATAATAAAACCTGGTTACTTACATCTGTGTCGCTAGGCTAGAAGAAACACAGACAGAAAAATGATCAACAAAATAAGAAAATCATTTTAGCTAGCTATAAATTTGAATAATTTCAAGATTATTATGCTCTAAACAGCCATCAGCTATATCCTTATGACTAGGAGGGAACATAGTATTTACAGTTGGGGGTAGAAAAAAAAAAAATTATTGTCTGATGCATCGAGATGGACAATTTTGACTCGACTTACAAATGTCAAAACTGAGGATATGGACAGTTTAATGTCGAATATAACATGCAAAGAGAGAATCTCGTGGACAGGATCCATGCCATATGCAGGACAGGATGTGTAAAATTGAAATTAAATTCTTTGAAAAACAAGAAGCAAGAGGAACAATATTATATGTTTCAGTTCAGAGGTTGATGAAAAACACCACAAACTAAAATCCCATCAAGCTAACAATTTCCTGTCACTCAAAAATGGCATCCAATTATTACAGTAAAGGATATGCAACTATTGAGTCATTCAGAATCAAAATATTTGGTTGGGTTCCATTTTTGTTACCAAAACAGTATTGACCAGTAAAGGTCAATACTGGACAAATAGGACAAATAACACAAAAGAAGCAAACCAATAATAAGAAAACATGTTGGGGCTTTCTGGGGGTTTATGACCGGGCAAGCTGTGGCTCACCAGGGATTTAGACTTTTTTCTGACAGTTCCAGTTCATTTGGGTACTAACCCCAGCTGAGTTTTATGACAGCAAAATCTATTTAGCTGGCAAAAAAACAGCTGGAAATAAGCTGTCTTTAGCTTGTTTTTTACTATATACGAGCATCAGAAATTAAAAGTGATTTTTGGAAATGTTAAACAACATTGTGGAAAAGAGTTGTTGCTGAGTCACTGAGCGCAGACATGCTTAGTCGTACATTGTGCAACAGCCTGTAAGACTGTTTTTTATGTTTACAGAATGACAATCTCAATTTTTTACATTTTCTCAAACAGATGCACCAAGAATTACAATGACATAAGGAAAGTTCAGTGGTAGTGTGAAATATCCATGCATATTTGAGGGCTTAATAAAAAAGAAAAAAGATCAGCGTCATTAGATTTATCAAATATCCCACAAAGCATCAGCTCATGTGTGCTTCAGTCTTCAATTCACCTGCTTGGCGATGGCCCAGAACCTCTTTTCCAGCCAATCCAAGGACATCTGTACCCCGATAGCTAAAAATAGAAGAAACAAACACATACACAATGTAAGAACAGATACAGGACAAGATGGAATCTGCAGAGGCAACACATTTTTGTGTTTGCTGAGGAAGGACTGAAGGCAGGAAAACACTCAAGCCTTACCTCTGCCTGTTCTACAGAGAATGAAGCTGTTAGCATTTTTCCTTACTGCAACAGTGGAGTCTTTCTGCTTCGAGTTTGCATGGTCTACTTGGGCATGCATGGGTTTTGAAGCTTCCTCTCATAGTCCAAAAACATGAGTGTTAAGTTTACTGGCCACTAAATTGCCATTAGGTGTGAGTGTATGGATGTTTTTTTGTGGAGAGCTGTTTCATTCAAAATTAAATAAATACTGTTATTAATATATAATTAATAAATACCCCATCAACTAAAAAAAAAATTGCCTAAGAAAAAAACCGAAACGAAATAAATATAAAAAATAATTTTTTAATGGTGAGCTTATTGTTTCACAATTTCTTTTTTTCATAATGGTGTTTTATTTTATGACACTTATTTTGTAAAGCTACTTTACGTGTTTCAGGGGCTTTTATTTTTTAACTTTCAGGTTCTTTTTATTTCATTTTCTTAAGTTCAAATGAGCGAATGGAGTCTTCTTTGTGGAGCGGGTCTGTTCAAAACAAAATCCCCATTAAAAACATCATTTTTTATTTTGTTTTGTTTCATGGGAATGTTTATTTACTTGATAGTATATTTATTCATTATTTATTAACAATTCATTTTAATAATTGCATTTATTGCCTAACCCAGACATTTTGTCTAACCCTAACCATTACTAATCACCTAACCTTAACCAAAACCTAATTCACACCATACATCTATACCACCCCTAACCCTATACAAGGGGGTCCATCGTAGGACCGGGCTATGTTACCCATAAGGCCCATCGGTCTTCAGAAAGATAGTAAATATGCCAGAAATTGTCCTAAATAGACTAGCTAAACAAATACACACACACACACACACACACACACACACACACACACACACACACACACACACATACACTAGCACCACTGTGTGGCTTGTCTTGCCCCTTTTTGCTCTCACTTTCTTGGCTCTGCTCAGTAAGCTGGCAGGATGCACGATGGAGGGAGAGCTCTGGCTGTCCCAGGAAGCTGAATGAGCTTGTGATGGCGATGAAGAAGAGGAGACAGTGATCAGTGGTGGTTGAAGTGGACAAAATTTAAAATCCAGCTTTAGATTCCTGCTTTAAGAAGAAGAATAAGCTTCTGTAGCTTTTCTACTTTTTTTCTTTCAGGACAATTCTTGCACATTCAGAGCCAAGATTTTTTCAGGCCAAAATCCTTTTCCGTATAGCAGGTACTTCAGTGAACAATGCAGATGAAGAGGAACAGGAATAATTTGTCTTTGCTGCCTCTCTCTGGAGGCTAAAATGCGGAGCAGATGGTGAGTTGCTTGATTGTGTGTGTAGATAATGTATTTACAATAACCTAACCTAACTTGAGTTGTTCTTCTGAACATTGTAAAATTCTAATGCAGCAACAAACCACACCTAGATATGTTTTTTTTAAAACAGATTTCAATAACTTACATTATTTCTTTCTTACTCTCTTTGTCTAGTTTGAAACCAGTTGAAAAAAAAATAAACATAGCTATTCTACATAGTATTCCAAATTTCTGTTAAAGACAAATTGCAGCCCTGTGAATAATGTCTCATCTAATTCTATTTGTCTGCTAAATAAACAGCAAAAAGCCAGTTGCCAAATTAAGAGGGTATTGACCTAAGAGTTTTTACAGAGATCTGACTTTCACTGCAGCCACTACCCCACAAGTAAGGTTATACCGACTGAAAGAAGGACTTTGTAGTCTTCAGTCCAGGACTTCTCCTTTTATTGATGTTCTGTAATGGAACAGTAGCATAACCCCCGGGGATCAGGAAAACACATGTAACAAACAGATAACAGTATTTTCAGTAATCCCCATATTATTGGTGAGATTAACTCGTGTCATTTGAAGGAAAGTGAGTGCACCGTTAAGTGTATATCACACCAAGTGTGTGTGTATGTGTGTGTAAATGCATTTGCATACATTTCCCTGCTCATCTCGCCTTAGTCTGAATGCTGCAGTGTGTTGGTACTGCAGAACTTTTGTTCTGCTGTTACTCTCAAGCTGCTTGAAAGGAAAATTGCCGCACTGGGGGTTGGGGGTGGTGGAGAAACCAGGATGCTATCTAAAAACTGGAGAAAAGTGGAGAAATGCACTACATTTGAATTCCATGAAGGGAGTCCACGGAGGGATTTACTCTGAAAAGTAAAAATTTCAAATCATGAAGATAAATTAAATAAAATGCTGCCTATGGCAAGATGCACAAGCTTGCTATAGGTGCTACAAATGCAAGCAGAAAAGAAGATCCCAAATCTTCAAAAATGTGAGCTTGAAGTAAGACAGCTGCATAGTCTAAATTCAAAATTCGATTCAATTCAAAAATATTTCATTGATCCCAAAGGGAAATTAAATGTTGTTGTAACTCATTTAATCAAAGAGTTTTTGTAGATGATGATGTTATAAATGATAATAAATACATGTTATTATGACATTACGGCATAAAAACCTATTTATGGTTTCTTCCCATAAACAGGTGATAGTGGTATAAAAGAAAACTAATTTGGGGAAGGAAAGATAAAGCCAAAGGTCCACAAGTGAATAATGTCTCTCATAGGAGTACAGCTACTGCATATTTAAAGAGTATGTAGATAATTTAGAATTAATGTGTTTCAGCGGAGCCATTTAGCTAATGACAGAAAATGTTTTCTTTGTTCCAACCAGTGGAAAATGGAAAAGACAGTAAACATCCCAAATCTACAGGAAGTTGTAATGTGATTGCATTGGAAATAATTATGTTGAATAAAATCAATTTGTTTGGATGTAAATAAAAATTAATTTGACTGGTTTTTCATGCAAAGTTAAATAAGACCTAATAAAATTAGCTGAAACTGATTGAGGCAAAACAGAAAACAGCAGTGAGTAACTGGGCCAGACGTTTGACCACCATCTGGAATTCTGAACAGCCTTTTGGTGCCACAGTTTTATTTCATGCCACACAACTGTTGTGTTGGCTGTGTCTAAGCTGGCTGTTGGTGCCGCAACTGTTTTATCAGCCCTCAGGTCATCATTCTTCTTAAGCAACAGCACAACTTTTACTGGAACATTTGCAAGACTGTATAATTATGGAAATGAATGCATGCTAAGGTAATAAATAAAGACCGCAGAAATGTTATGATTTTCAGGATGCACATTATAAGCATGTCATTATTGCAAGATGGATCTCAGAATCCCCCAAAACATGCTGTTAAGGTTATACAGTATTTGTCTTGATTTGGGGGAGGTTCAGGATTATTGATTAGGAAGATGAAGTTGTCCATCTTAAATTTACATCAGCATCATTTAAAATTACTATCAACAAAAACAAAGTAATGCATTCCTATTTCTTGTGACACTAAGGGCTTATATTTGACAGTTTAGAAGACAGGAAAGGTGGCCAAGAAAAAAGGGGAATGTGTGTAGCAAATGGCCAAGGCCTGGAATTGAACCCAGGACAGCCACATCAAGGACTGTCAGCCTTCATGTGTGGAGTCTCTGCTTTACCCACTGAAGCGCACAGCTTACAACTGATTCCTGATTTTTAACTGTTTCTAAAATGGGTTGCTGTAGAACAACAGGTCATAACTGGTAGGAACGATAAGTTTGCATATATTTTTAATGCAGTCCCACTGGCATTAACAATATAACCATACTTTATCAAATTGAGAAGTGATAGAGCAGTTATACGGAAACATTCGTACATTAAGATGGATTTAATAAGTAAACCAGTGTGGTTAATTAATTAATATGCTACATGGAGTTATTGTACAATACCTGTGATGCTCTCTGCAAATGCTCAGTTTGTTTCGCTGCTGCATAATTTAATCACCACTGACTTTCAAAAATAACCAAGCAAAGTGTTGTCATTAATTCAACAAGTCACTGGAGGAAGGAGGATACAGTAGCCAAAAACAAAACAAAACAAAAAAACCCACACACAGTTAAGTTAACAGACAGAAACACATAAACACATGTAAAGTAATGAGTGGTAAGTGATTAGTGATGACCTAAGAGGTTACAGTTACACACTTTGCACATTCATCTTCCAAATCAATCAGGATGGCTGATGTTCATAACGAGGCAGTCGCTATTCTTAGCATAGTTCCACAGAGGCCTTCACTGCATTTAGACTGAAGTTAAGAGGACAGTCCTCTTTAGTAAAACACAAATAAAAAAAACCCCACACTGCCTTGCAGAAGTATACACCCCCCTCAACTTCTCCAAATAGAGTGAAATATTTCACTCTGTGTAATGAATCTAAATACTATATGTGCTACACCTTCTGAAATGAGTGACGAAAAATACCAAACTTCTTCACAATGTTCAAATTTTTGAATTGTGCCTGTACATTTGCATTCACCTCCACTGAATCAGTGCTTTGCAGATGCAATTACAGTTGCAAGTTTTTTGCTGTATGTCTCTACCAGCTTAACACATCTAAAGATGAATTTTTCTTCACAAAATCCTGAAAGCTCAATCAAATTGGATGGATAGAATATGTAGAAACATTAGTTTTCAAGTCTTGCCCCAAATTCTAAATTAGATTTAGGTCTGTGTTTTGACTGGATATTTCTAAAACATGAATGTGCTTTGATTTAAGCATTTTCACACTGGCTATATGTTTTGTTGTTCTTCTATAAGCTGAAACTCATCCCCAGTCTAAAGTCTTTTGCAGCCTCTAACAGGTTTTCTTTCAGAATTGCTCTGTATTTAGTTCCATTCATTGAGTTGCCACCAACGTTGACCTGCTTTTCTGTCTCTTCTGAAAAAAAGCATCCCTGCACCATGATGCAGCCAGATCCAAGTTTCAGTTTCGGTAGGGTGTGTTTAAGAGTGATGTGGAGTGTTTATGTGCATCTCAGTTTAGGTGTCTTTAGAGGTCTGCAGTTGGGCGATACTCTGTCCATTTTTAGATGATCAACTGAACAGAGCCAAAATAATGGAAGCTTCAACTGACATTGAGAAACATTCTTTGAAAAAAAAAAACAAAAAAAAAAAAAACACTTTGACATTTAAATGTATCTTTAAAAATGTGTTGAAACAGAAACATGCTAAAAATTAAAAGATAATCAACAAAGAAAAGCAGCTGCTTTTCTTCCTATGACCTGTCAGCTCTCAGCCATCATCCTCCACCTTCACTTCAGAGGACTCCATCCCACAGCCAGTCTCCCCCATCATCGTCCTGTCCCTTTCAACACTTCAGGTGAGGAACGAGCTTTGAAAGATCAAGGTGCGAAAGGGCTGCAGGTCAGGGTGGCATCTTTGTTAAATAAGATTCTAAACTTTTGTTCTTGTCTCCGGAGAGTTTCTTGCATGTGGGTAAGAATCTTAACAATGACATATTAGGCTACTTGGTTTTTAGGCTTCTTTGTGCCAGCTGATCCATAACCATATCAAATCTTCTAGGAAGGCTTTTCACAAGGTTTAGGAGTGTGTTTCACATTCCAGAACCGTGTTTATGAGGACAGACACAGATAATGGATGAGGCCTGGCTTTCAGTGTCTACTCTAACACCTCCACTGAGGTGGAGAGTAAGCAACACCTTACTCTCCACCTCAGTATCCTGGTCACTGATGGTCTCATCTTCACAGCAAAACACAGCTGAGAGAAATGACTGTTTGAAAAGGAGAAGGCAGCAACTCTGTTTTAGATGTATGAACAACACGCCCATTAAAGTAATGGGCGTGTTAGATTGGACTATGTGTATTTCAGTCAAGTTTCTCCACATCAAACTCTTTCTTTGTCTTAATCGTCTTGCTTCATGAACTTGTGTGGAGTCATGCGGGAACAGGAAGGGGCCCATCCCCAAATCCCACAAAATTGGGAGCATGAAATTATCCAAAATATGTATAAAAATATAAATATAATAAATAAATATAAATATAATATAAATATATAAATAGCAAGAGTTCCATTTACTGAAACTAAGAGGCTGAGACCAAGTGCTGAGAATAAGCCCTACACCATAATCCTCCCTGCACCAAATTTTATATTTGACTCAACACAGTCAAGCCAGTGCTGTTCTTCTAGTAACTGCCAAACCCAGATTTGTGAATTGGCTTGCCAAACAGCAAGACATGATTCACTCTGGAGAAAGTCTACTGCTTTATAAACCAGAGCTTTACACCATGGCATTCAACACTTCGACGCAGCTGCTTGGCCATGGTGATCCATCCATTAAACTTTCCATGCACTTGAGCCCATCTGAAGGCCATATAAGGTTTGAAAGTGGGTAGCTATCAAGTGTGTACAAATTTGGTGACCTCAGTGCACTATGCTGTCATTTGCTGACCCAGCTCTGTGATTTTCCCTGTCCTGTCCTGTTCTTTGAATTTGTCGTAATACCATCAACGGCTGATTGAATTATTTCGTATTGAGGAAAATTCTTGACCGTACTTAATCCATTGGTGGCATCCTATCATGGTACCTCACTGAAATCCCCTGAAACCCTGAGAGTGACCAATTCTGTCACAAATGTTATAAGTATCCTGCATATGGGATTTTATACACCTGTGGCTGTGGAAGTGAATGGCACACCTGAATTTAATACTTTGCTAACAAATTGCTATGAATCTGGGGTTTTTTAATGTTTTCTGCATCTAAGACCCGAATCCACTTCCATTCCATAACTCTATACTGCTTTAACATTTTCTTTAATTATCTTTGTTTTTAGTTTTCAGGTTGATCTACAAACCTGGATGTCCAGGTTACCCAGCACAAAGCAAGGCAAGCCAAATGTAAACCTGTGCTTACTTCAAGTGCTGAAGACATGAGGCATGGACAGAATCACGGTGGGAGTCTGGGTGAGTTTCAATAAATCCATCATTAACTCTGTAGAAATGTATTTACTCTTTCTGTTGTCTGAGGTTGTACAACTCCAAACTAACAGTTAGTTTGTAAGAATTTAAACATCTCTGTGCACAGGAGTGTTTCTTGGAATGTTATTCTTCTTATTTTTCATATCTTCTAGTCTATGAGGCTTCCATCAGAGTGGTACTAGTTCTGTTGGGGTTACTGGACTCAGTTAGTGGCTGTCCTACTATGTGCACCTGCTACAGTAACACAACTGACTGCTCCGCTGTGGGACTTGTCTCTCTGATGCCCATCCAAGAGCAGCTAGGCTCGGATTCCCTGGTACTCTGTCTTTCTCAGAACAACCTTTCCTCCTTGGGTAGCAGTGACATGTTGAACCTCAACAGTGTGAAGTTCCTGGATCTGTCTCAGAATCATTTTTACAGTTTGCAGCCTGGAGTTTTCCTTGGCCTGGGCAGCCTGCGATGGTTAAATCTCTCTTCTAACTACTTTGGCATAAGTGTTGGAACCTCTGACCTCCCTAACAGTACAGTGACTGGCCAAGGACTGAATGGAAGTCTTAGGAATGTTGGTTTAAGCAAGAAGGTCTTCCAGGGATTGTGGCAGCTGCAGGGACTTGATCTGTCCTCTAATGGCCTTCTACTGCTGCCTAAGGGCCTCCTGGATGGACTTCAGAGACTCACCTGGTTGTCCCTGGCTTGCAATCGGCTAGTGGCCCTGGACAGAGTTACATTTGAGCCCCTAATTAACCTCCAGCAGCTCCTGTTGGCTGGAAACCCTTGGGAGTGTGACTGCAAACTGAGGGATTTCAAGCACTGGATGGAGTGGTTAATTTACAGAGGTAAGCAGGCTAGCATATTCAACATAGATGATGAGTATAGTTTGATATTTGACAATCCAATCCAAGTAATTAATCCTCTCTTAAAGGATAGATGTTGCTGTGTTGTCTTCTCACCTGTCCTTTTGTTTTACAGATGGGCAGATAGATGTGATGCAGTGCAATTTCCCCCGGAACCTGAAGGGCAGGGACATCCGTAGCATTCCAGCAGAAATGTTCATCTATTGTCCAAGTCCAACCAAGGAAGCTACATTGAATCAGGCCACTAGGCCTCCCTGCCCGCTGGGGTGGGTCAGCAGCATGGATGAGTGTGTTCAGCAGCGACATAGGCCAGTTAGCGTACGCCGGGCACATGGCACACAAATAGTGGCTGGAGTGGTGTGTGGCACAGTGTGCATCATGATGGTTGTTGCAGCAACTTACGGCTGCGTCTATGCCTCACTCATGGCACGGTACCAGAGAAAGATGAAGAGCCGAGGGCAGCCTCTGATAGCCAAGTCTGGAGCTGAGACTGACCTGGATGATGGGTCAGCTTCATCTCCTGACACACTGAAGGCACTACCCAAAGAAGGCTGCGACTTTGCGTACGGCTATCGAATCAGCAGCTTCTGACACGCTGGTGCATCCTGAAATCCAATTGTTTTGGCAGCGTTGCTCCTTGGCTCTCAGACAGTGTCCTGCAGATCTGCCACTGTGCTAAAACTCTTTGGGTATACAGCTAATTCAGCAGATTAGATTAGGTGAAGCTAAAAAACTGTAGTACATTTGAAATGAATTGGTGTTCTGCATATGAAGCCTTTCTATATCTGCTGATTGGCACATCTGTGCATTCTAGTGTTTTTATTTGTGTTTTCCCTTTTCTTCAACCTGGTGTCTTACAGTACATCTGAGTACAAGATTAAGATGCCCAACAATAAAATTATATTTCTTTCCCACCAGCTGTGTCTGTTTCGTATTTAACATCTTGTTAATTAATATTGATTTAGTATTTTTCTCTAATATTTTCTCAATGTATGATTAAGACCTGATATATAAATAAATACAGATTTAACCTTCAACTTAACTGCATCTAAACAATTTCAGACTTCTGCTGTCACCTAGAGGAGAGGCTCTCAATTACAAAACCTTCTATTCAGGTACAACATTTAATATCAGAGTTATGGCAACTCCAATTTTAAATATAAACTGATACAAAAAAAATGTGAGGATGTCAACCCTGAATAATAAAAGATTTGTCTGGATTTTTTTCTTTAATACACAATGAGTTTCTTTGAAATATCTCAAACTGAACTGCACTATTCATGAAGGTACGGATAGGAATTCCTTTTCTCTCAACCCTATTTTCTTTAAAACTAAGTTCACACAAGACACAGGTTCAGTTTTCAGCACAACAGTTAAAAACTAATTCCTTTCATTTCTGGACAAAGGTGAGTCACAGGGTTTCTCACAAATGTTCATCATCAGATGCATTTAAAAACCTTGCTTCCATTTACCACTTTCACAGTCATGTCTGAATGAGCATTCTGGAGCTTTTCCATAACATCCTGCACCTGCAGTATGACCAGATTCTTCTATTCTTATGAATAGTCAGATGCAACTAAGCAGAGGTCTAAACTGTTTCACTTTTGCAGCCATGAACACTTATCAGTGCATCATTTAATATTTGACAAGTTGACACTTTTGTGATCCTCTGTATTGAGTGACCTGTCAGGGACTGAAATGATGCTTCTCAATCTGCTCCAGAGGGGGGTTATATTGTAATCCACCATCAACAAAATCAGTTAA
Source organism: Anableps anableps (assembly GCA_014839685.1). Classification (NCBI taxonomy): domain Eukaryota; kingdom Metazoa; phylum Chordata; class Actinopteri; order Cyprinodontiformes; family Anablepidae; genus Anableps; species Anableps anableps. The sequence continues at coordinate 3,294,329 of CM026073.1, forward strand.
ATCCCACCTGGTAATATTCTGTAGCTGCAGGCTACACATTCTGAATTATGCCTGAATTTGTTCTTTGTATTTAAACAAAAGCATATCAGGAGCCTCAATAGATTTGAGCTGCAGCTGACATTTTTTCATTTATTATTTTGAACATGTCCTCCTTAGAAAACAGGTAATTGTTTCAGATTTCTGATATAGCATATATAACACGTTATCTAAATGTTCAGTTCAGTTTAATTTCGTCAGCCTGATAAAGAAATGTCACAGATCAGGCAACATGATGAAGATCACTCAGGAGATTTGATACAGAAAATGTATTTCATAACATACCGATGTTCTCCATAAACTGGACCAGGGCTATAAGCAGTGAAACTGACCTCCAGCCATTGCTGTTCTGTCTCCAGACGACACCATGGCAGCTGTTGTTGCTATAACATACTTCACTCCTGTTGGGAAAGCATTTGCTTTCAATAAACTGATATATTTACTGACTGATTAATTGTGAAGTATGAAAACCAGGTACTTTTGGATAAGAAAAAAAAAGATTGCAGACCTTTGTCATTAACAGGGTAGTAATAAAATCTCCCAGGAGTGTTTTCCACTGCCAGGCGGTACCAAAGAGGAAAGTGATCAATGGTAAACAGGTTGTCTTTATCCGATGAGGTCAGGAATTTCCTGTAAGCGACAAATTTAACTTTAGAAAAGATTTTGCTCTAATGCTTTATTTTGAACAAAATTAGCTGAAAGTGAGTGGCAATGAGCTGCAACACATTCACAGTACAAAATCCATCCCTTTTCTTTCTTCTAGAAAGAAAAATAGGTACATCTCAGTAAACTAGAATATGGGTGCCAATGAGGGTTGTTTGTCAGATTAAAAGTACCTTTAAAAAAACAACCTTTAACTAGATGGTTAACATACTTTTCATTCTAAGAAATTAAATGTGTTTTCATTAGCTTTAAGTGGAATATCATCATAATTAACTGAATTAAAGGTTTGAAAACATCAGTTTGTGTGTTTTTAAAGGGGTCATGACAAATTTAATTTTTCTGTGGTTTGGGGGTATAATTTGATCTGTTGTGCACTGATGAGGCCGTGTGACTGTCAAGCCTTGGTATCAAAAGCCCTGCTCATGGTCAGCTTTGTTTCTTTGCTCAAAAACGGATGAGTCAGAAAACAATTTATCTTTCTACGTAGGTTATCTTTCTACGTATTTAATATTCTCCAATTAGAGCACACCATTAAGCAAACAGCCCTCCCCCTCCCCTTCTCTCCTCTGCCCAGCTGATACACTGGCTAATTTAAGGGCTAAGTTGTGCTAGCATGTCTGACTACTCCACTTGAGAAGAGGATGACTACTAAACAGCAGAGCTGTTATGTCCGAGGGATCTCAAAAATGGATGGGAGTTTCCACTTACTCCTGAAGGATGAGATAATCAGAGATGAGTGGCTGGAGTTCATTTATGGGGAAGTACCACGCAATGACAATCTCAATTTGAGACGATGTTCAACGGGTTTTACTGCAGAGTTTTCCAAATATGGTTGTAGCCAATCAGAGTGAAGTTAACTAGATAGAGCCACATATCATTACCAAACCCAACCCTTTTACTGAGGAGGGAAATTGGATGGCATTAAATTGGCCTCCGATATTAAAGTAAAGAATCTCTGTGTTATTTTTGACCAGGATATGTCATTTAAATCACCATATTAAACAGGTTTAAGATTTCCCTCTTTCACCTCTGGAATATTGCAAAATTTAGAAATATCATGTCCAGGAGTGATGCTGAAAAACTAGTCCATGCATTTGTTACTTCAAGACTAGACTACTTTCCTTTAGTTATCTGGCTCCTCTCTTGTGGAGTCAGCTCCCAGTTTTAGTCCATGCGGCAAACACCCTGTCTACTTTTAAGGCTAGGCTTAAAACTTTCCTTTTCCATAAAGCTTATAGTTAGACTGGCTTAGGTTATCCTGAGCTATTTCTGTAGCTATGCTGCCATAGGCTTAGGCTACTGGAGGACAAACTGACCACTTTTTCTCACTTTCTTCTTCAACTACTCGCTTGCTGTGATTTCAACAGTTAATTTTATGTTTTCTCTCAGTTATTTTTCTCTCCATGGAAGCTAAACCTGGTCTGGTATTCTGTTTGGTTGTGATACCTTCCTGGAGGAGGGCTTCAGCTAAGATAATGCTGCCATCAACTAATTGTTCTCCTTCTCCTGCAATTAACTTTTACTTTCATGAACATCGAAAATAATCTTAAATCAGTTCATCTGTTTTTCTTGTGCATTCTGCTCTGTCTTCTTAAACCCCCAATTAGTCATGGAAGATGGCTGCTTGTACTGAGCCAGGTTCTGGTTCTGCTGGAGGTTTCTTCCTGTTGAAGAGGAGTTTTTCCTCTCCACTGTAGCTACATTCATGCTTGGTGTGAGGGATTGCTGCAAAGTCAACAACACAGCGCTATGCGGTTGCTACATGCTCGGCCAGGAGGAATAAATGCTGCAAGTCTATGACTCGATGCAGTCTGCTGGGTTTCCTTTTTGAACTACTTTGAATAATTAATTGAGCTTATTGTACTGTTTGATAACTAGGATCAACTGGAATATATGTATGACTGAATCGAAGTGACTTTCGACATTTGTTGTGAACTGGCACTATATAAATAAACTGAATTGAATTGAATAATATTCTAATTTACTGAGATGTGCCTGTATGATGTGTTATCTCCAGGTTTTGTTATGTAAGTGAGATTTACTTTCTTCCAAGATAGTCAGTTGTAGGTACTAAGACAAACACAACTCTGGAGAGGCAGATTATAATTTGAGTAGGTGTTCTCATCCTTACTTTGCCACTCTAGTCTCTGTTCCTGCATATCTTATTAACCTCATCAGGCCCGAACGAGTCCCAAGAAATGCTGTCTCAACCCCTGGCTCCAGCCTGCACACCATGTGAGAACACATTAGACAGACATGTCACATACAGATTTATTCAGAATCATTTCTAAAAGAAAGCTTTAGTTTGTTGTTTTGCCTCTAATGTTATTCTCTTTATCTGCCATTAGAGAAATTAACTTACAGTTACAGCAATGGATTATTCTCCAATAGTGAGATTCCAAAATATACATTCTATTTCCCTGAATGCCCGGAATCATATGTAAATGTATTGTTTCAGTGGTCTCACCTGTCATTAAGCATCAGTGAGTTCCAGTAAGCCTCCAGTGGGGCTGTCACAACAGCGTCAAACAATGTCTGCTGGAGCAATAATTCATCACCTACAAGCAACACACATGTGGAATCAAATACAAGCACATCGTCCAGTAAACTGAAAGCATTTACCAAAATAATTTAGAGATTGTTTGCGAGTGGGTAAAACCTACACTCTAGGTCTGGCTCCATGCCCTGCAGGTATCGGATGACCGCTTGATGCTGGGTGTATTTTCGGTGATCAGGGTCGATGTCTGTCTCACAGTAAGTCCTATAGAAAAAGATTTTCCCATTTGGATAAACAAAACAAAGGAACCTAGATCCTGTTGGATTTGTTGATAGCTATTTCTCTCATTGCTGACGGAGTAGAAAAATGGGTGTGTGATCGTTTTTATACTCATTTTGGATGACCTAGACCAGACTTTAGAAAGGGCTTACAGGGCCAGCAGCCCAGGGCCCTGGTTTTTTGGGAGGTCCCCAAAAGTTTTTCTTTTCTTTTCTTTGTTTATGTATGTGTGTTTTGCAAATATTGTACTTTATATAAAACTCATAGGTCCAAATTAAGTGAGTTGTATTAATACTTTTGGGATTTTTATGAATATAAACAATATTCAAGCATTTGAAAATTATGAAGTTATACTTGATTTCTTTTGTGAAAAACATGGAGTTATTGGCGAGGGGACGTATTATACCTACTATGCATCAATTCATACCTGATGATGTATAGGGTTACCTATTATTGTACTGTAATTTGCATCAGTGAAATTATTTTTCCTTAGTGGATAGCCACCAAAACTAGCTCCAGCCAAGGGGCCCACATCCTTGTAAATCTGGCCCTGTTGATGTCCCACACCAGGTCTCTGCTCGCATATCTCAGGTCCCATTTACAAGGACCTGGTTTTCAGTGAAACCGTCACATTTTTGTTGCCAACCAGCCACTCGTTTACAAGTCACCAGTGATCACAGTCTCTGACACTCTGGCACTTTTTGAAACCAGGTCCCAGAGTGGAGCTTTTCGGGAACGCCCCCGTGGAGGTCTGAAGTACTCCACAGGTGTTAAAGCATACATGTGCAGAACGCACAGCTGCAGGATTTGTTCTACGTATGCACGGGCGGACAACAGTAAAAAAAAAAACATTGCAGATAGCATTGTAACAACTCGTCCTTACATCAAGGGTTAAATAATGAATATGAAGTCACCTGTGGACAAGCTAACGAAGGTAGTGTGCATTTTGTATCAAAGCACATGCATGTTCCGACAACATGCTAAAATCACAGGGCCTTGGAATGACAACTTTGTCAGATTCAAGTGGTCTTGGCGGTCTCGTCTTAACAGTGACACAGTAAACGTGGAACATTTCCCAAGTTAACATCTGAAAATACCTACTTTACTTTACTTTACGTGAATGGGGTAAACGTAACAGTAGGTACAGAGCAGAGAATGTATACAGAGAACAATTCAGTGCAAACTATAATACTTTCCTGAACTATAATAATAAAGTAAATTTCATGTAACTCCAAAAGTTCATTGGTTCATGGTCTTCCTTTTAAACAACTGCAATGCAAAATCACCGACCATTTTATCATGTAAATTTTTATCTGAATATAAGCAACTAAAAACGTGGATATTCAAACGTCACTGGAGGATATATGAAAAACAATCAGCACTGACATGAGAAGTAGGACTGCAAAACTTTTATTCTTTTTTTCAGGTATTTTTTTGTTTAAAACTATATAAACAAGTCAAATACCTATGTTTTTGTGTTGGGGTGTAACAATAAAAAATACAGTATAATATGTATTTTAATGGCATCAGCATAATCCAGAGTTGTTTTGGGCTTAGGGGTAATTTTAATAGCTGTTGGCCTGCCATTTAAAAGGAGTCAGAAGATCTGCAAATTCTCCAGATTTACTCCGAATATCAGTTCACATTTCATACATACCACTCAGAGGCGATGCTGAGGTCAGGGGAGGTCAGATCATGCAGACCTATAATGGAAGATAAAAATATGCAAGTCAATAAAATAAATGACAGAAACTGATATCAGCTTAAGAACAGATTCAGGTGTTTAATGTTATCTGTTGAGGTTGTATTTGCCTTGTGTTACTAACAGCATTCAAGAGAATTGTAAGGTAATTCACCTTGTAACCCTACAAACTGAGTCGGACATATTGATTGAATCCTTAAAATGACAAGATTGCTGAAGAATATTACACTGAAGAAAAGGTTGGTATGTAGAACATAAGCAAAAATTGTACCTTCTTCTACCGATACATTTCCTGTGAACATCAGACTCCCATGACCCTTGGTCAGCACCATGCCAAAGCTAAAGAGGACAGATGAGGACAAAGGTATACTTAGGGAAAATAAATGACCGCTGCAGTCCACTGCTGTTATTGAAGAACACAAGCAATAAAAAACACATTGTTTGGGCAACTTTTCCGATATATATAGGCAATATATGTACATCGTTGAAACAAGCAAAAGAAAATAGGAAGCATTGAGTTGAACGTAGTTAAAAGTAGAACTTCACAGAAAACACCTACTGTGCCCTCTCTGCAGTATGACAAAATGAAAAGATGAACTAATTCAGATTCAGATTCAGATCATCTTTATTGTCATTCAACATAACAGAGATGCACTGCAGAATGAATTTACGATGCATATTAAGTCACAAACAGAAACCGGCTGGATAAACTATAAAAGAACATAAAAAGAAGAATAAAAGAATAATATAGAATAAATTAGAATAATAAGAACCAGATCAAAAGAGGGGAGGCTGTATAAATATAAGTGTAAACTTTTGCAATTTGTGCAAGAAATGCATTAGGAATAATATGTGCAAAACAATCAGAAATAGGTAGATATAGTAGATATAACTGTATTATACCTGAAAGGTGTTTCAGCAATGTCTGTGTAGAAATAATTGTTGATGAGGTACATTGGCCTTTTCTGTTGAAAAAAAATATTATCTGATCATGCAATCTTCAAAATGGAAATTTTCATAACATTGGCCTTAGCATGTTTAGAATATGGTGCATCTCAGTAAATTAGAATAACGTCAAAACATTATTTCAATAAATAAGTTCAAACTGCCATACTTATATAGACTCATTACACACATGGTGATATGTAGCAAGCATTTAGTTTTGTTAACTTTGATTATTATGGCTTACAGCTGATGAAAACCCTAAATTCTATTTCTCAGAAAATGTGAATATTACATTGATCAGTAGAAAAGAAGAAGAGCTGCCACCTAGGCAAAAGAAAAATAAAGCGATGTATAATACAAAAATGCTATTATTGTAACAACATACTCTTCATGTTAGTACAACATAAATACTATATTATAGTGGCGTGATAATATACTCTACAAACATGAATATTATACTGTTAGAACAACAAAGCTTTCATGCTAAAACATGAATAACGTGCATAAACATCGTTCATTGTTAGGACATATCATATGTTTACCTTTTAATATTGTGAAGTTGATGACTGGCAGATAAAAAAGTGTTGCATCTACCGGAACGCTTTAAGTTCTGTTTTATGCTTGGATTGAGTCATGGAGAGATTTTGTTGTTAATGAGCAGCTTGGATAGTATTGTGATAATCATAAGTACACTGAGAAAGAACTTCAAACACATGGGGCTGAACAGGAGAAAGAACGAGTATGATTGGACTGAGGTTGCAGCATTTCTCACTGATCAAGAGAAGGCCCACAGAGAGCTCCATGGATACAAACTACACCCCCTAAACTGCATTCAGGGTGGTTATATATTCACGCAGAGCACCATGAATACCATTTACTGAAATATCTGACCCCACACAGGGTTGAGCAAAGACCGAAGTGGCCCCAAATTATCCCATATTAACGTAGCACAATGACTCCCATGAAAAACTGAAGCTGTTTGGAATATGTATAAATGTAGTGATGGATGACGTTTCTGAACGTGAAACGTTCCACGTTCCATTAAGAAAATGCATTTTTCTAACCATATCTTTTTGACGTTTGATAATAAAAGCTCACTTTCATTCAATATAAATATACAGTAAGAACATAAGGGTTATTGACAGCACTAAGACCGTGCACCTGGCTCTGATTAGTTGTTTCTGACCGAGTGGTGTATATCTGCAGATGGCTGTAGGACCACAAAGAGTAGGCAGAAGAGTTTGATTTTTTCACACATTATGTGTCTCATATTATACTGTCAGGACATAGTGACAGTTATAACAAATATGTAAAAGACATATTGTTTATAAAAGTTACATAGTGCAGCTTTAAACCCCATAGAGAATCTTTGGGCTATTGTTCAGAGGAAAATGAGAGACACCACAACCAACAACATAGAAAAGCTAAAGACTGCGATAAAGACAACCTGCCACAGGCTGATTACCTCCATGCTATGTCACATTGGTGCAGTAATTCAAGCAGAAGCAGCTCCTGAGTACACATACTGTACTGTGAGCAAACATTTCAGAAGGTCCACATATCTGTATTAAAAATACTTTTTTATTGGTCTGATATAATATTTAATTTTCATGAGAAACTGAATTGTGAGTTTTCTCTTAGTTAACCTTCCAATTTATTAAGATGTATCTGTGCAAGGTCAAAATATTATCAATATAGCCAGTACTTCCTGCCTGTGAGATGTCCAGTTTTTAGCTCAAATTTTAAAACATGAGCTGATGAATTACAACAATGTTACTGGTAAAAACAGTCATAGTGGCCATAGTAATCACTTATGGCAATAATGGTTATGAACATTAACATACTAACACTTTTTAATTGTGGGTTTAACCATAGTTGACTCTAAGCAGGATGAAATGTGAAGGTTTTGTTGTACAGAAAAAAAACTGAACTGAGGACTTTCTCACCCCTTTATCCACAGAGGCTCTGATGTTCAGAGTAATGCTGCCTGTCTCACCTTTCACCATAGGTGTCCTCAGCTGTGAGCAGAAAAGTGCAGATTAGGCTAAGTAGAAACACTATTTGGTATCTGTGTCCATATGAACAACCACTTAGCAAATATCTATTCTGTCATTCAGTCAGTGAGTCTCAACAACTTTTCGGCACTTCATGAGAAATAATAATAATAAAAAAACAGCAATTCCATGTGTGACTGATACCAAAAGATATTGGTCATTGTTGTTCAAAGAGTTTTTTTTTTCTACCACACTGTGAATCTTTAAAATGGCGTTACAGCGTCAACTACAAACCTAGCTTAAGGTGTGTTTCCATCTACAAGTTTGGAGTGAATCAACCAGCCTATGCAAAGCATAGTTTTGTCAGATACTGATGCTACGTATGGTTGTAATAAACAAGATGTAAACGTAAATTTGCATGGACCACAGATCTCAGAAAAATGGAGAGGTTTTCAGAATATGTTGCTAACAGGCAACTTGTAATTGTTCTAGCTGTCCTGAGACATAGAAAGAAATGTAATCCTAACGATTCTAGCAGTGGACACAGCTGATCAATCATGTGAGGTATACATTCACTACGTCAGAACTTATTCAGCAGATGTGTTTCCATCTCCCCTTTCGCACATTAACTCTTTTTCGGAAAAGCCAAAAACCACCTCAAGTGAGCTTAAAACCTTTTTTGCAAAATTGAGGACATTATTTCAAACTTTTCAAATGTGATACATCAAAATGTGCATTAAAAAAAAACATTGATGGAAACACAAATCTTTCCCATTTAATACATTCAGTCATTTTATTCCAAATTCTCTGTGTGTGTGTGTTTACCATCTCATCCGTGTCCTCCCACTCCACCTCTGATAGATCTACACTGTTGTAGTTTGGCTTTGGCTTCAGTTTCTTGCCGTCTTTATACTGTAGGACAGAGGGGCACCGTTACTATGCATCTGAGTGCTGCAAAAATATTCAAAAGGGTGGCCAGACTTTATGCACCCAATCCAATAAATCACACCAAAGCAAGAGTCAATAACAAAATAAACTGTCTGACATAGGCAGAGGATTTGTTTGCAAACTAATCTATGGCACCATTTGATCTAGCAAAGATTTATTATAAAGAAGCATTGTTACAAAAAATAATAGACCAAACACAAATTACTCTAATTTTTATGCTAAGTTCATGTATATATGTTTGTGTATGTGTATGTCACTGGGTTATATTAAAATGTGGTGTTTCAGTTCAGACGCTCCTTTTCATTTTCTTCTTCTGTGGTATTTTTTTGGTTAAAATCTTTGTGCATCCCTTAACTCTCCCCTGCTATGAGCGAGGTAAATGGTCTTTATTTTCCATCAAAATTTATCTTGTTAATATAAATGTTATGCAAGTATACTTTTGTTTTCATTATCTATAGAATGGTTGTTTTAGCCATTTAGCTTATATTCTCTTATATTTATTTATAATTGTAAAATTATGCTTATGAAGCTGGGAGAGAACACTGAGTCTCACTGACTTTAGTTTTGTTTCTTCATTCTTTTGCTTTTCATAATGTAGTCATTTTTCTGTTTACTGTTACTGTAAGAGAACAAACATAAAACTTTCTTCTCCGGAGGATAACACCGTGTCACTGTGTAAATTCTTCATCATAAAACCATGAGAATCCAGATAAGCTTTGGTTACATTGATATATAATATACATACACCCTCTAACATTTGGTTAAATGCCCCTTAATAAGTTTTGACTGTATCAATAAGCAGTAATTGGAGTTTGTTGTCATGACTTTACTTTGGCAGCATAAAGTAAAAAAAAAGAAGTACAGGTAGAAATTTTATGCTTTTAGAAAAACAATGAAGATTATGTTTGACCTGTTCTTCTCTTTGTCCACCACCTGAGCTGGAGAGGATTTCAAGGTTGACTTAAAGTTTGTAGTGTTGCTGAGCAGTCAGTGACTGTTGGGATTTGTACTAGATTCAGATTTAGGATGATACAATTCCTTGGTTGCCAAAAAATGTTGACAAAAAATGAATTGATTTTATACCAATACTTTGCATTCTTGTATTGTTTTGCATGTATTTACCCTACTGGACAATTGTTGCACAGTATGGATGTAATAAATGAAAGCTGGTGCCCAGCGGAACCACTCTATCCATCTATGAAGGAAGAGGTGTTCAGAAGCTGAACTCACCAGAGGTCGGAGGTCGGGATGAGCCAGGATGTAACCATTGTTATTGAGGAGGAAAGCATAGCCATGTGGTCCCAGCTAATAGAAAATATAACATTTTTCAGCTTTATTCACAAATGTGTGGCCTAATTTTGAAAGCTGCAGAAGAAAAAAAGAGTCAGTCTCACCATGTATCTCGGTGCTAGTTTCATTACTTCCATGAGTGGAACATCAGTGCCAACTACACCAAGGAGAATTCCATGCGACAGCTGAAGACAGTGACATCAGACAGGCTGAACAGTTACACATAACCTCTCTTAAACATATGAAATTACAATGATTCAATCATTTCTTTTTTTGCTAATGCCATTGTTTAAATGTCTTTTGTTCATTTATGACTCGTTCACTCCATGAAAAGTAGATACTAAATCTAAGCAGTTCTTTTGTTTCGGATTTGTTTCTATTCAGGGATGAACTCTGGTATAAATCCACAAAGATTTTTGCAAGCAATAATTTGCACATCTTCCAATAATATTCCTGCTCGGATCACCTGATCACCATACCATAACATGGTTGATTCTTATTCATGCAGTATAGCAAAATGACCAGAGTGCAATAACACAATCATGCAAACAATGTTAAATATTCCCTTTCTTATTTATTTTAATGATGGACTGATTTTTACATCTATTTTAAATGGTATATACAGTGGGTAGTGCCAGTATGTTGTTTTTGCGTGCTCTGTCTTTTATGTCTTTTATAGTGAGAAATGTTATTTCATTCAGCTATGTTACACAGTATGAATGAAAATAAAGTTCACTTATCACCTGTAGTTCCACAATAATTTGCACAGAAATCTGGATTAAATATTGTGCTGCTGAACAAATACATATGAATTTGGTTTACAGAGAATATGACGGGATGTTCACTGTGAGATAAATGGCTGGACTTACCGTTTCCTTCTTCTTGCTGAAAACTGGCATGGCCACTGAAGTCATCAGCAGCAGACTCTGAGCCTTGGTGTTGAAAAGCTAAAAGACAACAGAACATAATTTCTCATTGCAGACTATAAAAATATCTATGGATGAAACAGAAGACCACAGAAAACTAAGTAAGCAGACAGCATCATGAACCTAAAAAAAACTTTATTCTAAAAAAACACCTAAATCTGGATTTGTTACTGTGGAACAGAAAACATCACAGCTTTTGCAGTTTTTCCACTGCTTTTTTGACTTGTGTTTACATTTTTTTCTTTCGTGTTCTGCCTTCACTCCCTATACTAAATGTTTCACACAAAAGTATTTTACTCAGTGTTGATATTGCAGTTCTATGGTTGAAGTTTAGATGGCAGTGTTGGTCTACAGACATTTGAGAAGTTTATCCTTGAATTCTTGGTATCTAGATAGATGAGCCCTTAATACTTAATTGCAGGTAGGGACTTTTGAAAGGTAATAATTCATTTCAAACATACACACACACACACATACGACTGCTGACTTTAAGGAATAATGAATTAATTAATAAGGACCCAGTTATAAAGATTTTACACAAGAAACTGCCTTATCCAAAGAAAGCACAGCAGCATTTGAAGATTTGAATAAAACTTTCAAGTCTTTTTTGGTAGCAGCTCTCTGACTTGGCACATTATGCTCTAAACCTGATATGAAAAGGTCAAAGGGTAGAGGTCAAATACTTCTTGTTTGTTTCTTTGTTTGTTTTACCTCCTTTGTGTTGGGAAGCTGCCAGAGAAGATTCAGTGGTCCACAGGTTCATGGGAGAATGAGTCCAATTATAGATTAAGGAAGCAGACAGATGAGCATGAAGTCACAGACATGAGGAAGATGAAAATGATCAGTGATGATGATGATGAGCAGTGTACAGTATGCTAGTGGTATGGACACTCAAATGAATATGTTGTAAAGTGGGCAGCTCAGCTCACCACTGTGTCCATGTAGGCTTCTGTCCAGATGATGTCATGGTCATGGTTGATGACCATTGGTCGACTGAGCACATGCAGATACTCCATGACATTCTCCTGAACATCAGCCAGAGTTGAGATGTGTGTGTAGTAACCTGGCAAAGCCACAAGATCATATTCTGTCAGACTGTGCTCTTACACAGAATGGTAAGATCTAACAGGCACTCCTCCAAACACACACACTGGAATGACCTTTGTTGTTGCAAGCGATCCACTTGGTTTTTTGAGCAAATGTCATCTCTCTGCCAATCAGGTAGGTGAACACTCGTACCTAAACAGAAAGTCATGTTAATGCGAAGATGTGCTTGATATAATGTTGACAAATCATTATATATATGCTGTGTAAAAGGTGTTTTAAACTTTGGTATATACAGAATGATGCTCACATAAAGAGCACAGTTCACTCTTGTGAGAAAACCCAGGAGAGTGGGCTTAGGCAAAACACCTCATCCATAAAAATTCAGATGAGTGAGCGTCTCTAAACGCAAACAATGTTTTTGCTTGGCTGCACAAGTTGGAAACCATCAGTGTGCCTTTTACCTCTAACAAATGTACAGTTATAAATAAATAATAAAGTTTGAGGCAAACAAACTAGAGTTCCATTATAGTGGACTAAACAGGACTGGTGTGTGGTGTCTTAAAAGTTACAGGACACCAGCCACTGAGGAAATGCAGACCACTGGCTTAAATGCTCAACACATGAGCTCTACAAATTCTGCCAGAGTAGTCAAATATCCAGCCAGAATTCATGGCGACTAAAGGCTTGTGATTTCTCAGCAAGAAGCTAAAAACCTTTTATGCAAATGTTAATAGTTTGTATATTTTTTAAGATGTACAGTAGGTATAACTTTGATGGATATGAGATAGATAGAGAAAATCCATATTAAATTCAAACATGTGCACCCACTTTTAGTTTGGAAAAACCATGGAAGTTGTATGTTGTATTATAGGTATATTTACACCATTCTTGGTTCAAATCCATAATTGAAAGCACAAAGTTAATGCAATGCTTGTACTCATGATGAGTGGAAACTTCAGATTGAATGTAAATACGCACAAAATACGCACTCAAACATTTTTAAAGGTCAAATTTTTGACCCTTTGAACATGGATTCATTGTGTTCTTTGAATATTAGAACTAAGTGTAAAAGCAGTAATCTGCACAACTGAATGTTTTCACTGCAGAACATCAGTCTCTAAGGAATGGATGGAAACCTTGGTGCTAAATGTTGTGCTTATTGGAAAGGAAGCTATTTGTTCCTTCTTATTCCTTACCCTGCGCTCTGGCCAGTTAAATTCTTCAAAGACAGACTCAAAGTCCTCCATGGCTCCATCTGTGATAAGCATGATGGCCTGGTTACACATGCTGCCCTGACCATTCATCCTCGCCTGTACAGAAACATAAAGAGAGCAAAAGGGAGGTTGATCGTTAAAACTCTATCTCAGATTTAAGGTAGTCTTTTCTGAATGATAACTGTTCCTGAAACAGTAAACCTGACCTCCACTCCATCAAGTCAAAAATAAACAAACCTCATTGAGGATTTTAAACGACTCTTTCATGGCATTCTTTATTTTTGCTTCTCCTTTGACATGCAACTCCTCCACCAACAGCTTAAAGTGCTGAAAGAGAAATAGCGAACAACATTAATACACCAGCAGTAACACTCACAGGATGCTGCTCCCCACTGGCCACACAGCAGACACTGTGTTTCAATTGTGATGTTAAAAATATTTCACACATTTGTCACTATTATCTGTGTTTTGGAGACAAAAACCTGCCATAAGCTTCATCCCCATTACAGTATTGACTCGTTTCCAATGAGTGGTATGGCACGGGTCTTTGTGCTATTCTCCAGTCTTGCGTATTCAGGAAAGCATTTTCACCATCAGTTGGTATCTCACTGGGAACTGGGTTAAACTCAAATGTCTAACATGTGTCCCACTAGTGCAATGACAAATGTGATGCATTAGTATGTCTATTGCTTATTGCAAGCAGTGACGTTTTTCTGTCCCCCAACCATTGGCCTATGTTGTATGACACCAGAAGCTCCACCCATACCGTACCATTGTCCTACGGACCTACAACTGAATGGTGCACAGTAATAGAGGGGTAAGGGTCAATTATATGGGTTGCTTTTACAATGGAAACAGGCAAAATAGCGTACGAAACTGCAGTGCACCGACTTCTGCTGTACCGCTGCATGGAAACGAGGCATAAGAGATCACTGTAATTAACCATGCCACTAAGGTTCCTGAACAGAGAGTGAGTGGGTTCTCACAAGGTATTCAAGCTTCCTCCCACAGTCCATAAGTAGGCATGGTAGGTTAATTGGTCTCTCTAAGCTGCCCATGATGGGCAGCTTGTGTGCATGGTTGTTTGTCTTGTGTGTGTTTGAGTTGTTCTGTGGTGGACTGATGTTCTAGCTGGGGTGTATCCCACCTTTCACCTAATTACCACTGGAGATGTCCCCACCACGCCACCCCCTGCAGGTCAGACTTAAGCTCCGACTTACAGGTTGACCTGGCATTAGAAACAGGCCATGAGACTGATCTTAGAAGGTCTGTGTGTGTGTGTGTGTGTGTGTGTGTGTGTGTGTGTGTGTGTGTGTGTGTGTGTGTGTGTGTGTGTGTGTGTGTGTGTGTGTGTGTGTGTGTGAATGTGAGTGTGCTTGTTAAATGTCAGCTGAGATGCATGCTCAGCTCTTTAAGCCTTCATGAAGAAGATAATGATCTTACCTCTCTGTTGTCCAAATCAGCCTGCACCAATGTTCCTCTGAAACATGGCTCCACATATCGAACATAGTCAGTGTACTAAAGACAGGCAGACACACAAGAAAAGGTGCAGTCATAAAGCATCTGTCACACTGTTACCCATATTGTCATGTATGTCGGATGCATTGAAAAGCTGGTGTTGTGTGATTTTGAGGAACATCAAGTCCTGTTGAGGCTTTAATGTATGTGTGACACTTCTGATGTGACATGTGCAAACCACATGTGTATGTGTATTGAGTTCAGTTATTTGGAATTCACATAGTTCTACTGTATGAGGACAGATATTTTTTTCTTTGCTGTGACATCACAGTCTCATATCTTCTTTTATATTAAATCATCAGTTGAATGCCTGGAAATTTCATTTTAATGCTCTGAGTGGTCAGATAAAAATTAGCCCGATTAATAAAAAACTAAATTATGCTATCATATCAACTTCCATTTCAAGCATCCAGTATCCTGAGGTGAGTTAAAAGTCTGGATGTAATGTTATGATTTTTAAGTCACAACTGTGGTGATTTTGTAGCAGTGGTGCACATATGAGGTATACATAATGTGTGAGAGTTGTGGCACTCCTGTGATGGAACTTTTCACCATGTCCAAAAACAAACTCTGTGCCAACCTGGCTTATCATAGTGATCAAATCATATATGTTACAGTGTCAAAGTCACAGAAGGGCAATGCCTGAACAATATTTTTCTGTGAACTCATGTGTTCCAACACTATGGAAATGAACAGCTGATACACAACAGTGTGGTTGGGGTATAAGCAAAAAATTGCAGGATCAAAATCCCAAACCACCTCCTCAAACCAGCACAGTGATGCTCTTTGTGTGTCTGTTGATATAATTAGATTTTCTTATTGAATGTGACACAACTGACAATGTTGTTACATTGCTCTAGCCAACTAGTAACAAAAAATAAAATCTGCTACTGAACTGTGAGGACAACTTCCCATCAACACTGTCAGCTGTACATATCAACAATAACTCTGAAGTCATGATATTTTTCCTCTCGGATGGAAAAACCAAAAGCAGGAAATGACAAGGCCTCTTGAGAAGCTCAAGCAGAAAAGTTAAGAGTATTTGATGCTTTTTTCTGTCAAAAGCCATATAGTTTAACGTTTTTAAATTTTAACAACAAAACAAGAGATTCTCATCTGTTATATTGTTATAAACAAAATTACACGCAGAAATTCAAATTCAAGTCAGTGTCAACTTAAAAAAATAGGAAAATGATTAGCTTTTGCATATGGTGTAAAGAAAAAGTGTAACTGAGTAAGCACATGTAATCAAACACTTTCGTCAGTGTAAAGCAGTTTTTCCACATTTACAGCAATGTGTTTGTGAAGAAGGTGACCTATTAAAATTGCATCTCACAGCAATGACATTGACAAAATCGTTCTCTCCCAGCGTGTCCAGGATGGTGTTGATGGTGTGTTTGGCTATTGTCATCTTTAACCCCTTCATGCTGCCACTGATGTCCACCATGATGATAATGTCCTTGGGAGATGTAGCTGCCTGAATGTACCTGTAAAACAGCAGAGGAAAAGCCATACTTAGATTGATATCAGGACCCTAGTATTTATCATTTTGGTTAAAAAGTATTCTCACAAAATTTTTTCATACAACATTTTCATAGATCTATCAGTGTCTTGGTCTCTGGAAAAAACTTGTCTGGAGTATTGTTGTGTGGCAAAATATTCAGGGACATACAGTTCTCTGGTATTATTTAGAGTGCATGAGTAGTCACATATGTCGCCATGTCGGCTGCAGTGACCTGGCTGAGGAAACAGCTTAACGTCTTTTAGAGAGGATCAGAGGTCCAGGTCGCCATTCAGTTGACTCGCATTCAGTGGAACAAAGGCAGAGAGTTTCCTGCTTTCTGGAAACCAATTAGTTATGTTTGATAAGATAAATAATCAGTGGGTGAACTAAAAAATATGCACCATACAACACACTGTCGTAGTGTGAAACCTAAAACTTCTTATTCTCTTGTATGTACAGCTTAATTACCTTGCAAGCAAGCATAAAAAAAACAATGTCTAGTAAAACAGGAGTCTTAAGTGTAAAATAAAGTAGTCATGTGGTGCATTTTACAATAAACCCTTTTCCTCTGGAAAATCTATTGGAGAACATACACAGATCAATATATTAACTAAAAACCATTCAGTAGCCAAAGTTTCATCTGCACATTTGCTCTAAAGATGTCACGTCACAAAACATAGCAATAAGAAATACACTCTTCAAAAAACCTCTTCAGATATTGACTTCAGTGTGCTCTGAGAACTGGATCACACTCACCAGTTTCTGTTTCTGCAGTCAAAGGCTACCACACCGTTGGTGTCTGGAGTCCATTTAATACCTGAGAGAGACCACACAGAGTTAGTCTACAGTCACAATAATTACAACAAAATAGAGTTGTCACAAAACAAGAATTTCAAACCTAATATCAATACTAAGAAAATTACTTGAGACTCAATACCATTTTGAAAACTGTAGCAACATTTTTTAAAGGCACAGGGTTAAAATATGATTAGTTATAATATGACAATATTTTAACTTTCTTAATTATTGCAAAATGTTTAAAAAATATATACTAAGTGCCATTTCCCTGTTTGGTAAAACAGTAGAAAATATGACACTTAACATATCTTAATTTATTTCAGTATTTTAGTTTAATTTACTATAATTGCATATATTTATTGTGCCCCTGTGTGCTTCCATTTGCCTGTCAATTTGATATTGATAGAAATAAATGTTACTACAAAGGGAAAAATAACGGATTGTTCTGTATAAAATAAACAGTTTTTAAAATAAACACAGATCCGATGCATATAAAATATATATGAAATATATTTCTTACAGAGTAAATCAGTCCATCAGAATCAGAATGCTTTTATTAGTTTTATTAGTTAGTTTTATTAGTAATTACATTTCAGTACAGCTCCTCCAAGAGAACAAAAAACAAACAAACAACATAATGCATGGGTAGACAGGTGTCAGAAGCTGCAGCCATCACAGAGAGGTGCTGCCCTTTTTATTAGATGAGAAAAAAAGACCACATTAGGAAAATGGAGGGGGGAAAAAAATCATATTTCACACTTTATCCTTGACAGGATATAGTCTGAGATTGTAAATAACCTCGACACAAAAAAACAACATACAGTCAACAGACAACATCATACATAAACATGTGGAATGGGTAAGGGTGGACGAGGTTGCAGTGGGTTAGTCCCAGCACAGGCTGCCCAGGTGAGCGACGCAGCCACCTGGCTCATCACATCTAACCTAAGTTACCATACCGGGGAGGGGGGGCAGTATGAGGAGAGCCAGCGGAAGTGGTGAGTTGAGGGGGGGTGTGGTTATATCTATGAGCATGTGCATATGTGTTTGCAAGTAAGTCCGTGAAACACTGTCACAGAGGCCATTGTTCTTGATAGTGATGGAGCGTTTATTAACCAGCCTTGTTTAAGTTCTGAGTCAGGTCCACAGATGTCATGGGGGAAGTGAGGGGCAGAGGGAGCAGAGCATCTTGTTCATATAACATCCTAGAGAAATTGAGATGGCCAGAATCCGCAACCAGCCTGCGATCCTGTGGAAGGATCACATCCAGTTTCCGATTCTGCTCAGGTAGCATCTCAGTCTGAGTGTTGATTGCTCTGCAGATTCCATCACACATGTCGGGTAGCTTACAATTGCCGGAGTAGCTCTCAATGTTTTCCAAATTTCTCGACATGCCAGGTAACCGCCAACTCCAAAAAGCAGAAATCCTGTTATGAAAAATCCAATCGTGTACACATTTTCAACATCCTCAACTGACAATATCCACAGACACACAATCCTCCATTTCTGCCAGGATCGTGTACCCAGAGAAAACTATTCCATTGGGACAAGAGGATTCCCCTTTTCCCTGTCTTCATTGTCGAGAACATTTGATCAACTGTGTTGAGAGACCAGCTGACCAGATCCATGATTTCCAATTCTGAAGATATGCAAAGAGAGGCTCTAAAAACAAGGTTAACGAGACAGGACACAGAGAGCTGAAGCAGAGCAGGCAGGGAGGGTGCAGGAGAAAGAAAAAAGTGTTCACTTCCACCGAGAGCAGGAAGAAGATGCAAATGTATTCAGCAGCAACCCTGTAAAATTTTTGTCTTACTGGTAATTTTGCATAATATTTTCTTTAGTGATCAGTAGAATGGTGCTGAGCAATTAGAACAGAGTGTTACATGATAAGAACGGAGAGCTGAGTTTGAAACTTTGTACCTGGGAATTGCATTTCGATGGGAGAGCTCAGACCGACAGAACACCATGATTGGACTATCTGTGTCCATGAAGCTAATATTTACACAGACAGCGTTAGCTTATGTTTACTACTTCACTGTTGCAGATACAGGAGCTTTACTGATGTTTTTAAGATGCTCTCAATCATCAGGGTTAACACATCTCGCATGTGGGATCTTTCAGCAATTTGTTTTTTTGCTGTTCATCTGCCTCATAGGGAAAGTACTTCCAAATGATGCGTTTGTTCGCATTGTCAGCTAAAGAGGGTCACGTATTTATTTCCTGAGTTTACATCCTATGTTTGCAGAGTTTAAAACTTTGAGCAGCAGCTCATTGTTTTGGTCAGGTGAGCAGCTCCAGGCATGGGAAAATTATTTTTTGAGTTATAATAATAATAATAATAATAATAATAATAATAATAATAATAATAATAATACATTTTATTTGAGGGCGCCTTTCAAAAACCCAAGGTCATCTTACAAAAACAGACAGAAAACAACAAATAGTAAACAGTAAACAATAAACAGTAAACAATAGTTCCGAAGGAGTTTGAGTTTATGGAGAGACTTATTTGGGAGACCAAAAAGAAGAGAGTTGCAATAATCAATCTGGGAGGTGACAAGGC
Source organism: Anableps anableps (assembly GCA_014839685.1). Classification (NCBI taxonomy): domain Eukaryota; kingdom Metazoa; phylum Chordata; class Actinopteri; order Cyprinodontiformes; family Anablepidae; genus Anableps; species Anableps anableps. The sequence continues at coordinate 3,314,253 of CM026073.1, forward strand.
TATGAACAAAGATGGCAGCAGCATGGGGAGTAAGGAAGGGATGAAGTTGGTTCATGTTGCGTAAGTGAAAGTATGTAGACCGGGTGATATAATTAATATGAGAATGAAATGAGAGAGTATTATCAAGTTTGACACCCAGACTCTTTGCCTGAGGGGAAGGATGAACATGGGAATTGTCAATATTAATGGAGAAACTGTGAGGTTTGGTTAAAGTGGAGGCTGTGCCAGCGAGTAAACTTCTGTTTTCTTACTGTTAAACTTGAGAAAATTAGAGGAGAACCATGATCTAATTTCCATAAGACAGTCTGACAGGGAGGTAGGTGGAAGGGAGGAATTGGGTTTGGCTTTGAGATGGCACAGGTTGAGCGTAAATCAAGGTACTGAGCAAATAAATGAGACAGACCTATGTTTGATTGTAGCAAAAGAATTAAGAAGGTATTTGAGGTTGACATTATGGTAGGGAATGAGTTCATCAGGGGCTGAGGAGCTGCAGATGAATGGAAGGTCATGTATAGCTGATGAGAAAATCTCAGGATTGATATAATTAATTTTCCTAAATGTAATGTCACAAGGAGTACAGGTTTTGGAAGCTGTTATATTTACATCAAAAGAAATAAACATATGATCAGAAAAGGGAAATCATTTGGCTTTACAATGAGTAGGCGTGACACCAGAACAGCCAACCAAGTCCAGAATATGACCTTTAGAATGAGTAGGGAATTCAATGTATTGTTGGAGTCCAAAACTTTGTAGACAATAGGTAAAATCTCTGGAAAGGTTATTGTCTTTGTCCATGTGAATACTGAAGTCACCAACAATCATCATTTTGGGAGAGAGAATAGAGAGATGAATGAGAAGAGCAGCAAAATGATTCAAAAAAAAATCCTTATTTGGCTTAGGTGGTTGATAAACAGTGCATATAACAGTAGGAGTCGATCCAGAGAGCTGTGATGTGGTATATTCAAATGAGTGGAAGAGCGGGGCAGAGACAGGGAGGACTTTCCAGTGCTTCCGATGAATTAACACGAGTCCTCCGACCCTCCCTGAGTCACGAGGTTGACAGATGTAAACAAACTCAGGTGGAGTTGAGAGAAACAGAGTCATTAGGATGTTGCCACATTTCAGTCAAGCAAAGGAAGTCTAACTTGCGGTTGGAGAGGAGATCCTGGATGAGATGTCCCTTACCAGTGAGAGAGCGGATGTTTAATAGACCGAAGTTGACATTGGAATTACCATGCTTGACAGTAGGCTTAACTGACCTAGCCGGGTGGGCTAATACATTGTGGTTGACAGCCCAGTCGGTATGGCGGGGAGGACGAGGAGTTCTGGACCAGAAGGATTCCACTGAGTTAGTGTTGTTGATATTGAAGTTTCGCCGGGACCCGCGGTGGATGTACTTGCGCCAGGGATTAAAAGCAATGTCTGGATGGGGGTGAAAAGCCACAGGTGTAGGGACAGCCAGGTGGAAGCGGAATTGCAAAAGCTCTGTTGCAGCTTACTGAAAGAGTGCTGTCGCTGGGTGGTAGATGGATAAAATAGCCCAGGTGAACACATTTTTGATATTGATTATATCAAAAAATATTCGTTATTTTGACAACGCTACAACACAAATATATCAAAATTTAGACTCACAAGACCAACCTTGTAAATCTGCTAATCTACTTAGATGAATGACTGATCCTGCCAAAATAGTCAGGATCTGTCCTCCATACACTCTAACACAATAAAAGGCTGGCAGACAAAATACAACTGTCATACATATAATGTGATATTATGATGTTAAGAAAAAAGAATTATTATCATAGTTACAGTATACTGTTCTCAGGTGAAAATGATAAAAGTAATGGTATGGTCCTTTATAGAATGTTCATGGAACATTACTTTTAATTGTTTTGGCAATGAAATTCAGGTCTAAATACTGCCTAAAATGGGCAGCAGTAATGTACTAATACCCTTTTTAAAGTGTCTGTCTTAAATTAATACCTGGATGAGGAAACAATTTCTAAATGTTACTGAAAAGAAGACAGAGGTTATTTGTTTAGAAAATCTTTCCCCTTTTGTATAGCTGATGTTTTCAGTTATTTAATTGCAGTCTCTCTGGAGTGAGCAATTTGGGTGTTTTTCTGGATAGTCTTTTAAGTTGGACAAGTGTTTTTATCAAGACAAGCTTTTTACAACTATGACTCATTGTTCAAGAGAAGCCTTATTTCTCTTTTAGGGATTTTGAGAAAGTTATTCTTTTATCAGCTATTGACTGGACTTCTGTAAACTTGGATGAACTGGGCTAGTTCTATCATCCCTGGGCTAGTGCTATCATTCACCACAGCTCATCTTTTTACTGGTACAAAGAAGCTTTTTTTTTATTTTATTTTATTACTTTCGGCACCATGCGAGCATGGAAGCCTGCCACAGCAGCTCCATTTTATATTTTTGTCTTTGTGTGACTCTACATGCCTCGATTGCTATTCACTTTCCTGCTTTTGCACCAGAATTTCCCCACTGTGGGACAGTAAAGGATATTTCTATTTCTATTCATGAACATGTAACACGAGACCGAAGACCTTACGTCTACGTGTCCACAGCACTCAGTGCATAGAATCAAAAAAATAATTGAATTTGCAATTCATTTTACTTTGAACCAGGAAAATAAGAAAGGTTAAGATAAACTTACCAGGGTAGATTCTAAAAAAGCCAAAGGAACTGCCAAAGTACTGCCAGGTAAGTGTGGGATCTCTCAGAAAGTTGCTAATATAGACATCATTTAAGGCCTCGGAGTTGTAGATGGCATTAAGAAGTTTGGGATCTGCTCAGGAAAAGGATAAATTGTTTGTAAGATTTGGACAATTTTACTTCCACAAGCTGTTGTATGATGTGATCCTCCCAGTAACCTTTGTTGTAGACATTGGTGGGAACCTGGATGTTGCTCTGTTGAGTATTCACAGGCAGGTTGTTAAAATGTTCGTTTTCTTCAAGTGGAAACTCTCCACCCAGCTCCACATAGTTCCCGTCCTCATCCACTGTGTTGATTAGCATGGAGTTGTAGTAATCAAACTGAGAGACACAGTTCAAGAGAATTAAATTCTTATTTACCAAATATTGCTGCATATCAGTGTTGTCTGTGTCTGCTCTCTAAAAACAGAATCATCAAAAATCGGAACAGGAAATGAAAAGTACTCAACATGAACCTTAAATCAAAAATATAGAAATATTCTGCATGTTTAACATTTTCTTATTTGTCTTTTACGTTTTAAAATGAATTCAGGCTAATAAAAAATTAACAAAATATGTGAAGTCATCTAACATCAGTGGGAGGCTGAGTTGTGTTTAACAGACCCAAGTGTTCATCAAAACCTGGTGGGCCAGTCTCTGCTTAAAATGCCCGGAGCGATTTTTTTTGTCCCAGTCCAGCCCTGGGTAGTAATGTGATGGTCTAGGGTAGCTATGCTGCTATGTACTTGTATGCACTTGACAGAACTGATGAAACCATGAACTCTGCTATCTGTCAGAAAAGGAGTTGTCTTGTGAAAGTCTGAACTTAATTCTCTGGTATGACCTTAAACAGGCCTAACATTCTTAAAAACCTTGTGGCAGATTTAAAACAGTTTTGTAAATAAGAGGAATCCTAAACTACTCCAAAGAGATATAAGTATAATATTAAATATAATATAATGTCAGTTATTGCAAAACACTAGATGGCAGTTGTTAAAGGCAAGGGTTGCACAACCAGTTTATAGGTGTTTGGGGCAGTTACTTCTTCACTTTGGGCAAAGTTGAATTAGATAGCGTTACATTGACAAGCAGAGGGGTAACTCTGGAAAATGCATTTGTTGGGGTGAGTAGCAGAGTGGACAGGTTGTAACCATGAAAAATTTGCCAAATTCACTTTGCCACTGACAAACAGCTTTTGGTGTAGACAGTGTGATTGTGTAGAGCGGCATCTCCCTCACTGGAAAAACAAGGATTTTAAATAGATAGATGGTGGCTCAGGAGGTAGGAGTTTGTCCTGTGACCGGTGTGTTTCCAGTTCGAACCCTGCTCCATCAGTCTCAGTTGTGTCGTCCTTGGGCAAGACACTACACAAACCTTGCCTGCTGGTGGTGGTATAGCAGCCTCTCTTCTGTCAGACAGTACTGTTAGACTACTCCAGGGCACAGCTGTGTTTACAAGATAGATAGATGATTAAGCAAAGAGGAGGGTACAACTGACCTGCAGTGAATTGTTGTATTCATGGTACAGGTCAGCATCTTCTGCAGACTCTGCTAACCTCTGACAAGAAACAAGGCAGACAAAAGAAGATTAAATTAAAAGCAGAACTGGACAAACAATAACAAGGACTGGAGAGTCATTACTAACCTCTCTGCACAGTGACAAGAACAAAAGAATTGGTTTTGCACTTGTCTATCTGTTCTTCCGTCATTCCTTTTTATGTCATCTATCAGTTACATGCCTCTGTTTAAATCATCAACTCCAACCTAGTCTCAACACTGGTTTCTCTGTAATTTCTGTAGCTCTAGTTATGGGCTCACTTGGAGAACAATGTTTCACTTTTAACACTCCATTCTAACTCCAGAGAAACATTCTATGTTTCCCAGTTTACAGACCATAATACACCTTTTTATTTCTAACTTCTACAAATTATTTTCAGTTGATTGAACAATTGAAGTGATTTGAATCAGCATGATGACAATCAGTCAGGTCCTTAACCATTTTTAAACCCTTAAGTAGCCTGGATTTGACTTAGCACATGAGACAATCTACTCACAACAAAGGCCACATCCTAGATGTTATTGTAACACAAAGCCTATCTGCAAATACATACATCTACTCTTGTGTTTAGATGTATTTTTAAGTGTTTTTCTTTTATGATTTTGTTAGATGTACTTAACTATTTTGTTTGTAACTTTACTTGATTCCTGTAAAGTGTCCGAGTTTTTAGAAAAGCGCTATTCTAATAAAATATATTACTATTATTATTATTATTGTTATTATTATTACATTAGTTTGTCAGACCAAAATTGCCTTTGTTTAACAGACAATGACTTTAAACTCCATTTACAACACTTTTAAAATGAAAGACATTTTATTCTATTCATTTGATTTTAACATTGAAAAATACATCGAACTAAGAGATATAAGACTAACAAACAGAGGAAACCAAAATATTATACTCATGGAGATTACAGGGTAAATGTTTAAAATAGGAAATGAATGTTGAGCAATTTTATTATTTGATTCTTTCCAGTCTTGTGGTTATTAGGAACTTATTAGATTGTCAGAAATCCTGTGAGAAAAGTGTTCCACTTTATGTGATTTCTGTTGGCTCAAACTTAAAGAGGAGCACGGAAAGGGTTCAGTTCCATCTCACGAAACACCTGATCTCATTTAGCTTCCTAGCAGCAAGCCAGTCTAGAGGGTTAGTTGGAAACATGTCAATGTTCGTCTTTGCAGGATCCCACTTAGACAGCCAATCCAGAACTAGCCAGCCTGAGAAAATCAGACTTGCAACATAAAAAAGCAGATCTGCATAATGTACTGCAGCCAAAAAGCCCAAATAACCTAAAAAAAAGAGGCAGAAGTTCCAGCTAAACAACATTTACAGCTGCTCTGTTCCTCACCAGCAATAAAGGCGAGGTCTGATAATTTAATCGGCAACTATTTTCTTAAGAAACACTGTTCTTTTAGATTTCATTCAAAATGTTGTTGTTCTACTCTGTTAAGTCAAAGAAACAGTCTGATTATTTTATTTAAGCAAATAGCTTCATCTTGAGCAACTTATCTGTTCAAATTATTTAAAACAGCGACACAGTGTTTCCATTATATTGAGAGGCCAAATTGTTTCTATGTAAAATTTGCAAATGATGGAAATAAACAAAACTAAACAGAGATTCACATTATGTCATACTTCAAGATCACATGAATGAAACATTTTAATACAAAAGTTTTTGGATTTTTGGGTAACAAGAGGATGCAAACTATAAATAACTGGCCTAACATAATTTACAGAGCAAATACAGTCAAACAATGATTGAGCAGGTAAACTCATATAAGGCTGTTCTCACATCAGCATAATTCGCGGAAAAAATTATTCTCTAATTGTCTGAGTGTCAAAGTTAGAAAAGCAAGACATTGTGATGTATTTCACAGTCACTCTGGCTTCCAGCTGATCAATCTTCCAAGGTCTTAGGCTTTTACTCTGTAAAGACATTTTCTATTGTGGCAAAAGTTGGAATACTTAAGATGGCATTCTGAGAAAGGTCAATACAGGCACTTTTTAAAATACATTTTAAATATTTTGGATGGCAGAAAATATTCTTCTGCTCAATTAAAATGAACACAAAACTCCCGTCGGATCATTACAGAAAGCAACCATATCTGAAATTCCCTTGATAGAGAGACAATGTAAAATCCTGAATTTTGGGAATAAATCCTTTAATCCAAAGTAAAAATCTTGGTCTCACATCTGAATTGAGTTTATGCTTAATACCTCAAACTAATAATATAACCGAGAATGCATTTTATTGTCTGAACTTTTCCAGAGTTTCTTCTGTACTTCTTCTGTCAATTCAATGCAGAAACTGCAATGAATCCTTCTATACTTGCAGGATAGATAATTGCAACACTATGTTTCTGGTCTTTCCACAAAGAATAGAGCTCTGCTACCATTAATCCAAAATTCGGATGCACAAATGCAGACCAGAGAGCAAGCTCATATAAAGCCAATTTTCAAGTCTCTGCATCAGCAAGCTATACATTTCAGAATTGATTTTAATGTTTTATGACTTTTAAAAACACTCATGTTCTTATTCTGGTCTATTTATTGGATATGCTTTTGATTGACAAGCTTCCCAAATACCTCAGACATTTTTTTTTTTTAAGAAAAAGCCTTTTTAAAAACACCTAACATAAGAATGAAAACTTACATTGAGATATGATACTCCTAATACAAGTGCTGGACTTTGAAACAGCCTTACTGAACATGTGAGTGCTATAGTATGTAATTGGGCTTTGAAAGCAAACTTAAGACTTTTTTGGTCAAACACTTAGCTAAATGTTGATACTTCATCCTTCCTTCCTTAACAAAAAGAACTTTGTCTTACTATCACTGTGTATGAAAAGTTCTCTGTTATAACCTAGAAGCATTTTTGGCCTCACCTTTACAGACTTCATCTTACTTCCCAACATTCGTTCAATTTCCTCAGAGTAGTCCCTCAGCAAATCACCTCCGTTCAACTCAGCAATCTTGATAATGGATTCTACATCCTTTAGTTTCTGAAAGCAAAAGCAGATCTAGCCTCAGTTTAATCAGAGACAACAATTTCAAAATATTTTACACTATGTTTGGTGTCACATTATCCACCTTCAAGTATACCATAACTTTGCTACTTTTGGGTTCCAGCAAAAAAGCGGAGAATTTTTCAGAAACCCAACGAATGATCCAATTCAGTTCAAAAATACTTTATTTATCCCAAAGGGAAATTAAATGTTGATGTAACTCATTTAGTTAAGGAGTTATTATAGATGGTGATGGCTGTGGGCAGGAAAGATCTCCAGTAGCGGTCTGTTTTACAACCAGTCTGAAGAAGCCTCTGACCGAAGAGATTCTGTTTTCCAATGACAGTCTCATGAAAAGGATGTTCAGGGTTGTCCATATTTTTCTTTATTTTATGCAAAATCCTTCTTTGCATAATCATTTTCAGAGGTTCCACAGTCGTCTCCAGAACAGAACCAGCTTTTTATCAGGTTATTGAGTCTTTGTAGGTCTCTGGCTCTGATGCTGCTGCCCCAACAGATGATGGCAGAGGAGATGACACTCTCAACTACAGACTTACAGAAGATCTGCAACATCTTGCGGCAAACCTTGAAGGATCTTAGCTTCCTCAAGAAGTACAGTCTGCTCTGTCCTTTCTTGTAGATGACTTCACTGTTGAGTCTCCAGTCCAGTCTGTTGTCTAAATGAACACCGAGGTATTTATTTACAGGAGATCTTTCCTGCCCACAGCCATGACCATCTATAATAACTCCTTGACTAAATGCATTACATCAACATTTAATTTCCCTTTGGGATAAATAAAGTATTTTTGAATTTGAATTGAATTTGAATTGAGATGAAATGGTTAGGTAAGCTCATCAGAAAGGCCAGCTCTGTCCTGGAATGCCCCCTTGAGCCAGTGCAGGTGGTGTGAGACAGAAGGACTTTAGCTAAAATAACATCACTGATGGACAATGTCTTCCACCCCGTGCATGAAGCTGTTGCAGAACTGGAGAGCTCCTTCAGTGACAGACTGCTGTATCCTAGGTGCACTAAGGAGCGTTACTGCAGATTCTTCCTCCAAACCGCTGTAAGAGTTTATAACCATCACTGCTCCCAACAAACTCAATAAGTCTTTATAACTACTGTTATTTGCGCACCCCTGTTTGCACACTTTTCTCACTAGTAAATAGTCTATTGTTGTTGTCTTCTATGCACATATATATCCATGGACATCTTATACATTTTTCCTCTCTAAATTAGCTCATTCAGCTGCACCTTACTTTTAATCTGAGTATGCTTTTTTAAAATAATCTCATGTCGTAACTGCCCATCGTGTACAGTCTTTTATATATAATATATACTGAACTATATATATATATATATATATATATATATATATATATATATATATATATATATATATATATATATATATATATATATATATATATATATATATATATGAGAATGCTTTCAAAAATGGAAGTGTTAATTCGTTTATTTTCATCAATCAAAATGCAGTGAATGAACAAAAGAGAAATCTAAATCAAATCAATATTTGGTGTAATCACCCTTTGCCTTTAAAACAGCATCAGTTCTTCTAGGTACACTTGCACATAGTTTTTAAAAGAACTTGGCTGGTAGGTTGTTCCAAACATCTTGGAGAACTAACCACAGATCTTCTGTGGATGTGGGCGTTCTTACATCCTTCTATCTCTTCATGAAATCCCAGACACACTTGATGATGTTGAGATCAGGGCTCTGTGGGGGCCATACCATCACTTCCAGTACTTCTTGTTCTTCTTTACACTGAAGATAGTTCTTAATGACTTTGGCTGTATGTTTGAAGTTGTTGTCTTGTTGCAGAATAAATTTGAGGCTAATCATACACCTCCCTGATGACATTGCATAATGGATAAGTATCTGCCTGTATTTCTCTGTATTGAGAACACCATTACTCCTGACCATGTCCCCAACTCCATTTACAGAAATGCAGCCCCAAACGTTCAAGGAACCTCCACCATGCTTCACTGTTGCCTTCAGACACTCTCCAGCCCTTCAACAAACAAATTCCTTTCTACTACAGCCAAATATTTCAAATTTTGACTCCAGAACACCTGCTGCCATTTTTCTTTGCCTCATTTCCTATTTTTTCATGGATACTTGAGTCACTTGGCCTTGTTTCCACATCAGAGGTATGGCTTTTTGGCTGCAACTCCTCGATGAAGACCACTTCTGGCCAGACTTCTCTGGACAGTAGATGGGTGACGAGACTGCTGGACATCTTCTGATTTCAAAGGGTTATAAGCTTGATGTGTCTTTCACCTGCTGCACTAAGTTTCCTTGGCTGACCACTGAGTCTATGATCCTCAGCGTTACCCATTTCTTTGTGGTTTGTCAAAAGAGCTAGAACACCACATCTTGAAACCCCAGTCTGCTTTGAAATCTTTGTCTGGGAGAGACCTTGGTGATGCAGTATAACTACCTTGTGTTTTGTTACTGTGCTCAATCTTGCCATGACATGCAACTGTCTTTTACAACCTCACCTTGGTAGCAGAGTTTGGATGTTCCTCACCCAGTTTTAAGCCTCCTACACAGCTGTTTCTGCTTCAGTTCATGACTGTGTTTCAACCTACGTGTGACATTGATGATCATTAGCACCTGTTTGGTATAATTGGTTGATCTTACACATGACTATAATCCTACAAAATCCCTGACTTTGTGCAAGTGTACCTATAACAATTTATGCTAGTTTGAAAGCAAAAGGTAGTAATACCAAATTGATTTTTCTTTTGTTTGCTCACGTTGCATTTTGTAAACTGATAAACAATCATCAATTGTATTTCTGAAAGCAATCTTTGTTTACAGCACTTTTTCACACCTGCCAAAAGCTTTTGCACAGCACTATATATATATATGTATATATATAGTGCTGTGCTCAAACTAACCCTCAAACTGCTGTTACACTGATTCGTCACCTATATTGGCTTATTCAAAAAGACATTTTATGGTTGTTAAGTGTGAGCAAATGAATCCAGTTTTATGAAACATCAAGTGATATCCATCTAAACATATGTGCATCAATTATTATCTTGTTTTGTAGGTTTTCTTTTTATGTAATGGTTAGAGTGATGGTCATATGAAGGAGCCTATTTAAACTGTTATATTTTACCTTCTGAAATAGCAGAGAGCCAGAGTATTTGGTTGAAAAGTCTCGGAGCTGAACAGAGAAAACTGATGCCCACTGCTGCACCCTGGAAAGAAGGCAGACATGCAGTCAGAAGGATAGCATCATTATACATATGGCGCTTAAAACACAATCTGGATTATGTTTACAACAATACTGTGATTTATGAGACCCACATTTGTAATTTTGAGATATCTGTAGCCAGTTACAACTTCGTGGTGTTTTTCCTTGTTTTGAGCTTTACATTAGTGATTTGAAAAATCGCTGGAAAGGCTAATGATTTTGAAATGAATTAAACAAAAAGTGTGACATAAATGGAATAGTAAATTCTGGCTGTACTACGTTGTACAACCAAGAAAGTTCTGTGATGACTTCTCTCAAAATATGAAACTGCTTTTTCATTAATTTATAGATCTGTTTGTCGACTTTATAAAGAGGAGTGACTAATGCAATAAGAATACAAAAAACCTACTACCTTTTAGTACTACTATTACTACTGCTACTACTGTTGCTACTGTTACTACCAGTACTTTTACTACCACTACCACTTTTACTACCACGAGGCCCTCGCTCATGCTTTGAGAATTTTTCCGATACCTCTTACGGTTCCCGAACAGGAAGGAGTTGTTCAGAAAGGTTTTTTCAATCCAACTGGCTGGCTTGGGCCATTCATCTACCTCTCACCTTTATGATCTGACCACCTTTCCCACACTTTCTTTCGCTCGTCCCATCTTTCACTGTGAATGAGGTACAGATGTGAATCGCGGGACTAACGAAGACGAAAGATGGCCCTCGCTCATGCTTCGAGAATTTTCCCGATACCTCTTACGGTTCCCGAATGGGAAGGGGTTGTTCGGAATACTTTTTTCAGTCAGGCTGCCTGCCTCAGACATATAGAACTTTCTCTGCACCAAAGTGAGTGTTGCTGACAGTGTCATTTGGCAGAAGGACATTCATTACCATAGCAACAAAACACTTCGTGGGGCAGCCACAGCTTTGATCTATGAGGGCTCCATCTTGGGAGCAGAAGGTGCCTAGAAGCAACATGGCTGCTCTCCTAAGGGACTTGGTTGACTTGAGTCATGAGACCTGACCAGCCTAAACTGACAACCACACTGGACTTTCAACATAAGAGCTCAATATACCCTACAAAATAAAAGCCTTCATATTTTACACAGCAGGTAACTGCATCTTTGGGCAAAATATGACAGGTTTGACTCAAGCAGTGTTACACATAGGATTGGTCTGGCCTTTTAAAATGACGCTCACTGAAATTTTCAAAATAAAAGCATCATACTTCCTTACATACACTATGTTTAAAGCTGAGAAAAGAGTACATTGGGATGTTGGATTAGGACGAAGGATCTATGCACGTGATAGCCCTCATTCTTATGGTAGTGTCAAGATGTTAGTGGGACAACATGCTAGTCATAGGCCACAGACCAATGGTAGCATTTAAGCTAATATTAGCATGTTAGCTTAGTTTAATACAAAAGCATGATATTGACTTACTAAATGAAGTTAGTCAATTATTGTCAACATAACTGTGATAACACACATTCTACTGGTAGTCTCAACATGCTAGCTGCTCTATATGCTAGTGATAGCCGTCATGCTAACATTAGCATATATCTAAATTGAGCATTTTAGCCTTATTTTGAAATAATAATTAAGTTTAACATACTAAATGGAGTGAGTCTATGTTAGTCAACAGGATGGTGACACTCCACATGCTACTGATAGCATTTTAGCTAGCATTACCATTTTAGCTAATTTTAGCTTATACACCCATATTAAACAGAATAAAACCATGTTAATCAGCATTATAGTGATAACCTAGATCCTACTGGTAGAGTCAATATGTTAGTTGCTCCACATGCTAGTAATAACCCTCATGCTAACATTAGCCTTACAGCTAAAATAAGCATTGCAACTCATTACTGATGTATTCGCTACGTTTAGCATACTGAATGAAGTCAATGTAAGTCCACATGCCAGTGAGACCCCACATGCTACTGATAGCATTTAAGATAGCATTAGCATTTTAGCTAATTTTACCTCATACACCCATATTTGCACATTAAATGGAATAAGTCCATGTGAGTAAGGATTATAGAGATAATCTAGATCCTACTGGTAGTGTCAAGATACTAGTTGCTCTCCATGCTAGTGATACTGCTTATGCTAACGTTAGCCTCATAGGTAAAATAAGCATTTGAGCCTTTTTTTTTTTTTTTTTTTTTTAATATATTAGCTACATTTGGCATACTGAATGAAGTAAGTCAGTGTAAGTCCACTTGCTAGTGATACCCCACATGCTTCTGACATCATTTAGGATAGCATTAGCATTATGGCTAATTTCAGCTCATACACTACAGTTTGCATACTGAGTGGACTAAGTCACAGTTACTCAACATGTCAGTGATATTCCCCATCCTACAAACTTCCTTGTAGATAACCTTTGCATTGTTGATCATCTTTTGCATCGAAACGCCTCTTTCGGGTCCCATCGACACGCACACTTTGGCAGGCCCCTTTTAAATTTCTTCAGAAATTTTCTGGTTTTAACCACCTCTTTTGTTACTGCAAATGGCAGATGTCACATTATTACTTGTCAAAGCAGGTAAAAAATGTCCCACTGATCCATAAAGAATAAGGCATGATCAGAGATGTCTTTTGGGAGAAACACTCACTGGGGTCCCCAGAAAACAAGATTACATGCACAGAGCATACATTACACATAAAATCTACCACATAATAATCACAATCACACAAAAACAAAAGCTCCCAAAAACAAATTAAAATGATCATGTAAAATCCACTCAAACACAACACATAAAACTCATTTTTAGAGTTGTAGTCTAACCCAACTTTCGTTCTTTTCTTTCTTTATTGTTTATTTGTGTGGGGACAAGTATTAAGTATAAGCAAATACGTACCCAAATGGGCCTTTTTAAAGGAGGGTATTATGTATTTTTCAGGCACATAGTGATATTTTATATCTTAATCAAGTAACTGTTACCTTCCATTGTTGTGAAAATGCTGTATATATATCAAAAATAAAAAAAGAAATTTAACCTTTCATCATAGCCGTATCTGAGGCCTCTGCCTCTTTAAGAAGCTTCAGTCCTTTCCGACACTCCCCCTACAGCCCATCATCACAACAAAGCTTCACCATGAAGCCGTTTACAACCGTTCTTAGCAGTTCCACCATTATTGTTTACTGCTACTTCTGCTTGTCTGATGGAGCTGTGTGGGAGAGGTGAGGGGGAGGGGTGCTCTCTGGGGGAGGATCTCAGCTGGGGACTGCAGCTCCAAGGAGCAGCCTTGGGTAAATAGCCGGCACATTGTATGAGCAGGCGTTAAGGCACCCCAGAATGGCTACCACGGAAGATTCAAGGATTTCTCAGACATGCATGAATGAATCAAATCAACTCTCTGGATATGTTTTTGATGACGGAGTAACATAACATGACATGAAGTTAAAAAAGTCATTTTTGTATATTAACTCCCATTAACATAAAACGGCATAGGAAGAAAAAAATTTCATATATATCATACATAATATAAATCTATAATTAACTTAAAACAAACCACAATGAAACAAGAACCATCATAGAACTATCATGGACTGGCTGTTCACCGTGACTATGGGTCATCCTAAAGAAACTGCTTGGGTCTAATCCTGAAAATATGCCAATCTGGAGTCAGTTTTAAGTGCACAGGTATATATATATATATTAAAAAGGTACCTTACAGTACTTGCTGGATGCACCACGGGCTACTAAACCTCCTATCTATGCGGAACCACAAGGCCACTATGTACCTGAGGAGCCTGACCTTTCAGACATTTATAAATTAATGATACATTACAAAATTGAACAAAGTTGTCAAAGTTCATCATATTCAGTTTTTTGAGAACATGTCAATAATATGTCAATAACAGGTTTTCTGTCCCAAATTTTAATTGCTTTGTCATATCATCTTTAGAGGCCTGATGGTTGTTGATGTTGCTTGATACCAGGAGGTCACACAGTAACTTAAATGGGAGAGAATACATGAATATGAGAATGCATGAAACTAGTATGAAACTATTTGGAGCATGAAATGGAAGAAAATTTGTACTTAGTCAGAATGTATGTAGGTTTTCTTTCAGAACTCTGCTCACTTTTTAACATGTTTTTCAAATATGAAATGAGAAATATTTACATGGTTCACTTAGAACCACTCAATGTGTTTACCATTAATTTTCAAATTTAAATCCGAATTACTGATTACAGATCTCTGGGATTTACTTCTTTCATCTCTGAAAGATTGCCAAAATTAGAAATATCCTGTCCAGGAGTGACGCTGAAAAACTAGTCCATGCATTTGTTACTTCAAGGCTGAACTACTATAATTCTTTACTATCAGGAAGTCCACAGAATGTAGTTAAAAGCCTTCAGATGATCCAAAATGCTGCAGCAAGAAATCAAATTAAAATTAAAAAGAGAAATCATATTGCTCCTATTTTAGCTTCCCTTTATTGGCTCCCAGCTAAATCATGAATAGAATTTAAAATTCTCCTTCTCACATATAAAGCCCTTAATAATCAAGTTCCATCATACATCAGAGATCTGATTGCTCCATAGCTTCCTAACAGAGCATTTCCCTCTCAGACTGCAGGTTTATTGGTGGTTCCTAGAATTTCTACAAGTAGAATGGGAGGCAGATCTTTTATTTATCAGGCTCCTCTCCTGTGGAAGCAGCTCCCAGTTTTAGTCCTTGAAGCAGACACCTTGTCTACTTTTAAGATGAGGTTTAAAACTTTCCTTTTTGATCAAGCTTATAGTTAAAAACAGAGTGATGTTTGCCCAGTCGTTGGACAGTTGGGGGAGTAGGGGGAGGTCGAGTTTACGGTCTGACCCAGCAGCAGGGAATACAGTCCTTGAAAGACGGTTCTCCCTGGCTCTGCCTCTCTCGTGGCTCATTCTAACGGGTTAGTTTATCCTGAGCTATCTCTGTAGTTATGTTGTTATAGGATTAGGCTGCTGGAGGACAAACTGAACTCTTTTAGTCACTCTGCTACGTCCTTCTTCTAGTACTCTCTGATTTGAATTACTTGCTGTTATTCAACTGTTAACTTTATGTTTTCTCTCAGTATTTTTCTCTCCAAGGAAGCTACATCTGGTTTGGCATTCTATTCGGCTGTGGTACCTTACTGGAGGGGAGCATTGGCTTAGATAATGCTACCATAGTCTAAATGTTCTCCCTCTCTTGCTATTAATTTTTACTTTTCATTAACATAGAAATGTTAAACATAGAAATTCACACATCAGTCCTGTTTCTTTTTTGTGTGTCTGCTCTGTCTTTGCAAACTTCCAGACAGTTGTGGCAGATGGCCACTCATACTGAGCCTGGTTCTGCTGGCGGTTTCTTCCTGGTAAAGGGGAGTTTTTCCTCTCCACTGTCACCAAATGCATGCTCAGTATGAGGGATTGCTGTAAAGTCAATGACACAATGCAAGCAATGGTCTACTGTGTACTGTTGCTACGTGCTCGTGGAGTGAATGCAAGTAAATGACAACGCAATCTGCTGGGTTTTTCTGAAACAGAAAACTTTTTCAACTAATTTGAATAATAACGTGAACTTGATGTGCTGTTTGATAACTAGGAACAATTGAAATGTATGTATGATTGAACTGAAATGACTTTTTTTGTAAAGTGCCTTGAGATGATGTGTTGTGAGTTGGCGCTATATAAATAAACTATTGCAACAATCACTCGAGTTATTCTTCTTTTGGGTTTTTGTTTATATTTTGCTTAAATAAGCAGAGAACACATTCCTTACTACTGATTTATTTCAAAATATCATAACATCAGGAACCCTGGATAAGCAGGGTTATTATAGGGGTATTTATACTGTGACAGACAAACCAATAAAGAACAGCTTTTGCAAGATATAAAAATTATTACAACTTCATAAGTAATGGGAAAAGCATTAGACTTTTTTAGTCTGAGTCATCAAACACCTTTGCTATTGCACTTCTGCAAACCTATCTACATTTGAAGGATTAATCAAATATGAGCATAATAACAGCCTTTCAAGTAATTTAAACCACAAATATAAAAAGTGTTTGAATAGTATATAAATAGTTAAATGCAATTTGTGCTGTGTGAGCTCTTGTCCAACTGATAACAATGTGGTAGATATGCCAGGTTTAATTTAAACAGTTCTGTTTTTTACTGAATTCCAAATTATCACATTTGATACTCTCTGAAAGAGCTCTGTAGGAAAACTACAGCCTATAGAAACAACTCCCAACAACTAGTTTGCTTTCTGTACCTTCATTTGTGTACATAGGACAAGTTTAAAGATTGTATCAGTTAGCCAAAAAATATTTATTTCCCTGGTAGATTTAGAATTAGTTTTTCATTCAGCAAGAACCTTTGTCTCATAAGCATCTCCCAAAACATAAGATCATTTACAAGTGGTATAATTTGTGAAAGTAATTTCTTAATATTCATTTACATTTGAACAAAACTTGTATGTCAACAAAAATTTTCACCTTTCTCAAAATTCAGTTGAAAAAATTTTACTTGCACTACAGCATTAAACCCTTCTTATAATTGCTGACAAGCTTTTTGTAGGCCGCCACTTGTATTTTTGATTGTTTATCTTTTATGATAAACAGTCTTTGAGGTTGAAAGGCTTCCTTACCACCATCTTCATCTTTACCTCCTTCCACAGATTCAGAGCCAGTAATATTACCTCTTGACAGAAAAAACATTTTTGCCAAGTGACTTTTAGTCTTTCAGGGTTATAAATAATTTTGATCCTAGCTATCATTTCCAAGGGAAGTTCAACCATTTGTTGGTAAACCCTATTGTATAGGGGTCCATTTGGTGTGACTAAGAAGAGAAGGTTAACATCCAAAAGAACTGAAGCAAAGTGGTACTTACGTCTCTGGTGGTATCTTCATTTGCGCATCAACCAGAATCCACATGCAGAAACATCCCAGAATCTTCAACAGAATCCTCATTCCTAATGTTCTTGTTTCCATCCTGCTTTCCCAAACTTTTTCCTAGTTCAGATGTCTCAGGGCAGTTTTGCAAAAAGTGTGCAGGATGATCAGGAGTTTGAAGAAAATGGTTTCCTCATGCTTGCAACAGACAAAATATGCCAATATTTCTGTTGATGGACTTTTGACCCTTTATAGATTCTGTACTGTCTTGGTAAATGTGTTTCTTTAGGTGGCATCTTCTCTCAGCTCTGATCCTTCTCAGGAAAAAAGGCAGTACTTGAAGATCTCAAAGCCATCTTCAAAGAAATTAATGGAAAGAGAAATTTATCCCACCTACCAACTCTGGACAAGTTAAAAACCCAGCTGTGGAGAAACACATAGATTTTCATCTGTTTTTAGGTCCATCAGTTTTTTTTCACACTCTCAGTAGTTTCTGCTCCTCTCCACGGCTGCCAAATTTGCTGCACAATCCATTTGGATTGAAAACTCTGCCTCCATATGTAAGAGACAGGGAGAGAGAGAGAGAAAAGTAGGAGTGGGAGAAAGGATTGATGAAGGGGATTGGATGAACACTCTGTTTTATCTAAGAGGATTAAAGCGATTGCTAGAGACAGCCTGTCCTGCAACCAATCAGAGCTGCCAGAGGGGAGCTGCAGCACAGTGCCCTAACACACTGACACACTCATGCAATTATCCGATTATGATCACAAACACCTTTAGACTTCCTGGCTCTAAGTTGTTGTTGGATGCATGTTTGAAGTCAAGTGTTTGGATATTTAGGACCTTGGTTTGAAATGTGTTGTTGTTGTAGTTTGAGAAGTAAAATGCAGCTTCTGTCATAACTCTACAAGCATTGAATGTAAATTTGTTATCAAACTGATGAAGAACCAACAACTCTATTGAGAGTGCAGTCTCATGTGCTTTGCAGAGATTTGGTTGAATAAAGGCTCACCTGACTCCTGTGTGAACTTACTTCTCTATTGTATGAGCCAACAGAGAGCCAATGGCAAGTGGAAAGCACAAAGGTGAGGGACTTATTCTGTATTTGAACAATAGATGGTCTCATCATGGAGATGTTTGAAAGATGAAATTGTTTGTTAGATACTGAACTTTTGGCTGTGGATCTCATACCTCCCACCTCTGCTGTCCCCAACCCTTGGTAGGTACGATCACATTTTGGTTTTCCTCCAACACACATAGAACATCAAAAAGAGTCTGGACATCATTTCGAGCTACATGAACTTCTGCAGGGATGTCATGATACCAGCTAGGACTGTAAGCTGCTTTCCAAATACTAAGCGTTGGATCACCTATAAGTTTAAAGAGCTCCTCAATCAGAAAGAAAACAGGCATTTAAGGAAGGGGATAAAGAACAGCTGAGGTATGTCAACCATGGTCTTAAAGATTTAGGCAAGTGAAGGTGGACTATAAAGGAAAGGTGGAATATGAGTTGCAGCAGGCCAACAACAGAAGTGTGGAGGGAATATCACTGGTTATCTAAGCAAGACTGATAAGGTTATTGAGGGAGATATGGACAAGGCCAATAACTTCAGTTTCTTTTATAATAGATCTGATGGAATGGCCACTGTCCCCTCTACGAATATCAATACTTGTCAGACAACTCCTACTGCTGCTCATATGCCACAGCCTCTGATGAAACCACCCAACCTGAACTGCAGCTGATGTTCCCCATCATGTTGGTCATCCCTCCTGATTTTTTATAACTGAGGAGGTGATGGAGGAGCTCAGGCTGGAGAGCCCAGATGATATGTGCCCAAGACTACTGAAGATCTGTTCAGGCCAGTTTGCCCTCTAAAGGCTCTTTAATATGGACCTTTCTTCAGGCAAAGTCCCAGTGCAGTGGAAGACATCATGTCTTAGCTGGGCCCAAAGTACAGAGATTGGCCAAGATAAGAGATCCAGTGACCCAGACATTGCACATTATGAAGACCTTGGAACGACTTGTCCTTCACCAAACGAGGGCATGGCTTGCTCATGCCATTGACCTTCTTCAGATTGCTTATCAGGAATGTCTTGGAGTAGAGGATGCAATCCTCTACAACACCTACCTGTTAGGTAGGTGTTGATTTTAAATCAAGGCTAAAAACACATTGTTTAGACTTGCCGTTGATTAATAATTACTGAAAAATAGATTCAATCTGGCCTGGATTTCAATTTTTCATTACTTCTCTTTATTTTGCCACTGTAATGTAATGTTTCTTTTATTTTGTTTAGTTTATTGTGTTTTGTTTTTATCATGTAAAACACTTTGAACTGTCTTGTTGCTGAAATGTAATTTAAAAATAAACTTGACTTGACTGAATAAGCCAGGTAGCTATGTTCTCTGATTTCATGGATAAGAGGTTATTTGACAGAGACCTCAGTTTGTCAGCCTGCAGTAGTAGCCAAATTTCCATCAATGATTTTTTTATCCAAATTTTGAAGTTTTGCATTAGAAAAGGTTGAAAGGTTAAACAGCAAAATTCTAATTAACTTCCTCAATTTTTGGCTTTTCCAAAAAAGAGTTAATGCACTAAATGGGAGATGGAAACATATTTGCCAAAAAAGTTCTGATCTAGCGATATTGCCCATCCACTGTTGGGTCTGTGCCTTACAAGAGGCAAAAAATTGGAAAAATGTCCAAGATGTGAGTGGTGGTTGAGCTGGAAATGTCTGGAGGAATAATTCTGTCAAGGCAGCCTGATAATCGCGCTACACCCTTTTCTTAAGGTCAGATATTTCTGGAGATGGAAGGAAGCGAGCCCATTTGTGAAGTGCAAATTTGCAGTCTGCTGTAGCTTTGAGGCGTGCACTTCATGGGGCAAAGTCAGACTTGGAGAGGAGGTATGCTTTAATAGTCTCTGTTAGTCCTTTAAAAGCCTCATCAGAAAAAGGTTCCGCTTGCTCCTGGTGGTTGGATCTTTCTGTTATGATTTGTAGTGGTTGATGGTGGATCCAAATGCAGACAGGCAGAGGCGGTGAGTAGATTTGGTAATTCTAATGAAAAAATAGAATAACAAAAACTGACTGACAGAGAACGCAGGGAGCCAGAGCAGAACAAAAAAACCCCCACAAGAATCCAGGAGTAAAGACAGAAGGGTTTGATGGGAATGTCACGTGAAGGTAATGGGAAAATAATGGGTAGATCCAGCAAGGAGTAAGAATAGGAGATGAGTTTAAATACTGTGAGTGTGAATACTGGAACAACAGACTGGAGCTGATTGGCTAACAGGTTGCAGGTTTGAGGAGAGAGAGCAGAAAGGAGACCGAGGAGAAAGAGGAAAAATAGCAGCAGGTGGCCAGCAACATGAACCAGGAAAAGGACTATAACAGAAACAAAAAATAACTAGACACAAGGAATAAATAAACATATTTAAACTAGAATAACTAAAAACAGAAACAAGGATGACCTAATCACTAATAAGAGACTAAGGCAAACAAATAACAGTAATCAAAACTAGAATCAAATAATCAAACCCCAAAACAACCCATGACCTTACAGATTCAGTACAGAGTCAATTGTGGAGAAAGACACACTGTATACACTCTGTTCACTTTCTGTTTTTTCTTTATTTGGCTCTGTTTACTGATGGTTCATAGTCCCAGTTATACCATGTTTCTGTGATGTCATAAATCCAATTTCCTCAGTTCCTTTGCATTGCTTTCCACTCAGCTGATATTGTTGGTTGTACTCACCTGGTTTCCATGACACAATCACATCTCCACAGTAATTAAGCTCCTTGGTTTCTTTCTCTCACTGCTGGATCCTACTGTTTCTGTCATCCTGGTTCCTGTATATATAGTGTATTATTTCATATAACCTTTGTTTTTGTCTTTTTAAATATCATTTCATTATTGTGTCTGTCTGTCTGTCTACCTATCTATGAAGAACTAAAGTGCATTTGAAACACATTTTTGTGCAGTCCAAATCTTTAAATTATAGTATATTTTTTAACAATCTACAGGACTCCAAAGTATATTAGAAAGATATTTTTGAAGTGTTCTCTATGCTGCTGTGTACTATCTGCATTGATTTTGGTAGTATTACAGTTTGGTGCATTTCTCACATCACTATTTACATTTGGACAGCACCTAGCAGAGATGTCCAAAGTTGGTCCTCAAGGGCCAAGATAACTAAAACATGCAGGATGCTGGCCCTTGAGGACCAACTTTGGACACCTCTGAGCTAGTGCATTTCTTTAAAACAATTAATACAAAATGCAAAACCTAGTTGACAACCTTCAAAAGCATACCACTTGCTCAAAATGGACAGTTGATTCTACAAAAGCAAGTACTCATTTCAATGAAAGTATCAGTGTCAGCAAAATGAAAAGTCCTGACACCATTGATTATGAACAACATAGTCAAATGGCTTTGTCGTGTTTTTGATTATGACAGTTCACTCTGAGTTTTCCAGTTGAAAAAAGTCAGATCTTAGTGACACCACCTCAAAACGCCCAAGACAGCACTGTACACTGTTTGCACACCAATTTGAAAGCTACAGTGAAGTTACACATTACAGTACTTTGTGGAGTAAATGAGTACAAGACACTGAATATGTATGATTCACATTTTACTGCATATGCTCTTTGCATTTTCTAATTTGTTCACAGCATGGTACAAACTTATTTACAACAAAAATAAACATCCTTTGGGTAAAGCTGTCCATGACTAGGAACAATATTGCAGTACATATCAGAACTAAATTGGAACATACATCATACATACTGTAAATCATTCTTGCACATCCGAAATGAAATGGTACATGCTAGCGCCTGCTTGGTTCATATATGCTTGCAATTTGAGGGTTTATGGGATTTAGCTCTGATTTACTGTGAAGAAGTGGCTTATGTATTGGATCTGGTTATTTCCAAAGATCAAAATAGTGTTAATGTTGATGTGACTTACTATTACTGTGTCTTTTTTAAATCGAGCATCCCTCCTAAAATTAACATTAGAAGAGCACAGGTGAGTTTACTCAATTATGTATCTTTGATAGAAACTCCCTGAAAACCTGAGATGTGCAAAACTAATAATCTCTTAAAAACAATATCAGATTGATCAAAGTCTGGACAGAGACCATTCTTGAAACACATTGCTCAACAGGTTTAGCTTAGGAACAAGCTCAGCATCCTCCTCGCTTGCCCACAGCCAAATAAACCTCCTTCTTTGACCCACAGATTTATTGTCACATCTTAAATATTTCACCTTCTACCTTGGTTATGGATTCTGCTGCTGCTGCTCTGTCATTGAATTCAACCAAAACAGGAGATGCTGGTGCTCCTATCGTCTCCCCCTCTGGCATGTCTGTCTCTAGTTCTAAGGTGAGTAAGCAGCTGGAGAAACCAAACTAGTATACTTCAAGTCTAGATGGTGTGAGCTCCAAAATCTAGAAGGCCTGTGTGGTCCAGCTAGGTGGGATTCTGAGGCACCTCTTCAACCTTAGCCTGACCCAGGAAAGGCTCCAACATTATGAAGGCATCCTGCCTTATTCCAGCACCAAAGAAAACTAATCCATCAATCCTCCCCAGGTTTAGATCTGTTGGCCTTACACCCCATGAAAGTCCCGGAAAGGCTCCTATTAGCCAACCTGAGCAAAAAAAACAAAAAACAAAAAACAAAAACATTCCTGGATCCCCAGTAGTTTACTCATCACTGTGGAGTTGCAGTTGAAGACACAGTCATTCAAATGATTCAACAAACCCACTGTCATCTTAACAAGGCAAGCAGCACTGTGAGGACTACTAGTTTTTGACTGAAGGATTGTGTGTCTAACCAGGTGGTCAGCAGCACAAGAGCACCACAGGGTGCTGTGCTCTCATCAGTCCTTTCACTCTGTACACCTCAAACTTGCACTATAAATCAGAGTCCGGTCATCTGCTGAAAAATCTTAAATGGCTCTGTAATTGCTGAGTTTATCAGAAATGGACAAGAAGCTGAGAACAGAGAGCTGGTGTAGCATGATGTGAAAACAATTGGCTTATCCTAAATGTAAATAAAACTAATAAGATGATTGTAGGTTTCAGAAGATTGTAGGTTTCAGGAGAAACCAGATTTCAGGAGAAACCTACAATCATCATGAGTGAAGAAGTGAAGGAGGGTGGTGGACTATTAATATCTCAGTGTTCACCTAGACAAGAGACTGGGCTGGAGATGCAACACTGAAGCTTTATGCAAAGGAACAGAGCAGACTGTTCTTCTTCGCTATGTGCTCGTCCAGGAGGAGTGAATGCTGCAAGTCAATGTCTCAATGCAATCTGCTGGGTTTCCTTAGAAACTTTTTGAACTACTTTGAATAATTAACTGAGCTTACTATACTGTTTGATAAGTAGGATCAATTGGAATGTATGTATTATTTGAATTTTTTTTTTTTGGTAAAGTGTCTCGGGTTGACATTTGTTGTGAATTGGCGCTATATGAATAAACTGAATTGAATTGAATTCTTGAGGAAGCTAAAGTCCTTCAGTGTTTGCAATAAGATGCTTCAGATCTTCCATAGGTCTGTGGTGGAGAGTTAATTTCTGGGGAGTCTCTGGATGGCCCACAGCCATCACACTTAGCTTCTGAATTCAAATAAAGTTATGAAAATCTCTCTCAGTTTGCTGGTATTTAACATATTAAAATTGTTTTTGTAACTTTATCTGACCTAAATTATTTTTCTCAAACAGTGAGAAAAAAAAGTATCTTTTCACACAGTGTATGTAAATATCTGGTTTCCACTGTTCAGCATAAAGTTGCAGTTAATCCTTTCAATAAGTAATGGATATTTACACTGCTGTAAAATGTTTGTAAAAGCTCTAAAAAGTGGAAAACTATTAATATACAGAAAAATGTCTTTACAGCCATGAGTACTTTTGTATTTGGATGCTCTTTCCAGACCTGTGGTTGTAGTAGTTTGATTTGCCTGTATTTGTAGAATCTATAAACTGAACAAGTCACATCATATAATCATAATGCACTCTACATGATGACAATCTTAGCAGGACCAGCACTTAATTCCTAAATATTCAACCCTGAAGTTTCAAATACAGACAACCCAAAACCTCTCCTGGCAGAGGGGTTTGATGTTCAGATGCTGAAATGCTGCAGACCTGTGTCTACAGGTCTAGTGACAGCAGTTGAATGGGTTTTACAGGTCAAAGTTTCCCATGAATAATTGACTACAGCCACTAGAATAACCACAGATTGATCAATAGAGTAAAGTTTCAGAGTAGATCTGATCCCTGACTGCTGTGACTGACCTTTTTATACCAGTGTACAACCTATGCTGTCCTGGCATTCTCAAAAGCACTGCTGAGAGAATCCAAATAGGTAATTACTGCAAACAGTCTAGCAGACTTTCTAAGGATTTCAGTTTTAAACTGGCAAATGTCATTCTCCAAAAGGAGAACAATAATTCTCCTCAGTATCCCATAAAAACTGTTTTCAGTGATAGCAGCTCATTAAAATAGGTGCTCTAGACTTTTTCAAACATTCATGGTGTGTGTGTGTGGGGGGGGGACTTCCTCAAAATTATGAGGCAGTACTACCCTCTAGTGATCGAATGTGCTACATGCAACTAGTGACCTTACAAGTGCAAACTGCTGTGCCTTCACTTCCACTCAGCAGCATTAGAGACAAAAGTTGTAGCCAACTAAGCTTTAAACAAGTTTTTGAGAGTCAGAGGGCATAATTATTCACAAAGAACTTTGCTATTTGGCAGGCTTCTTGAATCCCCTCTTCTTTAAGTTATTGTCTCTTGGAATCAATCACTGTTAGTTAACTTTTTAAACCACAACATTTTCTGTCTGAGACCTAATGTCCTACAGGGTCTTAGCGGGGGCACAAACATGTACTTTCTGAGGCGCGGACACAAGTTCTATGTATCTGTTTTATAATTTGTCATCCAGTTAAACAAATGATTACTGTCTGAACGACAAAATAACCTCAAACAAGTTCCTTTATTTTTCTTGTCATAATCTGTTATATTGTAAATAGCTCACAGCACATAGTTGCAAGACAACAGACCTGTCATTTTACTAGTAGCTTAAGCTAATCTGAATATTTACAAGCCTCCTCTTCATACACTGACATAACTTACCTACTGTCTTTGCACCACTGGGTCTACATCAGGGCTATGTGATTTCAGTGCCCCATATACCTTCTAATTGTACAGTACAATCAAATCTTAACCCCTAGAGTGTGTTTCTATTTAATGTTAAGTGCTTGTAATGCTATCTAAAAGGTCACTTAAAAAGTTTCAAGTAGGTAACTGCCTGTAATACTTACTCCCTCTTGTACTGTTCTACACAAACCAAATCCTTGTAAACTAATTCAATTATTTTTTTAATGTCCAAAGTAGACTTTTATTTTAACCTGTTTCAAATTTTTGACACTGTGTGCGCTCCTATGCAGACATTTTGAGTTGCTTTTAACAGCTAGGTAGGACTATAGTCTTTCACTCTCCTTTGAACAAAAACACGAGATTAGAACAAAAATCAGAGAGCTTCTAAAATATCTTGGCATTTGTTAAGACACAGCAATGAATAATATCATTGACAAATTGATTTATCTTGCTTTAATTCTTTATCTATCAAAAGTATGCTTTGATAAAATTATTACTAAATGGCACAACAACAACATTCTTTGTGATAAAGCTGACTAGAGCACCATTTTCCAACCCTGGTCCTCAAGGGACGCTGTCCTGCTTATTTTAGATGAGGGGTCCTCGAATCCAGGCCTTGAGGGCTGGTGCACTGCAACTTTTAGATGTGTCCTTGGTCCAACACATACCTGAATTGCTAAATCACCTCCCTCAGTATGCAGTCAAGTTCTCCAGAGTCCTGCGAATGACCTCATTATTTGACTCAGTTGTGTTGAAGCAGAAACACATCTAAAAGTCGCAGGACACTGGGCCTCAAGGTCTGGATTTGAAGATCCCTGTTTTAGATGTTTCCTGGCCTTATAACTATCCTTTTCTGCTTAAAGTAGTTGCATATTTTGGTATGGGTACAGGTGTCTAGCCCTAGGATTTTAATTTTTGAAAAGGATTTTAAAACAATATCCTTGTTGGAAAATTAATGCATTCCTACCAACTTTGCAGGAGATCCATCGGATCATCTATCCATCCAATGTCTAGAAGCGTTTGTGCAAGGTCATGGGGCAGAGCTAGGGCCAATCTTCAGCACTCATTGGGCAGTGGAGTACAACCAGGACAAGTTGCCAGTCCATCACAGGGCAGGAGGAAATCTTGACTTATTTACACAATGCAGGAATTCAACTAGGGAATTTAATCAAAATGTGACTCAAATATACATATAGTAGAATCAATCATAAACATGGATTTTTTTTAAAAATTACTTTTTAGCTTTCTGTGCATTTTTTTTTTTAAAACTATTAAGTTACTTCAAAGTGGAAACTATATCTTTCCTGAAATTCTGTTGACTGCAAGAAAACAAAATCAACTTTTGGCTTACTGTTAAGAACATTGGTCCAGATATTAGAAAGATATCTGATCTTTCTAATGTGAAAGATCAGATATCTTTCAGATTATTCCCTTTTCTTTAGTATCAAAACATTTTCAAGTAATATTGCCATCTTATGTGGATTCAATCTATACAAGATTTTTTTTCTGATCACAACACTTCTAATCCAAAATAAATTACTGTATTTCAGTCACTTGTCTCTTCCTTATCTAAATCCAGTATTTTTATGTTTCACTCTTCCCAAGTAGGTGACCGTGCTTGTAAGGCTTGGGAATACTTGTACACATTTATATAAAATGTGTACATATTGTCCTTGTCCCATGTTCATTCTTCTATTCAGACAATATTGTGTGTTTTGAGAAGTGGACTTTCTCTCTAGTGTTCTCACACAGCAAACAGCTGCTGAGTTTTCAAAACATATCGCCCCATTAATGAGTGTTGCTGTGTGTGTGAGATTGAGGGTGGGGTGGGGTGGGGGGTTGGGGCATTCATCCCTTTTCTATCCCAGGCTTAGCTGGCCTGGAGGACAACAATGGCTGTATTGATGGGCCTGTCCCCCCACGTGGCTTGGCATGGTCAGAGTTTTATGTAAGTGTTTCGGAATTATGTTGAGGATTTTTTGGAGGAGGGGACAGACCTTGAGCCCTGCAGCTGTTGCCTGGCACGCTCCAGCCTTAGAGAGAACCAACAGCTCACATCAGTTCCAAGTATCCTGCTGTGGCCAATAGTGGGGGTCTCTGTCATCGCTGGGCATCTGGAGGGGTGCAGTCGGTGGTAGACCAGTGACCACTACAACATCTCCTGAGCTTAGGCTCCTCCTGCCAAACTTCTTAGCTTCAGGTCACCCAGCTGGCTCATGCGTTTATTGCCCCTCACGGTGAAATGTGCCACACTTTGAGTGTTAGGGTGTTTATCTCCTTAATACTGTATCCGAAAGGTTGTGAAAGCTGAGCTTCAAATATATATATATATATATATATATATATATTTTGGGACATCCTCAAGTCTCAAAAACAGTCAGACACCAGGCCAATTGACCTTAGACAAAAAAGCATCAGATATCATGTAACTAACCATCAGATCTGTATCAGGCCCATTCAGACCAATCGACTTCAGAACCAAAGGGACTTAAGCAAAACACCATTAGGAATAAGGCAGAATCCTGCTGCCTTGTGACATTTTGGAGGGGGTTATTAAGTCCTAGTGTGGGATATGGGTAGGTTGTTGTCCACGGGGAAAATCCAGAGGTTCCAGGGAGGGTGAGAGTCCAGAGGAGGATGGAATACTGATGTGAGTTTGTTGCTGGAAAGCAGACAGGTTGGTGAAGAAGTTGAGTCTGTCAGACTGCGGTTGGGAGCCCAGAGGTAAGTTTTTTCTTTAAGTGGATCAGGAGAATCTCGAGTTTCAGAAAAACCTGGAACCTCTTCCTGCATGAAACAATAATGCAGGCAATTTAATGTACACTGCTGTAAATTAGGTTTATATGATCAATTTAAATTAAAACATGGATTTGAACTTTGAAACTGACCTCTAATTAAAATATTGTTCTCAGTAGGAGTTATAATGCCATAGTTAAGATTATTAGAATAGGTTCTAGGATTGCGCTGCTGAAGGTGGCGGCATGTTGGAGTTGTGCTGTTACTTATAATCAGAGTTTTTCTTTATTTATAAACTTTAATTCCTCTGTTCCTAACAGAAAAATTACATTTTTTGGATCATTATTCTAGCTAGTTTTGCATGCTGTGCAGTTGGAAGGATTTTTGCTGATGCTTTCTTTTTACTTTTGGTCACTGGCTATTATGCATAGCCATAGCAACAAAGTGGTTAACAACAGGGAGCAGCTGATTAACTTTGCAAAAGCTGAAATAATACTTAAGATTAAGTCATTAAACCCAGTTGAGATTATGTGCCGTGCATGCAGAGCAGGAGCAAAGAGGAGAGAGAAAAGGAGGAAGTTCAAACCATCTCTTCGAACAATCATAGTGAACAATGTGACAGACAGACAGACAGACAGACAGAGATTTAAGGAGAATAAAGAAAAGGAGGTGGATTAGCAGTGCTTGTCACAGCCTCTTACATTCCCCCTTCAGCTGTTGCAGACAATGCATGCAACATCATCAGTTCAGTTGTTGCTAAGCTACAGACACAACACCCCAGTACATTTGTGGCAATATGTGATCATTTTAATCATGCCTCAAGATTCAACAGTTTTTCAGCTACTCTACCAGAGAAAACAAGACGTTGGATTTGTTTTATATAAATGTCAAGGATTCATATATTTGATCTGATCACTAGTTTAGCTAGAAGACTTTCTAAAACCAATTTGAGTAATAAACTGAACTTGACTGCATTGTTTGATAACTAAATGAAGATCAATATCATGTCAGTTTTGAATGTGCTTTGTACTTTAGTTTTTTTTTGTTTGTTTTTGTTTTTTTTTTTGTGTGAAGCTTATTGTTTAAGGTGACTGATTTAGGAGAACATGCAGAAACTGACCCAGACTGAAAATTTGGGACTTACATTAACATAAGAGTTGATTTAGTCCCTTTAGTGTGGAGAAAACCTTGGCTCTATTCGATTAAGGGTTTTTTTTTTTTTTTTTTTTTTTTTTTTTTTTAGAGAAAAGGTATAAAATAAAAGCCCTTGAAGCCTTCCTCTAAGGAGGTAGTAAAAGTTTGAAGCCTGGTTTTGGTACCAGACCTTGAAGAGCTCTGTGTGCAGGGGTTTAAAGTCTCAAGGGATATGCACACATGGAAGAAGAGCACAGCCTAATCCCTGTAAAACTGCAGTTTTAATGCAATTCACAATGCAGCTGTCTATTGCTGGAAGAATTGAGAAAATGTGCAGCTGCAGGAACAAATGTCTCAAACCAAAGAAAGCAAGAACCAAGCCAAACTCTGGAACCTTAAAACTTCAAATAGTTTATTAGCCACACAGACACTGACACATGTACAACATGAACATGCACATACCAAACCTTGAATTAAGTAGCATTATATGGCTTTCAGACCGAACAGAAATGGATGTGCTGAGCTCATTCTGTAAGTGAACCCTTTCTTTCACATCAGAGTTTCGTAGAGTACAGAGTTTTCAAATTAACCAGAGGGTAATAGCTGATTCTTCCCTGCAATGGACTGGGGACCTGTCCGGGGTGTGTACCCAATGGCCAGTCTCACCCGATGGCCGCTGGAGATGGGCACCAGTCCCCCTTGTGACCCTGCAAGGATAAGCATGTTCGATAATAGATAGGTGGATAATGGGTGAGTCTATGTACAAGATTAGAGCTAACATGGAGTGTTGATCTTATGCTAAAAAGAATACAGCTAATCCTGCAAAGTAGAGGGGGAGAGAACTTACAAGACAGATAAAACTAGATAGATAAGTTTGGTGTTTGTGAAGTAGCTCTGTTTACATATTGACAGACTACCTTTACTTAGTCAGGAGTAGCTTACTAAATAGCAAGCATCAAAATGCACTGCAGCCAAAATATGAAAAAAAATCAACTTTAAGGCGGTAAAGCACAAAAATGGCAGAGCATCATATTGGAATTGGGTTTTCTTGCTAAAGTTCAAAACCTTTGTGCTTTAACCCCTTGTTGACTAATTGTCTCAACTTCACCTTAAGCTGAGGTTGTGGTAGATGTGTTCATTGTCTGTCATTTTGACTGATGAAGTCAAAAAAATCCAGTGATAATCTACACCCATTAATTTTTAAAATAAAAATGACATATTCAGTTGCATTTAATTTTCATTCAGTTTAATTAGTATTCACTCTGAAACCAACCTAAACAGTGAATCCAATATTGTGCCATCTGACATGAAGTAGATGAATACATGTAACTTTTTTCTCCACAGTGACAAAAACAACTGACTGTGGCCCCAGTAACTACATATAAACACTGAACTGAACAACTGTACTTAAATTATTAATGATTCATCTGCTGTGGCCTGGACACACAGTCTCACAACTTCTACCTTGTCCACATGAACCTGAATTATGCACTTGTTTGTGTGTAATCAAATGTCTCAAGCGGGCTTGCTACAGAGGCTATCATCATGAGCTTTTGAACTTTTGCCTCAGACAGACGACTTCTCTTCGCTGGAGTCAAATTACAAAGTCAATTTTCAAAGTCAAGAGTTATGCTTGATATATACAGAAGGTAACATAGTTACTTGATTGTGCAATAAAATGGCACTATGTCCCCGGAAAATAAATAATACGCCCCTTTAATGATTATGACTTACAGACAGGGGTGAAAGTAAGTCGGTACGGTCCGGTACTGCATACCACTAAAAGATTCTGCATCGGTATGCAGTGCCTGGGAAAGCAGCTGCTATAAAGCTGTTATTCAGAACCAGTCACAGCTGCACTTTGGGTCAGTATAGATCTGCTAGCAATTGGCAGTCTAAAACTCAATCTGTTTATAAATAGCTTTTTTTCTTATTACGAATTGTTTCTGAACTGTTCCTGCTGTGTGCTGGAGCCTCAATGCTCCAGCCTTGCTTCTGTTCCCTCCGCTTGGAGCTCAAAGCTATTGTCAATGGCCAGCCTTCGAGACGTGCACCGCAACATTTAACATCTGTCTGCTTGTTACAACATGTCCCAATTAAAAGCAAACAGAGAGTAACTAATTGTGCTTTATATTATTTTGCTCAGTTAAAACAACACAGCACTGTTCAAAAAATACTACTTATGAGCTTGGAAATTTCTCTTATTACACAAGAACACATAGCATGTGCGCCTACTTCCAACACACAGTGAATGCAAAGTGGATTGGTGCATTTGATTAAATGGACACGGACATTTTACACAGGTGGTCCACAGACATAAAAAACACTGCTTCATTGGAACAGGGTGAATAATAAATCACTTATCATCTTCAGACTTTAAAATAAAACAGTGTATTTTTAATTAAAATCAAAATCAAAACTTGATAACAATAACTAATTTGTTCAAAGGAAAAGTCAAGGATACAGAAAATTTAAAGTTACCCTGGACGCTACAATACATCAGAAAATTGTTTAGCAATGTTTTATATATGCCAGCAGAGGTGGAAAGAGTACAAAAAATGTAGGCTACTCAAATAAAAGCAGTTATTATGATAAAACTTCTACTTAAACTCAAGTAAGGTTACAAATATTAAAAGTAAAAAGTACCTAATTAAAATTGTACTTTAAATATGTTACTCAGTTTCTTTTTGTATGAGCAGAAGAAAGTTCAGCTTGTGAATTTCAGAAAAGGAAATGTGAACATATTGGTCTCAAACTGTTTTTATTTAAAGGAGCACCTTTTTAAATAAAAATGCAACACAAAATAAAACATGTTAGCATATGACCTCATGAATATTTGGGAGGTATTATGTGCACATCATTTTCTAATATCTTCTATGAACTGCAGTCTTTAGGGTCCTCTTCCTCAGAACTTTGCAGTTCTGATCTTCATCCCATCGCTTGTTCAATATATCCACTGCTACCCCTATCTAATAGTTTTAAATAACCTACTTCAAACCAAGCACTCGATCCTCTGTTCTCAGCTTTAGCCAATAGAAATTATGATCCCCAGTACCAGATAAAACTGATATTATTTACAATTATTGTTAAAATATTATTCAGAATGTTAACATTGTTGTAGTGTTGAACATAAACCAAACTAAGTTTACACTGTATGAACAAGCTGCTGCCTTTCTCATTGTTAAACTGGTCCCTCAAGTACGACCATGGGTTTTCTTTTTCACAGAGGTTAACTTGAACTACACTAGATGGGTTTCTCCTTGAACCTCTGTCTTCCAGTTGATACAACACCATGGGATCTGATCACTAACTGTTGAATGAACTGGAGAATTATGGTGAGATCAGTCCAGTTTCATGCAATCTTATAATAAATTGAATAAATAAATAAATAACAATTCTTTTCCACAGAAGTAAAGAGACTGAATAGATAAATGAACACATAATCTGCACATTTGAAATGTGTTTCCCCTGTTTCATGAGTGATTAAAGTAACAACTATTGAAATACAGTGTATGTATCCAGTGTTGTGGTAACTGAATGATGATTTGATGTTGATTTCAAGCATTTATTGATATGTAAGATGATTGTAAATCATATTAAGCATATTATGAGTGTAACAATGAATGTGATCAGTTAAAGATGAGGTTAAGCACAGTTCAGAGCGACAGCATAGAAAAAGAGGAACAGAGGATGAGCCTTAGGATCAAATTGGGGAAGTAACTCCGGATGACCGTTGAGAGTGAATGCCTAAGTTGTGCAAGGGATCATGCAGCAAGGCACCCAAGAAGTCATGCAGCAAGTCACGTAGCACCTTGCCATACACAACAATGGGATGGAAAGATATAAAAGCCCATGAAAAAGAGGAAGAGCTCGCTTATTCCCCGCAGACAGAGTCGAGTGAACTTGGAGCGCAGAAAGAGGAACGAAGAGGACCGCACCCAGGAGCCACGGAACGACGGAGGACTCTGCACTGCTGGACCAGGGGAAAAGCCAACACCCTCAGCTGTGGTTCTAGATCGGGCTGCTGTCAGGTGGCGTCCCTGGGTGGGCCCCGCCTAAAAGTAGGAGGGCCCTAAGAACTAGAGGTAAAAAGCAGAAGTGAGGTTTTGCTTAACCACTAGAGTTGGACAGTCTGAAAGGTAGTAGGATTGTCAGTGACTGACTGAAGGCCATCAGTCACAACCCTTGCAGTAACTATACAGAGTATAGGTGAGGGAGAAAAGCTTTTATTGAGGGTAGTTGACCAAACCCAGACAGTGAAGCTAGTAGCTAGTAGTCTTAACCCATCCCTACTCGGGAATGTTACGAGAGGCTTTGGGGGAAGGCAACTCGAGAAGATGGAAATGCACCCATGGAGGAGGCACCTCCAGGACGAGAGGAACAACGCGCTTTGACGCATGACGAGCAGGAGGAACGACTGGCTCTACCGACGTCAAAGCTACACCAGTACCCAGTGCAGATACTACTACTCGGAGACGGGTACTCAACATGGACATCACCAAACCAGAGGATGTTTTTCGATCATCATGTGAGCACAGAAAAGAAAGCCCTGGTAGAGACACTGAGCTATCACATGGAGAACAACCATATCTACTTCTGCACTAAGATTCATCATGAACTTCGCCGAGTGGTGGTCCGACACGCAACGAACATCAAAAAGAAGGATGAGGTCGGTCAGTGGCTGAACTGGATGGCTAACCTCCTTGAGCAATGGACGGAGGGTAAGGTGTGCTCCATCTACTGCCCTTCAGAGAAGTATGATCCAATTGTCAAGTTGGTGTCCCGCGAAACTGGACTGAATGGTTATTTAGTCAACCCAGACATCAAGGCAGCATCCAGAGACGAGAGGTACAAACCTGTGTTGGAAAGGCTCCGTGGCTTCAAGGCACGGAATCAAAGACAGGATGAGGACATCTATGAGACAGATGTGGTGCAGGAGCTGCCTTCAGAAGCGGGCAGTAGAGCCTACTCTCCGGTACCCCAGGCAGAGCTGGGGGATCAGCTCATAGATCTTACCCAAAGTGATGAAGGGGATCTTAATGAAAGTGATGAGGCAGAGGCAGCGCGTACCCTTCTGGAAAACGACTTGACCAATCTCCATGCCCACATCACCGAGGCTAGAGAACAACTGCAGAGCTACCTGAATGAGTGGGACCACAAGTCGTCCGGCATACAACAACCACCCCAGGCTGGAGAGATTCTGTTCAACCCAGTCACCTGCAGCACAGGGCGCAGAGCAGCTGGCCCTTCAAGGGCCCAAGCAGGGAACGCCGGTCCGGCCATGAGGACGATACGGGACAGCAGTTCCAGTGACGAGGAAGAAGTTTTGGCAGCAGAGAGAAGGAGCGGAAAGAAGAAAGCTCAGAGTAAGTCAAACCCCCCCGAAAGTCTCGCTGCCTGGAGCCGATCCCTTCTCCAACACTCCGCATCAGCATACAGAATGGGGTCAAAGTCTACAAAGCTGTTGGTGATCCCTGGGGCATCGAGGGAGATGGACTGCTGGTCTTCACCAACGAGAGATACAAGATCTACAACTGCGGTTGTAGATCCTGAGGAAGGAGCTGTGAGCCAGAGCTGGAGAAGGGTATCATAAAGATCTGAGTCTGGCCAGAACTACCATCCCCAAGTCAGCTAAGAGAGATGCGATCCTGGTCAACAGTTACAATCTTCCCTACTATGTGATCATCTTCATCCCAGTTTGAGCTTACCGGAAGGGCGATGACATGGATGCCTACAGGGAGGAATTGTGGCTGGGACTAGAGAAGGGACTGACTGCAGCCGTCAATGAGGGTCTTCGATGGGTGATGGTGAGCATAGACGGAATGAGATCACCCAACTTGCAATGGCACACCGCAGAACAAGTGGCAGTGTTGGGAGTGACGACCATCGCCAGGGATATGTACCCTGGTGCAGAGCTGAAGGAGACTGTGATCATCATCGACCCAAACCGGCATCAGCAACAGAGAGACAACAGAGAGGCTTCAAATGGCGGCTAAGATGGAGGAACAGAAATCACTGATTCCTCCCCACACCATGGAGGAGACGCCCCAACAGGACAGCTCCAACAACGCACACCCGGGTGCAACCCCTGATAAACAACCAGATGAGGTAAAACCTGCCGAATTAATGGCGAAAAAGACTACAGCAGCAGCAGCAGCAGCAGCAGGAGCAGGAGACGGATCTCGGGGTACATCCAGACCGTTGGCTACAGCCCAGCCAGCAGTAACCAAGGGGCTGTAAAACTGGCCAAAATGCAGCCATTAAACGCCGCAGAGGAAGAACCCCTTCCGCTGGTGGTGTATGAAGACATCAGTGACCCGGAGGACAAGGATACAACAGGGCAGTGAGGGCTCAGAGGAGGAGGATGATGGAAATGAGAGCCTGATCTCGGCCCCAACACGTCCAGCAACGGAATACAAGTCTCTCAGAATTGGACAGCGCAAAGGAGTA
Source organism: Anableps anableps (assembly GCA_014839685.1). NCBI lineage: Eukaryota > Metazoa > Chordata > Actinopteri > Cyprinodontiformes > Anablepidae > Anableps > Anableps anableps. The sequence continues at coordinate 3,350,119 of CM026073.1, forward strand.
AAGAAAGAGGTAGAGGTGTTCAACATCTGCAAAGCCTTTGAGAGACTGGCGAGAGACCTGACATGGGGCTCTATGCAAGCAAGAGATGAACGACGAGCATATGTGCCAGAAGTTGATTTTCATGAGTACAAGAAACTCAAAACCCTGGTCAGAGAGAAAAGAATGGATGAAAGCAATGAAGATTACATCAAAGATGTGTGGCCAATGACAATAAATGCAGGACATCGGCTGACACCTGTCTGGCATGCTTTAAAACAATCTATTTCCCCTGCAAGATATGTGAAGGCCCTGCGAGAGGTAACAAAAGGAAGAAGAGGGGAAATAACGTTTATAAAAATACCAGTGCAGGGCACAACTGTCCCGCAAACAGATCATGCAGTGAAAGCCTACGATCTGGAACAACAGTTCTACGAAGAAAAAAGAAGGAAGGAATCCAGCCAGCCAACAAAAGCGCCGGGTAAGACCAATGAGAAGAGACCCTCCAATCTTCAGGGCAGGCCACTGCCACCAAGGGTGCAGGAATGGCAGAAGAAGTTCCCCAACCGATCTGCTCCATCTAACTCACAAAAGAAAAGCACCTACTTGCCCAAAGAAGAGTATGACAAGCTGTCTACTGAAGAAAAGAAGGCCCTCTACAAGTCCCACCAAGCTGGGACCGGGGGGCCAGCCAAATAATGGGTCCCAGTAGACAAGACGAGACGAGACGAGATCTACACAAAAGTGGAAGGAGTACCCTTCCTAGTGGACACCGGAGCTGAGGTGTCCATGACCTGCAAAGACCTAGAGACAACAGGACACCTAAAAGTTCAACTTGCCAACGGAACTATTGAAGAGATGCAGTGCGGAACCTGGAAAGGAATAGTTTGGGTGAAAGGTCCGTACAATCTCATCACTATTAAAGACTTGAAAGAACTGAATAAAAAGAAGAAGAATCGATGCACGTTGGATCGACGACTGAAACATCTGAGGTCAAGGTTGGTGAAAATTGGTCCGACTCAGATTGAACCGGTGACCCAGGACCGGTACAAACCGGTTGATGTGGCAGAGGTAACAGAGCAGAAGCTGAAGGAAAGTGACTTCTCCCCGGCTGGAAAGGAGAAGCTGCGACAGATCGTTACTTCAGCGAATGTGGCCCGGTTCAAGAATGACTGTGGGGATTTGGGATCGAAGTTTGTTCATCTCATAGAAGGTGGAGAAAACCCACTTGTTCAGCAGTACCCATTGAGCCCAGGTGCGGTCGAGGAGATGGACAAAATTGTAAAAGAACTGAGCGCCCTGGGAATCATCAGAGAGGAGCTCAGTCCAATCACCAACAGTCCCATCCAAGCAGTAAAGAAACCTGAATCTGCAGGAGGCGGTTGGAGACCAGTCATCAACTTCAAGGCCCTCAACTGCAGGACAATAGCTAACCGAGCTAGTCTAATTTTTTGACCCGTAGAGTCTTCAGGGCTCCCTGCGGGTTGATCAAAGTCCTGCATCGACCTGGCAAACGGATTCTTCTCTCTCCGAATTGCCAAACAGTCACAAGGTAAAACAGCGTTCACCCACAAAGGCAAGAGCTACGTATGGCAGAGGCTACCACAGGGGTATAAAAACTCCCCAAATGTGTTCCAGTCAGCAGGTAATGGAAGTATTAGAAGATGTAAGAGCGACAGTATACATTGATGATGTGTTTATTGGTGATGACACAGAAGAAGAACACCTGGAAAGACTACAGAAGGTGGTTGGGAAACTAACAGCAGCAGGCCTGAAACTGAATCTTAAGAAATGCCAGTTTGGACAGTTTAAAGTGAACTATTTAGGGCTCCAGGTAACTACCGACTTGGGACTATCAGATGGGTACCGAGAGAAACTGATGCAGATTTGACCACCGCAATCTGAGAATGACCTACAAAAGATTCTGGGACTGTGTAATTACATCAGAGACCATGTTACCAACTACCAGAGGTATGCTCTGTATGCTGTATGCCTGCCTGAAGAAGTGTGAAGAAACAGAGGGACAAGAAACAAAGAAACCCTGGATTTGGACTGCGTCAAATCAACAAGACCTGGAGGAGCTGCAAAGAGCGATTCAGGAAGCTGTGAGGTTTGAACCCCGGAGTTTGACAGACAGATTGGTGGCTGAAATCCATTGTGAAGATGAAGACGCCATGATAAAAGTGAATAATGAAAATGGAGGACTAGTAACTTTGTGGAGTTACACCCTGTCTTCGGTTGAGAAAAAGTTCCCTCAAGAAGAAAAAGAGCCGGCAGTCTTAGCTAAGTATTGGAGTGCCTTGAAGGACCTAGCACAAAGACAGCCAGTTAAAGTCATCACACAGAGCCAAGTTCACAAGTACCTCAGGAAAGGAACGGTTGAGAGTACCAAAGTAACCAATGCCAGATGGGGACGGTGGGAGGACATCCTGCTGGACCCAGAACTGGAAATAGGACCAGCACAACCGGTCAGCAAAAAGCATCTCCAGAGTGGGTACTTTACACTGATGGTTCAAGAAAAGGACCTGATCCAGTGGCCTACTGGGGTTTCATCCTCAAGCAAGAGCGATGCCAACAGAGAGGAAAAGCACCTGGCAGTGCACAAGCAGGAGAAGTGACTGCAATACTGGAAGGACTGCTGGAGCTGATGAAGAGAAAAATCAAAAGAGCTAAACTAGTCACAGACAGCTACTACTGTGCTCAAGCCCTGAAAGAAGACTTATCCATCTGGGAACAGAATGGGTTTGAAAGTGCTAAGGGTAAACCAGTAGCGCATCAAGATTTGTGGAAGAAAATAGCTGAGTTGAGACTGTGTTTGAAGCTTGAAGTAGAGCACCAGAGAGCACACACCTGTGAAGGAACTCACTGGCGCGGAAATGATGAAGTCGACCGCTATGTTCAACAGAGAAGAATAATTTTCGTCGGAATCGAGAAGTGGGACAAGACTCCCAGAGGACGGGAGGTCCCAGAAGACTACATGGATGAGGTGGTACGGAGCGTGCATGAGGCCTTAGGACATGCAGGCGTACGACCTACCCGTAAAGAGTTGGAGGAGCAGGAACTCTGGATCCCTCTGAAACACATCCACCATGTGCTGAAGGACTGTGAGGTATGTGGTCAATACAACGCAGGTCACCGAGGGCAGCGGATGGATGGCTTGTCCATCAAAAGCACAGTTCCCTGGGGTTCAGTTTGAAAGGACGTTGCAGGCCCCATAGGCGTGACAGGGAAAAGAGGTGAGAAATACCTCTTAGTGCTGGTGGATTCAATGTTGGGGTATGTGACTGTGAAAGCAGCTAGGAAAGCTAATGGGAGCAGTATTGTCAGCATGCTGGAGCAATCTTGCAGCTCCCTGGGGGTTCCCAAAGAACTGAGAACGGACCATTTCCGCAACTCACAGGTCGACCAATGGTGTCAAAGGTTTGGAGTAATGAGAATTTACTCACCACTATACACCCCACAAGCTAATGGAGTGGTTGAGCATACCATAGGCTTGGTGAAGAACTGGATAGCAAAAAATGCTAACACAAAAGAGTGGAGCACCAAAGCAGTGGAAATTGGCCGAGCCCTGAATGATAGGCGTCAAGCCAGTAGACCCTCCCCTGTGGCGGAGCTTAACCAACGACCGTTCACCTCAACGGAAGTGAGGCAGCGCTCTGATGACAAAAGGGAGCAGCTGACACCCAAAGTGCCATTGCATGTGGGGCAGAGAGTGTGGCTCAAAGCACAAGACCAACCTGTGAATGCTGCAGTGAAGCCCAAGTTTGAAACAACCGACATTATCAAGCAAGTTTTAGATCGCAACACTGTGTTGCTAGAGAAGAAGGGAATCCAAGGAGTGGAGCAGCTCAAGCCAATTCTTGACTAAGGTAAACCAGAAACCGGTGAAATGGCCAGTGAACCAAATACCATACCACCCTATATCAGACTGGCCACTGTGGCAGGGGTGGTTGTCATTAGAAGAACAACCTCGGGACTCTGGACAGGAAGAGCCCTGAAGAAATTGGATTATGCTAAAGAAGGATTCCTGTCACCTGAAGGTGAGATGCTGATGTGGCATGAGGCAAAGTATTGCTGTGTCGTCTGCCTGAATCCTTGCCAGCTTAAAGTGCACTGGGAAGGACTAGGACGAAACAAGCTGATACATCACCAAGCACTCGCCGCCGAGATCGAGAGGCTGATTAACCCCCCGGTCAAGGTGATGGATGTTATGGTCTGCGGGGACTGCAGAGTGAACTATCTGCCCCAGTTGGTTTTTGAGACCCAGTGGTACCTACATGAACAAGGTCCGGGAACCTGTGGTTGTCTCTGGGATGGCACGAACATCAGATACTGCAACAACTGCGAAGGCCTAGTGAGGGATGGAAGACTGCTGTTGGTGAGCCAAACGCACAGCTGGCAGGTGAGAAGATTTTTCAACCCATTATGGCCTATTAAAACACATGTGGCAGCAAGGCTGGATTTGGAGCAAAAGCCCTGTTTGACTAGTGTTAGCTTATCGGGACAACCATCAGCGCCTCCCACCGGCTGGATTGACCTCGCGGACCGAGGACAACCAACTCAAATGCCGGACATGCTATGGAAAGCTATCAACTCAGCATGGCCATTTGATGCAGCTAATGGGCAAGTAGCTCTCCCGCCAATAAGCAACCTGCAATCTCCACTGGTGCTGCGCGTATTCTGAGATCCGACCTCGAGCACCCCATCAGCTGCACTGAGCAGACTCACCGACGAGGAGGGGGCGAGAGCAGAAGAAGAGGGTTGGATGGGCCCCTGGGAGCTGACAACCTGGGGACATTTGGTTCTGGAGGTTCTCAATGACCCTGATATCCCCTTAGAAGATCTGCCCGATGTACCCAAAGAAGGGGGTGCCCGGGGAACAGGCCTGTATTACTACACCACTACCCTGGATGCATGGGGAAGTAGTGGAGCAATACCCAAAGAAAAGACTGCTACGTATTGGATAACAGCAGAGTCATGGTTCCGTGAAGGAGTGTTGCAAGTTCCAGGGGGCGTGGCCCACAGAGCAAGTACGCCCTCCGACCCAAACTCCACCCATCAAGTTCAACTGTCAGTGCAGTTGGTTGTGGTGCCATATAGAGGAATCTACTCGGTAGGCGCAACAATCACCGAGGAAAAAGACCCACAAGCACACCCTCCATCCAGCTTGGCTAAAGACAGGAAGAGAAGATTTGGCACCTGGCCTTCTCTCACATCAGTATTAAGATGGAGAAAGAAAAGCAAAGAGTGACTAACCCAACAGCACCAGGGACTCGAGTCATCGAATACAAACTTCAGAACAGGAACAAAGCAAGGAGAAGATATTATCCCCCTAAAACCCCCTTAACTAAACTGATGAAAATAGGTCTAAGTGCCTGGAACGGCATAGGTGAAAATGGCCCCTTTTTGAAACTACCAACAGGAAGCATTCCTCTAGATAGGCCAAGAGAAGATTTCACTCCAGCATACCCACTTTCGGAAGCGTATCATTTCACCCACCTAATCTATCATCGACCCACCGACCTTCAAGATTTCAAGGAAGTACGGGGAATGGAGGAGATGCCATGGTACGTCCCCAACTATTTCCTCCCTGAGGACAGAGGCGCCTGGCCGGGACTAAAAGCCCACAAAACCTGGACATCAGCAATGATTTCCCCAACATGTTCGTCGGAAATGCCTTGGATTTTTAATGCAGCAACCACGTGGGTGGCCGGGAAACGGTGGAAGATCAGGTGGGGACCTCACTATTTAGAGCCACTACAAGAACTGTATTGTGAAATCTGGTTGAGCGGAGCTCTGATATGGGCCACTTCATCAAGCATGTCCCATGCAATTATAAAAAGGGAAGGAGATCCAGCACATTACATTTGTGACAATACTGAACTCCCCCTGACATTGGAAAATGATAGGGTCTATCCCAACCCTCACCATCAAGTCATCCCTCTGCCAGCACGGCAAGGGTATCACACCCAGCTCAAGCTATATGGCCAATCACTGTACACTGCCATCAGCCTCCCAACAGAGGTAGGGTTGGCCCAAGAAGAGTAGCGAGAGTGGTTTAAGTATCAAGGACTCCTTCATGGACCATACCCAGAGCCTGACTGTTGGAAGGTCTTCCTGTGGACGTGGGTGTGGAGAGGGTTGGAACCAAATTTGCCTTACCCCTCTCCAGTATATAAAACCCTGCTACGGCAGTGAGTAACCAGAGTGATCAACACTAACGACACGTGGTTCAAAGAACTTCTAACACCACACTGGTGGTTCTCTTGTGGACCCATCTCACCAGACCCCAGAGAACTCTTACACTAATCCTCACCATGCCTGAAGATGGAACATTCTGTCTTAGGTGCTTCGAGACTATGGATGCCCTGAACGACGGCTTGACCGACACCGAAACTGATGATGACGACTCGGACCCCCCTGATCGACCTCTGTTACGGAAACCGACCAAAATTATGGATAAAACTTTTTGTATAAAGACTTGGCTTATGCTTTTTGTGCTAATCTTTGCTGCTACAGTTCTTCTTATTATACTCTGTTTGATCGGAGTGGGACCATGGCACCTCACCCATGCCAGAGTTACCTATGGTCCTTCAAAATACGCCAGTCTCAGCTGTTGGAACACCAGCACCAAAGCCATCTTCATCCCATGGGACAACAGCACATCAGTCAAGAACCAGTCAGGCCTATTTGAGAAAGGCAATAACACTACATTCACCGTCATGAGACAGTATGTGAAAAGCCGTGCAGCCAACCTCAGTGACTCTGTGATTGATGACCTCTTTAATCACACCTGGTTAGTGTATAACCATGACTTAGCGGAGGATGTAGTAATTGTTCGGATTCGGATCCTGCATAACAAGGTTCGCCGAACCATCAGATGTAACTGGATACACCCAGACCGCGGGGTGCCGGAATGGCACTACAACATGGCTTGTCGACCCTTGCTGTGGCTCAGAGGACAAGGCTACTGGGAATCTGAGGTCACCTATCCGGCTCCCCACAGACCAGCGGGTTGTCGAGCTTGGCTTCCATGCTGGGAATTCTGGGGAAATTACCACTTAAAATGTGACTAGAACCCATCCTCTGCTCCGTCATTATCGGGGGGGAATGCTACGAAGCTGACCCGGAACACTAAAGGCTCGCACGTCAACACCACATGGCGCCCTGAACCCGAAATTTTTCAGAACATCACTGAATTCCTGATAAGGCAGGGGGCCCGGGCTTTTTTCTGGCAAAATGACCAGATGGACTGCATTAGGAACAAGTTTCGGAAACTCCATGCCTGTGTCTGGAACAAGTCTGCTACCTGCAAAGACCCAAACTATATGGTTTTATCTCTCCGAGACCACATAACTGTAACCCTAACAATAAGAAGTCTTTGGCAAATTGAATTTGAAGCCTGGTTGAATGATACCTTCCCATGGGTATGGCTGCATGGACCAATGGCTTATTTCAGGCGAGACTTCCCAGAAGGAGCAGCTAAGTCCCCTGACAGATTAAAGGGACCCCACTATGCTAATATGTATATGCAATTCCTTCCTAAACCCAATGACCTCCTAACTGTGCCAAAAGAGGACTTTGCCAAAATTGATAAGTGTGTCGCTGACAGAATTTTTGACAGCCTAAACAACTCAGACTGGGTAAAGACTGGCGCTTCTCCGAGATGCGACCTTTGGCAGACGTCAAGCTCACTCTTTGCTACATGGAAATATGACTGTTCCGTGTTACAGCGAATACCAACTGCCAAGCTGGTGTTGCAAGCATGGGTAGAAAGCTACAGCCGTCAATGGTCCTACGAATGGTGGGGTCTGCAGAAAGAAGAATTAGGGGCCTGGGTGTTGCCCTGTTTGGATCAGTCACAGAATTATTGGGTGAAGTATCAATACCTTGCCACTGTCACTGTCACTGTCACTTGCCACTAAAGAACAAGCCATATGGCCTGGACGATTCTGGAAACCAGACCTCTTTGTGCATCCCAGACCCTGGCATATGGTATGTAACACTGATCAAACAGAGTGCACTATAGGACTGGTGAGACAGCCCTGTCAAACGGTCCCAGGCTGGGAAGATCATTGCCAAAGTCATTACCAAGATGAGTATGAAACCCACTCTTCTGAGACAGTGTGGAAAAAGATCAATGGTGTATGGAGAAGATCATTAGGTAAAGGCACCACATGCACGGATGCTATTCTGGGTCATCAGCTAAAGAAGCGCAAGAGCATTTTAGGAGTCCCTGTCCCCTTCATCCTGGACACCCTCATTGCGATAGCTGAAGGACATGCTTTTCAGAAAAGTTTATGTGAAGGCAAAGTGGATGACGGTTTCAACTGGGTTGGCCCCAATCTGCTTTACTACAAATTAACCTGTAAAGTACCCAAAGAGGTATGGAAAGCCTGTGGTAGCTGCTCCAACCAACATGCCTGCCATTGGTATGAGACCCTGGGAAACACCATGCTTAGTGCGGTAACAGAAGTAGTTGAGGATATTGCTGAAGTTGTTGGAGAAGGCCTTTCAGTTGTTGAACACTGGTTGCTAAACGCCTTAGCAATGCTCTGGCCCTATCTATTAGGCACCTTAGCTGTCCTTGTAGCACTGGTGATAGGAAAGGTCGTCCTAACTGAGTGGTTAAAAGCCATGTGCCGCACTAAAGGGAAGGACTATAGGCCCCTCCCCTCGGGGGAGGACTCTCACACTGTATAAGAATGCGTTACCGTGTGCCACCAAGCCAGTTGTTGTTGTTCCGGATTCCTTGGATGAAGATCTGAACCATCTTAATATTCTACCCACACCATGTCCTGCAATTCCACAGCAGCGTTTGAGCCTATACAAGTGAGTACCGTTGAATTTTATGGTCTACTCTGTGCCTGGTTAGCCTATTGCCACGCTGGCCACTGGTCCTGCAATCAGCCACTGTGACTCATCGTCACCCTCCAAGGATATGTCAAGATTATCCTCGGTCAAGTAATCCTCCAGAGATGGGAGCTGGGCCTGTCTCTTTTTGCGTACTACTTGATGGGACGGACCTCCATCAAATAGAAGAAGGGAATTCTGGTCACCCTGTGGTTTTCTCTTGACACAGCTGGCCTGGTGTTGGAGCTTGTGCTGGGCATAGCCCATGCTAAACCTGTCAAGATCACCACCGCTGTCATGGAAGGATTCTTCGCCATTTCCGTCATCATCTACTTGGGGCATCAAGCTCTGTCCATCAAAGGGCATAGCAAGATCCAATGGCTCCTGAAGCTGGCTGCTCTGATTGGATGGGCCACAGGCTGGGGGGTGCTGTCCATCCTTTACTGGATGAACTTCACCTCAACCCTACCATTGGCCGTCTGGCTCATGACCTATGCTGTGATCTTCACCGACACCACCACACCGCCGACCCAAACTCCGGAAAACAATGACCCGGCCATTCGGTCTCCATGGCTTGCATCTCTGCAAGGCACATGGGCCTAAAGCATCATGTTTTCTTTTAGTTTTGCTAGCTGAATCTCCTCCTTATTTATTTTTTATTTTTTCAGTTATGTTATTACAACCAATCATGCTTAATCACATATCATTTATATTATTTTTTGGTATCAAATGTTATTTAGTCCCCTATGTCTCCCTAGGGCTCCATCAATTGTTGTGGATGTGGAGCTGGAGCTCTTTCCACTGGCTCCCTCTGGGCAACTCCAGATGCTCATTGGTGCCATGATTGCTTACCCCTATATTCAGGGTATGACAAGGTCACAACGCTTTTCTGTATCAATGGTTCTGATGACCTTCCACATATTGCAGCATCCACTGCCCGCGCTCTGGAAACGGAGTATAGGATTGTGTGGACCTCAGCCCTTGGAGAAAGTGACGACACCCTCAAGACCACTCACCACCCCATGGGGAGTTATCTCCCCATAGTGCGGAAGATCTGGGAGAATCAGATGACACTCAACTGCCTTCCTACTGTGCATCTCTTAGATGGCAGAATTGTGGCACTGGATGCACAAATCCCTCCGGTCTCACTATCATGTTCGTGGATGAGGGCTGTCAAACTACCACCACTTCGCAGGACTGAAGTACCCAGACAACGCCCCCCTTCGTTGTGCACAAACACAGCCAAACCCCCAGTTCGCGCCTGGTACCACTGACCAGGCCTAGTCTGGAGACCCGTTCTGTGGGCTGTCAAATCACCGGCAACGCATCGGTGGATTGCGGATGTCAGACAGAGCCCCCATCGCTGGACGAGGATCTTCAGCAACTGCTGGATGAGCTCACCAACCTACCCTCTACTCTGATGACTTCTCCACTGCCATATTCAGACAACATCGCCTACTCAGAGATCAATCCGCTGTCCCCCCTAGAACTCATGGACACCGGCAAGGTGATCCCCTCTCCAGCAGCACCCAAGGTGGAACCTGTTCTCACACCATGGTTCCCTTCTCCTTCACATCTGGATGAGTTTGAGGTGCTCGACTCCTGGTCTCCTGGTGCTCCGACTTTGCCCTTCATCGGTTCCGATGAGGATGTTCTACTCCTCTACTGTGATGATGCGGCCGATTTCCTGTAGCGACACAGGTTTGGGCATTCCACTGTCTGATCTCAAGAAGGGGGTATTGAATGAACTGGAGAATCATGGTGAGATCAGTCCAGTTTCATGCAATCTTATAATAAATTGAATAAATAAATAAATAACAATTCTTTTCCACAGAAGTAAAGAGACTGAATAGATAAATGAACACATAATCTGCACATTTGAAATGTGTTTCCCCTGTTTCATGAGTGATTAAAGTAACAACTATTGAAATACAGTGTATGTATCCAGTGTTGTGGTAATTGAATGATGATTTGATGCAGAAGGATCAAGGCTGTTTTTCTGGTATTTTTTTTTCTTTTTCTTTTTACTCATTAACGGATATGATTTCAAATGTAACTGAGTAAAATAAATTCAAGTAAAAGTAAAAGTTTAGGTTTTGTAAACAAATTAAAAAAGTACAAAGTAGAGATGGATTAGAATTAATTACTGCAAATGTAACTAGTTACTTTTCAGCCTCTGTATGCCAGTACCTTAACTTTCAAAAATATGTGTAGTTTTCCCACATTGTAAGTGCTTCTACTTTCTGTGTTATCCATACAAGCAGGTGATGGTACAGTAAGATGATGATACTTTTTGATTTGTTTGGGTTTGGCTTTTTGTGAGAGAGAGAGAGAGAGAGTCAGAGAGAAAGAGAGAGAGAGAGAGAGAGACATAAATCAGGCTTCTGAGAAGTATGTACATTTCTATCTACTCAATACTTGGTTGAGCATGGAAGCCCAAATTACTTTGATAGCTTCCTTCAGGTCATCTAACTTGTTGGGTCTGGTGTCTCTCATCTTCCTCTTGACAACAGCCCATAGATTTTCTATTGTGTTCAGGTTAGGGGAGTTTGCTGGCCAATCAAGAACAGGAACAGCATGGTCATTAAATCAGCTTTTGGTATCTTTGGCAGTGTTGGCAGGTGCCAAGTCCTGGTGGAAAATAAAATCAGCATCTCCATACAGCTTGTCAGCAGAAGGAAGGATGAAGTGCTCTAGAATTTCCTGGTAGATGGATGCATTGAGTGTGGATTTCAGAAACGAACAGACACAGCGGACCAAAACCTGGAAAATGACATGACACCTCAAACCATTACTGACTGTAAAAACTTCACTCTGGACTTCAAGCAACATGGATTCTGTGCCAATCCACTCTTCCTCCAGATTCTGGGACCTTGATTTCCAATGAAATGTAGAATTTACTTATTCTGAAAAAGGACTCTGGCTATTGAGCAACAGTCCAGCTCCTTTTCTCCTTCGCCCAGGTAAGACACCTCTGAGATTGTCTCTGGTTCGGGAGTGGCTTGACACGGCAAATACAACATGGAATATATATAAAAGTATTCATCCGCCTTGAACTTTTCCATATTTTGTCACATTACAACCACAAACTAGAGTTTCTGCATTCTGTGACATCACCATCCTCGTTTCGCAGTGTAGTGTATAGAGTGCCCTCCTCTATATGGTACTGCGGTTGTAGCAACCCTTTGTAAATGAAAACTTTCTTCTCTTACTCTGTTTATGTGACATGCACAAAATACAACTATTTGTATAAAGTAATGGTTCGTTTTCTTTCATTTACTTTGTTATTGAATTATTTGACATGTCTTTAAGCATCTTTTAAAGATCAGAATTTGATATTTTAGGCAATTACTTTCATTATAGCAGCAGGAAACTACCGATAGGAGGTAGTGTAAGATAGGGCTGGACTGGACTTCTGGCGTACTGGGCAATGCCCAGTGGGCTGATGCCTATATCGGCCAGCCCAAGGCTGTTATAATTTTAACCAAAAAAGTATATTAAAAATAATTTTTATTCACTGCGACGGCCCGTTTGTTGATTTTCTTGAAGGACATTGGGCTTATCCAATTAAATCTCTCAGTCCTCCTTGACCCTCCCATCCCTCTCCTCAGAAGTTATAAACATTGCCATTTTAACTGACCGGAGTTGGAGAGAAGTGAGTAGATACGCAGTGGGGCGGGCTCAAAAAAGCTGTGAGAACATAGGCTAAGTGGATGTAGAAAATGTATCAAACTAACCAATATGTTTACCACACAAACTTGGACTGCTGAAGCAAGTTCATGGCCAGAGAAGGAGGAAGACTTTGCAATTCAAGGCATTCGTCGTAAGAGGAGGATGATGAGTGAGACATGACCCAGGGACAGATCAATGAAGAGGTCAGATCAGCTTCTGCCAGCCCAGTAAAAAAAAAAAAAAAAAAAAAAATGAAATGTTCATGAAGAAGGAACGTTCCATGAGTTTTTCGTTAACTTTTCTGTCATCGATGGAGTCAAAAAAATCCCATCATAATCTATTTTTACCTATCAATTTTTAGAATAATAATGAGATACGAAGTTGCATTTTATTTTCATTTGGTTTAATTAATATTTGACAAGCTGAACCGATAATTCTGCAGTGGTTCAGCTGCTTCAGATGTGCTCCAAAGCCTCCATAACTCTTCAACGTGCTCAGTTCCCAGATAGCGCAATGCATTGAGTTCAGTGTCCCAGTCAGAGATGATACTCAGATGGGATATTTTAAAATTAATTGATTTTAGTATCTCTGCGATGTACTCTGTGCGTAAAGTTGAAAATGTCTATGTCAAGTGGTCAGTTGTGTGAAATCTGTCAAAATGACGGATGGCCTTAAGATTTTTTTGTCACCGTTCATCAAAACCTGTCAACAACAGAAAATATAACACGACCCCTGGATTAGAGACACATCTTCACTAAATACTATCTGGGGAAGTTGTTGCCAAAATGTGGAAATGCTCAACAAAGGAAATGATTACATTTTTTTGTCAGACCTAAAACATGGATGATAATATTAGGTTATGGCGTTATGAGGGATTTGTGTATATAAATATGCACTTGATCTCCAACTTAGTGTTATTTTATCTTGTCATATAGTTACAATTTGCAACAAGTGTTACAGTGTATAGTTATTATTATCATATATTAGCGAAACAACTTTTGCCAGAAATGGATGATTAACATCCGTAACCAGAGTGAAAATTTGTGAAATTCTCTCTTTTTCATACTTTAAAGAGCCAGTTTGATGAGGAGCTCTTTATCCTACATGGATATCTGGTCTCACTGTGGGCATATTTATGTTTTTGTATAAACAGTATACTCCATAAAACAGTGAGTAGATAGATAGGAATTGTGACACTGCAGCCATCTCTCCCAAGATGAAAAGAGCAGTGAAAGAACATGTCAATTTTTTAACATGGTGACTCTCCTCCTTGTCAGCTGCTGTGCTTTATTTTAACTTTTGAAACAACAAAATGTGCAAAAATATCCTCTGGATATGGAAAGACTATGCCACAACTGTAAACCTACCAAGACAAGGCCGTCCACCTAAACTTCCAGGCCGAACAATGAGAGCACTGATTAGAGATGCAACCAAGAGGCCCATGGTGACTCTGGAGAAAATACAGAGATCCACAGCTCTGGGGGAATCTGTCCACAGAACAACTATTCGCCGTGCTCTGCACAAATGTGGTCTTTATGGAAGAGTGGCAAGAAGAAAGCCTTTGTTAAAGTTGTTAATTGTTAAAGTTTGCCAGAAGCCATGTTGGGAACACAGCAAACATGTGGAAGAAGCTGCTTTGGTCAGACGAGAGCAAAATGGAACTTTTTGGCCAAAATGCAAACTGCTTTGTGTGGCAGAGAACTAACACTGCACATCACTCTGACCATACCATCCCCATTGTCAAATATGGTGGTGGAATCATCATGCTCTGGGCGTGTTTCTCTTCAGTAGGAACAGGGAAGATGGTCAGAGCTGACGGGAAGATGGATGGAGCCAAATACAGAGCAATCTTGGAAGAAAACCTGTCGGAGTCTGCAAAAGATTTGAGACTGGGGTGGAGCGTCACCTTCCAGCAGGACAACCACCGCTAAATATAAAGCCAGGGCTACAATGGAATGGTTTAAAACAACACATATTCATATGTTAGAATGGCCCAGTCAAAGTACAGACCTAAACCTAATCGAGAATCAGTGGCAAGATCTGAAAACTGCTGTTCACAAATGCTCTCCATCTAATCTTACTGAGCTTGAGCTGTTTTGCAAAGAAGAATGGATGAAAATTGCAGTCACTAGATGTGCAAAGCTGGTGGAGACAGAACCTAAATGACTCGCAGCTGGAATTGCAGGTGGTCTGTATACTTTTGCACACCACTCTTTTCAGTTTTTTGTTTGTAAAAAATCTTTGAAAACCTCTGCAAAATGAAGTTTAAGTTTGTAGTGTAGTATTAACAGACAAAATTTTGAAGTTTTTAAGAATGATCTAAAGAAATCCTGTGCTTTTTTACTTGGTCCTATTATCCTCTATAATCTGATCTCAGACATGTAGACTGTGTATGTACGTTTCTGTCTGAGAATCTGAACATCCATTCTATCCAATCTGTACACATACAAAGATCAGTGACAGCTCTGAAAGGGATCTGTTCTTTGAACTCAAAACAAAATGAAAACAAAACAAATCACAGCCTTCTCTCAATTTTCTTTTTCATTTATATTTGCACATAAGAAAATAAAAGACCTATTAGTGCTGATCTTCAACCATACATATCAAACAATTTCTACACCCAGATGGGAAGGATTATGTTGGTTTAAAGTCATTACCATCACATCCTTTCCTTAAGCTTCCAATTCCCCTCAGCTGCATTGTAATACCCTACCACGGATCACTTTCCCATTTTAAACTCACTGTTTGCTTATTAATGCCATTGAAGGGATAGTATCCTCTACTTGGGCATACAAGATTGATGAGCAAGATTCATTTGAGTTAGACTCAAACTGGTCAGAAAGCTTTGAAAACTGGCACAATAAAGCTGCAGCATGGCTCTTTGTAGGTGTTGGAAGGTCATAATTTTTCATCTCCTACTTCTTTTGAAGTGAAGACAGGCAAGTTTCATGCTGAAAGTGGCTAGCAAAAGTTGGATCAAGCATATAATGGGCTGTAACCTGAGATCACAAAGGGACTTAGGCTTCCCCCAGAGTTTTGATATCAATTAGATTTGTTGTCACCTGACACTGGAATGGCCTCAGACTGAACATCTGCATTGGATAATGAGAGAAGGAGAGGGGCCTGCAACTCTGCTGTGAGATGTTGGCACTGCTGGAACACCCAAAAAACATCAGTCAGTACTGATGGAACAGGTCCACACAGCAGCATAATTCAGAGTCACAAACAATGAAAATATACAGCTGATGCTTTGACAACAGCTAAGAAATCTATAAAATCTTATGTAAACTTAGAACTACTAAATGTACTCAACAGAACAACAGAAATAATAATAAAAAATAAATTAAATACAGAGTCTACAGACCTCGACACAGTTGTCCCTGGTTCAATTCCCGGCCCTGGGCCATTTGCTGCATATCTTCACCTTCTCCTTTCTCCTGTCCAGCTACTTTTGAATAGAGGCCACTTGTGCCTTGAAAAATTAAATCACAGTAAAAAGAATAAAAAGAAAAGAAGAAAAAGAAGATTACCATTAAAAGTGTTACTTTATGGTTTTGTGAGAAGCGTGTGCAACATTGTGCAACAAATATTCTTTTTGGGTTTGTATTTAACTGTGAATCTCCTTGTAGAAACACATATTCTTTTGAGCTCCAGCCAGTTGTTTTTTCCTGCTCAGCAAGTCCCACTTGCACGGCACATTTAAATTTAAAAAAAAAAAAAGAAAAAGGGATATGCTAAAATGACAGAACACTTCCAATAGAGAATGTGTGTTTCCGTAAAAAAAGCCCTGGTGATGAAGACAGAAACAGGACAGGTGTAACCAGGTATAAGTTCCCACTATAATTGTAGAAGCACTGACAGTGAAAATTTCACTTTCACCAAGAACCAATTTGAATTTAGGTTCAGAGTTTAAAACTAAATTACTTAATGTTCATAATTCAAGTTCAAACTTACAGTGCAAGTTGAATTACTTCTCGTTCATTCATTCATCATGTTTTTTCACAAAATGAGAGACAGCAGTCTCAAAATTTTTTAGGGGAAATGTCACAATTCCCAGAGCGCTGTTTTTTCTGGTGCCAGGGACCACTGTTAAGTTCAAAGTTCTCCTCCATCACTCATGAACATACTTCTGCACAATACTGAGCAGCAAGGACTTCTTCATCAGTCTTTTACATTGTTACAAAGAAATGTTGGCTTGGAGTGTGTAGCTTACCTTCCATTCCAAAACACTGGATGTTTGTGTTCTGTGCCCCCACACTCTACCCTTGACATTGAGCCTTTTGCCTCTCAGTAAGCCAGCTGGCTTAAATGTGGTCAACTCCTCCCCTTCTGTCTATGCTGACCCCTCACAACAGCAGGCCTGAATTTACATTCTTCACCAATCCTTTAAGCTCTCCAACCAAGACACTCTCATTCCCTGATCAAAACAGACCTGTTGACACATCCAGCCAAGTCCCAATGCAGAGTTTGTTCTCTTCAGTTCATCTAATTGACTTGCTGAGAGAAAAACGACTGTTCAGAGATGAGAGAAGGAGGATATGTCCATTTAGCTAAAACCGGTGGTGCAGACCGTCTTGCGCGGTTACAACTACAACTTTTTTTTTTTTTAACATGTCCTGTCCAGCAATGACGCACTCAGAATTGTCATCTGAATGTCAAGGTAAGACCCAACAGATTTGCAGAGCAGAGCATTATGGCTTTCACCATGATGTTCCCCATGGTATATATATATATATATATATATATATATATATATATATATATATATATATATATATATATATATATATATATATATGAAACTTTATTAAAAATTGCTTTGGTTTTGTTTGAAATGCAATGAACACAAAGATGAAAAAGGGGGGGAACATGGAGGAAAGGTTTAAAGAGAAAAAAGGAGATAGAAGTGGAGCAGAGAAAAAAGCATAGAGTTAAAACAAGTCAACACCCTTGAAGTCTGCCTCGAGACCTGCAGAAAGAGAAAACAAAACAGAGAATCCACAACAACAAACAACATATGCACAGATAATAATAACAGTTATAACATCAATGGAAAAAACACACTACAAGATAGTACAAGATGTATTTAGTGGTAACCGCAGCCTGACTGAAAATGTATCTAACAAACACCTGAATCTAGACACCTGTGTGTGTGTGTCCATGTATGTGTGAGTGTGCTTGTGTCTATAAGGTTTCTCCCTAAGAATATCTGATAGCAGATGTGGGGGCCCACAGATCCACCCCCCAGGATATGCGGACAACACGAGGAAGACCGGAGCCACAGACACCCAGTGCCCCCCCCCAGCACAGAGCCCTCAGAGCCCTCCCCCAGGAACAACCAGATACCCCGAGCAAAAGAGGCAAACCCCGGGTGACCCCCGGCAGCTACAATGCAGAAGCCCCAGGAGGCCACAGTCACAAGCCCACAGGCCCTGCCAGCAACCCGCTACGCCAGAGCAGATCCAGCCTTGGACAAAGAGACCCGAGCCCCGAGGGTGAAATCCCTCCCCAGCCTCCGCTGGGTGCCCAGTTGAGCCAGGGCACCCAGGCCCTGGCAGGCAGCCACCAGAGTGAGCCGGTACATACCCCGGCACCCAGCCCCAGACACCAAGAGCCACAAACGCACCGGTGGGCAGAGGCATCCGCCACCAGAGGAGAGTGTGACATGGGAAAATAGACCCCACATTTTTATTGGGGTCCCAAGATGATCCAAGAGAGGGGATCATCACCCACATGCTCACATACAGACATTCACATCCACTCACCCAATATAAAAAAAAACATTATAACATACACACTCTATACTCCCAAGTCCAGGTAACGTCCCCCCAAAGAGGCAACCTGTCCCCGGACCCAGGAGATGGTCCCCTTCTCTCTAGGGTGGAGAAAAGCAGACAGCCCAACCCTCTGCAGCAGTAGCAGAGTAGCCCATCAGCCAGGACAAGTGCCAGGCACCACCTGAACAACCCCGACCCTGTCCAAAGATGGGCCAGGAAGAGTCCACGTAGTCCCAGTGAGCCAGCTGACCAGAGCAGTCCCAGGGCGAAACAGCCCCATCCCCCAGCAAGCCCCAATCTCAACCCCGTGAATCCCCCTCTCCCACAAGCCCCGCCCCTGAATCATGCAACCACACCACACCCCTGTGACCCAACACCAGGACAGGATCAACTCCCCTACCAAGCATCCCTGGTAAGAGGCTTGCACCCAGGGCCAACAGCCCCCACCATGCCCCCTCAACCATTTAAATGAATCCTCATCACCATCCCTGAACCTTCAGTCCACAGACAACCATCACCAAACCCAGCCCCATCGCCACCAGCACACCAACCAAAATTTCAGCGGCCTCAGACTCGAAAAAGGATGCAACCCCTTCATACCCCACTCTACAACCCTCTGCAGTACCCCCAACCAGCAGGGCCAGCATCCCTCTGACAGAGCGACGAGTAGAGCAGGAAACCAGGGAGCCCACCAAGCTGCCTGGTACATGCCAGCAACTCCAGGCTGCCCATGAAACAACACAAGCCCACACCAGCTAGGAACCCGCATCCGTTCATGCAAACTTCTGTGTCAAAACATGGTAGTTTGTCCAAAAATATGAGTAATAGCAGTGTCATGTGTCAAATGTCAAATAATATGAAAACTTGAAATCTTGTGACTTTAAAACCACAAGACATTTTAAACAATTCCTTTTTAATGGCCTGTTATATTTATGTTTTTATGAACAGAACTGGACCCAAGCACGTAAACACTCTGAAAGCAGTTTGTGACAATTAAGAGGAGATTTCTTTTAACAAACAATGAATTTTAAGCTTCTGTTGCAGAAGCCAGCAATGAAAAACAGAGATAATGATCAATGAGATATTAGGGTATGAGCAGACACCTTTGGTGTGGGTAACTGGATCTGGTCTTTCTTGGTTTCAGGAAGAGATGTAGTGCTGGAACAAGTTCAGAGAATGGGGAAGACCAAGATCAAGATAAATCCAGATAAATGGATGACTGGTGTTTCATGATTCCTACATGTGTATTTTGATGAAATCAGTGCTGAAGTGAGGGTGGAGAGTCAGGTTGCTTATGGAGATGAGACCATTGATGAGATGAGACCATTTCTCTTCAATACAGAAGCAGAAGGCAAGTTTGTTACACTAAAAAAGCTTGTTTACCAATGCAGCATCAGGCGAAGAATGAGTACCTTGCAGATCCTTTTGAAGTGCCATTCAACAGGAAAATGAGCAAAGAACCAAACAGCCCCATCCAGGATTACAATGGTTTTGTTGTGAAAATAATAGATATGTTACTGATATTCACAACAGCAAACTTAATATCAAAAATGAATTTTAGTAAAAAAAAAAAAAAAAAAAAAAAAAAAAAAAAAAAAAAAAAAAAAAAAAAAAAAAAAAAAAAAAAAAAAAAGGTGCATTTCTTCAGACTCACTGTGATAATAATTTATATGTATCATATTACTTTCTTCACCTCATTTTACAGTTTTATATACCCATAAAAGGCTTAAACAAAAGATTTAATTCATTGATACACACAAAACATCAAGCCAGTGCCCATGTCAACACTGGTGGTGGTCTGTACCTTTAGAAAACAGGAATATTTTGAGGCACAGTGATGCACAAAAAAACATATTTATGTAATTTTGCTTCAGTCTTTTAAACTCCGGCAAACCCTTATTTCAGTATCTAAATGGGTATGTCTTTGTTCCATGAGCCATCCAGGAGATGGACATTATCATAAATATTGAGCTTTTTGGTGGACATTTACACAAAAAGCTTTAACCAAACAGGGTAAAAAGTCAACTTCTCCCTGGTATACCTGCTATAGCTTCGGATTACTCTATATTTGTGTCCAGAAGAAGGCAAGCAAAGCAGATTTTGTTTATACGTGTAGAAAATCAGGTATGAGTGTTTGCTGGATTCCCAATACAGCAGGCACTAAAAGTTTTCATAATGCTTCAAAAATCACTGCAGGTTGAAGAGTCTCTCAATCTCATTGCATTTCTAACAGTGGGCTTGCTTACTGAGCTTTGTCATTGTTTATATTTTACAGTGAGTTCAACAAAGATCCGCAGCTTTCTGAAATGAAGTCTTGGTATAAAGAACAACCATGAGGCATGAGCTGTTGCTGGATGTCTAAGGCCTGACTGTCATAAAACTCATTCTAATCAATTACAGCATACATCTGCTATGTGTCAAACTGATCGTGTTTCCCACTCTCAGCACCTGTTATTGTCGTGATCACAAATCTCTGAACCCACAGCCTGCTGAAACACCACTGACTCAAAGCAGCCTCACAGTTGACCTGACTACTAACAGAGCACACTCACACACAGTCGAATGTATCAGCTTACACAGCGGCATGCATGCATGCCAACAGCTAACACACTCCTCTCCCCACAGCCTCGAAAGGTTTGTCAGTTTATTTTCACGTCCCTTACAATTTCACACATCTTTTTCCATCGGAGCGTAAAAGACTGGTGGGCCTCATGGAACACCCCCACTCCCCGGTGCTGATGATTCATATGGCTCTTCCCTGTCCTTTTCATAGAAAATACATTTTTAAGAGTAAATTGCAGTATTTATCCCTGTTGCATTACAGCAAGAAGGTCCAGAGTTTGAATCCTGGCCTGGGGTCTTTCACCATGGAGGTTGCATATTCTGCCTGTGCATGTATGGGTTTTCCAGGTACTTCAGCTTTCTCTCAGTCCTAAACCATGCATGTGTCTTTAAATCTAAAACAACTGCAGACATTTTCAACAATGCCTAATTTAGCCCCAGTGTGATGATTGATTAAAAGACATTTTCTTGTTGTATTTTTTATTTTGTGAAAGAAGTCTGTTTCTGTAGATGGGATTTTTTGTTTTGTTTTCATGTGGTACTGATTTGGTGTTTTCCAAATTCCTTGGTCACTTTAACTCTATAGAAATGTTGACACACACACACACACACACACACACACACACACACACACACACACAGAGTTTAAATACATCTTCATTTGGCAGAAGATGACAGTTCAGATAATGAAGGTAAACGTTTTATTATTTATTCAGTACTGGTCAAAGTAAGTATGCAATTTTAAAACATTAAAAATGTTTGACATATTTAATGCAAAACACTGTGAAAGCATAAAATGTAGTTAAATAAATTTCTGCTTGGTTGCTGTCACGCTGCATCCCTATTTGCTTATTATTTGATGCAAGGGTGCTGATTTTTCTTACTCTAATCCACAATAGATTTCCACTTACAAGTTCCTAGTAAGAGCCTGTTTTTTTTCAGTGAAGCTTGTTGGTTTGCATGACAGTTGTTTAGTCATTTCAGACATATTACATGGGATGTAAAATTCCATGCATGATAAATTACATCAACAAAAGTATTTGCCCACCCAAATGATTTCATTCAGGTGCTCCAAATCACTGCCATGGCTACAGGTGCATAAAATCAGGTACTAGATTTTATATACCTGATCACAACCTGATCTGTGTTTGGACTGTTTTGTTTCAGTTCATCTTTCTGTGTTATCAAAAATATTATATATTATCTAAACCTTCAACTTTTATGTTGGATCTAATCCCAACCAAATTATTCAAAGATGTGTTCCCTTTGATTACTGTCCCATTTTAGATATGGGTAATTTTCCCCTAGTAAACAAACATGTACCATGGGCTTTTAAGACAGCTGTAAATAAACTTTTACTTAAGAAACCTTCTCTTGATCAAGAAGACTTAATAAATTACAGATATATAATCTTCCTTTCTTGAGAAAATAGTTGCTAATCAAGTGTGTGAGCATTTAAGCTGTAATGACCTGTTTGCATTGTTTTGGGTTTTTTCTGTGCTTGTAATTTAATTCATGTTTACCATAGATTTCATTAGTTCACTCTGTTGTTTTCTGCTTAGTTTAATTGTTGTTTGTTTATTGCTTGTACTGAGTTCAGTCATTCTTACTCCTCCTATTAGATCAGTGTTTTTCCCTTGGTAATTGTTTATTTACCCTCCTTCTCTTTTCTAGTTATATACCTCCTTTCTTTTGTCTACTTTTGTGGTCTCCCCTCACAGCTGCACCCTGTTTCTAATCAGCAACCTGTTCTTTGTCAATCAAGCTCCTCAGTATATAAGATCCTCATTCTCTGTCACTCACTGCTGGATTCCTCTGTTAACCTATTGCTTTCATGCCCTGACTCTTTGTGTGGTCATTTATTATATATTTTCAGTTTTATTAATAAAAAGCCTTTGACATAATCCATCCAAGCTCTTGCCTGCTCATTGGTCCACCCTCACACTTTTTCATAAAGCTTATAGCTGGAGTTTCTCATATTATCTTTCCCTATCGCTATAATTATTCTGCTATAAGCTTAGGCTGCTGAGGATAAACTGACCGTTTTTCTTCTCTATGCTACTTTCTACTTCTACTACCCTCCAGTTTGCATTATTTGCTGTTTTTTTCCAATGTTACTTTTATATTTTGTGTTTATCACTCCATAGAAACTACAGCTGGCCAGGGCCCCATTTCAGAAAGCAAGATTAACAAATTCTGAATAGAAGGTAGTTACTCTGAATAAATCTACCGGGAGGAACTAAGGTTCGAAATCCATACTTCTCAACAATGGAATTAGAGATATTAATGACAGCATATGGAAAGCAGCAACACATCTTCAAAAAGAAAAGCAAAATTGCTGCCGCCACAAAACAGAGAATTGTAGAACAATTCCATTGACAAAATGAAACCTGGAGATGTAGGTATTATTAATTTAGATCATCTTTGTGCAGAGGAACAGAAAAGGGACACAGCAAAGCTAACTGTATTTATCTCACCTGTAAGCACTATTACTATGCTTTGAGTCATGTCAGTAAACCATACTGTTCCAATGCAGCATGTGCATGAATATGTCACAAAAATGTTCAGCGCTCTCAATTTTCATGGAAAGTTAGGAGTGAGATTATATCAGTTGGGATTGAAGAACTGCAGATTATAAATGTTTTGGCTGCAGCAACCTCACTTTGTTTTCCCAACTGTTCTGGTATTAGGAAATATGTCTAATTTTACATGATCCTTGGTACAAATAACCACAAATACAACTGATGATAAAGGACAGATACAAAATACAATTTTTTTTAAATTCACAGACAGGACCAAAATGGGCCCCTTTAAACAGCAGTGTTCAGTTTTAAGTACATTTTAGTGCAGAGTGTGAATTTCAGTTTCACTGGTGTTTTATGTGTTTGTAGCACACTTAGGTGCCTTGATGACAGACACAGGTGGCTCCCTTTTGAAGCACTGTGGCTCAATGTCAGACATTTTTCCTTTCAGGATTGAGGACAGAGTTCCATCCAGAGGAAAAGGAAAGGAGGTGGATTGGCAGTGCTTGTCAACAACAGATGAAGTCACCCAGGACAAGTTACTGTGAAGTGTCGTCTCTGCAGTCCAGACATTGAACTATTGGCAGTAAGTTTTCGTCCATATTATTTGCCAAGAGAGTTCACCAGTGTTGTTTTGGTGGCTGTTTACATTCCACCCTCAGCTGCTGGCGACAATGCATGTGATGTCATCAGTTCCGTTGCTAAGATGCAGACCCAACACCCCATTTCTTTTGTGGCAATATTTTAATCATGCTTCATTCTCTGATACGCTGCCATTGTTTCAACAGTTTGTCAGCTGCTCTACCAGAGAGAACAAGACATTGGACTTGTTTTACACAAATGTCAAGGATTCATATATTTCCAAACCAGTACCTCCTCTGGGTAAATCAGATCACAACCTTGTTTTTCTCTGCTTAGAATATGTCCAGAGACTACCTGTAACAAAATGGGCTGTGAGAAAGTGGTCACAGGAAGCAGAAGAAGCCCTACAGGGTTGTTTTGATGCTACCGATTGAATTTCTCTTTGCAAGCCACATGGAGAGGACATTAACGCCATGACTGAGTGTGTGACCAACTATATAAACTTCTGTGTGGACAACACCATCTCCACCAGAACAGTGAGACGCTTCCCTAATAACAAACCCTGGATCGCCAGTGAGCTAAAGGAACTGTTAAACAAGAAAAAAGAGCCTTTGGGGAGCGAGACAGAGTTATTGAGGAGTACACAGAAGCAGCTCAAAGTCAAGATTAGAGACAGCAAGGAGGTGTATAGGAAGAAGCTGGAGAACCACAGGTGTGAATAAGACTAAAGCGGCTCCTCAGTGGCAGAAGGCGGGGCTTAAACTGAGCTCTGAACAGACCACTCACAGCCCATTAAGTATGGGCTTTGTTATTCAGCATGAGAAATGTGTTTGCGTGTGAAGTCAGAAGTGTGTGCCTCACGGTCATTGCATGAGACTTGAGAGCTTTGAAAATGTTTGTAGCAGCCTTATTTCTAACCTAGTTTCTATAAAACATGGCTTAAATTAAAGCTTAAAAAAAAAGTGATGCTTTGACATGTAAAATATGTATTCTGCCTTGATATGAATCTATAAGCAGTTTGGTTCATATCAGTTCTGTCAAGATGCAAGAGAGTATAGAACAAATATTTTTTATATTGGACAATGACAATTGCCACTGTAGGAGTCAGTTTGTTAAATACATATTTTATTCTATTTGTTGTGATTATCACAATTAGTCCAATTGTAGTTTGAGCCTTCAGAAACTACAGCAAAGGGTAAAGAACGCAGGAAAGCTGGTGAACTAAAAACCACTGGTATTTTTTTCTTGCTCTGTGTTGGCTTTATGCTACACACACACACACACACACACACACACACACACACACACACAAAAAAACCCTTGCCATATCAACCAATTGAGAACAGCTTCACTAGCTGGAGGAACAAATTAGTCAAAAAACATTTCCCACTCAAAGAACATAACAGTCAGCCTGTCCCATTATGTTTTCAGGGGTGAGGGTTATTTTATCCCCCCCCCCCCTCATTAAGAAATAGTTGTCTGGACACATCGGTGGTTGAATAGCTAATTTAGACACCTTGTCTACTGATGACCTGTCAGAGTAGGTGTGTGCAGGGGTGGACACGGGAGAAAAAGTGGCCCAGGAGTTCAGTTACATTGATATGATTTTTATTCTGAGATGACTAATGTGTCATGGTTTTAGTAAGTTGTCTGACCCACATACATACAGAGAACACTCTCAGGAGAGAGAGAAAAAAAGATAAATAAATTCAAAGAGGTTTATTACAGATCATGGTTATGTTAAAAGAATGAGCCAGGATGAAATAGTTCTGGAACCAGGGAGCCACAGGAGCTCTGAAGAGAAAGAGGGTAAATATAATAAAGTGGATGATGGAGATGACAGTTCCAAATATGCTTACTTGAATGGTTGAGGTATTCTGCCAGGGAGGGGGGGGGGGGGTCTTAGAAGTGGTCTGGAGGATTGCAGGCTCACAGATGAATCCAGGTACTTGAATGAGGATTGACCAGTATAGTGAACAGCGGACAGGGTTCGATCATGCGATTGAGGAACAAGGAAGGAGTTAGAGCTGCCAGCCAGAGTCTTGTCTCCAGGGATTCTATGGAGGATGTGCAGGTGAATTGTAGGAGTCAAGGGGAAACAAGCTGAAGCAGAACCCACATGCTCATCCAAGTAACCTGAGAAGCAAAACACAGAAGTAAGTATCTTCTTACAGGGAGAACCAAGGATCAGCACAGAACCACAGCAGGCTTGCCATTTACCACATTGGTTAACACTCAGGTGTTGAAGGACTGGCAGCAGGCTCCTCATATACTCCTGTGTAATGAGGCTAAACTGACTGCAGGTGTGAACAATCAGCTGCAGGTCAGCCTTGCCCCTATGTTCATCGACTCCATCTGGTGGATGACTGACGGAACTGCAGAAAAGAATGAACATATTCTCAGACCCAAACACAATGTACTTTTTCATGATGTCCAAAATAGCAACCTTTAAGCAGGTATTAAATAAACTTTTCATGAAGGCCACATTTTTTTGTTAAATGTTTCTTTAATTGGTTGGATATAATATTCTAACCTTAAAATATCATGTTTTCATTACTGTAAGCAGAAAATCATCACACTACCAGAAAAAAAGGTTTGAAAACATCAGTCTGAGTGTAATTAATATATATATATATATATATATATATATATATATATATATATATATATATATATATATATATATATATATATATAATGTATTTCACTTAGTGAATCAAGTTTTTCTTCTCTTCAATGTAATATTTTTCTTTTCAACAATATTCTGATTTATTGAATTTGACAATTTGGTTTTAGTACATGACTTATTGAGTAAAGATTATTGTTATTCTAACCATAGTGCTTTGCCTTTGTTCTTGTAAATGCTCTTCTTTTGTGTTTATTTAACGAAGTTCTTCTCTGCATCAAACATGATCTGGTAGATCTTCATTTTTATTTCTGACTTGTGGTTTGGGTCAGTTTTAGCTAACATGTCTGGTATGACAACAGCAAAACGAAAATCTTCGTTGTCCAACTGCCTGATGCTCTACCTCTCCTAATCAAGCTGTTCCAGTCTCTTGAGAACACCATGTCCAGTGGAATGTTTTCTCTTGTGTGTCAAGGTAGTGGGTGAAGCTGAGTGCTGAGGGGAGGCAGTGGGGCATTGTGAAGCTCTGAGTGAACTGGAACTGGGTGATTGCGGAAGGATCAATTGACTGGGAAGTGGTGATGGGGTAGAATGAAGGGATGGATGGAGATAAAGTGGTGTGAAGGTACTATGAGAGGATGGAGATGGGGAGTGTGGGGAGGAGGTAGCATGAGAGGATGGAGAAAGGGGCAGTGGTGCTGAGGCTGAAAGCAGAGATGGAGCAAAAGGCCAAAGGTGAGGATCTGCTGGAACAAAATGTGTCTGGTGCAGGTTCTGCAGGCTGGGATGGTGTATGAGGTGTAAATGCACTGGATGATGATGGACTGAAGTTGGAAGATGTCCCCAGACTCTCTGGATAGGTGAGTTGAAGCAGATTGGTTTTGGCAGAGAGGCAGATAGTCTCCAGCTGTGTTGTGTGCTCTTGGGTGGTCAGCAGTTTCTCCTCAACCTTCAGAAAGATATATTGCTCCTAGTAACAAATAAAGAAACTCAAACAATCAAAAACTTTAGAAAAGAAATATTGGATGTAACAGTCCAAATAATTAAGTCACAATATTTTAGTGACCAAAGAAAAATAATTAGGCCCAAGCTGCAATTGTGCTGCGAAGGCTGATAGTAATCATAGTGTTTCTTATTATTATCATTCCGTCAAATGAATTTGGTGTTTGGAGGCCTAAGCATAGATGAAAACTCATCAAACTTGGCGGGCGAAGCAGGCCTGTGTAAATATGTATTTTAAGGGTGTTGCAAAAATTGCAACAAAAATGGCTAAACATCACCCCCCAGAAACTTTCAAAATACCCTCCACATTGACCGCACTTTAGTGTGTCCAGTGACAGAAGACAAGTTGGTGTAACTTGGCCTCCAGCACTGACAGTTTTCGCTGGAGGGCGTGACCGTGGTGGCGTGGCAAAGTCAGATGTCATGCCATTGCCATATGTTTGGCTCTAAATACCGCAGATTCAAGCTGAGCTGCACCAAACTCACTAAGATCGATCCTTATCCACCCCCCAACAGGAATGGACCCCAGTATAAGGTGGACATGGCCTAATTCCTTCACAGCACCACCTAGAAATCTTAAAAAAAAAAAAAAAAAAAAAAAAAAAAAAAAAAAAAAAAAGACCTCCAAGCCATACTTTGACCGAGAATTATGTAATTCAGTACACAACTGTAACTTGTCAGGACCTACGAAAAAGTCTCTTGGATCCATGGTCCAAACCCAATGGGAAGTCAGCCATTTTTGGATCAAAGGCACCATTTTGTCTTTTTTTCACATTGTATCTGAGCAAACTCCTCCTACAGCTTTTGACATATAGACTTCACAATCACTCAGCAGAGTGTTGAGGCATTGAAAGTCAAAGATTATCAATGTCTTTTGGCTGTATCAGAGCATTTGGGCCTGGCCAAGCCTCAAAGTCTGATCATTCGCCATAAAACATCAAGGTGGAATAACTTCCACATATAAAGTCACAGCTGCATGACACTTTCTGTGTCATAAAAGACCAGGACTCATCACTTTTACATGGTCATTTTGTGACATCTCTTTAGCCCCTCCCCCTTTGAACAGGAAGTGACCAATTTTGCTACTGGATGTCTACCTTTTTACTATTTGATTCATACTGATTTAAAATCGTCTGGGGAAATAGAGCATCATCATGCTGAATCCTGCTCTCAACGCTGGCTGGTGGCTGGAGCATGTGGGCCTGGCAGAACGGCGAATTTCAATCCCTCACCTTTTGCATATGGTTGGCTCTAAATCACACATGCATCATCCGATTTGCACCAAACTGGATATGAACGACCTTTGTTAACCTATAAAGAGTCCAAGAGGATTATATTGGAATTTGACTCCAATGCACCCCCTAGATTATTCCAGGATTTATATCTCACTGGTACATCATCCGATCCGCACCAGATTTTTTTGTGCACCATCATGTCTGCTTGAGACATTGGTGTGGTACATTAATAACATCACTAAGGTCCCGTCTACTTAGAGAAGACACTGACGATTAATGGGTGACTCCTCCTGCTTCTCCCTGTGTATGATATAAGATTGAAACTATATCCACGAATTCTTGATAACCACACATAACATGTTCAAGAGCTTACAGGAAGTCTTCTCCAATCCTTCACAATAAAACAGACATTTAATTCTGTCTGGAAGGTTGGATTTCGGCCAGATTGTAAAGACTTACCGTCAGCCTTGTACTGAACTAGACTAAAGGCAATTTGGAAGAGTCGCCAAATGCACAGCCTAGTGGACAGGTGCGTGAATGACATGAAAGCATAGACAGAGACAGGGTGGTGGTTCCAGAGCTCTCGCAGTCACCACGATGCCGGAGTGGCACTGAGCTGTGAGGGCAGTTCGAGGCTGCTTGCAGCTGTAATTATTGTTACATTTTATATATATATATATATATATCCATATTGGTGTCCGTCTTTTTGGCTTTCACAAACCAATCTCGCATATTTTTCCATGTCTTATGTCAGAAGGACTCTTCTTTACTGATTGCAGCACCAATTTCCTTCCATGAGTTTTGAACCATTTGGTTATCTTTATGATCATGCATAGATAGATAAAACAAATGCCTGTACAGGTGAACCTGCTCTGCAAGCACTCCTTCCAATTCGTCCATGTTGAGCGATGTTGCGTGCAGCCTCGCCAAATTACAAAAATTCAGAGGTGCACAACCAGGCGCCGCGCTAACACATGAGGCCACACCATGGCGGGGGTGGCCCATTTGACGTACAACCCTTCATGCCTGGCTCAAGGGTTGTACGTCAATCTGTCAACTATAAATCTAGCTTAAGTCTGCTCCACTGTAGGGGGAAACGCCATTTATGACATACTCGATTTAAATCATGTGTCATGAATTCAGGCAAAGTTGGCAATTTGATCAACAGGTCAGGAGGGAGGTGTTGGGTTGGTTTCTAAGCTAGCAAATTCCAACTTTTGTAAATATCGCCATTTATGAGCCCAAACTAAGTGTGCTACTTCCACAGACAAATTAGCTCAACTTGAACACATAAAAGCCATTGCTATACTGGCAAAAAAGAACTTGGGAAAACAATCGGTCACTCCGTTCAATACTACTGTCCCTCACTTCCAACGTCCATTATGGTGCTTCGTGAAATTAAGTGAAGTAGTTGCAAAGGGTCAATATTCAACATATCCAATAATGATGTGTTCCCCAAAAAAGATTCAGTGTGTAGCAGCCCATCATCACACTGCCAGTATTTAATATTGTACACTTGAAAGTGACATGATAATGCTTGGATATGTGTCTAATTAGTGCTTGCTGCACATGATGTAGTCTGACCTTAATTATTGCAAATTTAAAAGAGGCAGAGGCCAGAAGGACAGGAGGGGATCCACCACTGCTATCAGGAACAGAGAAGATGGCCCTGAGTCATAACCCGTTGCTGAGGGCATATCTGGGGGAATGTCATCTTACCCCAACATCCCCCTGGATAACAACAACTACGTCAGAGGTTCTTGAAATGACAAGACAAGTTCATTGAACCTTTTCTCAACATTGGCTGTAACACACCCGTCCATTCATCTTAGAGTATTTGACACTGATGTTCTTGTACGTATACAACATGTGACTACCATAACTTGTACATCATTAACTATATCTAATATGTAAGGTAAATTAAAAATTGAACCATATAAGCAAGGCGATGTGATGTTGGCCTAACAGTGATGGTGTAAATTTAAACTCTCACCCCTTACCTTGGTGGCTGGTGTGCTGTCTCTTGTGGTGCTTTCTGTCCCAGAATACTTCAATATCGCTGTAAGGATTGCTTACAAGCCACTACAATGTCACATACCCTTTCTGGACTGACTCTGAGTCTGCAAAGGCACTGGAACTGGGCCTTCAGCATCCCTGTGGTCATTTCCACCTTTGCTCATGTCTTGCTGTGAGCCACGTTATA
Source organism: Anableps anableps (assembly GCA_014839685.1). Taxonomy (NCBI): domain Eukaryota; kingdom Metazoa; phylum Chordata; class Actinopteri; order Cyprinodontiformes; family Anablepidae; genus Anableps; species Anableps anableps. The sequence goes on from CM026073.1 coordinate 3,381,129, forward strand.
ATGTTGCTGATGTCCAGGCTCTGGTTCAAAGTAAGGGTTCAGCAAATACAACTTGCAGTAGTACCCTCTGTCCCCGAGAAGATATACATTATAATAATAAAAGGACATATTAGACATTTTAATCTGCAATATGAAGAAGAGAACTAAGGAAATCTGACGTGTATACATCTCCATAAACAGGCTTGGAAAAGTGTTCAATTTATACTCCTTGAAATTTTCCATATTTTGTCATGTTACAACTGCAAACATAAATATTTTTCTGGGATGCATCTCTGATTAGTGCTCTCCTTGTTTGGCCTGGGAGTTTAGGTGGACAGCTTTGTCTTGGTTGGTTTTCAGTTGTGCCATACTCTTTCCTTTTCTGGATAGTAGATTGAACTTACTCCGTGAGACGTTCAAAGCTTGGGAAATCTTTTTCTAGCCTAAGCCTACTTTAAACTTCTCCACAACTTTCTCCCTGACCTGTTTGCTGTGCTCCTTGGGCTTCATGATGGTGTTTGCTCCCCAATATTCTCTTAACTAACCTCTGAGGCGTCACAGAGCAGCTGGATTTGTACTGAGATTAGATTACACACAGGTATTCACAATATTCTTGTCTAATAAAAAAGGAAGTCTGATATTTAAGTACTTAACCATTTCTGTTATCAGTCTATTATTTTCTACTTCAAGGTTAAATTGGAAGATATAAAAGTGTTTCTGTAAAATTATGAGTTTTGTTCTTCAGCAGAAGTGTCAGAGTAGGTGGCAGGGATGGGGTCATGAGTGCTATAAGTGTCTGTGAACAGTAGTGGTGGGCTTCAACAAGCACAGACAGATCAGGTTTTATTTATGAAGCTGGGATCATGGTTGCTGATACAGACAGGAGGGCATTTACCTTGCCCATGGGGATAGGAAGTTGGTCATGGGGTCAGAAGTCGAGGGGGTGGGGAAAGCAGTTATAAGGGAGCATGTTTGTGGGCATGAAGGGGGTTGGGGTCAACAGGTGGGACACTGCTACTGAGGAGCCACACCTGCCACGCCAGTCAGTCAGCGTACAGCCACAAGTGTGTATTTGCAGTAAGAATGCAGAGTGTTTTTTGTGAAGGAGATGAGAGTTGTATAGATTTGGACTGAGAAGTCTTACAAATACACAGCAGAAACAAGGCATATGTTCTTCAGTGTTTCTCATGTATCTTGCTAAGGTTTTCACTTGTGCTTGTTGCTTCTGTGAGTGGATAAATAGATGTATGAGCTATAGTGTTACACAGTCACAATCATAATTTGGTGATTTTTCTTAGTTTTTGTGTTTGATAAAGAGTGTAAAACACTTTATTAGAAACTTTTTTAATTTCACAAAATATCCTAATGATTACAAAAGAATGAGAATTGTTGAAAGACAAAACATAAACACTGATGGTCATTACTTTTCCCAGTTGATTAATAGCTAGCTGGATGTCAGTCTCCCAGAATGCCTTGCAGTAAATCAATTGGACATTATACTCCTGTGTGTTTGTGTGTAGACATGCATTTGCTGTGTCACTGGCAGGTGTAGCTAAGATGGCTGGTTGTCCTAACAGTTGCAGTTAACTCAAAACAACACATGCAACACATTCTGAAAGACAAAGCTGCCATAGTGTGTGTGCACAGAGTGCTTGCTTAACATTGGAACTGCTAAGCTTTTCATTTTGGAGGAAAAGACCTAGAACTACTAAGTCTGCATAGATTTGTGTAGGTCTCCAGCCTCATTTTCCTCCTACTATTACCAGTGAAGCTTTATGACATTTGCATTTATTTACTCAAACTGCTAACTCAAATCCATGGCAGCCCAAACCTATGTGTGACATGGAAACCTTCACAAAAGTTGGTCAATGTTCCACACACTGACTGACCAGCAAATATGAAAGACCCACTTTCACAAATATATGGAAACACAGATCTGTTTTATTTATTAAAATACATGAGTAAAAACAGAATTAAAAGTTGCAGATAGAATGAAATGAAATTAATAGAATGTAAACATGTTCACACAAATGTCACGATCTGAGTGAAGTCATGGTTCATGGTTGATGACATGCTCTTACACGAACAGAATGAAACAATGACATATCATTTTGATTTTCCATCACTGAATTATAAAACCAAAACTGAATTTAGTTTTTGTGATCTCTCTAGCTTTGGATGTTCTCTCCTGTGGCTGTAATAAAAATAGCAAAAATTGTAAAAATAAAAATGTGAAAACATTTATCAGTCCTTCAGTTTCAGGTTCATCTCTTCACCCTCTGTCTGCCTTTTGTCTCAGTGGTTATTCTTGCACACAGTTTGTCTGTCTGTCTGTGTCAAATTCTGTGTTAGCAGCCTTTGCAGACCCAGGTGCTGCTCCAAAATACTACTCCATAGCCACCACAGAGCAAAAAAAAAAAAAAAAAAAGGTCTTCAGGAGTGCCCCCTGCTTGTCCCTTCTGTAGAGAGCATTTGTGAACATGCAAAGCTGTGCAGGTTTATTAGTTCTAGACTATTTATACAAATTTGCACCAGTTTAGTGGTGTTAAAGCTATACGAAAGCTTTCACAAAGTCTTCTCAGGCAGTATGAGAAACAGTTTGGCGTATAAAATCTATCAAAACCCAGACAACTAATTGAAAAAAAAAAAAAAACATAATGCTGTAAAAGAATATCTGAAAAATTACAAACAAGTTAAATCACTAAAAACAAAGTTTTATTATCTTCAGTGGGGTGAAATGAGAACCTTTACATAAAATGTTTTCATTAGAATTTTACTGATTTATTACTTAAGCAAAACTACAAAATCACCCCCTCACCCACTCCATGCCAGAGCTTAAAAAAGGTAAATAAACATAAAATCATTTTTTAACAAATTTAAACAAATGTAACCTACTACCTGACACAGTTTGAGCTGGTGTCAATTACTGCCTCTCGATGACCTATACTGAAGGAAGGTAGATGTCCTAATCCATACAAAGCAGGCATGTCCCCAAGTTTAATACTAAATAATATGTCAGAAAAGGTGTCAATTTAGTATACTTACAGTAGACCAGCATTTTTTCCAAGACATGAAAAATGCTGGTCTACTGGCAGATATGATGTCTGTCATTGAATATGATGGGGCTAGCAGTCGTTTATCTTAATCATATAGCACGCCAAGAGAAGCAAAGCAAAAACTGATACAACCCGTAGAAATAGAATAGAAAAAAAAAAAAACCTTTATTGTTCTTCTGTGGGGAAATTTAGGTGTAAGAGCAGCAAAGTGACAGACAAATCAAAGCATGCAGATTCACACAAAGGTAATAAAAGACCAAGAGCAAATTTAGCAAAAGAAAAAATACTGTTTATGTATTAAAAATAGCATGCTCAGATAAAAATAAATGGGCAACTGAGTAGGACAATAGCAATAACTGTAAAATCAGACAATTCACAAGAAATTGTAAAACTGTACAAACAACAGCAGGAGTATAAACAGTTATTGAGCTTGTTGGGTTGGGAGCAGTGGTTGTTAAGTCTAGGAACTACTGGGAGAAAGGTCTGTGATAACACTCCTTTGTGACTCTCCAGTTTATTGGAAATTATTGTTTATTGTGAACACCCAAGTACTTATAAAAGTCCACTATCTCAATGACACTTCCCCTGTAGTTCACCAGTGTCAGTATGGCGGTTCTGCACCTGTGGAAATCCACCACCATCTCCTTGGTTTTCCCTGCATTGATCAGGAGGTGGTTCCTTTGGCACCAATCCACAGCAGGTCAAGCAAGGGTTCAATGGTCAGTTTCAGTTTAGGGTATCAATGAATTATGTGTGAGCAGAATAGGTTTTAAATTTACTGTGCCAAAAATGAATCCTGACTGAGGGAGAAAGAAAAAAGCAGAGCCCTGATCAGGACTTTCTAAAAACACAATGACTATTTTAGAGTGGTTAATCTCTGAAACTGAAGAATAAATTGGTTATAATCCACAAAATTTGTAGTAATTAAAGCCTGTGAAATACATCTCCTAGAAAGAATAACCACATTCACATGACAGCTGCTATTGCGGAATGGTTGCTCCATTCAAACTTTAAATTAGAGAATGATCAACAATCCTGATCAGTTATGACTGCTTTAACCTGTCCCTTAAAGCATTAATTCTAAAACTGATTTAAGGTTTTGATGAGAGCATTACTCTCTCTCTTCATCTCCATGAAGACTTTAAAAGTGGAAGTTTGTCCGTTTGTCCTTCCTTTACTTAAATATTTCCATTAAGGTTGGCCTATTTGATCAATTTATCTGAATATAAACTGTGTAAAACACTGTGGTGTTAAGCACGGGTGGCTGGGTTTAGATGTTTTTGCAAAGAAAAATATAGAACCCCTGTCGTGTAATTTATTTATGTATATATTTGTTTCTTTTATTTATTTACAGTTTAAAATGAACATGTCACATGTTGATATAAACAAAAGTTTCAAATGAAAAGCAATTGTTGGAAGAAAAAAAGAATCAAAACTATGGATTTGTTGGATCAGTGCAGTGATTTCTTCTTATAATTCTAACGGCTCTTTTATGCAAAATAAAAATAGAATTTGTATATGCTTTCCCCCAAAACTTTTACACAATAGGTCAAATAAGGAATGGTCAGTGAATTATATAATATCAACAATGCTTCATCACTCAATGAGTCCTTCACTATATATAATAATGCAACTTTCTTTGATATGTTTGTCTTTGAACTGTTGATGTGTGGTTTCCAGTTTATGTTTTCATCAAGAGTAACACCCAGAAATTTTTTCTGTCTTGCACGCCTAATCACAACCCCATCAACATCAATCAACACATCAGTCAAAATCTCTCCATTGTTAAATGTTTTATAGTTAGTTTTTTCAACATTCATTGACAATTTATTTACATTTAACCATGTTTTTTAAATATGGTCATTTAATGTGGTTTAATTTATTGTACATACCTGTGACTGTGGTTCTCAGGTTGCGAAACTGCCCTTAGATTGTTTTAGAGTGGAATCAGATAGGTCAGATTTAAGGACTTTTTCATTTGAAAGAAAAAGATAAGTTTGTGCTCATTTATTTTATGACTTATGTAATCACACTGATTCGATGAAATAAGGGCACACAATAGGGGCAACTCTGACATCAGAACAGAAGGCAGTTATTGATAGAACTGAAATCTCCTGTGAACAAGTAATTTCTCCCATGGAATAAAGTTTCACTTTTAATTTAAATCAAGCTTTGAACACATATGGAAGTTTTTCTTAAGCCAGGGTCCTCAGGAACTAAAAATTCTGTTTGGTTGCATCTTGCTGCTATTTCAGTGTATTAGTTATTGCAAGACAGAATTAAAATGTTGTCAAATACTTGCATCCTGTAGAGACATTTGACCTTGGATGTTTAGGAAAAATATATCAACTAATACTATGTCATTAATTTATAGTTTAAATTATAATTTATCATAGCTGCTACACTACAAAAGCTTTTGTTGTATATACTTTCTTTCAGATATGTTTCAGCTTCAGACTTCTGTTGTTAAGAGCAAATACTGTGAAAGAATCATTCTATAAACATGTGCAAACCTTCTTATATACAGTAACACTACCAGGTGTAAACCATTGGCATGAGTACATATTCAAATACATACACTCAGAAAGACCTGCATGTTGAGGACTAACCAGGGTGTCTTCCACACTCGATTAGCATTATGAATGAACAGTGGTTTTCTTTTCTTCTCGAAGGGGAACTAGTGCTGTTTTGCTGCCTGTGTGTGAAAGTGTGCACGTGTGTGAGTGTGCGTTTTGAAGGCCATGAGAGACCCAAGGGAGTCTCCAGTTGCAGGCCTGCAGACTGGCTGGCACCCTCAAAGTAGCTTCTTCATCCTGGAAACAGCTGTTGTCTCTGTGACGACACATTTAGCCAATGAGGATTGAGTGGGGAGGGGTCTGGAGTGTTGTCTTGTATGTGTGTGCATGGGGGTTGCACGATGTGAGTGCGTGTGTGTGTTGGTGGTCGTAAGAAGTGTAAATATTGAAGTCAGTTGTGAGGAAACGTGCCAAGATATGCCCAAAAAGAAACTACAATTATGGTCCAGTGTGTTTCATGAACTTTGAAGCCTAGCTTGGGTTTTAATAGGTGTAATGCAGAGTTTGTGATAGTCTCACAGGCCAGTTGGCTCTATGCAGTAAACACCATTCCTTCACACAACAACAAGGAAACATAACACTGGATATGATTCCACAGTGGAAGTTGGCCATGAAAAGTACCCCCTGAGAGTAGAGTCAGGCCTTTCTAAACCAGCACATAGGAAAAGCCCTGTTTCTTACAGAACCTATCTATGTGGTTTGATATCCAGCTGTTCTAATCATTCAAAAAAAAAAAAAAAAAAAAAAAATCACAAATCATCTAATGCTACTGTTTTTTCTTCAGTTTTCCAGGTTATGTTTGCTTTTTAGGACACATCAATTACAGATAACACCATAAAAATGGTAGAAGGAAATGTCTGTCAATTGCTGATGCTTAGGTGGGGTTTAGAGATTTTAAAACACTTAATTGTCTCTTTAAAGTGTGGTTTATTGAAGAACAACTAGATGCAGTAGTGAGAGGCCATGACATTTGTTCCTCAGGAAGTGACCTACACCTCTGATTATGTTTTGCCCTGTGAACTTGTGACCTACACAGAGGGAAAATGCTGATTTAATCAGAACAAAGTCATGGGAACAACTCAAATTTTCTCAAAGACAGACCTCAGTAAAAAGAGACAGGTGTGTAAAGGTGGCACATGTTTTGCTTTGATCCTTTATGGCTGTCATTTTCTCCACATTTGAAATGTATACACTGCTAAAAAAAAATAAAGGGAATACCTAAACAAAACAATGTAACTCCAAATTCACCAGTTAGGTAGTAACACTTATTGTGACTCAATTTCACCTGCTGCTGTGCAAATATAACAGGTGGAAATGAGAGGCAATTAGCAAGACAACCCCTATAAAAGAGTGATTCTGCAAGTGGTGACCACAGATGATTTCTCTGTTCTCGTTCTTTCTGGTTGAACTTTTAGTCACTTTTTCATTTTGTCAGTGCTGTCACGCATAGAGGCATCATGAGCCGTTTTTTTACAGCCCACTGAAGTTGCTCAAGTAGTGGAGCTAATCCAAGATGGAACATCAATGCAAGTGGTGGCAAGATTTGCTGTGTCTCTCAGTACAGTGTCTAGAGCATGGAATAGGTACCAGGAGATAGGCCAGTACACCAGGAGACATGGAGGGGGCCGTAGGTGGGATACAACCCAGCAGCAGGACTGCTCCCTTGTCCTTTGTGCAAGGAAGAACAGGAGGTCCATTGCCAGGGCCCTACAAAATGACCTCCAGTAGGCCACTAGTGCATGTTTCTACTCAAACTGTCAGAAACAAATTCTATGAGGGTGACATCCACAAAGAGGGCCTATGCTTACAGCCCAACACCGTGCAGAATGATTTGCTAGGGAACACCAAAATTGACAGATTCGCCATTGGTGCCCTGTGCTCTTCATAGATGAAAGCAGGTTCATACTGAGCACATGTGACAGACGTGACAGAGTCTAGAGACACCATGGAGAACGTTATGCTGTCTTTAACATCCTCCAGCATGACCGGTTTGGTGGTGGGTCAGTTATGGTGTGGGGAGGCATTTCTTTAGATGGCCACACAGCCCCTCCATGTGCTAGCCAGAGGTGCCCTGACTGCCATAAGGTACCAGGATGAGATCCTCAGACACATTGTGAGACCATATGCTGGTGCAGTGGGCCCTGGGTTCCTTCTTATGCATGACAATGCTCGGCCTCATGTGGCTGAAGTGTGTCAGCAGTTCCTGCATGATGAGGGCATTGATGTTATGGACTGGCCTGCCCGTTCCCCAGACCTGAATCTAACTGAGCACATCTGGGACGTCATGTTTCGGTCAATCCACCAATGCCATGTCGCACCACAGACTGTTCAGGAGCTAACTGATGCTCTAATCCAGGTCTGGGAAGAGATCCCTCAGGAGAACATCCACCATCTCATCAGCAGCATGCCCAGGCATTGTCGGGAGGTTATACAGGCACGTGGAGGCCACACACACACACTACTGAACCTCATTTAGACTTGTCTTGAGGAATATTCACTGGCATTGAATCAGCCTGTTATGTTATTTTCCACTTTCATATTGAGTATGACTCCAAATCCAGATCTCCATGGTGCAATAATTTTGATTTACATTGATAATTTTTGTGTTATTTTCTCCTCAATCAATTCCACTATGTTAATAATAAAAATTTTTCAATGAGAATATTTAATTCATTGAGATTTAGGATGTATTATTTTTAGTGTTTCCTTTAATTTTGTGAGCAGTGTATAAACAAAATGAAAAAACAAACAAAAAAAAAAAACAAACAAAAAAAAAAAAAAAAACAAAAAAAAAAAACAAAAAAAACCCAAGTTCGAGGAAGTATTTGTTTGGTTAATCATTTGTGTTCTGAAAATGCTCTGCATGAGATTTGTTGCCTTCTAGACTCTTCTGTTGAACTGCAGTCCTCTACAAAAAAATGTTTCTTATTGTATTTGATTAAACAAACAAACAAAAAAAAATTGCAGACAAGATGTACGGTAACATGAACAATACCTCTATAGTAATTCCATAAATGTCCTGTTTGGTGGAGTTGTTGTAGCACTCAAATGCAGACAGGACAACAGAAGGATCTTGATGCAGATAAAGATTTAATGAGGTAAAAGAAAATTACAAAAACAAAAGTCCTAAAAAATCTCAAGGCAAGGATGACAATAAAAACTAAAGTCAGGAACTATGAAAAAACGCAATAAGCCAGGAAGGAATAACTGATGAATGTTAAATAACCAGAATTACAAAAAAGGCATAAGAAACTCAAACCACAAGAATCAGAGCCCAGAATTCAAACAAAATCAAACTCAAACTAAGTGGAATCATGGTAGTTTAACTTACTCTAAATTTCTGTCAAAAGGCATGCAGTAAAGTTGTTTCATCTATTCCGGAAGTTTTAGGAATTCAGGTTCGATAGTGAATTGTGTGGTCAGGGACCATAATGGCTTCAATTTCTGTTCCATTGACAAAAACCTTCTTAAAATTACTTTCTTTTGTTTCTAAGTGAAATATAGAGTCTCATCCACTTCTGCCATCTGAAACCCTGAATTCTTTGGAGAGGAAGAAAAATGGGGCCCACATAAATGCAGTACAACGTAGTGCTGGAGGCTGACTGAAGGAATTATTTTTGTTCAGATTGCATTTGATATTTCTCAAGTTCCTTTTCTTCAGTCTTTTGTTGAAAAGAAGTGAATAAATAAGTTACTTGGGAAGCTGCCAGTCAGTGTGGGCAGGATGAGGTTGCAGGCTTGACATGAGAGCAGCGTGGCCTGCTCTATATTATCTTATAGTCAACTACACCAGTGCACACGTGCCAGACACCATGAATAAACTACTGGTTCTGCTACCCAACTCCTCTCTACCGCACCAGGACTAGGGGTGGGTAAAAATGTTGATTCATCAATGCATTGCAATTAATTTTTCCAATTCAATATCGATTCAGACACATACACAAAGCAATATGTTGCCATCCAGACAATATTTTTCCACAGCCACCACTATCATAAACTCAAACATTGTAAACCACATATTACAATATAAGCCTTTCATGAAAGATACCATGACATAAAGAGGTGTCTTTTTACTTTTAAAAGGCTTTATTTTAAAAAAAAAAAAAAAAAAAAAAAAAAAAAAAAGAAAGCAATTTGAGCTCTTCCATGAATCTGTTCTGACATTATGTAGACAATGTAAAAATCTGATTGAGCAAATCAACCAAACTATAGGATATAATGAACTTCAGAGGCAGAACAGACCTGCGCAACATACACTCTGATAGCAGTGACAAAATACCCTGATTAGATGGCAGAAGATGGTGATATTGAGTTACAGTATTTGTTAAAAACTTTTCAAATAGCCAAATGTCGGCAGTGCTTACCCTGTTTATCCATCATAAAAAGCAAGACAAAGTTAAAGCCAAATGAGAAAACACTTTGCTCACTGCTTTTAGACATTTAAATAAAAATAAGTTCCTCCTCAATGTTCTAAGCTAAATATCAATCATACACTTCCAGCTTGTTGAAATACCTGTGGCTTTGAACTAAGCACAGCTGATCAAAGCCGGGAGATATGGCTTATTAAAGGGAAGTATTTGACAGGACTCATGGATCAGGGCTTTGTTTTCTTAAAAGAATGCTGCTCATATCTACTGACTTAACAGATATAGCCTGAAACATACCTTTAGTTCTTATACTTAAATGTTCTAATGGATTTAGATGTTTTGACAGGAAAGGCTAGTAAAGTCTTCTGGATTTATTGTCAAATTCATGTATTCAAATTGAGACAGTTATCACTATAAGACATTGTACGACTTGCTGGAAGAACCAACAACATTTAGCAGGCTGTGGTGCTAAGAAGTGGATAATTTTAGTGAAGACATTACATTAGTGCAGACAAGAAAACTTTGACTTGGACTCCAGTCAAGTCAAAGTGCACCCATTCAGCCATGAGTGGCTGAATGGGTGCACTTTCTTGGGAGGTTAAATTCCGTGCTTAGTATTAGTAAAATTAAGTGAATATCTCACTTCAACATTCCAAGTCACATTTATATTTTCCCATGTCTTACAAATGTTTCTTATGAAGTGGTTTTATTTAGGAAAAAAGGACAATATCCTGAAAGGTTAGCAACTTTTTTTCAACACTTTTTTTACAAAGTAAAAAACAATACCAATGCTGTGGCCATATGCTTTCACAAAGATTTATAAAAGCTGTACATAGTCTAACCCCACAATTTTCTCCAGATGTTTCATAGACAGTTGATTTCTGTCACTAAGTTAAAATAACAAGGATTGTTTTTAATTCAGACTGTCTCTGAAAAGAAAACTGCAAAATCTTTCTAGATGGATTGCTTTAAAACCCCATACCTGTTTCTTGGCTTTCTTGGCCTGAAAGTCATTTGTCAGTTTTAAGGTGGATCATGTCAGGGCCCTATGTAGGTGCAGGGCTTAGGATACAACAGTTTAGCAAACATCAGATGAAGAATCACTTTCAATCTGACTGCTGGCCTCACCGGAGGATAAATAGAAACAGGGAACCTATTCAGGTGCTCAGGTATCCAACAAGCTCACAAATGACTCTACAATCCTTATTTTATTTTATTTTTTCACTTTGGCTGGCAAGGAGGCAAGGTGTAAGCAGACAGTAATCTTATAATCTTCTTTGTGTAGGTGAGATCCTCACTAAAAGGTCAGCAAGTGACTTGATAATACTGGATCTGAACCCTACTCCTGAACATTCATAAAAAGCTGAGAAAATCTGATGGGGTTTGTTGGTTTTTGTTGTTTTTAGAATTGAAAACTGTTTGCAGTATTGTAACGGCTTGTGTAAAATAAGTCTCTCAGTTTAAAGGTCGCTGTGGAGCAGTCACTGGTTGATTGCTGCTGACATTAACCCACCCCTGCACCATCACCATCTTCATCCATCACCTCAGAATTCAGTACAATATGCCCCAGCACCCTCCAGAACCATTTTACCTTCATGTCCCCAGAGGAGCAAGTCTGCAATGCTCCAGCATTCAGTGGAGGTAGATGCAGCTGTACTGAGAGCTGGGGGGGGGTAACTAGTTACATTTACTTGAGTCATCTTTTGGGTGTTTACTTTTACTTTAGTAATATTTGTCACAAGTCACAGAACACAATGAAGATGCTTGCATGTGACTCAAACTTTTGCCTGGCAGAAAAGTCCTGAAAGAAAAAAACAAAACAACAATATAAAACTTATGAAATTAAATAGTCCTGCCATGATAAAATTTAAGACCTGTGATTAGCATATCACTATATTAATATAGGCCAATTTACATTTTTTAAATTAAGACATTTTAAGGCCTTAATTTTATACACATGAACTTAAGACTTTTTATGGATGCGTGGACACCCTGCTTCTTGTTAAAAGTGACTTTACCTTTTCACTGTTGCTCTATGGAAGCTCAGTATGAGAGATTGTTAAAAAGTAGTAACTAATTCATGATACATTAATGATAAAGTGTAGAAGCGCTTCCAGACAAAACTGGACAGGTCTGAAAAGGTGAAAAGGCTGTCCTTAGAGTAAGTCAACTGTAAGTAAGTTTGAGGGCAGTGACAACCTGGTTGAGGACTTATGCAAACTCTATTGTACATATCAACAACAGTTATTTAGCAGAGAGGTGGGAGCTGACATCTAAAACATTTGCTCATTGTGTCACTTTCCCCAGTATCCTTGAAATATCAGCTGAAGGAAGTTTTGCTTATTCTGTGAAAGGCAAATAAAGGCATCCGGGCCTGATCAACTCACTTGTTGAATGCTTAACCAACTGGCAAGTGTCTTCAGTTAGCTTATTAACATTTATTTATAACAAGATAGAAATCCTAAGTCATCTGCCCTGTCCAAAATAAAAACACACTCAATCAGCAATCAACAACCAACAACTAACAGCCTACATAAAAGTGACAAAGAAGTATGGAGATTTGAGGTTACAATATTGCTGCAAGGTGTTTGTGCCTGTTTTGAAAAACTAAATGTCTGACTGGTTTTTGTAGACTTTCCCAGCCCCTTTAATATAGTTTCAAAGAAAGTTTCACAAGTTCACATGGGACTTCCTGCAAGACTGTATACACTACCCAACCATTTCAAAGAGAAAAGGTTCATAAACAGATCTCCCTTTATGGACTTTTTTGAGAGCAACTCACCCTGCCACATTTTGTCTACAAGTGATGTCTGACTTGCCCAAATCTAGAAAAAGTAACTGAAAACCTCAAAACAAAGTTAAGCTCTATCTAATACAGGTGTTGGGCAGATTTCTCTACACTGAAAGTATTTAAAAATAAATATACAAAGATAATTTGAATTGGCTTGGCAAGGTGCAGCTAAGATTTAAAGTTCTGGCTGATCAGCCAAAATCTCAGTTATTCCAGTGACCATAAAAGAGTGAAGAAATCACAGAAGCAGAACAATTATAAAGTAGTTGCTAACATGTTTTGCTTGTTTGGCTGTTTGAATGTCAATGTTTCAAAGGGATAACTACATCCTATCAACTACAAATATTTTTTTGAAAGATTACTTCAAAAGCTGAACCACCAACCCACCCACTTACACAAAAATACTCACACATCAGCACATGCCTGACTTCCAAAATCTTCAGCCAAACAAATGTCCTGAAGTAGCAGAGGGCCAGAGCAGAACAGACATTCATGTTTTAGAGCTCATACAGATGAAACATGAAACTGTGTTTTCCCAAAACAAAATTATGGAAGAGAAAAAAAGCAGACATTGGTTGTGTGAGTGTACAGAGGATAGCTGATGAAGTACAGTAAAAGTTCAAAATCTATTAAGTGTATCACAAGTTTCAAGTAAACTATACTTAGTTGTACTAAGCTGTTTCTTATTCCGAGCTCCCTTGAGGCTTTGTTTGAATTATGGGTGCGACATCCACCATCAATCGGAACCGGCTTTTGTTTACATGCTAGCAATGTGCTACTCCTCTTTCATCATGGGTTTTTAGCTACAAAATATGTGGGAACACCAACAATCACAGCTCAGATGTGGCAATATCATCTTACCACTACTTACAGCTATTAAAAGGTTGAAGGATGACCTGAAGCTATGGCTACAGACAGCCTACACATGCATATTTAGCTACTTCATTGACTTGGTTGCTTAAGACGGTGAAGCGATGAGCAATCTGAAAAGTGCTGAAGCTTATCGGTATTCTCAGTAATAAGGCTGGGTGCGTTTTATTAAAAGAGATTATGCACAATCTTATTTACCTTAAATCAGACATGGAGCCCAGCTAAAGCCTTCAAACTCCACATTACCGAGCCTGTGTTTTGATTTCAGCATCAGGTGAAATACGAACAGCAGGGTGTTCATGTATTGCAAAGCAAGGCAGATCCTTCAACCACTCTACAGCAATACTGTAGAAGGTACAAGCAGATTGTTTTTGTAGCCTTAATAACCATTTTAATTGCATTATTTGACTCAGGTGTGTTGAAGTAGAGACTCATAAAAGTTGCAGGACACAGGACCTGGAGTTCTGGAATTGAAGATCCATTAAATAAAAGGTTTGATGTGTACTACACTCGCTAACTGATTGGAGCACAGTAACATAAAAAAAGAAAAAAACCCTTTTGACATTAGGACATACAAGAAAAAACTACTTTATTAATCCCAGATTTGGAAATGATATATTGCAACAGCAAAAAACGACCTTATAAGAATATGTGTACGCAACTACAGTATATAATTGCTGTATATAATTTTTGCTGTAATAAAGTTGCATCTGTTTTAAATTAAAAAAACAAACAAATCTGGCATCCTTTAAAAACTATGCAGCACTATGCAGTGAGGATTGCCAAGTCGTCAGAATCAAAATCAGACATGGTTTGGAAACATACCAACCAGCTCAATCTAAGCACGACTGGAAAGCAGGTGGAACCCTGGATGACAGGCCATACATACAGACTGAGTGATGATTGGCTGCAGCTGGATGAGGACCTGACGCTGGTTGACTGCTGCAGAGTTGAGTGATGCAGCGATTAGATGATGCAGGTAAGGCTCAGAAAGACTCTTTCAGTTTGAATTTCTGCCTAGGCGTGTCTGGTCCTTCATCCCTGGGCATGACCACCATGTTTGGGCATCACAGCATGGCTTCAGTGTTGAACAAAGGTCCTCAGTCTGGTCAAGCCCATCTATAAGTAAAAATACAGCATGTGAAAGACCAACACAAAGTGGTATACAATTGTGAAGTAGAAAGAAAATTCTACATGAATCAAAACATTTTTTACAAATAAAAAACTGAAAAAGCATGGTGTGCAAACATTGCTACGATAAAGTAGAAAAATTAGAAAAAACTACAGAAATCGTAACACTAAATGCTGTCTCTGAAATCATACCTGGTTTTCTTGTGTCATTGATGGTTGATCCTTAAAAGGATCAACCATCTCTTTTCGGGTAGTAAGAAGGTAATGCGTTGAGAAATCTGTAAAAAACAAACAAAAACAAAAACAAAAAAAAATTACAGTTTCACAGCCAGAGTTTAACCTAGCAATGTTTTTCTTCTAAAATATGACGAATACAACTAATCTCTTTTCTCCCCTTTGGATGTAATGGATAATCAGGCTACTATTCAGGCATCAAGAGAAGGTACAGTGAGAGCTGTGGCTCAGAGGCTTTCTAACTGCCCAAGCACAACAGAAACAGACGTCTGTGGAAGTGTGTGAGCTAGAGAGCAGTGTGAGGTCCTAATGATGAAAGAGAAGGAGAAGCTGTAAGAACCAGACTGTCTCACGGAGCCAAAACAACCCATGTGCACCAACAGACTTTTTTTCTGAGCTTTCTGGACTTCTTCACATTCTTATTCTTGAATCTGAAAACAATATGTAGACTATGATTATATGAGCTAAGTTTCCTTCTTTTTTTTACATGTCCTGTCTAGCAGTGTGGCACTCAGAATTGTTGTCTGAGTGTCACGGTAAGGCCTAACAGATTTTCTTTCAGAAGTGGAGCATTACTGCTTTTGCCATGATACATATACTTGATACACACACACACACACACACACACACACACACACACACACACACACACACACACACATATATATATATATATATATATATATATATATATATATATATATATATATATATATATATATTAGAAATTGCTTTGGGTTTATTTCAAATGTAATGGACACAAAGACAAAAAAAGGAAAACAGGGGGAAGGAAAGAGAGAAAGATGGAGAAATTGTTTAAAGGGAAATAATGAGATAGAAGCAGAAGACTGAAAAAAGCATAGAGATAAAACACGTCAACACCCCTGAAGTCTGCCTCGAGACCTTTGGAAAGAGAAAAACAAAACCGAGAATCCACAACAACAAACATATGCATACATAATAATAACAGTTAGAACTTCAAAAAAAAAAAAAAAAAAAAAAAAAAAAAAAGCGATTAATTGCGTTAAAATTTTTAATCCATTAAAATCTATTTATTTAATTCATCAAAATTAATGCTTTAAAGTCCCAACTCCAGAAAAAATATTATTTTTATATTAAAAAGTTTCTACCTGCAAAACTCTATGAAGCAGAGCTGAAAATTACAATGCATTCCTTATTCATACAGCTGTTGTGATGTCATTATGGACAAATAATCCGGTGGCTAGCATGTCCGTTTCTGACACTGAATCCGATTTTGCTATGGATTTAAATATATAAAATTTTTAGCCTGTATTCTGCTGTTCTGCTTCCACCGGTTACTGTGGGCACACCCTCTCTCTGGTAACTGTGGCTGCTCTGAGCCGTATCCTTCATTGCAGCCCTGTTCGAGGCACTCAGTGTAGCTTTTTGGGCAATAAACAAAGCAGACCAGCATCTCTGTTTTATATATATATATATATATATATATATAATTTATTTATTTTTTTATTTTATTTTATTTTTTTTAACTAAATCTTTTATTACTGAAGATTTGGTCCTCTACTTCAAGCTCACTGTACTTATCTTTCACATATAACATCATATGGTTGAAATGTTTTTCAGTAATTTTAAATATTTACCTTTTACAATATATTATTTAATTCATAAAATAAAAAATATATATAACAAAAGAAGCACAGACAAGAGCCAAAAAGTTGTTGGTGTTGTGTTTAATCATTTTCACCATAACCTGTTAAACTAACCTTGTAATTAATGATGGTCTTGAATGTGCATGTTGTTAACTGGTGATTAACCTGGATCCAGAGCCAGCAGCATAGTCCAGGTAGCTATTTTCTGAAAACAGGAGGTGAGACAGATAAACAACACAAAACATAATAGAAACATGTTACAAGGATGGAATCTCTAGATTGTATTATTTCAATAGGTTCAATGTTTAGTCCGCTACATAAAATAAATTAATAGTTACATAAATACATACATAGATACATCAGGCTCTTAAGTTGTTGTGGGTGGCTCTTTCACTTACTGACCCACAAAGAGCCATTGTGGGTCAGTCCTGTTGAGGACATGACTACTCCATGGGTTACTATTGCGCTGCTCCGTCTTCACAGAAGTAGGTCATGCTTCTCTGGCATCCACTGCCTCTCTGGCTGCATAGTTTGCTCCCATCAGCCCCACACCAGGAAGTGGTTTATCGTGTGTTCCAGCTATAAAATCAATCTATTAAGGCTCATTTTCAGGGAATACAGCACCAACATTCATGACAACTATAAATACCACACCGCTTGCTTGGCTCACATGCACTCAAAGCAAACTTTCAAAAGTGCGACTATATCTAGGTTTATAGTCGACGCATTGAACTGGACACAAAGGGGAGCGTGTCAAACTGGCCTGGCGCGTTGGCCTTGCGTGTTGTCGCGTGTCCTGGTCATGCACCTCTGAATTTTTGTAACTCAGCGCGAAAGGTGCCCTTACAGAGCAGGTCTCCATTTATAAAATCTCTCTATGAAAGCTCATTTTCACAGAATAAGTCACTAATGTTCACGTCAACTCTAAATGCCACACCACTTGTCAGGCTTGCATGCGCAAACTTTCAGAAGCATGACTATAACTCAGCTTTATAACTCAGTCATTTTGCTCTAGACGCGCACGATTCAACCGTCTGACTTTAAACTGCACAAGCGTCCAACTTCAGGCATTGAACGCCTTTTTGATGCGTGAAACGCATTTGGTCTGAACACAGCATTACCACTCCTATGAGTAAACTAAGAGAAGCCTTGGCAAGAGTGGAAAGTCTGGAGTGGGAGAAGCAAAACGCCATGGCCAGAGAAAGGAGGACAAAGACCACAGTTTAGTGTCTATTGGGGGATATGAGTGAAAAGAAACTCATTAATAAGGAGCTTTTTTTTTTTTTTTTTTTTTTTTTTTTTTACCACCTTAACTATTATTTGAAGGATTGTGAGGATTGTCATTCTTTAGTCTTGTTATAGCTCCCTTTTCTTTCCCTGTCATAGCAGGAGATCCATCTGTGGTGATTGATATAACTTTTTTGGGGTCTATTCCTCTCTTTTCTAACATTTCCTTAATGGCCAGGAAGATGTCTTCTCCTGTTCAAATGGTCTGAATGCTTTCTGGAATCTGTTATTAAACCTAATCTAACCTCTCTAAAAGCCATCCGTCCTCGCTTTGTTTCAAAGTTTATCAGCCGGCTTGAACCAGCTTGGTGGTATCACGTGGCATAGCCAATCTCACATGCAGTTGGTCTTTGGGTTTCCTTGGATGCATGACCACTACCGTAAAGACTATAAAAGCTGCGCTGGAAAACCAGAAAGCACTCAACAAGATTTTAAGTTGTTATTTTTGTTAAGTTATTAGATTCGGGTCCACATGAGACATCGTTTCGGTTTCGGATCCAGACCGAGGTTACCGACTATTAGTGACCTCTGCTCTAAAGGGACAGATGTAGAAATAGAACCTTCAAGATAATGTAACAGACCTATTACTCTCACCCTAGCTCATTTACTGGTTCTGGGAATAGAACCGCAACAGCAGGTGAGTATATTGGTATATGGAGGAGGAAAAAAAGAAAAGATAAAATAAACAAACGCGAACCTGACGGAACACAGTGTGACCTACCTTCAACACTGGTTCAGTTCCCTTTCAGTACAAAATATATTTATATTTCAGTACAAAATATTCAGAACATAGCAGAACATAGCAAAGTAACAGTAAAATAACCATGTGTCTAATGTAATGAATATATACATATTGCGAGGTGAGGTGAATATATTTTAATACTTCCACAGCACATAGGTCATAAATCTACTTAATGCCTCACTTCAGCGGTTGTCTGCGCTTTGGCTCTCCAATACCTACCATGACACGTCTGTCAAAATGACAGACAACGAAAAGGTCTAAGGCCTCCTCTGCCTGGTAGGCTGCTGTATTCTCTTTTTTTAAGCAGCCGTGTTACAGGAACTCTTCAGAAATAGCATTTACAGTACATATTTGTATATGTTGCCAGGACGTATTTCATGAAAGGTTTGTATGTTCAAAAATTCCTTTTGCATTCAGTGTTTTTATGAGAAATGTTATACTTGTCTAATTATCTCCTAGTTTTGTTTTCTTAGGAAATCAGGCATTCTTATTTTTGTGTAATATTATAATCAAACTTTTCATTTAACACAAAAACAAATAAAACAATCAAATCCACTGAACATAACCATAATTTTGTATCATATTATTTATTTTCTTTGAACTGCAGCTAGATGCTGCTTCATTTAAAGGTGTCACTCATATTTTTGGAGTTTTGTGAGGAACTCTCCTCAGCCGTCTGCTAACTGAGGAGACGGATAGATCAGGGCTGGAGTGGGACTCATTTTCAGTCCTGGAGTTTCATGCCTCAGACCAGCCCACTTTAAATAACAACCTATCATTATTATTATTAAAATCATGTAAATATAATTGTACATGTTAAGTTAACAATAATGTGCTGTTCTGTAAAGCCATGTAATCTAGAGCATTTTTCCCTGGCTCCAGAGGAATTTCGTTGGGGGGACAATGGCTTATTTTTTTTTTTTTTTTTTTGGGGGGGGGGGGCAGTAAACAGGCTTTTTATTTAATATGAATACATAAATGTTTATGTAACCTTTCAAATGAAACAACCATATTGTTTATGAATACAAAATAAACAAAAATTATATAAACAGTGACATGTAAGTGTGCATGGGTTATCAGAAAATGTGGAGTAATTATGCTCAGATTAGCATAAAATTTAGCCCATATGTTGCAGAAATCTCAGAAACTAATGTTTCCAATCTCTGAAGTCTATTTCTTTAAATACAAAATCAGATGATGTGTGAGAAATAAACTGTCTGCAAGGGAAACAGTATGCTGCCTATACAAGCTATACAGACAAAAAATGTTTTATAGCGTGAATGAGAATGATTCTGAAATATCTGTAAAAACTCTGTGCTCATACTTGACTGGTTTCTCCTTCCAGTAGATCTCTTTTTCTCATCAAGTTGTAATGTCTCCTTACCTGAAAAGACCCTGCATCATTGTTCCTGCTGCTGGCCTCTGGTCTAATGTCTCCTCCCTGACCCTTTGCTCTTTCTATTGTGAAAATAAAGATTTCTTTTAAATATATGAAAAGCAATAGTGAGCACAACTTCTGCTTCCTCTTTCAGAAATGAAAGAGGAAGCAAGGGATGGAACATGGGCAGAGGTGGGTAGAGTAGCCAAAGATGTACTCAAATAAGAGTAGCACTACTTCAACATATTTTCACTCAAGTAAAAAAATAGCCTTCCAAAAATTTACTCAAGTAAGAGTAAATTATTTGACAAAGAAGGCTACTCAGGTAGGCTTCTGAGTACATATAATCTGATTAAATATTTTAAAATAATGTAATCAAACAGAAAAAAAATAAAGTTATGTGCAAATTCTGGCATTTTGAAGACTGAAATAAAAAACTACAAATAAATACAAAACAAATTCAGGCAGAACACTTTTTCAAATAATTTTTTTTCCTGCAATAAACTTTACATAAAATTAATACTTACAGCAGGTAATATGTACAAGTTAAAACAGGGTAATGTTCTTCCAGTGACAACATGAAGTATTTACTGTATCTTACTGTTTTTGTAATGGCTCAACAGGCTCAGCAGATTGAAAATAACATCAATACAGAGCCCCCTACGGCACATGGGGAATTTTTTTCTTTTGCATTTTCTTCGTAATAAATATTGTGTTCCTTTGCCATAGTTTTTGGGTTCCCTTGCAATAAATTAACAAATACACCCTGGTCAATTTTGGATACAGTCACAGTGACAAATGACAAATGTCAATTTAAAATTGCACATATATACACTTTTAAAGAGCCTCAGTGAAAATGTGTTTATACATTAACTCTTTGATGCAGAAAAGAGGTTGGAAATCGATTTGTTAACTGCGTGTTAATGTTTGTGTAATATCTTTCGCTGGAGATAGGACTGCACACGAAAATGGCACTTTGTTAAAAATCATGTAAATATAACTGTACATGTTAAGTCTACGATAATGTGCTGTTCTGTAAAGCCATTACACTGTAAGTAAACAGCAAAAACTGTTAATGTGTGCTTTTTTGTGCGGATGCAAAGCAGATGAATATATACCTGTCTGTTTGCTGATTTAACGTTAATGTATATCCATAGCAAGTCTGGTCAGCTAGCTCATATAGCATATTACCATTAGCTAATGTACATTTGAATTAAAGCTTGATAAACACTTATTTGAGTGGTGTACGTCCATTATTGAAACGAGATGACTTAGCTACACTGGTCAGTCACTTAAATATTCAGTCCTGAGCATATTTGTTGGTAGATTTAGAACTGTTGGAATGAACAGTTTGTCAGAGTAACTGGTGACAGGATCAACTTGTGGAAATTTATGTGTGAGGCAGTTGGCTGCAGTAATCCCTGATCAAAACTAAGGTAAGTAAATGGCCTCCTTTTCCTGGACATGTTCACTTTTCTATGTTATAGATCAATGGAAATGTCCGTGAATTCACTGTTGAGCAGGGGTGTGTCCAGTAATTTTTCAAAGAGGGGGCTAAATGGGCGCCAGTGATAATCTTGGGGTGGCACACTAAAATGTGGGGTGGCTGGGCCTCAATTAAGTGACAGACATCACACTCACTCCAAGAAGGTCAAATACTGACATTACCATAAATACATAAAAAACATAAATAAATCAGCCCATTTAAAGGTATTTCTCTGTCTTGGATTATTATTCATGCAAAACTGATTAAGTTGTAGTGCATCTTGTTAACCATGTTAAAACTGAAAATGAAGATAATTTTGGTCACCATACTAAATTGTTATACCGTTTCTTCTCTAGTTTGTGTATTTAGATTATATTCAAATATGACTGTGAGAGGTTGGATAATATACTCTTATTCAAATTCTTAATTTGAATTTATGTCTTATGGAACAAAATACAGATGGTGCTTCTTTTCCACACCTCACTGGGTGCAATTTATCTTTTGTGTTTCTGAAAAATTTCTTTTAGTAAGTAAGACATTCCTGTTTCCTGAATGCACCAGTAGGCCAGCAGATCCACCTTGTGTCTGCGTGCAGGCTCATCACCATCCTAGATCAGAAGGATCCTGGCGTATGTCCCTGGATGATCGAGGTGGTGCTGGATGAAGTGTAGATCCAGGTTGACTACATCATCTGTTGATTGCATCACTGGTAAGCAAACTGCAGGGGGTTCCACAGAGGGTCTGTGATGTCTTTCATATGCTTCACCTCAAAGGATTTCCTGACCACAGATGTCAGAGTAATAAGCCTATAGTAATTTAATCTGTGATGATGTGTTTCTTGGGGACCAGGATGATGGTAGCGCGTTTTAAGCAGGTAGGAACCTCACACAGTTTGAGAGATGTGGGTGAAGATGGGGCTAAGTTGATCGGCACAGGTTTTTGGACAGAGAGGGGAAACTCTGACAGGATCCAGCACTTTCTTTCTACTCAGACCCTGGATGCTTTATAGATTCTGTATACATATATGTTTTTGTTTTGTAAAAAGTCATTACTATTGACTATGATCCCATTTATAAAAGCAATAAAATATACAAGGCTATCCAATGCTCCTATACTATAGGATCAAATCTCTCTTAGGTCTTTCGAGAGAGAAATTTCATTAATGCCATCCCTTTATGGTTTAATTTGTATTTTAACATTTCTGTATAATAGACTGAGATGATATTTTAACTGTCACATTTTCTTTGTTTCATTTTAGATTTCCTCCGTGGCATCAAACTCAAACTGACTCAAACAGGGTAACATGGAACATCCTGGCCCACATGTTCCATGATGACGTTGGGAAAGGTTTTAATAGGAAGAAGTCTTTGGACCAGATGGCATCAAAGACATTGCTCTTGCATAAGTATTTGTAATTAGTATTTCAATAATTCTCATGTAGTCTTGGCAAATGTTTCAATGGACACACTCAACGAATCATTTGTTGAATAAATGTAAAAAAAAAAAAATTTAAAAAAAAAAAAAGAAAAAAAAAAAAAGATTTTTTTATGTTAGCTCAGCACAAAGAAATCAAATAATACCCCAATGTAACTTGTTTAAGTTGACGATACACATGGTATTTGTGTTAACCTCACAAACTTTATTCCTATATGTAGAAATTCCATGTTTGAAGTAAGAGGCCGGGACAGAGTGTCTTTTGTGGTGTGCATTATCATTATCTGTGTACTGTTACATTAGAAACTGTCATTGTGAAGGTGGGTGTTGATAACTTAAATGAAAATGTGCTTTTGTGATTACAGATTCTGGAAGAAAGAATCACCTGCGCTTCTACTGAGCAGGACGTCTGTAAGGATTCAGTCCGCTGGTTCAACCTGGCAGCAGATGGGGGAAACTCAAAGAGATGTTGCAGTACACGGGAAGTTCAAGTTCTGCTGACCACAACACATCTATGTAACACACATCACAGAGTGTTATGCCAGTTCTGGTTTATATTGTTATTGTTTGTATGAGTAAGCATGAGTGTTTGAGAATTGTTATTTCTTCTGGGCTGTGGTAATGTTTGTGAACAAAGTTGAAATTCCAGGTTACCAAATTCACATGTTTTCTTTCGATTTTACAAGAACATGTAACCAGTGTAATGTTATGATTGCTTTAACCAAATACAGTTATGAATTTTCATCACATTTTTTTCATGTTTTCTTTGTGTGTATTGCCTTGTTATTAGCCACTTGTAGAGATGTCTTGGTCAGTCTGGTGTTTGTGCCAGCTCTTTTAGGCTTAATACAGGGCAAAAAGTTAGAATCTCTGTGGCATATGCAGGAACAATGTGTGTGCAATCAATCATATGATCACAAGGATCATACAAGATTTACTTTTGTTTTAGAATGTTTTTAGATTAGCTGTTAGTAGCTAGATTAACCATGCTTTCTACAGTGTAGCAGCAGCATAATGTGTGTGAGGGTGTGTTTAAGTTCTTTAAGACATAGAGGCTAACAATTGTTAATGTTTATATGCTTATTTGAAAATGAATATAAGAACATCAATGAGTTACTCACTAGGCGGAACCTTTGTTTAATCAGTATGGTTACTGTTTTTTGGTTTGGCCTTTTTGTTATTTTTCAGAAGTGTTTATTCCAGAACATTTGTAAAGGAAAGATCTTACCTGTCATTTATTTTGGAATTTATTTCATAAGGACCAGCATATAACCAGGACCAGGAGAGTGGCCTTGAATGGTTCTATTTCAACCTAATCTAATTTTTTTGTATTTTTCTGATTGTTTTCTGTCTTTTCAATGCGCAGAAGAAGAGCACCTGTTGCCTGTTGTGCTTATGGGGCTCAGCACTGCCCTCTCTCGGTGAGGCACGGTACTTTCTGCCTCGCTGTGCGCATTTTCACTGCACAGTTATGGCCGATCAGAAAGACTATACATATCCCTCACATTCATTAAATATATTAGACAGACTGTGGAACGTCAGCATAAGTAGAACATGTGTAACTAGAAAATTTCTGAAGAAATTTAACGGGCCTGCCAAAGTGTGTGTTTAAGAGATTCTAGCCAAAGGTGCTGTGCCCGAGTTTTTCTTTATGTGCATCAGGTTTGATTATCAACCAACAATGCTATGGTTAGCTAAAATATAGTTAGTAGCATGTAGGGTATTATTAGCATGTTGACTAACATTGACTTACTCCATTCAGTAGGCAAACAGTATATAAGCTACAATGAAATGCTAAGGATAGCTTAAATGTAGTCAGTAGCACATGGGGTATCACTAGCATGTTGACTAACATGGACTTATTCTATTTAATGTGCAAATATTGGTGTATAGGCTAAAAATAGCTAAAATGCTAAGGTTAGCTTAAATGCTGTCAGTAGCATGCGGGGCATCACTAACATGCTGACTTACATTGACTTAGACCATTTAGTATGTTAAACATAGCAAATATCAAAAATGAGCTACGATGCTTATTTAAGCTAACATTAGCATGTGGGCTATCACTAGCATGTTGACCTACTAGCATGTTGACAGTACCTTAAGAATGTGTGCTATCACACACATGGATCCTTTGTGCTAAGTCAACATCCCAATGTACTCTTTTCTCAGCTTAAAATGTCCCGTGTAGGTAAGGAACTATGAGGCTTTTATTTTGAAATTTTCAGTAAGCTTCATTTTAAAAGGCTACCCAGTCTCATGTGTAACAGTGGTTGAGTCAAACCTGTCATATTTTGGCCAAAGCTACTGGTGGGGACAGCCAGATTCTCTGTGCCCATTGTCCCTTTGCCCAGACTGTCCTCACCTCCTGCCCACTCAAGGGGACCTGAGGACTAGAAGACAACATATTAGCCCACTGTCCTTTTACCCTGTTCAACAGTAATTGAATACATTTTTATTATATTTCGATAGATTTATAGATTTTATATATTTTTATAGATTTTTATTATTGTAATATTTAACTCATGTCATGATGTGTGATTGGTTGTTTCGGACCAAAATGCAGAGAGGCAGAGCCAGCAAGTAGTAGTTTAAGATTTAATGAAAAAAATAACGAAAACTTACATACTTAAATACTGAAGGACACAGGAAGCCAGAGTTAAACAAAACATGAATCCACGCTCTACAGGTTGGTTTCTCTAACAACCAAATAGGCAACAGAACAAACTATAACAATGCTACAGTCCAGTATATGGCCATAAGAAGAATCATCTACTCTTCTGCATGTAGCCAGTGTGATATATGACATAAATTATTCTTAAAGAGTTAAAATTAATGAGCTTACCTAAAAGCCCTGAGAATTTATGACAAGATGTCTGCTGATATTTACATATAAAAATACTCTGATCATCACATCATAATTTTTACACTCAGAAATAGAAAATACAACTTAATCTACATGGTCCACTTTTACTGAACAGAACTTTATTATAGGTATTTTTTAATAGCATATGAAAATGTTACCCAGCTCATTCGGCTTCATTTATGTATGTAAATAATTTTTAAATAGACAGAACCTGCCTACTGTATTTGTAATAAAAAGGACATGACTCAAATAGAAATAATCATGGACAATTATAACAAATTAACTATTAACTATATCTATGAGATGCAATTTTTATTTTATTTAATCTAGGAACTACATTTTAAACATTCTCCTGGTGGCTGGTGGCAGCCATAGAAGACGTAGCGGGGAAGGGTATAGCATTGATTGGCTGCTCTGTTTAGATTAAACTAAGGTAAGAGAAGTTTTGACTTTTTATTACTCAAAGTACCACAACCTCCACAGAATTTTATGTTGTTTTTGTATGAATACTTCATTTTCACAAATCAGATTAAAGAATACTACTCAAGTACTCAGTACTTCAGGAGCCTTATTACTGTATACTGTTTTACTCTTACTTGAGTTATTTTTTGATGACTAATTTTTACTTTGAGTTGAGTCAAAGCAGTGCTACTCTTGAGTACAATTTATTAGGTAGTCTCTGCTTGTAGACTATTGGATAAAAAAAGTCATATTTTGTCAAGACATGAATAGAGATTGTAGAACTACTGAGATAAAATATTTATTTCTTGTTAATTTTGCTTGTTGCAAATATCATCTAAAAGATGCAGAAAATAAATGGAAAAGTGCTAATAATATGATCAAAGGGGCACTTGGCCTGTTGTGTAGGATAGGATAGGTAGGTTAATAAAGATCAGGGGTCTCATTTATAAGGTTTGTGTACGCACAAAACGGGACCTGAAACTTGCGTACGTCACTTTTTTACGCCACACAAAAGGTTCTGATTTATAAAACACAAACATGAAGTGAAAATGTGCGGTTCCTCACGCCAACTATGACCCATGCGTACCATATACGCTTGTTTTGGAAACAAGGGTGAAATGGCGACACAGATGGTGAGCTGGGGAATTCATGCCATGTTTCATCATCAGACATTTAATTACATATCGAACTTAAACCATAGCTCGACTTTATCATAAGCATTCAAAAACAGTGTGATATATGAATACACTGGTGAGCCATAACTATACATGAGGACCTGTCAAATAAACAAAAAAGGTCTATAAGGCAGCAATCCTCAACCAAAGTCCGTACAACATTTAAACGTTTTCTCGCCATCACATTCCTCTCCCCGATGATCACCAGGTTGTGACGTACCACAGTTTTATTTAGTTTTATTTATTTATTTACTTTTACCACAGATTGACATAAATTTTGACAAGGTGTGAAGGATTCACAGTGATTCCTGTAAACATCTAAATAGCGTTGTGACACACAGATGTAATGCTGCGCCATGGATGCACTGGCGCTGCTGGAAGACGTTCTAAATGGGAAAATCAGGAGGAAGCACATTTTCAGGCATCACTAAGATCTTCTTACCCATGATGATGACTGGCTTATAAGATTTAGACTCCCTAGAGCATTGCCCTTAGATCTATGTGCTAAACTGGGTCCAGTACTGGAGAAGAGACCGACCCCCCGGAACCACGCCATCCCTGTCTAATTACAAGTATTAACCACTCTGGGGTTCCTGGAAACCGACTCTTAAATTAATTAACTCTCTGCCTGAACCCACTTGAAAGAACAACATAATTCTGTAAAGTTATCCACAGGTCTGGGGTATCATAGCCAGCGCTGAGCGCAATAATGCCTGCCATCCTGGATGACTTGTTAACATGACCAGTCGATACATCAGATTTTCCTACACTGTGAGAGAGCATGACTCCTTAAAAATAAATTTGTGGAATACTAACTATTTGGCCCTCATGATGCACTATTCCGCTATAACCTGCAGGGGACAGTGGGCACTTCCGAGTAGCTAGCTCCTAACTCCAAATCAAAACACCCAGAGCGCAAAGGAGGTACCATTTTATCCCTCACACCTGTGAGCGCACAACTGTGGAGCATTGCTCCTAAAATGGAGGTGGCGGTTTATAAACTTTATTTCACGTCACTGAGGCTACCAAAAATTATGTTTTCAACTCTCCACCTCACTCACGTTGCTTTCTGCCTCAAAGAAATTGCTTTTCCCCTCTTTTCCCCTGTTAATAATGAAATAACATTGATCAGCTGGCTCATTTGAATAAACACTGACATTCATGAGCTGCTTTGCATTGACCATTTTTGGTTAAAAATGTGGGCATGTAGAGAGCAGAATCTGAGGCGGGACCTTGTGCGCAACTTTGAAATACAGCTGTGATTAATAAAGGAAAATTGTGTCCTGGTGTGCTTAGGCATGGTTTTATAAATCTGAATTTTAAGTCAAGAGTCATTATCCAGGGATCCCCTTTAGCATCATTTTTCACTGGGTACTTCAACTGACCTCAGTCAACTATAGAGCTATTATTTCTCTCGGTAACTTTACTGAAGAAGGTCTGTGGAGACTATTGGGAATTCATAGCTAAGTTGGGCTAGTGGTGTGGTTGGAAAAGAAACCTCTATGACTGTTCAGTGAGCTGAATACAGTCAAGTCCAAAATTATTGATATCCCTGGCAGATTTAGGTTTAAAGCAATATTTTACCTTTACCAACATGATTATTCTGACAGAATGCAATCCTAATGTTTTGGAGATGCCCGGCCAAAGTCCCAACTGGACTCTGATAGCAAGTCTTTGGAGAGAGCAAAAGATTAGGGTGATATTAAGTAGGCCTTTCACCCTCAAAGACTTCATTAACTAAGAGCCTTTACCAAACATCAAAATACAATGTCATGTCAAAATACTAGTGGAAACATGCAAAACATTGTCATTATAGGAAAATAAAAACACATTTGATGCCATTTGTTGAGAAAATATAAATATCAGAAAATGGACTGTTTAATTTGTCACCATCCTGGTAGATGAAATCCAACACACAGGATCAGATTTCACCATTGTAAATGTATAGTAACATAAAGTGTAGGAACTTTCTGCACAAAGGTTTACAATCAGTTTATGTTTTGAATTTGTGAACAAATATTCTCAAAATAACTTGTATGATTTGTGTCCTTGTGGATCTTAATTGATGTGATTTTTAGACATACAATAACCCATTCTTCTTTTTCAGATTTTTTTTTTTACATGATGAAAAAACTCATAGTAAAAAGCAAATCCTGGATTCATGTAGAACTGGTAATTTAGAAATTAAAAGTTTCATGCACCCTAATTTAGAAAGGGATTTGTTCCTCTCAACCATTGCGTGCATTCACCCGATGAGTGTTAAAATCAAAGTAAAGATTTGTATATGAGATTTAATACTTTCTGCAGTTGGTCATGTGATATTTAGTTTTACTATTATTCAGTGTTACATCAATATTCTTTTGTGTTTTTATTTGCAGAAATAAAAAAAAAGTTAATTCTAATAAGGTAGGTAAAGTATTCTTTGGCACATTGTTCTAGTAAGAAAAATATTTTTTGACTTTTACAACAAATCTGTATAGTTGGATTAATCCAGAATACTAGATAACATAGGAAGATAAGGAAATGATGTTGACATCTAAGTTAGGTCCTTATTTGCTGTTTGTTTACAGCACATATCATTTGAAATGATCTGAAGTTCAATAGAGTACCTTCATGAAATTTAGTGAAACCTTGTGTAGAAGTATCAATACTGAGCTTGTAAAATATACACACGGTGTTAAACTGACCAGTTCTTCACCATCTGAACAAATAAAGAATGTACCAAAGTGTTTGGACCACCAGGACAGAGAAGGCAGGACCCCCCTGAGCCACTCTTAGTTAGCTAACCACAGAGGTGGGTCTAGCTTTTTATATGTTTCAGTCCTGGAACTGTGTTTGGGTTGTTCTCAGCTGCCAGCTGTGTCAAAGTCTACAGGGCTCCCTCATAGTGTGATCTAGGAGATACTGGGAGTTAACTTGACAACATCATTTGCAGTGGGTGAGCACCAGGGGTGGACTGGGGAGAAAAAGTGGCTTGAGAGTTCCTGACAGACTGGCATACCTACAACTGTTTGGTTGAAAAATTAATGAGAAATTGTATATATATATATATATATATATATATATAGATAGATAGATAGATAGATAGATAGATAGATAGATAGATATCTATATCTATAGATATATATAGATATATCTCACTCAGCATATAATTTACATCAACAATATATCTGTGTACACACATAGCCTATACGGTAAACATAAAATCTAGGCCAGGAGGCTGGTCTGTACATGGCCTTGCATCTTCCAAGTAGA
This sequence comes from Anableps anableps, assembly GCA_014839685.1. Classification (NCBI taxonomy): domain Eukaryota; kingdom Metazoa; phylum Chordata; class Actinopteri; order Cyprinodontiformes; family Anablepidae; genus Anableps; species Anableps anableps. The sequence goes on from CM026073.1 coordinate 3,411,342, forward strand.
TCCACTGAGATTGTAGGGTTGCGTGTGCTTTCAGATCATGCAGCTGGGATCACAAAATGAAAGAGGCAAGCCATGCTACTCAGCAGCATGCACCAGAGGAGTTTGTATAAGATGCTTGTCAAGAATTTCCCCTAGATGTTGCTGAGCTCTGAGTAACGATTCATCTAAAGGCTTTCCAATTCCATTCAGTGTTTAAAATTCAAGAAAAGTTATGTTCCAACCTTAACTTATTATCTGCATTCGGTCGCTCTGTCTCTGTTGCATCCACAGACTGTACCGCTGCCTATTGTAATTTAAATGTTTCCCATTATTTTTGATCAGAATTCTGTGCGAAGTGTCTGATTGGTCAAAAGTTTGTTGTTGTGTTTTATGCAGAAATGCGCTCCGACAGCAGTGTCGATGTTTCTCTTCAACTAGTCCTCTTCACTATCCGGTTTTTGTATCTGCAGGAGACATGAATACCTTTGAGGAACGTTTATCTGACATGGTGAGAAATTATGTACATTTGTACCATTATTCACTAAATAACTACTATAATAAGATTAGCAAATGGTTAATAACTCCTGGATGGAAACTGTAACACTGTTGTCCATGGAGGAGGCTGTCTGCAGAAAAGTGTGGCGCTCTTTTTGTGAATGTTTCATAAAAACAAAACAGAGGATGCATGGAGGGAGGGGGAACCCTGGCGGATAGGGGGGGTGATGTATGTTGAAGTGGGAGGGGCAGGGCTAGACTGAGACAAAAAAACGGCATCTCACTATAATTATTTATACGATATGTGAAGGTACACAACATACCAGAGGATATTTTTGCACGCTTTGTTGTTTCAAAAAGTTAAAATAAAGCACAGCAGCTGACAAGGAGGAGGGTAACCATGTTAAAAAATTGGCATGTTCTTTCACCGCTCTTTTCATCTTGGGAGAGATGGCTGCAGTGTCACAATTCATATCTTTCTTCTCACTGTTTTATGGAGTATACTGTTTATACAAAAACATAAATATATCCACAGTGAGACCAGATATCCATGTAAAATAAAGAGCTCCTCATCAAACTGGCTCCTTAAAGTATGAAAAACAGAGAGTATAGTTTATAAAACAATTATCCCTGATACTGACCAAATATATGTAAACTTCTGAATTTGAAGAAAGTTACAAATAAAATCTCTAAAAAAATGTTCTCACAAAGTTTTTTGGCATTTAACAAATAGAAATAATTTTGGTAATTTGGTAATTCTAACTGACCTAAAATGAGAAAAGTTTGGTCTGATTTATCTTCAGACAGTGAAAACAAATGTGTATGCATCTTTTTATTCGGTGTAAGTAAATTTCTGGTTTCAACTGTACAACAACAGGGTGTCTTCAGCCAGAGGCTTTTTCTGAAGCACTGTAATATAGACCGGTACAGGAAATCCTTCCTCGACATAGCATCTACAATAGCTCTTTGAAGAACCTTGGAAAATACGAGTTACAACATTTAATTTAACTTTTATATTAATGAAGTATTTTTCAATTGAATCAAATTAAATACAGAGATTTTTTTTAAACAGTTAAAAATGTCTTGGAGGACTTCCGGGAGAGAAAAGAAGACGACGACAAACATGAAGAACCCAAAATCAAACAGAAGAGGACTCAGAAATGGAAGAAAACTCGACTTGAGAAGACATGCTAACTGCCGTTGCTCAAGGGGAATTGCTAACAGCTGAAGCAGTAGGATGGCAAGACTGCCTGTCTAGCATAACAAGGGAAATACGAAAGCTGAAGCTGAAATGAAAAACGACCTGGCTACATTTATGCAGGAATTTAAAACTGACTTTAAACAGGAGCTTAATACATTAAAGAACAGATCGACTACAAATTGTCCGAAAATAAGAAGGAGCTACAAGAACAAAAGCAGGCCTTGAAAGAAGTGCAAACACGGACCGGAGAGCTTGAGGACTGGAATACTGGAATGTCACCAGCCCTGAAAGACCAGCGGGATTTGAAAGAAAAGCTGTCAGACTTAGAAGGAAGGTCATGACGAAACAGCATATGGATTTTTGGGATCCCGGAGGGAGCAGAGGGAGATTCAGTCCCCCGCTACTCAGAGGACCTGTTGCAGAGGGAACTGGAGGTAACAGCAGACACCCGCTTTCTAATTCAACATGCACACAGGGCAACAGCGAACAAACCTGGACCCAGATCGACACCACGATCTGTGATTGTGAACTTCCTCCAATTTGACACAAAAGACATGATTCTTAAGAAGGCATGGCTAAAACAAATTTGAATAGATGCCAAACTGGTGTTTTTTTAATCACGATTATCCCAATGAGGTGGTTAAAAAACGCAAAGCATACAGTGACATAAAGAAGGTGCTCAAGAAAAGCGGGATGAAATTCCAGACACCAATAACAAGGATCAGAATTCACTGGCAAGATGCCCTTAAAATCCACAGGAACCCACAGGAGGCAGTGAGAGAGATGTAGAAGAGGGGACTCGAGGTGCCTAGAGAAGAGGAACAGGAGGACATAGTGGAGAACAGAATCAAGGAGGTGTTTCCGTGGGGACTTGGCTGGAGTTCACCTGTGAGGGAGGAACCAAGCCAGAAAGAGGTTTCAAGAATTTATGAGATCAGCCATAAGTGATTATAGCAAACTTAAAGTCTACCTCCCTATGCAAGAAGTTTGTCATTTGGGTAAAAAAAGAAGCAATCTGGCAAGAGGCACACAAACACAAGTTGGGAACGGGACCAATGGAACATTGGGACCAAGGGAAAGTCCCTGGACTTACCGGGTAAAAGTTCTCAGTTAGTTTTGTTCTGTTATAGTTCACATTGTTCGATGTGCTTTTGGCGTCAAGGTAACAAAGGAACTCAAATATTTTGTTAAAAATGCGACTTAAAGTTGCAGTATGTAACTTTAATGAAAGTTTTTTTTTACATATTTGTTAAGATTATCATTATGGATTCTTTGTTTTGTTTTCTCTTTCCGCAGGTCTTGAGGCAAACTTCAAGGGTGTTGACTTATTTTAACTCTATGCTTTTTTCTCTGCTCCACTTCTATCTCCTCTTTTCTCTTCTATTGCAGAGTCACGTTAACCAACACAACCCCCCAACATCCAGAGCCTTAAGGAACTCTGGGTGAATCTCATCCGTCCCCAGGGCCTTGCCACCGAGGAGCTTTTTAACGGATACAAGCAGGTGAAATGAGTTTCCTCCGCAGGGTGTCTGGGCTCTCCCTTAAAGATAGGGTGAGAAGCTCGGTCATCCAGAACCAGAGTAGAGCCACTGCTTCTCCACATCGAGAGGAGCCAGTTGAGGTGGCTCGAGCATCTGATTAGGATGCCTCCTGGATGCTTAACTGGTGAGGTGTTCTGGGCACATCCCACCAGGAGGAGGCCCAAAGGAAGGCCCAGGACACACTGGAGGGACTATGTTTCTCAGCTGGGTTGGGAATGCCTTGGGATTCCCCCGGAGGAGCTGGCCCAAGTGGCTGGGGAGAGGGAAGGGGAGGGAAGTTCAGGTCTTCCTGCTTAGGCTGCTAAGGTGTCCTTGACCCGACCTCGGATAAGCGGAAGAAAATGGATGGATGGATGGGCAGGAATGGGGCAAGATGGACCCCCTATCCCACCACCACCTTAAACCCTTGGATGGACAAAGTGGAGGAAATTCTCAACATGGAGAGACCTACATAAATCCTAAGACTACAACAATCAAAAGGTGAAGAACTCTGGGAAAAATGGACATTGTTTAAAAACCTCCACAAGAACTAAACATCTTTACATTGTAATAAGATAAGTTGTCACCTGTCACTCTGTTCTGTTTTTCTTTTATGATAATATATACGTTTTCTTGTTCTGTATTATGTAATAAAGGACAATAAAAATCATAAATTTAAAAAATGTTATGGCGAAAAAAATAACAGAACAAAAAAATTAAAATCCCCATTTCTTTGGTTGTACAGAGTTGAGCTTAACCTTTCTGAACCCTGTTCCCAAGGTCAAAAGTACTGCTTAAATCTAAATTATATTTGTGCCTCAGTGTTTGCATATTAAATCTGATCATTGATGAGAGAGGTCGGAGCCTCATTTGTATCTTTGGATTTTTGAGATCATTAGCCAAATAGCTCATTAATACAGTATAATGTTCTTTATAACCATACATCAATAAAAATAAAACATAATTTTTCAAATCTTCAATTGCAGATCCAGGTAAGGGCAAGTATTATTTTCTCTATGGTAAAGGTATCACAGTTTTAGTGAAGTGCAGTATTTGAACATAATTTGTTACTTTTCACCACAATCTCACATGTCCAGGTCCAGGCTAGAAACACCTCAGCTGTGTGGAAAGTGTGTTTAAATTTGCATTAACCCTAACAGCTGTTCAAATAATTAACTCCTAAGAGCTGATTTACCATCCTAACCATCCTAAAACCAAATGTATGATTTAAACATGATCTGTGTATAGAGGAGCTTCAGTGTGAAACTGCCTTTTCCTCTAACGGCAAATAACTTAATGTTCATCCCAAAACATTCCAACACAGGGGTTTAGTTTTCATCCTATCAATCATCATTTGTCAAAGGATATCTCCTTTGGAAATGAAGGTCTTCAATGAGTCCTTCAATGTGATTGGACTGGAGAGCAGGGTGGGGTAGATGGGTGGGGCAGTGTTACAACAAAGATAGCGTAGGAAGTTAAGTCTCTTTAGTCCTTTCATGGCTTTTAAAGTAAGCAGGTCAAGTTGTACATTCAAACCCACCACACCCACCCTAAACTCTCTTCACCCCTGAGTTCCAGAAATCTGGAAAGATAAATGTTGCAACTGAGATAGAATGGTGATGATGTTGTTTCCAAGTGGCTGATGAATTAGTGATGGTGTTGGTATGTCACAGCGTGACCTTTGACCATGCTCTGTCCCAGCTTTATTAGTCACCTAAGCCCCAGATTAGCACAGCTGACATTGACACCTGTTTTCCATCTCGTGTTCTAGTGTTGTGTACCACAAGTCATGTTTTATTTCCTTCTGTTGCTCATAAATGATGAGTCAACAAGAGAAAATATCAAGAGCATCTGACTGGGGCTGTCTCAATTCCAAAATATTTTAAAACTTTGCCAACTTGAATACTGAATAAAATAGACTTGCCACTGACTTGCACTTTTAAAAGAAATGGTACATGAGATCAATCAGTTAAAAGGTATACATACCTCCAAATTTGACTGTATTCTGGGTGAACCTTGGGTCCAGACAAGAACCAGAGGGTTGTCGACAATATTTGCAGGGCTTTCGATGGAGCTCAATTGATGATTCATCTGAAAAATCAATTTTCCATCATTTTTCTGCCGTCCAGCCCTCTTTCAAACTGTGGGCTTTAGCATCTGCAACACAGTTTCTTAGCTGCCTCTTGCTTAGCTCTGGTTTCTGGGCAGCAATACGACCATGCAGACCACTTTGTGCAAAAAATCAGTCCTTGCTGACTCAGGCGTGGCTGTCACCCACTGCTCCTGGAGCTGTGGAGCGGGTGACCAGCAAGTTGTTGTTTTGTGTGGTCTGCCCAACTTGGGTCTGTTGTGGACTTCACCAATCTCTTGGAAGTGCTTGCGGATCCTCTCCACTTGCTGGAAACTTAGATTTAAGATTATTGATGATCAGCTCTTTGGTTTCTGGTTTAATCTTTGGCATCTTGACAGAAGCAATTATGGGCTTCAATTAGGCCTTGAAGTGTAAAATTTTGGTTTTTCTAGCTAGCATTTGGCCACACCTGGCTAATCAAGCACTTTGTTTCTTCCTTATGCATTGTGGTCTAAAAACTGCAGTTTGGTCATTGTGAGAAAACTTTTGACCATTCCAAAACTTCTTTGTTGATCATTATCAAACTATAAAATTCTGAAACATTGTTGAAATTTCATGTTGCTGTCATCTAATAATCTTTAAGATGATATTAATTTCAGCCATTGCTGACCTTATTTAGTTAACAAGGTGTCATAATTATTATCACTTCTGTCCACTGATCCGACAAAAAGATTGACTAGGAATGTATGTAATTTAGCATAAAAATAGTGAAATATCAAAACAAATGAAAAACACAGATGATGTATTTACTTTGATATACAGTGGCTTGCAAAAGTATTCATATCCCTTTAACTTTTCCATATTTTGTCACATTACAGCTACAAACATAAATATATTTCACTGGAATGAAAGATCAACACATAGTGGTATACAATTGTGAAGTAGAAAGGCAATTACACATGATTCAAAACATTTTTTACAAACAAAAAACTAAAAAGTGTGGTGTGCAAAAGTATTCAACCCTCCTCAGTCAATACTTTGTGGAACCACCTTTTGCTGCAATTCCAGCTGCAAGTCTTTTAGGTTCTGTCTCCACCAGCTTTGCACATCTAGTGACTGGAATTTTTACCCATTTTTCTTTGCGAAACATCTCAAGCTCAGTCAGATTAGATGGAGAGCGTTTGTGAACAGCAGTTTTCAGATCTTGCCACAGATTCTCGATTAGGTTTAGGTCTGGACTGTGACTGGGCCATTCTAAAACATGAATATGTTTTGTTTTAAACCGTTCCACTGCAGCCCTGGCTGTATGTTTAGGGTGGTTGTCCTGCTGGAAGGTGAAGCTCCGCCCCAGTCTCAAGGCTTTTGCAGACTCCAACAGGTTTTCTTCCAAGATTGTCCATTATTTCGCTCCATCTATCTTCCTATCAACTCTGAGCATCTCTCCTGTCCCTGCTAAAGAGAAGCACTCCCAGAGCATAATGCTACCACCACCATATTTGACAGTGGGGGTGGTGTGTTCAGAGTGTTAGTTCTCTATCACATATGGTGTTTTGCATTCTGGCCAAAAAGTTCCATTTTGCTCTCGTCTGACCAAAGCAGCTTCTTCCACGTGTTTGCTGCGTCCCCAACACGGCTTCTGGCAAACCGCAAACGGGACTTCTGATGGTTTTCTTTTAACAGTGGCTTTCTTCTTGCCACTCTTCCATAAAGAGCACATCTGTGCAGAGCACGACTGATAGCTGTGCTGTGGACAGGTTCCCCCACCTGAGCTGTGGATCTCTGCGTCTGGGCCAGAGTCACCACGGGCCTCTTGGCTGCGTCTCTGATCAGCGCTGTCCTTGTTCGGCCTGGAAGTTGAGGTGGACGGCCTCGTCTGGGTACGGTTACGGGTGGGCCGTACTCTTTCCATTTCTGGATGATGGATTGAACAGCGCTCCGTGAGATGTTCAAAGCTTGGGAAATCTTTTTGTAGCCTAAGCCTGCTTTAAACTTCTCCACAACTTTCTCCCTGACCTATCTGCTGTGTTCCTTGGACTTCATGATGCTGTTTGCTCCCCAATATTCTCCTAACCAACCTCTGAGGCCGTCATAGAGCAGCTGCATTTGGACTGAGATTAGATTACACACACAGGTGGACTCTATTTATTCACTAGCAATCATCAGGCAACTTCTGTAGGCAAATGGTCGCACAAGAGAAAAGAGGGCTGAATACTATTGCACACCACACTTTTTAGTTTATTTGTAATAAATGTTTTGAATCGTGGATAATTTTCTTTCTGCTTCACAATTGGATACCACTTTGTGCTGATCTTTCACATTAAATTCCAATGAAATATATTTATGTTTGTGGTTGTAATGTGACAAAATGTAGAAAAGTTCTAGGGGTATAAATACTTTTGCAAGCAACTGTATATTTGATTAATTATTTTCTATCTGTCATGGTGTGTGCAGGAGTAGGACCAAAATGCAGACAGTCAGGCAGAAGTCAGATAACAGCAGGCTTAATGAAAGGAAATGAAGCCAGAACTACAGGAGAGAACAACAGTAGAAACTGGCAGTGGCTGACTGACAGTGAGGAGTTTAAATACTAGTGAGCTGATCACTGGATAGAGAACTGGGGGTTGATTAGTAACAGGCTGCAGCTGTGAGAGGAGACCAGAGAGGTAGATTGAGGAGGGAGAGAGAACGGCATAAGGGAGCGAGGGAGACCAGACAGGAGAACTAGGAAAATAAATCTAACTGAAATAATAAACACAAGACTTAAATAACTACACATAATCTAAAATAACTAAGAGTAGACTGGCAAAACTGACTGAAAGATAAAACAGATGAAAACCAAATGAGAACTTGAACAGTAAATGTAATAACTCAAACACTCAACATTAAGAACTGGAGTAACAGAAGAGATAAACTAGACTGGAGAAAATAAATGCTCACTGGAAAGAACCATTCAAATAAGAAATAACTGAACTAACAGGAAATAAACTAGGATGACGGAAAATAAGAATTCAATGCAGAGACATGACAAAAGCAAAGTTCCAAACAACCTGGGATATGGCACTATGTAGGAGCCATATATATAACTGAAACTTGTTTTTCTGGCTCTGCTGTTTTAAGAGGATGGGCATCTTAAATTTTGTGTTGTTTGTGCTTGTTGCATGGTGCCTTTTGATTGGCTGTTGAGCACTTAATGCAAAAGGAAAAAGAAGAATTATTGTAGAAGTCTGGCATCCCAGGAGTAACAGTCTTTTGACTGTCACTTTCTCTTTGTATTTTTGAATCTGTATGTTTTTTTGTGCTTTCTCCTTTTAAGCTGAGTAAAGACACTAACATGCTGGATTCAAGACATGTGTCGCATATGAAAGAGTTCAAACGGGCAAGACTAGTGAGAGCTTGTCACACCTACACACTGTCATCAATTCAGTATCAAGGTTTTCAAGGCTGATTGGATAAAGGTATGCAAAATCGCTGACTTGTAGTGTCAAATTAGAACAAATTTTTATTTTATGTTTGGTAAAAATGGTGTCCCATTGCTAGATAAAATTAGTTGATTGTACTTTTATACTAAAATATGGAGTGTAATGATCTTGTGAAGTATAAGTAACTAAGGACATTGTGTTTCTGAAGTGAAGGGGCGGGGCCTATTAACAGCACAGCAAATGACATTTATACTATACCCCGAATGTATCGCTGTAGAACTACAGTTTGTAGAACTACAGTAAACAGTTTAAAATCTACTAATCTCCTGTGTGCTTTTTGACCAAAGCTCTGCCAGCAAAATCAGCAACAGAGTTAACAATACTCAACTATAAAACTAAAACGCTGAATGAAAAGTCTGTTCCAAAGAATCACTTGCTAAGGTGCAACATATGACTAAGAATATCCAATGACAACCTTTAACCCTGATGTGTTTATACTGTATTATAGGACATAATAATCATGGAATCAGTGAGATTAAGTTTTGCACATTAGCATTAGTGAACTGCTTTGACAGTATACACTTCGCACTTTTGTGTGTTACATTCAACACAATTTGAAGAACAAAATTAAATGGGGAATATCAATACATAAGTCATTTGCTTTATATGGCTACATAAGTTTAGTTTAAAAATGATAACTTTATACAACTAGGTAGAAATAAATGTGAACTAATCAGTTTTTGTAAAGACTGCTAAATGTGTTAGCTACATTGTACTGAAGCTTTAACTAAACCTGTGTAGTTTCATCATTGTGTAAAAACTGGAATGGTTTAAGGCAACGGGTTTCCATGCAAATTTCTAGTAAAGTCAACTAATTCGAGTTAAGAATATATATATATATATATATATATATATATATATATATATATATATATATATATATATATATATATATATATATAATGTTTTTAATAAGCTGTCTGACCCACATGCAAATAATTCCAGGAGACAGAGTTTTAAGATGTTTATCAAAGAATGAATATAAATGAATGGTCTTGATCCGGGGTGTTTCTGGAGACGAGAGGAATTGGGAACACTGGAGAGAAGATGAGAATTGTTGAGAACAGAATGATGCAGAGGGAGATGTTTAAGGAGAGTGATCTTACTGGAAGTGTGATGGATATCCGCTCGGTAGAGATGAATGGGGTCTGGGTGGTGGAGTTTGGATGGTGAGTTTCCAGGCAGTCATCAGGAGAGGAATGAATAACTGAAACCAGAAATCATGGAGAGAGAACGGTGGCGCGATGGGTATGTTGGAGGGCGAACAGGTTATGCATAGGTGAAGATTGGAGGAGGTTGAGGAGCCAGCCGAGGGAGATTTGAATCTAATTTCTTGACAGAGGATTTGGAGATGGTCTTGAGTCACAACGGCTCAGATCCAAGATGTCGATGTTGGTCACCTTCATAGTAGTGATGGGACATCTGAAGCCAGGCTTCCAGGTGTGTACTGAGTAAAAAGGGGGCGTGTCAGATGAAGCGGGGCTTCATCTGACACGCTTGTGTCGTCTTGCTGAAAATCACGTGATCGATGACAAATGATCGGTACATTGGCTACGCCACTGCTTCATTTTGCAGGTTGGTTTTCAAAATAAAGCAACTGTGTTGCTTCGTCAGTTGTTGTAGGTAGTTTGGTTGCGCATCAGCAGAGATATTAGCATCTGAAGAGAGCCTTTTTCATCAGCAGTGGTTGAAATGGAGCCAACAAGAAAAGAAAACCTCTCCCATCTGGGAATCCTTTAAAATGACCACTCACTGGAAGGTTTTTCTTAAAAAAAAACATACCCACCTTCCAGAAATTTCATAGAAATTTTGCATGATTTGTTTAATCAGCAAAGACATCAGTCTCACACAGCAGAAACAGACTGAAAGCCATTGGAAGAGTGAAATTCTGTGTGAAGCCAACTATAAAGGATCAGAACCAGAAGTTCCACAAATATAGAATTTAGAAGAATTCCAGTTTTTCAGGAAGTCAAACACAAAGCATGCTGTGTCTGCCCCAAAAGCACTGCACTCCCAAGACACTAAAACATCAAATATTTTTATTGTCAAATCAGTCAATGACAAAAAAGAAAGCAGAACCACAGCTGACAGTCAACATATTAGCAGCATTACTTTGGATCCAAATTATTTTAAGAACTAAAAAGAGATGATAGTTTAATAGGGTTATATAGACCCTAGTGTTACTGGACGTGGGTTTGACAAATTTTGTGACAATATTGATACAATGCTATGTCTTAGTATGTTTTTTAAGTATGATTTATTTGAGTGACAAGGCTGTCAGTGCAACAGCAGATGTCACTAGTGAGTAATGAATGAATCATCAAGTAATGAACCTGTGGGCAAACCAATTGCTTCATGAGGCTTTATTTGGCCATCACTACTTTAGAGGACAACGAGAGGCAAGTATTTGACCAAAGTAAGCACAAGAAAATGCAGAGAACTCAGAGGGTTTGAAGTTACCATGAAGAGCAAACACTCAGGCACTGAAAGGCTGGCTGCAGACTCCCTTTATCCACTTCCTGATGAGCCTGAATATTTGCAGGTGTGCTCAAGCACACCTGCTGGAGGAACCAACCTCCTATAGAGAGAGCTCCATGTGGACGACTGCTGGAACTGAAAACAGGTTATACAGACTTTATAGGTGAGATGGAAAATGTTACATTTTATTCTGAATTTAACAGGGAACCAGTTCAATTCAAAAATACTTTTTTAATTACAAAGAGAAATTAAATGTTGCAACTCAGTTTTTGTAGATGCTAATGGGTATTGGCAGGAAGGGTGTCCTTCAATGATCTGTATTACAGCCAAGGTGAAGAAGCCTTCAACTGAAGACACTGTTGTAAAGCAGTCTTGTGATGATCTTCTGGAGACAAGTGGGAGTGTAATGAAGAGGTCTTCATTACTGGGACTAATTTTTTTTTTTAATAAAAATAACTTTTATAGCACTTTAAGAGCACTTTACACTTTAGTAAAAGTACTTAACTAGCACTTCAACAATCACTTTTAGCACTGAGCTTTAAGCATCGATTTGCACATAAAGAACCATTTGCACAAAAGAAGTTTTAACTATTTGAATATTTGAGTATTTTAATAATAAGCATGTAGCCTTTTGTTCTAGGGTCTGCACAGCTGCTCCTGATTAAGAAGTGGGGTGGTTGTCTGTGAGAAGAAAAGAATTGTTGTTCAGAGCAAGTAAGGTCTACTATTTTGAAACTTAAGCAAATATTTGTGTAAAATCTGTTAAGAGTGAGTGCAAGAAAAGTGTTGTGGTGCTAAGAGTTAGTGACTCACCTGTCTTTTCTGTGTCCTCTCCAGAGTGTTTGGACAAATACTTCCCTGGGGGTCCAGACACCATTTATAGGTTCCGGGAGAGGCCATGGGAAAATGGGGGGGGATTTTTGCACATTGTTTTTGTGGTGTTTTAGGGACTTAGGTGTAAGTCAAAAAATATATAAAATATTAAAAGTGGGAATATGTATGTAAATATTTGTATTTGATACAATGTATGTTTATAGATGGAAGCTGTAAGTTGGTAAATCTCCCTGCAACAAATGGTTTAGTCCTTCATCAGCTGTGACTATTTCAGGCTGCAGTTGTGTCATTTGGGGGACTGTGTTTGATGCTGAATGGTGCTGAGCCTGAATAAACCAGTTGCTACTTCCACCGTACCCTGCCTTACATGTTCTTCCTCACTGGAAATCCAGCCATGAAAGACTGCCTGGTGACAGGGAGGGGAGGCAAAGGGAGTAGCAGCATCTCCTGATTTGCTTGATTGCTGATTTGCTCCTGATAGCTTCTATAAGACAAACTTATAGAAGCTATAAGACAAACTTATAAGACAAACTTATAGAAGCTATAAAAGGAGCTAAAATAAAAGAAATTGGATCTCTCCTCTTAATTTTCATCAGAACTTTTACAGCACCATTTGCACCAGCATTTTACTAAATATTTTGGACTTCCTGATAGTAAGGAATTTCAGTAATCCACCCTTAAAGTAACAAAACTTGGACATGTTTTTCACTCTTACTGTTGGACAGGATATTTCTCATTTTAGAAATATTTTGGAGGTGAAAGAAGGAAATCCTAGAAACCGCTATGGGATTTAAAACATACTTGTCACATATAACTTCATTAGAATCTGTGGATGTTTGACTCTTGGGGTTTTATTTATATTTGTGTTCCATATTTTTGCACAACATGTCTTGCTGTATTAGATAAATTCTTTGTGTTTTTGGTTTCTTAGTTTATTCTTATCTTCTGTTATTTGAGCATTTTAGTTTCCTTAGATTTGTTTTCTCCTTTCTGTTTGTTAGTTTTAAGCGATTCCTTTTGCTTCGTGCCATTAGTGTTCCTTTTGTCTTCCATCTTCTGTTCCCTTCAGCCTGATGTTTTTTTGTTTCTGCACCAGGTGTTCCCCATTTCCTAACCTGCAGAACCATGTTATCATCCACCTTTTCCTCTGTGTATATATTGTTCTCTAGTTTCATTGTGCTTATTTGGCACCTTCCATAATATGTTTTCGTTTTTCCAGCTGTTTTGTTGCCTGCTTCTCTGCTCAAGTTCTGTAAGTTTTCAGTTATTGTTATTAAAAGATAAGCCCTATGATCACACCAAGTTCTAGTCTGCATTTTGGTCGTATCTCAAACCTACTAAATATAACAAATGGTAAATGGTCTGTATTTGTATAGTACTTTATCAAGTCAAGGACTCCAAAGTGCTTCACACTACATTCAGTCATTCACACAACTGGCGCCATTGGGCACTCTAACCACCACCAGCAACAACAATGAACAAACTTACTTTATTACCAGAGGCCAATTTTATGCCATCCAGATAAAGTTACTGACTAAGCAGTTTTTCATGACTAAGTCATCGAGATCACTGTCTCCAAAACCTGCCATCCTTGTCTGCCAAACAGATTGGATTCATCAGAATTTATGGATAAATTTATCCATACAATGGAAATTTATCATGTTTTATGATCATTTTAACATTTTAAGTTGAAACATAAATACGTATATAGTTTAGAGAGTCGATCCGAGCACTGAACCCTGCGGTAATCCACTAGTGAACATGAAGATTTATTGTGAATGCAGAGAGGACTTCATGTCTTGTCAGGGGTCAATCTTTCAAAATCATTTTGAACTTGATGTGCAACCACCCCCCTCATGCAATTACATGAGGTGCAGGACAAATCTGAACACCTCTGCCACTACACCAAATAAATAAAACATAAAGGTTAATTTTTGGCTCTTACAAGGACTTCCTGGTAGAGAGTAGAGCTCATAGTTTCTTCAATTATAGCTAGCTGTCCATGTGCTGAAGCAGCAAAACAGCCTCAGACCATGATGCCTGTCAGCAGGTTTTACCCTCAGTATGATCTTGTTTTGAACCAGCATGTTTGGATGGCGATATGATGTTCGATCTCTGAAATACTGTGTTTGTTTTACACTAGATGTAAGAGGAACCACTCATTCTAAAATGTTTCACTTTTAGATTGTCAGGAGATTTGTTTTCTCCAAAAGTCTTTCTTGAGATCCTGAACTGCTTACTTTCCACCATTTGCTAATGTTTTTTGGCAAATGTGACATATGTTGCCTTGAAACTCTTCCATTTTTAGTGATTCTTTTTCTTGTTGTTGAATCATGAACCTGAACCTTACGTGAAACAGTATGTATGCAGTATGCAAGGTTTTCCAACTCCAGTCCTCGAGAACTACTATACTGCACCTTTTAGATCCATCTTTGCTCCAAAACACCTGGGTCAAATGGCTGAATTCCCTCATCAGCATTAAGTCATTTAGCTCTGGAGAGGCCTAGTAATGAGTCATTCATTAGATTCAGGTGTGTTGGAGTAGGGTTGCATCTAAAAGTTAAAGGATAGCTGCTCTCAAGGATGGGAGATGGAGACCCCCTACTTTAGATATTGTCCTTCTGATGGGTTCTTCTGTGACCTCCTGCATGGGTCACTGTTGCACTCTTGGAAGGATTCTCCTTTTGAGTCAATGGACTCCCAAAACCTTAGAAATAGGTTTGTAACCATGTCCATTTCAATGACACTGTTTCTGTTCTTGAAATTATTTAGATCATGTCATGATGTGTTGCTTTTGAGAACTTTTCACCTCTTTAATATTCCCTGACAAGTTGCATTTAAATATTTTTTTGATTCTACAGGTCTGACAGTAATCAGGCCTGTGTGTGGCTTGTGAAATTAGACTCCACTTTTCAAAGAATCTGGTAATCACATTTAATTCATCATTCACTCATGTTTGCAAGTCATTTCTCTTCAAGTCCAAATCAAGTCTCCAGTCTTTCAAGTCTCAAGACCAAGTCATGTTCTAACTCTCTAATCTCTAAGGATTGAGATGAATATTCTATCTTTGGATGCACGCTAACTAGTCTGGCTACACCATTGCATTACTATATAAAACAAAAGCAAAAAAGAAGTACAGATGTACTTCAGTATCACAGTTGATAAGAGCATTTTTGAAAGCTAAGAGCATATTAATTCAAAATGGGCTATTGCAAAATTATTACAAACACAATAAGCTGTTCATCCAACTACTGTGGCGCAGAAATAGTGAACTAAAAATGTCATTGTTATGATATGCAACAAAAAAAAAGGAAAATGCCAAATTGAAATTAAAAAACCTCAAACCTGCAATAAAAAAGCCAGTTGAAAACCTGAATTAGATCTCCTTTACATTGTATTTTGGTCACACAACACTTCAGGCTACCAGCTTTAAATACCTTCAAGTAGCTTAAGGAATAAGCACACTTAACACTTAATACATCTTTGCATATGCATTTGTTAGGATGCATCATCATGCTTCTGTGGTCCACTTGACCACTGGTGGTTGACACAGCAAACACTCTCATAGCTACATGACGAAGCCTTGGAAAGACTTTTTATGCCTTTTCCAGAATGTCAAACAGTCTGCTTCCTCTTCATCAGACGACACCTGAATATAGTGAGTGATCTCATCTCAGCCCTAAATGATGAGTTATGGGACGCTGCGTGGAGAAGAGGTAGAGCAGGCGCCTCATATACAGAGGCAATAGTCTTCGATGCTGCCACCCTGGGTAACTTATAAATTTAACTTACCTTTTACATTTTCTCACTGCTGCAGGTTTTTAAATCTCTTTCTACTGTTTTTCTTAAATGCCTATTTATGTTTTTATTGAGGTAAATATTACATTTAATCAGTTTTGTAAATAATATTAAACAGCCTTCTGAAGTTTTTTTGGAATGTGAATTAAATATCAAAAGACCAAAAGATAACCCTGAATAAATATTAATAGATTAAACGACGGTTATCACATGTTCATGTTGTAATTTAGGTCTAAGAACAAGCAGTACAGGTTTGGAATCCTAACCCACACTGATGCAGGGTGAGAGGTCCACTAGATGGTGTGGCTTTAGAGAGAAAATGGTTATTTCAGTTGTTGCTGACTTGAGGCTTTACTCTGATTTGGGGCAAAAGACTTGAGATTTGACTTCGACAAAATCATATTTGAACATATCTGCCTTTTCCTTACAGTCCACCTCGTTTGGCCTTGGAAAAATGTATTTAGCCTGAAGTGGCTTGTAAAACTGCGGCCAGAGCTTTCACAAGCTGTTTGAGATGGCCCCATTCTGTGGCTGATGCAGAGACTCCTTTGGGTTTAGATGGAAGAAAATGTCTTGCAGCATTAGTTAAATCTTTGTTACTTACACACTGAAGTAACCTTTGAATATCTGAACTTGGTCTAAACCCCACACAGTATCCCAAAATGTTAATAGTATGCTAAAACAGGAAAAGTGTGCCCAAATTACACTGAAATGTTTTTTCAAGAAACTGGAGCATTTTAAAATCAATATTACAAGCAGAATTTTAGTGTGTTATAACAAATAATTATAATCACACTTTTTGTTAACATACTGAGGTGCATTTTACCAAAAGCCATGGGTAATTGTAAGAAAAGGGCATTTAGAATGCATCTTTAATATTTTAGCAGAGTTTGCAGTGGTATAATGTGGAACTGTAAGACTAATATACTTTTTAAATGTTTTCATATAATACATCTTTCTTTGTACATTGGCAATATATAATTCAAAATTTTAATACATTTAAAAAATAGAACATTTTTTGCTTGGAATTATTTCTTCACCATCAAAAGTTTGGCTGATTGAATTATATTTGTTTAATTGGGTATCACTGGTTGGACAAATGTATTAAAGTAAAGAGTTTATTTGGTTCAGATGGTTAAGGCCAATAAGAAACCAAATCATAGAAGTCAATTTTATTCGCCAAGTTTGTGGGTACAAGCAAGAATTCTGACTTCGGTTTCGATCGTTTGCATGTAATCAAAGTACAGTCACAAAGAGCAAACTACAATAAAAAAAATAAATAAAATAAAATAAATCAAAATTATACTTAGTAAGGACAAAGAGGATAAGTAAGGAGCAGTATTTACAAGTGAGTGTGTGCAGCCATTTTTTTGTTGCACTCTTACAAAGCAATATATATATATATATATATATATATATATATATATATATATATATATATATATATATATATATATATATATATATATATATATATATATATATATGCATTCATACATATATACATGCACATACACAAAAATACATTTTCATAGCAGAAAACATTAATTAACAGAAATACAAATCAATATTATGGCTTGTCAGTAAGTTTCCTTTTTTGATTTTAATTTTTTCCAGGAGACATTTAGAACTTTGTTGTTCTTGTCGTATTTGGAAGGTTAACCCCCTACATTAGCAGGAAAAACAGCAGGAAAACCTGTGTGTGTACTCGATAAAGATATCCGCGTTTTGAATTTTCGGGATGGAATTGCAGTAGTAACAGCTGGGGGCTGTTGCAGAGATGAGAGCCGGAGTAGAACGACACCCGAGAGAGCGCAGGGGGGAAACGCTTCATCTGTCTAAAAATACGCTCTGACATTTGACTATTTTTCAAGTAGTGTTTCCATTCCCCGTGGACGTGTTTCCAACATGAACAGGAGCGTCGTTGAGTTGGGATAGAATGAACGCAACAATGATTTTTAAAGTTAGTTAACAAATAATTTATTAATTGAATTTCATTGTATTTGTACGTAATATGACCGACTGTTGCCAAAAATAACATGGTCATATACTACTACTACTACTAATAATAATAATAATCAAATGCTGAAATGTCCCACACCGTTTTGTTGTTTTATCCACAGCATTTCCTCTTTACAACATTAAGTTTAGTACAATTTAAGAACTTTTTTCAAACCCTACATATTAAAACCTGTATTTAAACGTAATTTCTGACCATTTAAATAACGTTTCAGTTTTGTTGGCATGACATACTCTGCTTTTTCTTTTGAAGCATGTCCTCTGATTAAAACTCGGATTTGCCTCATACTCAGTTTTATTTCAGTTTTACAATTGAAATAGAAAAAAAAAAAAATAATAATCCTCAATCCTCAAAACAAGAGCAATCAGAAACGAAAAAAAGAAAATCATATTTTGAGCTCTTTCTGGAATTAACAGCTTTGAGCTTTGTTTCTGTCTCTGAGTGTTGCACGGCTGCGGGTTTCTGCCGCTTTCTGCACTTTTTACCTCTTCTTGGCTTAATTGTAGGGCCGAGCTAATTACCGTGGAGCTGCAAACCCCTCCTGCTGGCAGCAGATTGGTCAGATCCGGATGGACTCCAGTACCCTGACCCTGCCCGCTGCGGCTGAAGCATGTATAAGACTCAGGGGCCCCAGGCTGACAGCTGCGATGAGAACAGGAATCAAACCTCACTTCTTCTTTACTGTTGCCTGAATACGACTGAAATCATCGACTGAAAGTGGATTGTTTGTTTCTGCTTCAGCGGATCTGTCTTCTGCTCTGCTCTGGGTTGGACTCACTCATGGAGTTGTCGGATATTCCCTTCCCCATCCCCGCAGCTGATGATTTCTATGATGATCCCTGCTTTAACACCAGTGACATGCACTTCTTCGAGGACCTGGATCCGCGGCTGGTCCCGCTGAAACCCGAGGACTCCTCCCCCCCCTCCTCCTCCTTATCATCATCCTCCTCCTCACCGTCCTCCCACCTGCATCACCACCTCCAGCACCCAGAGGCCGTGGACGAGCACGTCCGCGCCCCCAGCGGGCACCACCAGGCGGGCCGCTGCTTGTTATGGGCCTGCAAAGCTTGCAAGCGGAAGACCACCAATGCGGACAGGCGGAAGGCGGCAACGCTGCGGGAACGCCGGCGGCTAAGCAAGGTTAACGACGCCTTCGAGACTTTGAAGCGCTGTACGACGGCCAACCCCAACCAGAGGCTGCCCAAGGTGGAGATCCTGAGGAACGCCATCAGCTACATCGAGTCCCTGCAGGCGCTGCTGCGCGGCGGCCAGGAGGAGGGCTTCTACCCAGTGCTGGACCATTACAGTGAGGACTCAGACGCGTCCAGTCCCCACTCCAACTGCTCGGATGGAATGGTGAGTCGAGGAATCCGCGGCGCATTTTTACCCACCAACGCTCTTTAGCGTTTTACCTGCTTCTGGTCAGCTGTGATTACCTTTCCTTTATGACAATTTTAATTTAGACGTATATTTTTAAAAATATAGATGAGCGATGCGATTTGGTGATAAAAGTAATGTTTTTTTTTTTGTTGTTGTTGTTTTTTTTTTTATTTAAATTTTCAACAAGCAAATATTCACCTTCTTTGTTTTTGTTGTTTTTCTTTCTAAATCCACAGGGAGATTATGAAGCAGACAGTCCGACACAGATAGACCTTGTACGCAATAATAATAATAATAATAATAATAATAATAATAATAATAATAATAATAATAAATTACGAATATTTCTTTTGATTGGTGTTCTAAATTGATTGAAATGCCATGCTTTTTTTTTTTTTTTCAAACGTTTTAAACGAAATATTTATGGAGAAAATATTGAAACGTTAAATATTAAAATGTTAAAAGAAAAGTAATTTAGCAACGGCAGAGACAGATTCATCAGACGTGAAAATGAGACATGATTTGTAAGCAACATTTCAGTAGCAGACATAGGATGGGTGTTTTCACACGTCCTTCTTTCTGACTTTGGTCTACGAACTGGTTGTAATCTGCTTTATTTCATTTGAAGAAAGTCAAACATTGACGTTTATATTAAAGCTGGTCTTGGTGCGATTTTCTAGAACCGTTGTTTGGTGAAAATGCGCTCTGGTGTCAATAAGCGGCTTTTCTTCTCCTTTCAGATGGATTTTAACGGACCGAGCAGAACAAGAAGCTTTGGCAGCGGCTCTTTCTTCTCTGAGATGCCAAACGGTGAGAGCATTTGACGGAGGCTTCGATCAGTCAGTCAAATGAGTATTAATGGAATATTATATTGAAATGGTTATGAATTGCAACCACGCACAGTCGCAAAAATTTAAAACTTATCAAGTGAAAATTTAGAGAGAATTTTTTTTTTTTTTGTATCGGTACGAAATAAAGTCCAAATTTAAGAGATAGGCCTACTAACCGAGAGTCTATTCCCAGATAAAAAGTATAGTAACTTTATTTGTATTGCTCTTTTCACAGTTGAAGTTACAAAGTAATTTACAGTAAAAGTCAAGAAAAACTTCAAAAAGGTATTTCTATTAAATGTATGTCTGTTGTTCTATCTGTGTGCAGCTGGTCCAAAGAGGGGGCGCCGCACAGTGGTCTCCAGTCTGGACTGCCTGTCCAGCATTGTGGAGCGGATCTCCACGGACGGCAGCAGCCTGCACCCCGCGGCTGAAGGCTCCGGTTCCCCGGCCACCTCAGTTCCGCTCAGTGAGACAGGAAAGGCCCGAGAGCCCACTCACATCCCCTCCTCCACCGACGACCCAAACCTTATCTACCAAGTCCTATAGAGCCTCCTACACATCCCAGCTGGGAAATAACACGCTGCCTTATTGCAGAGTTATTACTCGAAAACACTGTAACAATAAGCCCTTTTTGTTGTTCTGGTTTAAAAGAGTCCCCAGCAGCTGTTTGCAGCTTCCGTTTTTACGAGGAAGCCTGACACACATCTTTCTACATCATGTCAGTTCATTCCTGCCCGAAGAAAAAACACTTTAACTAATTTAAGCCCGTAAGTGGACAGTGTACGTTTTTAAATTAGTTTTGAAATTAATTTAAAAATAATACGTGCTTTTATATTTCAGTCTTAATTGAAATTTTAAACATTGATAAACCTCAACATTTGTTTTTTTCTCAAATAAAAAAAATCTTAAAAAACAAAATTAATTGACCAAACTGAACATTATTATTATTATTATTATTATTATTATTATTATTATTATTATTATTATTATTATTATTATTATTATTATTATGTACATTTTTATCCTTGTAAAAGACTAAGTAGAAACTTACTTGTCACTAGTTTGGCACAAAAGGAGGCTGATTGTATAAACCCGAAACTGTTAAGAATAATTTATTTTCTCACCACAAATTAGCTTCAAAGACTACATTTCCCACTGTTGGTAAACTAAGTGGATTCAATATTATTTTATTAGCTTTTATATATATTTGTTTTCTATTTAAGTTATATAAAAAGACTTGGTTCATTCATTTGATGAACTGAGTCAAAAAAAAACAAAAAAAAAAAACATCCAGTAACATTCCTCCACTTTCATCCTTCCATCTAAAGTCCTGAAGGCCCCAGTAGATTTGAAAATACAACAAACCCCTGCATGGAAACCTACAGACAAAATAATAGTGACTCATGAAGTATCAGTTGGAGAAGTAATCCATTGTTTTTGTTTTGATTTGTTTTGTTGTTTTGTTTTACATCTCTTCTGAAGTAGGGTCCCTATCAAATCCAGATTCAGAAGTCCCTTTCAGCGACTGAAGCACAGGACCATTTTTCTGTTTCTATACATACTGTGTAAATAAGAGTTGACTTGTTTCATGTGAAGTTATTCATTTGTATTTAATGTTTCTGTTTGTATTGTTTGTTGTGAAGAAATTGCCACCTTTATATTTATACTGCTGAAAATTGTGTGAAATTTTGAAGATAAATAAATCCACTGGCTTATTTATACAAAAAGTTTAATGGTCCTTCTTATCACATTTCAAAGATAAAAGTAATTATCGCTGGAGATAAGCACCACCCACCCCACCCCCACCCCCACACCCCGCAATCCTGCAAGAATAAGTAGGTGTAGATAATGGATGGGTGAAAGTATTTTTTTTTTAGATATGACGCACTTGATTCTGCACGGATACAAGTTTAGACAGAGGAGAATGCCAATAGCGCCATCTGCTAGCAAAACTGAGAAAATATCGTCTTTTCTACTTTTTTACCCATAGTATTTCAGGATTTCAGCTCAGTTGTCATGAAAGGAGACCATTTAGTTATGTGGCTTTGATTACCCACAGATGTGTGTCTAATTCTTTTAAACACTTTAGACTGTGATGTTACATCAACATCCTTTTCTGACGAAACAGCCTGTAATAAACTGTAAACTGTTTGAAAGAAAAAAACAAAAAACAAAAAAACTTTCATTAAAGTTTACGGTGGAAAACAGAAGCAACATTAACTCTTTAACTCATTAACTAATTTTTCCTGATCCTGTCACAAAATGTTGCTTCTGGTCTTTTGTCTAAGCAATAAAAATCTAGCTTGTTCATCTTAGTTTCATGTGTAATAGGCCAAACCAGCTAACAGTAAAACTATCATTTCACTGTACTGGGAACTATTCCATAAAGCTCTTTATGCTTTTGAAACAACCAAGTGATTCTTTTCTGCTTTATTGATAATAAAAGCTGCTATTTGTGTGATAATGGAAACAGTAAGGTGTTATTTAAATGGACCGTCTAATGGAGAGATGGCTTCCTTTTGGCAGTGTATAGTTGGAATGTCTGTATTGTACAGCTTCACCCCAGGTGTTCCTAAATATTTATTTTCATTCTCATTCTCTAAACTATTGATGAATGAATAACAGTCATAACACTTGAAGTTTCATCACATTAAATACTAAGTCAAGATTATAATAACCTGCTGGAATTAACATCAGTATTTTAATTTATCAGTAAACTGACTGATAAATAAGTTTTAAAAAGTCAGCTGGACAAAGCTTGAAATTTTAAGATAGAGGTCATGTAAGATTTATTTACTTATTTATGCATTTACTTCCAGTCAGGAAGAACGGTAGATCATATAACATGTGCAGAAGCTCTTGAGAACGACCAAAACATGTCTGATTTTAAGCAAGAACATTGCACTTATTTGCACTGTAGTTACTTAAAAATATTGGTATTTAGACAGACGGAAGTAAGCTACTTTTTAAAAAATATATTCTAAATTTTTTCTTAGTATAATTGTAGATTGTTTTCTTTTTGTATTTTAGAATTTGCCATGTGAAACTGAGGTTTCGCTGAGAACCAGATAAAATGCTCCACTCTTACTTGTGAACAACACTTGAACTGAAGTGATCCAATCACAACACAACATTTGATAAAACTGAACCGTATTTGATGATGATTGAAGCATTTAGCTGAAGGCTAGAATCAGCTCAGCAAAAAGAAAATAGAGATAAACAGATGACTTTAGGATCCCACATCTGAAAAGACGGAACTTTATTGATTTCTGAATAACTACAGACATGGCTTGAAGAGTCACACTTTATTTACAAAATTACTGAGAACCACAGAGTTGAGAGTGAGGAGGCATGATGGCAAGTATGTTGAGTAGTATTTCTTCCTACTGAACAGCGGCTAAAGGCTCCTTGTTTCTTCAGGATATGGCTGAGAAACCATAGGGTGTACCTCAGCATTACTAGTTTCTTCAGAGGTGCAACCTCCACAGTGTGATTTGCTTCATCCTGCATGTGTCCATGGTGATGGCAGTCTGGTTTGCAAGCACTATTGGGTTCAACCAATCTACTTTCTGCGGCGGGCTGCGGCTCCTTTCTTGCTGCTGTAATTCCAAACAGACATTAGGGAGACATATCAGAGCTGTGTCTTTATATTTTCATTCAAGCTAGAAGCAAATTATGTCTGATTTTCAGTGCTATTCTCAAAAGTACCATGCTGGTGTAGAATGAGGGCAAACAGATTCCCAAAAGCTCTGTGGCGCAATTCAAAGCACACTTGAACATTTATAGGTAGAGATATGTTTCAACAATGTGTTGTAAATAAATTACATGCAAAAGCTAACTAACCCGAGTTCCCATTCCCTAAATGCTGTTAATTTAATGGGTGCAGATGTCACACCAAGGCAGGTCCGTATGTAAAATTAGGCCAAGTTGTTAGCATTACTGATGTTTGAGGATTTTCCGAACCTACAGCCCAATCCAATTGCAGGTTAAAGAATTCAACAATAACCTAGAACATCCAGTAGAACCAAAGTGTTCTCACACGTTGTTCTTCTGGATGGTTTGACATAAAAACTTTGCTATTCTTGAAATGCTTACTGAAAATTTTCAGTCTGTGCCCAACTCATGCTATACTGACCTGCATGGCTGAATCAACGAATCCAACATCCAACTGCCTTCACCCAACATTCCTTCCATTTAGTCATGCTATTCATTTTAATTCCTCTGTCTTGTTCCTTTGATTCATTTATTTACTTTACTCCTTTACTCCTCCCTTTTACACACAGTCATTAATTAATTAGCTTTGTATTTTATTGACTATGATTAGTCGATTTATATTTATACTAGGGTTAAACCTAATATTCAGAGTTATCAGAAACATGAAAAGATGTGACATTTTTCAGACAGAGATAAACTGCAAATTGTCTTTGCAAATTAATCATCTTTTTGTTCAGTTTGATAGTTTTTATTATATTTAGTATGTGAGCTGAGGAACAGTTATGTAAAGTTTTTTTTTTTTAAAATCCTATTTAAATCCTATCGTTATGTGTCTATTTTTTTCTTATGTAGAAGAAGTAGGTTGGCTATTTGAGTACCTAAAATTTTAACATTTTAGGACATAAAGGTGATCAAAAATATGAAGAGGGGATGAATCTTTACTGTGAATGCAGTTTGCTTCATCATTTTAATGGACCGCCTTTAGTTAAGAATCAAGCAAAATGAAGAAGAAACAAAGCAAATTCCCCCACCTTTTAAAAAACTTTGTTTAAAGGTAAAAATCTACTTTAAATGACTCCAGACTTCCTGAGACCATGCTGTTTCTCAGTACATCAGCAGCAGTTTTATGAACTAAACCCATACTTACTGTCTTTAGTGTCAGGACAGGTATGTCCCACATAGACCAGGACTTCAATTATTAAAAAAAAAAATAAATAAATAAAAAAATCCAGTGTACAGTATGAAAAGTATGAAGTAAATATGAAAATGTACCTGCATAGTTTGATAAATGACTTCTGTAAAAAGAAAACCCTACTTTTATTGCATTAGGGTCTTCATTTTGGACAGTCATATTAATTAATTAATTAATTAATTAATTAATTAATTAATTAATTAATTAATTAATTAATTAATTAATTAATTAATTAATTAATATAAGAGTCATGTAATCAATGTTTAATGTTTCGAAAGATTTGATTTTGAATGTTGTGCTTATTAATCCAGTTCTATGTTAGCAAATATCGGTTGGTCTAATATTGAGTAAAACAAAAACACAAGTATTATGATACATAATCCATTAATCTCATAGCACAAAAACCCTGGATCCATGTTACATCACCAACATCATTTACAAACCCCACCCCTGGTTTGCCAAAAACGAAACAAGGACCAGCTTTGCCTGTGCTGTGAAAACCTCAATAGGTTCTAACTTACCTGTCTGATTCCCTTGCCAGCATACATGGCTCATGACTGGACACTTTGATTCCAAAACGAGAACATTCACTAAAAGTGTTGCAACCTTGAACAAGCAACTTAACACATTTTTTTGAACCAGGGACAAACAAAAAAGCTAGTTTTAAAACCAAATATCCCTTTAAAATAACCTACAAACTGTGATAAAAAGACAAAGATGTTCCTAAAGCAGCTAGCCCCAGTTTTAAAATAACCCCAAAATCTGATGTTGAGTCAATAAAGATTGAACCCTTTTCTAGTCATACCAAACACTTGAAGTGCTTTACACTAAAGCCACATTCACCCAATCGAATTCACAATCACGCAACTGACACACAACATGGGGTAAAGTGCCTTGCCTAGGGTCACACTGACTTTAGATTTGTGACTTACAATTTACTGAGTTCCTCCACTCTCTTACGCAGTCTTGTAACCTGGAGAGAAAATAATGATAGGAAAAATTTTAACCTCTGAAGATAATGGGAAGTTTGCCCAAGAACTAACCCTTTAAAACTGAAAATGACATTAAAAACAGTGAGTGCAGTAGAGCAGGTAGAGATGTTACACATATAGATATGAGCTTAACACAAGATAAATAGCCTCCATTTTTTTTTTTTTGCATTTTGAAGCTCTTTTATATTAAAAACTAAATCTACATTTTAAAACATCAAAAGGTCAAAATAAACTTGATAAATACAAACAACCAGATTTCTTTTCATTTCAAAACTAAACAAATATCAGTGAATAGATAACATATAACATATTTAGTTTTAGATGACTATATAATAACTAGGACTCAACTGAAATTTGTCTATCTGACTGGATTGATTTAATATGTTTATGTACATAAATCAGATCTGTTTGTCTTTTAGATGGATTAAGGTGACATTAGTTGTGAATTGGTGCTATATAAATGAACTGTTTAAAGTTTAACAAATCATTTCATACTAACAAAATAAATATGTCATGTAAAACCTGTGTTTAAAATATGATGCATCATTAGCTCTGTATTTTCTGTTGCAAAATGTAAATATTCTAAACTTTATTGGTCATTGGAATCTGTTTTGTACACCTTAGCTTGAGAGGTTTGCTCTTTAAGGCAGCAAACAGTGAACATGCCAGTGATGCAGAGACTCTTCTCACCTCATACTTCTGCAGCTTCAGTTTCTCCATGTGATCGAACTTCTCAGACTCCAGCTGGCGCATCCAATCATGGAGTTCATTGATCTTTTCCCTGCAGGATAAACAATTAGCTTTAGGGAAAAGAAGTAATGCTCATTTACATCCTGGGAAAAGCTCCAATCGTCGCTGTCACTATGCAAGTCACAATTTGTTTAAAATATTACTTTCTATACTATAGAGCGAAAGTAAAAGAGTAAACAGAAAGCAGGAATAAATGTCAGAGCAGATATCTGAATTTTGCTCAGTAAAATCATTATTAGCTTGGAAGCAGAAGATTAGAGCATGTTGTTTAACAGCATTAGCTCTTATGTGTCCACTTTCAGCTTTAATGATCATTTTTTTCTACTCTTAGATAATAAGTAGCAAGAAAGGGACAGAAATAAGTCATACTTCAACTTGTCCTCGTTCAGGTGGTCAATGTTGAGCGCCTTGCGCCTGGCGGCCAGGATCTTCTTCTTCTTCTCCCTCTCAGTCTCTTTCTTTCCTCCTCTCTTCTGGTCAGCCTGCTTAGTGTGAATACAGATAATACAGGCTTAGAGCAGATCAAAATTCTTCGTCTATCATGGACAGTGCGAGCTTGTATGTATGTATTGACCCTCTGCAGGTGGCTGCTGTAGTTGGAGCCCATGCTGGACAGAGCCGACTTCTTCTTGGCCTCCTCATCAGCCTTCTTCTTGGCATCAGCCTCTTCCCTTATCCTCCTTTCCTCCTAAGTTCACAAAAAATAAACCCACCGTGAGACCACAGTACTGAACTCTCATTGTAGTTGCTATTCCACAAGGTGACACCATAGCCAGGGATATCATATTCACTATGTGCATGGGAGAAAAAGCAATATATGAGAAACACAAAGCTAAAGGTCTTCTGTACAAGTACTACCTCTTTTAAAAACAACGAACCTCACGTCTGGCCTGGCGCTCCTTGTCCTTCTCAGCTCGGACCCTCTGCTGCTCAGCCCTCTCAGCGCGACGCTTCTCCTGCACGGTTAGAAAAAAAACATACCCAATGAGGTCATAGTGATGGAGACTGGTGCTGACTGTGCAAAAAAAAGTTAAAGCTTTATATAACACACACCAAACACCATAAAACTGGCTGCGATGCGAGTAAGTTTTCAACAAAGACAGACGGAGATGGGTTTGAAGTGCCAAGGTGGAAAGGACAATGTTCTCTTAAACAGAGAAATGTCAGTTTATCTTTTCAATGATCGGACAGTCTTTAACATTCATCAGAGCTCCTGTCAACAAAACTTCAAAACAATAGATACAAATGAAGCAACATTACTGAGAAATTCAGAGTGTGGCATGAGTAAGTGAAGGGCGTTTTTTTTCCTTTAGTTACTGACAGGTTATTGAAACAATAATATTTTTCTGCTTTACTGATCATACAGCAGTAAAAAAAATGTCTTTTTAAAAATAATTTAATTGTTGACTGACCTCAGCATATTGTAATGAATGAATATTTTCAGTAGTCTGAGGCTATGGTGCTGTGTAGTGCCTGGTGGATGCATTGTCGGACTTGCTCTGTATGCCTCACTTACATGAATCATTAAGAAAGTCAAATTAAGTCAACAATCAGACTCACAATCCTCTCCTTGAGTGCAATCAGCTCCTCCTCCTCCTTCTTCCTGCACTCAAAATGAGCATCGATTAGGGCCTGCAGCTCCATCAGATCCTTGTTCTGACGTTTCTTCTGGATGTCCTGCACAGTAGAAAAAAACCTCAGCACTCAGCAGCAAATACCAGAGATAAACCATAAAAACCTTTATTCTCATTTAAGTCACACTTACATCAAAGTCCACTTTCTCACCATCTGGGATCTTTGGAGCGCTGGGCCTGCAACAGAGTGGAATCATTTTGCAATTTTTATCATTGTTACTTTGTGGTAACATGATCACAGGTGAACATGAGGAGGACACTTACTTGAACTTTGGCTTCTCCTCTGCAGGTTAAGAAATGAAGAGGGGATGAGTACATGTCATGGGGTTAGGAGGGACACAGACTATACTTCAGTTCTTTCGGGCATGACTCACGGATCATAGTGATTTTAAATGAGAGATGAGATTAATTTATGAAAAACTCGCCTTATTAATTGCTATGGTTAGAGTCACAACAGGGAAATAAAACAAAATTAATTTAAACAGATCAAAAAGAAGCAGAACTGTGAACTTTAATCATGGATTAAAATGTGTGAGAATCAAGAGGCAGTTAAATCTTATATGTTAATACAACCAGTCTCTCAGTTAGTGTTCTTTCTTTCTTTCTTTCTTTCTTTCTTTCTTTCTTTCTTTCTTTCTTTCTTTCTTTCTTTCGTGTTTTTGTTTTTGGCTTGACCCCAAAATTATTTAACACAAATTATTTCTCCATTTTCTGTCTATAAAACCATATTCTGGTTGCCCTGAACCATGCGTTTGATGAGCTACAGAGCAAATGTAGACAGGCTTCCAGACCAAAAGGCTTCAGCGTGAGGAGTTCAGCTGAGTTTTAGGGAAGAGAAATGTTTTAATGAGACCAGAGAAATACAAAACTGCAGTAGGAGCTCGGTTATCGGCAGCCCTACTTGCAGCACTTTATTGGACATCTGGTGTCTTTTGCCTGCACATTAAACAAATAAACAGGTATTGGAGTACAGTGCTGAGTTGCTGTTTTGGGTCTGAAAGCCCCCTAAGTTTGCTGTGCAGGAAAGCATGTGTTAGCAATCCATATTCTTTCACGCTTTTTTCTCTCTGATAACACTTTCAATTCCCACTAAAAACAGATCAAAAAAGCATTTTTTAAATAATGTTTGTTGAAATTCTGATGTCTTAACCCCAGTACCCTATTGGTGCTTCTGGACTGACTGTAATGACCAACAGAAACAAGCCTCAAACCAGAACACTGACATCCCACCAAAACCAGAAGAATCCATTTCATATCCATCAAATGTTTTTAAATCCACATACCTTCCTCTTCAGCTCAAGGACTTCAGCATGCAACAAGCATTGAATAAAGAGAAAAGTAAAAACAAGCCACATCTTACATTCAAAAGGATAAACTGTATGGAAAACAAAACAACAAAAAACTATCCAGAACATAACATTCTTAAGGGGGCATATTATGTGTTTTCCAGGCAGATAGAATCATTTTATAGTACAATCGAGTAACTATGTTACCTTCAGTTGCAAAAATGCTGTATATATCAAATATGACTTAAAAGAAATTAGACTTCGTAATTTAACACCTTGAAATTGGGCCTCTGTCCCTTTAAAAAAAGTCCTGCTCTTTCTGAAACTCTGCGTTCAGGAAGTAATCACAACAGCTAACCCTTTAACATCGTTTTTATCAGCATTGCACAGAGAAGTAGCTTGTATGATGAGCTCAGCAGATGCGGAGTTCCACCAGGTGTTTGCTAGTTGCTGCTGGCTAGTCTGAAGGAGCTGAGTGGGGAAGTCACTGGGGAGGGGTGCTCTATGTGGCAGAAGCTTGAAAGCTTAGAAAATGCAGCTCTAAGGAGGAACTGGATCTCAAAAGCGGCACTATGTTTATCCAGGCGTTTTGCATAGCTGAATGGTTGCCAAACATGCATGAAACAATCAAAGCAACACTCCAGGTATGTTTTTGATGAGGGAATAACATTATAACATGATGTAAAGCCCAGAATAGTCGATTGTACATAATTCCGCCCCTTTACATAAAATTTGTAAATAATTCTCACAAAATAGAGACAGCTAAGACATGAAAGCTGGGTAGTTTGAATTTGGCTATTTCATATTACACTTCTGCTGTTGTTATTTTTGGATAAATGCATATAAGTAGAACACTTACTGAAATTAGATATAAAAGAGGTTAAAATAGGGGAAAAATCTGAAAAATAATATTCTTTTATTGAAAGCAATTGGAAATAATTTCTGTCAGTAGGATTAAAAAACAAACAAGTCAAGCATTCTGTGTGCATCTAATTTAGTCATGTAAGTAGGTTAGACTTATTAAACAGGTCTATAACCAAATTAGATGATTGATCTTAGAAACAGTTTTAACAAAATTAAATTGTTTTGAAACATACTCCAGGTTTGCTAAAGAAAATAAGATCTATTAGTATTATAAATAAGTAAATATAATTTAGTCAATGCAGGATATATTTGGGTCAACCTACAAGAATTACACAGGTAGCAAATGTTCTGTCTTCTTTTGTATTTTTAGCAGGTGTGTTGTCAGTTAGGACATACAAAATGTGACCAGAAAATAGCCCTTAACTGATAAAAGAACCAGTTAAAGCTTTTCCTTGCTAACTCTGAATTGTGGTACCTGTGGTACACCAACATGAAAGTACACACAAAGATTATTTGTGAGTTGGGATTCTCAGCAAGGTAGCACAGTTGTTTGCACTGCTGCCCTCCAACAGCCCCTGGGTTTGGATCTGGGCAGGGGCCTTCTGCATGGATTTAGCATCTTCTCCTCATGCACACATTGTTCTCGCCAGGTGCTTCCTCCAACAGTTCAAAAACATGCACGGTCAATTAACTGGTCACCCTGAAATTGTCATAAGGTGTGTTGCATTGCTGTTTCTCCCTGTGGTTGATGGACTAGTGACCTGTCCAGGTGGTACCACCACCACTCCCTGATCCAAGGTACTTTCACATAAAAACCTCATATAGAAACATAGATATTGTTTGGCTGAACACGATAGCACCAAATGTAACCATACTCTGTTGTGAAATTGTGGATAGTCAATCTCCAGTAACATAGCGTTGAATCCAGATGATTTGAACATTTTCAATTTGAGTTGAATGACATTACTAAAGTCAACTAAAACAGTGGGCGTACAACTAATTAGCAGTTAGCTTCCAACACTCAAACGCTACTTATGTCTCAATAAGTTCATGGCAAAACGACATGTTCCTACTACAGGTAAGGGAACTATTACAGATAATTACTTCACAGAACCTCCCTTCAGAATAATGCAAACTAACCCCTTAACATAAGTTTTAACATTAAAAAATGACAAAATTATGCATATTTATTTCTTCATGCGATCATTCAACCTGCACTGTTTCAGCACTACCTAAAAGCCACGTGTTTGAGTTTGTCCAGAGATGAAAGGAAGGTAGTATGTGCAGACATCATCAAAATGTTTGTGGAACAGGATTAGTGGGGTCTTTGCAGCGAAAGGGATGATAGAATAACCCCCTCCCCCTTCGTGCCACATACCTTCAGGCTCAATCTCTGGCTCTGGTTCTGGCACTGGTTCTGGCACTGGCTCTGGCTCTGGTTCTACCACTGGTTCTGGTTCAGGCTCAGGCTCTGGCTCAGGGGCCGCCTCAGGGGCAACCTCTACCTCCTGTACTACCTCCACTTCTACAGCTAAACAGCATGCAGCAAGTTACCAGGGAGATGGAGGTGGGGGTGGGGGTAGCAAGAGGTTTAATAGAAGCAGGGGAGAGGGAAAAGGAGGAAGAGATGGATGTTTTAAGTTCTGTACGTGGAAGGGAACATGTGAGAGAAGAGGTTAATGATAATGCTGTTTGGTCAATTTCCAAAAGATGGCGCCAAAGCATGTGAGACAGCAGGTATCAGAAAGAGAGAAAAAGACCATTGATGGATGAAATGGGATTGTAGTTGCACTGCCACTTGTATGTTTTTAAACTTTTTATTTTTTTCATCACAAATATTGTTAATGTTAAACAGCATGCTGCATAAAGTATATCTGGAAGAACTCACAAATGGGTCATAAATTAGTTTTTTTTTTTTTGTTTTTTTTTTTAATGTTATGGTTGGTAGTTTGCCGGCTGTCTTACCATCGTATTCTTCATCCGAGAAAGGAAGGAGCAGAAGAATATAATCATTTCATCCCATTTGTACCCATTTTTAATAAAATATAAATGTAAAGGATGGGCACAGTGGGAATCCATGCTAAGCGTAACAAAGCAGTCCTTTTGGGCTGATCAGAGCTTTAAGGCAGGCCTTCAAGGTGTTTAAAACAATCATTTTTCATATGAAAGTGTGCTCAGCTCAGAAGGACAGATAAAACTGCAGATAGTCATGCAGAGCTGGAAGACTATTTACAAACAGGGCAGTGAAATCCACATGATTTCAATTTGGTTTCAAACAGCATAGTCAATATTTTTTTTGCCAGTGCTGCAACCAGCGAGAATGCTACAGCAACAAAAACACTTATTTTCTGTTTGCACAGTTTCAGTCTGGAGGAGTCAAGCCAAACCAGCAAACAGACAAAACTGTCCAGTGCTAACTTTCTATAGGAGATGAAAAGTCAGTTAGAGAATGTTCAGAAATGTCATCTGGATTTAGCATGGAGCTCCCAATTGTACCTAGGCAAGATACTTTGACAATTAATTTTTTTAAAATACAGAAAATGTAGCCACTTACCCTCGACCTGCTCACTGCAAAACACAAGACAAAGACAAGTTAG
Organism: Anableps anableps; assembly: GCA_014839685.1. Taxonomy (NCBI): domain Eukaryota; kingdom Metazoa; phylum Chordata; class Actinopteri; order Cyprinodontiformes; family Anablepidae; genus Anableps; species Anableps anableps. Next base: position 3,444,459 of record CM026073.1, read on the forward strand.
CATTAAAAATACTCACCACCACAGAAGAAAACATGTTTAAGAGTAACGAGTATTTTGACAAATTTCCCAAGAGGAAATAAAACCTGCTTTAACAAAAAAGCTGCAATCTTTTTATTTTTTTTGTCAAAATACTCAAAAGTAATGAAACAATTTAATTTCTGAGACCAAATAGGAGAAGACTTACACTTCCTCTGTGTCAGACATGGTGGCAGTGGACTTTAAAACCTTAAAACCAAAAAAAAAAAAGGAGCTTAAATGCTGTCTTTAAGGAGCAACTGCTTCTCTCCTTGTATTTATAGCTCAGGATTAAGTTGCAGATGCTTTAAATATATGCTAGAGACCCCACCCTAAATGAGCCCGAACCTGTTTACTTTCATATATTCCACCCCCGTAAAAATAAATAGAACCAAAAATGATTATATCTGATTTATTTCAAATGTGCCTCCCAATAATGTTTATAATCAGTACTTTCTAAAAAAAAATTATATCCAGACACCTTGATTTTACAATTGGTGTAAAACTTTGGACTGAAATTTGAGCCACAGTCATGAATTTGCTTCTCTCATGATAAGTGAGAAGGAGACTAAACATAGATTTATGCCAATAGTCTGTTTTTAACTACCAAGAGAGGAGATTAATATTGCAGTGGAGAAAAAAGGGTCCCTCAGTGATAGTGTTACAGGTCAACCTGCTGTCCTCCCCCATCATCTTAATACGGCTCGCATCTAATGTGTTAAAGATTATTTTGTCTTTAGGCTATTAATGGAGCAACTGTCCACAAGTTAATATCCTGGTTTACATATTTTTCTCCACATTCAAAATCTGTTTCAACATTTCATCTGGGAGTAAGTCAGCTGACTCGGTGCAGTGTGCAAATAAAAGCCAACAACAAACACACACTACCTGATTTTACTCATCATTTAATCCATTACTAATGAGATTTTAAGTTATTTGCTTATGTTATAAATCTCTTTAGTATAGGGCAACCATGAAGACTTCATGACATCACAACTTTTTCCACATGACAGCTGCACAAGTCTCAGATCTAGTTTCACTTTGCATGATGTTAAAGATTGGATTCCATCTCGTGGACTTCTACCAGCATCATTCCCTTATGCGGTTTTTCTGCTCTCATATGGTTCTTTCAATCATCCTCCAGGCACCCTGTTGACTGAAGCCACTTTACTTGGGACTTATAACAAGTCCTGAACAGTTAGAAGGGTGTCTGTTGCTTGACTTCCACATTTTGATGTGATATTGGTAAACTTGGTGAAATGCTCTACATTTGAACAATGCCAACACATTCAGTCTTGTGTCCAGTTCCTGAGTCCAGTTTAACATATTTCTTCCTTCAACTAAGTTAGCCTTAATGTACACATCTATGCATGTTTGCGTCATTGCCCACAGGGCAAATTGTCAAATAAAACTGCAGCAGTGGAGAAAAGTTGGTCCTTACTTAAGGTAAGGAAAAAAATCTTCCAAATGAACCACCACCATTACATAGGTTTATCATGTATCTGCTGTGCCCTAGGCGGAAAGCTTCTTCTAAGGTCCAGAGCCAACTGTAAATCTCTAAAGCATCCCTGCCCCACTGAGTCAAACTTCATTTCAGCCAAGTCAACACAAAAACAACAAGAAAGTCCAGCTACATATTTGAAAAGAATCTGAGATTTCAGTTTACCTCAACACTTTGTTGGCTTGCATTGTGTCTCCATTAAAAGTGCTAAATAAAATGCATATTTTCTGCTCACACCAAAGTTAGAGTGATATATCTCAATACACTGAACCCCTTGATCATCAGGTCTTCTGCCATGCAGCACACATCTGATATTTACTTTACAGGGCTTAAACACAAAAATCTCCTACAGTAGCTATTAAACTAAATCCTGTTTTTTTCTGATTAATCCATTATGTGAAGATCTGCTCTGATCTTTTCAGCTGCCTCAACTGGTGGTGACTGATTTTAAGACACATGGACTCAGTTTTCACCTGACTTTAGGTGATGTTTAGGGACATTTGCACTTGAGCTTCCATCATCATTCACACATGCAGTCAACCCTGTTCTGCCTTACCTCAGAAAAGCTGAATGAAGTGAGCTCCCTGTTGGCCAAGACAGGCTGTAAGGTTCTGCAAACTTACCACGGTGATTATGTCCTTCTGTTATAGTGACACTTGATCCGTTAAACCTTCCTATTGGCCAAAGACTGGTCTTGAAAGATACGTCCGTCCCTGTCATGTGGTAGGACCCATGTCTTCAGTATGCACCCACCCCCTACACAAGTGCTCAATAAGGAGATGGAAGGGTCGAATGCAAAGGAGGGAGGCTCTAGTTTGGTGAGAGCAATGGCTAAGATGCCTTCAGGATGCTATTCTGGTATCGCTACATTAGGCAAGCAAATTTCATCTAAGAGGGAGACAGGAGCTAAACGTCAGGGAACACAGCAGGTGGTGTTTCAGAAACTAATTCAGACAAGCACAATGTACAGTTTACATGAAAGAAAATAATATTGTGAATATTTTTTTTTTTTTTTTTACCAAAATTTCCATCACAGATGTTGAACCTTTTCTTTTTGTTGTCCTTTGTTTGCATATTTATTTATGTCTATCTCAGTGATATTTTATATAATGTTGACTCTGGATTTTGATTTTCTCTCCATTCAGTTTTCATTTGACTGACTTAAGTTTACATACTTTATGGTGGACATTACTTTGGAGGTGCAATATTCTACTTTTATTGTTTAATGAATTCAGGTCTGATAAAGAGCATCAGCAGAATTTGATGTGCTACAATTGTATTTCTGAAGAGATGCAGTTTGAATCATCCAGGAAACTCATCAGTGGGTTACTAAATACCACTGTATGAAGGGCTTTGTAAAAGCTTCTCACATTGGATTTTATTATGCTTTCCACCAGATGGTGCTGCAATAATAGAAGTCTCTCCAGCCATCTCCTAGGTCAATATTCCTGACAGAACCTCCAGAGTAACTGCTATACCTTCATTCATTCAATGTTTGTCTTTGGAAGTGTAACAAGTGTTTAATTTGTGTTATGTAAGTGTTTAACAAATAGTCCAATGAATTGTGGTGTTTTTCTATGATGCAAGATCACTAATAAAAGGAAGTGAGTGCAGGCGGGATATGCTCTCACCCACTTCAAGTTTAAGTTCAAGTCTGTGTGATGTTGTTATTCCTCTGTCAAAGTAAAGCTACAATAACAGGTCTGAATACTGTTGTGAAACCACATCTGCTAACAGGTTATGGGCCCAGAATGACAACAAGACCCTGGCAAGAGAGAAAGCACCAGAAGTTTATGACAGGTACTCCCGAGGGAAGTCGTGATGTAGTGGGTGTCCGGTGAAGATAAGTGTGCTAAAGCTAAAAAGACACCATGAGCCAGAGGACCACAGAAACAACCAGTTGCTAATCATGGTCAGTTTTTGACAGAGATGTAGAGAAAGGGAAACTGTGGGAGACAACATTTTTAGGCCACCTTTGGTTGCAAGGGTTAAAAGATGTTATTTTAAAGCCTGAAGAGAAAGGCGAAGAATCGGATAAAGACGACAAAAAAAAAAAATGCAGATGCATACACGGAGCTTATTCAGTTACTTGATGATACAAGTTTTAAAATTTTTATTTTAGTTGTTTTTGAATATGTAACAATTTGTACAGTATTGTACAGAGAAAGAAAAAATTGAATTTCTGTCTGCAAGTTATGATTCTTGTAGCTCTCTTAGAATACTATTCACATATTTATCATTTATATATTCACAGATATCAGCTGTACTTTTAAGACTCAAATCTCGCACATTAATAACCAAATATTATGGAGTGACAGAAATAATGATAGTCACACCAGCAATAATAACAATTTTAGTCTAATATCAATTTACAGTCATGTTTTTATACCTGGATTTGAACCATTTGAGCTCCACATTCAGACCATTCCAGAGCTTCACCCCACAAACAGAACTACAGAAACCTTTTCTTGTTGTTCTGATCATTTGTGTTTGATATTGATGTACACCCCTTAACTCCTAAGGCCCTTTTTTTTCTTGAACAAGTTTTGAATGTTGTTTGGTAATTGATTATTTTTGGATCTGTACATTATTAGGGCAGTTTTCAGTTCAACTATGTCTGTGAATTTTAATAATTTTGATGGTTTAAATAGCAGATTTGTATGATCCAAGTATCCAGCCTTGTTAATTACTCATATTGCTCTTTTTTGAAGTGTGATTATTGATTGTAGTGTAGTTTTTTTAATTATTTCCCCAAATCTCGGTGCAATAGCTGAATAAGGTAAAATTAAAAAACAGTACAGAATGTGGAGTGCTTTTTGATCCAATGCATTTTCTTTGTGTAATATAGAAATACTTTTGGATAATTTGTTCAGAATATATTAGATATGAGGTTTCCAGTTCAGTTTATCATTGATAATAACACCAAGAAATTTATTTTCATGTACTATTTCAACATTAACCTAATCTATCTGTATTTTAAGTTCCATATGTGATGTGCCATTTCCAAATAACATTATTTTTGTTTTGTTTAGATTTAAGGACAATTTATTACAGTCAAACCATATTTTTGCTTTGTTCATTTCAATAGTTATATCTTTTAACATTTGCTCTAAATGATCCCCAACACAGAAAATAATGTCCAAACAACTGGAACACACATGTCCCATTTTAACATACTGCTGTCTGCTACTTAAATTATTTTTAACCCCTACTACTATATCATTCTATTTTTTTTTATTTTTATTTTATTTTTTATTTTTATGAGTAAATCACGATTTCTAGTACCAAAAGCTTTCTTAATGCCAACAAACACTCCAACAGCTATTTTCTTCTTATCAATAGTGGTAGTTATTTCTTCAATAGCTTGAAGTATGGCCAGTGTTGTTGATCGCTTGGGTCTAAAACCATATTCATTTTCACTTATTAAATTATGTTTTTCTAAGAATGAATCCAGGCTGTTATTAAACAGTTTTTCCAATACCTTAGAGAATTATGGTAGCAGAGATATGGGTCTATAGTTATAAAATTGACCCTTATCTCCATTTTTGTATAATGGTATAACTTTTGCTATTTTTTTAAGATTTATCTCTAGTAATGTGTGAAGCTGCTGATAACAGACAGACGACTTTAAAAATTTTAGGAGACTTTTATGCTGGAAAGGGTTAGCCCCGTTTTATCAGTCTATATACAGAACTGACTTCACCACAGAAACCTAACAGTGAAAGTGAGACAAATTAAGTTTTGAGAGTGTATATATATATATATATATATATATATATATATATATATATATATATATATATATATATATATATATTTGTGTGTGTGTGTGTGTGTGTGTGTGTGTGTGTGTGTGTCTATGTATGTGTATGATCACAAGAATCAGATATCCAAGAACTCTAATTTTCTTGATATTTGAAATTGCAGAAAAGGAAGTTCTGATGTGCAGAATAGTGTTTGAGATTTGCCTTTTAATTCATGTTCTCATATTTGTAAAATCTAAGTTGTGATGGAATGGTTTCCTTGCAGAGGGAAAAAAAAACACTGTTTTAAGCGCAACACTTACTTTTAAAAAAATTTGATCTTTAATATTTTCATTTACTAATTTTATTTTCAAGGTTCAGATATATCTGAAAGCGTATTTGAACAAAATACAGATTCTGATATTGTTGAAAAGGATGTGTTGGAAAGAATAATGTCTGAGGTTGTCATGTAGGACCCAAATGTAGAGCAGACTGAGGTGAGTAGTAGTTGAAGGTTTAATTTAAAAAAAAGATAAATAAACAAGAACTTCAAAAATAAGGAGATTACATGGAGCGACAGCAGGGCACAAACAGGGACCAGGTACATGGGGAATAACGGGAGAATCCAGCAAGGAGGAGAGGAGTTTAAATACTGGGAGAGTGACTCCTTGAACAATAGAATGGGGCTGATTGACTAACAAGTTGCAGGTGTGAGGAGCGAGCAAAAGGCAGGCTGAGGAGAGAGAGAATGGCACAAGGGGGTGGGGGAGTGTAAACACAAGCATGGAGAACTGGGAAAACAATTCTACTGAGACAAAAACTAACCAAGCACAAAAAATAAATAATAAACTTAATCTAACTAAAATAACTACGAGCAGACTGAATAGAGACAAGGCTGATCTAATAAAAGAATAAGAATAACACTATGAACCCAGAAAACCCCCAAAACACCCAAGATCCTAACAGAGATTTGCATTCATGTTGAAGTAAATCTACATTGTTAAGTAACTTTTACCTGCACTGAAATGGAAATATTTTTAAAAAATGCACTCAGTTATAAGGCTTTACAGAGCAGTGTGCCATTGTAGACAACATGTAGGATTATAATTACATGATTTTAATAATAGGTTGTTATCTACAGAGGGCCAACCTGAGGCATGAAACTCCAGGGCTGAAAATGAGTCTCCGGCCCTGGTGTTGCATCAACAGGAAGACAGAGGCACAAGAATAAAAACCCATCAAGTATAGCTTGTTAATCTATAAGAAAAAGAAAAAACCCCACACCCATACATAAGGGACCAGTTTAACTATAGGTATGAGAAAGGCACCAGCTTTATCATACAGTGTAGTATAGAATATAATAAAATAGAATGTACTTTATTGTCCTGAAGCGGAAATTTGTCATGGACTCATGGGTATGAGTTGCATAGTAGCAGCTGCCCAAACAAACAATAAATACACATACAATAGATATAAACAGCTAGAAACGTAGACTACAACAGTTTAAAAAACTGAACACCAAAGTCACAGCACACCTTACATTCACACCTTTGATTCAAAATTTTGATGGAGGTGGGTACAAAAGAGTATTTAAAACGGTTCAGTTTAGTTTTTGGGGTTAACAGAAGGCAAGAGCTCATATTCCATATCCAAGAATGTAAACTTAGTTTGGTTTATGTTCAACAGTATGACCATGTAAACATTCTGAATAATATTTGAACAACAAATGTAAATAATACCAGTTTTATCTGATACTTGTAATTATAATTTGTATTGGCTAAAGCTGAGAAGAGAGGGAGGTGTTTAGTTTGGAGTTGGTTATTATAAGCCATTAGATAGAAGGGGCATTGGATATGATGGACAAAGGATGGGATGAGAGTCAGAACTATCAAGTTTTGAGAAAGAAGAAAACTACAGAGATATTTCATTGATGAAAGATGCAGAGGGTTTGGTGTGACAGAGAAGGATGCTGAGGTGGGGGAGATGGGCACCTGTAGAGAACCCTAAAGAGAGCAGTTGACAGAGGAAAACTGAAAAGTGTAATAACATATAACTCCCAAATATTCATGATGTCATATGCTAACATGTTTTATTTTGTGCTGCATTTTTATTTATAAAGGTGCTCCTGTAATTAAAAACAGTTTCAGACTAATATGTCCTCATTTCCTTTTCTGAAATTCATGAGCAGAACTTTCTTCTGCTCATAAAAAACCCTGACAGCAAAAGTTACCTGCACCTGCTCTGAGACAATTATAGGTTAGGATTTGGGCTGGACCCGTAAAATGGACCTGAGCTGGGGTCTTTTTTTTCCCAACAGCCCGTGTCTGGCAGGGATCTAGGATTACGGATCTGGGCCAGAGGTGGACCACAGATGTTACAGAAAACCTGCATTTGGCCCAGATGTGGCACAGATACTGTAACTAAATTTACAAAATATGGTCCAGATCTGGTTCAGACTCGCAATACAGATGTGTACAACAGGTCTAAATATAGCACACAGAAAATATCCACACAATTTGTTGCTTTAAAACTTTTTATTCCTAGGCAAAACAAATCCTACAGTGGTAAAATGTTTAATTTGAAAACAACAATAACATAAGAACATCAGAAACCTTAACACCAGAAGTATGCATCATAAATACCATGTGCTGCTTCTTTGTGACAGTTTCAATGTCTTTGAGCCAGTTTAAAACAGTCACAGCCAAGGAAATGATGCCCTCATCTGTGATGTATGTCGAGATGCAGGGCTCTCTGTAGCAGCAGTAGATTCACCTCAGCACTTTGTAGATATGGAGTTTCTTTATTTCTAGAAGCATAAGCAATTGAAGGTCAGAATCCTAAGCATAAAAATTAACAAAATCATTATAACTTACAATGCCTGTGATCAGTACTCACCCTCTGACATTTTACTGCTGAAAAAAAATCAATCATGATCAAAAAAATGTTGTTTTTTAGACCTCCAAAAAAATGTTGACATGAAAATAAAAACTGATTTCTACAAAATAATGACAACTGAGTAAAAATAATTAATATTAAATATGTGACTGCATAACTGTTCACTCCCTTCAAGTCAGAATTTAGTAGCCGCACCTCTGGCTGCCATCCCAGAAGGCAGTCTGTGTGGACAGGTCTCAGTCTGGCTGGACTGTTGTTGGATTAAATCAGTGACTTTAAAGAGGGTAACTATTTATGCTATCACTTATTTTGTTATTTTTTTTTTTTTAATGGTCATTATTTTGTAGAAATCAGTTTTAATTTTTTGTTAAAAAAAGCTTCATTTAGTTGATAAAAATTGATTTTTAAAAGCAATAAAAAGATAACAAATCCAAGATGGTGAATACTTTTAACAGGCATTGTAGATTAGAAAACCAGATAACAAAAAAAAAAAAAAAAAAACAGAAGTTAGTAATAACTTACGTGTGCATTTTTTATTTATTTATTTATTTTTTTTATTTATTTATTATTAATTATTATTATTATTATTATTATTATTATTATTATTATTATTATTATTATTATTATTTTTAATTTAATTTTATTTTATTTTATTTATTTATTTATTTATTTATTTTCATTTCTTGGAGGCTCTCTCAGCATATTTGGTGAAATAGTGTATTTCAGCCAGGCTGAGGTCTGGGCATATGGAAATTGGAGGCTATAAAGGAGAATAAAATCCTATTAGTCACAATGAGCATATCGGATAAGGGAAAACAAGAGCTAAACTAGTCTAAGCTTACCTTTTCAGAAACACTATATGTACAACTGGATCCAGCAGCTCTTGGTTGTTTTTTCGCCCAAACTGATAAATATACAAAAAATTAAAGGAGGAAAATGTTAAAATACTGAAAAATGTGTGCACATGCAGTGTGTGAATACAAAAATATTCAGATGTTACCTGACAGCAAGACCAGAGAAAAGGTTGTAGCAAGTGCAGGCAGAGCTATAATATAAAAGTACAATTATTGTTGTATATACAAATCTAGTTATATATTTTCCCTTTTGATTACTGCTTAATTTATTTCAGTTTAAAAATGTTTTCTAAATTCTTATGTTTCTCAATTTCGTTTCAGTTAACCTTGGCTAACTTCCGTTAATTTTCTTTGAGCTGTTAAGCAGTTGAGCATTAGCTTATGCTAACACTAAACTGCTAACAGCTAGGCAGCCTCTCTCGTCTTCAGTATACAAACAAAGATTAAATAAGTTTATAGTTTGTGTTGTTCATTAAATGCAGTATGGGTTGATGTTATATATTTTTATATACATAAACAATAATTCTAAACAGCTTTTAAAAAATAGCAGTAGCTTGCTAATCGCTAACAATAACCTCGCTCACGTCTTTAATATACATCACACAGAAACTAAACAAAGATTAAATAAAAATCAAAGACCATAAAGTATTCCAAAATATTTATAAAAAAAACCAAACAAACAAACAAATAAAAAAAAAAAAACAAAAAAAAAAAAAAAAAAAAAAAAAACAAACAACAAAAAAAAAAAAAAACACAAAAAAAAAAACAGGACAACCTTCTCTTTCAAATTGAATTTTAATACACTTACCACACTGGCACTCTTGTCAGTTGGTTTAAAAAAGAAAAAAAGCGAGGCAAGGGGCGCGCTCGGTCTGCGGTATACAACAGGTGTTGTGCCAAGGTAGTTTACAGACAGAATTTGTATCACCCCGTCGGGAGTGCGCACAGAGTTAGAAGAACTGAATTCCCCCTCAGTTCCAACCCACTAACCGTGAAACAAGTGATACTGTATTTTTGTGAAAGATGAGCTTTGTTACTTTATTCTTCACTTAATAGGTTATAGCAGAATATCGCCTGTGATTATTGAAAATAATAATAATAATAATAATAATAATAATAATAATAATAATAATAATAATAATAATAATAATAATAACATGAGAGCGTTTGCTTCAAAACATGACGATCACGTCAGTGTAAACCAGGGGTGGACTGGCACAGTGGGCTTCTGGAGAAATCCCCGGCCCGAGCGTAACAGCAAGTACTCAAGAGGCGACAGGTTCTGGGGCGCTGATGTTTTGCTGGGCCATTGTGCCTCAAACTATGCCATATCAAACGGCTTCTCTCTCTACACCGCTCAGGCAGCAGATCTGTAATACATAAACAAGTTGCAGGGCCGGCCACCTGAGCTGACAATGAAGAGCGGAGATCTGAAAAACTCGGGCTAAGCCCGGGCTACAAAAACAAACAGTGGCGCTTATTAAAAACTAAACATTCACAAAATAAGAGATGCCTTGTTCCTATTAGTGCTACATAAATTAAATCTCCATTTGTCTCTGGTATTCAGCATAGAGTTGCGCAGTACAGCGGCTCTAGTTAGTCATCTCATTCCTCCGCGGAATAGTACCTGTCAATCACTGTCAGTATAAGCAACATTAAATAACTCCGCATTAGCCTCGAAGATGGAGCAATGAAAGAAAAGTACAAAGCGTAAAGGTTGTGCTGAAAAGATGAAAGAGAGAAAAAAAATAAATTCCTGCAGGAGAGTGCATCAATGAATTAAAAAATTTCTGACCTGTTTGCTGGGCCTTCCCATAGTTCTGGGTGTGGTATCTCCACCAGACATGTAGTTGCTTAAGCGAGATTAGGATATATTATATTTCTAAATTGAAAATATATTTGTTGATATAGCGTGTTTTTTACATAGCCCTTTACACATTAACAGTACTAATTTATTGCATAGACTGTGGCTGAGGATGACCCAGGTGAGCCAATAGACAGCCAGAGGGACCAAAGCTTAGATTTTGATATTGGCAAAGAACAACTGTCCCAAGAGCATTTACAAGAACAAAGTCAAAGTACTATGTTTACAATAACAATAATCTTTACTCAATAAGTCATGTACTAAAAACAGATATTCAAATTCAATAAATTACAATATTGTTGAAAAGAAAAATATTATATTGAAGAAAAGAAAAACTTTATTCACTAAGTGGAATACATTATAAAGATTAATTACAGTCAGACTGATATTTTCAATCCTTTTTTTTCTGGTAATGTGATGATTTTCTGTTTACAGTAATGAAAACATGATATTTAAGGTTAAAATATTATATCCAACCAATTAAAAAAAAAAAAAAAAACATTTTAACAAAGAAGTGTGGTCTTAATGAAAAGTATATTGCTATTTTGAACATCATGAAAAATTACATTGGTCATTTCAGAATAAAAATTGTCACACCAGTGTAATGTAAGTATGTGTGGGGGTCAGATTCTATCAGGTGGTCCCTGCCATAGTATGTTCCTTCTGTCTAAATCAAACACACAGTGTCCCACATTTTTCATTTTTGTCTTACAAACATGTCTTATAATGACTAAATACTCCTGAAATTTTGGAGGTTAAGGCAAAGGTACATGGGAGAACAGATTCTATCAGGTGGGCCATTTATACGGTAAAGTTTCTTTACTTTAGTTGCTAGTGTAAAGGAACCTGACAGCACCTAGTCTTTGAAGCTTTTAAATATTTCTCATCAAGACTTTGTAAATATGGAATGTTGGACTTTATCCCTCGAAGACACTGGTAAACACAAATGGAAAAAAGTATACATTCTCACCTGACAGTGAAAATACACCTAAATACTTTCTTCAAGTTACTGCTTTATTTTTGTACCATGTATTTTTTTTTATCAAACAACATACAGTTTAATAAAAGATTAAAGTGGAGTGGGGAAAAAACGCTTTGTCTAGCATGAAGAACGTTGAACTACACAGAACTAATTAACTCAAACAAGTGTTGGAATATATTTAAGAAAAATATGAACATCAGGTGTATTCTGAATAATTATTCTTTGATATGTTTTTCTAACACTATTGCTTAAAACTGATACACTATTTACACACAAAGCACATAAAATCCTCTTGGATATCTGGGTTTCCAACACAGGGACCATCTCATGCACCCGTCACACTGAATATGGTAAAAATAGAGAAACAGATCAGCCTAGAAAGTCTAGGGAATTCTTACAAGCACTTGACAACAAAGTTTTTTGATTAAGTGTACCCAGATGTCTTCAGTGTCGCAGTCTTCCTTGCCACTAAAGTGACAGAGCCTACTCAGGTCATCTGTAGGAAATATCAAAATAACCAATGAACCTCAAAATAACTGGTGTATCATTGCATGTAATAATGAAACAGGTAATGTCCAAAGCAGTTAAAAGTAAGATACTAATGATGTCAGAAAATCCAATGGTGGTTGGTTACATACCTGTGTTGAGAAGGAGAGGGGTTGCAATTTTCATTCTGTGTTGGATTATGGCTTTTTTGGTTGTAAGAAAAGAAACCTTTTCACTTCTTATGATTTTTCTCAGCAAACTGAAAAGAGATAGGTGATTCTTTTGAGAAATAGCAGTATTCTATTTCTTTACGGAGATGATATTTCATTTTTCTATTCAGCCGAGTACCCTGCAAATAATATACATACTACAATTACCATATATGCTTCAGTACCAAGGACTAATCAGCCAGCTCGAGCCATAACACATCCCGTCATGTCTCCAACTGGAAACCCACTAAACCCTGCTGGTATTCCACTGAAAAACAAATTTGCTGCTCTGCAGCAGAAGCCTATGATGGACACCTCTCCTCCAAACATCAACAAGAGGTATGAGACAAGACAAACACAACCATCTCCTAAAGTGACCCAGAAACCAAAATTAATGCCAAAAGTTCTTATTGTCTAGGATTCAGCCATGAATGGAATTGACTGTCTTTGTAGCACAAAGAGAACGAAGGCAATCTGCTTCCCAACTGACAGTGTTGGATGTAACAGAGAAAATACTCCCATTAACCACTGATCAGTCGAGCATTGAGAATCTAATCATTCACACTGGAGCTAATAATCTGTCCAAGCAGAAATCTGAAATTCTGAAAAATGACTTTTGTCATCTTCTAAGCACAGTTAGAAATCTGAAAATGAATGTGTTTATCAGTGGACCAATACCAAAAGCTGGACATGGAGATGAGAATTACAGCAGACTGTTTATGATTAATAGATGGCATATAAAATAATGCTCTTCCAAATCCATGAACTTTATTGACAATTACAAGATTTTCTGGGAACTATCATCTCTTCAGACAAAACGGACTCGGCCTAAATAAAGAGGGGAAAAAAACTTTTCATTGCTAATATTTTCAATGCTGTTAAAAACAGAAGGCCATCTCCCCAAACACAGGACAATGTAAACAATGACATCACTGCCCTAGCAAAGATTGTAGAAGGACAAGCACAAACCCAGCAGGCGCACAATGTTCCAAAACAAACTGATAAGCAGCCATCTCTCAGAATACCAGCTGGAAATAGAGCTGAGAGGGGAGGGAGCCTCCCCCACCATGAACACCTACTGGGAGCCAAGACTGCTTATCCTCCGATAAGCAGTCTTGGAACACAGTACTAGAACACAGAATAGCTCAGAAAATTCGTCACCCGAACTGAGGTTTCTCAACTTCAGTGAAAAAATGAACTGCCAGGTACTGCTAGGAACTTCCCTCTTAAGTTTCCAAAAAGCATGCTTTTTGAGTTCCAAACCACTGGATTCAGAACAACATGGACTTTGTATTTCTGACGACTGAGACGGGGGCCCAGACATTAGTTCTATACCTGTCCTCCAGAAAGCGTCTGGCCCCCTGGCGATAAGATACAGGACCATGCCTGTCAGAATTACTAATAGAGAAATAGCAAGGAAATGCTAAAATCTAAAATCAAATCTCAGATTAATCCCCTGTCTTAACCAACCTCAAACTGTAGAATTATCCACCCCCAAGACACTTAAACTGGCTCTGATAAATATATCAGCAAAAGGACTTTTAGTTAATGACTTCATTACTGAGGATAATATTGATGTTATGTTTCTCACATGGTTGGATGACAACAATGAAACACCTGTACTAATTGAATCAGCACCCCCTAATTACAATTTTTTAAGTGAGAATAGAAAGAATAAAAGGGGAGGAGGAGTTGCTACAATATTTTATGATTCACTAGACTGTATAAAGGTTTCCCTGGGCAATTTTGACTCTTTTGAATATTTGGGAATTGAGGTAAAAGGCCTCAAATGAACCCTGACACTAACTCTATACAAAACCCCAAAATATGTGGCAAATGACTTTAGTGAGCCATATGAGCCAATCAATCCATATCATATCTATGATATGGATTGATTATGATTGTTTCATAATTGTGGGATACTTTAACATCCATGTTGACAACATAATAGACAGAGAAGCAAAAAAGCTGAATGATGTACTTCAAAACTTTGGTTTGACTCAACATGTTAAACAGCCAACACACAATCCAGGACACACTCTGAATTTGACTATCAGCAAGGGAGTAAATATCTTCAAAGTCTCTGTTATTGATGTCACTCTGTCTGATCATTTTTTGTTGTTTTTGAAAGTACAATCTCTGTTGACTCGCTTAGTAAAACAGATATTATTACAAAACGTCCTCTTACAGATAACACATCTGAAACGTTTAATCAAATCTGCTCCTATACCTCACTTCCATGCTGTAAACCAGTTGATTAACTGGTTTATAACTTGTGCTCTAAAATTTCAGACATCATTGTGCCTGTTAAAGTGAAGATTGTGTCTGGTAGGAAGAAATCTCCATGGATAAATGCTCCACTTGTAAGAAGCGAAAGAAGCCTTTGTCGAAGGGCTGAATGTAAATGGCGTACAACTCAACTTCACGTTTACTATGAAATCTACAAAGAAAGGCTGCGAAGCGATCACTTAACCCTAAAATATGCAAGAGAAACATTTTTTGCGGAAATCATAAACAAAAACATCAATAACGCTGATGCCTTATTTGCCACAGTTGACAGGTCGACAAACCCTCCTGTGATTTTACCACCTGAACTCCACTCTACCAGGGCCTGCAATGAATTTGCCAACTTTTTTAAAGAGAAAATTTAAAAAATTAGAGGGTTAATCTGCACATCCACACCAAATCCAATAATGATGCCATGCCCAATCATAGCAAATACAGACAAAATGGCCACATTTCAACTACTCAGCTATAAAAGCTTAGAGGAAATTATAAATCAATAAAACTCCTCCGCCTGCTGTCTTGATATCCTACCTACAACCTTCCTTAAAAAAGTTCTGCCTGTCATTGCATCTTACTTGATTCAAATAGTAAACTCATCCCTCTCATGAGGTGTTCTTTGGACCTAAAGAGGAACGATCTAGAGTCAGCATGCAGCTTCAGTTATTACAGCTAGAAGCTAGTGATCATGTCCGAAATCTGGGTGTAGTGATGGACTCAGACCTGAACCTTCAGAGACACATAAAGACCATTACAAAGTCAGCTTTCTATCACCTGAAGAACATTTCCAGGATCAAAGGAGAAATGTCACAACAAGATCTAGAGAAACTCATCCATGCGTTTATCTTTAGTCGCATTGATTATTGCAACAGTGTCTTCACAGGTCTCCCTAAAAAAATCAATCAGACAGCGGCAGCTGATCCAAAATGCTGCCCGCTTGCATTCTCACTAAAACCAAGAAGATAGAGCACATCGCCCTAGTTCTAAAGTCCTTACACTAGCTCCCTGGAGCTCAGAGAATAGACTTTAAAATACTTCTGTTAGTTTATAAATAACTGAACGGCTTAGCACCAAAAGACATTAAAGACCTGTTGTCATTGTATCAACCTTCCAGACAACTCAGGTCTTCTGGTTCTGGTCTGATCTGCATTCCCAGAACCAGAAACAAACATGGAAAAGCAGCTTTCAGTTTTTATGCACCACAGATCTGAAACAAACTTCCAGAAAACTGCAAAACAGCCAAAACACGGAGTTCCTTTAAATCATTCTAAAAACCCACTTGTTTAGAGTTGCCTTTGATTAGTAGTAAGTAGAACATTGATCTATATTTGCTTGATATTTGCTTGATGATCCAAATGATTTTGATGCAATCATATTTGCTCGATGATTTTGATAATTGTCATGTATTTGCTCGATGATTTTGATAATTGCCATGTATTTGCTCGATGATTTTGATAATTGCCATGTGTATTTACTTGATGATTTTGATGATTTGCTGTATACTTGATTGATGTTTTGAATGACGTGAATCACTTTGAACTGCCTTGCTACTGAAATGTGCAAAACAAATAAACTTGACTTGACTTTTAGGCACCAATCTTTGACAGTAGCACATTGCATGTTTTGACACCCCAAGCCTCCATTATATCTGTCTTCAACCAAATCAGAAGATGCTGCTGCTCCATCTCCCTCTCACTTTTCTGTTTCTGGAAGTCAGGTGAAGAGGCAGCTGGGGAGACTGAACCGGAACAAGGCAGCAGGTCCAGATGGTGTCAGCCACAGAGTTCTGAAGGCCTGTGCAGAGCATCTCTGTGGGATTCTGCAACACCTCTTCAACCTTAGCTTCACCCAAGAGAAGGTACCATTGTTGTGGAAGACATCCTGTCTGGTTCCAGTACGAAAGAAAACTCACCCATCAGTCATCAACGACTACAGACCCATTGCCCTGACATGCCATATCATGAAGGTCCTGCAGAGACTCCTGTTGGTCCAACTGAGTAAGCAAACCAGCTCATATCAGGACCCCTTGCAGTTTGTTTATCACTGTGGAGTTGGAATTGAAGACATCATTATACATCTGCTTCAACAAACCCACTGTCATCTGGACAAAGCAGGCAGCACTGTGAGGATCATGTTCTACAGTGCATTCCAGCCTGATCTGCTTTGTCTGAAACTCCAGAAGACTCAGGTGGAGGCCTCAACAATCATCTGGATCCATGACTGCCTGACAAACAGACACAGTTTGTGAGACTCAAAGACTGTGTGTCTAACCAGGTTGTCAGCAGCACAGGAGCACCACAGGGGACTGTACTCTCACCATTCCTTTTCACTCTGTACACTTCAGACTTCCAGCACAAGTCAGACTCCTGTCATCTCCAGAAATACTCAGATGACTCTGCATTGTCGGGTGTATCAGAGATGGACAAGAAGCTGAGTACAGAGAGCTGGTGGACCACTTTGTGTCATGGTGTGGAAACAATCATCTCATCTTGAATGTGAACAAAACGAAGGAGATGATTGTAGATTTCAGGAGAAGCAGGGTTAGATCAAACCCTATTTCCATCATGGGAGAAGAAGTGGAGGTGGTTGAGGAATATAAATACCTTGGTGTTCAACTAGACAACAGACTGGACTGGAGACTCAACAGTGAAGCGTCTACAAGAAAGGAAAGAGCAGACTATTTCTTGAGGAAGCCAAGATCCTTCAAGGTTTGCTGCATATCTTCTATAAGTCTGGTGTTGAGAGCATCATCTCTTCTGCCATCATCTGTTGGGGCAGCAGCATCAGAGTCAGGGACCTAAAAAGGCTCAACAACCTGATAAAGAAGGCTGGTTCTGTTCTGGGGACGACTGTGGAACCTCTGGAGTTGATGATGCAAAGAAGGATTTTGCATTTAAAATCAAGAAAATTATGGACAACCCTGGACATGTGACTGTCATTGGAAAACAGAGTCTCTTCAGTCAAAGGCTTCTTCAGTTTGGTTGTAAAATGGACCGCTACAGGAGATCTTTCCTGCCCACAGCCATCAGCATCTATAATAACTCCTTGACTAAATGAGTCAAGAGTCAACATTTAATTTCCCGTTGGGATAAATAAAGTAATTTTGAATTTGAATTTTGAATTTGAATAAAGACGTCATTGAGAAATAGTGACACATAAGGAGGGTTAAAGATGAACAGTTATACATTTATAACTTACAATAGGTTATCTGTTATCTTATACATTAAGTGTAATTTATAACTTACATTTATCTTGAAACAGTAAAGAACAGTTACGTTACAAAGACAAAAGTTAAAGACAAACAAAAAACGTGTTGCCAAAAATCACAAAATTTTTCTTCATACATTTTTCTGCAACAGCTTTGTTGTATCTTTGAGGAGATACAGGTGTTAAAGGAGCAGCAGATGAAGATGGTGGAGGAGCAGCAAAGGCGTATTTTCTCTATGCTTCCCCAGAAACAGCAGGTGGCACAAATCACCACCCTCTCTTCTATGGCATAATACTGTAATGTATTTTTTGTAACACAGGTAGTGATCACATTTATAGCCTACCTTCAATGTCGTAGATTGAAGCTTTCTGTCAAAGAAGAAATTTTTCTTTCTTGCTAAAAAAAAAAAAAAAAAAAAAAAAAAAAAAAAAAAAGAAAGGGTGGGTCGTCGCCTTTAACTTTATTGGCTACCACACGGCTGTACTCCTCTGTATCCATTACTTAACTGTACTTTTTAAAAAATATGTTTATCTTTCTATTTGTGACAATCTGGGTGATCAATGTCGTTCAAGCTATGAAGCACTCAGATCGACCCAATGGCAGCTCCTAATCAATGCACATTTTGCATATATGACGAAGTACAATCATGACCAAGGACGTTATAAACAAAATCTCAATGTTGGAGGCAACCAGGCATACCAAACAGCCACAAATATTAACTGTCTCAGCCATTAATATTCATATTGTGTAATTTTAATCATATTGCATTTCATGAAGTCTCATAGGCCAGGTGACAAAGACACTAACTTTGAAATACAGAGCCACTCACAGCTGAAAATGTATATTCTTATTTATTTGTTTATTCATTTATTTAACTATCATTCTGGAATGAACATCTAACTGACAGAACCAAACCAAGAAATTTTTTACTTTTAAATGACAAGAATGACAGGTTTTCAGTTGCATTTAACTTTTATTCAATTTAATTAATATTCTAAAAGATGAAAAGAGAATCCAAGTCCCATAACACAAAGCACATGAACACATCTAACCTGTTCTGCGGAGTGACATAAACCACTGACTGTGCCCCCATAACTACATATAAAGAATGATATGAAACAACTGCACCTAAATTATTAGCGCTTCACCTGTTGTGGTCTGACCGCAGAGCCTCAAAACTTCCTCCTGTAACCTGTAACAAAATGCAGAAAGACTTAGAAAGATGAAGATCAAGAGCAGTGTCTAACCATAATCTTATGAATGTGAGAAAAAAAATGAATGTGTATATTACAATGCTTAGATGGGGTAGAGCAGATGGGGATACCAGTTCTGGCAGAATGGAGTGAAATAAGAAACCTGATGTTAGAACAAACACTGTGTTTATTGAAGATAAGTTTATTTGTATAGCACATTTCACCAGCAAGGCAGTTCAAAGTGCTTCACATTATAAAAACATCAATGAAGTATACAGCAAAATCATCAAAAACATCAAGAAAAATCACCAATCAAATACACATGAAAATCATCATGAAAATATCAAAATCATAGGGATCACCAAGCAAATTTCTTCAAGCAGTTATAGTTCAAAAATATTGATCAATGATCCACTTACTTTATCAAACTGATTTACACTCAAACTTCACAAATTAAGGCATATTCAGCACGATCATAATACAACATTCAGATATTGTGTGTCAATATACAAAAGAAACATAGTTAAGCATCAAATATGCTATATTTAGATTTAAAGTAATATTCCTACTGGAAGTTAGCGCTCAGTATCTATCTATCTATCTATCTATCTATGCACACACACAACATTTAGTTTGTTATATTTATTAAAAGAATATGGCTAACATAAGTTCTCAGTGAGATCAAGCAGTCAGAACAATTGACAATGTGAAACGATGAGAACAAATGTTATTTTATAGAACATGATGAAACGAACACAGCTGTTAGCTTTAAGAGAACGGAGTTTACACTGATGTGATCGTCCTTTTCAATAATCACAGGCGATATTCTGCTATAACCTATTAAGTGAAGAATAAAGTAGCAAAGCTCATCTTTCATAAAAATACAATACTGCTAGTTTCACAGTGGGTTGGAGTTCAGAGCCACAACATTTTTTGCAGCTGTCAGGCAGGCTCAGGATCCCAGCCAGGCACGGAGCTGACATAGAGGCGTAAACCTCCTCTGACTGTTATGTGGATCTGATGACTTGAAAACGGATTTGGTCCAGATCTGAATGCTGTCTGGGAAAGTAGCTAAGTAACTTTTACTTAAAGTAAAATTTTGGTGAGTTACTTTTACTTGAGTTACATTTTACACTAGTAACTTTACTTTTATTTAAGTAAAATTTTATCAGTAAATGTACCTTTACTTGAGTACCTACATTATTTTTGTACTCTTTCCACCTCTGCCAATGAGTGTTTATTCACCGATAGTCCGATGAGGTCAACTTGTCTCTTTCACAGGTATTTTCCTTCCCTTTCTTGCCACTGAGATGAAATCAATACTTTGTCTCTTTTCATCTCCCCATGTTCGTAGATGTTGGATGACAGTAAAGTAAAACAGCAGTCACTGGCTGTTTTTCAAGCAATAATCAAACATTTATTCACACAATCATTACCAAACAATCAACCCAAAACAGAAGTACAAATAATTCACATTTCAGAGATACAACGACACCTCCAAGATACCTTGGAGATCACGGTGTGGATGGAGAAAGTCAGCAGTCTCACCCCAGCGATCTGATATAACTGCTGCAGCTCGCATAGCTTTATGCCCTCTCTCTGCCCAGGTGGTTCTTATCTCAAACATTCCGACGTTAACCGTCATGAGAGGTGGCAGAGACAACAGATATTTTGCACAAAATATTCTACTCAAAGACACGGGAGCGAGTTCAAAAGTTTTCTGGTGCATTCCGTTATAATTACTTGCTATCTATTCTCCCAAACTGCCTCAGACTGGTTTCTGAGAGTATTCTGTGTTTCCATCACTTCTCTATGGCCCTAAGCGTTACAGACCTCTTATAACAGGGATGACTACAAAGGATTAATAATACATCATATAATGTTTTCAAAGTTAGTTAGAACAAGCACAAGCAGTTTAAGATTAACATATTCTGAGTTTGGCTGCAATAAATGAGCTTAATATGAGTTTTTATGTCCACACCACTAAGTTACTTAAATTAGCCCTAAAATAATTTCTAAAATTTCCCATTTTCTTAAAGCTAACAGTAGCTAAGCTAAATGTGACTAAAGGCTATAGCCATTTCATTCAAAACAGCTTTTTCCTGCTCCTGCAGTCAACAATCCTTGGTCTTTAAGCAATCATATTAATACTGACCTCTGACATTATTTTATTAGTTATATTTTTTAGCTATATTTATACTTTACTGTTTTACCTTTAGTAGTTTTAGTTTCATCATCACTTTATCTTTTCCTCAGTAGTTTTAGTTGTGTTACTAGCTTAGCGAGTTTGTTGAATAAAGCATATACTGTAAAGTTGAATTCTGTTGTTAATGAATTTTTGTATATTGAAGAGAAGTTGTCTGTATTTTATTCCATACACCTGTGTTGAATATTGCTGTTCAGATCATGCCAATGTTGAACTTATGCCTTCATCTGTTATTATAAAACCTAAGCCTTATCAGACAGGTATTTATAAATAACAGAGACTGAACTATTTGGCTATTTTCTCAATAATTGAGTGGTGCCCTGACTTAGTAAATTTGATCTTAAATACTAATTTTAATAATAACTGCTCTAAGCAGTTATTATAATTATTTATAGACAAAATTTGACTACTACTAGCAAAAAAAAAAAAAAAAAAAAAATGTTTTAACCAAAATGCACCAGACATAGACCTACAGTTTGTTAGTGAGACCTCTTTTTAATACACCAGCTTTGTTGTTTTAATGTTATTTTCTATCTGATGAGATGTGATTTAATTGGACTTTAACTGTGTGTGTCAAAACTTCACCTGGAGAAACTGACTTTATCTGGAGAAGGTTGGATTGTTCAGTGGCTCCACTCTGCCACTAGGTTGTTCTACCACTTATAGCTTGTGTTTGATTATGACTTATTTTATATGCATTTTCTGTATTTGATTTATTTGGTTTTCTGTTTCTGTATTACTGGTTTGATTTACTAATCTACTTGCAATTTTTTGTTCATTGCTCAGATTATTAACCTGCTTGTAATTTTTTTTTTTTAATCAATGCTTGTGTTTTTCCTCATTTGTTGGAAGAGTTTGGTGATTGTTCCTGATTCATGTCCCTTTTCTTTAAGGATCGAGCAGTACACCCGATGCCTGAGTGTTTTTAAGTGAGATCCTTTTTCATCTTAATCAAATTGTTAATAAGAAATATATATTCATGTAGAACTGTTGTCCTGGTGCATTTTTGAACCTGTGGCCTTACTTCCCAAATGGTATTGTTAAGCTCCTTGAACTAATTTCAAAATGTGCCCCTGGTTTGCCACACTTTACTTGTTGCTTGAGTCAACTTATTAAGAATGTACAATGAAGTCTTTCATTACTAAAACAGCAGAAGTAGATGGTCGTCACTTTAGACCAGAAATATAATAAATGATCAGCTATCCGAATAGAAGAAACTACATATATAGAAATATGGTACCACAGCAAGACAGAAACGTTATTTTTGTGCTGTTTGCACATGTATTTGTTTGATGGAACGCCCTAAAAATACCAAAAAAAGTCTGAATTTAGAGAGGCTCCTGACATATAATCATGACAAGCTTTAGTTTAAAAAAAAAAAAAAAAAATGCTTCGATACGTTTTGTTTGTTTGTTTTTTGCCTACAACAGTAAAGTATTTCAGGGTTCGTCTCGTTTTTTTCCGCCTCAGCTGTGAGCGAGAGGGCCATGACGCTGCTGCACACAGAGCAGCGTCAGGTAAGAGGAGAGGGGAGCGAAGGTGGACAGGAGTCAGGAGGGTGTGGAGCTGTTTTCAGAGATAACTTTTTTTTTTGGAAATGGGAGGTTAGGCCCTAGAAACCTGTTTCTCACAGGTGAAACAGAGAAGGAAATAATGTTTAAAAAGCGACCTCAAAATAAATATGAGGTCATGTGGGATTAAGATGTTTACTTGTTTCCATCAAAATCTATACCAATTATGGTATTAGCTTCAAATTAATGAAATGATTATGATTAAATGATTTGAATAAATATTAAATTGGCCCTTACCATAATGTTCTTTCACTTGATAACACCAGCTCTGGGGGTTAGAAGTGGGCAGATCGATCCAAACTATCGATACCAAGTCAGTATCAGTATCGGATCGAACAAAATCAAAACAGTTCAACTCAAAAGTTCAAAGTACAGAACAGCGGAGGACTCCCACTTTTCACGAGTAGGTCTGACCTGTTTCACCCACTTCAAACGTAGCTCAGGATCCTTGGGAAACTTAACTAACACCATCCTTATAGGTGTTTCAAAATAACCATTTCTCTCAAATATTGTTCACAAATCTGTTCACAAACATTGCAGAGTGGTCTTTTATTGTGGCCAGCCTGAGGCCCACCTGTGCAATAATCATGCCGTCTAATCAGCATCGTGATATGTTACACCTGTGAGGTGGGATAGATTATCTCTGCAAAGGAAAAGTGCTCACTATCACAGATTTGGACAAATTTGTGAACAATGTTTGAAAGAAATGGTTATTTTGTGAATATAGAAAATGTTTTAGATCTTTGAGTTCAGATCATAAAAAATGGGAGCAAAAACAAAAGTGTTGTGTTTATACTTTTGTTTAGTGTATATTGAATTGTGCCTTCAGACAACATCACTGCTGTATAAATATATTGAATTCTGACTTTAATGTTGAGTGAATGAGATGCGTTTTTTTAGTTGTCTTGTTTTTCACTGTTTAAACTGTTTTGGGGAAAAAGGTGTTGTTCCAAATTGTCTCCAAGAAATAGCACTCTGATTGAGTTAGACTGATTTATGTTGGACTGAATTGGGTTTGAATGAACTGGAAGAGGCTGACATTGTATATTACTGAATATGAATATTATCAGTATTTTTTTCTTTTGTACAGTGCCTTGAGTGACTTCTTTTGGAAACTGGCCAGTTAAAAGAATCTTTCTATCTTTTAAGTTTTGTAATTGTATCTTCACAAGGACCCCTAGGTGGCCTTCAGAGCTCATTTTGAGCTCTGTAGTTGTAAAAACTGGGGTGTTGACCTGTCGTCTACATCTTGCCTTGACTTTTTCTACTGTCATAATGTTGCTGCTGCTTCTGAGCAACAGGGCTCAGGGTTTATTTTTGGAATGCCATGGCGCCTGTTCCTTCCATTTGTAGGAAGGGGGGTCGAGTTGGGCTCAGCATGAACCTGCTGTTCTGACACTCCAGGCTGGGACAAGCAGGCAGCAGCTGGCCGGCCACCCCCAAGCAGCAGTCCTACAGGTAACAATTCCCTTGAATTACACCTTTTATTTTCCAGACCAGAGGAAAACCGTTACGTTAAGGAGGCAGCTGCTGTTGGACATATGCTGAGACCTTGTGCTTGAAAAGGGTAACTTCTTTTCCTCCGTGCAAAACTGAAGCATTGACAGGATTAAGATTATGTTTTCTCGACAATGTTTCAATCCCCTGTGGCTGTAACACACACTTTACTGTTATTCACCTGTCCAGGTTGTTACACATTTTAGCACTGACTTGTAATTTTAATTGAGCAGCTCTAATAAATAAATGGTTACTTTTCAGTTTGACATTTTACCATGAATTAAAATCAGTGTCCTTTCCTGTTCTGTCAGGGGAAACCTGCCTGGAGCACTTTAAACCCCACCAATAAGTTCTTCACCTGGTAAGTTTTAGTTTTTGTTCAAACTTATTGCTTGACATAAATTTATGTGTTTAATTTGCTTAAGTAGATCATTTCTGTTTGAGTTTTTTGTTGCAAAGCTATTATTAGACTTTCCTCTTTTGAACCTGTATCCTAAAAGATCTACAAATGCCAACACTAGCAGAGCCTTAAAAGGAGGAATGAGTGTCTCATGTGTCAGGCTGGCAGTAAAGTGCAGAAGGGAGGAGTTGGGAGAGTTCTAAACATTTACCAGATTGTGCCTATAAATCATTGGGGTGACACACATAGTGAGATGAGGCTAACAAACCCTGGTTATGTTTAAACTTAATTATGTAAGAAACCTTTGAGTGCAACTTAAACTGCTTGTATGATTCTCTAATTACCTGATCTGGTAATTTAGGGTTAAGACTTGTGACACTAAATGTTCTGGCAGTGTGACACATACAGAGTGTTCTTTCTTAGGCCTAAAATAATGGCTGTGCCAGAGCTGAGGCATCTATGCTTAATTGCCCCTCATGTTCTCCTCATAGTGGTGTCAAATTTTAAAGGTATTATCCACTGTCACTGGGGTCATAAAATATAATGAACGTTCACTTTCAGCCTGTTATAAATAAAGAAGCATACACTGGATTGGTCAAACATATTTAAAGCAAACTAACCCTTGACAGAGAAAAAGTCAAATTCTGAAAAAAAAATACACATTTTGATGGAACGATCATAACTTATCCTCTTCCAAATATATGCCCCAACACAGCTTATAAAATGTCTATTACAAGATGAAACCTGCTGTCAAAATTATTGAAATGTACAGAGGTTATGCTCCTAGGAATAATGCATGTTTTCATCAGGTGATAGCACTCTTGTGACAGAGATTGTTTATGATGGTCTGGAGGAAGCTGCACCTGCAATACTCAGTCATAGAACTCTGATTTACTATCATCAATAACAATGAAAAAAAAAACATAATTTTTACATGACGATGATTTTTACAAGTAAAACTGCTTATAGTGAAACATCAGGAATACAGCTGTCTGGTTATTACTAAGGAAATGAAATGGACAAGTCATACAACACAGACACTCAGTGATGAACAGTATCTTAACAGTATTCTTCTCTACACTCTATAAAACAAAATGGCACAAGCAGTTTTTAAATTAGTTTTACTATTTGGTTGTAAAATGGGCTTTATTTGGACAAAATTTACCATTTCAACAATCCAACTTCCACAGTTACTGGGAGACTTTGTAGTAGTTTACAAAATTATATAAACTAAGTAAAATGAAGTACGGCTGATGTGCTTGTAGAATGGCTATGCTCACACAGTATACAGTATATAACTTTAGAGGAAACAAAACAAAGCAAACAAAGCATAAATAACAGGAAAAGTGTGTAAATGTACAGCCATTCTCTCTCTCTCTCTCTCTCTCTCTCTCTCTCTCTCTCTGTATATATATATATATATATATATATATATATATATATATATATATATATATATATATATATATATATATATATATATATATATATATATAAAGTATTCAGTCAGCCACTGATTGTGCAAAGATGAGAGAGGTCTGTAATTCTCTGAGACCTGTAACAACTTCTTTAAGAAGCTGTTCTGTCCTCCACTCGTTACCTGTATTAATGGCACCTGTTTGACCTCGTTATCTGTATAAAAGACACCTGTCCACGGCCTCAAACAGTCGACTCCAAACTCAACCATGGCCAAGACCAAAGAGCTGCTGGAGGACACCAGGAAGGAAAATGTAGACCTGCACCAGGCTGGGAAGAGTGAATCTACAATAGGCAAGCAGGTTGGTGTGACTAAATCAACTGTGGGAGCAACTGGAAGAAAATGGAAGACATACAAGACCACTGATAATCTCCTTCGAGCTGGGGCCCCTCGCAGAATCTCAACCCATGGGGTCAAAATGATCATGAGAACATTGAACAAAAATCCCAGAACTACACGGAGGGACCTGATGAGTGACCTGCAGAGAGCTGGGACCAAAGTAACAAAGGCCGCCATCAGTAACGCACTACGCTGAGAGAGACTCAAGTCCTGCAGTGCCAGGCGTGTCCCCCTGCTTCAGCCAGTACATGTCTGGGCCCGTCTGAAGTTTGCCAGAGAGCATATGGATGACCCAGAAGAGGACTGGGAGAATATCATGTGGTCAGATGAAACCAAAATTGTGTTTGGAGGAAGAAGAATGCTGAGTTGCATCCCAAGAACACCATACCTACTGTGAAGCATGGGGGTGGAAACAGCATGCTTTGGGGCTGTTTTTCTGAAAGGAGACAGGACGACTGATCTGTGTTCAGGGAAGAATGAATGGGGCCATGTACCATGAGATTTTAAGCCAAAACCTCCTTCCATCAGTGAGAGCATTGAAGCTGGAACGTGGCTGGGTCTTCCAGCATGACAATGATCCCAAACACACCACTTGGGTAATGGAGTGGCTCCGTGAAAAGCATTTCAAGGTCCTGGAGTGACCTAGCCAGTCTCCAGACCTCAAACCCATAGAAAATGTGTGGAGGGAGTTGAAAGTCCATGATGCCCATTGACAGCCCCAAAGCATCACTGCTCTAGAGGAGATCTGTATGGAGGAATGGGCCAAAATACCAGCTACAGTGTGTGCAAACCTGGTGAAGACTTACAGGAAATGTTTCACTTCTGTTATTGCCAACAAAGGTTTATGTTACAAAGTATTGAGTTGAACTTTTATTGACCAAATACTTATTTTCTACCATAATTTACAAAAATTCTTTAAAAATCCTACAATGTGATTTCCTGGATCTATTTTTCTCATTTTGCCTCTGAGTTGAAGTGTACCTATGATGACAATTACAGACTTCAGTAGGAGAGTACGAGAACTTGCACAATCAGTGGCTGACTACTTTTCATATATATAGACAATTTATGAACTTCCTATTGGATAGTTACTGCATGGACAACTGTCTTCCAGCTGGCAACTGGTTATTTACCCCAACTGATGCAATGAGTAGCTTCTCATTTCTTAAACAACTATGTTGAAAGACACAAGGGTCAAGTCATTGGCAGGCAACAAGCAAAGAAAATCTAAGGAAATTGCAGAAACCACTAAAACTGGGGTGAAAACTGTTCAATGGATTATTTGAAATTGGAAGAATAGTGAAGAATGATCGACTTTGAGTAAGAAATGTGGTCAGAAAAAAAACCCTGACTGTGATCGGTGATCACTTTAATGTTTGGTGATATCAAATCGAGGAAAAACAGAACTCAGGGCTATGTTTAATTGTGAAAGTAAGAGCATTTTCCATATGCACAATGTGAAGGGAACTCAAGGGATTGGGATAGAACAGCTGTGTAGCCATAAGAAAACCACTAATCAGAGACTGGAGAAAAAAGCTTTAATTTACAAGGGAGTATAAAGATTAGACTCTAGAGTGATGTAAGAAGGTCATGTGACCTGATGAGTCCAGATTTACCCTCTTCCAGAGTGATGGGTGCATCAGGGTAAGAAGAGATGCAGATTATCACCCACCATGCCTAGAGGATTGTCCT
The DNA here is from genome assembly GCA_014839685.1 of Anableps anableps. Lineage (NCBI taxonomy): Eukaryota > Metazoa > Chordata > Actinopteri > Cyprinodontiformes > Anablepidae > Anableps > Anableps anableps. Next base: position 3,472,874 of record CM026073.1, read on the forward strand.
ACTACTGTTCAAGCCTGTGGGGGCAGCACTATGATCTGGGGTTGCTGCAGTGGGTCAGGTCCAGGTTAAACTTCATTATGAGGTCAGTTAGACCTGAACATACTGAATGACCAGGTTATTCCATCGATAGATTTTTTTCTTCCCTGATGGCACGGGGATATTCCAAGACAACAATGCCAGGATTCATTGGGTTGAAATTGTGAAAGAGTGGTTCTGGGAACATGGGACATTTCACACATGGATCTGATACCATAGAGTTCAGACCTTAATCCTTTTAAGAATCTTTGATGTTCTGGAGAAGGCTACTCATCTATACACAGAGGTCTGACTCTGTCATCAATGCAAAGTCTTGGTGCACTGAAAAAAATTAAGAGTACCATTTACTTAGAAAAAGTTTTTACACTTATAAATTCTTTGTAATTTTCACTTGAAAAAAGTCTAAATTAATTTTATTTCGTAGTATGACTTGTTTCTAACAAACACTCAAGTTAGTTTTACTTAACCATTTGCACAAAATGTACTTTTTTTTTTTTTTTTTTTTTGCTAGTAAATTTTACCTAACCCTACTTAATTAAATTCCAAAACTTTTGTAAAAAGAAATGACTTTTCCATGCTTTATTTCCATGTAATATTCAAGTTATTTTTACTCAATCACAACTACTATACTCATGTTTTGTTAGTTTATGTTCAAAATATACAATTCATTTAAAAAACAGTTATAACATTACACTTTATTTTAACATATGCAGCAGATGCACTTACAGCAGTTCATAATCTGACAATTCGCCAAGCATTTCTAAACCACTGTTTAAGAATATTTAATTTTATCAAAAGAGCTATTTTTGCAATCCCAGAAAAAAATCCTTACAACTCTTAACACTTATGCTGTTTATCTCCACAAGCATACAGATAATTTTACATAGAAACTATGTGAAATTTAATAACCTAAATACAGCCTTCCAAAACTCCTGGGAAACCAAAGTGCAATCATTAGCATATCAACTTCTTTAGTATCAACTAAAAACATTGTGAATGAAACCGCTCTAAATGCTTTATACACATTACCATGAAAATCTATATTTCTACTTGCTTTAGTTGCCGCAGACATTACAAAGTATACAAACTTACAACTGTGCAAAGCAGGGTGACTTTGAAGCAAACATTTTTTTTATGACTTTCACAATGAAAAATTATCCAGTCAGCTTCAATAAGTTGCGCTGATCAAGACAAGACCAGCTCAACAATATCTTCTATTCATCCTAAGCTAAATATGGTAAATTTTCAAATAGATATATACACTGTATCAAAAACTGTTTTGCAAGGAATATACAATGAGATCAGTTTTGTATTTTAAAAAAATATCCCCCCAAAAACCTAAAAGACATAAGCACTGAGGTAACATAATGTGGTCACAAGACTATGCTCAAAATACAAACAAGACAATGAATGGAGTATTAACTGAGCAACAGCAAAACAGTTTTTTTTTTCAAGAATAAACAATGTCAAAATAAAGACTTGGTAGTATAGCTTCCAAAATAATTAATCTGCACTTGGTTCAGATACTAAAGTGACAGTGCTCATGCAAGAAGGTTCTTGTGCTAAGATTGGACTTTTGGAAACAATTCATTAAGCTCTAGAAAGAGCTTCTGAAATACTTCGAATGTGTATTTCAGTTTAATTGGGTAACTTAAGTTGATTGCATAAATGAAACCCATCAGCAGAATGCAAGCCACATGCAAGTCACACTTTTGCAGTCATCATGGACTTCTTTCCCCTCAATGACGATTATCACATGGGGGGGGCCTTCCTGCATCTCGTTGTCATGGATGACGATAATCTTTAAGATGTGATGAGCAAAGTCTTCTCTTACGATCTTTCTGATGAAACGCTGATGGGGAAAAAATAAATACATATAAGTTACCCTTGAGTGATTTAAGGCAGGTATTTGATAAAAGAATAAATACAACAGAGCAGAAGTAAAATACTAAAAGCAAAAGACTGCTTAAATGCTTGGTGAATACACGACTAACCATTTCATCTAAATTAATGTAGAACAAATAAAAGGTATGTTACAATGTACTTCAGTTATTTCTTGTCTATCTATTTAGGAGCTGTCACTGTGTCATTTTAATACATCAATGTGCATTTGTCTCACCATAATTTCTTCCTCAAGGTTAATAAACTGGCATTGTTTGGATAATAGCTGCAAAATCATTCAAGCTTTCCAGATTTATAGAATTAGCCAAATGTGCTTGAGCTGCAAAACTAAGGTGGAACTGTTCATGGAAAAGAAATATTCCACATGGTTCTTACATGTATAATAATTTTGTACATGGATTTATTTTGAAGGTATAGAATATTTTTTTTTTATCAATTTCTGTGGCCTGAACCAATGTAAAGGAAAAAAGAAAAAATGAATAGGAACACAAGTTTATAAGCCTGTTTTTTTTTAACGGATCAAATTAAAGCCTTCCAGCCTGTAATTTAGTTTCATGACCAGTCACTTGACTGCTTTAGCCTCCTCACCAATTCAAGGAACAATCACCCATCAATTTAAACATAATTTATGTTATCTTTGCCGTTTTTAATGAGCTAGAGTTTAAAGTTTTTACAAGTTAGTCTTGTTTTATTTATTTTTTATTCACCTGGTAATCTTTGAGTTCGTCTTTAGACTGTCCAAGAAACTCCATCAAGCATCGGATGACCATGTCTCTCCTGCCTTTGACATGTTGCTGTTAAATAGATAAAACAAATGCTAAAGCTGGGTATTACATCAAGCCTTGCATGCATCTATAAATAGAAAGAGTTTGTGCCCAGGACACAGGCTGTCAGGAAAGAGGGAACTATTTCTTCCCATCCTTGATTATATCAATATGACCAATGTGCAAGGCTACAAAGATCATGGAGTATGTCAAACTAATTGGGATACAAAATTATCAGTTGTAAAAGGAGATAAAAAGTAAAAACAAAAGAGTAACAAATCAGTTCAACCTTCATAAATGGGGACTTATTAATTTAAATGAAGTCAATCAGCGTATTAACTGAAAAAATTGTCCAATTTTATGAATTTTGTTTTACCTGTATGAGTGAATGGAATATGGGTCTAATCCTTGTTCCTGCAACACGGCCCTTAGTCTGGAAAATCTTCAAGAGTTTTGTAGTGTAGGTGTCCAATTTTGACAGAAAGGTAAGTAGAATAAGAATATTCGAAAATAAACGATGCATTTTAACTAACAATATAATTACATAGAAAAACATTTTTTTCACAACCAGTCTGCAGCCTAAAAGGTGCGTAAAACAGGTCTCTTAAAAAAAAAGCAACCTGACGAGGCAGCATGTATATCTTAACAGTGACTATTGGATGCTATGTAACATCAAAAATCTTCAAAAAGAAGCTTTGCCTTCCCTGATAGCGTAAAACACCATGCTAATTTGCATATCTATTGTGCAAGGGAAACTGCTAAAGTTGAAGTATGCAGCGGAAGAAGATTACTGATAAGCGAACAAAGAATATAACTTAACGTAGTTTGTCCATATGCATGTAAAAGGTGGAAAAATTAAGAAGCCAAACAACTTGCTACCAATCTTCAACCAATGGCTCCGTCCGTTCGCGCCTGTTTAAAATTAGACGACGTCATGCTCCACGTTAGTCAAGTCATTAATCAAGAGATTAGAAAGTTCATGCTACCCAATTACGTTTTACATGCATTTGTTAAATTGGGAATTTATTAAAATAGTCTAGTTCACACTACTTGGCATGATAGATTAAATTTACTTATCTTTTTAAGGATACAGATTTACTAATTAATTCAAACTCACATAATAAATAAAACGTGTCGTTTTAAAGTAAAGGCACTATAATAATAATTTGTCATAAAATTTAATTAATAACCGAGGGTAATATACACTGGATGAAAATAAATCTTGTGATATTGCAGAAGCTTATTAGCCACAGCAAATATATGCTATAAAAATGAAAGGAGTGTGAATGTTTTCACTTTAACCTCCAGCGCTAATGAACACAATAATGGATTAGGCCATAAAAATCAAAACATTCAAAATTTGCATCCTATAGCTGAAAAAGCTGTGTCGGAGAAGGAATTACTTCTGAATGTGTTTAATTTTAAAGATTCAATAAAAAGCCTTCAGCTGATCCAAACTGCTGCTGCAGGAGATCATATTCCATCAATAATGTTTCATCAGCTTCTAGTTAAGTTATGAATAGAATTGAATTTCCCTTTTATTTTTAAATATAAAGCACTTTAGTTATCAAGCTCCATCTAATATTAGAAATCTTATTGTCCTTTATATTTCCAACAGAGCATTTTGTACTCATACTTCAACTATTGCCATAAAACTGTCCTTTTTTATTCCATTTTATATAGTCAAAAATGGTTAAATTATTCCAAGCTATCTTTGTAGTTATGCTGCTTTAGGCTTCTGGAGGACATACTAGCCACTTTCTCTCACTCTGCTAATTTCTCCTGTTCTCGGTCTATACATTATTTACAAATATTACTGCAATTACATTTATGTTGTCTGTGTTTTCTCTCTACATGCTTATCTGTGTATCCCACATCCTCATGTCATATTTGTGAAGAGAACTATCAGATGAGGTATTGCTACCTCTAACATCCTATTCTGTCTCTATAGATGGTATACTAGACTGTTGGACACCAGTCTATCTGCTGCAACTAGCTATATGTAATCACTTTTTTAATCATAGATTCTTTGCTTAGCTGTGTTTCTCTTCTAGATGAAGCCATTAGAAGAGATACATTAGTACTCGGTTTTTCCCCAAAATTCAAAGTACCTGGACCAGTATTTGTTTTATGGTTGTTGCTCTGTCTCTCAAGCACCTAGGATTGCACAGATGGCCTCTCACACTGACCTCAGTTCTGCTGTAGGTGTTTTATTGTTGAAAAAGGAGCTGTTCTTTTTAACTGTCAGCACATGCTTCCTCAGGAAGAAGGACTGCTGCAGAATAGAGGAATTGATGCAGTCAGTTTGGCTTCCTTAAATAAATTTGTTCCAGTTAGCAATATAAACAGAATATGACCAGATTGACTAGGATTGAACTCAAATATGTGTAAATGAATTTCAGTTTGTCTATATGATTGAATTGGAATGGTTTGAGATAATTGCATATTTCTGGGTAGCAATTGCATCTGTCTATCTTGTAAAGTGCCTCAGGATTACATCTGCAATAAAGTGGCACAACATGAATAAACTGAAACACGTTGGAAATTGAAACGGACCTTTTTGAAATATTTGTTTCTTAAAGGTTCATCTATCCTAAACTATCAAATGTGTTGAGCTTTCCACGTTAACAAGTTTGTTGTTAACATTATTGTTTCAGACAAAACATTCAAATTTTACTTTTTTAATGTAAAAACACACGGGCTGTGATTTGATTGTTAATCCATCTTAAGAATACTGTGATGTGTGAACATCTTCAACACAATCTCATTTCATATCCTCTGACATTTGTGTGCAATTTTCCACCTTTGAAGAAGAACTACTCATTTCAAATGGATCTTATTGAATAAAACTTGGCTTGACCTCTTATGAAAATGTTGTCTCAAGCACTTCTGCTGTATGATAAATGATTTGCTACCTGTTTAATATTTTCAAAGTTGTGGATAATCTTTCTCATAGGGATGCACACTCTTCTTCCTACATACAAAGTTAGTCTGGCTTAGAATATCCTTTTCTATTGGCTCCAGTTCTGCTACTCCAGACTTTCAATGAATATTATTTCATATTACTGAAAAGTTAATTTATTTCAAGTAACTCAGTTTACAAGATAAAACACATTATGTTGATTAATTACATACAAGGTGATGTTTTCAAGCCTTAATTTCTGTTAATTATAATGATTTTCCACTTACAGCTAAAGAAAACACAATACTGAGATTAAAATATTACATCAAACCAATAAAAAATAATTTCTAATTTAGAAATGTGGGTTTAATGAAACATATGTTTGATACCTGCTTAAAGTTTATTTTCACAAGGCATTTTTCATCTGACAAACAAGCCTCTGCAAAAGGCATATTCTAATATGTTCAATAGGACACTTTAAGCCTTTTACTTTTGATTTTCTTGTTTTTTCTTTATCGAATTTACACCTGGCCCGGTATTCTACTTAGCTGTGATACCATCATGGAGGGGCCCACTTAGGGGAGGGGCCCACTCTTGCTGCCAATAACTTCAAGTGCTCTTTTTATCCATGGTAAAAAAGAGTGGCTCCATGGCTCTGTCTTTTGTGTTTAACCCTGTCTTTCTCATAGACAAAGCAACTGGAGGAGCTTTTGCTGCAACTAACCGTAATGTATTTTATCCCACAGATTTCACAACTGGCTTAAAGCTTGTATGTTTAGCAGTGTTTTTCTCCTAGATGAAGCCACTGTAGGAGATACGTCAGTCATTTATGGTTTGTGGTTTATTTTGTATTTTTGTTCTCTCTCCTCATAGTTACTCACACTGATCCAGGTTCAGCCGGAGGTTTCTTCCTGTTAGTTGGCAGTTTTCCTTTCCACTGTCACCACATGCATGCTCAGTGTTCAAGATGCCTGTGAAGTTTACAGTACCATGCAGTCAACTATGCAATCCACTGTTGCTTGTGTACTCTTACAGTAGGAGTGAGAGAACTGAAATGAACCAAATTAAATTGGAAGACCAAGCTTCATATTAACTTAAAGAACTCATGGGTTTATATTTTCCTAACATAGTGCTTTGCTGTGGTAGTAGATTTTTAGAGGTGGTTCCTAAAGTTTTTTTCAGATTACAATAAGAGGGCCAGTGTTAGTTCTCAGACTCCATCTCACGATTTCTGCCTGTGAGAAAGACATTTCCAGGGTAAACTGGAGAACTTTAAACTTAATCTCATAATAAGAGATGCTTATTTTATTTTGAGTTATCCCTTTAATTATGCTGCTGTTGGTTGAGGGTGCTAAAGGCACCACCTTTCCTCACGCTTCAACCTTTATCAGACTTTCCATTGAATTATTTTTTGTTTATTTCTGACTAAAGTTTATCCCACCAAATGTTTCAATCCTTGTCTGGATCTTTTTTGTATCTTTTCAATGCTCAAATGATTAAGGAAGAGTTTTCCTGATATTGATTCTTCCACCGGGTTTAGCTGTAGGCAGAAATTGGGACTCAAGTTTGAGGCTTTGACATGAGTCGTACTTTAATGTGAAAAAAGACTTCAGAGTGGGCTGGTGTCCTAAACACTTGTGACTTGACTTGGACTCCTGGTCTGAGACCCAAGTCTTGGCATCAGTTTTAATCTCATGCAATGAAGAGTGAAAGGAAGCTGGTATATGAGCTACAGACTGCAGCTGCTGCACATGTTACTGTGAAAGGATGAGCTTAAGCATGAGCCATTGATGTTGGTGGATCATAATGGGATGTTAATGGCCTGAAAGTTCCAGATTTCAAGTTAAATTGTAGTATGAACCTAAAGTGCACTTTAACCTTTACAGATGAACTTAATGTGACCTCCAAACCTTTGAATACATATGTCCACATGTTCAGTGTTTCAGTAATTTTTGCACAACTTGCTGTTCTCTAACAAGGAGCTGAACAGCAAAAATCACGTGTTTGATCCATTAATCAAGCAGTCATCTTCATCATGCTGTTCCCATTTTGACATCATGAGACCAAGACAACACTTCAGAATTGATCAACAGTACTTCACTATTGTGAGGCTTTAAACAGGATGTTCTCCGATTGAATTGGCCACTGAGCTTAGAGTATCAGAGTGTCATCAGCAGGTTGCAACAGAGAGACCAGAAGAGTCACAGACAGGCATAAAAGTGGATGTCCTTTGGCCACACCCTGCATGGATGACCGCTTCATTCTGAACGGTGCCCTGTGCAACAGGATGACTAATGCCTCTAAACTCTAAGCAACTCTAAGCAAATTTAAGGGAACTGAGTGGCAACCAAATGTCAAGTCAGAACATTCAAAACCATTTACATCAGCGTGGTCTGTATACTAGACGACCTGCAAGGGTACCTGAGCACACCACCAGGCAAAGGTGTCATCGTCTTACATGGACCAGGGAAAAAATTTTTAAAAAGAGATTTTGACATAAGGGACCTTTATTAAACAGCAAATTAACAGGAAGCCTCTGCACATGGTGCGTGTGGTCTGTCAACCGAGCCACCCAGCGCCCTGCATGCCGAACAAGGGACCAGTGGGCCTCAGTGCTGTTCTTTGATGAAAGCTGATTCATGCTGAGCGGAAATGATGGCTGTCAACGATGTTGAAGACATCAGGAGAAGGCTATGCATCAGCCACTGTTGTCACCAGATGAATCTTTGATGGTGGTGGTGTTACAGTGTGAGCTGGTGTGTCTAGTCAATAGAGAACTGCCTTACAATACTCTTACCACCTGAATAACATTATTTCAGTCATTGTGCCCCTGCATGAACAACATGACCAATTTCATTGTCATGGATGACAATGCTCAAGCTCACTGAGGTTGCATCATAAGGGAATGACTGCTGGAGACTGGGGTACTTGAATTCAGTGGCCTGCACTTTCTGCAGACCTGAATCCCATTGAAAACTTGTGTGATCAGCTGAGTCACCATATAGAGGCTTGTAGCTCTGTACCCCAGAACTTCAATGACCTGAGGGCTGCCTGTCAAGAAGAATTTGATACCATGCCTCAATAAGAGTTGACTTATGAACAGCATGAGACATCGTTGTCAAGCTGTAATTGATGGTCAAGGGCACATGTCATGCTATTAAGACACTGACATTTTTGGTTGTGGCATACCGACTACTGCTGTTGGCTTGGCTTCAATACTGTATTCAATACTATATCAATATTTAAATTGAGAAAATCCCCCAAATCATGTATGCTTAAGCTTATGGTTAAATGCCCTACTTTTGTGATATAATATCACTGGGCCATGAACTTTTACTTTTTCCATAAATTTCACCCAAAAGCAAAATATCCCTAACTTTTTGTGAGTAATGTAGTTATAAGATACAGACCAAATTTCCTAAAACTGCTGTTACCTCAGATCAAAGAGGCTTTTGTTTAAAGACTAGTCTATCTTTGAGGAGATTTCATGTTGCTACATAACATTATCCAATTTCTTCTCAAAAACCCAGATTTTGTTTATTAATGGATTCTACATTGAACATTGAATAGAGTTTGAGAGCACTGGTGGTATGTGTTGGCTTTTTATTTACAGGATGTACCATACAGTATACATGAATTTTCTCCTTGGATGTCCCTCTTCCTTGGAAAAAAAATGTTTCTTTACTGAAAATTTTAAGCTTTGACCAGGTAATGGAAGACAATGATTATTTCTTAAAATGTTATTAAAACATTTCAAAATCAATGTTTTAATATGGTGAATGGTGGAGTTGTTTGACACAATGCATATAATGAAACTGTTGACAAATTAGAAGAATAGATACTGAATTAATTTATTTAATATTCAAAGTGGTATACACCTGAAAGCAAAAAATCTTCTTCAAATGTAATAAAAGTAAAAATAGATTGAGAAAGAGAAACAGGAATGTCTCAACTAAAACATACATTAGAGATCAAATGTGTAAATAAACTAAATATGACAAAGTCAAATTTCAATAACCAACTGTCCATCACAACTGTCACTATATGGACTGTGAAGTATTTATGATTCTTATATACAGTTAATATCAGTTGTTTATGGTTAAACCGAAAATTATTCACAACTCTGGCATATTTAAGTTCAAAGCAATCTTTTAATTTTACCAACATGTCATTTTTGGCAGGAGGTCAGAAGTAAGATTTAACAGAAGCTACGGAGTGGGAACAACCTGACTTGAATCTAATATAAAATATGTTGAGGGAACAAAAGTGTAGGGGGATGGCAAAGAGGCATTCCAACTTTAAAGACTTTAGAGAGCACACCACCAAAGATTAATCACCAAAGATGATTTAACAAAATTTGTCAGCAATTAGAAAAAGGATTTGATTGCCAGTTTTAAACATGCAATTTTTCATTTCAAAAAACATTTTTTTTCATAACTGATTCCTCTGTTACATTGTTTTATTATATTTTGATTGAAGACTGTCAAAGTTTGTTTCTCAATTCCTATGAGAAACAAACTTCTTGGTTGAATGAAATCAATTTTATGTCTGAGTAAATCTGGGGTATGAATAATTTTGGGCTTAACTGCACATATCCTGTAGAAAAAGCAGGACACATTCCCTTTTCTTCTCATTAAACCAGACTAAACATTTGTTTTAGTGCAGTTAGGAGTACTGTTGCTAAATGCCAGAATCATGAGTCAGAGATTATTCTATAACTTTCTTCAAATTCAACAATTTACATAAACTTGCTAACATTTCAGCAAGCTTGTGGAAGGGTAATAGGGATCAGGGAGTTTTAAATGGCTATTGTAATTTATTTTCTTTTTGTCCTTAACACACTTTGTAACCAGTGGTGGTATGACTAGGGTCATTGTCCACTTAGAAGACCATTTTGTTTGCAGGTTTAGCTTCCTGTTGTCTTGTGGTGAGAGTTTAATTATTTAAAGTACTGTTCTTCTCTTGTGATGCCATCTTTTTTGTGAAGAACACCATTCCCCAAAACATGCGCAAAACCTCATGGTGCCACCCCAGTACTTCACAGTTGGTATGTTGTTCTCATTGTTGCAGATTTTGCCATTTTTACTGCAAATGTAATGATGGTTATTATGGTCAAACAGTTCCATTTTAGTTTCATCAGATCACAAGACAGATATTAAATCATAAGATCTCTGTCCATGATCTATTGACTTGAGATGATTCAAACTGTAAACATTTTGCTGTAAGTAACTGACAAGTTATTCAAAAGATTAGTTACACATTACAAATGATCCTCCTGAACAGAAGAAAAAAAAACTAAAACCCACAGTTAGCTATGCACATAATGCTAAAAACAGAAAACAACAATAAGTATTTAACCATCAGATATTTTTTGGGCTGTCTTTAGTATGTATGATTAAACCCAAAATCATTCATACCCCTGGCAGATTTCTGAAAGTCTTTCTTCTGATTTGAAGGATTAACATTTTTGTGTGCTGCAGCAAGTATGCCATCATGAATGTGATTGAGAATCTGTGGGCAGAGTTTAAGATTAGGGTGATGAAGGCATCCTAAGATGAAATACTTGGAGCTCATCACTAAGAATATATCATCAATAAATCTGTGGAAACATGCAAAAAGCTGTTCAAGGGTTTACGTTTTCAACATTTTCAACATACCAGGGTTTTAATAAAACATAAATAATTTTTTTAAAATTATTGAATCTAAATCTGCCAAGAGTTTGAATATTTTTGGGCTTGGGCTTGGGACTGAATGTGTGTTTCCTCCAGAGATGGTCAGAAAAGATTGTTTTTACTTTGTGAAAAAATATAGACTTTACTGTTGTACAGCTCCTGCATCAGCACACAAGTTGTTGTGAGATCAAGAAGGCAACTGAAGAGTAAAGGTAACCTCAGCAATCACTGTAACATAAACCTGCAAAAGGAACAAAGGAAGAACATTAGATGTAAAAATTTGAAACTTCTATTAGCCTCATGTATTTTGGATGACTAAGACTTAGTTCCCAGATGCATGAAGGGAGATTTTGTTTGAAAGAAAAACAGAGTTTGTCCTCTTCCAACTTTAGAATATTCAGGATTAAGTTAACCATAAGTAAATGAGGAAGCAGATGATGATGTCTGCAATGACTCACATATGTACATACACAAAAAAAGCAAATGTGGTAATGTCCCTGGAAGAAAGACCAGATGCTTTTGGGTTAGAACTTGAATTTAAATGACTTGCATGTGAAAACATAAAACGATAAACAATTTTGAGTTAATATCTGAACCCTTAGGCAAAGTTTTAAGAATGCTTTATCTCTTTTTCCCATTAGGGTGCAGAAGCATTCATGTCTGTTGCTTATGGCACTATCCACCAACTGGGCCTGTTTTCCCAGCAGTACCCTCCACCACTGCTGCCCAAGCCTGGAAAAGACAATGTTCGTCTTCAGAAACTCCTCAAAAGGACTGCAAAGAAAAAGACCTCCACTCAGACACTTCAGTCTGCTACACCTTTCCGATCAAGCCTTTCCCCTGTAAATGAAGCTAGCCCTGACCTGGAGCACAGTGACCACTCAACTTCCCCTCAAACACCAGAGACACCCCCTCGACTCCACAGCATCCAGCAACCTCCACGATTCATTGTCAGACCACTGTATCAACATGTGCCATCCCCTTACCCGCAACGTGCAGCTTTTGGTCGAGCAGTTAGTATGTCTCCTCCTACAGTGGCCGTCCCTTCATACGCTTACTCACAACATGATACAAAAACATCATTAAGTTCTGCTTCGAATCAGGTTTCTAAAGTCTTAGCCTCTATTGAGCATGCCGGGCTGCCAGGAGAAACAAAACATTCATTGCCATACGCCTCTGTGGCTAAGGTGAACAAACAAACAACTGAACTGAAAACATATACTGAAAGTCAAGCTGGTCTGAGACCTGTCCCATATGTAGGTATCCCACATTCAAAAATCACAAGTCCAGGTCCAATTCAGCATACGGTACCAATGGGTCAACCTGTGGTTCGGCCTCTTACCGTGTTGACATCTTTTATAAAATCTAAAAGTCCACGTCCAACATTTAAAGCAACTGAACCCTCAAAATCACCAAAGCCTATGTTTGAAGTCCCTCAAATTAGGATGTATACAGCAAGCACATCATATTATGAGACATCCAGGACACCACCAGTGTATGACACAGCTGGATTAACTGCTATTGGCAGCACAGTACCTCAAAGTAAAACATTATCAGAAACAAAGCAAGAATTGTTCACAGCATCTGAGTTTAGAGGAGGGAAGGCGACAACAACAATAACTCTGCCTCCTTTATTAGACACAGAACCTGGTAGAAAGACACCAACATCAGAAATAAAAAGACCCATCCCAACAGCTGAAATCAAAAGAGTTACTCCAACATTAGAAATCCAACAAGTAGCTCCAATGTCTGAAATCAAACAAGTCACACCAACATCAGAAATCAAAAGAGTAATGCCAAACATAGAAACAAGATCAACTCAAACAGCTGAAAATAAAACCTCCACTCCAACATCTGAGGTCAGAGTTCAAACACCAACTTATGAGTTTCTGTCATCCAGACGGCCTAAAACCCCAGCATACCACATCAGCCGAGCCACAACCCCTGTCTTTGAAGTCTCACGACCTAATCCTCTTTTGTTTGCAGTGTCGCCAATCACAGTAGATCCAGAGAGGTCAAGGTCATCCCAAACAATTTCTATTGTGAACACTTCATCTCCCTCCCTTGATCTGAAGACAACAAAGCTTCCTGAAGCTTTACTAAATAGGGATGACCACTCTGATGTGACACCTGCAGATAATACTATAAAACAAAGTATTAAAAAGTCAAAATCAGAGTCTGATCTGACGAGAAGAGAGACCTCAGTTTCAGTGGTTGGCTCTCAAAGACCTATAACTCCTATATCTGTGCCAGCAACACAAGTAGTTACTGGCTATCAAAGGCCAAAAACTCCAACTTATGAAGCATCTCACCTTTTGACTACATCACCAGGCTATAAAACACGTAAGACATTAACATCAACTATTTCGCATGTGGCCTTTCAGAGACCTACAACCCCAGACTCTCAAAAGTCAAAGTCTGCCTACCGGGGACTTACACCAGCTGAGTATGCTGCTTACGGTGGAATCAAAACATATTTACCTGCTTTCGGCATTACAACCTCAGTGATGCCAACACAAGATGAAGTCAAAGCTGAAAAAGAAGTTCCAAAACACAGTAGCCAAGAACCAACTGTAAAGGAACAATCTATAGTTGAGCTTTCTAAAATAAAGGACACCTCTAAATGTGAAGAAAAGCTGGACCAGAGTTATGTAAAGGCTGGCTCCAGTGTCACAGTCCCAGTCATTGTAGTTTCATCACCATCTAATTCAACAGGAACAATATCAAAACAAAATCGATGTACAGCAACTGGTCCAGTTATAACAAAACAAGAGGCAATAATGACTCAAGAAATGCCAAAGACAGTGGATGTACCTTCTGAGAAGCAGAAGGGAGAAAACACAATAACAGCAAAGACAGAAATAAAAGATTTTCTTCTAAAAAGTGGTGATCAAGATTCCCTGAAGGTAGTAAAAAGGCTTTTAAGTAAAGGGACGGTCCAGTCTGATGAGGAGAAAACAAAATCTGATATGAAAGCCGACGAATCTCTTGTAATAGAACCAAAGACACCTGTTAATGTCGCAAAGATTAAACCTGAAAGCTCAAAGTCAGCTTCTGCTGTACCTCCGCTGCCTGTTAAGGCACCTTCAACTAAATCATCTGAAAGCAATAAGAAAGATAACACAGAACAACATTCAGCAGATAAACCTGACAAAACAGACACTAATGACTCCTCCCCAGCAGCTGCATCTCTTCTTAATTTCATGCAAAAGTCAAAGGGGATGAAATCAAAAACGAGTGGATGGTCACGACTAAAGAAACACATGGTGGTGGAACAGGAAGAACCAAAATTTCCAGAGGCAGGTTCTCAAGCAGAGGTCCATGGGCAGGACCAGAGTGAAGAGAAGAGGCTAGAAGAGCAGTTAAGTGGTCAGGATGAGAAGCAAACTACACCCAAAGACACAGACACTCCAAAGGCAACTAAGATGTGGGACGCAGTCCTCTTCCAGATGTTTTCCTCTAAAGAGAACATCATGCATCAGATTGAGTTAAACAAAAGTGAAGATGAAAGCAATGAGCAGAAAAGCAATGAGCAGAAAGAGATTCCTTCATTTGCATTTAGGCTACCAGTGTTGCTATTTAGCCCCAGGTTTGATGCTAAAAAGCTTAAGGAAGCAGCATCAAGACCAGTCACAAAAATCTCTGTTGTGTTTGAAATGGGTCTGATTGGGCGGAAAGGTAAAGAAGAGGAACCAAAAGACTTTAACAGAAAGGCCAGAGGGTTTACTGCTTCTTAAGTTATGCCTAATGTGAAGTGTCCAGATTAAGCTAAGAAAAAGCTAAACTTGTTTTGTAAATTAACTGTAGCAGAGATACAGTTCTAGATTAATTTCTCTGTTAACAGAAGACTTATGAACACTGCTGAAGGAAACTTTATACTTGACAAATGTGTTATATAACTGTAGCTTAATGGGTATTAGAGGTTTATTTATATTAATTAGCAAGAAAGAGCTGACTTGTCTTAAATGTCTCCAGACATCACAAAACGTTAAAGTGTTTATGTAATCTGAGAACTTTCATTTGTTTCTTTCATCACGCATTTACAATAGATGTTGCTGCACTAGATGACATGTATATACATGGTTGTTTCTTGTATACCAACTTTCTGAATTTTTTTAAATAAATTTTTCGAGAAATGTTAAGGCTAGATGTTAACCAATCAAAATAACCATCAGTTTAATAGTTTTTTTTTTTTTTTTTTTTTTTGTTTTTTTCGAAACTGTGATATTTGCCACAACATAAGACCTCTGAGTAAATGATGAATGTTTATGTAGAGTTTATAAATGTTTTTTTTTTTTTTTTTTTTACTTTTCATTTGAACACACTAACTTCAGTGAAACAGCTTAATTCCCTGAATTTTGATTGTGAAGAAGCGAAGAGAGGGGGAAGTTTATTTAAGTTGGTAACAATCGTTTTACTTATGACAATGTTTAATGTGTTTTATATAAAAGGCCCCCAAAAACAATATGAAGGAAGGGAATCACAGATGAAAGCGCTAATACATCATCCACACCTAGTAAACTTCCACTATCACAAATTTTGCATCAGAAAAAACAAAGCATTGTGTTATATAATCAGTGGGTTTTATATTGGAATAATAGATAGACACTTATCTTAAATAGTGGACAGCACTACAGGAGCAGTTTTAGATTAGTGTTAGATGGCAGTGTGTTAGAGGATACAAAGAAATTAATAATGTAGAAATAATATAAAATTAAGTATTTTTCTGTGAGTTTTCAAAGTTGATAGAGAAAAGAATTGAAATGCAGACAAAGTGCTGCAAAGGACGTTCGATGGTGAGGGATGATGGGATGTGAAAAAGCTCTGTGCTTCATGGCTGTTTTTGATTTTGGTTTGTTTTTTAACTGAGTAGCATCTCTTCTTAGGTCAACATCTGTGCCACAGCACTGATACAATTCAGCATCTGTGATTTTTTTTTTTTTTTTTTTTTTTTTTTTTTTTTTTTTTTTTTTTTTTTTTTGTGGACAAGAGTCTACTTATTATAGCACCCCATTTTATCTGATAGACTAGTTAATAAAGACTAGTTGCCGTACTTTTAAAATAAAGCTTTTCTCAACAATAGCAAAGTTTCATCTTCTTTTTTAAGGATTGAAATTGATTTAGGAATAAAATCCAAACTCTCTTACATATTCAGTTTTTGCAGTTGTCAATGTTTCTGTTATTTCAAGTAAATCTTATCAGTGTAAGGTTGCGTTTGCTCGAACAGAAAACACTTTTGTAATGGTGTCCCCTCAAATCAGAGTCTCATCAGAATTCCTCATTTGCAAACAATTTAGAAGTCTAGCCCAAAAAAATTTATTTTGGAAAGTGAGAGTCTTTTGTTGTTTTATAGTGAGTCAACCAAATATTGAGTAATAAAGTGCATTACTAAGAGACCCAGTGTTTCATTTTTCGTTGCTCTTTTTTCATTTCAGAAAACACGGTAATGGCCTAATTTGCAAGGCCGTTGCAAATTAAGTAACTTAAGTGTGTCAACTAGAGAAATGTTTGTATTGTTCTGAGCTACTGTTATGACTTTAATAGGACAGAGAGAAAAACCTCACCATCACAATATGAATTTCCTTCACCAGTAAGCAGTCACAATGTGAAGATACTGATTGGGATTAAGGTGATTGTGTGTACAGTGGACCCCCGCCTATTCCCAAACAGTATTCACGGATTCACCTATTCTTTCCGTGGAATATAACTCCAAGTCTCATATATATATATATATATATATATATATATATATATATATATATATATATATATATATATATATATATATATATATATATATATATATATATATATATATATATATATATATATATATATATATATATATATATATATATATGTGTGTATAAGGTAACATGAACATGATTGTTTTCTGCTCTGACAGACTCTGCACAATGTATGAAGCATCAGAACAACAGTTATTTATGGTCATTTTAATCTGTTGAAAAGCACCCATTTGTTGTGTTTTTTCAGTTTACCATCACAAGCATTAGCAGGTCAGGCAGTTGACAACCTACATTTTGGCACAGGATTTGGAATCCAATTCCTCTCTAGTATGCTCCACTTTAAAGGGATGATTAAAATTTTTGTGGAGTTGTCAGCAGCAAATATCTTCCTTGTAGTTAGTCAGTGCTCAGTCATCACAGTTTGGAGAAAAATAGATGACTTTCCCCCACAGACTCAGGTCAGAGGTGGACTGAGACCAAAGTGGATTTCTGCCATTTTTAAACTGCAGTCACAAGTTTTTCTGAAAGTTTAGAAAATAAAACCCAACATTATTATTTCAAAGGGTTTGTAATAACATTTGTGTGATAAATTTGAGCAAACCAAGGTTCCACTCCCCTCAATTTTCCTAATTGTAGGCATGTGCAGATGTTTCTAAAATAACTCTATTGAGAAAAGTACACAGATTGCATACATTTAAAGAGAACTACATCCATATCTGTGTAAATTATAGTCAGAACAACTTGCAGTAGATTTAGAATGGCCTGAGTTTTTATGTCATACAGATGGATGAAATTAAGGAAATTATCTAAACTTTGTTACCAATTTTAAAATAATTTTCTTGGATGGATAGATGGATGAATTAATGGATGGATTGATGGATGGATGGCTGGATAACTGTGAAAAGTTCTAACGGACAGTACTTCATGTGCAAAGGTTCACAAACAAAACTCAAATAGTCATCTGTGAATTAACCAAGGGTCTGGTAGTGGGGGTAGGAGATGGTGACTGAGTACACAACCAACATACCTCAACAGAAAACCAAAAAAAACATGTTCTTTGTTTTCAAACTAGCCTTTAAATAATTATACCTCAAATAAAAAAATTATACTAAATAGTAAATTATTATGAAAAGTTATGCCTTAAAATAATTATACACTTTGAATTGCAGAAATGGAGAAGAATATTTGCTTCATGAATTCTCCTTAAGTCTTTAGAGTCAATAACTTTTATGTTTGTCATTGTCTACTATGTAACAGCAAGGCCAATAAAAGGTTTATATCCTAGCTTTACATGAACTGCCTTGTAATTTCTGAGACTGAAGTTGTTGGAAGATGTCAAAAATCAAGTTTGAGATTAGCCATTAGCTTAACAAGCTAACCTCTACGTTTTCAAACTAATATCAGCTGTTATTCCTGGCTATGGCAGGTAAGATACTAATTACAGACATGCTCACACAGAACCACATTTAAAATAGTTGCTTCCTCTGTACGTGGAAAGTTTGTTGGTAAGGATCAACAATTTGTAATCACTGTGTAAAAGGCAGAGTTCTGAGTAGCTTTTAGGTGCTGTACTACTGAAGAGCAGCTGGAAAAAGCTACATATTACCGGTCAAGTGATTTTTAATGTTTCATTGCAATGAATTCTCATGATCTAATACTTTAGGATACATACAGACAAAAATCAATAAAGGTCATAATTAGATGTTCATTTTGACTCTTGCTTGTGTCACAGTGTTATTCTACTTTCATGTCAGTCCTACCAGTCTTTTGGCTGAGCTCTTCACATTCATCGACAGAGATCTTCTCATATTTTCCATGACCAGTAACAACAAATTTATGCTTTTTACCATGTGCTGTTGGCTGTGGAGAGATGAGACACATATTAGTTTATTTCCTTTTAAATCTCTTTCATTTTTGTTCAGATTAAGATTCCCCCAGTCCCTGCAGCTGAAACAGTCCCATAGACAATGTATTTCAGAAACATGGTAAAAAGAAACTCTTTCAGCTCATTCAATTCAAGTACTGTATAAATGATCAGGGCTTGTATTCTCAAAGACTCTCAGAGTCCTCTCAGAGAGCTCCTATCTCAGCTTTAAAATTCCTGCCAAGGAGTCCTACCTTATGAGTGATTCAGTCAGCTCTTGAGAGTACTCTGAATGAGGAAATGACAGAAATTCCTATCTTAGTGAGGAAGTGTGGTTGACCCCGTTACTAGGTGTGACGCTGTTTTCTAGGGACTGTGATTGGTTCTTCTTCATCTACTTCTTGTTTAATGGAGCATTACCACCACCAATAGGTAAGGGGTGTTGACCAAATGTTGCCAAAAACCCCTCATATCCACTCATACAAATTACACTGTCTTAAAAATAGAATATGGCCAGGTATCTTTTACTTATTAAGTCTTTCTGAAATAAATAAACAAGGTCTAGTTCTGACTGTGATTGGTTGATTCACAAAAGAAAATGAAAATTAGACACATAAGCCCACCCCCCCCAAAAAAAAAAAAAAAACAAAAAAAAAAAAAAAAAAAAAAAAACAACAAATACACCCCCGGTAATCAGTTGATAGAAATTAACCGATCATACAACCTAGACTGGATAAAGAAAAGAGTGTCACGATGATGAAACAATGCAAAATTGAATTAATTGCCACACAGCATGAACATACAGTGCCTGCTGTTGGTACAGCTCTATTCATTTTATAGAGACTATCTCTCCTTTCTGTAGGTCTTTCCACCATCTTCTCTGCTTAAGACACTCTTAGGCCCACTAAAAGTCCTTCTCACTACTCCTAACATTTTATCACATTGGGAGCTCTCTTAAAGCATAAGATGTTTATTGAATCACTTTTATCTTACTGAGGTAAAGTTCTGAGAAATTCTTAGAATTTTTCTAAAATGACATAGTAGCTACTTTTATTCTAAGGATTCTTTGAGAATACGGGCCCTGGCCTTTACTAATTTGTAAATTACTTAAACCTTTCCTTATTAAAAAAAAAAACAAAACAAACAAACAAAAAAAAAACACATACCCAACATACTTCTACATATTTATTTTAAAAAAGATGAAGAAAACATAACACATCAAGCTCTAAAATTTTAAGGTGTACTTAGCATCATTGTAAAATGACTAGATAATTTTGAAATGAAGAGACTTACAACTAAAAATAGCTCTTAATGGTCCAACTTTTATTTTGAAAGAATAAGCCAGTTGCTGCAAACCTTTGCTTTCGGTTCGGTCCTCCCTGATTGGTCTCCAAGTACTTCCCACAAGTTCTTCTTCTGCAGCACACCTCCAGACTTCACATCCTACAAAATCCATCAAGAAGCAGAACAGAAATATTATAACTCATAAGGGAAAAGACGCATTTTGGGCCAACAGTGCCCTGGTTCATCGAGGAGTGGAACTCATTACTTTTCATTTATTTATGTTTATTCATATCCAGTCATAAGAAATCTGATGGGGTTCAAGTCAATACAAATTCATTCAGTCCAAACCAATCATATAGTTAGATTCAGATCAATTACATCCAGTTTTTTACAATCCTGACTTTAATAAATTCAGTAATCATACAATGGCAACTAAAAAAAAATCCATCTAAGAAAGCTCAACCATCTGCACTGAGTCAATGTCTTTGCAGTAATCCCTAATCCTGAGTGTGTTAGAGAAAAAGAACCAACTCATCTTCAGTTGAGTTGACTGAACAAGCTTTTTGGGGAGATTTTTGAAATCTGGTTGCAGTCAGTTCGTTTGAACTGATTACCAACCAACCACAAACATGTTTAGCCAACCAACTATAAAAAGATTGCATAGGTCACAGGAAATGAGCTGAGTGTCTTCCATGTAAATGACCTGTACTTGTATAGTGCTTTACAAAGTCCAGAGGACCCCAAAGCGCTTCACACTACACCACTACATTCAGTCATTCACATCTATTGGATAGTAGCAACAGTTGCCCTGGGGCAATCTGACAGAGGCGAGGACGCCATGCACCACCGCACCCTCTGACCACCACCAGCAGGCAAGGCAGGTGAGGTATCTTGCCCAAGGACACAATGACAGAGGTGGATGGAGCGAGCAACCCATCAATTGTGGGTGAACTCCTACCACCATCGCCACATCATCCCACATTGTTGTTTATTTCCTCTTATTAATAGTAAGCAAAGTTGTTTGTTCAAGTCTTCAAATCAGATGAGTTCGATTCATTCAAGTGTCTTGACCTTTTGTGTTAAGCCACTTGTCATACCCACAAATCATGAAGTTTGAGATGCCTCTTCAGGGGCAGTTATTAGTTATGAGGTCGTCAGACTCTCAGGGTGTTCCTGGTAGCTTAAGTACATTGCCATCTTGTTTTTCCATACAGAAAACAAACCAAATAAGAGTTTTATGTTGGACCAATGATTTTGCCTGTGTCCAGAGAAAATAGAGGGTATAAAGTCATATAGGAAAGAAACAGAAAAAAAGCCTTGATGAGGTTAGAAATTGATAAATAAGAGATAATCAATGATATCAAAGACAGAACACAGAAGACTATGTGTAAGAGACTTCATTATATGGATAACACATCACAACCAAATCAGATGCTACACTAAGAATAAGATTTCACATTACACAAATATGATAAATTTATGTTTAGAAAGTTTTGTTTAACAATGTGTGCTGTGAAAACTGAACTTACAGATGGTCTGCATGATGACTGTTTGCTGCTAGTTTCTGACGGCCCTTTTACCCAGTGTGTGATGAGGTTGGCCACGCCCACTTTCAGACTGCCAGTGTCCTGATTGAGAAAGCAGAGGAACGATGTCTGACTCTATAGCTTTCAGTTTTGTAGCCGTTTCAGTGTTGTTAGCAATTCAAATAAAAACAAAGGATTAAAAATGTGCTTTTATGCTTTCTGAATACTTTAATTCTAAACAGGTTTATGATCGTGGTAGTCAGTGGAGATGAACATAACTGTTTTTCATTTAGCAAATCTTTTTCTGGTAATGTATTATATACAATCAAAATATTACACAAAGGCATATTATTGATGTCATTCAAGAAAGTTTGAAGAACACACTGGCCATCTGCTTTCTTGGTCTATCTGCTGATCCCAAATCTGTTCATAAAGTTATTTTTGCTGTTTTAAGCTAATGTGTGACATGTCTCTGCTGCTCTGGTTACAAACTCATTAGTTTTTATTTAAACTACAAGACCAAATTTCCCTAAAGTGGCTCTTCTTTAGCTACACATGTTTGCCACATAGGCAGATATCTCAAAAACGTTCTCTCAGAAGGTTAAAAAACAAATCCAATCCAAGGTTGTAAGAGACACAGAGCAGATTTTCATTTAGTGCCCGCTTCAAGACAAGCCCACTGAAAATATTTCAGTCAGCAAAGTCAATAATGATTGTTCAATCATTTTCAGAATTTTAATTTTAAAAAAATGCCTTGCCGACATGTGAAACTAGCTCAAACATAAGCACGAAGAACAATTCAATTAGTGTTAAAATGTGTAATTTTTCATGAATGTCTTAAAATCAGTTTTAAATTTTGAAGGCTTTAATTGACAGTTATACAACATACACACTCTTCACTAACTGGTAATTTATGATCTGACTATATATTATAATTAGGATCGAACTGCACTGTGATTGGATCTGAATCTGAATATCTGATTGTTTTAATTAAATTGGAATCCTACATATCTGAAGTGAGTTGGACCTCTCTGTAATGTACCTTATGCATTAATTTGGTGCCATATAAAGTAAAAATCATCAAACATTTCTTAGTCTGCATACAACTGGTGAATTTGTAAACCTTTAGGGTCCAGTTATCAATATCAAGCAATACAATCGATTAGAAAAGTTATAGTTTCAAAATTGCTACATATGTTCTTCATATTCATGACCAGTTCTTGGTCAGAGGGCCTGGTGGTGCCAATGCAAGGCAGCCTGGCCTCTGTCAGACTGCCCCAGGGCAGCTGTGGCTACTATCCAATAGTTTGCCACCATCAACGTGTGTATGAATGGGTGAATGACTGAATGTAGTGTGAAGCGCTTTGGGGTCCTCTGAACTTGATAAAGTGCTATATAAGTACAGGCCATTTTCCATTGACCAAATTAATCTTACAGTTTAAGCTTCTTTTTTAACCAATAGATGGTGGAGTGAGTAAAATCTGCTTAGAGCCAGTTGGAGGTCCCTAAGCAGTTGCAAAATTCCTTTGTCTCAGGCCGGTTCTAGAACAAGCTATTTATGCTCATGTTGCATAAACACATGCGATACGTTATGCCATTTGTCAGTAACAATCTGGGTGTGTTTTGTCACCTTGCATGTTGTTCCTTTGTTTGGGCTCCAAGCCTCTCCAGCCTCAAACAGATTCTTCTTGGTGGCAACAACTTCTGGGGAGTTGGGTAGCTCAGTCAGTGATGCCTTCACTGCACGGGACTCCTGGGAGGTTTTCTGAAAGATAAATCTGTGTATATGTAACCTGACTATGTTTATTAAAAGCTCATGTTTAGTCCATATATAGAGTATAGTTATAGTGGTTCAGTTCTCATACACTAAACATGATATTTAAATATTCTTAAATGGATTCTCTTAAAAAAAAAAAAAAAAAAAAAAAAAAAAAAAAAAGAGTAAAGATTTCAAGTCTACTTTGAAATCACATTTACTACCAAATTTGTTGTGGTTATCCCTTAAATGTGTGTTGTAAAGCTTAGACAATGGCAACTGTGAAAGGTTTGACTTATTCACAAAACTAAGTGTCCCAAAATATGTATTGAAATGAAAGAGTCAGTGTGTAAATTTGATTCAAAGAACTCAAAATTTTATATCCCATAATACTGAAAAATATAAAAACATACATTATGTGCAATGCTTTAAATGTGTGTGGGATGCTAACCTCCACAGCGTGAGTGTACTGCTCCATCTTATCATCGATCTTGGTCAAAAGGAAGAGAGGCTGAGTGTTCTTGAAGCTGTTACTAAATTAGACACAAAATATTGCAGTACGTTAAAATGAAAGCCACAAATGGCAAATTAGATAAGACACAGCTAATTGTGTCAGAATACTGACACAATTAGCTGTGTCAGCACACAGCTAATTGCATAAGCAACTTTCAACTGAACTGTCATGATACGACATTTTAGAGGTATTACCAGAGACTAAACTTTTTGTGTGCTTTCCTAAAAAAAAACGCAGATAAACATTTTTTTTCTGACAGACATAAAATAAGACCAAACAATTGCTGTTTTCGCTTCATAAGTCAGAAGTTCACATACATTTCCCTGATGTCACCATCTTATGTTATTTATTCATTCATTCAAATGACAATCAGGGAATGACAAAGGAGTCTCCTTAAAGTAGACTGCCACGTCTGGATTGAGACTTGGTCTCTGCCTCAAGCAGAGGAATTCAAAGGCTCCCACATACTTCAGCCCGAAGCTGAAGTATGTTTTCACACACACCTTTCATACAAAGCGCAGACCACCTGTGGGACACCCCTCCCGCTTTCAGTATGCGCCACACCCCTAACTGGCAGGGTTCCAACTCCCCTCTCTGCATCTCCTATTTTGCTTTTATGAAACCGTCAGAGACATTAAAACGAAAGGTGCTACTCAGTAGTGAAATGGGGGTAATAGCATTTGGTAGAATTGCCTTTTATGACTGTCATACATTTTGGACATAATTTCAAATCTCTGTCCTAGGGCGTATTAGCAAACAGTGTACTGGGTTGTCATGTTGCTTTTGAAGTGACAGCCTGTTCCTTGCAATGTGACCCTTTAGCTAGTGTTGGTATAGGTTTTGTTTCACAGGGGAGAATGACTCTCTCTCACTAGCTTCAGACAGAATCTTGAGAAGGTTTTTGGCTTTTGTTGTGGTGTTGATGTGTACATTTTGCACCTGAGCTTGTTAATCTCTGGAATACAGAACCTTTCTGCTTCCTAAATGGTTTGATGGCTGGACATTCCCATAGTGCTTATACTAGCATAAAATTGTTTAAAAATGTGTCTCCTTCAGGCATCTGGAACTTGTACCCAAGGATAACCCGGAATTGTAGAGATCCAAATTCTCTCTCGAATATCTTGGTTGATTTATTTTGAAATAAACTGTTTATAACTTTGTTTTCAAAAACTTTCAACATGGTACCAGACTGTTTTTAAAGTCTATTTAAAAGTTTATTTCATGTAAATGATGATTCTTACAAAATATTATAGTTTACAAGTCACACATTTTGTTTTATTTTTAGTAAACTACACTGTATATAAGCATTACCTAATGCAAAATGTACACAAAGCAGGCATTCTGTTTAGTTCATAACTTAACATTTTCTGCACATTTTCTTCTTAATGTTTTAGAATTTTAACAAAGGACAGGATTCAAATAGAGATGTTATTGAGTCTTCCACTGTCAACAGAACATATCAAGTGTGGAGCTGAATTGTCAAACACTAGCAATCAGGAAGTCAAAGGATCTTTTATATACTCGAACTTGTACATCCTAATAGAGATATCCCTTTTCCTGAAAGTTCCTCAGAACTGATAATTTCCTTCTGCAGACTGCCTGGAGCCACCATCCCTCACCCACCACTGGAGAAAAGACAGTCTCTGACATCTGGACATAGTTAAGCAGTGCTATGAATCACAACTTAGGAGTATGATACACTGAAAAAATGTGGGGAAGTCTCCATTGACCCTTTTCTTTATGTTGCCATGTCTGTCTTAGCTTCAGGCAACTAAGGGTTAACCAGCAACTATAAAGCAATTAGGACTACCAACTGTAAGAGTTGGAAGAATTAGCCATTCAACTTCAGCCATACTGACTGAAAATGGCATTTTCTACTCAACTAAAAGGGGGATTTAAAGTGATTTAAAATAAATCTTTCAACTTACACCTTTTTTCATAATAGGGCCATTAACATTCCTTCTGAAAAACATTCATGGTAGAAGATTTTGTCTCTTCAACTGGGGATGATTTCAAAAGCTGCATCTTGAATATTGCTCAATATGGCAGACATCAGTTTTAGCTTCACAGATTGGGGATTGACCTGCCATCTTTGTTCGTTGGCTACTCTAAACCTCTGATGTCCAAGTTGGCATGTAAACCAAAATCATTAACTTGAAAGTATTGATGGTCCACAAATGCAATTGCTTTTCAGATTAAGTACACAAAAACATTTCTTGTGTGTTTAGGTCTGAGCAGTGAAAGTGCTGTGAAGGCCTATTGTAATTGAAGGATTTCTTACCATTTTTCTGCAGTTCCCAAAAGCGCAAATTTGGGGGCCAAAACATATTTAAAAACTCACCAAACTTTGCCAATTTGAGTTTTGATGAAATTTCTCAAAAACAATGACTTTTTCATAAAATAAAATAAAATACTGCGTACACAGTTACCTTTTCTTTAGTGAACGGTTCAGGGAATCGGTTCTCTCTGTGATCTGAAAAAGTAATAAAAAGGTTTTGGGTCTTCACATGCTCTTACTGCCTAAATTCCTAGAAAAAGTTCCAGAAGTTCATGGTGACTTACACCTGTTTAACACACTTTTTGACATGTTTAACACATAGTTGTGAAAGTGTGATTTCCTGCGTTTGTCATTCATAATGAATAAAACCTTTTATTCAACCAGGAAGGCCTCATTGAGACCAAGCATCTCGTCTTTCAGGCAGTACTGATCAAGATGGTGACATACACTTGAATAATTTCAAATAAAAGCTATTTTGTTTTCTGTCAGGACTGATGATGAGGACAGTATTTTGTCTAACAATAGGGATAGGGCTCTGAGTCATTTATAAAGTCTAAAAATAATTTTGGTAATTCTAACTTACCTAAAACAAGAGAAGTTTGGTCTGATTTAAGTTCAGACAGGGATAAAACTTAGATGTGTCTTTTTAATCAGTTTATGTAAACTTCTGGTTTCAACTGTATCTGTTTATAGAGCCTTAAACAAATGTTTGAAACTATGAAACCAACATACTCATTGAAGAATGAGTGAGCTTTAAAACATCACATGCTGTTACGGTGCAGCCAGGTCATGCTGGCTTTTCAAACTCACACAAACACACACATGCAACTTACAAGAGCGACAAGACTGAACCCATCTGCTGTAAAGAGAATACAAAGTTATAGGTCAGTGTGTTCCTTCCTTTTTTCAACTTCATTGAAGTTTATTTTTACGAAAGTCTGTTAAGTAATAAAGCCTGTTCTCACGTTTCTGTTTTTGGTTGTTTTTAATGTCCTTTCTGATTGATGGTAAGCAATGTTGAAACCAATGATTAACCTGACCAGGTTGCAAAAGCTAAAACCCCTTAAATTATAGAGGCGAAGTAAACATGGTGGTATCCTGTCAAAAGCTGATTGCTTTATAGGATAATACTGTTTCTTTGTCTGTTATTTACCAGATGCAGTTCTAATGTAACTTTGAACAACCATCCATTTAATTTAACAGCACAAAAAACAGTTTTCAGCTAACAGTAACAGTTATTGTCATCTCTGATGCATTCATCGTTCCATTTTTTTTCCCCACCCTGAATATAGACGAGCTTAGTTCCTTTTAGTTTTCCTATTTTTTTCAGTTTTAAATCTAACACAGTCTGAAAACCAGACAGGTCAGATTTGAAGTTTAAACCTGTTCAGGGGTTCTGAAAACATACATGCTGTTTAATCAGATTCTGGTTGTATAAGACTATAGATGAAAATGAACATCACAGCACGAAGTTTTTAAAAAGAAAGAAAAAAAAGCTCTTGAATGTTTTATAGCTGAAAACTGCTGTAAAATTCAGCCACCATATAAACCCTGTCATCCGGTTCGTTTTTTATCACCTTGTGTGTTGAAACTTTGGGAGTTAAAGGACTGAACACCTCCTCCCCATCTGCACTGGATGTACTTGGGCTCTTCATCCTTCCCGCTGCTTCCATCCTCCTCCTCTCCATGTCTTCCCTCATTTTTCTTCTTTCCTCCTGGATATAAGGTCAAAACACTTTATCACTTAATGTGATGGAGTACTATCTCATACAAAATACAGCCAAAAATGGTCCTCCCTGATAATTCCTCTGTGAAGTCATCATTTCCAAGGTATTTGGATTAATATAAAAGTGCAGTTTCACCCATTCAACAAACCATGAGAACAGAGTCGTATGTACAAATCAATGTCCAGTTGGACATTTTCTGTTTGTGGCTCTTTAAATTTATTTTGTTAATTGAAACTCAAACAAGAGCTAAACAGACTAAGATATTCTTTTTCTTTTGAAAGGGTTTTTTTTTTTTTTTTTTTTTTTTTTTTTTTTTTTTTTTTTACTTTAAAATGTCACAATAACAGATCCTTATTACAGGAACAAAACCTAAACTCAGTTAAGGTTTCAGGATTTTGATTGTGCTGATATACTGAAGGATTTACTTTCTTGGTTAATCTCTAAACTGCATGTTTTATTTTACACAGCTATAGAGATGCTTAACTCCTTTCCACTTTTGTAAATATCTACATAAAGCAAGAGGATCCTAGTTTTTATGCTTTAAACACAACATGATGAGCACCTCCTCAATAGCCAGCTGTTGGCGCTCCTCCTCCTCCCTTTGGTGCTTCTCCTCTTCACGAGCTCGGCGTCTCTCCTCTCTTCTCCTCTTCAGCTCTTCCAACTCCTGCTCAGCCTCAAACTGCCTGTGTTTTATTTGCTCAAGCTCCTGATTCTCCTTCTCTTGCGGGCTTTGATGGATCTTCTTCAGTCTCTGCTCTGCCTCCAGGAAGGGTTTCACCTCTTCTGACTCCACAGCTCTTCTGTATACAACACAAATGGGTTATTTTCTTGGTTTAGGCTATGAATCTACAGGACTTTTTTCAAAACAAATTCTTAAGTTATCTGAGTTAATAATTTTCTAAGACTGATAAGATAGTTTGTTAGTCCCAAACTATTTTATATCCTACTTTTTTCATTCTAAACACAACACTTTGATCAGAAGATAATTGGGCCAATATTACTGATGTTAGTAGATTAAGCCTTCTTTCCTTTGTTATGCTGTCCAGGAAAAAAAAAAAAAAAAAAAAAAAATCCTTTTTTCAGATGCTGGATAGATTAACAGCAGCAAATTTGAATTATTTTCTGATGCATAACATACACCTGCTGGATCTGTTCCTCTGGTTCACGAATGATGTTACACAATTATAGGTCAGTGTGTTCTTTTTTCAACTTCACTGAAGTTTATTTTACAAAATTCGCTTAAGTAATAAAGCTTGTTCTGATGTTTTTGGTTGTTTTTAATGTCCTTTCTGATTGAGTGAAAGCAATGTTGAAACCAGTGATTAACTGAACCAGTTAATTAGCAAAAGCTAAAAGCCCTCAAATTATAGAGTCAAAGTAAACATGGTTGTATCCTGTCAAAAGCGACTTGCTTTATAAGATAAAAATGTTTCTTTGTCTGTTATTTACCAGATGCAGTTCTAATGCAACTTTGAATAACCATGCATTTAATTTAACAACACGAAAAATCATCACACACCTGCTGGATCTATTCATCTGGTTCATAAACGATGTGGCTTCTACACTGGCCATGTCACTCTTTGGGCTGTTGTGTGTTGGCTTCTGGCACAGGAAAACCTTTGATGTGTAGGACACTTTAAGTTCTTTCTTTTTCTCCTCCTGTTTTTAAAATGATTGAAAAACATTATTTGAACACATCTTTTTTGTGCATCAGAGACAATAAAAATCTTGATCAATAACTTTTTCACATTTTTTACATTTTAAATTTAACATTTTCTCTTTAGTAATAAAATCTTTAGGATTTGACTCAGTCCATTTCGTCAGTCTTGTCTTTAAAAATCTGTTTGAATAAAATAGCTAGAATGACTTGAGACCTCTGGAAACCATCCATCCATCTATTGTATTGACCAGGTCAGCAACTGCATGTGGCTCTTTCATCCTTAAGCTGCGGCTCCCTGTGGCTTTGGAAAATAAATACTGAGTATTCAGTTTAAGTGTACTAGAAAAAAAACAAACTAATGAAACAGGGCTGGACAAAATGATAGTACCTGCAACTTAATATTTTGTTGAGAAACCTTTTGAGGCAATCCCTGTAATCAAATGATTTCTTGTAACTGTCAATGAGACTTCTGCACCTGTCCACAGGTATCTTGACCCACTAGTTGTGGGAAAACTGCTCCAGTTGTTTCAGGTTTGAAGGGTGTCTTCTCCAGACGGCATGTTTCAACTCCTTCCACAAATGTTCAACAGGATTTAGATCAGGGCTCATAGAAGGCCAGTTCAGAATAGTCCAATGTTTTGCTCATGGTCATTCTTGGGTGTTTTTAGTTGTGTGTTTTGGGTCATTATCCTGTTGGAAGACCCATGACCTGCGACTGAGACCAAGCTGTTAGACTCGAGGCAGCACTTTTCTCTCCACAAGGCCTTGATAGTCTTGAGATTTCATCATACCCTGAACAGACTCAAGACACCTTGTGCCGAATGCAGCAAAGCAGCCCCAGATCATAACCAAGCCTCCTCCATGTTTCACAGTAGGGACAGCGTTTGTTTCTTCGTCTGCTTCATTATTGCGTGTGAGAACATAGAGCTGATGTGCCTTGCTAAAAAGCTCCAGTTTTGTCTCATCTTTCCAAAGGACATTCTCCCAGAAGTTTTGTGACTCGTTAATATGCATTTTGGCAATTTCCAGTCTGGCTTTTTTATGCTTTGCTTTCCTCTTTGGTCGTCTCCCATGAAGTACACTTTGGCTCAGACAACGACGGATGGTGCGATCTGACACTGATGTACCTTGATCATGAAGTTCACCTTTAGTCTCTGTGGAGGTTGTTCTGGACTCTTTGGTTACCATTCATATTATCCTTCTCCTTAATTTATCATCAATTTTCCTCCTGCCACCAAGGCCAGGGAGGGTGGCTACAGCCCCGTGGACCTTAAGCTTCTGATTAAGTGCAACTGTAGTCACAGGACCATCAAGCTGCTGGGAGACAGTCTTATAGCCTTTACCTTTAACATGCTGGTCTAGAATTTTCTCCCTAATGTCCTGGGACATCTCTCTCCTCCACTTCCTGTGCTCCATGTTCGGTGTAGTACACACCATGTCAGCAAACAGCACAGTGACTGCTTGGCACCCTTTAAATAGGCCGACTGACTGATTACAAGCTTGAAGACACCTGTAATGCTAATCAGAGGACCCACCTTGGTTTAACATGTCTTGATGGTCAAATTTTTCTCAATCTTTTCTAGAGGTACCATCATTTTAGTCCAGGCCTGTTTGATTAGTTTCTTTTTTAAAGTGATTCTACTGAACCACATTTCACTGGTTAATTTTCAGTAAATTTTGACTTATTTTTGTCAGTTTCAAGTTATTTCAGTGACCATTGTGGGCCTTTTGTTCATTAACAATTTAGTCCACATGTGTCGTACATTTGACTCAGTCTACCTGAGTTCAACCCTAGCTGTCTCCCATACAAAGTAATTGAAAGAGCTTTTGCTGAGACTCGTGTATTGTTTTTTATTCTATAATTTTTACTACTTCTTCAGAGCTTACATGTTAAGCTGTGCTTCTATCCAAGATGAAGTCACTAAAAGAGCCACTGCTCTGATTACCCCTTTACTTTAGTATAGATAGTACTACAGAGCTTCTGCCTTTCTTTGTGTATCTCACTCTCAGTCTTCTAAAACCAGCAGTCAATTGCAGCAGATGGCCGCTCACTATAAGCCAGGTTCTGCAGGAGATTTCTGCATGTTAAACGTTAGTTTTCCTTTTAACTGCTGTCGCATGATAACTGTGAGTGACTGCTGCAAAGTTTATGACTCTGTGGAATCAGCTGTTGAGTATTGCTACGTGCTTGTTTAGCAGGAGGGATTGCTGCAACAACAGTGACGCTAGATGATAGGCTGGGTTTCTGGCTTTTAACCAATTTGAATAACAAGCTAAATGTGACTACTTTGTTTACCAGCTATGAGCCTTTAAAAGACATTTCTTGATAATTGACACACTATAAATAAACTGAATTGAATTAAATTAGTGGTGTAGAGAGCTTCATTTTGTTGTCTCATGGAAGTCTAAATCTAATGAAGATCACTCTATTTTTGTGACTAGTCTTGTCTTTTACTCCATAAGTTGAGAAACAACAGGTTACCAATGTTATCAACAAAAAAATCTGAAAATATGTCTTAACAACCTCAGAAATCAGTGTGACTAAGGAACAAAATACTCTGGTGTGATGTGAAAATCGTACCTCTGTATTTGGCCTTTGAATCTCTTTATTTGTGGTAAGCAGCACTTTATCCTTCTTCATGTCTTCCCTCTTCTTTGCTCTCCTAGCCTCTTCCTCATATTCTTCCCTCCTCGCTGTCTCCATTCTGATGCTGTTTGTATCCTCCTGATCTTGTCTTTGGACTGGACTGAAAGGCATCAAAAGGGAGTCGGCAGCCTTTTTGGCCACATTGTTTTTCATGAAGACATTTTCTTCATCTTCCTCTTCTTCACCATCCTGGCTGAGCTCCTGCAGCTGCTGCTGCCTTTGTTTCTCTCTGCGTTGAGTCCAGTCACTAAAGCCCTCGTCCTCCTCAAGAAATGATGAACTTCTGGGTTTCAGTTCACTATCATGCCTGAAGTAACATGAGACAGTTATACAAATATGATTCAACTATAGTATTTGGGTGACAAACAAACTACCATGTACCTTTTAAAGAAATATATTTAACATTACCAGATCCAGTGTGGAGTAGTATACTCCTGATCAAAATCTTAAGAACCAAAAAAAGTATTTTCATATATTAACTTGGTTGTAAGCTCAGCTTCAAATTGTAAAAAGAAGAAACAGGAGCAAGACACAAAACTTACAGAGGAGGCATATTATTTAAAACGCCATTAAAACACAGACAGGCAATTCATCAGGTGGTCAGAGGCTAAAAACTAAAGCCCCCCAAATCCCACACTTTCAAAAAGAATCCAGGACTGAGTAGCCCTACCAGCTTCGTTTCCACGAGAAAGCTGGTGGAAACTTTGCTCCACAGGGCTTCCTGAAGGGCATCTACTGTTTGGAAATGATAAACATTTTTGTAAACCTTTTCAGATCATTTTTCATGTCCTTTATTCACTTTCCTCTGTGTTCAGTTGTATCATTGGTCCTAAGTCAGCTCAGGGAAAGTCATTTCTTAGTCCCATGGCTGAGTCTCCTGATCCCAAATCTCTGTCAACCAGTCTCCCCAAAAGATGCATCAGTAAACCCAGTTCATTTCAATCTCATGACTTCTTGATTCAGTAAACCTTTAAACTCATTTTGTTGTGGTGTGGTCCTTGCAAGTTTATTAGGGCAATGGTCTTGATCAGCTGATGAACAGTCCGTCTAAGTTTAAAAGGTGGTGGATATGTATTTTTCAGGCAATTTTGTAGCACAATCAAGTAACTATGTTACCATCACTTGTTATAAAAAAGAAAACTGACTTCGCAATTTGACACTTTGAAATTGGGGCATCTGTCTCTTTAAGAAGCTCCTACTTTTTCCGACACGCCACCTTCAGCACATAATCACAGCATTGCTCCTCCATTATACTGTTTAAAATCATTCTTAGGAGCATTGCACTGAGAAGTAGTTTGTATGATAAGCTCAGCAGATGTGCAGTTCCACCAGGTGTTTGCTAAATGCTGCTGCCACTAGTCTGAAGGAGCTGTGTGGGGATGGTGAGAGGGAGGGGTGCTCTGTGAGGCGAAAGCTTGGCTGGAGACTGCTGCTCGAAGGAGGAGCTTAGTGGAAATAGGCAGCGCTTTGTGAGAGCACGCATTCAGGCACCCCTGAATGGCTGCCAAAGGAGATTCAAGGATTCCTCAAACATGCATGAAACAATGAAAGCAACCCTCCAGATATGTTTTTGATGAGAGAATAACATTATAACATGATATAAAGCTCAAAAAAGTCAATTTCGCATAATACCTCCCTTTTAAATAAAGCTTTGAATAAGTTTTCGTCTCTGTTTTCATTGTTTGCTCCTGTTTGATCTTGTTGCATTTCGAAACTCAATTTACAACCTGAATATGATCCAACAGGACAAAGTGCAAATATTCGTAACTCCTTTAAAGATTCAGAATGTGTACATTCAAAAATTCAACACATTCAAAAATACTGTTGTTGTTGACAGTGAAACTTTAAGTTATTAGCCTTATTAATTGCCAAACAGTCATGTCACAAACAATGTTCTCTAAATGGTATACATTTTTCTCACACAAAAAAGTCACAATGTTTAGCAAAGCCTATGGACTTTGAGATTCCAGAAAGAATTGTATACTTTTTGAAAAAAAGGAAAAAAAAACAAAACAGCTCAGTTATATTTCAGATATTTCAGTTTTGCCTAAATCAGGGCTGTCCAACTCCATTCCTCCAGAGTTACCATCCTGCAACTTTTAGATGCATCCATTCATCAGCACACTGGAATGAAATAAATGACTTATTATCAGGCCTCTGCAAGCCAGAATGATGAAAAGCTGCTCTTGAGGACTGGATCTGGGAACCCCTGGCTTAAATCCTCACACAATGAAAGGAGGTTGCTTCTGTGTCTGGTATTTCTGTGTATTTAGGTGTTTGGTTGGATCATCATGTAGCTATAAGATTGTAGAATCCTCCAGAGTTTTAGAAAAAATATTTGAAAAGTTTTCTTGAGTTTCCTTTCATCATTGTTTCATCATTCATCATTGTTTGTTTCTATAATCGAAAAACCAGCTTTGAGCAGATTTATCTCTGTTTATAGTACAAAGATACTAAAAACAAAGTTCCAGTTACAAGACTTTTTTGCAGAGTTTTATTCCATCTGAAGATGATAAAGGTTTTTGTTGATGCATTTCAAAAGTTCCTTACAATAGTCCAGTTAAGAGGAAATAAATAGCTGCTTTTAAACCTTTTGTACATTTGTCCTCTTTTGCCATGTATGATTCCCACTTTTAATCAGGCCTGTGCCCCTTGCTTAGTGTTGAAAAGGGTGTTCTGTGTCTCTGGGAGATGGCAGGAGGAGTTCACATAGCATTCCACAGATGATTAGAACGCTTGATCGCCCAATGGAACCCTAAATCTCTGCCTAATTCCTGATAAATTAACAAAACTAAAGAAACACCATAGATTCTCTTTTTGGTGTCACAAAAATTGCTTTGAAGGCCATGAAGTGATTTCTTCAGGAACAAACAACTTTACTTTGTCTGGCTGCCCATCCAGCCAATGGAATAAGTATATCTCCTACTTCGCAGTCATGCCAATAACTGCTCAAAACACAAGAAAAATGATCAAAGATAAACTAATTATTGAATTGCTACTAAAGCAAACTACAAAATCCTCCATCTACCACAAAATTGTGAAATTAAAGGGGAGCATTACATCACTTCTGTATCTGTTCAAGAGGTATGAAAATGACAGACTTGAGCAGCAGAGTTACCAAATGTAGAATCACCACAATTTCAGGCCGGCTGAGCCTGTGTCGAGATGGAGTAGGTGTTAGAGGTGAAAGCAGTAATTTACAGGCCTTAAATTTCAAGTCTCGTGAGACACAGGCTGTGGCATGGTTTCTCTTAAGACATTCTTTGCTTGCTATGTAATGAGAAAGCAGCTGCGTGCTCATCTTCAGATCATCATCATCATGGTGTTGAAGAGGGATATTGTTTGCTGCTTCTTTCAATGAAAGCATTTGTTCTTAAGTTATCAGTAAAAGAAGGTAAATCAGCTAACACTATTCGATGCAAGATGGTGCCACAGACATAGATGGCTACGCTGTCTTGTACTTTTTGTATTTGTTGTGTACTTTGCGGCTATTTGTCCTGTTACTTTCACCAGAAAGCAATTCCTAACCATCAGGCAGTTCTCTCAGCGCAAGAAACTCAGACTTCCGTGGACCTGCCACCCTCTACTTCATCGAAAGCTGGCTTGATGAACACATCCTGAACAGTGTACTTCTGAGCAGACCGCAGCACAGTGGTCTTGGGGCAAAAGACAGGAGATGAAGTTTGCTTTTATTAAAGTGTGGGTTGGTGTATTGATGTTGCAGTGTAGAAGACATGTAGTCAGTACTTTAGGTAGAAAAAAATAAGGGCCAGTACTCTACCTAATGTCATACAAATATGGGACAAAAACAAGGGTGAAATTTTTATGTCGATTTGTCTATTGATAAATAACTCAGTAGTTTTATTGTACAGAAATAACAAAGATAAAAGCAAAATTGTAAATGTGTGTCAAATTCAAAGTGTTTTGGAGCCACTTTATTGACAACTACAGCAGTTTCTAAACAATGACACAGTACCAAGACTATTGTTCTTATTAGCAATGCCTTTACAAACACTTTGAAACTCCAGGCTTAATGCACTGAATTCCCAAATCCTTATGAAATTATTCATTATCACAATGACTTCATTGATTCACTGGTTTGGCAATTTACAGATAATTATCTTAGTTAAATATGAAAACATGTCATTTTTTACACAATAAAAAATAAAATTCGCACTTCACCCAAAGGAAGACATTTGAAAACTTTAACAGAAAGCTAGCCAGGAGACATCCTAATCAATAACCTGACCATCTCAACTGACTACTTTAGATATGGAGGAGTAACAGCTTCCCACTGACAGAACCCTAGAGTCTCTAAGGTGGGGCCCAGCCCCCATAACTACAAAAGTGATGAATTTATATTTCATTACCATAGGTGAAGAACTTCTGTTCTGGGGAAGGCTTGATAAGAAGCTGGTGGATACTGAGGAGATGAATGTTTGGAATTCTCGCAAGTTCCTCTTACCCTTTTGACCAGACCTTCAAGTCACATGCAGTGAGGCTCATGACTGGTGAGGCACTAACTACTCTGGAAATCTTATATTTCAGCGTTGACCTTAATTGAAGCATTCTTCCTTTTATTTGAACAGGCAATGTGTAAATTTAGCTTTTTTCACCATAAAAAATGTTGAAATCATACAAAAACAAATCTACAAAAGTCAAGTGGATAAAAAACTATTTTGTCTCACCGTTGATACCTCCATGATTACAGGTTAGGCAAACCCCCCACCCCCCATGCTTCCCCTGACTGAGACCTTATGCAGATAGCAATGGATGAACAAAATGGTGAAATGTTGTCACAGTAGAATTTTAACAATGGCTACAATAGTAATAGTACTATTATTGCTTGTTGTTAAATTCATAAAAATGTCTCAACATCAAACCACAGATGTGTTTCCTGTGTTGTGAAAAAAGTCTTCATCCAGACTCAAACTCAGTAAATCTAAAAATGCTGAGTTGGTCCTGCCAGCTCTTGCATTACAATAACAGAAGCTGAGAATTAATGCAAAAAGTGGCTACTTGAGTTGTAATTATGTTTTTAATTGTTTAATTATTAGCAATTTGTAAAACCCTACAAGTATGACATCAGTTCAATTTGATTGATATAATGCATCTCTTGCTAGAGAGGTCTCCAATCAAGTCTGGACTATGTTTATTAATCCATCAAAGTGGAAGTCAAGTTTACCTGTTCCTTTGTAGGTTCCTTTGAAACTTAATTTGAATCAGCTGAAATATGAAGATGACAATCCATTTTGTTATGTGTGTACTCACATGTTCCTCTCCTCTGGTGCCTCAGTCTCTGGTGAAGAGTCTTCGGGTGTTGAGCCACTGTTCCTTCGGCGTAACGATTCTCGAGCTTTTCGACGACGTTCCCGCTCCACTTCTTCAGCATCCTCAATGCTCCTCTGAGCAGTGAGTCTGAAGAAAAGAAGTACAATTACTGAAATTTCACGCACCTAAACATCGAATGGCTTTTTGAGAAAATGTTACATCACCATTCAAATGTGCCAAAATGGGAGGAGCAGCACACTGATTGTCATACATCAACAACCAGTGAGAAAAGCAGAACACTCATTAATATCAATGTAAATGTCTCAGCACTTTGATTAAAAAAATACAAATGTTTGGAAAGGTGGGAAGTGTCATTTCACACAAACAGTATGTGTGGCACAATAAATTCCACAATTGTTTCACATCGTTTCACTCATTCCCAGTAAACATGTCATTTCACATGTTGCTTTAACCCACAAGATGTAACCTGTAACCCTCGAGGGTTATCTATTCTAATATTCATTGTTATGAAATTGAAGCCCGAGCCAATTTTTTAACATTCACTGAACATATTTTAGTTCAACCAATGTGTTTTCCTTTGGCAGGAAGGGACGAGCAAACAGGCGAAGAGAGAGAGGGCATAGAGATGGAGAGGTCAGAGCACAGCTGGGTGTAAATGTGTGTGTCAACAGTATGGACTCTCAGATGGAAAATCAGTGGGGGTTTTTTAGGGTGGTGAGAACAGCAGGAAGCAGAAGTATCAGGCCAGTGCAGTCAGTGACAGCTAATTTACAAGTAAAAGCCACAAATTACAGCAATAATACATAGTGCTGGAAGTTCAGAAAATAATTTTTTGTTGCATCAGTAAACCATTTCATAAATGCACAGTTTGTTTGTTATTCTTAACAGAAAACAGAAAAACAGTCCTGTTTTCCCGGTGGGACCCAAAGACCTTTTTGTCGGCCCACTCTGGCTGCAATACTTTCTTGGGACTACTGTGCCCTCACTTTCATGGTCTAACTGAGTTCCGACCATCATGTTTGAACTGGAAAGTTGGGGACTGTTTGATGGGGGTTCACCTTCTTTCCCCCTCCGTGCACCATCCAATTTCGTTTCTCTCCAGTTCCAATAAAACCAGCAAAGTATTTGCCTTGTGAAATAATGAGAAATGGTTAAGTATAAAATCAAGATTTAATACCAAAAATGATCAGTTTACAGAGTATACAAATGAACAGATACAGAGTGACATTCACCTTCAGTACCGCCCCCCCCCCCCCCCAGCCCATCTTAAGGATGAACCAAGAGGAGCAAAGAATGGCGCATGAGCCCTGCTTTTATCTATGTCATTCTCTTATATCAGTTTATCCTTGATTATGTGTTGCATTTTATGTGATATCAGCGGTTATGTTTATGTAAGCTGTAGCAGTGAGCGTGCGGCAGATAAACAATTAAGTAGAGCAGATATGTTTCAGTAGGATAGCAAAGAGATGATTAGAAAACGTCAGAAAATCATACATTAATAACAGGACTTTATGGACGGTGCCTCCTACTCAGTGCTGGTGATCTTGTTGCCAGGGGCTTTGTGGAGGTACCTGGCCTTAGGAGTGATTGGATTCTGGTTTTGGGTTGCACAGGGGAATGTAGCGCAGAGTTTGTATTTCTACCCATATTAGGACTTTGTATTGACTTTTAGTAACCGCTTTTATGTCTAACCCAAACATTTGCCCTAGCCCTAACCATTACTAGTCTGTTCCTAACCCCAACCTTAACCAAAACCTAATTCACACTTACCTCTAGACCTAGCCCCTAACCCTAAACAAGTGGGTTAGGACCAGGATTTGGTCCCCATAAGGCCCACTGGTCTTCAAAGGGTTAGTAAATATGCCAGGAATAGTCCTAAGTAGGGAAGCTATACAATACACATAGACACAAACACACACACATTCACCCCTTCCACACCCCATACAAATAATCCATCAATCTAGTGTCTCTACTTTGATGCTGGATATAACCTTAATTTCATAAAGTCAATCGTAATTGGGATACTGTCTTAAGTTATCCTTCTTGTGACACACAACTGGCATATGTTGGCAACCAGATTTTCCATATGATAAGCTGTGATGCCAAGACAGGACTGAAAAGACTTGAAAAATTAAAAAAAGAAGTATTGTGGTTATGTTGGGTTTCAGGGTTTTTTTTTTTGTTTGTTTTTTGCCAGTTTCTAAGGGTCATGAATCAAACCCACAACAGTGTTTGTAGAAATTCAGTTGCAGTCCAAAATGTCTTCATATCAAATCTCAGGAAACACACAACCTTCAAATCAAGTTGATTTGAAGCTTGTTCCTCAGTTAGAGATGACAAAAAAGTTATAGCAAAAGATTTGAGGATGAGGTGGAATGGGATACCGCCTTATGCTGCCAGCCAGAGCATGATGTTTCCATTTGCTTTCTACACTTTATGTATGTTTTATTTTTTTTGTACTTTTATTAAATACTAAGAAAACTCCAGAACTTTATGTACCCACCATAAAAAAAGTATCAGCATTTATTGAAAAGTAAAGTTGTTAATCTGTTTTGAAAAGAGTTAAAGTTGATTTGTGTTATTTAATGGATTATTTTGCGTAAGGTTGATTTCAGTGGAGCAACATTAAGGATCATTTCCTTAGATCAGAATCACACTATGACTTTTGGAAGTACTGATGACTCGTTGTTCACTGCATCCTAAACAGTGTGATCTCAGTTTAGAAAATTAAGGTGGATTTCTGAAACATCAGCCAAGCAAAAGGAGGGGCCCAGTGTCAACAGTTTTTTTTTAAAACCACTTTATATTTCTAGGTAATCTTTCAATTTTCTGCCTGAATGGGGTCTGTTTATGAAGTGAATTTGAAAAACACAGGTTTGGAGTTTTTCCTAAGCTTAATTAACCATAACCATAACGAGATCTTCAGTTTGTGGGAGGGAGCTTTATATTATGTTATAGTGTCATTCTCTCATGTAACACATTCTTAGTGTTGCTTTGACTCATCCATCCACATTTGTGAAATCCTTGAATCTCCTGTGGCAGCCATAACCTCTAGGATGCATCCTCGACACCTCCCTGGTGAGTTGTGTTCCAAGGATGTCTCACTGGGAGGAGACCCAGGACAAGGTGGAGGGGCTATATTTCTCAGCTGGCCTGGAAATGCCCTGGGATTCCCCCGGAGAAGTTGACCCAAGTGGTTGGGA
Source organism: Anableps anableps (assembly GCA_014839685.1). Classification (NCBI taxonomy): domain Eukaryota; kingdom Metazoa; phylum Chordata; class Actinopteri; order Cyprinodontiformes; family Anablepidae; genus Anableps; species Anableps anableps. The sequence goes on from CM026073.1 coordinate 3,513,651, forward strand.
AGAGGGAAGTCTCGGCTTATCTGCTTAAGCTGCTGTCCCTTGCAACCCGATCCCAGATTAAGTGGAAGATGATGGATGGATGGATGGATGGATGGATGGATGGATGGATGGATGGATGGATGGATGGATGGATGGATGGATGGATGGATGGATTCTCATCCAGAGTGTACTGGTGAGAATGGGGTAAGGATAAGCCAACATTGATAGCGGTTTGTTCAGTATCTCCCTCCCCACCACCAACCCACCAAAAGTGTCCATTCATTTTTATTGCTTATTGCCTCTTAGTGTTCCCTTCTCTCATGCTGCTTCCTCAACCAACCATTTGAAGCTTCTCACCAGCCTTCTTATTACTCCCTTAACAAGCAGGTGACTCTAATCTTCATGTTTTATGTGGATTTTAAGAAAACAAAGACAGGAAATTTAGACAAGTTAAAAGGTTCATTGTTTCTGTGTTGTTGAAATAGAACTGGTTACTTGGTAGGTTTGTGGCATAACAGATACATATGAACATGAGAGGTAGGAGCTGCCAGCAACCACACAAAGCTGGTTGCTCTGTCTGCACATGTTTAGCTGGAAAAGAAGAGGAAGAGGGATCACCTTAAGGAGAAAAAAAGGTTGAGAGTATTATACTTCAGCTGCTCTTTTGTAATCTCTCACGCTGTCATCAGATGAATGAATGGATTGAATGATACAATAATAACAAGGTTAGTATTCAGCCTAAAAGCCCTCCAGCCTCTGTGGTGCAGACAGGTATGGTGGGAACACATTTGAGAGATGAAGTCACTGTTGTGCAGAAACAAGTCAGAACAGCGAGATGCAATGAGTCATTCCGACGCCAGAAAAGAAATCAACAGGTGGGTACTGGAGAGCGTGAGGAGATCTCTGACTACACAAGTCAAACTCTTGTTTGTCTTTATTTTATTACTCACTGTGGAGCATGTGTTACAGTCTCAACATACACTGCTTCTGGCAAATTTACTAAAACTAAATAATTTTCAATTTTACCCTATAATCAGACAAGCAAATGATATGAGGTGACCCTCAAACAAGAGAATAAAAAAAATACATCAGAAAAGCAGAGTTTGAGGTAGTTTGTGTTAAACAATACAGAATAACGTCATTCCTTCTAAGAAAAAAGCTTTGGTTTCATAGCTTATCTGTGCATTGGGGCAAAAACAAACATGAGTGTTTTTCGATAAGAAAAACTGGACTTTGCTGGGGGGGGAATCAGTTCATAAACTAAACATCAAAGTTTTTTGTTTTTTTTTTTTTATAAAATAATTGAGCTACAACTGAATATTTCAAACCCAAGATGATCATGAGTTGTATAGCCCAAAAAAGGTACAATGACTGCTGAGATATATAGTGTCTCTATGACATTGTGCTAATGTTGCTACATTTTGCTGAATGTGCTGATGCACTGCAAAAACACAAAATCTTATCAAGAATTTTTGTGTGGTTTCTAGTTCAAATATCTTAGTACACTTGAAATAAGACAGAACACACTTAAAAGTAAATTTTCAGTATTATAAATAAGCTTGTTTAAGTCAATAATTCTTGAATATGAATAATAATAAAAAAAAAAGAAATGCTATTTCCACTGCCAAATTATTTCACTTAAAACAGAAAAAATGTCTTATTTCAAGTGCACTAAGATATTTGAACTAGAAACTAGAGAAAAATACTTGGTAAGATTTTGTGTTTTTGTAGTATGCTGACTCTGGTTTTGTGCCGATGTAGATGGTAGACACAGGTGACTCAGCCAAGTGGACATTTGGGAGGAAGATAACATTATTCCATCTAATTTTTTAAAATATTTTCTTATTTGTTAGTCATAAGAGAAACTTTGTAATTGAAGACTCATTTTGGTGAGGCAAGGAATAATCAGACAAAAGTGAGTTGCTCTGAAAAAAATAATTTCAGAACATCAAGCTGTGGTGAGAAGAATACAACAGCTGGCATCTGTGCAACTGAATCAAGAAAACCTTCATTGGTTTACTCTTCTGAGCAATAAAGTAGGTAAGAAAGTAAATAACCATGATAGCAGTCACTTACTTACTGCTGACTGAGGCTTCTTCATCCTTTTAATAAAGACAACATGTGGAGAGTTGAGGGAGGCCTGTGCTCTTGTCACTCATCAGTCCACCTCCCCCATAGACATTCCTGAATGTCTTATCTCTTTGGACACACTAAGACAACCCACACATGAGTGAGGGATTCAGTTTTAGAGGTCACAGATTTGTCCCAATCTGTGCTGCAGGCCAAGCCGGCCTGACAAAGAGCTGATTAAAAACAGATCAGGTCTGCTGCGTGCCTGCCGTGACCCATTCCGATAACAGCTTGCTGTGTCTGAGAAGCCCTTATGACCAAAATTTTCAGTCTATAAAACCTGAAAAGAATCTGAGACTAAATGAAATCTTCCTAAAAACAACAGATATGGTTCAAAATGAAGATCATGTTTTAAATTCTTCCAAAGTCCCTTTAAAGAATGTTTAAGAGATCAGAGTTGAATTATCTAATTCTCATCAGTCATTTGAAACAATTGGGACATCCTACTAAATATTTCTTTCTTTCTCAGTAAATGTTCACATATTGTTGTTTAATCTCAGTTATTTAAGACCAACAAAAATTCCTCCTTTATTTTTACTGAATTAACAAAATATGTCAACAAATATGAGCTGTTTTTTTTTTTTTTTTTTTTTTTTTATGAGGAAAGAAATAAGAACAGCTAGTATATTACCATCTTTGGTTGAAATAACTTCAGTTAGGCACTTCTTGTAGCATCAACAAGCCTCTGACATGTGTCGAATATTTGAATGGTTTCTTTAATGTACAGCCGGTTTCAAGTCACCTCAAAGCATCTCAATGAGGTCAAGACTTGGGCCTTGTCTTTAAACAGGACTTTCTATTTAATAATTGTCAGTTAGTCTATGGTGGATTTACTGAACATTTTGTGTCAATTATCATGGATTATGATGATTATATGATGATTATTATGATGATTATTATGATGATTATGATGATGATTATGATGATATTATGATGATTATGGCCGGTGAGCCGGCCAGGTTCTGCTGCAGCAAAAGATCGCCAAATCTAACAATGACATTTCTTTGAATTCCTTCTTTGATTCATAGGATGTTACAGTCTTCCTTCAGGATGTCAGACAGCTCGTATGATCTCATCATGGTGATCAATCTCACTTCAACATGCTCACACCAAACTAAATGTCTGAGGTTATACAAAAATATTTTTCCTAATCATGCATATCTAAAGTGATATACCTGTGTGTACTTTTAGCTGTTTAAAATGGCAATAAATGTGGTGATGTCTGAATTTTAATCCTCACCAGAAACTGCAATGCTAGTGACTTTTATTCAAAGCAATCAGACAGGAAATGGGTAGACAGCGAAGGGTGAAAGTCCTGGAACAGAGGTCGTAAGGTCCAATTCCAGAACTGAAAGCCTTGGTACATGGGGTGCCCACTCTATGGCTATGCCATGTACAGCCTCACGAAGCATTTGAAAAGGTCTTTTCACCAACTTTAATTGCTTAATTATACTTCTTAAAATTTCAAGTGGTTTAGAATTGTGAAAATTTATAAAATGTATGCATGTGTCCAAATTTGTTTAAAAACCACAGGCTTTCCTCGGGTACCCTAATTTTTCACATAACTGCATTTTTTACAGGCTTCTAATTTGTAACAAATATTGGAAACAAAGGTCTCAATGATGTAAGACAACCATAAACCAAAGAAACAAAAAACACATTATCCAGAGAAAATACTAAATGGAGTTAAAACAAAACAAAAAAAGGTCAAACATGTCCAAACAATCTTGGTATAACTGAACTCCCTAAGAGAAGAGAACAGGACGGATGGTGCTGAAAAACAGACAAGCAATAAACTATCTGATACAGCAGTGGGGTTAGAGTCACTCCCTGCATTTAGTGTGATGTCATGGTTTCTGTCTGCGCCTCCAAACAGAAGCAATCTTCTCAATAAACTAAGTCAAAATAAGAGAGCAAAACTCCACCAGCTGTTTATCTGTAGGCCCTCTGATGTTCTTAACATAACTCACTGATTACAAAACTTCAACGCAGAAAGATGTAATAGACAAACCCTCAGCACTGTCTATGGCAAAATCTCAAATTCAAAGTCAAATCTATAGTAACTTAAAATTTATGAGGACAACAATTTACACTTAAAACCATTTTTAATGATACTGGTTAACAAAATGTTTTGCCAACACATCTGAATGTTCATTAATAATGTTTGGAAAAAAAAAAGAGAATCATTGGGATGGCCATTTACATTAAATATCTAAAGTTTTTATTTTTGTAATTGTAAGGGGGTTGTTATTGAAGAGGTTAAAGCTGATAACAACCAAACCAAGTATTTCTGTAACAAGCATGTAAATTAGTGGATATTCCTAAGAAATGGAGCATGACCAGATGCTTGTGGTGGGCCTGTTTAAGTTTTCAAATATATGCTTCTTCTGCACTTGTAACTGCACACGATTAGTTGAATGATTAACTGCTCTAAATTTAAAAACTGCCAAGACTCTGGCTTGTTTTCACCTAACGCAGAACTCCTTTGACATAATGAACTAGTTGTTAGATGAGGCAGAGTATGGGTGAGGGGACAAGAACCAGATGAAGATGGCAGAGGCAGTAAGAATACACACCAGCTAACAGTAAATGAGCAAAAATCACTATGACACACCTGAGAAAGCAACATGATGTGAGTGTACAGGACTGCCAGTGCCCTAGGTTTAGTTTTGCTTGGGACAAGGACCTCCGAAAACAGAGAGCAGAGTTTTCAAAAGTATGTCAAAATCATCTGTGGACATTTAAAACAACTGGTAAAATGCCCAGGTCTATGCTTCTAAGCTAGTTTACCCTTAGAGCTGACTGCAAGCAGCTAAAAGAAGACTCCAAAACCCTTAAAGGGTCTTGCTGCTGTTGAAGTTAAAGTGTATCCCTACACAATCAGAAAACTATTGCAGAATTTCATTTTTCACGAGAGGTATGCAAAGGGGAAAGCTTTGCTCTCCTAAAATTCATTAAGGACAGGCTGAAGTTTTCCTCAAAAAATGTAAACAGTCCACGACTTATGGAAGTGATATTCTTTGGACTGATGATTCATTACAGAAATTTGAGGAGTAAATACTCATACCAGCCATGAAGCACAAAGTTACAAGTGTCATGGTTTGGAGATGCTGATCTGATGAGACCATCTGTGAAAAAAATTAAAGCTGCAGCAGACCTTGATCCTGTAACATGACAATGACCAAAAACATACAAGTAGACACAGCAAGGACTGGCCAAAAACTTCAAAATGAGAAGTCCTGGTATGACTGACTCAAAGCCCAAATCTTTGTCTTGTTTAGATCATTGACTTGAAACAGGCTGTACATGCAAGAAACCAGTTAAACAATAAATGAAATGGATGTTGCCTTATAGTTATCAAAATTTTACTTTAAAGAAGCTTAAGATTAACAACACTTCCACATCAGGAATGTGAAAATTTTCCAAACCACCTGATTCAGTCAGTTTGCGACTCTGGAACTCCTTTTGTCAGTTAATACTTTCCATGAGTCGAATCAGGAATTAATATCTCATTCCTGTTTAAAAGAACATGTTGATACTTTGACGTAAGATTTTATGATAGCAATCTGACTAGTTCAGACTGATTAACATGTAAATATGCCTTTCAGCACGTCACAAGTCTGCACAGGCTAAACACACATCAGAAGTGGGTAAATGTGGCTTTAAACAAACATCTCAGAGGAACTTTAAACAACATGGTTTCCAAACTTTCGTTTGGATGAACTTTGCTGTTTTTTCTGGTATCTGAGCCAAAACCTTTTCTTCAGTGTCCTGGCTGACCGCATCACTGTCTCTTCCCTGTCCTCTTAAGAGCCTCTACTTCCTCCTCCTGGATCTGGTTCTAAACAAGGTCTCTTGCCATCAACAGGAAGTTATTTCTCTTCTATGGCCTTTCCTTACTCCCCCATCCAAACTTAGGACAACTGAATCAAAAAAGATTTAAAGCAGTCAGTGTCATCCAAATTAAATAAGCATAAATATGTTTAAACTGACGTGAAATAGATTTAACTGAGCTGAAAGCAATCATATTTTAGGAACTTTAGGTATACAGCTCCTTTTCAACAAGCTAGTAGGTAAGGTGTTTCACACAGCAGAAGGAAATAAAAGATTTTTTTTTAATTAAACTAAAATTAAGACATGTTAGTAAATCTTGATTAAAGGGATCTTTTTAAAAATACAACATCTAGAATTTGACTTGTTTCTGTCTTAATTTAATGTAACCTTTATAACCTGATATATACATTGTTAGAATGAAAACAATGAACTGAACTCAGAAAACCATGAGAAAGTATTCAAGTGTAATTTTAGGTAGTACCTCAAAAGACAAGTCATAGTTTACAGTTTTCTGCAGGTGCAGAAATCATTGAATCACTGAAAAGCCTCAGTAGAACTATAGGATTACAGGAAGAATTGAATGAAGAGACACAAAAACCCTGAATAAAAACAGGACATACCTCCATATATGAGCACACAGAAAACAATAGACAGACTCAGGTGACCTTTCCCCTCTGACACTGGTTAGTGACACCATTTCCCTCCTCAGTAAAACAGAAAATCCTCGGGCTTCTACTCTGTCTTAAACGTTTCAACTGAAAAGTCTCCACTTCCTGTCACAAAAAAGCTGGTGGGGTTTAATCACAAAATAATTAAGCAATAGATTACCTATTTACTATCATAGTTTATGGAAAATATCTTAATATCCCTAAAATCCCATGTGACCCAAAACCTTTCCACTGTTCTCAGGGTTTCCATTAAAATAGGTTGGTTTTCCATGCAAACACTCAAAATCTGAAAAAAAACTTGACACAGACTGTAGCTAGGACGAGATAAAGGTTTCTTATGATCACTTAAAAAATGCCCAGAGTAAATCAAAAAGTCAAGTTTACTTATGTTAGCTCAGTCACTGTTTGAAATATGTGTGCCGTTTAAATATTAACCTCAGTCACTGTGTAGCTTTCTAAAACAAAGAGAAACTAGTGCTAGAAACTGAGACGGATCCATCACATACCTCATTAGATTTTGCAAACCCTGTTTGCTGGAATTCCTCCTCAACAGAGCGTTGGACATGTTTGCCTCTTTTCTACTTCTAGCTGTCCTCTTCTTGTTGCCTCACACTGTGAGAAATAACACAAATTACACCAGCTACTGATCACTTTCCTCTCTCTCCAAAATCAACCTTCTGAGAGCAATTTTTTGTTCTGAAGTTGTACAAAGTTAAACAGCAGTAATGTGTGTGAGAATCTGTGTTTAAATGGGAGAGTCTCCTTAAGAACACACACACAGTCCTAACCCTTACAAAGCTTGTTGAGAATGCCAGGAAAGCTCAAGGGGACTCGTTCCTTTCTCTCATGGAGGCTGGATCTTTAGTCCTTACACTCCCCCCAGCACAAACACATACGTCACCCCTCTCTCTGTCCTACATGTGGTTTTCATTGGAGAGCAGCGGGACTCAGAATCTCTCTTCTCAGTCTTTATTCCATCTTTGTCTGTTATTCCTGCAAACGTGGTTTTCCCCCAGAGCGGAATAATAATAAAAAAAAAAAAAAAAAAAAAAAAAAAACAAAAAAAAAAAAAACAGGAGCCTGTTCCTAAAAAAAAACTAATCTGCCACTGTGGGTCATCAGGCTCCGGGACATTCACATTCTTGTGTTAGTGGAGTATTGGATTAAGAGAATAAACATGAGCAGTTTTTATGTGAAGTGTATGAAACACAAAACAAGAAGTTGTATGAATGTAAAAAGCCCTGGCATCAAGGGATTCAGATTTATTTCGAGGGTTTAACCCGTTTCGGATCACGGGATTTTTGTCATCTGTTTCCCTTTAATCTAAAGCAAGATGCCGTTTTTTTTTTTTTGTTTGTTTGTTTGTTTTTTTGTTGTTGTTGGTTTTTTTTGTTTTTTTTTGCTGCAATTGTATACCTAAAGCAGTTCAGTTTTGAAAAAAGTCATCCAAAATGCTGCGGCAAGAGTTCTGATGGAAAGTAAAAAGCAAGATTATATGTTTACAACTTCAACTTTATCAGCCCTGTGTTAAAATTTTCTTTTTAAATATAAAGCCCCGAATAATCAAACTGCATCTTATTTCAAAGATCTGATAATTATCTTCCTTATGTTATGGTTCATTAAATAGTGTTTCTAAAATAGTGTGGTCAACTCAGCCAAAAGCTTTTAACAAATCAAGAAAAGAACAGCACAGCCTTTTCTTTTTTGCTACCCATTGCAATCATTTATCACTTTACCAACTGCATTTCTTGTTGCTGTGTTGCTTTGATTTCTGACTGATACGTTGACAGAACTGACTTTTTGCCAAAAAAGAATCCTTCAGTCATTCAGCTGTCTGAAAACCTTTGCTAAAACATGCAGCTTAGATATCGGACTGTAGCTGTAGAATGACCAAGCATTGGGTTGTCTTTTATAATTCAGCTTTATTGATGGCTGGTAACATGCAACACACTGGAGCCACAAAGGTTTTCAACGAAGGTCAGCAGAGCAAAAAAGCCCAGCCCCCATAAGAACAAGCATTGTTTTTGGGTTATGGGTTAGGCTAAGGATTAATGTGTGAATTGAGTTTAGATTAGGTTTTGGGTTATACGTGTACCTAATAATTAGGTACACGTTTAAGGAAAGGATCAGAGTTCAGTTATAGAAATAAATAAAAAATGAATGGAAGTCAGCACAGTCCTTCCTTGTCAAGATAGAAGTGTGTGTGTGTGTGTGTGTGTGTGTGTGTGTGTGTGTGTGTGTGTGTGTATGTTTTTGTTTGTTTATTTATTTAAAATATACATACAAAGACAGTGCACATTAAAGCTGCAGTAGGTAACTTTTATAAAAATATGTCTTTTACATATTTTGTTAAAACTGTCACTATGTCCTGATAGTATAACATGAGAAAGATAATCAGTGAAAAAATCAAGCTCCTCTGCATCCTCACTGTGGTCCTACTTCCATCTGCAGAAATACACTGATCCCGGTCAGAAACAGCCAGGAGGAATGTCTTAGCAGTGTCAATCACACGTCAGACAGCCATTCAGGTATCCAGGCCCCCCAAGATAGATAACAATGGGGACATGTCTCCCACACTTTCCATAGTTGTGACCGCACTTTTTTCAGCCGTTACAATTGTTTATTCCATTGTTAACATGGTGTGTGCCAGAATCACGGCAGCAACCAGCCTGAGCCAGCAAAAGGTAAAATACTATAGTTTTTCCCAAACAAACCGAAGTATTGAGTAATGCTGTTGGATGCAGATAATGTTAGCTAAATGATGACTAGTTAATCAATGCTAATATATCATGTTAAGCTTGTTAACAAGAATAGTAATGTTGTTACATATGTTCAGAGGTGGATAGAAAGTAGTTACATTTATTGAGATTTATTTGAGAAACTTGCACATTCCTTTGTATTTTGTCTCTTTGATGACATCATTTTAAAATATTAAATAAGATTTCATGATTAGTTTCCCAGTACTTGAGTAGCCTTTTTACCAAATACTTTTTTACTCTTATTTGAGCAATTTTTTGGAAAGCTACTTTTTCTTTTTACGAACAACTTCCAAAAATATTTTCCTTCAATGAAAAATCTACAAAAGCTACAAAAAAATGTAGTAGCAGTCAAAAACAAATGCAAAACATGAAACAGTTTTTAAAAGCTGAAAGTATGTTGAAGCTCAGTTTGCTGCTCTGAGGTTCTCACTAGTCTGAACCAGATACTTGATATCTCATCTTTGATAAAATTTTATCAACATTTGGGGTTAGGCTCTGAGCTGAGGAAATCCTCAGGATTGAGTGATGGTATTCATCAGTGACACAACTCCTGTGTGATGTTTTGTTAATCTTCATCAAAGAGAATAGTTATGTGCTGTCAGACAGAAAGTGTTTAAGCTGACTGTTTGTACAGCTGGGCATTGTGTTGGGGTGCTGGGGATGAAACATGGAAACTCTGCACTGACTCATTTTGCCTTTCGTATGTCACTCCATTGGAGTTTTGAATGTGCGCTTTCTCCATCAACTGCAAAAGGATTACTGAAAAACTCAAATGTATTTTGTTGGGCACCAAAACTGGCAAATCTCCATGTGAAGTCAACAGGAAGTATCTAGAGTTTTTCAGCAAACTGTGTACTCTGGAAAATAGCAGTAGATACCTGTTCCTTCATAGTCCAGTAGCACGGAAAATGACTCAAGTTTTCCTGATGCATCTGTGTCTTCCCCAAGAGCAGCTTGGTTTTCATGTTGGTGGTGGCACGGCCCCACTCCTGAAGCTGCAGGTTGAGCTCTATTGTGTCTTTCCCTTTTCTTTCTATGAACTCACAGCTCTCACACAACTCAAAACATCTTTTCAGCACCTATACCTGGCTTAACCACTGCACTTCTGTGATAGGGCAAGTTCCCATATTCTGAATTTATCTGCTCCAAAAAAGAGGAGTTAAGTTCCTTGGCTCAGATGGCAATCATCACAAGTTCCATTTTCAAAGCTTTCTCACATAATGATACCTGGTGTATGATGCAGTGATAAGCTGTTAGCTCACCCGTGACATTTTCCTCCTGCATCTTCTTCCCGATCCTTCCCACCAGTTCAGTCTTATGACTGGACATTAAGGGCTCTCTATCTGTGGTCAGTCTCACAAGTTTATCCCAAGGCAGCCCCATTTGAATTATGCATCTGGACACTTCTTGAAAAATATCTTTCCCTGTAGTTGTGCCATGAAACCCCCCCAAAACATCTGGGTACTATCTGAAGTGCCATGGTCTCATCCAAAAAAAGGAAGTATGCAATTTTCAAAATCTTTTCTCTTTCCTACAACCTGTGATTGGAGATTGGCATTGAGCTGATGTACACAATCAACAAAGTGGTCTCGGCTCAGGCTCACATTTGAAAATGGTTGCCTTTTTTCAAGGCACATGGCATCGAAAACTTTCATCAGGCAATTTTTGACAAATTTTCCATCTGTGAAGCGCTGGGCTGATTTTACCAACTCTGCTGCCACAATAAAACAGGCCTTAAGAGCTTCAAAAGGTTAATGATGGCTGAGAGCTGAGAGGTGTGAAGTTCAGTGAAGAAATGTAGGCAGTTGTCAAAAAATAAGGAGGATTGCAGCAGGAGCGACCTGGCTGGGGTAAAGGTGAGTGTCAGGGTTCAGATCATTCACTCCCCCTAAATCTCCTACAGCCTGGGGGTTTGATTTCTGACTTGAAATTCAGTTCAATTCAGATAACTTTATCTGTCCCTGAGGAGCAATTTCAAGGCATATGAGTAGTATAAATAGACTCAAGAGCGATAGCTCAGACAATAGAATTCATAAAATTCACACATAGTAATAAACATATAAATATATATGTAGGTAGTAAAAAGTGCAGTGAGATTTGTGACTGTGTGCAGAGTGAGGTGTTATGTAGCCTATGTGCAGCAGTGTAGCAAGAGTGTAGCAAGAGTTCATAGTTGGGTTGAGGGGGTCCATTGGTCATTGTAAGGCTATTCCAAACCCCACTGATATTGTTGATTCTTCTGCTATAGCTAAACTACATCATCATCTTTCTGCAAATGTTTTTCCCATTCCTGATCTTCCTTCTCAGTTCTTTCTGGACAACTCTCAGCTCTTCCTTGTTTCCTGATCTAATGACTCTCTTCCTTTAAGAGAGCCTTTATTTTAGGACTCATTATTGGAGAAACACTGTTCCTTCATGAGGGGCACAGTGTTGTCCACACACAAGTTAATGTAGTCTGTGATGCATTCAGTGATACTGTCCACACTAGTCAGTGCTTTAAGTGAAAAAACTAATGTATTAAGGATATTTTCCCATGTAATTATTTTGATCTCCAAATTGTGGAGTAAAAGCATCTCACTTACAATAATAAAGCTGCTCTCTCTATAAGTCTGCCGATGCTGGGTAGACGCATGATAATGGTAGATCTGCATCTTCTCCTCCAGTCGATGCCGGTGCGAGTCCCACATCCCGTCCTTCAGGTTGCTCAGTGAGAGGCTGCACAGCAGAGCTATGGAGACCTAACAGCTAATCCCTTGTGTAAAGGTGTGGCTGCTCATGTGGTCTCCAAACACAAATACCATTAATTAATCAAATTAAAACAAAGTTGTCCAAATAGCGGTCATGTGATCAAAACAGAAGAAACAGAAACATACCACACTTCTAAAAACAAAATTTTATAGGGGGAAAATTCAGTAATGTGTGCTAACCGCTTAGATCAAACAGGCATGTGTGATGCCAAGGCCCAAGACAGATTAACACTTATGTAACAATTGCGATCATACGCACTAGTGTGTGTATGAGAGAACCAGCACTGCAGCCACAAGCACTTCTGTCCTGTTTCTCAAACTGGTGAATAAAGTTTGAAAAAAAAAAAAGCTCTACGGTATGGGGTGCCACCAGGGACATTAATCAGAATTAACTTCCATATACACATATGAAATTGAACTCTTCCACATACTATACTGAAAACCTTGCACAAAGACTGGTGAAAAGCTCTCACATAAACTAGTGAAAACATTTACCTCTTATATAACCTACTGAAAAGCTTTCCTACAAAGTAGTGAGAACTGTTCATATAAACTGGTGAAAAGCTTTACCTTCCATACACACTAGTGAAAAGCGTTCATACACACTACTGAACTACTGAAAAGTGTTCATACACACTAGTCAAATATTTGCTGATTTCAGTTGAAAAGGAAGGCATTTTAGTGAAACAGGAAGGCATTTCAGTGAAACAGGAAGACGTTTTATTAGACCGGAAGTTGTAGCTTTAAACAGGAGGCGTTCTGGTTAGCTACACACATATTTTATATCAGTAATCTCCGCCTCTCCAGCCAATATTTTCCCAATTAAAATACTGATGTCTGCTCATCTACCCGCAGAACGCGGTACAAAAGCAGTGGTATTACTGAACAATATTTTGTCTTCAACAGAGAAAATCAGGACCCTGTCAAATGCAACAACCGACAGCCTCAGCCACTTAGCCTCTCTTATCCATCCACTAGCTTAGCATAACTCTGCCAGAGTAGACTGCACTCAAGAGAGCTAACACTTGGAGTTTTGGGGATGGGGGGTTTCTTCACAAAACCTACTTTATTGAGAACAAATAACATTTCATAGAAAGATCTTTAACACAACAAGTAATATCAGAATACATTAAAAACGAACTAATAAACAGAGGAATAATGGTGTAAAAATAATGTAAAAAATATAAACAAAAATATTGACAATTTTGGAGTTACTCAAAGGTCTTACAATTTCCAAAGAAAAATAAATAAAGTTTTAAAAAAGTGAAATAAATGTATACATAAATAGGTAAAATAAAATGTGTACTTTTTGAACTATACAAATAATATTTTCTCTACAAAGGCGCAAAAATACATTGAAGTACATATGATAAAAGGATCTGTTACAGGCAAAAGAAAAATAAAAGTAAACAATATGGTAAAGGGGTCTGCTTATGACATAAAGTTAAATTTCTCTAGAAGAGTTAATGTTTTTATGAGTTTCTGATTATTTAAGTTAAATTTTTCAACAGAGGCAATGTATGTTTTTAAGTCAGATTCTTTCAAATTGTTACATGAGGGGTGTGTTTCCACTCCATTTCATCTTGTAGACATAATACTTTGCAAGGATTATAATTAGATTGACTACATGTATTTCATCTGAGGAAAAGGTTGAATTGTCAAAACTGAGCAACATTTGCAATTTTGATAATACAATGTTTTTTTTCCAGTTTTTTCTGTGAGGAGACTGGACTCTTCTATATAAACACACCTATGCGCCTCTTAATTGCATCATATGGAACAATGCCTATATACTACATAAAAACAAATCATTATATTTACATAATTGGGTTGATAAAAATATTCTAATAAACCAGTTACCCAACAGTAATGGGGAGTGGTATAACTATGAGCGTTTTATGATCAACAATGACATAGATATTTTTCATAAAGAATTCGAATTGGTCATTAAGTCTGTCCCTTGTAGTTTACTTTCCTTAGAACAAACCATACATTTAGACAAACTTTACTTTCACAACTCAGTTTCAATTTCTGTATGGACTATGTTATATTATGTTATGCCATATTCAGAATAAATATTTCATGTCACCTCTAAGGATTTTGAAGAAATACATTTTTGAAAATGACACAAAACCATGTTCTGCATTGCCATCATGAGGTACTTTGATATGGCATTTCTCCAAAACAGTGAAATTATTAAATATTTATTCTGCTTATAGTAGAGGTGACCCTTTAACAAAATTCAAAGACAGTTTGTTCTCACCTCTTAGGGTTTAGGAGAAATAAAGTTTTGGAAAAGACAGAAAAAACATATCCTGGATAGTGAGGTACTTTGACTGAATTAATCTCCAAAACTGTACAGTAAAAGGATGAAATATTTATTCTGGATATAGTACATGTTACAGTAATAGGTATATAATAAGTGCACACTTCTGACAGTTATGCCTCTCATTTTCCCTTTATTTATTTTGTTTTTCACCTATAGTGACTACTGCTCTATTATCCTAATGCACCATGTATGCACAAAGCTAATCTTTAAGAGGAGCTAACGTTGGCTGGCTTGACCGCATATTTCCAAGGGTCAGCTCACTTGATCGCTTTTCACTAATGTGTATGAACGCTTTCAGTAGTGTGTATGAACGCTTTTCACTAATGTGTATGAACGCTTTCAGTAGTGTGTATGAACGCTTTCAGTAGTGTGTATGAACGCTTTTCACTAATGTGTATGAACGCTTTCAGTAGTGTGTATGAACAGCTTTCAGTAGTGTGTATGAAAGGTAAAGCTTTTCACCAATTTATATGAACAGTTCTCACTACTTTGTAGGAAAGCTTTTCAGTAGGTTATATAAGAGGTAAATGTTTTCACTAGTTTATGTGAGAGCTTTTCACCAGTCTTTGTGCAAGGTTTTCAATATAGTTTGTGGAAGAGTTTAATTTCATATGTGTATATGGAAGTTAATTCTGATTAATGTCCCTGGTGGCACCCCATACTACTCCCCCTCCCCCTCCTCGCAGAAACCACAATTGTTGCAGCCCCTGGTATCAGAGTCAGACACTCCACCACCGGATGGCAACAGTAGTTTTCATCTCTGATATCCAGATGACCAGGGTGAACAAGTGTGCCTTCAAAATTATTTTGTTCAAGATTTCTCTGAAAAAAGCAAAAATCAAAAATCAAATAAACAAGCAAACAAACAAACAAAAAAAACGCAATTTTTCTTTTGCATGGTAGCAAAGCAAACCCTGGCTAGACTATTCAATGAAAAGGATGCAGCATCCTGTTTCGATTGCAGACAGTTTATTTCTCATACATCATTGTCTGTTTTTGCATTTAAAGAAACAGACTTAAGAAATTGGAAACATTATTTTCTAAGATTTATGCAACATGAGCTAAATTTTATACTAATCTGAGCATATTCAATTCAGTTCAGTTTATTTATATACAACAAATGTTGTCTCGAGGCACTTTACAAAAAAAATCATTTCAATTCAATCATAATATTCTAATTGATCCTGGTTTTCAAACAGTACGGTAAGCTCAATTAATTATTGAAAGTGGTTCAAAAAGTTTCTAAGGAAACCCAGCAGATTGCATTGAGTCATTCACTTGCAACATTCACTCCTCCTGGACGAGCACGTAGCGACCTCATGGCGTCGTGTCATTGACTTTACAACAATCCCTCATACCGAGCATGCATGTAACGACAGTGGAGAGGAAAAACTCCCCTTTAACAGGAAGAAATCACCAGCAGAACCAGAACCTGGCTCAGTACAAGTGGCCATCTGCCACGACTGATTGGGGGTTTTGAGAAGACAGAGCAGAATGCACAAGAAAAACAGATGAACTGGTGTAGGATTATTTTTGATATTCATGAAAGTAAAAAGCTAATAGTAGGAGAAGGAGAACCATTATTTGATGACAGGATTATCTCATCTGAAGCCCTCCTCCAGGAAGGTTTCCCAGCCAAACAGAACACAAGACCAGGTGTCGCTTCTATGGAGAGAAAAATAACTGAGAGAAAACAAAAATTTAACAGTTGAAATAACCGCAAATAATGCAAATTGGAGAGTAGCAGAGTAGTAGTATACGATGTTCTAGCTTGGTGAAGGGTCTTTTTGTACAGCAACACACTATTTTTTCAAGTTAAGTAGTACTCCTCTAGATGTGCAGAGCACCGATTTCTCTCAAATTTGTCAGTGTTCTGCTTCAAAGTACGCATTAAAACAAGAAGCCAACCTCCTATGGATAATTACCTTTTTCTTTAAGGGGGCCACATTGTCTAATGCCACACGCAATGAGGAAGTAACTCTATGAACAAGAACATCAATTTGAGAAGGGCTGGAGATTAAACTACTGTCTTCTACTGTGTTTATCTGAGATTCTGAGGAAATTAAACATGTTTTTACAGCATTGTCTGATAAAGATCTTCTATAATGAAATTTTCTCTCAGTTTTGGGATACTCAGTTAAAATAAACTCAAAGGTTATTAAAAAATGGTAAGACAGCATAGGGTTATGGGGAAGTGCTGTTATTTCTTCACACTCAATGCCATATGTCACCACAAGGTCTAAAGTATGACAACAGGAGTGGGTGGAACAATGAAATTCTTTGAGTAAAGCCAATTGAGTCCAAGATAGCATTAAAGGCTACAATTAGGGTAATACCCTCAGTGTCAACATGAATGTTAAAAGCTCCCACTTACCTGTATTTAACACAATCAGATTAAAAAAATCTGAGAAATGATCTAAAAATTGGGAGTAAGGGCCTGGTGGATGATACAAAACAACAAACAAAAGTGGTTTTACTGCTTTGCAACTAAGATGAAGAAAACTTAGGGTTAGATGTTCAAAAGAACTGCAGCTATTAAAATGATAGGATTAATTAATAAATCTGAATGAAAAATAGTTACTACTCCTCCACCTCGCCCTGTACTTTGAGGAATGTGAAAATTTACATAATTGGAAGGGGTTGACTCATTTATACTAACATAATCCTCTTGCTGCAGCCAAGTTTCTGTGAGACAGAACAAATCAATCTGATTATCACAAATCAACTCATTAACAAACAAAGTCTTTGAAGAGAGAGATCTTATGTTCAGTAAACCACATTTAATTGTTTTATGTTTCAGTTTAGTTAGAGTCGTATTTATCTTTATGAGATGTTCATGATTTGCTCTTTTTAGGGTTAGTTTTTAATCCATTTGATTTTGGCCATGGGCCTGTCTTGATAGGGTAATGGGTGGGTGACAGTACAGAAGCTGCAGAGAGGTGTGTTAAACTGCGACTCTGCTCCCTGGTCTGGACCCTGGGTTGTCAGTGTTTCGGAGGACTAATAAATTTGCCCAGATTCCTTGAAAGAAGAGCTGCTCCGTCCAAAGTGGGATGGATGCCATCTCTCCAACACCATCTCTTCAACACCATCTCTTCAACACCAAATAAAGACTGAAAAGAAATAAATTGTTGTTCCATTTCCAGGTGTGAGGTTTAGAGGCATTTATGCTTAGGGGGCCCAAATGGCTTGCACTGGCCCTGGTTATGGTGACAAAAAAATGGGAAAGTACACAAAAAAAGAGCTTACAAATATTTATTTGAAAGAAGACAATAGCTAAGTCAACTGAAAACAATATGTTGGTTCAGTAAAATCAGCCTTGTCAGTGTGAATTTGTGAACACATTCAATGCAAATGTGTGTTATATTAAACAAGGGCCCTGGAGGACAAGCATGCCAAGGGGGAAAAGGGACCGTCGCAAGGCAGAGTAAATGTTCAAATCCGGGGGGAATTGGTAGCACTGTTGCCTTGCAGCAAGAAGTTCCTGGGTTTGAATCCCAACCTGGGATCTGTCTTCATGGAGTTTGCATTTCCTTCCTATTTATATGTGAGTTCTATCCTGGTACTCTGACTTCCTCCCAAAGTAATAATAATAATAATAATAATAATAATAATAATAATAATAATAATAATAATAATATATTTTAGTGTTATCTCAGGATCTCAAGGGGCTACAAAGGCTAAAACAAAACTTCTGAGTGGTTGAACAAAAAAATGTGACTAAAAAATGTCTTAAGATCTTTTTTTTAAAAAGGTCAGTGGGTTATGGTGACCTCAGGGTGTCAGGGAGGTAATTCCGTGGGGCAGCAGCACAGAGGGCCCAACCTCCAATGGTCCTCAGGTTGGTTCTGGATCCAAGGAGGCGGTTTGAGTGAGTGGATTGTTTTTTTTTTTTTGTTTTTGTTTTTTTTTTTTTTGGAAATCCACTGCTTGTCTGTGCCCCTCTAACCTTGCTAGGACTAGCAGGTATAGACGATAGATGGATGTTTAAAACCTGGTGTTCATGAGAAGCTTGCCAATGGATCCATTACTGCAACAACTGAAACAATTACACACCCAGCACACCCAATCACACTCTGGGAAAAAAAAAAAAAAAAAAAAAAAAAAAATTAAAAAAATAGCCAAAGCAAAGATTAATAACGATGTTATTAAAATCACAGATTTTTTTTTAATAGAAGCTATTAAAAATAGGCTTCTGTCAGATGATATATCACCATCATTCTCTTTTTCTCTATTAGCTATTTCAGAAAAAATGAACATTCTCCAAAACCAATTTCTTAACCATTCTGTTATGATGCTAAACAACTGATTAGTTCTGCAGTGTAAATAGAACTAACCTACCTTAAAGATTTTTAACAAAGGTCATGGCAAGTTTGATTCAACAGTACATTTTAACAGAATAATGTGTCAGGAGGTTTCTCAAGCCATACATGTTGTTAGACCTGGACTAGCTGTCTTTTTAATAGCCCCAGATCTCATAAAGGACAAAATTTAAGATGCATTAAAAACCTGAATTTCATAAGGTTGCATTTATTCTATATTTTCATACAATAAGTTCACTTAGACAGCTGTTTTTTGAGTCCACTATGGTAATTATAAAAAATAGTTAGAATGTGAACATGTGACTCCGCGCACAGCTTTGTTGATGTCTGGTTATTCTAAGGTTCTTTCATCAATCAGTGAAGTGTGGTTGCAAATGGTGGAGCAGAAAAAATGCTTTTTCCTGTTGCTTTAGTAACAGCAAAGGTGCTTCCATCATAGAATCCAGTTGAACATATTTTACCTAGCTCAGCTTATTAAGGTGGTCTGAATTATGTCATTATTTATCAAATCAACAAGAATTTTTCTTTTGTCAGAACAGAAAGTTATTTTTTATTTATGAAATAACTAAAATATGTATTGCTGTTGTGTGAAAATATAATTATTGGATCAAGCCCCAGATGTCTGTCAAAATGGAACCAATAATAACCACATCCAGAAGGGGTCCCTATTGCTTCAGGGAGAATTCAACATTTAAATGTTCACTCATCTGTAGATAAACGTTGCTTTGATGTGTGTGATTTGCAGCTCCAAAGGAGTGTAAGGCATTCTGACAAGGAGGATGGGTAAGGAGGTTGGCAGACAGTCAGAAAAAACTAACCCCCTGCCAGACTTCTCTTAGGCTTCTAGCGGGGCCTCAGAACTTAATGAATCACCTTTTCATTCACGCCATACCGATTTAATTAATCCATCTTGATCATACAGTTGTGTGTGCTTGCAGAAACTGCGGTGGAACTGCTGAACAAAATGGTTGATATGGGTCAGAACTCAGCTGCATTTACCTGAGCTATAAAGATGAGTGTTTTTTTCCTGTACTCAACAATGTCTGGCTGAGCTTCTCATGGTGCCTATCCAAATGCTTTCGATCTAAGCACAGTTTCCTCTCATCTTCAATACACTGATATATGCATCAGATTCTGTTGAATACCATACTTCTCAGATTAGTTACTGAAAGACAGTAAATTGGCTCTGCTTTCCTTGCATCCACAGACTCAGCTGCTTCTGGTGTTTTTGATTTAGAGTATTGCCTGAGGTGTACGAGAGAAAAGTCAACTTTCAAGACTGGTTTGTTTTTAATTGGAGTTTTTTTTTCTCTATACCACTGTCTGTACCACACAGTCTTAAACTTGAATTCTTTGAAAGTCCAGAGGTTCATCCATAGGTCCAACTTTAAAAGTAGATCTCAGACTGGAAAACAAAACTCAAATTATTATTTTCTTTAATGAGGCCCAGTGATTTGACAGTTTCCAAATATAACTCAGAGGCATCTCTGTGACATTCCTCCAAAGGCTAAAGGGATAAAGTTAGCTTCTGAGGAAACATTAGAGCCCTGGAGTGTCTGAGGCTTCTGGCAGGTTAGAGGCAGAGCTCAAAGCACCATACAAGGAGCGGGATCTTGTCTGAACATATGAACGAAGTAAAACAAATCAAACTGAGCAGTAAAACGTTAAAGAACACCAGGAGAGATGATTAATTAAAGATAAATGGATAAATTATTTTCAGCTCCTAATAAGTCAGAATAAATTTTTTATTTTTATTTATTTGCATGAGTTGGTTCTAATATTCAGAATAATGCATTGCACACACTGTTTCATCTACATTTAAGGTTGAACCAAAAACAAAAAACTGTCAAGAAACTACCATTTTACCCATAAACACATAAACCTTAGTGGGACCTTTTTATATATTTCAGAAAAAAATATTTACCTTATAAATCCATCCATGTGAATTTATCATATCTAACTGACTTACAGTGTTATTAGAAGTTATTGTAATATGCAAGCAGAAAGCGCTGTTGTTAGTGTTGAGCTAAATCTTATGAGATTACAATTTTTTTAAAGTCTTCACACACATAAAAACCCTTTACTGGCAAAATAGAATTATATGACTGCATTTAGAGAAGACTAGCTACTCTAAATGCACTTTTAAGACTTTCATATTTATAACAAAGAGCATTGCTTAAATCTGAGCACCAGTGATGTGGAGCATGGCTGGAAAAGCAGACAAGTTAGGGTGTGGAACTGGGTTTCTGACCTGAAGAAGCCTTAATAGTTTGATTTTATAAATAGTAAAGCCCTGATTTAGGTTCTTTTGATTATTTTAGAATCTCTAAAATGTGATAGTTGCAGAGCAACAAAAGTGAATACATACCCTAAATTCATTCTTTATATTCACTTGAAGGAAGAGGGTCATCCATTTTTAAATCAGCACTTACTGGAGAGTTACAGGTTACAAGTCTCAGACCAAGAAAAGTCTGTCTCTAAAGACTGTCTGAATATGTGTTTTGTAACATTTACATAAATTATCACATTTTTAGAATTTCACTTACTTTACGTTGCTGTGTTTCACTGTACAATAAAACAAATCACAAATTTAAACTTCATGGACTTAGTATAACCTTATAACTTGACAGAATCGTAATTTCTGGCAAAGTTTCCTCTTAGCAGAGAACATTCCTGTAGGAGGTCAATTTTTAATCATTGCTGCTTCACCTATCCATCCATCCTCCTTTTTTCTATAGCTGATTTATCCTTGCAGGGTCGCCGGTGCCTTTTTCCATCATTCTTTGGGAGGGAGGCCTGGTACACCCTGGACAGGTCACGAGTCCATCAAAGGACAAAACAGAGACAACCAGGACAAACATCTATGCATAAACACACTTACCAAAGGGCAATCTAGAGTAACTGGTTACATTTTTTTGGACTGTGTGAGGAAGCCGGAGTACTGGATAAAACCCATGCATCCATGAGGAGAACATGCAGCTCCATGCAGAAAGATTCAGGACCTTCTTGCTGCAAGACAAAAGTTCTACCGACTGCACCACCGTGCTGCCCTGCTCCATTTATGGTATTTTGAAATAAATATGAAAAACCAGACCAGCACCCAATTTGTTATGACTGGTTCAAGGTCATAACAAAAATGGGAGACCATGCAATGGTTAAAAGTGCAAAAAATAAATATTTATTAAGGATAAATAATATAAACAAAAACTACAATGGAATTTGAATGTCAGTGTCAGTGGTGTAATGCAAATGCTTGGATGTATTGTATGAATGCATACGGGAGTGCTGAGATCCTAAAACAAACTCAAATGTGCATGAGGCAGAGCAGAAGAGGCCTAGCAGCAGGGCAGAGCACCCCATGCATCAGAAGGCAAGGAGTGGACACTGAGACCAATGACCACAGGATGTAACAGAGAGCTTTATATACTCTGTGCCCTGGATTAGTAAATCAGCGACACCTGCGCAGAGGAGGAGCACAAGGGCAGACACCCACAAACAGCTGCAATCCCACCCATAAGGCTGTAACAGTGACATAAAAAAGACCCAACATACCAGGTGTCTTCGTCCACATTTGATTTTATTATTTTTATTGTTTCATTTGGTGTAAGAGATTTACTGTGTGTATGTAACTGAAGACTTGATGTTTCTGTGGTGAACCTGAAACTCTCCTCCCCTCCCTCCAGACTAAAACAAAGTGCAAAAACTCCCTCTCAGTCACTCTGATACATTATATTTCTTGCAGAAAGACTCCCCTGAGACACACTAACCCTCAGCAGTGAGATGAACATTAGTTGCCAGCTTCGTCCAGCACATAAGACACGTGGAGATCATGTAAACAGAAAGACGAGCAGCAAAGAACAATTAGGAAGACTCAAACATCTTCTTCCTGTCAGCCTTGTCTTCAATGTTCTTACGCCAGTCACCCACTGCTTCTGTTGGCTGTAGAGGACAGAAACATCCTTTTTACTTACAATATATATGTTTAAGAAAGCATCATAGACATAAGAATAGCTATAATACTTTTTTGTGTTTTATGTAGTGTGAAAAGGTAAAAAAAAAAGTGTGTCTCACCTCCTCTTTGGTCTCCTTCTTGACCTGCTTCAGGTTGGCTCTCAGGTCCATGTTGACTGTGTGTTTGGAGCCCAGCAGAGCCTTCAGCATGGCATCAGCAGACATACGCACCTTCTTCAGGGCAGGTTTCTTCACTCCAACCAAGTCCACGACTTTGATTTTTAGGTCTTCAATCTATGAGCAAGTAAGACACTTCATTTTTTTGCTCTTTACTTTCGTATTTGTTGTGCATTTGTAATCATATGTAACCCACCTCTTTGTCTGCCTTTTGGACTTTGGCCTCAATGTCGTACCTTTCCTCATCAATCTTGTCTATGGCAGCATGGATCTTTTTGCAGCGTTCCTGTTGACACAAAATCATTATAAATTAATATTTAATCCTGAGATTCAACCTGCCTAACAGCAATGTCCATTTAAATCTGAGAAGTCTTACGTGCCTACCCTGTTTTAGATCAAATTTAATGAAAAAAAACCCTCAGCAATAGATGTTGCATGGACAAAAGGAGGAAGATCTGTGGCAGAACTGATGTTAGGGTGTAGATTTGCTTACTTTTATTTATTTCATGTCAGATGATGCTTAATTAACATTACTACCACCTCTTTAGTTTGCATTTTTTTACAAGCACTGTTGTACTTTTAGTAAGTATTATATTTTATGTGGTTCTATGTCTTAAAATGTCCAGAGAACAAAGGAGACAGAGTAACCTAACTCTTCACCTTTCCCTCTATCCCATAAACTCACAGGATTAATAAACAAAGCAAATAACAGGTTCATGTGAACATGGTAGTCCAACATCTAACCAGGTTGACTTATTGTATTTATCTGTCAAAATCCAATTTGTTAGTGACTGTGGATGACAAAATGGCAAAAACAAGTCAGAAACAAGTTCATAGCTGGTAAAGATTTAGCCGCTTGTAAAATCTGGATATCTGTGCTTCACAAATCGCGCTCTCGTTGTTGCCATTATTCATAGTTAAATCTACCTGTGGAAACTCTTAGTCCATTACCTCTAGGTTTTTGTTATTCAGATGGTGGAATCTCAATCTAGTTGGACATGCACAAGCAAGAAACTTTTGATGAACATCTAAGAATTTTTTTGGAATCAAATAAAAGTATCATAGCTTCTCTCTCTCTAATACGAGGCACTCATCTTCTGAAGCAAATTTTGGCTGTTTTTATTACCGAATGGCTGGGCTTACTTCCTGATCTGCTTAAAATCTTCATTAATGTCTTTTTATGTTTCTGACTGGTCTCTCACCATGAGAGCAGCCTGATCTCCACTCAGGTCTGGAGCAGGACAGCGCTCAGCCATATAGGCCTCTTTGGCCTCAGCAACCTCCTTCTTTTCCTTTTCCAGCCAAGTCAAAGCAACTTGCAGAACCAGGCTCTGTACAAAGAAACAAGAACAAACAAATTATTTTATTTCTATTTCTTTTGCAATAGAAATTCATCTGGAAGATTAAACTGAATTTGTCATGGGCTGCAGTTGACCAGTGTCATCTGGATAATTTTATGTATTTAATTAACTTGATAACAAGTTCTAGATTTCCCAACTTCCATAACAGCAGGGCTTGGAGATTGACAGAGTAGTGGAGAAGAGTGCATGTGTGTGTGTTATATACCTTTAAGTGGTGCCGACGGCTGGATGTCATCTTTTTCCTGTTTAGATAATTTTTTCATTGTTACAATGATTAAAAACTTAAATTTCCCAACTGTTTTTTAAAAAAAAAAAACAAACAAACAAAAAAAAAAACATAAAAGCTGTGAAAAAAATCAGTTAGATATTGAGGTATTGACAGCTAAATAAAAATAGTTATCAGAGAAGACTTTTTTACTTACTCAGACATCTTGATGGCTTTTGCAGTTCACAATCTGCATCAAAACACGTGAATTACAAGATATTTATGAGTATCTTTAATGTCTGCTTAGTGCTGGAGCCAAGCACATCAGCTGTCTGAGATCAGCATGACGGACACTGATGCACAGCAGAATTTGTAACGTAACGTGATCTGAGGCCACAGCTGAGAAACAGCAACATAGACTGAACTAAACTGGGAAGGTACAGCTTGGGTGTCACTACTTTTTCAGATACCATTCGATCATGTGAAAGGGTCATAGGAATAACTCTTTATAGCAATATCAATCAAAAAAGGTCCAATGTGATATTCTTATGTAGAATTAATGGACAGTCCATAACGATGACAAGGACATGTTTTACTGATCCAGTAAGGTTCCATTAGATTTTCCTAGTAACATGTGGAAAAATGTATTTATTTGAGTGAAAAAAATGTCCTATTATTTATTATTATCATTATTTATTATTATCATTGTTGTTACTTGGTAGAAGTACGTGGCATTACAAATTAAGCTAAGAAATATTTACCATGAAATGGATTATTTTTAAGAACATAGAATAGAATCAGAATATTTAACCTTTGAATATATAACCAAGGAAGACAAAAAACAATCTGTAAAATTAATCAAAATTACCCTCCATTTCAACTAATAAGGTTGAAGGAAAATGTCAGCGAGAAATACACGTTTTTTTTCTTAATGCATTAATCAACTTTTTCAAATTTTACTGACCCTTTCCAAAAAAGCACAGACTTGTTTTACAAAGAGCTTAAAAACTACTTTGGTTAAAACATTATCTCTATTCAACCTGTCATGACAGACAAACATGTAATAGAAATACCAGCAGAACAGGTATGAATCATTTAAGGCACATACTTTGTCCCACTGAGCTGCAAAACTGATCTTAAAACACATTAAGGCAAAAGATGAGGTCTGTAAAAAGTCATATGTGTCCTAAAAACATGCTGAATGTGATTTTTGGGTGTCAGAATTGGTCATGGTGAAGCAGCCTGAAATGATGTCACTTAAACACACAACTCTGCTTAACATTTTCTGGTGTCCCGATTAAAATAAAGGATGCTGCTCTCAGAGAGGTTTAAAAAGGCTGAAGAAAGAACAAAAAGGAAGAGTTC
The DNA here is from genome assembly GCA_014839685.1 of Anableps anableps. Classification (NCBI taxonomy): domain Eukaryota; kingdom Metazoa; phylum Chordata; class Actinopteri; order Cyprinodontiformes; family Anablepidae; genus Anableps; species Anableps anableps. The sequence goes on from CM026073.1 coordinate 3,539,478, forward strand.
TCACCTATTGAGAGAGGGAAGGAGGACAAGACACGCTTGTTGGAAGAAAAGCAGACACTGCCAAAGCCACAGACAGAGAAAAATGAAATACGTATATATGGTGGCCAGAGATGCCTCAGCAGAATGCTGAGAACCTCTTTATGGAAATGAATTTCAAAGTCAGACCAATGGGCCTGAGAGCTCCTGAAATACACCCTGCCCAGCCCCACTCCAAGCTACACCCTAATTGAGATGTCTTCTCACTAAGCTAAGGGTTCCTTCCACAAGTTTGCTGTGAATGGAAAACTAGACATTACTCATTATTCCTGTTTCCTCATAGTTATATAGAAACTTGCAGTTATAAGTAGAGTGAATTGTTGTTTCTTTGCCAACAGAAAGTGAGCAGATTAATTAGCTAACTGGCCAGTCACTGATTTATCTGGTGGTTGTAGAAGACAAATAAATCCAACATCAATGTTTCTCAGTCTCAGTCTCCCAGATGTTCTATTCCCACCACATTGTAGTCATCAGTGCTAATCAGTCAAATTAGATTGGCCTAAACTTTATAATCCCTTTTTTCCAACCCAATAATGTGATGTAGCAAACTGAAAATTGCCATTCAAGATTCTTCAAGTCTTCTCCCTAAACATTGATCTCTGCCTCTCCTTCTCAAATATCATAACAGTAATGTTTTCAGCAGGATGCCAGATATAAATTATCTGAGTTGTTCCTCCAATGTGATCCAGTCTGAAAAAAAGCATGCTCCCTAGCCACAGAGATCCCTTCATACAATCTGCAGAGGCAAAGGGATGTATTACTGAAATACAGATACAGGACATGTGAGAGAATCCCCATGTTCAAGGGCTGGGTTGCAAAGGGGCCTTATTAGTTTTGGTAACATGATTACAGTTGTGAGATCATTGTTTCAAACTACATATATAATTTAATTTGTTCATGTTATTAAATAAATGTACCTTTTCCTGGAAAATATCAGAATAATACTTACTTTCTGTTATGTGTCTGTCTTTCAAGATCAAGGTGTTAGTTTGAATGGTGTGAAAGATCTAGCAAGTAAATAAAAGCAGGAACAAAATTCCTCGTATTTCAAAAGATTTATTTCTACTGCTTTCATGAAAACTGGTACATTCTGATCTGGTGTTTCTAAGTAAACGGTTTTAACTATATACATGACAGTTCTTAGTTTCATTCCATCCTTCTCACAGGAGTACAGTATGCTCTTCAACAATTGGAAAAGCAAGAAAAGGTGCCCTAACTCTTGGCCCTGAATGCCTCCAGGGGATACAGAGATGCACTCAGTCAGTCAGACCTGTCTCCCCTGCTATCATCCTCAATGGTCCTGAAGAGTTTTAAGAAGACTCAAACATCTTCTTCCTGTCGGCCTTGTCCTCAATGTTTTTACGCCAATCACCAATCGCTTCTGTTGGCTGGATCAAACAACAAAGAATTGTTGAAACCAATACTGACAACAAACTTCTAGTGCTTCTAACTACTAATATCTCAACAGATTTCTTTGAAATGAAAAAAAAAATTCCATTGAATTCTAATTTTCCAATTTCTTGGTGGGAAAAGTTTTGTGCTAATTATTGTAAAATATTTTTCCTGTATTATTTTTTAAAAAGGATAAGATTATTACTCTTGATTCTCAGTTAGTAGAGAAAAGAGGACCTTGCATTATGCACAATACATATCAAAGGTGTAAAATCAAAGTTCATTGGTAGTCACATCTGTTAAGTAAAAGCTAAAGATGCAAAACAGTAAAAACCTAAAAGTCACACTGAGGAGTAGATATTTGTTAGAACATTGGTCTTTACCTCCTCTTTGGTCTCCTTCTTGACCTGCTTCAGATTGGCCCTCAGGTCCATGTTGACTGTGTGCTTGGAGCCAAGCAGAGCCTTCAGCATGGCATCAGCAGACATACGCACTTTTTTCAGGGTAGGTTTCTTGACTCCAGCCAGGTTCACCACCTTCAGCTTCAGATCCTCAATCTGGGACCAGAGAAATGCTTATTCATATGATAATCTAAAATTATATGTCAATAAAATATGAATACACATTCAATACACATTTTATATATATATATATATATATATATATATATATATATATATATATATATATATATATATATATATATATATATATATATAAAAACAATGTAACTCCAAATCAGTCACACCTTTATAGAATCAATGTCACTATTTAGGTAGTAACACTTATTGTGAATCAATTTCACCTGGTGCTGTGCAAATGGAACATGCAACAGGTGGAAATGAGAGGCAATTAGCAAGACAACCCCTATAAAAGAGTGATTCTGCAGGAATCACAGATCAATTCTCTGTTCTTGTCTTTTCTGGTTGAACTTTTTAGTCACTTTTTCATTTTGTCATTGCTGTCACGCATAAAGGCATCATGAAGCGTTTTTTACAGCCCACTGAAGTTGCTCAAGTAGTGCAGCTAATCCAAGATGGAACATCAATGCGAGCGGCGGCAAAAGATTTGCTGTGTCTCTCAGCACAGTGTCCAAAGCATGGAATACGTACCAAGAGATAGGCCAGTACACCAGGAAACATGGAGGAGGCCATAGGAGGGCTCCAACCCAGCAGCAGGACCGCTACCTCGTCCTTTGTGCAAGGAGGAACAGGAGGTCCACTGCCAGGGCCCTACAAAATGTCCCCCAGTAGGCCACTAATGTACACGTTTCTACTCAAACTGTCAGACACAGACTCCATGAGGGTGGTATGAGGGCCCAACATCCACATATAGGGCCTGTGCTTACAGCTCAACATCGTGCAGGATGATTGCCATTTGCTAGGGAACACCAAAATTGGCAGATTAGCCATTGGCGCCCTGTGCTCTTTACAGATGAAAGCAGGTTCATACTGAGCACATGTGACGGATGTGACAGAGTCTAGAGACATCGTGGAGAACATTATGGTGCCTGCGACAACTTCAGCATAACCAGTTTGGTAGTGGGTCAGTCATGGTGTGGAGAGGCATTTCTCTGGATGGCCGCACAGCCCCTCCATGTGCTAGCCAGAGGTGCCCTGACTGCCATAAGGTACCGGGATGGGATCCTCAGACCCATTGTGAGACCATATGCTGGTGCAGTGGGCCCTGGGTTCCTTCTTATGTATAACAATGCTAGGCCTCATGTGGCTGAAGTGTGTCAGCAGTTCTTGCATAATGAGGGCATTGATGTTATGGACTGGCCTGCCCGTTCCCCAGACCTGAATTCAATTGAGCACATCTGGGACATCCTGTTTTGGTCAATCCACAACAGACTGTTCAGGAGCTAACTGATGCTCTAATCCAGGTCTGGGAAGAGATCCCTCAGGAGAACATTCACCATCTCATCAGGAGCATGCCCAGGCGTTGTCCAGAGATTATACAGGTATGTGGCGGCCACACATACTACTGAGCCTCATTCAGACTTGTCTTGAGAAATATTCACTGGCATTGAATCAGCCTGTCATGTTATTTTCCACTTTCATATTGAGTATGAATCGAAATCCAGATCTCCATGGCGTAATAATCTTGATTTACATTGATAATTTTTGTGTTATTTTCTTCTCAATCAACTCCACTGCGTTAATAATAAAGTTTTTCAATGATAATATTTAATTAATTGAGATCTAGGATGAGTTATTTTAGTATTCCCTTTAATTTTGTGAGCAGTTATATTGTTGCAGTGGTCCTTTATTCACAATGTTCAGATCAGAAAGAGTCAGATACAGAAAGGGTAATGACATGTCGCAAATGTCCTGAGGTTGGCAGTTGAACCCCAGATAGCTGACAGGAGGGCTCTCTGTTCAACTCCACCACACATTTTTCTTAAAAATGTTTAATTATTTGTATACCATACTAGGACCATAATTGTGATGATGCTGTGCACTGAATAATGTCAGTTCAACAATAGGCGGCTGGTGCTCACTTTCTTCATTTTAAAAGTTGATCTTGGGTTCTTAGGATTATTTTTGTTTATAGAAGGATTATATATTTTCTGAATGCTACAGTGAAGTCAATACACAGTTGTTTGACTTAATCTAACTAATACTAATACTTAAAAATGTTCAAAAACCTTTTGCCAAAGGATTTGAAATATGAAAAATTGAAAGTGTCTGTGTGTGTGAATGGTTGTTTTTCCTGTGTGTCTCTGTGTTGCCTTGTGATGAACTGGAGAAATGTCTAGGACAGCGATTACCAACTCTGGTCCTCAAGCCCCCTCTGTCCTGCATGTTTTAGGTGTCTCCTTGCTGAAACACACCTGGCTTAAATTAATTGGGTGATTAACAGGCTTCAGGAGCACTAGATGACATGCAGAGGGGAACATGCAATCATTTGAATCAGGTGTGCTGACACAGAGACACATCTAAAACCAGTGGTTTGGAACCACTGGTCCTGGGTTTACCCCACCCTTGCCCATCAACTGCTGGAGATAAGCACCAACCCCCTCGCGACCCTGACATGATCTCGGGTTAAAACAGTGGATGGACTGTGCAGGTTATAGGTTCGTCGGTGCTCAAGGTACATAGTGAACACCTGACAATAGTATTAGGGTGTTTTTCTTTCCCAGCAGGAGACATTTACCTTGGGCTGACCCATGCTTCTGACTTGTGAATCTCATGCCATACACAGATGTAAACATAAAAGATCAAGGCAAGGGGGACCAAAGTAAGCACTTTCCACCAATAAGACAACTTGTAACAAAACATGAAAAGCATACAGAGTAAAAATACATTTTCTCCAGGACTTCCTCTGATCTCTTTCACATCTTCTGCCTTTGAAGCCATTGCAAGTTTTAATTTCCCCTGAAGTGCTCACTGACCAAAGTCTGCGTGCAAAGGCTCAGCCTTCCATCACAGTTTCACTTTTACAATCAGCACATGGAAACATTTCCTTGGCCCCAGAGTACTCAAGCTACGAAGGTCTTTGGGACAGAGTTGACAGACTGTGTTAACCAAAAGGTTAATGCTTCAATAGCAGGAAGTGACCAGATTCCTTCTTCACAAAGAGGACTGACTGTGGACACACACTGACCATGTAACCATGCTCTTTTTCCTGTCACCAACAAAGCAAATTTGCACAGGTAGAAACACTTTCTCAAGATTCTGGTAACACAGAAACTAACTGGCCATTAAATAGCATTAGCACAAAACACACAGCTATGCATAGCACCAAGACCTATATAAAACTCAAGTTCAACATGTATTGATTTCAGTTTGTGTTGGTCATTTCTCTTTATGACCATTTTATTGAATGGAATTAGTTGTGCTCCAAATAACCAAATAACCCTTATTTGTTTAACATTGCAACATATTAATATTATCTTTCCCATGAAACCAGAACTATTCTTCTTGAGAACTGTATAATATATATATATATATATATATATATATATATATATATATATATATATATATATATATATATATATATATATATATATATATATATATATATATATATGTACTTTCAATGAAGAACTGGGTGGTGATCATTTGTGTACGGGTGCTCAGATGGCTGCTGGTCAAAAATCTTGAATTCAAACCTTCATTGATCTCCACAGTTGCTAACATATGTTTTCAGCCTGACAATTTCTGTATGGACAAACAGACACTTCAGTCTGATTTTAGAATCGTTATAGTAATAAGTTCCTGGTTTGTAGATCGTACCCCAAGAAATTTATTTTGGTAATAAATAAGAACTGTCTTCTGACAGTTATTAAATGTGCTAATAAAAAGAGATTTGTTATGTTTTGAGAGTGTTTTGATGATTTTAGTAACTCAATATGCATATGAAGGGAAAAGAACAAGTAAATTTAATTGACTTTTTAATAAATCTTACAATATCGCTGCTTGAGTTAAATATGAAAGTGTTAAAGGAAAAGCCTTTGGTTTTATGTGGGACAATAGACAGATAACAGTTCTGTGGGGTGAAGTTGTCCCCTTTCCCCACCACCAACTTCTTCAAATTAAACAATGTTGGTGTCAAACGTTTGTGCTGGTTTGTGCAGCTGAAATGTTCATTTGTGCTGCTTTTATTTTTAAAATATCATTAAATGTTTCCAGAGGTAATTGAAGTTCCACCACCACCCCACATTTACGAAATCAAACAAACTTGGAGTCAAATCAACTGCTACATTTGTGTGGGTTTGTGCTGCTACAATTGTCCTGTGAAAGCCAGCACAAACTTTTGACACTAATTTGTTTGACTTCGGTAATGGGGGGAGGAGGGGTGAACTTTTCACCTTTAAATTTTCATAAATATCTTCAAAATAGATCCCCAAGTTTTGCTCTTCATTGTCTCTCACCTCTTTGTTAGCCTTCTGAACTTTGGCTTCTGCGTCATACCTCGCCTCATCAATCTTGTCAATGGCAGCATGGAGCTTCTTGCAGATTTCCTGTGGATGCACAGAACCAATGCATATTTCCAGCAATTAATAAAATGTCATATGGTCCACTCATAAATAACAATAGTCTTATTTATCTTAAGGATTATTGTGAAACTGTTTGCACCTCTGAAATAATTACAGGACCCAGATGATTTGGTGTTTTTTTTTTATATCACTTCTCTCCAGAGGAAGACTATGCAGTTTAGAGCAAAAAGAACTAATTGAAATTACCAAACGTTTAAATGTAGAAAAACCTCAGGCATGAATGATATTACACTGGAGCTTAATAAAATATTTACAGGTACTGATACAACTTTTTTGCCATGTCATGTAGAAGGGGATGTTGGGAAAAAAAGGTTATTTGCACAAAATTAAGCTTAATGATGCACTTTACCCTGAATTCTGGGACTCTCAAGAGAACTGCTGCATGCAGCTTTATTCATTTTTACAATCCACTAACCCACCCTTCTATTATATACATTAAGACATGGATGGAGAAGGAGTTTGAGAGGTTAATTCCTAATATCATTTCAGACTTCTTAGGACTCTACAGAAGATCAGTGACTATTTTTCAGTTCATAAGCACTACACTCATTTTTGTGTTCTCCACATACTATATTGTTACATGATCTAAACTCAATTAGTTATTTTCAAATATATCTGAGGGTGATAAATGTAACACATGAGGGAGAACTCTTATTCAAAGATCTGCACTTTGCCTCCAGTAAAATTTTAGATCAAAAATTTCCAAGCTGTCTGAAATTTTGAAAACTGGGAGTGAACGGTAAAAGAAGACACAAAAAGGTTGGATTTTTTTTTCCCCTTATGGCTTCCTTAGAGCCAAAAAATATATTTTTACTATTTCGGAGAACATGGAACTGCCTTGTTTAAGCTTTGGCTAAATAAAATTACCAAACACATTATTAGAAAATAAATTAAAAGTTTGCTTTGCCAAACTGAGCCAAAATTTCTGTTTATCTAGAGACCTATTGTTTGTTACCTGGGAAATAGCCCTTCTTATGATGCAGTCCCTGAGTTAAACTAAGAATTAGAAAGAACCACTCTTGATTCAATGTGTTTTATGCTCACCATGAGGTCAGCCACGTCTCCACTAAGGTCAGACGGTGGGCAGTTCTCAGCAAGATAGGCTTCCTTTGCAGCTGCAACTTCCTTCTTCTCATCCTCAAGCCATTTTGTTGCAATCTGCAGCATCAAGCTCTGTAAAACAGATTTGAATAAGTCAAAGGAACACTCCAAACACTTAGATTTCCTCAATACAAAAAATAACTAAATCAAATTCTGACCTTCAGTTGATGTCTGCGGCTTGATGTCATTTTCTTAACCCTGTAAGGTGAAGACATACAATCAATAGAGTATCAATTATTATTATTATTATTATTATTATTATTATTGTTGTTGTTGTTGTTGTTTTTTTTTGTTTGTTTTTTTTTTTGAAAATTTTGACAGTTGATATTATTAACACAAAATATATGCCATTCACAACAAGCATGGATGACAGGAGACGGCTAGATATTTGGTCTTTTACAATGTAGCTGTAAAGGGATCTACTGTACACAGATGACTAAGGAACAAGTTGCACCTAAGCTAGTTGCTTATTCTGTCTTACAGTCTTAATGCTAACCTAAGATACCTGCTCTTTAAAATCCTAAGAATTTGTGTTGGTTTTGTTCAAATTTATTTTACAGATTAGCAGAAAGCATGTCACACAGACAAAACTGCAAAATGTAAAAAAAAAAAAAAAAGTGGAATTTGCTTCTGAATGCACTCGTGTATGTAGAATTTATCAGTATAATTTTATATATGATGATAAAAGCACCCACCAAAATGTTCAAAACAGAAATCATGTGTAGTTATTTTTTTAACTATTAAACATAACATCAAAAAATTTACAGGCATATTCAGACACTAACACTGAAGGAGGAATGAATCAACAAGAAAGGAATCTAAAGTTGCAGTCAGTTGGAGCAGCTAAGGCTGAAATGAAAACCAATTAATTTACTTGTCAATTAGTTAATCAGCTGCCATCTTAAGTTAACTAATGACATGTGCTTGGGGGAAGATTTGGGGGGGACATATATTATTAACTGATGTCAAAGCTATCAAAGAACCTTCTGAGACCCATTCTACTTTAGTTTTGATAATCAAAGAAATCAGATTTTGATGTATAAAATATTTTTAGAGAATTGAGATTTCAAAGATCCTGGGATAATCAATGTAGAAAACATATTGATTATGAAATTGAAAATTTAATTCTCATTAAAATATCAGCAGAACCATCTGGAGAATAATACTTACTCAGACATTTTGGCTGTGCTTGATCTTCACACCCTGTTCAGACAGAGAAAACAGCTTTAGTCACACAAATTCTCTCCTCAACTCAACGTTGCTGTTCAGGTAACCTTTAAACGTTAGTCAAAAAAGAGAATATATTTTAGAATGAATACAATCAGGCTCTCAAAGGAGCCAATTTTAGCTGGGTGAGGCCAGATGCCTTAGTCTCTGTGCTAAACAGCTGGCCCTACTGAAGACATATTTCCTGGGACTGAACTTGTAACAGTATGCCAAAGATCTGAGCACAAATAGACATCAACACTGAACAAAAATGTGGTGCAGGGCAGGAAGTCACAGCAGTTTAAGTGATTCAAACATAGAGGCAATCAAAACAGTACCTGACACCAACCAGGTGAAATCAGCTGTAAAGCAGGTTTACAAAACTTAATGTCAAACAGGAACCTAAAAGGAATAATCCCTTGGAGAATAAACCAAAATTGTAATGAAATAAAATGCAGTAATTTCTTTTGCATGAAACACTAAACTTTAAATCTGCTCATACTGACCGACAAGTCTCTAGGTGAATGGAAATTTAAAGCTTTCTAAATATCCAGCGCTGGTTACCATGTGTGCCCTGCACTGTTCTTCAAAAATTAAAAAGTCTCAGTTGCTGTAAATTTTAAAAATATTTTTAGTTAAATTCATTTTCAGAATCCTCTTATGTCCTACCTGTAAAGCAAATTTAAAGGTGACTCTCACTACTGCTTCCTGACAGAGTGAATGGAGCAAGCTGCAGGACTGATGAGGACAAGTAGCTGCAGAAGAAGAGATACTGCCAAGTCCCAAACAGTAAAGAATAAACGTATATATGGTGTTAAGTGCCAGCTCAGCTGGAAAGTCAGACCTCTTTATGGTAGCAGAGCCACTTCAGACCAATGGGCCAGCAGGATCCAGAAATACCACTGCAACTCTCCACGGAACCTCATAAATTTTGGCTGCAGAAAATCACTTCCCTATCAGGTTGCCTCCGTCAGAGAGAAGCGGGGGACCAAAGCAATTGTTATACCACAGTCAGGCAGACCAGTTACCCTAATCCATACCAGGAAAACATGGAGAACAGGATGCTGAAACTGCAGACTCAGCATCCAGCATCCACTGAAACAAAAGCTCTACTACTGTACAAATAAAGTAAGGCTGCAGCAGATAGTTATACAAACTACATCATAAGAGCAAATGTTTACCTGAAATACCAGAAGTGATTACCAACCAACAAAAACACTGATTTGAGCTGTTCTTCCAGTATTTGGAGAGAGATTAACATGATGTATCTGAAAAACATGTGAAATATTAAAAGTTAATAAGAATCGCAGAAAATTACTATATTATTTGGAAAGGTCACTTGTTTTTATTCTGCCTAAGAATGTGAATTATTCAAAAATCTTCACATTGAATATTTCTGTTTGAGGTATGCTTAGGAGAAAAAAAGGCAAAATCTTAAAATCTATGTTATTATTGACTAGACATTGCTGTGTTTTGCAAACACCTGAGCTATATTTAAAAGATGAAATGAGATGTGATGTTGATCAACAGCATTTTGATACATTTTTCATTTTTAAAAATGAGCTAAAACGATTGAAATGTAACTGTAAGAAGGATAATAGAGAAAGAAGCCAGTTTGTAACAGTTGTTGTTTCTGAGCTAATTCTGTATAACACAACATCACTTTAGTGTAGAGATGACGGCTCGAGTTTCTAATCTGAGACTCCGACTCAAGTCGGACTTAAGTGGCAAAAATAAGACTGGGCCTCAAGGGTTAGTAGCAGTTTTTATCTCATGTAGTGGGAGTGACAGGAAGCAGGTATGTGGGCTACAGACTACAGCAGCTGCTCAAGTTTTACTGTTAAAGGATGTCCTTGATCATGATGAGCCAGTGACAATCTTGAACTATGGGATGTTAACTGCGGATAATCTATTGATGTTAGCTGTAGCTTTATAATAATGAACACATGAATTTTTCTCCAGCTGAACGCCATTATAAAGATTTTGGATCATTTTAGAACAAAATAAATTTAACATAGCTCCTACATTCTCTTGCTGTTAACTAAAAGCCTTTTCAGACTGCAGGGCCTGGTCCGGGACGGTCTGGCCAGAGTTGGCCCGACCCTATTGTACCCCGGCCCTGGTTGTCTTTGCATTGAGCAGAGTGTCGTCTCGAAAGCAGGCGGGGATTGTCATTGCTGCAGGATTTCTTTCTGCTGAAGCAAGTGATTGCAGGATCAGGAAACCCTTTGTTCAGAGTCTTGCTGACTTCTGATCACTTCACTTGGAGAAATGTTCCCTGATTTCAAAACTTTGACTTAAGTGGAGCTTGTAATTCCAGTCTCCAGTGTGGCAGCAGAGTGTGGATTCATCTTCCAGATCAACATCAAAACTCTGAGACATTTGATTATGCACAAGTGGGTGCACAATTCAGGTCCACGTTGACCAAAAGGAAGATGTGAAACTGTGCTTTCAGGCCACAGCAGGTGAATCATTCATAATTAAAGTGCAAGCATTTAATTTCATCGTTTATGTGTAGTTACTGGGGCCACAGTCAATGGTATTTGTCACTGCGGACAAAAAGTTATGTATAGTCAGCTGCTTGATGCGTAATGGCACAATGTGGATTCTCTTTTCAGCTTATTGAATATTAATTAAACTGAATGAAAATTAAATGCAATTGAACATGTGTCATTATTTTCATTTTAAAAACTGATGGGTAAAAAAAGATCATGACAGGATTTACATGACTAGGTCCAGCTTGTACCACTCCTAAAGTGGTTATGAAAAATGGGGGAGGAACTGCGTAGGATCTGCAAATCGAGACAAATCTGGCCAGAGTTGACTGTGGCAGAACCAGTTAAAGCCACACCTGTAAAGAAAGGGGCTTAAAAAAGGAACTTTCACCTACTTGGCCTAAGTATGACCACAGTCACCATCAGCTCACAATGAAAAACACCCTGTCTAATTTCATCACGCTGAGAACTGGGTCCCCTCAAGGTTGTATGCATTATTCATTGCTGCTCATACTGTTAGCACATGACTGTGCATTCATACATGAGGAGAACCTTATCTATATTCTTACAGATGGTACCACAGTGGGGAGACTCATTCATTGGAATCATGAATCATTTTACTGGGAAGAAGTCAAACAATTAAAGGACTGGCGCAGAGACAGTAAACTGGTGCTCAGTGTGGACAAAATTAAGGAGATAATCATCAACTTCCAGTCACAACCTGAGCACACACCTTAGAATCAGGCACTAAGCCAGTAGTCTCAAACTCTAGTCCTCAAAGGCTAGTGTCCTGCAACTTTTGGATGTCTCTTTTCTTCAGCACACATGGCTTCAATTTTAACTCATTAGCAGAGCTCTGTAAAGCTTGGCTTCATGCAAGGGTTAGGGGTGAGAGGTCCCTGCAGAGGCTACTGTTGGGAGCTAAAAGGATCATTGGAGAGTCCCAAAACCTCTGTTCAGGATCTGCTTGTCAGATATCGTCAAATAAACTTAATTGTCAGATATTCCTCACAATCTTTCCATGAGAAATATTATTAAATTTGTACTCGGTGTAATATTTCTTAAATGAATTAAAGGACAAACTGAAAAAAAAAAAAATCAGTGAGGAATAGTAAGCATGACATAAAGGCAGAGATTAATATTTTTTAATATTGATGATACAGATTGTTGATCTCAGCCTCAATGACATCAACAATCTGATTTTTAAAAGAAACATGCTCATGCTTCTAGAATTGATTAGTTTTTGTCTGTTTTTGTATCTATGCTACTTTTGCTTCAGCATCACATTCTTCTCCATCACCAGTGATGGTTTTTAATATGGGCCATATGAGAAGTTGCCCAAAGCAGCAGTATATGGAGGGCGCAGAGCCACCATATCAAAAATAGAATGTATTTATTTGGCAGTTGTGCCCTAAACAAGATATCTATTGCTTTCATACATGTGTAGCCAATGGGAAACTGGCACACTTGGGTATTGAGAAGGTGCCCCCCACTTCCTGCTCAGAATAAAGAGAAAACAGGGACTGTTTGCTGTCAGTCATCCAATGACAACCTGGTGAAGCACAAGGTTTTCTGTAATTTCTTTTTTTGCATTGGCCAGAGTGGCTAGGGTCTTCTTTTGGCAACACTTAACAAGTAAATTTGAAGAAATTACATCTTCACAAACTGGGATCTTTGTGGTGGATCTTTGTATCAAGTATAGATAAACAAAAAAGGAGAAAACAGTGGTGGGAGCAGGGGCAGCAAAAGCAGAGGCTTGCCCTAGTCATGCATGAACTGCCACCATCCATCACCAGTGTTTTTAGCTTGGTTTAGTTTTGAGTTAGTTTATATAGTTTATAGTTTAGCTTGGTATAGTTTAGAGTTTCCACTTGGGGCACGACACGTGGAAAAAAAGTTACTGCGGATATTTAGTCAACTTCAGCAAGCGTGTGATCTGTTCATTCCTCCAGCTACTGGTGGCGCTGTTGTAAAAGTGAATTGCTTGCCTCTGGCTGTGCATGGCTGCAGTGTAGCTATCTGCTTTTTACATCCGAAAACTCGATGACAACTTGATAAGAAGTTACCAAATTTAGCTGTGAGTTGCTTAACATTCAGGTTGTTTGGATCATTTGTTGAGGGTTGTTAATTGTACTATGAGGATTTGTTTTTAGGTCCCTTTTTGTCTGTTATACCACGTTCACGAAACAGATCTCCATAGTGGAATTTGGTTATTTTTGATAAGTTTGTGTATAAAACTATTTAAAATCTTGAAATAAGACTACTGATTATTTATGGCTAATGTTTTAAGGTTCCTTTACAATTCAGCTAAACTGCCATTGACCCATTTATTTATTTGTATGGTGTTTTGATGTCTGTTTATAATTTTATTTATCTATTCAATACATTTTTGCAGTTTAAATCAAGTGTTTTGTTTTGCCTGCCACAAGCTCCCAAAATGAATCTAGTTTTCTATCTTCAGCCATCAACATCCAATTGCAATAACTTAATCCTAACACAAATATTTTTTATTTTTATTTTATACATGCTGGAGACAAAATAAATTAATTTTAATACCTAAAGCCACAATGAGTAAGGAAAGTAAGGAGACTAAAGAGTCTGGGCCAAGCAAAATAAAAATATAAAAAGAAGACCATAAAGTTGGGGATTTTCATGGGCTGAATTTGAAGATGCTCCACTGCCACAATGTTTTCTAAGAAGCCATTTTTTTACAGGAGACTAAATGAACAGTGGTCACAGCAGAAAGTAGTTCACACTGTTAGCCCTGTAAATTACAAGGCAGCTGAAGAATCATGTGATACTATGCATAGCTAAAGCAGGTAAATCACATATCTGTGAAACATGTATGAATGGAACAAGTACAGCAACAGCAAAAACTTTACAGAAATAATAATAGAAATAATAGGGGGGGGGGAATTTGCTCTCTGAGTGGGGGCTAGCTCTTCCATACTTTGAAAACCTCTGGTTTAGATAATCTTAAAATATGAAACATCCAAATGATTTTTTTTTTTTTTTTTTTTTTTTTTTTCCAGTAATTCGGTCACCAGCATTTTGATAGTATTTATGTTATAGCAGAAATTCTAAAGTCACATTTGCTGTCTTTAATATCACAATGAAAAGCATAGCAAGCACTGGACTGGCCTGCCTGAGGTCCTGACCCTTTAAGAGTGAGAAGGATCTAAAGGTGGAAAGAGTACAAAAATAATATACTCAAGTAAAAGTACAGCAGCTTTAATAAAATTTTACTTAAAATGCAAGTAAGGTTAACAGTTTAAAAAGTTACTCAAGTAAAACTAAAAAGTACCTCACTAAAATTTTTCTTCAAGTAAAGGTTACTTAGTTACTTTTTAAGAGCAGAAGAAAGTTCTGCTCGTGAATTTCAAAAAAGGAAATGTGAACATATTGATCTCAAACTGCTTTTAATTAAAGGAGCCTCTTTCTAAATATAAATGCAACACAAACTAAAACATGTTAGCATCATGAATCATCGACATCATGAATATTTGGGAGTTATGTGCAATTTTAATGCGACATAACTTTCTAATTCTTTTCTGTCGACTGCTATCTTTAGGGTTCTCTACAGCTGGTCATCTCCCTAATGTCAGCATCCTTTTCCTCCTCTGTTACACCAAACCCCCCTGCATCCTTCTCTACATCTTTGAAGCTTCTCTGTGGTTTTCGTCTTCCTCAGAACATGGCAGTTCTGATTTTCATCGCAACCTTTGTATTATATCCACTGCCCCTCCTATCTAATAGTTTTAAATAACTGACTCCAAACTAAGCAACTGATCCTCTGTTCTCAGCTTTAGCAAATACAAATTATAATCATAAGTACCAGATAAAACAAATATTATTTACATTTGTTGTTCAAATATTATTCAGAATGTTTACATGGTTATAGTGTTGAACATAAACCAAAACCAAAGTTTACATTGTATGATAAAGCTGCTGCCTTTCTCATACTTATAGTTAAACTGTTCCCTAAGAACAGCCATGAGTTTTTTTCTTTTTCTCAGAGGTTAACTTGAACTATACTTGATAGGTTTTTCCTAGAACCTCTGTCTTCCAGTTGATGCAACACCAGGGCCGGAGTGGGACTAAGCCTTCAGAATTTGATTTTCATGCCTCAGACCGGTCCACTGTAGATAACTATCTATTATTACAATCATGTAATTATAATCTTACATGTTAAGTCTACAATAGCACACTGTTCTGCAAAGACTTTATTCATTGTATTTTTCTAATATATTTCCAATTCAGTGCAGGTTAGAGTTACTTCACAATGTAGATTTACCTCAACATGAGAGCACATCTCAAACAATATTCTCTACAACACATCCTTTCCAACAATATCAGAATCTATATTTTGTTCAAATGAGCTTTCTGAGATATCTGAACCTTGAAAATGAAATAAGAGAGTAAATACTGCTGTACTTTTTTAACACTATAACACTATCATCTTTTTCCACTGCAAGGAAACGGTTCCATTATAACTTGGATTTCACAAATATGAGAACATTAGTAAAAGGGCAAATCTCCTACACTATTCTCTATAACATCAGAATTTCCTTTTCTGCAATATCAAATATCAAGCAAATTAGTGTTCTTGGATATCTTATCCCTATACATATGTAAATTTAACATTAGCAGATATGAATTCAGATGTAACTGAGTAAAATACTTTACTCAAAACACATTCAAGAAAAAGTAAAAGTTTAGGTTTTGTAAACTACTTAAAAACTATTTTAAAAAGTACAGGGTACAGACAAATTGTACTTAATTACAGTAACACAAGTAAATTTAACTAGTTACTTTTCACCCCTAGTTAAAACTCTAATCTCGCAATTTTCATAGCAGTCCATGCCAACACTTGTTTTCTTGTCAAATCCTTTAAGTTGTTATTTTTGCACCAAACAAAAGTGAAGTGATAAAGACAGAGGACTGTCTTTGATTTTTGTCCATAACTATGACCTTCCCAACAAGTACACTGTAAAACACAGAATCTTGCCAAGTATTTTTAGGCTAGTTTCTAGTGCGAACATCTTGAATACAACTGAAATAAGACAAAAAGTGAATAATAAGTGATAGGTGAAATAATCTGCCAGTGAAACAAGACTTTTTAACTTATAATGTAGGAAAAATGTCTTGTTTCACTGGCAGATTATTTCACCTATAAATAGCACTTTTTCATCAATATTAAGGAATTATTGACTTAAAACAAGCTTCTATATCATGCTGAAAAGTTACTTGTAAGTTAGTTTTGTCTTGTTTCAAGTGTATGTAAGATATGTGCACAAGAAACTAGACCAGAAATACTTGGTAAGATTCAGTGTTTTGCAGTGTAATACAACACTGAATGCACTGTAACATTAAAATCAAAATCATTGTTTTAAACCTCATTACTTGTTCAAAAGACCAATCTCCATGTTGTTGTATATCATAATTACCACTGAAAAATGTCTTCCTACCTATTGCATTACCAAATTATTCTGAGTTTGCTATATACAGAGATATTACCAATAATTTTTTTTTTTTTTCCAAATTCATTCTGATCATCAGTGATTAGCTTAAAATGGGATTTCTCACTTTTCACAAGGTGATTTGGGATTGGCTCGCTTATAGGGGTCCCTTCTAATATATAGCTGATTTACATTAATTTAATTGTTAATGTAAAAATAAACGGTTTATTGAGGAACCAGGAGTGTCACTACTCATCTTTACTATGAGTCAGAGGTCAGTGAAAACTGTAAATTTGGAACTTCCATTAAGCTTAAACAAACAGGGTATATCTGAAAAGACCTGCCTTAGTTAAATTTGTGTTCATGTAACCTCAGGTTAATATTAAAAACATACCTTAGTTGATGTCTTGAGGCTGCTTTCATGTTAGCTTCACTGTAGCAGAAACAGAAAAACACCAACAAGGAAAGAAGTGTCAAGTAGCAAAAAGCATATTGAAAAAGAAGAAACAGTTGACACAACTTACCTTTGTTGCCTCAATGAAATGTGTACAGATTAGGATCAATTGGAATGGATGCATCATTGGACTGAATTAACTTTTTTTGGAAAGTGCCTTGAAATGACATGTTGTGGCTTGGCGCTATATAAATGAACTGAATTGAATTGAAACCAATTCATTATACACATTTCATTAACAAGTATTGAGGGGACCTATATTAGATTGACTGTAAGACTCTAGCTTCACTTAGTACGTGCTAATGTATTTTACTTTAAAAATGATGACTTGACCTGGATTATTTTCCACAGTATCACAGATTAACAGTGTTTTGACAGAGCACTGCACAGTCTCCAGCTGAACAGTAGTGTTGGGTAGCACTGTGTGTTGCTGACACTGTGTGGCTGAGAGGGTTGTTAAAATAACTCTACTCTGAGAAACATTTTAAGCTGTGACAGAAACTTCAAGGTGCTGATAAACAACTTTCATCTAAAAAAAAAAAAAAAAAAAAAAAAAAAAAAAAAAAAAAAAAAAAAAAAAGATAAATCAAAACAGATTTAAAGTATGGTTGGTATCAGGTTAAATTTCCTTTACAGTCTGCTAAACAGTAAGCAAAAATAATGATAGAGGACATAATTCAAAAGTCTTGACTCGATGAGCTGGTGACATTCTTTGTAAACAACATTCTCTTTTCACAGCTTCCTGAACCCACTAAGGTTCCTTTCTATATTACTAGAGCATGTTCCTCAGTATATTATTAGGGATGAAAGATAGTTAAGACTCACATCTGTGCTTTGACAGCAGTTTGATTCTGGTATCTAAACATTACACAGAACTTGACTAATAATGCTGGAACTCCTACAAAATGTTATTAAGTTGAGGGATCATTTTGCTGAATTGACTGTTTTGTCCATGATTTGATGAATAACACTTTCTTGTTTTATCGAAGAAAGAAAATATTCTGACATTGTAATTAGTTATGAGCAAACAGAAAGTGTGGGATTTCTGTTGAAAGTTGAAGGAAACTGGTTACTGAGTCTTTTACCAAACTAACATGCCTAGCAC
This sequence comes from Anableps anableps, assembly GCA_014839685.1. NCBI lineage: Eukaryota > Metazoa > Chordata > Actinopteri > Cyprinodontiformes > Anablepidae > Anableps > Anableps anableps. The sequence goes on from CM026073.1 coordinate 3,557,734, forward strand.
TCTACAAAGATAAAATCTGGCTTTAATTAACTTCAATTTAACTTTATATACAAAGATCAATTTTCGGTAAAGGTTTAATGCATTAAACAATTTTTACAGAAAAATTAGATTATTGCGATAAATTTTGCCACTGGTGCTAAAGTGGTCTCATGCTTCTGTTTTACAGTGTTGTGCATCACTGAGTTCAATGAAAAGTTATTCTAAGCAGAACATGTTTACCCAAAAAAGGTAGTTAGAGATGTAAAATGAAGGCATCTTTAACCATCTAAACCATTGCATTATATTTATTTTTTTAATCTCATATTGATAAGTGAGGAACATACGAGAAACGATATTGGCTTCAGTGTCTTGGACAAGGATGCTTGTTACTTAAAGCATTGATGGTTGAATAACCAACTATCCAGTGGATAGTTATCCATTCTACTTTTTGAGTTAATGTTGCTTAATGCACTATACAAATGTACAATAACAAAAGCAGGCTGCAACACACTCATTTATGAAACAAAAGATGATTCAATGTAGAATGTAAGACATTTCAAAAGTGTGTAAACAGCCCAGAGCAACTGGAGGTGTAGAGTTCAGTTCTTTAAGCACTCTCAAACATCTTCTTCCTGTCAGCTTTGTCCTCAATGTTCTTACGCCAGTCACCAACTGCCTCTATGGGCTGAAGCACACAAACACAGTCCACTGTTAGTAAAATGCAACAGCTGGTCCAATCTGTCTTTGACAAAACCCTCACCTCCTCTTTGGTCTCCTTCTTGACCTGCTTCAGGTTGGCCCTTAGATCCAGATTAACTGTGTGTTTGGAGCCCAGCAGAGCCTTCAGCATGGCATCAGCGGACATACGCACCTTCTTCAGGGCGGGTTTCTTCACTCCAGCGAGATCTACTACTTTGATCTTTAGGTCTTCAATCTGAGAGCAACAAATCAGTTTCAAACTGAAACTAAGGACAAGCTTTTGTTTTTCTTCATATAGCATGTTTCCAACCAAGTTTGCTAGATGGTTATCATTCCAACATCATGATAAAATAAATAAAAGTTGACTACATAGCTACCTCTTTATCAGCTTTGCCAACTTTGGCCTCCAAGTCGTATCTCTCTTCATCCACTTTGTCAATGAGAGCATGTAACTTTCTGCAGGTTTCCTTGTTTTAATTGAAAAGTGAAAGTTACACATGGGTATTAACTCATGAATGCTTTAGGAGGCAGACAGTGATGGGGTTTCAAAAGATCTCCATCACTCAAAACATAAATGAGCAAAACTAAACTAAACTGTGGCTAAGATTAATGGCCTCCAACTAAGATGGACACCTTCTTTCGGGTAAAATACACAGAGATCCTGACAGAGCAAAAACTAACTTTCTCAGATCATTATGTTCTAAAGCTGTAGGGCTCTCACCATGAGGGTGGCATGGTCTCCACCAAGATTTGGTGCAGGACAATTCTCAGCCATGTAGGCCTCCTTGGATGCAACAATTTCCTTTTTCTCCTTCTCAAGCCAAGTTGCAGCCACCGACAGAACTAAACTCTGCAGGAAAAACAAAAAGTCAGTCATCAGGAAAGAATCATTTTAATTATTGACCAGGTTTTTACTCTTTATTGATATAAATGTTTCTTTTTATGAGAATGAAATTGTCGCTCAAATGTATTATTAGTTTGTTGAGTTTTTTACAAACTTTAAAAAGTAAATGTTTAAACTTTTGGCATGGAATTGATTATGAAGTTGAGCAAAACCACATCAAAGGCCTGTATAAATATATATGATAATTCCTGAATACATATTAAGGGTTATGAATAACTTACCTACATAAAAATGCCACTGTTAAAAGTGGAACATTTATGCATTAATCAAATTAAATAAGCACAGTAAAGTGAAGATATATGTGAAAACTTATCCAATCAGGAGGCGGATTTAAGGAAAAATGTTATCTGAAAGCAGTAGTTGGAGACTTAAAACTATGGAGGGATTTAAAAGCTGTTTGTGGCAAGTCCAGTCTGCCTGTAATGCACCATAGTGATACAAGGCTACTTGCTACCATAATCTGAAAAGTGAAATTCCCAGCAATGTACAGGTAGACATTACAATATTTGCTCAGGTTCTGACCAGCATTGTCACTCTGATGTGCACAGGTGTGCAACAGGATCCCCAATAAGGATTTCCAATAAGTGATCCCAATATTTCATATTAGTGAGCTATGCAATGGATTCACAAGTCTCACATTTTCTCCACATGGGTATTCTATTTTATTCTTCAGGGTCTAACCGCTCTCGTAATCTAAGATACACCACCCTTACTCAGGACTTTGAGCTTTGATATTGTTCTGAGTATAAATCCATTCAGTCGACGCTGGCAAATAGTTTTTATGATGACAGAAGAAATTATAAACTGCAGATAAGGAGCAAACAATCATAATCCCTATTAACATTTGGCCTTAGCAAATTAAGCAACATTCTAGACCAGGGGTCTTCAACTTGAATCCTCAAGGGCCGGTGTCCTGCAACTTTTGGATGTGTCCCCGGTCCAATGCACCTGAATCAAAAAGCTGAATTATCTCTTCGGTATGTAGTCAAGTTCTCCAGAGACCAGCTAATGACATGGTTATTTGACTCAGGTGAGGTGGAGAAGAGACACATCTAAAAGCTGCAGGACACCACCCCTCAGGGCCTGGAGCTGAAGACCCCTATTCTAGAGAACCTACATGCAACTATTTACAGAAGAATTTAGATGAATGTATTCATTAGAGAGAGAGAACATCCACACTAAATTTGAACTTCCACACCTAGTACTTATTTTGGAAAGAATATGTTCTATGTTATATAATCCCTCTATCCTGAAAAAAGAAGTCAAGTGAATCTGTGGTACTCAATCCTGGTCCTCAAGGCCAATGGTCTGCTGATGTTTTAGATGTGTCTCTGCTCTAGAACACCTGATTCAAATTACTATATGGCCTCTTCAACATGTCATCCTTTGCTGTAACCACCTGTTAATCACCCAGTCCTCTTGATCAGGTCTGTGGCAGCAGGGAAATATCTAACATATGCAGGACAGTGGGACCTGAAAATCAGGATTGAGAACCACTGAAATAAATAATTGACAAAAACTATATGTATGAAATTCACACTCATGATGAGTATATGTGGACATCTGACCCAAACTTTATATCAGGTTTAGTGAAACTGGGAAACATTGACCACACTGACATCAGATGGGGAGTTATAATCTACAAAATGCACAAGAAAAGCTAAAAACATGTATACCAACTTCATATTTCTGATTTCTTTCTAGTTTCTAAGTATAAACTAGAAAGCCTACATCTCATCCTAAAATTCTCAAAGTGATATATTATCATACAATGTTTCTGTCACTAAGCACAAGTCCGAAAACACCGCTGAAAATCCAAGAGTAAATGAAGGCATAAAATACAACTGCAGGACAGGCTGACACTCAAAACCAGGCCAAAACCTCATGTTGGATGATGTTTTGAGGTTATTTTAAGAATATCTAAGAATTGGCAAAAAAAATAAAATAAAATAAAATAAAAAATAAATAAAAAAAAAATTAAAATTAATTTGGAAAAGGTGTGAAAAACTGTATTAAGCACGGGTGGGGCTCAAAAAGGATTCCCATTCCAACATTCTCATCTGACATTTAGCGGGAAAACATTTTTTCTATGTAAATATGTACTGTGGATAAATATTTTGTAAGGTAAAGAAATTGTATAATGAAACAAGAAACATAGTGAAAACACTAAAGAACATATCATGGCAAACATCCTCTTTTCATTTAAAGGCAGGAACAATGCTTTTCAGTATAGGTAATGGCCCTAGATGCTGACATTATTTTTGAGAACATTCACCCAATCATCTAGACTCCACTGATGTGTGTTGCTATAGACTATGTTTTGACTGATATTATAAAGGCAAGTAAAGCCTACAGCCAAAGCCCTGCTGCAAAATTAACTAATGAAATAGAGTCCCATAAATTAAGAATTTATTTTTGTTTTAATTTTGCAAAAATTCTTTAAACTGAGTTATACAATTAAGGCTTTTTAAATGCATGCTACAGAAAGAGCAGCGTGTTGGCTCAGTACAGCCAAATTTTGGAGATAGTTTGGTGTTAATTGAAAATAGTCAGACAACACCGTATTATGTGTAATATTCAACAATTTAGAAGTTGAAATTATGTCTGACTGAGCAATACTACTGACTTGGCATTCTGCAGAACTAATATTGATAAGTGAGGGGAGCTGCTTCACCTCCTCTTCCTACTCAGTTGTAGTGATTCAATCATGGCCGACTTTCATAAAGCAAGAGAAACAGTGTTTCACACAACACATCACAAATCTGGTTTCCAAAAAATGTTTAAGAATTATTTGCAACTGAAAATCCTGTAATATTTTTTTCCTAAACTATGTCACATGATGTAGATAATGAGCTGTTTGTTCTAAAGCAATGTCACAAGACATTGAGATAGTAAGACTGCTCATGAGGCAGCTAGCTACCAGGAAGTTGCTTGATGGTCATGAGACAAATGTAGAGCGAGAACTTAAACATTTTCAGATCACATTTATGTCTGTAAATCATACATATAGGACACATAACTTCCTCTCTTAATGGTGCTGTTCCATTCCAACTGTAACTGGATTACAACAAGGTTCAGTTGAAAGTAGACAAAGATCCACATTTTCAGGCAGAACAGAGTAGGTTTGTTTGTAGCACTAGAGTTCAGATGGACTTTCACACCTGGGCAAAACAAAGGGGGGTGTCCAAGAAAACAAATTCTAGTCCGTTTAAAGTGTGGTTAATCAATCAAATTTGGTTAATCAGGTAGCTGGTTGTTAAATGCACTGATCTGTGATTGGAAACAAGTGATTATTGCAAAGAGTAAGTGTAAAGGAATTTTTGGTGAACAGAGAAGTGGGATGCAGTAATTGATTAAATCAAACTAAGCAAATTAAAAGTCATAAATCTGATTGTCAATAATTAAAAATGGCAAATTAAAACTTTTTTTCAGATTTTCTAAGAAACAAAGGGGTGATTGATGACATGTGTAACATTCTGAGATACTTTTCTCCAGACTGTTTTACCAGAATTAGATTAGCAATAACAGTGTTGTCAGATGACTATAGCAATGAAGGTATTGTTTAACAAGGATGAATGTTCTGAATCAGTTCAACACAGCCATAACCATGGATCCCCATCCCGGTCAAAAGTGACTGTTTTACCTTCAGGTGGTGCCTGCGGCTTGAAGTCATCTTTTTGCTGTGAGAAACACAAACAAAAGCTAGTATCAAAATGAAACATTGAATTGAATTGGATATAAAAATGAATAGTCTATTATATACATCTGTTTTCTCTTTTCATGTGCTTTTTGAAAGTTAAAGAGCAATGAAAAACTATAATTCTACCAGTGCTTTATAAGTGTTGATGCTTCTAAACAAAAGTTTGCACATTATGAATATGCTGTCAGTCAAATTGGACCAAACATCTGAAAATACACACCATCTCTTCAGTGTACTAAAATCCAGAGAGTAAAAGGAGAACTTACTCAGACATGTTGGCAGTTTCTTTTTTTCAAAGCCTGTTTGGGAAAAAAAAAACAAGAGAAGAAAAATAACCATCTTATGACCTGGGAGGCCCCGCAGTGTCTCTATGTTGCCTATTAAAACTTTTAATGAGCAGCTGAGTGGTGATAGAGCTAAGTTTAGGGGTAGGGTCAGATGTCACAGCTGGCACAGAGAGTTGGATCAGCCAAACATCCTGAGGGAATTAACACTAAATTCTTTTTCCGGAAAATAACTTCTCATATGAATGTGCTGCAGCAGCATCTTTAGCAGTAGTCACTGAACACAAATACACCTACAAACACACGCACATAAGGACTGGGAACCTACTGGAACAACGTTGCCGATCCTCAGTCAAATTTTATTTTTACTAAAAACAATTTCAAGCTTAGCTGCTTTTATCACATTGTCAATAAACAGAGAAATAGGTCTACTATTTAGCTTGATAGGGAACAACAAATGTGACCTTCTCTACTTAGTATTAGAATCACTTTCTTTTTACCAGTACATTTTTTTTAACTTAGTTTTGCATCTAATCCATGACAACCCACTAAAATGAGTCTCACTATGCTAAGTACAGATATTCCCTTTTTAATCCTGAGACTTTAAAACATCAGTCTGTCAGAATAAACACTTTTATTCCCTAATGGTTCAGCCACCAGATTCTAAAAAGCATCAGCAGAGTTTCTGATTCAGTTCTGCTTTTTTCAGAAAAGCCATGAAAAATCTTTGTTGTGTTTAGGGAGCCTCTGTTTTGTTTCAGTCACATGTATCTCCAGGATACTTTTAAATCTTTACAGGTGACATGTAACAACATATATTTTTCAAGAAAAACTAAATCTGATGTTTTAAACCTGAGCGTAAAAAACTGAGTTCCTTAAGCAAACTAAAGAAGAAATTTCAAATATATTTTAGAACATTATTATTGTAAATCACCTAAATGGTTCTATGCACAAGGCTGCAATAAAACTATGCAACCCTAATGATTTACTTTATAGAATATGCAATAAGTTTGCAAACCAAATAAATGCCATGAAACCTAAAAAGTTAATTTTTTTTTAAAAAAAATAAGCAAACAATAACTCTTTAGTTGAAATCTCTTTGCCTCCTTGTTGAAACTTTGCCTTCTGCATTGCAGGATTTCATCACCTTAGCACTTTAACATGTTATCACAAAAGTCCATATGCATAGACCAGCCGCACAGAAAATATAATGAATAAAGAAGGAGGAAGAAAAGTAGCCAGGTCTCACCTACAATGAAACAGAAAGCCAAGAAGGAGGACAGTAGAGGCAGTGAGAACAAATCATCATCAGGGCGTTTATATATGAGGCTTCAGATATGGATGTGGAGTGGCTTTTTATGGAAATACAAGATCCTCAGTCCAATCAGCCATCTAGAGCCTGAAATATCACCATCCCCCCAACTTCATCTCATCAAGGAGGAGCATCTATTCATTTTAGGGTCCTACTAAGTGTTGCTGGAATCCTGTAAAGGGGTAGGAAATGGGGTAAATAAATGGTTACTCTCCTTCACTGCAAAACAGTCAGTAATATATTTAGATTTCATGTCTGGTGTTTATTAAGCACAGAGATGATTAGATGAAGTTAAGAATAAAATCGGGCCACAAAAAAGGAGACCTTCACTACAATATGGATTTCAATTTGGAACTTTATCCTTTACCAGACAAAGAAAAAAAAAGTTGTTTCATCATAAAAATCTCTAAATCAAAAAAAAAAAAAAAAAAAAAAAAAAAAAACTTCTTTAGTTCTCATCATCAAGAAGATTTTGCCTGTTGCAGCAAGAATGTGTAGCATCCCAAAGCCCACTCTATTTGCATTTCAGTCTCGCGTTTCTTGTTGAAGCACATTATCCCGGGAAACAACTTATAGCTTTTGTTACATCTGTCACACTTCAGATTTGAGTTTAAAGCTTTAAGTTATCGTTCCTTAACCAGGAGACAAAAAGTTAAACAGCTAAAGAGAAACTCTCAGTGAGATGCAGTTTTACTCTCAGTTCATCAAAATAATGATCTTACTTTGGGCTTGACCAAGTGTATGATGTATACCTGTCTCTAAGCTGTAAAAATACAAACATTTTGAATCAAATTTTTCATATTTACCTGCCTGAAAACAGACGTGATTAAGCTGCTGTTCCATTCACCTGTGAGCTCAGAAACAGAACCATGGGACAGAGGTGCTCTCAAAAACAGAAAACACTATTACTCCAAATAAAGCCTTATACACCCCGACACTTCACTCTATAAATATCACCAACTCATTTACTGCCTGGTAAGCATTTCACTTTGGCTTAATGGTTGGAGATGTGAATCTGTCCACAGAAAGGCTTCCAGATTTTTCTCTGGCTGCCAGGGGACCTCTCATATTCACACAAGTTATAAAAATAAGGGGGGGATGATTTCAGGTGGGCAGGTTTTCCAGAAGCATTTGCTTTGACCCCTGCCTGTATGAGAATGCAATTTACATTAAACTGCAGGCTGTTTACAGAATGTAATTATCTCCAGTTTTTGTTCTTTTCCTTTAGAACAGTGGTGTCCAAAGTCAGTCCTCAAGGGCGAGTATCCTGCAAGTTTTAGTTCTTTCCCCAGTTTAACACACCTGAATCAAATGGTAGTTCATTAATAGCCCTCTGCAGGACTTTGGCATGCTGAGGCGGTAGTTGGATCATTTTGAATCAGCTGTGTTGGAGCAAAGACACATCTAAACCTGGCAGGATGCCAACCTTTGAGGACTGGAGCTGGACACCCATGATTTAGAAGGTTTAACTTGTTAAAATGTCTTCCAGCTTCTCTCAGCGAACTGCAGCTCCGAACCCTTGTGGACAATAAAGGTGGTGAAATCTCCATTTACAGAAATAATGTTTGGTGAACTGATGTCACAGTGTTACGGATGTTGCATAGCTCTCGTTGTCAGTCCTTCTTTATAAAAATTAAACCTTTTTATTCACAGACAGAGTACTCCTATTTTGTTCTCTCATCATTGTTCTAGGGGATGTTTACTGTGGAAACCTTTCTAATGAGCTTTCAAAATACAGACAGCATATCAAGTTTCAAACCTACAGGCAGGAATGAAAAAATTCTAAGACTGTGTTTAAGTCTATAAGGAAGTGGATGGAGCAGTCAAAGTAGAAACTACAGACTTGCTTCAACTGCACAAACTGGAAAATTTTCAAAGCTGTAGCAGCTGAGCTAAACAAACTCGACACTGTGACATCATGCATCAGTTTTTGTGAGGGCATGTTTGTGCAGACCAAGACCTTTTGCAAATCCAACAACAGTAAACCATGGTTCACAAGCTGTATTAGACCAAGACAGAGCAACAGCAATGTTGACCAGGCTCTGTCTGAGCAGGCCAAGATCAAATTGACCAAAGCGATCAGAGCTAAGAGAAGCTACAGCAATAGGCTAACAGCTTCTCTCATAATACACCAACCACCACCTTCTCCTTAGACCTCTTGCCTGGACTACAGATCTCTGAGGAAGATGTAAATAGACTTTTTCAGTCCCAGAAAATTAGGAAACCTGGCTGCATTTTCACTCAGATCTTGAAGATATCTCTGGAGCTGTGTAAGGTTCCCTTCTCCTTTGAATGCTCCACCATCATCCTGCATTTGGCCCCAGCCATTGGAGAGCAAAGGAACTGGTAAAAGAACAACATTTTACACCTGGTTGTGAAATAAATCCATTGGTTGAGGGAGAGATATAAGAGCTTTGCTAATCCACACCCACATATGGTGGCAATGGTGGCATAACTTCCAGAGACTTGATAGATTCTGTGTCCTTTGTCCTGACTACTGACGATAACCGCCACCTTATTTACTTCTTAATCACCTTCCTAATTCTTAATCACCTTCTTCACTCTGTTCGCTGCAGTTTGCTGATCATCCTGCCATTGCAGCACAATCACACATCTATACATTTATTCCTATACACATGACTTAGTGCCAAAATGTTCAGAAGATTGTTCTTTGTTGACAGTTTCGAGTGTGACATCACCACAAGGCACCATCTGCCATTTTGAGTCCTCCTCATACTTTGTCCATCCTCTTGCTTGCTAGATGGCCTAGCTTCACACAGACACATGCACATACCTGCAAACCTCCATCCAATTGTTATTCTTTAATTTGCCTTAGTACTACTTTGTTCTAATCTCCATCTAGTCTAAAAGTTAACACATACATATGCTAAACTGTTAGATTACTGGATTTATAATTAATATATTTTAATTGTTAGTTAACTGTAGTGCTCTAGAGCTAATGTCCTGCAACCTTTAAGGCATGGTTCACACGGCAAGATAATTATGCCGATTTTTGACACGATCTTCCCCTTCAGACAATCTTAAGGATGTCCCGATTATTGTGATGGCTCTAAAGATGGTCTTGCTTCTTCCTCGACTGAACCCACATTTGATGTCTAGAGATTTTGCAAGAATTTCCGTATGACATCTAAATGGTCGTGAGTGAAATCTGTTCATGCGTGGTGTGGTGTCTTGTGTAGCTGTACACCATACACTGTAGGACCAAACCTGTTATATCTATGATCTTTTATTGTCATGTGTGGGGTTTCTCAGGTTTTGAAAATCAACTGACATAATTTTGCCACGTGGACCAGGCATTAGCTGAATTCCTGCTCCAACACATCTGAAACAATCAAAATAATGGCTTGTTACCAGGCCACTGCCAAACTTGATGGCATCCTGAAAAGATAATTCCATCATTTGATTCAGCTGTGTTGGAGCAGGAGTGTATCTAAAAGCTGCAAGAGAGTAGCTCTCAAAGACTGGAGTTGAAGACACCTGCGCTATATGTATGCAGTGCTTGCGTTTGAGAACACCACTGCACAAATTCCCTCCTTCATCTATGGGGCTATAATAGCACACCTCACCAGGTTAGTACTCATAGAACAATAACTGACAGAGATTGAAAGGTTTTTGGCTATTATTTCCTTGTACTCAGGTGGTGCCCCAACTAGGATAATTGCTGCACAACACAAGTCCCCCAAGAAACACACCATCATAGGATTAAGTCATTACACAGCTGTCATCCTGAGGTTTGTGTTCATAAAATCCTTTATGCAACTGGTGTTGAAGCCTCTGAAGAACATCAGAGACCTGCAGCAAACAGGTAAGCAGACGATTCAGTCAACCTGGAACTGCACTTCATCCTGCACCATTTCGACCACCCAGGGAAGTATGTCAGGATCCTGTTTGCAGACTTCAGTTTAGTCTTGAACACCATCAACCCAGACATCCAGACATCCACCAGAAGATAACTAAGGCTACATTGACATAGCAGGCAAGTGTGACTCATATTTGCTTTGTTTGCCCATATGCGACACATATCTGACTTTTTCAAGGCAATCTGAAAAGCCAAATACTGATCTTTTCATGCCCCCCCCAAAAAAAAATCAGATTTGAGTCACTTCTAAATGTGGTATTAAATTGGACACGTATCCAATTGTTTTCAAAGTGTTTGCAGTCAGAACGGTCATGTCGTATTTTATCCGACTTCTATGTCACTAATGTGAGACATGCATCATAATTCTGCACCAGCAGAAGCCAGACGTGGTAAATCCAGATGTAAACAATGGCTGAAATTATAATTATGAATTTCCGAAAGAAGTCTGAGTCACTGAAGCGCATCACATCACATTCCCACCACTACTGGCTCTGACTACACATCCAGACTTCTCTACAGAAATTGCAGTCAATGCTCCACAAAATGCCATTGCTTTCTTATTACTAGCTTCTCTTGTGTTGTTATGATCTTCTTCTGTCAGCTCCCATTGCTCAACAACTTTAAAATCGATCCATAGATGGTGGCATCCCTACTTCCATAAACAGTGTGCTGCTAGGTGATGTCAACATTCTTGTTCCGCGCATGCGGGTCACTTTGGGGTCGTAAATTGTTCACACAGATGTCTGATTGCAGTTGCATTTAATTAGGAGTATAAACCATGCAAAAAACAAATTGGATTTCAGCAAAAAATCGGAATTGATCATCAAGACCTGCTGTGTGAACATAGCCCTATAGTGCCAGCCTCCACCCGTCAGTGGATCACCAGCTTCCTGACTGACCAGTAGCAGGGAAGCATCTTTTCTCACACAAGAACCATTGGCACTGGAGCCCGCCAGGGGTGTGTTTTTTTCCCCACATATCTTCTCTCTTTACACAAATGACTGCACCTCAGTGGACCTCTCTGAAAAGCTCCTGAAGTTCAGAGATTACTCCATTGTTATTGGTCTGATTCAAGACAACGAAGAAAACCGCTTCCCCCTTTACCATCCTCAACAACACTGTGTCTAGTTTGAATCACTTTTGATTCCTTGGAACCACCCTTTCTCAAGACCAGAGATGGTTCTCACAAATAGACACTGTTTGGGTTTGGTTCAGTCTTTCAATGCCAAATATAATGTCGCCAAGTGGCTTACCAAGAACCCAAGACCCTGTTTAGGCTATCAAGTGTTGGAATGAAGGCTTGTCTAATGTCTCATTGACTATATTTAACCACCCTCTGTATCCATAGCAAATTTTGTGTCAGTGTTGCCTTTGTTCATTCATCACTTTTGCTTTGAACAGGATATCATGTGTAAGTTTTTGTGCTGCAAAATTTCACTTAATAAAAATTCAGATTTAATGTTAATAACATTCAAGTGAAAAACCTGATTTTAATTTTGAAATATTTAGGTCATCTTTGATGCATCACTGAAAAGAAGCAAAGCTTAAAATGAGCCCTTTGAGGTGCAGGCCTTATTCATCAGTGAATATCCCTCAGCTGCAAATCAAAGTGGTCCCATTAGTATTGATCTGCAAGAAAGAAAGAAAAATACAGTGATTCAGAAATTTAAAGCTAATTGGGTAAAGAATTCATTTATTTTGACTAAATAGCTCACCTTTTCTGCTTCTGGTTAGGGGGTTTGGGATTGATTACATGAAGTTATAAAATGCAGCTTCAAAAGTAAAACATTTCAAACATGCCATGTGAAGAAATCATGTACATGTGTAACACTTTTTTTTACTTTGGAAATTACTAGCAGCAACAAATTTGATTAAAACCTCTTTAGAAGGTGCATTTGCCTTGTTTTAGAACACCAGAGTTGAATCATTTTTATGAATTTTTGCTGTTTTATTCATAAGCTAATGTTAAATTAAATTACCGTATTATGATTTGTCTCAGTAAAAATATTTATCAATGTATGTTAAATACATTACATGAAAATATAGTGTTTTATATCATTTTGCAATGAAAACAAGTAAAACTAAAACTTTTGGAAAAGCAGCTGCATAGCTTTTTTTCTTACACAGGCCTCTCACACTTGCAACTTAACTGAGCTCAAAAATCCCTGTGGAGAAAGAAATGCCTTTTCAGAAGAATACAGGTTGGTACAAACAGTGATTGAGTGCTCATAAATTCAGTGAGACAGTGAACAAGATAAGGCTTCTGTATTTAATTTGAGAACAACATTTCAATAAGATGACAGAATGCTTTACATGACACTGAATGGCCATTTTGATGTTTAGTACATTTACTAGAAGAAACTAATGTTAATATGTGTCTCCACAAAAGCTTTGCTTGTAAGGATGGATTTTTGTACTTCTATAATTAGGAAGTGAAGATATCTCAAGTTAAGTATTAAAGCAAAAAAAAAAAAAAAAAAAAAAAAAAAAATTAAAATCAGAGCAATCTGGCAATTTTGTTTAACATTAGCAATCCTTGTTTTTTCATAATTTTCTGAGAGATTTTACAGTGAAAAGTGACACATCCAAAAACAATACTCAGCTATTTCCTTGCAGTAATTTTGAATAAAGTGTTATATAAATGTCTATAGCTACATTGTGTTCCGTTCTAATTGCTGATTTTCTTTTAGAAGGATGACAAGTTTTGCTGTTTTTGTAGAACATTATGTTAATACAGTTTTTAAAATACAAAAATCGTATGTCAAAATGGTAACATCAGACAATCAGAAATATTTGTAGATTCTAATTAAGTTTTTAGATTTACTTTTATTGAACATTGTTGGAAAGGATTTTGTTACATATACATAATTTAAACCTCTGAAGTCAAGCACTGAATCATTTCCTACTTGTGCAGTTGATGACATCAGTACAAATGTATTAGACACATTAGAATAGCTCAACACCCAGTCCTTTTACTGTACTTTTGATTTAGCCCTAAACATCATGCTAAAAGGGACAGTTCTGAGATTTTTAAGTGGGGTTCTGTTAAGAGGTTATGAGCTGTCAATGCTTTACCCACAGCAGGTAACACATTGAATGTCTTAAAAATCATGAAACAGAAGCCTGTTTCAAATAATAGTTCACCCTCTGTGAACTGCAGCAACATCAAGTGACTGTGTGTTTTTCAAACCCGGAGCTGGTGTCACAAAACTAGAGGGTTGAGGCATATATAACTGCCTCTAATTGCGCCTTTAAAAAAATATAGATGGCAGATGAGCTCTGTTATGATACTTTTGCGGGCCTTTTTAGAAACCACCAATCCTTCAAATATAAGCATTGCTTTTGTATGTTATCCACAATATCTGAGCCTCCTGAACATATATCTGTCACGCTTATTCCATCAATACATCTTGATAGTTCAAATCATAGCTGTTTCAGCTCTATGACAACCTCCTAAAGCGGATCAGAACCGGAGAAATGTTAAGTCAAATTCAGCCTCTCACTCTATGTTGATGCTTTCAGGCTATAACAAAAACATGCAGAATATACATATTCAAAAATGAGTTGTTTTCCTTCTACTTCTCTTTGATTTATATCTGCAAATGTTTTCAACAGTTATGAGGACACTGCATTCATGCAGTAAGGAAGAATTTTTGTGTTGGCTCAAAATCAAGTATGTTGTTGGGAGGTGATCATCTCAGGATGATCACCTTTAACTGGATCCTTAGATCATTAATTTATGAAAATCCGAAAAACAATCGGGGTCCAGATAAGACTTCATTTGGCCCCAGATCCTAAGAATGCCCTGCAATTTAGGGACTCTGTCCTATTTTATGCCAATTTTAAAATAGAGCAGAGGTCCTGCTCTGACTAGCCAGTAGCTGTTTTTAAAAAGTCAATAAGAATATTTTCTGCTGTAAGTAAGATATTAACTGCTCATGACCTTAGAACACCATCTCAAAAAATCATGCTGTTAAGGCTATTAGCCATTGATAGATCATATTTAACTGTCAAACATCTTCTTCCTGTCAGACTTGTCCTCAATGTTCTTGCGCCAGTCTCCCACATCACGCAGCTGCTTGTCCTAAAAACAAAAAGAAGAAAAAGAAGAAATTCTTAGTTTATGCAGTTGCTTTGAAAAATAAAACTTAAGAAGGATCTGTGAGGAAAATTCTGTTTCATCCTGCCTGCTAGAGGCCAAAAATAAATGAAATTATTCTTAAAGAAGGGCGACGCTTGGCACATCTAACCAAAAAGCAGATTGAAACATTATGTTTGTCATTCTGAGTTAGATTTAGAGGTTAGTTTTCAAAATGTTTGGCTATGTTCAGCCATGTAGCAGCTTACCTCCTCTTTAACCTCCTTCTTGACCTGTTTCAGATTGGCCCTCAGGTCCATGTTAACTGTGTGCTTGGAGCCCAGCAGAGCCTTCAGCATGGCATCAGCAGACATACGCACCTTCTTCAGTCGTGGTCTTTTGAACTTTCCTCTGAGATCCACAATTTTGATGTTTAGGTCCCTGACCTTCAAAAAGATAAGATCAGGAAAGAAGGTACTATTTATTTATTTATTTATTTATTTATTTATTTATTTATTTATTGCAGTCTACCTGTAACAACTAAAATCTATGGTTTTAAATGTGTATGTACTCTTCACCTGAGCTGTTTCACTATCAACTGAAAACTCCCCCAGTGCCTGCTGGAGCTCCTTGCTAATGAGGCCAACAGGATCACAATTTCTCCATAAGACAGCAATAACATTTAGGCCACTTTTATCCCAGAATAGTAGAAACCTAATTGGGCAGGAAAAACCAAAAAACTTCACACCTGCATTTAGTTTTGTTCACTTACTGCCTGAAAGTGGACCAAATGTCTGGACAATATGCTGCAGTGTCTGCAGCTGCATGTTTGGTAAGCTAACACAAGAAGCTGACCAGTATGACCAACTACAGTTATTTGAGGACCAAAGGGTGAGTTTTTGTTGGTACCAGAACAAAGGAGGATGTTTCCCAAAATACAGGCAAAGGTTGAAGAGGTGCTGCAGAATTCCACAGCTGCTCAGCACAGGCCTTCAGAGCTCTGGGGCTGACACCATAAGGATCTGAAGCCTTGTTCTGATTCAGTCTCTCTTTCTGTGTCTCTTCATTTGACCTCCAGAGACATACAGGTGGGGGGGAGCAGGAAGCACCAGCATCTCCTGCTTTGGTTGAAGATAGGCACATAGAGGCAGAGGGTTCCATAACAAAGGTGTAAGATCAAAGCTTTCAGATGTGTTGAGCTGGGGACAGAGGAGGAGGATGCTGAGCTTGTTCCTGAGATGAACTTATTGAAGAACGTGTTCAGTTCAGTTGCTCTGTCCAGACTTCCACCTATCTGAGCCTCCTTCTGCTTAAAGCTTGTGATATTATTAATCCCTGACCACACATCTCTGATATTGTGCTGCTGGAACTTGGTCTCTTGTTTGTGTAACTTGTACACCTCCCTGCTGTCTGTAAACTTGACTTTAATTTGTTTTTGTGTACTCCTTAATAATTCTCTTGTACCTTCTCTGAAGGCTCCTTTTTCTTACTTAGCAGTTCCTTCAGGTCACTAATAATCCAGGGTTTATTATTTGGGAAGCATTGCACCATTTTGGTGAGGATGGTGTTGTCCACACAGAAGACAGTGTTGTCGGTCACACATTCAGTCATGACATTAATGTTCTCTCCGTGCTGCTGGCACGGTGCATCCCAGTCTATAGCCTCAAAACAATGGTTCTGGGCTTCTTCAGCTTCCTGTGACCATCTTCTTTCAGTTCTCTTTATTACAGGTTGCCTTTGAACAAATGTTCATTTGTACCTGTTACTGAAGGCTTCAAAAATAATTTGACCTGACAGGCTCAAATAGAGACTCTTAGTAGCCTATGTTTGGTTCTCTCGTGAATGTTGTGGTTATTTCTGTCAGTTGTATTTGTACTTTTATTTTCATTTGGTTTTTTGCGGACTGCAAAAAAAAAAAAAGAAAATTTCCCCTTTGGACAATAAAGCTTATCCTGATCTTGGTCTCAAGCCTGGGACTCGAAACCGAGCTTCCCCAGACTAGACTCTATGGAACCTGGGTAAATCTGGACCAGACTCCTGTTCCACCAGAACCAGGCTTCCAGTGGTGCTCTGCACCAACTTTACCCAGGAAAGGCTCCAACCATTCCTGGGTAACCTGTAAAAAGAAATGACTGACTAAAATTGAAATGACTAAAAACATATTTAAAATATTTCAAACTAAAATACTGCTTGAAAAGAAAAATTATCTGGGTGCAATGGTATTTGGAACGCTATAGGGTGCCATTTGTAAAGCAACCAATCCTGGAGCACCATTCATTTTCCTTGCTGCTGATTGGTGGTACTCCTAAACATGGAGGTATAATACATGTATATTTTTTGTTTTAACTATTAAAATATGCAGTTATAGTTGTTTTTCAGAGGTGTTCTCAAGTATTTGCAGATTTCAGCTATTCTCGGGAAGTTGTGATCCCTAACCTTGGCAAATACCAGGGGTCCATTATATTTCTTTTTCTCCTCTTTTCTTCCTTCTTGTTCACCCCACCCTGTGTGCAGCTGATGAGTTTTAAATATGTCAAAATGACATGTTACTATTATGAAACATTTGAAACTAGAGTTGGTTTAAGATGGCACAAATGTAATTTGGAAAAGGCTCAGTACTGACCAGCCAAACATTCTCATCTCTGGGGGAAACTTATCTCGGTAAGTCCAAATTTTACACTTAGTTTGAAATAATCAAAAAATAATTACAAAAGGTAATGTTTTTGGAATCCTGTGCTGGCAATTAAAATAACTAGCATGGTTTACTGCCCTTAAACAAAAAGTGTTTTTTCTTTAAAGAGCTAGACTCTTATCTTAAATGTGAGATCTGATGAAAATTGACATTTTCAAACCAGCATGTTCTTTGACAGACAAAATTTGACCCTTCAAAATGATAAAACACAGCCATTTTGCTGTAATTTATTTTTCTTTCTGATTTTCTGTTGATAACACAGTTTTCCTTTTAGAAGCTTCTTACACCTCTTGTGTCTCTTTTGACTTCTTTGTATCACTGATATTGAAAGTAGCTAATTTGAAATATTCTTCCATTGTATTACCTTCCACACAAAAGAATGTTGTTCTTAGCACCATCTACTAATACTTATGGTTGCATTCACTGAACAAAAAAAGAAGGAATTTTTAGTATACACCAGTTCCTTTTAATGTATGAACAATCTGGCCTGTACAAGTTTCTGAAATTATTTGTGCTTTTGGACAAAATCACAAAATAAAAAAAATTAAAGTCAAAGTGGAAAAATTTGTACAAGTTAATATTGAACACAACATATAAAGCTATATGCTGATAAAGAAACAAACATTTATGATTTTTTTTTTTTAAATATACAGTGGTAAGATATGATTTGTGCTGGGGTTCTGCTTTGATTCTTTTTTCTTTGATTTTAAATAGAGGCAAAATAATTTTTAAAATGTTGATATTTCTCAATTTTTTTCTCTTCATATTAACAATTATTGGACATTTTGAATGATCATACAAAACAATTTAATGTAAAATCAGTAAATGAGTAAAGGCTTCAAGTTCAGTATTCATTGTTTTGGTAATCTTAGGTAATTTTAGGTGTTAGTCCAAGATTTTCTTTGTGTAAGCTTAACAAGTGGAAACATGACAGCTTAACAGAATCATACAAGGACAAAGACAGTTTCACCTCATCCAGCACCATGTTCAGTTTAAATTCTGTGCAGTATCTCTCCTCTTCACTGATGTTAATCTGCTGATGAAGTTTCTTGCAAAGTTCCTGAAAAACAAATAAAAAGGTTCAATTAGATTTTTGGTAAAGAGTTTTGCATCTGAAGTCCACAAAATAGTTACAAAAATATATTTTTATCCATGAAAAAGTCATGAAAAAGAAATGTCAAACTATGTCTAACTTTTGCCCTGTTGGTGTTAATAAGTGAAGGGATCTCAGTATAATGCAAAGAGAATAGTCTGACAGTTTTCTCCTCACCACTAGTTCTTCCCTGGAATACGGCACATCCAAAGGCGGACATTTCTCCGCCAGAAACGTCTCTCTCTCTTTGACCTTCACCTGAGATTCAGCCTCCAGTAAATTGTTTGCGACCACAAGCATACAGCTCTGTAAAAATTGCATCAAGTAAAAAAAAAATATATATATATATGTATACATATCCATCAGAATATATATTGCAGGAGTACATGCATGAGTATAAATATGTGTTCTTGGATCAAATTTTGTGTTCCTGTACTGCTGCTAAAATGTTAATATTTATTAGATAAAGTTACCTAGCACATGGTCTCACACACACATGCACACACAAATCTACTATGTTACGATAACAGTGTAACATAGTAGTTACACAAAAAAGCAAAAGAAAAAAAAAACGTTTCATGTGTAGAATACATTCTGACCAGATTTAGATTTGTTCTGAACAAAGAGTATTTAAACAGTTTATTGCAATATATTGATTAGATCCTTGTTATAATTCTGAACTAAATATTGTGAATCATGTGAGCTTACCTTCAGAGTGTGCTTACGTCTTGCAGACAGTCTTTTTCTGTACACAGAAACAAAAAATTAGGCTGACTGCAAGTACAACAGATGAAATATTGTTGTTTCAAATACATCAAGATTCATTTTTAGCATTTAATAGTCTGAGAGAAAACAAAATCATCAATATTTTCATTTTGTTGGATAAACATTAGAAGTAGCTATGAAGTTAAATTAGATTTTTAATTCTTATGTTATGTAAAATTATCTAAAATGTTTTGAACATTTTGTAACACAAATTTTGTTTTAACATAACAGGAATTAAATGTGGTAGAATCACCACTCTAACTAGTGAAATTAGTCAGAGATTTTTGCCTATCTAATAATACAAAGTACAAATAAATAAATCACATTTTACTCACTCAGTGGCCATGATGCCTGTAGGATTTAGATTTTATCTGTAAAAACAAATGAAAGAAACATGCATTAAGACAAGGTCTATTTCAGGACTGTGTTACAACAATAATTCAAAATTACAACAGACAATGTTAAAACTAAATTTTCAGTCCAATTAGCAGACAAAATTAGAAAAAACAAGTCCATGGACATTTGGTTTAACTCAGATGAAAAACATCTGGACACTCCAAGGTTCATCTTGCTGGACAGAACTAAAACATTTAAGTCTACAATGTGCTAGAAATTAAAATAATCCCTTTTATTTTGTTTTATCTAAACCAGTAACTAAAAGTTTAAGCTACATTCCTTCTTTTCCAGCCATTTCAATGTGTAAGTCCCACATTCCATGCTTAGCTCATGTTATTTCTTTGACAATATAATATATAAATTCATAGTTTTGTAACCCTTAGTTGGGTAAAGGATGGTTGACGTGTTTCAGGTAGTCTGTTGAACCATTCTGACTATTACCAGTTTAACTGCCGTTTTTTTCTGGTTCCAAATAAAATTTCACTGATGCTTCATTTTGACTTCTCTTGCACCACCAACTGGTCACAATATGAAGTGCAATGACATAAGAAGTATAATTTTCTTGAAACAGCACTTAAGAGTAAAATAAATGGGGCTAGACTCAGTAATGACACATTTGTTCAAATATTTTTTCGTTAAAATTATTACAAAGCAGTTTTTTGTAGCATCAGCTTTAATGTTACAACATAAACTGTGTGGCACACTCCAACTTCATATTCAATTTAGTTAAAGGTCCAGGTACTCCCCAAGAACAGTGTTTATATAGTAATTGGCCTGAGGGGTCTATATGGGCAGAGACCAGTCACCCCATCACTCCCTTCACTCTGTGTTCTGCATGAAATGAAGGTGAGGGCTTATTTTGTGTCCTTTGTGTTGCAGCTTTTGTATGTCTTCTTGAGGATGGGTTACAACAAAATCCAGGGGTGACTGAGCTGTTTTGGTTACATCATAAATTCTTTTAAATAAATCCACTCAGGAGATCAGATCAGCAAACTCAGTTTCATTGTTTTAAATGATGTTATATCTGTGCTGTGAAAACTACCTGTTATTTCTAAACATAAAGTTTTTAAGAACACCGTCTTACCTTTACATAGGGTGTTTGCTTTTATTTGTTTTTGATCTTGCCTTTACAGAGGACCCCACCTATTTGGGATTCAGTATTTGCAGATTCACCAATTTGCAGAATTTTTATGTCAAACTGGAACTCCAAATTATTCATAGAAAATTTGCCAATTTTTTGCAGAAAATATTTAAAAAATGTCAAACTAAAGTACTGCCTGAGAAGAAAATTATCTTGCCACAATGGTATTTGAAATGCTATAGGGTGCCATTTGTAAAGCAGCCAATCCTGGAGCGCCATTCATTTTCCTTGGTGCTGATTGGTGGTACCCCTAAACGTGGAGTTAAAATATGTATATATTTTTTCTTTTAACTATTAAAATATGCAGTTATAGTTGTTTTTCAGAGGTGTTCTCATGTATTTGCAGATTTCAGCTATTCTCAAATAGTTGTGGTCCCTAACCTTGGTAAATACCAGGGGTCCATTGTATTTCTTTTTCTCCCCTTTTCTTCCTTCCTGTTCACTTCACCCTGTGTGCAGCTGATGACTTCTGTTGCAACCATCTTCACTCTCATCAATGTTTTGTACATAGGAAGACTGCTGATAATCACCTTCTTTGGTATGCATCTTGGTTTTAAAGTGTAAAGTGTAGCTCACCCTCCCCCACCCCCAAAATTAATTAAAGCATAACACCTCCCTAGACAAATTTTGAAAAATTACAGCAAAGTGGACTGAGCCAAGACACACTGAGAAGCACAGCCGAGTGTGGGGATATCTCATAACTTTTGTTAATTAAAAAAAGTGACAAATCTAGCTACTTTTTCAGTGTTGTGAAAAACTTATGGCGACAACGCTCTGCAGCTCAACTGTAGCCCTGCTGTGTCCTGAGTAAACAGTGAGAGCTAACAGGAGCACTTCCCACTTCACAAGCACTGCAGTAAGTCTGACAGTTGCCCATCATGCAGCATATTGTCACCAATAGCCAGAGCAGAAGGAGACCCATTCCACTTTGTGCCCGTATTGCAAATAAATCACACATTTGTAGGTTTCTCATGAATCTACAGTGGAAAGGAAAGAAAGGTGGACCAAACCCAAGCCTCACAACATGATATTGTACATAAAGTTGCTCTTTCTATACTGAACAGAATTACTCACCTGAAATAACTTCAAGCTGAATGCAAACA
Source organism: Anableps anableps (assembly GCA_014839685.1). Classification (NCBI taxonomy): domain Eukaryota; kingdom Metazoa; phylum Chordata; class Actinopteri; order Cyprinodontiformes; family Anablepidae; genus Anableps; species Anableps anableps. Next base: position 3,579,760 of record CM026073.1, read on the forward strand.
TCACAAATCAGTCAAAGTTAAAATTAACTTATAAATGGAGGGGCTTCACAGTGGGGAAGTTGTGAAAAACAAGAGGACAACATCCATTGAAGAAAGAGGGATACTCTAGACCAGGGGTGTCAAACTCATTTTGGTCTGGGGGCCGCATACACCTTAATCTGATCTCAAGGGGCCAGACCAGTAAACTCATTCCAGAACTAACAGTAAGTCCACTTTTTTTCTTTGTATTAGTGCAAAGAAGAAATAAATTATAAAAATCTTTACATTAAATTAATTGTCCTTTTACACTTTTACTCAGTTTAACATTTATTTAAGTGCATTATACATAAAAAAAAAAAAAAAAAAAAAAAAAAAAAAAAAAAAAAAAAAAAAAAAAAAAAAAAAAAAAAACTGATCACAGTGATTGTACAATGTTTTAAAACATTTGGTCAACAAACAGTTTTGTGGAACTTAAAAACACTGCCCTGCATGTTAAAATACATCAAACACATCTAAATTTAGAAATGAATGAATTTAAAATCCATTTTACACATTTAGGAAGCAGTTCTGAACACATAAATTGAGGCCACACACTTGAAATCTGAAGTGGCAGCTGTTTTAAACAGACATTTGATGAAGTAAATTTGGCCCCTTCCTTGTTAATGCATAAAATGTAAACAAAAAAAACTCACATAGATAACATATGTGGCATGCATAAGACATAATATTTTACTTAACAATACTCTTGTAAATCTCTTTCTGACTACCACTGACTTTCACAGCAATTACTAGAGCAAATATTCACATTTGTTTATTTTATAGTGCAGCGTTCAAAGCAGCATTCCATAGACTTTAGTCTTGCTCAGTATTTGCCCCTGAAACTTGGCATCTTTTATCCTGCACAAGTGCATCAATATCAGGTATCATATCCTGAGTGGCAGCCAGTTTCAGAATCTCATTTAAGTACTTATGTGTGAGCTTTGAGCGTAGCTTCGTTTTATTCATGTTCATTAGTGAGAAAACTTGCTCACAAAGGTCGGTCGTCCCAAACATGGACAACATTTTTGCAGCCAGTGCTGTCAATTTAGGATAGCGTGGTAGGAGATACTTGTAGAATGTGTCCAAGCCCACAGAGGCAAATTTGTCCTTCAATTCTACATCACACTGCAAATCAATGATTTCAAGTTGCATGTCAACAGGCACATCAGAAGCTCTGACTGTGAATGGTGAGCAAAAAACTGCGAATTCTGTCTCGAGTTCGCTAAAGACCTGAAATCGTTTCTCAAACTCCCTCAGCAACCCTGAAATCTTGTCTTTGCACTGTTTCACGTCAGGATCAACGCTTGCTGCGCACACATCTCGGAGACAGGGAAAATGAGCAGGGTCCCCGCTTGCTATCTGCGTCTCCCATGACGTGAGCTTTAACTTGAATGCACGTAGGCTGTCATAATACTGTTGCAATTTTTCTCCCTGCAACATTCTGTTCAGATTATTCAAGTGCTCTGTAATATCAACCATAAATGCAAGGTCCTGCAGCCAGTGGGGACTGTAATTCCTTAACAGGTTTTCCTTTTTTCTCCATAAATTGTCCGATTTCCCCACGTAGATCAAAGAAGCGCTTCAGCACAGCACCTCTGCTTAACCATCTAACCTCAGTGTGGTATGGCAGACCATGGGTAACGTTACAGTCACTGAGAAGGCTGTCAAACTGACGATGATTGAGACCTCTGGCTCGGATGAAAGTTCGGACAACCACCTCCATGACGTGATCCATTTTTAAGGACTTGCAGCATAATGCCTCCTGATGCAAAATGCAATGAAATGACCAAAAATCACCCCTCCGTTTGCGGCTTGTACTTTCTCTCTGAACTTGGTCACAACACCTGCTTTTTTCCCGATCATTGACGGCGCACCATCAGTGGGACCAGTCCGCCCAGACCCTGTCCAGTGCTCCAACGAGGGAGCGGAACATGTCCTCAGCTGTTGTGGTGTCGGTCATAGGCACCAACTCGAGAAACTCCTTTGTGACAGTCAAAAAGTGTCATCAACTCCACGAATGAATATGGCCAGTTGAGCGACGTCTGTAATATCAGTACTCTCATCAATTGCAACAGAAAATGCCAGAAATGACTCCACTTTGCGTTTCAGTTGGCTGTCCAAATCTGCCGATTGTTCCGAAATCCTGTCTGCCATGGTATTTCTCGTCAAGCTAATATTGGCAAAAGCTTGTCGCTTTTCAGGACACACAATTTCAGCAGCCTTCAGCATGCAGTTTTTGACAAACTCCCCCTCAGAGTACGGCTTTGATGCTAACGCTACTTGGCTAGCAGTTACGTAGCTGGCTTTCACCGCAGCATCACTGACCTCTGGGCTCCGGGTGAAAACAGATTGCTGTTTCCTCAGACCAACCAACATTTCATTTACCTTCTGTTTTCTCAGTTCTCCGTGCAAGCTGTTGTATTTTTCACCATGCTGAGTTTCATAGCGGCGCCAAATATTGTACTCCTTAAGCACCGAAACTTGCTGCATGCACACCAGGTACACGGGTTTCCCATTCACCTCCGTGAACATATAGGAAGAAGTCCATTTTTCTTGAAAAATCCGACACTCTGTGTCCACTTTCCTCTTTTTTGACAAAGACATTTCGCTGATGAGGGTGCCCGTTCCAAGAGAAAAAGCGGGTAAAGCGATTGAACTGACTAAAACACAATGCCTCTAGCGAACAACATAGGAACTGCAGATTTTAAAGAAAATTAAGTTTATTCTTTTTTTTTTTTTTTTTAATAATGCAAATTTATCCCCGGGCCGGACTAAACCCCCTGGCGGGCCAGTTCTGGCCCACGGGCCGTACGTTTGACACCCCTGCTCTAGACAGTACAAAACACAGCAAACAACGGTAAAGTGGGTTCTCCAAAAGATACAAAATGAAAATCTGCTAATTTTAACATGGCCAGGGTAATTAAAATTTCCCCTTTGTATTAAATTATTTTTATTTCCAGGGTATTGGAAATTCATTTGTCTTGGCATTGTCTTAAATTTTCTATTTTTTTGTGCTTACTCTGCCATTCTTTAATACATTTTGTTGAAATTCTTTAAATCTTGTCTCCTGTCATTTTGTCATTTAGATTTCCTGGGGTATAATTTCAGGTGGTGTTGTTGATCTTTCTTCACTTATTAATACAAATTTGTCATAGACTTTATAACATCCTACATTGTAACAACAGTTAAATGTCTCATCTTTATTTAACTCGCCTCAGACTGCCACATATGCAGTTATGCACATCCTTAAACACTGGCACACTGACTTGGTCACTGGACTAAAGACAAATGTCTAAGACAAATGTCCAGTTGATAAATTATTTAGAGGCAAAACAGCAATAATAATAATAATAATAATAATAATAATAATAATAATAACAAAAGCAACAAATCTATAGAAAAAAATATCTAATTCAGTCATCAGTATGGATTACTTTAGCAAACTTTTGACCTCAGAAGTCATATTTTAACAGTGTTTTGCTGTGTGACAACATAAGGTGGGCTAGAAAAATTCAAGAACAGAAGAGAAACAAAGTTAATACCATATAATAGTCTGGAAAGGGTTTCAAAGCCATCAAAAATCCCAGCCAGCAAAAAATACTCGAAAAGCTCAGTGACGTCTCATCGCGATTTAAGACTGTGGAACAGCATCTCCATCACTGCTGGTCTTACTTGCTACAGTTATGGTCAGTGTTTATGACTCAATAAGAAAGAGAAAATAAGAAATGGAACCAAAAATAGCATCCACATAATTTCCAAACTGAAAAACACAGTTGACCTAAAAGAACACAAAGGGTTGTCTTACACCTCCCAAAAAACATCTTGATGTTCACCAAGACTTTGGTAAAATATTATTTGCACAGATGAGAAAAAACAAGGGCTTTTTAGAAGGTGTGTGCATTCTGTTACATCTGGCATAAAACTAACACAGCATTTCAGCCAAACAACATCAGACATTGTGTTCTTCGCTTCTGCTTCTGACTTGCCATTGTTGACCACACCATAAAGTCTGTTCCCTTCCATAGAATTATGAAGGAGAATGTTCTACCAGTTGATGGCCTCAAGCTCAAGCACACTAAATGCAGCAGGACAATGATCCAATGTACACCAAGAAGTCCACCTCTGAATGGTTAAAAAAAACAAAGATTTTGAATTGGTCTCACAAACAGCTGATGGCAGTTGTTACCCCAAGGACAACTGAAGACAATTGCTTTTTCACACAGAATCAGGTTGGCTTGGATAGGTTTGTTTCCTCAAAAACTGAAATCATCATTTGAAAACTGCATCGTGTATTCAGTTAGATTACATTTGTCTGATATTAAAATCTGTCACATTTGAGTGTAACAAGAAAGCTATAAGAGAAGAAATCTGTAAAGACTGGTTCATACTGCGCAATTATCATCTGTACTGACCAAAATCTTTCTTTGTGAAAGGAAATCTGTGGTTGTGAGTTTTATCAGTGTTCTGTTATCAAATGGTGAGAATCAGTGAGACAGAAGCACCGACCATCAGATGACTACTCCCATGACCTATGACAACCTACATGAAACATAAAGCAGCCTTTCATACTTTTCTGGGAAAATCTTGAGCATATTATTTAGCACTTTTTCGCTTTCGGTGCTGTCTCTTTCTCTTCTAACTCCTTTCAGTGTCCAACTCTAATAAAAAGTAATCTAACAGACGTATGTAGTAATATTGGTAGGCATAGGAATGAAAATGGAGACCAGACCCTACAAAAGGTTAAACAGTCTTTAATGTAATAATATTATCAGAATGTTCAAGCAGCAATGTGGCTGTTTCCTGGAGGTTGCTTTCAGGTCAGACTCTGCAAAAGAGCTAGGAGGATGAGTGATGGAAAAAGTAAACCAGGAAGTAATGGTCAATGGTCAGGAAGAAAAGGTTTACTCAGCAGGGGAGGTTTCCCATGCTTTCCTATTTAGAGATCTGGGCTGGGATGGTTAGAATACTTGAGATTGTGACAGAGAGAGAGAGGAAAGTGTCCATTTACCAGGGATTGTTTCACCCACAGACTGTACAGAGAAGGGGATTCTATACGATGGAAACAGTGAGTGGTAAAAACTTGAGAACAGAAAGTGTGCTAGCCAGGTAAGCTTGTTTACACACACCGCTACAATGGTCTAATTTAAACAAGAGAAAGTGAATGGTCACTTTGTCCGTAGTCCTTAAATCAGGAGTCGGGTAAAGAGTCCAGGTCAGCAAAAGAGATGGGCAGAGAGACAGAAAGATTTCAATATCCATAAGGCAGTGATCGAAATCCAGAGACATGAAGCAGGGGTTGAAAGCACAGTCTGAGATACAATCAGACCAATCAGGGAGCAGCCAAAGACAATGGTCAGGAGACAAAAAACAAGTCAGGTACACAATCAGAATATCAGACATGGAACATTTGAAAGCGGTGACAAGGGTTGACAACATGATCTGGTACTGCAGGGCAGGAGCTGATATAGACAGCGACATAGGCAGCATCAATCAGCAATCAGTATGCAACAGGAGGGGAGGAGCGAATGAAACATGGCAGGAACAGAGAAAATCACAACACCAGTTTTTACTGAATGACTGAAATGTCTGTCAGATAATTAGTGGGATTCAATTCAAATTAATTTCAAAAGTACTTAATTGATTCGAAAGGGAAATTAAATGTTGATGTAACTCATTTAATTAAGGATTTATTATAGATTATGATGGCTGTGGACAGGAAAGATCTCCTGTAGCGGTACGTTTTACAACCAATCTGAAGAAGCCTCTGACTGAAGAGATTTTGTTTTCCAATGACAGTCTCATGAAGAGGATGGTCAAGGTTGTCCGTAATTTTCTTTACTTTATGCAACCTCCTTCTTTGCATCATCGTCTCCAGAAGTTCCACAGTCAGCTCCAGAAAAGAACCAGCCTTCTTTATCAGGTTATTGAGCATTTTAGGTCCCTCGTTCTGATGCTGCTACCCGAACACATGACAGCAGAGGAAATGACATTCTCAACAACAGACTTATAGAAGATCTGCAACATCTTACTGCAAACCTTGAAGGATCTTAGCTTCCTCAAGAAGTACAGTCTGCTCTGTCCTTTCTTGTAGATGACTTCACTGTTGAATCTCCAGTCCAATATGTTGTCTAGATGAAAACCGAGGTATTTATATTCCTCAACCACCTCCATTTCTTCTCCCATGATGGAAATAGGGTTTGATCTGACCCTGTTTCTCCTGAAATTTACAATCATCTCCTTTGTTTCAAGATGGGATGATTGTTTCCACACCATGCCACAAAGCAGTCCAGCAGCTCTCTGTACTCAGCTTTTTTTCCATCTCTGATCCATCCAACCACTACAGTCATCTGAGTATTTCTGTAGATGACAGGAGTCTGACTTCTGCTGGAAGACTGAAGTATACAGAGAGAGAAGGAATGGTGAGAGTACAGTCCCCTGTGGTGCTCTTGTGCTGCTGACCACCTGGCTAGACACACAGTCCTTCAGTCTCACAAACTGTGGTCTATTTGTCAGGTAGTCATTGATCCAAGCGATTGTTGAGGCCTCCACCTGAGTCTTCTGGAGTTTCAGACAAAGCAGATCAGGCTGGAATGCACTGTAGAACATGATCCTCACAGTGCTGCCTGCTTTGTCCAGATGACAGCGGGTTTGTTGAAGCAGATGTATAATGATGTCTTCAATTCCAACTCCACGGCGATAAGCAAACTACAAACTACCTGATGTGTGCTAGCTTGCTTACTCAGATGGGCCAACAGGATGTGGGATGTCAGGGCAACAGGTGTTTAATAGTTAATGACTGATGGATGAGTTTTCCTTGGTATTCGAACCAGGCAGGATGTCTTCCACAACAGTGGTACCTTCTCTTGGGTCAAGCTAAGGTTGAAGAGGTGTTGCAGAATCCCACAGAGTTGCTCTGCACAGGCCTTTGGGACGCTGGGGCTGATACCATCTGGACCTGCAGCCTTGTTCCAGTTCAGTCTCTACAGCTGCCGCTTCACCTGACTTCTAGATACAGAAATGTGGGAGGAGGAGGCAAAGGGAGCAACAGCATCTTCTGATTTGGCTGAAGACAATCGAGTGGAAGCAGAGGAGTCTATGACTGAGGTAGAGGATAGACATCTGAGGTGTGACAGGAAAGCTGTGAGTCAAAGGAGGGTGGGATGTCTGTTTGGCTAGGGAGGATGGTGAGCTTGTTCTTGAACTAACTCTGTTGAAGAATGTGTTCAGCTCATTTGCTCTGTCCAGACTTTCATCTATCTGATCCTCCTTCTGCTTTAAGTCTGTGATCTCCTTCATCCCAGACCACACATCTCTGATGTTGTTCCTCTGCAGTTTACTCTCCAGCTTCTTCCTATACACCTCCTTGCTGTCTCTAATCTTGACTTTGAGCTGCTTTTGTATACTCCTCAATAACTCCCTGTCTTGCTCCCTAAAGGCTCTTTTTTTCTTGTTTAACAGTTATTTTAGCTCACTGGTGATCCAGGGTTTATTATTAGGGAAGCATCTCACTGTTCTGGTGGAGATGGTGTTGTCCACACAGAAGTTTATATAGTTGGTCACACACTCAGTCATGGCATTGATGTCCTCTCCATGTGGCTTGCAAAGAGAAATCCAACTGGTAGCATCAAAACAACTCTATAGGACTTCTTCGGCTTCCTGTGACCACTTTCTCACAGTTCTTTTTGTTACAGGTATTCTCTGGACAAGGGGTTTAGATTCTGAACAGAGAAAAACAAGGCTGAGATCTGATTTACCCAGAGGAGGTCTTGGTTTGGAAATATATCAATCCTTGACATTTGTGTAAAACAAATCCAATGTCTCGTTTTCTCTGGTAGAGCAGCTGTTGAAACGTTGGCAGTGTAGCAGAGAGTGAGGCGTGATTAAAATCACCAGATATCGCCACAAAAGAAATGGGGTGTTGGGTCTGTATCTTAGCAACAACGGAACTGATGACATCACATGCATTGTCGGCAACGGCTGAAACCAAAATAACACAGGTGAACTCTCTTGGCAAATAATATGGACGAAAACTTACTGACAATAGTTCAATATCTGGACTGCAGAGACAACACTTCACAGTAACGTGTCCTGGGTGACACCATCTGTTGCTGACAAGTACTGCCAGTCCACCTCCTTTCCTTTTCCTGCTACTCTTTAAATCTCTGTCCACCCATATAGTAAGGAAGCCCAGCAGAGAGATGTTGGAGTTGGGGATGTGATCCTGCAGCCATGTCTCAGTAAAACATATAATACTCCATTCGCGATACTCTTGTTGAGTCCTTGTCAGGGCTTGAAGTTCATTCAACTTGTTAGCTAATGATCTCAAATTGCCCATTATAATGGATGGCAGAGATGGTTGGAACTTCCTCCTCCTCTCTCTCCTCTTTGCTCCTGCTCTGCATCCTCCTTTTCAAACTTCTCTGGGATTTCTGGCTTCAGTTGTTGTATTATTTCTGCTTTTGCAATATTAATCAGCTGCTCCTGGTTGTAAACCCCCCTGTTGCTATGGTTACACATCATAACAAAAGAGCAAAATATTAAAAAGTACTGGGAAAAATCAATTCAGCTGCACAGTATCCAAGGCAAGAAGGAATGGTTGTCCCAAAAAAAAAACTATTTTTTTCCAGGAAAGTCAAGAATGAAATTTTGAAAAAAGAAAAAAATCTCAATGAAAATAACAGAGCTACTTCAACGTGCTGCCACCCCGAGCAGCACAATTCTAGAATGCATGTTTATGGCGCTGTCTATCGTGTGACTGGATCAATTCTCTCTCACTGTGTGATTTTGAATTTGTATTCTGTATTCAAATACTTTTTTCCAACTCTGTTTCAAAGACTTTTTCAAGACACTGTTTTTCACTCAAAAATATAAAACTTTGTAATGTCGCTGGGTTAATAAAGGAACTAACCTAAATAAACTTGACGGTTTCAGATCCCTCGGAGGCTGTATAGTTGCAGCCTGAGCTGACTGTAATCCCTAAAAGCTGCAACAGAGCAGTAGAGTAACATCTATTCCTGGATCTACAGCTGTTCCTAAAGCTTTCATCAAGTATGAAGAAAAATAAACTGGCTCCCTTGAAAAGAAAGGATGTGTGATGTCCACAGGCATCTGAAACACATAACTGGCACAGAAGTAAATGTCATAGTTCCTTGAAGAAGTAACAGGCAGAAAGGAGGGACATTGGGTTTCTTTTGCCTACAAGTTTATTTAAGGAAAATATTAACACAGAGGACATAGCAGTACCTCATAACAAGCAAAAATTAATTAAGAGCCTTGATTTGTGTCCTTAAGTGTTTTTAAGTGTTTTAAAAGAGTAAGCTTATCTCTGGAAGGAAAATTAAGGGATTTACAGCCATGTAACTTTAACATTTTAACAGACCTGGTTTGGTAGACATGATGTTGTTTAAAGAGACAACAACTTCTGTCAGCACTACCTCAAACCAGGTATTCCTCCAAATACTAACCTCTAAGGTGTTGACAGAGGAATAAAACCTGTCAGATTGATTTTCAACTTATAACTTTGTCGTGGCATTGTCTTTCAGTGTGCCACATCATCAGACAACACATCACTGCGGTGGCCCAGCAGGATATGGACTTAATGTCAAGATAGAAAATTGCCCTTTCTACCTCAAAAAATAAAATAGTTTCTTTGTCAGACACAAACTCTTATTTTACACCATACTAAAGGCATTTACAAGTAATAACATGCCAAGATTCATCTGTGAAAGTTTCTACATTGTAAAGATTTACTACCTATAATAAATAAATTAAAAGCTGCTGTCAAGTAGCCAGCAGAGAGAACAAAGCAATATCAAGATGAAGAACATAGAAAAAAATTTTTTCTTTTACCAAGGAAGAGCTGTTGAAGTCAGACGCAGACTGAGTCCCTGCCTGATAAAGCGTAAAGAAGCTATATATTGCAATCGCAGAAAGCCCTCTAAATCCTCCACTTTCTCTATATGGAAGTGGATTACTGGACAGGCCAATGAGCTGGAAAGGTCATGAAATACAGTACACTGTCAGTTGCCCCTTCCTAGGCTGCCCACATTATAAATAACCCGCCCTTTAAGATTGTTATCCTTTTTAACTTGTACCCTCAAAACTCATTTCATTTCATTTCATTTATAATCCTTAGTTAATTATACGTACATACTGACATACGTTTACTCATTCTATTTTAAGCAAAAACAGAGCAAATGTGTAAACCTTTGCATTGTTTTCTTCCCATTGTTTCCTTGTTGACTGGATTTATTGAGAAAACTGAGAGCATGGTTGAACTCAGATCATTTCTTAAGAAAACAGGATAAAAAAAGAGTCAGCTATAAGCAAAGTACACTATTTTCATATCTGGAAGAGAAACATCAAAATGGTGCCAGGATCATAGTGAGGTGTTCGTAAGAATAAAAGAAATGAACAACGGAGGAATTTACTCATAAAAGAGATTATTAGAATGGAAACACGAAGTAATTAGAGAGTGCAGTGAAGGGTGAATCAGAAAAGAGAACATGGGATGGACACCTTGATTATAAAAAAACATCTATATGGTAATATAGAGCTGAAGTTGAAGTGGGAAAGGAGAGGTACCTAAGACACTGATGGAAATCATGGAAATTAATGGCAAGTAAATAGCAGGAATCAATGCTTTAAGTGGAAAAAATTGTGAATGTGTTTCACTTTTATTAACTTCAAGCCTAATGGCGTTAACATAGAGATGCAAAATAACACTGAATAAACACTATGTTTTTAAACTTTGTACAAACTTTGCACATAACTTTATATTTTTTGTCTGATGACATCATTTTTAAATAATAAATCAGACGTTGTGATCAGTCTGATTTGGCTACTCAGTATTTGAGTGGCCATTTTACCAAATACTTTTTTATTCTTATAATAATTTTTTAGATGGATACTTTTGAAGAGCAATTTTTACTTGAGTACAATTTTTGGATACTCCCACCACTGCTTGTGGGTAATTCATGCTTCATAGTTTTTGCTTTATTAGTTCTTTCTTTGAGGTCTATTTTCAAAGTTTATTGTTGTGAATATTTTTTTCCTATCGTGATCTATTGTGTTTTTATTTCAGTTATGGTATTGTCATATTTTGTTCAGTCTCCTGTATTAATTATTGATCAAAATTATTAGATTAATTGATTAAAATTACTAATTAATTAAAATTAATTAATTAGTAATCAATTTTATTGATTAAAATTATTAATTATTGATCAAAACATTTTTGCCATATAGGTTTTTCCCTTGGTATTTTGTTTCTTAGTTTAGTCTTTCATTTTGTTTTTTGTGCATTTCTATTTAGTTTTCTTAAATTCGTTTGAGTTTTTCTTTGGTTTATTGTTTTGTCCTCTTTAGCTTCTCATGTTATTAGTCTGCCTCCCATTTCTATTGTTTTCACGTTCACCAGTATTCTTCACTTATGTCATTCACCTGCGCGCTGCCTCATCATCCTTGTGCTTTACCCGATCTGCAACTCAAGTTCTTCATTTTTCACTCTTCAGCGCCGGGTTCTTTCGTCTTCATGCCCTGATTCACATAGTTCTTTCCTCCCTTCCATGTCCCGTTTTTCCTGTCCCTGAGTTTTAATAAGGACGTTTTTCTTATTAAATTTCTTACTGATGCCTCTCATCAATGGATGTTTGCACAATGCCTCTACTTCTGTCACTACGCAACTTGTCGGGCTGCCGTAACCGTAGTTCCTCTGAGTGCGAGCACAGCGCACTAATAGTAGACCGACAGTGAGCACGCGCGTTTTGTGTGTGTGTGTGTGTGTGTGTGTGTGTGTGTGTGTGTGTGTGTGTGTGTGTGTGTGTGTGTGTGTGTGTGTGTGCAGATCTTTGGGGGAGCATTGACGGGGAAACGCGGACTGACGTAACACCTGTTACAACACGGGAAAGTACCGGTACACATCGAACGCTGGAAGTCCTAAGTCCCGTTACGCTGAGGGGTAAAATTTTGAAGTGGTGGTACTGCCCACCGTGCAGTACCGGCCCACTTAAAGCACTAGCAGGAATCCACAGGGATCAGTTCAAAACTGAGCAATAACTTAAAAGTAAACAGATGAGAAAACTACTAAACACAGGAATCTGCTAATCATATAAAAGCAAAATGAAAACCAAATAACACAAAAAAGATCCTTAACCATACTCTTTGTCTTAATCTTTATTTTTTTCCCTGGGATTTAAAACAGAACAATAATTTCTAAAAGTCCTTTCCCTCAGTGAGTCTAAAAGTCTAATAATCTCAGTAAAACCGTTTAATTTGATCAGTTATAATTAAACCCGAAATCATAAAATACATGTAATTATACACTTGGTAAAATTAAAATAAATTGGGTCACATTGATTGCCTTAATAAATTAAGGTTATCTAATTGGAGAACATGACTTACATAGAAAGATAAACTGTTTTATGTTTTGTCCGTTTTTGAGCAATGAAACAAAGCTGACTTTGAAACTGTTTTACTCTACATTGTCTCCCTCTGTACCTGGGTATGACCTGCCTGCAGCCCCGGAGGCTCCACTAGAGAAGCCAGTCTTGCTCCAGCAGCAGCAGAAACTGACACTGTGCTCTCCTCAATTACCATAAATGCAACATATTCTGTGTTGTGGTATAACCTGAGGTGTTTCACAAGGTTTGTTGTGTTGCCACTGCTCCTCATCTTTTTCCCACAAACATCACAAACTACGCCTTGGCTGTTTGTGGCACTGAAACATCTCACCCACCTCAGTTTATCGCCATTGTGTCTGAGTGACTGACTGAGCTGAGCAGCCGCGGCACGCTGCTCTTACAAATGATGAACTTAAAGGTGGAAGGAAAATTAGTTCCTCGCCAACTAAAGAATTTAGACAAGATCTCAGTAGTTTAGACTCTTTCCGCTGTATTTTTGGTAATGATATACACCACCTCAAATAGCTGAAGTATCAAAAGTATCAATATTTTGATCTGAGAATCGATTTTAGAGCATAAACATCTGGTATCGGAGGTATCGATGTTTCAGTATTGATCCGTACATCACTAGCAAAAGGAGCTCCATACTTCCCCATTAAACCCACTATTTGTTATTTACATTCCTTTTCTCCGTATAACAGCCGCGTACAAATGCGTGCATGAATGACGCTCTTAAAGACACTTGATCCTTCTCATGACGCTACTGTTTGTCCTTTACTGGCTTCCTGCCTGTCGCCTTGTGTTGGTGGTTTGGGTTTGCTTCAGCTGATTCTGTACGCTAGTGCTGCTCCAAGTGTATCCCGTCTTCTGCTGCCGCCTTGTTTAGTCATCTCAGCTCCAGGATGGACAATTATTGCATGCACTAAATCACCTGCTGCTTGGAAATTTATTGTAGTTTGGACTGAAATACTTTTATAGCTGTGATTTCTTTGATTTGGGTTAATCTCTGTTGGTGTAAATTTAATGTTTTGTTCCAGTTTCTCTATTTTTTCTGTATTTGTGACAGAGCAACGGCCAACTCTTGGTGGAGGTGTTGGACTTTCTGGGTGGTGGTCTGCTTTCTGGTTTGTGGTGCAATATTTCTTTTATCTTTATCGTTTTCTTTTGGTTTACATCACTACCCTGTCTGGCCCTGAAATCCCAGAGTTGAGCCTTTAAACTGTCTACTTTTAGAGAGTGTGTGTGATTTTACATTAACATTTACATTAGGTGGTAAAGTGGTTTAATATAGTAAATAAATATTGTTAAATTGAATAATATCATCTCTAGCCTCATCTTTAATGAATTTGTGTGCCTTAAAGGTAACTTTAAAGTGGGGTTAATGCAATAAAGGCTATCTACATTAAAATAATAGCTCTAAATTCTAATTGTGCATTTTATACTAGTTCCGCCACAGAAACCTGACAGAATCTTCACCAAGCAACTTCAGGCAGAATTCTCCCATCTTATTTAGGGTAAGGATTCTAGGTCTATTTGTCCCCCAGGGATCCCTGTCAAAAAAAAGCCCCTCAAACAACCCCACCCACCATGCCCCACATTGAAAGATCAACAGCTGATAACATTATCTGCTGATGGAAACACCTCTGACAGTGAGACATGTCAAAAAACAGAGGCAAAAATCAACAATTATAGCATTCAAAAAGAAATACCCATATGTCCCATGCTGGCACTTACAAAGATTTTTAAGTTCTTTAAATCAAATAGTTAAGATGTCTGATTGTATGATTTTACAAAAAATTACAGGATTTCCTCTCAGTGCAAGTTATGTTGCAAATGCCTTAATTTATTTACCTTTAATCATGGCTTGTTTATTGCATAACCTGCAATCATAATTCATTTACATCTATAAATGACTAGTTTTGCAGATGTTACTGCAGTCATAATAAACATTGTGTGGGCATAGCTGATAAGATTGTGGATCCACACAACACAACACTCTTTGAATCTTCAAGGACACAGTCATAAGCACCGGAATTTGAGTTTCCCAGAATCCTCTTCCAGCTCTGGCAGTCATAGCAGCATATTTCATCACAATGCAGCACTGACTGTTTTACATCCAACACACTGACATCCAAGAACTCCACTCAATACATCCATCCTTATAACACATTAGTTTTACCCAGTCATCAAAAATGGTAAAATATACAATAAACGTTAATATTGTTTAAAGAAACCCAAAAGAGACTCAGCCTGGAGCCAGACACCTCCAAGAAGTGACAACAGTACTAACAAAAATTACCTGCCTTTCTCAAAACAAAGTAAAAATAATGGATAGCAACCTAATACGTGGCTTCATAAGGTCTTGAAGATTGTAATCCCCACATACCTATTTTTTTTAGCCACCAATGAGCTTCCGAACACCAGAAAATTTATATCTGACGCCCCCCCCCCCAAAAAAAAAAAAAACTCTTCTCCCTTTATGGTTCTAAAAAAATAACTGCCTATGTCTTGAATGTTTATTTGTACAACTGAAAAGGTTTTGCAGAGGTTTATCAGCAACATATGCAGGAAGGAAATGAATGGTGGTTCATTTTAATGGGCTGGGGACACCAGGGAGCAGAGGTGATGAAAACTGAGGTTGCAGCAGGTAAGACGACACTGAAGAGTTTCTTGGATATTTGGGGGATCTTCCAAGATACTTTAAAGATGTTAACAAGCGGTCCACTAAAAAACCAATATGAGACGGACTTTTTTCCACACCCACTCAGGATTTTCGCTGCAAGAAAATAAAGTGTCTTTTAACATGTTAGAAATCTAAGCTCACTTTTACTTACAAATTGCCTTAATGGGTCATAAGAAACAAGTCAACTAATGGAGTACAACAGCATTTTAATGTTTTAACAATATAAATTAAAATGAACTTAGGAAAAGTAAGATGAGAAATGCATTACTTCACATTTCGCAAACATCAAATTCATTAAAAACATTGTTGGGGCAATAAGAAATCACCTGAGAGAATAAATTAGCATTATGTGCTATCTGATGTGCATCATTTACAACAAGAAGACACCAAAACACTGATTCTAGAGCGCTTTGTGGGAGTATTTCAACACCTGCTCGTTTACCTGGCTTTCACAACCACTGAATAGAACAGCAAAAACCACATCACTCAAATGTCACATGGACACTTTTGATGAAAAAAAAAAACATCCAGAAATATTCAGTGTTTCTATACAAGATATCAAGAAGTTAGATTTATACAAACTGTGCAAATGTCACCACATGGGTACAAAACAATGCTGAACGAAGGCACCATACTTCCACTACGACCGTACCTTTCACATGACAAATGTGCTTAGAAAGATGCCACCTGATAAGTACCAAATAGAGCAAATACAAAACATTATCCAAGAAAATTAAATAAAGAAGCAAATTTCAAAATATCATACCTTTATGTGAGCTGTAGCTGTTGTGGTTCAGTTTCCTATCATAGTCTAAATCCAACATTTAAACACCGTTAAAAAATGAAAAACAAAAGAATCAGCTCCAGATATCCATTGTTTTCTGATCAAGCTGGATACAATACATCACTTAACAAATCTTAGGTGGACTCGGCTGCAGTTCAGTTGATTTTTGTTGTTCAGAACATATTAAAACTTTACTTGGTGATTACTAAATTGCATTTAACTTATGGCCTTACCAAATAACAATGTCCCATGTTAATTTAAATTATTGATATATTTTAAAGATGGGGGTCATAAAAGATACCTCAGCTACAATTTTACATTGGTTGGATCATAATCCCACTTCCAAAATAAGATGCACTAGAACTACAATTCCTGCCTATCTTAAAATGTCAGAAATCCTTGTATTTTAAAGCCAATAAATATTGAAAGTATGAAATATTTATAAACCATCAGCCTTTCCACTGCTTTAAAAGCAATTATGAAAGCTTTTTTGACAAAAGTACACAAAAAACAGCCATTGTAGCCATGCCTCTCTTTTAAACAGAAAGTGAGTTCCATATATGGACATCATCTGGATCCACAATACCTGATGCACAATTTTTGTCCATGGGACAAATACTGTTGATTTTTTTTTTTTTTTTTTTTTTTTCCAAAAACAATTTTAACAAGATGATGCCAACTAGATTATGTGTAGCTAGATATTGCTATGAAACATTAAAGAATGACAGGTGCATTGATAACTTTTTCACAGGACCCCACAGCATTTAGCTGATGGAAAAAATCTTATTTTTCTAAAATAAACCAAAGATTTTTTAATGCAGAAAATAAATTAAAAATTGTGCATTAAAAAAAAAACAAAACTCCAAAGCTGACGTGTCAGAACCTGATTTAATGAGCGCTATCTGTAAAGTCCATGTCCTAAAAAGTTAGGTTGATATCAAAGCCAAAGGAGGTGCAACACAGTCCAAACTGTAATGGTTTTTATTCACTTTTCCATATTTTTGTCATAAACCCTAAAAGATTCATTTTTTGTGTTCTGTTTAATGTGCATTAATGTGCTTTGGAATGATGATATCTCTGAACTCTGTGTGCTCCTGCTGGAACCAGTCTGGCCAGGTTTACTTCACATAAAGGCAGTGGCCATATAAAGAACGGCCAAGCAGCGCGGTTTACTCGCAGATATGCATTCATATATACACAAACACAAATACACTACACCCTATGGGGAATTTAGACAAACCATTTAACAGGCTGACTTAAAAGTATTCCTACCCCCTGAACTTTTTCACATCATGTTGCAACCACAAAAATCTATGTATTTCATTAAGATTTTATGTGATAGACCAACACAAAGTAGTTTGTACAGTAATTCTAGAGTGAAGGGAAAAGGATACCTATTTTTCAATTTCTATCAAAAATAAAAATCCAAAAAGATTGTATATTTATTCAGCACCTCCATCCTCTTTACTCTGATATTCCGAAATAAAACCGCTTCTAACCAGTTGCTTTAAGAAGTCATGAAATGATTAAACAGCTTCCAGCTATGCATAATTTATAAATAGATCTATTGTATGTGGGCCTCAGAGTAACGTCAGAGAATTTTTGTGCACAAACATTATTGTGAAGACAAAGGAACACAACAAAGAAGTCAGAGATAAATTTGGGGAGAAGTTTAAAGCATCGTTCCCAAAGTTTTATTCATAAAACAACATGCTGAGCTTTGAACACACCATTGACTCCGAACCCATCCAAGCACTGAACAGATACTTAGAACAAAACAATGCATGGATGTGCCAAAACTTTCTTCAGGTGAACAGAAGCAAAACTGAAGTTATTATCTTTGAACCTAAAGAGGAAAGATCGAGAGTCAGCACGCAGCTTCAGTTATTACAGCTAGAAACTAGTGTTCATGCCCAAAATCTGGGTGTAGTGATGGACTCAGACCTGACCTACAGAAGCACATAAAGACAGTTACAAAGTCAGCCTTCTGTCACCTGAAGAACATTTCCAGGATTAAAGGACTAATGTCTCAACAAGATCTAGAGAAACTCATCCATGCATTTATCTTTAGTCGCATTGATTATTGCAACAGTGTCTTCACAGGTCTGCCTAAAAAGTCAGACAGCTGCAGCTGATCCAGAACGCTGCTGCTGGTGTTCTCACTAAGACCAGGAAGATAGAGCACATCACCCCAGTTCTAAAGTCCTTCCACTGGCTCCCTGGAGCTCAGAGAATAGATTTTAAAAATACTTCTGTTAGTTTATAAATCACTGAATGGCTTAGCACCAAAATACATTCAAGTGTAACTACCCCCCCTGTGAAAGCATAACCCTGCCCCACATACATTGTGAAAAATTCCAGCAAAGTGGGCGGAGCTGAGAGATACTGAGAGGAACTGCAGATTGTGGGGGTGGGGGGTAAGCAGGGCTGGGGTCAGGAAGAATGAAGATCTATTTATAAACTTTCTCACTATATTTAGCAACTTGTTAATCAAAAAAACAAACAAGTGACAAGACTAGAGACTTTTTTCTTCGTTGCTGGAGATTTTTATGGCGACAACGCTTTGCAGCTCAGCTGCAGCCCTGCTGTGTCCTGACTAAGCAGAGAGCTGCGGCGAGCACTTCCCGCTTCCCAGGCACTACAGTCAGTCTGACAGTCGTCCGTCCTGCACTATACCATCACCAACAGTCAGAGCAGAGGAGACCCACTCCACATCGTAAATAAATAACACATTTGCTAAGCTGGGTAACGCTATCAATCAAGTGCTCCAGTGGTCACACCCGGCTCACGATTCCAACTCCTGACTCGCCACCGGGCAGGTGGGGCTGTGTGAGATGGTTTTATACCCAAACTGTGACGTAGTGTACCGGCTGTACCACTGTAACCAATAGGAAAATTCAACTGCTTAAGAACCATTTGACCAAAGGAGGCCAGTAGTGAGATGGTTTTAGGCAAAATATTGCCAAACTAAACAAATTTACACAAAACTGCAAAAATTTGCACAGAAACATAAAGATAGAACCCTAAATAACCTCTTTAGACAGTTTATCAGCATAAAAAGTTGATTTGGGGGTTAGTTACACTTTAAAGACCTGTTGCCATTGTATCAACCTTCGAGGCCACTCAGGTCTTCTGGTTTTAGTCTGCTCTGCATCCCCAGAACCAGAACCAAACATGGAGAAGAAGTATTCAGTTTCTATAACCACAAATCTGGTTAAAACTTCTAGAAAATTGCAAAGATGCTGAAACACTGAGTTCCTTTAAATCAAGGCTAAAAAACCCACCTGTTTAGAGCTGACTTTGATTAGTAGTAAGTGGAACACTGATCAAAATATTTGATGTGTATTTGCTTGATGATGGCATTTGACAAAATATAATGCTTATTGCTTGTTTCAGAATTGGTGACTGTATGATGTTTTTATGATGTAAAGCACTTTGAACTGACTTGTTGCTGAAATGTGCTATATGAATAAGCTTGACTAGAACTAGTTATGATCTCCACAAATCAGCACTAATGAAAGAGTAGCAAAAAGAAACAGTTGCTGAGTCCAGTTTGCAGTTTGCCATAAAGCCTGTTGGGAACAATGCAAATGTGTGAAAGAAGGTGTTCTGGTCCAGAAGGCGTTGTGGGGGGTTCTTTGTTTGTTTGCTGTTATTTTGTGTTTGATATTGCTGTTGGTCTGTGTTGGTTTAGTGTTCCTGCTGTAATCAGATCCACATTTTCTCTGCATGTATCTGTTATAATGGTCTTTTTTAACACCATTACTTCACATATTGCAGTGTAGATTTCATTTTAGAAAATCTTGACTATTGCTTTCACAACAGTGGAAAGGCAAATTTTGACTTAGGTTCAGACTATAAAGCTTAGTTGATTTTCTGGTGATAAACTACATGATTGACAAATTTGATTAATTAACAGAGTGGTTTTTATTTCTGTTTGCAATATAGGTAAACTATATTGCAAACAGAAATAAAAATCAGTCTGTTTCTGATTTAGTTCCAGTCTTGATAAAAAAAATAGAATGTATCTGCTTTCAGGTTCTAAGGTTTAAAGTATAAACGGCATAGTCATGAACAGGTTCTAAATTACCCGATTAACCCCAAGTGTTCAAAACCACAAACCAAAATTTACATGATGAGCATCTAACCCTTCATTAACAAAGATAAGCTCAAAATAGAAACCTTTGTGCAAAAGGTACATCCTAATAACCATAAATATATAAAAAATGTATAAAAACTATGGCACTTAAATGTGCATGACCAGTTTTTACCATTAATGGATGTGACCAAATAATAGCATGTCTAAATTGCTAAATTATGACCTTCACCTAATTAGTGTATATTAATATGGCAGCTGGGAATATTAGTATAGATTTAAATGGCCATAAATAGAACTAAAAAGTAAAAAGGAAATAGCTTTCAACCTATGACTAGAGCAGAACTTGTATACTGTTAAATAAAAAAAATGGAAAGCACAGCATTGACAGAGTAAAACGCAAGCACCGCTGTGGACAGTGAAGAAAACAAACTGGCTGCAAACGTATTGGTACTGTGACACACAATCATACATCTTCTATCAGGAGATGCGTGAAAACAAAGACAGGCCCAACTACTAAAACAGAAAAAAAAAATGTGTTCAGTGAGATGCAACAAGTGGAATATTTAAAGCTAGGTTTGGAAGTAATTCAAAGTCCCACGAGATCCAAACCCAGAGCTCCACAGATTTCAGGAAAAACAGCTGACCAAACAGGATCATCACTCATTTGCTTCATAGTGATGGTCTAATTGGTAAAATATGACTGACTGGGTCATAAGTCCTGTCAAACTGTTCACACACAGTACTAGAACCATCTTGCAGTGAGACGTCAGCTTCGGATGTAAGCTGGTGTGGTGAGAGAAGCTGAGTGAAATCAAACTGAACCATTTCATTCCATGCATCAACTAAAAAAACCAAAGTCAATGTGGGACATAGTTTATAAACCATATCAGCTCAACTGCTTCGAACGTTGTTCAAAAGACCAGGTAGCTGCACCATATTTACCAAGACAGAAGGGAAATATTATTCTTGTAGAAAGAACATTAAATTTCTAACATGCCAGTTGTTTAGTGAAAAAGAAGACTTGGAAATATCTGCAGTTTTAGGACAATTCTTAGAAATCTGCAGTGCAAGACATGATTCACTAGAATCAAATAGTATTTGGAATAAATCTAAGAAAGCTTTAAAAAAATCCATTCAGAGTGAAATTTGTCGCTTCATTGCACCACCTCAAACGTATTTTTCGGCCCTGTTTTGCACCTGGCGCTAACGTGCTTTTCGATTGATCTGATCATGTCTGGCTAGCGTTAAACTCGTGTGTTTGCCATGTTTGCAAACACAAGCATGGCTTTCTTCTGAACGCTTTCAGGAAGCCTTGAACACTCGTGTCTACATCAGTTTAGGGGTTTGAACGCAATCTGACCTGGGACACACCGATGTGATGTAACTCCCACTCCAGCAGTAACCTGAAGGGAAACCTTTATGTAAACCTCTCTTTGTCAAACTAATGCTGCTGTCAGCTCGATCTAAGACACTTACAGAGCTATTAGGAATACTTTAAAGAGGCCATTTTTGTTTTTATTTTAGGGTGTTTTGGAACTCTGATGTTATGACATCCTAAAATTACTCTTGCAAAGTGCAAAATCTCTAAGTGTGGAATGCCCAGTCATCTCTACACACCATTTTCCTAGACTGATAAAGTTGTGTTTTACTTCAGTGTTGTTTAAATGTTAAAACCAGACAGGTGAACTTTGTAGACCGTATTAAGGTCAGTGGTTCCCAACCTGGACTCTGCAAGCCTGTAGGGGGTCGTCTGAGATCACAGATGGTGTGCGAGGTTTAAATAGTTTAAACTAGATTTTCACAAACACAAAAATCACAAGAGGTTTAATATTTGATGTTAAAAAATAATAATAATAACAGCATTGCATCAGTCAGTCTACAAGCAATCAGTCAACCTTCCTTTAATTGTTCCAAACTAAGCTTAACTAAGCTTTTTAGCATCAGTGTACAGGGATGAAATGGCATAAATATTGTGTATCCCTATACTTGTGTGGAAAAGGAAACTAATATGTATTAGAAACATTATTACAAGCAGCATTGCTCAAATGATTAGTAATAGTAGTTGACTCCATGACCAGTGCATAGATTGTCTTCTTCATTATATCAGCTTTTAAGACTGTGTCCTGCTGAGATTACCTTGATGAAGAAAACTGAATTAGATTAGAAAAAACAAATAATTTATATATTTGATAACTTTAATACACTTTTTATTTGGGAGAGTAATTCAAATGAAAAAAAAAAATATGAATACAAGGAGTCCAAAAACTACTAAAAGAACAAATATGGAATTGCCAAACTTCCCAGCTTTAGTGATCACAGCTTTCAAGTTTCTTTACAAGCAGTGATTACCGAAGTTATCCAGACCAGCCACTGCTTCCAAGGTAAATATCAAGGTTTTAACAAGGCAGACGCAAATCTGATTTTAACTTTAAAACGGTAACACTAACCACTGGAAACGTTACCAGTAAAGAGATTTTACGACTGGAGGTCAAAGTTGGAATTGCATTAAACACGAAGACAAAACGATTTCGATGCAGATTAAACGTTTTGCTTGCGTCTTAGATTTCAGATTAAAACACAGTTTGAGAGAAGATAAAGTTTCATATTTGACACATACTCATTAAAGGAACCATGACTGTGCATTTCCATCTTCTTAACGTGAATTTCATGGACCTGGACTTTTTAATCCAGAAACCAGAGATGAAAAATGAAAAAGGGATTATTCAATTTTTGCTTTAATATAAAAAAATGAACTTGAATTATGAGAGCCTTTTTTTCTTCTTTGTGATCAGAAACAGTTTCATTATTTTTTTACGTTTACAATATTAAAAAGACAAAATCTCTGGCTCATAATCATCTAAATTAACAGAAATAAATCCTCAAAATATATTGGTGTTTAATAAATCTATAAAATTATGACTATTTATAGGAGGATTAGTGAAGTAAATTATTTTTCATATATTCTAATTTATTGAGACACTTTTGGGCATGATCAACTGCAGTCCAAATTCCTGTGAAATGGCCCTTTACTAATCTACTAACTCTAGCATGGTCTACACGGAGAAAAAAAGCATTTAATGGTGTTTTTTTCTGCAAATCAGATTTAAACCTTAGTGTTACAAGCCAGCTAAAGAGTACAGATATTTTCTTACCCTGCCAACGAAATATTTGTCTTACCATTGATTCTTTTTTATGCCTGACAGCCAAAATGATGCAGCAAAAATTATTTATGAGGTCAGAAAGCACTTTGCAACACAGTCTTATTTAGATTAACTCTCATGTATCATGAGATTTAAGTACACCCTACATGAATTTGGTTCTAAAAAGTATTTAGCAGCAAATGCCAAATGGAGGCGACAAATCATTTTAATAAGAACTTGAGCAAACAGATTAATAATTTCACAGATCAAGTTTCTTAGCTTAGAGTTTTTTGCTAGAGACAGACCTAGCAGCAGAAGAGCTTTATCTGGTCTCAACAATCAAAACATGCAGGAAGTGAATTCTTCATAACAAAAGGTAACAATGGAACAAGACGCATGTAGCCCTTGATGAGGTCATAAAACTTTGCAACAGAATCTTTAATGATAGTACTGGTTTACAGAAATGAATCGCTAGAAAAACGGTTGGGAACCACTGAGCCACACTCTCAGCACCAGATGATAACTTGTGTAGGTCAACCACTAGCATGCTGACTATGTCTGAAATTTCTGTTTAGACCTTCTTAATGTTTGAAAAGAATCAACATTTGCATCACCTTAGTTTTGGTCTGTGGATGTATGACTCCATTTAGCCAAGATTAATGTCTAAAACTGGTATTGACTTTCACCATAACATACTCCTAGTATTCCTTCTGTTTGTGAATGTAACTAAAAAAACAACTTAAATGCCACATTACTTTGACATCAACAGTCTCCTGAGATAGCCCACTGAAAATGTGCCCTGATGTAGAGAAACAGAGCATAAGCAAAAACAGAAAAAAAAAAAAATCCACTGTACAGCTACAGATAAAACAGTGTAATCAAGCGGCTGTGTGTGTTTGTCCTGCCCAGAAAGGGTGGAGAAGAAAGTCACAACCAGATCCCATTTAAAGATTTGAAAAAGAAACACATGGAAATGATTTATCTTCACCAAATAACTTAAAAGAAGGTGCAATAATATCAAGAAGGACAAGTAGAGCTGCCCTTAGTTGTTTTGGTGAAAAATGTCACAACCCAAGGAAGAAACAAAAAGACGCAAAGAGCCAGGCGGAGTGTGAGACTCATCATGTCCAGGCCAGTTTCCGGGAGAGAGCCTGTTTGAAGCACTCGGGGTCAACCTCCCCACCGGGCCACAAAGCTCTCTCCAGACTCACTAGAACGTTCTGGTGACACTCTTTGATGTTGACTGGGTACTTGGCTCTCAGCAGCTCATAAGCAGCAATTAGCCTCATGTTCTGCTTCACCATCAGATACTGGATGATACACATGGGTGCCAGAGAGAAACCGTCCCGACAGTGGACCAGGACACGCTTCCTTTTCTCCATGGATGCGTTGATGCACTCATTGATGTCCTCAAAGCAGCAGTGCTTCAGAGCTGGGTGGTCTTCCAGTGTGTCTGGCATGTCTCCAATGTCCACCTTGAGGCGGGACCAGCTGTGGCGGGACCCACGGGAGCAGGTGCAGGGGATGAGGCTGAGGGAGGGGGCTTGTTCTCCAGGCACGCTGCTCATGTCGATGATGCTGTCGATGTTGTTGCGACACAGTGCGCGTCCATTGTATGCCGCGTTCAGGTTCCCGACGTAGATGTAATCCGTCACTTTGGAAATGACCGGTTCGGAGTACTGGAAGTGTTCCGGGCCGCTTCGTTTGGGCTCGAGCACGTCGGGGGCCCTGGCTCCGGCCGGCCCCGTGGCAGCTCTCCGACTGTAGTTGCGTAGCTTCTTGGAGCCTGAGCGAGACGGGGGATTGGAGTCAGATTCTGAGCTGCTGTTCCACGAAGGAGAGAAGAGAGAGAAGCGGCTGGAGGATTTACTCTTGTTGAGGATCTCCACGGGGCTGGGGAGGCTGGAGCTGGACAATGTGGCTGAAGCTGAGGCGCAGAACATAGAAGCTCGCTCTAGAGAACCTGTGCTGCTGGCAGCTCCTGCACTGTGGGCCAGCTCCATCTGGAATAACACAAGCACAGCTGACATCAACCCAGACATTTTCACAGCAGTTTGGACATCCAGTCCACACCCTTCAATCTGCGGCAAACATTCGTCTGATTTTTAAATGTATGATAAAAGAACAGCCATTTTAAGCAGGTTACAGAGCATCGGATTAAGCATTTGTAACATTATCTTACACACATTTGTTATTCTAAGATTTAAGTTCATTTTTATTATTTATTTCACGAGATGACTGGTGTGTGTGTTAAACCTGATTCCATCATTCAAATGTATGCCACACCAGCAGGAGAGGACTTATAAGTGTAAGTCATGGCATACATGTGTAATTCTGTGAATAATTCTGTGAATAAGTGATAGGTGAACCATAATGACACCACGTCTTTAGTCATATGATTAAATCATTGGGAAATTAACTCGTTAGCTCGAGAACACACCCATCATTGTCTTGAGAAAACACTCATCATTTCGTGATAATGGCATAATTATCTCGAGAAAACGGTATTCGTTATGTCGAACATAATTAATTCGTTACCTCGAGTTAACCATCGGGAAAATAAACATGAGAGTATGACCGCTCTCGGCTTCCATACAATTTTATATAATTTGTTCAAAAAGGAGCAGATCAAGGATCTTATGATTTCCTGCCCCTCTCATACACGTCAACATACAATCATTTAAGTCTCCACACACCAGATAAACCCTTGAAATATTCCCACTATAATAATGCTTAACCTCACATTCACATCATTGAATGTACAATTATTTACACATTATTAATATAAACAATAGCCTTTTTGGCCTTTGGGACACCCAACCTATACAACATATTTTCCAATCAGTTCATTTTTGTACAGTTTTTTAAAGCTGGTTTATATTTGTACTTTGTTTGAGCTCATCATTTAATCTGTTCCACAAATCTACCCCACACACTGATATACAAAAAAATACAGTGTTTTTTTAAAATTTCCTTCTCTTAAATTATAACCCCCCACTCTGTCACAAAATATTTTTTAAATATTGTGTGGAAGTTGGAGGTTTCTTACTTTAAACCTAAACTGTATAGTTCTGAATTTTACAAGGTCCCACAATTTCAGTGCATTTGATTTCAAAAATAATGGATTTATATGTTCCCAATATCCCACTTTATGTAGTATTTGTTTTTTTTTTTTTTTTTTTTTTTTTTTTTTTTTTTCATTGCATAGAGTGACTGTATGCAACGCAAATATGATACAATGAGAGTATTATATAAAATAAACAGTGATTTGTAGTCCAGAACAGATTTTTTTTTCTCCTCAAAACAGAAACACTTTGGCTAGTTTTGATTTTACTTGGCAGATCTGTGGTTTCCAGCAAAATTTATCATCCAGTATAACACCCAGAAATTTAATTTCATGAACTTGGTCTAAATCAACACTGTTGACAGTTATTTTGATTGCATTGTTTTCAAGTTTCTCGCGGTTTATAAATATCATGAATTTTGTTTTATCTAAAGTTAGTGATAATTTATTGTTTTTGAACCAATATTGTAGTTTTTTATTTCTGTTGTGACCACCTCTGACAGTTGTTGGATGCTTTCTCCAGTACAGAAGATACTAGTATCATCTGCAAGTATAATGTATTTTAGCAGGCTTGATATTTTGAATATGTCGTTTATATACAAATTAAATAATTTGGGGCCCAACACTGACTCCTGTGGGACCCCACAAGTTATGTTTAAGAATGCTGATTTGTGATTACCTATTTGTACAAATTGTTTCCTTTGTCCAATGTAGCTTCTAAGCCAATTTAATGCTACCACCCTAATTCCATACCGTTCCAGCTTTTTTTAGAAAAATGTCATGATTAATATTATCAAATGCTTTCCTGAGATCAAGAAATAGACCAATTGCAAATTTCCTTTTATCCATACTGTCTATGATTTCTTCTGTTAACTGCATCAGTGCTATTGATGTTGATCTATTTTCTCTGAAACCATATTGACAGTCTGTCAGTATTTTACGCTTTTCAATGAAATTTTCTAACCTTTTATTGAACACTTTTTCTGGCATTTTAGAGAACTGACAAAGTAGGGATACAGGTCTCTAATTGCTAAAAATATATTTATCACCAGATTTAAATAATGGAATAACTTTTGTACTTTTCATTCTATTTGAAAATGATCCAGTTATGAATGACAAGATACAAATGCAGGTCAGTCGGTTTGATAAGTTTTAGTTAGGCCTGGGTGATAAATCCATTTATCAAATTTTTCGCTTTTGAAGATTTAATTTTTGGAAAACCTGGATTTTTTTTTTTTTTTTTTTTTTCCACCACTGCACTCCTCGTGTTTCTGTAGTTCAGAGTGATGTCAGCGCTCCAGGGACAACCATCTTGTTTGATAAGTGTGTTTTACAGTTTCTATTTATTTGGATGCAAACGACTAATATTGCTAATAGTGCTAATATTATGACTTTATTCTCGCAATTAAACAAAAATTCTTGTAGCCTGGTCCTGATACACTTCACTCACAGGACTGATTAAAATAAAAGCCACTTTTTGAAAATATTTTCTGTCATTTGCAGTTTCTTTTTTTAGAAAAGAAAGCAAGATTAAAAAATAAATAAATAAATAAAAAAATCAGTCAATTAAAATTGATGATCGGATCAATTATAAAAAAAATTGGGAGATTTTATTTTTAAACCATAATCGCCCAGCGCTAGTTTTAGTTTGATAAAAACATGAACAAATGCAGTGTTTAAAGTAATCATAGAAATTGACTGCAGTTTTAACTCCTTTCTAGGGCTGTAGCTATTGAATGTTTTGACGATTGATTATTCTATCGATTATTCTGACGGCCTGAGTTGAAAAAATGGGTACATTCTGCAAAAGAAAATGCAAATCAACAAATAGTGTTGAGTCATCTCTCCACTTCATTGGATTCCGGTAATCCGATTAGTTGTGTGACCACAGACATAGAAAATCCAGCACCTAGTCAGGCAGACCACTTCTACAAGTATTTGTGAAAGAATGGGTCGCTCTCAACAACACATCCACATAGCAAATGATTTGAGAACTGCATGAAGTCTTTCATGAAATTCTCTCATTACTAAAGATTTTACAGTCAACTCTTAGTGACATTATGTCAGAAGTAAATGAGAACAAAGGCAACTATGCCATGGAAGAAAAGTGTGCAGATGCTTGATGTAATGGGTTTTCCATGCCCAGGCAGCTTTATCCAAACCTGACAAACCTGATGTATTCAAAAAAATAAATAAATTGAATATTATAAAAAATTCACCCATTTCAGAAAGTGAAACTCATATTCTATACATTCATTACACATAGAGTGAAATACTTCAAGCCTGTATTGTAATTTTGAGAATGATGGCTTACATATAATGAAAACCTTAACTTCAGTGTCTCAGAAAAATATATTACATCTTAAATCAGAAATAAATCACTCTGAAAGGATGATCATTTCTATGCATTTAATACTTGGTTTGATGGAGGTCTTCTGGTCATCCATATTGCTGAGTCTGGTGTCTCATCTTCCTCTTGACAAAACTCCACAGATTCTCTATAAGGTTTGGGTCAGGTCAGTTTGCTGGCCAATGAAAAACAGTAACACTGAAGCAGCTTTTGGTACCTTTGGCAGTGTGGACAGGTACCAAGTCTTGCTGGAAAATAAAACCAGCATCTCCATCCAGCTGGTCAGCAGAGGGAAGCATGAAGAGCTCTAGAATCTCCTGGTAGACGGCTGCATGGACTGTGGACTTCAGAAAACCCAGTGGACCAAAACCAGCAGATGACATGGCACCGCAAACCATCACTGACTGTGGAAACTTTACACTGGACTTCAAGCAACGTGGACTCTAAGCCTCTCCACTTTTCCTCCAGATCCTGGAACCTTGATTTCCAAATGAAATGCAGAATTTACTTTCATCTGAAAAGAGGACTTTGGACCTCTGAGCAACAGTCCAGTTCCTTTTCCCCTTAGCACAGTAAGACACAGAAGAAATAGTAATGACTCTAAGAGTTTTATGTTCTGAAATAAGTGACAAAAAATATTGAACTTTTTCACAATATTCTAATTTTTATAAGATATAACTGTTAATTAAACGACTGGCATATCAGTAAAATCATAATGAGAACTGTACCTGTTGTAGGAATTTAAAATATCTCTCAGATCAATAAGTGAGCTTTAATAAGCAGTTTTTTTTGTTTTGTCCAGGTTCACTGTTTCCAAGGAAAACTAAACAAGCGTTGCTTTGTCTGTACCTGAGCTTTGAGGTTGTTCTTCCACTCCTGAGTCTCCAGAGCCTTGAAGCGGCCACTGCTGTCGGAGGAAACTGATGCACACAGGGGCCGGTGGGCTCTGAGAGGTAGCTGGGGGGTGAGCGCCACAGGGACATGCCTTGCATTAGTATGTTCACTCCTACTCATGGTTAGATTAGGACAAGAACCTGCAATACACAAAAGGTACATGTCAACTAGTAAGGACAAACAGTTCAAACATCACTTCAATTTGCATTCATTAAAATGAAAATGTTATTCTGGTCAGTAGGTTTAGAAGCTAATCAGCACCAAACTGACTAACATTTAATCAATGAGTAGCAATTCATTTCAATATAACAAATACTTTATTAATTAGGGTGCACTGATTGCAGTTTTCTGGCTGATCACTGATCTTTAAAATGCCTGACCTGCCGATTCCGATTTTTTTTTTATCTGAAAAGTCACTACATAGAGCAACAAACTCACTAAGTTGGAAACAATGGAGTGACTGTTGTTAACCACAGACGTGACCTGGTGGGCAGGTCTGTCAGCTAGACCTCTCTCATGGCAAAGCAAAAGGGGACAGTGGCTGATTTTCACATGTAAGTATCAGCCGACTACCCAAAATATAGAAAAATTAAAAAAAATAAACAAAAAAAAAAATCTGGGCTGATTTATTGGTGTACCCCTATTATTAATTCCAACAGGAAGTAAATGTAACTCTTACTATTCAAGTTTCAAAGTTGTCTTATATGGTGATGGCTGTGTACAGGAAGGATCTCTTTAGTGGTCTGTGGTACAGCTGATCTGAAGAAGCCTCTGAATGAAAACACTGTTCAAATGGAATCTCATGGAAAGAACGGTTACGGATGTCAATTATGTTTTTCATTTTGTGACGCATTCTTTGTAGAATTATCTGTAGAAGTTTGAAACCAAACAGCAGACCAGAACAAGCTTTCTCTATGAACTTGTTTAGCATTTTTTTTAAAGCCACCTGGCTCTGATGCTACCCCAGCAGATGACGGAAGAAGATATTGCACTCTCCACAACAGAAGTATAGAAGATATGCAGCATCCTGTTGCAAACAATAATGAAGGACTTAATAGTCCTCAAGAAGCACAGCCTGTCCAGCCCCAATCTAACCCTTGCATTTCCAGTCCAGTCTGTCGTCCAGGGGAACACACAGATATTTAAGGGTACATGTCAAAAATTAAGAGTATTGTAAACAGGCAAAGAAGATTTTGTCAACTCATTTCAGAAAGTGAAACTCATATTATAAATATTCATTACACACAGGCTGAAATATTTCAAGCCTTTATTTCTTGTAATTTTGGAGGATTATGGCTTACAGAAAATCCCAAGAAAACCTAGAATTCTGTTTTAGAAAATTTGAATATTACATAAGACCAATAAAAAAAGTGATATTTTAAACAGAAATCCCAGGCTTCTAAAAAGTAAACAACTCTCTCTAAACACTCTCACTCTCCTGTCATTAACATTTTACTTTTCATCAACATAGAACGTATTCCTACATCAGTTCATTTTCCTTTTTGTGTATCTGCCCCGTCTTCTCAAACCAACAGTTAGTCGTGGCAGATGGCCTCTTGTACGGAGCCAGGTTCTGGTTCTGCTGGAGGTTTCTTCCTCTTAAAGGAGAGTTTTCCTCTCCACTGTTGTTACATGCTTGCTTGGTATGAGGGATTATTGTAAAGTAAGTCAACAAGTGATTGTCCGCTTCACTGCATGCATGTTCAAGAGGAATGAATGCTACAACTCAACAACTCAATGCAATCTGCTCAGTTTCCTTAGAAAGATTTTTGAACTGATTTTAATGGTGAGTTGAGCTTAAAGCACTATTTGATAACAAGGATTATTTGGAATGTATGTGACTGAATTGAAATGACATTTTTTTGTACAGTGCCACATTTGTTGTGAATTAGCGCTATACAAATAAACTGAACTGAATTGAATAAAAGTGTACGCAGTGTACATATTGTGAAGAACTGCAGGAAGTGTTACCTTATTTGCAGCTGAAACTAGAAGTTTACATACACCAAATAAAGAGACACGTACACATTTTTTTTCCTCAATGTCTGAACTTAAATCAGACAAAACCTCTCTTGTTTTAGGTCAGGTATAATTACCACAATTATTTCTATTTGCTAAATTTGGCAAAACTTAGCGAGAAATTTTTTTTACATTTTTTTTTTTTTTTTTTTTGTAATTTTCTTCAAATTCAGAAGTTTACATACATTTGGTCAGTATGAGGGATAACTGTCTTTCATACTATATGACTTGGGCCAAACATTTTGGGTTTCATTCTCCAAGCTTCTCACAATAATTTGCTGGCGTTCTGGGCCGTTCCTCCAGACAGAACTGGTCACAACTGAGTCAGGTTTACAGGGCGCTTCACTCACACGCATTTTTCAGATTTACCTACAACTTCTCCATGGGCCTGAGATCAGGGCTTTGAGATGGCCACTTGACTTGGTTGTCCTTAAGCCACTTTATGACCACTCTGGCTGGAAGCTTAGGGTTATTATCCTTCTGGAAGTCCAGTCTGCACCCAAGCTTTAACTTCCTGGCTGATGTCTTTAGATGTTGCTTCAGTATTTCCACATGTTCTTTTTTCACGATGCCATCTATTTTATGAAGTGCACCAGTTCCTCCTGCAGCAAAACAGCCCCACAACATAATTCTGCCACCCCCATACTTCATAGATAGGATGGTACAAGCATCCCGTTTCTTCCAAATGTAATGATGGTCATTATGGTCAAGCAGTTCCAGTTTAGTGAGTACAGGACAGAGCACAGGACATATCTCCAGAAATGAAGCTCGTTGTCCCTGTGTGCATTTGCGAAGTGCATTCTGGCATTTTTATGTTTCTTTTAAAGTAATGGCTTCTTTCTTCCTGAGCTTTCAGCCCACCACAGTAGAGGACACATTTCACTATATCCAAGTTTAATAATGGGAGAAAACCATATTTTTCTGTTTATTTAGTCAGTATTTAATACAGCTGCCACAAAATTTTTTATAACTTTTTATCCATTTTAGGTAATATTCATTTTATTTTATTTTTAAATGTGACCAAAATTACATATTTTGCTTTAAAATCCACAGGCTGATTTCTTAATTAGGATTTAACTGAAGTGCAAGTGATTATTTTAATTGTATTTTTTGTGTTTACCTTTTTGGAGACTCTATAGTTGGTGTTTAAGTATTAAAACAATAATGTCAATAATATTTCCAATAACACATCTGTCATATTTGGAAATAACTTTCAAAATCTAACTTTAACACAAAAACCCGGTGGGCCGCTGGTAGACTGCCTTAGCGCCTATACCACCAGGCTTAGCAAGTTTTCTGGGGGAAACCCTGTAACGGTTTTTTTTTTGTTTTTTTTGTTTTTTTTCTTCAGTTGAAGTAGCATTTATTTTTAGGAGATCAAACTAGATGTATTCCATTTAATTTGGTTATAAATCTATTGAATTTGAGCCATTAGCAGGGCACTGTCTCAACAGGTTGATGGATGTGTAACAATACAGCAGCTGCAGAGAGGTGTGTTAATCTACAACTCCACTTCCTGGTCTGGACCTTAGGTTGTCACTACTCACTTTTTTTTTTTTTTTTTTTTAAATCAAAAGGATTACAGGCTGTGGTAAAAGAGTGATCTCATTTCTCTTGCCATCTGGTGGGCTTCACTTAGAGATGTGCTGGACTTTGTGGCAGCTTGTGCCACCTGTTCCCAGGGGCAAAAACCTTCACTGTCCTCTTGCGAGACTCTTACAGGTCCTCACTATCCCTTGTTGGCCCTGGTCACACATCACCTTAGACTTTGTCGCTGGTCTTCTTGTCTCCAAGAACAAAAGCACCATTCTCACCATTATCGACAGATTTTCCAAAGCCTGCCATCTCATTGCTCTTAACAAGCACCCATCTGCCGCTGAAACCACCCAACTCTTATTTAGTCATCATTTTCAGAATTCATGGCATCCCCTCTAAAATTCTCTCCGATTGTGGTCCACAACTCATTTTGCCAATCTGGAAGGATTTCTGCTCCATCTTGGGAGCCAGGCCATGCCTCACCTCCATATTCCAATCCCCAAACTAACAGTCAAACTCAATCAAGAACTGGAAAACGGCCTTCGCTGCATATGTCCTGCCACCCTTCTTCATGGAGCACTCATCTACCCTAGATAGAATATGGCAAACTGTCACATCTCCACCGCATCTGGTTTATCACTTTTCGAAGCGTCCCTTGGTTAGCAATTATCCCTCCTTCCATCATCATTCCCTGATACCATCATCCCCTCCGTCAAAAGTCACATCAAACTAGTTTTTAACATTTTACTCAAGAAAGGAGTACAAGTAAAATGTAATTTCTCTAGAATTTACTTTTAGTAAAAGTTACTTTGTTACTAAACAGCAGTGAGGAGGAGTTCTTCAGTAGAGTTTGCAAAAGACATAAGGAGATATAGATCTCAAACTAAATGTCTGAACTAAAAAACAAAAATTTGGCTCATTATGAAAGAAATAACTGGTCACATGTTCACTTCTGAAGAAAACAGTTCCTTTGCTTTTTTTAACCACCTTGGGAAAAAAAATTATATATATATATATATATATATATATATATATATATATATATATATCCCACAACTGCAAATGTTAAAAATACAGCACAATGCACTTTAAAGGTCAGCCTACGTTTGATTATTTGTATTATATTTTTATGCTGTTTGCCCAACAGCTTCAACAAGCCTACTGTTTTCTATTGCGGACTTATGTAGACTTTTCCTGACTGCAAATTAGGGGTAAGAATCAGCGGGAAAAAAATCTTAAGGTGTGACTGTATCATTCTCATTCTATTTTACTACGCATGCCTCCTCAAACATTCGGCACATCTCAGATTTCTGTCATCTGCAGTAATACTCGGATGACTGCCGTTTTCAGGTGGACAAGAAACAGAAAACAGAAAACTGGAAGATCACTTTCAGGACTTTTCAACCAAGGAGGTTCTACCAGGGCTGGTGCCAGAGTCTATTTTTAATTGGTTCTGTAAAAGATTATTTATTCCAGTAGCTCTGAAAACAGATCCCATAACAGGGTTTCCCTAGGATTTTTTTTAAATGGTGGTGGTGAGCGTTGTGACGCGACACCGGTGACAGGACTGTACAACAACAACAACATAGTTTAATTATGACCATTTCAAACTGAAAGTTTTTTGAAAAACATTTATTCACTATATTCATTCTGTAAAACTGAAATTACAACTCTACTGTAGTAATCTAATGACACAGTTTGCAGCCTTGCTGAGAGCATTTTATTCTTCTGGGTTTCTTGAAAAAGAGCTCTAACGCCCTATTGGAAGGTAACTCAATCTGAGAGCCCCTTTGATGCCAAGTAGCATGCTTGCTGCCAGATGGTATAATTGAGAACTTAAGAAGTGTTAGATTTGTTTCAATCACCAATATCACACAAGGAGCATTAGGAATGTTTAAATATTCTATGTGTCACGATACAGCTCACTACCATTTCTATAGTCCTCAGAACTTGAAGGAAATGCGTCACAACAAAGAACATTGAGCATCTCCATCTAACATTACCTCAATGTCTTCCTCCTGTCCCTTCCTCTTCTTCTGAAAATATTTTAATATACTCATCTGAAAATGCAACCAGAAATGAGTTTCAACAGAAAAATTACCTGACATTAAGCTCTGTCCTGCTGTTCAAAACATATCTGAAACATTACACATGAAGGCCAAACTATATTAATTAACTATGTTGCTGTCATTCAAATGCAACATACGTTAACATTAGGGTCGATTTCACAGGCTTGAACTAAAAATGAATTCAACTTGACCTTCCTTAGGTACCTTTCTTTCACCTTTTCTCTCCCTCTACTTCAAACTATCGTCTCTAGTTTTCCTTCAGTCCCACACTGTCGCCAGCTTCGCAGCCAGACAGCTAGGTGCCGACGGTGTTGGTTTTTCAAAATAAAGTAAATTTTTACATTTCATGATATTTAAATTCACATATATCATATGCTTTACATTGTTTTAATATATATTAAAACATATGCTTTTATTTTGCTGTGGCAGTGTGCCACAATCAATTACATGTAGAGGAAACCTTGCATAATATCCCCACCTTAATTTATTAGGACTGCTTAAAACTATTGGGATGCTTGTGAACGCTTCATAACCCTGTGACTCATGAATGCAGTCTGCTGGGTATTCTTAGATAGAAAACTTTTAAACCAATTTGAATAATAAGCTGAACTTGACTACACTGTTTGATAACTAGGATCAATTTGGATATGGATCCGGCTGTGTGATTGGATTGAACTAACTTGTTTTGTAAAGAGTTTTCAGATAATATTTATTGTGAACTGGGTGAAATATAGATCATTTTAATTCCAGTCTAGTTTACACAGTGGTCTGTATGTTTTTGCATGTCTTCCAGCAGCAACACAACTAATGATGACTTCAACACATGTTGAAGAGATCACTGATTTAAACTTGGAATGCTCAAGCAGTCCCAAACCTTCAGGACAGAGAACAATGATTTGACATTCAGAACCAAGGTAAGCACTGACCCGTGATGTTTCTGCATCATTACACTTCTAATAGTTTTATTTCTAGTAAAATATTTCTTATTTTCTTATCGTATGGCTGGGCAATAAATCAATAACAATATATACTGCAATAGATAATATCAATAAAAAAACATGCCAATAGAATGTTCAATAATTTCACTGAACTCCATTCCAGAACCGCACAGCATTCTGGGGGATGTAGTCAGAGGAAAGGCTTTAGCCACTCAACCTCTCATAGCCAGCTAAGCAAGGTGGGAGGCATCACCTAACTCACTCACTTGCTCCTTGGTTACCTAGCAACAACCTGTTGTGTAACTTGTGCAGCAACAGTTTCAGGTTCTGTTGCCGTGCCCCAAAACTGCTTAAAAATAAAAAACAACAGCGTGGAGTGAAGGGAGAAAATGAGTACAACAGTTTGAGAGGAAACTGCTGATAAAACAGAAAAGATCATGTCACCAGTTTGGCAGTATTTCAGATATTAAAAACAAAAAACTAATCAATAATTATCGGCATCGACTGATATGTAACCCTTATATTGTGAAATGTTTTTCAGACATATTGTCCAGCCCTAGCTTATTGTGTTATAATGCAAAAAGGCAAGCTAAATTTTATGTAAATGAAAAAAAAAAATGAATGAATGAAAGTCTTTCAGAGGATTAACTACTTTGGACAAAACTGAATGGCATAAAACAACGAGGAAATGTTACTTAAAGCTGCAGTATGCAACTTTTATGAAAAATATGTTTTTTACATATTTGTTAAAATTATCATTATGTTATGACGGTATAATTTAAGACAGATAATCTGTAAAAAAAAAAAAAAAAAAAAAAAAAAAAAAAAAAAAAAAAAAAAAAAAATCAAGCTCCTCTGCCTTCTCCCAGTGCTCCCAGTACTAACTGCAGAAATACACCACTCGGTCAGAAACAACCAATCAGTGCCAGGAGGAGGGTCTTAGCGCTGTCAATCACCCTCATGTCAGCTCACACACTGCTCCTTGCTCTCTGCTGTGCTACAGCTGGATCATAATAACATAGCCTGTTGCTAATGCTAAGGCTAGTTAGCATGGGCACCAATGATGGTGGATAAACAGCTTTCCTGGAACGGTGAGTTGTTTCTTCACCATTAGCACGTTTAACAACGCGTACATGAGGGTGACTGACAGCGCCAAAACATTCCTCCTGGCTCTGATTGGTTGTTTTTAACCAGGAGCGGTGTATTTTTATACAGCAATAGCAGCTCAGGGAGGAGGAAGAGGAGCTTGATCTTTTCACAGAATATCTGTCTCAGACCAAACTGTCATGACATGGTGACAGTTTTAACAAACAAGCAAAAAACATTTTTGTAAAAGTTACATACTGCAGCTTTAAGTTACAAACTTGTGATATAAAAAAGGATCAGGAAACATAACTTCTACATAAAAAATATTTTTTTATGTTAATCCAAAAGGTTTTTTTGTGTGAAGGACAAACATAATATATAAGTTTTACTATTTCGAATTTCTAAAAAATATATATAAAAAATAAGTGCAGCACACTCATGACAGTGATCAATGTCTGATAGCCTTTATAAGTCAGAATATTATATAAGTTAAATATATCCAGATAGGCTTTAATTAACTGAACAAACTGCATTATACTGCTGCTTGTTGCAAGCTATGAATCACATGTAATTACCCTTAGCACTGTACATACTGTTCAGTACCATTGTCTCCCAGCTATGGTACATAGTGACAAAGCATTTTAGAGAACTATCAGCTGAGCTGCAACTGGCCTCTCTTAACTGACCAAATGTCCAAATGAGATTAGACAAACAAGTCTAATCTCCAGGAGGAATAACAACTTCAGCCAGGTCAGAGCAACATCACTTATTCTTTCACACAACAGTCATCACTGACCCTCACTTGATATGATGCTTTAATAAACTGAGTTTTCATTTAATTAGCAAATTAGAGGATGTTAAATCATGCGATAGAACCTAATAGTACCCGTTCAGAATGCTGTGTGTATTTAAACCGATGAAATCGTGATGGACTTGCAGCGTGTTCTGCATGAAGCCATGAGCTCCAACAACATCTGTTG
This sequence comes from Anableps anableps, assembly GCA_014839685.1. Taxonomy (NCBI): domain Eukaryota; kingdom Metazoa; phylum Chordata; class Actinopteri; order Cyprinodontiformes; family Anablepidae; genus Anableps; species Anableps anableps. Next base: position 3,617,818 of record CM026073.1, read on the forward strand.
GTGGCAGGTCACCTTGCTGCAGGGAACCAAATTAGAAATCACAGACCACCTCTCTCTCTCTCTCTCTCTCACCGATTCTCCCATTGTGTCTGCAAAGCACATTTGGACTTCGAAGTTCGTGAGCAGTCAGTTCTGTTGTCCACTCGTCCTTGGTGTCCATATTCCACCTCCTGCTGCCAGAGGAACGTCACTCAGGCTCAGTCGGAACGTCATCTTTGCCAGGCCGAACAACACTTCAGCTGCATCTCACAAACATCGCTTCAGCCGCTAGCAGCTCGGTTCGCTGCTAGCCAAACACACAGCTAACTCACTGGGAGTTATGCCAGTCGCTCAATGCGGTTGAGGAATTCGGGTTGAAATGAGCGAAGACATGCTCATAACCAGTCTGGGCTGACATAAGCAATAAAGCAGCTATATTGGTCCAGCTGCGGAACGAGGACCGAATGCGCACCAGCTAACCTCTGCTGGTTGGTGAATATGGAAAGTCAACAGGACCAAAAAACATTTGACTTTTCACGCGTCCTTGAGGGGATTGAGTAAATCCTATTTGCGCTTGAGGAAAACGTACGAAGCAAATAGATGACTTAAACAACGATTTAGAAATACTTAATAAATTAGTTGCTTATATTATGATTTTTAGTTTTTGTTATGCAAGACAATACCAACTCTCTAGAATAAACAATATTGTCTCATATTCACTTTACTGGTCATTTATCAATAATATCCAAAATTTTAGGTGAAATTTTAGAAAGGAGGTCCAACACATTGAGTGTATTAACAAACACAGAGTTGACTTTTGTTAGGCTACATTCACACAGCAGGCAAATGTAACTTAAATCCGCTCTTTTTTTTTTTTTTTTTTTTTTTTTTTTTTTTTTTTTTTTCCCATGTAACCCGTACGCAACTTTTTCATGGCCGTCTGAACGGCCCAATTCCAATCTTTTCACCCCCTCCCCCCGCAAAAAAAAAAAAAAAAAAAAAAAAAAAAAAAAAAAAAATCTGGTTTGTGTCTCATATGTGGTGCTATGTGGTGTGGATGTGTATCAGATTGTTTTCAAAACATTTGCAATCAGAACAGTCATGTCACGTTTTATCTGACCTGATGTGAGACATGCGTCATAATTTTGCACCAGCAAAAGCCAGATGCGGTAAATCTAGATGTAAACAATTTTCTAAAATTACAATTATGAAAATTCTGAACTTATTAAAGAAGTCTGTGTCAGTGAAGCGCATCACATCACAATCCCACCACTCCTTGTTCGGACGAGGCGTCCAGACTGACTTCTCTATATAAGTTGTAGTCAAAGCTCCAGAAAAGATCATTGCTACTAGTTGTGCTTTGTTTTTATCAGCTTCCTTCATGTTATGATCTTGCGACAATACTGACAGCTCCCACTGCTGAATGACTTTAAACTGATCCATAGGCAGCATCCATTATTACTTATGTAAACAGTGCACTGCTGTGTGACGTCTATGGTCTTCTTCTGCGCATGCGGGTGTCTTTGGGATCGTAAACCGTTCACACAGAAGTCTGACTGCAGTCGCACTTAATTAGTGGTATGAACGACCACTCAAAAAAGTCGCATTTCCGAAAGAAAAAAAAAATAAAATAAAATAAAAAAATAAAAAAATGGATTTGAGCATTAGGACCTGCTGTGTGAACGTAGCCTTAATGATGATATATCTGATCATCATCAATAGAGTTCCCATGATTACTACCGCATCAGGTAGAAAAATCAAGTGGAATAGGAGGTCTTTCTCAAGGTTATGAAGAACATACATTTAAACTGTATAAACAAATGCAGACTATGCAAAACAGTAAGGGTGAGATGGAGAAATTGAGAAGGAAAAGGGAAGAGCCTTTAATGGTATTTGGCTGGAGTTTTTTCCAAGTAAGCAAGGCAAGCTTGAAGCCCCTTAAAGTATTACTGAGAAGCAACAGCATATTTCAGTCATAAACCAGCAAAGGCAAGTCGCCTCTGAGCTCCATCTGGCCATTCATAAGTCACAAGTGAAGACAGAGATATCCTGCATAGCTTTTCAAATCAATTCAATTAAAAAATAAAAACGTCATTGATTCCAAAGGGAAATTAGATACAAATATAATTTGAATATAAAATATAAATACATTTATTTATTTACATGTATTTATATTTTATATTCAAAAGGTGGCACTGAGATCAGCGCTATGCATAAAAGCTGCATCAAAGTCTCTCCATACCATTCTTTTCAAAACAGTCATGGTGGACGAACCCAGTGTAGTGGTCTTGTGATTATCTAAGGAAATGCTTCAAATGTAAATGATATATCGTACGTTCTTTTTATTATGTAAAATTATTTCTGAGTTTGGTTTTCTCTCTTAGGTCCCGGCTGTAGCTAGCTGACTCGACCCTGTGCAGAGTCAACTGATGCAGTCCTGGGATAACTTCTCTTGGTGAGTCTGACAGAGTCAGTCTGACTTTGACACCCCTAGCCTCATCGGTTCCATTACAGTCACCTAGACAAAGGCCGCACACCATTTCATTGGACTGCCTTTCAGCTTTTATTACCATGCATTCGCTGTGGCATTGTTTCAAAAAGCTTCTGCAGTGTCACAACATTTATTTCCATCCAGTGCTGCATCAATTTTTCACCAAGATCTTGTACTGATGATGGGAGAGTCCGATCACTGTGCAAAGCCTTCTCCAGCACATCCCGAAGATTCTCAATCAGATTAAGGCCTGGACTCCTTGGAGGCCAATCCATGTGTGAAAATTATGTTTCAGGCTCCCTGAACCACTCTTTCACTATTTGAGCCCAATAAATCCTGGCATTGTCATCTTGGAATATGCCCAACTATCAGGGAAGAAAAAAAATCCATTGATGGAATAAACTGGTCATTCACTTCATTCAGGTAGTCAGCTGACCTCATTCTTTGGGCTTTGAAGGTTGCTGAACCTGCACTTGACCAACTCCAGCAACCCCAGATCATAGTATTCCCCCCACAGGCTTGTCTAGTAGGCACAGGGTTCGCCTTCCAGCAGGTCAACGTCCCTTAGCTACAATAGAATGGCTTAAATCAGTGGCGGCAAACACAATCACAGCAGACCCAAACAGAATTGATGTTTAACCTCAGTGTGTCTGAGTTTAGGCTATTTTGCAGAGGAAAAAGCAAAACCTTTTGTTTCCACATGAACAAAGCTAGTAGAGACATACTCCAACACCTAAGAGATGGTTCAACAAAGCATACACAAGCATAACACACTTTTTAGATTTATTTGTTAAAAAAACTAAAAAAAAAAAATAATTAAAAATTAAAATGCATTTTGTTTCCAATTTACAATCATTTGGTGTTGGTCTGTCACATAAAATCACAATGAAATATATTAAAGGTTGTGACTGTCTCTAAAAAATGAATTCTACAAATAGGTAAACCTGGGTGGACTTCTCAAAAATCTAAGCTTAATAACTCAGAGACACATTACTAGTACATCTAAAAAAAATAGAATAATTCTTGCCAGTCATTTCTGAAAGTGAAACTCATACATTAACTAGACTCGTCACACAGACTGATATATTCCGGGCCTTTGTTTCTTGTAATTTTGATGATTATGGCTTACAGATAATGAAAACCCAAAATTCAGTGTCTCAGAAAATTAGAATAGTGTGAAAAAGGTCATTAATGGAAACTCATGGTGTCACGCCCTAATCAGATAATTAACCCCAAACACCTGCAAAGGTTTCCTGAGCTTTTAAACGGTCTCTCAATCTGGGTCAGTCGGCTACACAATCATGGGGAACTGCTGACTGGACAGATGTCTAGAAGACAGTCATCGACCCCCCCCCCCTTACAAGGAGAGGAAGCCACAAAAAGTCATCGCTGAAGAAGATGGTTGTTCAGAATTCCATATCCAAGCATATTAACAGAAAATTGAGTGGAAGGAAGAAGTGTGGTAGGAAAAGGTGCACCAGCAACAGGGAGAACTGCAGCTTTGAGATCGTTGTCAAGTGAAATCCATTCAGAAGAGCCACCACACACAGACAAATACTAGACATGGGCTACAAATGTCACATTCCCCGTGTCAAGCCTCTCCTGAACTGGAGACAACGTCAGAGGCATCTTAAGGAGAAAAAGAACTGGACTGCTGCGCAGTGGTTCAGAGTCCTGTTTTCAGATTAAAGTAAATTCTGCATTTCATCTGGAGATCAAGGTCCCAGAGTCTGGAGGAAGAGTGGATCAGCACAGAATCCACTTTGCTTGAAGTCCAGTGTGAAGTTTCCACTCAGTGGTGGTTTGTGGTGCCATGTCATCTGCTGGTTCTGGTCCACTAGGTTTTCTGAAGTCCACATTCAATGCAGCCGTCAACCAGGAGATTCTTGAGCACTTCATGCTTCCCTCTGCTGACCAGCTGTCTGGAGATGCTGATTCTATTTTCTAGCAGGACTTGGCACCTGTCCACACTGCCAAAGGTACCTAAAACTGGTTCAGTGACCACGGTGTTCTTGTTCTTGATTGGCCAGTAAACTCTCCTGACCTTTAACCCCCTAGAAAATCTATGGGCTGTTGTCAAGATGAAGATGAGACACCAGACCCAACAGGGCAGATGACCTGAAGGCAGCGATCACAGGCTGAGGGCCTCTATGCCACGGAGCATTGATGCAGTGATTCATGCAAGAGGAGGCCAACCAAGTATTGAGTGCAAAGAAATGTACACAGTTTTCAGAAGCCTGGCATTTGTGCTTAAAACATCAGTTTTTGATTGGTCTAATGTGATATTCTAATTTTTTGAGATGCTCAGTTTGGGGTTTTCTTTACCTGTAACTCATAATTATTAAAATTGAAGAAAATATAAAATAAAAGCTTAAAATATTTTACTCTGCGTGTAATGAATCTCTATAAAATGACTGTTTCACTTTCTGAGATGACTGGCAAGATATATTGCACTTCTATGCAATATTCAAATTTTTTGAGATATATTAGAATATTGCTTGCTGAACCATTTAAGGAAATTTCTTTTGTGTGCACTTTGAATTAAATTGAAATCCAAACTCTGGTTGGCCCAGATTTTGCGTATGAATCTAATCTGGAGTATTTTACAGGGATAAAATATGTTATTACAAAAATTGCTTAGATATTCTTAATGTGACTGAATATTTGTTGTCCAAATGTGAGTCCTAAGTTAGTTAGTCCCAATAACATCACTGATATATCAGAAATATTTCTTCAAAACACTTTATCTATTTAAAATGTTTTTTAACAGTTTATTTTCTGTAAATTTGCTAGGCACAGGGATTTTTTTTTTCAGTGCAAGGGTGGAGTTGACCTGCTCAGCTGACAGCAGGCTGTGCCACTGAGCAACCGGCCGTCTTGGGTTGGACAACATGTCGGCCCAGTGCCTCAGTTGATTTCCTGTGGAATCGCAGCCTAGGAAAACCTTTCCCATGGTGTCATTCCTGCTCATGGCATCGTGGTCCCAAACTGAGATCACCAGGTTCACTCTCTGAAGACCAGAGACAAAAAAAGACCACCAACACTGAGAAATAGCAAATAAATGAGGTGTTTTCTTTTATGGTTGTATATTTTCTTCAGTATCAACACTGCTTTATGCATTAGGCACACACATTTACAATAATAGTCCTGATATATGAATACATAATTTTGGATGACGATGGTGTGTATCTTCAAACTTGCAACAATGAGTGGTCACTCTCATATCCAACAGACTTGAATTGGGGGAGTTAAAATTATTTTTTCCTCATTAAAAATCCGTAAAGTTTTTTAAAGCAATAATCTTTCAGAATTGCCTTTTTCTGGTCAGCTATGTTATCAGAAATACGAAAAATGATTTTTTTTTTTTTTTTTTTTTTTTTTTTTTTTTTTTTTTTCCCTTTTCACACAACTTAAAGGAATAGTTCATCTTTTTTTGAGTAAGATGCTGTTAAGTGAGTATATTTCTGACTGAAGACTATTCCTGGTGTGTTCAGTTTGAGGAAGCAGACATTATTTTTCCAATCATTTCTTATCAAAGCCTGACTGCTACGTTAAAATAACTCAACTCTAAAACATGTCAGAGCACCAGCTATTTTTATCTTTAGCTTGTTTTACTGTGAAGCAATTTTTATTAGTGATGTGCAATGTTATATACATTAATTCTGGAGTAATGAACATGCACTTTAAACACAAACTTTGTATGTTTAAAGCACACTTTGTTGAATATTTTATTTCATTTTATGGCATGGTAATGTACTTTGAGAATTGGAGAATGTTGTTTTGCTAATTTGGGATTAGCACTCTGGTTTTGGGACCGGAGGTTGTAATCAGGCAATCGGCCTTGGGGTCTTAATTATCTGGTCTTGGATGAGCCTTCAAAACTATCTGGTCAAGGACCAGTTTCTTTACTATTTTTAAAATTGCAGTACTTGCAAGTTTGTGCTTAACATTTAGTAGTGTGATTTGGTGCTGACAGCTCATTGTTGTTTCTTTGTCCCCTTTAGGTTTTACTTTTTATACAGTGTGGGAGTTTTTTTTTTTGTTTTGTTTTGTTTTGTTTTGTTTCTTCTGAAACATTTCAGTTGTCTGGAGATGTCTGAGACTGGAAAGATCAAGTCCTGGAACTGTTGGTGAATGATCAGAGGTTACAGAGAAGGTTCAGGTTCAGACCAGAGGTCTACACACACTAAACACACTCTGGGATCTCGCTGGTACTTGCCACATAATGCATGGTGAATAAAAGTTTTCTGTGACCACCTCAGTTTAGCTATAATTTTCCATGGTTGGGACTGGTCATGTCCGCACAAAGTCCAATAGTACAATAAACCTCTTGCATTAAAATATCATCATAATGAGCATGATTTGGCGAGCAAGTCTTCCAGCATCTGATTGGCCCCTACAACAAAAAAATCCACAAGACTTCAGGATATCACAAATACGCTTGCCTACATCATGGAAAAAGACATTATTCCATCAAGTCTGGGTGGTGAAGAAACTTGACCCTGAGCATCAGCTGCCCGGCTGAAAACACTTCTCTAAAACTGCACACAGCTCCATGATCAACAATCAGGCAAGATTAGAAACAGAATTAAAATTGTGAGGTACCTCATCTCTATATCGGACCTTTGGACAAGTTGGATACCTGAGCCATACTTAAATCCTATCGTCCACTATACTGACACAGAATGGTAATTGCCTGGGAAATGTTTTTGAAATCTCTGCTTTCCGAAGGCACACACACCAGAAGTCATTGCAAAGGCCATTCAGCGTGCACTACAGTCATCCTGGGGGAGAGTTTGGGAGGACCAACAGGAGATCATTACCATCAATACTAAAGACACTGGAGCAAACATTTTCAAGGTTGGACTCCCTTTCAATGCTTCAGACATGAGATGATAACATATTTATTTATGTCTGTTTTAGATTACATGTGGCAAAATTTTGTAGAGTAGATCAGTATTCTTATTTCTGGAATTGGTTGTTCACTAATACACAGCTCTGATTGTGCTTTGTGCTCATCTCAAAAAGTCAATATCTAAAAAGTATTACGGAATCACCAACAAGACCAGGGGTAATCAAAAATAATGCGGATAGTGCTGGTCCAGAACATTGCAAAGAAACTGTCAGCTGTCCAGAAAACTAGACGCCTTATAGCCACATGACACTGTATTGACATATTTAGGGAGTTTGCACACGCCGAACACTGCAACAGTCTCTTACATGTTTGTATCTTCTTGTTAATGATGCCTCGGGTGCTGTTGTCCAAACATAAAAAAAATTAAGTTTGACTATGTTAAAAGAAAAGATTTTCTTCTTACATTTAAAGATTATTCTTAAACATTTGAGGTAAATACTTATTGTAGTTAGTAATTCATACTTAACTTGGATGTTTTTCTTTTTACATATCAACATATTTGCAATTCAAACCTTTTTGTTTTAATTTTTTATTTACATAATTAGTGTTTTTTGAAATCTTGTTAATAATGTTAATTTTGATTTGCTCTTCCAATCCGATTTAAACCAGATACTATCTTAGAGACTGAAAAGTTTACATGATAACGAAAAACATACATATAATATTTTTTAACACAGGTTTTCATACAATATTAAAACCTTTCAAAACAATATTAACTGTAGATTGTGCAGCAATATTCAATAAATTAGAGTATGCCTTCGGATGAAGCTCGTTTGTCAGATTAAAAGTACATTTTAAAAAGAACCTTTAAGCAGGTATCAAACATACTTTTTATTAAGTGCATATTTTTTGACTGAAAATGTTTCTTTATTGACCTGATGAAATATTCTAATCTTAAATGTTATGTTTTCATTAATTGTAAGCAGAAAATCATCAATTAACAAAAAATAAAGACTGGAAAACATCAGTCTGTGTGTAATTAATTTATATCATGCATTACACTTTGTGAATTGAGTTGAAATCAATGAACCTTTCTTTCTATAATATTCTAAATTATTGAATATAACTAATTATTCTCACCTGTATTTGATCCAATGACACATCAAACATAAAGGACTCATTGAAATAGGGGTTCAGAGTTTTCTTTTTAGTAGATGTTGTTCTTTTCTTCCACTTCCTCTTGTTCAATGCCAGCTGTACTTTCACATACGGATCTACATAAAACACCAAGTGGAAGACAATCACAGAATTTCTGAAACCAGCAATGCCTTTGTCCTAACACTGCTGGCAAATTGTGCCTGTCACAAGCTCTATGTCCCTGAACAATACACAGTGTTCAGACAGAAAACACATTAGCAAGCTTGTCTTACACAAGAATTTGATTAATTAGCTATTAATTAATCAATCACTAAACTCTTACCATGAATGTACAAAATGTAGAGAGATTGCTGAGACTGAAAGCTACGTTTGAAACTGATTCATTAAAGTCTACAAAATGCCATTGCTCTCCAGTCTTTTTTATTGCTGCTCCTTAAACATGTTCCAAAAAGTAATATGCTGTTAGGAACCACAGTAGAACCTCACCTTACTTACTGTAAATTAATATAGGGATTAATATTGTAGTCCTACCTGAGCTTCCTCCTAAGTCCATGCTCTTTAGGTTTTTGGCCTCCAGGATCGTCACGGTGAGCTTGCTGCTTGTTGGAACGTAACACAGGGAGAAGCAGATCTCCCCTAAGTTTTCTTCCTGCAACACAAAAAATGTCACACTGAAGCATTGCAAACTGACTGCTGAAACCACATTTAACATACACTGAGTTTAAGTAAAGGCTTAAAATATTGTACTCTGTATGTAATGAATCTATGTAATATGACTCACTTTCCTAAATGTGGCAGGCCAGGACTATTCTAATTGCCTCCTTTGCATCTGATGCGTTCAATTTGGCCTGGAGGATTTAATCTCCCTTTCTGGTTCATTTTGTGTGGCTATGCTTGACTCTGTAGCTCTCTTGAAATGCAATTACACCAAATTCAAATTTCAACAATGGTTGGAGTGAGTCGGAGTACCCAGAGAAAACTTGTAAAAATTCCATGCAGAACAGCCCAACCCATCTGAAACAACTTCACCACTTCCAGGTATCCACAACAAATGATAAATATTTAATTGACCACTACCAAGATGCTTCAAATTTAAAGCAGTCAGCCATCAAGCCCCTCCTAAAAATGTCTACCTTTGATAGAAGGGTACCAAAGAATTAGCACCCCATCTTAAAATTCACTTTCGAAAACAGTGTTTCTAAAGAAGTGCGTCTGCTTTTGCTCGCCAGCATTGTACTCGAAACCTTTTCAGTAAGGTTTTAAGGCACATGATAGTACAAAAATTAATAGTACCAAAACTGCTTCTAGACCCAAAAGATTTATCTGTTCAATTTTATAGAATACGCCATAAAACTGTCTTGACCAGGGTCTGCAACTCCAGTCCTCAAGAGAATGTGTCCTGCAACTTTTAAATGTGTCCCTTGTTCAACATACCTGAATCAAATGGCTGAATTACCTCCTCAATATGCAGTCAAGTTCTCCAAAATGTTGCTAATGACCTGATTATTTGACTTGTATAACAGTGTTATGCAAGTTCAGTCCATTTACCAAGACCGAATCCAGGACCTTCTTACTAAAAGGGTACAGCAGCAACCGATCAAGCTCTTGTATTATAACAAACTTAAGTACACAATAAAACTATACTCCCCACAAAACATTCCACTTTTTCCTGAAAGGCACTCATAGAATTTTGAGAAAAAGAAAGCAAGGAAATGAAACCTCAAACTTGGTGGGCTTTGACAGGTCTTGCCACTCCTCAATGATATGGTTCCAGTCGATGTTGCAGAGCTGCACCCTGAGTTCACCGATGATCTCATGTTTGGTAAATCGATTGAAGTCAAACACTTTCATTACTGCTGTGGACTTCTGAAGGGTGGACTTCGATAGCTGCAAAAATATTAATTAGATTAAAGGAGGAAGCACAGCTGTTTCTTTTTGACTCATTTAAACAAATGGATGCATCAGCTAATGCAATATTTACTACTTTTCTACACTTTAAACATTATCCCATTGAATTACAGTATGTACAGTTATACCAATAACACAGAGGCATTATTTATTTACTTTGTACAAAAAAATGGCGTGCTGAATTTTTTTAATACCATTCTCAATTCAAATTAAAGCTATCAAACCTATCTGATCAGGTTTTGCTTGTTTCCATTGGTAATTGGACAATTTATCTTTGACAATGTGTTCCAGGTCTTTAAGGTTGGATGGCCTCCTTACCATCACCCCTAATCTCCAGATACCTTCACAGAGTCCTCCACATCTCTGGACACTGACGATTTCAAAGCACCAATATTGCTCCAATGCAGAATAATTCAAATTAAAGGATTAGTATAAAACTAAATCTGCCAGGTGTAGGAATCATTAAGGGCTTCCCTGATAACGGTTGACATAAAGATGATCCCTCATCAAGTATTTAGGTTTAACATTATTATTACTCAGAGAACCAAAAGATAAATAGACAATGCATAAGGGATGTCTTTTTAAAAATAATTTCTGTTTAATTTAATTTTAACAAAAAAATGTCAGATCAAGCAGTATTTGTACCCCTTTCAATAATCAGTGCAAAATCCTATATTGGCTTTTCAGTTGTCAAATGCTTCTTATTATTGTCAAGCAAGCTTTTTCAATATCCCCACCGATATTTTTCTAGCATTTCTTTTTTGTAATTAGCTCCAAGTCTGGAAGGCCTCTTTGCCATTACCCTAATCATTAGCTCCTTCTGCAGATTCTCTATTGGATTCAAGTTAAAAATCTCCCTTGTACTCTGCAGAAATGTTCATATTTGCAATCAACAGAAATGTGTTGAAAGCAGAAATTTACACAGACTATAAAAAAACTTCTTTTTTTTCCCACCATTTGAAATGAGCTCCGACTAAGTTTTTCCTGTTTTAGTTCAGTTAGGTTTGCCAAATTTATTCATGTTTGATAAATGCCATGAGAGAGATAGGATTCCATCCAACTTCCTTCAAAGTCAGTTCCACGAGGTTCTCAGTAGTTTGCCCATTTTTTCTGACCGACCTAGTGTAACTGTTAGCTTTGTGTCATTTCATTCTGTAGGATATCAAAAAAAAGATGAAGAGATGGGTCAAATTCTTTAGACCTAGGTGATATGGTTGAAACTGTCTGTTATTTATACCTACATGATTTTCTGACATTAATTAGTAAAGATTTTTTGATGATTTTATTGGCAGGCCTTTCTGACCCTCTGTTCCATATGAGTCAGTGTTACCCTTACAGAGATATTTTTCACTCCCATATGCTGCTGGGAAGAGCATTTAACCTCAGCTTTTGCTTGGGATTGAATATTCACTATATAAAATTGGGTTTTCCTGTTGTATGTAATGCTTGTTGCCATTTCACTGAACAAACATTTAACAAGAACCTTCTACCTGGAAGGTGAACTGCTCATTGAAGAAGGGGTTTAATGTGTTTTTGAACACTTTAGTCTCAAAAATCTTGGACTTTTCAGGGAGGATGTAGACTTTGACATATGGATCAGAGCTCCTTCCCAAGTCCATTGCCTTCAAGCTGTCAGCTTGTTTGATCCCCACTGTAAGCTGTGGGAAAAAAAACCGAAAATAAATTAACTGACGTTTACAATTGCTATATAAAAATTTGGGTCGTGCAGTGATAGTACCAGAGATGCTAGCAGGGTAACATAAGGCCAAAATGACATAAGGGAACAACAGCAGTCTTACATACAGGCTCTTCATGAGTTGTATTTTTTCTATGGCAAGCGTACCATATTCTTACAGCAGCATGGATATATATATATATATATACAGACAGACAGACAGACAGGTTAAACAAGCAGTTCAAAGAGTTTCACCATAAGCATCTATGAATTTAAGTACCTCGGACAAAGTGGCATTGTACTCCAAAGAGTAGAGCAGCTTTCCTCTATATTGTTTGGTTGAACCGTAGTCAACATCCTCCATGTCTGGCTGAACCTGTCAAAGGAGCATAGTAAGAATATCAGTATACTCAATATAAGGGGTTGGTTTATATTATATTGCTCCTGAGTGGAGAGAAAGAGACATGTTCTAACAAAGTGTTCTGGAAAGAAGTTTTAGATTCCATTACAGTCTGCAATCAAGACTGAAGATATTGGTGAGTTTATTAATAACCATCAGAACTGTAAACATACGTCTTGGATACTTAGGATTAGAGGCAAGCTTTTAACACCTGGAAGTGAACTGGGTGAGGTCAAGATAGGTGTAATACACAAAGGTGGGTAGTAATTAGTGACATTTACTCACATTTACTTGAGTACCTTTTTGGGGGGAAAGAGCACTTTTAGGAGAGGTTTTACCATGTCATACCTTTTACTTTTACTTAATAATATTATGTAAAAGTATTAATGCTAATATTACTACTCTTATTTGAAAAAAAAAAAATCTGGATGCATGAAACATGGACACAGTTTATGTCAAAGTGAAACTTCTAGCTTTGCACAGAAGCAAATGTGGCCCCTAACCTCCAAATGGCTCAACAAGCCATTTATTTATTTATTAGGTTTATTTGATAGGGACAGACACACAACAACATAGACAAACTGAATAAAGCAGCAATCCCATGCCTGTATCATGGTGCTTATAGCATAAGCTAATTTACAGTACTTGTCCCCAGATGGGCTTTCCTAAACGATATACCTGAAAACTATTAGAAACGGAAATAGTAATAATAATGTAAAATAATAAAACATGATATTAACAACATATGCAAAATCATACACATAAAGCTTAGAGATTAAAAACATAATAAAAAAAGAAACATTAGGTCAAGTGAAGATATGTATATATATATATATATATATATATATATATATATATATATATATATATATATATATATATATATATATATATATACACACACACACACACACACACACACACACACACACACACACACACACACACACACACACTCTGTAACTTCACTTGGTACTTAATCCCTGCCAATACATTTTTTTACTTTTTACTTGAGTAAAAATATGTTGAAGTAGGACTACTTTTACCTGAGTACAATTGCTGGCTGTTCTACCCACCTCTGTTAGAGTTTTTGCAGACCAAAAGAAGCTGGGTGAGGTTTCGTCCAAATATCCCATGTGCTAGCAGAGATTACATTTCACCACTAGGTGGTGCTAGGTGGACAGACTGGTGAGTGGTGAATGAGGTGATTGTCAGAACCTGAGTAGTTTTGGGATTTGATTCTTCTGATTCTAGTTTTGATTATTGTTATCCTGTGTTACTTAGTTTCTTATTATGATTAAATCAGACTTGTTTCTGTTTTATTTTAATTCAGTCCTTTCTTAGTTATTCTAGTTTAAATATGTGTATTAGATTAATAAGATTCATTGGTTCCCATGTTGCTCTCCCTTGCTCCCTGGTGCCATTCTCTCTCTCTTACTCATCAGACTCCCCCACACACCTGCAAACCATTAGCCAATCAGTCCCAGTCTATTGTTCTAGCATTCACACTCACAGTATTTAAACTGCTCTCAGTCCTCACTGGATCCTCCTGTTACTTACATGTTATGTTCCCTGTTAACTCAGCTTTATTTTTGTTTCTGGATTCCTGTGTTCCCTGTGATTTTTGTAAGTGTGTTTCTTCATTTTTATCAAATTACTGAAAATCTACTTGTCGCCTCTGCATTTGGGTCCAACATCACCACAAACTATGACAGTGATCAGAGATTATAATAACTCATAAAATGTAAGGAACTGAGAGTAATTAAGGTGCAATACACAATAAATTATGGTTATTTAAATAAAACACTGCCACATAAAACAGAGTATTTTATTTTTTGCATATTTCAAAGAATTTGTACAATAATTTATTATGCTTTAAGTGTCTTTGTGATTTATTATGGACAATAGTTTCATGTTCGTGAGTCATGTTCCTTGTTTGTGTTTGTACTGTAATCATTTTGTGTTTTTTTTATTGCCTTGCCACACTGGTTGATTCCTTTGGGTTGAGTTTCTTCGTTCTTGTGTTCTGTTCTCTGTGCATTTTGATTTAATACAGGGTTTTATATATTTTTTGCATTTCACTTTTTATGTTGCTCAGGCAATATCTCTGCCAGCAGAAAATTGGAAAGCAGACCGGCTTGTCAATCCTCCAGTGCAAACTATAAAATCAAGCCCATGGTGAGCAGTCACCAGGAAAGCTCCTCCAACCTGGGATAAGTTGCCAACCTTCCTTATTCAGAATCTTCCTGTATGGATGTTGAAAACCAATTACAAAAATCTCACCTATTAAGCCACTACTGGAATCTTTAACCTGGGTTCTCCTCCTCCCAGATGTAGGGTGTTTTTTTTGTTGTTGTTTTTTTTAATTATTGCTTTTTGTTTTTCATTTGGTTTTCCTGGTCTGTGCTTCCTGTTTGTTTAGCCACTTCCTTCAGTTAATTTCCTCAGTAACTGTAATCTCCCTTTTTGGTTCCCGTCAACTGCTTCCTTTCGGATAACTTTCCTCACCAGATTTTCACTTTTCCTTCTGGCTGTGCTCTCTCTGTAGCATTTTGGTTAAATTACATCACAGAACTCAAAAAATGCCATTTATTTTCAAAGTTAGTATCTTTTCTTTGACATCCACTAATGAGTTAGTCAAGAGAATGCCATGTGAGAAGTTGACCTAAACTTGTCATGGACATGAATAAGATTTGGTCAGTACTTTAATTGCTTATTTGAACTGTTGTAATCAACAACTTCAATGAGTCTTACAAACAAGAGGTTGGGTGCATCAGTTTAAATTTATTGTGGACTTTCTTTAAACCACACAAGATCAAAATTAGTCCACACTGTTATGGCTAAAGTCGCAGGTTGCATCTTGACTACACAGTTTAATAAGTCATTAAACCTCAAATTCAATATGTCACTTATCTCAGATGAATGTCAAAGTTTTACATGAACTGTATTGACTGCCACTGATTAATATTACGCATGTATATGCTGATGAGGGTCTTACCAGAGCTGTGGCTGTTTTTCCATCTAACCCTTTCAAAAGGATCTGCTGATCCTTTTGCTGTCTCTTCTTCCTTTTGCAGCAGCATTTAATGCAGACGCACAGGCAACAAAGCAGAATAATAAGGCTGCCAGTTCCAAAGATGGTGTAGCTTGCCCATCGCGGCACTGCAGAACATGAAAAAAATAGTCTGATGAGGTCTTTGTAAAGAAAAGGCTTCTTTGGTTCTGAACATGATTGGAAGTAACAGGCTCATAAATCATAATTAGAACAACTACACTAATAGAGCCATTAAGTTCAATACTGGGGCAAATCCCCAAAATGTGCATATTATCTTTAAATGAGTGTCCCTTGCCCTTGAGATGTAAATGAACCATGAATTCTTGAACTGATGCGTTTGCTCCTCTGTGTTGAAATATCCAAACACAAACTCTGCAGTGTGGTATATTCAGACCAGAGCGATAAGGAATGTCCATCTCAAGAACAAGGGATACTTGTCTGAAGATGGCAATGTGTACATTTTGGACATGGAAGACAGGTGGTTTGAGAGAGGAGTAAAAGATCTATATTAAAAAAATAATCAACTAAACCAACTAGAGGAGGTGGCTTCAGATTTTATCCTTCCAACACCAATATACACCAAGTCAGGTGTATATTGACTCGTCTTCTCAGGCAAGTTTTACATGTGACTACAACAACTGACATGGCGTTGCTAGGGACATGTTTGAATTGTCAAGCAACAACGACGCAAGCACTGAGCTGAATTGAGAGTAGTGCCAGTAGTGTCCTAACTGCCTCATTAGTGACTTTAATGGCCCTATCAGTGTGATTGTTCTGACAACAATTTATAAGCCTGATACTTCCAACCATGTTCAGAACTGAAGAAGCCTTTTGGACGAGAGTTAAAAAATTCTTTCTTGAAGACATTTTTTTTTGTGTGTGTGTCCTACTAGGGCATTTGTGATGAGTTAATCTGTGTGTGCATTTTCAACAAGAACAGTTGCCTTATACTTAATAATTTAGGGTTGCCATGCCCTGACTGATTAAGAATCTACATTAGCAAACAGAATAAACGTTCTCTTTGAAAATACATAGCTGATACAATTCTGATTTATTTAAGTGTTGTGACACTGTTACACAATAACAGATGCATATATTATCCCTGAAAGGTGAAAGTAATAGCCCAAGAAGAAAGGAAAGCTGCAGGTTGGTGACTTACAGGGAATGTGGTTCAGCAGGTCTTCAAAGGAGCCAGCAGCTGGATTAACAGAGGCATTGGTGTGGGTGAACATAGTGGGGATGATGTGGATGGGTTGATTGGTGACTATCAGATTTGGTGATCCAGCTTTCATTTGAGCCCATGATTTTGATGCTCTAGGTATCCAACTTAAAGGTCTTTGGTGATGGATTGCAGGCATTTTGAAGAGGTCTGGAAGCAATAAATGTGAAAAAACTTCATAGTCTCGACCAATATTTCTGCTTTACACATGAAAAAAAGATAATGGCTATATTTTTCCTTAAGTAAGAATGACCACTTTAATTCTTGTCTGTCTTCAAGTAAGGACAGTCACATAATTTGTGAAAAGAGTTTGGAAAGTGGTATGAAAGAAAGCATGCCCCTGTTTAAATCTAGGATTTCACTTTCTGAGACATACTAGAAATAATCTATTTTACCTGAGTTTAGAATTGTTTGGATCTAAATTCAAGCATGCAAAAGTATTGCTGGTTGTCAAAAGAACAAAAGATTGCTGGTTGTCATTTACTGCAAGTATTCTGACAATCGTAAGGCCGTCTCTGAAAGTGAAAGCTTTGCTAAAATTGGGTCTCCCCGGAAAATGATTCCTAACACAGCAGCAAAGCTACATATAACCCAGGACAGAAGTAAGATGAAGGAAAGTATAGTTGCATCAGCTTGGAGCTCCCACATGGCATGCTTTATCCTTACTATTACTGATATTGTACATTATTTCACTCAGTATTCAATCTGAGATCTATTAGTACAGTCGTTATGAACAGCTGAGATTCAACAACCAAGTAACATCCCTTGCAGCAAATATTTTGATACCATTTGAGCTAGTCAGAAAAGCACCTGGAATTCCAAAGCAGCAAGCCAAAGGAGGAGATGTTTGCAGGCAGGAGAGAGGGAAGAGGGTGACTACGCAAACAAGGCAGAAAACTAACTCAAGCCTCCACTGCCCTTTACTTCCTTTTAAAGTGCCTGGTTTATTGGAAAAATGATAGAGAAGGTCTGTCTCAGATCTTTAACAACAACTACAGTATCTGTTTCTTTTCTAAAACTGGGCTGGACTCCACCACCAGAGGTAGCTTTTGAGTAATCATGTCACATAGCCTACTGAGCAGAGAGCACTGCAGACATGGGTAGGACGACCAGCGGATGCCTAGGTAGTTACAATAATGGCTCATGGTGTACAAACACAAAGGTAGTCGACAGATAGTGCTGCCCAAACTACCTTATTCAAAGAATTTACTGCAGTTTTCAACTGTCATCGGCTATGTGTATCGTACCAGTGCTAATGGTTAGGTAGCACTTTCATGGCTTCATGATTAAGTAAACAAAAGCCTTATCACACATCCTGACAGTGCCTGTATCGCTGCAGACAACATGCATATCTACAGGCAGTTCTTAAGGTTTCATTAGAATCCATCCATTATCTGAACATGCTTATCCTTTCAGCGTTGCGAAGGGGGATGGTCATCGGACGAGAGGCAGGGTATGCCCTGGACAGGGCGTCAGTCCATGGCAGGGCAATACAGAGACAGACAACCATGCACACACACACATGCACTTAAGGACAATTTGGAAACACCAATTAACCTAACAGTCACGTTCTCTCCGGAGTACCCGGAGAGAACCCACGCATTCACAGGGAGAACATTCAAACTCCATGTAGAAAATCCCAGGCTGGGATTCGAATCCTGCAAGGCAACAGTGCTACCAATTGCACCAATGTGCAGCCCAGTTTCATTAGAACGTGAACAGCATAACTAAAGAAAACAAGACCCATGACAAGGTGTACTGTATACTAATGTGGCACATGCATATACTCTGGAGCAAAGGCATACTGTCACCTACCATGTATCATGTAGGTCTTTGGGTGAATTTTTAACTTCAGTCCTAGATTACATCAACTTCTGTGGGGATTACATTTCATCTTGGAAGAAGATTCCAAGATGAAATGGACCTTGGACGATGCTTGAAGCAAGATTACTTATCAAAACCAGACATGCCGCTTACAAACCCAATAGTATTACCAGGTTTGCACTGAAAAGGGGCATTAGCTGTCCAAGCTAGCATAAAAACTATATTCAAGCTCACTTCAACAAATCACTGAACTTCTAGCCAGTATTAGCGCAATCTCTGATTAAAATGGAGTGTCACCCCCTGCTGTTAGTAGCTGTTCCACCTTAGCTGAGGAGCTAAACACCTTCTAATGCACACTTTGACAAGAACAACATGGACCCTTTTATCATCTAGTGACAACACAATCATGCTTAGGATCAGTGAATCCATAGTCTGTCTTCAGAACATCAGTCCAGGGAAAGTCATTGGGACAACCCTCCCTAAAATTTCTGATGTCTTTCCCTGCTAAAGAACAACTCACACCAGCACAACACCTGGGAGGAGATTCAGATCCAGCTGTCTTAACCTCTAGACTAGAATGGCTAGCAACCTGCAAGTGATAAACTAAAACTATTCTATTCTCTTCTAAAATCTGGTTCCATTTTCCCCATTTTTTAAACTCTGAGAACCTGCCCTACAAAAGGTCTCTGTATTCTTGCTGTGGATCATGCTGAGTGGCGTAGTGATGGTGGTAACAAGGGGTGTGTTTCCCCCCCAACAACTGTGAGAATGCCTCCTGTAAACAGATGTGGAAGCAAGGACCATGCCACAATGAAGTTCAGAGGTCCAGAGAATTATTTAACCCTGCATGGAAAAGCAGGTATAGACATGGATTGATCGTGATGCATACGAGCTCTTCATGGAAGCTTAGATTTAGTATATGTGTAATGGGAATACAGGAACTGATTTTTCCCAAGGTGATTTAGGACACCTGAGATGGAGCCTAGAAAAAAAGAGGAGAGGGAGTGGAAATGAGGAATCAGGCCAGAAATTTGAGAAAGATGAATAAGAGGAACAAGATGAAAATGAGGAAGAGATTAGGGATAAAGGGATTGCTTAGCAGAAGGTAAGGAAGGGTGGGATTTAAAGAACATGACAAGCTGTGATGCAGTGAGGTGCAGTCAGGGGAGGTAGTGCCACTAACAATGATAACAGAAAATCCACTGCTCCACTTCACCAAAATGCAAGCGGAATCCAAAAAGTACATGATGAAATAAAAGATTTAATTAAAGAAATCTAAAAACAACTTACAAAAACTGGGAGGAATACACAGGGAGCCAGGGAACAACAGAGACCAAGTAACATGAAGCAAATGGAGTTAAATGGAAAGAACCAGGGAGGAGTGAGTGAAAGAGAGGCGATTAAATAACAATGGACCAGGACTTATTAACTAACAGGTTGCATCTGTGAGGGAAGAGCATAAGACAGGCAGAGGAAGAGAAAGAGAGATGGCACAAAGGAGGAGTAAACCCTAACAAGGGTGCTGGGAAAACATAATTCTAATGGAACAAATAATAACTAAGCACAAAGAACAAATAAACATGCACTAAAATTAACTAGAAACAGACTGATCTAAAGTAAAACAGAAGCAAGCTCTGATCTAATTAAAACAAAGAATAACTTAAGGCAAAATACAGATAATAAATGATCAAAAACAATAAAACTATTAACTCAGAAAAACCCCAAAACAACCCAAGACATTGTGGGCAGAAAGGATCTCCTGTAGTGCTCTGTAGTACATCGGCTTTGAGGAAGCCTCCAACTGTTGTTGTATGAGAGTCTCATAAGGATGCTCAGGGTCGTCCATAATTTTCTTAATTTTATTTAAAATCCGCCTTTGTACCACCATCTCCAGAGGTTCCACAGTCGTTCCCAAAACAGAATGGGCCCTCTTTATTAGGATGTTAAGCCTTTTTAAGTCCCTGGTTCTGATGCTGCTGCCCCAAGGATTTAAGCTTCTTCAAGAATTACTGTCTGACTGTCCCATCTTACAGATGGCTCTGTTGTTGAGTCTCCAGTCCAGTCTGTTGTCCAGGTGAACACCGAGGTATTTATGTTCCTGAAACACCTCCACTTCTTCTCTGATGCTGGAAATAGTGTTTGACCTTTGTCAAATCACCTTCTTTGTTTACATTCAAGATGAGATTATTCTTTCCACACCATGCCATAAAGCTGTCCTCCAGCTCCCTGCACTCAGCTTCTTGTCCACCTTTGATACACAGACAACTGCAGAATCATCTGAGTATTTCTGCAAATGACAGAAGTCTGACTTGAAATGGAAGTCTTAAGTTAACAGAGTGAAAAGCAATGGTGAAATTACAGTCCCCTGTGGTGCTCCTGTGCTGTTTACCACAGCACAGGAGCCCCTGACTGAAGGACTATGGTTTGTCACATAGTCCTTCAGTCTCATAAACTGTTGTCTGTTCATCAGGTAGTTACTGATCCAGGTAATTGCTGAACTGTGTTAAAAGGCATTTGAGAAATCAAAAAAACATGAACTTCACAGTGCTCCCTGCTTTGTCCAGATGACATGGGTTTGTTGAAACAGGTGTGTGATGGTCTCTTCAACTCCAACTCCATGGCGATAAGCAAAAATCTCAAAATTTTTAAGATTTAAATTCCAAAAATTGAATTTGACCTTATATCAAATATGCTTTTATGTTTCTTGCTATTGTATGGTTTAAAAACATAGAACTGATTAAAGCATAATTGCAAGATTTTAAATTAATAAGTGTTTTGATTAAGGTCAAAATTAAAATATAAACTTCTATTTAGGGGTTTATACATTTGTACATCCGACTTGTTGCCTCACCAGTCATGAACCTCGTGGCATGTCACCGCTGTGATGGATGATTGAACTGGGAGCAAGTAACTGCAGGTTAATGAGAGGTGTGGCTGAGGCATGGCACTACCTCCTAACCCTAAGTTAACTTATCTATAAATACATCTTCTATCATGCTTCAGAATGCTGATATTACATTCCTTGTTTTTGTCTAGGTGATGAGGGGTAATGAAGAGACAAGACAGTCAGAGAAATTGACGACTTTTATCAAATAAAGTAATAATTCAAACTCAAAACCACAGAAAACAACAACGGGTTGAAACAAAACCAAAGTCAAAAAGAAAGTAAAATAAGTATAAAAAAAGTGGTTCAAAAAGGAGTGGAAACATAATCTCCTAAGCTACAAAACTCTGTCACCAACAGGAGTCCAACGATGTGATCAGGCTTCACACAGAAGGCAACCTTAACCACCATGGAGCTTACGCACTGCCAAATGGCCAACAGGCAAGGACATCGGCTTTTCTCTCGGCTTTTATGCTCTGCTCCTGATGAGCAGAATGGAATCTGCTGAGTTAAATTAACCTGCAGGAGCTATAGAAGGGCCAGCACCTACAGATGAACAACATGAATACTAACATGCATGGCTGGAATTCCACCTGAATAAACAACTACAAGCACAGCATTAACCTCTAGTCTGAATCAGCCATTGATAAGTCTTCATCACACTCCTCCAACATTTTTTTCATGTAACCAACCACTTCATATAATTTGTCAAAAGGTTTAAAACTAGTTTCAATTCACATATCTTCACTTTTATTATATAGATCCTGTTTTAATCTGTTAATGGTGAGAACCATATAAACCCTTTTTCTTTTAATTTTATGTTCACATATTTTGAAAGTTATTTTTAAAAAATAGTAAAATGTCATATATAACATATGAAAGTAATCTTTACTGCTGTTCTGAAAGAATGAGGTTTGATGTTTGTGAAAATGTTATGAATAACATTAATACAACTTAAAATCTTAATAAGCCATTATTTGTGTAACAAAATGGAGGGACACTTAAACCTTCTCCCGATTGATAATACAAACTAGTGTGTGTATATCGGTGGTTTTACATCACATTTTTTAATTCTCTCTCCAATGCTTGACAATGTCCAAGACTAATTTCTCACAAGGGAGACCAAAAAATAGGATGATAACTAGAATTTTCCAAATTAAAGAAGTAGAAACTACAGAATTTTATCTTTTCAGCAGCTATTTTCTCAGTTTTTCTTCATGCAGCCAGTGACATCTCATAAAATAAGCAGCATTTCCTTGAGACAAATAAATTTTTTTCATAACAAAAAACTAGGGAGTAATTTAAATGTCATACTCACTTCTGGGTAGGTTTCACAGACAAACCCACATCTTCATCTTCCCTGATAACCGCTTCTGAGATCTCTAAGTCGGACTAAAAGAAAAGCTGTGTTAGAGTGGGAGTGAAAAGGAAGGAAGGGACATTTAACAATTGAACTGAAGTGGAGTCTAAGGATTTTAATCAAAGGGAGGAAATGTCTCCTTCCTGCATTTACACCCAGTTTTGTTATTTGTCTAAGGGGAATAATAAAGAAAAAGTGCTCTTCATGCAATGCTTAGCTGCTAAAGTAATTCTGCCTTTAAAAGGGCCAGTTTTACTGATAAGCCTAAAAAAGTGAATGACAAAAATCTGTTTGACATGTTGTACTTTCACAGTTTGATTGAGCACACTGGCTGATTCCCCTTTTATGTCAGGTGGTATTTTTTTCAAAGCCTGCACTAAGCCTACCATAGTCCCTGAGGCACCCCAGATTTTTTTGAAGAAAAAAAATCTGAGTATTTCTACAACAGTATTATTATTATTATTAATAACAGTATTATTTCTCTGATCATTTCTACAGTCAGCCTTTACTTGATTAAACATCTGCAGGAGTGAGGTTTTACTGTAGTTTGCAAGTGCAAGCTGCTGTTCCAGATGTTTGAAATATGCACATATTTCTGCTGTAAAACTTCCTGTTTTTCTCCACGTTCATGATTTCACAAAAATGTACAAAAAAGTGTATATTTTTAAGATGTTTTGCATCTTAAAAATATACACTGTTAGCCAATCAGCCCTGGTCTATTTTTCCAGAATTCACACTCCCAGTATTTAGCCACCTCTCTTTTATTCATTCCATGCTGGATCTCCCTGTCATTTCCTGTTATACTCCGTTTTCTGCATCTACTCGTTTCCTGTGTTGTTCGTCCCTGTGATCTCCTCGGTTTTTTCTAAGATCATGTTTATCATTTTCTCATTTAATATTCACATTCACTCGCCGCCTCTGCCTGCTCTGCATTTTGGGTTCTACTGGAATTCACAGTCATGACTGCTGGGGTGTAATGGAATCCCAGGTTACTTTGATGTCAGTCTTCAGGTCATCTCTCTTTCCACAAATGACTACACCTCAGCGGAACTGTCTGTGAAACTCCTAAAGTTTGTCGATGACAACGGCATTGGTCTGATCCAGGACAGTGGTGAGACCGTAAACAGACAAGAGGTGGATCGGCTGGTCCACTGGGGTACCCAGGAGCTGAGCTGGTCCTGACACATAGACACTGTTTGGAAGATGGCCCAGCAGAGACTGTATTTGTACCACAGGAGCTGCTGGTCATGGTCTACACTACAATTATTGTCTGTCTTGCATTCGTCCATACCTGTGTGGTTTGGATCATCCACAAAATATGACAGGCCCAGACCGCAACAAACTGAGGTCTACAGGTCAAAATCAGAGAGGATCACCAGGGCTGGCCTTCCCTTCAGCCAGGACTCATACAGTTCTAGGGTCAGGAAAAGGACAGCTAAATTCTCTGCAGACCCCACACATCCTGGACACAAACTGTTTAGACTTTTACCTTCAGGTTGGCGCTACCATTCATACTAGCACAAATTCAATTTTGTCTTCCTCTTTTGTAAAACCGCTGTTTATATATTTAAATATTTATTTTTATTTTACCTTTTTTTATATAGCCTAGTTAGATTTTAGATGTCTTCAATGAGGGCAAAGCAGAACTGAAGTCCAGTTCCTTGTTTGTGTGCACAAACTTGGCAAATAAAGCTGATTCTGATCTGCACTGTTGGATCCATTGTCTCTCATCATGACAAAACCCCATAGACTCCCTATAGCTTGACATAAGGAATGCAACATTTGGAGTTCATTTGTAGGATTTGTCTGTGCATAGAAGCTCTTGGTGTGCTGACTCCAGCCCCCATGCACTCACTGTGAAGCTCCTCCAAACCTTTGAATGCATTTTATTTGACAGTCAACTCAAGGCTGGGTTATCCATGTTGCTGTTGCACCTTTTCCTACCACATTTTTTCCTTCTACTTAACCTTCTATGAATATGGTTAGATACAGCACTCTGTGTACAACCAACTTCTTTAGTAATGACATTTTGTGGCTTGCCCTCCTAGTGGAGGATGTCAGGGACTGTCTTCTGGACATTTGTCTAGTCAGCAGTCGTCCCTGTGATTGTGACCTACCTACCCAGACTGAGAGAGCATTTAGAAGCTCAGGAAATCTTTGCAAGTGTTTTGGATTGATTAGCTGTTTGAAGTGTAGCACCATCAGTTTCCAATATTCAACTTTTTGAGACACTGAATTCTGGCATTTCATTGTCATAATCACCAAAATTACAAGAAACAAAAGCTTGAAAATGTTTCAAACTATGTCTAATAAATCTATATAATAAACAAGTTTCACCTTCTGAATGAGTGATAAAAATATTTACCTTTTGTACAGTATTTTGATTTTTGGAACAGTACTTGTATAATATCTATAGAGCTATCCAACCTGCCCCAGCTCTTTGTGGGGTAGGAGTGGAAAATTTTGTTTAATTTTATTTCTGTTCTTAATTCATTCCACATTGATTTAATAAAAATAAGTTTGTTATATTTCAGGTATAACTAACTGAAACAAAAAAAAACAAAAAAAAAAAAATCCATTCAAACCACTGCACTCTGCGCTAGTACTGAGGTTTCACTGATCCATCATTAGTTTCAAATGTTCATGTTTGTTCCGTGTACTGTAGCTACAGCTCCACAAACCATGCATGTAAAGTCAACAAGCTTTGAGATGATAAAGATGTTGGACCTGTTATTCAGAAACGAAGCATGTGTAAACTTTCAACTAGTGCTATATTTAGAACCTGAAATGTGATGGACTAAGAGACTTTTTGTCTCAGTACTTTAATTTTGAAGGCTGTGAGTAAGATAAAACATTTAAGTCTGTTTAAATCTGCATAATTAAGTTGGTTAAGGTTTATTTCAAATGTTTATTTTAAATCAATTTAAATCAGAAAATGTGGTTTTGCTAATCTGTCTACTTGAATCTTGCTACTGTGGGACAGTAAATGATATTCTATTCTATTACTGCACCACAAATTAAGAAATGTAGAGGAAATTCAACATTTAGATTACCTTTGATTTATATTGCTAAACTACACTGATTAGGTCAAACACATAAAAAAGATTTTAGTTGAATGTACTTGAAAACAAGTGTAGTTGAAAGGAATTTTAGGTTTATTATATGTGCAAGGCAACTAGTATTAGAGAAGGTTTTAGGTCTCGCTCTGTGTTAATGGACTTAAATTATTATTATTATTTTAAATGCAACACTATCCTCAATTTCTTATTCATTAGAGACATATTTGGGTTTACATTGTACAAAGAGAAGACTAAATAAGTCAGCAGAATAGTGGGAGTAAAAAGAAGCATCTGAAGTGTGGAGCACCAGCAGTATTTTTACTTCACTCATTCCTGCTGATGCTTTAAATCTGACACCACTGACTCGTACATCTATAGGCAAACAAATAAAACCAGCACAATACCTGAGTCAATTGGTCCAAAATGTTATATTTTGTTGCATTTCTTCATGCATTCAGACTATTGGTAAATGTGTCTATATCCTGCTCTGCTGAGGTCGTTCATCTTCAGCTTGCTGAGTGTGTTTACTTCAGCTAGTAGCAGCCACCACACCCTAACCCTGCACCGTCAGTGTTCAAACACAGGTGGAGAGCATGTGTAATCTACCAGAACAGCTACAGCTAAGTGACAAAACAAACCGCGCTCCTCACAAGTACAGTATACAGAGTGTCTACAAAGTTTTTAGAAGGTTCTAGCTTTAAGAATGAATCTTTTTAGTGAACAATATGCAAGTATCTTCTGGTCTCATGTCTTTCAAACGAAATGAGTGCCTAATTTTTACCCCTTTTTTTCTGTCCATGTTGTCAATAAAGGTTTTAAATGTTTTTTTTTTTTTTTTAATAAAGTGATGACTGAAGTTCATTTTTAAAAAGCTGCTTATATTGTTTTTTCTAAAAAAAAAAAAAAAAAAAAAAAAAAAAAAAGCAGGTTCATGTTACCCTTTTTAGTGTGTATGTCACATAAATTAAGTTATAAGAACCAGACAACCCTGGCCAGGATACTGAGGACTATAGCAAAATAATAGAAAAATCTAGTTTATTGTTGATATGCAAATCATAAAACTTGCCACAATATCTGAATTTATGAATTTCCATTCCATATTAAATATATAAAGTCACTGTCTTCATCTAAACTGACTTTTCAACAGGAGCAGAACCAGCAAAATGGACGAACACAGTAAAAAACATCAACTCCAATGAATTTGTTGTTTGGCCACAGGGAGGTAAAAGCTAATTGTGACTGTTTCAGCTCCTCTGCTGGCTGTTAGCTTCTGTGCTGAGAAAAGCTTGATAAAACCATTTTGGAAATTAGATACTGAAATTATTCAAAATAAGCATTTTATATTTAGTGCTTTTTATTCAATAAATGGTATGAGAGGACTAATAACAAGCAAATAACTTGTAAAGTCAGTTTTTCTTTTAACTAAAAAGTTAACGGTAAAGTAAGTTGTGAAAACAAAAATAATCAAGTACAGATGCAGGTAGATGTGATAAAAAAAAGTTCAATATTTTTGTCACTCATTTTAGAAAGCAAAACTCGCGCATAGATTCACTACATAGAGAGCAACACTTCAGGCCTGTGTTTCTTGTAATTTTGATGATTATGTCTTACAGATGAAAACCCAAGGTTCAGTTTCTCAGATATGTGAATATTACACAAGAACAATAGAAAAAGGAAATCTTAAACAGAGATGCAAGGCTTTTAAAAATACTTTCATTTCTTTGCACTCAATACTTGGTTGGCCTCCTCTTGCATGAATCACTGCATCAATGCTCCGTGGCATAGAGGCCCTCAGCCTGTGATCGCTGCCTTCAGGTCATCTGCCCTGTTGGGTCTGGTGTCTCATCTTCATCTTGACAACAGCCCATAGATTTTCTAGGGGGTTAAAGGTCAGGAGAGTTTGCTAGCCAACCAAGAACAGGAACACCGTGGTCACTGAACCAGTTTTAGGTACCTTTGGCAGTGTGGACAGGTGCCAAGTCCTGCTAGAAAATAGAATCAGCATCTCCAGACAGCTGGTCAGCAGAGGGAAGCATGAAGTGCTCTACAATCTCCTGGTAGACGGCTGCATTGAATGTGGACTTCAGAAATGAACAGACACAGTGGACCAACACTCCAAACCATCACTGACTTCACAAAAACTTCACACTGGACTTCAAGCAAAGTGGATTCTGTGCCTCCCCACTCTTCCTCCAGACTCTGGGACCTTGATTTCCAGATGAAATGCAGAATTTACTTTCATCTGAAAACAGGACTCTGAACCACTGCGCAACAGTCCAGTTCTTTTTCTCCTTAGCCCAGGGAAGACGCCTCTGGTTCAGCAGTGGCTTGACATGGGGGATGCGACATTGGTATTGTTCGTCTGTGTGTGGTGGCTCTTCTGAATGGATTTCACTTGACAACGATCTCAAAGCTGCAGTTCTCCCTGTTGCTGGTGCACCTTTTCCTACCACACTTCTTCCTTCCACTCAATTTTCTGTTAATATGCTTGGATATGGAATTCTGAACAACCATCTTCTTCAGCGATGACTTTCTGTGGCTTCCTCTCCTTGTAAGGGGGGGGGGGGTCGATGACTGTCTTCTAGACATCTGTCCAGTCAGCAGTTCCCCATGATTGTGTAGCCGACTGACCCAGATTGAGAGACTATTTAAAAGCTCAGGAAACCTTTGCAGGTGTTTGGGGTTAATTATCTGATTAGGGCGTGACACCATGAGTTTCCATTAATGACCCTTTTCACACTATTCATCAAAATTACAAAGAAACAAAGGCCCAGAATATATCACTCTATGTGTGATCAGTCTATACAGTATGTTTCACTTTGAGATGAATAGCAAGAAATATTGCACTTTTATGCAGTATTCATGTCATTGCAGATGGACCCCCTAATGAGACTTTGCTAGGGGCCTCATACGAATGGTTGGCTGAAACAACACTACTTCCCTTACATTTGAGTCATTTTGTTTAATGTGAACTGCAAACCGCATTGCACAGGTTTTATCTGTATAGAAAACGCTTTTTTAGATATTTACCCATCAAACAAAAACAAAAAAAACTGTTTCCAGACTATCTTAATTTGCTGATTTGACTTAAAACAAGAATGATTTAGATTCAAGATAAAGTGTTTGAGAATGCTGGAAATTGTCATTTGTAATTTCCAGCTGTTGATCCTCTAGTGACTTGGACAAGCTTCATGCACCAGACAAGCTTACAAAAAGGTAGTGGATACATTTCCTTGCTCTTTATGGGTCATTTTGGTGAATTAATGCTCAACCTCTTTCCCCCCTTAAAAAAAACAAAACAAAAAAATGTTTAGATATCTGAGTTTTGCTCATTTTGCCTCATCCTGTGCACTTAATTTAAGAAGTCACACAGAAACAGGCAGCTGTCGAGGGAGTCAAGAGGATCAGAGAGTAAGAAGATCCTGTTTACTAAAAATAAAATCTTTTAGTGTGTTTGCTAATAGGATGAAATAAACAGTTTGTTCTTTCTCTGTGTCCCATTACTAAAAGACTCAGATCAGTATCAGTGGTTTAGGACCAGTGCTATACAGTACATAGTTACCTTATATCAGACACCATCCAGATTTGAAACTATGAAGGCAATGTGACACAACAGTTGGGTTATGGAAAAAAAAACCCAAAGAAAACTTTTCCTGGGTTTCTGGATGTAATCAGAGGCTTGATTTCAAACTTTTATAAACCTGAATAAAGACATCAACCAAAATAAATATTTGGAACTACTTTTATTAGTTTGGATAAATAGAGCAATCACAACCAACTAACTGAATCAGTAAAGTCCTCTTCAATAGTTCACTTTTTAAACTGAGTTGATAATGACCTAAAAGGAGGAAATCAACACCAGAGTTGCAAAGACGACAGCAAATAGCAAAAATGTGTTTACATGTAGAGAATGGGTGCAAACAGAACAGAGAGTTCTTTTGGAAAATATCTGTTTTACAGTTGAAAGGCTATTAATCCTAGATCCATCTCGATTAGATCTTTCACAATTCTTTCACACAGTAAAAAAGAGAAAAAGTCAAACACATCCTTGCCTTCAGTTAGAAGACAACAGTCACCTCAAAATACCATCAATCTCTCTGTTCCATAAACGGGTGAAGAAAATATTCCCATGGCAACTTTAAAGTATGTGCTGAAAACAAAGTCTCACACAAGTCAACTTTTGTTTACCATTAAAACCCATTTTAATATTCTTTTTGGAACACTTAAA
Source organism: Anableps anableps (assembly GCA_014839685.1). NCBI lineage: Eukaryota > Metazoa > Chordata > Actinopteri > Cyprinodontiformes > Anablepidae > Anableps > Anableps anableps. The sequence continues at coordinate 3,647,913 of CM026073.1, forward strand.
TAACATGAAACTAACTGTAATTATCCTGTTGTGATGGACACAGGATGATTAAGGTGGATTAAGTCAGTAAAAGTCTTGATGCAGACATTAAGCATCTTGTTTCTCCAGCGCTGTGTCCAACGATCCTCAAAAATTGATGGCTTTGCCAAAGGATGCTGCCAGGTTGGCTTCTCTGAAAGCCTCTGACACGGTCTGCAGGAAGACGACAGAGAGGGAGGAATGTAAGCAGAAGGTAAAACTGCTAACTACAGGGTTCCTACACTTTTTCAAAATAAAATCCAAGCACTTTTCAAGCATTTTCAAGGTTAGTTTTCAAACTTTTTCAGCACCACACAATACAAATTAACTAAAAAAAAAGACTTTCAATTTACCAACATATGATATCATTTCTTACTCTTATAAATGATGTCTTTATTTCTACATTCTACAGCAGGGACCAGGTAAACTAAAATATAACAAACTTTTATGTTTTGAAATGGCACACACACACACACACACACACACACACACACACACACACACACCATATAGACCAGACTAGTCTGAGAACAAAACACTAATTTAACATAAAATCCCCAAATTTCATGTTAATGTATAAAATATGGAGAATGTTTAATTACACAAATCAATAAGTCATTGAGCCATTAGGAATAATAAATATTCATTACATCGAAACAATCCAAATCATTTGTGTTAAGGTAAATTACCTCCCTGCTCAAATTAAATGCTTAAATACAATGTACAACAGCTACAAAAAAAAAAAAAAAAAAAAAAAAATCTCTAAAAAATGTTCTTGCTGTTTTCCGCCATTTAGCAAACAGAAATCATTTTGGCAGTTCTAGCTGATCTAAAACAAGAAATGTTTAGTCTGATTTAACTTCAGACAGTTAGAAACAATGTGTCTGTGTCTTTTTATTCAGTGTATGAAAATATCTGGTTTCAACTGCAAACATTTTCCAAATTTGGGTTTAAATCAAACGTTAGATTGCATTTTATTACAAAACTGTGCAGTTTGAATATCAAGCACTTTCCAAACCTTAAAAACACCTAATTGAAATTCAAGCACTTTCAAAGATTTCAAGCACCCGAACGAGCTCTGTATCTAGCAAACTTAAAACAACTCGGACAGTACAGAGCTAAGAATGACAAACATGAGTGAAGGAATCCATGTTTCATTTTAATAATAAATCCTTTTTAATCTTTGAATCATTTGGATATTGAGTTCTGCAGCAAGTTTAATGAAATTTAGTTTATAACTGTTTTATCTTAAAAAGGATTAGGGGTGTCCTGACAACTTTTTCGACTTCCGATACGAGCAGATACCGATATCCCAGCTTTGAGTATTGACCGATATCAACCCGATAATATATAGCCACAAATCATACATACTTTTATTGATTTTGTAGTGTAGAATTTTAGAAAAGCCTTAATCAAGTGATATTACTCAGAGAACAATAGTCAATAACAATAGGTATAAGAACAACTGATCCATTTAATATTAAATAGGGCTGCAACTGGTGATTATTTTAGTAATTGATTATTCTATCGATTATTCTGATGATTAACTGGATAAGAAGAAAGGCACATTCCACAGAGTTTTGATTTTTGATTGCCTATAATGTCATAACAGCATTCTTTAGTGAACGCTTGATCATTTGTAGCAAAGGATGCATCTGTAGCTAAATAAATACTTCTAACGTGAAAAGCTCAGAACTTTCTGCTCGACTTATCAATTCAGTGCTGAGCGGATCTATTGATTCTTTTTTGGGATTAACCGATTAATAACTGGATAGAAAAAGGTGCTTAATAGGAGGTTATTATTTTATAGAATCTGAATCAAGTGAAGCTAAAACTGCCACTTGAGGAGTTCTGGGTAGAACATTTTTACAGACTAAGGAGTTTTTGGGATTTTTTTTTTTTTTTTTTTTTTTTTTTTTTTTTTTTTTTTTTTTTTTAAATGGTATTTGCAAAATGTACATATTTTTTTGGACAGTTTTGGCTTAATTACTGATCTGAGTGTGTTGACTATGAAATTAATTGACGATTATTTCAATAATCGATTCATCATGAATAATCATCTCAGTCCTATTCTTAACCAGTTGCTCTGCATGCGGGATACAAGCGCTGCTGGACAGAAACGCTGGAGCACTGAGTGCTTCTATCAGCGTGCTTATATCAGAGATTTTAGATGCAGAAGAGTATAATCCGATACTCGGTTTTTGGCTGATATCGGAGCGATTTCTGATACCAATATCAGATCAGGACACCCCTAACAATGATACAGAATGATTTTAAAAGAATTAGGACTGCTACCAGATGTTGCATGGTTCTGATCATGATCATTACAAATAGATTAAAATTCAAGGTTTAAACAATTCTGTTCTTAATATCTTATTTATCTGTATGACTGGAGAGTGTCTGCTATTGAGATGAAACGATGCACTGCAGAGGAAAGTCTGAGTGAAGCTGGGAACATACGGGATGTGCGTGACAGACCCGCGCGACGTCCTCACAGGAAGCACCGTACTCCATGGCCAGTGCAGCTTCATTGATCATCTCTCCAGCTCCCTGCATTAAAACATAAGCATGTGATCAGATCACAATGATACAAAAACAAAGTGATACTGATCCTGAATGTCTGACTTGTTGGGTTTCTTTACAATCCCAGACACATTCTATCATTGTCATTACATTATTTACATTGTTTTACAGACGTCCAGCCTTGGTACTGAGCTGAACTTTGGAAGGATGATTCTCAGGCGTAAAGACTGAAACTAGCTCTTTGTTTTTGTGCATGCAGCACCTTCAAAAATTCCTTCGGGTCATCTGCATTGTCGGGTCTAGTGTCTCATCTTGCTATTGATAATATCCCATAGATTATACATGGGGTTCAGGTCAGGGCAGTTTGCTGACCAATCAAACACAGCAACACCATGGTCAATGAAGCAGCTTTTGGTACCTTTGGCAGTGTGGATCTCGTTTGACAATCCTTCCAGAGCTGCAGTTATCCATGTTGCTGGTGCACCTTTTCCTACCACACTTTTTACCTTCACTCAAATTTCTATGGAAACTACTCTGGTCAACCAGCTTCTTTAGTAATAACTTTTAATGGCCCACACTCTAGACATCCCCAACGCTGATGTCAGCGTCCACAGTCCACATTTCTAAAGAAGGATTTTTTTTCAAAGAAGTGACATGAATGATCAGGAATTCCTGAAATCCTTGAAAGCTGAATAGGAATAGGTATAATAGCACTTTGCACCAATCTGATGGTTGAAGAACCTAAAGAACAGATTAAAAATAATAAATATCTTTGTTGTTGAGCTTATATATGTCTATTTAAGCAATAATTTAGCTGAAAAATGGATTTTTGAATTGAAAATATTTATTTTGTCGATATGGTTTAAGTAAAATGCGAATCATTTTGATTAATTACAGACCCTGCAACTAACTTGATTTCAGTTTTTAATGGAGTTCCACCATTAGTTTTGAGACACTGAACTTTGGGTTTTCATTGTCTCTAAGCCACAATCATCAATACACCAAGAAATAAAGGCTTGAAGATTTCACCCTGTGTGTAATAAACCTGTGTAATGTGAGATTCGATTTCTGAAATGAGTGACCAAAAATATTGTACTTTTCCACAATATTCAAATATTTGAAGCTTTACTTCCAAGCTCCACCTCTTATTTTTATCAGAATAACTGTTTCAACAACTAGTTGGTTGAAAAGAAAGTATAGAAGGTGCCTGCAGCAACACACACGAGATGAGATCGTTAACGTGAACTGTTCTGAGCTCTTACGGTTCCAAGGATGTGCGCTCCGAGCATCCTATCCGTCTCCTTGTGACTTAGAATCTTCACTAGGCCATCAGTGTCCGCATTGGTCTTAGCTCGGCTGTTTGCAGCAAAAGGAAACTTGCCAACTTTATATGGGACACCCTGGAAAAAAGTGAGCGATTTAGACTGAATCTCCATCATCATTTTACAGACTGAAAACATGCTAATAATACTCAGTTACAAACCTCTCACATCATTTTTCTAAGATGGCCGATGTTTACCCAGATCTCTGTCCTTTGCCATCTCTGACACCAAACACATTCATAATTAGCTAATCTGTTGTCTACATGTGCATTAGGACTTATAGAATGTTCAACTTAAAATCTCCTGTGTGGCTCAGAACCTTTTCTGGTGTTCTCATTCTCCAACTCTGGGGAAAATCAAAAATCAACCAAACAGGTGCCAAGGCTGATTCTCACCTCCTGTTTAAGCTGCTCTTCTGTTTTCCCCACCCAGGCCACCTCAGGGTGAGTGTAGATGACGGAGGGGACACAGTTGTAGTCTATGTGCACTGCACCACCAGCCATGCCTTCGATGCAGATGATGCCCTCATCCTCAGCCTTGTGGGCCAACATGGGGCCAGCGACAACATCGCCAATTGCATAAATGCTGATGGAGAAACAGAATTATTCGTAACTATAACATATCTTTTTTGGTATGCCTTTCTTTGCATTTCTTCCGAATTGAAAATCATGGATCTGGTCAATGCAATTGATAAAATTTTCTCAACAAGAAGAGAAGGTAAAGGGGAACCCTCGTTCCCCGACGGGACATTTTTCTCCGGGTATACAATGTACTCCTGGCAGAAGTGGATTATTGTGCTTCTGTCAATATTGTCAGTCAAGGATGTTGAAGATGTGTACACGATTGGATTTTTGATAACGGGATTTCTGCTTTTTGCAGTTGGCGGTTACCTGGCATATCAAGAAATTACGAAAACGTCAGAAGCTGTTCTGGCAATTGTGAGGCTGCCTGGCATGTGTGATGGAATCTGCAGAGCGATAAACACTCAGACTGAGATGCTATGTGAGCAGAATCAGAAACTGGATGTGATCCTTGCCCAGGATTGCAGGCTGGTAGCAGCTCCTGGACTAATAAGTGAAAGGAGATAGATCTTGGAGAAGTTACAAGCTCAGATTTGGCGGAACTGACCACGAATTGGCCTGTCTGGACTCGCCATTTGTAATGTACCAGTGAGACTTTAAGGCAGACTGAAACGGAGCTGGCCTGACCCAAAACAATTGCTCTTATCTCAATCTGGCTCCCCTGTGTCGGCCATCCAATTTCTCCTGGATGTTATGTGGACAAGATGCTCTGCCCCTTCTTCCCCAATGACATCTGAGGACCTGACTCAGAGCTTGAACGAGGCCAGTTCATAAACACTACATCACTGTCAAGGACAATGGCTTCTGTGACAGTGTTTCACAGACTTGCTCGCAAACACACACACACACTCATAGATATAAACACCTCTCCCTTCAACTCACCACCTCCGCTGGCTCCCCTCATACTGCCCCCCCGGGACGGTAACTTAGGTTGGATGTGATGAGCCAGGTGGCTGGTCGCTCACTTGGCCAGCCTGTGCTGGGACCTCCCTGCCGCAACACCGTCCACCCTTACCCATTCCATGTTTATGTATGATGTTGTCTGTATGTTGCATTTTTGTGCTGAGGTTTTTTTGCAATCTCACACTATATCCTTTCAAGATAAAAGTGTGAATATGATTTTTTTTTTTTTTTTCCTCCATTTACCCAATGTGGTCTTTTTTTCTTATCTAATGAAAGGGCAGCGCCTCTGTGATGGCTGCAGCCTCAAACACCCGTCTACCCATGCATGTTGTTTACTTGGTTTTTGTTCTCTTGGAGGGGCTGTACTGAAATGTAATTTCCCCCCTGGGGGACTAAAAGGCATTCTGATTCTGTTTTGGGTTTCTTCACTGCATGCATTCTTTTATCAAACTTATTTACAACATGAAATTCAAATACAACCACAGATTGCTGTTAAAGTTAAGGTAGGTCCTTCAATTTGCAGCAGACAAATTCTGGTCAGTATTTTTGTATTGAAGAGCATTTGGTTGTCTCCAGTCTCTGGTACTGGGATGTCAGCAATAGATCCATGGAGACCAGGATATTATAGTCTCTGTAAATAAGATTTGCTTCTAATAGAAGCCATTAGTCTAATACAGATGTGGTGGAAAATGTTATTATAAGGTAATACATTATGACTATTAATCTGATCACGTAATCTAATCTGTCATGTTATATTTTCATTCTAAATGCTTATGAACTCTCACCAAATTAACCTCTCCAGGATACACACCCAAAGTTAGATGTTGTTTACGGCATCTGCCCAAGAGCCAGACTGCCTCTCCAGTGTTTCAGATTCCTTTTCCTTGGTATAAAACTTATGTTTTCTGCCTGTTGTCAGAGCCACTCTGAGCAACCTTTGAGCCAACTCAGACACTACTGAGCTCTACCATATTTTCCGGACTATACGTGGCTCCGGAGTATAAGTCACATTTATTTAGAAATTGTCAAATGTAAAGGTTCCGGTGACACCTTGTGTTCAGTTACCTGCTTTTTAACAAACAAACGGAAACTGTCCGCTTTGGCTAAGATGTCTGCTGACAGTTTCTGATGCACTGATGTCCGTGCTAAATCAGGATGGCCAGGAACGGCTCTGTTCTGCAGGTGTTCTGACGATCTGTGCTTTCATGGTGTCTGTAGTTCCCTTGTGGCGCTAGCACAGCACACTGGTTACGAGCACAGAACAAGCATTTTTTTGCCGCGTGGGTGGCGCGGAGATGCAGGGGAAACTGTTTCTGATAGGGAAACGTGGATCAGCCTAACACCTGCGAAGTGCGCAGAGAAGACCCCTGTAGAGTCGTTCCTCCGGCTCTGGCCCTCTAGCTTTCTGCCCACTTTCCTTGTGGCTGCAGACAGTAATGTTTAATCCTTGGTTCATCCCCGTCAGTATGAATTACCATTTAACGCATCAGTGAAAAAATGCGTCATAAAGAGGAAAAAAAAAAACATGTGTACTGGACTATAAGTCACAGAACCAGCCAAACAATGTAAAAAAAACTGCAACGTATTGTCACAAAAATATGGTACTTGGAACGCTAATATGACCCGTTGAGTTTTTTTTATCTTCTGGATCTCATATCATGTGCATGGTATTAAATAAACCTGACTGAGCGATTTTCACCTAACAGTGCTTGGCAATTAATTTTTTCCACAACAATGTTCACCAGAATACAGCATATCGGTAAAATTTCATGAATTCACAGAATTGTTCACATTTTTTGGGACATGAAATCAGAAAGATTGCCGACTGATCCAGTGATTGTAGAAGCTCAAAATACTTTCTATTAACTCCTAATTTACTCTTATATGCCTAAGTGACTGAGGGTTTTTTGTCTTCTTTGATGTCTGTGTTGGTCCTGTGATGGACTAGTATCCAGTAGAGTACAGATTTATGGCCCAAGCCCGATCTGAAATTCGGGCCAAAATTATTTGCTTGATGGTCAGGTCAGGCTCAGGCTTCTGTGGCATGTTTAATAAGCCAACAAACCATCCAGCACAGAGAAAACCAAATGAGAAACTGTGTTAATCTACTTATTATAGTCTAAAGCCTTGATCACAAGTAGCCGGGTCTTTATAAAAACAAATATATCGATCATATTGTTTATAAAAAAAAATAATAATAATAATAATAATAAAAAAAAAAAAAAAATCATGCACAAGCGACTGGTTTCAGAAACGTTTTCATCTACAAAACACTGTACAAATACACCCCAGAATATTGTTTTAAACATACCAACCCATAAGAGGCAGTGTAGCACAAAGCTAAAACCTATGCTTCAAAACAACCATGACTTCCTGTTAGGAATTAAACATGGCACCAGGAGGTTAATTTGTGTGGACAGATGTATAGGTTCAACTACTTTTAAAAAGTTTATTAGAATATAAAATTATTAAAACACAAGATAATGTTGATTGGGAATCATGTAAAAGCAAGTATGTAGATGTATTAGCGCATTATTTGTCACAGACTAATACGTGGGACACTGAATCCCTGTTTTCCATTGTACACATGCAACACCAATAAAGAGCTTTCTCAAATCTTCATTTCGGTCGGAGTTTTTATAGATAATCATTTTTAGTAATATTAAATGAAGTTTTCATGTGAACGAAAGGCTAAAACGCATAAAAATGTTTTCTTTTTCCCAGATATCCAGTTACGTGTGGACTAGGGCTAAATAGGTGACTATGTAGTTTACCCTGTCGAGGAAAAAAAAAGAAAGTACAGTGCAGAACTTTATTAGACTGTAACAAGTGCCGCACACTCCACAATGCGCCACCACTTGGCTCACCCCACGGTTACAAGTGACAAAATGGAAGTTGCAAGCTGTTAAACAAAAAGGCAAAAACGGGAAAATACTTACTCAAAATATGGTCTGAAAACAAAAGCAGTAAAATCTTTCAGCTTGGGCCTATTATTAATGTTAATTACTCATTGTGTCTAGGCTCAGACACAATGTCCACGGGCTTGGGCTGGGTGGGATTTTTTTAGGCCCGATCTAAACTCTAGAATCCAGTTCATCACAGGACCTCACCTCATTTACTGCTTGCGGGAGAAAGGCACCAGTAAACAAGGAACTAGGAACAAGCAGCTGCAGACCATAGATGGGTACGGTTGAGTATGTTAGAAGCTGAAGAGTCATACCCATGTACTTTCGTCTGGAAGCGGTTGTTGACTGGTATACGACCTCTGTTGTCCAACTCGATACCAACACTTTCCAGACCCAAATTCTGCGTGTACGGCCGTCTGCCGATGCAGACTAGCAGCACGTCACAAGTCAGAGTCTCATTCTTCCCACCAGCTGCTGCCTCCACTCTGCAACATTAAACCCTCAGAATTATAAACTATACAACTCTAGACATCAATTACAAACACATCCAAGTGTTTTCTTCTTCTCCTTGCAAACTCACGCCACATCAATCTTGCCATCAGGCCTCTTGGTGGCTCCCAGGACTTTGGTGCTTAGCTTGAACTTGAGGCCCTGCTTCTGCAGGATGCGCTGGAAGTTCTTGGAGATCTCCATGTCGATGCCCATGCCGCCCACGTGGCCCAGGAACTCCACTGCTGTTACTGTGGAACCTAGACGCTGCCACACTGACCCCTGCAGGACAAGGTGGACACGTCCATCAGGCACAAAAAAAAAAAAAAAAAAAGCTGAACTTGTGGCAGAGAATGTTACTGCGACAAGGTTCAGGTCGACACAAATATATTTGACAGCATATCAAGCTGAAGTGTTACTAACCAGCTCCACTCCTATAACTCCAGCGCCGATGACAATCAGTTCCTCTGGCACTTTGCTTAGGGACAGAGCTCCAGTCGATGACACGATAGACTCTTCGTCGATCTAATAAAACACATTCATAAACGGTTCTTGTAAGAAGAGATTCTTGCAGTTATAAATGTTTAAAGTGGATTAGCAATAAGATGGTACCTGGATGCCAGGAAAGGGGGTGACCTCTGACCCTGTAGCGATTAAGATGTTCTTAGTGTTGATAACCTGCTGGGTGCCATCTGCTGCCGTGGCGGTCACTTGGTTTTTACCAGTTATTTTACCAAAACCATTAACATGGGTTACCTAAACAGAGATGGTAAATGGCCTGTACTTATATAGCGCTTTATCAAGTCCAGAGGACCCTAGAGAGCTTTACACTACATTCAGTCATTCACCCATTCATGCACACACTCACACGCTGATGGTGGCAAGCTACTGGATTGTAGCCATAGCTGCCCTGGGGCAGTCTGAGGCGAGATGCATCATATAGTAAAAAATATCTCAGCTTTTAAAATGACAAGTAAAACAACATAAAGACAGAATTACTTTGTTCTGTTTGAATAGATGTGCAATTCCTCCAGTCAGCGCTTTAACTGCTCCACTCTTCTGAGCCATCATCTTCTCCAGGTTTAATGAGATTCCAGAGACTGAGAGAGAGAGAGAGAAAAAAAAAAAGTCTAAAACTAATCTCAGTTTGCTTCTTCTATATCTGAATGTAGAAAAACAGGCAGATAAATACCACAGTAACCAAATATTAGACTAATTAGAAGTTGTAAATGTACCCCAGAGGAGTCCAAACTGTGGCCCAGGGCTGTTTGTGTCCCTCTGAGTGATTGTGGACAACCAAATCCGGCTTGCGAGAACAGGCGGTTAATGCACGTTTTGAAATTTTTTACAGCAACAGTCTCACATCTTCTCTAAATTAAATATGAGGTACAACACAAATTATTTCTCATTTGTTAAATCAGAAAATAGAGCAATAAACATCCAGCAAATTTTAGTCAGAAGAAAGACTGAGTCATGTCCCAGTCATGTTGATGAGCTCAGAGTTAAAACAAAAAAAATAATTCTTCTGGCCCAAAACAGAAAGCAATCACCTCCAAAGTTTTGATACTCTAGGTCTGTGTAATAACACAGTAATGTGAAATCTACAATGATTTAAGGATCCATTTTCAACAAAAATCTGGCAAATTTGAACCTTTTTTTTAATTATTTATATCTGCTTTGCAATAATTTTTTTATTTATATTTGCTTCGCAATAATCTAAACATGTTAAATCTTACATGTTTAGATTATTGCAAAGCAGATGTAAAAAAAAAAAAAAAAAAAAAAAGGTTCAATACATTTAGTTGCACATTTTTATTAAACAATCAATTTTTCGGCCCCCCCCCCCCCCCCAAGTGCTTTCAGCTAGATAATTCTGGCTCTCGTGGCAAAAATTTTGGGCACCACTGAATTACATCTTTCAATGTAATTTTAGGCAATTACGTCAGTCAAAGATTTTTCTTGACATACTACTATTCATTAACTCTCACACCCGAATCACTCACTGATGAGGCAAATAGTACATTAGCGCAGAGAGCAATAATGTTTTCAGTCCTGATTTGAAGAGCCCGAGAGTCTATGAGGAAAATATCATATACTCTACAGTACATGGAGATAACTACGGTGGGCCTAAATTTCTGCATTTTTTTTTTTTTGTTGTTGCTTATATGTAATATTCACATTTGAGAAACAAAATTTTGCTTCAAGTCATAATCTTCAAAATGAACAAATGAAATGTTGGAAAATATCAGTTTGAGTTTTTAAATTACTACTCAATTAACGAAATAAACTTTTTGATGATATTGCAATTCATTGAGATGCACTTATTTATCACTGGTACAGGAGATGAACACCTTTTTAGCATATTTTGAGACAAAACATTACCCAGCCAGCTCTCCTCCAGCTTTCCTAAAATTATCCACAATCCTCCCTGTTCCACAGCAGCTAATCACAGATAGCCTCCAAGGACAAGCGACCCGTTTGAGAGGCTGGGCCAACACCACACAAAAGCCTGCCCCCTTCCCAGCTTTGACTCACAGCAGTATTCCTGCTATGTAAATATATCTGTAGGGGGCGCCACAGTCCCACACACCTCCCGATCCCACCATGTTTTTCAGAGACTGCAGCTTTGCCTTCAGATGCTGAATGAAACTCTTCGCTGTTGCATGACTGAACTCCTACCTACCCTGAGAATTTCACCATAGAATTCATTGATGACACCAGTGAGGCTGAAGTGACTAAAGTGAGAAACTAGAAGAACGAGATTAACCTCAGTCATCAAGAAGACCCAGCAGCATCTGTACTTCCTATAGATGGGAGAACAAGCTGAACAGTAAACTACTTGTGTCCTCCTTCCAGATCCTACTGACATGCTGCCTCTCTCTGGTAGACCAGCTGCACTGAAGCAGACAGGATGAGGTTGCATTAAGTAGTTAACTCCCAACAGAAAACCACAGGACATTGGACAACATCTATATGCCTCAACAATGGAAGAAACCGTTCACAACCAAACAAACATCTGCTTCCACAGTTAATAGCAGGCAGGAAGCAGTACAGATACATTCAAAGAAAAGAATCAACACAGGAACAAATGTTTTATTACACGTTTTATGTTCCTTGGACGATAAAAATCAAGGTTTTAATGTGGTCAAACTGCACATCAGCAGTGAAGACTGATTATTTCGTGATTTCTGCCTTATATTCACATCACAGGTACATAATGATATTTCTGACCCTTCAGGAGATTTTAATGACATTTAACAGATCTTCATAAATGATAACTTTTGTTTGATACATTCTGACGTTTTAGCAACTGTGTTTAACGCCTGTGTGTATAAACTAGAAAGGGGCTGCTGGGATTGGCTGAGTCAGCAGGGAAATAGGGGTAGGTAACATGGACTTTAAGTTTTATCACAATATTTTCTTGTACTATTGTGATAAAGATAAAAGTGATAAGAACTATTTATTCCTTCTTTTTAGGTAACTGTATGGGTTTGACTGCATGACACAACAATCATAGCCCCACAAATACTGCTCTTTAGAAACACACCCATTTGTAATATGCTTCTTTAGAGAAGTGGGATTTGTATCACAGAGATACTCACAGTAACTGCATTTAATCATATTTTCAAATTTATAGATATTTATCGATACTTTCACTGAACAAACAGCGGAGAAAATAGTAAAATTAACAATCCTGACAATACGGACCTTTTTAGGACTTCACTATTAGGAAGTTATCATGATACGATCAACCATAAATCAAAATTCTTAGAAGACATTTATCATCATAAACAATAAGATAAATGCACATCCCTACAGGGAAAAGCTCCTCTTCTTAAAAATGTCAAGGAAACTGCTATTGTTACAACTTCTGCAGAGGCTAGAGATATAAAGACAACACTTTTGCTGAATCATCCTCAGCCAGCTTTGACAAGCCAGGCCTTCCCAAATCTGACACTACTAAATATTTAAACAATAGCACCGACTCCTGTTCAATACTAACTCACATAGATACATCTGGACTCCCAAGGGTATTTTTATCAACTTACTTTCAATGCCTCTGCTTTCAAAGTCTTTGCCATGTGCCATCTTGTACAAGTGGGAGTTGTTCAGCAAAGCCTAAAGAAACAGAAACTCAGATTTAATTTATATATTTATATTTATATATATATATATATATATATATATATATATATATATATATATATATATATATATATATATATATGATTATGATTTAATCCTCATTTGGTAGGAAGTGAAATATGGCCTGTGTGTGTGTGTATATATATATATAGCTGTTAATTTGCAGGTGTGTGTTAAAAATCAAAAACTCAGGACTGTGTGCTGTCCTCCAAATATTCCACCACTGATTCAGTGCCCACTAGTGGCAAAGGTTAACTCAACAAACCTTTACAAGGCAGCTGCTTGGGTGATATCGTGGTAGAAAAATCAAGACTGATCTTAAAATATATATATATATATATATATATATATATATATATATATATATATATATATATATATATATATATATATATACACACACACACACAGGCCATATTTCACTTCCTACTACCAAATGAGGATTAAATCTTATTGGCTGGTTGTTTTTTGTTTTTTTGTTTTTTTTGTTTTTTATTTACCTAGCCCCACCTTTCACAAGAAGATTACATCTGATTCAATTTCATTTCCTTGCAATATTTTTGTTTCAATTTTTTATTCGCATATGATGTCAATCTTTCATAATCATAGCTTTCATCTTTCTAATTCACTTTATATTTAGTCAAGTTTTTGTACATTAAAAAACAACATTGGTTAAAAATCTTTGGCATTGTTTTTGTTAACAAAATTAACACCGACTGCAACAAGCCCTTATTTCTGTTTCTTTCCAGGTCAGTATTGTATGTGCATGCAGAATATTGAGAATCATATTGACAACGTTAAGCTAAAGAGATCAATCTTAATGAGGCTCTGTTTGTTACCTTTGAGGGGATGCAGCCAACATTGAGACAGGTCCCACCCAGCGTGGCATTTTTCTCAACACAGACTGTCTGTTAAAGGAATTAAAAGGTTTTAAAGAAGACAGTTAAAACAAAAAATGCAGTTATTCACTTAAGACCCACATCTACAATCAAAACATTTATTTACTCAAAGTAATAGGAGATTTCATTAACCACTAATTTTTCCAGAAGCGTGCTCACCTTGAAACCAAGCTGTGCTGCTTTGATGGCTGCGACATACCCACCTGGACCAGAGCCAACCACAGTGACATCTGCATCAACTGGAGACAGGCAATAAAGGAACATTTATTCCCAGCAGAACATAGAGAATATAGGAGGGTTAGTTGGTTTTATTCAGTACATTAAAACAGTAGTTCATTTCACTATATATTTGAGTTGGGCTTGAGACACCATCTTGCATCACTTAAATTCATAACCATGGCAGGATTCGATTTAAAATTATTTTAGGAGTAAACTGATAAATTAATTTCCTACATTTTGAGAGATCGGTCGATACTTACAAGTGAAGCTGATCTTATCCTCTGATTTTATCTACTTTCACAAAGATTAAAAAAAAAAAAAAAAAAAAAAAAAAAAAAAAAAAAAAAAAAAAAAAATCAGCCACTGTCCCCTTTTGCTCTGCCGTGACAAAGGGCTGACTGACAGACCCGCCCACCACGTGCGCAATTAACAATAGTCACCCCAGTGTTGCCAACTCTGCGACTTTGTTTATTTAGCAACTTTTCAGACCCAAAAAAAAAAAAAAATCTGTATCTGCCAAATTCTGAATCAGCAGGTCAGGCTTTTTAAAGATCGGCGATCGGCCAAAGAACTGCAATCAGTGCACCTCTAATTATTTTTCATTTAACCAAGACGTTTATTCTATAGGAAATGAGACTAGCAGCTCTCAAAAGATAAAACTAAGCTGCAACTAACGATTACTTTAGTTATCAATCAATCTGTTGATTATTCTGACAATCATGTAAAAAATTGACACATTTTTCAAATTTGTCATTTGTCTTTTTTTTATACAATATTAGAAACACAATAAAAGATGCAAATAAACAAATGATTCAATTCCTTTTTTAAATAAAAAATTAACATTTAATTGCCTGTAATGTAATAATATAGCATTCTTTAATGTGCTTTATCATTTGTAGCAAAGGATGCATCTGCAGTGAAAAAAAACACTTCTAACAATACTTCTAAGCTCAGCCCTTTCTGTTTGACTTAACATCAATACCATGTAGGACTAATCTGTTCATTATTTTTTGGATAAACTGATTAATAATTGGATAGCAAAAGGTGCTCAATAGGAATATTTTTTTTTCATAGAATTTGAACCAGGTAAACAGCTAAAACTGCCATTTCAAGAGTTTTGGGTAGAACATATTTATAGACGAGGGTTTTTTTTTTTAATCTTAAATGCAAAATGTACATATTTTTTGTACAATTCTGGCTTAATTACTGCTCTGAGTATGTTGTTCTTTCAGCAATTCACCTTTTTTTAAGTCCGTATACTCCAGTTAACGATTTATCGATTACTAAATTAGCTGACGATTATTTCAATCGTTTCAGCCCTAGATAAAACAATGTAAAACAAGGATGAATTTTGAAATTGAATAATTTATCCAGTTTTATTTACATTTTAAAAAACTGGCATTCCAAAAAAAATATTCATGTCCTACTGAATAAATCAATGTAAACGTTTTCATTGACACTACCAAAACCAATGTTAGTAGGCTTCAGTTGTATAAGACATTATAGCTGTTAAACTATACCAAACTCAAGTGATTTTATTAATTATGCATCTAAATGCTTTATATCAGAAACATGGAGTGAAAAGGTTGGTGAGTAAGCTGAGATCTATTGCTTCAAAAAGATTTCTATTCCAACCTACGCACGCAACATTCTATGAAAGCAGCTGCTTTCAGATATTATTACTACATGTCAGGTTTCACCGATACTTTCATGGTGTTCAAATCATTGTGTTTTAACATGTCAATAGGAAGGAATAAGCAATGTGATTGGCAGAAACCAGGGGATACATGGATATTCTGAAGGCGCATGTAAACCTGCAATGGCTCCATTAACCATTTTCTTGATCAGTTAAACAGCAAAGGCTGCAACAACAGGAAGGCTGAACATATTACAGCTTCCTCTGTCTGATTCTTTTAAGCCAACGACCTCCATTCTGCATGGAATATGCTAGATTTGTGATTAGTGAAAGCCTTTTGGAAATTTTACAAATTAGGGTTAGGGTCTACGTTTTTCAGGGTCGAAACAGTCATTTACAGTAACTAGTGCTATTTGCACTACTACCTAATATAGTGATAAGATCTCTTGAACAGTCAGCTCCTCCACCATCTTGTCTTTGCATTAGTAAAATCCAGTTTTATAAACCATTTCACATACTAGCTTTCCTCTTAATGACATCTCAAAGCAGCAAGGTTAGGAAAGCAAATTACAGGTCTTAAAAAGAATTTGGAATTTGCTAAAAGCAGCAGGTCAAAGCTTTTTAAAACCGATGGCTGGAACTGACCACGAGTCTCTGCTTAGTGTATCTCCAACAATCATGCGTCTCTATCATTTTCTTTATTAAAATCTTAGCTTTACAATGCACTTACTTTCTGCTTTGTCAGCATATGTTCTGACCGACAAAGCCGTCGCTCCGTGGAGCTTGAAGGGGAGATGGTGACTTCGCTGTTGAGAAAACGAACCACAAGGTTAAAAACGTCTGCAAGCAGTTCGCCCCAAAAATTGAAAAAGAAAGTTCAGTTTCATAATCAGATAGTTAAATTGGCTATGCAGTCATAAACAATATAGTGTATTGTTTTTTGTTTTTTTTTCTAGAATGTTCTTGTATTCAGAGAAAACAAGAATGTAATAAGAATTTACTGGACTGTGAAAAGCGGAGCTTTTAAAACTAGGAGTGCAGGATTTTTAAAGTAAGGTTGTGTTCAAAGTTCTAACCTGCAGTAAATAGCTCTCATAGCATCTTTAATCTGTATAAATCCAGATCAGATGATCCTGAAGCTAATAGCTAGTCCAAGGAGACTGTGGACCAATGAAACTTTGTCGGCTGTCTCAATGTGTAACTGAATCTGTCGAAATATTGCCTGTCTGTTCAAAGAAAGCCACTAAGGGCTTACCTAATAGGGTTGGGCAGTAATATGGTATTAATGTATACCAGGATCCTCAACACTGTTGGTTTTAAATAAGTCTCTTTATATGGGAAAAGCACTTCCTGGAAACTCTTTTTCTGCCTCCTTTCCTGTTGTTTGTTGGCATTTTCTCCTCAGCAGCACCTTGTGTTTAGCAGCGTGACTGCAGTAAGTGTGTTTAGAGGTGTAAACAATCAGTCCATCATGATGAAGCTAAAACTTCATTGTCAATCCGCAGCTAAAATTACTATTAAACTGTTTAATTCTAAAATATAAAACGGTTTTTATTGACGGAACTTATCTAAATTACAACAATAAAACAATGTCAATATTCAAAACTCTAGCAAACTTAGGACTACAGCTGTCAGAGATGAAGGAGAAAACAAAACCATCATAGTCAAAATGTCAACAAGGGTCATCCTCTTAAAGATAAGAGACAATAGGCCAGATGAGCAGTAAAAACAACGCTCACTGTGATTGCTGGAAAATCAATCACAGGATAACCTGCAATAAATAGCTGTCATAGCATCTTTAATCTGTATAATGATTAAAGATGCTATGAGAGCATCCAGGAAATATATGAGTGAGTGAGTGAGAGAGAGAGAGAATTTCCAGGAGAATATGGAAATTCAACAGCTCTGTTTCTCAATCAGAAACAATTAGCTGCTTTAAGGTGTCTATAGCAGATAGCTGAAGGCTTTAGCTTCTTCTCAGAAGAGTCTGACTGAGATTCTTTTTTTCCCTCTACTTAAGTGGTGGAGACCAAGTATGATGGAGAAAGTTTTTCATGCCTGACCCAAATCTGAAATATGTTGTTTTGGACATGCAGACAAGCACAATAAGAGCTATTCAAAGATGGGAAAAGTCCACATGATTCCCTCATAAACGGTGTCAGAAAAAAAAAAAAAAAAATTAGAGAAAAATTTAAAATATGAAAAAAAAATGTATATTGTTTTAAGAGGAAGAAAACCCACTTTGACCAACCGTTTGCTTCAGCCTGCAGGACCATTTAATCAGTATTTATACAAAAATGATGCTGACATGGTTCCCTTCTGCCATTAAAATAGTAACTCCTTGAGACACTTCAGCAGCAAGTCACTTAAAAATCTTGAACTATCCCTTTTAAAGAAAACTGACTGCTAATTAGAGTGACAATTGAAATCTCTGATCATATTCTTGAATTTGACCGTGCAAAATACAAAATGAAAACAAAATTTTCTTTTTACCCTTTCATTTCTACAACTGGCTTGGGTGTTTTGAAGCAGAGAACAGCAAGTGAAACGTTTGTCCTCAAAGTTGGCGCTTTAGAACCAGGGATAATGGGCACCATAAGGACTGGAATGAGTTTGAAAAGGACCAGATTGTGATGGCCAAACTTCTGGGTATAAGCATCTCCAAAATAGCGATTCCTGTGGGTTGTTCCCTGTCTGCAGTGGTCACTGGTTATCAGAAGTGGTCTAAGGAAGAAATTATGCTGGTCTGATTAATCAACTTTTCCTTTACATCACATAGATGGTTGGGTGTGCACATGTTGATTACCTGGAGAACACATGAAACCAAGATGCACTATGGGAAGAACTGAGGCCAGAGGCAGTGTCATGTTGTAGGCAATGCTCAGCTGGATAACTTTGAGTTCTACCATCTATATGTGGATGTTACTTTGACAGATATAACGTACTCAACCATTGCTGCAGACCATTTCCTTTCCATGGATGTAATATTACCCGTTTATTCAAGACCTCTTTCAGTCGAATAATGTGTCCTGCCACAAAGTAAAACTGTTTCAGAGATGCTTAGATGAGCACAACAAGTTTGAGTAATAACTTGACATCCATTCCCCAAAACTCAAACCAACCAATGTGCTGGACAATCGAGTTCGATCAACCTAACACCTTCCAGGACCTGAAGGGTCAGTATTATGTATTTTTCAGGCACATGGCACCATTTTATAGCAAAATCAAGTAACTATGTTATCTTCAGTTGTTACAAAAATGCTGCATATATCAAATATGACTTAAAAGAAATTTGCCTTCATAATTTAACGCCTTGAAATTGGGCCTCTGTCTCTTTAAAAACTCCTGCTGTTTCTGAAATGCCGCCTTCGGAAGTCTCAAGAACAGCGCTCCTGTATTAACCCTTTCACAACATTTCTACCAGTGTTTCACTGAGAAGTAGCTCGTATAATGAGCTCAGCAGATGCAGTGTGCTATTTGCTACATGCTAGTCTGAAGGAGCTGAATGGGGGAGTTGCGAGGGAAGGGTGCTCAGAAGATTGGAAACTGCAGCTCCGAGGAGGTGGAGCTGTATCCATCCAGGCGTTTTGCACCGCTGAATGGCTGCAAAGGGAGATTAAAGGATTTCTCAAACATGCATGAAAGAATCAAGGCAACACTCCAGGTATGTTTTTGATAAGAGAATAACATTAAAACATGATGTAAAGCTCAAAAAAGTAAAATTTACATAATACTGCCCCCTTAAAGGCTCTCCTGCTAACATATACCACAGCACGCCTTCAGGTGTGGAGTGGAGTAATGCCTCCACGGGTCAGGGATGTTTTGACAGCACGGGGGGCGGGGTTACACTATTAAGGTCATTAATTTAAGATTGATCGATGTGAATAGCATTGAGTGGAAGGTGAGCAACACTAACATTCTAGCATTCAAACTGAGAAACATCACATACGTACATTTCAACAGTTGCGGCGGGGGGAATCACTCTTAAAACCTTGCAAACAGAAATAATAGCGCCTGGTTAACTGTTATTTTACAGGTCAGTCTTACATGAAAACAAGCCATAATCTGCATGAATGTCGATATCATATTAAATAACTTATTACCAAACTTCCAGAACATTCACTCTTTCCGGTGGAAGCCACCCATAGGAGTTCTAAACACCACTTTACCGGAGAAAGGCTGTGAGCTAAGCAGTTAGCAAGCCCCAGGCCGCTAGTCCAAATATTGTCTCCTTTATAAGTCTGCACGCTGCGAAAGTCATTTGGTGCACATTCTGAGAACTAATATAAACTATGCTCATCCTTACCGTGGCGAGAGAACGATAAAGCTGTGTACAGGCCTGCATTTTGTCTGTGTCCCTGACAGAGAGGAAGTAACCTACAAGAAGGTTAGCCGAGCAAGGAAGGACTTATGAAACTCTTCTTCTTTCTAAGGACGTTGACAAACGACTATTAGGACTAATTACTGCCACCTTTTGGATTGGAGTGCCGCTCAGACTGGGTCAACTCCATCTGCAACAAAATCACAATGCCAAAGTTCTGTAACAAAAAAAAAAAAAATCTAAACAGAAAATAAATTAATTAGTATGACATGTTTTTATCTGTTATATGATTAGTGAACCAGAATATTATTTTTTCTTAAAAATCCAAGCAAACATAGTTTACTCGTTAAAAGTGAAATAAAATACATCAAGAATTTCTGTTCAGCTTTGCACTCCAAAAACAACAAAAAAAAATGAATAAATATCCAAACCCATAGCTACTACTATTGTCCTTTGAACACAGAGCAAAAAAATTAAAAATGCAAAAAAGCTGAAATAAAACTAAACGAAAAGATTATGCAGCTCTATTATAATAATTTTGACTGAGGCTTTTTCTTGTTTTTTCCATTCCTTCAGGTCACTGGTGATCCAGGGTTTGTTACTCTGGAAGCACATCACTGTTCTGGTTGTGATAGATAGTGTTGTCTACAAAGCAGTTCATGTAATCAGTCACAAACTCAGTGATGTCCTCCCCATGTGGCTGGCACAGTCCGTCATAGCATGTAGCCTCAAAACAACCCAGCAGAACTTCCTTAGCTTGCTGTGGTCATATTCTCACCGTTCCCTTCATCACAGGTTGCCTGTGAACAATTCACATTCTGAGCAGACAAAAACAAGATTATGAACTGATTTGCCAAGAGGAGGTCTTGCTTTGGAGATGTATGCATCTCTGACATTTGCAAAAAACAAATCCAACATTTTTTTCTGTTAGACCAGCTAACAAACTATTAAAATGTTAGATGTGTAATAGAGAGTGAGGTTTGATTAAAACCACCAGATACTGCAACAAACACACTGGGGTGTTGTCTGTATAGCCTTGCAACTACATAACTGATGGCTGCTAAGAATCACAATATGGTCCTGCAGCCATGTCCATCTGAAACATATAATGCTGAATTCCTAATAGTCTGGTTGGGTCCTTGTTAGTGCTTGAAGTTCATCCATTTTGTTTGCCAACAATCTAATATTATGATTGATGAATGGAAGAAATAGTTCATACTTCCTCCTTCCCTTTCTACTCTCCATCCTTGAAACATACTTTTTTTTATCTCATCTGGGATTTGGACCTATAGTGGAGGAATTATTTGAGGTTGCCTATGGTTTGGTATCATAACTGTCCAAAAGTAAAAAAGGATCTGCAAAAGTCCTTCCAGCTGCAGAACATCCAAAACAGAGCAAATACCCACCAAAAAAGCAATGTTGTTATTTAAATGGTGAACTATTTCAGAAAAGTTGTATATCTCTTTATGGGCACTAATTATAAAAATAGTAAATGATACAGTTGGTTAAAACTAAAACATAAATTTTAAATTTTTCATATTTACATACAGGGAAACTCACTGGTAAAGATATATAAATTGTATTACTTTTTAAAGTTTTAATAAATGTAAGTCTGACCCACTACTATGTCAGCACAGCAGGCAAATGCCTGGCGTGCCAAATTACCAGTCCATCCCTGGTTACAGTGATACATGAACAGTATCTGGTCTTTTTTTAAAATATTCAACATTGAAGGAATAAAATACTGACTTTTAATTTATATAAGATGAATATTACTAATGCTATTTTTAACTAACTGTTGTTAGCCTGCTTGGGTCACCAGATCAGCTAAATTTATATATGAGCTGGACAGTTATTTTGACAGCTGCACACCCTGTTGTTGGTTTTTTAAAATTGAGTTGAAAAAGTCTTTCCTAATAAAAGTACTAACTATTAAAATGTATTTGAAAATATACAGTAATTTCATAAACAGACACATCAAATTCATAGCTAAAAATGGTAAAATGATGGTCCATCCATGATCAATGCATGATCCATGTTACACAGTGCTAAAGATTCTAGATTAGAGGGGGAAAACAGAGTGCACAGTGCAAAAACAGATACACAATTAAACATACTGGGTCTGTGCATATAATATATTGATTTTTATTTTAAAATGTGAAATATGAGATGTTTTTCATATTTTTTCATGTTTGTAAAAATGTTTCATCATGGATGAGGAAAATGTTATATTTGGTTTTATTTTAGGTTTTCATATTCAACATTTTAGAAATACAATATCTCTGCATCGGAGAACCGAAAAAAATTTTTTTTTTTTCATACTTCTAGACAAGCACCTAATTCTCCAGTCATTATATACTGTGACTCTAGGAGGAACTGTTTCTTCATACTATTTATGATCATAAATACCACCATTAAGTATGTATTGAAGTAAGAAGAAAACCATTCTGATGGCTTTTATCAGAAATACGAACACATGTACCATAATGAAAAAAGCATAAACATCTGTCATGTTTATTTGACTCTCCTCTCTCTCTGTTGTGTATAAAACCCCTCACTTCTCAGATCAACACTTTTCATTGAATTTGGTCAGATGTTTAGATGACCTAGAGCTATCTATTTTCTTCCGCTTATCCAGGGTCAGGTCACAGTGGCAGCAATCTAAGCAGGGAGACCCAGATTTCCTTCTCCCCAGCCACTTGGCCCAGCTCCTCCGGGGGAATCCCAAGGCGTTCCCAGGCCAGCCAAGAAACATAGTCCCTCCAGCATGTCCTGGGTCTTACTCTGGCCTCCTCCCGGTGGGACGTGCCCGGAACACCTCACCAGGGAGGCATCTAGGAGGCATCCTAATCAGATGCCCCAGCCACCTCAACTGGCTCCTCTTGACGTGGAGAAGCAGCGGCTCTACTCTGAGTCCCGGATGACCGAGCTCCTCACCCTATCTCTAAGGGAGAGGCCAGACATCCTGCGAAGGAAACTCATTTCGGCCACTTGTATCCGTGATCTCGTTTTTTCGGTCACAACCCAAAGCTCATGACCATAGATGGTAGGAATGTAGATTGACCAGCAAATCAAAACCTTTGCTTTTTGACTCAGCTCTCTCTTCACCACGACAGACCGGTACAGTGCCTTTACTGCCAACCCAGCACCAATCCGTCTATCGATCTCCCGCTCCATTTTTCTCTCATTCGTGAACAAGACCCCCAGATACTTGAACTCCTCCACTTGGGGCAGGACCTCCCCTGCCCAGACCCGGAGAAGGCGCTATACCCTTTTCTAGCTCGAGACCATGGCCTCGGGTTTGGAGGCACTGATCCTCATCCCGGCCACTTTACACTCGGCTGTGAAATGCTCCAGTGAGAGTTGTAGATCACGACCTGATGAAGCCAATAGGACCACATCATCCGCAAAGAGCAGAAATAAGATCCTAAGGCCACCAAAACAAATCCCCTCAACACGTTGGTTTTGCCTAGAAATTCTGTCCATAAAAGTTATGAACAGAATTGGTGACAAAGGGCAACCTTGGCGGAGTCCAACTCTCACTGGAAATGAGCCCGACTTACTGCTGGAAATGCGGACCAAGCTCTGACATCGATCATACAGGGACCTAAAAGCCCATATCAAAGGTTTAGATGTTTAGATGACAGTGGACAGATTATATCCATGTTAGGTTTTCATATGTCAGAGCTACATGTTTTTACACATCCAAGGCATAAAATCACAGGAAATAGTTTGTTTTGAGGATCAGCTCTTTTTTTCTTTAACTTAAGTTACTGGTCATAATTTACAGAAAGAAATATGTGGTGATTTGGAATTAATATGGTTTAAGTTTCAGAGGAAGGCCATGACTATGATGATTTTTTTCCTATTACAGTAAGGTACTGTAACTTTGGTACTTATTGTGTTAAGGAAAATACAACAATGTGCTAAGAATTGTTATTTTTATATAGTGAGAGTCTGGTGGATTTCTGTTTCCGGGCACAGAGCACTGCAGCGCTCCAAGAGTCACAATGTATGATAATTGCAGAATTAGATGTTCACTTATAGCATGATGAAAATATGGTTTGTTTGGGTTTTTTTCTCTGATCCAGAATTAAAACAAGTATAAAAAGAATATTAAACCAAATTTAAAATTTTCCTAATCTGTTTTGGCCACAAAAACAAACAAAAAAAAAAAAAAAAAAAAAAAAAAAAAAAAAAAAAACCCTGTTTATATTCAAATTCCATACTTTGCATAAAATAAAATAAAAAATCAAATACCAACTTGGTTTTCATCTCTGGTTTCTGATTAACCGATCTAATTACTAGAAAATGCAAGGACCATAGTGATAGTTATTTTGATCATTTATAATTTTACTGATTCAGTTCAGAAATTAAACAATGCCCTGTGTCCTTCATAAACACTGGAATATTTGCAAATCTGTAATTTTGTTCCAGAATCAAAGCTGAATGTCATTATTGTTGACCACTTTATGCTTGTAAACTAAGCAACTGACATTGACTGCAAAACACATTGCAACAGCAAGTATTTAGGTTTGGTTTATTTCAGCTCCAGTAATATTTTAGGGATTTCTGTAAAAATATGTTTTAAACTGATATTTATTCATCTGATTCTGACATAAATGACTAAAATGACTATAAACTGTTTACTCTCCATAAGCTAAAAAGGCTAGAATGCATGGCCCTGAAATCACCTCTTTTGATGAGACACTGCAGCTTCATGATGCCTTTCAACAAATGCATAATGGGAAAAGGACCAAATGGCTTTCCTACAGAGTTCTAAAGGATTCTGGCCCATATTTACACAGCTCCACCTTTAATAATGGAGTGTAATAGATTCTCTTGCACACTAATAGGGGGGATTGGCATATGTAAAGACAAATTTACATAGAAGCACACAACACAACTTCTGATTGCACACTAACCATCCTGAACACTTCTGAGCTTTTAATAGGATTAAAGTAAATCCTCTCAGGATTTCAGTTGCAGCCCTCTCGTTTATTCTTCTTTGTTTTTCACGAGCCATTAAGTGAAGCTGAACATTTCTCTGGACATATGAAACACTAAGACAAAGGTAAAACCTTTCTCCATGCACTTTACCACATTTAGGATTGAGTTAAAAACTAAAAAATTGTTTTTTGATGTTTAGAATTTTGGTCAGGATGTACTTCTGTCTCTCTTTCTCTGTTCTGTGTACACACACACACACACACACAAACACACACAGACACACACACATATATATATATATATATATATATATATATATATATATATATATGGAGTGTTGCTTTGATTGTTTCATGCATGTCTAAGATATCGTTTAATCTCCCGTGGCAGCCATTTAGTTGTGCAAAATGCCATCCAGGCATTTTGCACAACTTAGAGCTGCAGTTTCTAAGCTTCCAAGCCTGTGTCTCACAGAGCATCCCTCCCTCTGTGACTTCCTCACTCCTTCATACTAGTCAGCAGCAATTAGCAAACACCTGGTGGAAATGCAGATTTTCTGAGCTCATTATATGAGCTACTTCTCAGTGCAATGCTGATAAAAAAAAAAACATTGTTAAAGGGTTAGCTTTTGTAATGACTTCATGAAGGTGGGGTTTCAGAAAGAGCAGGACTTTCTTAAAAAGGCAGAAACCCAATTTCAAGGCGTTGAATTCCAAAGTCATATTTGATATATACAGCATTTTTGTAATAACTGAAGGTAACATAGTTACTTGATTGTGTTATAAAATGATTCTCTGTGCCTGGAAAACACATAATACTGTCCGTTTAAAAATATGTTTACTATAATAAAACTGTGATGTGTTCAATACTTATTTTATCTGCTGTTTTTCATACAAAAGAAAGCCATGAAAACCATAGAAGCCCATAAAGATGTGTTTGGTATGTCAGAATAATTGAACAGGAAAGCATAAAGTTAGGATTAAATGTCTCATTAATCCTACATATAACACAACAAAGTCAGATCATTTTAACAGATACTAAGACATAGATTTTAAAACATAAGACATCAGAGAGCATCAGAGACCTGTACTGATCCAGATCCACATACAGTGTTCTGAAAAGCTCAAAAAAACTACCATATCTCTATACTTGGAAGATTCTATGTGACATTCTGCTTCAACAATGCAATTTCATTAATTTAGTAACACCAATATTTGATATAACCTCGGAAAAATAATCAGTAAAGAAACATTTTCTGATGTTGGAGAATGCCCATTTAATTTCAACCACTCCTAGTAACATCAATGAAAACTGTACTCATAGAATACATCTTGATTATGTAAAAAAATCAATTACCAATATTAATGCTACACATTTACAGTTCCTTGAGATTGTAATCATAACTGATGAGTGCCTAAATTACAACTCAACAGACTGCCTGCTGCACAACATTTGGCTTTGATTTCATATGGTTTCGGTGTCTTTAATAAAACTGCACAACCAATACACACTAAAGTTGGCTTCTTCCCCACATAATGTCAAAAACACACCTGAATATTCCTGTATTGAAAGAGATGGTGTACACTTTCTAGCCTTGGAGTGCAGTTTCACATTTTCTGAAGATCATAAGTCAGCGCTCAAAGGTACTCTTGTAAACTTTGTTCATTTGGGCCCCAGTATTTGATTTGGCTTCTGCCTAATTTCACACAGTTGTCCAAATGCTCCTCTTATGTTTAATACTATTCTCCGAAGAGGTTTGTATGTATCCAGTCCTGAACCAAGGGCCAATTTCCCCAAAAAACATGCATTAAAAATAGTACCAAATAGTATGGAAACATAACTGAACTTATGAATTTGAAAGAGAAAAACCTGTAACAGTTTTTGAAGAGTTCTGTAATGTCAATCAGTAAGAAAAATGCTTAAGTGTCTATCCTTGTCCATTGACTAATATGTCAGCCACCTGACATATTAATCAACCTCTTGACTAAAGAATGAGTTAAATAAAGAAAAACCAATATAATTGCATATATGTTTTACAGGTCACCAAGATGCAGCTTGCCTCATTGCTTGGGCTGTCTCTCTGGTTGCTTTACATTGAGGATGGAGGGGCAGCAACTTTTAAGCTTGCCCTGGTTGGCCCGTGGTCCTGTGATCCCCTGTTCTCCAGAGCAATGCCAGTAGCAGCAGCTAACCTGGCATTGTCACGGCTAAGAAGTGACAGCTATATGAGCAGAGGATACTGGTACGATGTGAAGCTGCTCAATGAGGACTGCTCTGTTTCCAAAGGTGTGTTAACCAATTACCAGTTACCCATTACTAACCAACTAAAGAGAAATACATAAACTTATTATCAGCAACACCTGGTCAGAAACAGTATCACACACTGTAAAAGTAACATTTTAAGGTTGAAGTTAAGAACAGTGCAAAACTGAAAAGGGCAACTAGATTTTTCTAACCAATCTATGTAAAAATTGTCAATTTATTCAAAAGAAGAATGGTTTAATGTTGCTTTGTTTTATAATTCAGTTAATCTTCTCATAGTATTGTTACTATAACATCAGAAGTAATATCTTAACCAAATTTGTGAAACTTGTCTCCTTTCAGCGTTGACTGAGCTGGGGGAGATGGAGGGTTATGGTCATGCTTACATTGGACCTTTTAATCCCACCCTCTGCCACGCAGCATCCTTATTCGCCCAGCATTGGGAGGCTGGACTGGCATCGCCAGGCTGTTTAGATGATGACTGGTTGAATCTGCCCCCCATAACACCTCCTATTAAAGTCCTCATTACTGTTCTCAGATTTTTTCGGTGGGCTCACGTCGCAGTTATTTCAGGTGAGAATGTAACATCATGATAGGTCTGGCATAATGTGAGGGACATAGCAGATCTCCACCTACCAGCCACCCCACCTCACCCATTCACACGTTTTGATGTGGAAAAATTATTTAACATAAAAACATCAAAGAGACATTGTTTTCTAAACCCCAGAAATATGACAAAGTGGACCTTACCTCATTTATTCATGTATGGACAGGGACTTCTTTTTTAAAATTAGTAATGGATGGAAGACACTGGTAAAGTATGAAGATAAGAAGAGGGCTAACTGGTTAAAAGGCAAACGTGCACTCAATTAGAACAGAAAAGGTTGGGAAGGAGGACCTGTTTTGCTGCTGTTTAGGATCATTTAGGAGGTACGGATAACAGAAAGGTCTTAATGTTCCTGATAAAGGCTATGCCTGAAATTACTCTCACTTTCTTTTAGGTGAGTCCAAACAGGGTCAATGTTTTTTAGCAGGAACTATAGAAACACACACACACACACACACACACACACACACACACACACACACACACACACACACACACACACACACACATACACACTTGACTTCCAGTAATTTCTATAACCTAAGCCTTACCGCTAAATCTTACCACCTCAAGTATATACTTAACCCTTCCTTCCCCTTTCCCTGTTCCCTAGCCTAAACTCAAACCCCCATTCCCCACTACGACTTCTTACCTTTCACATTGACCTGTCAATATTATGGGCATGTGTGTTTTCAGAGCGTGCAGTAGAGATTGCAGGCCCAAAGGGGTGTGGCTTACAACTCCCAGCATTCACATGAGCAATTGACTTCACTTCCTTTATGCTAATCCTGTATTACCCCACAAAGATCATATCACCTGGCCTCTAACTGGGCTTGAGTTTTTATGCAGATGTTTGTTTTCTTTTGCTTTTACTTTTGTGATGGATTAGATATTTTTATATTTTGAACAAACATTCACAATTCTCTGCACTCTGTTGAAAATGAATACACTGATCATGAAATTCACAGAAGAGTTGTTTTTTGTTGTCTTTCTGTTTATTTTTATTCTCAGCCCCAACTGATCTCTGGGAAAGCACTGGAGAAGAAGTAGCCTCTGCACTCCGGGCTATGGGTTTGCCAATTGCTCCTGTGGTTACTATGGAAACAAAGAACGAGGGCGGGGCTCGGGAGGCACTGAATGAGATCAGGCAGGCCAACAAAGTCAAAGGTCAGCTCTAAGACTTGAATCTGGTCCTACTATTGATAAATGAACTCATACTAGGTTAAAAGACCCGAAAAACCAGTTGGCAATGGCCCAAGCTTATCTTAAAAATGTTGACCTTTGTTTAGCTAATACTGTTGTTATACTTAGACTTGTTTTTACTTACTTAACTTATGAATATGATTTTTAGTTATACATTTTAGAAACTGATGCAAGGGTGTCATGTTTCTTGTGTCATTCAGTTCTATTTAGATAAATACATTTAACACTGCCAAATAATAGCAAAACAGAATTTTACATAAAAACAAACAGTTTAAATTCTAATCCAATTATTTGTAACTAAGATTAAAATAACCAAATAATCCAAGTTCAAACAATACAATTTCAGGACAATTTGTATAAAGCTGTCAATCAAAGGAAACTATCTGACAGCACTGAATCCTTACTATGTCCAATATCTTGGAAAAGCATGAAGCTACAGTGAAAGGAACAACTTCTTTCTAACAGAGGGAAACATCCAGCAGAACCCAACTCAGGATAGGAAGCCACCTACCTTCATCTCCTGGGGAGGAAAGAAACAGAAAATGGATGCAGAAAAATGTAGCTGCAGCTATCAAGTGCAGCTGTTTTCTGTGCATATAACTTGGTGTAGTCAGTGTAGAAAAAGTTATCATGCGCATAAAATCCAGAATCTGTTCCCTTTCAGTGATCATACTGAGCCTCAGCCTCTGAACATTTATTTCATTCATGAGTTGCACTGCTGCTATTGTATAACTGTAACACAAACCCTGTGGGCTACTGATTGAGCTCTTATCTTCTCCTCCCAACCTATTCCATAATATGATGCTAAGATTGCTGTTCAGTTTGACAGGTACCATTTACATTTTAAATGCAACCTGAAATGTCAGAAGTATGGATTCCAGTCATGACATAGATTCATGTCAGACTCAGTTGTCAGACATCTAATGACTTTAGACTCAGCTTGATAAAACCACAAAAGATTTAGGACATCATTTGAACTTTCACACGAATGACTTGTGATTTCACTTAAACTTGAACCAGTTGACTTGAGATCTTAAACCAAGCAGAAAGTGTGCTCAACAGAACTGGAACTGCATGTTCATGGCCATTTGCCAAAATTTCAACTTCCTGCTAAGCGCATCTACTTTGTAGTTTACCAGATTTTCTTCTGCATCCTACATTAACAGGCAGTGGTCCAGTTATGCAGCACTAATAAAGAGCTTTGGGTAAATTTGGAAAAAGAAAAAAAAAAGTTGTGCACTGTCACCCAAACAGTATGTTGACTACTGTGCAGCACAACTCTCTACAAAAATGTTAAATAATTTTCAGTAATATTTTAAGTGCAGACAGAAATGTTCCTCTGGACCGATCCTTAATTGGAAGCCCGGAGACAGTAGAGTGAGAGCTGCCAGCAGCTGTATTGACATTAGTGTGGGATGCCAGAGCTGTGAAAAATGTTTGGCCATTGTGTAATTTACCAGGACTCTACGATGGAAATGGCCCCCTGATATCTTCCCTTAACTCACAATGGAACTGTTTATGCTTTAATAATAATAATAATACACCAGTTCCAATGTGGTGAGGAGTCTCTGTAGTCACTTCCTGTTTGGATGAAAGCGGACCTTCTGTAGTGTTTGAAATGTCATTTGAAATGAGTTCTAATTAAAGAAAGTTTGAAACTTCTACAGACTGTCATGGAGGGTCATTCACCCACTGAGACTTTGTTCTCAATGTGTAGGGATAATGTGATGTCATCAATTTCCAATACTAATATGTTGAACAGTCATCCATGAGGAAAAAGCTTTTGATAACCTTTGATCTCCAATGCCAAAAGACTATACCAAGTCATTTCAAAGTCCAAATTGAAAGCTGCAGAAAGAGTTTGCACAGATAGAACATATGTACAAGGCACAAACTGGTGGCTTTGAACCAATATATATATATATATATATATATATATATATATATATATATATATATATATATATATAACAACTCTAAAATTATTTAAACAATTTTATTCTCAAATATGGACCCAGTTTTATTCAAAAAAATTCTAAACATTTACATTGATTGTTCTTAAGTGGTTATATTGTTGTATAATCAATAAATCCAGGTATTGGCCATGCCTGCTTATACTACTTTATTCATTGAAAGGATTTATGTGTACCCTTACACCAGTTGGATGGTCAGTAATGGTAATCGGATGAATTGTTGCCTCACAGAAATCTTTTGTAAGTAACTTGTGAGGAAGAAATTAAGCCTGGAACAGGAGTGGTGGGCTGGTTTGAGAGAAGGTTATGGATAATTGTAGTAAGGTGTGAATACTACCTTACTAAGAGACCAAAGTGGCAGTCGGAGTCAGTGTGTTAGACAGGATTTTGTCTAAAACATATCAGTTTTTTAAACTTAACACTTTTAATGAAAAGATTTGATTAATAGTTTATTTTCAGCTGTCATTAGATGTATTTGCTTTGACATTGAATTCAGTCAGCTAATTATCTTTATTTCCTTTGAAGTGATCATCATGTGTATGAGTTCCATCCTGATTGGTGGAGAGTACCAGAAAGAGCTCTTGTTGGAAGCTCTAGACATGGGAATGATCGCTGACGGTTACATCTTCATTCCATATGATGCCCTGCTATATGCCATGCCTTACCAGGTGAAACATCTGTTTATTCCAACAGTTATAGATTGTTAACCCTTAATGATAGTGTTTACTGAGTTTAGTCAAATTTCAGCCTGTTTTTCTACCTGTGACAGCACTGTTCCAAGACAAAAATAAGTTCATGACTTTCAAAGTAAACTGCTGTTGAACTGTGCAAAGCTACTAAATTAAACTATGACAACTGCAAAAAAATCCCTATACTTCATTTTTTTTCCTTTTCTTGTTATTTTTCTAGTGGTGTAGGATTTCAAATTATAGTTTCTGAAAGTTTGTGAAAATCGTAATTTTTGATTCAGTTGTTTTTGATTCAAAGTTTTGATAAATCATTTTGCTCTCTAATTTATTCAATCAGGACATAAGATTCCCCCTGTTAACCAACAATACACAGCTTCGTCATGCCTACAGCGCCGTCTTGACTATTACCATGGCCTCTGATGAGAGTTTCTATGAAAAGTTTCGCCAGGCTCAGATCACTCGAGAGATCCGCTCTGCTATCTCTGCCACAGAGGTAAAGAAATAAACTGCAGCAAAAATATTAACATGAAGAAGAAGTATTGATGAGCTTAATGATTTGGTAAAGATATGGGAACACAAGACATTTCTAATCAAAAAGGTGCTCTTGATGTTTTTCAACTTCAGTTTTGTGATTCACTAGCATTACTCTATTGCATTTTTTCTGCTTTCCTGTTTTGATTAACATGGCTTTTCTGCATTTAGCACCGAAAGATTTTCAGAAGATGAACTTGTTACAACTCATTTTGACACCTGCAAAGAGGTCTTTAGGAGTCCTTCATTGACAACAGCATATTTTTTTTGAAAGCGTTTTCATAATGTATCTGTACAAACAATTAATTATACAAAAGACAAATTTAGAGGGATTTATATAATGAATGGTTAGATCAAACGCGATTTTATAAAAATTTAAAACTAAACCACAGAGAAGGAAGGAGTCACTCACTGTTGAAATCCAAGCCACAATGGGGTACTTTAATCAGTGTTCTGTTGGAACACATTAATATTTTGGTTTTCATGTACATTAGCTAAAAATGTAACACACTGGCTAGCTGATAAATTGGGCACATATTTTTAATATGTGATATTATTAGACATCCTTGTGTCCAATACTTCAGAAAAAACCTAGCCCTATCCAGGCTACTTTGATATGTGATCCATGTGGTCCTAAATCAGATATGTATTTGATATTTAAAGGGGCAGTATGTGTTTTCCAGCCACATAGAATCATTTTATAGCTCAATCAAGTAACCATGTTAGCTTCAGTTGTTATAAAAATGCTGTATACATCAAATATGACTTAGAAATTTGACTTTGTAATTTACCACCTTGAAATAGGGCCTCTCTCTTTAAGAAAGTCCTGATCTCTCCGACACTCCGCCTTCAGGAAGTCATCACAACAGCGCTCCTCTGTTAAGCCTTTAACGTTTTTACCAGCGTTGCACTGAGTAGTAGCTTGTATAAGAAACTCAGCAAATACACAGCTCCACCAGGTGTTTGCTAATTGCTGATGGCTAGTCTGAAGGAGCTGAATTGGGAAGTTGCGGGGGGAGGTGTGTTCTGTGAGACGGAAAATCTGATGCTTAGAAACTGCTGCTCTGAGGAGGAGTTGTGTCTCGAAGGTGGAGCAAGGTCGCACCAAGCTTTTTGCACAGGTAAACGGCTGCCACGGGAGATTAAAAGATTTCTCAAACATGCACGAAAGAATCACTCCAGGTATCTTTTTGATGAGGGAATAACATTATAACATGATGTAAAGCTCAAAAAAGTCAATTTTACATAATACTGCCCCTTTAATAAGCTTCAGTCTGAATTGTCATGACATATGTCAATGAGATTAGTGGCAGACCAATCTCAGCACCAATGTTTTAAAAAAAGTATTCCTGACTGGGACACCTGATGAATGTTCTGACTGAAAACACCTTTATAAGGAGTTCAAATTTACACACCAATAATTAGATCAATAGAATACTTTGAAATGTGGTGAACTCAGCTGGACTTGAACTCTCAACCTTCTGAGTACCATACAAATTCCCTTCCCCATCATTGTGAGAGACTCCAGATGTTTCTGTGGAGCAGACAAGAAGCACAAGATCAAATGTGAACAACAGCCAAATGAAACATGGTGGATGGTATAACTGCTTCTCAATTTAACAACTGCACGCTCGCGACACTGTTCATTCAGTCTGAAGCTGTGTGATTTCATGTCTTTTTTTATTAATATTTTTAAAATCCATTTCCCCTGATTTTCTTCAAAGGTGTCTCCATTGTTCGGGACCATCTTTAATATGGTCTACTTTGTTGCTAAAGCTGTGGAAGAGCGTCGTCAGGCAGGTGGTGGGCACTGGGTGACAGGAAATCAGCTCTTCAACTCAGATGGAGGCTTTGACTTCAAGGGTTTCAACCAGGTCAGAAACAAATGAAAAATACACTTTTATTAAACTGGCCTATTGTAGTGAATGTTATAGGACAACAGGTCTTTAAAGTTGGACACACTGCATGGGTAGCATCAGTATAAACTAAATCATATGTCTCGTATTAATATAATGCATCCTTTATTGGTCTCAAAGCTGACTGAAAGATAGGGCTTGACGTATTGATCTAAATGTAAATACTGTTGATATCAGTGTGAATATTGGTATCGTATTGATACTAGCGTGATAAGATCGATACATTTGCTTACAGTTTCTCTTCCGTACATCCAGCAAATTACTTCAGTGTCCTCACAGAGTTCATGTCAGTGCAACGTCCAGAACACGTCTGGAAAACGTCTGCTTTCTTTCTTTCAAATACAATCTGGTTAATTCCCCCATTAATATTATCTATTCAGACAGCTGAAAGAAAATCTTACTGTAACTCAAAAACATTACACACACACACACACACACACACACACACACACACATATATATATATATATATATATATATATATATATATATATATATATATATATATATATATATATATATGTGTGTGTGTGTGGTGTGTGTGTGTGTGTGTGTGTGTGTGTGTGTGGGAAATATGAATATGAATATGGCTGAATATTAACTATTGAAGGGAAAATAGTGTTCCTATTTAGCTTATTTGCAGATTACAGTTGCATACTCAATTATCCTAATAAGCAATTATGTGTAGTAGAAGGTAATAAGGGAGTTATGTTATTTCTATTCTGCTACATTGTTTTCTATTGTAGTTAGTTAATAAAAACACTTGTATTTGCATAAAATTTTGTCCTGCATTTTATCAAAACCATAATCAACTAACCAAAGTTGAATCACCAAATTATTCAATGATAGTGATTTTTTTTTTTAAGTATCCGTACTTGTATCAGCGATACAAGACCTGTATTCACTTGGTATCCGATCGATACCAAAACTCCCAGTATTGCATGTGCCTACTGAAGCGTGACCTTTCTTTATCAGGGAGCCTAAGTTATACATTTCATGAAAGCAATGAGAGGAATATAATATGAAAATGTTTATTCCCAATAATAACACTTTAATTGGAAACAGAATAATTATATCAGCTCTAGTCTGTAAAAGTATCAACACTTAATCTATTAGCAGTCACTTTTAAACAATGGTAATAAACAAGGCATAAAAAGCAAATAGGAAATTTTACTACTTAAACAGAATTATGAGTGGGTTAGAGGATGGCTGTTTAGGTTTTCATTAGCTTATAAAGAGTTAACTTCATCAAAAGGTTTCTCTCTCTTTGGAAAGGCAAACACACTAATATTTGCATAATTTCGAATTTCTAAATACACTGGAATGTCGAAATGCATCTTTTCCAAATACAAATAGCACATGACTGCTCCAATTTTTCCTCCTAATACAAATGTCTAAGTCAAGTTATTATTACTAATCTTTTAATTATTTTGTAAAAGGAGGAACCATTACTAAACAAAATGTGAATTGAAAAGTACTCAAAATGCGTATTTGATGTACTAATGGCTCTGCGCGGAGACACCTCTCATTTACATGTTTTTACCAGTTTTGGGAGGGGCTTGTCAGTGAACACCTGACCGGTGAGCCAGTACGTGGAAGTAATGCACCTTAAAGGGGTGGTGACATCACTGTATAAAGTATTTCATGGAGTTGATATTGCTGCTTATGTCAATGTTTACTCTCCCTCACCCACTGCTGCCATTCATTCTCTTTCTTCACACCCAGTAACAATTAGCCAATCAGCCACAGTCTGTTTCAGCATTCACACTCCCAGTATTTAGACTCCTCTCCTGCTTTCACTCCTCATTGGATCCTTCTGTTACATTACTTCCCCATCATACTCTGCTTTCTTGCTGCTGGATTCCTGTTTTTGTTCTGCTCTTGGCTTCCTGCATTCCTTGTGGGGTTTTTTTTTGTAAGTTTTTGTTATTTTATTTTTCATTAAATATCCAAATCTACTTGCCGCCTCTGCTTCTTTCCAACAACATCACAACTACATCATGACAGCTTGATTTGTTTGGTTTTTGATTTTGTAAAAACTAGACATCCCAGTGCAATTACTTACCATGTGTGGCTTTAGTAATGATTACTAATTTGGGTTTATGGTGAACCACAATAAAATACAATACTTGCAGCAATGTTATAATATAGGATTAATTATTCAAATGTGTTGAAAATGACTTTCATTTTGACACAAAGTTAAATTTTTGTCTTGAAGCTGTTCAGAGTCATCACTAAGAAAAGAACTCTTCAAGTTCTGTTTAATCACTTATGTTTTGTTTCTTAAAAACAAAAATGCCTCACAATGAATCCTTTTTCTGTTTAAGTTTCAGTCTTCTGTTTATTTGCCTTACATTGGTTTTTTATATATCACAAAATTCCTTAACTGTGATGTTGTCTTTACCATTGGCTTTTGTAGTTTCTTCTTTGCTTTTAACAGGTGTTATATGGAGGTAAAGGTGGGGCTGGCCTTCGGGCCAAGTATGTGGTGTTGGACAGCGATGGTGACCGTCTTGTACCGACGCATTCACTTGGACCGACACACATCGATGGAACGGTTGGCGGTCTCAGACCTCTGAGCCGGTCGTTCTTCTTCCCAGGAGGAAAACCCCCCAAAGCCAGTTTTTGTTGGTTCAGTCCAGAGGAAGCTTGCAACGGAGGTAGGGTAAATGACAGTCAGAGAGAAAGAGGTTCCAGAGGTTCACAGTATTAAAATTTTGTTTCTTGTGATGATCTTGAGGTCATTTTAAGGTATGATTTCCAGAGCACCCCCCCTACTGTCTGTGACGTCAGCAAATGTGAGACTTTAGTGTTTGCAGCATCCGACTCAGTTAATCAGAAGGCGTTTCCTCGATTTCAGGTGTGGATGCAGTGACAATGTTCTTTATCTTCCTGCTGCTTTGTGGTCTGACCGCAGCTTTTTTCCTTTGGCTCAGGTATGTATGTACACACTACACATTTTTTGTTTGTATCTGTCAGGAAAATATTCACAGTGCTTCACTTTTTCCACATTTTGATACAGCCTTATCCTAAATTGTAATAAATTAATGCCTTTCCACAAAATGCTTCAAATATCCTATTATGGCAATGCAGATTTTTTTGTGTGTTTTGCAAATTTATTACAAATAGAAAACCAAGAAATCACATTTACATAAGTATTCACAGCCTTTCCCATTGAAGCTCAAAACTGAGCTGTTTCCACTGCTTATCCTTGTGATGCTTCTGCAGCTTAAATGGAGTCCACCTGTGGTAATTTCAGTTGATTGAAAGTGATACGGAAAGTCACACACCTGTCTACGTAAGGACCCTCAGTTGATAGTGCAGGTCAGAATGCAAAACATCAAGCATGACATCTACGCCACTGCCCTTGGTATTCATTGTATTCCCAATGTAACCCTGAGATTGAAAGATGTTCTTGTGTTGCAAAAGCATCCCCTACTGGTTAGTTACTCAGTTCCAGTGTGTCCAAAATCCACTCTAGACCTTCGTGAGCAGCACTTTTCCTGGGTGGCATGAACGGCCATCTCGATGTTAAAAGTTCCTGCTCGATTTACATAATTTGAAACCCACATTATTCTGGAGGATTTTTAGCTGGCTGCAATTTTTTTTTTTTTTTTTTTTTTTTTTTTTTTTTTTTTTTGCTACAAACTGTAATCAGAAAACATATACATTAGCTTTAAGGTAAAAAAAATTTTTAAAAAAATAGTTCTGTATAAATCTGATTAGAACAACTAATGCTTTTAATCCCTTTGTGTGCAATAGGAAGTACAAGAGAACACCAATAGTCACCAAATTAATCCTGACCCTGGACGACATTGTGTTCATTGACACACAAGTTAGTAAGAAGGTGAGAAACGTTTTAACTTCTCTGTTTGAAACACTGTTGGAAAGTCGTTGGTTGCATATCTTTGCTTACATTTGACTAAAAATATGAATTCAATTGCTTAAAGGGGTGGTGACATCACTGTATAAAGTATTTCATGTAGTTGATATTGCTGCATGTCAATTCTCCAAAGAACTTCATTAAAAAAAACAATATTATCTTTTTGTAGGAGGTTGTTTTGGCAGGCCAGATTTCCCTCCTGGTAAAAGGGTTGGGTACGGTAATGATATGTGGCTCTATCTCGCTGACTTCACTCTGATTGGCTACAACCACATTTGGGAAACTCTTCAGTGAAATACCCTGAACATCGTCTCAAACTGAGGTTATAATCGCGTGGTCCTTCCCCAAAAATGAACTCCAGCCACTCATCTCCTCATCTCTGATTCTCTCATCCTTCGGGAGTAAGTGGAAACTTCCAGCCGTTTTTGAGCTCCATCGGAACGGCGGAGTCGAGAGACACTGAGAGGCTCGGCGGAGTCTGGGGGGGGGCAGTGGGGGAAGCGGGGGCTGGGGTCAGGAACAACGAAGATCTGTTGCTTTTTTTATAAACTTTCTCGCTATAATTAGCAACTTTTTAATCAGAAAAACAAACGTGACATATCTAGTGACTTTTTTACTGTGTTGTTAGAGGCTTTTATGGCGACAACACTTTGCAGCTTCGCTGCAGCCCTGCTGTGTCCTGACTAAGCAGAGAGCTGCGGCGAGCACTTCCCGCTTCCCAGGCACTACAGTCAGTCTGACAGTCGTCCGTCCTGCACTATACCATCACCAACAGTCAGAGCAGAGGAGACCCACTCCACACATTTGCTAAGCTGGGTAAATGGCCACCCCCACTCACTGTTCCAGCTCCTGACTCGCCTCCGGGCGTGTATGAATGAGATCTTTTTATACCCTAACGCGTGCGGGGCTGTGACGTATGTACCGCTGTAACCAATAGGAAAATTCAACTGCCTAAAACTGAGACAGTTTATATTTTGCCGAAAACTGTCTCAGTTTTCGGCAAAAATATTGCCGAACAAAGCACATTTAATAATGTTGTTGTTTTCCAGAAACTAAATGACGAGTCGATCATGAAGAGTCTTTTGGAAATTAAAACTCCGCTCCGCTCGATTGCAAGGAGTTACATCCTGACAACACCGGAGAGTTCCAACATTGGGATATTAGAGGTACCTGTGTTTGTGTCCGTTACACATTTATTGGCATCACTGGTAAAGATGTCTTAAAACCTTTTAAGGGAAGAAAATTCCATTTTAAAAAATTATAACTGTAAAAAAAAAATCACCGGTCCCACACTGGTTTTTCAATGAATTAGTTCTGGAAGCTGAGATGCTGAGACATAATTTTGATTATAGTGAAATGTTTTGGATCGCTATTATGGTAAAAGTCACAATGACATCCCATTTCTAGTTTCCAGCAGAGCTTATCATTATTTTAATCTTATTATTTTATCATTATTTTATCATTATTTGCTGACCTCTGCGTAAAAGCAGAGGTCAGCAATTCCACTCCTTGAGTAAATGAAGTTGAGTGTCCTAGAACTTTTGGATCCATCCCAGCTCTAACATTCCTGAATCAAAAGGTTCAATTAGCTCCTTGGTATGTCAGCAAATTTGCAAAGCCCTGGTCATTAATTATTCATTTGATTCAGGCGTGTTGGAGCAGAAATGCATCCAAAAGTTGCAGGAAAGTGGCATTCAAAGACTTGAGTTGAAGATCTCTGCTTTAAAGAATCCGTGAGGTGGTTTCCAGCACATTTGGAAAAAACCATGCCCACACCATCATAGGTCCCCACTGTACCGTAAAGCTTGTTTGATATCAGCCCCAGTTGGTGTGTCTCACTAAAAGGCTAGCTTGTATTCTTGATATCATTTGGCAAACTCCTCCCAGATTACATTTGTGATTGTAGAACAGATAAAGCCTTCCAAATCAGTCTACATTAGCATGTAGACTGACAGTAATGGTTGCTATGGAGACTTATTAAGCCCCAGATATGACAGAGTTTTTGGATTTTTTTTTTTATTTTTTATTTTTCAAACCTCTCTACCATCCAAACTTTGCATGGTTGCAGGATAAAGTTATGTTGGGCTCAGTCCCAGTTGTTTAAAACCTTTTTTAATTGTTGTTCTGACTGTAAGTACAGACATGTTGAAGCAATTAACTGTTGTCCTTTTGACATTTACTGACTTAAAAAAAATCAACACTGTCTGCCCCTGTGTCACGTCACATTTATGCTTCAGGGAAACAGCAAGTCCTGTATTATAAATTCAGTGTTCCTCAATATTCTGGTCTAACAAAAAAACTAATGTGTGAAATCAAAGGAATACTTCAGCTATATGTATTTAATATGAAATATTAGATGCGCCAATAAGCTTTGTACTGTAAACTAAATAAGTTGTATTTATTCTAACTTAAAACTGTGCTCAAATTAAGGTTTTGACTTGGAGACATTTTCAACAATATGTAATTTTAAAATGCTAAATTTATTTATTAGAGAGTGTATAGAGGCATTGTATATCTAAGTACCTCTAAAATTATTTGTATACGTTTCATTTTTTATCTTGCCGTCATGCTAATTCTGATTTGATTTGGTTGGTTTGTTTCCAGGGAGACTGGGTTTGGCTGAAGAAGATTCCTTCTGGAAAGACACCAACACCTGTCAACCAAAATACTCAAAATCTGTTCAGCCAGGTATTATAAACATCATATTAAAAAAAGAATCATACAGTAATCACACAGCAGATGAATAAGATTGACTTATAAAACACATGCACACACACAATCCAAATGGCTGAAGATCATACAAATACAAGTTCCTAATTTATTGATTTGGCCTGTCTGCTTTAACACCAAGGTAGTATACATGAAAAAAGAGCTTATCCTACAAGTGCTTCATTGAAAATGTATCAGTCAGGTATAAGCACTGTGAAAAGGCAGTGCATGAGTTCACTTGTTTTAAACAAAAAGAGGGAATCCTATTACGAGCATGAGGATGATAGGGTGAGAAGAACATGGTAGAAGTGTTAGTTAAACCTTTATTTCACCAGGCAAAACATTAAGAACAATTTTTGTATTTACAATGTTAGTCTGAATGTGCTACAACACTTAAGAGGGGAGAGATGGGGAGAGGAAACACCAAAAAGTGATTTGAAGTACTTCAGAGCTGGCTCAACAGCTTCTCCATGGGTTAAATCACTGGTCTGCTAACCAGTTGGTCCACCGGGAAATCCCAGTAGTTCCGTATGCCAGCCCCCCCTGCTGCCCAGCAATACTTAAACTCTTCCAAGAACACCAGCAATGGTGGTACCTCAAATGTAGGAGGTGGAGCCTGTCGGAAAAAAGGAGTTGCATGGGACGGGCTGCCGGTGCATCATCCAGATTGATCCTGGTCGCATCTTGCAGAATATTTACCTGCATTGGGTAAGGTTCCTCCCCCTGGGTCAGAACTCGCTGAACTCCTGAGGGAAGTCCCCGAACCACTGTTATCCTCCATAGGCGGGACTTGGGCCCCTGATCCCACAGGTCTGGGGAGGGGTCGCACTTCCAATATATTGTTTTTTAAAGTATTTGCAGTTGAGCTTTATGGCCCACACACTGTCCCTTTTTTAAACAGGCATACAGTATCTTTGGTCAGCAAAGCTACAGGTAGACCCCAGATGGTCACCACTCTGTGGTAATTTCTAAAAAACATAATCAGTGGAGATGTCTTGCTTTTCATAGCTATTTATATTTATTTCAATAACTATAAGGTGGTATCTTTAGAGAAAAGACCTTGTCCAACCTTCAGCTGCACAGCAAAGGCTGTAGTTAGTTAAAGGTAGTTTAGCTAGCAATAGCTTTCAACTAGCAACAGGGCTCAAAAGAAAAAAAAAGCAACCGTGTCAAATCTTGTCACAATGACAGCTTCTATAGTCTGTAAGAACTCATTTCAAAAATGTAAACGTAGGATAACTGTTTCAACATGGATTTTGTGTGTTTGTTTCCAGCTGCGTGAGATGCGTCATGAGAACCTGAATCTATACCTGGGTTTGTTTGTGGATTCAGGAATTCTAGCTCTGGTGGTCGAGCACTGTCCACGGGGAAGTCTGGCAGACCTACTAGCCGACAGCGAAGTGAGGCTAGACTGGATGTTCAAGTCATCACTGCTCATGGATCTTATAAAGGTTCCTCTAAGATGATTTTTATATTCACCTACACTACCAGTCAAATGTTTGGACACAACTTCCTGTTGAATTGAATAAGAAGGTGTGTTCAAACTTAACTTAAAGTTAATATAGATATATACTAAAACTATTTCAGGTGGTAAATGCTACATTAATGAGAGAAAAAAAAATCTGTCAGAGAATGATGTCTTCAAAATCAGAAGCTTACATACAGAATGAGTACTGTCTCTTTAAAAAAATGATAGAAAGTCCAGATGATGATGTCATGACTTTGAAAACTTCTGATAGGTTAACTGACACATTTAAGTGGGTTGGAGGCACACTTGTGGATGCATTTTAAGGCCACACCTCAAACACACTGCTTTTTTTGTTTGAATGGGAAAGTTAAAAGAAATCAGCCAAGATAACAGGAAGAGAATTGTGGAGCGGCACAAGTCATGTTGCGGTTCAGGTAGGACCCAAGTGCAGGCAAAACCGAGGGCAGAAAGTGAAGTACAAAAATCTTTAGTAACAAACAAATATGGAAAGTTACATGGGAGTCACTGGGTAAAAAACATGGAAAGCAGGCAAGAACCAGGTAAAGCAACAGGGATAACAATGGCAGGGGAAAACAGATCATGTCATTGAAGGAGCCAGTGGAAAACAATGAAACCACAGAACTGTGTATACTGAGGAAGAGATGGATAATGAGATGGGCTGCAGGTGAGGCAATCAGGTGATAGGAAATATCTGTAGCGGAAGCAAAAACTGGCAGGCTGAAGGGTACTGAGGAAGGCAGACTAATGAACATTAATGGTACAAAACAAAAAGGGATTCCTGAAACTAACAGAAAGGAAAACACTAATCATAGGAAAGTAAATCCAAAGGCATAAATAAAAGATAATAAATTAAGAAACTAAACACATAAAGGGATGAATTAATAAGCCAACATCTAGGAAAGTAAATTAACAAAGGAAGACTCAAAACAGAAACTCAAATGAGACTCAAACACCCAAACTTCCAGATGCAGTTCAACAGCAATGCTGCCAAATACTGAGAATCTGTTACAAATTAAAGACATAAATAAAGAAATGCTTGACAAATTCTTTCTTTAATCATTGTGGCATTTAGCAAATGGAAATAATTTAGATAATTCCAACTGTCAGAGAGACAGAGACAAATTTGTGTGTATTTTTTTTTCCAAAATAAATATTGTGCAAAAATTATAATTGGAGAGGAAATCAAAACAAAATCTTTTTTGAGGTGGTGTTAAACTATGATACAAAAACAAAATAACATTTCAAGACGGAATCTGAAACTAAAGTAGTGATCTTACCACACTAGTATCGATCCAATACTTATTCTATATTATCGATATATCAGATCAGTCCGCCCACCTCTACTATTTTGCATTCAACCAACACATTATCTTGCTATGTTTGATCAGGCTGGCCTCAGATGAAATGTTTGACACTTTGTACTTTCTTCCCTGTGTTCTAGGGAATGAAGTACCTACATCTACGAGGGTTGACCCACAGTCGCTTGAAGTCCACAAACTGCTTAGTTGATGGGCGATTTGTTTTGAAAATTACAGACTACGGTCTGCCCATGATTCTTCATTCTCAAGGTGTCAGTCTTTCTGATGATCCACAAGGTAAAACAGAATTAACAATATTAGTCTGTTACATA
This sequence comes from Anableps anableps, assembly GCA_014839685.1. Taxonomy (NCBI): domain Eukaryota; kingdom Metazoa; phylum Chordata; class Actinopteri; order Cyprinodontiformes; family Anablepidae; genus Anableps; species Anableps anableps. Next base: position 3,691,718 of record CM026073.1, read on the forward strand.
AATATTGGACAAATGCACCAGTTGTTTGAACCATGTATAACTAAAATGGGAGCGATTAACTTCTTTTTCACAACCATTTTAATTACATACTTTTTTTATTTAGTGTGTTTACTCTCATTATGATGAAAATGTTAGTTATACTTTCAGTATCATGCAACCTTTGGTGTATAGTTTGTTCTGCAAGTGACTAAGAGAAACAAACACACATAAAATACTCAGGGCAAAGTTTACAAACTTTACACCTCCCAGCATTTCACAGCTCAGAAAGTGGAATATAAGTGGTGGTGTCCCGATACCAGCGTCAAGTACTCATAAAAGCAAGCCGATACTCCAAACCAATACCACATGTCTGCTGGATTTTCCTCCTGCGCTGTGGTGCAACACAATCGCTAAACCACACTTTATACTTAATGGTGGTGACAATTCAACAATAAGTTATTTGCTGATTAAAAAAAAAAAAAAAAAAAAAAAAAAAAAAAAAATCTAATGAAGATGAGAGAAGTTTGATGGCTGGAGGGGAGAAAATGTCCACAATTTGGAGCAGAGGTTGCGCTAGACTTTTTCCGTTGCTCGTCAGTTTGACTGTCAAAAAAAAGCCTGCCATAATCTATTTTTACCCATGAATTTTTAAAATGATAAAAATTACATTTAATTATGTTTCATTTTCATTCTGTGTAATATTCAACAAGCTGAACAGATAATTCATATCATGATCATCAAGCAGATTGCATTTAACTTTTTCTCTGCAGTGACAAAGTTTTTAAAGGTAACATTTCACCAGTTGAAGTGATCAGAAGTCAGCAAGACTCTGAACGTTACCTGATCCCGCACACACTCCCCTCAGCGGGACAATAATCCCGCACCAGTGTCAGCTGCGCTCGACACGCTCCAAAGCCTCTTGTCCAGATCTCCTCAACGCGCCGCCGTCAGCTCTCAGATAGAGTCCAGATCAGAGGTGAGACTCTGACGTAAAGTTTTCTTATACTGATTGATTTATTGACCTCTGTGATGTTCTCTGTGCATAAAGGTGAAACTGCACGTCAGCACCAAGCGGTCAGGTGCGTGTAATCTGTCAAAATGAGGGGTGGTTTTCAGATTTTTCCATCACTGTTTAACAAAATTATTATAATTACTAAATAAAAAAAATAATTATTAAAAATAAATATTCGGTTAATGCGACCCCTGGTTTGGATATATTTCAAGGTAAACACAGAGGATTAATCAGAATTGCCCTTTGTGCTTGCTGTCAAGAAGAGGGTGTGTGGGGGCGACATATTATTTGAATTAAGCGTTTACTGCTTTAATTTTTAGACCACCATTAGAGTACGCAGTGTAACTTCTCCAGTTTAAAGCTTTCGTCATCTGGGACGTGTGATTAATGGGAGCGGAGCTGGGTGAAGCTGCGTGCGCGTTTATTCTGCAGCGCAGCGCTTACAGTCTAATGAACATCTGCACCTTACTTTCTTTCCCTTCCTCAACAAGGTAAGCTGCCTCCTCCTCTATTTAGACTATATGTAGATTAACACAACTCTATCACGTATTTTCTTTTGGCTTTCTCTGTTTATGTGTTGCTTATTAAATCCGCCACAGAAGCCGCAGCCCGACCGGCTCATCAAACAAATATTTTGGCCCAACCCGAATTTTGCTTCTGGCTATGGATCTAAACTCCAGCAAAAAAAAAAAAATGTCTTTTAACAAGTACTTTAATAAAGCATTTGAAGACTAAACAATCTGTATGTCATGCTCCATTTATTATTTGTTAAAACAGTGAGAGGGACTGTAGACTTAAAAAGAGCCACCCTGATCTAAATAAAATAATTTTCTTAAATAATAAAGTTATTGCGTGAAGTATAAGTAGGACTTGTTAATTACTTCTGATACCAAGTAATTCAAATTAATTAAGTTTAGGCGAGTACCTAAACTGAAGTACTTGGTCTTGAAAAAAAAATGGTATCGGGACACCCCTAAATGTAGGATTGCAAAAATAATCCAGTAATACTGACTGTAGAGTTTCAACTCTACAGTCAGTATTACTGTTTTTATTGTTCAAATAAAAACAATATTAAGTAGGTCACTAAGGTAGCAAAATATTTTCTAGTAAAAGTGTTTGTTCGGCTGAAATTAAATCAATCTGATGAAAGTTGAAGTTCACAGCTCCATCAAATATCAGTATGTACATGAATGTACTGATACTGGGCACTGGCTTTGTAGTACAATCATTGACATCACTATTAGTTACTGTATTGCTGCTTTGTTAGGATTTTCTAAAACACCTCTGTCCAGAGTAGTGTGATAATATATTGCAAGTTCTTTAGTCAAATTCCTGCATGTTGTTGTTTTCTAATCTGCACATTTGTTAGTTCTTACTTGGTTGTTTGTTGGGTCTGAACCAACACTGATGGCATCCTGAACTGGAATGTCTGGCAGAAAAATAATCTGCAGATGTTGGGTTATTTATGTGATGAAAAAGCCTCATGAATTTTAAACTTTTGCTGGGACCATCATGTTTATGACAGTTGGGTTAATTACAATCTAGTGATTTTAAAAGAAATGGGGATGTACTAAATGGTTTATTAAAGAAGAAAAAATAAGAAACTCTGGAAAAGACTTTGTCAGGATTTTTTTTTTAAATAATGTTGAGAAATTATAATCTTGCACAGACCATCACCTTTATGAGTTTATTTTAGAGTGAGTTGAAGAGAAAAATGGGACTTAAAGTTTTTTTTTTTTAGAGATTAAATTAAAGATATTTTTGTTTACCAGCACTTTAAGGTAAACTAAAATAAACTAGCTGATTTAAGGTGTAGCAGATTTAAACTAAATTAAATCAAATGAAAGCTAATGGTGGAAAAATTAGTAAGAAATACAAAAAGTTTGAAGACAAAGCATATGAATATACTGATGAGATTCAAACATTTGACATCAGCTAAAGTTACCTAAGCCTTCTTGTATTCCTCTTAGATCTTCTGTGGACAGCTCCTGAACTTCTGAGGAATCCGGAACAAGCAGGTTCTTTTGCTGGAGACGTCTTTAGTTTTGCCATCATTATACAGGAAGTGATCTCACGAACAATGCCATATGCCATGATGGACATGCCTGCTCTGGGTGAGAATGTTTGCCTCCTCTAAAGACCTGTTGATCTGACTGAAACCCCTGTCTTAGCAACCATTTGTGTGTCCAATCATTCTCTCTAACTCTCAGAGATTATAGAGCGTCTGAAGAAGCCACCTCCTCTCTGCAGGCCAATTGTTTCAGTGGATGAAGCTCCCACTGAGTGTCTCAATCTGATGAATGAATGTTGGAATGAAGATCCGAGCAAGAGACCGCACTTTGACGAAATTTTTAAACAGGTGAGATGATCTTTGTTGAGACTGTCTTGTTTGGGGAGCTTAACATCTCAGTACATCGTCACAATTAATCCACTGAATGAAGGTATCTAAAATCTTCATGGTTCCTAGATTTATTTTAAAAGGATCTCTTATCACAAGTCTTCATTAATCAAAAGTACTTCATCAACTGAGTTGGTTATTCTCTGTCCAAAGAGGGGGTGTCCTCCTGCAGGTCATGTTTTCAGATATTGCATTTTTGTACCAACAATTCAACAGATCTCATTAACAGGGGGTAGAGCTTTGGGATAGTGCTTTTTCTAAAGCAGTCCTTTATTCATTTCTATTTCAAATGCCGATAGTGGTGGCACTGACAAACATTGTCGAATAATTATTGCTGAGTAACTACAAAAATATTCCAGTAAACTGTGTCTTTGAACATATTTCTTTGAAGGTATTAAAGAATTAATAATCATTTTTTTTGTGGAAAAATGAATGTATCCACTCTGTTTTATTGCTGTTTATGCTAAAGTTTGAGGTTATGGTTAATTTGAGTGATTGAAGGTACATTATTGTTCATTGGTTTGTTATGACAGATATTTTATGATCCCATGTTATTATTTTTGATATTTTGTAGTTATTTAAAATCTAATTATTTCAAAGGTAAATAAAGTTTAATAAAATACAAATCAAATGCCAACCATTGGTTATTATTTTAAAGTTACACTGATTTATTAAAGTTATTTTACCTTTTGTCAAAAATAAAAAAAATATGAAAATATGTTTAGTCTGAGTGGAGAAGCAGGAGCAGCTTGTCACATAAATTGTATGACATTCTCGCCCTGATAGGCTAGAATGTCAAATTTCACTGTAACCTGATCCTGCCTTTGCAGTCTTCAGAGGTCGCAACCTAACTGGTGCATGAAAGACCCATCCTTCAAAGGATGCAGCAGCTGAATTGAGATGCATCTTTTGTCAAATACCACAAATCAAACAAAATTTTTCATTAGTATTATGCAAATGTGGAACAGTGGAAGTATCCAAACCTGAGTTTGGATACTTCCACTGTTAAACCTGCTCTTGGCAAAGAAGATCATAATCTAGTCTTTCTCCCCTTGGTGTATAAACCCTTTGCTCAGAGAAAACCTGTTATATAAAGAACTATGATTAAAATGGTCATACTTGGTCATAGTTGTTTTATAAAGAACTATGATAAAATGGTGAACAAGCTTGCCGAGGTTGTTTTGAGGCTACATTTGAGTTTGATGACTAAAGTTCTGTGTGGATAAGGCCTTCCTCACATGAACAGAAACGTTCTAATCCAATAACAAAACCTGAATCACTAGTTAGCAGAAATAACTGCTAAACAAGAAAGAAAAGCTTTCAGAGAGGGAGACAGGGAATTATTGAAACCCAATGTCAACATTAAGAGACTACAAGGAGGAGCACAGGAAGAAGCCGGAGATGAGGCTTCAGCAGAACAATATAAGAGATTTGTGGTTAAGGATGAAGAAGGTCACAGGTTTTAAGCAGAAGGAGGAACAGAAGTTTGGACAAAGATACTGCAGAATGTGTTTAATTCATTAAGTTCATTCAGTACAGAACAAGCTCAGCATAATCCTTTTCTTAGGATTCTCTAAGGACTTTTCTCATCCTACAAGCAACCATCCCCCTCCCTTGACTCACAGCTTTGCCATCACTCAACAAAGGTTTCATCTTCCACAGATCTTACTGCTGCTCACTACTCACAGCTCAGTATTATTTCTTCGTAAAACACTTGTGGGTAAAGTAATAAACTATTTTATATTTATAAAAATGACATTTTGCAACAACTTATGGACCAGATACAGCTTTATGTAAAGAACCCAGAAAAACCCTTAGAAATCTACAGCTGAGACGGTACAGATATGTGGACTTCTATAACAGTTGATCATTTTTGTATTTTCAGTTCCGAGGCATCAGCAGAGGCAGGAAGGCAAATATTATTGACTCTATGTTACGGATGTTGGAACAGTACAGCTCTAACCTCGAGGATCTTATCAGGGAACGAACAGATGAACTGGAGGTTGAGAGGACCAAGACGGATAAGTTAATTGGACAGCTCTTACCAAAGTAAGTCTGGGTTCATGAGAAATATTAATGTATATTCATGTAAAACTAACATGTTGTTTTTTCTGTTTGTAACATCAAACAAGAACGGGGCCAATTTGTCTTTGGTGGTTCAATCAAGGGCCAAAACCTGATGACATCTCTTTCAGGATAATAGGGGGACAAAAATCCCTTCTCCAGAATAAGTTGCCGATTCTATGGAGGGGACAAAGGTGACCATACAGATATGGTCGGCTCATTCTAACTCAGCTATTTGCTGAATGAAAATAGTTACTCACCAGAATCAGTGAGGGGCAGTATCCAGCATGTGCCCACTGGTTGTTTAGAAGGTATGCCAGAGAAAAAATAAATCCACCTTCACAACATAAAAGTGCCATTTGCTAAACAGTAGTGGGATGTTAACTTAAACAGTTTGCTTTAGTCAGATGATATTGGGATTTATGTTTTCATCTAACAATCCAGGTGGAAATGTTTTGAAACAATGGACATTTGGAAAAGGCTATCAGAATCACCTTAGAGCAATGTCAGTCCTCATTCATAAAACCTTCAAAAAAATCTATAAGGGCATGGTGAAGAGATCAGAGTGAAGGAGAGGACTTTGGATGATGTATAGAGATTCAGCAATGATGAATGGTCAAGGATCCCTCACTCTTTATGCTCTAAGATTGTAATTTTGAATCACAATATTTCATAACTATAACAATGTCTTTCCATTAGTTTTTGCCACTGTGATAAAAGCACTTTTTTTTTGTTGTTGTAGTGTCAATACCTGTGGAGAGGATTGTATATTATGAGATTTTATATTGTTTTAACCTATATATTATTGAATGTTTCAGGTCTGTCGCTCAGGCCTTGAAAAAGGGAAAGCCTGTCCAACCAGAACACTATTCAGATTGCACACTTTACTTCAGTGACATCGTTGGATTTACAACCATCTCAGCTCTAAGTGAACCCATTGAGGTAAAAATAACTGAAATAACTGCTAGTTTTGTCGATTTTGACTGCTTAACTGAAATTGTTGTTTTAGGTGGTCGACTTGCTTAATGACCTTTACACCATGTTTGACGCCATCATTGCTACTCATGATGTCTACAAAGTAAGCATCTTCATCTGTGCATCTCTATTTCTATTAACTCATCATATAAGACAAGGTTATATAGAGTAAATTTCCTCTTTAGAAGACAAAGGGGATTATTCTTTTCTCTACTATTTTTTTTATTAACTTAAATAACTAAATGATGTATTTTATGTTTAGGTAGAAACTATTGGGGATGCCTACATGGTGGCTTCTGGGGTTCCTACCAGAAATGGGAATCGGCATGCAGCTGAAGTGTCAAATATGTCTCTTGACATCCTGCATTCAATAGGAGCCTTTAAGATCAAACACATGCCTGAAATCAAAGTGAAAATACGCATTGGACTGCACTCAGGTACAGTATTACCTATTATTTATGTAACCTGAGGTTATAATTGCTCTTATTTAAAGTCATTCTGTAAAAACAAGCTTTAAATTCTCACTCTTTGAGATAGCATATGTTAAAAAGAGACTCATTCTTGCTTTTATATATGTTGTCATCGCTCTCGTAGTCCCTGACAAAGACCTCCACTCTCCTACAAACAGCATCAGTTTTCTAACTATATATATATATATATATATATATATATATATATATATATATATATATATATATATATATATATATATATATATATATATATATATATATATATATATATATATATATTATTATTATTATTACAGACCTGTGATTCTCAATGGCAAGCCAATAGAAGCTCAACTGAGTAAGGTGAAGCTCAATCTTCACCTTACTAGTTGAGGCCACTTTAAGCAATACACACTAGAGCTACTTTCATCCAGTCGCACTCACAAACGCACAGCCATCAAAAAACTAAAACACAGATCAGTAGCCAACTTGGTGTTAAGTGCCTTGCCCAAGGGTACATCAATATTTGGCATAAGGAAGCTAGAATCACATCCACACCCTCTGATTACAAGATGTTTACCCATTGAGGCACAGTTGCCACACAAGGGGGAGATGTGCCTTCAAACTGATATGCAGATATATTTTTTTTAAATTAAGGTAGCAATGTTTATAGCAATATAGGCAAATATTGAAGGATGCTGATAAATTATTTAGCTAATGTATAAGAATAATAAAAAATTAACTGCTGATTGTCTCCGCAGCAAACTTATTTCAACAAAAATATGAGTGCTTATCTACTCTGTAAAAGCATAATTTATAGTTGAGGTAAAAAGAAAGTACACCCCTTTAAATTGTTGTAAAAATTTTAAGGGCAACTAATAATTACATTGTGGGAAAAACTTACATTTAAATTTAAATATATTTACAATCTGGTCATTTTATGCCTAAAATTGCTAGAACTAGCCAATCAAAAATTATTTATTAATTACTGTTTCTTTCCATCTTAAGATGATGATCTGAATAGTGCTCTGTGAAATGCTCAAAACTCGGTATATTGTTTCACAACCTAGTCTTCTCCCCAGCTTAGTCCTTGGGATGTCTGCTGTGGTCCTTGGTCTTCATGATATTTGTTTAATAGTGTTCTCTAACTATATTCTGAGCTTTTTTTTCCCAGCACAGCAAGACTGTAAGAAAGCAGTTTTTATTCACGTTGGACCTGTAATAGAAATGTAAATAAAAAGATGTCATATCACAGTGAGCTTTGTTTGAAAACCGTCTCAAAGGTAGTAGATACTAAAAAGCAAGTCAGTGCTAAATCTTGCATCAGCACATGAGCTATATCAGCTAACCATCAACAAATTTGGTAATTAGTCAAAAACAGAGGCATATAATCTCAGATGCTACTTTTTTTTTCGTGCTCTCGGTGAAAATGGATGTTTTTTTTTGTTTTTTTTTTTTGTTTTTTTTCCCCCCCCCTTCTCCCGTACCCTCTCTGCTCTGCCCTGCTTCAACTCTCTGTCCTGTGCTGTCTTGTTAATCTTTTTGGAGCCTCTCTCTTGGCAATCTTCCGAATTGCAAATAATGACCTGGTCAGCTGGCCTCTCAACGCAATTGATCAAATTTTGTCAACGAGAAGACTGGGCAAAGGAGAGCCCTCTTGCCCCGATGGGACATTTTTCTCCGGATATGCAATGGACTCCTGGCAGAAATGGAGGATGTGTGTCTTGTCGATATTGTCAGTCCTATTATGTACACAGAGGATGTGTACATAATAGGAGTTGGCGGTTACCTGACATATCAAGAAATCTGGAAAACATCAGCAGCTGTTCTGGGCATTGTAAGGCTGCCTGGCATGTGTGATGGGATCTGCAGAGTGATCAACACTCAGACTGAGATGCTGCGTGAGCAGAATCGAAAACTGGATGCAATCCTTGCATGGGATCGCAGGTTAGTTGCGGTTCCTGGACTCGTTAGTGAAAGGGGATAAACCTCAGAGAAGTTGCAAGCTCAGCTTTGGTGGGATTGACCACAAATTTGGCTGTTTGAACTCACCATTGAGATGTACCAGTGAGACTTTAAGGCAGACGGAAAATTAACAGAGTCGGCCTGACCCAAAACAATTGTCTTCTGAATCTGGCTCTCCTATGTCGGCCTTGGAAGGCTGGCTATCTCAGTTTCTCCTGGATGTTATGTGAACAAGATGCTCTGCGCCGTCTGCCCCTCCCTTACCTTACCCATGACATCTGTGGGCCTGGCTCAGAACTCTACTGAGGTCGGCTGATATACGCTCCATCACCTATCAAGAACAATGGCTGGGAGGGCTATCTGGGAAACACACACATGCTCATAGCTATACTCCCCCCCCCCCTCAAAAAAAAAAAAAAAAAAAAAAAAAACTCACCGCCTCCACTGGCCCCCTTTGTATTGCCCCCCCCTGGTATGGAGCCTGTGCTGAGTTACAGCTGTTCTGGTGGAAGTTCAGCCAACTTACCTTCACACTGAAACATTAACATTGTTTGGCTGAATGAAATAATTCCAAATGTAAAAACGGTCTGTTGCACAATGTTGACAAGAAATCTTCACTAAGATATTGTGTTTGTATCAGTATAAACATTCTCATTAATTCACTTTGAACTGTTTTAAATAGCTAAAGATAGCTGACACATTCAGGGGACATCTTTTTACTACAGTTCAGGCAACTATTACCAATATTGACTTAACAAAATGTCACTTCAGAAAATCTGAAACATCTCTTTAAAATACTAAGCTACCCAGTGTCTATATGGCCCACATAACAAGCAGTTCTCCTCAGGTGATGGTTTCACCTGTTAGCAGGAAAGGTAAACAGGTAGAAGCTTATGTGGTTCCACTAATTTATCCAGTTATGAAAGACTTGTTTTTTTTTTTTTTTTTGTAAACAGTAAACTTTGTAACCTTCCCTTAGGGACACAGAGATGGAAATATTAGTTTATTTTATGGAAGCAGAGTTCTCACTTCCTGGTAACATTCCAGAGAGATTCTCAGTTCATACTTTTCAGAAAGGCCATCCAGAGGCACTCACTCTTGGCTTTTCTCTGCTGGTATCCTTTTCAAACAAAAGTCCAAATTGCCAAAAAAAAAAAAGTGACCCTTCCAGTGAGCCATGGTTTTCTGCTGCTTTGAAAAACTGTCACGCTACTTACAGGTTACCCCCAACATTATAATTAATTATTTTAATATCAGCTTAAGTCAATAAAATGTGACTCAATAAGTTCAGAGAAAAGTGTGATCACAGCAAGAAGCTTTATGTTGACCAAAAAAAATATATAAATAACCTTACAATTCATATCTGTAAACTTCACACACAATAAATGTCTGTGATTGGCCACTTGATGGTGTTATTGAATAATACAATATATATGAGAGACCATAATGGTGTAGCCAAAAACAAGACTTAAGTATTTGTCAAGCAGCCTCTCACACTTTTTCAATGTGTTCAGGACCAGTGGTTGCAGGTGTGGTCGGACTCACCATGCCCAGGTACTGTCTGTTTGGAGACACTGTGACGACAGCATCTCACATGGAAGCCAGCGGGCTGCGTAAGTATGAACTAAAAAAATAGCTAAGTATATTATCTTTACAAAGATTTACAAAACAATAAAACTTTAATATTCTCCAAACAAGGAAATATACTTTAGCAGCTTTTTGTTTGAGGAAATCCGTAAAATAACCAATGTGATAAACAGCATGAATTCCTTTGAATCCATCCTTAGATGAACCCTGTTGATCTAGTTTTGAATATTACATATTTGTCTATTAAATGGGTAATGACCTCATATCTTTAGGTTGCTTCGACGTGTCAGCCTTCGTCTTGCTTTCAATTTAAAAGAAAACGTATGTCCCTATCAACTCCCTCCTTCTACCCAGTCAGAAAATAAAAATAAAAGGTATCAAGACAGCAGCTGAGAGTAGCTTCACGATGAACACTTTTACCCCAGTAGTTCTCTTACCAAATACCTTACTTCTGTGGATGCACCGATCAGGATCCTTTTGCCTTTCATACTTATCAAAGCATTTTTTGGTAGTTTTGATAAGTAAGGCGTTTTCACATTACAGCAAAATGACTCACTTCACACACCTGAATCAAATGATTGAATTACCTCCTCAGTATGCACCAAAGTTCTCCAGAGTCCTTCTTCTTCTCCTTGCAATTTTTATGGCGGTTGGCAAACAATTTAAGGTGCATTACTGCCACCTTCTAGATTGGTGTATGGATCTGATGTGCTAATACAATTATATTCTTTACAAAATACCTGTTCTTTTTAAGACACTAAAAAAATGCTGGTTAAAAATAATAAAAAACAATATTCTTTTTTTGCAGCACTTTTAGCAAAACTGTCAACCGATTCATTTCCTACAATTCCAATATGTGCACGAATCCCTACTAGCTTAACCTCTGAACCATAATTTTAATCCTGATAATTGCGTGAGTTATAGCCAATATAATATCTAGCCTTGTTTCTGAATGTACCTCTTTAATACTTTTTAATGTGTTGCTTGAGTCTGAACAAATTATAACCTTTATTCTAATTTTTTCAGTCCATTCTAAAGCCATCAAAATTGTCATTAAATCTCCTGTATACACTGTTAATTTATCTGTTCTTTTATTTTTCATAATATTTCAATCTGGAATAACAAAAGATATACCTACTTTATTATTTATCATTTTAGAAGCATCTGTATATATTTTGAATATTCCTTCCTATGCATCATTCCACCTTATTACTTTCTAATTCTCGCCCCCGTTTCAGTAAACATAAATCAGCTGTAACCTGTCCGAAGACCCATGATGGAATAATAGGAATGGCAACCGCAGGACTAATTTGAAAATGATCTATTCCTTCATCTATTGTTTTATCCAAGATTATTCATCCAAAACTATTAAATTGTTTCTTTTCTTTTTCTTGACAAGGTTGGAGAGTGTTATGTGGAGGATGACTTTCACTATGTCCTTTAATATTGGCCCAGTAAGTTATGTCTAATTGTGTTCTCCTAAGCTCTAGTGGCATTTCACCCATCTCAACTCTGGAGTTGTTTTCATAGCTCCACAGCAAAGCCTTAACACTTGATATTGTATTCCATCTATATTTTTTGATGATGTATTTGAAGCTGAATTGTAAAAAATACATCCATAATCAACAACTGATCTAATTAATCCAATATAAACTGTCTTTAAAGCTTTCTTCCCCATTCTGTGCCTCTCAAACATCTCACTATATTTAAAATTCTTTTCCACTTTTCCACTATTTTATCTATATGTATTTTCCACGTAAGCTTCTTTATCAAACTAGATACCCAAATATCTGATTGGATCTGTTCTTTCTATATCATCCCCATGTAATTTGAGACTCGTATCAAGATTTAGTTTTCTATTTGTAAAAACAACACATTTTGACTTGGATGTTGAAAATCTGAATCCCATTCTAATGCCTAATTTTCTACACTATGTAAAGCCTATCGTAATTTCCTTTTTACAAATTCCATATTTTTTCCACTCCTCCAAATCCTATCATCTTCAAATAATGAAACACCAAAAGATTTATCTATACTACTAAACATATCTTTAATCATTATAATGAACAACATAGGACTGCATACTGCCTTGGGGGGTACCATTTTCCACTTGATAATCAGAACTTATTTCACCGCTTATTTTTACTCCTAATACTTCTCTCGGTTTAGAGGTTTCTTATCAATCTGTATTTTTAACCTTTCATACTCATCTTTTTATTTTAATCAATAACCCTTCTCTCTATAACGTGTCATATGGCTTTTCCACATCCCAAAAAACTGCTATCACATTCTCCCTATTAATCTGGGCCTGTCTAATTTCATGTTCCATACATAATGCTGGATCTATAGTACTTCTACCTTTCCTAAATCCAAATTGATAAAATTTTATCTTCTCCAAAGACTCTAAAAATGTATTAGTCTGTTATTTACTTTTTTTTTTTTTTTTTTTTTTTTTTTTTTTTTTTTTTTCCATAATTTTACCTAAACATGATGTAAGAGCAATTGGTCTATAGCTTTCTGCTAAATTAGGATCTTCCCCAGGTTTACAAATACGGACAATAATGGCTTCTTTCCACTTGTTTGGTATTTTTCCCTCCTCCCACACCTTACTATATAATTCTAATAACGTTGCCTTACTCACATCACTAAGATTATTCAACATGTAATTACAGATTTGATCATTGCCAGGAGTTGATTTACTGGAATTCTTCAATGCTTCATTTAATTCTATCAAATAAAACTTCATATTAATAACATACTCATTATCTTCATTATGAAGTAATTCAATATTCCTCCGTAATGTTACTTCTCATCCTCTTTTTTTTTTTTTTTTTTTTTTTTTTCTTTACTATTCAGATTTTCTGTACTATGTATCTTTCCAAATACTTTAGTTAATGGCTTAGATTTATTTTTTTATCTATTATATTTTCATTATCTTCTGTTATTGGGAAATAATAATCTTTTGAATTCCCAGACATTTTTTTTTATAGTATTCTGAACCCTATCTAATGAAGTATTTTTTTTTTTTTCCCCCAATGATCCCAATATTTTCTCCAATAATCCAATAAATTTACCGTTTATTATAATTTTCCTAACTTTTGCTTGTTTCATTTTTATAACTTAATACATTCTGGAAACAAATGTTTTTTTTTAATGTTTTTAAAGTCTTATTCTGCTGTTTAATTGCTGTTGTACATTCTATTGTCCACCATGGTACTAGCTTCTTCTTTTTGATTCTATTACTTTTAGGAATAGAACTTTTGGCTGTATCAAGTATACATTTACTAATTTCTAAGTTTAATTCATTTATTGGTTTACTTGTATAAATATCTTGCATATTAATCTCACTCATCATTTTAAATTTGTTCCAGTTTGCTTTTTCAGATTTCCAGTTTCCCTCAATTTCTATCTGGCCTTGTTCTGTATCTACACCTATACTGATAAAAATTGGATAATGATCACTACCTATTGTGCTGTCTTTGAATACTCTCCAGCTGCAAATACCAGCAAGAGACTGTGAAACCCAGGATAGATCAATTGCAGATTCCTTACCGTTTATAAAATCCACCCGAATGCCTAATCCATTATTTATGATTACCAGCTCCTTTTCTTCAATTATATCTTCTAAAATCCCTCTGTTAAAATCAACTTAATTTCCCTATAATGTGCTATGTGCATTAAAGTCCCCACACCAAACTATTTTCCCTCTCCAGTGTTCTAGGATTAATTCAAGTTGATTTTTCTAACTGCTTGCAGGGATTACAGTAATCTAGGATTTAATACTTCTGTCTTTGAACTCCAGTAACAATGGTGTACTGTCCATTCCTGAAAGCCTATAATCGTTTAATGCCTGTAATATCTCCACCTTTTATTACTTTCTTTAACTCTTCCATATTTTCTCCTACAGGAATCTCTGAAATTACTCCTTACTCCCCCAAAAATCTTTCTTTCCAGCACTCCTTTTTTGCACACCATTTGTAATTTTAGAACCCTACTCTTTTGTTCAGCATTTTTACAAATGATAAGCAGACTTCCATCCCACAGGACTTTAGCTAACTCTAAATCCCTGATCGCTTTCTTTAACCCATTTGACAAGCTGAGAGGACTTAGTCCAACCATGTCCTGTCCTACCTTAAGTTTTAGTATAACTTTAAAATGTTCTATTTTATTTCTCATTTCAGGTCTTTCTTCTTCATCCTCGAGCTCTTTTACCAGCTGCCATTCCCTTTTTAAACTTCTTTCCCTCTTCCTCCTTTCTTATTCTCCACCATAGACCATCCTATATCCATATTATCATCCTCTGAAAGCCCATCACTACTACTAGCCATCTTGATCCACTCACAATCCAGATAAAGCCAAAAAATGCCTTCAATTTCAACTTATTACTCGCCAAATATTGCAGCCGCATACTTCTTTTTAAACAACCCGCCAAACATTTCCATCGTCACTTCCCTCCTCTGCATCCAATGCCTCCCCCTCCATAGTCCTACTAACAAGCTCATTATTTGAGTCAGGTGTGTTGAGGCAGACACATCTAAAAGTTGCAAGACACCAGCCCTTGAGGCCTGGCTTTGAGGACCCCTGGTCTAGAGTTTTGACATAATCCTTCTCTGGAATATCGCCTGGATTACCAGTCAGCTGACTGCTAGGGTTGTTAGTTTATCTCTTGTTCTAATTTATTTAACCTCGGCACACTTTATTATTATTATGATCATCCCTCATGTTGTCATGTGACCGTTTAGTCTTGCTTATGATTGTTGAGGTCACCGTTTTCCTGTTCAGTTCCCTGTCCTCTTTTGTTGCTTGAGGATGTGTTTTTGAATCTTAAGACTGCCTTCTTTTGACTCCTCAGCCATTTGTGGCAAAATCCAGTTTACCAAACTCTATCAACTCTAGTTTTATTTGAAGCAACACTTAAGATCAGCAGCATCTGATGAATCTCTTGGAGTCTTGCTTTTTACTTGTTGTTTTCAGCTTACAGGATCCACATCAGTCTTAGTACTGTCAAGGTTCTGACCAGTCTCAAAGTGGGATATCTCATAGACACCAGAAAGGCACAGGTATACCTACCTCCTTAAATATTTACTATGAGAAAAGCTGGATTAAATGAGTTCTTTTTGATTCTTTTGAAGGAGACTGCCATTTGACTAGCAACGCAGTAATTTCCTTGTGTTTTGAAGGTAAAAGGCACAGAGGACACATACTGGCTGATGGGTCGAGAGGGTTTTAACAAACCGCTTCCTATTCCCCCTGATCTTGCTGGAGGGTAAGAACATATGGCATAGGGAACTATCCTTAAGTAAATTTGCTGAACTGGAAAAAAACTATTGTTGCAGGTCAACACCTAGTCTTAGTCATGAAACTAAATTTTTATCACACTGACACTAACTTATATTCAATTAAAATGAATAATTAGGTATTATTAATTTAATTGGCAAGTATGCTAATTTTAATTAACAAATGTAAAAATCCAAGTAATTGTGATTGAACATCTGGCCTGTTTCTTTGTCTTCTGTCTGATTCTGCTTTGTTCTTTAACAGGGCCAGTAATCATGGTATAAGCCTTGATGAGATTCCTGTCGAGAGACGACAAAAATTTCTAGACAGACAGAACAAAATGAAAAAATAGACTAGTAAAGTTTAGGATGTGTAAATGTAAACTCTGTTTGAGATATTAAATTTATTACAGCTCTTAACCAAAGCAACCAAAAACTGTAAACCAAAGTACTAAAGTTTGTTTGGAAAATGCATTATTCCAATAGCTAAACAAATTTTAATAATGTCTGTGGTTAAAAAATGGTTAAATGTAATGTTTTCCAATGTGTCAAAAAAAGGTTTTTGACAGCCAAAGAAAATTGTGATATTTTTGTTAAAAGCTCTTGAAACCCAATGGCCAGATTATGTGATGTATTTCAGGCGGTCACAGTTGAGCCCAAGATTATTCATACTCCTTACAGATTTAGAACCAAGAAGTGGGTGTCTGATAGAAAATGAAACAGCCTTATCTAAAAAGATAAAACGGTGTATGAAAAAAAAATGGAAAGAAAAATGGTAATCAGTTTTATTTATGTGTCATTAAAAATGTAATGTCAAAAATTGCATACCCTTCTCCATAATCATTTTTTTTTTTTGTTTTTTTTTTTTTACTATGGTTTCACCAATTTATCTTTTGAGTCTTTGAGTTTGGAAGGCTTCCTTGCCTTCAACCTAATCTTTAGGTCCTCCTGCAAATTCTTTATTAAACTCTAGTCAGGACTCTGACCGCACCACTGTAAATAATATCGCCAGTCCAAAGAATCATGTTGGTAAAATTATTTTAAACCAAAATCTACCAAGAGTGTGAAACAATTTTGGGCTCATTAATAGTTTGTTTGTTTTTTTTTAGTATTTTGCCTGTTGTCGATTGTTTAAAATGAACTATTTTCTTATTAGGACTATGAATAAACTTTAGATAAAACTCTTACTGTGTGTTTATTCTTTACCCCTGTCTACCACACACTTTAAATTTGTACAGGTTTGTGGGATTAACAACTGAAAGTTGAATCAAAATAAAGAAAGCTTCCCCGAGAGCCCTTAAAGA
Organism: Anableps anableps; assembly: GCA_014839685.1. Lineage (NCBI taxonomy): Eukaryota > Metazoa > Chordata > Actinopteri > Cyprinodontiformes > Anablepidae > Anableps > Anableps anableps. The sequence continues at coordinate 3,708,730 of CM026073.1, forward strand.
AGGGATATATTGTTGAAGTAATTGTTATGTTGGTTGTTGATCTGACTAACAGTGATAAAGTCAAACAGTTTAAAAATTTATACCAGAGATACTTAAGCTGATGTGCCTGTTTCTAAATAAGGTTTGAAACATGGAAGGATGAAATGATTTTGTATGTAGACCTAATGTTCAAACAATGGCAGTCGTCATCAAGAGGAAAATGATTCCAAAAGTTTACATTACTCTCTGAGAGAAAGTGATTTCCCATTAGGTATGAGTGCCATCAGTTCCTCTTGGCTTCATCCATTTCACAGAGGCCAAACCAGGCTCAGGAGGTGCAGCTTTGTTAAGCCAGGTGTAAGTAATCCAGGTAAATGCGCATCCGCAGCTTTCTTCAAAAGACCATGAGCTCGATCACAGATTCACTGATGCTACAGTGCATGAATTGAACTTTGACGCTTTTATTTCAAAAGGACAACTTCTTGTTTAACTGTTAGCGCAAAGGAAGCTTAACGGCAATCAAAAGGCAAGTTATAACTGAGCTTATAAAATGTATCTTATTAACAGTCCCGTTGATAGAGGCACAAGGTAAATGATGTAAAATTTAGGATGTAAATAAGTACTCGTTTTAAACATTGTGTGACTTACACTGTGCATTTGTTTAATTATATGCCAAAACTAAAATTAAGTTGTAAATTATATTTTAAGAGGATTTATTGCCATTAAACCTAAATATTTATCAAAGTGCCACCCTTCATTTGGGGGGGGATATGCTACAATTTATATGCCTTGACTTGATTCCAACACCTTTGCTTCTTTATTACCAATTTCTCTAATCCCTTCAACACATGCAATGGTCTATTAAAGGCCTTTCTGTCAAACTTGGAACAGCAGCAGTCTTCAGAAACATATTTGAACAGTAACGATGCCCACATGGATAATTATAAAATTGATAACCATCATAATGTTAATTAACAGTAGTACTTCACTGAATGTCAAAATGAATCAGTGGTATTTTATTGCAGGCTGAAAAAAATCCTATACAGACAGATAAGAAAATGCAATTACAGACAAAACACATTGGTTTCTGACTGAACAGATAAGGCACCAATTGAGCCAGGATATCTGGAAAATCCTGGCTTAATCTGTTATCCTGGTTTTGTGAAACAGCCCTTGAATGGTGAAAGAGCATAAGAATCCTGTCTGTACTATTGTTCTGTAGGGATGCAAAGAAGGGGGCAATCAATATACTTTTAGAGGTGCAGTAAGGAATTAACAATAACCTCTTCAAAGTCTCATCCAGCTGAGTTCTTCTCATCAAGGTTAAAAGTTACATAGTACTGCAGCTTTATCAAAAAATATTTTTTTCACATTTGTTAAAACTGTCCCTGTGTAGTGACAGTATAGTATGAGACAGATAATCTATGAAAAAAAAAAAAAAAAAAAAAAAAATTTTGATCCTCCCTGCTTTCTCCCAGCGCTATCTGCAGAAATAAACAGCTTGGTCAAAAATAACCAATCATAGGCGAGAGGCGGGTCTTAGCGCAGTCACTCATGCTTGTGTAGGCGTTTCTCACACCCTCTCCATTGCGCTCTGCTGGGGTACAGGTTCTTCCCGACAGTAAAGCTTGTTATGAATGCTCAGGCTAATTATCATGGCCACTGATGACGACAAATAAATGGTTTTCCTGGAATGGTAAGTTGTTTCTCCACCATTAGCACATTTAGCAGTGCCTAAACAAGGATGACTGACAGCACTAAGACCTTCCTCCTGGCTCTGATTGGTTGTTTCTGACCGGCAGATGATCTGATCTGCAGATGGCAATAGTAGCACTGGCGGGAGGTGGAAGAGCTTGTTTTTTGTTTTTGTTTTTTTCCACAGATTATCTGTCTCATACCATGCTGTTACATCTTGGTGACAGTTTTAACAAGTATATGCAAAAAATATTTTATATAAAAGTTACATATTACAGCTTTAAATACCAACCGAAATTCTCTTATGGGATGGACAATGATGCTGAAAAAAACATTCACAAGATCAACAACTACGATCCATTTAGAAGCAGAAGGAATCTGAAGCAAAAGGGTGTATGGATTATGGATGTTTTATATCTTCGCATTGAGAACAAATTTAACTGCTTGCAGTTCTTTGACAAATTTCCACTCTGTAGGTTGGCCAGCATCTCTATTTTTTTTTTTTTTTTCTTAAACAGGTGCAGTTGGAGAGTTCACGGGAGATGACAGGGCTAACCTGAAGGTTAAAGTCTAAACAGTTTGTGTGCAGGATGTGTGGGGATGTCTGTAGAAATGTTGGCTCCCCTTTCCTGATTCTAGACCTGTATAAGTCCTGGATGGTGGCAAGTTCAGCCCTGATGATGTGGTCCACAGAACTGATTGTTCTGTGCAGTCTGTTTTTCTGCCTGACTTAAACCACACATTGATGGACAGACTGAATAATGACAGTGAAGAAGATAACCAGCTGATCGTGTGGCAGACTGTCTTTCTTGAGTTGCTGCAGGACACAGTCTCTACTAGCCCCTTTTTCAAACACTGTCTGCATGTGAGCACCATCTTAGATTCCAAAACAGGAGGGTTCCTAGAAAATGGAACTGATCCACAATAGAGAGTGTTGTTGAGGAGAGTCCGTGTGGTAGTGTTCTCTTCACGTCTTGGGCAGGTTGAGCTCTAGGTTGAGCTGACCACACCAGTGGGCCAGCTAATCCACCTCCTGTCTGTATGCAGAATCATTACCATCCTGCAAACTTTGGAGTTTCACAGATGGATCCGCTGAGGTACTTTTATTTGTTATAGACAGATTAAGAGCAGTGAAAGAACATACCCCTTGGGGCGCTGGTGCTAATTGTTCTTGTGTGGGAAAGATGCTGCCCAGCCTTACCTGCTGCTACCTCTCGGTCAAGAAGGGTGATCTAGTAACAGGCATTGTCTGACACTGTGAACTGGGCAAGGTTCTGTTGGAGGATGTCTGCGTTGATAGTGTTCAAGGCAGAGTTTAAGTCAAAAAAATAGGGTTGTGGAGTATGTCCCTGGATAGCTGAAATGGTGAAAAATAAAGTGCTGTTCCAGTTTAACTGCATCATCTCCCCACCTGTAAACAAACAGCAGGGGGTCCGGCAGGGGGCCTGTTAAGTCCTTCAGATGGTTCAATACCAGTCAATCATAGGATTTAATGACCACAAACATCAGGACAAAAGGTCTGTAGTCATTTAATCCTTTTTTGATCAGTTATTGAGGACGGTGATGATGGTGGAGCATATGAGGTAGGAGGGAACCTCATACAATACCAGAAAGGCACCACTCAGATGAAGACGGGAGTCAGTTTGTCTGGATAAGCTCCCTAGCAGGAATGGGACATTCCATCAGGTCCTCAATCTTTCCTGATTTACTGGCACCAAAAGAGCCTATTCACAACTTCTTCAAAAACTTCTTTACACTTCAAAAACTCAAAATCTTACAAAGTATTTTTGGTCTAGTTTCTAGTGCTAATTTCTTGAAAATGCTTGAAAAAAAGACAAAACTAACTTACAAGTAAATTTTTCACAGGATATAGCAGATAGTTTTAAGTCAATAATTCCTTAATATTGATGAAAAATTACTAGTTATAAGTGAAATCATCTGTCAGCAGACCAGATATTTTAACATACATTATGGAACAAATGTCTTTTTCCACTGGCAGATTATTTCATTGGAATCAGTTCCAACTTTATCCTTTCATGTGCTTCTCCAAGGGTTGGTGTTTCAAGGCTGCCAAGGTCTTTGAGGGTCAGCAGATTTCACCAGGGTTTAGCTACACTTGAAAATATGGTGTCATGATGGCATAATAGCCACCAACAGTTTCATCTGAATTCTGCATGCAGAGTCTGACTTGGGCATCAACCATCTTTTGGGGATCACTTCTATGATTTTAGTCAGCTCATCTTTATATGCATCTTTCTTTCTGTCTGATTCCAGTGGTGGGTTTAAACTCTTTGCAGAAGGAAAGGAGTTCAGCAAAAAATTTGAGTCCAGAGTCAAAGGCAATATAGGGCAGGGGGTGGACAAAATGTAACAGAATATCAAGTAGACTGGAGTCAGTGGTGGCATTGAATTGATAAAATTATTACATAAAGTTTATATACAGCTGAATAGTTAAATCAGATCAAACTTCTCTTGTTTTAGGTCAGTTAGAATTACAAAAATTATTTATATTTGCTAGATGTCAGAAAACTTAACGAGAACATTTTATAACTTTCTTCAAATTCAGAGGTTTACATACATTTGGTCAGAGTCAGGGATAATTGCCTTTTAAACTATATGACTTGGATCTAACCTTTTGGGTCTCCTCCCACAAGCTTCTAAAAATAGTTTGCCAGAGTTGTGGTCAATTCCTCCTGACAGAACTGGCCTGACAGAGTTACCTCTGTCAGGTTTCTAGGCCATCTCACTCTCACACGTCTTCTCAGATATACTCACAACTTCTCCATGGGATTGCGATCAGGACTTTGTGATGGCCACGTCAACACATTGAGTTTGTTGTCCTTAAGCCACTTTCTAACCACTTTGGCTGGATGCTTAGGGTTACTGTCCATTTGGAAGACCAATCAGCACACAAGTTTTAACTTCCTGGCTGAGGTCTTTACATGTTCCTTCAATATATATAATTTTCTTTCCTCATGATGCCATCTATTTTATGAACTCTACCAGTTCCTTCTGTAGGAACAGCCCAACAACATGATGCTGCCACCCCCATACTTTACATCTGGCATGGTACAAGTGTCCCCATTTTTTCCTCCAAATGTAATGATGGTCATTATGGCCAAACAGTTCCACTTTAGTTTCATCAGGACACAGGACATGTCTCCAAAAATGAAAGTCTTTGTCCCTGTTGTTGGGTTTTTGCCATAGTGTGCAGGAGAGTCATGTTGCTGGTGTCGTGGTGTTTGTGCTGTCACTTACCTTCCACAGGGTGGCAGGCTGATCAGATCCAGCTGGTGCTTGCTGCTGCCAATCAGCAGGGTCCTTAAGTGGGACTGGATTAACTGAGGCAGATGCCAGATGGTTCTGCACCTAGAGTGGTAACAGGCCAACCTTTTAACGCTGCTATCTCCTTTGCTCCAAGCTTTTTCCTTCCCTGTCTTCTTATCCATCCCTTGTCTCTCCCCATAGTACATGGTTTCATATTCCTTCCTGACGTGCTGACTCGCCTGGATTCCCCTTTCCAAGTCCACCTCCTTCAATCTCCTCAAAAGGCCCCCTTCTGGATGAACCTCTCCACAATCACAAGCCTCTCCAACCAGCTTACCTGTCCACCCTCAATCCTCCATCAGCACATTCACCTGGAAACATCGCCAACCAAAAATTACTGGACATAACCACTCCCTGCGGGATCCACCTACCCTGCACAGTCTATTTTCAACATCATCAAACCAAAAATCTTTCATTGTCCTCCCTCCTCAACCTGATATCTCCTGATCTAACCACTAATTACCTTTCTCCTCAGTTCCTCCTGTGGTCCACTCCATTCCAGTCGGCTGAGATTCGGAACTCCCTTGCTGTTCACCTCAGTCGCTGTTTCTGGTCAGTGTCTCTCCAGCTCCTGTTCCGTCGTTTTGCACATTCGAATAAATCTGATTCCGTGTCCATAGTTGTTGCTTGCATTAGAGTCCCGATAACTATCGTTATGACACCTGTGTGCATTTGCAAACTGCAATCCAGCTTTTTATGTTTCTTTTGAAATAAAGGCTTCTTCATCGCTGAATGGCCTTTCAGTCCATGTTGGAACAGGACACATTTCACTGTGGATACTGACACTGTCTGATCAGCTTCAGCAGCATCTTCACAAGATCTTTGGCTTTTGTTCTGGGTTCAATCTGCACATTTTGGACCAAAATCTGTTCATCCCAGTGACACACAACCTGTCTCCATCCTGAGTGGTATGATGGTTGGACATGCCCATCATGTCTACACTTTCATATAGTTGTTTGAACAGATGAATGTGGCACCTCCAAGCATCTGGAAATTGTTCCCAAGGATGAACCAGACTTGTGCAGCTCCATGATTCTTTTCCTGATATCTTGACTGATTTCTTTTGACTTTCCAATCGTCTCAAACAAGAAAGCAGTGAATTCCAAGGTGTGGCCTTAAAATACATCCACAGGTGAGCCTGCAATTAACTTAAATGTCTCAATTAAGCAATCAGAAGTTTCTAAAGCCATGACATCATCTGAGCTTTCCCTTACTGTTTAAGTTTTGCCTGTCATTGGATCTGATTCAAATAGTAAACTCATCCCTCTCATCAGGTGTTTTTCCCCCAGGCTTTAAAAACAGCAGTTGTCAAACTACTGCTGAAAAAGAGCAATCTGGACAAATCACTATTGCAGAATTACAGGTCAATCTCTAACCTCCCATTTATCAACAAAGTTGGTACTGTTGGATCTCAGTGCAGCATTCAACATTGTTGACCATGACATTATTAAAACAACTGGAGACCTGGATTGGATTCTCTGGTACAGTACTTAACTGGTTTGAATCTTACTTAAAGAACAAGGACTTCTTTGTGTCAGTGAGTAACTTTTCATCAGACTGGACAAAAATCACATGCAGGGTACCCCATGGTTCCATTTTGGGGTCCCTCTTATTTAATATCCTCATGCCCACACTAGCTCAGATTATAATAAGTCGTAACATTAGTTACTAAGCAGATGACATGCATCGCTACAATGTCAGCAGGTGACTATGAACTGATCAAATGTTTAGCAGATGCATAGAACAAATCAATGCATGGATGTCCCACAACTATCTTCAGCTGAACAGAAACTAAACTGAAGTTATCTTTGGAGCTAAAGAGGAATGATCTAGAGTCAACAGGCAGCGTCAGTTTTTATACCTCAACAGAGTCCACGATTCCAGGAAGCAATCGTTTCTCAATAGACAAGAGGCCAGACCTTCTGTATGAAGCAAAGTGTAGAATAAGGGGCTGGTTTTTACCAGGCTAGAAAAATAGAGCACATCACCCCAGTTCTAAAGTCCTTATACTGGCTCCCTGTAGCTCAAAGAATAGACTTTACAATACCTTTGTTGATTATAGATCACTGAATGCCATAGCACCAAAATACATTAGAGACCTGTTGTTGTTGAATCACCCTTCCAGACCACTCAAATCTACTCTTCATCTCCAGAGGTAGAACTAAATGTGGAGATGCAGCATTTAGCTTTCTTGTTTCACTAATCTGGAACAAACTTCTAGAAAACTACAAAACTGCTGAAACACTGAGTTCCTTTAAATCAAGGCTAAAAATCAATTTGTTTAGAGTTCCCTTTAATTAATAAGTGAACATAGATTAATTTTTGTCTGGATTGCAGCTTTTTATTACTTCTTTATAATTTGCCACTGTAATGTAATGTTTTTTTGTTTGTTCGTTCTGTTATGTTTTAATCATCAAAACACTTTGGACTGCCTTGTTGCTGAAATGTGCAATACAGATAAATTTGATGATATAAAAATATTTCAGTAGAAAGATAAGAAAAAACCCCACAAACCTCAGACAAAGATTTTCTCTGAATAAGGATCAGTATATTTTCAGTTTTTGCCAATGTAACATATGAGAGAAAACTTATATCTTTGATTGATGTCTCTCACCTTATTTTACCAGAACTGGCGGTAGAGAGGTAAATGTCTTCATCAAGAGTCAAAATGGCAACAACGTAGCAGAGTGAACTCTGTTTCTCAGGAAAGACGCTAAATAAACGCATTGTGATTATTGAATAAAAACCCAACAAATTTGATCATAAAAAAATAGACATCAAGTCATATTCACAGTTTGATTTGACAACTTTACCACACAGCATAACATACCAACACGGACCCCATGCTGGCACAACTACTGAGATCCAATGAATATTACAGTTATCTACTGAACTTTAACTATTCTTCAGTTTGTTTAGATGCAGTTCCTCTCATAAGCACTAGATGCTGCTGTGATATTGTGATGTACAGTATTTCATTCATAGGAACAACTATTGAGACTCTTTGCGCCCGCAGCAGCTGAAGATGAGAGGATGAACAGCAGGCAGCCTGCTCCACCTTCATTTCACTTTGTCCATGTCAATAGTTGTGATTGGCTCCTCCTCTTGAACAGCTACGCCACCTGACGACTGACAGCATAAATGCTGATGATCCTTCCAGTCCTGCATAGACAAAAAACCAACATTTCCATACAACAGTGGTAAAAATAGTTTTTATCAATACAGTGCTAATACTAATATGATAAACCTCATCTGGCTTGTTTTGATGCTACGATGGAGTAACTATCCCATATTCCTGCCTAATATCTTAGTTTATTCATAAGGTCAAGTGCCGCTCCAATGCAAAGAAGGTAGATTAAGCTAATTTCAGACACCTGTATATGTAATCTTGTCTTATGATCATAAACAACAGGGCATGATGATCAAACTTCCCATTTTAATTCGACTCTCCCAGGCCCGTGGGTTAATTCTCTCCACACCACAATAGCCAACATGCTTACCAACCGTGTCTTCTGTTTGACACCCACTCATGAATAAGAGCCTGAGATACCTCATCTCCTTTGCTTGGGTCAGTAACTCCTTCAGCTCCTCTCTCTTTTCCTTTACTTTGACTTACCCCTGGGAGTTTGGAATGTCTAAGATCTAAACAGGTCACACTTCTAAAAGGGTGATCCTTAGTTAAGGGGGAAATCTGTTTGTTATACTTCTGTTCTCTCTTTGGACATTACATTTATTTCATGTACAATAAATTTAAGTCTCAGCTAAGTTAATATTTTTACAGAGTACCTCTGTTATGTTAGCCAGTTTCAGAAAGAGAGAAGATTAAGTGGAATAATTGTTGTAGATTGTATAGGTGACCAAATTTCTCTATGCATTTAGTGATATAGTACCAAGCTTTCTTTGAAAATGAAGAAGAGTCAGGACTGACAACAAGAAAATGACACAAAACTAAAGACGGAAAGCTTCAGTTTGGTAGGTTTAGAACATTTGTTCTTAACACCCACTCTCAAAGATACAATGCTATAAAAAAGTATTTTCCCTCTAACAGATTTCAGATTTTTGCTTTTTTTTCTTACAGTTAAATCTTTCAGACCATCAGACTAAACCAAATACAATTACCAAAACCAGCCTTCCTCTAAGTGACATTGAATTTGAAGGTCTGTCGACGGAGCAATGATTAGGGTGATGGAAAGGAGGTCTTCCAACCTCAAAGACTTGAAGCCCATCTCTAAAGATAAATTGTCAAAATGCCTGTTTAATCATGCAAAAAGCTGATCAGCAATAATAAGAAGGCTTTGACTGCTTAAATGCAAATATATATTTTTAAATTATTATTGAGTAGAGTATAAATAATTTTCCACATGCCCTTTTTTAATCAAATGTAAATAAAAAAGTATCTTCATTTATGCCTTGACATTTATGCCTCCATTCTTTATGCCTCTTTTTTGAGAGAGAGAGTTTTCTCATTGCTATCAGAAACAAACAACAGGGGTATGAATAATTTGGGCATAATTGTATCTGGTATAAAACTGGCAACTGTTTACTTCTGGCCAGGTTGGTTTAGATTGTTTTGTCCTTGATAAATAAAATAGACATTTGATTATCTTGATCTGAGGCTAAAATTTGTTTGATGATCTGAAACATTTTAGTGTGGAAAAACGCAAAAACAGATCAAATCTATAGAGGGGAAAATACTTTTCACAGCACTGCACAACTTTTCAGACATGTTGCTTTACATTTTGAGTGATTAATATGCTCAACTTTCTTAGAAGATTAATAATTCTCTTTGCATAGACTAAATGGGAGACACAAGAAATTCTACTTTTGATACTTCAGCATCACATGGTCCAGTTTGGACCTATGGGCTGGTCAGATATTTTCACAGTAAGATAACCTTGAGTAAATATACCATGGTTTCAAACAAAAATGTGTAATATCTTCTAAGTGCTTTTATCTTCAAGAGAAAGAACACAATTATTCCTGCTGTTGTTAACACAATAACAGATCGACTTTCAAGTTATAATGTTATGTGTACTATTTTTATTATTTTAATTTTGATACATAAGCATATGCAAAAATAAATGAGACTTAAGTAATAGAGTAAAAAACACACATAACAAGCTGATATTAGCTGGTTAATCAGTTGGCTCGTTAACAGACACGCCACTGATGGTAACATTAAAATAGCATTACCTTAATATGACTGATGGGTGACGCTCCTTTGGTTTCCACATCAAGAACATCAGTGTTTTTTGTGCATTAAAATATTTCCAAAGAGCTCAGTTTATGTTTCTTGTAAGTATTAGGAAAGTGTTGTAACTTTCTATCAGCCAACTGGCTGGCAGCACACAGAGTAAAGGCCACTCCAGTAGCTTCTTTTGAACCTTATTTAAAGGATTTTAAATGTATACATGTTTCATAGGAACAGAATTATGAAAATTGTTTGTAGCTTAAAAGCATACATTTTCTAAAGCTTGACATAAGTTAATAGTGATTACCTTTTTTCTTTGCAGCTGCACTAAATATGTCTGTAGATGTAAATCAATGCAATGTCATAAGCTCATATTCACAGGTAAGATGGATGTAGATTTGACTCATTCAACAACTACAGTGATATTTTTATTATTTATTATTATTCTTCACTAACACAGCTGCCGATGTCCTGTGGTGCCAGTGAAGTGGTTTGTAAGCATTTTGGAAAGGGCATAGTTGAAGTTAAAACACATATTTACATATACAAAGAGACAAACTTATTTAAAAGTTTAAAAGACCCACCTTCCTCTGACAGAATGTGGAGCAGTAATTGACTTTGTGACAGCCTGTACACTCGTTCATCGCCATCCGACCACAGTTCACACACATTGCCTGCAAAACCAGATCAGAACATTTTAAGCTACTGGGGGTACCTCAGAACGTCACTGACATTGTGGATGTTAGTTTGTCATACATTGATGATGATCTCTGTGATGTCAGAGCTCCTCTTGGCCTCCGAGTCATCTGGCTGTTGAAACGAGATCTGGTTCTGAAACGGCTGACCAAGGCCACACTGAACACCAAAACACACATATTCAGACACTTAGTAAGTCTTCATTAACCAAACTTTTATAAATGCTACCCAGTGCCTTACCAAAGTATCCATAACCCTTGAACTTTCTGTCATATTAAAACCACAAAATTTACATTTTTTAAATTGTGATTGTATATAATAACACAAAGCAGTGCAAATTTCTAGGTAGTACATGTATTTTAGTAATCGATTATTCTATCAATTATTCTGGAAATTAATTGATTAATTGGATAAAAAAAATTGGCACATTCTGCAGAATTTTCATTTAAACACTTAAGATTATTTTATACAAGATTAGAAATGCATAAAAAATGCAACTAAACAAATAATTAAGTTCTTTTAACAGAATTTGAACCAAGTGAAGCTAAGACTGCACCACTTGAGGAACAATGGGTAGAACATATTTACAGACAAAAATTTTTCATCTTACATGCAAATTGTGTATATTTTTTGGACAGCTTAATTACTATTCTGACTGTTGTTCTTTCAGCAAATGGGATGTTTTAAAGCCTGTATATTCAGTTAACAATTAACTGATTACTAAATCAGTTGATGATTATTTCAATCATCGATTCATCAAAATTAATCCAATTAGTTGTTTCAGCCCAACAAATTTCTGTAAAGTGGACTGAAAATAATTAATGGTTTATGACTTTTTACAAATGAAAAGCTAAATTTTTCAATTCTTGCTACAGCTTCTCAATTAGATTTAGGTCATGTGTATGCTTTGATCTGATATAGGAGGTCTCTATGTACTAATTAGGTGACTTCTGAAGCCCATCAGAGTGACTACATGCATTGCATACTTTATATTTTAAAATAAAAATATAAAGTGTGCAATGCATATAAAAGAAAATTAAACATATATATTATTTTCCTTCTCCTTCACAGTTATGTGCTACTTTGTGCTGGTCTATCACATAAAATCCCAATAAATGTGAACAAAATGTGAACAAACGTAAGTGTAAATTTCTGAACTGCTTGAGCTTTTCTGTCTAATCATTAGAAACTCTGGTTGAGTGTTGATCTCACCTCCTTTCTGCCTCCCTGAGCTTTGACTCCTCCAGTCTCCCCAGCAGCATTTTTGGCCTGTTCTATCAGGGCTTTCAGTTGCTGCACATTGTTCATCAGCATGTTCGCCAGTTCCTCGAGGTAAACCCATGTGTTCTTCTCTCCTTCATTCACCGCCGAACATGCACCCCCCACAGGCGGCACTTCCAGTCCCGCCACCAGTGTTGCAGCTGGAGATGATGCCGCGGAGGCCACTGCTACTTTGGCTTGGATGGGCTGAGAAGCAACAGCCAGCGCTGGCAATGCTGTCAGCACTAGAAGAATAGAAGATACAGGCAGACTAAAATTACAAAACTGTTGGGAAATGAGAAATGAGGAGCTGTACTTAAACTAGACCTGTTTGTTTAAGCTATAAGATTAGACCCTGTATTAGGATGTGTATCCCATTAGGCTCCAATGGCTAGGTGATTTGGCATTAATTTTCTCCTTTATGAGATCTCTTCAATGTTTTAGATCATCAACACTCCAATTTCTTGTACATCCTCAGGACACATTTAGCTATCCAGATGCAGTTGTGATTAATTTAAACAAAGATTTTTACACCAGTTTTAAGATGGTTTCTGCTATTAGGTTTAATATTCAAATTCCAAGACCATTTTTGAGCACATTTTACAATTTATCCTAAACTTTAAAATGTGTCTTCATATCTGTGTGAACTTGCTATACTCTATTGGATAATTTTCAATATAAATATGACTCATTAGCTATTATTTCTAACACTTCTGCTTCAATAGATATTTTTTTAATTCTGATTTTGATTCTACATGTTGCTATTTCCCAAAAGCAACCCAGTATTACTGCCACCTTTTGGTCACATGAGGGAATTACAATGAGAAAGGCTGTAGTTTTAAATGGAGGGTATTATATATTTTCCAGGCACATGGCACCATTTTATAGCATAATCAAGTAACCATATTACCTTCAGTTGTTATAAAAATCCTGTATATATTAAACATAACGTAAAAGAAATTTGACTTAGCAAGTTCATGCATTAAAATTGGCCTCTGTCTCTTTAAGAAGCTCCTACTCTTTCCAACACTCCACCTTCAGCATGTTATCACAGCAATTCTCCTTCATTATCCCATTTACAAGCTCAGCTGTGGACAGCAGCTCCAAGGAGGAGCTTGTGGAAACAGGCGGTGCTTTGTGAGAGCAAGTGTTTAGGCACCCCTGAATGGCTGCCATGGGAGATTGAAGGATTGAAGTAATAGCTGGTACTCCAAGACCATTGCTGATCTCCATCTTTCTTACACTGTATGAATTCTCAAACCTCAAAAAAGCAACAACTAGTTATTTTCATAGTACTCATATATGGTACTTAATATGGTCCAATTTTGATTTAAAAACGTTTAATACTCACTGCCTCCATTTGAAAAAGAACAAACCACATGAATAAACCATCTCAGTGACAGACCATACCTGTGGTGCTGGCAAACATGTCGCTCTGCGCTGTCCCATCTGAGATGATGGCAGCTGAGGCAGCATCGCTTGTTGGCGTACGATCAAAGGTCAATGTGCTAGAAGTAGCAAACTGCCCTGACGGGGACACTGTGACTGTTAGAAAAAAAACACGTCAGGAAACGAGAACAAAGAACAAAAACAAAATAGCTTGTGTCCAGGATCTTTTATAATTCACAATAAGTCAAGTACAGAACTCCTGGAAAGGAGGCCTCAAAGGTCACTCCCACTGCAGGATCAACCAGTTGCACAATACTTTATGTAAGAAAAAAAAAAGGTCTGCCCAGAATAAGTTTCAAGAACATCACACTGGGGCCTCAAGAACACAATCATATCAATTTTTTTCTTGCAGGCCTGATAGAGGGAACTTTTTTTCTGTTTTTGTGGAGTATGTTTAGGCCTTCTAGCTCAAAGACTTTCAGAGTCATAGCTGGAACATTTAATTGACTAAAAAATGTGAACCCCCGCTGAGCATTTCTGGGTTGTTAATGTGATCAGACTGCAAAGCATCTACAATGTGTTGCAAGCACCATCCCTAACTTGATGTGTAAACCAGCTTCACAGTAGTAATCCAATAAGGCAAGCCATACTGAAATACTGCAATATTTCCTCAAATGTAAATTTAACCCTGTTTTTGATATTCTGGAACCATCATGTAGTCAGCACATAGCCTGTACAGCAATATGTTTAATGATACAATACAAACATAAAATACAGCAGCATCTGTTTTATCTGCTGGTACATCACAGGATGTAAATGCAGTTCCTATTGGCCCACTCATCATGGGCATGAATATCATATTAATGAAGGGCTTTTAAAGATGAAGTTCATTTATCATTTCATTCATTATTCAAAGTTTTACACAACAAACAATTCAATGATTTATGAAAAGTTTGAATTTATTGGTAATTTTCTTTCATCCACCAACTCAAACCTATACATACAGGCTTATACCTGAACACGAACATACATCAATGTCCTTTGGCAAAAAATGCAACGCAAAACAGACCTCTAGTATGACGCTACCACTAGGGTTGGGCGACTAGACGAATTTATCGACCATCGACGATAGGCTGAGCCATTTCCTGGTTGTTTTTTTTAACAGCGACTTTTTTCAGGAGGGGCTATGAGTTACTGTCTTAGTTACAGTAATAACAATGCTTGATTGAAGCCAGTAGACGCTGCCCACGGAAAAAATATAATGCCGTTTTTAATGATGCACACAAACTCCTTTCAGATGCAAGCAAAGCTTTTATTTTCCCAGAGTGCATCTAAGTGCAGCGCTGATTTATTTACTCAAACTTAGAACAGTAATGCAGTATCCCATGTTCAGAAAATCAGAAAATAAATTTACTTAAATAATAATCGCAATGTATAATATAAATTTTGCACAATAGGTCCCTTTTAAATATATTTTCAGTAATAAGAGCTTTGTTGCTAGACCTAAAATCGAATTAAATGTAAATACAGGTCTCTATCACAGCTTCAGGTAACCTTTACATTTATGTGTCATCTTCTGTGCTGGGAGTGTGATTTAATCAAATCCCTATGAGCTGTCGTGACAGTAGTGCATAAACTTGTGCCTTTTAATATAAACCAGTTCAAAATTATTTTTTTCTGAGCCATTAAGCACACATGAATGTTAATTTCTGTGACATACATGTGGTTCCTGGAGTCAGTTGGATATTCTTTAAGGGGCTGAGATCCTTTTTGACTGGTACAACTGGAAGCTCGTTGTCCTTCTTCCGTCTTTTGTAAGGGACAAAGAGGCGGACAGGACCGGTCTGCAAAAAAAAAAAAAAAAGAAACACTTGCGGATTAAATGAGTGCTGATGAGATTACTGAGACAACTACCATTTTAGATTTCCTTTCTTCTTACACTCTCTTACTCTTAAGCTATGGTTTTGGGTAGATTTGAGCCCTAAATAAACGCACAAATAAGTAGAGGGGGAAAAATATAGAAAAATAAACATAGCAAAAGAGCATAAAGAGCTTCAACACAAGGTGCATTTCGACTGTGATGTTGAGGTCTGGATTACAAGGCCTGATATTCAGGAATAAATCTGTAAATAAGGACTCTGTCACATCAATTACATGTTGGAACTTATGTAGAGTCATCATAACTCAACAGAAATGTTCAACTGTAACAAAGTTTAAAGGGATTTCAAAATTCACATATCCTTCCATGTTTTATTCCTTCTGATGTGAGAGGGGACATAGCTCCAGTTAGGATCAAAACAGAGTTTTCTAGCAATTCACTTGTGATCATTTTCCTTAAAACATATGTTGAAGATTGTAAATCTTTTACAGTTAAGCGTAAGTATGAGCTGTAGACAATTTTAAATTGATATGACTGAAATATCAAATAATTTGAAAAGCTTAAAGTATAGTACTTTTTTCAACAATTTAGCAGCAAAAAGAGTTTTTGAATTGAAAATATTGCTTTTTAAAATTGATATGTAATTTGATTAAAATGAGATTAATTGGAAATATTAAAGACACTGCAAATAATTCCATTTAAAATATTAATTGAGTCCCACCACTAATTAAATTTCCTGCTATAAATGGTCTCATTTTTGATGTCAGAGAACCTAAGATTTAACACTGATTTGAGTCCTTTAAAGAGCTACTGCACCATACTAAAACCAAGGAATTCATCCAGATACAGGCAGCAAGTTAAAAGTAGATGGAATATATATGTGCAAGAGACAAAAAAAAAAAAAAAAAAACAGTTATCACTTACCATGGTGATATTTTCTGGTGTCAGAGAGTCCCCATCCTTTGGTGACTATAAAAGAAGAAACACATATCAATAAATACATCAGCATAAAAAAAAATCTTAATTCTGCCACTTGAACATGTTATGTACCAGTTCAGCTCACACAAATGGATCTTTGGATAAATAATTTAATAATTGTATTCCTATCATTATCATTACATGTTATAATAGTTGGGGCATGCTGAGTGTTACAATAAGCGAAAGTTACGAAGAAGATGACGATGACAGAAATGGTGGAACTTCTCCATCTACATACTACGCTGTATTTAAGTGTCACACGCACCACGTCCGTATATTTATTGGTATGTCTCTTTCAGAGAATGTGGGTTATGAGGATTTTCTCCACCATCGTCATGTTTGCCGTTGTTTGAAACTATTCCTCTGAATTTGGGTTTTTCTTTTCAATAAAGTTCATGCGTGGATGTTGGTGTACATCTTTTGACTGTACTACCTAAATCCAAAGGTTGGCCACGTTTAAAAAATAAAAATAAAGTGCCACAGTAGAGATAGATTTTTACATATCAGACTAATCAGCTAATCTCAACTGTTTTCATTATATTTGGGCAAGCATTGAATTTCTATGAGACAAAAGGAAATATCTGGGTTTATTGGAGTCGGCCATGATAACACCCAGATGGAGAATGACATGTAACATCATTTTAGGCTTTAATCTTAACTACTTGACACTTTTGGCTGTTTGTCTTCAAGAAAAAATGAAATATCTGGGTTTATTTGCCCATCAAAACAACAACTTCGAGGTTCTCCATTGCTGGGTGTTGCTGCAACAACATCATCGAAGTGTCGACCACATTTCCTCGTTCCTGCTCATATTCACGCCCAGAATAGTGAAGAACCGACTGCAATGGAGACACACCCAACCTGGCTAGAGCTGAACCAGGCATTAATCGGCTAGAGTGAGACTTGACAATGAGGAAGGGACTTTACTTCATAATAAGAGTCTCAAGCATAGATACAGGGGTGCAGATTTCCCTTTGACAAAAAGTATTACGTTAAATATTTTGGCATGCAATTTTCTTACACGTAGGCCCGTCACAATAACAAATTTTGCTGGACGATAAATTGTCCCAGTGATTATTGCAACAAACAATAATATTGTTGTTTTGAGACTATTTTCGAGTAATGTATTGATAATGGCATGATAATGCAAGTTCACCCTCTCAAAGACCAATAAACTTTATTTTTTGTAAAGAGCATTTAGCATTGGAATTGGAAGATATTTTAAATATCTAAAATAAAACACAAATAACCAAAACCATAAATAAAATGGATTATGATGTCCCTTTAAACAAAACTGGCCTTCAAAAAATATTAATCATCAGAACGGAAATTATCGAGCTCATTTTAATTTATCATGATAATTGATTACTTACTTTTTGCAACAGGCTCAGTTACACCCCTTTATGTATATTAGCTACATATTAATAAATATCTATAGGACAGATTTTTTTTGTTGTTGATGAGGGCATGTCTTGAATCCTACAGACACTCACGTGTGTCAGGTCATCACAGCAGGCTGAACAGGTACAGGAAGCAGCATGAGGGTTCAGAATATGCTCCTAAAAACACACAAACACACACCAGTTTAAATAATGAGGAGGCAGAGATTTATTCCAGCTTCCTGCTGAGAATCAGCCGACCTGTATGAAATGGAAAAAAACACACAAAAGCTTTGTTCAACATGAAACCATTCTGTACAGTTGTAGTCCTACAGTCTAACTCTTGCACATTTCAGTACCTGTATAAGGCAGAGCAGAGGTCTGCCAGCATATCTGATGCTCCTCTTCCAGTCTTTGCTGCTCGCTCTTCCCGCTAAAGCTTCAAACTCAGTTGGAGTAAACCACTGCTGGTTGTGTTTGATACAACGACCTTTTCCCCCTGAATAGAACACAATAATTTTGGTGTAGAAAACAACAATATAACTATCACACAAATATGATAAATGGTGAAATAAATATGATAAATGTGATATCACATATCCCCGACTCCAACGTCTCTCTGCTGGGCTTCCTGACTATATGAGCAGATCGAGATTTAAAGAGTAGCAGGGAAAGGAAAGGAGGTGGATTGGCAGTGCTTGTCAGCAACAGATGGTGTCATCCAGGACATGTTCCTGTGAAGTGTCGTCTCTGCAGTCCAGACATTGAACTATTGGCAGTAAGTTTTCGTCCATATTATCTGCCAAGAGAGTTCACCAGTGTTGTTTTGGTGGCTGTTTACATTCCACCCTCAGCCGTTCCGACAATGCATGTGATGTCATCAGTTCCATTGTTGCTAAGATACAGACACAACACCCCATTTCTTCTGTGGCAATATCTGGTGATTTTAATCACGCCTCACTCTCTGCTACACTGCCAGCGTTTCAACAGTTTGTCAGCTGCTCTACCAGAGAAAACATGACATTGGATTCGTTTTACACAAATGTCAAGGATTCATATATTTCCAAACCAAGACCTCCTCTGGGTAAATCAGAAGAAGTCCTACAGGGTTGTTTTGATGATACCGATTGGATTTCTCTTTTACAAGCCACATGGAGAGGACATTAACGCCATGACTGAGTGTGTGACCAACTATATAAACTTCTGTGTGGACAACACCATCCCCGCCAGAACAGTGAGATGCTTCCCTAATAACAAACCCTGGATCGCCAGTGAGCTAAAGGAACTGTTAAACAAGACAAAAAGAGGCTTTAGGGAGCGAGACAGAAAGTTATTGAGGAGTACACAGAAGCAGCTCAAAGTCAAGATTAGAGACAGCAAGGAGGTGTATAGGAAGAAGTTGGAGAGTAAACTGCAGAGGAACAATATCAGAGATGTGTGGTCAGGGATGAAGAAGACCACAGACTTAAAGCAGAAGGAGGATCAGATAGATGGAAGTATGGACAGAGCAAATGAGCTGAACACATTCTTCAACAGGTTCAGTTCAGGAACAAGCTCACCATCCTCCCCTCCTGCCCCCAGCCAAACAGACATCCCACCCTCCTTTGACTCACAGCTTTCCTGTCACACCTCAGAAGTTTTATTCTGTTCCTCAGTCATGGACTCTTCTGCTTCTACTAGTTTGTCTTCAACCAAATCAGGAGAGGCTGCTGTTCCCTTCGCCTCCCACTTCTGCTTCTCGAAGTCAGGTGAAGAGGAGGCTGGAGAGTCTGAACTGGAACAAGGCTGGAGGTCCAGATGAAGTCATCCCCAGAGTCCTGAAGGCCTGTGCAGAGCAGCTCTGTGGGATTCTGCAACACCTCTTCAACCTTAGCTTGACCCAAGAGAACGTTCCACTGTTGTGGAAGACATCCTGTCTGGTTCCAGTACCAAAGAAAACTCACCCATCAGTCATCAACGACTACAGACCCATTGCCCTGACATCCCACATCATGAAGGTCTTGGAGAGACTCCTGTTGGCCCACCTGAGTAAGCAAACCAGCACATATCAGGACCCCTTGAAGTTTGCTTATCACCATGGAGTTCGAGTTGAAGACGCCATTATACACCTGCTTCAACAAACCCACTGTCACCTGGACAAAGCAGGCAGCACTGTGAGGATCATGTTCTTTGATTTCTCCAGTGCATTTAACACAATGCAGCCTGATCTGCTTCGTCTGAAACTCCAGAAGACACAGGTGGAGGCCTCAACAATCATCTGGATCCATGACTGCCTGACAAACAGACTACAGTTTGTGAGACTGAAGGACTGTGTGTCTAACCAGGTGGTCAGCAGCACAGGATATATGCATCATAACAATTCAATTTGAATTCAATTCAAAAATGCTTAACTCATCCCAGAGGTAAATTAAATGTTGTAACTCATTTAATTAAAGAGTTATTGTAGATGGTGATGGCTGTGGGCAGGAAAGATCTCCTGTAGCGGTCTGTATTATAACGAATTTGAAGAAGCCTCTGACTGAAGACACTGTTTTTCTCTGACAGTCTCATAAAGAGGATGGTCAGGGTTGTCCATAATTTTCTTGATTTTCATGTAAAATCCTTCAAGTGTCCAAAAGTAAAAAAGTAAAAGCAAAATCCTTCCAGCTGCACAGCATGCAAAAATCAGAGGAAATAATTGTCCAAATATGCTACAACTCAACCAAAAAAAAATAGGAACAAAAGTCTATAAAAAGAACAAATTGGAACTAACATAACGGAGCTATTTCAATATGTAGCCACTATGAGTGGCACAATTCTAGAAGCTAGCATCCTTCAAATGAAATGACCAGGAGGGACATTAGACCCCAAAGGTTTTGATTGGTACACCAACCAATACAACATCATACCACAAGTCTTTCTTGAGGCAGCTGCAAAACTGACCGTTGAGGCTAAGGTGGAGAATTAGATTTGAAGGTACACTTAAGTTAACCAATAAGCTTAAGGTGTGAAATCATCTCAAAGAAAAATCACCTGATCCCAGTCGGTTCTTGTAGAGAACTCCGCTTGTATTCCTGCAGCGGACTGGCAGCTCATTGTTGTACACCGAGGGATCCCAGTTGTATTTGGAGCAAGAATCTTTGTCCTGCAGCGGAGTTAAAGGAGTGGGTGGAGTCTGCGGGCCTGAAAGATGCCCATGGAGGGATACATATCATTTGTTATCATTTTTCACATGGCGATACAAAAGCAACGTCCTCCCAGGACAACAACATGCACATACCTGATGTGATGGTGGCAGCAGATTTGAGACCTGCTGCTTCCACGATGCTGCCATCAGTGTGAACCACAATCAGGGTGGCCTTCTGGGTACTCAGCCCTTCACCCAGTTGGAGAGTGGTCCTGCCACTCTGTAAACATTCAAACATAGCACAGTCTGATATGGAAATGATAACATACTAAACTCCATGTGCTGAATTCCATGGTGTATGGAAAGTACAATTAGCTCACATTTCTGGATTCTTTTTTGTAACAGATTTCATGACTAAAGCTTCCTTCACCTTGTTGATTTTTAAACAAGGCCATAAAAAAGAAATGTAATAGAGCTGAAAGTTGTTTTAATATTCACGATAATCCATTTTTTGAAGTAATAAAGGGTAAACATATATTTTTGTGGAATTTCTAGACAAATTGTTTTTCACATGACTTGGGCCCTATGAAATCCATTTCATTATTTTCCAAATTCCATTTTATTTTTTCCCAAATTCCACTTTTTCTGTTTTTATTTTTCTGAATTCCATTTTAACCATATTTATTAACCTAAAAAGTATGTAATTATGGTGTGAATGAAAAAAAACCCCAAATGAATAGCTAGAGGTCAACATTTACTGTTATTCTGTTTCACAAATATAACAGACTGCAGTGGATCAACAGAATGTTGGTTTTACAAGGTGTTAAAAAAAAGTTTAAGTACTCCAATCTTATGTGCAAAACCAAGAATCTTAATTTTTTACATAAAAGAAAATCATTTTGGGTTTTTTTGTTTGTCTTTGCCAACACTGCCCCATAAAGTAACCTTACAAGACAAACATAAATAGACAGAGAGAGCTCAACCACATCCACAGATCTGATCATGGAGGTGTGCTATTTACCAGTACATGCTCAGGAAGGCTTCCTGACGTGGCTACTGTGGTGGTGAAACCATTGTCCTCTGCAGCTTGAACGTCCGCCACGGTCACTGCAGTTACCTCTGATCAGCCACAAAAGATAAAAATCATTAAGGTCCAAGAAAAATTAACAAATTATCTCCATTACTAAGATAGGATTGTAACCTGAAAATAGAGTCCAACCAGCAGTACATCTGTTTCACAGCTGAAAATATGGCACACAATAAAAATTTGTATTAACAAGTAAATATCAAAATGTATCCTTCTGAGGAATTTAAGTTTGCAAGTAGGGGTGCACCGATCGTTTGGCCCCGATTTCCCTAATTTTGGGTTATTGGTCAATATTTGCATGCGAAACCTTTCCCATCCACCAATCTACCTTCACAAAGGTCTGAACATCAGCCACTGTCCCCATTTGCTCTGCCATGAGACGGCTGACAGACAGACCCATTGATCTAAGCTTTTCATTTATATTTGAGAGCACTACCTCATGTGCAGCTGAAACAAGTTTGTACTGTTTCACAGGTATGGTTCAATGTTTTTCAGCAAAATAAGATTAGAACACTGAAGGTGTATTATGACCTTATAACATCTGACAACGGCTTTGCAAACCACTTTCTTTTTCAGGGGACACGACACGTGAAGTGCTGGCACGTCACAGTGCTACATACTACTTCTAGTCTATTGTGATAATGTGTTAAACTAGTTAGCCTTAAACCCCACAACACCTCCCACAATTCTTGTGTGTTCACTGCCAGTGTTTTCATGCTGGAAAATTGAGAGGTTCTTTTAAACCTTTAAAAGAAAACAAAGGCAAACGAGCTCATCAGGAAGAACACACAAACTGCACCAAATCAAGGTACGTCTGACAAGAAAGGAAAAGTTTATAGGTACAACACTGAGTGGGAAAAGGACTTTTCATGATGGTACAATGCTAAGGCACAACTTTTATTTTACCAATACAGCAGGGAAGCACCAAAAAAGATGATCAGGCAATCCTTACATCGTGGAAAACAAGATATTTAAAAGAGGTAATGTTAAAAAATATCACACATCAACAAAACAACCAGAGTGTGCTGGCACTGTCTTCCACGCTCTAAAGACCAGGGTGACGAGAGCAGATGAGGATGCTCTCTGAGAAGTTAAAGAGAAGATAAACATGGCTAATTGCATCACAAAAGAATACTACCTTTCAACAAACTCCATTTGCAAAAAGAATGTAGCAGACACGACTCTATCCTTCAACAACCTACAACAACGACGTCCGACGCGGGATGATGATTATGCCCATCGTAGAAGAAGTGAAATCTGGTCTGGCTGAAGAAATCAGATGAATCCGCTATAGCATAGCTCCGTCATTTCTTTTGCAAAGTTGTATATGCTTGGCAGCCATATTGGATTTTGAGTCTGATATTGGTGAGGAACCCATCAGAATGGTTCTAATTGAGTTTTCAGACTTGGAATTCAGAAATTCCAATGTCTGGGTACAAGGTGAATGCACTGTTTGTCACAATTTCTCTTAATATTCTACAGTTGCATTCTGAAGTTTAATATACTCACCAATGGCAAAACTGGTATGTTATTTTTTTTTTTTTTTTTTTTCCCAGGGTGAAATTATGACACAATTCTGAACTTCATTGATTTCAAAAACAACTGAGGACAATTTTTGGTCACCAAAGTTCAGCCAATAAGTCAGCATCCATTTGATTTCAAAATGGCAACACATTAAATTAGTTTTAAATCTTTTTTTTTTTTTTTTTTTTTTTTTTTTTTTTTTTTTTTTGTAAATGTCATTGTAAATGAAATGTAATATTTTTTCTGTTATTTTTTTAATGCCCACACTGCAACTGGGGCTGCCTCCACAATATACTTTCAAAACTGAAATTATTTACTTAAAGCTGTGGAGTTACATTTATAAGTAGGTGACTTTATAAATGTTTCTTACGGGAGAATGAAAGAAAATTGGCTAAATTAGTGAGATTTTGACTCTAAAATTAAATTAAAATTATTTCAGGGACATATTTAAGTGAAGTTGGGTCCTAATGTCAACCAGAAAGTTCCGGTGGTTGTTTTAAAATTCAGAATACTCTTGAGATGCTTTCTGTGCTTTTATGTGAGATATACCAATAAAATTATATACATTCCTTTGGCTTGTTATGCTTACTACCTCTAACCTTCTGTTTAGCCTCCTTAACAGCCATGGCCTTCTGTTGCTGCTTACCTGCGAATGCTGCCTCGGCCTCGTCTGAGTTCGGGAGGTGCTCGGCTCTCATGTCGATGTTTCGCGGTTCCGCTATCACAGTCATCGGAGCGACTTCGGCCTCCGACTCCGTATCCGAGCCCACTCCCTCCACCGACCCACCGATGGGCGGTTCATCCAGCCCGAGTGCCTTCGTGGCCGAGGCTGCCTCGTCCATTCTTCCGCGGAACGACTAGAACCGAGTAGGGCCGAGTGGCCGCGGAACAAAGAAGCAGATACGAGGTTCTCGGAGCCTCGAACAAAGCGACACACAAGCGACGGAACGTGTTGACGAAGTTCTCTGAAATAAACTATGAACTAAATTCACCAGAAACTTACAAAAACTGTAATGATAGACAAGCTAACGCGAAGAAATAAAAGGCAATCGTATTTTTTTTTTTTTTTTTTTTTTTTTTTTTTTTGAAGTCTACGGCAAGCGATAAACCGGAAGAAGCCGAACGATTACGAGCTGACCCGATGGGACACTAGGCAATAACAATAATTTTGAACGCGTATTTCCTATTTCACCAATAAGCTTGATTTTGACCATTTTTAGCTTAAACATAAAACCACGAAGATTTAGGAGTCCAACTCTAAAGTGAAATTCTGAAAGCAGGAAACACAAATACTAAGTTCTGACTGTAAAAGTCTTTATATTTGTTTTCCTGTTAATTTTCCAAACATATTATTACATATTAAAACAAGGCAACAGATATTTAAGGATATTAAATTTGGTTATTACAACAACGGTCATGACAAGTGAACCTGTTATATAGGGTTTACATGTCCCAAAGGGCATGGCATTGTGCTGTGTGATAAAACAGCACATTGCAGAGTGGTCTTTCATTGTGGCCAGCCTGAGGCACACCTGTGCAATAACCATGCTGTCAAATCAGCATCTTGATATGCCACACCTGCGAGGTGGGCTGGATTATCTCTGCAAAGGAGGAGTGCTCACTATCACAGATTTGGACAAATTTGTGAACAATATTTGAGAGAAATGGTTATTTTGTGTACATAGAAAATGTTTTAGATCTTTGAGTTCAGCTCATGAAAAAACAAAAGCACGTTGGAGTAGCTCTGTAACTTTTATTGAGATTTTTTTCATTTTTCAAAATTTGATTCCTGCTTTTCTTGGAAAAAATTGCTCTTTTGGACAACCGTTCCTTTTTGTCCCGGATGCAGTGCAGCTAGATTGATTTTTTTTCAAATACTTTTTTATATTTTGCTCTTTTGTTATGATGCGTAACCACAGCAACAGGGTGGTTTACAACAGGGAGCAGCTGATTAACATCGCAAAAGCAGAAATAATACGACAACTGAAGCCAGAAATCCCACAGGAGTTGAAAAGGAGACGTCGTGGATGAAGAGCAGGAGAAATGAGGAGCGAGAGAAGGAGGAAGTTCAAACCATCTCTGCCATCCATCTTAATGAGCAACGTGAGATCGTTAGCAAACAAGTTGGATGAACTTCAAGCCCTGACAAGGACTCAACAAGAGTATTGGGAATGCAGTATTATGTGTTTTACTGAGACATGGCTGCAGGATCGTATCCCCGACTCCAACATCTCTCTGCTGGGCTTCCTGACTATACGAGCAGATTGACATTTAAAGAGTAGCAGGAAAAGGAAAGGAGGTGGATTGGCAGTGCTTGTCAGCAACAGATGGTGTCATCCAGGACATGTTCCTGTGAAGTGTCGTCTCTGCAGTCCAGACATTGAACTATTGGCAGTAAGTTTTCGTCCATATTATCTGCCAAGAGAGTTCACCAGTGTTGTTTTGGTGGCTGTTTACATTCCACCCTCAGCCGTTCCCGACAATGCATGTGATGTCATCAGTTCCATTGTTGCTAAGATACAGACACAACACCCCATTTCTTCTGTGGCAATATCTGGTGATTTTAATCACGCCTCACTCTCTGCTACACTGCCAGCGTTTCAACAGTTTGTCAGCTGCTCTACCAGAGAAAACATGACATTGGATTTGTTTTACACAAATGTCAAGGATTCATATATTTCCAAACCAAGACCTCCTCTGGGTAAATCAGAAGAAGTCCTACAGGGTTGTTTTTGATGATACCGATTGGATTTCTCTTTTACAAGCCACATGGAGAGGACATTAACGCCATGACTGAGTGTGTGACCAACTATATAAACTTCTGTGTGGACAACACCATCCCCGCCAGAACAGTGAGATGCTTCCCTAATAACAAACCCTGGATCGCCAGTGAGCTAAAGGAACTGTTAAACAAGACAAAAAGAGGCTTTAGGGAGAGAGACAGAAAGTTATTGAGGAGTACACAGAAGCAGCTCAAAGTCAAGATTAGAGACAGCAAGGAGGTGTATAGGAAGAAGTTGGAGAGTAAACTGCAGAGGAACAATATCAGAGATGTGTGGTCAGGGATGAAGAAGACCACAGACTTAAAGCAGAAGGAGGATCAGATAGATGGAAGTATGGACAGAGCAAATGAGCTGAACACATTCTTCAACAGGTTCAGTTCAGGAACAAGCTCACCATCCTCCCCTCCTGCCCCCAGCCAAACAGACATCCCACCCTCCTTTGACTCACAGCTTTCCTGTCACACCTCAGAAGTTTTATTCTGTTCCTCAGTCATGGACTCTTCTGCTTCTACTAGTTTGTCTTCAACCAAATCAGGAGAGGCTGCTGTTCCCTTCGCCTCCCACTTCTGCTTCTCGAAGTCAGGTGAAGAGGAGGCTGGAGAGTCTGAACTGGAACAAGGCTGGAGGTCCAGATAAAGTCATCCCCAGAGTCCTGAAGGCCTGTGCAGAGCAGCTCTGTGGGATTCTGCAACACCTCTTCAACCTTAGCTTGACCCAAGAGAACGTTCCACTGTTGTGGAAGACATCCTGTCTGGTTCCAGTACCAAAGAAAACTCACCCATCAGTCATCAACGACTACAGACCCATTGCCCTGACATCCCACATCATGAAGGTCTTGGAGAGACTCCTGTTGGCCCACCTGAGTAAGCAAACCAGCACATATCAGGACCCCTTGAAGTTTGCTTATCACCATGGAGTTCGAGTTGAAGACGCCATTATACACCTGCTTCAACAAACCCACTGTCACCTGGACAAAGCAGTGCATTTAACACAATTCAGCCTGATCTGCTTCATCTGAAACTCCAGAAGACACAGGTGGAGGCCTCAACAATCGCCTGGATCCATGACTACCTGACAAAGAGACTACAGTTTGTGAGACTGAGTCTAGCCAGGTGGTCAGCAGCACCACAGAGGACTGTACTTTTACCATTCCTTTTCACTCTGTACACTTCAGACCTCCAGCACAAGTCAGACTCCTGTCATCTACAGAAATACTCAGATGACTCTGCAGTTGTCGGGTGGATCAGAGATGGACAAGATGGAGAGTACAGAGAGCTGGTGAAAACAATCATCTCATCTTGAATGTGAACAAAACTAAGGAGATGATTGTAGATTTCAGGAGGAACAGGGTCAGATCAAACCTTATGTCCATCATGGGAGAAGAAGTGGAGGTTGTTGAGGCATATAAATATCTTGGTGTTCAACTAGACAACAGACTGGACTGGAGACTCAACAGTGAAGCGTCTACAAGAAAGGACAGAGCAGACTGGACTTCTTGAAGAAGCTAAGATCCTTCAAGGTTTGCAGCAAGATGTTGCATGTCTTCTATAAGTCTGTTGTTAAGAGTGTCATCTCCTCTGCCATCATCTGTTGGGGCAGCAGCATCAGAGCCAGGGACCTAAAAAGGCTAAACAATCTGGTAAGGAAGGCTGGTTCTGTTCTGGGGACGACTGTGGAACCTCTGGAGGTGATGATGCAAAGAAGGATTTTGCATAAAATCAAGAAAATAATGGAGAACCCTGAACATCCTCTTCATGAGACTGTCATTGGAAAACAGAGTCTCTTCTGTTTGGTTGTAAAACAGACCACTACAAGAGATCTTTCCTGCCCACAGTCATCACAATCTATAATAACTCCTTAATTAAACAAGTTACATCAATATTTAATTTCCCTTTAGGATAAATAAAGTATTTTTGAATTGGAATAAAATATGCACTTTGTCAGTCCTAACCCTGAACCCTAACCCTACCTCTGAACATGACATAATCCATTTACATCCGCTTATAAACAAGCTTAAAACAAAAAAGCTCAATTTAAACTTTGTGGAAAATATGCAAGCATTTCATTTTAACATGAGATAACATAAAAACAAAATAACTGCAAAATAAATCATTTGCAGGTCATGTCTTCAGTGCACATTACCCTTTAATCGAGTTTCAGATCTATTAAAACATCTCGTAAGACAAACATCAAAGGTTGTTGCTGTTCTGGGCTGCTAAGCAGAAAAAAAGAAAATTTTACAATTTCTTTTAAATTGGTGTTTGAGAAATTAAGTTTTTGGTATGAAGGATCTTTTGTCTTGTGTCTTAAAACCACTTGGTTGCAGTACTTTCTAGAGTAATGTGTTAAAATCAGTAAAATGTAGAGGCTTTTGATCAATTTGAATATTTTCTACTTTGTTAAGAGATCTGTCTGCAGATGCACTATAGTTTGTTCAGACAGGTTACTGAAAAGTAACTAGAAGTGCTCGCTAGTCTCCTTAATATGTGCATGTGCTTCGGTTATGCCATCATAAGAGTTATCTAGAACCAACTCAAGACTATATGCGCTGCCCACCAATGTTTGTCAAACAGAATGCTTTGTCTAAAATCAGTTGAGGGAGATATTCGGACAGCCAAAATAAATAACAAACTCCAGTTCTGAAATTAACAGATGTAGCTCTAAAGATGTAGTTTCTGGTTGATACTTTACACATAAAAGCAAAATATTCAAAAAAATATTTAAAAAATATTCAAAAATTCATGTCAGTTAATTTTGCAGCGCATCTCAAGCTTCATGGCAGTCTACCCTCAGGGAAACAATCCACCCAGCTTTTTTCTTTTTTAGTAACAGTGTCTCTGATCCAGCAACCTGTCTGTCCATTTTAAAATATATGATCCATTTGAGCCCTTTGCATTAGATCCCTGAAAAAATAATCAAGAAATTAGTGAGAAACAGTCATTTGGTTGAGTAAATCATTTAGGTAATTTGATTACAGGAAGTAACCAAAAGTAGACAGTGTGTTATACAGTGCTTTAAACATATTGAGAAAAAAACTTTGAATTTCAAGCCTTCTGGAATTTCTCCCTAGAGCAGGCATGTCAAACTCACTTTCATTGTGGCAGAATGTATTGATAAAACTACCTATTAAATGTTGTTCAAATGTTAAAATATGATTAAATAGCTGTCTCTGTATTCGATGAGTACTTCTTAAAATGAAAAAATGTTGAACATCTTTTCACACTGATGTCATTTGGCAGTATACAGATAAAAACTGTTTTGATTTGATTGGTAAAATAATATTTAAGCACACAACTGTTATTTCAAAGGTTTTATTTATGTGTCCCTCTGGAGTCTAGAGGGCCACATAAAAACTTATGGCAGGCCAGATTTGGCCCCTGGGCCTTGAGTTTGACACATGTAACCTAGGGTGCTTTTTTTTCTTAACACTTAGAGACGGATAAACAAGACTGTGTTGAAATTTTCTGATTATGTAACTCTTGATCATACATAATCAGTATATGAAAGTTTGCTGTTTTTGGTCAGATTTATTTGTTTCTTAAAACTAACACATGGCAAAAGAACTTGGAAATCACAAAATGGTAACACTTAGTATCTTGTGAGTGAGTTTGCTGATAGGAATGACAGAATAACTTGTCGCGAACTTAGACTGAGCTATTTGGTTTATCAGTGGCTCTTAAATGCACCATCCTGGTACTCCTATGAGTCCTGACAGCTCTGTAGGAGAGCAAACAAGGATTAACCAGCCTGACACAGATAGATACTGAAGGATTAAACTGAACAAAATACAAAAACACTGAGTTCTACAATTTTATGAGCTCACAAACCTTTTTGCGCCCTAAAGAAATTGTCTTTTAACAAGAAAACGCCTTTAGTTATCCCAAGAAAATTATCCCATAGTCATCACGAGACAATTTTTGTTATATAACAGATGAAAAATATGTTAAAGTGGGAAAGATTTCGTCAAGATTTCATGCAGTGACCAACATTAAGAGTTGTTGATAGAATGGAAATCTGTTTGACAGGACTCAAGTTTTCAAGATGCCAAGAAGCCATTCCGTCGATTCCTCTCTTCATTCTTTCATAGCAATATAAAGACAAAGTAAACCCTTTATTATTTGTAGTTTGTGCACAGCTTCCTGTTATGAAACATAACTTGGGATAAAATAAGCTATTAAGGATCATCAAGGTTTGCTTCTCTGGTTGCATTCCAGCTGTCGCTGTGATCAATTTGTCACACATGTTCAGTAGCCTGGCCTTAGTCCTACCCTACCCTACTCTACTCTCGTGGCTGTTTTGGTTCTGTGACTAGTGCTATATAAACTCAGTCCATTTACTTAAACCCAAGGTGAGTCAGAGGCATGACAGCGGTGGGTCAACTTCAACCTTTCATTCTGTGTAGATGCTTCTCAGATGATCACATGCCGTAAATGTCACGTAGATCCTGGGCTGAAAGTAGGATCTAGCGGGGTTGTAGATAACTGTTAGTTGTCACTCCTTGATGTGTCTGAGTGAAGCCTTTGTTTCTGCTCCACTTTGGAATCGATCAGCTCCCTATGGAATCATAGGCATGCTGACATGTTCCCTGTTCTTTTCTTTTTTGTTTCCTTTCCAAAAACTCAATGTTCTTTAGCATAACAACACCCACTATAGTTTCCCCTGGTGAGATAGCAAATACCACCTGCTGTACATCAGTTCAGCTAAATATACACATATATACATCCAGTTCCTGGTGTTTCTGTTGCATGAGGAGCTTAGAGATTACTCAAACCTTTCAGCTAAAGTTTGTCAGTCTGAGTTCCATATCAACATTGGTTGATGATGTTCTCCTGAAATCAGCTCTGGATCCTGGAAACCAGGTAATAGAGAAGAAAGAAGACCAGAACCAGCCCTCCAGAGACATAGCAGAGGAGGCGCCGATTGTCTTTGCCAGATCGGACCATTGTGGAGAACCGCTTCACGCTTCCGCTTAACAGGCCCGTTGCACTCAGGAAGTTTGAGTCCTGAAAGACAAAGAAGTAGAAAATAATTCTAGCTTCAGGTTCGGTCAATAAACACCTGCAAAGGACCTAAAAGGTCTACAAGCACCATCTTAGCTGTGCATGTGCTTTAATCAGACTTAATTTCAACTTTGTCTGCAGAATTTAAATGGAAAAAATATCTAAACTTCACAAATGAACAGAAAAAATAATAAGTTGCCTGACATATCAGAGGCAAGACTGACTCACCATGTTGTCTAAGTAGTCGTTCTGATCCTCCGCCTCTCTGTCGATGTCATAAGCCAGCTGTCAGAGAAAGATTAAATTACCATGACAAAATTTGGAACTATTCCTTATTTCAAACTGTATTTCCATAAAAGTCACAAAATTTTCTAAATTGGAAAAAATAAATAAATAAATAAAAATTAAAAATAAAAATTTCAAAAACTTCCAAGTTTTGTGAAAAAATGTAATTAATGTGTAAAAATTGAATGATTTTCAACTTCCTTTGTAGGGAAACCCCTCAGGAGAAAACATCTGTTTTTCCCAAAAGGAAATTAAAACTGGGATTTTATGGACCAGAGAGCTTATGTTCAGCGAGATTCAATCTATCTGACAATCTATCTGCCTGGATAAACTGTTAAATTGCTTCCCCCTTGCATTGATGGCTGCTGATCACGTCACAGGGGGCATTTCCTGTGAGCTATCTAACATAGTGTCTTGATAAGACTAAGCCCCTTGAGGTTATGCAATCACAGCAGAGCTTCCCCCAGAAAACTTGCTATGCCTGGTGATTAGGGCACTAGGGAGGTCCACCAGCGGGCTGCTGTGTTTTTGTGTTTAAAAACTGTTAAAAATTGACAGGAAATTTGAAAACATGACTAGAAAATGATGTGTTATTGGAAGACATTATTGACAATACTTAAGCACCAACTATGGAGTCTTCAAAAAGGTAAACACAAATAAAAATAAAAGAAATCTAACTTTTTTGCACTTCAGTTAAATCCTAATTAAGTAATCAGCCTGTGGATCTTAAAACCATCTATGGTGATGGTCACATTTAAAAGTACAATAAATTAAGAGAAGCAGCCAGTCTGCTTCTGTGTTAATCACACCCAGTTCAACAATAAACTCTGGTATGACATTCAACCCATTTTACCTGGTATTTTTGGACAATGAAACATCAGTATTCCTTAACAATTATCGACTTAAAAAGATTACAGCATTGGATTACACACAACCTAGAGAGAGACTGGTTTTATTTAGTTCACTGCTGTTTTTCTTTTTGTTTATTATTATTTAGACTTTTACTATGCCATACCTTATGTTTGGGTAGTTTTACTTTGAACATGACAAAAGACACATTAAAAACATATGGTGTTTGTCAGCTTGTAGTTCCTTGTAAAGGACAGCAGATGTCAGTAAAGGGTAGGAACCCGACATTTAGAACTTTAACACAAATTTAAATCTCATGCCACATGTTAGAGGTCTGTGTATCCTTCCTTCATCGTGACCAGTTTTAACATCTTAAATGTCCATAAATGCAAAGAACAGCCATTTAGAGTAAACCCAGGATGAAACATGTCATAAATGTTGATGTCGAGACAGAATAAAATGCCACTGCACGTTATGTATGCCACCACTCATTTTTTATGCGATCGTGCATTATTTATGCCACCATTTGCGTGGAAAAAACAGCACATCCTGGCTCTATCGTTTAGAAGAAGGCATTAATATACACCTTATTATTGATACTAACAGCTTTCCAAGTAGCAAGCAAAGCCTGGTGGTCCGCCAGGGTTATGATACACTGGGGGGAAACCCTGCACAGTACAACATTATGGTTCAATTTTTCCTTTTACATAATGCAAGTTGATCTGTTGATGACGTGGGGCTTGTGTTCTTTCACAGCATGCTGTTAAGTTTGTGGAACTAAAAGGGGCGTGGCTTACATCTCAAAGTATTCACCATCACCAACATCTATTCTCTACATATTTTCTGCATCAGATTCTGCAGAGCAACATATTTCTCAGTTCCTCACTTTGTAACACTACTTCACTTTTTCCACAATTCTAAAATTACTTCTTACAGTTCATAGTGGTTACCGGCGTGATCTTTCAGCTGATTACGGTGCTTAAAGAACACAGGAAGGCTCCTCGGAAATTGGGCTGAAGAAACACAGAACCAGCACGACCACAGTTCCACCTCAGCTGAGTTCTAGCTAGGTAGGATCAACCAGAAGACTCAGTTGCAATTCACACTAACTTCTTCTTTTTCCTCATTCCAGTGAGCTTAATTTTATTTTGCAAAACACACTTGCGGTAAAGATAATCCCAATAATTGTCTATTACTAAATAGTTCAAATATAAACATTTCCAACTGAAATTTCAATAATGCGATTGTGAAAAGAAATATATTTTCAGAATATAAACTTTAATACTTAAAAATTAGTTTTCAATAAGTCCTACCACCTGCTTACAAATGTTTGATGAAACCTGTCATCAGCAAATGAGCTGTCTATAAAATATCCCAAAACATTGGTATCTCTACATTCTAGAAATATTATTAGTGGCTGTTGTGAAGGCATTAAAATGATTTATTCTCTGCTTAAATCAAAGTCAAAATCAAATTCATATGTCCACAGCATTTTTCAAAGCTTTCCCAGGTTAGTGGAAAACACGTTTCTTTGAAAAAAGAAGCAATCTCAAACTGAATTTGAAATAATTGCAGGAATCAAATTCTAGAAACAAGAAATAGTACTTTTAATTAAACCCTAAAATTTGGTATTTAATTGTTCTTAAATGTGATCAAATTATGATGGTGTATTCAACACTATTCTGTTTATTTGATGACAGATAATCTTTCTTGCACATACAATTAACTGACAAAAAAGTAGCTCCTGTAACCAGAATGTCAAAATAACAAATGGCTAGACAGACAGTCAAGAAACACCACTGATAATCTGATTGTTAGAACAAAGTTCTTATGGGTTTTTACGTACTGATTTCAGTCGGGAGACTTTACTGGCCAAGTTGTCAGCCAGTCGTTTGTTTTCAGCATCCAGCATGTTGTCGACAGAGCCATGACCTGAACACACACAGACACAAAGGACCAGACCAGAGTTCAATGTCTGTCACGTTTACAAGTTTGATTTTTTTTTTTTTCCTCTTTTCTTTTTACAAGTTTGAATTTAAAACTAAGATTTTTGGTCATTTTATACTTTTTGATAAGCCATTTTTTTCTTTGTTTTTACTTTTGCACTTTGAGTTTTTGAAGTCCAACATTATTAACGATTTCTTCTGCAAATCAGTTCTTTAGTGCAGTCTAGTCAAATTACAATCATGTTCATCTTAAACATGACAATTTTGATTTTAAAAGGGTTTCTACAAAAACATTTTTAACAGAAACAAAAAGTTACATTAAAGACTATATTTTGTTCTCATTATATATACATTGTTAAGACTTAATTTAACTTATTTTAGGCAGGTGAAATATAACTTTATCCACTGTTTTTTTTTTTTAGTCTGTCTTGTGACTTGAGACTGCTGTCTTGATATCCTACCTACAACCTTCCATAAGAAAGTTCTGCCTGTCATTACATCTGACCTGATTCAAATAGTAAACTCATCCCTCTCATCAGGTGTTTTCCTCCAGGCTTTAAAAACAGCAGTTATCAAACCGCTG
Organism: Anableps anableps; assembly: GCA_014839685.1. NCBI lineage: Eukaryota > Metazoa > Chordata > Actinopteri > Cyprinodontiformes > Anablepidae > Anableps > Anableps anableps. The sequence continues at coordinate 3,743,666 of CM026073.1, forward strand.
TTAAAAAGAACACCCTGGATCACTGTCTGCTAAAAACCCACCTGTTTAAAGTTGCCTGTGATTACTAGCAAGTAGAACACTGAACTATATTTGCTTGATGATCCTTATGATTTTGATGCATCAATATTTGCTCAATGATTTTGATGATTTTCATGTGTATTTGCTTGATGATTTTGATGATTTGGCTCCATACTTGTTTGATGGTTTTTGATGATTTTGATGATTTGCTGTATACCTGATTGATGTTTTTACGATGTAAAGCACTTTGAACTGCCTTGCTGCTGAAATGTGCTATACAAATAAACTTGACTTGTGTCTCAGGTGCTTTTACACCTACTACATAGGTTACCTAGCTTCACTGCCTTTGAATACACTATACAGAAAGCTTCCTTACAGCTGCTGTTGCCTGATTTTAATCAATTACTGAAACTCCTGTAAATTATACTTCTTTCTTGACAAAGGAAGTGAAACTATAAAGGGACAGTTTTTGGCTTTAAATTCCCTCCTGCAAGGCAAATTACTGCCCAGTGTTAAAGGCTTTGTAGATTTGCTAAAGTGTAATTATGCCTAAATTTCTCCACAAGAACTACTACACAAGGAATTAATGAGTAGCAAAAAAGTGAATGGAGGAAGTGATGGATGACCAAATGTACAAAATTAAGATCTAACTAAAAGATGTATGTTTTACTTCATGTTTGTTTTGTTTTTTATATACCTTGTATGTGATTTAAGGCCTACAATTGAAATTATTAAATCTAAGGAATTTAAACACCCTGTCTAGATACTTGTTGGTAATCTGATTGATGTTCTTTAAAGCACTTCTTGCCACACTGTGTGGATATAAGAAGGGGTTTATGAATACAGATTCTACAGCAGGGGTGTCAAAGTCATTTTAATTTTGGGCCATATCAAGCTCATGAATGTCCTCAAAGGGCCAGATGTAGCAGAATGTATTAATACAACTATCTATTAACAAACTTTTAAAATATTGCTTTCTCTGCATTCAATCAGTACTAGTAAATATTTTACGTTTAAGCAATTTGGCAATATACAAATAAAAACTAATTTGATTGATAAAATAATATTTCAGCAGGGTCACAGAAATAGTTATGGTGGGACGGAGTTGGCCCGCGGGCCTTGAGTTTGACGAGTGTTCTACAGTGACTACAGGCTGTTAAATTATAAAGTGAAGTTAGAGCTCCACATAGATAGATAGATAGATAGATAGATAGATAGATAGATAGATAGATAGATAGATAGATAGATAGATAGATTTGTGCTAGCAAGCCAGCAACTTGTGGAGTTGCTAGATTCGGAAGTTTAGAGCTAGATGAGAGTCATTATTGTTGTCATCCCGTACAAACTACAGGTGAGGTTCGAACTAAGCGACCACGATGTTCCATGTACGGCAGTAAGAAGACCTATTTAGGTGCTACACATAACAAACGGCTTAATCTGTGGAAGTGAATACGTGTCCCAAAACAAACCGTACCTCTGTTCCAGTCCGCCATGTTGCCTTCTGACGTCACGATCAGCTGTTCAGATGCACGTGATCACCGTGTTTCTGCAACAATACGTCCTCCATATTGTGAGTGGCAGAAAAACAGGTAGTTGGAAAACCTTCTTCTTCATCATCTTTTTGGCGAATTGTAAACAACTTCAGACGTGGATATGTCACCTACTGTACATAAGTGTGTAACCTCATAGCCTCCACAGTTTATGTTTTTATTTTATATTGTGTAAAAATAAGAATAATGCTTTATTTATAATCCTGATTTCCTCCTCCTCCCCTTCTGTTTCTAAAATTCCTTTTAGACTCCATTCTATTCCTATTTTCTTTACTTTTTCTTTCATCCTCTCTCTTTCAGTTGCATATTTAATCAACTTCATCAAAATATGATCTACACATTAGTTATTTGTTGGAGGGGGGCACTTTTTTTTTTTTTTTCAAATGTTAACATTAACACAGATCCAGAGTATATCGGAAGATTCACTCAAGATTTTGCATTTTTCGCCTCCATTCTGCCTTCTGCTTCACGTGTAGCTATGCAATCTGTGCTTGTGCCTAAAAATGCCTCAGCTGTATCAAGGAAATTTTTAAAGAGGGCTAAATAGGGGCCAGTGATGATCTTGGGGTGTCACACCAAAATAAAAAGCCAGGTGGGAAGCAGGCTGGAATACAAAAGCAGCAGGGTCTGAACTGAGTGACAGACTCACAACATGGAGGTCAAAGATTGACATAAACATAAATATGTCAATCAGGAAGTCTTCACAACATCGCTCCTCTATTAACCCTTTTTATCAGCATTGCACTAAGAAGTAGCTTGTATACTGAGCTCAGCAGATGCCAGTTCCACCAGGTGTTTGCTAACTGCTGCTTGGTAGTCTAAAAGAGCTGGATGGGGCAAACCATGGGAGGGGTGCTCAGTGAGGCAGAAGCTCAGAAGCTTTGAAACTGCAGCTCTGAGGAGGAGCTGCATCTTAAAGGTAGAGCTGTGTCAACCCGGGTTTTTAGCACAGCTGAATGGCTGCCATATGAAGCAAAAGAATTCTCAAACATGCATGAAAGAATCAAAGCAACACTCCAGGTGCGTTTTTAATGAGAGAATAAGATTATAACATGATGTAAAACTCAAAAAAGTCAATTTTACATAATACTGTAAAAAAAAAAAAAAAAATCCCATTTAAAAATTTTAATCCAGTCCCACCACAAATTATTAAGTGTAATGTACTGATAATACCTGACCACTGGGAGGCAGCACTTATACACGTGCCGTGGACATATGGCCCATCATATGATGAAGCTGGATTCCAACTCAGAACCAATGTACCCAGAGTGAATCAAACAGACTTCAGTCCACTATGCGCATCTGTTATAGTGAGCAGTCCTTCATCTGATGAAGGTGGTAAATCATTAGGGTCCTGGTAGGAGGTCATCATTTAATGCGGAGGAGAAACGAAGACAACCTTGTAGGACAAGTAAACTAAAACATGTGAGGTGAAAGAGTACTATCTCTATGTGTGTGGGTGTGTGTGTCGCTGTGAGTTCAGTTAATCCCCCTGTATCACTATGTGCTGTAATCCACCTGTGTGTGTTTGTGTGTGTTGTGCCACCTGACATCAGCTTGCTCCTCTGGGTAAGTATTGGATGAAGGGGGATGTGAGGTTTGTGTGCAGCAAACAGAAGCAACTGTGAAGAAGAAGCACTAATGCAGCCAGAGCACTGAAAATAGAACAGACAGTACTTAAAGCCGGGCTGGGTTTGAGTGTTTCCTATGAGTTTGGATACAACTCATACAGCTGATGGCAGTTGTATGCAGCTTTTAGTCCGCTGCCTGCTTTGCACTTGAAGTCTTGCATTTTTCTCTGAAATTGCTTTGGTCCCAGCAGTAGGAAACTTCCATGGATTGGAGCAGACATACTGATGCTGATGTGAGTAAATGCATCTCTGATATCAGCCTCTTACAGGGGAAGCTGCAACAGGTTTAAATGTTGTGTTCGCAGACACCTGTGCATCCCTCTCAGCAGGAGGAGCTGCAGGAGCAGCAACAGTCTCTCTGGAGCTCTCTGAAGCCACAGATTGTCTAATTAGATTAAGCAAGGCTTTCCACAGATAATCATTTAGCCAGCTCTGTTCTGTTTTGTGAGCTCATTTTTATTCTTGTTTGCCTGTGATGGAGCGCTGCTTATATCTGCTGACTTGTTGAAGGTCAGAATGAATTTCTCTTCAGTTTGATGAGTAAAGCTGTGGTCTACAGGCTGATGGCTAAGGTGCTGATATTGGGTTACGGGCTGGTTCTGGAGCTGTGATTGTCACACTGCTCAGAGTAATCGGACTGCCACTAATACCTGCTGCTGCTGCTAACCGGAGGCAATGGGGGAAGTTAGAGTAAGTAAAGCCTTTCTTCTTCTCAGGCTTGTAAAGAAAAAAATTGTTTTTTTTGTTGCGTTCATCAGATATAAGTAGTTTTTAGTAGATTTTAAATCAAAACACCTCAGCGAGGTTTTATGTACTTTACCTGATTAGCAGAGAATTTGACAAAATAAAATGTAGTTCCTGCAGTGAGAGGATTAGGAATCCTTTTGGGTTTGTTTTTTTTTTTTTTTTTGGGGGGGGGGGGGTTTGCAAACACTGACACCTTTGTTTTTAAATTGCTGTTTGATAAAGCGATGGACGGTGACTGTTAGTTTCATCCACTAATTTGACAGTCATGACTTGTGCTCAGTGTAGCTCAGTTTTTTCCTCTCTCCTTCAGCTTTGAACAGGCTGCCTCTGCCTCATTCAGATTAAGTCCGGCTGACTGATTGACACGGCAGCTTACAGTTGAAGGTACTGAGGTCACAACCTGTGGGAAACTAACATAAAGACGCTCAGTCAGACACAGAGCTAAGAAAAATACCTCCATACGTTCAGGATTAGTAGATTTAAGACTATTTTACTTATCTTACAATAGTGTAATGATGGTTGAATATGAAATGGTAGGTCTAATTTGTATTAGTTGTATGCTTTTATACATACAATGTATTTATAGTAGTGAACCGGTTCCCATCTTTAGCAATGTACAATCATAAACCTTCATTTATACAATATTGATGTTTATTAAGATTTTATGCGTTAAAACTGCACAAAAAAATTGTAGTGAAAGGAAAATTAATTTTTTAAGACAAGTTGTGTCAATGTGTCAATATCCACTTTTGCTGATTACACCTGGGAGTCTTCCAGCTTTGGATCTGAGACACAAATTTTTGCTTTCTTCTGAACAATGTTCAGATGGGACGAAGAGTGTCTGAGCAACCGTTTTCAAGTCTTGCCACATATTTTCAGGTGAATTTAGGTCTAGATTTGACCGGGTCAGTCTAAAACACGATTATGCTTTGATCTAAACCATTCCATTGCAGCTCACCTGTATATATTTTTTATTTTTTTCCAGAATTGATTTGATGTTTAGCTCCATCCATATCCATCCAAAAAGTTATCATTTTGGTCTTACCTGACCAGAACAGCTTCTTCCTTATGTTTGCTTTGTCCCTTAATGACTTGTGGTAAACTCTAAATGGGACTTCTCAGGGCTTTCTTTCAACAATGGGTTACTTCTTGTCACACTTCCACAATGTAATTCAAATTCAATTCAAAAATACTTTATTGATCCCAAAGGGAAATACAGTGTTGTTGTAGCTCATATTAATTCAAGATTCTTTAAAGATTTATAGATGGTGATGGCTATGGGCAGGAAGGATCTCCTGTAGCGGTTTGTATTACAGCGAATTTGAAGACATCTCTGACTGAAGACAGTCTGTTTTTCTATGACAGTCTCCTGAAGAAGATGCTCAGGATTGTCCAAAAGGATAGATTTGTGGTGTGCACAACTGATAGGTGTCTGATCAACTGGTTCACTAACATTTTCAGACGTCTAAAAGCCTTTCTAAAGTAGCTGTAGTCACACTGACATCAAGATTTCACACAGTGTTTACTAATTATTGGCTTTTTCTTCATTATTATTACTAATATTAGTATTATTATTACACTTTCATGTTGTTTAGACACATACTGTCCTATGAATATATAGCATAGTGCAGTGGTTTCCAAAGTTGGTCTTCAAGGGCCAGTGTCCTGCATGTTTTTGTTCTCTTCTCCTGCTTCAACACACCTGAATCAAATGATGGTTCGTCAGCATGTCAAAGTTCAGCTCTGCAGAACTTTGACATGCTGAGGAGATAGTTGGACCATTTGAACTAGGTGTGTTGGAGCAAAGACACATCTAAAACTGGCAGGACCCCGGCCCTTGCAGACTGGAGCTGGACACCCATGGCATTCGTTGGAATCCCCAGGATCTGACATTATTTCCTTTTTGGGTCATGTACAGTGTCACCTGCAGTTTACTGTGTAACTTGGTTTTATCTACCAACTCAGACTAAGACTATGAAGAGACAGATTATTCTTGATTTCCAGCTGACATATTTAGAATGGGGAATCATTACTTTTATGAAAAGGTAAAGCTTAGATTACACAATAAATAATGGTGATGCTTTATTTAGTGATGTGATTTTGATCTGAAAGATACTTTTAAATCCTAGTACAGCAATATTTTATGACTATGGCGATCCAGAGACACATCAGCTCTGTTGTTTGGTTCCCAATTTAGACTGGAATGAAAGTGCCCTCTGTGAGATGTCTGATCAGCACTTCCCCAAGATTTTCTAGAAAGGACCCCATTTGTGTTCTTCAGTCCTGTCTGCTTTATTCATGTCATCCTGGAGAAAAACAGGCTGTATTTCCATTCCAGTGCGAAGGAGATTTCTCCAAGAAATCCTCTCCCTGCCGCATAAGCCCCGACTAAAGGAACAAACACCTCCCAGCAAACAGCTCCCAGCCTCAAGAGACAGCGCACACTGCCAGTGCATAACCCCTAGAAGAGAGAGACTGAAGCTTTCTGCCACCCAGGTGCACAATTTGCAGTACTGATTACAGTCTGATCACTGACCTCTGGGAGATTCAACGTCATGGATAATTTTAGATAGACTTGGAACTGGCTTCACTTCCTTTTCCTGCTTTCCCCATCCTTTGGGAGCAAGTTAGATTATCAGAAAAGACAAGGAGGCAGGGTTGAGAAAAAAAATCTGGAGATGTGTTCCAGCTGTTAGAGCTTTAATTGGCTGAATGATAAGCAGCTGAAGGTTTATTTATTGTCAGTGGTGTCTATACTTTTTGCTACATGGGCCAAAATGATCAAATCAGAAGTACTTGTGGGCCAAAGCAATATTTTGTTTTTTGTTTTTTACTAAAATCACAAAAATTATACTGTAAATTATTTTTCCCTGATAAACAATAAACTAAGCACACAATATTTCAAATTAAATTCAAAAATACCTTCTTACTTTATTTAAATAAACAAATAAAGTCGTCAGATTTTTTGTTAAAGGGGTATAAAAATCAATGCAGATACAAAATTTAAAGCAGGTTTTGTATGTTTTCTTTTTCAAAAAAAGGCCATCCAGTTTATAAATTGTTTTGGGCTCGATTGAAAAGAAAAGAAAATAACTGTGGTCTATTCTCAGCAATAAGAACAAGATTTGGATCCTACTTTCTTAGAAAATACTTGCTGTATTTACACATGTTTAATAAGTTAATTAAAAGCAGATCTGGGTGAACCAAATTCTGCTTTGGAGACGTGGTCCTATTTACTATGAAATTAAAATGAATGCAAAAAGCTTGCTTATTAAGAAACAAATACTTCATGTTGTTCCTAACATTTTTCATTGGAAGAAGATTTTAATTTGCCGTAATTTAAAATAAAAAGTCTCCATCTGCATCAATAGTGCCGAGGGCCAAATTTGTATCATTCTTGAAGTACAGTTGGGGGCCACACAAAATCAGTCCAGGGCCCCACAAATGCTCCCTGGGGGAGATCCCTATTCTAGCTAAAGCCTGTTTATTTTCTGATTAGTGAAAGAAGATCATATGTTTTTGTTGTCTTTGTTTTAGTGTAGCTGTTGCTGAAATTTCTCGTGAAATGTATTATGCAAAAATATTTCTTTGAGAACATTAACACTTTAACTGTAAATTGAGTGATTATAATGGATTTATTAATGAAAGAATCAATGATTAATGTACGACTAACCACACGCAATTGTCACTGATTCATTAAATAGATAAACAAATCTAAAATCTATCAACTTAAAGCAAAATTCTGAGGGAACCTGAAAATAAACTGTTTTCTGATAAAAGTTTTAACTTCATTAAAATTATCTATCCATGTCTTTCCGTAAGGTTGGTAAATCAGGAAAAGGCTGGAAAAGAAAAACAGAGGAATGAACTCCGAGTGAGCCATTTTTGGGCTAGCAGCTCTGGCCACCTTGAACCACTGAGAAGAAGAGCCTTGTGAGGTCCGATATAAGACTGTGGTGTTGCCTCTCTTTGAAAATGAGCTTTGGACTTTAGTAGCTGCGGTTCCCACAGTCCAGTCTCTGTGACACTGCCCACTGGAAATACCTAGACAACCAACGGTTCGGCTGGGAAGTAGGGCTGGCCATTTATTCTATCATTTATCATTTATCATGATAAATTGTCACAATATATTCCAATTAATGATTTTTTAAAAACCCCTAAACCAGTCCGTATTGCCACAGTTGTTATTTTTACTATTTTTCCTCCACTGTTTATTCAATAAAGGTCTATCAATAAATATCAATACATTTGAAAATATGATTAAATGCAGTTACTGTGCACAGTTTAGTGATACAAATCCCACTATTTTATGTGACTGGTGTCCTAAAGAAGCATATTACAAATGGGTGTGTTTTTCAAGAGCAGTATTTGTGCTTGTTGGGCTATGATTGCTGTGCCATGCAGTCAAACCCATACAGTTAACTAAAACAAATATTAAATAGTTCTTATCGTTACCTTTATTGTTATCAAAAGAGTACCACAAAATATTGGGATAAAATTTTGAGTCCATATCACCCACCCCTACTGAGAAGGAACTCTCACACTGGCTGGCAGTCACTCTCCAGAGTGTCTTGGTCGTTCCCTCTGTTTAACCAAAATGTGATCTATTCTAAAAGCTATCTTATGAAAAGATAAAAGAATATAACATGCAAAAAAACAACCTAATCAAGTGGATCAAACTGGTTCTATGGGTCGGTCAAGCCATCATTGTCTACTTCTAGCTCTTTCCACCATCTCTTTGCACTTTGCACTAATTCAGCACTAAGAGCACACAGAAGTTGTTATGTAGGATCATGTTGTACTCGCAAGAGAATTGTTGTCTTTCTGTTTGTTTACTTTTCAAAGGGACAAAGTTAAATATCATTGCTTGGACAAGAATGTCACTGTTCTTAACTGTGTATTCCTTCAAGGTCTATATCATGCACTGCTTCTAACAACAAACACAACAGGTCATTCATTTTCATAAACATAGAGTTTTAACCTAGCAGGAAAAAGATAATTACTCTAAAAAGTATGATTTGACATGTATTCACATACATCATAGTGACACTTTATTATAACAACTTAGTTATCATAAATATTGAAACTTTTTGACAAAAAACAGTCTGTGGAATTGAAGATCATTAGTTCAATGTAATGTTGATTGTTCAACAGTCTGGGTTAGAATAATGAGGTGTTTACATCTGTGCGTTACTAAGCATATTCAAGGTCAGTTTTTATTTATACTTTTTTTGTGCATGCATTTCTGAGCATTAGTATGTCATAGTGGTAAATGTTTATTTTTCACAATTGTGACCTTTTCAAATGAATGGCAGAAAACCCAGTATAATATAAAAACCCAGTGACGCAATAATTTTATGTGTAATTCACAATTTTATCATGTATTGTTCTGTCATGTGTGGCTTTAATGAGTTTATTTGGGTTTTCTCATCAAAGAACTGACAAATACCTTGCCTATCATTGGACAGCCATTGCAACTTTGTTTAATTCAGTTTGCCATGAATACTTTTGATAAATAATAATTTGATATATAATAACTATATATATGCTTCTAACAACAAACACAACAGGTCATTCATTTTCATAAAGGCAGAGTTTTAACCTAGCAGGTTAAAAAATGTTCTCTCTTTCATTCCCTAAAAATGCAGTATTTTTTTAACCTAAAGGGCTTTTAAAATAAAAACAATTCAGTTTTGTTTATATGGCACATATTCACAGCTAAACATATCTCCTGGTTTGTACAGCCAATTCAATACAGTTTTTTTTTTTTTATTTACCACCAAGTTCCATCTATTGTTGTCTCAAGGTGTTTATCAGAGAAACAGTTCACCTCTTGCTATATAGACTTCAAAGTGAATCAGTCACATTTAGATCAAATTATATGCAGTCCAGTACGATCCTAATTGTAGTATAGTCCAATCAATGTCAGTGAATCATATATTGTAGGTCGGTAGGCTGTCAGTCTAATGATGCCCAGCGAATTGCACTGAGTTGTTGATTTTGCAGTCTCTCCTCCGGAGCAAGCATGTGGTAACAGTGGAAAGGAACCAGATCCTTTTAACAGAATGATACCTCCAACAGAGCTCAGTATGTGAGGAAATCTGCCCCAACTCTCTTGGAGAGGAAAGAAAGCAAAAACAGAACAAAAGTCAAATTCTTAATATCTTAAAATGCCACTTAGTAAAAAGCTATTTATCTCCTTAGATAGCTGTTTGGATAAATCCTTTGTTTCAATGCAATATGTCATTTTGAGCTATCTGAGTGCTGTAATTGAGAGGAATGACTCTCTTTTAAAGGTGCTGTAGGTAGTTCTGAGCAATGCTTTAAGTGGAAAGAAATAAGTGCTTGTACTCCCCTTAATATCATAAAGATATGGGACAGAAACATATGTTATATTTTTATATACATCTGTCTATCCATCTATAGATCAGTAGCTTATTTCACAAAAATGACACAGAACAAAGCCAATTCTAAATAAAATCCACATGAGTCAATTTAAGAGTTTCTTGGGGGGCATGGTAACTAATTACTTTTACTCAGTTACATTTACTTAGGTAACTTTTTGGGAGAAGAAATTATTTTAGGATTTGTTTTATTACATTGTACTTTTACTTGAGTAATATTACTATGAAGTATCATTATTCTTACTTGAGTAAAACTTGAGGATACTCTACCTGCTGTGAGAAACTTCACTAAATGAAGAATAAACATGTTATAACCAAAAAGGCACCAGATACAGAAATATACCTACACTTTATGTTGAAATGAGAATTCTTGTTTGAACACCAGCTTTGTTTTGACTGATGTTTCTATCTCCTGAGCCTGCTGAGACTTTTGAAGGTTAAAAGATACAGCAAACACTATATTATGTCTCTGGACGTACTTTACCCTGTTCTAACACACATATATATTACCATCTGTATTCGTTTAATACGTTTTGTATTGGAAAAAAAAATTATTCAGAAAAGTCTTTTGTTCAGAAGCCAAGAGCGGTCGCACTCGCATGTTTTATTCCCCAAAGGTTTTCTCGAGATAACGACTTACAGTGGTTTTCAGTTAATCTCGCCAGATGGTTGGTGTGTGTGTTAAACCTGATTCTATCCTTCAAAGCATGCCACAACAGTGGGAGAGGACTTATAAGTGTCGGTGATGGCATGTATGTGTAATTCTGTGAATAATTCTGTGAATAAGTGATAGGTGAACCATAATGACACCACGTCATTGGTCTGATGATTAAACCATTGGAAATTAACTCATTAGCTCGAGAAAATGGTCATCGTTATTTCGTGATAACCACATGAATATCTTGTTTTCTCGAGAAAACAGCAATTGTTATTTCATGATAACGATACACATATGTCGTTATCTCGAGAAAACTGTCAACAATACTTAGTGATAACAACATAAATATGTCGTTATCTTGAGAAAATCACCAGGAAATAAAACATCCAAGTACGACCGCTCTTGGCTTCTGTACTTTTGATTTAATTTAATATTTTGTAATTATGTTATTTATTTGTTGTTGTTTTTTTCATTTTACTCTTCAAAATACCAAACTTGCACATAACTTTATACATTTTGTCTCTCTGAAGGCATCATTTTAAAATATTAAATTAGATGTTCTGTTCAGTTAGTAAGTATTTAAGTGGAATTTTTATTAAATACCTTTTTACTCTTACTTGAGTAATTTCTTGGATGGATACTTCTTACTTTTACTTGAATAAAAATATGTTGTAGTAGTGCTATTCTTACTTGAGTACAATTTTTGGGTACTCTACCCATCTCTGCTTGTGGGTAATTAATGTTTCATAATTTCTGATATATTAGTTCGTTCCTTGAGGTCTATTTTCATAGTTTATTGTTATGTTCACCTTCCTGAATATTTTTTCCCATCATGATCTGCTGTGTTTTTATTTCAGTTATGGTCTTACCATATTCTGTTCAGTCCCCTGTATTAATTATTGATCAAAAGGTCTTGCCATATAGTTTTTTCCCTTTGTATTTAGTTTCTTAATGTATTCTTGCATTTTGTTCTTTGTGCTTTCTATTTAGTTTTTTTTAGCTTGGTGTTAACCTTACTTGGTTTATTATGTCCTCTTTAGTTTTTCTCACATTTTTAGTCTGCCTCCCATTTTTATTGTATTCATGCTCACCAGTAATCCCTCGAGCCATTCACCTGTGATGCCTCATAATCCTCATGTGTTTCAACTGATCTGCCACTCAAGCTCTTGATTTTTCACTGTTCAATGCCAGATTTTCTGTTTTCATGGGCATTTTCACATTTTCTGTGCTCCATGCTATGTCAAATTTTTCTGTTCCTGAGTTTAGTCCCTCTGTGTGCAAAAAGAACATGCGATTATGGGATGAGAGTGAGCATGTGCACTCTTTTTTTGTTTGTTTTTTGCAGCCTGTGTGATGCAGAGCTGTATGTACAGGGAGCTTATTGATGGGGAAACGCAGACTGACATAACACCTATTACAACACCGGGAAAAGTCCCAGTATGCAATGAATGCTGGAAAAAAGTTCCAGTATGCTGAGGGGTAAAATTTGGAAGTGATGGTACTGTGTACCACTGCATAACAGCCCACTTAAAGCAATGGTTCTGAGAAAACTGTGGACTTAGCCTGAAAATTTGCACAAGCACATCTTACATGTCCCTCACCCTTGCTCTCTGCTGCGCCACAGCCTTCCCTCCACTGTGGAGCCTGCCGAGAACTCGAGAAATTGACAATTTTTCTGAAATGTTGTTTCTGTGCCATTAGCACAGCTGCAGCACACTAGCAATCTTAAGCTTGAATGGCGATATGCACTGTGTGGGGGAAGGGTGAGAGGAAGGTGCATGAGCGTGATTGACACTGCTAAGATGTTCCTCCTGGATCTGATTGGTTGTTTCTGACTGGGAGTGATATATTTCTGCAAACGGCAATAGGACCACTGCAAGGAGCCAAAGGAGCTTGGTTTATTTTTTACAGGTTGTCACTTATTCTACTGTCAGGACAGTTTTATGAAATATGTAAAAATTACATTTTTATAAAAGTTACCTACTGCAGCTTTAATAGGAACAAACTTCCTGCAGAAACAGGCTCTGGATGGCCACCATTTGGCTTTAACCTATTGTGGATGGAAAGAACATAAAAGAAACACAGAGAAACACTGAAGTAGTTTGCAGTGAATAAACACACAAAAAGAAGAAACACAAGGTTGGGAACATGTTAGTGGCTATCCAGAACAAAATGTGTCAAAAAGAAGAATATTAATTTTAGTGTTGATTTTGCAGAAAGCCAATGAAAAGAAGCCAAAAGTAGGACCCCTCTAAACTCTGATCTGTTTTCCCTGACAGCTACAGAGTCCCTGTCAGGCTGGATCTGCACCTCAGGCTTGCCGCTGAGTCTGCATTTTTCGATAAAACACCCACCAAGCTCTGGACAAAGGAGACATGGCCAACAACTCTTTTCGTGGGTCCAAACGAGGACGCAATGCTGAGGCCAACCATGAGCCAGAGTTCAGCTGCTCTCTCCAGGAGCTGCAATCGCTTATGGAGCTTCGAGGAGCCGATGCAATCACCAGGATTCAGGATTGCTATGGAGATGTTAACGGACTGTGTACCAGACTCAGGACGTCACCTGTTGAAGGTAACTATGTGCTTCTTTCTCTTTCTTTTCTTCACAAACTGCTTTCATGCAGCAGGACCAATTATTGCTTTGAAGCATCACTGCAGTGGAGAGCTACAGCTTAACATCAAGTTGACCCATCTGTATTTGCAGGGCTGTCAATCTAAAACTGAACCTAATTGATGCATACAGTGTAAAACAAAACCAAAGAGATCTCAGGGGACTCTGGGCTAACATTTCTTCTGATTGAAATGGTAGTTTGGAAAGTTTGGAAATGATGGTTGGTTTATGATAGGCGACTCTAAAACTTGTATTCTTTAAGGCTAGGCTAGGAAGGAAGGGAGCAATGGCAACATGGAAAGTCATGGGTATCAATTGTGCTCTAAAATGTTGAGTCAAATTTTAATGTCTTGTAATAAGGACAAAAAGAGTCTGGTCCATTTTACATGTCTGTAGTCAGACGTCAGGAGCACTTTATTTGTCCCCCAAGGGGGAAATTACATTCCAAACAGCCCATCCAAGGGGTAGACGGGGTGTCTGAGGATGCGGGCATCAGAGGCTCTGCCCTTTATAGATACTCAATGTTTGAAGTAAAGATTAGCAGAAGATTACTTTTAGGCTTAGAATGCTCCAAGATACAATTTGAACTAACTAATCATGCTTGTAGGTGCCATGCAGAGCCTCATTGGATGAAGAGTTTGGAATGTTTCTATGCACAGAAAAAAACAAAGAATGGCTTCATTTTTTAAATATCTTGTAGTCAGCTACCAGAGCTACTTTTATTGTTTGGTTGTACAATGAGACAATTGGTGTAATGGTGGTTGTGGTGGCCAGGGAGGTGAAACTGAAAACAGGCTGCCTTCTGCTACTTCTACTCAAAGTGATAATGTTTCCAATCCAATTAACTTTTTAACAAGTATTTTCTATGTTTTTGCTGCTGGGATTCCATTCTATGAATTAAACCTATAACAAATAACTATGGCTTCTGTGTCATTGACTAGACTTTGTTGTAGACCACTGGTCCAGTGACTCACCAACCTCTCCCACTGGCATCAACATCATTAAACCAACAGAGTTCATGTTAGGTTAAGTCTGTTCTTTAGTTTGGCTTAAGGCACTGCTAAGCATGTGATGGCCAAAGTCAACTGTGACCCACAGCCAGTGTTGATCCTGGTCTGCTCCCCGGCAGCTTCAGGATAATTTGGGAAACTGTCCAACTAACAATGCCTTTTTATGAAGAGACATTCAGCTTGAGAGGTGATAGTGAGGACAAGATTATTTTTCTTCCTTTTTCTCAGACTTGTTTTACCATAACAAAGCTCAGTAATATTCCTTGGATCTTTTATGTGTTGTTTTATTTTATCATCTTGGGCTCTGTGTGGCCATGTTACTTAATTGTGAAAGAGTGTAATAACCCCCAAAGAAAACAGCACATTATTACCAAAAAGAGCAAAATACTAAAACAAGCAAAGAATAGTTCCAAAATTTTCTTTCTAAGATGTCTTTGATGCACCATAGGTTGTTAGTCTTTGCTGTAGGTGGGACTGAAGCCACAAGTGGGCTTTATTCACAGGAGATCAGGCAGCAAATGGGCAGACATGAAGCAAAGGTTTCTGGGGTCGGGATTTGAACCTCAGACGGCTACGTTGAGGACTAATAGCCTCCATATATTGGGCGGCTGCTCTAGCTTTACACCACATACCGCTCCAAAGTTGTGTATTTTTATGAAAGCGTGAAGGTCTGACTGTTTTCTGGGGTAAACAGTCCAGAATAAAATAACAAACCCATCAAAGGATGTTTGGAGCAGTCATGTTTCAGTAAACTAGGGACCATGGGCCCAGGTGTTTCCATTCAGTGCCTTACTGAGGGCCTCTCCCACTCCAACCTCAGGATGGTTCACAGTTAGGCCTGCACCGATTAACTAAATTAATTGATTATTGAAATAATCATTAACTAATTTTGTGATCCATTATTCGTTAACTGGAGTACACAAAGTTTTGCTGAAAAGGCCATTTGCTGAAAAAACAATACACCCAGAGCAGTAATAAGGCCAAAACTGTAAAAAAAATAAATAAATAAATAAATTATATATATATATATATATATTGCATTTAAGATAAAAATATGTTCTACCCAAAACTCCTCAAGTGGCAGTTTTAGCTTCACCTGGTTCAAATTCACTAAAGGAAACCTATATTATTGCATTTTAGGCAATAAAATGTTTTTTTTTTCCTATTTAAAAAAGTTAATTATTTGCTCATTTGCCTCTTTTAATTTATTTCTAAAAATGGTTTTAAAAAAAGCCTAAGAGGTTAAATTAAAAATCTGCAGAATGTTCCAAATTTTTTTTAACTGATTAATTGATTAATCGTCAGAATAATCGACAGAATAATCAATTACTAAAGCAGTCATTAGTAGCAGCCCTATTCACAGTATAAACCATTCACATTCAATTTTACTTTGCCAAACTTAATCTATTTGATTGAATTATATCTGTGCTTTTATTACTCAGGATTATGTCTCACACAGACCCTAAGACAATATTTTCAATACGTGTAGTGGACTTTGCAACATTTATCTGCCCTTTGACATTTTCATCTCCTTATTAATTCATAAAGTTTGTCCATCTTCCACTCGATCAGTAAACACTGGCAACGATTAAGCTCCTGCTGACAGAAAGAAGCAAATGTCAGCAGCAGCTTGAAACCACAGGAATATCCACATTGCTCCTTTACTTCTCTGCATGTTAGTGCAGGGACATCTGGGGTCAGACACATAGCTTTCAGCATAATCCCACTTGCCTAAAGGTCCAGAACATCCACAGACAATACAAAGAGAAATGTTGGGCTATAAACCATCTCATACTGGGTGTGTCAGAGCAGCCGAACAGCAGTCACAGTGTCTCTAGAGGGATTTGAGTTTGTCTTAACATGTTGCCTTGTTCCACTGGGGGGAAACATGTCTGCTCTTTATTCACACACAGCATCAGAGCACTGCTGAGGCACCAGGAACGATAAACTGTGCTTCCAACTAATAAAATCAAGTTCAGATGGTTGCATATGATTTTAACATTAACAACTACTGCCAAACCAAATTTTAGTATAACCCTATACAACTTAACCCTCTTAAACTACAGTGTCAACGACCCTATTATTTTACTAGACAGTTACATAATCTTCTACATGGTTAGGGCATGGCAGATTTGCATTAACAGTCTACGCACAGAGCTGTTTTATGATTGATATGCTATATTAATCTCTATTAATATAGGCAAATAATCAGTTTTAGAATTGATCAAAACTTAATTTGAAAGATACATTTTTATTCTTATACTTATCCTATTTAACAACACTTTTTCACACATTTAAAGACTCAAGAGGACCCTTCTATTTCTCAGAAATCAAATTTATTACACAAAATTCAAGATTATATGTACTAATATAGACTGTTAAAAATCAGCCCTCTGTTCCACGCTTTGCTTCGTATAGAAGGACTGGACCCTTGGCTATTGAGAAACATTTACTTGCTGGAGGTGTGGACACTGTTGAAGTTTTAAATGTTTGAATCTGGTTTACCCAGTCACTAACGTTTGACTGTGACGTAATGCGTTTCATAGTTTTCCTAGTTATTAGGAAAATAATTGATGAATTTGTCATGTAAACTGACTGAAGCATCACTTATTGTTGCTTTTTTCCTTCTGTTCCTTCTTTTAGAGAGAATCTGAGTTTGCACATTTAGTACAATAAATGCATTTTAGGCCTTATACAGATCTAGCACATGAAATTAATGTATGGAACACGTTTTAGCCATGCTGTTGTCTTTTATACCTCTGCAGGTCTTGAAGGAAAACCAGAAGACATCAGCAAAAGGAAACAAGAGTTTGGACAGAATGTCATCCCTCCTAAAAAGCCTAAAACCTTTTTGCAGTTAGTGTGGGAGGCCCTGCAGGATGTCACTCTTATTATCCTGGAGGTGGCAGCAGTCATTTCTCTAAGCCTTTCTTTCTACAGTCCACCAGATGCAGAAAGGCAAAGTGAGTATTTTCTCCACTATGAAGACATCATGGTGAATAACTGGAAATCTTGTGTGCTATGGTGGAGATGTCAGGTAGCACACCCATTTCAACAGTAAAAAGGTTTAGTTATTTTATGTTTTTCACTCTAGTTACTGACTCCAGTAAGTGAACAAATGCTCACCTCAACACCCTGTATATGAGTGTTCAAATTCATGCTGCAAATTAGGACTAAATGGATCTCTTTTTTTAGAATTAGAACCATCCTTAAGGTTTCTGTTTAAAAAACATTTTTATGATTTACAGTAAACCTTTGATCTTTTTAGATATATGCTCTAATAAGCACCGACAAAATCTTTGAAAAAGAAGAGCCAAGCCAATTTTTCTCATTTCTATAAATTCTTTTGTTAAATATTTTTATATCTTGTCATGATGCACATTTTGTATTTTACAAAATGTGGACCATAAAATCTTTGTACGCTTCATAGACAAGTAATCTGACACAAGACTTGTGAAAAGAAGTTCATATAATTCTTCAATTTATCTATCTACTGTAATGTATATGTTTTCTTCTACTATCTCTATGACTTTGTAAAAAAAAAAAATACATTAATGAATAAAATGATTGGTGTTATTTGTAATAAACTGTGTTATCTATTATTATCAAATAATAACAGGCATCGGAAAAAAGGTTCAAAGGATTAGAGTCAGCCTGAGGCACAAGCAAACTAAGCTCCTCCTTCAGGACCTCAAGATAGCAGGAATTCAAGGATTCAAACAGAATGTAGATCTGAAAACTTCCTGTTGTTTATTAAAAAGGTTTGATGTTAAAAATATAAATCCATTTATAAATGAAACAAACTGACAAACATGCTAGTTGTAAAGATTCAAAGACAAATTCTAATAGTCTGATAGTTAACAGATATTAAAATTTCAGTTGCTTGTGTTTTAGCTGGTGATATATTTTACAGAAAATAAATTATTGCCATTCACCATAGTTGCTTGTAAACACAAATAATTCAACTCAATCAGGACTATATTGTATACAGTATATACTACTGTATTGAAGCCCTGTACAATCATATTCTTTGAATTAGAATATTTTTGAAAAGTTTCTTTATTTTAGTAACTCGGTTCACCAAGTGAAACCCTTTATATAGATTAATCACACACAGACTGTTGTTTTCTCGCTTTTTTTCTGTTAGCTATGATGATTTTCTGCTTAGAGCTAATGAAAACATGACATTTAGGATTAGAATATTACATCACCAAGAAAAAGACATTTTAAATACAGAAATGTGGACTTAATGAAAAAATAGGCCTATGTTCAATATGGACTTAAAGGTTGCTTTTACCTTTAAGCCTCATCTGAAAGCCTATTCTGTTTTATTTAAAATGACTGTGTACTGGAGATCAGTGCCAGACTAAATGAATAAATCAGAAAAATAATCCTTTGTTCATAATTGATTCTCATTGGTTCCAAACATTTTTGTCAAGCGTTTTTTATTTAATAAATAATGTCAGCTAACATTGCATGATAGGAAACAGCTTTAAGGCTTTATAAATGATGCCTTGTTTGTGTGTTGTTTTTTTTTTAATAATCTAGCAAAGCCAAGTAAGGTGTAGCACACCAGAAATATAAAGAAGGTCATACTGTTTTAAAATTTCTGTTCAGACTGTGGAAAAGCAGCTGGTGGCGTGGAAGAAGAGGGGGATGCAGAGACTGGATGGATCGAAGGCGCTGCCATCCTCCTCTCTGTGGTCTGCGTGGTGCTGGTGACGGCGTTTAACGACTGGAGCAAAGAGAAGCAGTTTCGCGGTCTGCAGAGTCGCATCGAACAGGAGCAAAAGTTCACCATAGTCCGAGCGGGACAAGTGACCCAGATCAGAGTGTCAGATATTGTGGTCGGAGACATTGCACAAGTCAAATATGGTGAGAAAACACAATGGATGCATGGATCTGCACATGGAAGAGATTACTGGGGATTTATAGCAAAAAAATAGTGATGATAATTAAATTTGATACAAAGAGATGCAAAATTCAGTACTTTCAAGCTGCTGGTAGTTTCAACAAAGGAAGCTACCTAAACCAATGTTCAAAATATAAGAAAATAATCAAAAATGTGCTTATAATAATACAGTTTATTATTATGTAAACGTAGCAGTCCCCAAAAATTCTGTTATAGCTATCAGTGTCCAGAAGAAAAAAAAACAATTCAGCAACATTCTTTTTACTTACTTTTTTTTGTCTCATTAGAATTTTCTCTCATGTTTCCTCTTTGCTTACAGCATATTGGTGATATAAGGATGATATAACTTATTATGACCTAACAAGTGCGTGCAGTTATCACCTCTGTGTTGCGGTTCCAGGTGACCTCCTCCCAGCTGATGGCGTCTTAATTCAGGGCAATGATCTGAAGATCGATGAAAGCTCTCTGACCGGGGAGTCGGATCATGTCAAGAAGACTATCGACAAAGACCCCATGTTGCTCTCAGGTGCGTTTCTCAACCTTGGATTTACAGCTAAGCTCTCCCTGACCTGTACTGTCATTATCAGCACCTACCGAGCAATTTTGGTCCCAAAATACCCAGAGTCAGATTGAATCGTTTCTCTGGTTTTCACCTTCATAGACTGGAGGTTAAAGTTTTTCTTTGAGCTTAAAACTGCTAAGGTGCTGATAGAATCTGAGATCCAGTCACACTTAAAACTGCAAACCCCAGATGGCAAGTTTTGTTCTACCAAGATGGCTTAGCATGCTAACTTCTAGATGATTAAGGGTTTATTTTCATGGGGCTGTTTGAGTCATCACGTCCCTTTGTACTTTTAAACAAAAATTTCTACAAGATAAAATTTTATTTCAAAGGCAAGAAAAATGAAAACCAGAAGCTTCAAAAGAAGGTCATATCCCTTCAAAGCAAAACATCTGGAAAAGAGGGTGTTGCCTATCTATGTCCAGCTATCAGTACAGGACCTTAAGCCATTTCATACTTTGGTTATGCAGCAGGGAGTTATCCAAAGCACAGCCAACCTATGAATGACTTAAAAATGAAGTTTTGGAGTAGCCAAGCCAAAGACAAAGTTAATCTAATTCAGATGCTGTAGTATGGCTTTAAATGTGCAGTTCAAACTCCTCCAATATGGTTTAAAACATTTTCTGCAATGCAGAGTGGTCCAAAATTCCTCTCTGGTGATGTCCTTCAAGACTCATTGCCAGTTATCTTACTCTTGACACAGCTGTTGCTGCTAAAGGTGGCACATTAGGTTTTGAGGGCAATTATTTGAATGAAGTCAGCATTTAGAAATTGCTTTCTGTATTTACTCAGATAACCTTCATCTGTCCATTGATGATCTTAAACATTACAGTGCAACAAAAAACAAGAAATCTGAAAGGAACAAACACTTTTTCACAGCACCGTATACCTGCAATTTAAATCCATGATTATGTCCTGGTAAGTCTTAAAATAAACTGAAAATGCATGAGAAGGGGTTGAATTTGACTTTGTAAAGATGATGAGAACCCTTTAAAAAGGCAAAAGCCATCATATTCATTATATAGAAAAAGTATCTACATAAAACCAACTATTAATGTCTTCTCAAAGTCCTGCACCACCAGGCCAGCCTGGTGAAGGCATCTACATGGAGATGTCTGCAGATGTTGTTAATAACAAAAACAAAAAACGTTGTCTTACTTAAAACATTCACAAGTTATCTGGAGATGAAACATCCTCTGGATAAAATTACTGTATTCATACTAACAAAAGAGAAATTGATATTATCTCTACATTGTTTTTAAAATACCAAACAAATAATAATAAATGCAGAAGCTTTAAAAATAAAATTTTTAAACTGAGACATAGCCTAACAGTGGTGTCCAATTTCAGTTCTTGTTGCCAGGTGTCTTGTTGATGTTTTTCTGGTCTAATGCTCCTGTATCAGTTCAATGGGGCATTACTAAGGCAAGGAAGGACTAGAATAGGACAAAACTGTGGGAAATCATGAGATTATATAAGTACATAATTTTGATCATTTTGACCTAGTTGCAAAAAACTCAGTTTGTTTCCTATTTGGCTTCCCACCAGGTATTAACAGTCACATTTCCAATTAACAATGGTTCTGTTGGTGTAGAAGTGCTATAGAGATGTTAAATCAACGCAAACTCATTGAGAATGTCTTTATTTAGACTACCTTTGAAAATAATCAAAATGGCTAAAAAAATTAAAAAAAAAAAAAAAGTGTGATTTTAAATAATCAGCTAAACAAGCACAACTTTCAATGTTTTGGCTCAGGCTAATTTTGACAAGATTCACAGATTTAAACAAAGTCCAGTTTTCAAGTTGTCTTCTGGGCTTTTCAGAGTAAGATGATAACTTTTTCTTTCCATGCTTCTCCTCAGGCACACACGTGATGGAGGGCTCCGGAAAGATGTTAGTCACTGCCGTAGGTGTGAATTCTCAGACTGGAATTATTTTCAAACTGCTTGGTGCCAGTGAAGATGGTGATGGAAGTGGTGAGGACAAAAAAGAGAAGAAAAAAGAGGAAAAGAAAAACAAAGACAAAAAGGATAAGAGTAAGTTTGAGAGCACCTAAACACACCAGTCATCCTCTAAGAAGAAAAAATAACATGGTCTCCAACAATTACTCCTCACACATTCCCTGTTGCACAAATCAGCTAAATCAAAGTTTAGTTGTACTGTGTACAAATTTTAAGTTACCTCTCATGTCCTTTTGCTTTTTGTCAAATCTCCAAACCTTTCTTGTAACCTTCTATTGTGGTCTTAATCAACAGACCTTTAGACTTTCTGAAGGCTGCATAAAGGTTTATTTTAGACTGTTTTGCCTAGTTTAAGCGCAGAATATGTGTCTAACCATTTTAGAAGAGTGATTATTATTTGTTTGATAAGACACTTAACTCCTATGAATCATTTAGGCATAAAAGGCTTTTAAACTCTAAGGAAGAACCAACTGACTAAAATTGTATTTTTATGCAGTTTGTTACTAGAAAAATATTTATTTTATGGAATTTTTAAAAAAATACCAAGGATGACACTGCATGACAGACCTAAAATAGGATGTTACTACGTTATTTCAAAGGAACTATTTACAGAAAACTATGGTAGATGATCAACCGAAGGATGATGCATCTCAGGTCCTGTGTAAGGTCTTTGCAAGATTGTTTTCCGTTTCTTCTTTCAAGACATGACTTTCAGGCTCTATTTATCGGCAGGAGATATTTTTTCAACAGCACCTGGCTGCAGACAGAGATGCATAATTTCAACATTGAGACATGAATCAATGCTACATCCGTACAAAACTCTGATTTAGACATTGATATTTTGTCAGTCTTTAGATGAAGCAAAACTTCTTGGTCTAATATGATTCTAAGGTGATTCTAAGGTCAGGAATTTCTGTGAGATATTTAAATATCCCATAAAAAAAATCAAAACTGGCAAGAATCACAAAAAAATCTGTAACTCATGCAAAACTACCAGAAAGCCCAAAGTGAAAATTCAAAGACACTTTCATTTAATTGCATTTTAATGTACTCATTCTTTTCAGTTGTGATAAAGACCTTTGTTCATTTTAGAGATAAAAACTGAAAAATTTACATAATAGCAGCAAATAAGATGATATATTTACATACTTGTACTATATTGGCAGACAGAAAACAGGGCACAGGCTAATGTTTGTGCATCTGGTGTCTGGTGAACATTTTATTTGTTGATTTGGACATATGTTTTGGCTAATTATCATGCTGAAATACCCTCTTAATTAGAACTGGAAAAACTAAGAGAGCTTAAGGATTCTTTTTTGTTTGTTTGGTATTTTGTCTGGTGATACAGTATGCTTTCCTGCTGATAAAATGCAACTTTTTTACCATGTAGAGTATTTTATAATATCAAGTTAGGGTCAGTAAAACCTAATCTTATATTCTGTGCTATTGTTAAAAAAAAATCCCTGTCAGCTGCTCTTAAAGCTGCAGTATGTAACAATATGTTTTTTTTCTCTTTTTTCTATGTTTTTTACATATTTTTAAAACTGTCAGTATGTTGTGACACTATAACATAAGGCAAATAATCTGTGAAAAAATTGAGCTCTTCAGCCTTCTAGCTGTGGTCCTACTGCCATCTGCAGAAACACACCGCTCCCGGTCAGAGACAACCAATCAGAGCCAGGAGGAAGGTCTTTGCAGTGTCAGTTATGCTTGTGTATGCACTGCTCAATGTGCTAATGGTGGAGAAACAAGTTATCGTTACAGGAAAACTATTTATCCGACATCATCGGTGGCCATTCCTACTAGCCTGAGCTATCACGGCAGGCTCCAGTGTGGGGAACTTGCTGTTGCCAAGCAGATATGGCGGGGAGAGTGTGAGCAGCATGTACACGAGTGTGACTGACAGTACTAAGACCCTCCTCCTGGCTCTGATTAGTTGTTTCTGACTGAGCGGTGTACTTCTGCAGATGGCAGTAGGACCACAGTTAGAAGGCTGAAAAGCTCAGTTTTTTCACAGATTATTTCAAAGTTAGCAAACAATTTTGAGAGAATTTAATTATTCTAAAGCTTTACTTGTAACCCAACAGAACTCATCAAAGGTAATGTGTCAAAGATAAAAAAAAAAAAAAAAACAAAACTGTGGGCTAAGATATATATTTTTGAGTATAGAAATATTTGTGAATTTGTTGCATTTGTTTGATTAAGTATTCTGTGTTTTTACAGGTAAAAAGGAAGACAAAAACAAGAAAGGTAGGCATTACATCATTGCTTCATATCTACCAATGTGACTGACCATTAATGCCTGTGTGGAAATTAAGTTTTTTTTTATAACTATTTCTCTTAAAATCAGTTACCTGAAAAAAAATGACTTGACTGAAATTGTTTTATAGGTTCCATATTGATTTTGGTTTATTGATTGCAGATCACTTGTTCATGTTTCTCTTAATGTCAGTTTGGCTCACTGCACCCTTTGTAAGCACCCCTTGTAAAGATGTGTTAAAAGCCTTAGAATTAACAATCTTTTATTGAAGACTATTTAAATCTAAAGACACTATAAATTGTAGAAAGTCAAACATTGAATTTTGGTAAATGTATTAAGTTAGTAAGGGGACATAACATGCAAGGTGCCACCCTTAATGACACACCTAATAATATGCACAACAATCCCCTTTTGAAAGTATGACAGCACCTAGCCTTCTTCTACAATCTTTCACAAGGTTGGAGCGTACTGAGAATAGGGATCTTTGACCATTATTTTTTTGCCCAGTTTTTGTACTCAGAGTCATGGGTCCTCTCTTAAGATGTCTTTTCCTCGGCTCACCCCACATGCTTTCTGTTGGCTTTTGGTCTGGAGATTCAATAGAACCAGGCTGACTTTGTTTCTAGTGGACTATACTTTTGTGTATTTGATCATATACTTAGGATTAGGCTATTATCCTGCTTAAAGACCCGATGACAACTTTTTATGGTTTCCGTCAGAGTCCACCAGCTAATATTTAAAATATGCCTTTGAATGTGCCTAATGGCCTTTGAAGGAAAAATTGCCAAAACATCACAGATCTATTGTACTTAATAACGGGTATGAGATGCCTTTCTACATATTCATCCTTTGCTTTATACCGAATCAATCTTGCATGTTTGGTCCCTCTTAGTCTCATCTGATCAAAGCACACAGTTTCAATTAGAGTTTGTGCAAACTTCACATATTCATGCTTGTTATGGTAGCATCAGTCCCAAACAACCAGTTGACATGTACTTAAAAGTTGCTATGGAGACTTGCTAACCCAAGTCAAGTCAAGTTTATTTGTATAGCACATCTCAGCAACAAGGCAATTCAAAGTGCTTTACACCATAGAAACATAATACAGTAACCAGTTATTAAGCAGCAATAAACATTATATATTGTCAAATGCCATCATCAAAATCATCAAGCAAATATACATCAAATATGTTGATCAGTTTTTCAGTTATTATGAATCAAAGGCAACTCTAAACGGTTAATGTGTTGCTGGTGGCTACATGAAATGTGCCTCTCTGTGATCCCATTATTACACCATGGAAAGCTGGGAAGTCATTAATTACTAATCAAAAATGTCTTTGGTACTCTGCTTGATTTTAAAAGTAGAGCAAAAATACATCAAATGTTTCAATTATGTTTATTTTATGGAAGTAGTTCAGGAGGCTAGTAAATGTGGCAGCAATATTTTATTATAAACAATTGTTTCTGAAGGTTTGATTCTTTTTTCCCCATTTCGTAAATGTGCTCAAGTTAAAGGCTGGAATTTAGATACTTGTGGAGAATGCTGCATTTGTTGCTGTTCACTGAATACTGGATGGAATATAATTATTAACATGAAAAGGCACAGTAGTATTTTCAGATAAATCCATTTTCACCTTATGTGTGGAATGGTGTTTTTCTAATGAGACCTCAGTCACTGAATATACTGAATAATATGGATTAAACATGTGAATAAGGGAGGTTTGCCTGCTAATTATGTAATTAATTACGTAACTCTGGAAACTGATGCTGCAGCTGACTTTGCCTGGGTTTTAGAGTGCGTAGTTCATGCAGGTCAAAAGATGATCGTAGTTTGTAATATTGCAGAACTAAGGGTATGGAGATGAGTTACAGCACACTGCTTATTAAATTAAATATAAATATCCAGTCAAGCTGAAGTATAGAAATAAGATTTACTAAAGTGTGTTTTACTTTTCTTCAATTTACTACTGTGAGATAACGACGAAGCGTCTTTCAGAATTAAATATTGGAATGGCTTCACATGTCTTAGGGCAATTAAGTGACCAGGCTAAGAATTTTTTTAACCTCCCCTTGGAAAAATTATTCATAATTCTTCAACCTTTCCACATTTGATCATATTATAGCCTCAAACTCAGTGTATTCTATGTCGATTTTATTTGCTATGCCAACACTAAGTTGAGCATAATGTTAAACTGGAGGAAAATGTTAAATGGTTTTAACTGTGTTATTACAAATGAAAATCTAAAAAGTGTCAAATTTATTGTAATATTCAGCTCCTTTATTCGGA
Source organism: Anableps anableps (assembly GCA_014839685.1). NCBI lineage: Eukaryota > Metazoa > Chordata > Actinopteri > Cyprinodontiformes > Anablepidae > Anableps > Anableps anableps. Next base: position 3,770,276 of record CM026073.1, read on the forward strand.
TTCCTTCCATCCATGCATCCAAGGTTTTCCCTGGCCAAAGGAGATATAATCTGTCTAGAGGGTTCTGGGTCTAGTCCTGGGGCATGAGGCATGTCTGAACCAGCACAACTGGTTCTTTTCAATGCACAGAAGCAGCCTCGCCCCCCCCCCCCCCCCCCCCCCCCCCCCGTATGACAGGTCCTGGTCACCCTAACTTATTTTAGCTGCTGAGACGAATACAACTGGAGCTTTACTTTATACCTAAGCTCTTTCACAACATAATGGAGCAGTGCTCGCATTACTCCAGACAATGCGCAGATCCCTTCATCAATCTCTCCCTCCATCCTGCCATTACATTATGAACAAAACATCATAATATCTGAACTACTCTGCTTGAGGTAAAAACTAACTCCAAACCCAGAGGGAGCATACCAACTTTTTCCCAGTAGGAAAAAATTGCCTTTGACATTGACTTTTCACACACAACTCTTGATTTGTTCAAATACAGACCAGATAGTCCTTAAGAGCACCACCGAGACCCCATACATCCATAGCACCACAAAATGCTTTAGTAAACAAGATTGTAAGTCAACTAAATACGTAGACTGGACAACTAAATATTGTAGATTGGACAACTGAACTCTCATGACATCCTCAGCTGTTCAGCAAGAGTAAAGTTCTGGTCCACTTTTCCACAATCAGGACAAAAGTCCTGAATCTGAGGTTTGATGATCAATCAGAGCCTCCCTTCCAACAACCTAGAGTAGACATTCCCGGAGAAGGTGGAAAGTGTGATCCCTTGATAGTTGGACCACACCTTCTGGTCCATTTTCTTAAAAACTGGGACCACCACCCCAGTCTGCCACTCCACAGGTGTTCCTCCATGTAACATTTGTATGGGTTGTCAACCATGACAGCCCCACAATGTACAGAGGCTTCAGCATCTCAGGATGAATCTCATCCACCCCTGGTGTTCTGCCACAGGGGAGCTTATGAACTACCTCAGCAACTTCTGACACAGTAATGGATTTAGTCCTTCCACCGCCCAACAATATCCTCAGTCCACATCTCCAGTTTCCCTAGCCAACTAAATACAGTCTGGATGTGCTCTGCTTTCCCTTTCTGAGCTGTTGAAAAGTGTACTAGAACCCCCTCAAGGTCAATTGAAAGTCTTTCTCCATTTCTTCTCATGGCTGAATGTTTGCCTCTGCCACCACAGGAACAACAATCCTTTTAGCCATCTGGCATATGTCTGCTGCTTCGAGAGTTCCCATGTACAACCAAGCCCTAAAGGACTCTCTCTTAAGCTTCCAACAAGGCTGGTGTTCATGAAAAAAAGTCCCTTGCTTGCTGCCATGACGGGCACCAATGACCTCCTGGAGGACACTTAAACAAAAGATGCTTATCATGGCTACTCGGATTCAACATCCTCACCATGAGAAACCTACCTCTGGATTTGTGAGTTGAAAGTATCCCACACAGGGGCTTTTGACAGTTGTTTTCACTTCACCCTCAACCCTCATTTGGGTTTTCCAATTCTGTTTGGCACCTTTCCCTGCTGCTAGATCCAACTCACCACTAGGTGGTGATCAGTCAACATCTCCGCCCCTCTCTTCTTCACCCAAGTGTCTGAAACATTGCTCTGTCTGCTGGTGGTGGTCAGAGGGCCCAGTGGCACCAACAGTTCGACAGCTGTGGTTACAATGTAGCTCACCACCATCACCGTGTGAATGCGTGGGTGTATGACTGAATGTTGTGTAAAATGCTTTAGAGTCCTCTGGACTAGATAAAGCACCATACAAGTACAGGCCATTTATGATGGCCTGTATGTCTGATGATATGATTTTAAAATTGATCATTGACTTCTTGCACAAGGTGGTACAAAGTACATTTATGAACCACCTTGATTTTGAACATGGTGTTCTTTATAGACATCCCCTGTCAAGCACAAAAGTCCAATAACAGAACTGTGCACAGATCAAATTCTTCCCAATCACACCCCTCCAGGTAGCTCCACGTGGAGGTACCCCAGGAGCACAAGGCGAACCCTAGATAGCCACCCTTCTAGAACAACATTCAGAGTCTCCAAGAAGGCAGAGTAATCTCAGTACAAGCTGTGTGGAGAGGTAAGCCCAACTATATGCAGCTAACACTGCTCAAAATCTGACACCAGCTCAAACTCCTTACCCACCAACAGTGTTGGTCAGGTTACTTGTAAATAGTAATTAGTTATTAATTACTGATTATTTCCTCATGAAATTAATTCAGTTACTTCACTGATTACTTATTTTTACAAGTAGTTAGTGACTTTAATAATTACCTTAGTTATTTTTCAAAAACATGGTGCACAACCTGACTACGCTATAAGCAATAGACCTTTCAGCATCTCTATTCTTTCTGCATATTCCATCATGTAAAATTTAATCAAATGTCTCTTTTTAAAACTTGTTTTACTATGCAAATGTTTAACTTTATGCACATTGTATCAAGCAACAATGAAATAAAATGCAACAGTCTCTGTCTTGAATAATTATGTTGAACGTTTAAACTGGTTTTCTGCACATTCCACCATATTTTAATGAAACTCAGTCTTTCTTCTGTTAACCTATATTTCTGCATATTCCAGCATCTAAAATATAATTCTTTTTTGTGTTTACACTCCTTCATTCAAATAGATGTTAATAAAATACGGCAATAAAATTATTAAAATCAAACAAAATCTTTTTTCGCCTGTTTAGCAAGAGACAGACCATCACAGGTTTCCAAGTTGGAATTAAATCTGGTAGTTGCAGCGGTCATGTCACTGCGGGTGATCTGGGGGTTTCTCAGTGAGTTTCACATGGCTTGCTTGGCGCTCGCTCAGATTAGAGGTGGAATTTTTTGCTGTAGCTAAATGTTTTATTCCTATGCAGATTGTACAGCGGACACTAATGTTTTGTCACTATGCAGAGTCAAATTCAAAGTGATGTCAGCACTTCCATTCATTAACACGCTGCATGAGCATGCTCTCTCCCGCACTCCATGTTATCTGTTGTTACCACTGACGTCGCTCACTCAAACATGATTGTCATGAAACACTCTCACAAACAAAATCACAGTAACAGTCTGTTACACGGAAAAGTAACAACTTAATTGCTTTTTTTCCAATTGTAATCCATTACTCTCCTCGTTACTTCAAAAATGTCATTGGATAACTGCCCATTACTGCCCACCAGTGAGGTGACATGCCATGTCCCTAGAGCTAGATTGTGGGAATTGACATGAATATCTCACAGATCAGGAGTGCTGAATATATATAGACATCATGGTTTTTGTATTTTTATTTGTCACATATTTGTTAAACTATCTTTTCCTTCCCCCTTACGGTTTTAAACTACCTTGTCTATTATATAAAATCCCATTAAAATACACTGAAGTTTGGGGTTGGAACATTTCAAAATGTAAAAACGTTCAAGGAGAATGAATACTTTTGCAAGAGCTGAAATCCTAAAGGCCATACAGTGGTGATGCTTGAAAACAAAAACTGTATTCCACAGTGGAAATTCAATTAAGGACTCAAGTCAGTGACAACAGTTTGCTGTGCCATCCATTGATTCGATGTGTGTCTTCTTACTCCAGTTTACTCATTTGAGTCATTCTCATTGAAGTGTAAAGCTGACAGTATATAAACTATTGGGCATTTTTAGAAAATCTCAAGTGTCTCCAGACTATTAGAGAAACAGAGAACAACATCTGCGAAAGGTTAAATTATCGGCATGTGACCAAGCAGCTTCAGTAGTTTACACTAATGAAGAAGAAGGGCAGAACGGTGGGGTGGTGGCTCGCACCAAAATGATTTTAAATCATGCAATGTGTGTCTCACTAGCTATGTTTCCATCCAGTTGCCATGTGAATTCTGAACAAACTTTGAAGATGTCGCAAAAATGAAAATGTGAGTTAGGCGTGTTTCCATCTACTGTTTTGGAGTGAATCAACCAGGCTACTGAAAGCATAATTTCGTCAGATGTTGACGTTACGCATGGCTGTAATAAACAAGATGTAGAGATTGCAAACTACCCCAGACCACATATCTGAGAAAAATGGAGAGAGTTCTCCCCTCTGTGCTGAAGGTTTAAATTTAGACATTTTTCAGAGTTCTGTGCCTCTGGTAAGCCACAAACGCACTAGTGGATGGGAGCGTTCCACCACTTCCATCCCTGTCAGGAGCTCCTCTCCCCAGCCACTCCAGGCTGACAGTTCTGTCATGAACGCTCTTTTGGAAAAGCCAAAACCCGCCTCAAGCAAGCGTGAAAACTTTTTCTGTGAAATTGAGGAAATTATTTCAAATTTTTCTGTTTCCATCCACCTTTTTGATTTGATACTTAAAAATGTGCATAAAAAGTGTTGATGGAAACATGGCTATAGAATATATTTAGCTTTTCCTCCTCTTGGCTTGTTCTGGGTATTTAGACTTTCTCATATTATCCAACAACATGTATTCAGGGAGATGATTAATCAGAAAACACGAACAATGTTCAATACCTGTAATGATATGTGTTACTAAGGTAGGTGTGGGATGATCTTGTGACCTTTCCATGGTTTTTCCTCTTCTTGCTGACTTACAAGTGGGATAGTTTCTATAAACCCCTGGTTCTGGCTGTTCGACTTTATGTGGCAGTTATTGACTATCCTTTATTTTGCTGTTAAGCGTCATGTGAGTAACTATGGATGGATTTGATTGAGATCAATCAAAAAGAAACAACGACGTTGGTGGTGCTTCCATTGTCCTACCTCTGCTGCTGGACAGGGGAGGGCTCTCCTAGTTCCTTCTGATACCACGTGGTGTATCTTACAAAGTGTGTCCCTGTGGTCTGAGCAGCAGCAGGAGCAGGTGCTTCTGACTCTGTTGATGGTGATTAGGAGCAAGAAGATTATCGGCATTAAGCTCTGCAGCTGCTTTCTTCTCCTCCCTGCTGCTGGTGCCTTCTTGTCCACTAATAACCTCATTACAAAGATGGGATCAGCTTGCTAACACACACACACACACACACACACACACACACACACACACACACACACACACACACACACACACACAGACATTCAAGCAGATACCTCTATGACACAAAGCAGTTTTAGTTAATTTTACTGGTGGTTTTGCTTATAGTGAGAGGAGGAAACAATGTCCTGTTGTTAGGGACTTAATTTGGTAACAAGTCAGACTGGAGATCTGTTGTGACTTTACACATCACAACAAACTAAACACTGGTATTAGCTTTAGCACTTCACCCATGACAACATGCATTGTGGACAGTTAATATTTATATGGTGTCGTGCAAAAGTATTTATATTATCCATCTATCATTAAAGAACAGATATAGCAAACTTGGAAGAAGTTGTCTTGACTTGCTGTTTGAAGCAGCCAATCAGACGTCAGGGTCTCTATAGAAGCTGCCCTAATCCCGCCTGCTGAGTTTGATGAGTGAAGCTCACAGTTGAAATTAATTCTTGATGTGCCTCAGAACAGGAACATCAAATAATTTATTAAATCATGAAATAATTATATGTAGTTTTTAAAATGAAATTAGTACATTTAATTGAGGCCCATATAATTCATTCTATATTTAATAAATACTTTTGTATTTATTTCCAGTTTTAATAAATTAATGACACATTTAAGTAAGTATTTCACAAGTTATTTATTTATTGCAATTTGGCACCTTTCACTCGCCATACATTCCGTGGGTGTTGAGAGCGATGTGATGATGACTAAAATGGAATATAATAAAGGTATAATAGTGTTAATATTGATAACAATCCAAGCAGTCAATATGAAACATTGATGGTTGTAAATAATTAGAAATGAGAAAACTAGAAACTTAGTATTTCTTTGCAAAATTATCTTTAGTTGTTGTTGTTAAATGATTCCACGTCTAGTTTTATTTTTGCTTTTTTGTTTAGTAAAATGGTAGATGTCCTTTACCTGTATAGTGCACTATCTGGTCCAGAGGACCCCATTCACTTATTCACACACATGGTGGTGAGAAACAACAGAGACAAAGCAGGGATTTAAACCAGCAACACACCAGTTACAGGACAGACTCCTACCAGCATTGCCCCATAGTAAAGGGTAAGGGAGCTGTTTCTTTATGAACGTACAGTTCCTGTTACGACTTTATATTAAAAAGGGACTCTCAGAAAGACAGGATGACAAGAAGTTGAATTTCCTTTCAACACAAATTGCTAAAATAAAACAAATATCGAAGATTCAAATAAATACTGTATTGATAAAAATTTATTTTTCTTTTCTTTTACTTCAAAATTCAGTTTTACTTTTTTGGGAGGGCATGGGGGGGTTTGAAAAGAATCAGTCTAAAAAAATCTAACTCAGTAATGCATCATTTTGTAGAAGGACAAGAAAACTTAGTTTCAATCATTTTTACAAATAAGTGTAAACAGGTTGGTGTCCATGTGCATTTAACTTACTCATCCGTAAGCTCTGATGGAACTAACTGCCTTTAAGGTAAATAGAGTCATTGTGTAAATAGAGTCCACATGTGTGTCATTGCTTCAACTGAAGTAAAAAATTAGTAAAAATTGAATTTTAGTGTGAATACAGCTGTTCTGCCTTAGAGGTTTGTTAAACATCAGCGAACAAACAGCATCATGAAGACCAAGGAACACCCCAGACAAGTCAGGGAGAAGTTTAAATCAGGGTCATGTTATAAAACTATATTCCAAGCTTTAAACTTTTATAAACCACTGTTCACCCGACATTCAAAAATAGCAGAGTAACACAATTAAAAATCTACATGACCATCCACCTAAACTGAAAGGGGGGGCAAGGAGAGCCTTAATCGGAGGAGCTGCACAGATCCACAGCTCAGTTGACAGAACAACTGTTAGTTGGAAGGGTAGTTAGTGGAAGAGTAGTGGGAAAACAAATATGGTCTATATGGCTTGTAGCAAACAAGCCATATAGGGGAAACAACATGTGGAGGAAGGTGCTCTGTTCAGATGAGACCAAAATTAAACTTTTCTGGTCTAGATGTAACATGCTATGATTGAGGGAAAACTAACCCATGATATGGTTCACATCACCATGAACTTCCTGTGGGGATGCTTTTCAGCAGCAGGACCAGGGCACCTGGTCAGGGTTGACAGGAAGATTGGTAGAACTAAATACAGGACAATCCTGCAAGGAAACCTGTTAGAGGCTGTAATAGACTTGAGAACAAGTTGTGTTGGTAAAAAATTTTAAACCATGAATCATTTTCCTTTCATTTCACAGTTATGCTCTACTTTGTGTTTCTTTAGCGTGAAGCAAGGAAAGAGCTCCAAGTTGGTAATGATTTGAACTGCAGATGTTGCTCATATGAGTTTTAATTCATTTTACAAAAATGGAGACTTAAGTCTTTTTATGCTGGCTTTTGAAATCAAGACATATTTGCTTTCAAAGTTTTCTTTTCAAAGATCCATCTATTGAAATTGTGCATCTCCATTTTCATATGTTTTAATTTGCATTTCTTTTCTTCGTGAAATGGGGAAAATTATTGGAGTTTTGCAACATTTAAAGAATGTTTTTAAAGCTATACCAATTCTTTATTTTGAATGTTTTTCTGACTTCTTCTATTGTCCCATATAGAGAAAAACAGTGATGGAGCTACTGTTGAGATGCAACCACTCAATGAAGATGGAGAACCAGAGAAGAAGAAAAAGGCTCTTCCAAAGAAGGAGAAATCTGTCCTTCAAGGGAAGCTGACCAAACTGGCAGTGCAGATTGGCAGAGCAGGTAAAAACAGCCAATAAAGGGAATGATTTTCAATTTGTGACTAGGAATTTTATGCAGCATAAAAGCCACAATTTTCTGAGATCTTGTGATGAAAAAAATATATTTGAATTCAATTTAAAATCAAAACTCTTTAAAAAGGTGGGATTTTTGGATACTGCATATGTCAGAATTTATATGGATCTTGGTGGATCAGTTACATATGGAAGCCCTGAAAGGCAAGGGGGAAAAAAAACATTTTCTGAAAACCTGTTTTCTAAGTCTGACCAATGGAACGTCTTTTTTTTTCGCCCTGAATGGCAATTGGAGGAAAAAAATTCTGTTGTGCCATTTTTCTGTTTTTTTTTTTTCTTCTCATCCAACAAACAGGAAAAGGAAAAAAAATCTTCTTACTTAGAAAAACAGTTATGTTTTTTATAATTTTTTTTTCCTGTTTGTTGGATGAGAAAGAAAATCAAGGCTTAGAAAATGGCACGGCAGAATTTTTTTTTCTTTTTTTTGCGCTTCAGGACTCAAGTGAGAAAAAAAAACCCCACAAGACTTAAAAAAAACATTTTTCTTCACTCTGTTGTTTGGTGTAGAAGTGCAAGGCATGCATTTTCATAGTCAGAAATATTTAATAGAAAAGCACAATTGAGCAGTTTTAGCCTTCATTTATTGCAACGCATTTTGCAGCCTCACCAAACTTTTCTCTTTTTTTCTCTCCCTGTTCTCAGGTCTGTTAATGTCAGCCCTCACTGTCATCATTCTAATCACTCGTTTCCTGATTGATACCTTCTGGATTCAAGGGCTTCCCTGGTTGCAAGAGTGTGTGTCCATTTACGTGCAGTTCATGGTCAAGTTCTTCATCATTGGTGTGACGGTGCTGGTAGTGGCTGTGCCTGAAGGTCTCCCCCTGGCTGTCACCATTTCCCTTGCATATTCGGTCAAGGTCAGTTTTGAAAAGTCTGTCAGATTCACATCTGCCTGCATGCAAAAAAATACCAATGTTATGACCGACCTGAATATGATTTGTATCGGTAATTAGAAGCTGGTATTACAGAAACTTGCAAAAAATGTTTAGAACCCTTTTTCTCATTTTGTCATTTTACAACCATAAACCTCAATGTATTTCATTGGGATTTTAATTCATTCATTTTTCATGGATTTGTCTTCAGCTCCCCCTGAGTACAATGTTTTGGTAGCCACTTTTCTTTAAAGTTAAGCCAGTCTTTCATGGCATGTCTCTACCAGCTTTACACATCAAGAGACTGAAGCCTTCACTCATTATTCTTTGCAAAACAGATTAAAGGCAGGACATGCATGTTTGAGAAATCCTTTAATCTCACAAGGCAGCCATTCTGGCTGACCATAGATTTGGTCAGTGTCAGGGACAATTGTCTTTTAAACTGATCTTGTCCTATGAAGAAGCTGTTGATAGATCTGAAAATGTGTGTGAAAGTGAGGTTGTCTACAAACCTGATTCAGTTCCACCAGTTCTGTCAGAAGGAATGGGCCAAAACTCCAGGCGTTACTAGAAACTTTAAGTCTTCACTCAGAATTAAAGTGGTCCAAATCCATTTTAACACACATGTTCTCATTAAAGAAGTAAACAACTATAACCAAGAAAATTCATCTAGCTGGATTACCCGAGGGCTCAGGTTCTGTTTTGAGGTTCTCTGGTGTTCTCCCCAAAAAGGCATGTTAAGGTAACTGGTCTGTCTACATTTCTTTAAGATACACGACTCACAAAAATTAGGGATATTTGGCTTTCAGGTAAAATTTATGGGAAACATAAACAGTTCACAATACAATGACGTTACATCATGAAAGCAGGGTAGCTAAGTAGAAGCAAGCAATGGTGATTACCTCATCTCAAACAATGTTTTGAAACAAAAGCCAACAACAGTGATAGTTATGAACAACAAAAAAGGTCAGTGTCTCAAAACCATATTGTTTGCCCTTAAACATCACAATTTGACACAGTTTTCTGCTGAGGCATGGCATCCCACACTTCTTGAACAGCAGGCCTCAAGGCCTTTGAGGTTCTGGAGTATAGAGTTGTGAGCCTCTACATGGCGACTCTGCAGATCCTGTAGGTTTTCTATGGGATTCAGGTCTGGAGAAAGTGCAAGTCACTCTATTCACGGTAGTGCGAACTAGGCGTTTCCATCTACCAGCTTGGAAAGAATCAACCAGGCTACGCAAAGCGTAATTTCGTCAGATGTTGACGTTATGCATGGCTGTAATGAACAAAATATAGAGGTTGCAAACTAGCATGGACCATACATCTCAGAAAAATGGAGTGAGTTCCACCTTCTGTGCTGGAGGGTTGGATTTAGAAATTTCTCAGAGTTTCATGCCTCTGATAAAGCACAGACCCACCAGTGGATGGGAGAAATCCACCACTCCCATCCCAGCCTGGCCATACTCGCCTGCCACTTTAAGCTACAGTTCTCCCCTCCATGCTGGAAATTTTCAGAGTTTCGTGTTTGTAGTAAAGCACAGACCCACCAGTGGATGGAAAAGTTTGCTACTTGAGAATTTATTCGGAAAATGTGTTTCCAGTTCCCCTTTTGTGTTTTAACTCTTTCGGAAAAAACAAAAACCACCCCAAGTGTGACTCTTGGGTGCCTCTATTCTCCCTTAAATGTGCCTGGACCAGCGGGCGGGTTTGCCTGATCTGAACCCAAATGAGAATTGATGGGATTTGTCTAGAGGAAGATGAGACACCAGACCCAACAATGCTGATGACCTGTAGGTTGCTAGTAAAGCAGCCTTGGCTTCCATTAGACCTTAGAAGTGCCACAGGCTGATCGCCTCCATGATACATGACACTGATGCAGTAATTCATGCAAAAGGAGGCCCAACCAAGTATTGAGTGCATATAAATTAACATACTTCTCAGAAGTCTGGCATTTCTGCTTCAAATATTCTTGTTTATTGTTTTTATGAAATATTCTATTTTTTGAAGACACTGAATTTTGGGTTTTCCTTATCAGTCAGCCGTAACCATCAAAATTTCAAGAAGTGTTAAAATATTTCAGTCTGTGTGTAATGAGTTAAGTATAATTAGTTTCACTTTCTGAAAAGAGTGAGACAATTTTTGACTATATTCAAATTTTCTGAGATGTAACTATACTAAGATTAAATTACACACAGGTAGATTCTATTTACTAAATATGTGATTTTTGAAAGCGGATGGTTGCAATGCATTTTATTTCGCAGTGTCAAAGTAATGGGAGGACTGCATGCTGGCAATGTTGCCTTGCAGCACAGATGTCCTGGGTTTGAAACCTGTTTGAATTTCTGCATGGAGTTTGGATGTTCTGTTGGCACCCCATCTTCTTCCCATTATCCAAAATTTGGGCAATGTTGGGTTAATTGTTTTTGCCCAAAATAACTTTATTTATCTGCGTCTCTGTGTTACCCTGTGATGGACTGGCTACCTGTCCATAGTATGTCCTAGATCCTACCAAATGACAGCTGAAGATACTAAACTATGGATTCAGGAATCTGAATTTGGTAATACTGCTCTCTGTATTTATTTGTGTCATTTGTGTTTCAGAAAATGATGAAAGACAACAACTTGGTCCGCCACCTCGATGCCTGTGAGACAATGGGGAATGCCACAGCCATCTGTTCAGATAAGACGGGAACATTAACTACGAACCGTATGATGGTGGTGCAGGCCTATATCGCAGGGAGACATTATAAAAAGGTCCCAGAGCCAGACCTCATCCCAACCAAGATACTGGACCTGCTCGTCCTAGGCATTGGGGTCAATTGCGCTTACACCACCAAGATTATGGTGAGCTTTAAAAATAGTTGTTCATTCAGGAAGCTCTATGGGTTAAGTATTTAGCACACTGCCACAGTAAGCTCAGGACTCATCAGATCACAGTCTTCAGGACACACTTGACAGACCAGAGTACAAAGCAGAAAAGCAGGTTTGGTTGTTGCTAGGAGTTTAAGAAGCAATGACAAATATCAGAGATCAGTTTCTTTTCTGGTCAGAAAGTTTCTGCTTGACTGCTGCACCTTTGAACTTTTTTCATTCTGAAGCATAGAATGTTGCTTTTTTCCCTTTAGTTTCATTTGACATTTCTGGCACAGCACAAGAGCACATTGTTTCCACACCTTTTCTATACTACCTTTACATACTGCTTGCAATCTCTGATATACCAATTTTCTATTACCTTATTACCCTATAGTCTTTGTACAAACACAGCACACACTTTGAATTCTAGAGTTTTACAGATGAGGACATAAAACAAACAGGTCTTTACAAGGTTGTAAGGTCATTTAAATCTAAATCTAAAGTGTTAAAAACAATTAAATTCTACATGGTTGATTTTCATTACAAAAGATGAATGCAAGATGTAAAAGCTGTGTATGAAAACCTCAGTATACCCCATAATTACCAGCTTATTGAACCACCTGTAGCAGTAATAACTTAAATAGTAATTTTCTGCATGATTTTTATCAGGCTAGCTTATTATTGTGGTGGAATTTTCTTGTATCTTCACAGCTCTCTTAAGGTCCCACAACAGCCTTTAAACTGGGTTGAGGTCTGGACCCTGACTTGACTGCAATGCGATTTTTTTTCTTTTTCAAACATTCTCTTATGGATTTGTTGCTTTGTTTAGGATAATTGTCCTTTTAATTACCTCGTTTGGGCCAAGCTCCAGTTGCTGGACAAGTGCTCTCATATTTAGCTTTAGAATACTTTGATATACAGAGGAGTTCATGTTGACTTAATCGCTGCAAGTTACCTTGGTACAGCAAATCAACACCACCAAGCCCATCAGTTGTGCATTATGGCCAAGCATCTAAGTTCTGTTATGTCCAACTTTGTAAACCTAAGTCTTGCTGCTATATTCTTTTCAAAAAGAAGGGGCTTTATCCTAGGAACCCTTTCAATCTACAACCAAAGGCTGTAGATTGTGAGATGGAGCTCGTTTTTGAGTTGAAATTTCTCTGATCATTCCGTGGTCTGACCTCTGGTAAGTGCAGAGATGTCTACTCCTAGTAAGACTGACGGCATTCTTGAATATTTTTGTTTTGATAAAAATATTACTCTCTGTACAATGAAGGACATTAGACTGCTGGGAAACAGACATACAACAATTTCCAGCAATTGCTTCTCTAAGGTCATTGTGAATGTATTTCTACCTTGACATTCTGTGAACAGACATGCATACTTCAGACCAACATATTGATAAAACTCTTTGTTTTATAGAGGTGGCCTACTGATAATCATTAAGTCAGGTTCATTTGGTTAGCCATTTCTGGCTGCAACTTTTTTCTTTTTAATCTTTTGGAAATAATTAAGATGTACTTGTTTTTTTAAAGGATAGCCTTTCTATTTTGTGTTCTTTTCCCCATGACTGTAAACTCTTCTCAAAAGCACACAGCTAAGCTTTTGTGCAGAAGTTTAAGACTTTTACTGTAAAAGCCTTAACCTGTCAATGTTTTTTCTTGTCTTGCCACATATGTTGGCAGCAAAGGTTTTGCTAGACTTTTTCGCTCAGTAAGTCTGACTGGAGGCATCAAAAATACCCCGTCATAATCTACTTTTACCCATCATTTTTAAAAAATAATAATAATAATAATGACATATTCAGTTGCATTTCATTTTCATTCAGTTTAATTAATATTCAACAAGCTGAACAGAGAATCCACATTAAGCCAATCACACATTAAGCAGATGAATGCATGTAGCTTTTTCTCCACAGTGAAAAAAAACAGTGACTGTGGCCTCATTAGCTATGTATAAAAAATTAAATTAAATTAAAGATGAAAGATTCACCTGCAGTGGCCTGACAGACTTGCAGCTTCCCACTTGTGTGTAATCAAATGTCTTGTGCTCATTAATACACATTGCCATTAGAGCCAATCCAAACATTTGGCATAAAGAGGTGAGTGAATCTTCATTAGTGCAGACAGAACATCTGGTTAGGATAGTCTGAAATCAAGTAATGTTATTACTGGGTCGTGGTGTGACATCTGAGCAGCACAGAATGAAAAGCAAGGAATATATTCAATATGGTGATGGTGGTAAAAAGAATAAACCAATTTTATGAAGAATGAATTAAGCTAGTTTTTTATGTTTTATTGTTTCACGAGCAGTGCAAACATGGAGTCCAGATTTTGTAGTATCAGGTGGGATATAACTGCAGGTGTTATTTTAGTAGAGACGTTGTTAAGCATGAACGTACATGTCAAGTAATAAGCACTCAAATCCTAGGTCAAATACATTGTTGATTACAGTGAGCTTATTAAGTACTGTGGGTCTTTTGATTATCTGCATGACTGTATGTCCTAATCCCATGGTTATTCAATGAATAAGGATAAAGGAGCAGCTGATTAACATCACAAAAGCAGAAATAATACGACAACTGAAGCCAGAAATCCCACAGGAGTTGAAAAGGAGACGTCGTGGATGAAGAGCAGGAGAAATGAGGAGCGAGAGAAGGAGGAAGTTCAAACCATCTCTGCCATCCATCTTAATGAGCAACGTGAGATCGTTAGCAAACAAGTTGGATGAACTTCAAGCCCTGACAAGGACTCAACAAGAGTATTGGGAATGCAGTATTATGTGTTTTACTGAGACATGGCTGCAGGATCATATACCCGACTCCAACGTCTCTCTGCTGGGCTTCCTGACTATACGAGCAGATTGACATTTAAAGAGTAGCAGGAAAAGGAAAGGAGGTGGATTGGCAGTGCTTGTCAGCAACAGATGGTGTCACCGAGGACACGTTACTGTGTAGTGTTGTCACTGCAGTCCGGACATTGAACTATTGGCAGTAAGTTTTCGTCCATATTATCTGCCAAGAGAGTTCACCAGTGTTGTTTTGGTGGCTGTTTACATTCCACCCTCAGCCGTTGCCGACAATGCATGTGATGTCATCAGTTCCGTTGTTGCTAAGATGCAGACACAACACCCCATTTCTTCTGTGGCGATATCTGGTGATTTTAATCACGCCTCACTCTCTGCTACACTGCCAGCGTTTCAACAGTTTGTCAGCTGCTCTACCAGAGAAAACATGACATTGGATTTGTTTTACACAAATGTCAAGGATTCATATATTTCCAAACCAAGACCTCCTCTGGGTAAATCAGAAGAAGTCCTACAGGGTTGTTTTGATGATACCGATTGGATTTCTCTTTTACAAGCCACATGGAGAGGACATTAATGCCATGACTGAGTGTGTGACCAACTATATAAACTTCTGTGTGGACAACACCATCCCCGCCAGAACAGTGAGATGCTTCCCTAATAACAAACCCTGGATCACCAGTGAGCTAAAGGAACTGTTAAACAAGACAAAAAGAGGCTTTAGGGAGCGAGACAGAAAGTTATTGAGGAGTACACAGAAGCAGCTCAAAGTCGAGATTTCCTGTCACACCTCAGAAGTTTTATCCTGTTCCTCAGTCATGGACTCTTCTGCTTCTACTAGTTTGTCTTCAACCAAATCAGGAGAGGCTGCTGTTCCCTTCGCCTCCCACTTCTGCTTCTCGAAGTCAGGTGAAGAGGAGGCTGGAGAGTCTGAACCGGAACAAGGCTGGAGGTCCAGATGAAGTCATCCCCAGAGTCCTGAAGGCCTGTGCAGAGCAGCTCTGTGGGATTCTGCAACACCTCTTCAACCTTAGCTTGACCCAAGAGAACGTTCCACTGTTGTGGAAGACATCCTGCCTGGTTCCAGTACCAAAGAAAACTCACCCATCAGTCATCAACTACTACAGATCCATTGCCCTGACATCCCACATCGTGAAGGTCTTGGACAGACTCCTGTTGGTCCACCTGAGTAAACAGACTAGCACATTTCAGGACCCCTGGCAGTTACCTTATTCCCGTGGAGTTGGAGTTGAAGACGCCATTATACACTTGCTTCAACAAACCCACTGTCACCTGGACAAAGCAGTGCATTTAACACAATTCAGCCCGATCTGCTTCATCTGAAACTCCAGAAGACACAGGTGGAGGCCTCAACAATCGCCTGGATCCATGACTACCTGACAAAGAGACCACAGTTTGTGAGACTGAAGGACTGTGTGTCCAGCCAGGTGGTCAGCAGCACAGGATCACCACAGAGGACTGTACTTTTACCATTCCTTTTCACTCTGTACACTTCAGACTTCCAGCACAAGTCAGACTCCTTTCATCTCCAGAAATACTCAGATGACTGGAGTTGTCGGGTGGATCAGAGATGGACAAGAAGGTGAGTACAGAGAGCTGGTGGACCGCTGTGTGGCATGGTGTGAAAACAATCATCTCATCTTGAATGTGAACAAAACTAAGGAGATGATTATAGATTTCAGGAGGAACAGGGTCAGATCAAACCCTATTTCCATCATGGGAGAAGAAGTGGAGGTGGTTGAGGAATATAAATATCTTGGTGTTCATCTCGACAACAGACTGGACTGGAGACTCAACAGCCATCTACAAGAAAGGACAGAGCAGACTGTACTTCTTGAAGAAGCTAAGATCCTTCAAGGTTTGCAGCAAGATGTTGCATGTCTTCTATAAGTCTGTTGTTAAGAGTGTCATCTCCTCTGCCATCATCTGTTGGGGCAGCAGTATCAGAGCCAGGGACCTAAAAAGGCTAAACAATCTGGTAAGGAAGGCTGGTTCTGTTCTGGGGACAACTGTGGAACCTCTAGAGTTGATGATGCAAAGAAGGATTTTGCATAAAATCAAGAAAATTATGGAGAACCCTGAACATGAGACTGTCATTGGAAAACAGTCTCTTCAGTCAAAGGCTTCTTCAGTTTGGTTGTAAAACGAACCGCAACAGATCTTTCCTGCCCACAGCCATCACCATCTATAATAACTCCTTGACTAAATGAGTTACATCAACATTTAATTTATAAATAATTAAGTATTTTTGAATTTGAATTGAAGTCCTCTACCAAAAATAATATCACTTCTTTACAGAGGCTAATATAAAAAATAGAAAAGCTATCCATCCCTTTTTGAAGTTGCAGAACATTAGGTGACTACTAATCATGTGGTTTGGATAAATGTGCTTCTTGCTTTCCACAGCCTCCAGAGAGAGAGGGTGGGCTGCCTCGCCAAGTAGGAAACAAGACCGAATGTGCCTTACTAGGACTCAGTCTGGACTTGAACCGAGACTACCAGAATGTTCGAAATGAAATCCCAGAGGAGAAGTTGTTCAAGGTCTACACCTTCAACTCTGTGAGGAAATCCATGAGCACCGTGTTGAAGAACTTTGACGGCAGCTACCGAATGTTCAGTAAAGGAGCCGCTGAGATCTTGCTTAAGAAGTAAGTTCACTGCTTCTGCCTACATAGCTCTGCATTCATAGTCATACTCTGATCACATGTATGGCATCTGATTTCAGGTGCAGTAAGATCTTGACAGCCAGTGGAGAGGCTAAGATCTTCAAACCTAAGGATCGAGACCAACTGGTGAAGAATGTGATTGAGTTGATGGCATCTGAGGGGCTAAGGACAATCTGTCTTGCCTACAGAGACTTCCCCATCGCTGATGGAGAGCCTGATTGGGACAATGAGGCTGAGATCCTCACGAGACTTACATGCATCGCAGTGGTTGGCATTGAGGACCCCGTACGACCTGAGGTTTGTTATCTCCCTTAGTGAACAGCTGCAACCAAACAATTCCAAGACTTCTCTGAGACTATGTTCACATAGCAGGCAAATGCCATTCAAATTTGGGTTTTTTTGCCCATATGCAACCTGTATCCGACTTTTTCACAGCAGTCTTACAATTCCAAACTTTTCACCCAAAAAAAAAAAAAAAAATCCAATTTGTGCTATTTCCGTATGGAGTACTAAATTGGATACATATCTGATTGTTTTCAAAGTGTGTCATCATGTCGCATTTTATCCAACTTCTATGTCATTGATGTGAGACATGTATCATAATTCTGCACTAGCAGAAGTCAGACACGATAAATCCAGACCTAAGCAATGGCTGAAAATTATAATTATGAACTTATTAAAGAAGTCTGTGTCAGTGAAACATATCACATCACATTCACACCACTCCTGGCTCTGACTACACATCCAAACAAACTTCTCTATAGAAGTTGCAGTCAATGCTCCACAAAAGCCCATTGCATTAGTTGTGCTTTCTTTTTATGTGCTTCTTTCATCTAGTTATGATTTTGTGATGATACTGTCAGCTTCCATTACTGAATAAATTTTAAAAGTGACCCATAGACAGGTCACTTTTATAGACAGACCCATAGACAGGCCATTTTTACTTTCATAAACAGTGCACTGCTGTGTGATGTCAATGTTCTTCTTCTGCACATGAGGCTGATTTGGGGTTTTAAATCGTTCACCCAAAAGTACAATTGAAGTCACATTTAATTAGTAGTATGAACAACAACAACAACAACACACACAAAAAAAAAAATAAATAAAAAAAAAAATCGGATTTTAGCAAAAAATTGGAATTGAGCATCAAGATCTGTTCTGGGAACTGGGGAATTGTCCATACAAAAGCATACTTTCTAGGGATTTGTATCAATTTTTTGTGCAATTTCCATCATAGAGAAGAATGCTAACTTAATGCACTTGCACAGCAAATGGATAGGACATTCTAATCATATTAGAATTTCAAATTTGTAGATACTTAAATATAGTTGTTTATAGTCAATACAGCTCCACCTTCACAGAGCACCCCTCCCCATGGACTCCCCCATTCAGTTCTTTTAGACTATCAAGCAGCAATTAGCAAACACTTGGTGAAACTGGCATCTCAATATATGAGCTACTTCTCAGTGCAATGCTAGTAAAAAGAGTTAATAGAGGAGCGATGTTGTGATGACTTGCTGAAGTCGTAGTTTCAGAAAGAGCAGGAGTTTTTAAAGAGACAGAGGCCCAATTTCAAGGCATTAAATTACGAAGTCAAATTTCTTTTAAAGCTGCAGTATAACGTTTATGAAAAATGCTTTTTACATATAAGTTAAACTTATCATTATATCGTGACAGTATAAGGATAATCTGAAAAAAAAGGGAAAAAAAAAAATCAAGCTCCACTGCCTTCTCCCAGTACTAACAGCAGAAATACACCACTCAGTCAGAAACAACCAATCAGCTACGCTGCTCACACACTCCCCCTTGCTCTCTGCTACGCTACAGCTGGTTTGCCACAACATAGCCTGCTACGAATGCTAAAGCTAGTTAGCATAGCCACCAATGACGGTGGAGAAACAATTTTCCTGGAACGATAAGTTGTTTTCTCACCATTAGCACATTTAGCAGCATGTACACAAGAGTCATTGACAGCGCTAAGACCTTCCTCCTGGCTCTGATTGGTTGTTTTAGGTCGGTAGCAGTGCAAAGTTAAATACTGCATCTGTTAGTCATATTTGATATATGCAGCATTTTTGTAACAACTGAAGGTAACATAGTTACTTGATTGTGCTATAAAATGGCATTATGTGCCTGGAAAATACATAATACTGCCCCTTTAAAATTGTGCTGCTACGTTTTGGAGAAGTGGAAGGCATGCTGTGCGTGAGTTGTCTGTTAAAACAGAGTTTCAGTAATCCAACAGGAAGGTTTTAAAACTATGGATTACTGATTCCAAATAATGCCTAGATAGGAGAAGGGTAATCTTGGCAAGACATCTGAGATGAAAAACTGATTAATTTAACAACAGCTTTCACATGAGGGGTCAGAGTAGAGAGCACAGAGGGAACTGGTATAACATTTGGGACTGAATAAAATCGATATTGTTGTAATAAATGTTGACCAAAAAAAATTTTTTTTTTTTGGTGTGGATGGAGCAGTTTGACTGCCTGGTTCCTTTCTGCATGAGGTGCACTTACTTCCAGCTTTACCCCTGAGTATCTGTTCTTTGTTGTTCCCCTAAGGTACCAGAAGCTATCAGAAAGTGTCAGAGGGCTGGGATCACTGTCCGCATGGTGACTGGAGACAACATCAATACTGCTCGAGCCATTGCCACCAAATGTGGCATTTTGCAACCTGGAGATGACTTCTTATGTATAGAGGGAAAAGAGTTCAACCAACGGATCCGCAACGAATCAGGCGAGGTCAGACAAATGACAACGGAAAAAGCTTGAAGCAAACAAATATGATAATATAATTCTGCTCCAGCCTGTGTATCACTTTATATGGTGAGTGGTTGCAAATCAAATATCTTTCTCTCCTTACTCTCGTCAGATTGAACAGGAGCGTATCGATAAGATTTGGCCCAAATTGAGAGTTCTTGCCCGGTCATCCCCAATGGACAAACACACTCTGGTCAAAGGTTAGTGAAGTATAAATCAGTCCAGAAATTATGCATGGGGTAGCAGATTTACTGACTTACACATTGTTGTGAAAAATAATCAGCCACCCTTGGCTGCAACAACTGCTTTCAAATGTTTACAATAACTAGCAAGGAGTTTTTTACATGGCCGTGGAGGAATTTGGGCCTGCTCTCTGAAGCAACCTTGTTTTAATTCAGCCACATAGGAGGATTCAGAGCATGAGCTGCCTGTCAGAGCATCAAAACCAGATCCCAGTAGGTCACTTATAACCTTAATTTTGTTCTTTTTGAGCCATTCAGAGTTGCACTCTGGTGTCCTGAGAGTTATTATACTTTTGCCTTAGATCATTAACTGATGGCCAGATATTCTCCTTCACAATCTTCTAGTAAAGAGCAGAATTTATGGCTTTATCAGTAACAGCATGACTGGAAAACCCTAACCTGTTTTTACATGGTTGGACAATTACTTTTGTTACATAGGGCCATCTCGATTTGGATTGCATTTTTTCCTTAACTGAAAACCCTATTGGTATATACTGGTTATGTTTGTCTGATAACAAATTTTGTTTGATAATCTGAAACATTTGTGTGACAAAGAAGCAAAATCAGAAGAAATCTGTAAGGTATAAACACGTGTTCACAGCACTTAAAGGGTTTGTTGTTTTTTTTTAAGTTAAATTCTGAGAAATTCTTAGATGTTATTATTGGTAATAGCTCCTTTAACTTTAGTAGAAAAATGTCATATCACTGTAAGACTGCAGGAAAATTAAGTACATCCTCGGAGGTAGTGGAAGCTAACAATCCAGTCAGACATACACTGTCTCTGACATGATCCACAGCAGTTTGTGTTTTGGTTCCCACTTGTGTTTGTATTTAGATCATTTCAGTGTTATTTTAATTACGATCTTTCCATATTAGTTCATTCCTTTGAGTTTCTTTGTGCTTGTGTCCTGTTCTGTGCATTCTGGTTTAGATTCCTTTGTTGGTATGAGACCTTAGCTTTTGGTTCATATTTTCATTTATTTTTCCCTGTGCCCATGATCCATCCTCCACTTAGTTCCCTGCTTAGGTTTTCCCAGCTATTCTGCATTCTCATGATTACACTCACCTGGTATCCTTGTTTCCTATCACTCCTCCTAAATACTTAAGCTCCTTGGTTTCTTTCTCTCACTGCTGGATTCTACTGTTCCTCCCGCCCAGGTTCCTGTGTGTTTTCCTCGTGTTCTGTAAGTCCTTCAGCTTCTTCATTAAATTCTGTCTTCCACATGCGTCTGCCAATGTCTTGTTTGCATTTGGGTCCTCATCAACAAACCACAAACATGATAGAAGAATCCAACCAGACAAAGGACGTGGCAACAGGAGTCGAATCGATTACTCTTTTTGAGTATTTTTAGCAAAAGGTGGAGAAACATATGACTGAGGACTTTGTTGACCCATGATTAAGTTTTTGGGGAATGGGGCTAATGATAGCTCCTCCTGGAAGTGGCTCTTTACGACATAGTTCCTCTTCATCTCCTCAACACAGACCACTTACTGGGGATACAGCATCGCCATCACACCTTGCAGACAGCTCCAGAGACTGACACCTCGCACCTCTTCCACAAGGGTCAGTAAGGTCTGATGGAGGTACCCCCAAAAGCCTGCTCCTCAGCTCCCACATGAGTTTTTGCTGGCCGAACCTTTATGCTGAACAGTTGGTAGCTGAGCTGGACATTTTGCTTGTGGCACTGGAGGCCAAATCTCAACTTCAGCAGGCTCAGCACCTAACCCAGTGGCTCATTCTCGCCATTGGGGACACCATCACCATAACGCCTTCACTTCTGCTCTAGAGGGTCCACCCGTCTCCAACCATACTCCTCCTTTCAGAGTACTAGAGCCCAAGCCCACTCCATGTCTCAAACCATCAGAGCCTGCTCCTCACCTCAAGCTGCTGCCGCCACAAGTTCCTACATGTAAATCAATACTTCATGTTCTTTTTCCCAAGTTCTCCAAGAGGGTCAAGGAGGAACCATCTTAGGCTGAAGATCCTGTTCTCTAATACCTTGTTTCCACTGAGCAATATTGCATGGCCCAGTACGCTAGTTTGTCTGTTTCTATTATATAAAAGCAACCCATACAACTAACCTGTACCACACCATTCCTGGGGCTTCTTCAGTTGGAGGACCACAGGACAATGGTATGGTATAGCTAGGGCAGAGCTACTGGTGACACGCAACACAGCTTATTGATTGGAGGACAGAAAAACATCACTGTTTGAGAAAAGAACAAGACGTACTTGTGCGTCACATTTGTCCTAGTTCTAGTATGATGCAACTCTAGGCGTTTGGGTTTAACCGTGCCTGCCCAGTGAGATCCAACAGGTGGTGGAAATGCTCTCCTAAATACGCCTGACCCTAAAATAGTGTACAGATCTACACCGACCCTTGCCATACCGCATAGTAGAAATGAGGCATAAATCTCCAGCGCCTTGTGTTACTGTTCCAAAGATCTCTGAGGGGGCCAAGAAGGGTCTGCTTCTCTTCCTGTTTCCGAGATCTTCGAGGAGATTCAGGAGGGTCCAATCTGTGTTCCTGTTCTCGAGCTCACGTCGCTTTCCAGCTCCTCTTGCATTTGGGTCCTCATCAACAAAAGACAACATGACAATATCAGTCCGTTTTATTTGGCAAACTGGCTTGTTGTGAATCTAGTGAGGTAATTTTCAACTACTGACCTGGAAAAGACAGGAACAAATAATCTTTGATGCTGCTGCACAACTGATGCAAAATCCCAAAATTTGTCTGTTATTGGAGACATTTCTTGACTGCATTCAATGTAGGAATGCAAAGGGTGATGTGACATCGAATAATACAAGTATTTTCCCTGGAACCAGCTTCAGTTGTCCAACTTTTCTGGCAGAATCACCTCCACTGCATATTTTAAATAGAAGAACAGCTTCCACAGACAGAGGCATGAATGTTCCAAGAGATCCCCAGTTTTATCCAATGTGGCCAATCTACATATGGAGAAAATAAACAGAGTACTGAATTCAATGGGTACGTTTGGCTCGTCCATTAACAATGACCAAACATTAAACTGAACAGAAGGCAGAGTCAATGAGTCATGTCACCTAATGGCCCCTTTAGTGACCTTAATGGCTATTAGTATGATTGCTCTGGCTACCATTAAATACCTCTATTACTTCCAATCCATGTTGAGAACTGAAGAAGCCCTTTGGATGAGAGGTAAAATGTCTTTAAGAAACAAGAAAAGAAGTCCAGTTGCCTTTTTATGCACTTGGAATTGGCTAACATAGCATGAAAGTCTGCTGATATGAATATTTTATTTTAAGACTAAATAAATCTGTTAGTTTCCACAACTCTGAGGACTTAATTTCCAAAAAAAACTCAGTTACATGAAATCTTTGTACCACAATTAAGAGTTACTACCAATAATAACTTCAAAGAGGCTCACTCCAAAAAATCCAAATTTATTAAAATAGTTAAGTTGCATTTATATATAGGTCATCACTGCAAACATTTTTTAATGAAAGTACAATGCAATGCTTTAAAATACTTTCATGAATGTTCCTTCACATGTATGATCTGTCTATTTTGTTTTAAGGTATCATTGACAGCACAGTCCTGGAGCAAAGGCAGGTTGTTGCAGTAACTGGAGATGGCACAAATGATGGCCCCGCCCTCAAGAAAGCGGATGTTGGCTTTGCTATGGTATAGCTTTTTACTTCTTGAATGAAGTGCACCTGTTAACATTTCTGGGGAATATTCATGAAACACATCAAAAACATGCCAGGCCTAATGCTCGACTGTATGCTGTGATATGCAGGGCATCGCAGGGACAGATGTAGCAAAGGAGGCATCCGACATCATCCTGACAGACGACAATTTCTCCAGCATTGTTAAGGCCGTTATGTGGGGTAGAAACGTCTATGACAGCATTTCCAAGTTCCTACAATTCCAACTCACAGTAAATGTTGTTGCTGTCACTGTGGCCATCACCGGAGCCTGCATTACCCAGGTCAGATTTAAATATCACATACTCATGGCTTTTAAAATGTTGACATGTGTAAACATATGTTCTTTTCATTGGGGGATTTGAAAGGTGATGGGGGACATTCTGCCTGAATCATGATAATGACTTAGATGACCAATTCCATGGACCAACACTGCAAAAAAATGTGATTAAAAAGAAAATCCTACAAATCTGCATTTTTAGAAACTACATAGTCATTTCAGTCAGAGCTGGTAGCAAATTAAAATTAACTTTGGGCAAACCAAATAGAGTAGATAAAACAAATGATGGCTTGCTGAGATTCAAGAAGCTGAAAGATTAATTTTAATGTCCAGTCAAATTCAAATGTATTTTTCCTTGAGTAAACTGAGAGGGGGAGGGGGAGAACACACTTTTCATAATGTGTAAAAGTTTGCTCTATATCTTGCCTCTGATTTCTGTAAATTGGAACTGTCATCCCATAGGTACCTCAGGGCTCTTCTTTCTTAATCTTTTATGTTTTTCAGAGTTCAGTAAAGTTTCGTAACATCTCTATGCTGATGATGTTCTGCTGTACTGAGATCTAAAAAGATTAAAGATTCCTCCTTAATTAACTGCTGACTAGCAATGGTAAAGGGACATTAACTTGCAACTAAACTCAGATCACGAGACACTATTGGACTGGATGATAAAAAAAAACCTCATTATAAACATCAGTTTGAACCTTTACGGATATGGATTGTCCAGCAGAACATCAGAACTTAAAAATCACTCCTTGGAACTCAGGAGAAACTCCTTCCTCCACTTGAGAAATATTAAGCTAAGACCATTTTCATTAAAAGCTATTCGTGCTTAAGACCCCAACGCTATGTGTTACCAATACATTCCCACCTTTAACCTGAACTTAATCCACAATTCATACCATAGCTGTAAACCTAACCCCTAACTGGGGTTCCAGGCTTTGCTATGTGGCTAGACTATAAAAGGTTCTAAATAGGTAAATACACATTATACAAAAACACAGAACCCTATACATGTGAATACTAGACACGGGTTAGGGGTGGCTGAAATATTCCATAAATCCATTCCTACAGCTAAAAGTCCCTTTAATAAGATGCCATAGAGAGTTCTGGAGTGAGCTATGTTTTCTCTGACAATATGAATCAAGCACTTCTTACCTGTTTCAGTCCATACAATACATTTATTTTTTTTTTTTTTTTTTTTTTTTTTTTTTTTTTTTTTTTTTTTAAATAAGCCATGTTGTGGAAACTGAAGGAATTGCTAGCCAGTAATGTTGTGAAGGTACTGTACTTTTTCTAAAAGCACAGTTTGCTTTATTTATATTTCCATATTTTCTCCAGCACAACTTAATCAAACTGAATTCCCTCCTCAGCATTCAATCATTTAGCTCCTGATAACAAGCCATTTATTTGATTCAGGTGTGTTAGGACTGGAGTTGGACACACCTGGCTGTACAGGGACTAAAAAATTACCATTACTTGTGACTGAATAGAATTTAATTTTAATTGTTCACCATACAGAGGCCTAATTTAAACAAAGTGACTGTCACCACTCAGCTGTATGCTGTCACTCTCTGTGTTTGCCATCCTTTGTTATAAGGACCAAACGCAGAGAGCCAACGGAATGAAATTGCAGGGGTTTAAAAAAAAAAATACAATTTACAAAATACAGGGCTGGAGAAAAATGCAGGGAGAAACCGAGGGAGACAACAATAACACCGTTTCCCCATCAGATACTGTTTACTCAGCGTCTCCTCGCCACCCACGCGGCAAAAAACGCGCGTGCTTGTTCAGGGCTCGTAACCAGCGCGCGGTGCTTGCGCTGCAAGAGAACTGCGGACGCCGTGAAAGCTCGAACAACGTGTTTCGCCGAAGTTGTCCTACTTTTCTACAACTGCGCTCTTATTGGATGGATGGATCCCACCCTGATAGCTCTATAACACCCATCAGATACCGTTCCCCCTGTGTTAAACTGGGCTCTGATTGGGCCATCAGGATGCGTTCCCCCCCTTTAACACTGGGGAAACATTATCTGATGGGGAAACGCAAATCGACATGTTGTAAGTGTACTTCTTCGATTTTCCTGGCGGTTGGCAAACAACTTTTAGTGTGCATTACCGGCACCTTCTGAATTGGAGCGTGAACCAGAATTGAACTTATATTCTACAGAAAAGTTCTTATTTTACAAGAACGGCAGTAAATCAAAGAAAATGAGGCGCTTAAATACAAGGGAGTTTGATTACTGGATAGAGAACCGGTGGGTGATTGGTAATAGGATGCAGCTGTGAGAGGAGACCGGAGCGGTAGACTGAGGAGGGAGAGAGAGAGGGAGAGACAGTGGCTGGAGATGAGCAGGGAGTAAACATAAATCAAGAGACAGACAAATAATTTAACAGAGACAAAAAAATGACTAAGTAAAGTTATATCGAACCATAAGTAAAATAAACAGCAGCTAAAGAAGAATCATCAAAATGAAAGCAAGGGAGGCAAAAACAGATAACAAAAAATAACTAAGGCAGAACATGAATAAACAAATTATCAAAATATAAGTACCAAAAATCGTAAACAACCCAAGATCCTGACAGTTTTGTTTATATGTCAAAATCTAAATTAAAATAAACACATTTCACAGACATATCTAGTAATCACTACATTATTATTATAGCTGCAGCAATGTGGTTTTTTTTCCTTTTCTGTTTAAAATGATGGCAAATACATATACTTTTCCATTTTTGTGTTATCACAGTGATGCAGTTAAGTAATGGCTCAGTTTTACTTTTTGGTTGGTACATTTCCTTACTAACTTTAACATTTCCTTATGCCATTCTCTCAGAAATCTATTAAAAATTAACAAGACCTCAACAGTTTATCTATGTGTACATTTTCAGGATTCTCCTCTAAAAGCTGTTCAGATGTTATGGGTCAACCTCATCATGGACACCTTCGCCTCATTGGCCCTCGCCACTGAGCCACCGACCGAGACGTTGCTGCTCAGGAACCCATACGGGCGCAACAAGCCACTCATCTCACGCACAATGATGAAAAACATCTTGGGCCACGCTGTTTACCAGCTGACATTGATCTTCACTTTACTCTTTGTTGGTCAGTCAAAACACAGATTCTATGTATGTTTGAGTGCAGAGGGATTTAACAAACTAGACATTACATGAAGTGACATTTGTACCTATTAAGAAACAGATCAGCATTTGGTGGGGGGGTTTCTATTTTTTAAATCCTTACTGCATATTGATCTTTATTCCATTTTTTTTTTGTAGGTGAGAAGATGTTTGACATTGACTGTGGCAGGAACGCCCCACTTCACGCACCGCCCTCTGAACACTATACTATTGTTTTCAACACATTCGTCCTCATGCAGATCTTCAACGAGTTCAATGCTCGCAAGATCCACGGAGAAAGGAACGTCTTTGAGGGTGTTTTCAACAACCCCATCTTCTGCTCCATTATCCTGGGAACCCTTATCGTACAGGTAATCCTTCACTGGCAAGGAATGTGTACTGTACTGACGTTGTGAAGGGATAAAACCTGTTTTTCTGTCTCATCAAGGTACTAATCGTGCACTTTGGTGGTAAAGCTTTCAGCTGTGTGCCTCTGACCCTAGAACAGTGGCTATGGTGTGTCTTCCTGGGCCTTGGTAGTCTCATTTGGGGGCAGGTAGGATATTCCTTACTTGTTCAATGTTATTTTAAGTAAATATGGGACGAGAAACAGAACTCATGGCAGTTACATAGTGAGCATCTTCATAAAATTAAACTTTCATTCAAGAGCTTGGACACACTTCAGGTCAAGATTGTGATATTTTGTTTTTTTTTGTTTTACTAAATAGATAAAACTAATAATAAAAATAGCTGAACCTGAACCAATCCAAAGGTTCGCAAAGATGAAGGTTACAGCTTGCTTACAGCTTACTGTTACTAAAAGGCAGCAAGCAACCCTGGACTCAAAAGAGCAGAGATCAGAGAATGTGGGTCAGAATAGGTTTTATTCCCACCAATGTTAAATGAACTGAAACAAGCTAAAAAGAAAAACTGCATACAAAGCATGGAATAGTCCATTAAAAATCTAATAAAAGTAAAAAATAAATAAGATAGATAAATCACCAAATAAACTAAAGTGGGAATAAGATGATTGGAATGATTTGAAAACCTAGTTCCAATCAGCAAGTTTAGAACCAAGATCTCCCAGTTTATATCCGACTCGCATACAAGGAAAAATATAACAAAAAAATTATTTTTAAAGTATTTTTCTATATTTGCTGACTATGAATTTAAGAATTTATCATGCAGACTTTTGGACTTCAACTAAAATGCAGGAAATCATCTTAACTCGTAGGATAGGGGAAAAGAAGGCAGTCCTCCACAAAGCAGGTCATCTGGTCACCCCAGCTGACCTCAAAGTGGTGGGGTTTTTTTGTCTCTGACTGGTTTGTAATCGTGTTTCTCTCCCAGCTGGTGTCCAGTGTCCCCACCAGCTGGCTGAAGTTCCTGAAAACAGCCGGTCATGGCACACAGCAGGAGGAGATCCCCGAGGAGGAGCTGGAGGAGTTGAAAGACAAAGATGAGATCGATCATGCTGAGATGGAGCTAAGGAGGGGTCAAGCACTGTGGTGCCGCAGCCTCAACCGGATCCAGACGCAGGTAGAGTTTTGCAGCTGAAGAAAACTTTTCTTTTACTGTGATGAAAATGTATGTCTTGCTGTGACTTTGAGCTCTCTCTATGCCAGGAAAAGATTTTTCAAAATGTAGCTTTATTATCATTACTTGTTTCAGATTTACACTAATGGCGTAAAGTTTCAACTCAGCCACATATTCATTTGGCTAAATCATCACTCTGATAAAGTATTCTAAACACTGACTGTAAAATCTGTGTTGATAAACTCTACAGATTTAGCTTTCCATTCTTTTTCACAACATATCCGTTTTCAAATGATATAATTTCTAAGGAATAAATGTACTCCTGTCTAGACTAACGGCAGTAAATATACTGTATATCAGACAAACAGCTGCCAGAGCTGATGATCTAAAAACTATCTCGTAGAGCTTTTTTCAGTTTGAAGTGTAATTCCATTCATATGTCTAATCTGGCATTCAAAAACAATCTGCAGATCAGTAATAAGCCCATGCAAAGACTTTTAAATCATTCTTATCTTTCCAGCTTCTTCACACTTTTGTCTTGTTAGAATCTCAAATTTCAATATATTTTCCTGGGATTTTAAGTGGTAGACCTGCATCAAGTAGCGCATGGTTGTAAAGCAAAAGAAAACTCGTACATAGATTTCAAATGTTTTACAAATAAGAATCTGAATTAAACCAAGTCAGATGGAATGGAGGGCATCTGTGAAGATCCGTTTTAAAGTTTTGTCACGGGCTCTTAATTCCATTAAGGTCTGGACTTTGACTGGGCCATCCTAACACATGAATTTGACTTACATTTTACTGCATCCATTTGTCTATACATTGTTTCTAATAACACCCTGGTTATAATAGAATGGTGTCAGATTCAGTTTATTATGCAAACGGGTAGACAGTTGTCGATCTAATGAAGCCAATCTGAAAACTGTTTTAGTTATTCACTTTGCTGAGACCTCTTTTCCTGAGTAAACATGTGGCAATAATGGAATAGGACATCTCAATTTTAACAGGAAAAATCCTCCAACAGAACCAGGCTTAGTGTAAGTGGCCCTCTGCTTCCACGGACCAAGGGTTTGAGCGGGCAGGACAGAGTCAATGAAAGATGATTACTTTGTTTAAAAAGAAAAAACAGAGTTGATGGCAGCAATAGCTCTGGCATTTGTCATGTTATGCGAGTATGAGGAAATTGCCACCATGCAGACTGGAGCTTGGGTGGATGATGATAATCAATATTTAATGATGAAACTGAAAAAAAAAACAACTTACAAAGATGATGGGCAAAATACATGGAAGCCAGGGAACGGGAGTAGTTAAATAGAGGGCTTAACAGGAGCTTCAAAGATGAAGGGAGATCTTCAAAGCAATGGAAGGATCCAGCAAGTGTTAAAGAGGAGGAAGGAGCTTAAATGCTGAGGGAGAAGTGGAAATGACAAAAGGGACAAAAGAGCTACTTACAGGAGAGTAGCTCCAGCTGGGGAAGAGAACAGGTAGAGGCAAATGGGGAAATAATTAACAGCTGAGACAGGGAGCAGAATGGTAGGGTTAGGGTGAGGTGAAAAACAAACAAAAACAAACAGAGTCAAAGGGGAAAGGAAACCTGAACAGTAATCAGAAATAAATACTTAATCTAAAAGAACAAATTCAAAACACAAACAATGAGAATAACTGAACCAACACAAGAAATAAACTGAAATGGCAAGGCATAAGACAACAATAAAGAAACGATCAAAGCAGAAAATAACTGAAGCTAAAAGTTCAAACGCTTAAGGATAATAATGAGTATTAGTTTTTTCTAGAAAACAAACACAGCTAAGTAAGTTCTGAACCAGTGTTACAACTTATGAGATTTCACCATTGGGATGTTGGGTTCAGGAGAATCTGCAGTGTTCGTTTTCCACCAAAACCTAGAATTTTATGTGCAGCTCAAAACGAGCAGGCCTTTTGATTGTCATCTTTCCATAAAGGTCTGATTTGTGGAACCAACAACTAATAGTTGTCCTGTTGACATATCCCAACTATTGATCTGTGCAGCTCCTTCAGAGTTAGAGGGTGTCTCAGCCACACTTTTTAGATTCTTATTTCCATTCCACCTCACAACTATGCACAACTTTGTGTTGGTCTACCACATAAAATGTCAATAACATTGAAATTTATAGTTGTAATGTGACAGAATGTGAAAAAACCAAGGGGTGTGAACACTTTAGCAAAGCCCTGTGGGTTAAAAATTCTTTATCAGATGATATCTAATGAACTGGGAATGGCAAGCAAATTAATTTGGATATCATTACTAACTAATGATATCCATGTCTTTTATTAATGGCTTATAGCAGCTCAAAAGAAGGTTCTGCTGTTAATAGAAGAATAAAAACACCTCCCACTCAATGTGTATTTCAATCACCTTTTTAATCATAATTCTTTAAATATTAAATAAACAAAGTCTCATATAAGGCTCAATGTGCATTCAAAACTTCTAATCCCCATAGACAAAGTATGATTTTAAAAATCTGAAATGCATGTTGAGCAGTAGAGTATTTTAGCTAGAACTTACCATGAGCTAAGCTGTCAACGAAATGAAGACTGAGATGGAAATAATGTTACTTTAACATATCCTGAGGTAAATGTCTCCCTCTTGTCTCCCAGATTCGTGTTGTAAATGCGTTCAGAGACAGCGTGTCTCCTTACGAAGGTCTGGAGACGCCAGAGTCACGCAGCTCCATCCACAACTTCATGAGTCACCCCGAGTTCCGCATCGAGGACTTAGAAACTCAGATCCCCCTTATTGACGAAAATGAGGATGAGGACGATCCGCCCACGAAACGGAACTCCATCATACCGCCACCGCTGACGCTGACCGGACTGTCCAACCTGCAGCCTCTCCCATCCTCACCTAACCAAAACAACAATGCATTAGAGCGCATCATTCCACTGCACAGAGATGGCTCCAGGTCCGGTCTAATCACGCCTAACTCCGCAGGACTGCCACCCTGTCCAGGAAGTCCCCTGCACAGTCTGGAGACCTCACTCTGAAACAACCACCATAGGACAAGACACTTCCTGCTCCTATTGTTTGTCATTTTGAACATTTTCAAAACAGACTCTTCTGATTGGGTCCGGACTTCCAAGAGACAGAAATGTCTCCACAAGTGTTTGTGGTTCTGTTCAGACTGAACCCTGTTCACACAGACTCATTTTTTCTATTAATAGACATGAACTCTGCATATGTAATTTAGAAGTGTATTTGTGAGGTGATTAATGTAAATTCAAATTCAGTTTTATATGTAAATATTGTCAAAGTAGCAAGAGTTTATTTTAATAAGATTGATTGTTTCAGTTTGCAAACTGTCAAGCTAAGTTATCTGTTAGAGACAAGCTCAGATTCTTTTTGTGTTAACTTGTAACTTCAAGAGTAACTAAAATTTGTCATCTTTAAGAAATCTGTTGTATTTGATTTGTTTCATCCAGTAGTCAGACAGGTTTTGAGTAAATGTCTGTTTCTTTTTAATGTTGTATTTTTTAAGTCTTAGGTTAATGTTTAAAAGTTGGAGGAACATTGTCATTAAAAGATCAAAAACTGACTTATGGTTTATGAAAAATGACTGACTTTCCGAGTTTATTCTTTTTAAAGGTTCCACTTTTAAAAATGTTCCTGCTGGGCTTAACACAGCCCAGTTTGGGTTATTTTACTAACTCAGTCCTGGGTCAAAAATGGAATGATCAAGTACTGAGATGTTTTAGTACAACTGGGCAGGGTTATGGGTTTCACCCTGAATACTAGTGTTGTGTCATTCCCAAACAAGCCAGCTCTAAGAATTGGCTCTGTCAAGCCAACGAGAAGCACCAGCTCCCCGTGGGAAAAACTAAATCCTCAGCCACTCTGCTCACCTCTGTGAATCAGCCAGAGAAACTTCTTTATTTTGATGGGACATAATTTGTGGTCAATCATTTAAAAAAAGAGACTAGGGTCATACGGTCATGTGAAAAAATTAAGGGAAGCAGATACTCTGAAGACAAGCCAGAGGAGGTAGCTGTTTTGTTTGGGTTTTTTTTGTAAACTTCATTGGACAAAAACCATATTGTCAAAAGTACCGAGTCATCGTAATTTAGAAGTGTATTTGTCAAATTGTTTAATTCAGGTGTTCTAGTCACATCCATGGACACACATGTATAAAATCAACCACCTAGGCGTTCAGATTGTTTCTGTTTGTGAAACAAAGGGTCCTTTTTCAGGAGCACCGTGAATTCCAGCATGGCACTGTGAAAGGATGGCGCCTCTACAATAAGGCAATTTATACCCAACTAAATATCCCACAGTCAACTGAACTGGTGTCCTACACATTAAAGCCATGGGGAACAACAGCAATTCAGCCATCAAAAACTAGCGCAGGAAAAATAGTGCTGTTCAGTCAGATAGTGTGCAGAGACTCTCTGCAGAGTCAGTGGCTACAAACCAACTTCATGTGACCTTCAGATTAGTTCAAGATCAGTTAATAGAGAGCTTCATGTAAGAAATTTCCAATCAATTCCAAGATGAAATTGAATAGGAATTGGTTGTAGCTGAATTTGAGATTGACTTTCTTGTAATATTTAAAAGAGATCTTAAGCTAAAGTTTTTCCTGCCTTTCTCAACATGTAGGCTGCTTTTTCATTCATTTTGTGTCCAATAAAAAGTCTGCTGAGTTTTTCCAGAGTGTTTAACCTTCAGTACATTCGAAAATCACCAACAACCTAATAGGAGATGATACTGCCAAACAAGATTTTCAGCAGCTCTGTTCCACAGTAGCAATAAAGCCATGATACAACGTTTTAATCTGCCAGTTATTTCCTTGAGAATATTGAGATGGTGGCCGAACATAATACTTACTATTTCATTCAAATGTCAGTTATCCTAGTAATACTGAAAAAGTAATAAACTATCAGGTTATTTTCTGAAATATAATTGTTAAGATAACAGATAAGTCAGAAGGTAGAATGCTTGATTTTGAGGGTCTCTTTTTCAGTCATTTATAATTGTGATAAAGTTCCTCTGCTTCCAGTTGGTCTTAACAATAACAGTAATATTAATGATAATACCCTATTATTACTAAGCGATGAAAAACTTGCTGAACTAAATTTCTTTTATTGACAAGTAACACCATGCACAAGACAACAGCTTTTATTTTTTTATTTAGAAGCAAAAGAAATAAAAATTTACTTAGATATAAAAGCTGTCATAGTAATATTTATTGAAGGTTTAAATATTTTATACTATGATGGCTTTTAATATGACACAGCTGGTTATTGAAACCGTATATCTCGACAGCCTGGAAGCTTAAGACAAAATGTTATGCATAGAAATGTCTGCTGTTTCTGTGATGCTGAACGGTTTGACCTCCAAGGTTCCCCACAGTTGAGAAGAATTTTGCCACAGATAATACTACACTGCCATCTGGTGGTGAAAAGTGTAAGCTACCAAAAACGAAACGCAGAAATGGAGGAAGAGCTGTAATTTACTCAAAAGTCGAAATTTCAAAATTCCTAGTTGTAAATAAAACAAGAATGCCGAATGAAGAGGGGATTCCGAACGGGAAAGTCAAAGCACATCGTGAACATCGTGAAACACCGAGTTGGTATCCAGTCTGGCTTTGCGCCTATTAAATACTGTATAAGAGGCCGATATAAACTATTTATTACCACCTCTGACGATTTGTGTGTCTTAAACCAATGGCGTACATAGTGATGTACAATAGCCTACATATTAGTGCACATGTTCATTTCGTCTATTTTAACAGATTAAGCACCCACAAAAACGAGCGAATCCCAAGAGTGCGCCTCTAAAATACGTAGATGACGCCTGGGATGTTTTAGCACAACAGGGCGGGGTTAAGCTAACAATTTTTACTTCAGTATGCTCCTGTTTATGATGAAAGAAAGTAATAAACAAACAATTTATAAACAACAACCCACAAGCGAAAAGTTTATGTTGCTACATTCTTGTCTTGCTCATAAAAATTCCATGTTTTTTAAAGACCAATGGTCAGTGCTCAACCTGTGACTAGTAGTGTTTTTGACAATTAAGGTAAAAACAAGAACTGAAATGTATTACAAAGGGTCTTTGGGGTCTTTCTGCATGAAGTTCACATGTTCTCCCTGTTCTCTCTGGGTATGCTGACTTCCTCTCACAGTCCAAAAACAGGAGTGTTAGGTTAATTTGTCTTTCTAAATTGTACTTAGGTATGAGTGTGTTTGTGGGTGGCCTTTTGTCCTGTGTGTCTCTTACGACCTGTCCAGGGTGTACCCCGCCTTATCCTAAGACTGCTGGAGATAGGCACAAGTCACCCCCCCACCTCTGCAAGGATAAGTGGGTACAGACAATGATTGGATAGATATCAGTCTATGTGGCCTGATGTGTGTAACATGAGTCTCATATTTTTCATTGAACTACTGAAATAACCAAATTTCCAGAGATTTGTTTGTGGTCCATTTGTATCCTAAAAAAAAAAAAAAAGATACAAATCTTCAGCAGTCTCACCACCGAGATTTTAACATACGTGCCTTACAAAAACCTTATATTGTAGCACAAAGACTTTCAGTACTCAAGATGCCGCATGAACTGAGATTACGATTATTATTGCGAGAGAACGCAAAAGTATTGGGAAGGAATGTAATACTTTTGCAAGGTCATGCAAAAGAAAAAAAATCCCCCAAGTTCCCTAAGGGGCTCCGTAGTACTCCGTAGTGTCCTGTACTCTTGGATGAGCAATATTTTTCAATATCGTTGTAAGAGAAGAAAAGTTCGAAATAAAGTTGAGAAAAAATAAAATATGCACCACCTGAGTTCCCAACCATTTTTTGCTTTCTGCTTCAAACAACTTTGTGTGAAGATGATTATGATGAAAATAATTTAAAATTATACAATTGTGACATTTAAAGCTGCAGTATGCAACTTTTACAAAGTACTTATTTTCTATATTAAAATTTTCACCATGTTGTGACAGTATGAGACAGATAATCTGTTGAAAAAACAAAAACAAAAAAAAACATAGACCTCTTCCACCTCCTCCTTGAGCTACTATTACCTTCTAAAGAAATACACCGCTCCCAACCAAAAACAACCAATCAGAGCCAAAAGGAAGATCTTAGCGCTGTCAGTCACTCTGAGTACACGCTGATAAATGTGCTAATGGTGAAGAAACAACTTACCGTTCCAGTAAAACTACCCACCGTCATCTGTGGCCATGCTAACTAGCCTTAGCATTAGTGGCAGGCTTTGTTATTATGATCCAGCTGGAGGCAGCAGAGAGCAAAGGGGAGTGTGAGTGGTGCGTACAAGAGGGTGATTGACAGGGCTATGACCCTCCTCCTGACTCTGATTGATGGTAGCACTGTTGCCTCGCAACAAGAATCCAGCCTGGTGTCTTTCTGCAAGTTTGCATGTTCTCCCTGTGCATATGTGGGTCCTCTCTGAGTACTCCCTATTTCTCCCACTGTCCGAAAAAACAAACAAACAAACAAACAAAAAAAAAACATAACAAAAACATGACTGTTAGGCTAATTGGTCTCTCTAAATTCTCCTTAGGTGTGAGTGTATGCGTGCATTGTATTGCTGGAGATAGACACCAGCCCCCCTCGCGACCCTGTAAAGATGACGGAATGGGATGGTTTTCAGTGTTTGGTCTCATGACAATCAGCGAGCTGCGAGGGCAACAGGAATCCAAATGAGAAACTGGCCTAGTGAAAACGAGGCGCCTTCACCCAGCGAGGCCAACGAATCAAATGATGACCTGAAGGCGGCTTGTGCGAGTTTATGCCAATCTGCTTTCTGTTAAAGACGTAATTAAACTCATCTGCGTTGTTTCTAAGAGGTTTGGTTTCTAGCTATATTTGTTTGGCCTGCAGAAAAGACTGTCACAAATATTTTATTTTAATACAAAGCAGACTGGCCGAAAGGAGATGGTTGAACTTTTCATTCTCATTCTTTATTTTTCTTGCTGCCTGAGTCTCCGTCCCATACTCCAGCCCAGTTGGTGGCGGTAGTGCGCCCATAAGCTGGTCTGCCAGGCACCAGTAGACGGAAGTAGATGATGAACAACAACAACAACAGCGGCTGCGGGACGGCTCTGTACCCGAGTTGTCCACTCGAACCTTTCCATCTCCCGTGTGGACACCAGGAAGCAAAGTTGGGTTGGAGCCACTTCTCCGAAACCTCCGGGAGGGAGGGAGGGAGGGAGGGCTGCTGCTACCACGGGAGAAGCGATGAAGACACGCAGCCCAGCTGAGCTTCCAGGCTGAGCCTGTCCTTAAGCAATGTGGTGAGTTGCTGGCGAACTGGTTAGCGTTAGGGGTGTTGAGTGGTTAAATGGGTCGGAAAAGAACCGCTTTGTATTGAAAACCTCCATATGTACATCGTTTTCAACACAATCACCTGTTTTCCATTGAAAGTCGATCACTAATACAGGCTTTATGTAATTTTACTGCAGTCTGTGAGTTCAAGGTGTTTTAATGCTGTTTGGTGAAGGGGGCCCTAAGAAAGGAAGAAATGGCCCGATTGGAAATCAGCTGCATGAGGGTATATGCATGTAGAAGATGGCAAGAAGATTGGGACATGAGTGATAGTGGAAGACACCTGGGAGACATTGAAAAGTGTGTTGGTCTAAGGAGATTAAGGGGGAGAAAATGTGAGTGTGAGAGGAGCAGCGTAATTTGTATTTGTCCTAAAACATTTGCAGTTGTTTAAAAGGCACAAAAAGGCGAGGAGCCAAAAACAAGGGAATAAATAGAATAGGTGCGTAAGAAGCCCCGGTGTGGCAGCAAGGAACAGAACTATGGGAAGTTTAGCTCACCTGGTAAGAGCGCTCCTTCATGGTATGGGGCAGATAGTCTCCCAGGGGGGTCATGGGTTCGATCCTTGCTACTTCCAGCTTTTTTTTTTTTTTTTTTTTTTTACGCTTGAAAATTTCACCCAAAACATTTTGAGGTATATATGCCTGAAACACGGGAAAATAACTTGCCTTTTGTACACAACAAAGTACCCGTTTGGCGGTTGCCATGGAAATCCCTTTTTTTATTTATTTATTTACAGCCATTCTACCACTTCGTTGTGCTGTGCAATGTAGGGCGTCAGAGTAGCCAACGCTGGACACAGACGCATGAAGGCCTCTTAGATGTTCTCCCCTTCCTCACCATCAATAGGATGTCTAAGCACAGTTCGCTGAGCTTCTCGCACTATGATAACCTGGAGGGGGAAAAAAAGAAAATCACACAGGGTTCTAGTCTTTAGACTAAACAGGATGTTAAATAGCTTTTTCATAACAGTAAAGCAGTAATTATTGCTGCTGCTCAAATAATGGAATGTGGTGATTATTGCACTTGTAACACTTTACCGTTTCCATACGTAAACATGGCATGTCGTTCCATAGTGCTCACGTGTGAGTTTAAAACTCCGTTGCTTTGACGCTCATTTACTTTCTACCCCACGACTGTCTGTCATTTTTGTGATCAAAGTTTTTTTTGTTTTTTTTTTTCCCCTCAAACAGCTAAGCTTGTTGAGCTGCAGTGGACAGCAACAGGTTGGGGAGGGGTTCTGCCACATTACCTTATGCTCCAAGCAGCTGGAGATAATGCCGGTCGCTCCTGCGCTTCTCTGGAAGTGGTAACTTTGGTTTAAAGCTTTTTAAACTAGAGGAGCGCTATGAAAAATAGTTGTAGTATTTAAAGCACAACTTCTTCAAATCCTCTTCAACTCAGTGACCAGTGTGTATCTAAAAATGTCAGGTTTCAGTTCTCTGTTCTCGTTTCTTAAGCCAACCTCAAGCGATCTGCAGTCACGGTAACTTTATTCCCTGCTTATCTTCCAGAGGCGCTTACTACCAAACCCTGGAGGGAGCAGTTCCGATGCGTAGCTGTTGGAGGGCCGCTACCTCCCGCTGTGAATCCACAACTTCTCCTTGAGCAGGTACAGGTGAGGCAGACAAAAGGCAACGAGAACGTTCAGCCATCGCCCTTTGACGCTGAAGTTGGTTTCCTCTTTTCTTTCAGAGCTTGTCTTCCGAGGGCGACTCCGAGAGGATCCTGACAGACCCGCCGGCCTTCGGTCCGCAAACAGTATCATCCAAGCAGCCAAAGTAAGACTAGTTTTGTGTAACGTATTGTAGCATTGGCTGCCTATCCCCCATGAGACACTAACTTTCCTGTTTGTTCCTAACAGAACTTGGCAAAAGTGTGAAGCAGCAGCTGAAGAATCTGGACGTCATAGAGAGGCCAGAGATCCGTCCCGACCTGTCTCCGCTGACTCATGCTGAGGAAGAAAAGGAGTTCTCTTCTGCTTTTCCAGAACTCTGTCTAAAACGGATGTATTAAGTTGTAGAAGTTTTGCTCAAGGCTGTCGCTTGTTTGTGTTTTTTTCTAATAAAACAAATGAGATTTTATTTGACCTTAAGCCGCCTGCCGGTCATCATTTGACTCATTGGCTTCGCTGAGTGAAGGCGCCTCGTTTTCACTAGGTCAGCTTGACGTTTGGATTCCTCTTGCTCTCTGATGACGACGCTGAAAACCTTCAGAACAAATGAAAAAAGTTATTCACATATTCTGTTGGTTGCCAGGACAAGTTCTCTCTCCCAAGTATGTCTGGGCCTCATGAGCTCCATGCTCGAGTACAGATGTGTAGCTGATATGTCGGCCAATGGCTCGGATTTGAAAACGGTGCCAAAACCTAGATGTAATGCGAGTTCAGGCCCTGAAAAGTTGTTGGGAAACATTCAGATCATGGCCGTTATCAGCAGCACAGGTGGAAATGGGTGCCATGGCACTAAGAGTTGGAAGAAGCCAAAGGAAGGGCTGCTGACAAACTGGGCGGGTCTTCAGGGTCGCCTGGTTACCCAGCAAGGCCATCTGAAGTGACTGCTGAGAGTTTAGGAAGAGATCATCTGCCATGTAATCCTACAGGTCCACGCCTTTCACCGCACCCTGTGTTTTTCCATAGTTACATGCAGAAAACAACTGAAGAGCAAGGAGGAACAAGGAGCCCTATAGTGCATTGTTCACAATGAATGTGATCAATACTTTCCTTATTCGGTGTTTGTATTCACCGCTGGTTCTGAGGATCCAGTTCGACGGACTGCGTGTGCAGCGGTGGATGTTTGACCGAGAGAAGAAGAGCATATCAAGAAAAGCTCCTCTGATCATACGTTTACCCTGCTGAATTGCCAGCAACTGCATTTGTTTTCCACTTGATAGAAAAGAAGAAGGGGCGCAGTGAGACATCCAGGCCCCTTTAAGTAAGCCTTAACCTTAACCTTTTAAAACCCGAAACTCTTGTATGACATGGATTATTGTCCACATATGTGAATGCCAGGTCATAGAAGGATAATAATAATTATTATTATGAGATAGTTATCTCATAATAATTATCTTATTATTATGAGATACAGTAGCTTTTTTTTTTTTAGTCAGAGTGGCGGAAATGGGGTTAGGGTGAACGTCAGGAATATCATTACACGGCTCGAGATCCAGGAGACAAATCCTAGCTGTCATTGGACTACAAGCCTACAACTCCTATCAGCTCTTCGTTACGTACTTTTCATCCAATGGCAGACGCGATCTCAGTCACGTGAACAGAGCGTAGGAGATTTGAATTATTTGTTCGGTGTGTTGAGTCGAAGTTTGAATGCAGAGCAGAAACGATTTCAAAGCTATTTACGGTTTGTATGATTTACCACCTTAACAAAGGGAAATTATGTCATTTCCGTGAGGTGTTGCGGTGAATTAAATTGACATGAAAAGCTTTGGGTTATTCTTTATATCAGTTACTGCTTGATAATGTCTCAGCTAGCACGCTAACGTACAATTAGCTTGGAGCTAAAGGAAAAAAACAAAAAACAAAACTTCAGTCATGTAATGATTTGGTTTAGCGTTCATCTTTAAACTGCCTGTCAGTGTTCTTTTTGAGTTTTGTCATTTCAGTCTAATGTCGGAGTTCTGTGTAACACCACAGGTCTGAACTGGGTCAATCCGTTTCCTCCAGAGAGCAGCACACCGCGAGATGGACTGCGGAGCTAGCAGCGGTAAGACAGCTCCGGCACTTTGCTCTTGATTCGTTTTCATTGACTATTTTTAACCAAGCTATCGCTTCTGAACAGATCTGTGCTTTTTGCAAGATGAGAAGTTTGACTTTGACGTGTCCCTGTCACCTGTCAGGTGAGAACTTTTATGGCTAAACCTCAAATCTTTTATTATTGAAAGTTGTACAATATGCGCATTTCAGCTCATCTGTTTCTCATAATAATTTCTCTCATTCACTTTCCTGGTTGTAGACTTTAGTGATCTGTATCTTGTGTTAAAGCTCAAGAAGCGCGTTCATCTGTTAAAGGAAGCAGCTTTAGTTTATGTTTGATAAACTGGATAATCATAATCCTTCTGCGCAAATCGGGATTTTTTTTTAAAGACAACAGGATCAGCTGAGATCTATGAAATCTCCAGTATTGATATTACCTGATGGATGCTATTTAGTATTCACAATTTCTCTTAAAATCCTGTGTAGAACTAAAAGGACACCCTATCAATGACTAAAAATGTGAAGTTCCGGTCAGATATTTATATGTACTTATCACTGACATGAATGTCATAATTTTGGGTTTAGGATATTTCGTGTCAGCTGTTCTTTTTCCATGGTGGAATGTGTTATACAACATAAAACGCCACTGATGTTTAGTAGTAGTTGTGATCAGATGTTTGAGTTGATTGTGTATTTTATCTCATCCACCCAGGTTGAACATTGACCACAAAGGCTCAAATATATACTTACACCTCTGTTAACATTTGGATAAAATTCCGTTAAGCCCCCCTGTAGATTATACTATTGAACTCCCATATAGAACACATGTTTGCAAAAGAAAACATGCTCTCGATCAGCTAAAAGGGGAAGACTTGGGCCTGGAAGATGACCCAGACCACTTGCGCCAGTTAAGATAATTGTTTTAAGATTATTTTTTTATCTGCAATACAAAGTTGTGTCCAAGTTTCCACCCAGCTTTCATCTGAGCTGAGGTTGACTTTGAAGTCCTCCTTCATTATTTCATCCACTTAGTGGAATGCACCAGTACCAATGGCAACAAACAGCCCCATAGCATGATAGTGCTACCATCATGCTTGACAGTTGGCACAGTGTTCTCACCGTGTCTCAGTTGTTCCATTGGTAATACAATCATCGCTGACAACCAGAAACTATTACCTGTATTCAATCATGATCACTAAACAATAACTCAAGTTCAGACATTCTGGAATTTTCTGCAACATTTATGAAAAGATTTAGCTGGATGTGTTTCTATATATTCAGACATGTTTGTGTAATTTGTTCCTCATGATTCTTCCCTTGATCACTGCTGTGTTTCTGGTTGTGATGTATTTGTCGTCTGCAGCTCCAAAGGGGAAGAAGAAGATGATGAGGTGTTTGTGGGTCTTGTCAGCCACACAGAGCAGTGTGTTTCCACTAATGTATCATCTCAGCCTGAGGAAGGTGGCAGTGACGTGCAGACGAACTGGACCGCGTTGACTAGTGATCAACTGGAAGCTGTGTGTAAAGAAGCCCACAGACTCGCCAGCCAGCTGCAATGTGGAGAACCGCATGTCCAGAACACCAACACAACCCACACAGTCTCTGATGTCGAAATGAATAACGTGACGACAAAAGAGGAATTCATCCAGGACACTGAAGTTAAACTGGGATTGCTGGGTCACGCTGCCAGTGCTCTCAGCCCCATCAAACGTCAGACCTTCTGTGTGCAGGACAGTCCCATGAAGCAGCTGCCACCTGCCATCCAGCACCACCTGCTGAGAGGGCACAGCTCCAGCAGGGCTTCATCCAGCCACCCTGCCACCAGACTCAGCACTTCCAGCCCCATGGTTGGCACCAGACCTCAGTCGAGAACAGCGCTCCGAGGGAAGGCAACGCTGGGCGTTGCGACAGTGCTGCCGAGTAAACCAGTGGCTCCTGCTGTTTCCCGTTCAGCCAGCAAGAGCGGACCAGAGAAAAGCAGACTCCAACCCCCAAGCAGAGTGAGTGACTTTTCTTAGTCTTGCACCAGTAACTTTTATGAAAAATATATTTTCTCATATTTATTAAAATTATCATTGTCATGACAGTATAGGAGACAGAAAATCCGTGGAAAAAAATCAAGCTCCTCTGCCTTCTCCCAGTCCTCCCAGTACTAACTGCAGAAACAACCAATCAGAGCCAGGAAGAGGGTCTTAGCGCTGTCAATCACCCTCATGTACATACTCCCCCTTGCTCTCTGCTATGCTACAGCTGGTTTACTACAACATAGCCTGCTGCTAATGCTAGTTAGCATGGGCACCGATGACAGTGATAAACAGTTTCCCTGAAACGGTAAGTTGTTTTCTCACCATTAGTACTTTTAGCAGCGTGTGATTGACAGCACGAAGACCCTCCTCCTGACTCTGATTGGTTGTTTTAGGTCGGGAGCGGTGCATTTCCTTAGACACCAGTAGTACCTCATACCAAACTGTCACGACATGGTGACAGTCTTAACAATTATGCAAAAAACATATTTTTGTAAAAGTTACATACTGTAGCTTTAAGAGTGACAAAAAAAAAAAAAGAACATTGTTGACATATGAGATATAGTTTTTTTTTTTTTTGTTTGTTTGTTTTTTTTTTTTTAAAGACGGCAGGAGTTTTGAAGCGCAGCCCATCCTCTCGTCACATTACCAGGGCGGAGTCATCCGAAGATCTACTCTCTGATTCAGTGAGCGTGGCCTCTGATACCAGTGACTGCTCCTCCAACTCCAGTCTGCTGGGTAAACGCACACTGGCCCCGCCCTCTAAGGTAACACATACGCAACCGAAGGGACACGCCAGTGTGGCATTTTTGTTCCCCACTCAGCTCATGCACAGTGTCATCGCTTGTTAATTGTGTTTTTGCTGCAGAAACACTTTGGCTCTTCCAGAGACTATGAAGACATTAAACAACTGGAATCATGATTTGTAGGAAAAGCTGAAACATTATCCTTGCATATTATTTCTGTGACAGCTTTCGTGTTTGAATGTGCTGTTGTTGGGATGACTGTAGAGGATTTCAAACACGTAGCCCTCCTGGCTACTGGTTGCTTTGCTCTTCCTGATGTGTTCTGGGCTCTTGTTGGCCAGACAGATTTCTGTTGCTGAGAACCA
Source organism: Anableps anableps (assembly GCA_014839685.1). Classification (NCBI taxonomy): domain Eukaryota; kingdom Metazoa; phylum Chordata; class Actinopteri; order Cyprinodontiformes; family Anablepidae; genus Anableps; species Anableps anableps. The sequence goes on from CM026073.1 coordinate 3,814,095, forward strand.
AGAGACTCATCACTATCAGCACTGAGATTTTTTTTTTTTTTTTTTTTTTTGGCACCTCACAGTTGATTCCATTACAACTCAGAACGCTAGGGTGCAGTTTATAAAACTGACATAACATGGATCCCCCACCCCACTTCCCTTCATTGTACACAAACCAGTATTCCCCTCTCAGCTGCTTTCTGGATGAGTCAAGACTCCTAAGGCAACCTAAAAGCAAACAGTCGAGGCGAAAACCACTTCATGTTGAAATGTGTGGGTAGAGTGGATTTTACATGAACTGTGCTGATCCTGACTGGGAGAAAGAAATGAAGAGCTCCAACTGGTACAACAACCTAAATTGTATAAATAAATCACAGCAATTTCAAAACAATTAACCCATGAACCGAATAAAAAAAAAACAAAAAAAAACAAAACTATTTTAACTCAGACGTTTGTTAAAATCCATCGATCTTTAATAATTAAAGCCTTTGAGATGCCTTGGAACAAATGTAACCCCCCGTCTTCCTCCTGTCTTCAGCTATCTCTAAAAGGATCCAGAATATCTTTAGAAGAAAAAGAGAATTTTCCCACACTGGGTCTTGGGAGAAGTGTTAGAGCTTGAAGCAGGTGATTTAGGTATTCATTCATTATTTAAGCCAAAGTCCTTTTATTCTGATCCATAAGAAGAGATCTTTTTGTGTCCAGTTTGTCAGTAAATATACATCAGCTTGATTAATCTTTACTCTATACAGAGGCCTGTCATAATAACAAACGTTGCTGGACAATAAATTGTCCTACAATTTATTGCGATAAACGAAAATACTGTTTTCAGACCATTTTCAAGTAATATATTTATAATGGCATAATAATGCAAGTTCACCCTCTCAAAGACCAATAAACTTTAATTTAGTAAAGAACACTTAACATTATCATTATTTAATTTTCCATTTTATTTCCAATCTTATTGTTTTATTCATGGCCTTTATTTCACTTTTTTTTTTTTTTTTTCCCCATTTTTTGTACTTGTCTTTTTTTCCATGTTTTTTCATTATGTATTTTTTTCTATTTTTTTCCATATTCTGCATTTATTTAGTACTTTTTTAAAGACATTTTAAATATCCAAAATAAAACACGACAACCAAACCCAACAAATAAAATGGAAATAAAACCCACACATAACTGAAACCATAAATAAAATAGATTATGATGTCTCTGTAAACAAAATTGCCCTTCAAAAAATATTATTAATTTGAATGGAAATTATTGAGCTCATTTTAGTTTATCATGTGATTCACTTATTACAACAGGCCGAATTTACACATCGATTCAAGTAGTAGCTCCTGGGGATTTTTCTTAAAGGCTTAGGATGACATGTTCTTTGGAGTATTCACTGAACATAAATCTAAATGCAACACTTGTTTTTGCTCCCATTTTTCATGAGCTGAACTCAAAGATCTAAAACATTTTCTATATGCACAAAATAATTTCTCTCATATTTTTTATAAATCTGTGATAGTGAGCACCTCTCCTTTGCAGAGACAATCCGTCCCACCTCGCAGGTGTGGCATATCAAGATGCTGATTAGACAGCATGGTTATTGAGAGAAATTATTTTGTTTATATAGAAAATGTCTTAGATCTTTGAGTCAGCTCATGAAAAATGGGAGCAAAAACAAAAGTGTTGCATTTAGATTTTTGTTCTAAACAAGAATGTAACCTTTTGTATATAAAGGAACAGATTTTTCCAGCAGAATGACCCAGAAGCCGAACAAACATGTCAGCCATTCTCTTTCCCAAAAAAAAAAGCATCTGTCAGAGTTTTTCTGGCTGCTAAAATGTCTCGTTTTTATTTGACATCTGATCTGCCTTTTCCATTGACAGATTCCTTTTTATTTGTGTATTATATGTATTTTTGTGATCCCAACCAGTTTAATGCAACGTAAAAACTCTTCCGGTTGATAGATGTATTTCTAATTTCAACAGAATACTATTTCCATTGTTATTTTGGTTAAAATCAGAAAAAGTGTATTAAAGTACATTCTGTTTGTAGACATGAAATGGTGAGACTTCCTTGTGTTGATGCACTTGATATATAGGAAAAAAAATCAGACCACCATCCCCTGTGTTTGATTAAAAAAAATGGCAAGGCACTTGTGGTAGTTTGTTGCCAGGTTTGCACACATCCCTTGATGGATTTAGACTCACTCCTCTTTACAGAATCTCTGCAATGCTCCTTTAGGTTTCATGGCTTCATAGTAGCCATGGTAGCCTTTCCAGATCTGCTGGAGGCTTTACATCTGGAAACTTGCTAGGATGCTCCATTAACCTATGTTATTCTTCTTTGGCTGGTCCTTTGTAGTTTGTAGTGATGTATTTTTTGTCATTTTCATGTTGAAATTACCTTCCATGTTCCATCCATCTTCAGTGTTCTGGCTAAAGGAAGATGGTTCTTGACATTTTGCTTTACATGGACTCGATCATTGATCTCCTAATGGAGTGAAATCATTTGAGCCAAAGCATAATTTATCCACCTCTGTGATTGATTGAGAGGGTGGTGTTCCTTAGTTCATATTCAGTACTTCTTCAACTTCAAGCACAGCAGATTTAGTTCATGCCAAAGAGCTTGATTTTGGTCTCATCTGACCATAGAACTCTTTCCTGAGCCTTTTCTTAATCATTTACATGTTTACTGATTTAAGACAGGCCTGTAGATGTGCCTTCTATAGCAGGGAGCAACATTTCAGGCCATTACAGGGTATGTTACCAGTGGTGTTCTTGGTGACTGTGGTCTCAACTACCTTCTTTTTAGAATCTATTTCTTAAAGTTGAATCAGAACTGACTTGAATCTATTTGTAGGTCAGAGCTGTACAAAAAAAAAAAAAAAAACTACTTACAAAATTTTCATCTGTGCAGCAAAAGCTTCCTGCGTTACTTTGGTGGTCTCATCAGCTCAAGCTCAGCTGTTCACTATGTGAAGATTAGCCAGGAAAGTTTGTTTTTTGTTGTTGTTTTTACTGCAAGGGCACCTTTTAAAAAGACTGTTAGCTGTTTTGAGCTTTTCACAGAGCCACAAATATGAAGAAGAAATTCTAAACACATAAGTGGCTAAGGCATTTAAAGCTGGAGTATGCATATTTGTTAAAACTCTCACCATGTCGTGACCGTTTGGTATGAGACAGATCATCTGTGAAAAGACTGAGCTCCTCCACCTCCTCCCTGAGCTGCTATTGGTGTCTGAATAAATGCACCTCTCCTGACCTAAAACAACCAATCAGAGCCAGGTGGAAGGTCTTGGTGCTGTCAATCACCCTCATGTACTCGCTGCTAAATGTGCTAATGGTGGAGAAACACCTTACTGTTCCAGGAAAACTGTTTATCTACCATCATCGGTGGCCATGCTAATTAGTCTTAGCATTAGCGGCAGGCTATGTTGTGGTGAACCAGCAGAGAACAAGGGGGAGTTTGAGCAGAGCATACATGAGGGTAATTGATAGCGCTAAGACCCTCCTCCTGGCTCTGATTGGTTGTTTCTGACTGAGGGGTGTATTTCTGCTGTTTAGTACTGGGAGAAGGCAGAGGTGTTAGATTTTTTTTTTCCCCACAGATTTTCTGTCTTATACTGTCATGACATAATGATAATTTTGACAACATATAAAAGTTACTTACTGCAGCTTTAACAAACCTGACTGACCTGTTTTACATGAATAGTGCTGAGAGTCATTAAAGAAGGCTGTCTAGTGTTTTGGAACTGTTGTAAATATTTACTTCTATTAATGAAAACAAAAATGGTACTAAATATTATTTGGGTTTTTTTTTTTTGTTTGTTTGTTTTTTAATTTTTTTCTTCTATCTTAGCCACATTAACATTATGTGTAAATGGCTTCTTCTTTTTGTTTCTGTTCTAACAGAATACTGGACTGAGAAAGCTGTCGGGTGTTAAAGCTCCACCTGTTCAGAGCTGGAGGTTCACAGACAGGAGGAAAACCTCTTCATCCTCATCCTCACTGTCCAGCTTTAACTCCAGCCTGTCTCTGTCCCCGGCGACAGGTACGTTAAATGCTCAGCTCTCACTGGATGTCTGCAGAGACGCACCAAGACATTTAGCTGCTGTTGGGTTTCAAAAACTCTGCGCGTTGTTTGAATGAAGAAGATGCGAGTCGACTGGTTCCTCTCCGGGCTTCCATCTGAAGAACCAAATGCAGGTGGTACATGCTCAAACAAGGATCAGATCCAGCGTGGAAAAGGCAGTGTATTAACAGTCTTACTTTATACTTTACAATGAGGACAAAAGCAGATTACAATGGTGCACTGGTCCTGCCCTAAATAGATACATCACTGATCCATCCATCCATCCATTATCCATCACGCTTATCCTTGCAGGGTCACGAGGGGGCCTGGTGCCTATCTCCAGCTGTCATCGGGCGAGAGGCGGGTTACACCCTCGACAAGTCGCCAGTCCATCGCAGGGCACATCACTGATATATTGCATATAATCCATAGCATGGCATAACTAATTTTTGTTCTAAATCGATACTTTCACCATTTTCAGGTGAAGAACCGGCTGCGTCTCTGGTGAATTTCGCACAGATTCACACGTGTGGCTAGCACATGTTAAACTCCTTCCACCGTACTCGAATGTTGTGTATTATCTTTTTTAGTCCACATGCAATCAGGTTATCACAGAATGGTTCCCATCTTCAGGCTTCAAAACTTGTTGGAAAAGCCAACAAGTCATTACTCTGCCGCAGTGCTGACTGTGGCTCTGACCCCCACACAGAAGTCGCCCCACAGTGAAGTCATCAAAGAGGGTTAGCACATGTTTTGGGAACATTTTATCTCATGTAGGCCTAAAAAGTAATTGTTACTCTGTCAAACCTGTTTTAGCAAACAAAATCCACAACAAACAGAATATCCCTTTATTCCGTTAAGATCTGAGACATGGAGTCTTTGTAAAAGGAAGGTTTTTGTGTGTTTCCTGATGCTACACCACGTTTTATCCAGTTCTGTCTGACAATGAATATCCTGGATAAGGAAATGTTTACAGCCTTTCGCAGCTTCTGAAGAGGAGTAACTACTATCACTAAATCATAACTTTTTCCATCTCAGATAATTTGGACAAAGCTGTGATTCATTTTTTTGGTGTAACAAACTAAATATCTTGGAATACGATTCACTTTTGCTTTTTGAGTTCTACAGAGAAGAAATAAAAGCTATTTTGGGGTGTGGGGTGCTGCAATTCATTTTGACTAGGTTCTGTTTCTTCAGATGCCTCTTTCTTTCTACCTGAAGGATTTTGGTACCCTTTTAGGTAAAGTAGAAGTCTAATGTATGGTCGTGTTTCTATTCATTTATATATATTTTTTTCCATTTTTTTGTTTTATATTAAACATGTTTTTAAAATGGGTAAAATTTCAGTTTCTCCAGAAAGTAGAAGGGAAAAGGTATGTTTTTATTATCGTTTTGGAAGAGAAATTGGACTTGGCAGGCAAAGCTTTACAAAATCCCTGATCATTCCATTTCCCATCAATAGCACTAAAATCATTTGGTTTCTGTCCGTTATGATTTTAGCGCTGTTGCTCCCATCAGCACTAAAATATGTTGTTGTGGGTTTTTTTTGTTGTTTTTATTTTTTATTTTTTTATCAAAACTTTTGAATGAAAAATGAATTTACGGTGACTTGGCAGTTCAGACATCACCACTACTGCTTTCATTATCAAACTGTGGATATTTTCTGTTCCCACTCAGGTAAGCTGAACTCCTCCTTAAACCGAAGTGTGAGCAGCTCCGCTGGCCCCGCCCCCAGCAGCATCCGCAGAGAGCCGGGTCTGAGCAGACCTCGTCGTTCCACCGTCTCTACCTCTGCAGAACAGGTTTCCTCCAGCACCGGTTCTCGCCCACAGTCCACCCAAGCCAAAAAGATGCCTGATGGAGAGCATGCTAAAGCCACCAGATCCACACCCTTGAAGAGAGCAGAGTCCACACCAGTCCAACCAACTCCTCCAAAGAGAATGGTGGAGAGAACTGCGTCTGTCAGCACAACCAGCTCAGTTCGGCTGCAGAGTGGAGGGAAGGCCAGATCTAAACCCGGAGGTCTGCTTCAGTCAACCCCCAACATGGGCGACAAAGGAGTCCAGCATGCAGATGGTGAGAACACAGACAGAGCTTTTAGTTTTATGTTTTACCAGTTATGCTATCTGATTACATTTCTGCACAGTGTACTCCTAACACGTACTGTTCATATACAAATCTGGCAGAATATGTAAATGGCGAGGGTCTTCATGTGAGGTAATCCTTAAAGCGGGCCTGTTTTCTGCTTTGGTTCCAAACTAAACCAAGTTGTCAATGTTTATCAATCTGCGATTTCATCCTCAGGTGTATCCAAGGTGACGAAGCCAAAAAGGCTGTCAACTAGCAGCACAGACAGGTGCAGTGGATCATGTTTTAAATCTTTACCATGACTGTTGTGATTTTTGATATGTTCATACCTGGCATGTAAAAGAAAAAAAATCTGACATAATCCATTAATGTGTGTCGCTTTAGTTTTGGGGGCCTGATTGTTATGAAATAGGGGAGCAAATCTGGAGAAATGTATAATTTCTAACTAGGGATGAAATGTGATGAATCAGTTATTGACATTTTCGTCAACAAATTTAGTAACTGATTAATAGTTACAATTCTGTTTTCTCTCATTTCCCCTGATTGGCAGCTAGGGAGAGACGTAGAGCTGTTATAACTCGTAAAATTCAGTTTTGGTTCATGACCGTAAACTGACTAAAGAGATCACGTAGAGAGGAAGTGATTTTCTGTCCATATTAGATCTTACAGGGTGAGAGTGAACTGTCTCAGTGGTGAAAGAGCATGGGACTGAAAGCAATTCATTCTAATTCTTTTTTGCTTGCTTTTTTAAAAACATTACTCTCAGAAAAGAGACATTTTCTAAATTGCTCTGATTGCAGGAAGTAATCACAACCCCTTCTGAAAATGGGGGGAGCAGTTGCTCCATGTGCTCCGATGGCTCTAGTCTAGCCTTTTGTCTTGTTTTCATAAAAATTTTTTCGCATACTCAGTTAATCTTTCATCATTTTTCTCTCCGATAGTCGTCCTCAGAAGCTGTCAGCTGGTTCTCTTACACCTTCTGTTGGCAGCTGTAACCCTCAGCAGGTGGCTGCACGGCGCCCCTCCGCCCTGCCCACCCCAGTTAAGCGCAGGACGTCCACCTTCCGGGGCCCCTCAGATCAGACCAGGACTTTCATGCATCCATCCAGGACGAATTCTAGCATCACTCGCACTCCAAATTCAGCAGAGAAACAGAGGTGTAGGTGAGATGATTAAAACTGCTGGACACGTGCGAGAGGAGGCCGTTACCTGAGATAACTCCAAGAATCCATCACTGCTGTTCTGTGGTATTTTTCTGTAGCCTCACTCCAAAAGGCAAGCTGAAGGAAGAGCCTGTTCATTGCCCTGATATTCAGCCCTTCTGTCTGGAGGACGAGGAGCCCCCCATCCCGCTACCTTCAAACGGTCCCGAGGCGAAGCAAACACAAAGCACGGATCTTGGAGCGTCGACGGTGAGCGAGAAAGTTCCCACCGCCGATCCGATCGAACTGGAGAAGACAGAGGAGAGCGCAGCCAAGACTCAGGAGGTCAGTTTTTCATCCAGAGTCAGAGGCTGGTGTTTCTCCTTAACTTTCCTAATTATGATTCATATTTATAGTAACATAAACATGAAATGACTGATCTCTGTGAGCCTGCATTTCAGTGACCTAACCTGAAAGACTACTTGCGATTCAAAACAGGACTGATGAGCTGTTGTAACCTCATTGTCAGAAACAAACGTGCTGTTCAGTTACAACACAATATTTCAGGGGGTAACAATAAGAATTCTGTGTGATGACAGCGTAAAACACTTTCCTAACTCCAGGATTTACAAGAACTATAAGAAGTGTTCAATTATGACCTCTTGAAGACTTCCCTTAAGTACAGGGTGGCTTCTGCCGCTAAACTGTGAAGGTGGGATGGAGAAATGGTTACGGTGCCCAGTCACCACTGTCCTCGTTTTAGCAGACCAGTTGAGTCCTTTAGTTTAACCTTGTAATGTTTTTTTGTTTTTTTTTTTTTTTACTCTAGTTTACTTCTTTTTATTAAATGAGTATGAAAAGAACATAAAATCAAAAAAGAACAGTAAAACTCCCCCCATCCTAAATGGAAATGTAGGAAAGCAAAGAAGAAAAAAAAGACCCAAGAGGGGGTGCCAGACATACAAAGGAATCCTCCACACACTTGCAGATATATGGGAACATCATACAAGGACAAGTAAATTTACCAAACATTCAGTGGAAATCCTTTTAAGGCATTCAAGACTGAACACCAGTAGTTCCTCCATCTAATCCTTGCTAACAAATCCCACCAGTAATTTAACGCTGACTTTTTACCCCCCAGGTTCTCCTGCTGGATCTCCCTCCTCCGACTCTCCAGCCCCAAGAGAAACTCCTCATCGATCTGGCCAACACCCCCGACCTGATTCGCACTAACAGCAAGAGCTGCACCACAACTCAGGTAACCCACCTTTAGTCTTGCAACTTTACCTTTTGGTTCACTAAACATCCGTGATTCTGTTTTTAACAATCAGTCCTCCATCTTGAGTCCAACCAGGTTTGTATAGCACCATTCATGTATGATGTGACTCAGTGTGCTTCTTCAGAATCCTTTTTCCACAAATATTTTGGAATTATGTTAGCAAAATTTCTTCAAGAAACCAATGACAATTACATTTTATTCCACAGAAGTAACTGTGCTTTAGTTGGTTGCTAAAATGAACTCAGCACTGAGTAATAATGAAAATGCACTGGTAAGGCTGCACAATATATCGCGAATCTATACTCACTGCAATATCAGTGTGCATAATATTCATATTGCAAAGGAATGTTTGGAGAGCAATAATTGTTGGCCAATATATTTTACGAGTTCTGAAGTTGGATTTTTCATGCCGTTGCAATATTTAGCCAGTAGCCAGTCTCATTGCACCAAAAGCTCCCACTAGACACCAAAGACATTGCCAAAAATGCTAAAAGTCACATAGAGCAGGAAGCACCGATTAGAAAGAGAAATAAAAAAGCAGGCATGTATTGCACCTAATATTGCCATCGCAAGATTTTCTAATGTCCTGCAGCTCTATGCATTGGGTATTTTCCTTGATATATCTAAAGTGCTTGAAATGGTTGATCACAATATTTTACTTGAGCTCTTACAACATGCCTGTGCAAGAACAACATACAAATGGCTTTATCGTTATCCTAACAAGTAGTCAGGATAAATGGATGCACATTTAACCGTGCTATTATAAGATGGGAAACATTAAGAACCACTTTTATCTCTGACATATTTACAAAGTATTTGCATTCTGCATTAGCTTCTTTTGAAACTAATTTCTAAGAATTTCTCTGCATTAATAATTAAAACTATTGGTGATCTAGAAATAATTTTGAACCAGTTTAGTCCCAATATTAAATATTTGTATACAGTAAATCTCTCAAAGTATATAAATCTAAATTCATCAGATTTAGATTGAGGGGGGGATTGTTTTCCCTCCACTGCTGTTAATAACTCAATATTGCATGTCTCATTTACATGCTTTCTTGATAGATAAAATTTTATTTATAAATTCTCCTCATTTTTGGTTGCTTGTAAAACCCTTTTCACTATAGATAGTAATATTATACAATCATTCTAAAACATGGGTAAATAAACTGCACCTTCTGTGTTTTTCATACTAAACAATGTCAGTTTTTCATTTGATTTTGTGGGGTCCAATTATGGAATACTAAAACTTCTAAAGAGTTATAAAAGATTGTTTAAGCAAAACTTGATTATAACTGTTTTTGATTTTGAGTTCTAGTTTGTTTTTACAATGTAATTCTAGAACTAGTGACATATTTTTATTAGTTGTTGCATTTTTTTGTTTTGTTTTTTGGTTATTTGTATAATATTTGTATGTAGTTCCTTAAGTTTCGTTCTTTAAGTGTTAATTTTGGATAGGTCACAGCCTATGAGTCATAAAGGGCATCTTGGGGGTTTTTATTTTGTTTTTTTTCCCCCCATCTCACAAGCACACTTTGTTTCCTTTATAGATTTGTTTGGAGCTGTTTGTGTTTTATATGCCGCAAAGAATTTTCTCAAGAAGGATTCAATCACTTCTTGTTTGGGGTGGGCGATATGGACTTAAAGTGCAACTAACCCCCAAATCAACTGTCTAAATAGAATAGGTTATTTAGGGTTCTGTCTTTATGTTTCTGTGCAAATTTTTACATTTTTGTGTAAATGTGCTTAGTTTGGAAATATTTTGCCTAAAACTGTCTCAGTGCTGGCTTCCTTTGGTCAAACGGTGTGACCGTGGCGAGCACTGATCGATAGCGTTACCCAGCTTAGCAAATGTGTGGAGTGGGTCTCCTCTGCTCTGACTGTTGGTGATGGTATAGTGCAGGACGGACGACTGTCAGACTGACTGTAGTGCCTGGGAAGCGGGAAGTGCTTCGCCGCAGCTCTCTGCTTAGTCAGGACACAGCAGGGCTGCAGCGAAGCTGCAAAGTGTTGTCGCCATAAGTCTCCAACAACACAGAAAAAAGTCACTAGATATGTCACATTTGTTTTTCTGATTAAAAAGTCATAAACTTTCTCACCATAATTAGTAAGAAAGCAACAGATCTTCATTCTTCTTGAACCAAGCCCGGCTTCCTCAAACTCCAGTCCTCAAGGGCCGGTGTCCTGCAACTTCTAGGTGTGCAGGACAAGGAACACATCTAAAAGCTGCAGGACTCTGGGCCTCGAGGATTGCAGTTTGAGACCACTGTTTTAAAGGTTATTGGAACAAAAGCAACAGTTATTAGACTGATGTCACAAAAAATAATCTATTTAAAATATCCAACCTCAGACATGGAGGTCATCACCAAAGATAAATCATCCAAAAAGCTGTAAATATATGGATGATTTTTATATCTATCTATCTATCTATCTATCTATATATATATATATATATATATATATATATATATATATATATATATATATATATATATATATATATATATATATAATCACAATTTTGTGATTCATAATTGAATGGTGATCTTAAAGATGATATATTGGAACACTTAATTGTGGACGAAACAGTGAGTACGATGTCATGAGAAATGTGAGCTTGGAAAATATTTACATTTGTCAGGAGATTTGCAAATGCAGATTGTTTCCAAGTGTGCACCTGAAAAATCTCCCTGTTCATGGGCTCCAAGGCCATTTCCCTTCCCCTGAATCTATAAAAACAGTTGCACAGATGTACATTTCCCTTAGAAATATAGGTTATGGAGCCAGGGGAGAGGGGCAAAGACTGATCTGGGACTCTCGGCTAAGAAATGGGATTCAACCAACATTTCAAACAATCAGTCTGTGAAGGGTAGCTGACATCAAGATACTTCATAATATATAAACTGCAACATCTCACTTCCATATCTTCCTAGAAGTGAACACATGGGTTTAAAATGTCAAGGCCAGTACATTGGCTGCATACTTAACCTTTGACCTTTCTTCTGGTTCACACAGGAAGCTACTGTGGTGCCATATGCCAGTGTAGATGCTCAGTCATCCAGGACATAGTAAATCCAAAAAAGATTAAAAACAAAAAGCAACTGGAGTTCTGTTGTTGAAAACGTTTCGCTTCTCATCCGTGGAACTTAGAGTTCAAAAAACAGTGTGTGGCGTTTGAGCTTTTAAAGCTGAGATGTTCTGTAAGCTGGATTCACATGCAGATAGCCCAGGGGAGGAGGTCTCAGATTTCAGCTTTCAAAAACCCATCATGCAGCATTAGACTTGATATCCAGTCAGTTTCACTCCAATCAGCACCTGCTTTCATGTGACCAGAGTGGCCAATCAGTGAGTCAGGCTAACAAAGACCCGAACGAGCGTCTGCTGGTGGGAGAGTGAAGGCTGTCTGCATCTTTCTTTGGATTTACTGTGGTGCCATTTCTACCTGTTCTGTGACACGGCAGCAAACAGGTTCCTGAGAATTATAGAGTGCAAATTCCTTCTATTTTATTGTGGTGTAGTTTTGAAGTATTGGGTATGCTTGGGCCTTTCTGTGTATTTGGTTCACCTGGTTAGACAGCTAAAGTTAGTGACTAATGCAACATGTTCGGCATTAAAACGTTCTTATTTTTCCTCAGATACATAAGGCACTATACCTGATGCTGTTTTTAGTTTTAAAAGGTAAAAAGTAGTCGTCTCAATTAACACTGCACCCAGCAACTTGGCTTTTGTTCAGTTTCTACTAAAAACACAAGGGGGACTCCCCAACCCTTGTACAACATGGGTAATGAGGGCTGGTGTCCTGCAGCCTTTAGATGTGTCTGATTAGGGTTGCAACTAAAGATTATTTTAGTTATTGGGTTTTTTCTGCCAATTAATCGAATTTAAAAAATTGGCACATTATGCATATTTTTTTATTTAAGCCTGTTTTAGGCTGTATCACTTGAGACAATATTAGAAATACATTAAAAGATGCAAAAAAAAAAAAACCCCAAACGATACTATTCCTTTAAAAAAAAAAAAAAACAAAAAAAAAAAACAAGAAAAACATTTTGTTGCCTGAAATGCAGTAACAACATTCCTTTAGTGTACTCTTAATCATTTGTAGCAAAGGATGCATCTGCAGCAAAAAAAAAAATACTTCTAACATGAACATGTGAAAAGTTCAGCCCTTTCTGCTTGACTTAACATCAATACAATGTTGCGCTCATATGTTCATTTAATTTTTAGATTATCCAATTAAGAATTGGATAGCAAAAGGTGCTTTATAGCAGGTTTTTTTTTTTTTTTTTTTTTTTTTTTTTTTTTTTTTTTTTTTTTTTTTTTTTTTTTTTTTTTTTTTTTTTTTACAGAATTTGAATCAGGTGAAGCAAAAACTATGCCTCTTGAGTTATGGGTAGAACATAGGGTTTTTTTTGTTTTGTTTTGTTTTTTTTGTTGGGTATTTTTTTCCATCTTAAATGCAGAATGTATGTATTTTTTGTTAAGGTTTGGCTTAGTTACCTGTCTGAGTATGTTCTTTTGAGTAAATGGCCGTTTTGAGTCTGTGTACTCCAGTAAACAATTAATAGACTACTAAATTAATTGATGATATTCCAATAATTGATTAATCGTTTCAGCCCTAGCTCTGATTTAGCACACCTGAGTCAAATAATTACATCATTGGTTGGATTCTGTAGAGCTTGATAACATGCTGAGAAGGTTATTCAGCCATTTGATTTAGGTGTTGGACTAGGGAAACCTCTAACGGTAGCAGGACACTGGCTCTCAAGAATTGGAGTTTGACACCCCTGTGTACACGATAAATGTTTTTGGTACATAAAACAAAGTAAGTTAGTATAACGGTTTGTTCAAGAATGTAAAAATGTAGCATTTTCATACATCCAATACTCATCAAATGAACGAGAAGGCACTCAAATAATAAGCTAAGAAAGGAAGTCTAAAGTTTTTACTTACAAATTAAGCCGATTCTCTGATTGAAGGTCATTTCTGTAATAAATTAATATGTTGATGTGACACCAATATTTTAATCTGTGTTTTTCCAGCTAATTGACCTGAGCTCTCCTCTTATCAAATGGAGTCCAGAGGAAAAAAAAGAGAACAATGCTCCGCTCATCAACCTGTCCTTCTGATCCTCCTGAAGCTTCGAACAGCTCCGGTTAATGATTTCAATCAACAGGTTTCTGTCTTCAGAATCCCAGGACATGGTGAAATTAATGACTCATCAGTAAGGTCTTCTGTAAACCAGAGGATTATGTTTGAAATGATAAAAATATTTGTAAGACTACTTTAACTGATTTCAACTGATTGTACTTTGTCTCCTCCTTCCTGCTTTTATTTTCTGAATAAATGTTAGTCAATACTGTCAACCTCTTTGGTTTTTATTGTGCTCATGTGCTGCTGAACCAAGCTACAAATTTTGGCTGTTTGTAACATTTTCCTCTACTCTTATTAAAAGCGTCTGTATAAATATATACTCAACTGTACCACTTGCTGCTAAACACACAAGCACATGACTAAGCAGTAGAGTAGCCGGAGAAATACTGGACTTTATCACCTTATGTTTTCAATAACATCCACATAAATAGAGACTGTTGGACCTCAGTGCAGCATTTGACACAGTTGAACATGACACGTTATTGGAGCGACTGGAGAGCTGGGTCAGACTGTTACAGTAATTGACTGGTTCAAGTCTTAATTAAAGAACATCAATAGGTAACTTTTCATTGGAGCAGATAAAAATCACATGCAGGGAACCCCAAGGGTCCCTCTTACTTGATATATGCATGCTCCAGCTCGCTCAGATAAGTAACCAGAAAAATTAACATTTCCTGCGAAAATGCAGTGTGAATACTATAAGCTGAATGTTTTTGCTGAAATTTGCTCAAGTACTTGAAGTCTATGGCAGAAGACTTGCAGAAATGTAAGAAATAGGCAGAAGCAGCAGGAAAAAAAAGCAAAAGTCTGCAAAATGAGTTTAGAGAAACTGTTGAAGAGGACTGAAAACTTTAAGTCAATGCAAAAATTTTAGCTAATGAGTATTAGCATCTGGTGCAGAACACTGCTTACAAAACTGATCTGTAATGTCACAGCAGTTTATAAGCTAAAATGAGCTGAAAAGTTAAAGCAAGCTGAAATACTAATCATAGCATGTAGACTATCACTAGCATGTTGAGCTGAGGTACCGTATTCCATTCAGTTTGCAAAACCACATGTCAAAGCTAGGCTTAGCTAAAAAGCTAAAGCTAGCTGAAATCCTAATGATAGCATGTAGGGTAGCTCTAGCATGTTGACTCACTGTACCATACTCCAAGCAGTGTAAAAACATCCATGTTAAAACTGGCTAAAATACTAATAGCATGTAGGGTAGATCTAATATGTCGATCTATAGTAATATACTCCATGCAGTGTGAAAAACCCAAGTAAAAGCTAGTTAGGTAAAATGCTCTCAATAGTGTGTGGGCTGTCAGCAGCATGTTGCCTGTCAGCAGCATGTTGCCTCACCTTTACTCACTCCATTTAGTCAATTAGGTGTAGTTTTTAAATCAGAATTGGCTCAAATTAGCTAAGATGATAACATTAGCACGTAGGCCATACTTAGCTATACTTGAGAAACTCATCCATGCATTCATCTTTAGTCGAATTGCTCACTGCAGTGGTGTATTCACAGGTCTGCCTAAAAAAAATCAGACAGCTGCAGCTGAGCCAAAACGCTGCTCATGCTCTCACTAAAACTATGAAAATAGAGCACATCACCCCAGTTTTACAGTCCTTACATTGGCAGATAATTTTATTTTGGGGTATCAGATTTAGAAGGGGCTGAATACATATGTACATCACATTGTTCAGATTTATGTTGAGGAACAAAAGTATTTTTTCTTGCTCTTATAGCTATGTATGTGTGTGCTTGTGATGGTGTGTCACATAAAATCCCAATTAAATGCAATGAAATGTTTAATTGTGAACATTTTGAAAAAAAATGTATGAGGTATAAATTCTCTCTAAATGCATCCAAAAACTTCAGGTTCTTTTGAGACACTGTTTTGAGTTTTGTAAAAATCAAGTGGAGGTCAGGGAAATATTCTGTTCATAAATGGACATAATCTTGAAAGACCTTTTTACTTGTATGGTCAATGTTTGTTACACTCAAGACAGAGTTTATGGACATGAGTTTGTATGTAACAGTCGTAACAGTCCTCAGAAAGAAAATTGGAACCAGCAGAGACTTCAAAGGAAACTAGAAATCAGTAGTAGCTTGTTTTTTTAGTACAGAAGTTACAGGGTAACTCATGTTGGACCCAAAAGCTTGAAAAACATGAAAAGGATCCATGCCCCCCTTCCCCAGGAAAAACAAAAAAAGCCTAAATGTACCATGTGTCAACTGTTTTTTTTTTTTTTTTTTTGCTCATTCAGGCACTTTCCTTATTGTGTGCTCAGCATGGGAGCAGACAGGCTGTTTTCAAGGCAATGTGCCAGTTATCACCAAACACACAAATATATCTTCACAAGTGTGTAAATACACTACAGCGTATAAATAGGAGTTTCAGAGGGTTGCAGGTGTTCATGCTGTATTTTGCAGGCTGGTAACATGGTCTTGTTGAAAGTCATCATCCTCCTGGTGGTGGTCTTCGCATCCTGCTGGGCAGAGGAGGAAAAGGTGAGGATGTGCCATCAGGGTTTAATTTAAATAACAATATTCAGTAATTAGATACATGTCGGGTATATTTCTAATTCAATACTACAATTATTTTGTGTGTACAATCTTGATTTATCTTGTACACTTCAAATGATATACTTAATCTAAGACCTTTTTGAAGTCACGAGTTAAAAAGATGAAACAAAATAGGTAAACAATAAATTAAACATGCAATCAATAGTAGTAGATTTTAATGCATTTGACAGGTTTGTATAAACGACCTGAAAATCCAGTGCATTAAGTCATATTCCAGTAGATAAAGAACCCACATATTTATTCAAATGGGATCTATGTAACTTTATTTTATTCTGTCTGTATGATTGAGTTTTACTGGACTGGACTGATTTGAATACACATTTCTAGAGATGAATTAGAGCTGATTGTCTTGTGAAGTGCCTTGAGATCACACTTATGAATTAAAGCTAAATAAATAGATAGAATTATAAATACCTTTTAAGACAAAATAGTTTGGTGTTATTACACTACTTTAATACTAATACCGATTTCTACAGCTGAGCATAAATGAACATTTCTTTTTGATCAAATCAAATTATGTGAAATTAGTTTTTAAATTTAATTTGCTAGGATACCTAAATAAACTAGGTCTATTTCAAATATTTGACTACTTTATAACATAAATAATCAAGGTTTAAAGTTTTTGGTGTAGCTGTGGCTCAGTGAGAAGAGCAGTCATCTTGAAATCAGAAAACTTTGTAGATTCCCCTGCCACATGTTTATGTGCCCTTGGGCAAGGCACTTAAACCCTGTGATCCATGTATGGGTGTATGAATGTGTGTGGATGGCAATGGCTGGATGACTGCAGCTCTACTGTAAAAGCTAAAGGATATAACTATTTATAGCCATCAGTGCTCCCAACAAAATCAAACTCAAAGGTTTACATCCCGGATGTTGTTTGCAGTTTTTTCGATTCTTGTAAACAGTCTCTTGTTTTTCTATGCTCAAATATACATGCCCATTTTTTTTAGATTATTCTCCTCAGTTGTACCATACTGTTAATCTTTGTATCTTGTTTTTAATAACTCTACAGTATAATTTTCTTATGCTTTAAATTTGCCCTTACTGTTCAGTCTCTTATTCTTACTTTTTTGTTGTTTTTATTTTTTTTTTTTTACCTTTGTGTGAATCTGCATGCTTTCATATTGCCTGTCACTTTGCTAGCGATACACCTGAACATCACCAGAGAGGAACAATAAAGGATATTGCTTTTCACTTTTATGACTAGAAACGCACGATAGAAGTTCAGACCATTTACTGTTTACTTGTTCTGATGTTGTGACAATAAGTGTGGAAACATATCCATATTAAAGAAATGTTACTCTGTCTGACGCAGGAACTGTCTGTCTCTGAGCTCCTGTGGAGGGCCAACAAGGATGCTGGTGAGAGTCTTAAAACAATTAGTCCTGACATGCGGTTAGAAAGGACCAGACGGGTCTGGACTGTTCATGTTGTTAATGTTAAAACCAATAACACCAGTGTTCCAACAGACATGTTTCTTGATGGATCCTGGGTTGTTCCTGAGTATCGTGTTTTCTGTTTCCTCTGAGTGTGACGGTTGATGGTTAAAACTTGGACGCGGTTGTGTTTTCCAACAGGCCAGTGGTTCCCAACACAAACTGGTTTTCAAATTTGACAACACAGGGTAACATTAAACATAAATGATGGCCCTAACCATGCCAGGAGGGCTGATGAGTGGAGTAACCAAACATTCAGCCTGAATTCTTCCTGGACCTTCTCCAAGGGTAAATGTGGTTTCTCTGCAAATTTTATAAGGGGCATTTATCCAGATATTGGTGTGGGTGTATGGATATATTAAAAGTATATGAAATCTGCAATTAATTTCAAATTTGTGAAACCTAAATAATTGTTGCTGTTTTATCGTCATTCTCTGCTGGGAAAAAAAACAGCCGTTCAAAAGCATTCTTTATATTTTAATATATTAACATAATATTCTTGGACACTCAAAAAACTGATTCTAGCTCTTCATAGAGGTGACACATTTTATTACTAGTTAATGCACCTAAATTAACTGGTTAAAAAAAAACAATTTAAGAATATTTAACTGACATTTTTTGTGACACAAAATGTCTAAACATTTTATGTATGACGCAAAGTAACCTAAAATAACTGAGAAGGTCCCGGCTGCAAACCGTTTTGATCGAATAATCCATCTCCTTCACTCCAAATGTCCATTGCTGAGACTTTTGTTCTTGTGTTCTAAAACCTGATTCACCGTCATGGACTGGATTTTGTAAAGTACTTGCCACAGTGCTGCCTGTTGTTCAATTTGAGTTGCACTTGAATGTTACGTCTTTTAATTGGTGAAGAGGTGCTGGAGAGGCGACGTTCTAGATGAGGCTATTCAGCATCATGAGTTAAACGTGTTCTGTTTAGTGACTTCCACTGTTTGTTGAGTGCAAAGAGTTAATAAAACTGTATTCTCACAGTTCTGAGCTGCAGTGCAAGTAAAGCCAAAGTGTGTTGCCATACAGTCTCACATAGCTCGCAACAATATTAAATACTATATTAGAAAACTTTGCTTTTGGAAAGAAAATAGTTAATTGCGTTAGGCCAGTGAATATATATTACACATAATTAATTAAAATACATTGCGTTATGGAAACATTAATGGATCTAATTAAGTTAAAGTTGCATTAGATAAAACTGAGTTGCTAAAACTCAAGTACTTTGTGTTCAGTCAGTGGAGAATGTTTCCTTTACACCAACACAGAAAAATTACATTGAACAGAATTCATTTATTTAAATTGTAGAAACACATATTTATTGAATGGAAAAGCCAGTTTAATTTATGTAAAATTTAATTGAGTCCAGCGAGTCATTTTGTTGAGTGTACGTAAACTTGTTATGGACATTATATGTGGTGAAATGACTAACCTTGCATGTTCGTTTCCAGTGCACACGGAGGATGAGCCCCTTGTCATAGATGACATCGCCTACGACAGTGAAAACGAGAGGAACGCTGATCAATGCACTTCCCGCGGCTGCTTGTGGCCCAAATCTGCTGATGGAAATGTCTACGTACCCTATGTCATCGCCAATCACTACAGTACATCCCTAGAGAAATTAGAGCTTATTTTTATTTAAAAGATGAGAACATTTGATTCAAACTGATTATGCTGATAAAATTAACTGAAATTTATGCAGTTTTTACAGTAGAAGTATCATGTGAACAGTTTATAAACACATGCTGTGACAGTAATATGACATGAAGGAATGGATGTTTATTTATACTTGTCTTTCTGCAGCCTCTCGGGAGCTCTCCATCATTGAGCGAGGCCTGCAGTCTTTCAGTGAAGTTTCTTGCATCCGTTTTACCAGACGGAGCAGCCAGAGAGATTATCTGAGCATCCAGTCACACAACGGGTAACACTCTGGGCTTGTATGTTGCTGTAAACCACATATTTCACCACTTTTTCATGCAGAGTGAAATATTACAATGAATACATCTACCCAAGGACTAAACATTTGCACAGTGTAACACCGAAAAACATCAGAAATTGTGTATAAACCATTTAGTTTAGGGGTGTCCAAAGCACGCCCCTGGACCACAACCTGAGAATTGCACCAGACCAGGCAGTTGATGCAGATACACTTTTTCTTCTTTTTTTTTTTCTTTTTTTTAAAATGGGGTGTAATTTTCACTGAGACGAGATCTTTTAAACAAGATTCAGACAAATCCACATCTTTCTTCTCTAACAGTCTGCTCATAAGGGAAGAGGATTAGACAGCCGTCCATCACAGAAACAGGCAGGCCCAACACACTCAGAGTGAAGCCAAACTCTGCACAGAAAACGTCCAGCAGGGATTTGAACCCATGGACTTCTTGAGCATTGAACATGCCACCTGGCCCGCTTGTTTAATAGCCTTTTTGAGTCTGAGGTTCGGCTTTGATTGAGCACCTTAAAATAAGTCACCATGAATACGAACTCATGGTTTACAAAAACAACAACAGACCTTTTGGTTCAGTTACTTTCAGGCCAAATTTTCAAAACCATATACCTCACATTATTACAATCCAGCCACAAAACAATAACAGAAAGAACAAGACACGTTACAATTTCATTTTATTTGAGTTTGTTACATTACTGCTTATTGAAGTTTGCAATACCTTGGAAAAGTATTCATACATCTCAAAGGTTTTTGAGCTGTCATGTTGCTATGACAACCTAATGTATTTTTATTGGGATTTTATGTGATAGACCAACACAATTAGGGGTGGGCATTTATCATATCGATTATCATTTATCATGATAAATTTCATATCATGATAAGAATTTTGGTTAATCTTTGTCACAATGAATTCCAATTAATGATGTAAACCCCCCCCACAAAACTGTCCGTATTGTAGGAATTGTTCATTTTAATATTTTCTCCACTATTTGTTCAATGCCAGTATCAATAAATATCAATTAATTTGAAAATATGAATAAATTCAGTTACCGTGTGCATTTTAGTGATACAAATCCCACTGCTTTATGTGACTTGTGTCCTAAAGAAGCATATTAAAAATGGGTGCGTTTCTCAAGAGCAGTATTTGTGTTTGTGGGGCTATGATTGCTGTGCCAAGCAGTCACAACCATACAGTTACCTAAAATAGAAGTAATTAATAGTTCTTATCGTCACTTTTATCACTATCGCAATAGTATCACAAAATATCGTGATAAAGCATCAAGTCCATATCGCCCACCCCTAACAAAAATAATGCATAATGAAGTAGGAGGGAAACAGTATGAATAACTTATAAATAAAAATAAAAAAGTCATAAAGGGATGGATGGATAATAGAAAGGGATTGACATCGCATTTTGCATGGGCTTCTTGTAAAAATGCTGATTTTGGCGAAACTGGCATTACATATCACTCTGCACAAATCATCCCCACTGTGAAACATGGTAGCAGAAGTATCATGCTATGGGTATCTGGTCATATTTCTTAACCAAATACATAACTCATTTCTCTGATTTTTCTTTTAAGTAAAAACTCTAATTGTCCAGTTGTACACTAACTTATCCTGCTTTATCACCTAAAAGCCCAATAAAATACGCTCAACTTTTTCATTGTAACACAACACAATGTGAGAAAGTTGGAGGGTTATATATGCTTTCTCAAGTCAATTTACATTTTACAGTGAAAACTGTAAGTGTAACCAGTTTAACCTTCTGAAAAATTGGGCATGCACAGCTGTTACTCCTACGTTGGGCGCCGAGGTTCTGCCCAGACCTTGTCTCTGGATCGAGCAGGGTGTATGTACCACAGCACCGTCCAGCATGAGCTGCTCCATGCCCTTGGCTTCAACCATGAGCAGTGCCGCTCCGACAGGGACCAGTACATCAGAATCCTTTGGGAGAACATCCAGTCTGGTTAGAGCCTGAGCTATTAACCCACATGCACCATTACATGTTACAGTTCCAGTAACAAGTCCTGGAGCTCACTTTCAGACTATGATTTCCAGATGAGCAGATTTATTGATTACAAAATCCATCATGTTAATGTTACAGTCTGTCAGAATTACCAGTAACCTGCCTTAGTCCCACACAGCCCTTTCTATGAGCTCATATAATTGTTTTTTTCTCCCAGGTTTGGCGTACGCCTTTGACAAGCTTGACACTCTGAACTTAAACACCCCCTACGACTACAACTCTGTCATGCAGTACCACAGGTTTGGAGAAACTTCCTTCCATATTTTTAATATAACATTGTTTTAGACAACCTATTGTTTTGTGTGGAAATGGAGAGTTAAACATAGCAAAAGAAAAAAAAAAATCCCCCCAGCTTTTTAGGATCCTCAGTCTTTAGAATTTCATGTTGTGAGCAGAAGTTAGAAGAGATGCAGGAAAACTTGCTAGAATAGGACAGCCTCAAAGAATATACAGGTGACATTGCTCTCCGTGTTTATAAAGTCAGATTATTTGCTCCCCAGTGAGAGTTTCTGCACTGGATATACAGTTGAGTTTATAAGTTTGCATACACTGGGAGAAGTTCTGATTTTTCTGTTATTTTTAAAAGAATAGGAAAATACAAAATCTTTTCTGTCACTTGTTAGCGGTTGGGTGAAGCTATTTATTATCAACAGTTCTGTTTGCTCTTTTTAAATCATGGCAATGAAAACAACTTAAATGACCCTGATTAAGATTTACATGAGCTAATTCTTTATATCGTGCATTGCTCCTTTTAACACCAACCTGCTATGGTAGTTGTGGATAAGGAAGTTAATTTTCTCAGGTGGTAAAGCTGCAAAAAGCCCCGTGTCCAGTACGTTTTTGGTGTCTTGCATGAAGCGTACCTAAAGTGGCTAAATGATGGTGTTTTCAGGAGATTGACATCGTCACTTCAGAACCTTCACTTTTTCCACCTGTGGCCAATGACAGATTGTATTGTGGATTGTTGCTATAATGCAACATCCATCTACATCCTATGTTGCTTCCAGGCTGATCAGTGCCAAAAAATGTCCATCTGTATTTTATAATAACACAAAGCCTTCATCTTTTCTTTTGTTGACCAAGTTTCCTGATCCTTTGCAGCTCACACAACCCCAAACACCAACAATCCACCTCTGTGTTTCACAATTGGGATGTCGTTGCTTTTCTTCATAACCCTGCTGACTCCTCTTCAGTTGTAACATTTATGGTTGTGGCCATAAAGTTAAATTCTGGTCTTCTGGTCAAAACTCTTCAACTACTTATCTTGGAAAAGTCATATACCTATTTTACAGAGAGTCCTGTGTATAAGCTGAAGTGGTGAGGTTTTTTTTTTGTATCCCAATTTTATATGCAGATATATATATATATATATATATATATATATATATATATATATATATATATATATATATATATATATATATATATATATATATATAATGGGGATGTTGACAAATAACGACAATAATAAATAATCCACCGACAAATAACTGAAGTGGCTGATATCAGGAAATCCTACCAATGGCTGGAAAAAGCTGGACTCAAGGACAGCACAGAGGCACTCATCCTGGCTGCACAGGAACAGGCCCTAAACACCAGAGCGATAGAGGCTCAGATCTACCACACCAGACAAGATCCAAGGTGTAGATTGTGCAAGGAGGCCCCTGAGACAGTCCAACACATAACAGCAGGGTGCAAGATGCTGGCAGGGAAAGTGTACATGGAACGTCATAACCAAGTGGCGGGCATAGTGTACAGAAACATCTGTGCAGGATATGGACTGGAAGCCCCGAGATCAAAGTGGGGCACACCCCCAAAGGTGGTGGAGAATGACCGAGCTAAGATCCTGTGGGACTTCCAGATCCAGACAGACAAAATGGTAATGGCGAACCAACCGGACATCGTGGTGGTGGATAAACAACAGAGGAAAGCCGTTGTGGTGGATATAGCAATACCAAGCGATTGCAACATCAGGAAAAAGGAACACGAGAAACTGGAGAAATACCAGGGCCTCAGAGAGGAACTGGAGAAGGCCTGGAAGGTGAAGACCACAGTGGTGCCTGTGGTCGTCGGGGCCCTCGGGGCAGTCACCCCCAAACTGGAGCAGTGGCTAAAACAGATCCCAGGAACAACGTCAGACATCTCAGTCCAGAAATGCGCAGTTCTCGGCACAGCCAAGATACTACGCAGAACCCTCAAGCTCCCAGGCCTCTGGTAGAGGACCCGAGCTCAGAGGTTGAGAAAGACCACCCGTGGAGGGTGAGAAGGGAATTTATATATATATATATATATATATATATATATATATATATATATAGTATATATATATATATATATATATATACATATATACATATATATATATATATATATATATATATATATATATACATATATATATATATATATATATATATATATATATATATATATATATATATATATATATATATATATATATATGTATGTATCTGTTAACTATTTAGAATTTTGGTTAGCATAAAGAGAGGAATTTGACAACATACAAAAACAACGATGTGGTCAGCAGCTAAACTATAGCACTCTGTCCTTTAGTGAGCTTTTTCACAACCCTTATTTGCTAACAGAATTTATGAATAAACGTTTTGATGCATTATATAATACAGCAAAACAGATTAACCTTTCTATTTATTCCAGGTATGCGTTCTCTGCAAACAATCAGCCCACAATGGTTCCTATTCCCGACTCAAGCGTTTCTTTTGGATCGGCTACTCAGATGAGTAGGAATGACATCACCAGACTGAACAGGCTGTACAATTGTTAAACAGTAAGAAAAAAAACATATTTAATAAACAAAAAAGTCATCTATATTGGTTCAGAGAGCAATCAGTTTTGCTTTTAACAATATTTTGCTCAAATCTGTTGAAAAATATGAGCTGCTATAGTCAGGGCTGTGCAGAGACGTTTAGAGGGGCAGGTGCTCAACATTAAAAAGGGGCAGAGAGAACAAGTCAAGTCAAGTTTATTTGTGTAGCACATTTCAGCAGCAAGGCAGTTCAAAGTGCTTCACATCATAAAAAACATCAATCAAGTATACAGCAAATCATCAGAATCATCAAGCAAATGCACGACAATTATCAAAATCATCAAGTAAATATCAATGCAACAAAATCATTAGGATCATCAAGCAAGTATCATCAAGTAAATATAGATCAATGTTCTACTTACTACTGATCAAAAGCAACTCTGAACAGGTGGGTTTTTAGCCTTGATTTAAAGGAACTCAGTGTGTCGGCTGTTTTGCAGTTTTCTGGAAGTTTGTTCCAGATCTGTGGTGCGTAAAAACTGAAAGCTCCATGTTTGGTTCTGGTTGTGAACCAGAAGACCTAAGAAGTCTGGAAGGTTGATACGACGACAGCAGGTCTTTAATGTATTTTGGTGCTAAGCTGTTCAGTGATTTATAAACTAACAGAAGTATTTTAAAGTCTATTCACTGAGCTACAGGGAGTCGATGTAAGGACTTTAGAACTGGGGTGATGTGCTCTTTCTTCTTGGTCTTAGTGAGAAACATAAGCAGCAGCATTTTGGATCAGCTGCTGCTTGTCTGATTTTTTTTAGGCAGACCTGTGAAGACACTGTTGCAGTAATCAATGCGACTAAAGATAAACGCATGGATTAGTTTCTCTAGATGTTGAGACATTAGTCCTGTGATCCTGGAAATGTTCCTCAGGTGATAAAAAGCTGACTTTGTAACAGTCTTCATGTGTCTCTGAAGGTTCAGGTCTGAGTCCATCACTTGATTTACTTACTTGTTGCACGTTTGGCTTTATGCTGCGGTCCACATTACTGTTACAATATTTTTCTTACCATTTATGTGACATTTTTAGACATGAGCTCTAAACGCTATGGGCCGAAACTTTCCTCAGCAGTTGAGGTTCTACAGCAGTTTATTGCTTTATTTCCAGCCATATAAAAAGAAGGGGGGGGGGGGGAATGCATGATATACCCCTTACTGGGGAAAAAAAGAAAAGGAAAGAAGTGACTTCATTCCAGTCAGAGCCGCTCACCTCAAGCCCAGATCCTGACTGTCGCGGTCAGGACTCGCCTGGTAGTGACGTCAGGTGACGGTGGAGTGGAGGGGGAACCGAAAACAGGCTCTGGCGTACCTGGGCTTTGAGGTGCGTTGCGGTACCGTTCCTTTAAATCAAAGTGCTGGAGGCTGCCTGAAGCAGAGCAGAGGAACCGACTGAGGCTGCGCATTTTCTTCTCAGCGCCTCGGACATTTAGTCCAGCACTGGGACAGCCTCATAAACTTAAATTAAAGTTTTCTAACTTTTTAACACAGAAATGGCCGAACCATTTTTGTATTTGGGGAGGGGGGGCGAGGAGCGGTTTTCCAGACTACTGTAAGGACAATTAGGAAAATAAATACGTAACTTAAATATCAGACCTACGTTTTTTCTTTACAAACAGGTCTATGTTGAAAAAATATGAACGCCCATAATTGGACAGTTGGCTGGCCCCAGCTCCGCCCCTCCCCCCACGATGGGTCTGGAACAACTGAGGACATGGAGGCAGAGGCAGGTCAAGGACGAGAATCTGTTCATAGTCGTTATTTGACTGAAGGCAGACAGATCCGTTTACTTAGCTAAATTATTAGTGTTAGTTAAATATTATTGCTCAGGGGTACAGACAGGCCACCAGACTTACACATAAAAAAATATCTAAAAATTAATTTACAAAAAGGGGGCACTTGGGCATCAAGGATGAAAGGAGCCGGTGTTCAAGCCCCCCCTCTAGACGTGCCTGGCTACAGTATAACTAAATGACATTTTTTGTGCTCCAGTGTTTTAGTGATCAGTTACCTCTTGTGTTTTGTGTCTGTTTCCCAACAGATAACAGCTGCTGGGAACTGTCTGTTATCTTTGATGTCTCATCAATGCGATTACTCAAGATATTTTCTTAGAGCTTTCAATAAACTTTAATATGCACCTGGTCTGATCTTTGTGCATTTATAATTACATATCTGCCACACCTAATGAATCAACTGTCTAACATTGCATTTTTTTTAAACAAAGCGTAATTTACAAGGCAGGTGCAAAATTACATATTTTATACCAATACACCAGTCATTAAAGGTCTGTTTATGATGTGGAAGAATTCCTCTAGGAATCCCTAATCATACAAGAAGTCTCAAACTCCAATCCTCATGGACCAGTGTCCACACATCTTGATCAAATACGAAGGCTCTTAACAGGATTCTGTACACTGCAAAAACACAAAATCTTACCAAGTGTTTCTGGTCCAGTTTCTTGTGCAAATATCTTGAATACACTTGAAATAAGACAAAACTCACAAACAAGTAACTTTTCAGCACAACATAGGAGCTTGTTTTAAGTCGATAATTCCTTAATATTGATGAAGGACTACTATTTATAAGTGAAATAATCTGCCAGTGGAATAAGACATTTTTCCCACATTATAAGTTAAAATGTCTTGTTCCACCAGCAGATTATTTCACTTATAACCAGGAATTTTTCATCAATATTAAGGAATTATTGACTTAAAACAAGCTCCTATGTTGTGCTGAAGAATTACTTGTAAGTTAGTTTTGTCTTATTTCAAGTGAACTAAAAATTTGCACAGGAAACTATACCAAAAATACTTGGTAAGATTTTGTGTTTTAGCAGTGTGGAACTCACTGGAGTTTGAGACCCTGATTAAAGGCTGGATTAAGTTAAAATCCTAAGTATGTTAACTCTGAGTTGGGGGAAATTTTTGATTTTCCATTCCAGAAATAAAGGTTGGTGTCACTGTGAGTATGTTACCATGGGAACAGACTCTGTGAAGATAACATGCTTCCCTATCAGGTTTTCTTAGCAAACCCTGAAATTTGTAATAGCCCCCTCCCACCTGAAGGAGATGCCTGTCAGGAGATTTTGTACTTTTAAACTTCTTGGTATTGAAACAAAGGTTTTATAAAATGTCTTACACTGGAGGAACATTTTCTAACACCTCTCACTTTAACCCTCTGCGAGAGCCTCAGATTGGGACTACACACCTACAGTTGAAACTAGATATTTACATACACCGTATAAAAAAAGACTTTTTTTCCTCACTGTCTGTAGTTAAATCAGACCAAACTTCTCTTGTTTTAGGTCAGTTAGAATTACCTAAATTATTTCTATTTGTTAAATTCCAGAAAACATAGCAAGAACATTTTCTTAGAGATTTTTTTATTTTATTTTTTTTTAAACTTTCTTTGAATTCAGAAGTTTACACACATTTGGTCAGTATCAGGGATAATTGTCTTTCAAACTGTATGTTTTGGGTCAGACCTTTTGGCTTTCCTTCCACAAACGTCTGATAGGTTAACTGACACATTTCAGTTAATTGGAGGCTCACCTGTGGATGCTTTTTAAGGCCACGCCTGGAACTCGCTGCTTTCTTGTTTAACATAATGTGAAACTCAACAGAAATCAGCCAAGATATCAGGCAGAGAAATGTGGAGTCGCTCAGGAAGGAGACGGGTTCTGTGTCCCAGAGATGAACATGTTCAACATGAACAATGTGCAGATTGACCCCGGAACAAAAGCCAGAGAACCAGCGAAGATGCTGCTGAAGCTGGTCAGACAGTGTCAGTTCCCACAGTGAAACGTGTCCTGTACTGACATGGGCTGAAAGGCCACTCAGCGATGAAGAAACCTTTACTTCAAAAGAAACATAAAAAGCCAGACTGCAGTTTCCAAATGCACACGGGGCAAAGACCTTCACTTTTGGAGACATGCCCCGTGATCTGATGAAAGTATAGTGGAACTGTTTGACCATAGTGACCACCATTATATTTGAAGGAAAAACGGGGATGCTTGTATCATCCTATCTGCGAAGTATGGGGGTGGAAGCATCATGTTGTGGCCTGTTTTGTTGCAGGACTAACTGGTGCACTTCATAAAATAGATGGCATCATGTGGAAAAAACATTATGTGGAAATATTAAGGCAACGTCTAAAGACATCAGCCAGGAAGATAAAGCTTGGGCGCAGACTGGTCTTCCAGAAGGATAATGACCCTAAACTTCCAGCCAGAGTGGTCATAAAGTGGCTTAAGGACAACAAAGTCAATGTGTTGATGTGACCATCACAAAGCTCTGATCTGACTCCTATGGAGAAGTTGTGGATCGATCTGAAAAGGTGTGTGAAAGTGAGGCGGCCTACAAACTTGACTGAGTCACACCAGCTTTGTCAGGAGGAATGAACTAGAACTCCAGCAAACTACTGGGAGAAGCTTGTGGACGGATACAACTCATACAGTTCAAAGGCATTGCTACCAAATACTAAGGAAATGTATTTAAACTTCTGATTTTGAAGACATTGATAAATCCATCTCTGAAATATTTTTTCTTTCATTGTTGTGGCATTTAGCAGTTAGAAATAATTCAGGTAATTCTAATTGACCTACACTGGTGTTTGTTGTTAGAACTAAACATAAGAGCTATTTTCAACATACAATGTTAAGTTCTCTACATGTGCACGTTTTAGTGAGTTGGCTAATTATTTTTAAGTCAACGCATCACACGAAATAAAAAAAAAACAAAACACATCCTTAACTTAAATGTTTGAGTACATGGAACAAACTCTTTTGTCATTACTCAATAACAGATAACATTCAGTTTATACAACATGTAAAAGTGAGTTTGAACATCCTTTGTAGTTTCATTCCCCATATTGTGCCATAAAGGAAAAAAAAGTTGCAACCGCCAGCTGGAAAGTCACACAACAGAGAACTTGTATTAAACTTGTATTAAATGTAATCAAGTATTGTAAAAGTGAGGGGGAAAAAAATAGATAGCTGTTCCTTTTATCCTGTAAGACATTTTTGCAATAAACTGTTTAATCAGTTGGAAAGAGTGAAATGGATACATATGATTTAATGTGGTTTGAAAAGTTACTGTAGTAACTTTGAAAACAAATTGCATGGATATTTGTGAGCACGCTGTAAAACGTTTCATCTGCATTTAATTGTGTCTAACTTCAACTCTTTAAGTCAAAGAAAACTTGCAAGTTTTAGATTTTAAATTCAAATTTGTGAGTTTGTGAAAGATAAACTTACTGTAGTAGGTTTTTATTAATTTTGTCATATCTCCAAAAGTTAAGAGTAAAATAGTTTTTAAGTTAGCACTTAAAGAAACAGAAAGAAGAAGAAGGGAATTACTTCCCAGAGTGCTTAGCGGAAGGTTTATATATATATATATATATATATATATATATATATATATATATATATATATATATATATATATATATATATATATATATAAATAAGAATAAAATTCCCTTCTCACCCTCCACGGGTGGTCTTTCTCAACCTCTGAGCTCGGGTCCTCTACCAGAGGCCTGGGAGCTTGAGGGTTCTACGTAGTATCTTGGCTGTGCCGAGAACTGCGCATTTCTGGACTGAGACGTCTGACGTTGTTCCTGGGATCTGTTTTAGCCACTGCTCCAGTTTGGGGGTGACTGCCCCGAGGGCCCCGATGACCACAGGCACCACTGTGGTCTTCACCTTCCAGGCCTTCTCCAGTTCCTCTCTGAGGCCCTGGTATTTCTCCAGTTTCTCGTGTTCCTTTTTCCTGATGTTGCAATCGCTTGGTATTGCTACATCCACCACAACGGCTTTCCTCTGTTGTTTATCCACCACCACGATGTCCGGTTGGTTCGCCATTACCATTTTGTCTGTCTGGATCTGGAAGTCCCACAGGATCTTAGCTCGGTCATTCTCCACCACCTTTGGGGGTGTGCCCCACTTTGATCTCGGGGCTTCCAGTCCATATCCTGCACAGATGTTTCTGTACACTATGCCCGCCACTTGGTTATGACGTTCCATGTACGCTTTCCCTGCCAGCATCTTGCACCCTGCTGTTATGTGTTGGACTGTCTCAGGGGCCTCCTTGCACAATCTACACCTTGGATCTTGTCTGGTGTGGTAGATCTGAGCCTCTATCGCTCTGGTGTTTAGGGCCTGTTCCTGTGCAGCCAGGATGAGTGACTCTGTGCTGTCCTTGAGTCCAGCTTTTTCCAGCCATTGGTAGGATTTCCTGATATCAGCCACTTCAGTTATTTGTCGGTAGTACATCCCATGTAGGGGCTTATCCTCCCATGATGGTTCCTCCAGCACCTCATCCTCTGGTCCCCATTGTTTGAGACATTCGCTGAGCACATCGTCGGTTGAGGCTTTGACCTTGATGTATTTATGGATCTTGGATGTTTCATCCTGGACAGTGGCTCTCACACTCGCTAGTCCTCTGCCTCCGTCCTTACAGCTCGTGTATAGTCTCAGGATGCTGGATTTAGGGTGGAACCCTCCATGCATGGTTAGTAGTTTCCGAGTTTTAACATCCATGGTCTTTATCTCTTCCTTTGGCCAGTTTATTATTTCTGCATATATATATATGTATATATATATCTATATCTATATCTATATATATATATATATATATATATATATATATATATATATATATATATATATATATATAAAGTTTTTCAATGAGAATGTTGAATTGATTGAAATGTACGATGTGTATATATATATATATATATATATATATATATATATATATATATATATATATATATATATATATATATATATACACACACACACACTCACACACACACACACTCACACACACACACTAAAATAACACATCGTAGATTTCAATTAATTCAATATTATCATTGAAAAACTTTATTATTAACACAATGGAATTGATTGAGAAGAAAATCACACAAAAATTATCAATGTAAATCAAAATTATTACACCATGGAGATCTGGATTTGGATTCATACTCAATATGAAAGTGGAAAATAACATGACAGGCTGATTCAACGTCAGTGAATATTCCTCAAGACAAGTCTGAATGAGGCTCAGTAGTGTGTGTGTGGCCTCCACGTGCCTGGATTGACTGAAACATGATGTCCCAGATGCGCTCGACTGGATTCAGGTCTGGGGAACGGGCAGGCCAGTCCATAACATCAATGCTCTCATCATGCAGGAACTGCTGACACACTTCAGTCACATGAGGTCTTGCATTGTCATGCATAAGAAGGAACCTAGGGCCCACTGCACCAGCATATGGTCTCACAATGGGTCTGAGGATCCCATCCCGGTACCTTATGGCAGTCAGGGCACCTCAGGCTAGCACATGGAGGGGCTGTGCGGCCATCCAAAGAAATACCTCCCCACACCATGACTGACCCACTGCCAAACTGGTCATGCTGGAGGATGTTGCAGTCGGCGTAACATTCTCCACGATGTCTCCAGACTCTGTCACATCCATCACATGTGCTCAGTGTGAACCTGCTTTCATCTGTAAAGAGCACAGGGCGCCAATGGCGAATCTGCCCATTTTGGTGTTCCCTAGCAAACACCAGTTGTCCTGCACGGTGTTAGGCTGTAAGCACAGGCCCTATAAGTGGCTGTTGGTGCCCTCATACCACCCTCATGGAGTCTATTTCTGATAGTTTGAGTAGAAACATGCACATTAGTGACCTGCTGGAGGTAATTTTGTAGGGCCCTGGCAGTGGACATCCTGTTCCTCCTTGCACAAAGGACAAGGTAGCGGTCCTGTTGCTGGGTTGTAGTAGCCCTCCTACAGCCCCCTCCATGTTTCCTGGTTTACTGGCCTATCTCCTGGTACCTATTCCATGCTCTGGACACTGTGCTGAGAGACACAGCAGATATTCTTGCCACCACTCGCATTGATGTTCCGTCTTGGATTAGTTGCTCTACTTGAGCAACTTCAGTGGGCTGTAAAAAATGCCTCATGATGCCTGTATGCGTGACAGCACTGACAAAATGAAAAAAATGACTAAAAGTTCAAACAGAAAGGATGAGAACAGAGAAATGATCTGTGGTCACCACCTGCAGAATCACTCTTTTATAGGGGTTGTCTTGCTAATTGCCTCTCATTTCCACCTGTTGTAGGTACAACAAATGTAGGTACCTGTTGTACCATTTGTACAGCAGCAGGTGAAATTGATTCACAGTAAGTGTTACTACCTAACTGGTGACATTGATTCCACAAAGGTGTGACTGATTTGGAGTTACATTGTTTTGTTTAGGTGTTCCCTTTATTTTATTTTTTTAGCCATGTATGTACAGCTATTTTGTATTTTGAAGGAAAAAACTTACTCTGGAGTGTATTTTATATTGGATAAAACTCCCACCCTTGTTTGGGAATTTGAGTGAAGATATATTTACAGTTAAGGTATTTGTACACTAGGTGGTGACACATTCTCACACTATTACCACTTCCTAGACTACATGAAAATGCATTTCAACTAATGACCTAAATATAGGATTCAGGTGTTGTTGCAGAAACACATCTAAAGGTTGCAGGACACTGGCCCTCAAGGCCTGGAGTTTGACACCTGTGGTGTAGGTGGTCTGCAACAATGCACAGTTGGCCAATACTGTGAAAGGGACACATCTGACATTAACATGAAAGTGAGACCCAAGGTTTCCCATTAGATCATTGCCCTAAGCATTTCACTGCCTCTACCAGCTTGCATTCTTCCCATTTGCATCCTGGTGCCATGTGTTGACAAACACAACAGTCCATTCACCAGCTGTAAAACTAAACATGAGACTTTACAAGAAGTGGACTGAGGCTGAAGTCATCAAGAACCACTATGCAAAGACAAATCCCTCACATGGGCTACAAATGTCACATTCCTCATGTCAAGCCATTCTTGAACTAGAGACAACATCAGAAGTGTCTTGGGCAAAAGAGAAAAGGAACTGGACTGTTCAGTGATCCAAAGTCTTTTTTTCAGATGAAAATAAAATTTGCATTTTATTTGAAAATCAAGGTCCCAGAGTCTGGAGGAAGAGTGAAGAGGCACAGAATCCACATTGCTTGAAGTCTGGTGTGAAGTTTCCATAGTCAGTGATGGTTTGGGGTTCCAAAAGGGGCAACTGTGGCTCAGTGGAAAAAGTAGTCATCCAGCTTCCTCCTGTCACATGTCAATGTGCCCCTGGGCAAGGCATGTACAAATATGTGAGTGACTGGGTCAATGTGGCTCCACTACAATGTGCTTTGAGTGGTCAGTATGACAAGAAAAACACTATATAAACTCAGTCCACTTACCATATCACTTATCATGTCATCTGCTGGTATTGGTCCATTGAAGTCCACAGTCAAGGCAGCCGTCTGCCAGGAAATATTAGAGCGTTTCATACTGAAAATTCTGATTTCATTTACTAAAAGGACTTGGCACCTGTCCACACTGCCAAATGTACCAAAAGCTGGTACACTGACCATGATGTCACGGTGCTTGATTGGCCAGCAAACTACCCTGACCTGAACCCCATAGAAAATCTATGGGACATTGTGAAGAGGAAGATGAGAGACACCAGACCCACAACGCAGATGACCTGAAGGTAGCGATCAAAGCAATCTGGGCTTCCATTACACCTACGCAGAGCCATAGGCTGATCGCCTCAATGCCATGCCGCATTGATGCAGTAATTCATGAAAGCACTGAGAGCAAAGAAGTGTACAGACTTTTCAGAAGCCTGACATTTCTGTTTAAAAGATTCCTTTTTTTTTTTTATTAATCGCATGAATAATTCTAATTATCTGAGACATAATTTTGGGCTTCTGTGATCTTCTGCTGCTATAGCCCATTTACTTCAAGGTTTGTTGAAGTATATTGTATACCATTCAGAAATGGTATACAATGTTGGTAGAAACCAGTGGTTATTTGAGCTACTGTTGCCTTTGTATTTTCATGAACCAGTCTGTCCATTCTCCACACACAACTGCCACGTATTGGATATTTGCTATTTTCTCTGACCATTCTCTGTAAACCTAAGAAATGGTTTCACATGAAAATCGTACTAGATTAACAGTTTCTAAAATACTCTGACCATCACAGCTAGCACCAACAACCATGGCTTGGTCAAAGTCACTTAAATCCCCTTTCTTCCCTATTCAAATGTATTACTTGAATTTTAGAGAGAAACATCTTCATCATGTCTCGATTTCTCAATGCACTGAGTTCCTGCTATAATGATTTATTATTTCTGTTAACAAGCAATTGAACAGGTATACCTAATAAACTCACCAGTGAGCTCATAGTAGTCTAATCATAATAAGAATTATTTGCTAGAATTATATTGATTTAAAGACAAAAAATTATGGTCATCAGTCTTTGCTTCATGTTATTTTTCAGTATTGTGCTGATCCTGTTCATTCAGTGTTTCTCCTTTTAGATATAGTGCCTAATGCAATGTCCTTCATACTTGTTCCAGTAGTCACTCGTAGATATTATATTTCTCATAAAAGATAAGAGGCACTTATCTTACATTTCTTCATGCAGGGCCATAAAAAGATCCAAGGGTCTAATTGTTCGAGACAGATCTTAAGGTTACCACTGTATTTCTTGACTTTCTGTCTCTGCTATATAAACCTTTAGAATCATATGTCACCTCTTCTAATTCTCTTCCTTTGGATTATTTCGAGAATGAATCCTTCATCCTTTAGAAGAAAAGAATGCCATGAGCAACCTTTCACTATTTAGCTCAAGCACCTATTTCATCCATCTCTCAGTCATGGGGCAGTGGCTCAACAGAGAAACACTGTGTGGCAGGAAATTTAGGACCAACTGAGGAGGAGAGCAGAACGAGCTAAGACAGACGAGGCCATGAAGACAGGACACCGACTTCAGATCGGCACAGAAAATGAGTGAATACAACTCTGACAGCCCCGGAGGACCAATCAGAGATGTGGCCCAGATCCCATTTTTTCCTCCTCCTCCTCCTTCCTTCCACTTCCTCTCTCTCTGTCACTATCTAAGCCTCCCTTGTCCTCATGTTTGAAGCTGGAGCCAGGATCCAGGGCTCTTTGCCTCACTCTTTATATTTTCTTTCCTGCCAGCCTGCTGGTTGGGCAGAGCTAAAGAGTCCCAGCACACAAGACTTCAGTGATTAGTCAGCCCGGCTGCCCTCTCTAACTATTTCATTCTTGTCCACAGAGAAAGACTCATTGTGGTGCGTGTTTGCTCAAACAGTGAGAGAGCTAATATGAGCCAAGTACTCCCACAAGAATAAAGTGATAGGGAGGAGTGCTCTGGCTGAAGGAACCAGCTCCTGAGCCCCATCCATCAGTGTCTGTCCATTTGTCTCCAGTTGCATCATTTTCCCCAGATCCTCTAGTTGGGGTGATCATTTCAGCTCTACCTTTTCTATCACTGAACTGTCTGCTTTGTGGGTCAGAAAAATTAATCAACCATGAGTCTGTTGGCCTGTACAACACTTACAGGTAATAATTTATAGCTAACAGAGTTAGAGGAATCTATAAAGAAACAAAAAAACAACAGTTTTCAATGACAGCTTTTTACCTAAAACATAGTGTCTTGCAAAAGTATTCACATCCACTCATCCTTGCCCCATTTTGCCATGTTACAACCACAGACTTCAATGGTTTTTATTGGGATTTTGTGTGACAAACTAACACAAAGTTGTGCATAACTGCAAAGTAGAACGACAGGGATAGATGCCCTTAAAATTCTTATACAAATAAAAATCTTTAAAATCTTATTCCTAGTCCCCATGAGGCTTTGTGTGAATAATGTGTGCGACTTCCGCTGTGAACCGGAACCGGCTTTGGTTTACGTGCTAGGAACACGCTAATCCTCTTTCGTCAAAATATGTGGGAACACCAACAATCACAGCTCAGATGTGGCAATATTGTCTTACCGCTACTTACAGCTATTAAAAGGTTGAAGGATGACTTGAAGATATGGCTGCAGACAGCCTACACTTGCACATTAAAGCTACTTCATTGACTTGGTTTCTTCAGACGGTGAAGCGATGAGCAATCTGAGAAATGTTGAATATTATCAGTATCCTCACAATAAGGCTGGCTGCATTTTGTTAAAAGAGATCGTGCACAATCTTATTTACCTTAAATCAGACATGGAGCCCAGCTAAAGCCTTCAAACTCCACATTACCGAGCCTGTATTTTGGTTTCGGCATCAGGTGAAATACGAACAGCAGGGTGTTCATGTATTGCAAAGCAAGGCAGATCCTTCAACCACTCTACAGCAATACTGTAGAAGGTACAAGCAGATTGTTTTTGTGGTCTTAATAATCATTTTAATTGCATTATTTGACTCAGGTGTGTTGAAGTAGAGACTCATAAAAGTTTCAGGACACAGGACCTGGAGTTCTGGAATTGAAGATCCGTGAAATAAAAGGTTTGATGTGTACTACACTCGCTAACTGCTTGGAGCACAGTAACATAAAAAAAGAAAAAAACCCTTTTGACATTAGGACATACAAGAAAAAACTACTTTATTAATCCCAGATTTGGAAATGATATATTGCAACAGCAAAAAACAACCTTATAAGAATATGTGTACGCAACTACAGTATATAACTGACAGTATGAACAGATGAATCCCTTTAACACAAAATACTTTTTAAAAAAATGTTTTCTTTGCTGTAATAAAGTTGCATCCCTTTTTATTTTATATATATATATATATATATATATATATATATATATATATATATATATATATATATATATATATATATATATATATATATATAATAAAAAACCTGACATCCATTAAAAACTATGCAGCTCAATACCTGTTAAGAGTTGTGTTACAGTGATTGCAAATACACTTGTACCTGTCTGAGGAAATGTAATAACAGAAATATGAAAGTGAAACATTAAATGTCTTCTCACTTTTCACTTGAAATTAGTTTGGCTCTTAAATTCACTACACCTGCACCTGCATGCTAAAGTTCTGTCTTAGCTTCATTAAAGTAACTAGAACTTGATCTACTGCAGGCATTGTTGAGGAAGCAGGGCCCTCTTCAATAGGTGTGGTCCTCCATCCCTGGGAATGACCACCGTGTCTGGGCATCACAGGATGGCTTCAGTGTTGAACACAGCTCTTCAGTCTGGTCAAGCCCATCTATAAGTAAAAATAAAAATCAGTAAAAATATACAAATATTAAGGAGTGACACATTTGGGTTTTCCACACAATGAAACAAGTATACGTACAACGTTTTAGGTGATCCTTTCAAGTTCAGCCACATTCTTTTTGTTTCCTCATCTGTCGGTAGGCGATGAAAACAACCGCTTATCACAGGAACACTGTTCTTTTCGGGAGCGTGTTCAACACACTCTTGATGCAGCCACAAATTCAGCTTGGTCCAATTGTTAGTACAGTCACGAACAGTGCAACATCCGAGCTCAAGGTCATTACAGTTAACGACCACTTCTGGCGTTCACCGGAAGTAAGACCCATAATCGTTTCTACAGTAAGCCTCCCAGGAATAAGGTGGCTAGTTTGGATAATGTGGCGTAAGAATGGTTGTTTCATTACCATTCAAAATTATACAGTTAAGATGAAAATCGTTCTTACCCCTGGTAGGTTCAGGTTTAAAGTACTCTTTAAACTTGACATGTTTCTTCCAACTGGAATTAATGTTAATGTTTTTGGAGTGGCCCAGCCAGAGACCCAGCTTCAATCTGATTGGGAATTTATAAGCCAACCAACCTCAAAGACAACTTCTCTCATCACTGACGGTAAAGAGTAAAATTACCAGTTGAAACATGCAAAATGTTTCTCAGCACTTATAAGAAGTGTTTGATAACTGTAATGCCATAAAAGATTATTCAGCTGGTTATTGAGATGGGTGGGCTGTACAGTAACGCAGTTAGTAGTACTGTTACCTTGCAGCAAGAAGGTCCTGGCTTCAAATCTGGCCTGGGGTCTTTCTTTATGGTGTTTGCATAAGTTTCCTTATGTATGCATGGGTTATCTCTGGGTACTCCAACTTTCTCCCACAGTCCAAAAACATGACTGTTTGGTTAATTGGTCTCTCTAAGTTGTCCTTGGTAGGTGTGAGACCCTGCAAGGATGGATGGATTGAGAAGGGTAGCAGAAATTGATTTTCGACGTGCCATTTTATGATAAAAAATAAAATAAAAAGCAGCTCAGCAGAGAGGCTCTCTCCCTGGTGTTGTTAAGCTGTAAATGAAAGTTGTGCACAGAAAAACTCTAAGGACAAACTCTATCCTCTATGCAGAAAAGAGTCACAACACATCCCATCAAACAACGGAGTCGGCTAATTGCAGTATGTGTGTTTGAACATCTCAGACTGTTTGTGAGGTAGTGTCGTAGGACTGTCAAGGAAGGTGATAAGTAAACAGCATCGGCAGACAGTTCAAGTTTCTTCATGGTGGATTTTATTTTCTGACATCTCAACCCCCAGTTGCCAAAATCTTCCAGGTTTTATACAGAATTGGAAACATACCTGCACTTCATTAGTCAGTACCATTAGAAAATAGGTCAAACCAAACAACAAAATCTAACCAAAGAAACAGAAATAATATTATTAATCTAATTTACAAACTCATCTACACAACTAAGCAGTCTGCCGAATTAAACATTTAATACAGGGCAACTCAGAGGCTTACTTTAAAGAGAATAAACAATACGATACATTTGGTTGTACCCGGTGACCCAGTCAGTGACATCATAAACCAATAAAAACAGGAAATGCTGGGCTGGCCCCTCCCATACACCTGTTCCGGCTGTAGGATCTAACAGGAGAAACAATGGCGAGAATAAACAAAGAAACAAACAGAAGTAATGTACCAGAAATTTACCTTGTAACAGAAGAAACATTCAAAATGATCTAATGGTTCAGTAATGTTAGCTTTATGTATATGCATGGATGTAAACTTGCAACATAATGCTACCATGAACAAACCCAGGGTTAGCGTGTGTAGCAAAGTGACAACAGCAATGTTTAAACTAAAGCATTATGGCTATAAAAGGATGAAATAAATTAGAAATATGTTTAAGGGACAAGTGGTCAATAAATACAATCTTAACCACTTTGTCACACTGATAAACATGTTTCCTGTAATGTTATTGAAAAAGAATATCTCTACCCTCTTTTTAAAAGTATCAACAGAGTGTTCAAGTCCTACCAAAACCTACAGAATATGCTAAGTGTGAAGTGCCAAGTCTGCACTCAACAGCCATCAGTATCCTGGCTCCCAAGCAGAGAGTGAGACCAGCAGAGGGTTTGCAGCAGAGATGGACAAGGGAATGACGTTTCATATATTCTGTGAGTTCCAACTTTCCTCTCAGACCATTGTAAAGGTAAGTACCAACTAAAATAACTGCAGAAATGTTATCTTTCATTTATGCGAGAGGTCATTTTGTCAGCTGACATATTTAAACGTAATCAGAATGTTGTTCTTTTTTTTTTTTTTTTTTTTTTTTCCAATCAGCAACACCAACCAAGTAAAGCTTTCATTTCAGAGTCATTATGCTTTTCAGGCTGCTCCCAGTCCTGGTGCGGCCAAAGACGCTGATCATTCTGGTTAAATACGGCGATACTGAAGAATTGAACTGACACATAAATTACATCAATTTAAACAATAATCACTTTATGGGCCCAGAAATGAACTATATATATATATTCTCCCAAATAATTACCTCATTACTACAAGTTTAGACTCTTGTTATCAAATAATAAGATAATTATGCCGCTATCTCAAGAAAACTAACAAAAAAGCAGTGGTTGTAATCTGGAAAGTAAAACTACTAAGAAACTCCAAATAAAATACTGTCATGTTGTACAAACATCAACAGTATAAACAAAGATACTCAAACAAGGCTGGGCTAACATGCAACAGCAGCAGAAAATAATGTAGGACAAAGATAATCCATTCAGGGAGAGTACATTCACTCTCTTCCTAAATTAATATTGTTGGGAGCCATCTTTATAAGACAAAACTAACTGGAACGCCCTGAGTGAAAACATAGAAGCTCTATATTTTAAGAATCAAATCCAACTTTATTTTTCCAAATTAAATCTTCAGAGATGACAGTCTATGATTGCTGGCTAAATGGTGGGCTTCCCTTCAGAGGAGGATGGATTACCTTCGCATGACAGCTCCATCTCTGCAGACCT
This sequence comes from Anableps anableps, assembly GCA_014839685.1. Lineage (NCBI taxonomy): Eukaryota > Metazoa > Chordata > Actinopteri > Cyprinodontiformes > Anablepidae > Anableps > Anableps anableps. Next base: position 3,854,797 of record CM026073.1, read on the forward strand.
GCCACAGATTCAGGCACGACTTTAAGATCTGGCACACAAGATGAAGTAAAAGAAGAAACTCTGCATCGGGAACAGGGATTCCCTGCTGAAAATCCCTAATGGATTATGAAAAGCAGACTCTGACAGCCTAGTGTTTGCTGTCATTTGGTGTGTGTGTGTGTGTAAGAGAGAGAGAGAGAAATAGATCAGAGAGGCATGCTCTTTAAAAGCTCATAATGCTGATTTGTAATAGTCTAAAAAAAACAGCCAACAGTGTTATCCACACTAGATCAATACCAAGCTCCTCACATTCACAAAATCTGTTTCATGGTCATTTGGAAGTAATCATACATCTACACTGCCTATAGAAAAGTATTCACCCCCTTGGATGTCTTACCCTTGTTATTACTTTGACAAATCAATCAGGATCAACAAAGTTAGGCTTTTTTGACACACACACACAAAAATAAATAAATAAATAAATAAAATAAAATCCATTTTAATGTCAAAATGAAAAGTAATTCCTACAAATAAGAACAATTACATACAAATATTTACCATGATGCATAGATTACAAGTTACATAAATATTCTCCCCCTTTAAAGAGACTGACCTAATTCAACAGAGGTTCAGAGGTGTTAGTAGTCTCACGATGAGTGGAAGGAAGATCACCTGAGTGCAGTGACTGTGTTGGAAGTGAAGTCAAGACGCCTGTGTCTAGAAGGTCCATTCACTGGTCAACCAGTAGTCCTGGCTACCATTACAGCATGAAGACTGCACTTCAAGCAAATCAGAGAAATGGTATTGAAAAGTATAAGTCAGGGAATCGTTACAAAAAAATCTCCAGGAGTTCAGTTAAATCCATCATCAAAAGAATATGCCACATCTGTAAATCTGCCTCGATCAGGCCCTTCACACAAACTGAGAGGCTGTGCAAAAAGGAGTCTAGTGAGAGAGGCCAGCAAGACACCTATGACTACGCTAAAGGGCAGCAGGCCCTGGAAGGGTTGTACAGGTAAAAAGAATGCAGCAAAATATAGGGAAATCCTGGTTTTCAAAGGAAGAATGAAGGAAAACTGTAGCATCCAGATGTGTAGCCTGATTGAGACCTATCCACAAAGACTGCAGTGATTGCAGCCAAAGGTGCATCTGCTAAATGCTGACTTGAAGGGGGTGCATATTTATGCATTCACTTATTTTATATTACATATTTCTATTTAACTGTCATTATTTTGTGGAAATCAGTTTTCAGTTTGATGTTAAAGGATTTTATATACATTTTTCTGTCAAAAAAGCCAAAATTTGTTGATCATGATTGATTTTTAAAAGCAATAAAAAGGGTAAAACATCCAAGGGTGGAGTGAGTACTTCTCATAGGCACTGTACTGCAAGCAACAAAATATGTATATAAATATATATATAGCCCTCATTCGGGATGACTAAGTTGGATTAGCATTTGTTAATCCTGAATGCCACATCTGGGAGTTGGGATTGCTTTGTTCTCTCCCTGCGTTTCTGGGATAAACAGAACCACAGCTGAGACGTTTGAACTCTGAGCGTCGGGATGAGTGGATTAACACTGAGGCTTTTGGTTTGAAATCCTGTGCAGCATTGGCTTTAGTTTAGAAAAGTTTCAAACAAGACATTTAGCAACATGAGAGGGCTTATTGGTGAGACATGTTATTGATGGATGTTGGAAACACAGATGCCTGCATATATATTTGGCCATGTTATGCTCAGGGTTGTCCCTTAAGTGTGACAGTGATCATATTTGGCTGCCTTTGTCCTACTGAGGGATCTGCAGCATGCAGCCCTTGCACAGGGTTTTGTTCAATGCCACAGACAACAAAAAAACTTCAGTTTTACAAGACGGGTATTTAAAAAGTTGTTGAAACTATCTGAGACAAGGAACTTGTACTTCCTTCAGTGCTTTAAAGCACATTTTCTCTCCTTCTGTCCGTGTTTTGCTGTGTCACCTTCCTGGGGATGGCCATTGGCTGAGCTTTTACTGCAAATAACTTCATGTTCTCTCTTTCGAGATGATACACTAGGCCCTGTCTCTTTGTGTGTAAACCAGGGGTGGGTAAAAATATGGATTCATAAATGCATTGCAATTAATTCATTTCCAATTAATATTGATTCGGAAAACCCTGTGAATTGATTAGATCCCGTAGCCAGTGTATTTGCGCCATGCTGAGCAACGTTTTAGAGAGCAGCGCACAGTGTCTAGGATGTTTGAGATTTCATACTCGAGCGTACCTCTTCCTACATTTCCCACACTTTCTGCCAGTGGGGCGAAGAAGAGCACTGGATAGTAGCAAGTTTGAACTACTTGAGCAGCTGGCACCATTTCTTTGCCCCCAGGCACCCATTGCACACCTGTCAGCTCAGTGGAGAGTGGCCATAGTGCTGCGCATCTATCTGCAAATCTAGGAAATTTGTTAAAGAGGTCCAGAACTGAATGTTGAAGAAATGCCAGGCAGGTGTTGATGGTCTATTGAATGACAGGAGCAGCTGAGAAGCGGTTGTGGAGTCAGGAAAGTTCCAGTTGGATTTACTGAGGTTGAGGCTTGTTGCTTGACAGGTTTGATTTTTCTTGGATAAGCATAACGGGCTCAGAAGTGTTCCAATGGAGAAAACTCAGAGAAGTAAATGTTGCTAATTAATGAATAACTTTACAACAGTTTGCTCGAGGAGGCCTGGATTACCACAGAGTGTTGATGCTCGGACGTCGAACAACCGCACAAAATCAGATTCCGGTCATTATATACACTATACAAACGAGAAATGAAAACTGTAAATCAGAAAGGATTTCATGAACACACGATAGTTTATTTTTGAAATCTGTAAATCTTGTTGAATATCAAACTGACTTGTGTCATGCAGTGTAATGGAAACATTACATTGCATCCAAATTCAGAGAGGAGAATGGCAGCTTCATACAGATGACAGAGATTTGGTGAAAAAAAAGGGCTAGAAGAGGCACAAGAGGAACTGGAGCAGTAAAAACAATGGTGACAGGATAAACTGGTAACATGGATAAACTGACATGTAGAACTGTGAAAGGGAAAGATATGACAAGGCGGCAATGAAACAAGCTGGCTTTTAACTGCTGGGGAAAGCGATTGAGGGACATGAGAACCAGGTGATATTAATTAGAAGGACGCAAACCAGCTCGGTGAGAGATACAATGAAGGCACTGAGGAGAAGTAACGAATTAACACATTAACTAAAACAGAAGGAACTAAACAGGACATTGAACGATCTTAGTAAACCAAAAGCGAAAGACTAGCTCTAAAATAAGAATCTAAATCAAACCATAAGAACAAAACACAAGAAAAAAAATAAGTATCTCAACAGAAATGAATGAAATGTAAATAACCACCTGATGAAGATACAGACTGATGGTCTACCTGCTGGGCATTGCTGCCTGATGCACCTCCACTGGTACCTTTTACACAAATGTGCTCCCCTGAACACCTCTCTGGGCATGAGAGGGTCATCATATGGGGACCACCAATTAGACATTGATGTTTCACCCCATAAACCCCAATACATCTTTCTGCCACTCCCTGCTGGTGCCCTTGGTGTTATTTGGCCACGAGCTTGTATAGTTCCTCCTTAGTCACAGCCCTTCTCTGCCAGTTCTTTAATGGCTTTCCAACTACCTGCCCCTGTGTATCCTATGTTGAGGACCTGATGATGCCCCTGCATACCACTTTGATGGGGCACATGAAGTGGGATGCACTCTACGTGACTTTCGTGATAAAAACAGTCCCATATAATCAAAATGCGAAACCAAAGTGACAACAAAACCCTAAGGCGTCAAGGATCATGTCAGCTCGTATAAGCTGACAAAACCAGCTACTAGGAAACATTTAGAAAATGTGTTCTGACAGGCTTGGAAATCTTAGACAAATGTTTTCTTTTTAGATATTTAGAAAACATAGAAAAAAAATAATTTTGCAGATCCATTTATGGAATGAAATTATGGAACGTACTTTGAGTTGAAGTACAATAATGTCTGTACATTTCCCATTAAAAAAAGTTATTCAAACTCATGATATTAACAAAAATGTGTAGATGAGGGACAGAGTCAGTCTTTTAATAAACAGAAGATACACAAGTGTTCGCAAATAATGTACTGTGTGTGTATATGTTTGTTAATGGAAAGGCATTAATTTAGCAGCTCAGGTTGTCATATGTGCCTGTGTATAATTTGTGTAAATAAATGCATTGGATAACAGGGACGAATTATAAGTTTTATACCTCTTACTGCTCCCATTTCCATGAGAAAAATAAGACTCCTGGTTTATTTACTGCTTCACTAATTTTAACTCCATTCCTTATCCACAAATGACTATTTTGTCCCTTGCTCCTTTAACTGGGTAACTGTAACTAAACCATTTTGTACTTATGTATTTCATCCATGTTGTGTGTAACTATTTTTTAATTGTAGTGAAGTATTTTCAAGAATTCTGAATATAGATGTTCATAAAATATTTAAATCTCATTTATAATTTAATGTAACACCAAACTATTTTCTTCTTATATTCCTGTTATGACGAAGGGGCGCCGCCTCACATTCATGCACCTGTTAACAACCAGGGGGACTCGCCTCGCTCTCAGCCTCCTTTCTGCAGGTTGTCAGGCCCATCTGTGGAGCTTTATTACTGGTTCCTGGCTCCCCGAGCTTCCTTCAGCCTCACAGCCAGACCTAAAATTTTATGAAAACAGTGAAAACAAAAGAATTAAGAGCACAATGCTAAAGACTAACAGTACAAAATACCTATAGAAATAATAAAAAAGGAAATGTGTGCATTTTAAATCAACTTGATTTACTTTTCCATCTCATTCGAAGGAGTTGACTTTCTTGCAATCTTTTAAAGTTAAGGTCTTACAAAGTTTTTCTTTGGTATTTAGCTACTTTTTTTTAATTTTTATTTTTTACTGATTTTCTGTCCAATCCTAGCATTATTTATGGTCTAAGTCATGTGGGTATATGTGAATATGAATTGGTAAATTTCACCTGTTTTTCATTATTCATTAAACAAATTGAAATAACTAATTTGTACTGAAACTCTCAGCATATTGGGCAGTGTGTGCTTTAAATCTGAGGAAAGTACAGAAAAATGAACCAAAGAAAAGTCTGGCTTAGAAAATCTAGAAATATGGAGAAAAAAAAAAAAAAAAAATCAAAAAAAACCCTCAAAAAGAACCTGACAAGAACCAAGGCTCATTCAGTTAATCATCTGTTTATCAATAGATAAATAGACAGATGACTCAGGGGTACTGCGTGCCCTTGACTGATCAAGCAAATCTGCAATGAATTTTGTAATGCATGAATGAATTGATAAATATTAGATATAAAATGTTAATAAAAATACATTACAAATACAAATAAAACATTATTGACTCTTAAGAAATAAAATATGACAATTAAGGTAGTTCATCTGTGATAAAACATGTTTTGGTGCTCATTTGTGTTTAAAGTTTTTGTGAGCTCTAAAAAAATAGAAGTAACAAAAATGTTTGGTTTTAGGGTCTAATTTGCCCAAGACCAAAGAAAAGTTTGATTACTTTATGAGACACCAAGTGAGCATAGTTTCTGCAAGTTTAAAAGCAGCCTTCCCATCAGACAGGATTTTTTAAAAATAATTTTGGAATTATTTAATTCATCAACTTTCTGATTATTCAGACTACTAACAATAAAAGCATGATGTAAAATTATTTTACTCTATTTAATTCACATTAATTTAAAAATCCATTCAATAGGCTAACGAATGTTACAGCTTCAATGTTATTTTAAAACGAAATTTCTTAAAATTTAAACTACTGCTGTATGAAAATGAATCTATTTCTATGCCAATGTTTCATGATCCTTACTGTTCTTTTGTGTTTTGGTGGATAACATAGGTGGGAGAAAACCTTTCATGCTTTTCTTAATTTTACAATTAAAGCGTTATTGTAATGACCTGTCTAGGTTAATTTATAGATCAAGAATTTCAGCCGCAGCAGTACAGGACCCAGCCGGGCTGCAAGGAGGTCCCTTTTTTCCGGTTGACCAGGTCCCTGCATCTGGATTTTACGCGTCTGTCGGCCCCCGCCTACAGGACTGCTCGCTCGCCCGCCTCCCCTCAGCTGCAGTAGCCCAAACACTCGGGTCGTATGTTCTGCATGTTGGAGATCCGTCGCTTTCTCCCCCACTTGCTGTTCAGTTCGTCAGATTCCGTCTCTCTTTCCTTTCGATGACCGTCCGGGGCGTGCTTTGCTCTCAGCAGCGCAATAGTTAATGTGTGTGCCGGATGCACCCTCACTCCAGCAGACCGCTACAGTACGAAGATGGCGTCGGAGGGAGCCAGCGGAGAGCAGCCTCCTCCGGTACAAACACTGGTCGCTGCCGCGCCGGGAGGTGTCGACACGGTAAGACGAGTGGATGGAGGCAAACTAACCATAGAGGCTGCTTCTTATTTTTTAAATATTTATCTCAGTGTGAGCCATGGCTGTCATGAGGAAAAGACTGTGAAATGCGCTGCGCATCTATTTCTCTAAAAGGCTCTGGAAGCAACAGCGGTGGGCAGCGCGAGGCTCTCTGCTGTCTCTGGAGAAAACACGAGCCTCGTCTCTGTTTGAGCCGCAATATTAGCCAAATTTATTCTTAACACACCTCAGTTGGGTAATATAATGCTTATCGTTGTGCTAGTGAGTTGTTTTGTTCGTCTATCACGGCCTCTCTCAGTGCTCATCTCGTAGTTATGTTATCCCGTGTTTTCCAGCTCCCGATGAAAGGAAAAGTGGCGCTGGCTGTACAGGTTGTGACTCATTCTATAGTAGCTACACAGCACTAACCAGGGAATACACCGAGACTTCATTCTTACTTATGGGATTTGTTTTCTCTATTTGGTACGAAAAACAAACAAACAACAACAACAAAAAAAACAAAAAAACAAAACACACCTAATTTTGGCATGGACATTAATTCTGTCCAAATTCCAAGAGGAGTCCTGTTTCTTTCTGTTAGCCACATAAATGAAATTAGGTGTTTTTGTGTGAGTGTTTAACCAGACATTTCTGTATTATCAATCAAAGTCATTTTGGACATAATTTGTCATCTATAAAACATAACGTCATAATCTTTTCTTTTTAATGATTAGTTGTAAGTCGTTATTTTCCTAATGGGGAATTTAAGGCGTGTTCTCTTTGCACTCCTTGGTTTTCTGGTTTCGCAAAAACAAGCCGCCCCCCGAAGTAGAAATTCCGACTGGGAAACTCGGAGCGCACCTCGAGCAGCCTCGGGTTTCTGCTGCGTTTAATTCGCCTCGGACGTCTGAGCTGGCAGTGACGTCACGCCCCAGTTGAGCGTGCTCCAGTTGTAAGTTAGAAGAGGATGGGATTTGCTACTTTTCTACCAACTACTGTTACCAATACAAGCCGATAACAATAATTTTTTCTCTGTTTTATCTGTTCAAACACAAAAGGAATATGTTTACATATGGATCGATATATTACAGTACTGGTTTAATGAGCAACAAACCATCAGCGAACCTTTGTCTATAGTTTATACCAGCAGCTTTCACTTCATTCTATATATGTGCAGCCATAGTGGATACTGAACTTGTGGTTGCTCGGTGAGCTCCAAGTGGAATTCCAGTTTAGAGGGGCGTCCTTGCTATTTGCCCCAGTTTCAGAAAGTATACTTTCGAAGTACAAACTTCGAAAGTGTATGCACCATCACCATATAGCTTTTGTACATATGGAACCTAGTGATTAATGATTTATTAGCCCTTCTGACAGCTTCTGTTACATTAAACCAGTAGCACAGATAGCACTGTAAAAACCTGTATTTGTAAGCAGAGCCGTTTCAAGACACTGTGGGGTCAAGAGGCCCTATATACACTACATCACACTTTCAATTAACAACATATTAACCAGTCATGCAAAAGAATTACATGAACAGCAATTATGAATTATTATTATGCACGTTATGTGTCATTTACAGCACTATGTTTAAAGAAATGTAAATATAAACAAATGTTGTTATGATTATCAAGCTTTTCTAAGCATGTACCACTTAAGAAAATAACTGTTCAAGAACAAATTTATTGAAAAAATGTAAATCAGAACTATAAATCTAAACAATTAAGAACAACGAGGACTAAAACAAACCAAAACAGTAATATTCAACAACTGTGAACAACCTTGATTTTTGTCAAACAATAGTTCTAGAGAAGCTTGCAGACTTTATCTTAGACAAATGCAGCTACCGGATCTTCCATGTCTAAAGACCTGCAGATATTCCTTTTGGATTATTAGCAGTCCTCCGAGCCGCTCTGGTGACATGGGCGATGTCAGATTGGATTTTATCAGCTTTAAAGCCGAGAGGCTTCTTTCTCTTGATGCAACAGTAACTGGAAGTGTAAGGAAGAGACACAGTGTTGTGCTGAAATTACAGTATAAATCTAGATGTTGCTCCATTAAATGCAATTTAGCATTGCTTGTGGACAGGAGGAAACATGGTCAGGAAAAGTGTGGATGACTGAACTGACTTATAAAACTAAGTCTTCTGCTTCAATGTCTCGAAGTGTTTTTCAAGGAATCTGCACCTCTCTTGCAGTTTTTCCTCATTAATCATTTGTCTCATGTTGTCCTTGGAAAAGAGGAAGTTGTACAGCGCACACACATCATCCATTGAGATTTCTGAGGGCTGTATCCACAAAAGGGAGAAAGAATTCCCTTCTGAAAGTTTCATGTTCTGCTAACTCAGAAAGAAAATGTTTTTCATTCTTTTTAGACTTTTGTCAGGACGTTTTTCTTTTCAGTATCTACCTCCTCTGCAATGTTTACATCAAATATGAAAATTAAATTTTAAACTGTGTTTTATATGTAGCCATTTCATATTTCTTATTTCATCCACGTTTTCCGTGGTTAGATCAAATGTACCAATAAATAGTTTGATAATATATGTGTGGTAGGATTTAGATTTATAATATTAATTTATTTAAATTTAATTTGTTAAAAATATGGTCACCCACCATACTAACAATAGCCTATATCTTGTGCTACAGTTCAGTAAACCGGCTAAATGAAGTGTATTAACAGAGAAGGGACACTCAGCTTTCTAAGGCTGCGTTCGAGTTGTCGTCAGAACTTGGAAATTCTGACTTCCCAGATGTAAAAATTAACTGGAACGCCCTCCAAAGTGGGATTTCCCACTGGGAAACTGGGAGCTACTCCGACTACCACCAGTTACGACTTGTATGGCGTTGTGTTTCAATATGGCCGCTCCTCACATCAACCGTTGTTATATCTTTATTTTACAAGATACACATGTAAGAGCGCATCTAAAATCAATGTTACATGTAGCGCAACTCTAAACTTTAAAAAAAGAAAAGTGGTGTATGCTTATGGACAGTAAAGCTTAAAATGATGTCTGTAAGAGGTACTGCAAACAATGTTTATGGGCGTCGCCATGTTGAAATTCTGACTTCTTAACTAGAACGCCATTACCTCGGGTCTGACATCAAACCCCACTCCGAGTTACAACTTCCCAGGTCAATTGAATGCAGCATAACATTAGGTGTAAGTTTGTTGTTGTTTACAAGATTTATCACACAAGCTCACATTAAATTTAGGCTTTTATCAAGTCATGGTGTTAAGACAGACAGTTGAGAGTAGTTGACTGTCTGCTTTTTGTTTTTCATTTTCTTCCTTCTTTCGTTGTCTTTTAGAAAATCCTGAAAGGTATGTTCACTTCGTTTTTTAAAAAAAATCATCCCTAGCAGCTGTGTTGCTGTCGGCACTTTTCTGACAGCCAGTGCGCTGTAATGGGGCCCCTTTTTTGCTTAAGGTGGTAGCACAAGTATTTCAGTCATTTCAATGCACTCGGTGTTTCATATAGTCGTTGCATTTGGCCATTTAAGATCCTCTCTAGAAAGGGCCCTTTAAGGGGAATCAATGTGTAAGGTTGTATAATGTGCTCTCCTGGTTTGTTTTCATTAGTTTCACTGTAACATTGTCCACAATCACAGTAATTATTATTAACACCTGTACCATTCTCGGGGGTAGTTAGTAGATAGCACTAAAACAATTAGCCAAACCCACTGGCTTACAAAACCCACTGGCTTGTAGTTTAAACATCAAATCTCATCTTACATCACTCCCAGATCGGATTTTCGAAACAATATACGCACCATTATACCTGCCATTTTTAATCTCCCAAGTGGAGTCTGGCTGCAGAAATAACAATGGAGGGTGTGTGTTCTGTCTTTTTCTAGTTGTGAACGTCCTCATTTTTCCAAATTTCCCGGTCATGGCACCAGTGGCCAAATAGGAATCACAAAAGAAATATTTACTGAAAAATGTTGCACATACTTCTGAAAACAACTAAAAGTAACAATAGAGTTGCTGTATGTAACTTTTATGAAAATGTGTTTTTTACATATTTGTTAAAATTATTATTATGTCATGACAGTATTAGACAGATAATCTGTGAAAAAAATCAAGCTCCTCTGCCTTCTCCGAGTACCAACTGCAAAAATACGTCGCTCAGTCAGAAACAACCAATCAGAGTCAGGAGGAGGGTTTTAGCGCTGTCAATCACTCTCCGTTCAGACACTCTCCCTTTCCCTTTTTGCTACGCTACCACAACATAGCCGGCCATGAACGCTAAGGCTAGTTAGCATGGCCACGATGACGGCGGATAAACAGTTTTCCTGGAATGGTGAGTTGTTTCTTCACCATTAGCACTAGGAGTGCACGATAGTTCTCGGGCCGTTTAACAAGAAATGATGACGTCATTGTTATCGGGCCGTTGTCATAATGAATAGCACAGATAACATGTTCGGTGGTCCAGGTGTTTTGCTTTTTTTTTTTTTAAAAAAAAATCAAGGCGTTAACTTGTGTTGTGGATGATTGCAACAAAAAAAGGATCTTTTTGTGAGAAACTTCTGAAAGTTCTATAAAATATAAGGAAGCAGTTTGTGAATAGTTCGGACTGGAATAGAGGTGTCCTGATAACAGTTTTTTAAAGACAGAGCACGAGTACTTAAGTTTAGATACTCCCTGATACCGATTACCGGTACCTAGTAATTAACAAATCCTATTCTACTTCACCCAATATCTTTTGAAAACAAAATAATTTTATATAGATCAGGGTGGCTCTTCTTTTTAACCCTACAGTCCCTCTCACTGTTTTAACAAATAATAAATGGAGCATGACATACAGATTGTTTAGTCTTCAAATGCTTTATTAAAGTACTTGTTAAAAGACACATTTTTTTGCTGGAGTTTAGATCCATAGCCAGAAGCAAAATTCGGGTTGGGCCAAAATATTTGTTTGATGAGCCGGTCGGGCTGCGGCTTCTGCGGCGGATTTAATAAGCAACACATAAACAGAGAAAGCCAAAAGAAAATACGTGATAGAGTTGTGTTAATCTACATATAGTCTAAATAGAGGAGGAGGCAGCTTACCTTGTTGAGGAAGGGAAAGAAAGTAAGGTGCAGATGTTCATTAGACTGTAAGCGCTGCGCTGCAGAATAAACGCGCACGCAGCTTCACCCAGCTCCGCTCCCATTAATCACACGTCCCAGATGACGAAAGCTTTAAACTGGAGAAGTTACACTGCGTACTCTAATGGTGGTCTAAAAATTAAAGCAGTAAACGCTTAATTCAAATAATATGTCGCCCCCACACACCCTCTTCTTGACAGCAAGCACAAAGGGCAATTCTGATTAATCCTCTGTGTTTACCTTGAAATATATCCAAACCAGGGGTCGCATTAACCGAATATTTATTTTTAATAATTATTTTTTTTATTTAGTAATTATAATAATTTTGTTAAACAGTGATGGAAAAATCTGAAAACCATCCCTCATTTTGACAGATTACACGCACCTGACCGCTTGGTGCTGACGTGCAGTTTCACCTTTATGCACAGAGAACATCACAGAGGTCAATAAATCAATCAGTATAAGAAAACTTTACGTCAGAGTCTCACCTCTGATCTGGACTCTATCTGAGAGCTGACGGCGGCGCGTTGAGGAGATCTGGACAAGAGGCTTTGGAGCGTGTCGAGCGCAGCTGACACTGGTGCGGGATTATTGTCCCGCTGAGGGGAGTGTGTGCGGGATCAGGTAACGTTCAGAGTCTTGCTGACTTCTGATCACTTCAACTGGTGAAATGTTACCTTTAAAAACTTTGTCACTGCAGAGAAAAAGTTAAATGCAATCTGCTTGATGATGGTCACGACGTGGCTTATCTGTCCAGCTAGTAGAATATTCGTTAAACAGAATGAAAATGAAATGCAATTAAATGTCTTTTATCATTTTAAAAATTGATGGATAAAAATAGATTATGGCAGGCTTTATTGACACAGTCAGTCAAAATGGCAGACTACGGAAAAAGTCTAGCACGACCTTGTTATATCCTATATTGTTTGGACTCTCTGCTTATGTTATTTCCCTGTGTTGATTTCTTATTTTCATTATTTTTCTTCATCTTATTTTATTTTCTCTGATTAGTTCAGCCTACGCTTAGTTGTTTTAGAATATGTTTAATTATTTAAGTCTTGTGTTTATTGTTTCAGTTAGATTAATTTTCCTAGTTCTCCTGTCTGTTCTCCCTCTCTCCCTCCTCAGTCTCCGTCTCTGGTCTCCTCTCAGAGCTGCAGCCCGTTCCTGCTCAACCACTGGTTCTCTATCCAGTAATCAACTCACTTGTATTTAAACTCCTCTTTGTAAGCCAGTCACTGTTGGATCCTCCTGTTTGGAGAATCGACTTGCTTTAATGAGTACCAGTACTTGACGCTGGTATCAGGCCCAATATTGGTATCGGGACACCTCTAAACTGGAATGTCCAGATTTTATTGTGAAAGGTTTTTCAAGGTCTGTGGGGTCAAGTTAATATAAAAACCTAAACTAAAGGTCTGGTCAGTTAATTTTTTAAGAGAATATTTAAGTATTTAAGAGGGAAGAAAGAAGAAAAGAGTGCAGTCAGTCCAGACTGGAGGCATGGGAGCCAAACGCTGGCTCAAGCATGGAACAACGTTCAACTCCATCACAGTCTATGCTGAAATTCCAGCTGATCAGTATGATTCTTACGCCTCCCGTTGTTGTTGCCTTTTATTACTGCAGTTGTCAAAAGCTTTTTGTTTTTAAGAAAACCTGCAGCTGAATTTCTTTCTCTTTTTTTTGTCAATGTACATTTATCAATTAAAAAAAAAAAAAAAATCCATGCATAGTAATTGTAAGAAATGTTTTGTTTTCTCTCAAGAGGGTTCGGTTTCAAATGTTTGCTGGCGCTTAGTTGTGATTTCTCATAGGTTGCAGTTTGGATCCAGCAGTGGCTCCGCACCCACTGAGCAAACTGACCACTGTCGCTCCAACCAGTAGCGTTGTCTGTGGTACAGGAGTCTGTCACCTCTTTGGCACTGAAAAGCTGCTGCTTTCTTTTAGTGTTAGTTTTGTTTCTGTTGCAGTTCAGGGACAGAGTAGCACCTCTCTAGAAGTTCCTCAGAGGAGCTCGGCGGGTGGAAATGTGCTATAACAGAAGAGCAGTTCAGGTCCCTGAGGTGGGTGGGGTGAGGTGTGGGTTAGACTGGTGAGCTGAGAAGAGCTGCGGGGGTCAGTGGAGGAGAAAGGGGGGAGGACATGTCCACCAGACACCTTTCTAAATTGGTATAATTTCAGTGACTCAGCGGACATAGTTAGGAGTACCGTGTCACCCAGCGTCCACCCTATCTTCTTCTCTAACACCCCCGTGAGCACGCTCAGAAGTGCTTGGAAGCCACTGCGTCGAGGTGAACAGGTGTTCGTGAGAGAGGGAGCCGGGACAGCCTGGTCTTATTTGCCTCTGGTCCTTCTCCGGGTTTAGGGGGGCTTCCGCCTCAGTGGACTACACCCCTCCCTGAGCACCATGCCTGCTGTAGTTAAATAAAGCTCTGTGCTCTTTGCTTGCCCCTGTCAAACTGTCTGTTGTCAGCCTAAGGTGGGAGAAATTTCCTGAGCGAGGACTCTGAAATACCCATTCTGAAGGGTCAGAGGTCACCTCTGTTTGTTTGCAAAAATAGCTTGGGTTTTTTTGCATGGTAGTCTGCATGTGTGGAGTCAATTGTGTTGAATTCCTTTTCTCTTTTTGAGGGGCTTGGAGTGGCTTGGAGGATTTTTTAGCCTTTTATTGCTACCAGCAAAAAGTTGGAAATCTAAAGGTCTGATTTTGGCTTTTTGTCAGAGATGGACAGGTCAGAATTTTACTGCTGATTTCTGATCGCTGGTATTTGTTAAAGGGACAGTATTATGTAAAATCAACTTTTCTGAAGATCATGTTATAATATTATTCCCTCACCAAAACATACATAGTATTGCCTTGATTGTTTCATGTATATTTGGGAAATCCTTTAATCTCCCATGGCAGCCATTTAGCTGTGCAAACCGCCTGAGTGGATACAGCTCCACTTTTGAGGTGCAGCTCCTCCTCAGAGCTGCAGTTTTCTAAGCTTCCGAGCTTCTGCCTCACAGAACACCCTTCCCCTCCGACTTCCCAACTCAGCTCATTCAGACTAGCCAACTTTAATTAGCAAACTCCTGGTGGAACTGCGCATCTGCTAAGCTAATTATACGAGCTACTTCTCAATGAAACGCTGATAAAAATGTTGTTAAAGGGTTAATAGAGGAGCGCAGTTGTGATGACTTCCTGAAGGAGGAGTTTCAGAAAGAGCAGGAATTTTTAAAGAGACAGAGGCCCAGTTTCAAGGCTTTAAATTATGAAGTTAAATTTCTTTAAAGTCATATTTGATTATATACAGCATTTTTATAACAACTGAAGGTAACATAGTTACTTGATTGCACTATAAAATGGCACTATGTACCTGGAAAATGCATAATACTGTCCCTTTAAGGTTTGACTTTCTGATACAATTTCTCTTTTCTGAACTATTGTGTAGAAAAAAATATAAGCATCATTCAAAATATGTGTTGACGTTAGTGTACATTAATTGAGCCTAGGCCAGGGGTGTCCAAACTTTTTGTCACACAGGCCAAAATCGTCGAGTTAAAAGTATTTGCGGGCCAAGAAAAAAAAACAAAACACTAAAGTCAAGCAAATAAAGTAGTTCGATATATTTTTTGTTTATTTGTTTTTGTACGAAACAGACGTTATTCATCTTAGATCCAAAACTCCAAAACTTAAAGAGGCATACTTTACATTTATTTTGAAAACTCATCTGTTCAAATAAGCATTTTCCATTTGACTGATCTCTAAATTTTCTTTTTTGTTGATTTACATGTTTTGCTTTTAATTTTATTGCTTTTATTTTTGATAAAGGTAGCCTTGTGCACCCTTTTAAAAGCACCTTTTTAAGTAAAATCTATTATTATTGTTGTTGTAGTTGGAAACAGACTCAAGCAGAGACTGTTACCATGGTTATTCAGACACATGGTAGAAGCCTTCCAGGTATTTATACCGATATACATATGCATTTATGGGCGGTGACAGGGCAGTCCACGTGGCACCAGCAGCTGCGCTCTATTTCATGCAAATTGGAATGTGCATAGCCGCATGCACGGGCATGGTTTTTTATATCAAAATTTTTTTGTGCTCTGCACTTTTCAAAATTTGTCCCTACACCATCCTTTACTTAGAAAGCTGCGCACTCTTTTATACATGAGGCCCCAGGAGAAGTCCAGTTCGCTTGAGAGGTGAAAGCGGTTCCTGGAAAAGGGGTTAGGAATTGGATAATTAGATCATTTTGGATAATTTAGTCACGTGGTGTTGGTCTTTCTTTCTTTCTTTCTTTCTTTCTTTCTTTTTCTTTCTTTCTTTCTTTCTTTCTTTCTTTCTTTCTTTCTCCCTCCCTCGTTAATGCCTAAAAAATAATGGCTCACCAACTGTAGCAACTGTTGGTGACTACTACATTTACCACATGCTCTCCGCATTATCGTCCGCCATGGTTGTTGTTTTTCTTCCTGTTTCCGCGTATCAGGATGTAGAATAGTGATGCTTGTCGAGCACCAATGACGTAGAGGTCAGATGAATGCGACCAGGCCGTACAGACACAGGTTACATTTGAAAAGATCAGATACGTATCGGATTTAGGACCACATATCCAAGTGGCCTGGGTCCCATTTGTAAAAACTGGATCTGTGTTGTTCAGACTGTCATGAAAGGATCAGATGCAGGTCGCATAAGGGCAAAAAATCAGATTGGAGTCACTTCTGACTGCAGTGTGAACATAGCCTTAGATAAACTACTCACTGATAAGACATCTTAATCTTAGCCAAGGTCTTATTGTGACACCTCTCAGTTGTGGACTGGGTATCCTGACTTATGGTTCTGAACGTCCTGTTCCTCAGCTCAGTGCAAGCGGGAATTTCGGCACTACATCTGTCCTGGCTGGCTTCAAGGTTGTTCGACATTACCTGTCTTTGGAATTCAGAACCAAACTGTGACTATGCAAAGGTTATCTTGTTGGATATACTGGATTGTAGTATATCCAACAGTAGGTGCACAAAGGCAAAAACAGAATCAAAGCTTGCTCATACAAAATGGAACAAAAACAAGAAGTTACACTGCAGCGGAGTTGTAAAGCACATGGATCAGGCTTGTGTTTTAGATTGGGGGTGACAGAGTTTTTTTGTGGCATCAACATCATCAGTATGCATACAGTTTTTGTTGGAAGTTTCCTCATATCACTCTTTTCTAAATGATGACGTACAAACTCAGTTTAGTGAACCTTTTTTTGGCTGAGCAACTACTTTGAAATCAAAATTACATATTATTATACCTTCTTACTCTTCTTGTTTGTAATGATTTCTGAGTTCCTTAACATTATCTGTCCTTTAATATCTCCAGGTAGTGTTAATAAATCTTGCTCTAAAAGTTGAGTTTTACTCCTGTTTTCCAGTTGCTTGTGCAAATGACAGATTAGCTGGAAAGGATTGAGAAGCGTTCGCAAGCACTGCTGGTTGTTTAAAATGTTAATAAATGAATGCGGTGAGATTAGAGCAAAAATGCTGCAATGAGTAATATAGGGCTGTTGTAACCAATTATTTTAGCTATTTATACTCCATTTATTATTCTAATGATTAATCGAGTAATCAAATTAAAAATGGTCCCGTTCTGTAGTATCTACTTAAGGTAGTAAACAAAATCTACGAAAGAGAAAATGCGAGTAAAAAAACAATTCAGTTTCGTTTTTAATAGGGTAAACATTTTATTGTTTAAAGTGCAAAACGATTTAATCATCACTTTTAGTCTCAAATTTGAAGTACGAAAAAAACCCTTTTTTTATAGTCAAAAAGCAGATGAAAAATGAAACATTTCACATTAACTTTTGAAAACTGAAAAGCAAACTTAAATCGAGGCATTAGTAAACACTGCCTTTTATATTACACTTCACTTTCAGTCTCAAGTTTGACATATGAAAAATCTTTTTCTGATCTATTTTTTTCTCATGGTTACCTTTCTTGATCAGCAAGTACATGTAATGTTAGCCAAAATGTATTTCCTTGTACATGTATAACATGCCAGATTCTCTGCTAACAGTCAAACATAAAAGTTAATCTTTTGCAAAGAGAACAAAAGCGTCACCCGTTAGCAGCCACGAACAAGCTCGATGCATGTAGTGGATGTTTCCTGCTGAGGTGCTCGAGGACGTGCTATTGTGAAACGCCATTTCTGTTTTGCAGTACTTGCACTGAGCTGTTTTATCTCTTCTATTTAGTTTAAAGTGTTCCCACACTTTTGACACTTTTTGTCTGTTTCTTGGTGGCGCTTCTTTCTGTCCCTTTCCGTCTCCCTTTATTCCTGCTAATAGCTCTGAGCATTTGTCACCAACTCGTTGGCGAAAGTGAGAGCGTTTCCCCTTAGGAAAATCCTTTGGTCCGCTTGTTTGGTCTGGACCAAAAGTGGACTTTATTTTTTCGTTAGTGCTTTTTTGCAAGCAGACTTTAATTTGTAAACAAAGCCATGCTGTTGATAATCGTTGCTCCCATTGGACAGAAATGATGGTGGCAGGACAGATCACAGACCCAGAAAAAACAAACATGGAAGCTCTGCTTGCTGCATTTGTACTGTTATAGCTGTATGTATTATAACTGCAGTACCATTATTAATGTCAAAAGCAGCTCAATAAACACAGGTTTTGCGATGGGATGTTTCTAATTTTGGAACGACGTGGGCAAATGCGTGTTGCAATCTGAATGAGACGAGATGCTGTGTGTCCTGACCCGCAACATGCTGCCAGCAGCATTGCTAAGCAGAAAACAGGGACGGCTTCATCACAATCAGTACGCACAGCAGCAGCATTAGCAACACTGAAGGGCTCATTTTTACCATAATGCCCTGCAACGGTGACTCGTGAAATCCAAAAAGACATATTTCCTGTAGTTAGTTCACACTGAGGCTGGTTTGTGTTCACACCAGAACCGAACCGTATCATAGTTTGGAAGCAGATCGAGACCACCTCAGAAAGTGGGTCTCGGTCTGATTGTTTAGTCCACACCAGGATTCGCATGAGTGTATTCACACCTGGACAAAAGGGCTGGACCAATGGGGGAAATGAACTCTGATCTTTTAAATTGGGGTGTCCCAATCCAACTTTTTCTCTTTTGATATGATACCGATATTGCAGCTTTGAGTATTGGGCGATGTTGACCCGATACGATATCAGCACAAATCATGCATACTTTTATTACTTCTTGAATGTAAGAAAAGGCTTGATCATGTGATATTACTCAAACAGAGAACAATAGTCAACAATAGTAGGTATGAGAACAACTGATTTATTTGTTATTAACCAATAGATCTGTGTGTGGGATACAAGCACTTCTGGATAGAAATGCTGGGGCGGACTAAATGCAGGAGCAGAGTGCTTCTAATGGCGTGCCTATATATTGGAGATTTTAAATGCAGGTCAATATAATCCAATACTCGGTTTTTTGGCTGATATCGGACCAATTTCCAATATCAGTATGGGATTGGGACACCGCTACCGTTTAAAGTGGACCAGATGTGTCACGTGTGAATACACCCCCAATTTAATGAAGCCTTCAGGCAGATAATTTGCCTCAAGGAATTTTAAGAATCAACGTTCTCGAATTATTCGATGAATTGTTACAGCCCTAAAATAATATTACTCGGAGATATTGTCACCATGCAATATGGTAGCACTACAGTCCTTCACAACATGTAGAACAAAGCAGGGGGAGAATCAAACAGTAAATGAATAAGACATTCCAATGGATTAATGACATGGCTCTGACTTGGCTCTTGGGTGGTTGTAAAGCAAACCAGTTCTTTACAGAAACAGTTAAGAACTGGCTCAAGCAACAGCCCTGGTTTAGAACCAGTACCACCTGACAGCCATCAACCCATGGTGATATCATCAAGCTCACACCAAGGGGTAGTGTACTTGCGTGTTTCATTAGTTAAAAATTTTTTTAATGCATTTTCAAAACCTAGATACAGGTTGAATGGCTTAAAGATTTCACTCAAGGTCTTCAGACATGCACTGACATGTTGCTGAAGTTTAAGCTGGCGGAGAAAGATCATTAGTTCAAAGAGCATGATTTGACATGCATCTATATAAGCAGTTCATAACAGCTCTTTACAGATTCATAGGCATTCTGTTTTTAACAGGAACATCCTCAGTGCAGTAAAAATGAGTTCAATCTAATTTAGTGAAGAAGCCATTTTGCACAGTCTTAAGTGCTGCTGTGGAGGCAGATACATGTAAAAAAGTAAGATCTCTGAGCATCTATGATGCTACCAGAGGAAATAGATGCTGCCTGAGATCTCCTGGCTTAAACATTGTATGTTTTTTAGACAGGCCCTCAAAGGTGTTGTTTAAAGGACCGTTGGGCTGTTTAATAAGACTTGGTTAGTGCTGAGTGATGGACCTCTGCTGCACTTAGATGTAAGAAATGTTGTCGGCTGAAAACTTGATGGAAGATTGTAAATCTGGTCTCAGTGAACAGCTGACAAGCCTGCCTTTAGAATGAGCAGATATCATTCTGCCTGTTGTGCAAGGCTGTGGCTTTCCTCTGTGTGATTACATTTAGCTGATTTATAAAGGCTTTATTGGACAAATGATGTTATAAAAAAAGTTTCTAAAGATTAGGAATGCAGCTTGATGCGGCTTTCTCAGCGCTCTGCTCACACATAACGAGAAATTCTGCTTTCACCAAGCTTCACTGTTATCCTTTAAATGGTAAATGAACTAAACTGATGGATGCCATTGTAGTCATACCAATCAATTAAAGCTCTTTTATGATGGTGCCTTGCCCAAGAAAACATTGACTGTACGAGGTGAAGAAGCTAGAATCATACACACAACTTTCAGCTTGCAAGATAACAACTTTTCATATTGAGCAATCTGTCCTTATGCAGGACTAAACTAAGTCTCACCACCCTTAGCTACCCAGCCAAGTGTTTTTCACACGCCCCTCACTTGGCTTTTGGTTTCAGTGATTACAACACCTTTCAGGGTTTCTTCGAGAAACAATTTGACACTCTGCCTTGGAATGTCACCTGACTGGACCGTGTTGTGTCGTTCCAGGATGTAACCAGGCACTGTGATGTTTGGAAATAAAACTTTCTTTTGAATTTGGCATCTTACCATAAAAATAGCCAAGGTTCTGTCACATACTTACTGACTCGTCACATAAATGCACTTTGTCTGACCAGACTTTTACCCTCCACTTCCCCCCCACTTCTCTGTAATAGACAATACTAAAGTATTACTTCCATAATACAAAGATTCTTCTAAAATGACTCTTTGAAGCATCTTGTATAATTTGATTTTAAGGATTACACCCTTGTGTCAGACTATTTTTCTTGCAAGCAAAATATATAATGTACATTAAAGTTTGGCAACACAGGGATTTTTATCTGTTTTATATATATATATTTACAACCATAATGTATGATGTAGGGCTGAAACGATTAATTGGATTAATCATGATGAATTGATTATTGAAATAATCATCCACTAATTTAGTCGATTGATCCTGAACTGGATTATACCATTTGCTGACAAAAAGGAATTCAATTATTTTAGTTGCATCTTTTAATGTTGTTCTAATATGAAAAGGCTTAAATGGTTAAATGAAAAATCTGTAGAGTGCCATTTTTTTTTTATCCGATTAACCATCACAATAATCGGACTAACTAAAATAACTGTTAGTTGCAGCCCTAGAGTGATGATATTTTCTGGTTGGGGAGATTGGATTCGATGTTATGTTATGTTCACCACAAATACAGTGTTTCTGTTTTTAGACATACATTTGTAACAAATTATGAGATGATCTATTTGCTTTTCTTTGAAACGAAAAAGCAACAATATTTCCTACTGCTGCTAATATGCAGGATAGCCACAATGCACCGGTTACAGGATGAACTCCTACCACCGCCGGCCCAACAAAGAACGTCCCCATTAAGCTTTTTTTCATGGATATCAATTTGAGTCACTTAAGCATTAAGTATTTGCTGTTACTAAGTCCTAGTCCAATACTTTAGTAAAATCAGAGATACAATACTCAGGAGCTTTAAGTTTAATAAAATAACACACTGTATCCATTTTTCCTGACAGAATATCAAAATATAATGATATAACTTGTGATAACTAAATAGAGTTAATATCTTTATATTGTATTTAGTTTATTTTTCTTGCTGGATTTTCAGTCAAGCAAACATTTGAGTCGCATGCAGGCGACTCAGATGCAGGCACCTTCATTCCATTCTGGTACTTGAAGTGGTACAGGCTACCGCTAACTAGCTGCTAATACACCCTTGCTAGCTAGCTAGCTTTTTTGCATCTAAGTGTAAATTTATTGCCAGTTGGCTGGGCGACGTTTGTCTTCGCTGCTGGCTCACTTCTATTGCCAACCCATACAATGTTATGTACATTCTGTGCAAAAAAAAATGGGTACTACTACGACATAAAATATGCAATTTTCTTTTGTAGATTTCTGTCATGATAAAGGTCTTAAATTTCATTTATATTGGTCTTAAAGGTCTTAAAAAGCCTTAAATTTGAGTTGGAACCCCTGTACTTGTAGAAGTAGAATCCAAATAATCTAGCCGCTGGAAAAAATGAAGTCACTATTCCCGTTTAAATAAGCTTTTATTGAAAAAGTTTCACTTTACAACATTTGGCAACGAAACAGCTTGCATTTTATTCTGTGTTGAATAGCAACCATCAATATTACTGACTATATTGTGAGTTTGTAGCCTGGGGTCTTTCTGCTTCTCACTTGCATGTTGTACTTATGCATGCATTGGTTCTCTCTGGGTACTCTGTCTGTCTGGCTGTCTGTCAGTCAAAATGTGGCCTCATTCCTTGATACGCAGCCTGTTCTTTTGCTCAGCTCCATTAAGTGTACTAATCTCTTTTTAATAAAGGTGTGTTTTCTCTGGCATGTCTTGCAGAAATGTGAGTTCAATATGGATAACTTGAGCAAGCCAGAGCTTCTCACACTACTCAGTATCATGGAAGGGGAGCTGGAAGCCCGAGACCTAGTCATCGAAGCACTGAGGGTGAGTCCCAATTATCAAAACTGTTAGCAACAGATCTCATGTGTTGTATCCGTGGAGATTAGATTAAATTTAAGACCCAAGAAATGTGTTGGTACCACTTATCATGAAAAGACTTGAAGAGTCCTCAGAGAATACCATAGCTTGATAGCTTTATCTCAGATACATGCAGAATGCTTCTGTCACCACCAACATAAAGGGTTCTTGCATGCTGCTTCTTTCTTTCCCAGAGTAATTACCTCATGGAGAGAAGGTTTCTCGAACTGGAGGTGCTTCCATCACAGATTGTGACCAGCCTTGACCAATTCCAATTTCTTTTTAAGTACTGTAAATAGCTACAAAATATTTTTTCTACTTTTTTAATAAAATAACTTTAACTGTCTTAATAAGATTTTTATAATAAGAAAATGATGAATTTCTCAGAAACATTCCAGAGTTCCAGAGGTACATATAGACTAAATTCCTACAGGTTAGGTATCTGCACATAAAAGCCAAATAAAAATAATTACAGCATAGTTGTTTTACTTCTTTACAAGACAAATCATAGCACACTAACATTTTTCTTTACATTTTTAGGGGCACCAAAAACAAAATCGCTACCATACCAAGAGATATACTGTAAATATGTTGCCCCAAGATCATCTCAATATAAATGGATGTGGTGTCACCCCAACATTTGGAAGGGAAAAAGCTCTAATTTACTGTTACATGTTCTTAATTAATTCATCCTATTATTGTAGCTACATAGCAACCTTAAGCAGCCTTTCTATCATGATCAATCAATTTTTTATAACCAACTCAGTTGCACATTCCTCTGGACTGGAGTATTTTTTACAACTACACAGTATTCATGTTGAAATTTTGCCTTACTGTACAGTATTTTTTTAATCTGTTTTTTATACATATTTTATATTCTTTGTGTGAGTCTGTTTTCTGTTACTGCCTCCTATTGCTGCTGTTGCACAGAAATTTCCCCATCGTGGGACAATAACGGATATTTCTATTCTATATCTATTCTATATCCGGACCAGCGGTGTCACACCATATGTGTGAGAGAGCAGTCAGTAGGTGCGTTTCCATTAATCTTGAAATTGCGCAATTTGAAATAATGAGAATAAATTCATTTAATGGAAACACACCATTTTCTAAAAAAAAAACTCCTTTTTCGAGAAAAAGTTTTGGCGCTCAGAGGAGGTGGTTTTTCGGCCATATTGAAATTGGTTTATTTTGAAAAACTGCAATGGAAACACTTTTTTCGCATCACACGAGTCACATGATCAAAAACCGGTTGTTGCCACTCACGCAAACCACGAAGAAGATGACAACAGGAAGTAGCTGGAGGATCATGGCACGGCATGTTTTGTAATAACTTATCACATGAACAAGCTTTTTCACGTGGGATTTTAATTTCATTTCTTATTTAATAGAAACATTGCAATTGCGAAATTGTGTTTTTCGACGTTAGCAGAAAAATCGACAGATTTTCACACCTTTGTAATGTAAACGCAGCTAAAAAGTTTTATAGTGAATATTTTAAAACTAAGACAAAAATGATTACAATTGGCACTTAGTATTAGTGATATCATGGTTAGAGTAGTTAGCATTACTGAAAGCAGCCTCTTCATGCATTAGTTAAAGAGTACTGGCACATTTCGGCTACAACTTGCTGAATGTTTTTTCTCCAGAACTTCATTTCCCAGAACCTCTTCCACTACCTAGGCTGCTGCCTGTATATGTCCACTGTGGGGTCAAAAACCAGGCTGTTTATGTAGATTTTGTTCCCTGATGCCTAGCAGATCTTCCTACTGCAAGAGCGCTGCAGCAGTCAGTGGATCATAGATATCCATTCACGACATTAGAGACCTGAAGCTGTAAAACCAGGGAAATCAGAGTAATATGGCATTAATAATAGATTGTTTTATAATGGTTTTGGTCTAAAAACAGAGGTCTTTGATTCTGATCTATGTGAAAGTCTGTAATTAGAACAGATCTTGAATGATCATCCTAATTAATGCAAAAACTTGAAATGAGACCCAAGGCAGAATGTCTGCTGCTTTCAAACCTCAAACTGGTTAATGACCCACAATCCTGGGGAGGTGTGATTTGTAGTTGCATTAAAATATTCTAATTAACTAAGGTCTGACTTCCTGTTTAATGTAAGTGGCAGCCTGAATAATCAGCCTATGTGTGTATGTATGTTGTTTTGAACACCTTACTGATACTATAAATAGCTAAGTCTTCTCTCAGAGTAGTGCACACGGAAGAGTGTCGTTATGCTCGTCTGTGGTGCATTTACTGATTTGAAAAAGATTGGAGCTTTAGTTTCAAGCGTAAAATCAGGTCACCGGTCGATTTTTCTGTGCATCTCTGTCATTGCCTTGGGTAAGCAGGGGTTCTAAGCAAACGATTGAGTGTCTTGTTGTGGCTCCTCTATACTTCTGTAAATCGTAATGAGCAAAAAAAAAGCAAAAACACTTTAAGATCTCTGTTTTTGAGTCGTTAAGATGACAGTGATAACTATGTAGACAACCTGCCAAAATAACTAGATGTTGCTTGGATAGGGGTGCACCAGTTCACTGGCCTTTAAAAGGTCAGTATTATGTAAAATTGACTTTTTTTGAGCTTTACATCATGTTATAATGTTACTCCTTCATCAAAAACATAGCTGGAGTGCTTCTTTGATTCTTCCATGCATGTTTGAGAAATCCTTTAATCTCCGTGGCAACCATTCAGCTGTGCAAAACTGGATGGATACAGCTCTTGCGGGTGCAGCTCCTCCTCAGAGCTACAGCTCTTTCAGACTAGCCCGCAGCATTTACCAAACACCTGGTGGAACTGCGTATCTGCTGATTTCATTATATGAGCTACTTCTCAGTGCGATGCTGGTAAAAATGTTGTTAAAGAGTTAATAGAAAAGCACTGTTGTCATGACTTCCTAAAGGCGGAGTGTTGGAAAGAGCAGGACTTTTTTAAAGAGACAGAGGCCCAATTTCAAGGCGTTTCAATACAAAGTCAAATTTCTTTTAAGTCATATTTGATATAAACAACATTTTTGTAACAACTGAAGATAACATGGTTACTTGATTGTGCTATAAAATGGTACTATATGCCTGGAAAATACATAATACTGCTCCCTTAAAAAGCCTGACCCTTTGTCGGTGAACCTCTATGCTTAGGTTGCTGTGCTAATAAAGATTAAAGCCATGCTGTTGGAGCCATTAGCCTCTAAAATTGGTTCCAGAGCCTAAAATTTCACTGTCCTCTGTGATTTCACCAGCGCATGTGTAACAGCAGGGAGCTGAGGGCAGGTAGGACTTTTAATAGATGATGTATTGATCTGTGGTTACTAAATACCGAACCTGTCTTACTGAAGTGCTGGAGGTTTTGTTGTTCTCCAGACCAGTGAGAATGAGTTGTTATTTCGGAACAAACCCTTGCAGGACCTTCTTCTCTCTGCACTCGTGTATTTAGGTCGTCTCAGCTCGCCCGTGCTCCACTTTAGGCTTGTCCTCTAAGGCTTTCTCATGGCAACGTAAAGGAAAAAAGTAGACAGCACCATCAACAATTGTAAAAAATAAAGCAATAAAAAGATCAAAGTAATGTCTGTGTTTTGCATGGTTTTTCCCTAAACACCACAAGAGCTGCGTCGTTTGAACATGTGACCTTTCTGCTGTGTGTCACTCTACAACGGTCCAGGTTTTTCCACTTCAGCAAGCTTTTTGTCTTGCTGATGTTTTGCTCAGTTCTCCTCATACTGAGGTTATTCTGTTGTGCCATCCACAGCCTCACTGATATTAAACTGACCATGCATCCATGCACAGCGGCATCAGCAACAAAGAGTAATTTGAATCTTTACTGAATTTTCTTTGCCCTGAAGGTCTATCTGGGTCTTCCATGTTTTCTGCGTCACTTTCTTCCAGCGTAAGACAATCTGACATCTCTTCTACTCTGATTATGTTTGTTTTAGCTGTTCCTCTTTCACCAGCCGTTCTCATATGCTTTCTGTGGACATTAAAGTTCTCCCTCGTCTTTCTTCTGTGGATGGATATTAGTCATCCACAATGCATCTATTTATTCGGTCACAAATGAGTCCATCTGAGAGAGAGATATGAAAAAATGTGGAAATATCTTTAATTATAAAAGTAAGTGGGTTAAGGAAAGTTGAAGTCTGAACTGTCAGTTCCAGTTCAGGCCAAAGCCGACGTTGGGCTGTCGAGGCGAAAAAGAAGACAGTAAAAATGGAAGCTTGATGTCTCAAACAAAGCAGTGCAGTGTGACAGAGTGGATTAACCCCCCCCACCCTCTTCCTACATCCCTTCGTGCTTCAGCTTTCTCCCAACGCCCCTTGATAGCCAGAAGAAAAGTATCATCTGGCCAACAGCTGCTAGGTTATCAGTGCTATTGAATATTCTTTTATAGTTAGCTAATGTAACCACAGATCCAGCCAAACAGCCTTATTGTTCAGCATTTCTAAAGCATGTCACACTTACTCAGTTGAAGAGTAGTGAACTATACGCAACCTCTACATTCTGGCGGTGATATTACTCACTCTATTTCTCCTGTTCCCATAGCATGCCACTCATGGGAGGTTTACAACAATTGCTCGTGGTGCCAGGGTGTTTTTAAAAGGCTCTTGTGCTGCAGATTAATTAGCATGTGGTCAAATGTGGCTGAGATACCATATCAGGTTTCATCCTAGAGATGAGAGAAAAAAGGCTGTAAGGAGATCAGCCAAAAAAGACTGAGGTATCACATGATAACCGTGACCGGCCACTACAAGTCCTCCATTCTTCTGTGCCAAGACATTTTCAGGCTGTGTCTTTACCCAGTTTTCAGAATGAAAAGCAAAGCTTTCTTTGTGATTGCAAGCTAACGTCGTAATGACGATTTCCAGAGATAATGAGGCTGCTTTGACATTACTATTATTTCTTTCTTTTTGGCAGATTAGCCATTTGAGCCACAAAGGATGAATGCATGAGCCAAAATCCAAGGTTAGGGCTTAAGCAGGTGGATATTGTTACCTTTCCACTGGCCAAAAATAATAGTTTTGCACAAATTTTCAAGTCACCTCTGTACCAGAGGGAATGATGCAAAGGTTTTTAATGTCTTTGACATTTCAACGTTGGTTTATATTTCCATTGTGGCAAGAAGTAAATATAAATGCAGTAGAGATAATAAGCCATTAGTTGTAAAAGTGTTGGTGGAGGAGGTGTCAATAAATGCTAGCGGGCTTTTTATCATTACTGTAGGTGACAAAACTGAAACAAAATTAAACTTGTTTTAACCAAATCCTGGATGGTGGACTGATAAGTAGATGTGAAACAAGATCCAATGATATTAAAACTCCACAATATTTCCCTTTGAAGTGAATCAGTCTTGTGAAGCACTGTTCAGTTGGTGTCAGCATGTAACTGTCTGGTGAAGTTAGGGCAAGAGACTCTGATGGGCTCTGAATATGATGCTTTAAACTTGACACACAGCTGTATCTGTGTTTAAGACTCTAAATTGGAAGTAAGAAAGGAAATTGTAAGTTGTTGTGTTGTGTTGACAGAGACGGATAATAAAAACTTCTCTTTGGGCTTGCAAGCAACAGTCTGTTAAATTGTTTGTTTCACAGAATTTTGGATATTTGGTAGAAAAAAAGAAACAGCTTTTTTCCCTTTTTTTTGCAGGTGTGGAAGCAGGCTTCTAGGGTGTTGACTTGTATTTCTTTCTAAGCTTCTTTCTCTCTTCCACCCTTATCTCCTTCTTTCCCTTTAAACCTTTCCCCCCACCTTTCTCTCTTTCTTTTCTGTTTCCCTGTCCATTACATTTTAAATAAACCCAAAGCAATTTCTAATAAAGTTTTTCCAGTGGAGCATCACAGTGAAAGCCATAATGCTCCACTTGTGAAAGTGGATCATTACGTCCAAGTGCTAACAAGCCTTAGCACTTGGACTTGTTGTCCAAGTGCTAAGGCCTCACCTTAGCACTTGGACAACAATTCTTAGTGCCAACGTTTTTTTTTTTTGTTTGTTTTGTTTTTTTTTTTGTTTTTTTTTTTTAACAGAACATGTTAAAAAAATTGACTTATTTGGTTGAGGAAGACAACATGCTAATGGGGAAAAAGCCCTCCACTTTTGCATTACTATACATTTAATACTGTAGCATACACAGTTTGATCATCAGATAAACCAGGCTGCAATGGATTGTTTTTTTGGACAGGCCACAACATTCCTTTGCATGAGAGCCTCAGGCTTCCCATGGCATGTGTACTGTAATTATGTGTATGTGCAAAAATTGCAACAATGACTCATTAGAAACACTATTTGATTTCACATTATGCTATGCTTTGTGCACTGGTGAAGACTGACTCGCCTCGGCATTCGTATGCTTGAAAGTTTAGGTGAAACAGACATACTTTCTGATTATTTTGGTTAATTATCTGACCACTTGGGGTGAGTGATAGATAATTGAGATTTCATTTGCACATTATTTGCATGATTAGTTAAAGCGCCAGAATGTAACACAATGCAACAGTTTGCATTGCTCTCGATGTAAAATAAGCAATCAGAGCCAGGAGGAAGGTCTTAGCGCTGTCATCCACCTTCGTGTATGCAGTGCTAAATGTGCTAATAGTGAAGAAATCACTTACTGTTCCAGGAAACGTGTTTATTCACCATCATCGGTGGCCATGCTAACTTGCCTTAGCATTAGCAGCAGGCTATGTTGTGGTGGACCAGCTGTAGCGTAGCAGAGAACCAAGGGAGCAGTGGGTACACAAAGGTGATTGACAGCACTAAGATCCTCCTCCTGGTTCTGATTGGTTGTTTCTGACTGAGGGGTGTATTTCTGCGGTTAATACTGGGAGGACTGGGAGAAAGCAGAGGAGCTTGATTTTTTTTTTTTCACAGATTATCTGTCTTATACTGTCACAGCATAATGATAATTGTAACAAATATGTAAAAAAAACATATTTTTCATAAAAGTTACTTACTGCAGCTTTAATCATTAAACAAGGTAAATAAAATGAGAAGGTGAGATGAAGGCAAAAATAATGCACCTGCTGCACCTCACCCTGATGCAGCAGGACACTGTAAATTCCCTACATTTGATTCCAATACACCGTCACTGGTATGGGAACGTATCAAAAGTGACACACATACTTCATAGGTGTGATTTTTTAAATATTTCCTTACATTTAAAAACCAAATAACTTGCATATTTTGATATGCTAGCATACGTAGCAAACTAGGAAGCAGTCTTACATCAACTTAAATGTCATAATGACACTATATTTTGGCTCTAAACTACACCATGTTTTTTAGAGCATCTCTTGTTCAACATCTAAAACAATAACACTTATCAAACCTGAACTAGTTCATTTCATACTGAATAGAGATTTTTTTTAAAAACCAAAACAAAAATAAGACATGCTGCACCTCAGCACAGTCTGTACAGTTGGACAGATTGTCAGGCACATTCAAACTGTTATGTTCCTTGTCTCCGTGGGAGAGTTGAATTATACAAACACAGCTTTCATTATTTGATCCCTGTGAAAATGACCTGATGGGGTGATTTCACTGACAACGAGTGATAAATGAAAAGATGGGGAAGATTAGTATCTTAGCAACAACCCATTATGACTAGCTGTAACAAGCATGCACAGCAATATTGTAGCTGTTATTAAATAATTAATAAATAAAACTCTGTTGATCTGTTGAGGACATAAGTTTATGTTCACACTAAAAAGGATGGTAAGGGAGGCAAAACAATCTCCATAGCTTACTAGTAGATACTTGGAAGAATATTGTCAGTGTGAGATTGTGCTACAATAATAAAATAAAAGATCTTTTTCAGTGTTCCAATAAGCATGGAGGATGCTGTGAGTTATATTTAACAGCTTATTATGGTGTCGGTTCTAGTGCAGCTCAGGTACCTGAAACGGAGCATTTCTTTTTAAGGCAAGAAGCAACATAAATGTAGCAACAAAATGTCCATGTTTTTAGTTCTAACGTTACTACTGGGAGTAGAAGTTGTCCTTTCTTTCTCAAATCTCTTTTTTGCTCTGTGATGATGTTGACATATAGCATGAGGTCAGGTAACACTCTGAGGGGATGTTTCCCTGAAGCAGATGCTGGTCATTTAGCCCCATTTCCATTTCACGCATTTGCATTTTTGACCCAGAAGCTGTCTCTGAAGGTGAGCCAACATTTCTGGAAGTGTTGCTTCAAGCATGAGCAAGTCACAGTTTTATCAGTGCTTTTACAATGGTAGCAATTAAAAATGAGAGAAACAGCTCAACAACATTCTGGCTGATTTTCAGGTCACCATGACAACACCCAGTGGACAATACAGATATCATTTACTGTAATGTTCTAAAGATAAGTCCAAAATTATTAATACCTGTGGTAGATTTAGACTTTAAATTATTTTCATTGGCTTATAAAAGAATATATTTCAAGATTGTAAAAGAATATAAAGGAGTGTTGATTAAAATGTATGTTTTTTTAATTACATTTTAATAAAATATACACTTTTTATAGCAATTAAAAACATTTTCCACTAGTATTCTGGCAATTTATCTTTAATAAGCGCCTGGTCTTTGAGGTTGGAAGACCTCCTTACTATCACCCTTATTTAACCCCTTCCACAGATTCTCTATCAGGATCAAGTGTTGTTTGCAATACATGAAAATGACTTAGAGATGCATGATATATCAGCACTAACATCGGTATCGGCCGATATCATTTTTTCAAAATATCGGTCTGATTAATAAAACTGGGGTGATTTATAAAACTAATACTTAGTTCCATCTTGTTGCTGTTTGTGCTTGTTTTCTGGAGGGGGAGGGAAGGAGCTTGGTCATGTCGTATTTGTTTGGTCAGTGATGCAGTGCAGGATTCTGGGGAGTTTAACTGAAGCATAGAAGCAGTGGTGGTGTGGTTGTTTTTTTTCTTTTCTTCAAGATGTTGAAAGGGTAGTGAAATATATATATAATTAGGGGTGCACGATAACTGCCGGCCCGATAACAAGAAATGATGACGTCATTCTTATCTTATAAATATCCATAATTATACATTAGTAATATAAATGAATGTACTTAGAATCTAACGAGTATCAGGGCATTTTCTATTTTGAACATGTGGAACGCATTTTTTTCATTTTGTATTTATTTTAAATACTGGCTCAATTCTAGAGACCTTGTTTTTTCTTTTACATCAGTAAGTAATGAACCTTATTTAAATAGATGTTCATCTGAGATATGGTTTCTGTTGATGTATTTTGGAAAATGTTGGCTTAATAGTTTTTCATTTCAAAATGCAACTGTTTTTGGTTTTGTTTAGAGTATTGATGTCACAGCCTTACATTTTTGCTCACTAGCCTTTCCTTTTTCCAGGTATGTTATCACTTATTGGTTGTTATCGGTCTTTGAAATGAGAAAACTATCGGTTATCGGTATCAGTTTCAAAAAAGTTATCATGCATCCCTATATATGTAATATCGGTAAATATCGCTTATTGGCCCTAACAGCAACATTAATGTCAGATATTGATAACGGCCTAAATTTTCATATCGGTGCATTCCTTATATTACTTCCAGTCAGAAGAACCATCTTTAAAAGATTATGTTAAAACGAAATCTGGCTGACATATGTAAATTTTTGGGTGTTCCTTACTCACTTGGTTTTGTCCCTCTAACTCTCACAATGCTTTTTACATACATTTTAAGCTGAATTCACATAGAGGTCCTGAACAAAGACAGGAGAACCGTACCGTTCCTTTTTCTTTCTTGTTCAACCTTTACCTTTCTCATTTCCAAAGACAGAACCATTTTGAAATGAAGATGCACTGCTGGCATGTCTGCCAGCTACTATTCGGCCCCACACAGCAAAGCTTCGTCTGTGGGTCATGCGTTGTAACATATGACTAAAAGTTGCTGTCAGCACTATGTCCATGCATGTTTAGTGCAACGCAACGCGTGCTCAGAGCTATTAGGCTTTCTTCAGAGTCACGTTATTTCCTACCATCTAGCTATTTAAGGCTTGCCTTGTTGCTGAGCTTTTCCAGCTTCTCGCTCTCTGTTTAAACAGTGATGGGTTTTTTCTCTGCCTTCATTCATCTCCCATTTGTTCTTTTGCATCTTTTGTATTTTGGAGATTCTACCTCTTTGTGTCACTCAGTGTTTTTCTTCTTTGCTTCAGTTGTTTTTCCTTGTAATTACCCAGCAGATTCAGTCATCTGTTGAGCAGTGAAGTTCAGAGATTCTTTTATTAAAAGCAGACAAAATTTATTGAAAATATTAACCTCATCTTCACGTTTATTACAGATGTTCAGGAAATAATATTTTCGGTTTTTGCACCATCCTTAAGGGGTTGCTTTACAAATGAAACACTCGATTATCATCATGATCTGTAATACATCATCCTATCACTGGGTTCAGTTTGACAAAACAGTAACGTGGCTCATGACAGAGTCCCGTCTGTTCTACCCGTTCTTCCCTGCTTCGAGCCAATGAGCTTCCTGCTCCAATCGCCTGGCTGCCTAGCAACCAGAACCCTTCACCCCCACCTCAACTCCCCAGCCCAGACCCTTCTTCATAAGCTCCCAGGCTCATGTTTCACAGCCAGCCAGCCACCCACCTGACATTCAACATAGGCAGGAGGCTGAAAAGACTCGCCACCACCATGCCCCCATTTTGGTGAAAGTGGTACAGTCCAATAGTTGAGTCAGTTGTGTTTCTACAGCGTGTGTGTGTGTGTGTGTGTGTGTGTGTGTGTGTGTGTGTGTGTGTGTGTGAAGATGGATCTGTTCCCAGGGGGGTGAAGTTATCCGAGAAATCAAAGCGCATGTCTGAGTGTGTGGTTAATGTATCTAGGGCAGCAACTGAGGATTATTTAAACCATTACTGTGTATCTTTTTGTCTGAATCGGTTAACTGACACGGTCTAACAAAACAAAAACAAAGGTTGGGTTTTTGTTGCTCAAGTTATAAATTCCCCTAAAATTTCCTGTTTTTTATTTAAATAGCACATAATTATTTTTTTTATCATGATTAAAAGCAAAAAAGGAATGGTTTATTTATAAAGTGCTTCTCACAGACACGGCCACAATATCCATGATAAGGCTTCCTATTCCTCTCATTCATCTGAATGAGAGTTTTTGCTCTAACTTTGACTCCTACTAAAACTTACATATCTTTAAAGCACAATATTTACATATTTGTTAACATTATCATTATGTTATGACAGTATAAGTCAGATAATCTGTGAAAAAAATCAAGCTCCTCTGCTTTCTCCCAGTGCTCCCAGTACTAACCGCAGAAATACACCACTCAGTCAGAAACAAGCAATCAGAGCCAGGAGGAGGGTCTTAGCGCTGTCAATCACCTTTGTGTACCCACTGCTCCTCCTTGCTCTCTGCTACGCTACAGCTGGTCCACCACAACATAGCCTGCTGCTAATGCTAAGGCTAGTTGGTATGACCACGGATAAACAGTTTTCCTGGAACAGTAAGTGATTTCTTCACCATTAGCACATTTAGCAGCGTGTACACAAAGGTGATTGACAGTGCTAAGACTTTCCTCCTGGCTCTGATTGCTTGTTTTATGTTGGGAGCAATGCAAACTGTTGCATTGTGTTACATTCTGGCGCTTTAACTAATCATGCAAATAATGTGCAAATGAAATCTCAATTATCTATCACTCACCCCAAGTGGTCAGATAATTAACCAAAATAATCAGAAAGTATGTCTGTTTCACCTAAACTTTCAAGCATACGAATGCCGAGGCGAGTCAGTCTTCACCAGTGCACACATTTCTTTAGACGGTAGTAGTAGCTCAGGGAGGAGGTGGAGGAGCTCGAACTTTTCACAGCAAACTGTCACGACATGGTGACAGTTTTAATATATATGCAAAAAATATATATTAAAAATTACATACTGCAGCTTTAAGTGTTCAGGTGCCCAAAGAGCCCTCACATCCATATGCATCACTGTATAGTGCACTACCTGCAGCAGTTTCTTTCTCCAGTAGTTTTCAGTCGTTTGTGTATTGTCATGGAGTTATGCACCTGCTTCAATAAACCTATAGTCATCTAGGGCAGGGGTCACCAACCTTTTAGCGACTGAGAGCTACTTCATGGGTACTGAGTAATATGAAGAGCTACCAGTTTGATACACACAGTTTCCTTTTAATCATAGCACTTAATTTTTAATGATTTATCTATTTTTGGAACCACTCCAAGGGCACTGCGTTGGTGAACCCTGATCTAGGCCAAGCAGGCAGCTCAGTGAGGATCATGTTCTTTGATTTTTTTTTGTGGTGCATCAAACAAAATTAAGCCTGATGTTCTGTGTCAAAGAAAAAAAAAAAAAAAAAAAAAAAAAAAGCTCAAAAAACACAAGTGAATGTCTATAATTGCCTAGATAAATGATTACCTGTCAATCAGACCACAGTTTGAGACTCACACAGGAGCAACACTTGAGTGTAGGGATGCACTGATTGCAGTTTTCTGGCTGATCACCGAACTTTAAAAAGCTTGACTTTCCAATTTGGGCTGATACCTAGGCCTGTCACGACAACAAATTTTACTGGATGATAAATTGTGCCAGTAATTATTGCGATAAACAGTAATGTTGTTTTTTGAGACCATTTTCAAGTAATATATTAACAATGGCAAAACAATTCAAGTTTGCCCTCTAAAAGACTACGTTTAACTTTGTAAAGGACACTTAACACTGGAAATGGAAGATATTTTAAATATCCAAAATAAAACACGACAACAAAAAACAATTAATAAAACGGAAATATAAACCACTTACAAGCAAAACCATAAATAAAATGGACTATGATGTGTCTGTAAACAAAATTGACCTTCAAAAAATATCAATCATCAGAAAGGAAATTATCAAGCCCATTTTCATTTATCATGCCATTAATTGATTATTTGCTTATTGCGACAAGCTTTCTGATACCGATTTTTTTTTTTTTCTCTGAAAAGTCACTAAATTTAATGACAAAGTAAATAAGCTGGCAATAGTGTGGTGACTGTTATTAACCATGCATGTGCAGTCAGCCAGCCAGAGCAAAAGAGGACATTGGCTGATTTTCAGACCTTTACGGAGGTAGATAAGATCAGTGGATAAGATCGGTTTCACATGTAAGTGTCGGTCAATTGCCAATCATGCAATATTAAGGAAATTAGGGTCGATTAATCAGTGCACCCCTGCTTCGGTCTGTACTTGCACTATTCCTCATTACTCTGTACATCTAAGACTTTCCAGCTTAGGTCTTTCAGTGTTGCAGATGAAGAAGGTTGGTTCTTCTCTTATGATTGTTTCAGGGCTTCTAGAGGTGATGGTACGAAAAGAAATATACAACAACAGAGCATCTTTAGTCCAGATCCTCTACAACACAGACAGGTAGAAGAGCTCCTCCAAACCCACATTTATAATCATCTATAACTTATCTTTGAAGAAAGCTGTGTATTACTGAACACCACGAAGAGACGGCCAAAGACAGACAGATCAGAGTGGCATTGTCTGACATTGTTGTTAAAGGAAATTCCATGATGACAAGTATTATGTACGTTTTGCTACCCTGCCTCGGTGTGAAGCCCAACACACCGGAGAGCAGGATTGAACTGAATCCAGTCCAACTGGCATCAGAGCCCATTCCTCTCCCAGCTCTCGACTTGGTGTGCTCTTGGTACTTTTGCATTTCTGTGTCATGTGAAAATCGTCACTGTGAATCAAAGCAGTTGGCAGAGAGCTCAGGAAGTAGGTCACAGCATCTATCATTCTAACTCTCCTCCACTCTTAATCCTCTCTCTAACTCCCCTCCTCCTTTCCTTTTTTTTTTATTTGCACTTTGGTCTACGTTTCCAGTCACCAACAATGACAGAAATATTCCCTTTTCTGCATAATTATGTAGAACATAGTGTTTGCAAATTGCTTAAAAGCTATGCAAATATGTGCACTTAATAGTAGACGTGACATAAGTGGGAATCCCTGGTGAAGCTCTTTGTTTTGTTGGATGTTTTTGGAATATATAATCCAACAATTATTGCATACCAAATAATAATTTGTAAAAGTAATATTACTCTCACTGATAATGATGATATATGAACGATATATTGTGCAGCTCTAATGGTTCTGTGGTACTTTATGGTTATGAGTCAAGTTGATTCTTTTCTTTTCACTTTGATTGTCCGCCCACCACTGTTATTGTTAATATTTCCCCCAAGTTATTCTAATAACCACGTAATGCTACAACTGTTGTGCTGAGGGAACTAGCAAACAATAGGCTCTAAAAACATAATAATTGAATAGCATATGGTTATATTAAAATATGTCTCAATTTTAATCAGCATGAGTTTGTTTGTTGAAGTTAAGGCTGAGCGATACGGCCTGGAGTTATTGCAGTGCACAATATACATCACAATATTTAAAATCTCTTCTTAACCACTACAGCAATGCCGACCCACTAATGCAGGTGTGAACAGTGATTCAGGCTCAAAGCCTTCTTCCAACTGACACACAGGCATTCTGGTGACTCGTCCAACCTGGACTGAATAATAATACCACAATGATTACAGATTCTTTAGATCACAGCGCCTTATAATGACTGAAAATGTAGGTTTATAGACAAAAAGTTTATGATTTGTAAAACTATTGCTACATTGTATCTCTCTTAGAACAGGTGTTCGAGGCTTAAAACTTGATTTATACTAACTAGTCTCAGTGATGTGTGATGAGGTTCATATCTGTTGAGGCACTAGCTATGTTTCCATCCAATTGTCTTGCAGATTTTGAGCAAGCTATTTAAATGTTGCAAAAAAAGAAAATTGGGTGTGTTTCCATGTACTGGTCTGGAGCGACTCTACCAGGCTATGCAAAGTGTAATTTCGTTAGATGTTGATGTTACATATGGGTAACGTCAACATTGATACTTCAAAATGTGCATAAAAAAACGTTGATAGAAACACAGCTATAGACTCCACTGCAGTTGGATGTACAAATATAAAAAGCCCAGAATAGAAGCTTGTATTTTAAATCTGACTTTAACTGTGTTAAATTAGTTGTTTAAATTCTGCTTTAATCAATTCTATACTGTTTAACATTATGATAATAAAAAAAAATTTATATATAAAGGTCAAATTTGATACAAAAAAGTGTTAGTTTTTTTTTTTTTTTTTCTTTTTTGGCTGATCTTGTTTTTTATTAAACTTTAGAATCATGTATGATCTTACCTTTATTTGTATATGATGTCCATATACTTGTCCATGGATATCTCCACCACTCTGCCGTAAAAATCCTCCTCGATTGCCTTCATTTTAAAAAGTCTGCTGCTTCAACTAAGATGATCACCAAGGAGGAGAGTCGTCCTGGATCGGTTCTATTCTGACTGTAGGTTTTTGGTCTTTTCATTGCGTAGAAAAAGAGCATGCAGCGATGTGTACCTGTTACCCATTCAGCCTATGGGGCCTCAGCACTGCCCCTATAAGGGTGGCACAGTATTTTCTACCTCACCCTGTGTGTTTTTCGTGCATTTATGACCGATCAGAAAGTCTAAATATGTAACACGTAAGATGCAACACCAAAGATGAAGCTCAGCACTATCTCACTTCACTCTTCTCCCATGTGTTTGAAAAAGCAATGTGTAAATTCAGTGATTTTTGACCATAACAACGTTGAAATCATACAGAAAACAAATTTATAGAACAATCAGGTGGCTGGAAATGTATTTTCTCTTATCATTCATAGTATTTTACCTGTCATGATGACATGTGAGGCACTGCTTCACCTGCCTCCCCTGACCGCACATCACTGCCTAGTCTTCTGTAGTGTCTACTCAAGCGTAATATTGAGTGACGTAATATTTATCATCTGTTCTTACCCACTAAGGGTTTCTGTAGATGTCCGAGCGCAGCCCACATTTTTTTGTGTCCGCATTGACCATGTGCACCAGTATGCACAATAATACCCTCAGTCGTTGGATGGAGGTAAATAATTAGCAGATGAAGAAAACAACAGTCAGATTATGGAAAGAAAAAACAACAAAAAAGTAGGTTTTAAAAAAATATAGTGAGGAGAGAGCTGCTGTTTTTCCTATGAGGACACAAAAACTATACTTAGATTCTTGTGAGGAATCACTTTATTCTTTCTTTTCTACTCTTTTCTTCTTCACTTCTGAGTAGACATTGTGTAAACCATGGTATTATCTCTTCTAAAAGGCCGTGTTGAAAATTGTATATCCCTGAGTGGAACGTAGTTGTTCACCTAAGCTAAACAGTGTAGAAATAGTATAAAAAGGGGCGATGTGGAGAAGTATGTCAAGCCCTTAAGGAACCAGTTGGTTTGCTGTGGTCATCAGTAAAAAGAGACACTTAGTTCATGTAATGTTTTCAGCACAGTCATGCAAAACAAGGAAAATCAAATGGAAGGCATGTTTTCCTCACATTATCAGGAAAGAAATCCTCAAGTCTTTGAGCCATCAAACAACTGTATCTCAGAAACAGAAGTTGCGGTAGGCTTTGTTGTTGTCTTTATCAAAAAATCCCATCATAATCTATTTTTACCTGTCATTTTTTTAATGACGCATTCAATTGCATTTTATTTTCATTTAGTTTACTTAATATTCAACAAGCTGACCAGAGAATCCACATTATATCATCACACATTAAGCAGATGAATGTTTTTTCTCCACAGTGACAAAAACCACTGACTGTGGCCCCAGTAGCTACATATAAATAATGAAATTAGTAACTGCACCTAATTATGAAAGATTCACCTGCAGTGGCCTGACAGACTTACAACTTCCCACTTGTGTGTAATCAAACTGCTTGTTAATACACATAACCGCAGAAATCCCGACCCTCCTGCAGTGTTCTGTCCATAACTCTTCAATGCACTGTCAGCTGCCGGACAGCGAGATAAGTGTAGTTCAGGGTCCTGGTCAAAGATGATAATCAGATAGGATTTTTTTTATTTGATTAATTCAGTTATATCTGGCATATATTCTGTGCATAAAGTTGAAAATGTCTGCACCAAGTGGTCAGGTGTGAATTGTAATCTGTCAGAATGACGGATGGGATTCAGATTTTTCTATCACCATTTTAAAAAAATAGTCAAATACTGAAAATATTCCACTGCTCAGAAATGCATTCAAGCATTGAAAATTATGGTATCAGTAACTCGACTTAAGAATGAAAAAAACTCAGTTAAGTCAGAATCATATCATAAAACGAAGCATTACGCTAAGTTAAAAAATGTAAAATAATAACTCCCATCTAGATTTTCCTGTTTGGAGCAAAGAAAGATCTCTGTCTTAAACACACATAAATCTGACAAGCTTTATCAGCTCAAGGTCTCGAGCTCTGAATCTGTCTAGAAAAACAAGATTATTCTGTTGGAAAGACCAGACTACTGGAGGAACAAAGATTCTTTAAAATGCAATTTGAGAGGTATAAGACCAATTATTCTGTTTGTGAACAAGAGTGTGGGTTTGGTTATCTGTGGTTTTACCAAGAGGATGTCAGCTTGGTGATATGCTGACATATGCTTTATGAAATGCATCTAAGGTGTCTAAAATTATTATATTAATAAAATAGTTTGACAAAGAAAATTGATGCTAAATCTAAATAAAGCATAATTTATGGTATTTGGGTATGGTAAAACAAAAACATCAGTTCTGATACAAAGAGATGGTGTTAAAATAGAGTACATGAAATTCAGTTCCTGGGTGGAACAATCAATGACAGTTTGCTGAAATTCTCATATTAATCATATTGAAAACAAACTTTCTAAAAGGATTTCAGTACTGTCCAATGCTAAGCATCTTATAAATCAAAAGTCTCTTTTTTCTGTACTGTACTTTGGTTACTATATTTAGGTTACTCTGTAGAAGTCTGGGGAAAACCCTTAGAAAACTTCACTCTCACAAAACATGAGCCAGAGGTTTGTGAATATGCTAATACATGTAACTGTCAAAATTGTAAAAAGAAAAGTTTTAAATTTGTTAAACTCAAACCAGCACTAATTGTGTTTAATTTAAAAAAACAAACTGCTGCCAGAAACTACTCTAAAGTATGACTGTGTGTCATAAATAAAGTGGCTCATTAAATTTGAGGATGAGCAGTTTTTGGATGTTTTTCTATATTTTTTTGTATGTAAAAATTATGTAGCAGTTTGAAGGTGGAATTAAAACAGTGTCCAAACATAACTCAGCTTTAAAAATTTATATAGGGTAGTTATTTTGGAAAGATACAAGGCTTTAAAAGGATGTTAATTACAGGGTGAATAACCTCACTGTACTGAATGTGTGTTTGTTGCTTTGTGTTGTCTTGGCTTGTGAGGTATGTGTTGTTTTTAGTGTTTGATGACTTGCATTTAGTTATTTATTAGTTAGTTAAACCTTTTTTTCTACAAGGCAAAACATAAAGAACAATTTCTTATTTACAATGTTATGCTGAAAGTGCCACAACACTTAAAAAGTGTTCATGTACACTTGATTATAAAATATTGATATTATTGATTTATAAACCTAAACCTTATAGTAGTTATTCAGGGATATAGGATTAAATGCTTTTAAATGTATTTCTTCTCATTGTTGAGCCTGAAACTCTGTTTTTATCTATTTTTAATTCACTTTCCCAAGTGGACCATTAGGGCCTTTGCTATAACTATCCACTTGAGGTTTATCTATCTATCTATCTATCTATCTATCTATCTATCTATCTATCTATCTATCTATCTATCTATCTATCTATCTATCTATATAGGGAGAGAGGTGGGAACAAAACTTTTAATTTAAAGAAGGATAAAGACAATAAAAAGATTACACCCTTGAAGTCTGCTTCTACACCTGCAGAAAGAGAAAAAAAACACCCAAAAAACTGAGGACCAAGAAACCACAGTTGTTCGTTACAACTTTTAATAATACAAGTTGTATTTTAGTGGCAAGCGCAGCCCAATAAACACATGAATCCAAACAGCCTGAAACTCTGGTAAGTAACAGTGTCTGATTTGGTATTTCACCCCACATGATATATGTTCATTGCAAAAACCCAATCATCAAACCTTAAAAGCTTGGAGTTTGGCCTTCCAGGTAGGCAGTAAGTCTTGAATAATGACTAAAAAACCCTGAGATTGTAATTGTATGTTGGTAAAGCACTATATTTTTCACAGAGTATGGTACAACCATTTTCCCAAGCACATTTAGTCAGATTCCTGTTGCTTAAACATAGAGCAACAGGAGGTTCACCATGAAAATCACCAGAAACAAAACAGGAAGTCTTTGGTTGCACTTGTCTAAGGTAAAGAAGCTGCTGCTGGTTGATAAATCTCATGCTAAATATTCTCAAATTACTCCAGAGCAGCAAGTGCTATTTCAGTTAACTGTCATTTTGTTTAGCCCCACTCAGCTGTTGCTGTATTCACAACAGAGGCAGTTATGCAGTAACCTGAGCTACAGAACACGCATGACATAGGAATATACCCCACATACATGACTCTTATTGCTACAGTAAATGCTCATTCTCTCTTATGCTTTGTCATTACCTCTGTTTGATTTACAGTCTCACTCACACACACTTATGCACACAATGCCTATGCACCCCTAGTGTATGTATGTGTGTGTGCACGTTTGTGTGTGTGTCCTGTACAGCACTGAAATGAGTGTGGGTGTTTCGCTGGAGGAGAATGAGAGCAGCAGCTGTGAGAGGCCGACTTCAGGTTACCGAAGAGGGAGAGAGAGGGAGAGACCCACAGAGATGAATCACAGAGAAATATGAGGGTTTTGTTCTTTTATCTTGTCAGCTTTATCTTTTCTTCCTCCTCATCTCTGCATATAAAACAACATACATTATTGTGTTGAGCCGGTTAACCTGCTTTTTTTACTGCTGATGCTACTGCTGACGGAGCCAGAGGCAGTAGGGATTGAGCGTGGGAGTTTTCCAGCTGTAGCTCCAGGAACAGACACTCAACAAGAACCCAGCAAAAATCTAAAGCTCATATAAGATGAGGAAATATAAAAACATGTAAATATCCTACTGTCATAAAAAAAAGCATATCAGTTGTATTGTGTTTCTTATGCTGATTTAGGTTAAATGTACTGAAAGTGCTTCTTTCCCATGCACATCAGCCCTTAATAGCCTAAAAGTAAAAAATGCCTGCTAATGTGGGTGTCTAATTAAATACAGTCATTGATACCTTTGCCAGCTTAATTGGAAGAGACCTTATAAACATCCTTTTAGATCCTCCTAGTTTGTGAATCTTTGTAATTACCACAAGTGAAACACTTCAGTGTTCTTAGTAGCACTGAGATCACTGTTTTTATCAGATGGCATGGAAGCAAAAAGGAGAGCAGCCATCACTGTTGTAAGGGTAATGTTATTTTCAAAGCACACAGACT
Organism: Anableps anableps; assembly: GCA_014839685.1. NCBI lineage: Eukaryota > Metazoa > Chordata > Actinopteri > Cyprinodontiformes > Anablepidae > Anableps > Anableps anableps. The sequence continues at coordinate 3,897,694 of CM026073.1, forward strand.
AGGATCAGCAGCATCAGCTTCAATGCTGGGCTTCAACCTGCGTTTGCGTTTCAGCCATTAATCGATCATGCTCCCCTCCAGCACAACTTACTGTCTCCCTGTTGGCTTTGTGGTAATGCATTTTGTTGCAAAGACAATTACATTTTACTCACATTCAGCAGCTACCAAAGCACTCCTTGCATGCTTCTCTGCCTCTAAAACCCACCATTGCTCTCAACACCAGTGGTTTTTACAAACACTGAGCCCTCTCTTCTGGTGGTGTGATCTTTGAGCTGTTTTGTGCATAGTGGAAGGGAGCTGCAGGTTGGGACTGATGTGGGAGAGGAAGCTGCTGTTGAGGGGTGGGGGCTTGAGTTCTGCTTCAGCACAGCTACTGCTTTGTTTTAACGTTGATTTCCTGAGTAACACTGGCAGCTCTGTTCTTAGCCGACATAAATTTCTGGTTAAATCAGCAGAAAAAGAAGGGCTCTGTGTGGATAATGAACTCCTGTGGGTCTGGGTCCTCTCTTCTCCTCTCCTCTCCTGCCATTAGCAAACCTAGGAAAGTAGAGTCAGATAGTGTCTTTATTATTCTAGTGATGCTAGTATTATCAGCATGTCTCACGAGGCACAATTCTCAGTAAAGTATCATGATTTTTGCCATTATTGTTAATATAGTAGAACAATATAGAGAACAGTGCTTTTACCTGTAGGAGAGTGGAGAATGTCACATTACTGAAAGTGACTGTGGGATTTTTCACAGAGAACAGCTAACTACCTCTACATGCTGCAGTATATTTATTTTTATTGTAAATAAGCAGTGCCTTCACTGCAAATGAAGCAAAATCAGCCACTGTCCCCATTAGCTCTGCGGTGACAGATGGCTGATTGACCCACCCACCAGGTCATGTCTACACGTGTTAATTTGTTAACGTGGTTAACAATAGTCACCCCACTTTTAGTTATTGCTTTTGCCAACTTAATGATTTTGTTGCTATATTTAATGACTTTTCAAGTCGGTATTGGGCAAAATTGAAATTGTCAGACTTTTTAAAGATCAGTGATTGGCTAGAAAACTACAATTGGTTTACCTCTTCTTCTTTAGGTGTGGTCTACACAGCGACTATGTCCAGATTCTTGACAAACTCAAATTAAAAAACTGCTAATAGGAAACAGCTAAGTAGTTGCTAACTTCAGGGTCATTAGTGGCTAACGGTTAAAAAGTCACAATATTCTCACATTTCTTTGCTTACAAAAGGTCACATCTTGTATGTCACAGCTGATTACCAAAAGTGCTACCAGATAAATAACAGAAAGGTTCTTTAAATTTTTATGCTACCAGATGTTGCTGGCTAGCCAACAAGCAGTCTAAAATACTCCAAACTCACGACAGGAGCTACACCTGTTCTTGCTTCAAAAGATGCAGGGTATCAATCTTAAAGCAATCACCTTTAAATCTGGGGCCAATAATTAATAAGACACATTTCACTAGACAAAGTCAGATGCTAATAGCATTGCTTCTTGTGACAGACTTCAGATAGAGGAGAATTTTTTTTGTTGTTTTAATATCACGAGATCTCATGGAGTGAATACCCAGATGTTTTAGCTGTTTTGCAAAAAGTTATAAAATGTTGGAACATCACTCTTGCGTTTTTGTGGGAGAAACCGAAAGGAAACTTTTTAGAAATGATTTCATACCCCTACATTGCAAGCATCCTGTGTCTTCAACTCTTTTTGGTCAGTTTTGTGGCACTGTGAAGTGTCACTAAGTGACACTTCACAGTGTAGGAGATATGCTACAGTATATATGCTACAGTGTTTTGAGCAGTTTTTGTTGTTTTTGTGTGAATGAAGACTTTCTTAGAAACATGATTTCTTCTGAGGAACTTTCTGGAAACAATGTATAGTAAAACCTGTCAGTTTTTACATGGACTAGGCCTTAAATTTCAGCTGTAAGGGGTGGGGGTGGGCATTTATTGTGTCATTTGTCATGGTAAATTTCTTGTCATGATAAGAATTTTGATTTATTGTTGTCACATTAAATTCCAATTAATGAACAGCGGCACCCCCAGAAATTTTCATAGGGGTGGCCAGACCAGGCCGGTAAAAATTTTATGGTGGCACAGAAAAATATATGTAATGTTATTTATTTATGTATTGGGATTTACATGTATGTCTTCACTGAAGAGGATGACTCTTTGTGCCTTTCTATGACACGAACATGATCCTCTTAGGGGGGGGGGCAGTAGGGTGGCCAACATTTTTCAACCCTGGCCCTCCATTGGGGGCGCCACTGTTAATGGTGTTTTTTTTTTTTTTTTTTTTTTTAAATACTGTCTGTATTGTGTGGATTTTTCTTTATTAAATCTTCTCCACTGTTTCTTCAGCATGAATATCAACAAATATCAATACATTTGATTAAATGCAGTTAATGTTTATAGTTTAGAGATACAAATCATACAAAATCAATTATGTGACTGATGTCCTATAGCATATTACAAATGGGTGTGTTTCTGAAGAGCAGTATTTGTGCTTGTGGGGCTATGATTGCTATGTCATACAGTCACAGCCATACAGTTATTGTCACATTTATCATTATCTCAATAATACCACAAAATATTGTGATAAAACTTTAAGACTATATCATCCACACCTAGTAATGGGTCATGCTCAATGTAATTAAGCAAATTAAAATATCCTTCACAACAGTCTAATGTAAAACAGAATTCTGCTGTGTAGAGTTTAGTTAAAACTTATTTTTTTATTATTTTTAACCCACCCCTCCCCCACCCACCCATTAAAAAAAAAAAAAGAAATGTAATTATTTTGTATGGGACACTTTTGGCTGAAATTGTATTGTGCTGTAGTGTTTTTCAGGGGGAGTTCATATGAGCAGGAAAAACAACAATGAGCTTTGATGCATTATGAAAATGTGTCAGCCTCACAACTATAAGGCAGTGTTTTACATCCTTGGATCTTTCAGAGCTGACAGTTTGCTGAGTCTTTTTCCCTTCTATTTCATGCCACAAAGAATTTCCTCTTCCCGGTGTGAGACTAGCTAATCAGTGGAATTAGCCCTTGTGCTTGCTTTTTTGAAAACTGCAGATTTCTGAGGCTTAATGATGCTGATTTGGATGTAAGGGATTTTTGAAAGTGCTGGCTAATTTCCGTGCAACAGAGACAGATTAGAGAGCATACCTGCTGCTTGGGCATTGCCAGTGTGAAAGTGACCCTGTGTTTCACTCTAGGCTTGGCTCTCACCTCGCCAGGCAGCTAAGTGGAAGGCCTGGACCGTGCTGCAGCCAAGTCCTGGCGGTGGAGTTGTGTGTGAAACCCTGCTGCAGATAATGGGATTTGAAATGCTTTGACTGCGATCAAACTAGACACGTTTAGATCCACATTTGGTGAAAAGGTGGAAAAGATGAAATATTGACCAGTAAACTAGTTTAAGGGTCAAGTCATTGATTTTTGCTTCTATTTCAGGCACCAGCCTTAATATCTGGAGCCTGTTTTTGAGTCTGCAATTCAAGCTCTCATAACTTAGCTTTCTGAAACCCTGCTTCTAAATGTGAATGGCAGCACTGTATCATTGGTCCTTCTAAAGTGACACGCAGCTACAGTCCCATTAAAAAGTATTCACCCCCTTGGATGTTTTACCCTTTTTATTGCTTTTACAAATCAGTCATGTTAAACAAAATTAGGCTTTTTTGGAATAAACAAAATTGACAAAAAAAACCCAAACTGAAAACTGATTTCTACAAAATAATGATCATTAAATAAAAATATTTAACATAAGACAACTGATTGCATTAATATTCACCCTCTTTAGAAGATAAACCTTTGGCTGCAATCACAGCAGGGAGTCTTTACAAATCCTAAATTCTCCATGAGATTGAGATTTAGGCTTTGACTGGGCCACTCCAGAACATCCTCCATGTTGTCTTGAAACCATCTCTGTGCAGCTTTAGCTGGATGTTTCGGGTCGTCGTCCTTCTAGAAAATAAATGTTCTCTGAAGCCGTAGTTCTCTTGCAGATGGAAACAAATTGTCCTCCAGGGTTTCCCTAGATTTTGCTGCATTCATTTTACCCTCTACCTTTACAAGCCTTCCAAAGCCTGGTGCTGAGGCACATCCCCACAGCATGATGCTGGACATTCTTCACAGTGGGGATGGTGTGTTTGTGGTGGTATGCAGTGTTTGGTGTCCGCCAAACACAGTGCTTGTCTGATGGCCAAAAAGCTCCATTTTGGTCTCATCAGACCAAAGAACTTTCTTCCGCATGATGTTTTTGTTTTCATCCTGACTCCTACTTTTCAATAAGTGTTTCTCTGATTTGTTTGGAGTGTTCTTTAGTCTTCATCCTGTAATGGTAGCCAGGAATACTGATGAACCAGTGAATGGACCTTTCAGACACAGGTGTCTTTATACTACAATCACTGGAGACACAGTCACTGCACTCAGGTGATCTCCATTCCACTCATTGTGAACAGTGGAATTAGATGAGTCACTTTACATGGAGTGAATATTTTTGCAACCACATATTTTATGTTAAATATTTTCACTTAATTGTCATTATTTTGTAGAAACCAGTTTTCACTTTGACATTAAAGGTTTTATTTGTAAATGTTTTTTTGTCAAAAAGCCAAATTTTGTTTAACATGATTAAACAATAAAGCAATAAAAAGGGTAAAACATCCAAGGGGGTGAATACTTTTTATAGAAACTGTATATGCTTGGGGTTTTTTGGCTCCTATTGAAGGTAACTGATGGTTATTATTCAGTTGTACGTTTACACCTAAAGTTGAAAGGGAAAGCTTTTTTGGAAAAGCTTTGTATGAGTGTATGATGGACGACACCCAGCAACATCACAGCATTTTGGTCATGTTTTAACGTAAGCTCAGTCTGTAGCTCTGGTTCTACAACTTTCCTTTAAGCTGGACGTACACTGTGCCATTTTTGACCTATTTTGAGCCGATCTTCCAATCGTGCGGCAGTTTTTGGGTCGGGCACAGTTTCGGCTTAATCGTTTGTTGTAAATCACGTAGTGCAGTGGTCTCAAACTGCATTCCTCGGGGACCAGAGTCCTGCAACTTTTACATGTGTCTTACACACTTGAAATAAATGGCTAAATTGCCCCACTGGCATGCAGTCAAGCTCTACAGAGCTCTGCTAATAAGCTAATATTGGAGCCAGTTGTGTTGAAGCAGAAAGACATCTAAAAGTTGCAGGACTCTGGCCCTCGAGGAATGCAGTTTAAGACCATTGACGTAGTGTTTGAGGGGGAACAAGAAGCGATTAACACCTCACAACCAGCTCCTAGTCAGCAATCATAAGAAAATCAAATCTATTTGAATCTCTGGTCGTCCCTTGTGAGGGAATCACATTGTCAGAGCAGCGCTACGAGCCAAATTCACCTGAACCTCTCACACTGCGCATGCGCCAACAAGGAAGCAGAAGTGAAATAGGAACTTTTTTACACTTTTTTCCTTTTCGCTGCACAAAATGGCAAGGAAGCACATTTGTTTTTGTTGAGCACTCTCTCATTCTCGGGTGAGGGTGTCCTCACTCCCAGATTTTTCTTCCTGTTCTTTGCAGTTCCAGATTCAAAAATCTGACGTGTCGCACATAAAGTGTGAGCAGTCAGGTCGCATCCGAACATCAGGTCGTAAAGTGTGAGAACATGAATCATGAGCTGAGAATTATTGGATCCTTTGCTGTAGTTGTTCAGTTTGAGCTGGAGGTTACTATAACTACTGATAATATCATGCAGTGCATGCAAAGGTTTACACAATGTTTTGAGACTTTAATGTGTTAGTACCCCTTAGTACCCTCAAAGAATAAAACCATGTGGTCTGACCAACTGGGACTTATTCACCTGTTGTAACTTGTGTATTTTACACATTGTCACTGAATGTCCACTCAGCAAGAAGCATTTGGCCTTCTTAGTTACAGGGGAAGTTCAACCAGATCTTCAAAAGTTTCCACCAAAATGAGCATTTTAAGTTCCATATTAACCATAACCCTGCCCTTGAGCTTTAAGATTGTGAATACAACAAATAAAGCAGTTGTTTGCTTCCTGTGTGCTTAAATAGCGTGAAGTAAACCTGAGACATAAACATGAGACACACTAGCACGTGTCTGCAAACAAGATGTTAATGGTCCAGTAGGTGGATCAGACTGGTTCTAGTGAATCCATAGACAGAATCTGTTGATTGCACTAGAACTTTCTTTTGTAAAAACAGAACAAAGCAAAACAAAAAAACACAGATTACTTTTCTCCAGTCTTAGAAGTTCTATAGCGCTGCAACTAACAATTATTTTAATTATCGATTATTCTGAAGATTAATCTGATTAAAAAAATTGGCACATTCTGCAGAGTTTTCATTTAAGCCTTTTTTATATATTAGAAATGCAATAAAAGATGCAAATAAACAAATAATCCAATTCCTTTTTTTAAATAAGAAAATAAACATTTTATTGCCTTAAATGCAATAACAGCATTCCTTTAGTGAACGCTTGATCATTTGCAGCAAAGGATGCATCTGCAGCTAAATAAATACTTCTAACATCAACGTGTGAAAAGCTCAGCGCTTTCTACTTGACTTAACATCAATACAGTGTAGGACTGATTGGTTAATTATTTTTTGGATGAACCAATTAATTGGACAGCAAAAGGTGCTTAATAGGAGCTTTTTTTTTTTTTTAGTTTGAATCGGGTGAAGCTAAAACTGTCACTTGAGGAATTTTGGGTAGACCATATTTACAGACAAAGGGGTTTTTTCCTATTAAATGCAAAATGTATATATTTTTTGTACAATTTTGGTTTAATTTACTGCTCAAAGTACGTTCTTTCAGCATTTGTCCTTTTTTTGAGTCTGTATAGTCCTGTTAACAGTTAATCGATTACCAATTTCAACAATCGATTCATCACAGTTAATCTGATTAATTGTTTAAGCCCTAGATTTCACCAGTGTGGTTAAACTTACTGCTAACTATTGATATTCTTGTTGGTTGGTTCAGTGATGCCCTGATCCAGATGTTGTATCAGGGACCTATACTAAAAAGCAAGTTCAACATGTCCGCTTTTTTTTTTTTTTTTAAAGTGATTCGACTGAGCTGAACCTGACATTGAAGATCAAACCTGAGTGCTACTAGGAAGCTGGTTGTCAGCTTAGTAAGTCAAACCAGGGTGACTGACCTGTTCGTGTAAAGCAGATAGAGCTAACATAATAGGACCAATAAAGTGCAATAATGAAGAGGCAGCAAGAAAGCTGGCCCAAACAAGAGAGTAAAGAAAAGAAGTGGAAAATTTGCAAATTAATACGCTTCTCAGTATAATAGTCTTATTATTAACCATGAATCTGTGGAACTGTTAACAATGAATAATTTTAAAATTATTCATTGCAGCACTCTGCTAGTATTTCTTGAAAACATTAATAAACAAATCTGACATTCTTTCTCTAATTATTTTGGCTTTTAGCAAATAGAAATAATTTTAGTAATTCTAACTGACCTGAAACAAGACAAGTTTGGTCTGATTTAAGTTCAGACGGAGAGAAAAAGTGTGTATGTCTCTTTTTATTCAGCGTATGTAAACTTCTGGCTTCAACTTTACAGATGTATCTATTCTGCTGAGAGATCTCACAGAGGTTTGCTGCTGAACTAACGTGTAACCTTGCATATCTCAGGTCTCTGATTGGCTGAGACGTAGTGCTGTCTTGTTCTTGATGTCTAATCTGGAAACCTAACCTGCCTGGAGAAGGCTATGCCTCCTGCATACATTAGTGTGGTGACAGTTAAGGTGACCCAGGTTCATGATATTGAAAATCCTGAGATGAAACTTAAGATACATTGATAACCCTCTAATCCTGCTTCATGATATAGACTCCTGGACAATCTATTTCTTATGAAAGTCATAAAATTCATTTTAGCTGCTTATTTCCTCTCTTAATTGAATAGATACCCATCAAAAGATTCAGTTTTTAGATATTAAGATTTTAATAAACTAAACTACATATAAAACAATACTATAAAGTGCAAAAAGCATGTAAAAGCATAAAGAATTAAATAACAAATGTCAGAAATAAGTATCAAAGGTTGCACCCAAGATGGTCCACCAAAGGATCCAGATTTCCTTAAATACCTTAGTCAAGTCCTCTAGTTGTAGTCTTTCAGTGTACAGGATGCTATCCTGAACAGACATTAAGAATATCTCAAGATTTGACCACTCTTTATAGATCACTTCTCAAGGAGTTTTCCTCATTCTTTGTTTAAAAGGCTGAGATGTTGTTATTTTATATACCTTATATTAGACTAATACAGTGATTAAATAGCCAAAGATGTTTTTTCTTGGAACCCTGATAAGTTTTGGATTTTATCTCTTTCTTTGTTGTGTATGTTTATGTTTATCTTGGATGTATGTGATAAGCCAAGCCATTATATTTTATTGTCAAATGTTTGTTTGCCGTTTGCTACCTGTGTATGGGGAAGTGCGTTTGGATGACAGATCCTGCCAAAGTTGGCGATAAATATAGAAATAAATAAATAGCTTGATAAGTAATTATGGTGTCGAATATTGCATCCAAACAGAAAAAATAAGAATTTTCCCTACTTATTTGCTCACAGTGTAACATAAATTAATATTTCTTTATAATTTTCAACAGTATCAATTTAACATTATCACCATTACTTAATTATCCATTTTATTTTCAATCTTATTGTTTTATTATTTTGTTTCCTTTTTATTTAATTATTTTCTCATTTTTTTCCTCATTTTTCATACGTTTTATTTATTTAGTACAACTTTGTTATTTATTGTCACATTTTATTTTATTGTCCTTGTGAAAGTGGGCAAAATGCCATGCTTGCTGTAAGTGTGTGAAGTTGGTGTCTATTCGGGGGGCTTTATAACTCGGAGTTTGCACAGGATTCCTCACCCATGTAAATCCAATTCACATTCCATTAATCTCTCTTTTTCTGTCTTTTGCTTTCAGCTTTATTCAGCTCTGAATCATTTCCTCTCCTATTCAATTTTTATCAAAGGAACTCTGTGCTAGGCTTTCTCTTTGGATAACAGTATAATAGTTTTATCACACTTCATTCTCTGGCATGCAGCCACAGTAGAAGCAACTGATCTCTGATTACAAAAAGCAAATACATACATAAAATATAGTTATTTATCAAAGGATAAGATGTAACATGCATCTGGGATAGAGGACCGGTGTCAATCACCTCTTTAGGGTGGGTGGCCTGGGAAGGTTTGAAAGGCTGGGTGCATCAGCTTGGGCATTCTAGTTCCTGAGGTCCTCGCTGGTCTGGTGGGTCCCTGGATCCTGAGCTCTAGCTGGACTACTTATGGACTGCTCCAGGCGGGGGGCAGCCACCCAGCAGGGGCTTCTCTCTGTTCTCGCCAGGGAAGTCCTGGGGTTCCCCCGTTTGTGGTCTCTGGTGTTCACCATGAGGCTTGGGCCTGTTGGGGGGCTGGTCTCTGGCAGGAGATTCATGCCTCTGTCTTATCAGCACATAACAAATGGGTCTTGGGGTGTTGGTTGATGGACCTTGCATCCTCAGAATGCATTGGGCTTTGGGGCTGAGGTGGGGGAGACTTTGCTGTCAGCAAGCAGTTGGTTCTCCAGAACACCACTTCTGGCCCTCCTTTGTTCCTGCTTCTGCTTCCACACTGGCTCAGTGAGGACTGTTGGTGTGGTGACAACCTTGGGGGATCAGTAGTGGGGAGTCCCACTGGTGTGGTGGTGTTTGTGTGGGGGCTCAGGCCAATTTCTTTAGAATTGGGGGATTCCTGGCTGGCAGCCATTGGCTCTCATGGATGTTCTGGGCTGTGAGAACTAAACGTGGCCCTTGTGGGATCCTGCTCCCTTGACCTCGGTGGGACTGTCCGACTGGGTGGGATGGCACGGTGTCCTCCCTCCCCCATCAGTCTATCTGAGTCCCAATTGCTTTGGATTGCCAATACCTGCACAGGGTCTTGTGTGGGCACCTGGCTGGCAAAGTAACCAGGTTGGGGTTGTGATACTAGGGATGGGGCAGCGGTGCTGAGTTCGGGGGTTCGGTGCCCCTTTGGCTTGGAGGCTGCTGCTCCGGCACTTCCCTGCTGACCTGCCTGTGTTGTGCGTATGGCTGCTCTGAGGGGGCGCCTGCTGTCTGTCTGCCTGGGGCTGCTGTGGCCACACACACACACACACACACACACACACACACACACACACACACACACACACACACACACACACAAACAGAGAGAGATACAATTACAGAAACATACATGATATAGTACACCAAAGTACAAATGGAGCAACAGAAAACTACAATAAATGCACACTATACACACTTTGATAACTGTGTTATCTGCTATGGAAAAGGCCTACAGTTTAAAGATAAGTAATCCTCTTGTGGATGTGCACAGAGAACCACTTTATACTGCCATGTGACTCATTACAACAGATGAAGAAGCCTTTTTGTTTCCAACAGGCCAGTGATCATGGGCATTACAGACGTGGGGTACACGTGAGACATGTCCCCCACACTTCCCGTATCTGTGCCATCTGTCCCCCGCATTTTTTCAAACATTCCAACTGTTTAATCAGTTGTTAAGATGTGGTAATGAGATTTTCCGAGCCATCTTTAAGCGCACCACAAGCGTACACACGTTGACGCCGGTTACACCTGGAGATCTGATCATTGAGGGGGAGACATGCTGTTGAGCAGAGCTCTTGAGCGGAGCTGTGTGTGTGTCATGTACAGCAATTAGCCAGAGCCAAAATACGCCACACATTTTTCTTCCAAGCAAATCATGTTAGTTGAGTATGTTATTGGGTGCAGATAATACTAGCTAGTTAATCCGTGCCAGTATATCATGTTGTTACCCTATGTTCCATCCTTGCTGGTTATTTAATGCCAGGAATAAACCCAATCTTCTTTCATTTCTGTGCAGAAGTTGTGCTCATTGTTGCTCTCAACATATTTAAAATAAATCTTTTTTTCCACAATAGAACGAGCAAATCAGGAAGGAGACAAGGAGACCAGCAGCAGGGACAATGATGCAGGATTTTCTCGAGTGAGGAGAGATTATAAATTGTTGAGAAAAAGATATTGATCGTAGGGAGAAACCAGCCATTTAACAGGACACGGCTTTCACAGATTTTCAGAATTTCACAATCCAAAATATGTTTTGGCTGTATTATATGTGACATATAATACACACACACACACACACACACACACACACACACACACACACATATATATATATATATATATATATATATATATATATATGTATGTGTGTGTGTGTGTGTGTGTGTGTGTGTATTATATGTCAAGAAGGCCATTTTTATTTTTTCATTTTTAGATATTATTTGACTTCTACATTATTTGTGTTTGTAAAGGCAGCAGATATGCTGCAGATCATTCAATTTTTATTTGTCTTGATTAATTTTAAACATCTCTGCTGTCACATTTGACTGAAATGTCAATGTGTTTGGTATTGTATTTAGTAATGTTAGTCTTTTTCTGTTCATGCCATTGAATTAAATCATATGGCTTTTTACCCTGCTACCTTGTCACTTCCATTCCATTGTGTGTGCCAAGTAATAAGTTGCTTACAGGAATTGTGTTTTTCTGAACAGTTCATGTTGAGTGTTGCTATTTGGCTCTAATAATCTGGCTATTTATATTCTGGCTGTAGATGTTTCAGGCTAATTGTTTCAACTCAACCAGAATTTGGCCACTAAAACTTTAGAGTTTGTTAGTGAATAGTTTAAAGAACTAAAGTTGGTTCTCTGATGCTGCACTGTGGCTGTTAGTGATTGTGTGTGCTTTTAGACACCAACTAGAGGTGCAATTGATGCAAGAGGATGATAAATCACTCAGCAGATCTCAGAAAAAATTGTCCCCCTCACTTCTGAGATCATGGTTTTGCCCTTGCCAGTGACTGTAAAAAATAGAATTAGTGGGATGTCAGATTTATAGGTCAACTGTGAATCTTTGGGATTGCTTTGTTCATAGGTTAGCTAAAAATGATCCCAACTGAACCTGATTTGACCAAAAATTCTTTTTGATCATTAAAAAAAATGGATAAAATTGATAGAACTCTATTGTTTCTACCCTGCAACCCCTGAACTTCAGCTCTGATTGAATAGGACAAAATAACAATACCAACGCAGACCATGTAAGACTGGTTCACACTGCAAGATTTTAAAATTGTTAGCTGATTTTCAAAACCTATGAGACCACACACGACAATAAAAAAACAAATTAAACAGATTTGATCCTACAGTGTGTGGTGTACAGCCACACGGCAAAGACAACACACAAACAGATTTCACTCACTAACATTTGAATGATAGACGGGAAATCTTGCAAATCATCTCGAGATCAAACGTGAGTTCAGAGTTAATAAACATGGCTGGCTGGAGAGAAGCAATGGAGGTTGGAGACTATTATTAACAGAAAAAAAACCAATACAATAAGACATCTCTGATGTCCACCGGACTTTCTGTTGCACCCTGGCAGTTGTTATGTCCTGTCTTGTCCCCCTGTGTTTCCATCACCTCGCTTTCTGATTGGCTACACCTCACATTCAATAAGCTGTGAGCTTGTTTGTCACTACTGTGCTGGGGCTTTTGAGACAAGTCAACATGTTGAATATCCCCGATTTGAGGTAGGAACGGTCCTGGCATACTTCCGAGCAACTAGATCACTGTTAACATACCTCACACAGCAGGAATATCTCATAAGATTATCTTTAGAGCCATCATGATTGTTGGAGCGTCCGTATGATTGTGGAAATGGGAAGATTGAGTCAAAAATCAGCATAATTATCTTGGCGTGTGAACTAGGCTTACGACTGGTGAAAATTAACCTGGTTTTTTTTTTTGTTTTTGGGGGGTTTTTTTGTTTTAGTTTTACAAAAGACAGGACTGTTTCTATACTCTCACATATCTAAGGCGCTGCATTTCAGCATAATTTCTTTACTGTGACCTGTATCTGAAATTCTTAAAAGTTCCTAAAGATTTAATACATTTTGGATATTTTACAGAAAAATTCTTTGTTTCATTTTAAAATGAAAGAAAGAAAGATGATATTTTAAACAGTTTGTTGTTTGTGAAACATTTAAATTATTTGGGAAGACATTAGTTTCCATCTTGTTATCATTAAATCTACTGTATGTAACTTTTATAAAAATATGTCTTTTACATATTTGTTAAAACTGTTATTATGTCATGACAGAATGGTATGAGATAGATAATCTGTGAAAAATCCAGCTCCTCTGCCTTCTCCCAGAGCTCCCAGTACTAACTGCAGAAATACACCACTTGGTCAGAAACAACCAATCAGAGCCAGGAGGAGGGACTTAGCACTGTCAATCATGATTGTGTCCACACCACTCACACACTCCCCGTTACTCTCCGCTACGCTACAGCTTCTTCCCGACAACATAGCCTACCACAAATGCTAAGGCTAGTTAGCATGAGCACCGATGACGAAGGATAAACAGTTTTCCTGGAACGGTGAGTTATTTCTCCACCATTAGCTCATTTAGCAATGATTACTCTGATTAGTTATTTTTGACTGGCAGCAGTGCATTTCTTCAGGGAGGAGGTGTAGGAGCTTGATTTTTTTTTTTTCACAGATTATCTGTCTCATACCATACTGCCACGACATGGTAACGTTTTAATGTATAAAAAACATGTTTTTTTTTAAATAAAAGTTACATACTACAGCTTTAATCCAACAGTCAGTACGATATTCTCTCCTTAGCTGGTTGCTCCTCTCAAGTCACAAACAATCCAACCTTGTAGTTTTTTCCAAATAAAATTACACCGCATTAAATCCCAGGGAATGTAGGATGGCTTCTAGCTGGAGGAAGAGTTCTGCTGCCTGGTGGACTCAGCTCCTGGCATACTATTTATATCCCTAATACCACAGTAGACCGACACAGGCTTGCTGGACAATTAAACCCCCACGGTCTCTTTGGGCAAAAACACAAAAAGGCCCTTTGATAGAAACGATAGTGGTCATCAGTTACAACGTGTGTGTGACAATTTACAGAGCACTTATGTCCATAAATGTCTACATCTCTGATGTTTATGTCCAACTTAACCCGACGCTGGAGACCCCACACTTCTGTAAAGAACAATTTCAAGCTTCAACCATGAACAACACAGTGCTCTAATAATTATATATATAAAAAAAAAAAAACATTTTACTAGTCGGTAACTTAATACACACACCTATCAACAGCACTTGTAAGCACTCAAAACACACTGAATACTTTATGTGTTACCATCGGCTTTTATCAGCAGAGGTGAGAAGAAAAAGGCACAGTAAAACCTTGGGCTCGCGTCCAAGAGCTGCTCTGATATCAAACACTTCACTTAAAAATCACAGAACTCACCAAGCTTGAACAACTGAACAAATGGAGCAAAAACAATACCAGAGCAGAGCCAAATCCAACTGTCAATGGCTTAGTTTCCCCTAAAGAAAGCACACAGGGTAGTGCGCGCCAGAATGGACAAAATAAAATATCATCTAAACTAAACTTTTAAAAAACACAAACTGTCTCTGTGTTTAATTATAGCGTTAAACCTGAAAACTGGAACTAAATACTCCAAGGTGAGATTCTGACTACTGTAACTACTTGTCATGTTGTATGCAGGGAGTGTTTTTGGTTTCAGTGATTTATTTTATGCCTGTTTTTTGTTTGTTTTTTGTTCTGTTCCCAATTGACCAAGTTGCAGTTTGTAGCTTATGCAGGGAATCTACTCCCATCTACTCACCAACTTGATTTACTTTGCAGCTTAGAGCAGTGATTATTAAAGTGTGGGATGCATCCCCTGGGGGAGCGGTTACAGTTTCATGACTGTGGGTTAGGGGACTTTCCCCATATTTACGTTTTTTGCAAATCTGAGTAATATGAAGTTTTCCACATGTTACACATTCAACAAATCAGTGTTTTCATGGTAACAAGACAAGGGACTGGTTATCCTTAATTGTTAGTTTCTTTATTTTATGTAAAAAAAAAGTGTCCTAGGACGAAAGAACATTAGAACTATTTCCCATTTTTTGGCAACTTTGACTTTTTTATTGCTTCTTTATTTTGAATAGAGATAATGAAAAAGAGAAATTGACAAAAAGTACAGGTGATTTTCTTCTCATCATGGGAGAAAATAAGGGTGCATTCACACCAGTCCTGTTTAGTCTGCTTTTATTGAACTCGAATTCATTTGCCTTGAATGTGCGATTAATTTGGGGAGGTGTGAATGCACAATCGAATTCCAGTGCGGACCTAAAAGGCGAACTCTGGTCCGCCTAAAAACCTAGGTCTTGCTTCACTTGAAGTGAACTCTGGTGCGGTTCGAATGCATATGTGTAGGGCTGCAACAACGAATCGATAAAAATTGACTATTAAAATTGTTGGTAACGAATTTCATGATCGATTTGTTGTGTTGCGCGATGAATGCCTCACTCACCATGTTGCGGGCTGTTTTCTTCATTGGTAGAGCTTTGTCAATGCTGGCTGACTGAATTAAAGTTAAAAGAAAAAAAAAAAACCTCAACCTACTGAGGGAGTTGAACGGAGCGAGGCAGAGTGGAGGCGGTGTTTTCAAAGGGAATTAGGTAAATTCTAGAAATGACCGACGCAGAGAAAACGATTTGATCCAAGTCCTCAAAAGTGTGGGACTTAGAGATGATAGTGCTCATCAGTTAGCTAAAAAGAAATGCGTAATATGCAATCTTTGCAAAAGTGATTTGACATGGAATGGAAACAGAAACATGTTGGAGTGATCGATGAGGATGAAGGAAGTTCAGCACTTCCCCTACCATTATCCAAGGGGGCGCCCAGCCTCGCCAACGAAGTTTATTGTTGACACATTGAACTGATCGTGAGGGTGCGCACGCCAAGCCACACCACTTGCACGAGCTCATTGTGTACTTTCAAAAGTGCCAGCACCAAAGTTGGCAAAAGTTGAATGAAAACACGCGCTGAGTCAGATATGCTTGCACGCAGGTGAACACACGCTCCTGCCAGTCCTATGGCAAAGAAACAGTCGCATGGTACACATATGGTGAGGGTACAATTAGAAATAGCCTAAGTTCTTCATGCCCTGGCCCTGACACGCAGCAAAAATCCAGTCATCACCAAAAAAAAAGCTGAGTTGTAGTTGCGCTTTTGAAAGTTCACGTTGAGAGCATGTGAGCCAAGCAAGCAAGCTGTGGCGTTTATACTTGACTTGAACGTTGGTGCAGTATTCTCTGAAAATGAGCCTTCATAGATGAATTATATAAGTGCCAGTGCAGGGGGACCTGCTCTGCAACAGGCCAGTGTGTGGGGGCGGGGGACGGCGCGTTTGCCGCACGCCCCCTCGCGCCTGGTTCAATGCGTCAACTGTAAAACTAGCTTTAAAGGTGTTGACCTGGTTTGGATGTCTGAGAGGAAGTCCCCCCCCCCCTCTGGCTATATATGATTGAGCTTGGTAAGGAAGGACTTACATGATAGTTGGAGGGAGAGAGAGAAGGATAGAATACAGTAGATGAAGAGATTTATTTAACAGATGTGTAAATACAGCTCATGGAAGGTGAATAGAGAACATTTTAACTTTTTTTCCTTCGGAGTGTTCTGTTGAATATGTCAACATATTTAAGTAGTTTTTCAATAACTGTTACATATATTTAGTTTGTATTAATGGACCAAAGACAGCTCCAAAAGCAGGAAATAGAATATAGCGCAGGGCATTCTGGGTAAATACAACCAAAAAAAAAAAACCCATGTGTCTAACGCTGGTGGGAGAAATGGCTCATGCTGAGCCTGCTGTTGAAGAGTGTTTCGGACATTTTTCACAAAGACAAAAGAGAAATCCTACAACCATTAAAATCTGATGCTACATTTTTGTTTTCATTTTGTGAGGAAGGAAGTTGCGCTTGATGTCTTGTTCAGAGGTTTTTATTTCATTTCCTTCAGTGGCTTTTCAATGGGCTTCATTTGTTTGACACTGCGCAGTGTGAAAGCAAACCGCACCAGCTGAAAATGGAACAAATGTTGCAATTTATGGTCCCCAGTCAAACTGAGTCTACTGGACTGTCAGGTGTGAAAACATCCTAAAAGTAACAAGAATTTCAAAGTAATACTGGATTGATCAAAATTAATATTTTCTTCCTTTGTTTTCTTTCATAAAACCTATGAAAGAAAACAATCCATGTTGGGTTCATTTTGTTCCTCTGAAGAACCCCCCCCCCAAAAAAAAAAAAAAAGAAAAGAAAAAAAAAAAAGAATGGCTTGATTTAATAAGATGCATGTTACATCTTTTCTTCTTCTTCTTTTTCTTTAAATTTTTTTTGCATGTGTCCTGTCACAGCGGTTCAGGTATACCATATGAAGAAGCTGGTTGCCTAGATGTGCCAGGGCGGATTTAATCTACAAAAATGATATCTTTAGATGCTATCTTAATTATTTGATTGACTTTATTAAATCAGGGTTGACAGAGTAGATGGGTTGCAATTAAGAAAATATCAACCAGTGTTTCTATTGCTTCAAATTTTAGCATATTTATATGGCCGTGTGAGTGTAAACGTGTGTGTGTGAGAGAGAGAGGGTTAGAGAGAGGGCTGAAATAGAATCTGAACCTTAATCAAACTTTCATAGAGGTTCGTCAGCTGAGCTCATAAAACATTTGTGGAAAAGCTGCCTCTCTATGGAAAAAGTCACAGTTTAGGGCTCCATTGTGTGTCTATATGGTAACACAGGACGAATGTGAGTAAATATTTTTGTTGGTTTAGAAGAGAACATCCAGGTAGAGATCTAACATCAAATGATTAGAATGACCTGATTTTTTTCCAGAAGTTGCTTATTTCAAAGTAACACCACTGTCTTTATTCTGCTAAATCGGAATGTTCAAATGCACAACCTCGTGTGCCAAATGTTCAGCTGACCTCTGGAGCTGAATCTCATTTCAACTAGAGTGAAAAACCTGGAGCCAATCATTGCGCTCTCCGCTGCCGGGCTGCTTATATAACTTTGGCCTGGTTTCTCACTGCTGTCAGCCTGACGCTCGGGGGCGGCGAGCCTTAATGACCCACCGCCTGCCGTAACACACCACCCCCTCCTCCCACCCTGAAATATCTCCGAATAAACGAAGAAAGCAGATTCAGACTTCATGCCACTCCTGCTCAGTATAAATATCCTGGAGACATCAGAGCAAATTGTTTTCCAGCTGGATTTTTAGATAAAATATTATAATGACAGCCAGTGTTAATGTGATATATAACCGTTTTGTAGTGTCACACTATTTAATATAACATGACTGATTTTTTTTTTGTTTTTTTTTTTTTTGTTCAAGCACAGTTTATAGAGAACTTTTTAGGGCATTAAAAGATGATGGTGTTCTGCCTCCGTATCAAAGTGAACCATCAACATGTTGCGTAACTGTGAGAGCTTGTGGCTCTGTGTGAACACCATTCGTTCTACCTCAGTCATTCTCATCTCTGCTTCATCCTCCTTTTCTGTCTATCTTTGGCTCCGGCCAATCTCCTTCACTTTATGTGTGTCCTAACATCATTTTACCCTCTTTCTCCCTCTCAGCATCCATTCCTTTCTTTCTTCCTAATTTAATTTATGCCGCTCCGCCTCTTGGTACTCATTCCCTGCCCACAGTTCTGCTGTCCAAAGCTTCTGCTGTCTCATTCAGGCTGTCTAATCAAATCCTTTTGATTAGATAGCTATAGTAGAGGGAGATGCCGTGACTACAAGCCATCAAGTGTTAGGGATATCTTGTGGCACAAAATTAAGCCATATTAAAACAACAATAATTTTCATTGCCATAAAATCCATGATTTAAAATCTCATAGAAAACCTTTACCAGCAGGAAGTTGAAATACTCACTCTCAGTCTAACTTTACCAGTCTCGTCACTATTGAGGATTTTTTTCTCATTCTTCTTTAAACTATTGCCTCAATTCACTGAGGTTGCAGCTATCTGTTTATTTATTGGCAAAGTAACAGCTCTCTCTCTCCTCACCAAAAGGTGATTTGGTTTTTGTTTGCACCGCTGCATTCTCCGTTTCTTTCTCACGTCATTTGTTGTTACTGCGCTTCCTCTCGGTGAATCTCGTTGGCCTGTCCATTTCCTGATGGTCTCTCCCATCCGTCTGGGTTCTGTGAACCCGATCACCCTCCCAAGTTCAGCATTCTTGTGAAGGTTGATGCTAATAATAATGACATCTCACTCGGAGTCCACTGCTGCACTTGTAAATACTCTAAAGTTACAAGCATGTAATCACCCATCTCTCCCTCAGACCTGGTAAGTAAGTATCTTCATTATAAATTAAAAACAGAAGCTATTAAAAAAAATGGTGTTTCCCTGATATTTTGAGCTAAGTTGGCTGTAAATGAGCCTACTATTATTACTTATAATAATATCTAGAAACTTTACATCATTGACCTTTTTCTGTGTGAATTCATAAAGAACCGGAAAACTTGTCTCCTGCCTGTCCACAGTAAATGCTGTAACTTCTCTTTGCTTTATGATGTAATTATTTAACATGGGATGGAAAACATCTGTATCTTTATTTGCAACTTTTGCTGTATTAAAGCTTTGTAGTTATTGTAGCAGTGGTCCTAATGAGCGACAGTAGTTCAACAGCATCTCAAGGGAGGTTCAGCCTCTGACAGCTGATGACATCTCAAGGGATTTAAAGCAACTGATGGAGGCCCGAGAGCTTTAATGATGTGACCGTTAACCTTGAACCTCAGAGACAGGAAGTCTTGAAGCACATTTAAGTAGAAAAGGCTAGTTAGATATTAGAGCTGGGTATTATTAAGAATGTCACAATTTAATTCAATTTCGATTCTTTGGGTCACCATTAGATTTGATTCAATTCAATTCTTATTTTAATACTACAAAACTGATTTAGTAATAAGTAGTGTATAAATAATTCATTTGAGTGCCTAGTAATAATTTTGTGTACAACTTATTTTTTATTTTTTCCTGCCCATATGAACAGCCATGGTGGTATACATTACTTTAACAGTGTATACATTCACATTTTTGAGCAGTAAAATATCTGAAAATAAAACAGGAGCACTATAATAGTTGAGCTCAATATGGAAAATAAAAGTTGGCATGACAGTACTGTATTAAAATTGAAGTAAAGTGTACATAAACGTACATAATTCTCCTTTTCTTGTGGAAACTGAGGTAAGTCACATCATTTTTAAATGGTAGTTTTTAAGCATATTTGAACAGTATTGCCGTTCTGCACACCAGATAACTGTTTGCCAACTGCCAGTAAGCTCAAGAAGAAGAAGACAACTTCACACCAAATGTTTTATATATGACACACAAAATGCCGATCAGGCAGTCGCAATGACGCACAGCATCACAGCCACTCTGCGCCGCGCTGACAGGTGTCCAATGGCTGACTGGTGCCAAAGAAATATTGCTAGGTGCTCAACTAGCTCATCAAACTTGTTGGTATCCAGTGACCTTCTTCATCCCACTGGCAGAAAGTGTGGGAAATGTAGCTAGCGGTACGCTCGAATACAAAATCTCGTCCCCAGACAGTACACACTGCTCTCAAAAGTGTCACTCACCATGGTACAAACCCACTGGCCAGGAGATCACACGGTTTTCCAAACTGATATTGAATTGGAAAATAATTTATTGCATTGCAGTGATGAATCCATATTTCTACCCACCCCTCCTAGATACATTGCAAAGTTTTACTTTAAAATGTAATGGACTGGATTTAGTGACACCTTATGGCATAAATCACTAATTGCAGCCAAAAAACCCCAAACACCCAAACCAGTATAATCTACAACATACTGAGCTGCATCAGACAGTTATCTGTAAAGCCAACATTTGCTTTTGCAAAACATATGGGGCAACCTGAATAATGTTCAATTCATGCATTGGCAGATAACAACAAAAACAATGGCAGATAACATTGTGCTGTGCTACTTAACGTGTTCAGTTCGATACAATTTCTGAGAAGGAAAATATGCACTACATAAGCACTTCGTTCATGGGAGATGGAGACGGGTTACTGTGTACTATGAGGTGGAAGCTAGTGAGGTGGAAGCTAAGGGTCAAAAGCGCATGTGCGTTCGACATGTTAAAGTCACAGCGCCATGTTGTGACCCAGCAACTACAGCTGACTCAAGGTGTCTCGACGGTGCCGTCTAAATGTAGAACATTTCCCTAATCATCATCCGAAAATACCGGCAGTTTCCAGGCAGTGGTCTTGTATAAACGTAGCCTAAGTAGAGCTCTCATGACTCTCTCCTTGTCACCTCATCCAGCTCTTCCATGGCATTCCAAGCTTCTCTAAAGAGAAATTCTTTCCAATTTATTCAGGGTCTGTCTGTTGGCTTCCTTCTGGCACGACCTAATATTTAATGAGTCTGCCCTCACTAAATATCCCTTATCAACCGAAAAAGCTAAATGAGATCCATGGTGACCTTTGGTTCCTCTTATTCACTACCTCAGATGGATCGAGTGGTGCTTTCCAACAGTATGATATAACGCTCCTGAGTTGTAGCTTAATATCTTAGGAGTTTATTTGCTAGGTGTCACTGTTTTGTGCACTTGTTTCATTCATATACAGGGACCTGATAAAGTATTCATTCCTCTTGCAATTGTTTCACATTTTATCACATTACAGCCACAGGCTGCAATGTTTTTAGGGGATTTTATGCGACCAACCAATAGCAAACCAGTGCATAATTTTGAGCTGGAGGGTAGTTATGCATGGTTTTTGTGTTGTTTTTTAATTTTGAAAATAAAGATCTGAATGTGTATTCAGCCCCCATGAATCAATACTTTTTAGAAGCACCTTTTGCTGTAATTATCTGCATGCCTTTTGGGGGCGTGTTTTAGCTAGCTTTAACACATCAAAATAGAGATTGAAATATTTCACTATTCTTTTATTATTTGTTAATGATTTGTTTTTTTTTAAAATTTCATTCATTTACAGTTTAAAATGAACATGTCAGATGTTGACATAAACAAAAGTTTTGAATGAAAAAGAGTTGTTTGAAGAACAAAATCCTATATAGTCTACCCCTTCTCTAAAAACTCAATTCACTCTACCATAAGGAACTAAGGCTCAATCAGCCATCCATACAGATACATCTTCAAACACAAAACAAGCAATGTGTATATTAAAACTAATAATAACAAAGAAAAAAATTATATATATTATCTTTGTAATGATACAGCACTCGGCTGGATCAATATACTTCATTATACCTTGATAGAATATTATATTTTGTTTTTTTCTTAAAAGTAAAAATTGATCTACTCTCTTGGAAATTTCATTAATTTTAAGATGAAGAACAATGGATTTGTTGGCTCTCTGTAACGTCTTTTTGTATACTAGCTCAAGCTTGGTCAATTTGGATAGAGAGTGTCTTGAATAAAGTCTTGCTATATTCTCCATTAGATTTAGGTCCAGAAAAAAAGTCACCTTGTCACACTTTAGCCCCTTTCCATTCGTGCTGACTCGACTTAATTCGACCTGACTCGGTTTTTCGGGTTTTCTTCTAGGTACTGGTATTTGGTACCAGCTCTTTTTTTAGTATGTACTCGGATGGCGTTCCAAGTGAGCCAAGTTGAGCTGAAAACGCGACTTCAGAAGACTGCCAATCACTGATTGGCTAAGGAATGACATCACGGTTGAGTAACTAGTGTGACTTACAAAAATCAAACCTTTCATTTTTAAAAACGTGCAACAGCAACAGTGTTTATTATTGGTGTATTGTTATTATTGTGTATTATTGGGTGACTTTTGAAAGCAGTTGACTTCACTAGAGTTTATTTTAGGGTATCAGACTAAAGGGGGTGAATAGAAATGGAAACCGCACTGATTCTGATTTTTATTTGCAAGAAGCATGTTTCCTTTTATTTCACTTTACAATTGTGCTTTACTTTGTGTTGGTCTGTCACATGAAATCCCAATAAGTTTATAATTCTTGACAAGATGTCAAAAGGTTTAAGGGCTGTGAATACTTATTCTTATCTGTATGGGTGAAATTCCTGTTTGTTCAAAAATGTGATGGTAACATGTAAAGATGTAAACTTTTGACTTAAGTTGATGTTTTAGATATCAAACGAGAATCTGTTAATACATTCTTTTCTCAGTGCATTTCAAATACTTCTGAGAAAGTTGTCGTCATTTTATGTTGTTTTTTTGAATCCCAACAAATTTTATTTCTGTTCATCAAAGATTCTAACATCTCTCTGTTTTTCTCCGTCCTCCATGTTCCCAGACTCTTAATAAATCATCAGGGTTGTGTTTACATTGCCCAGCCTGCACTCGGCCCCCAGTGTCAACAACTGTTTTAGCTTTCACCATTAATCTTCACACTTCACTTTGTGTTCATGTGATCGTTTATGAGTTAGTATTCAACTCTCCAAACCAGATCTCCTTGTTTGGCAAGGCGTCTTGACCTGGTTTATATATGTCTGGCTCTTTGGCTTTCTGTCATTAACATCCCACTCCAATCTTTCTTTCCTCA
Organism: Anableps anableps; assembly: GCA_014839685.1. Classification (NCBI taxonomy): domain Eukaryota; kingdom Metazoa; phylum Chordata; class Actinopteri; order Cyprinodontiformes; family Anablepidae; genus Anableps; species Anableps anableps. Next base: position 3,921,208 of record CM026073.1, read on the forward strand.
CATGTCTAAAGCTGCAAGTACAAGAATAAAAACCTAAGGGTAAACCCTAGAAAAAAAAACAGTTTTATTCACAACTCCAATAAACTATGAAATGAAAGGAATTTAAACAATCATTTTGTTAATCAAGGTATTTTCTTCACTCAGCTTGGACGGCGGCTGATTTCTTCCACTGTCAGCTCTTTCTGCAATATATTTTCCAAGTCATTAAGCCCCTTGGGACCATTTAAGGTAATGGGTTTGGTCTCTGGACAGCTGCTCCACTCCAGCCACATAAAATTTCTCTTATGTACATATACATGTATTACTTGACCATTAGATTACAGGGAATAGTTGGAGTCATTGTAAGGCCAATATTTTCACATAGGTTTACTTGGAGTTTATCCAATGTGCTGAATGTAGCTCTTTATTCTTATATTGGTTTAATATTTAGGTTCATTGAAAAAGTTATGTGTCATAAATCTGGTGAGCACGTTGCTTTCCCTTTTTTTTCCATGGAAAAGCTTATTGGAGGGTCCATCTTACCCCTCAGTCATCTCCTCAAGCAGTGAGCATTTTTGTTTATATTCTCTGCAATGATGACCAATCAGTGACGATCAAGTCTAATAAACAAACATTTTTGTCAAACATTTTGGGCTGTAACTTTCCTTGTTAACGCACATGTGCTCAGGAACTTTCACTAACTTCACATTACTTTGTAATTTCACTGCTAAATGTAGTTAGTTACCCCAGAACCCTGGTTGCTATGTCACAACTGACCTCTATGCATTTCTGTAATCTGAGAGCGGATGTGTTTTGTGTAGTGCAGAGTGCTGTTGGGGTCAGGAGGACAAATGGGCTTACAACAGTTATGGATGAGTGCTGAGTGGTGTAGACACCAAAGCATGGTATTTGGGATGGGGCTGAAGGGAAGTCTGAGTTGGGTTCTGATGGTGATGAAATTAGGACCTAAAGTGGTTTTCTAGAATTACTCCAGAAAATTCTTATAATCTTTCAGCCCTTGTTGTCTATTTTGGGTAATGTTTGGATTCTGAACAACATTCTGAAACACAGCATGGGGATTTTATTAGAGATGTGCCGATTAAATATTGGTCTCTTGTTTTAGTACAGCTATGACATTTGTGATACCAGTTTTAGGCAATATTGATTTCTATAAGAAAAGTATTCGCATAATACTTCATGCCTTTCTGCCATGTGTTTATCAGTTATATTTATTAGGAGCAGAGGTGACATCACTCCGATGAATGAGTTAGCAGTCGCTTTAAGACATTGTTTCACCGTTGTAAAACAAAGACAAATTTGTTACAGTTCACACAAACTGTCACAAACTTAGCAACTAGAGTGATTAGTGCTGCTAGAATTACTAAAACACCCGTGTCCATGTGTATTTTCTAAAAGCAGACACCTTAAAGCAGACACCTTAATGCCAACATTTCCACAAGGCGGCCGATATTCCTAATTTCCAATATGTTCCATGAGAAACTCTGACAGCTGAAAGGTATAAAACAGAGCAACTTTGCTGCACTTCATTCCGCCTTCCTATTATCTGTGGAAAATCTCCCCCTCTCTAACCTTCAATAAAGCGCAAACACTGACACTACTGTCAAAAAATACACTGTCTTTGTAAAACAGTTAAAAGAAGTAGATGATGATTATTTTGAGAGCGAGATTTAACATCTCTTCCTTGTCACCTGTCCTTGATCCAGAGCTGTTCTACCTCGTCTTCCGTCAGTTAATTCCACATCTAACTGTCTGCAAACTCTGTGGCCTTTGTTGTTCTCTTTACGGTTCTTACGGTGTAACTCAAATTTTCCACATGGCTAGAGAAGGATGTGGGTGAGTTCAGGAGCAGGAGAAACTGAGCCCCCAGCAAATTAGATGCAGGCAGAGTTGAAAATACATATCCGGTAGCAATGATATTGTCATTTTAGGTACTGCATGTGGAACAACACACAATACATCGTACATAAATAATATATCGGCCAACTCTGTATACGATGTGTGATAATACTGTGTATGTTTTACTGTTTATGTGCGAAAAATTTTGGGTGTAACCTTAAATATCCATGTTAGAATTTGTATAAATATGAACTGATTGGTAGGTACACCCCTACATCCAATCCAAGAATGATGTCAGAACCCAGTCAGATTCTGTTACTGGACCACATTTGGTCAATCTCTGATTTTTAAGTTTCCAGTCACTGGTCAGGGCTGACCAGACTGTAATCTGATGGATTGTGGTCTTCAGCCAATTTCTTAAAGCCTCTCTGTTTTCATAATTGAAAAAATGTGAAATTTAATACAATAATTAGGGTAAGAACAGAATCCAAATCAATCACTTTCTCATACGCAATATGAGAAAACTAAACAATTTTGCCTCTCATATTTTGCAGGCTCAGAGGAAGGAAGTGTTTCTTCAAGACCGATATGGCCACTATACCCTGACTGACCCCTTCCTGGCGCTTCAGAGAGACTTTGAGTGCAGAGTCCCTGGAGGGGACAAAGAACGGCGGCCGTTGGGGTCCAGCCCTATCTCGGTCCTGGAGGCTGTCATGGCCCACTGCAGGAAAATGCAGGAACGCATGTCAGCCCAGCTGGCTGCTGCCGAGAGCCGCCAGAAGAGGGTAAGAATGTGTTTCTCAGTGGATAACATTCTAGTTTGGGACTTAAACAAGATCAGCATTGGTTCCAAACAGAATCAGTGCCAACCTGCATACTATTATCACCTCTCTTTGATCATTGGCCATCTCCCAGTTTTTCAGTCCTTTTATCTCTGATCTAATAACTACAGTCTTAAAAATAGCAAACCAAATTATTTACTGCCTGTCATCATCCCTTCTATAAACCCTTAGACTTTATTGTCATTCAAATGCACATTCACAAAGTTTCAGCAAACTTTGGTTGCAAGACTCCAAATAAAAACATAAAAACAAGTAAAAAGGAAGACAGTATTAATATATACAAGGGTTCTGCAAGGGTTAGCCTTTAGCTTAGCTGTTAGCACTTATGGCTGCCACGTTTTCGCTTCCTATTACACTGTCTCCATTTCTTCTGGGTGCGGCCTTGGCTAGCGGGAGCTCCCGCTGCTTTGTCCGCCATTGGGTCTAACTGTCTAACAGTCCGAGGCTGTTCAGAGTTTTCAAAATTGCAATATTGACTGTTGTTAATATGCTGGACCCAAGTAGTTCTAAGATAAACTGACGATTATACGTTAGTCTACCATCATTACACTGAACATTTGCTGTTAAGCTTGCTGGTATGATGCCTTGTTCTCTTCTAAACATCCAACATGTTTTCAGGAACCATTGCAGTTTCAGTCGAGCAGTAATGTAAGGGTACACCGATAATCGTCCCCGATTTCCTTAATTTTGGGAAATCTGTGATTGACTGATTCTTACATGAGAAACCGATCTTATCTACTGATCTTATATTCCTCCGCAAAGGTCACCCCACTGTTGCCAACTTAGCAACTTTGTTGCTATATTTAGTGACTTTTCAGACAAACGTCCCAAGGAGATCCAGCTATCTTTTTGTATGCCAAATTTTGAGTGGTCACTATTCATGCTTTTCAGTTTTTTAATTCCTAGTGGTACTGAAGCTGGAACAAATGGATGCATCTGTTTTCCAACTAGCCCTTAGTCTGAGTGGTGGTGCCAGATCACAACTGGCTGGTAATCATTATTGAATTTGATTGTAAGTGATAACCTTAATGAAATTCCAAACTAGCAGTTATTCAGATATTTCTTCTCTTTGTGTATGGCCATCACAAGGCATCCCTCTTCTGCAGCCACAGAAAATAGAATGAATGCAGTTCACAAGGTGCATTATTTATGAGTTGTTTATATGTCTTTAATTTAACCAGAGTGAATCTGCTGCTGTTTTAAATGAAGGTAAATAAATTTAAGACTTAATACTGACAGAAGTAGAAGACAAGTGTCTTCTCTTTGGCAGCAAGATACATTTATATTTTCATGATTTAAATTTCTGAAGCTTTAATCTTCCCGAGGAAGACTACTGTATATTTGGCAAATGCTTGAATATTGTTTTAGATTTTACTGAATTGAGCAAAATCCTACAAGCTTAATTTCAGTTCCAATTTTGTTGACGGCGTGCACATAGGCAAGTGTGTGTTTGTCATAGGCCTCTGTTGGATTACAGCTTGCAGCCCTGATTAACTGGGCAGCCACATGTCAGTTAAGGCTCTGCCCTATTTTCCTGATCTCCCTCTTTTGTTCTTGCTCTTACTCTTGCTGTTCTCTAGGTCACTCAGGCAGATTCTTTAAACTTTAAACCTTCAGAAAAATATGGTGGAAAATTTTAGCAATTTTCAAATGATAACCTTTCAAACTTCAATATGCTAAAATACTGACAGCTTTTTGGTAAAAACTAGAGGTGGAATGATACATTTAGCTCCTGAATCAAGTCAGTACATGATATTTTCTTCATAAGAATAAGACCAGATTTTACCAGTATGTTTTAAACACAAACTATGTTTTAAAAATCTGTAATCAGTGTAGCATATTCCAGTCCAGATTTGAGTTGATATATAGAGGTTACGTTGCACGCCTAATTCTAAGGCAGCCCTCTTGGAAAAAAACTAACTAACTAACAATGGAAAATGCTCCTATTTTGTGTTTCAAATGATAAATATGGCCCGCTATAAATTTTATGTGCCCCTTGAGACTCTAGAGGGACACATAAATAGAACTTTCAAGATAAGAGTTATGTGCTTAAATATTATTTTGTCATTTAAATCAAAGCAGTTTTTATTTGTGTACTGCCAAATTACATCATTGTGAAAAGATGTTCAATATTATTTAAGCTCAAGAAGTACTTATCAAATGCAGAGACAGTTATTTATGAATATTTCAACAGTTTGTTAATGGGTAGTTTTAGCAGTACATTTTGCCACAACCAGCCTTTTGAGGACATTCGTGATCTTGAAATGGCTCAGAATGAAAATGAATTTGACATGCCTGTGTTAAAGGATTCATAAATATCAAATTGTGTTTAAAAGAGTCACTGTCCAATAGATTTATCCACTTTTTCAGAATGTTTTTGATTTTTAACTGAAAGATAAAATTCAGCCCTTTAGTTTAGCCCTGATAGGACGCTGTGAAGCACACACCAACTTTGCAGCTAACAGTTTGCCAGTTTTGTTGTTGTCGTAGTGCTTATAAATTGTATCTTATCTGGTATTGTTTATTTTCCATCTATTTTATCTATTTATTTATTTACAAAATGCTGATATGCAAACTATTAAGAAGTATTGTCATCCAGCCCAATGAGTAGTCTTCAAGGTATTTTCACACAACAGCTGAAACCCAGAACTCGGCCTTGTTCATAGCAGGTATTAAGATGCTTCCTCACTGATGACTAAACCAGCCTAACAAAACTATTCTCATTTGGTATTAAAATCCTGAGCGATTAGATCACAGTTTGTTTTACATGCAAATAAATGTTAACCACATCAGAGTGGGCTGTCATCAGAACAACCATCCGATCTGCTGATGCTTCTGTAAAACCCAGACGGACTTGAACTACATTATTATTCAGATATAAGCACCCCTGACATTCATCCAAGTCCCATTCTCTGCTTATGCAGCTTAACGTAATAATATGAGAGCGGTAATAGAGAATAAATAGCCTAATGTGGGAGTTTTCAAGGCTCGGCACCGATGCACAGAGGTTAAAAAAACAGCACCCATAAACACCCATAAAAACAGCACTGCAGTAAAACAGCTGATGGCTCGTCTGCACAGTTTTATTCAGTTTATGTGCAGGGGGCTGCAGAAACGTGACTGGACAGTCCAGCGATTTGATAACCTGGCACGAGTTATTTTTTTTTTTAAAAAGCATGTCAACGGTGGGTTTAATCAGCTATGAAAACCAGAGTGAAAACAAAACATCTCGGAGAGGAATTTACTCACATGTACAGCTTCTTAAAATCAAGTGATAAAAAAATACCAACTGGTGAGAGAGCATCTTGTTTTACTGCAGAGGATTTCAAGTAAAATGAATCTAAAAAGCTTGTTTCATACACCTGATATGTAGTTGTTTTAAAGTAGCTGACACCAGCTGTCCAGGTGTTTGCTGCAGGAAGTGACATCATGCCAGTGGTATATGTCCCATACCTTTCAGGACTCTTGTAGGTGGGGACCTTAGACTGAAGTCCTGTCCACATGGGAGCGTTTTTTTTTCTAAAACAGTTGTTGTTTTCCTAAGCACCTGCATCCCCATGGGTCCGTTGAAATAAATATTTCAATCCGCACAGACACACAGAGAACAGTCCTAAATGCTTTTTTTTTTTTACTGCCCCAGGTCTGTTAGTGGCGCTAAACATGGAGTATCAGACATGCGCATAAAGCCTCCACATGAGGTTAGCGGTAAACACAACAAGAAAATAGGAATGGCAAACAACAAAGCTCTGGAACCCTGTTTTTGTGTGGATTAGGGTCAAAAACAGTTAACAGTTTACAGAAAAAAAAAAGTTCCAGTGTGGACGGGGCCTGGAAGGACAGAGATAGCATAGGGTGTTAAAGTCCAACCGAAGCTGTTACACATCTATATAGGGATTAGCCAGCTTTGCAGCTCAAAGGTGTGATGTAGAGATTACAGATCCATGTGTGCCACCAACTGGCTGGAGGATTTAAAGCAAGAACTAAAGAATTCAGTTTGTTAAGTCAGATTTTAGCACCGACCTTTATATCCGGGGGTTGTAATAGCCTACATATACTTCACAAGGCGAAATCAAGCTGCAACATCGACTGCAACACTACATGGACTTCCCTTTGGACAAGAAACATTGAAGCATTTTATTATTGAAAGCCACAAAATCTCCTTATACACCTTATAATAAGCCTTTAAATGGTGCCTACAGAGCAATAAAGCTGTGGACAAAGAGTTGAATGTGTGTTTTGTTTTTGGAGATTTTATGTGGCTCCAGTGGCCTTCATTTGATAGTGGAGTGAAAGTGTGTTATGAGAGAGGGGGAAGACATTCATCAAAGGTCAACAGGCTGGGACGCGAACCTGTGACAGCTGGCACATGGGTTGCGTGGACCACCCCTATGCCATCGCAGCACCCGAGCTGCCTGTGAGCATGTTCAAAAGATTTTGATGGAAAGTCTAAGTGTCACTAAACTGGGAAGAATAGTTTCCCTGAAACTTTTGAACTGACCAGTGATACCAGCAACCAAACGAAGCTGCTAAAAGACCCGCGCTTGGCTTTCTCAGAGGAATTCTCTGGTTGCTGGGTAGAATGAATTTCTGCAGCATTGTCCATTCTATCTTTATATCCCCCATCCCTTTTTACTCTTGGTGTCTGCCTGTGAGTAAGCTGTTGAATTATCCATAAGGTCCCAGGGCAAGCTGAAAGTAGGCTGTCGTATGCAGCACATTTTCCATGAATGAAGTCAGAGGAAGAACCTCTAAAAGAAGCCGCAGTTTTCCCAAACTGTGAGGGGTAGATAATTTTTTTTTTTTTTTTAATTCTTGGTTAACATACTCCATAACAGAATTTGGCAGATCTCTTACCTCCATGTATCTTAAGCAGGTCATAGTTCAGGTATTTTTTGAGCTTTTGAGATGTTAATCAGTGGCACTTGCTGATAAACAGACAAAAAAAAAAAAAAACAACCTTGTTGATACAGTTATGCATCATTAAAAATGTCCAAAATTATAAAAAGGAAGAAAAATTTCTTCCAGCTGCACAGTTTCCAAAACCACAAGAAAACATCCTCTGAAAAACCAAAGTTTCAATGCGGAACAGGAGGAAAATGAGTTTTAGAACAAGTCGATCAGAGCTACTCCAACAGGCTGCCAGTCTGAGCAGCGCAATTCCAGTACAATCTTATCTCGGAGCTATCTTATCTATTAAGATTTATTTCTCACTGAAATCACACATAATCAAGTAAAAGCAAAAACAAACAAGTAAAACAAACAAAACATGTGAAATTAATTCACTAAATAAAGAGGCAATTTATTAATGTCCTAATTCTGAATATTGGCTAATGTCTGACATTTATGAAACGTTTTAACTGGTCTCTCACTGGAAGTTAAGGAAAGGACTTGTGTCCTAATTTTGAGAAATAATAAATTCACTGCAAAACACAAAATCTTACCAAGTATTTTTGGTCTGGTTTCTAGTGCAAATGTCTTGAATACACTTGAAATACGACAAAACTAACTTACAAGTAACTTTTCAGCAGCTATAGGAGCTTGTTTTAAGTCAATAATTCCTTAATATTGATGAAAAACTACTAGTTATAAGTGAAATAATCTGCCAGTGGTACAAGACAGCTTAACTTATAATGTGGAAAATGTCTTGTTCCATGACTGATGATGAGCTTGTTGGAAGTGTGAAAGGAACACAGGGATAAACTTGGCAGGAACATCACAAATAAATTAAACAAACAAAATAAAACAAAAGTTGTACAGTGCAACAAAACTGTTTATTTTAGCCAAAATCTGGCAAGGTGTTTAAACTTGCTTTAAATATATTGGGCAGTTTCTTGGGTCCAATTCTCTCTGTCCGTCTTCTCTAACTCAGCCCTCAGAGCTCAGCTGTGGGAGCTCACAGCTTCCAGGAGAGAACAAGCATGATCAGATGATATTGAAAATTTCACCGCATCCTATTTGACAGCCAATGAGAAGAATGTATTCTATTTATTTTCTTTAGATTCACAAATGGAGAGCCATAATATAAACAGTCTATTATTGTGGATAAAATACTGTCTGGCTGGAGCTGTTCACACTGTCAATAAGCAAAAACATGTGACTCCTTAAATTTATAAAAAATAGACTTACATTTCAGAGTTTCATCCATCATCCAAATAATTGGGACTATTATTATTGGGACAATTATTATTGGGACTATTAATATTGGGACAATTGGGACTAATCATGAATTTATTATGGATTGTTTAAGAAGTTTTCTGAATTTTTAAATATTAAATAAGTAAGATCATTTTTGATTCATTCTTTTTAATTAGGCTTTGGGCTAAGGCTACGTTCACACTGCAGGCCTTAATGCTCAATTCCGATTTTTTTTGTGAAATCCGATTTTTTTTTTTTTCATGTGGTCGTTACGTTCCCAAATATATGTGACTTGTTAGTGATCTCTGGTATGAACTGCAAACAACCTGAATGTGTCCCACATGTGCAGTAGAGGAATAATGCAATAATGTCACACGTAGCGAGCGTCCTCAGTGTTTGTGGACGTAAACGTGGATGGTGACAGTTGAGCATAGCCAGCACATCAACAGCTCTATTCACTGACTGCTCTCCGCATTATCGTCCGCCATGGTTGTTGTTTTTCTTCCTGTTTCCACGTATCAGGACGCAGAATGGTGACGCTTGTTGAGTATCAGTGACGTACAGGCCGGATGAATGCGACCAGGCCATATAGACACACGTCACATTTGAAAAGATCAGATACGTACCGGATTTAGGACCGCATTTCCAAGCGGCCTGGGTCGCATTTGTAAAAATCAGATCTGTGTTGTTCAGACTGTCATGAAAAGATCAGATACAGGTTGCACAAGTGCAAAAAAATTATATTTGGGTCACTTCAGGCTGCAGTGTGAACATAGCTTACTTAGAGTGCCCCAATTTCTTTAATTTTAGGAGATCAGTGAGCGGCTGATACTTGCATGAGAAAGCGATCTTATCTACCCCCACAAAGATCTGAAAATCAGTCACTACCTCCTTTTGCTCTGCTGTGGAGAAGGGCTGACTGACAGACCCGCCCACCAGGTCACGTCTGCATGTGTGTGGTTAACAATAATCACCCCACTGTTGTCAACTTAGCAACTTTGTTGCTGAATTTAGCAACTTTTCAGACAAAAAAATCAGTATTGGCCAAAATTGGAATCAGCAGATCAGACCTTTTAAAGATCATGATCGGCCAAAAAGCTGCAGTCAGTGCACCTCTATTTTGGACCTGTTTTAACAGGCATTCAGACAATACTTCTCTTGGGTCATAAAAGATTTTAGGTCATAAAAACAGTCATCTATGTTTTTTAAGAGTCTGGGCTGGCATGGGATAAGAGGTTGTTCTGGCTACAAGTTAGAGTCCACCGGGGGTATTTTTAATATACAGTAGTTAGAGGAGACAGAGAAGAATGTGTGGAAGGTCAAATTCTATGTTCTGGTGGTCACCACACAAAGGTAGGCAAAATATGCAGTATTTATTATTACATTCTATACATGTTACCCGCTTTGAAACAAGTAAAAGGGTTCAACAAGATGTGTTTTGTTTTTTTTTTTTTCAATAAAAGGAGAAAACCCAAAGAAGAATTGTGATTTGCAGGTTTGCTCTGAAAACCATTCTGGTAATCTAAAGCGTCTGTAAGAAGTACCTACAAATGACTGAAACTTTAACCAGACCAGATGGTAGGGAGGGGTGAAACACCTGAACGATCTCAACCAACCAGCAAGCACATATGATGAACTGACATGGTTGAGATATATAAGTTAGATAATTAAAATCATTTTTAAATCTGCACAAATATCTGTTACAAAGTTTGAAATATCCTGGCTAGTTTTCATTGTCATTAAACTTCACAGTGTCTCTAAATTGTCTCCGTAGGTGACAGTACTAATCCTCACCCAATTAGCAGCTTGTTGTAGCACCTCCTTTAGAGAACCAGTTTCTTCAGCACCCCCCACCAGCACCCCCCACCCCCCCTCGTTTTTAAGATAGTGAGATGTAATCTGTGATTGTTTTGGACATAGAAGGTGAATAAATAGGTTGGTGAAGAGTGGAAAGGGGGTCTACTTTGTGACAGAGAATGCAGGATATCAGCTCTGTTGTTTGGGACTTGTTAAAGCACTAGAGGCATTAAAAGCAGTTGAAGATCCTCCTATTAAACCCTGATACTCTGTGAATCCTGCCCTGAGCTAAGAATAGCAGATGGTCCAGATATAGAAGCCAGGGCAAAGACAAGGGATCAAAAGTCAACCATACACACTTTTAGTGTCCTGCATGTTTTAGATCTGTACCTACTATAACACAGCTGAAATAATTTCTGAATTACCTCTTCTGTATGTTATGAAGTTCTACAGAGACCTGTTATTGAACCCATCTATTTGATCTGGCCTTGTTGAACCAGGGAACATCTAAAACATGCAGGACACCGACTGTTGAGGACCGGAGTTGCACTAAATCCGCCTTGGTGCACAAACTAAATTCAAGCGACCTTGAGGACTGACAAAATATACTTGCTACAGCGGATGTAGATTTAATTGCAAGGCTGCTTTGATTGATCAGGAAAGTTTTAATTATTTAAACATTATGACTTAATTTGTGGATTGTGGAATAATCAATAGAAATCAAATATTTGACATTTAACCAGTCTTGTATTCTTAGTTCTTGTTAAAAGTTTGATTTAGGCACCATGCAGTGCTTTGCAACAGTATTCACACCCCTGGAACTTTTTCACATTTTGCCATTTAAAAGTAAAAGCTTTTGTGTATTATATTGGGATTTTATTTGCTTGATCAACACAAAGTAGTGCACAATCAGAGAAGCAGCCAAAAGCCCCATGATAACTCTGCATGAGCTGGAGAGATCCACAGCTAAGGTGAGGTAATCTGTCTACAGGACAGCTATGGCTACATTCACACAGTAGGCAAATGCGACCAAATTTGAATTTTTTTGCCCATATGCAACTCATATTCGAGTTTCTCACAGCAGTTTCATTTAGTAATCAATTAAAGGCCATTGGCTGAAAGAACATCACACTCAGGGCAGTAATTAATCCAGAACTGTACAAAAATATGTAAATTTTGTATTGAAGATTAAAAAAAAAAAAACCCTTCTTTGTCTATAAATCTATTCTACCCAGAATTCCTCAAGTGGCATAGTTTTAGCTTCACCCAGTTCAAATTTTGTAAAAACAAAAACCTTTTGCCATCCAATTATTAATTAGTTAATCCCAAAGAATAATCAGCAGATCAGTCCTACGCTGTATTGATGTTAAGTCAAGCAGAAACAGCTGAGCTTTTCACATGTTGATGTTAGAAGTATTTATTTAGCTGCAGATGCATCCTTTGCTGCAGATGATCAAGTGTTCACTAAAGGAATGCTGTGTTATTGCATTTTAGGCAATAAAATATTTATTTTCTTATTCTAAAAATGAACTGAATTATTTGATTTTTTGCATTTTTTATCCATTTCTAATATTGTAAAAAAAAAAAAAAAGGCTTAAGTGGTTAAATGAGAAATCTGCAGAATGTGCCAATTTCTTTCTCCAATTAATAGTCAGAGTTAGAATAACCGAGATAGAATAACCGATTACTAAAATAATTGTTAGCTGCAGCCCTACTTGGGTGTTCATCTTAAGGATCATCCAGTATTGCCTCTTCTCGTCATTTCAGCACTAGGTAAAAAATGTCTAAGTTAAGTAATCCTTACCACCAGATGTTTGAATATCAAACCTAACAAAGTCATGTGAGTCTCTTTTAAATACAGCCTTAATGGACACTATTATTTACTTAACTGTTATTCTTTTTCTAGCTGGAGATGGAAAAGCTTCAGCTCCAGAGTCTGGAGCAGGAACACCGGAAGCTTATGGCGCAGCTAAAGGACGAGCGTGAGAAGAATAAGCACATTGTTATGATGCTGGTGCGTGAGTGCAAGCAGCTTGCCACTCGGGTGGTGGAGGAGTCACAGCGCTTTGATGAGCTCCAAGCTCGCCTAGATGAAGAGAGTCGCACCTCTGGTCGACTCCAGGAAGAACTGGGCACCGAGCGCCAGCGCAGCCAACAGATGGAGGCCAAGATGGAAAAGCAGCTGTCAGAATTTGACACAGAATGTGAGCAGCTGCGTGCCAGGCTGGGCCGAGTGGAGGCGGAGAGTCAGGGCTTGCGGCGGCAGGTGGAGCAGCTCAGAACTGAACGGGGTGATGAGAAAGATGATGCTACTGTTGCTCCACTTGCTGCTGCTGGAGGGGAACCTGCTGCTGCCACCAGTATACCACCCAAACCTAAAGCTATGATATCTGTATCCATAGCCACAGAGTCCTTAAGCTGTCAAACAGCGTCTTGTCAAACGGACGTGCCCCCTACTGAGGTTGAGGGTCCTAAGAAGACTCCGCTCACTATACCTGCCAAACCAACCCCTGCCAACTATGTGGGCCTCAGTTTGCCAAAGACAGCTGGAAGGGGGATTGTCCACAGCAGCTCAGGAGGATTGGCACAAACAGAAAATGGCTCAGAGGGCCAAGCTCCCCATGGCTTACCCAGCGGGGTCAGTCCCCGGGTCCAGGCAGCCCGTTACAAGTTTCAGGAACAGGACCAAAATGGAACGGCATCTCAGAGCCCGCCGGCCCGTGACCTTTCCCCAACCAACCGTGACAACTTTGCAGCCAAGCAGCAAGCACGTCATACTGTAACACAGGTCCTGTCGCGCTTTACCAGCCCTCCCACAGGAGGACCTGGACCCCTCCGTCCAGGCCTGCCCCACTCTGCCTCTGAGGGTGGACCCTTTCCCAGCCGCCTGAGCCATCCTATCGGCCTCAAGTCACCTACAGTGACCAGGATCGACCGGGGAAACCCTCCTCCTATACCTCCTAAAAAACCAGGGCTTTCCCAGACTCCTTCACCTCCTCATCCATCCATCAAGGTAGTGGGGGACAGCAGCCGCTCCCCTGGGGCTGGTCTAAAGCCAGCCACGCCCCAGCTACCACCAAAACCTGCCCTGGACCTGGTCCCAGCCCTGACTGCCTCTCAGGTGGGTGCCTGCCCCCGCTCGCCAGGGCCCAGCCGGGGGCCTCAGCGGCAGGCAGCAACAGCATGTGCAGAGTCCCCCCAAGACATCAGTCCTACCACTACTGTCAATAGCCCCTCCTCCATACACCCTTCCTCCACATCCTCCTCCATTAGTGCTTCATCTTCCTGTAGTTCCCGTGCCTCAGCAGGCAGCCCCCTGGCAACAGCATCAGGTAAAGGGGGCTTCTACAAGTTCTGTCTCCCTCCAGTTCTTACTGCTGCCTTTTTATTTTCAACAGTCTTTCAAAGTTACCTTTGTAGTTCAGGATAGGATAGCATAGTGATCAAGTCACACTTGTGCAAGGCAGAATATCTCATGGGCCAAGTCTGATGTTGCTCACTGCATTCTCCCTTTACTCATCTCTCTTCCTCTAATAAGTCCTTGTCTCTGGGCAGCTCTCTTATCACATTTTGCCACCTCAGCCATGTCAGCATCACACGCTGACAACATGGAGGAGAACTTTAGGGCAAACTGAATATAACGTTGAGCTGAGGCAAACCAGAGATCCTTGGTACTCCTCTGTATTCTGATTGGTTTGGCCTTTCTATAAGTAACCCCTGTCCTCTCTGAAGCTGATGCCAGAGGCTGCTTTCTCCTTCCCTTCCTTTTTTCCATTTCTTGTAGCATGCCATTTTTTTTAAACTTTGAGTGCTTTTTCCTGTCTCATCTTTCATGAATGTGAACCACTAACCATTTGTTATTGAACATATAAGTAATTTCATTTTGCTGTTGTCATATATTTTCACCTGCTATGGTTAAGGTTAATACCATTTTTTTCCTCAAAAAATTTCAGTCAAATCTGTACAAAGCCCAATCAAGTGGTATTCGTGTTGCCTTAACTTTTTTGCTTTGCTTCAAATCTAAAAGAAATATAATACATAATTATGACAAAAGATTGTTTCTAAATATATTCTAAAACTCACCTGTGGAGTGTTACAAAGTATGCATTTTGGATTAGCTGATGTATATGCATGTCCTCTTTTATTTTATTTTTATATATATATATATATATATATATATATATATATATATATATATATATATATATATATATAATATGAACTACAATTTGGGTTTGTGCACCTAAAAACTGCCATATGTTCATGTCACTAATCATAGTTGCTCGTGTGTCCATGGCTAAAAATTGGAATATCTAGTGGAAATTCTCTAAATGGACCTCCATATGGTATTTTGCGACATTTGGAAGCTCTTATACAATTGAAACCAGAAGTTTACTTATACTGATTAAAAACATACATAAAAATTTTTTTCTCACAGTCTGAAGTTAAATCAGATCAAACTTCTCTTGTTTTAGCATAGTTAGAATTAACAAAATAATTTCTATTTGCTAAAGGCCAGAAAAATTAGCGAGAACATTTTTTTAAGGTGTGGCCTTAAAATGCATCCACGGGTGAGCCTCCAGTTAACTCTAATGTGTTAGTTAACCTATCAGAGGTTTGTGGAAGGAAACCCAAAAGGTTTGACACAAGTCATACAGTTTAAAAGACAATTATTCCTAATACTGACCAAATGTATGTGAACTTTTGAAAATCTCTAAAAAAAATGTCCGTGCTAAGTTTTCTGGCATTTAACAAATAGAAATGATTTTGGTAATTTTAACTGACCTAAAACGAGAAAAGTTTCGTCTGATTTAACTTCAGATAGTGAGAAAAAAATGTGTATGTGCCTTTGTATTTGGTGTATGTAAATATGTGGTTTCAACTGTATATCAACCTGAGGAAAATATTTATTTCAAGCCCTTACTCACAGAACTGAATTTATGTAAATTTTCAATCTAATTCATTCCCATGTTGAATCCTTACTTTTAAACATCACAAGCAACACGCTCCCCAACTCAATGCCCCAAACTCCAACTGTATTGCCTATTATTTATTCTTATATAATCTCTTTAGTCCTGTTTGTTATACACTATTATCATCTACTATCATTATTTTTTTTCACTGATCTCTGTCTGTTGTATTTATTTGATTAAAACAGTCCTTAACTCCAGCATTATTCCGTTAGATAATGTTTGTTAACGGTCATATCCACTATGTTATTACTGTGAGTGACTGATTGTTGTATGATATAACTGTTATCTACAGCACCTTGCAAAATTAAATTATAGCCCTTGAACTTTAAAAATGTTTGTCACAACACAACCACAAACTTCGATGTGTTTTATTGAGGTTTTAATCCAATAGACCCTCACAAAGTAATGCATAACTATGAAATGAAAACATAGTGATACATGGTTTTCATTTTTTTTTTTTTTTTTTTTTTACAAATAAAAATGTGTTTAAGGGTGTGCCTGTGTCCAGCCCTGTTGCCTCTGATGCCTCTAAATAAAGTCATATACAGCCAGGCCTCAAGCGCATATTGGGGAGCAAACATTATCAAGATACAAACCAGGTTAGGGATAAAGTTGTAGTTTAAACCCTGTTTAAAGCAGGGTTTGGTTGTAAAGCAGTATCCCAAGCTTTGAACATCTCAAGGAGCAGTGTTTCCCCTACTTTTATGCTAGGTGGGCCCTCCAGCTCCAGCATCCCATCTTCCCTTCAAAGGGAATGTTAATTTTATTTTCTATGAAGTGCTAAACTACAGTAGAAGGCTTTTAGGGTCACCTTTTCAATAGAGCAGTGATATACCTTGTCTTTTATTAAACATTTATGAAATAACCTTGTTATGTCATGTTATACAGTAAAATGTCTAAGCACCAGTGTATTTGAATACAAATTCTTTCCAAATATGGATGAATGCCCCAATTGTGGTTTTCCTCCAAATACAAATCTGTAGGATTTGTTTGTCAAGCTTTGCGATCCAGAACAGGAGCTACCGTACACACACTGCACATCAGCCTGAACACACCACGCCCATGGTGAAACATGGTGATGGTAGCATCATGCTGTGGGTGCTTTTCTGCAGCAGGGATAGCAAAGCTAGTGAGAGTTGATGAGAAAATGGGTGGAGCTAAATACAACTCAAAAGATATTAACGTGTTTGAATGGCCCAGTACAGATCTAAACCAGTTATTGAAAACAACTGCAAATGCTCTCCATCCAGTCTAAGTGTTGACTCAGGGGCTAAATATAAACGCATACCACATTTTTCAGGTTTCTATTTGTAACAAAAGTAATGTGAAAACCATGTAAAAAATTTTCTTCCACTTAACTACGCATCACTTTTTGTTGATTTGTGACACAAATTTCTAAATAAATTCACAAAAGTGTGAAAATGTGAAAAAGTTGAAGAGGTATGAATACTTATAATACATTGCATCTAATCCTTTTATTTTCTTTGACTTCTCCAGATTTGGTTGTTTCTAGGAGAGCCAGCAATCAGACCAGATACTTTGAGTAAAATGTAAAATTAAATCTTTAAATAAGTTGTGAATCAGCATTAATTGGATTTGAGTAACATATCTTAGGTTGTGCAACAATAAAATGAGTAGCTTCTTTTTAAGACAGTCAACCAGTTACAAGCTCATTGATAATCCTTTAATTATCGGGGTAAAAAGCAGTTTGAAAATCTTTGCAATAAGCTGACTTGTTCATAATATATTTAGAGTCCCTATGTTTCTTGCTGAGTTTTAAATATTTACAGTAGCAATATAGTAATTGTTGTTTGTAACACTGTTGTAAAAGTTACTGTTAGCTAACTTGCAAAGATTTTCTAACATTTTTACTGGTTTGTTAAAATAATTTGAAATAAAATGTGTCATTTTTCCCTAACAACTTACAGTTATTCTTTTCAGCAATTTCAGTTTTTATGAAGGTTGCTAAGTGATTAACATATTCCTGAAACTTGTTTGCTGTGTTTGTATTTTGTCTTGTCTGTTACTTCTGATTGCTGTTGTTACATTGTTTTTTATTAGATATACACCAGCCATATACTTTCTGACAGACCTCAAGACACACATAAGATGCATTCTTATCTTCAAGCCCTGAAAAGAAACTGTTTGCAGTGGCTGTGCTGATATTTAACTATATGTATAATGATAATCAGAAAAAAGGTATATAATTTTTTATAATGCAAAGATTTTTAGTGAATAAATCTCAAGAGTTATAATGTAGATTTTCAAGCACTTGATGAAATCACACAAAACTTAATATTTTCATGGAATGACCATAATGAAAATTGTTCATACTTGTACAGCCTCCAAAAGAACAAAGACAAAATCTCCGCAAAGTTTGATGTTCTGAGTTGTAACAAGAAACTGAAAATGACAAGGCCAAAATTAGTTGCTGTCTTGTGCTTTCTTTACTTCCAAGACAAATCTGACCACTCAATTAGCTTTAAAACCACACCTGAGTAATCAGTTAGCATTAAACCTTGACATAAGGAACTCTGGTTAGCAGGGCCAGTGGCCTTGAACACTTGGAGTACTCTGACAGTTTTAGTAAGAAGCAAATTCATCATGCCGAAACCCCCCCCCCCAAAAAAAAAAAAAAAACAAAAAACAAAACAAGAAATTAGTCTGGACCTCAGAAGGCTACACTGCCATTTCCAAGCATTTCATGGTGTGCGATGCATCACTGCAAAGCATCAAGAGACAAATTCTGTTGCAAACAAACCTGGGCGAGGCCATAAGTGCAAGATTTCAAAAACTTTGGAGAGAAAAATAATCAGAGATGTGAACAAGGATCCCCAGGTCTCTGCCAAGGTGATTGTTGCTTAGCTGGCCTCTCCTGGAGCTCAGCATGGAGGACTTCGAGGTCACTGACCAAGAGAAAACACCATTGCTGAAACAACGGTGAATCAGTGCCCGACTAAACTTTACCCTCGGACATTTGGAAGATGGCAATGTGTTTTGGAAGTCTGTTCTTTGACCTGATGAGACTAAACTTGAGCTCTTTGGGGACAGGGATGTTGCTTTTGTTTGGAGAGGGAAGGGAGAGGCCTTCAACCCTAATAACATTTCTACTGTTAAACATGGGGGTGGGAGCATCATGTCGTAGGGCTGTTTTGTTGCTTCAGGCACTGGGATTGTCATTGGTGTTCATAGGATCATGAAAAAACGAGCATAATGTTGGCATTTTGAAGAATAATTTTGAGAAATCTGTTGCAAGTCTCGCTTTAGGCCAATGCTGGATCTTTCAACAAGATAATGACTCAAAGCATCCCTCAGAGTTGGTCACAAACCGTTTGAGGGACACAAAAATCCAGGTCAAGGAGTGGCCCTCACAGAGGTCAGATCTTAATCCCATTCAGA
Source organism: Anableps anableps (assembly GCA_014839685.1). NCBI lineage: Eukaryota > Metazoa > Chordata > Actinopteri > Cyprinodontiformes > Anablepidae > Anableps > Anableps anableps. Next base: position 3,940,190 of record CM026073.1, read on the forward strand.
ATCTGGAGCGGCTGCTTGAACACCACGCAATCTAGATGAGCTGGAATGATTTGCCATGGAATTGTGGTCTTATATACCTCAAGAGACATGTACCAACCTAATGAAGAGCTACAGGAAGAGGCTGTTGTTGTAAGTCAGAGAGGCCACACTTTTTTTGTTTTTGTAAAAGGTTTTAGTGGTTCTAGTGGCCTTTATTTGACAGGAAAGTGGGTTGTGAGAGAGGGGGAAGACATTCAGCAAAAGTTACCAGGCCGGGACTCAAACCCATGATGAGGACTGAGGTCTCTGTACATGGGTCACGTGCTGTACCCCTGTGCCATCGCAGCACCTGGGTGGCCACACTGTCGACCATTAAATATCGGGAGGGCTAATAATTCTGGCCTTGTTATTTTTCAATTTTCTTGTCCCATGTCAGCACATCAATAAAATACACTGATCAAAGTTTGTGGAGATTTTGTCTTTGTTCTTTTGGAAGCAGTACAAATATGAATAGATTTTATTATGGTCATTTCCATGGAAATATAAAAACTTTTGTGTGATTTCATCAAGGAAGCTTATAATTCTGATTTTTAACTGTACGTGCAAAGGTTGAAACACATTTGTCTAACATTAAAAGTCATTAGGTTGGCAAAATTGTTATCAAATCTAGGACTGCTTCATTTAGTTTCATCTAGGAGTCTGATCACTCGTCACAAATCATCAGACTAGGACACACAGTTGCATGTGCATGAAATATTGTTAATTTTATGTTTTTGTCATAAAATGCTTTGCTTTCCAAGTTGCATTTTTTGTCATTGAACTGCTGTATTTTGACTGTCCAAAGGTTGGTTTGAACAATGTTTGGCTGCCCACATCTTAGAGTAATGCATCTGATGCTCCTATTTTTGCCTGAAATGTTTACTTCATCTTACACAAGAGTTTGCTCTCTAAAATGTGTGTGAAAAGTGGATGTTTTCTTGTTCCCTTCCACCTTCTTACACCTTGCACTCCCTTGTTCAGCACTTATAGTCTCACTCCTGGCCTTCCTTGTCCTAGTTTAACCTATACTACTCCTCCTTCCACCCTGCAGGCTGGTGTCCCTCCGTAGTCTCCTCTCTAAGTAGCGGTGGGCCTGCTGCCCTGGACAGTAGGCACCTCCTGCTCCTCCAAGCTGCTTCCCAGGGAAATGTCACTTTATTGTCAATGCTGCTTAACCAACCAGACTCGAATGGTACCACCATAAGTATCACTTCTACCACCTCATCTACTGACATCACCTCTACCACTACTTTGGAAAATATGCCCAATCTTCTTGACCCAGACTTCCACCTCAGTCACAACCCAGCTTCTGCCTTGTTTGCTGCTGCTCAGAATGGACAAACAGGTAAGAAAAACTTAAAAGTAGTAATCCTTTGTCTAAAACTGATGATTTTGTCAATTTGCTCACTTATAACCCCTTCTCACTATCGCATGTCTTCTTTGAATTTCAATTGCATAGGCAGATTTATGTCACTAAAGCTCCTTTTTACACCTCAGATACTGTAGGATGTACAATTTGATTGCTAACTAAGCCAGGTTGCCATATGTTGGAGATCTCCAAAAAGCTTACAGCTTATTCATCAAAATTTAGAGATAACTAACATATGTGCCACTGCTATGGAATTAATGCAAGTGCTGATCAAATCTTGTAGCAGTGTTCCAATCCAGTGTTACTTTATGCAGACTCTCTGTCTCCACTGATGAAGACTTTCCTCCACATACAGTCTTTCTAGCTTTCCAAAAGCTGGAAAGACTGTATGACGTATATGATGTTAAATTTAAACCCTTATGAGTATATTTGCGTAAAATGTAGTATTTTCATTGATTTATTGATGATTTATACTGACACTGGACTGATATTATTGAGCTAACCAGTAGAAGAGAAGTATGACATTGCCACTACTTGGTTTATACAGCCGCTAAGCTTAGATGCAGAGAAAAGACAAAGGTGGACAAAAAGGCAGCTGTGACGCTGGTAATTGTATGAGCTCCGGTTGATACCATTATGTTGGCTACCATCAGATTGTAAATGAAAGTGTGAGTCTGTCAGGTGGGAGATGTAATGTCAGCAAACATTACATGCTCACTCATTTCACTGAGAAACACAAACGCACTAAAGAAATAAGGTTACAGGACTGTCCAACACATAGATGAACTGCCTTTGGGTGCTTCTCTCCTGCAGATTAATAGATGGACGTGTTTGGTCATTTCTGTCCATCGATCTATGAATGTGACTAGAGCCTGAGGGCCCACAGGGGAGACACAAAAATCAAACTAACCTCATTCTTTCTTGCATTAATAATTTATGCAGTTAGATTATTTTAACTCTGCATATCTGTATCTTGTGTCTTTTGGTTTGGAAATTGGATATTCCCAGTCACAAAAAATATGTTCCAGTTCATAAATGTATCTGAGAAATGCAACACTCTTTTTCTTATGACGGAATCTTAATTTTCTGTTTTGCTAGATGCAGCAAATGATCTGCTGTACAGTAGATATGTTGCCTGCTTTTACATGAGGAGAAAGTAAAACAGTTTTGGTTCAAATATATTTCTGTGTAGCCTTCCTGCCATGAATAGAATTATTTAATAAATAAAGAATTCTATTTAGGAATGGAATGTTAGGAGTTGAAGCAACATCAGAAACAAAAAACACTCCAAAGCAGGGTTACCACTGATACAATAAGGGGGGTTAAGCCCTCGACTCGTCACCTATGACAATGATGTGATTCCCTTAAGGGAAGTTAAACAATTGTTAATTGATTCATTATAATTGATAATTGCTTAAAAGCATCTTTTATCTCCTTTTGACACCCACCTCTCATAGCAAACAGCAAGTCTGGGATATCTGCTCTTGTCATGAAAGTTTAGAGAAATTTGGTAAAACTGAAGTGAGATCACTCTCTCCTGCTGTGTTTCTTGATAACAGGTTATTGAGTTTGTCAAGATCATATTTTAAGAAAGATGCAAAGCTTAAGCTCCATTTTTTTATGTTATGCAGAATGTCAGGTCTTGCTTCTTTTGGACTCTTGCTTTTGTTATTTTTTAGTGTTGAATTCTTATTTTCACTCATCCTAGTTAATTTGTTGTTTGTCCAGTTCTTATGTTGAGTATTTTAGTTATTTTTAGATTATGTTTGTTTTTCTGTTATTTTGATTAGATCAGCCATGTTTCTGTTCAACTTCAGTACAGTCTTTAGTTATCCCCTGATCCTGTTAGATTCATTTTCCTTGCCCCCTTGTTTACTCTCCCTCGCCCCCTGCTGCCATTCTCTCTCTCTCTTCAGTCTCCTTCTAGCTCCTTCAACGCACCTGCAAACGTTTAGCCAATCAGCCTCAAGATTCCAGCATTCACTCCCCTAGTATTTAAGCTCTTCTCTTTCTCCCACTCCTCCCTGGTTCCTCCCGTTATTTCCCTGTTATGCTACCTGTTTCCATGCCTGATTTCTTCCCTGTTGTACTCCTCATTTGCTCCTTGGATTCATGTTTTGTTTTGCTCTGGCTTCCTGTGTTCTTCAGTGTTTTTGTTAGGTTTTTTGTTATTAATCATTAAATCTTCAACAACTACTCGCTGCCTCTGCCTCTCTGCATTAAGGTCCAATACAGCCAACTACAATCATGACAGACGGAACCAGCCACATGGACCCAACAGAGCCCACCCTGGAAGGAGGAGTGAGAAACTTCTTAAAAACTATAACAAATACATTGGACCATATCGTCACTCTCAGCCTGCCTTGGAAGCGGGTGAGCGCTCCCACACAACTAAAAGGCATTTTAGAAGAAGAACCTCCACTCCTATCCTTTTTTGAGCAAGCAGGCTACTTTAAAGAAGTTGAGTGAAACCGGCAAGCTGCCTTTGCTCAGCTTTTCAACAGACCTCCTTCACCTCAACCACAACTCATCTGTCTACCTGAATCTCCTGTTGCTTGTCCCATTCACCAGTTCCAGTCCCTCCTGCCACTTCCTCATGATCTTCACTTCCACCATTCTGCACCATCCATCTCTGCTTCCCTGGATTCCTCTTCCTCCCACCGCAGATGCCGTCAGCGACGCCACCAGAGAGCTTCTCCCGGGGGTCAACTGGACGCTTCCACAGTTTCTCTAGTGGTGGGTCAGGGTGTTGCCACTGTTCCTCGTTGCCTTTGCCACCATCTCCATGATCCACAGCTAGCTCCACGCTTAAGAACCTGTTCTTAGCCTCAGAACTCTCAAGCCGGCTCGTCACACCAGACCATCAGCTCCAGTACTCTCTCAGTCAGCCGCAACAGAGCCAGTAGTCCTTCCACAAGCAGCACTTCCTCTGCCTGCTGCAGACCTGACTCAGCTCCACAACCAGCAGCCTCTCAGTCCGCAGCCGCATCAGAACCTGTAACCTCTCCAAAGGCAGCAGAATCAGCAGTCTCTAAGCATCCTCAAGGTTTCTAGGCTGCAGAGCACCTCTGTGAGCCCTCCCCAGGGCCAGAGCACTTCTGTTAGCCCTCCCCAGGGCCAGAGCACCTCTGTGAGCTCTCCCCAGGGCCAGAGCTCCTCCGTGGGTCCCCAGCACCTCTTCGTGGGTCTCCTGGGCCCCTCCGGAGGTCCCCAGCATTTCTTTGCGGGTCCCCAGCACCTCTTTGTGGGTTCCTAGTGCATCTTAGTGGGTCGTCTTCTCCAGCTTCCGAGCTTTATTGTGGGTCTTTGGCGGTGACTTTGTGGCCTCCTGAGACTCAGTTCAGCTGCAGTTCTGCATCCCCCAAGATCCACTGTTGCTGCAAACCTGCAGCCTCTGAGCTCTTCAGCTCTGCGGTCTCCAAGCTCCACTGTCGCCGCAGACCTACAGCCTCCAAGCGGCGCAGGCCTGCCGACTCTAGATGCTGCAGTCCTGCAGCCTCCAGGTTCCACCTTCGCAGCACAGTTGGATTCTCCAAGCTTTGCAGACTCATGGTTTCCAAGCCCCGCTGTCGTCGCAATTCTGTGGTTTCCAAGCTCCACCGTCGCCACAGACCTGCAGCCTCTGAGCTCTGCAATCCTGCAGCTTCCGAGTTCTGCAGTTCTACGGTTTCCAAGCTCCAGCACCGCCTCAGCTCAGCTGTCTCTAAGCTCCACCGTCGCCGAAGACCTGCAGCCTCCAAGGTCCTTCGGCCGCACGGTCAACCTCAAGATCCTCTTCGTGGGTTACATCGGCCACATGGTCGACCTCCAGATCCTCTTTGTGGGTTCCATCGGCTGCACAGCCGACCTCCAGATCCTCTTCGTGGGTTCCTCTAGCCTCACTGCCAACCTCCAAATCCTCTTCGTGGGTTCCTCTGGCATCCTCCAGACTTCAGTGTCCTTTGTCGCCTTCGTGGGTTTTCTTTGTCACCCTCCAGGGCTCCTTCATTGCCTTCCAAGATTCCTTTGTCACCTTCCAGGGCTTCTTCATCACCAGCCACCCTCTTGTGGTCTCTAAGAACTTTTTGGGACTCTAGTTTTTTGTTTCTGTTTCTTATTGTGACAGGTTGCACTGACTCTCAACATTATCTACAAAACAGTTCGATGTGAACACTGTTTCGTGCCACGGTCATAAAAATTTACCTTTGTACAGACCCGTCCAGTGGACGTCTACTTTGACTCCGCATTGTTCCATCTCAAATACATGCAGACTTCTGAGTGAAGTAGGCCAGAGTACATTGGGGCAACACGAAACTGCTGTTGCGCATGTTACACAATACGTTGTTGCTAGGTAACCACAGAGCAAGTTAGTTGATGCCACCAACCTCTCATAGCTGCCCCTAAGAGATTGAGCGACTAAAGCCTTTCCTCTGCCTACATCCCCCAGAATGCTGTGCGGTTCTAGATTGGAGTTCAGTGAGATTATTACCACCGGCCAAATTATTGAATATTTTACTGGATGTATTTTCTATTGATATTGATCATGTGTCTGTCATGATAGATATAATTATCGTTTTATCGCCCAGCCCTAAATGACATATAGTTTAAATTTTTTATTGAGCGAATGAATGTATATCAGTTCTGCACTCTGTTTAAAAGGAGTATCAGTATCATTTAATTACTGTAGAGAAATTTTCCTTGCAGCCAAGTGAAAAACATAAAAAAACACAGACAGTTATTTTACACCACTGGCAAAAAAAGCACAGAAAACTTCAGGGAAAATATCAGTACAAATATAAATTAAAAATTATCAGACTGGGTTTTGGTTTTTTATATTTTTTTCTCTTTCTGCAGGCATAGAGCCAGGCTTCTATGGTATTGAGTTGTATTTTCTGTATCCTTCTTTCTCACCTCTATTATCTCCTTTCCCTTTAAACCTTTTTCCCTACCTTTCTCCCTTTCCTTTCTCTTTTCTTTTCCATCTCTATGGCCATTACATTTTAAATAAACCCAAAGCAATTTCTAATAAAGTTCATATATCAAGGGGAGCATCATAGCAAAAGCTGTAATGCTCTGCTTGTGAAAGTTAATCTGTCAGGCCTCACCATGGCTCTCAAACAACAATTCTAAGTGCCACACTGTCGGACAATACACGTTAAAAAACAAACAAAAAACATCAGCCTAAATTTTAGCTAAATGTACTGAATGGATATGGGTAATGGCTCTCCAAGGCCTACATATAATGCATGAGTATGATCATTATGAAAAAATACTGTACAATAAGACATAATTTCAACATGAATACTATGTAGTTGTAAAAAATACTCCAATCCAGAAGAATGAGTTGGTTAATTAAAAATGTACAAGATGTACATGTCTCTGAGCATTAAAAATACAAACTATTTACATTACTATTGACTGCTCAAACCTGTTAAAGAACTGGTTCAAGTCATTCACCCACTCTTAGTCTCCTACAACCTCAGGGTTTGGTTTGTGGTCTGAAATTAACTGAAATTAACCCTAACTTCTCCAAACGCCACTGATGTTGCTCTCTTGCAGCTGATGCTCCATCTTCTTCCTGTAGAGTTTTTTTTCCATCCCTAATTTTCCTTCTCAGTTCCTTCTGCACAGCTCTCAGCTCCTCTTTGTTTCCTGATTTAAATGCGCTCTTCTTCTTCTGCTTCTTCTTCTTCTTCTTCTTCTTCTTCTTCTTCTTCTTCTTCTTCTTCTTCTTCTTCTTCTTCAGGAAAGCCTTTATTTCAGGGTTGATCCAGGGCTTGTTACTGGAGAAACACTGTACCATCATGGTGGTTACAGTATTGTCAACACAGAAGTTGATATAGTTCGTGATGCAGTCTGTGATGCTTTGAATGTCCTCCCCATGAAGAGCACAGAGCTCTTTCCACACAGTGGAGCTGAAACAGTCCCTCAGAGCTTCTTCAGCCTCCTCAGACCATTTCTTCACTGTGCGTGTCACAGCTGGTTCTGTGTACCAGGGGTTTATACACAGGCTGGAGATGAACCAGGTTGTGATCTGAGCTCCCCAGGGGAGGCCGAGGTGATGAACTTATGCCTCCTTTGTGTTGGCATAAAGTAGATACAGGATTTTGTCAGTGGCAGGTGACATATTGGGTGAAGGTTGGTAGAGTGGAAGACAGGGAGACATGATTAAAGTCCCCGGAGATCAGAAAGAGGGCCTGTGGGTGCTGTGTTTGAAGTTCGCTGGTGGTAGTATGAAGGACATCGCAGGCTGCAACAGAAGGCGGGACATACACAGTTATTACAATAACGTGTGAAAACTCCCAAGGAAGATAGTGCGGCCTCATGCTAACAGCTAGCAGTTCAATGTCCTTATTCTGAGCCACCAGCTCGTCCACTTTGTTGGGAAGAGAGCTCACGTTTCCCATGATGATGGGCGGGAAGATGAGTCTATATGTTCCTTCTCAGTTGCAACGCCTGATGCCCGCGCACGTCTCACGCTTCTTCCTTCTCAGCTCGTGGGGAATGTCGGGTCTCTTGGTGGGAGGCAGAACAATGGAGCTACCAAGAGCCAGCAGCTGAACCCTGGTGTAAACAGTGGTCTCATGGCCGCTCATGCCTTCTCCGAACATGAAAGACTTAAAAAAATGAAATTAAAAACAAAGTTCTCCACATAATGATCAGTTTCATTTTGTGAACCAGCAGGTCACGCATGTTCTGAAAACAGCCTAATCATAGGACAGGAAGATGAATACCTCCTGTTGGGTCAGATACTACTTACTTTCTTGGAACCAGCTTGGCTTTGGCTCCAGATCCCAGCAGCTCTTAGCTCTGGTTTCTCTTGACTGGAGCCTTGGCTCACAGGTGCTGTATCCCAAGGGAGTTTCCTCTAAGGGCTTAAAGGTTGTTTGGTCATTCCTCTCTTTGAAATTCACAACTGAATTTTGAGCAATTTGAAATACTAGCTTCCTGAACGCTTAAAGAATATTAGTGAATAAAACAATGTAATGACACTGTAAAGAACCAAATAAAACTTGTTTGCCGACTCAATTGGGCACAGCTTTTTGGTTCTTTGTGCAGGTTAGTCAGTCCATCATTGTATCTCCCTGTCTGGTTTCTCTTTGACCTTGACTCAGCGCTTAGACCACACAGTAGTTGGAAAGGTGTTTTTGTCATATCTACTTTGATAGCTATTAGGAAAATAGAGTCTAATTTTTCAATATCTTCCCAGAGAGGAGGCTGCTTTAATAAGTCTAGACAAGGATATCACCATATGGAGCTGTCCTTTAAGGTTTTCTGTTTGCATTTGAGAACAGAAATAATTTATTCAGTTAACTGAGTTTTAAAGTTCGAACTGATCATGAATAAGTTATTTTCAGTGAATAAGTTTTCAGTGCATGCATGCTACAGATGGCCTCCCAGACACTTCTTCAAACACAGAGCTAAAGCCAGATGTTGTTTTTCTGAAGTCCATTGGAAGTCACCTTTTTTGTGGAATAGGCCAAAGGTCATTTATCAGCTTGAGGTCATGATTCCTTTCAGGCAAGACAGCTTGCTCATTCATGTCTTTGTGAACCTTGTTCTGTGCACTGGCCTGCAGTTGAAACAGGAAGAGGCTAGAGCTGCAAAATATAATGTAAACTTATCATTATTGCAACAACCCAGTACTCATTATGTATATGGCTAGAATTGTTTTGGTTAGCTAATTATTTAAGAACCATTAAGTAATCCTATTTATTTCTGAAATATATTTGGTGACTCAAATGTTGCTGATAGTTAAGCGGTGGTAAGGTGGTCAAGACATTAAGAAATTATAGCTGTGTTGCTTCATTGCCGAAACAGCAACTTTTTCAGTAAAACTTTGTGTTTGGGTTGGAAATGAAGAAAACTTTTTTTCAGTATTTGGATGGACTACTCATTTTCTGGAGTCTACATTTGCCATAAAACCCAAAGAACACAGAGAGTAACAATTGTCAAGTATTTGTTTAGTCATATGGTTATCACAACATTCACAAACATTATGATATAGTGCATATTTTCCTAATATTGTGCAGCCCTAGAAGGAGAATTTACCAAACTATTCAAAGTTGAGGGAAGATATTGTCTAAAATATGTTGGGATTCTGAAGCGTTAACAGTTTGTTTTACTGGAACTATTGGGCCGAGCCCAACTCCTGGAAAACAGACCCTCATCTTAAACCCCTCTTAAACCGCCCCTTTGATTCTTCAATCACAGCAGCATGATCTCAGAGCTCACACAGTTCAGGATCTTTGCACATCACCTTGCTTGATGTGAAAATAGAATTTCATTTTCAGTTTGTTTTGTGCTTCCTCTGACTTCATTTTGAAAGATCTTACTCATATAAAAAATTGCTATGTCTTATACTTCTTTCCCAAGTAATGCACAGAGAAGAGTATTGTGGTTTGTGCTATCTGGTATCACTTAGGAATGTTCTCACTGATCAGACACTCAAACTAAAAATCCAGCGATTATGGTCACCAGCCAATCTACCAGTACATCTTTAGCATTTCATTTCATTTTTACTTATATGACAACAGTTTGTAAGCATATTTACTATGCAAAGTGCCTTTGTTCATTTAATATTTTGGCTTTTATGTGCATTGCATAAGGTATTTTTACATGTAATGACTGTACTTTGGCTTATTTTTTCATGTAAGCGTGGGTGCAGATACTCCTGTTGAGCAGGTTGCTACATCACCTTTCCTTCTTCTCTGTTCTCCCCTTCAGAGTGTGTGAAACTGTTGCTGTCTGCCGGGTTGCCTGCTGACATTTTGGATGAAAATGGATTCACACCCTTACACTTTGCTGCTGCCCACGGCCACACCAGGTGGGACCTATTTAAACACTTTTGCAAAGGACAGATCATATCTGTCATTCTTTGTACATATTATGAATCATTTGATACATGTTAGTTTTATAAAAATCAAAATGCCTAATTTAATTCCTAGCTGATTTCTTTAAAATAGCTGTCTATGATGCGGAAGACTGGCCCCATAAAGGCATAGATTCATATCGCCTTGCGTATAATCTGTAGCATCAAGGCTAAATTATAGTCTGATTATCTATTGCCTGATTACTTAGGCATAGGAAGACATCTGGGGAAATATTATAATTATTAATGTGGGGGAATTCATATTTAGCTCTTTAATAGGCTGGATTGGAAATCAGTTTCGCCAAGATACAGAAATATAAATATAAGTGTTTAAGTATGTATGTATTATTTAAAGCCTAAGAAAATAGATGGCCTAGAATCTTAGAAAGAAAGATGGACACAGCTGCTCCCACCACTTGGCCCTGGAAGAATCTGAGATGGATCTGCCACATGGATACTCATAAAGTTGATGTGAATTTTGCATTTTCATAAAGGTCAGAGCCAAAAAGTCTATAGTTTAAAAAGGAAGAAAAGGTTTCTAAAAGTTCAGGATCGTTGATCAGTTACTGTTCACTAAATACGACTCTTTGAAAAATTAAGTTGTTGGTAACAGCAACAAAAATGGCAAAAATAATATTACAGATCTTAGGCTGGAAAGGTTTCTTCTCCTTTCTTATGCCCCCTTATGTGGTAAGAATTGTTTTGGCCCTCTCAAAAGCTTCCAAATGATCTCAGTCTGGTTCTCTCTGTTTACTTCTTTATTTGTTCTTTTCCTGCTACTGCCCTCATGTTGTTCCGCTCTGCTCTTTGAATTATGATTAACTCTCCCTTTCAATGGGTCCAGAAACCTTTGCTCTTATAAGATGGATCTCTTTTATAAAAGGTTCATGCATAGTCTGGAAAATTGTAGAATTTTTGAAATGAAAAAATGGTTTAGCACACTGTTTACAGATCATTTTTAGTTTGACCCATATTTGGATGTAGCCTCAGTCATTTATTTGGGTGTATAAAGACCAGATGTCTTTATTTGTTATTAGACATGGAAATAGTGTCTCTGATACTTAAAACCAACTTAAATGTTTGTTTCTGGGAAAACATGTTATTACAGCGCTAAGATTGTTGTCCACATAAACACCTATATTGCATGACTGATGCACTGTTGTTCAAGGTTTACTAAAACGCCTTTCAAGTCTCAATCTCAACAAAGCTCCATCAGCCCCCAAGAGGAGCATTTGCGTTCCTCAAAAGACACAAGGCCAACTCGGCTCGGGTAATGTGCAGTTCTGTAACATCCGATCACTATGGTATTTATAGAGAAGGGTGTTCAACCCCACCTCCCCTTCCCAAGTCCGAGTTTCACACACACACACACACACACACACACACACACACACACACACACACACTGTTTCTCAAACAGCTTACTCAATAATGCTCACTGGTTATTCTGTAATCATGACTCAGTGGTACTGGGAACAGACTGGCTGGTTTTTCCTGATGATCTGGAGAGTAGGTATTTTCTTCTACTACCGCTAAAACGTTGAACCATATTTTCTTCTGTATTTGATTAGGTTTAAATGCAGAAAATAAATACAACAAATTATCTCAAATGACTAGCAGAAATGGTGTCCATGCATTTGGGTCGTCCACATTTTTTTTTTAGCAAGAACCTACATGTCAGTTGAGGGGAGGTTTCAAGTCTGCAACTTGGATTTGAGTTGCACTTAAGTCAGAAATACAGAGACTTGACTTAGACTCGTAGTCTGGGAGTCTAGTCTCATGAACAGTTTTTATCTCATGGAATTAGGGATGAAAGTAAGCTTGTATGAGCAGAACATTTAAGTTGTGCTCTTTTAGTTACTGAGTGTACACAAATGAGTAGTTTTCATGGTAACAGTGTTTGTTGTGGGTGAAAGGACTATCCAAGTTTCACTCTTTTTATTTAGTGCCACCACCAAGCATAGACCACAGGTCTGGGATTTGTTTATTCTCCTGTCAAAGAGTGGGTTTGACTCTTTAACCAGGGACATTTGCAGACAGTGCACCATTCATAACAGATTCATAACAATCTGTTCATGTTTGTGGAAGTAGCATAATGACCTGGATGTATTTTAAACTGAACTTACTACTAAATAACTTTGGGTCATTGAATTTGGAAATGGTCATAGTTCCCTCCTTCATCCCCAAACCACAATGCTTCCACCACCATGCTTCACTGTGGTTCTTTTAGTGTTATTTTTGTCCCAAATAACATTTTTGGATTTACCTTCAAATCCACTCTATTTCTTAAAGTTTTCTTTCTTTCAATGGTAGCTTGTTAATTTTTTTATGTTGACTTGAATATCTAAAAAGTATAAAGCTATTAAATGTTCATCAGATAAATTAGCCTTAAGGATAAGGGTTTAAATTCATCAACTTATGGTTGAACTTGCTAGTGATATTATCCAGAGACTTGATACTTGTTATTAATTGTAATGTCATCACACGCCTGTTCTTAAAATCTAATATAAGAGAGGGTTTTTAATGTGGCCCTTGTCCCAGCAGCTGCGTGGAGGTGCTGCTGGCGTCCAGCGCTACTGTGGACTCTGTGGCGAACCAAGGACAGACTTCCCTATTCCTGGCCTGTGAGGCGGGAAGGCTGGACTGTGCTCAGGCTCTGCTGAACGCAGGAGCCAATCGCTCCCTCACCAATACAGTAAGTCTTTCTTTGGCATTCTGCCATTCTTTATGACTCATGTGGTTTATCCTGCGGTTTTTGGTACAACTGACAAAACATAATAAAATTTTAATATCTTCGTAGTGAAGAACGATGGTTGTTTTATTTTTTGTTTGGTTTTTTGAGAGGTCCAGATTTTTGTAGAATAGTCCCTTCTTTCTCCTCATTGTTGGTTCCCACTTTTTGTTAGTACATAGTAACACTTATTGTTTCACACTCACACTGCTCCACACAAAGGATGTAAGCAGTCTCAGGGGTTCGGTCGTCTGAATCGTGCAAGCCCATTGATGTACAGGCTTTCTGTGTCTCCATGGTAACCATAAGAGCTCTATGAGTTGCTGTGGCAGCATGTGATAAGCCCCTATATTTAGTTACTTTCTTTGTTCTATATTTAACCTGCTGTTCCTGCTGTGCTCTGCAACATATCCAACCTCCTAAGCACAAATATAAATTAAGCCAAAACAAATATGTTGGCTGACTATTTGGGTCAAAACAATAATTTATCATCCAAATGGTAATCAGATAGGCTGAAAGTACAGTCTGAAATCAGTTTGTTAATTTTCTGTTGTGGGTTTTATGTTTTAAAATGGTAGGAAACTGCATAATCGTTGGTGTTTCTTTACTGAAAACTGTAGTGATAAGAATCATTTCAAGGCATGAGTTCTGAAAGTGTGCCGCCGATGCTGAGACGAGGGTTTAGGCATGGAAAGATGAGTTGTGTCCCAAACCAAGTGTCAAATGGAAACCATGGCTCTACCTGACTGTTTTAATCATCCTAAAAAGCACTGTAAATAATATTGACAAAGTATTTATACTCCTTGATTGTTTCCACATTTTAAAGCTGTTCAATCACCAACTTCAATGTATTTTGTTGGGATTTTTTGTGATCAGTGTCTTACACATTATAATTACACATGCACAAGAAAGAATTTAATCACACGTAACTGGATAATGTGAAAAGCTTAATGGGGTATGAAGACTTTTGCAAGGTGCTGTAGACTGAATGACACAAATTTGGCCCTCCGGCGCTTTTTAATTTTTCTTAGGATGAGATTTTCCGTGACAAGTTTATATCTTCCTAAATGGAAAATGTTAAGTGCAACACAAAGAATTTCACAATAAGTCGTGCCACAAACATTCAGTGACTTTTTACTCAAAAACAAACTTGGGCACACCCATCCATCATATTTGACTAAATTCAGCAATGGTTTTAGAAGAAAATTCTTATTTTCAATGCTGGGAATAAACTAAATATTCATAAACATTAAGGCAAAATATTATGTTTAATTTATTGTTGTGCAGGTAAAGCGAATGAATTTACAAAAATATTTTTTCTTTTTTAATTGGGAAAAAAAGAAAATTTTGGCCCTTGAGTACTTTCAACTTGGGGATTTTGGCCCTTGGCGCAGAAAGTTTTGACACCACTGCTAAAATATCAGTCCCAGTTAAACAGTAGGGGGTGCTAAAAACAAGAAACTGATCATTCTGGTAAATGGCTATTCAACGCAGCACATGTTAGAAGTTCAAACAAAGTCAAAGCCAAAGTGAGACAGAGGTGGAAGATCTGAAATATTGTACTCCGAATGTTCTCAGGATACCCAGCCCACAGGACATTTCATGAAAAATTTCATTTTATAATGAGTGATGTTTTTAGAAATCATTTATTTGGAGTGGGTCTTAAGAATATTTGTTTTTCTCAACGAAACCTTAGTCTGCTGAGAGAGGAGAATATGGATCTAAACTAATCTCAGCTTTTCCGATGTCTGTCCTGCTCGGAACAGAACCTTTTTCTAGGGAGAACCTGTCAGAGTGATCCCCACAAGCAAAACTTTGTTGAAAAGTCAGTAACTTAAGAATAACTTCAAAATATGTTTGAAAACTGAAAGATGAAAACAAGAGTCCTATGTGACAAAGTACAACTTAGTACTGTTCTTGACATTCTATTATTTCAAACTAGTTGGGTAACCGTAGCAACTAAGGCATTTACTAAAGGTGTTATAGTAATATTAGCTATAGAATAGTGATTGATATCAAGATAAGTCATCCTGATCTTTGCAACATTTAGAATTCAAAGAGCCATTTTTGCCCTCAATCCAGCTAAATAAAACGGGTTTAGAGCCACAAATATTACCTGAATATTACCTGACATTTTGAAAAAAGACATCTTATAATTTTGATAAATATTTACTGCAGGAAATCTGTTGTAAGTTTTAAAGAGCAACCATTTTGTTCCTATTTTTAGGTTTTAATATAAAAAAACATAAAACTTTTTCAAAAAGGTGATGGCTACATTTTCATATATGGGATGTTGATATTTACACAGAGTTTCCAGCCTAATAACAAGAAAAATAGATATAAAAAATGACTGGTACTTTTAGCGTCATTCTGTTGTTGAAATTAAATGCAATTATTCTATGAAAGAAATGAAAAATAGTTAAAACCTGCATTTGTTATATCTATTTTTAAAACTTCAGTTGTTTCTTTATCATTTTTGGTTTTTTAGGAGCCACTGTGAAAGGTCCAAAGGGCCAGTTGTGGCTCCAGAGCCGCAGGTTGCAGACTTCTGATCATAACTCTACTTACCATCACTCCTCTGCTCATCTGTTTATGTAAGAAGTTAGCGGGGGATAAAATCGTCGTCACACACCTGTCTGAATGTTGTCCATTTATATCTGCAAAGTTCACCAGAAGCTATTGTTTAAGGGGCTGCTTTTCTACATTTTCTCCCAGAGCACACTCTTAGAGCCCCTCTTGACAATAATGTATGCATGACTGGGGTTATACATAAAAACATTTTGATACATCTGGGCCCAGAACCCCACAAGACTATAAACTGCCCATGGGTTAAAAGGCTTATTTTTACATAATATTATATGTTATTATGTGTTAAAGGTGTGTTGTATACATAGCACCTCCTCCATGTCCTCCTAGGCCTGGAAAAAAGTTCAGGCTCAGGATTTTTTTTTCCACTTATCATCCCTGGGATGAGAACAGAGGTGAAACTCCAAGAGCTTCCTTTACCTCATCCTTCCAGATTAGATATCAGAGCAGTCAGACAAAAGTGGAGATAGTTTCATAAGAGGTTTCAGGAAAATTCTATAAAATCTCATAAATGAGCAATTTTTTTGTTTTTTTTTTCTTAATCAATGCTGAGTATTCTCAGTAGAAGTAGTTTGTTTTATTTGTTTTATGTGTTGCTTATATTTCCGATCAAGAAATGTGAATGTGATTTAATGTAAGATTTTTAAATGTATATATTAGTGTTATCAATAATGCATTTAGAAATTGATTCAGCTGGTAACTCATTGTGATTTTGTCCCGTGTTTGATGAAGCGTTCTTATCTGTTGTTGAAAATAAGTCGTAGAGCTGAAAAAACAGATGGGGGCTTTTTGAATGTATAGGAAAAGAATTCACTTTAGATAAGCAGGTAAATAGATTGTTTGACTAATGCTGACAATATGAGACTAATTGACATAATAGTTACATGGCAGATAGCTGTATGGTCATGATATTGTTGATACGCTACATCTCATTTAAACTTTCCCATGGCTTGAGTCTGAATCAGGAACTTCCCCATACCTCTGCACAGGATGGCTGCACAACGCTGCATGCTGCTGTCCGCTCTGGACATGTGGACACGCTCCGTCTCCTCCTTCACCACCCAGCTCACGGTCATCCACCTGATCCACTAAATAGACTGGCCCTGTCTGCTGCCCTCCTGAACCAGGCCAACAGTGACGGCTGGACCCCTGCACACATGGCCGCCGCCCTCGGCGTCAAGGTATAATCCAAAGTAAATGTTATTTACTCACAGTGCTCTTATGATGATACAGTTTAGCACGACTGGACCCACACACTTAGCAACCATAAGAGTCTGAACATAAATGACGAGCAAAATCAACCAAGATTATCCAACGCATCTGGCAACCAGTGTTTTTAATCTACTAAGTAATTGAGTAATTGCCATCAACACTGACATATATTTCAAAACTTTTTGGCCAGAATCTGGAAGTTAGAGCAACACCTTCAACTATTATTATTCAACTTTTTAGCAGAGCTGCAGATGGCATTCTTCTGATTGCCTTGACTTTACCTCTGCCATCAGAGAATAAGCAGGTGTACTTGGGTGTGAAGTGTGAAAAAAATCACACATCTTAAACATACTTGTGCATACAGAACATTAAACATTTCACCATTTTGACCTAGAGTGATGAAAAGGTCTTTAGATTACATTAGAGTGAACTAAATATTTAATTCAACAGGTTTTTGCATCATCAAGATCATCAATTTGAGCTTTATCATTTTGCAGATAAATAACGGTTCTTATTATGACGAAAAACCAAAAAAATCCTGATAACAATAAACTATATGATACTACTTGGGAACCTCTACTTGTGCACAGAGTACAGAAAAAGTAACTTTCTCTGTCTTTACATAGAATTACAGATCAAACTTCACACCTTTCATCCTAGTACACAATCACGATATGAAACAGTCATATCGCAGATGTGGCAGGACAAAATGTTTTACAAAATTCACTTCATTTCTTGTTCATTTAGATCCACTTATAAACGAGTTTTTAGATTCACCAGAATATGTAGAAAGATTAGGAACAGTGTGACAGCAGCTTTGGGATGGTCATACATACACGTTCACATACGATTGCTAGGTTTAAAACAACCATTGTGTACTTGATGTGCACAACCCATAATTTATGTGACAAATCTGTACATACTTGTTTTATTTTTTTCTGATCCAAAAACCTTATTTTCTCCTCTTCAATAAATCCACTGGGTGTCATTCAGTAATGTCTCACCTTTTCCAGCTCCACACCAGCGGCTAATGGCATTACTGTCCTTAGAGGACAACAGCATTCAGCCTAAATGGATGCAAGAGAAGCCCGTCTTAACTAGACTGCATGGAATACAAATGAAGAAGTGGTTCATTTGTCACTACACTATTCATGAATCTGTCTGCATACTTAATCTTATTCAAATTACAGTTACTTTTGTCTTGCTCTCATATAATTTTGTGGTGTGTGTTTGTACATGCAGGAGTGTCTGGAGGTGTTGTGCAGCCACAGTGAGCAGGACATCGAGAAGAGGGATAAGTGTAATCGCACTATTCATGATGTGGCAACGGACGACTGCAAAGATCTGTTGGAAAACCTTGGTGAGTGTTCCTCTCCAAGGGAATGCTAATATTTCTGGACCTGTTTAACTTGTAGCTTAACAGACTCATTGTGTTTATACTTATTGTTCTTATTTTCCTTCATGCCATAGTCAAGCCCGAAAAAGTCCTGAGAACGTGCTCAGGAAGTGGGGAAATTTTTTATCGGACATTTCATTATTCGAAACCTTTGACTCTGAAAACAGAAACATTATAGGAAGTTATAATTATTTTTCCACAGGAGATGTAAAGGAAATGAAGCTATATCAGCTATTTATAACTGTAGCTATTGGACTAGTAATTACTGTTTGAAATCTTTGAAGAAACTGTTCCCATTTAAAATGAATGGGGCTTAAATATTAGGAGGATCAAGGGGCTGTTTTACTGTGCAGGCAGAGTAAGGGCTGTGCTAAGGGCTCCACCTCAGCACTTAAAAGCTTACCAAGCCCCACTGCTTTAGTGTAGGATTACTCATAATTAAATACAATTTTTAAGCAAACAAAATTAAATTTTAAATTAAAATTATTGTAGTACAAAGCAGAATGAACAGATCACCGTGACCTAAAGGCTTCGGATGTCTCTGCACTGAATAAGTTTCTTAGTAGAAAAGAATGAACTCTGAACTATGAAAAAGCTATTCTACTAGATGACTTCAACATTCATATTAATGATCAGGATGATAGATTTGCTTATGATTTCCTTGATCTTATTCACTCTTTTGACTGTACTCAGCATGTTTCTGGTCCATCACATGAACATGGTCATGCTCTTGATTTAATTATTACATAAGGCCTCAGTATAGTCAAGCTTGCTATTATTAATACACATATCTCTCACCATGATGCTATTTTATTTTGCTTTCCTTTAACAGTTGAGACCTCAAACAACCAAGCTCCATATCGGTTCAGACCTATCACAATTTCATGAAATCTATCAAGGTTATCCTCAGCCTTAGCTTCAACAGTCAAATTCATCTCTCTCTATAGATGATCTGGCAACAGAATTCTTAAGCAGATGTGCTGCAACACTGGACTTTGTGGCTCCTTTTTAAAATGTCTAAATCCCACTCTGCTTTGTCCAAACCACTACCTCGGGTAAATGATCATGTTCAATCCATCAGGAGGGCAGGTAGACGTGCTGAGCAGAAATACAAATCTTTTTATTTAAGCTGCGCCCTTTTTACCATGAAAAATCTTTTAAAAGATTATAACAGAGTGCTTAAAGAAAAATGATCTAAATATTTCTCAGCCCTCATTGCTTCAAATTCATGTAATCCAAAACATTTATTCGACACTATAAACTCTTTGATTTATAAATCACCTATTTCTAATGAACTGTCTTCTGAGAGATGTGTTATTTTGTTCATTCTTTATTAATAAAATATTTATTATCAGAGCTCAAATTGTTCCATCTGCCTCTACTATTCACTATGAGGAGGTAAATCAGTTTTTCAGTTAATTTAACCTTCTGTCTCAGGCTGATTTAAATAGGACAATCAGCAGTATGAAACTTTCCTCTTCTTTTTTAGATGTCTTATCAAAAAAAATTTTTGAGGAAGTTTGTCACTTTTTAATTCCTCACATTCTAACAGTTTTTAACAAATCTTTATCCACAGGGGTAGTTCCCAAAATATTTAAATCAGTTGCTGTTGAACCATTATTGAAGAAACCCAACCTGGATTGTAACAATCTTAACAATTTAAGCCCAATCCCTCAATTACCTTTTATTGTTAAAATTTTAGAGAAAGTGGTTTACTCTCAGGCCTTAATTTATTTAAATCAAAATTCACTTTTTGAAAAGTTTCATTCTGTTTCATCAATATCATAGTACAAAAACTGCGTTATTAAAGGTTGTGAATGAATGATATTAAGATGAACTCAGATGCTGGCTGTTGTACTGTCTTAATGCTCCTGGACCTTTCTGCTGCGTTTGATGCAGTTGATCGTGATATTCTATTGAGCTGACTAAACTATTGGTCAGGTGTTAGAGATATTGCTCTGAGGTGGTTCAAAACTTCTGGCAATAATTCCTCTAGTTCAGCTTCTCTCACCTGTGGTGTTCCTCAAGGGTCTATTTTTGGGCCACTGTTATTTTCCATTTACATGCTACTACTTGGTCAGGTTATTCATAAATTCAGTGTCGCTTTTGTGAATGGAAAAATGTTTTTATGCTAGGCTGAGGTGGTTTTTCAGCCATATTGAAATTGGTGTATTTTTCAAAACTGCAATGAAAACACTCTTTTCACATCACACCAGTTTGTATACAGCAACACATTTGTTTGTAGGTACTGGCCTCCTTGGACAATAAGCAGCTGACTCCACCAGAAGTCTCACAGCATCCCACAGTTCTTCAAAAGTTGAGTTTGTCATTCGAATCCATAGCTCTTCTGTAAAATCGCCGACTACAATTTCCCCAAAACACCACATATATACATTGCTGCTCCCAAATATACGGTGCTTGTCGCTCTAATACGTGAATAAGACGCCGATGTCTCCTCTGATGGCTGATGATGAGCGCTTGTGCCATGGCTGAAATATAAATATATCTTATGTAAGTGTTGACATCAGTTGCCTCCATGATTTTTAATGACTTATCACGTGAACAAGCTTATACAGGTGTGATTTTAATTGCACTTCTTATTTAATGGAAATACTGCAATTGCAAAATTGTGTTTTTTTTGACATTAGCAAAAATTTTTTCACACATTTGTAATGGAAATCCAGCTGTAGTAAGTTCTAAAAAAAATCTGCATCAACCAAAATCAGAATCGGCTTTTTAAAGATCAGTGATCGGCCAAGAAACTGCAATCGGTGCACCCCTACATTGAGCTGTGGTTTTTAACACGACAATGTATGAAAAAGTTTAGCTGATATTAAGCTTATAGTAGTTTTATGCTATAGCTCACTCCTCTCTCTTCTGCCTCTCCAAAGATTCGTACCGAATTCTGGTGCTCCTGCAGTGTTCAGGCGGAGGAACTGGGTCGACGTGTCCTATGGAAGGCCTGGAGGAGGACGAGGAGGCGAAGGGGCACTCCTCCAGTCAGATTGTGCTGGGCAGAGTGACAGTCGACCGCTCAACGCGTTGGGCCCAGCTGAATTTCGCCCTCAGCAACATGTTCATTTCCCACCTCCAGATCCTCTGTGGAGACTCTCATACAGCAGCAGAGCGCTCCCTGCTAGGTCTCACTCCTGCCAGTATCTCTTCCATCCTCATCGGTAAGGAAAGCCACTCTATCAACGTTTCTTCTCTTATAACTTTCTTCTTCATCCTTTGCTTTTCTGTTTGCTTAATTTTCCTTTTTATTTCTCATTCTTTTGATCCTCATTTTACTTTCGATAAACATTTGCATTTAACTCTTTACGCTCAGTAAATACCTACAGTTTTCAGTAAATAGTAGTAAACTTTCTCCTCTTCATGCTTTCATCTATCCTGTCTTCTAGCCTTCTAGTTTATGTATTCTATAGCATGAAGCCTTGGTTTCACCACAGCATTTGAATATTTACTGTCTACAAAAAGATTCATGTTACCTGTTGCTTCAAGCTGCAGTGTCAAATGAGAGATGCTTTTTTTTTTTTAGCAAGTGTTTTATTTTCTTGCATCACTTTTGCAGAATTCAGTTGTAATTAATTAAATTATGTCACTGTTGCCAAAATAAAACAAATCATTCAAAGGGATTTTAAATGAGGTTATCGTTGACAGATTTTTAGAAAAGCAATTGATTCCACAAGATGACAGGAATATAACTGAGAATCAGTAGTATGCACTTCCATTTATTTCTCAAACAGCACATGAAGGAAAATCTCAAAATTGCGCTGCAAGTGATCTAGCATCTCTCTGCATTGACATAGTTTAAACAATGCTTTATGCAGGGAGGGGCAAGGCTGCTAAGAGGAGCGTTCCCATAAATAGGAAGTTAAGATGGGGGATTTATAAGAATTTATGGGAATTAAATTGAAATTGAGGGTAATATAAACAAACCGTATCATATCCAAGCATAAATAAGAAGATTTAGTTCAGTCATAAGCAGGCATCCATGCAAAATAATACATATAAAAACATCAAGTTTCAGCAGATTTGTTTGTAAGTAGAACCTGATCAAGTTTTAATTTTTAGTAAACAACAAAAACATGAATGTTAAGTAAAATATCACTCATCCTTGATAGTGGCCCATAAAATAGGTCTAGTGATCTCTTACTTTTAGTGTCTAATTTAAGAGCTATATACCTCCTGTATATATATTTTAATATAATATGTGCTAATTAAATATTAGTGCAATGCCTTCAAATAGATTTGCCAAGCAGGATTACTTCATGCATGCTCAGAAATCTAGTCTCAGTACTCTAGGGTCCAAGAACTCTGTACTATGCTTACTTGCATGAAATCTGGTTATTTTAGTCAAGATTATAATAGGATTTATTTTTCTTTAGCACTTTTAAATCCCTTTCAATATTTAGATTTCCAAGATTATTCCTGTATATTTCCATGAATTCTTGTGAATTCCAATGGAAAGTTTCCACAGTGAAAATTCTTAGATTTTTGCAAACCTGTTTATGTAAGAATCAATCCATATTTATGTAAACTGTAGCCATAGTAAATAGCTTTACATTTACTAAGACCAGCAAAAGTAGGAAGTGATATGATGCAGGAGCAAAAAGAGAATAAAGTAGCTGCACTGTTAGCTTTTCAGAGAGGTTATAGCACAAAAGGTAGAATTTTCTTCAAGTGTATGGATGATAATTGTTGAAAAGAGTTTCTATTATCTTTGAATTGTCACAACTGTGTCTACGTTTCTGTTGCTGCTGGTTCTTTTAGTCCAAATATTTCAGACTTCAGAGCAAGCAGTCTGGCAGGAGATTTTAGAGGATAATAAACAGAACTTTGAATAAATGATCTCTAATTAAAACTCATCCTTTGGGTGAACAGCCAGCACCCTGCGCAACAAAAAAAACGTCATTCATTGAACCTTCTTCATTTATTAAGTGAAACAACAGAAATAATAACATTTTTTTTTTTTTTTACATGTGACAAAATTGTCAGAAATTATCATATACATATCAACAAATAGTACAGTGGATGATTTTAGGTTTTGGAGAAAAGAAACATTAACATCGCATCACAAAATCCAGAAAACTACTTGGATTTATCGATTTCTCTTAATGACATTCAAACAGCACCTTAAAAAGGGGGTGGGGGGACAGTGTAGACTGTTTCTGCTGTGGGTGTTAGAAAAGTGCAACTGTAGTTTAATATGCCTTCAGCTGAAAATGAGACTAATGCAGAACCTGAATGTCATCCTGCAGAATTTACAACCTATGGATGCTGTAAAGTGAAGAGCTGCTTCTCACTATGAAGTGCGGGTTAAAGTAATTGGTCTTTTGTGAAAGCAAATCTTTTGGGCCTTACCTTGACACTCAGACAACAATTCTGAGTGCCACGCTGCCGGACAGGATACGATTAAAAATAAATAAATAAATAAATAAATAATTGGTCTCTGGCTGACCTGCGAACACCTCTGTAGATAATTGTCCTTTTTATTTTCTCATGGCAGTGTCCTCAGAGAGGTAATGTTAAAGAACTGTTCGACAACCACCCAAAGAACTGAGGGCAGCCCTTACACCTGAATGTAACCAAATCCTCCACATACCATACTGCTGAGATATGGTCCCATACAAAATATTTTAGCTGGAGACAGATGGATTTAAGTTATTATTGTTGGAGTCAGTGTATTAATATTCAGCTTAATGCTTGGTGTGGGACAAGACATTTTAACTTATAATATGGGAAAATGTCTTGTCCCACTGGCAGATTATTTGACTTATAACTAGAACTTTTTCCATCAAAATTAAGGAATTATTAACTTAAATCAAGCTCCTATTTCATGCTGAAAAGTTACTTGTAACTTAGTTTTGTCTTATTTCAAGTGTATTCAAGATATTTGCACTAGAAAGTAGACCAAAAATACTTGGTAAAAATTGTGTGCTTTTGCAGTGCAAGTGTCAATACGTACCAGGGTTTTATTAGCATTTTGCACTAACATCCATCCTGAGCGGTCCAACAATGTCCATACTGCCCTAAATACAGACATGAACTAAAGCTGGGTAACATATTGAGTTTAAATAAATAATTTATGTTTCGTGAGATATAAAAATGACCATAACAATGCAAATTTCCACAGAACTCTTTACCCTTCTCCTGAACTCATCAGTCACCCATCATGGCAACAGCAGAATAAATTGAAGAGCCTGACGAGATTTACTGTGTTTACAGTTTTAGAGAGTAACAATATTTTGTTCAATAATCTGACAAGAGGGAAAAAAGTTAGAAAACTGACTGTTTAAGGCTGCAACACTGAAATTAACGGAGACATCAGGGCACCAAATTCTGCTTGTACATCCTGGTCTGGACCCTGGGTTGTCAGCGTTCTGGAGGACTAATAAATTCAGCCAGATTCCTAGAAAGAAGAGCTGCTGCGTTCACAATGGGATGGATGGTGTCTCTCCAGATAGACCAGGTTTTCCCCAAAATGTTCGCCAAGTATCAATGTAGCCCACATCTTTTTCAGGACACCACCGAGACAACCAGCGGCTGAATGACAGCATGCGGCTAAACATGTCATCGCTGGTCCGATCAGGCAGGGGACCAGAGGAAACCACGGAGTTTGACGTTGTTTTGGCAAACTTACACACCGAAGCTACACTAACTTTTAGTGGCCTCCTATTGGTGTAACCAAGTGTCATTACCGCCAGCGTGAATAACAATCTTACTGTATTTACACTTATCCTTAGCCAGGCTCAGTGGGTGTGTCGCTGAGCAGGGAAAATCTGTTAGGAAAAAGAACATTCCCAGGCTGCTGCATAGTATTTGTTTCGGAGTTAGGCTGTTTCAAATTCATCTTAGTTGTTGGATTTATGGGAGGAGAGCTGTAAGGTTTGTTTTTATCTGACTCTTTTTGAAGAAGAATCAGAGCCTGAGTCCTAGTTCACCACTCCATTTGAACATTAATACAGTGGTTGGATCAGAAGAATTCCAAAACATTAGATAAAATGTGTTCCTTGCTGGAAGGCTGACCATTAATTAACTATGAATCATTTTAAAAGCATATACTTGAAAATGCTTTGAGATGTATTGAAAAACATCTAAAGAAAATGTTTTAGAACACTTCATCAACATTGTGTTTTGAGAATCTCAGACACATTGCCTGCAAAATAAAAACGCTATTTTAGCTCAATTTAAAGTCCTGATGTCAGCTTTGGTGGAATTAAATAAATGTGGCAAAATGAGCAGATGGGTTCATCTCTCTGACATGTTTTAAGCACCATACTGTCGTTGAATTATGTTGAATTACTACCACTAGGTCTCACGTTTTCCTAATATTTTGCACCTCTAATTGTACTCACTATGGTACATGGAGTGTAAAATGTCTACTATCAAGTCACATGACAAGAAAATGAGCCTTGCCGCTGTATTTTGGATGTTGACTCATTTTGACAATAAAGGTGTGTGGAGCAGCTGACTGCTACCAGTATGCCATCAGGCTGAAATGTGTAGTTTGTAATACAGAAATATGAGTTTAATGGAAAATATGTTTAATACCTACTTAAAGCTGCAGTAGGTAACTTTTATAAAAATGTTTTTTTTTTTTTTGTTTTTTTTTTTTTTTTTTTTTTTTTTTTACATATTTGTTAAAACTGTCACTATGTCCTGACAGAAGAATATGAGCGATATCGGGTGAAAAAAAATCACCTTCCTCTTCCTCCTCCTTGTTGTCATACTGCCATCTGCAGAAATACAGTTAGAAACAACCATTCAGAACCAGAAGGAGTGTCTTAGCGCTGTCAGTCACACTTGTGTACACACTGCTCACACCCTAACCCACACAGTGCGTACAACCTCAAGATTGCAGGTTTGCTGCCGCTGTGCTAATGGCAGAGAAACAACCTAACGTTACAGGGAAACTGTCCGCTGCCATTGGTCACCATGCTTACTATTCTGCGCATTCACGGCAAGCTCCGCTGTGGGGTAGAAGCTGTAGTGCAGCAGAGAGCAAGGGGAAGGGATGTGAGCACCATGTCGACGAGCGTGATTGACAGCACTAAGATATTCCTCCTGGCTGTGATTGGTGGTTTCTGACCAGGAGTGGTGTATTTCTGCAGATGGCGGTAGGACCACAGGGAGGAGGCAGAGGAGCTTGAGTTTTTCACACGTATATTCTACTGTCAGGACATAGTGACAAATATGTAAAAAACGCATTTTTATAAAAGTTATCTACTGCAGCTTTAAAGGTTATTATTCTCAAAAGGTGCTTTTATTCTGACAAAAGAGCCACATGAAAATGCATATTGTAATTTATCGAATATAACTGTGCTTATTTAGCTGCATGTTTGCCATTATTTTTTTTTTATTATTTATTTATTTTCAGTGGTTGTTTTCTAAGCTGTTGGTATTTTTTTGTGATTGTATTTGTGTTCATTTTTTGAAGTCATGTGCATCCCCATGTCCTCTTTATGTCTTCCAGGAGACACTCAGTGGTTACCTGGTCAGGAACTGCCTTTATCTCCCTGGGATCTGGTCAGAAAGCCTCTCAGCCAGTATATTACCGTCCGCCTCAAAGGTACAAACCTGGCAGCCTCAATCTGCTTATCCAGTATAACTCAGCCAAGAAAAATAATGATATCAGAGCTGTGATCACTGGTTACTAAAAGCATTTGGTGGATAAAAGGATCTGGGGGGTTTTTTGGGATGCATTTGACCTGAGGTAGCAAACTCTTCTGCACGAGCAACAGCACATAAAGGACAACTCAGCCTGGGACATGTTAGCCAAAGAAGTGCTTTGATTGATTAATGCTAAGTTTTAATTGAATCTAAGTTCAAATCAAATCAGTGATTTAGTCATGTAACATAGATCTGCCCTGCTTTTTTAAAAACAGAAGAATTCATTTAGATAAAGAGAAGAACTGTAGGCTCTAATACCGCATTACTGACTAAAATGCTAATCTTAAAGTGTTTTTGTTACATTTTTAACAGCTTCATAAAATGTCCATATTAATGCAGGTAAATCAAACTACCTCTGTATTTGAGTTCAGCAACAATACAGAAGGACATTAAATGACGACAGATCTTTCTAAACCTGTGCATACGTCTGTAAACTATTGGTGTGATAAATGTGTCCAGTCAGGGCACGATCGAAACCTCTCATGTTTAACTCATCCTACTCATTGCAGCTGTTAAGAGCAATTAAATTAAACACATATGCAACATTCCCTGATTCTCTTTTGCTTGCAGTTATTACATTAAAGTTTCTCAGCACCGAGCCAACAAGCTTATAAATGATTTATAGGTTGAGTTAGTTGTGTTGTGTGCAGGTTCATTTATGTGATCTAAATAACAGTCAGATAGACAACTGGGCAAATGGAAAATTGATACATGAAACCCTGCAGTCAGATGTTTAGATTTGCTCATTCTCATGTGGACAAAATTGTTGGTACACCTCCTTTAATGACCAAAAAGCCCACAGTGGTCACTGAAATAATTTGAAACTGACAAAAGTAGTAATAAATAAAGATTTACTGAAAAATAGCCATTTAAAATAAGACATTGCTTTTGAAATGTGGTTCAACGGAATCATTGTTACAAAATAAACTAATGAAAAAGGACTGGACAAAAATGATGGTAGCTGTAATTTAATATTTTGTTGTGCAATCTTTTGACAAGGGGCAAAGGTGGCAATGGTGGTAGTTTGTCCTGTAACCAGTGGGTTGCCGAACCCCTGCTTTGTCTGTCTCAGTCGTTGTGTCCTTGGGTAAGACACTTCATCCTCCTTGCTTGCAGAGAGCCCAGTAGCACCAGCAGGCAAGCCTTGGTTCTTTCAGACTCCCAGTCAATGTAGCTCATCAGTGTGTGAATGTGCACATTAATGGGTGAATGATTGAATGTAGTGGGAAGTGCTTTGAGCTCCTCTAGACTCAATAAAGCGCTATACAAGCACAGGACATTTATCATTCTGACCAGTTGTCTCAGGTTTGAAGGATGTCTTCCCCAGATGTAGACGTAGCAGAATAGTCCAATGTTTTGCTCATGGTCATTCTTGGGTGTTTTTAGTTGTGTGTTTTGGGTCATTATCCTGTTGGAAGACCCATGACCTGCGACTGAGACCAAGCTGTTAGACTCGAGGCAGCACTTTTCTCTCCACAAGGCCTTGATAGTCTTGAGATTTCATCATACCCTGAACAGACTCAAGACACCTTGTGCCGAATGCAGCAAAGCAGCCCCAGATCATAACCAAGCCTCCTCCATGTTTCACAGTAGGGACAGCGTTTGTTTCTTCGTCTGCTTCATTATTGCGTGTGAGAACATAGAGCTGATGTGCCTTGCTAAAAAGCTCCAGTTTTGTCTCATCTTTCCAAAGGACATTCTCCCAGAAGTTTTGTGACTCGTTAATATGCATTTTGGCAATTTCCAGTCTGGCTTTTTTATGCTTTGCTTTCCTCTTTGGTCGTCTCCCATGAAGTACACTTTGGCTCAGACAACGACGGATGGTGCGATCTGACACTGATGTACCTTGATCATGAAGTTCACCTTTAGTCTCTGTGGAGGTTGTTCTGGACTCTTTGGTTACCATTCATATTATCCTTCTCCTTAATTTATCATCAATTTTCCTCCTGCCACCAAGGCCAGGGAGGGTGGCTACAGCCCCGTGGACCTTAAACTTCTGATTAAGTGCAACTGTAGTCACAGGACCATCAAGCTGCTGGGAGACAGTCTTATAGCCTTTACCTTTAACATGCTGGTCTAGAATTTTCTCCCTAATGTCCTGGGACATCTCTCTCCTCCACTTCCTGTGCTCCATGTTCGGTGTAGTACACACCATGTCAGCAAACAGCACAGTGACTGCTTGGCACCCTTTAAATAGGTCGACTGACTGATTACAAGCTTGAAGACACCTGTAATGCTAATCAGAGGACCCACCTTGGTTTAACATGTCTTGATGGTCAAATTATTTTCAGTCTTTATCAACGTACCATCATTTTTGTCCAGGCCTGTTTCATTAATTAATTTTTTAACTCATTCTATTGAACCACAGTTCATAAGTAGTGTCTGATTTTTATTGGTTAATTTTCAATTTATTATTACTTTTGTCGGTTTCCAGTTATTTCAGTGACAACTGTGGGCTTTTCAATCATTAACAGAGGGGTAGAAACAATTTTGTTCATGTGTTTTGGCCATTTTAAGGATTTCTTTGAACTGTTGTTTTTAAGGGTGCCCAGCATACAATGTTTAAAAACCAGAACTGGGTCCACTGGGACTTTAAATATAATATGGTTTGTTTTCTCTAATTCACACATGGTCAAAATTATACATTCAAGCTCCAATATTTGTATACTCCCCCAATAAAATTTAGCAAAATTTCCCATTAGTTACACCACATGCTTTTTGAAGCATTCGTGAAGTTTTTGGCATAATTTGGGCTGAATGTTTGACCACTCTTCCTGACAGAAGCATTAGAGAAGCATCAGAGCTAATTTAAAGTGGTGTGTTTTCTGCAACAGAGACAACATCGGAGTATAGGTATATCCTGCAAATCATTAATAAGGTTAAGGATAGTTTTGGAAGATCATTCCAGAAGCTTAGCACAGCCTGCTTTATGCATCCCAAAACCAGTTCTGAAGTGTGTTTAAGGCCATTACACAAATGACCATCTACTTAGAGATTTCAGATGAAGGTGAAGATTTTGGAGGTAGAAATTCTTCAATATTCCATCTAATTTAAATCATGCGCCAGAACCAAGTACAGTGAACCAGTCCTTTAGCATAATACTAGAACCACTTTCTTTGTACTGGTACAGAGTTTTGGGGTTCTAGTCCCTCCAAAACACTTTAGGCCAAATTGTTGAATCATATGCTCCTCAATTAATCAGCTTTTTGCCAGGAGGGTGGCAGCAAATTACTCTTGGACTAGTCTGGCCATTACATTCCTGTGCAATTCTGCTTGATTCTCATCTCCCTTCACTGCTCCGTCTGGTCTTTGAGCCACTGAGCTGGATTTCGCCGGTAGAATTTCAACTGGGCCAATTAGCGAACAGAGAGAGAAGTGGTGAACGATGACGTTGTTTTGGGGTTTTTTGCACCATTTTAGAATTGTAGTCAGCCTGTAGCTTTAGCAGTGGTAGCAGAGGAAGTGAACGAAACTGTTCAGCCCATGTTGGCCATGCTTCCAAATATTGAATAAATATCAGCAGCCATTTCGTTCAGCTCGGCACTTCTCTCTTCGCATTGAAGGATGGTTGTTGACAGCGTAGGCAGTTTCCGGTAAGCTTCATAGTGTCGAACTGGTGCATTATATACGTCAGTCAAACGTTAGCGATTGAGTAAAGTTTAAAACCTGAACAAAGTCCATACCTCCAGGAAGCAATCGTGACTCAATATCTGAGAGTCCAGACCCTCTGCACGCAGTAAAGTATAGAATAAGGGGCTGTTTTTTTCACCAGGCTACTCTTGAACTAGTATGTGGCGGTTTTGGAGCAGGGTCTTCTTTCTTGGTAAGCACCCTCTTAGGTTACTCTGATTTTAAACCAGCTTCCCTGTTTACCGACACTGATGTTCCAGCAGTTTCCAGTCCTTTCAGACCTAATCCTTGGTGGTTCCTGGGTTGGTTCTGAACACCCTGACCAGTTTTCTTTCATCTCAAGAAGACAGTTTGGATAGTTATTCTTGACCTTGGCAACATAGAATAATGTGAATACCTTCTATAGAAATGGTTCTGAAAGATTTTGCGATTTCATGTAAATCCATAGCTCTTCTTCTTTTCTGAGTTCTTTGGACCTTCCCATTGTTTTGAACCCTAGTCAGTCCAGTGAGTGTTGTCAAATAAATCCTTTTCATACTGGCACATAGAAACTACCCTAATCAGAAGACCCCACCTCCTGATTCAGTTCCTGACAACATTCACATTGCCTAACATTGCTCAACTGCATGCATAAAGTTCTATATCTAAGCTATGCAGCTTTTTAATTTTCATGCACCTGACTATGACTACTGATCGGTGATCACCTGCATACATAATCACTGTCAAGATACATCTCTATATATAAATATACACATAAAGAAACTGTTTATCTCATTTTTTTAACTGGAAAACAAAAGGACTTTCTGTGTTGTATAACTGACACTGAGCTTACAAGCTGGAGCAGATTTAAGGATGCATTTCCCTGCGTGTTTCTGACAGGTCTGCCTGAGTCTGGTCTCGATGAGTTAGCCCTGGAATCCCTCTTCCCTTTGCCACTGCTGCACAACTGTGTCCGCCTGGTAAGGAAAGACACTTAGAAATGTGCACAGACTCTTTAGAGCAAACACATAGAAAGAGGATGGAGAAATTAGCTGAGGAAAAATGAGAAAGGAAGCCTCTATTATGAAGAGATGATGGGAAAATGAAGAAAAAGAGAAGGGTTTGAAGTGGGCTTATTCTTTCCTAGCTGCTATAATGCTCTGTGTTGGGTTTGTTGAAGGGAGAATGGTGCTAACTAAACCAGATGGATGTTTTTAAAGACATGGTACATTGACCAAATATGTTCATATTAAACCACTCAAAAGTCAAAATTTGTGTCAAGTTAATAATCCATGTAGGACAACTTAAATCCTGTCCATCTGGTTTATTGTGAAATTCCTGAAGTGAAAACAAGCTATAAATACAGACTCATCTAATAAATTAGAATATTGAAAAGTTCATTTGTTTCAGGAACTTTATCACTAAGTGAAACACATTATATAGATTAATTACTCAGAGATCAATGTTTGAAAGCCTCTATTTATGTTAATTATGATGGTTTTCTGCTTACAGCTAAAAAATCCCCATGACATTTAAAATTAGAAGATTACTTCAGTACAATGTAGCTTTTTTGAAAAGTTTGTTTAATACGTGCTTAAAAGCTGTCAGTTTTCGAAAGGTTCTTTTAATCTAACAAAGAAGCCTCATAGGTATGCATATTCTAATTTATTGAATATGACTATAAGTATGATGCATAGAATAAATGGCTAGTTAGGCTGATGTGGAGGCAAAGCTTCACATTATTCTCTGTATTCATACCCGACCTGTTTCTGTGTTAAGGTGGAACAGTACGGTAACCTCTTCTTTCACGGCCTGGAGGGCAGCTGCCAGGAGTACATCGCTAATGTGGTCGCTCACTGCGTCAAGGTACGATGCTGGAGCACATGTTCCACCCTAAACAGAAAGGAAATCTTTCTTTGTTACACTGGCATGATGCAATGAAACAGAAATTGTCTGCAAGCAGTCATGTGATGACGCTGCTGGAGTTAGGCACAGTCAGAACTACCACACTCAGTTGGTGGGGTGGAAAACAATAAAAAGAGCTGCAAAAATGTCCCCCTTATTAGTTTGTCAATAACATCACTGTTCAGTTTGTCCCGTTGCCATAGCAAAGACTGAAAACAGCTTCAGAGACACTAATCTGTAAATATGTAAAATAATCTTTAGTAATTATATGAAGGGCTTTGTAGGCATATCTTGTTTGAGGTGCTAATCCTCCTTAGCCATGCTCCAGTAATGGATATTCTGTAGTAGCATGTGTATCATTGTGATCCACCTCAGGATGGTAGAAACATCCTCTCTCTGATGGCAGTGAGGTGCCAAGAAAAGCCCTTTGTGTTCATTCACATTCTCCTCCTGCTCCGTTGCTCTGTTTCTCTCAGCACGTAGTAGTACGTTTCTTATGTTTCCATGACAACATGCGTCTCACCTCATTGTGGCTCCTTGCTCAACCCCAGCTCTCCTTCTCTCTCTGGGTTTGTATCAGTCGAAACAGGAGGCAGAGGGTTCAAGCTGCGACGTGGTGAGGATCGAGGTGGAGGAGAGCCTGAGCAAGGAGCAGCTGCTGGAGACCTTCATCAACTGTGGTGAGAAAAATACTTAAGTGAAACCTTGGGAAGGTTTATGTTTGCGCAATTTAGAACAAACACCAGCAAGTTTAACATCCATGTCATTGTTCTAAACCATCAGAAAACCAGTAGGAATGCTCTCTTTGAGGGACTAATAATTTACAGAACCCATTTTTGAACCTCATCAAAAAATAACTCAATTTTAAATCCAAATGATATTTATTTTCTAATTATTTTCTAAAGAAATAAACCAAATGATCAGTAAGCATTGGAATTTCCAGTGTTTTCATCCAGTCAGAATTCATCATGCTTCATAAAGCTGGACTATGTGGCTAAAAGAAGACCCATCACAGGACTAAATTTGGAGCATTGGCATGGGTTGCATTTACTTGAATGATATGTGTTAGACAGGTGTCAAGGATTTTCCCTCAGATCTAGGGGAAGTCCCCACAGGGCTGAGCTCTGTGTCACAATCCTCATGCAGGTCCTGATTATCAGAGTATTTCTCAGAAGAGACAGCCATTGGAAAATTGTATGATGTCTCCACTCTCTCCATACCTGCAGACTGTGCTGCTGCTGTCTCGCTTTGTATCATATTTTACGTTTTTTTAATTATTGTTTTTTTTATTATTGTTATTTTATTGGTTTTTTTTAGGTTTATTATTATTATTATTTAATTTGTTGTATTTTTTTTCTAATTTCACACGTTGGACAGCATTGTTCCTTACAGTTAATAGAGATTACAGGTTTGTTACTACCTCCTGAAAGAATTCGGACATATTGTGGGTTGACTTGAACCCCCACTCCTCGTCATAAAGAACACATATAGAGTCATATTCAATAATAGGGATGGACATTTATCATATAATCTTAAAAAATGTCTATACTCTAGAGAATTTTCTTATTGTGATCAGAATTTTAATTTATCATGACAACAAAATAGTGAATTGAAATGAATCAATTGATATACGAAACAAAATAAGATACAAAAATAATAATAAGTAATCAGTTGATAGAAATTAACCGATTGTACAGTTTAGACTGGATTAAGGAAAGTGTGTCATGGTGGTGAATCCATTGAATTAATTACCACACAGCATCAACATGCTTGATCTCACATTATTTACATCCTCATCATTATTGTGATTAGTCATGGCTTCTCACCATGCTGATCATTTTACTATGGCATCTATTTGATATTAATGTAGACCCTCAGCTTTCAACAATTCACTGTGATTGTCTGCTTGTATGAACTTGTTTGATATGGCAAAACAAGCTACATATAATGAGGGAATAAAGGATGCAAAAACCAAACAGGACAGAGGAGCAGTGCCTGCTGCTGGCACAGCTCTATCCATTTTATGGAGACTATCTGTCCTTTCTGCAGGTCTTTCCACCATCTTCCCTGCTTAAGACTCTCTTAGGCTCACTAAAAGTCCTCCTCACCACTCCTAACATTTTACCACATTGGGAGCTCTCTTAAGGCCTAAGGTGCTTTGTGAATAACTTCTATCTTACCGAGGTAAAATTCCAAGAAAAATCTTAGAATTCCAGAAATTCTAAGCATTTTCCTAAAATGATATCACTTGGAGCTACCCTTAGTCTTGGTTCCTCCCGTTATACCTGTTATTTTCCTCCATGTACCCGTTTCCTTTTGTTCCTGCTTTTTGTGTCCTCCTGCTGTTTCGTAAGTTCTTGTTTTATTATCATTTTTCATTAAATCATCACCATCTACTCAATGCCTCTGCCTCTCTGTGTTTGGGCCCACCATCACCACAACCCCAACATGACACTGTTTAGATTAGTGGTGTCCCGATATTCATAGTAGTATCAGTATGGGCCCGATACCATCGTCGAGTACTTGTACTCATACTTGGAAAAGCAAGCCAATACTCCAAACCTATACGACTTTTCTGCTGGATTTTCCTCCTGGGCTGCGATGCATGCAACTCAAAGACTAAACCACACTTCAAGTGTGCTCAGCTAAGCTGTCAAGAGGAGGGGCAAAAAATAGTTTAGATCGGGTCAAAATAATCCAACCCGGCTCCGGCCCATAGGCATTGTGTCCGAGCCCGATCAGACTTGACTAATTAACATTAGTTATATGCCTGAGCCCGAAGTAAACCCAACATATTATTTTAGTTAAGCTTTTACTGCTTTTGTTTATAGACCATAATTTCAGAAAGCAGTGTAACTTCCCCTGTTTTTTGCTTTTGTTTAACATCTTCCAGCTTCCATTTTGTCGCTTGTTGTAACCGCAGGGTGAGTCAAGTGCAAATCATCTGGCATGTGTGATCGGAGCTGAGCAGGGTGGAGCTGCGTGTGCATTTATTGTGCAGCGCTGCACTGGTTACAGTCTAATGAACATCTGCACCTTTCTTTCTTTTCTTCCTCAACAGGGTAAATTGCCTACTCCTCTGTTTACTGTATAATAAGTAGATTAACACAACTTTATATTTCACATTCTCGTTTGGCTTTCTGTGAGATGTATGATTGTAGGCTTAGCCCAACCTGACCCGTCCCAACCATCAAGCAAATAATTTTGGGCCGACCCAGCCTGAATTTCAGCTCGGACCATAAATCTAAAGTCTAGTGAAAAATGCCTCTTTTAACAAATAATTTGATAAAGCATTTGAAGACTAAACAATCTGCATGTCATGCTCTATTTATGATTTGTTAAAACAGTCAGAGGGACTGTAGGCTTAAAAAGAAGAAGAGCCACCCTTTTCTAAATAAAATAAATTTGTTTACGAAAGTTATTGTGTGATGTATAAGTACCAACTTGTTAAGTACTTGGTATCAGTACTTTTAATCAGCAAGTGCCTAAACTGAAGTGCCTGTTTCTTTTCCCAAACTCTTAATACTAACACATTTGAAATAAAAACCCAGTTGGCCTCCACCAGTAAACTGAAAATGCCCTCCTTTTGTTTTTGATCTTAGCCCAACTGAGGATCTGTGGGATGTGCAGAACAATATGTTAGCTGTGTCCATTAAAATGATACACATTTTCATTTTCCTGGTTTTTTTCCAGGCTTCCTGGTGCCAGCGGTGGGGTCGGGGTTTGGAGGGGTATCTGGATACACTGATCACTGTGTGGTGGTGCTGCTGGAGGGATTGGAGAAGGCTTCATCGCTAACAGGCTTGCTTGGAGATCTCTGTCTTAGCCTGGACAACAGATCCTCTGCCTCCCCTCTGATTCTGAGCACAGGTATGACAAAGGCCAGAGTCTAAGTAGCAACTTAAATCCATGTTTGTAACTTTATTCTTCTGTTTTCAATTAGGCCTACCATGATAACAAATTTTGCTAGATGACAAATTGTCCCAGAAATTATTGTGCTAAATGGATAAATGATCATATTGTCATTTTGAGACCATTTTCAACTAACAGTAAAGGCATAATAATGCAAGTACTCCTTCTCAAACTTTAATTTCTAAAGAACATTCAACACTGGAACTGGAAGACATTTTAAATATCCAAAATAAATAAACAAAACAACCAAAACAATAAATAAAATGGATTATGAAGTCTCAACAAAACAAAATTGCCCTTCAAAACATATTAATTATTAACAGGCAAAACTGCCAGTTAGGACTATTTTAAAAAATAAAAGTGCAAACTAATTAGTTTGTGCTGTGTGTCAAATGTTTGCAGCATTTTTCAAAACTATGCAAATAAGCATGCAAATGAAAATAATCACGATTATTTTAATTTATCATGCGATTAATTGATTTATTGCTTGTTGTGACAGGCTTATGTTCAACATTCACTTCTATCTAACACATGCTCTGTCAGTAAACTGTTATAAATGAATTACGGTATTAATGCTGCTGCCTTGCCGCAACGTGGCAACGGAGTTCAAATCCAGTCCTTGGGTCTTTCTGCTTGGAGTTTGCATGTTCTCCCCTCGCGTGCGTAGTTTCTCTCTGGGTACTCCGGCTTTCTCCCACAGTCCAAAAACATGACTGTATTTGTCTCTCTAAATTGCCGTTGGGAGTGAGTGTGAGTGTGTGTTTTTGTGTTGCCCTGTGATGGATTGGGGACCTGTCCAGGGTGTACCTCTCACCCAGTGACCCTGCAAGGATAAGCAGGAATAGACAATTAATGGATAAATGTAAAAGTTGTCCAAAGGTTAACCAGTCCTAGTGTCGTGGTCCTCATGGCAAGTGTTAGTCTCAGGCGTGCTGAAGCAGGAAAACAGCTAAAACATGCAGGGCTGGAGGACCAGGGTTGGAAAGCACTGTTCTGACATACAGGACTGGACAAGATCAGTCACTTTCCTCTTCACATAGGTTTACACCACGTCAGAGAAAACAACTTCCTCATTGGCACATTGTCAAAGCCCCGCCTCCAGGGATCAGAGCTCCGCCTTCAGCAGCATTTCCGTTGGGTGATGCTGCGCTGGGACCATGAGCCGCTGCATGGCCTGTTGGGAAGGCACCTGCGCAGGAAGCTGCTCCATAAGGTCAGTCAAAGGCCTGGCTGCAGCTATTCTTTTAGTTTTAGTTTCCTGTTTTCCTTTTTTCTGAATGAAATCAATTCTAAATAAGCCTGAATCATTTTTTTTCTGGCGGTGATCCACCTGATGACAGACCGTTTAAAAATTCTGCAGTGTTTAGGTCCATGTAGAATAAAAGCCATATGTGTTTGAACTTGCTGGTGTTCCAGGTGGGGACTGGAGCTTGGTCACCGGACGGCCTCATGGAGCGCTCTGTGCTGTGGGTGAGTCAGGTCTGGCAGCAGCTCAACGCCTGTCTGTCCCGTCTGGGGACCCATGAAGCTCTGCTGGGGCCACAGCTCTTCCTGTCCTGCCCCGTGGTTCCCAACAACGTTCAGGCTATTGTCAGGTTGGTATCTGAATAAAAGCGTTTATTTGCAAATTACCCTATCATTGTACTAAGAAGGAGTCAGACTGTGGAGCTGATATGATGGGGTTGTTTTCCAACAGGTGGCTGGCCCGCCTCTGGAACGCCGTAGTCGTACCGCGGGTGGAAGCGGCGGTCATCTCCCGTGTCATGACCAAGCGCTCCGCCTCCTCTCTCCCGTCTCCCTCTCCCTCGCAACAACCATCTCCTAGCAACTGTGGGCTGAGCGCCGGACAGCAGGCCGTGGTGAAAGCCGCCCTCAGCATCCTGGTCAACAAAGCTGTTATGCTGGGTTGCCCCCTGCCTCGCCATGGTGAGTGGGCGCCACAGATGATGAGTTTTATCAGACGATTGATGAGGTAAAAGAAAGTTTCCGCTCAATCCTTTAGAAATGGACCGATACCTGCTGGAGTTTCAGGGGAGCTCGTCTCCTCTGTCGGCCCTTGGTTCATGTAGGGGGAGTGTAGGAGGAGGGAGACGGGGACGGGACGGCGGCAAGCTGAGACGATCTAACACCAGTCCCAGGAAGAAGGGAAGCCTCTCCTTAAACTGGAGCTCTGGTGGCTCCTTCAGAGAGGGTGAGTACATGCGGAGGATCTGTACCTGATGTTTAGATGAAACAACGAGGCACGTTGTTTATCATGAATCATTTTTGAAGCACAGATGTTGATGTCTAGTGTCTAGTGCCCATATTTGAGAGTGCACTGTTTGCACTGTCCACAAAGGGGTGCTGCTGGAGAGGCTTAACAGGTGATGCCAACTAAATCATTAAATCAAAGGACCCAAAGCCTCCCAGCGTGGACAGGCACCTTATTTTACCTTTAACAGTAATGTATTTTAATTATTTACTGTCAGGATAAAAGTATCTGTACCAGTCTGTTTAACACAGGGCATCGTGTACATCCATGGCTTTGCTCCCACGTCTTTCCACCATCTTCCCTGCTTAAGACTCTCTTAGGCTCACTAAAAGTCCTCCTCACCACTCCTAACATTTTACCACATTGGGAGCTCTCTGAAGGCCTAAGGTGCTTTGTGAATAACTTCTATCTTACCGAGGTAAAATTCCAAGAAAAATCTTAGAATTCCAGAAATTCTAAGCATTTTTCTAAAGTGATATCACTAGGAGCTACCCTTAGTCTTAGGATTCTTTGGGAATACAGTAGTGATGGGAGATCTGAAGCCAGGCTCTCCAGGCATGTACCGAGTAAAAAGAGGGCATGTCAGATGAAGCCCCACTTTGCTGCTTGTGTCTTGCTGAAAATCACGTGATCGATGACAAATGATGCCTCGCATTACATTTATGTCACTGCTTCATTTTGCAGGTTGGTTTTCAAAATAAAAGCCCAAGCAACTGTGTTGCTTCGTGAATTGTTGTATCTAGTTTGGGCGCGCTTCAACAGAGATATTAGCATCTGAGGAGAGTCTTTTTCATCAGCAGTGGCTGAAATGGATCCAACAAGAAAAAGGAAAACCTCTCCCATCAAGGAATCCTTGATGGCCGCTCACAATAAGGTCTTTCTTAAAAAAAAAAAAAAAAAAAAAAAAAAAAATTAACCCCCAACATACCCACCTTCCAGAAATTTCATAGAAATTTTGCGCAGTTTTTTGTTTCATCAACAAAGACATCAGTCTCACACAGCAGAAACAGACTGAAAGCCATTGGAAGAGTGAAATTTTGTGTGAAGCCAACTATAAAGGATCAGAACCAGAAGTTCCACAAATATAGAATTTAGAAGAATTCCAGTTTTTCAGGAAGTCAAACACAAAGCATGCTGTGTCTGCCCCAAAAGCACTGCACTCCCAAGACACTAAAACATCAAATATTTTTATTGTCAAATCAGTCAATGACAAAAAAGAAAGCAGAACCACAGCTGACAGTCAACATATTAGCAGCATTACTTTGGATCCATATTATTTTAAGAACTAAAAAGAGATGATAGTTAAATAGGGTTTTATAGACCCTAGTGTTACTGGACGTGGGTTTGACAAAAAATTTGTGACAATATTGATACAATGCTATGTTCTAATATATTTTTTAAGTATGATTTATTTGAGTGACAAGGCTGTCAGTGCAACAGCAGATGTCACTAGTGAGTAATGAATGAATCATCGAGTAATGAACCTTTGGGCAAACCAATGGGCTGGAAAGCCTCATCGCTTCATGAGGTTTTATTTGGCCATCGCTAGAACATAGGAAATAAGTTTTTTTACCTTCAGGTGTGCTAATAATGCTGCAAAATCTCAGAAAGGAAATCAAAATGACAAAGAATGTTGTTGAGTTTAGCAGAAACTTCCTGAATATTGTCATTGATTGTTAATAAAGTTGCTCATGAATGTGTGTGCTTTCAGGTTCGTTGTCCAGCTCCGATGTCAGGTTCATGTCCAATGGACACAGGTTGGTGTTCTAGCTGTCATTGTTCACCAGTACATTAGCAGCAGCTGGACTATGGAGTCTGAATGTGCATCATTATGCTTATTAGCAACAACTTAAATGTTAAACAGCTTACTGAATGAACTGTAATATTAATGTTTGTGGTTTGCAGGCAGCCTGCTGGTGTGCCGATGTTCTTTGATGATGAAACGGATCTGATCAGAGAGCTGCAGACCATGTGCTCCAGCAGATCTGAGCCGGACATCAGTCAGGTATTGTCAGAGATGAAGCATGTCTCTGTCATTCTGTGAGGGACCTCCATTAAAGTGTAAATTCTTTAGCTTCTCTCCCCAAACTATGAGAGGAATCAAGGAGGTCAGTCAGTTTAAGAAAGACGGAATTACTGCTGCTGTAGGGTCTTTGTCATTACCTCATTTCACCCTAGTTTTAAAATAAAAGAAAAAATTGAAGTCTGACATTTTTAAACCCTGTGATTGAGGATATGATGATGGTCTTAATGGACTAACTCTGAAAGCTAATCGCTGGCTAACTGGCTGTCAGGCTATTGGTTAGCATGCACTGTGCTCAACACATATACTGCTTTAGAATTTTAAAAACCCTACTTCTTTTTAAGAAGAGAATTATATTAGTAACATTAGATTAGGAGAGAAACTCAGCACAGCTGAGACTTTCTGTGGTATGATATGGAGAGCAGTTTCTTTGAAAATTAAATGAATAAATACTGTTATTAATAAATAATTATTAGGTACTCATTCATATAAATACAAGTAAAACAAATTAAATATATAAAAAATATTTTTTTAAATAATTATTTTTGTTTTATTTTATTGGAACATTTATTTATTTGATGAAGTATTTATTAATTATTTACTAATAAAAGTATTTATTGATTTAATTAATTTTGAATGAAACAGTTCTCCATAGTATTATGGACAGTTTTAATGTTTTGGGTTTTT
The DNA here is from genome assembly GCA_014839685.1 of Anableps anableps. Classification (NCBI taxonomy): domain Eukaryota; kingdom Metazoa; phylum Chordata; class Actinopteri; order Cyprinodontiformes; family Anablepidae; genus Anableps; species Anableps anableps. The sequence goes on from CM026073.1 coordinate 3,981,413, forward strand.
TTTGCTACTTTAATTTTTAATAAACTTTTCAGTGGATACCAAAATATAAAGATATACCAAAGACATTTTACAGAGTATTGTAGCCTATACAGGTCACCCCAACCATATCCATAACGAGAACATAAAAGAAAGGGGTGAACATATGTTTAGTCAAGAAATAATAAAAAGAAAATGAAACATCTCGGTTGCAAGCAACTAGAATCTAGAAGGGTGCTTTGATAATGATGCTAAATTTCCTTAGGTCTTGGGTGTCATTTGTTCAGTCACATAAATTTCCTTCCCAATATTCAGCCATTGTTGTATTGAGGGATCAGCTAACTGGTACCAGTTCCTTGTAATGGCTTTTTTGCAGGCAATTAACAGAATCTTAATCAAGTACACATCTTCCTTCAAAACATATATTTTTATGTTTCCAAGATACATTGTCTTGAAATCTTTAGGTTCTGGGTACCCACAAATTCTTTCAATTGTAGCATTTACATTTCTCCTAAACAAGTCTAATTTTTGACACTCCCAGAATATATGTGCATGGTTTGCTTCTATATTCCCACACATTCTCCAACACGGGAGGTGAGACCTGGTTTGCTTACTCCTTACCTTGGGTGTAATGAAAAATCTAGTGATATTTTTCCACCCAAAGTTGGAGTTTGTTGTTGTGCTCTGATTTAAATATATATTCCTCTATTCTTTGGATGACATTTCCATTTTGGTTTCTTTTTCCCAGTTATTTTTTATATATATGGTTGATGCTGGTGTGTTTTCTCTTAAAGTTTTATGTATTGATGGTATTTCCTTGAATTGTACCCCTTTGTATGTTTTAATCACCCAACTAAGTAAACCATTCAATGTTTGGGGGCTTTGTATTTCTCTCAGGAAATAGTCTTTAAGCTGCAGATATCGAAAAAAGTCAGTCTTCTGCAGTTGATATTTTTCTTTTAATTCTTCAAAGCTCATCATCTTACCATCGTTAACTATAATACAGATAGAAGGTATTCCTCTGTCTTCCCAGGTTTTAAATCCCTGATCATACTTGCTTGGAATAAAACTGCTATCATAGAGCGACCCAATGTAACATCCCAACCTTCTTTCCCATGTCCAAGGTTTGAGAAGTTTCTGGGTCCAGCTGGTGTTGTTGTGTCTTTCTGAGTTTATTATCCCAAAGAAATGTCTGGAGTGGGATACTGTCCACTACCATTTCAATGTCTTTCCATTTGGCACAGTAACTTTGGTCCCACCATTTAATCACAGGTCATGGTTGTGCTGCGCAGTAGTAGTCCTTCAGATGAGGGAGTGCTACTCCACCCTGTTCCTTTGATATGTTGAGTATTTTATTCTTGGCCTCTTGCCATTCCAAATAAATCTGGAGATAATCTTATCCCAGTATTTGAATCTCTCTGGTGGGATCTTAACTGGAAGAGCCTGGAAAAGGTATAATAACCAGGGAAGGATGTTCATTTTTATAACTGAAATTCTTGAATTTAGATCTAATGCAGGACCTGTCCATCTGTTTAAGTCCTGTCTAATATGAAAGTTAATAGTGTCATAGTTAGTCTGATAGAGGTTTTTAAGCCTTTTAGTTATTATTACCCCAAGATATTTTATGGATTTTAGATTCCAGGTCATCTTGAATTTGGTTCTGATCTTTTCAGATGGAGTGTAATTAAATTATACCACCTGAGTTTTGGCAACGTTAATTTTATAACCTCAGTTTTGCAAGAAGGAATTTATTGAATTAATCAGAGGGATAAGATTTTGACCTGGGCAAACTGGATATATTATAATGTCATCTGCAAATAAGCTTATGACATGTTCTCTTCTATTGATGTTGACTCCTCTCACCTCCTCATACTCCCGTACAGCTTGTGCTAGGGGTTCAATGGATGGAGAGGCAGCATCCTTGGCAGGTACCTCGCTCTAGATTTATTTGCTTTGTTAGGCTGCCATTATTCTCACTGTAGGATTTTGATAAATGGATTTTATGCTCTTAATTGAGTCTTTATTGAAACCAAATCCTTTAAGTACAGCATACAGGAAGTTCCAATTTACCCAATCAAATGCTTTTTCAGTGTCTGAGCTCACTAAAATAGCTCCACTTTTTTGTATGGAGTCCATTACATGGAGGGTTCTCCTGATGCTGTCTTGAGTTGTACGTCCTAAAATAAAGCCTGATTGGTCCTCTTCAGTCAGGTGTACCATGATTTTCCCGTATCATTCAGCAATTATAGATGTGTATATCTTGTAGTCCATGTTAAGTACAGATATTGGTGTCGCATAGTCAGTGTCTTTCCCTTCCTTAGGGATTACTGAAATGATTTTCTTACATATATTATTTTATTTCTTTTTTTACTTTGTTCTTTTTTTACTTTGTTCTCTTACTTCCTTCTTGTTTAAAATTTAATTTCCAAACTGTGTTTTTCCTTCTACTATTTAAGTCTAATTTTACCTGAATTTTAGCTGGTCCGAGGTATCTGCAGCTCCAATTCCACATTTAGTCACTTTTGTAGGTCCCACTTGTTCATAATCATATAGTCAATCCTTGAATGTGTGTTGTGTGTCACTGAGTAATGTGTATATTCTTTATTTGTAGGATGATGTTCCCTCCAGACATCAACCATTCCCTGTTAATGTCCTTTTTTAACGTACTAATAATGAACAATGAATTTGTTACTTGGAATGAAATTCTTGCCCTCGACAAAGCTTATTGACAATCACACTCCATTGCATTACTAATTTTAACAAGCAAAAAGCGAAGATTATTACAAAGATAAATGTGCATATTTTATTAGGCAGTATAATCTGCTGAGGCTGTGCACTATCACTGGCTTTTCAGAATATGCATAAGCATTTCATTTCTTCTGAGAATGAAGCCTGAGAGCGAAGCGTTTTGGTTTTAGTTGGGCAAATCTGTCAATCACCTTTTCTTCGTTTATTTCCTCAACCAACTCCCTTTCAACTGACAACATTGCCATATCATCTCCTGGCCCATGGTGCATCTGAGCCAAGTGTGGAGTCGTTGGAGAACACTAAATAACCTCTCACAGCCTTTCACACCTGCAGCTGCTCACTGGGAGAGAGCTACTTGTAAAAGAGCCCTGAGTGACGGAAACATCATGGGATCAAGAAGTCTGAACACACTCTCAATGTCTGGAATCGTTTCTAGACCCTTTTTGATGAAGAAGTTTTTAGCAACTAAGACTTCTTCTTGAGCAAGCTGGATGTTGTAATGTACAGCTAGTTTCTGAAGGGACTGCCCACAAAGGAATGATTCAGCTCTTGGATGACACACTTGGATCCCAACTATAATTTCTTTTCCAACACTGGAAAAATGATTCTCCAGCTCAGTTATCATTCGATCAATGCAGGGATAGAAAAGTTTCTGCATGAGTGACTCAGAATGGCAGCAAACTGGTCATGGTTTACAACAGAGACACTAAAAAGAATGTAGATCTTGTCAAGAAGATCAAAAAACTCACTGACCTCAGGAATGGCTTTGCAGGTGTGGCAAAAGACAAGATTAAGGTCAAGTGCATGGCAATGCATATAGAAAGCCTCAGGATGTTTCTCCCTGAAACAAGCTTTCAACCCTCGCATTGACCCACTCATAACTGCAGCACCATCGTATGTTTGAGCAACAACTTTCAGATTAGAAATGTTGTTAGATACAAGCACTCCTTCAATGACATTTGTAATTGTCTCTGCATTGTAGCCATCCAGTTTCTTCAGACACAAGAATCTTTCTTTTATAGTGCTGTCCTGGTGAACATAACGAACACATACAGCAAGCTGTTCTGTGCACACATCCCTGACTTCATCTGCCATTACAGCATACATCTTTGAGTCTTTTATCTCCTGAATTATTTGGTTGGTGACTTCTGAGGAGCAACAAGTAATGAGCTCTTTTTGAAAGGAGGGTGAAATGTATGTGGTGTTCTCAGGAGTCTTGTATCTCTCTCTGTAAGAAGAGATCAAACTTTTGCAGCAGCTTCACACACCAAAAAAATTTCCTTAATTGGAACTGCCTTCTGTTTCACTATGACGACGAAGGGGAATGCCCTGTTTGGTTAAAAAAGTGATAACTGAAACGGTGTGGCAAAGATATTCCCTTCTCTCACTGATTTCATTCGCACATGCAGTTTGAAGTTGGTCAGCTCTATCACCATGAATCTTGCTGGCTTTGTAGATCATCCATTCCGTCATGGAGCCATTGTGTATAGCAATCTTTTCATGGTCTCTAAAGGAATCCAGAGCCCTCTTCCAGTTGCTGAAGCCAGTAGAAACTAAACTGTCTTTATTAAGCCTTTATAGCTGCTTATTAGTCTGCAGCAGAAACAGAATTTAGGCAAACTGAATATTCTAGCCAGTTAAACATATCATACCAACTCCTCTGCAGGGATCTTCTTTGAAGTCCAAAGTATTTTAAAGGAAATGTGACATCCTTCACTTGTTTTGGCGCTGTTTCAGTGGTCCCTAAGTCTGATGGATCAGGAACTTCTCCTGGCTGACTCTTTCCTGGCTCATCTGTGAAAAGGTTATGACTGACAAAGTGGAACTCTAACCCATTGCTGAAACTCAATAAAAATAAAATTTAAATGGTAAACGCCCTGTACTTTTATATCACTTTATCAAGGCCCCAGAATTCTTCACACTACATTCAGTCATTCACCTATTCACACACACATTCAGACAGTGATGGCAAGCAACACTGTAACCACAGCTGCCCTGGGGCAGTCTGACTGAAGCGAGGCTGCCATTTGCTGGCGCCACCAGGCCCTTTGACCACCACCAACAGCAGCAGGCAAGGTGGGTGAAGTGTCTTGCCCAAGGACACAACTCGCCCACTGATTGCAGGACGGACTCCTACCACCATCACCCCACCTTCTATCATCTGTCCTTTGATCTCAATTACTCTACACACACCCAGGCAACAGTATCTTTCTAACTCATTCATTTAACACTATTCTGGGCTTCCTCCAATGCATTTTCCAGATTCTATAAGCTTGATGCAACTGCTCCTGTTTTGGCATATTCAGTCTTAAGTGCAGGCTCTCAATGTGTGACCCCTTACTGATTGGCCACTGGGTACAGTTATCATTAAAACAGGCATGTCTGACAATCCGGGAGCTGGTATTTCTCCCCATAGTTAGACAAAAAATGAATACTATAAAAGAGAACTTAAGGTTAGAAATATAACCCTAGTTCTCTAATTAGCATAAGTGAGTGTCTCACCAGACCACCCTCTTTGCTTCGGAAGCAAGAAAGAGGTGAGCTTGCTTTTTTTGAATGACGACTGACACTATGTCAGCCCTTTTAAAAGGGTGGGGGGTCTTGGCCCCTCCTGACATAGATGTCACTGGTGCCGGCCATTCAGGGCTGGCGTAATGAAATTTAAGCTTCTGACAAGGTCATGCAGGAGGCATTCCCCATAGTGAGACACTCACTCATGCTAATCAGAGAACCGGGGTTATATTCATAACGCGTTGTAGATGCTGTTGAACTGTGTGCACTCCAGCACTGACGTAATCCCGCCGTTCCCGCCCTGGGAGGAGAGGCGAACAGTGGAGCGGTGGGAAAACTGAAACTCGTTTTGACCTGGGGCTAACAACGCGCCTGGTCCAAGTCATCCAACTTCTCCTGCAGTGGCTGTTGTTTAAGTGACTGAATTAATGCATCTTTTGCAGCCACATTCCATTCCAGCGATTCTCTGCTCTGATTCTTCGAGTCGTGCCGCATGGTTCGCTACCTCGCTCTTTATTTCTGAGTTTTAGACTGATACTTTCTTTAAGGCTTTCGATTCTTCCCTTCATTTCCTTCTTTATATCACGTTTGAATGAAGCAAAGTCAGTTTTAAATTTGATCTTAAACGATTTAATTCCCTTGAGAAGATCCTGGAGGCCTATACCTGAGAGGCTTTGTCATTTCCTCCTCCACATTTTCATCTTGGTTGCTGCCCTCAGCCTCAGACATGTCAGCACCGCGATCCAGAGTCCGATCGGATTTTTTCATAAATTCTTTGATATTACTTTATCTTCTTGATCTGGTCCCACCTATCATTACACTCCTGGTATGTTTTACAATAAATCCAACCCAGTCTGAGCCCGACCCAACCCCACTAATTAACTCTAATTAGAGGCCCGAGCCCAAAGTAAATCCGACATATTATTTTAAACTGCTACCGCTTTAAAATACTTCCAGACCTCCGACTTTGCTCTCTGCAGGCTTAACAGTGTAACTTCTCTTGTTTTTAGCTGTTGTTTAACATCTTCCTGCTCCGTTTTGTCTCTTATTGTAACCGCAGAGTGAGTCAAGTCCAGATCTTCTAGGATGTGTGATTGATAGGAGCATTAGTTTGGGACTCTGATGTGCTTCTTACCATCTACTTCTGCACCTTTCTTTCTTTCCTCAACAGGGTGAACTACCTCCTCTTCCATTTAGACCATGATAAGTAGATGAACACATCATTATATCGTGCATTCTTGTTTTCTTTTCTCTGTATTTATTGTAGGCTTATTAAAACGTACCACAGAAACCAGAACCCGAACTGACGATCAAGCATGTAATTTTGGCCTGGCCGTTCGGGTCGGGCTACACATCTAAACTCTATTTTAAAGCTAGCATGGCCACATAACTTTTTTTTTTTTAACCTTTCTATACCTTGAGACCATTAACCGACCCACACCTGTATGACCATCCTTTGACTTCAAAGAAAGCATTTCCAAGAAATAAATCCTCTTAATTGAGATAGCATTACTGATTTTTCTTCCAGTGGTCAAGTTTAAAATAAAAATAGAATAGAATGTAGGACAAGAAAAGTTGACCCTTTGTTGCAGTTATAATGTCAAAAAAAAAAAAAGCAGTTATCATTATAGTGTGTACTTAAAGTGTTCAAATATGAATTTATTTTCATGCCCCAGCTACTGGACAGAACACAACTGGATTCAGATCCACATTTTATGGTTGGTTAATCATTATGTGTCTGCTAAGTGAGTTATTTATTTATTATTAATAATAATTAATATTACTGATAAGACAGAAAACTTTTTAACATTATAATAGTTTGACTCACAGCTTACTAATACACTGCTGCAATCCTAAGTATAGAGGCATGCTGTGTGCCTGGTGCTGGCATTCATGTTTAATGAGCTCCTGTTCTGGTAACATGATGTAGGAGAGGAGTCTATGTGGGAAGCTGTGTCAGAGATGGTAATATAAATCATCAAAGCTGAGCATATTCATTCTGCACACGCCACAGGAAGTCCAAGTCTGACTGCATTTTAACAGTACCTGTTTATCAGAGGTTTAGTTCTAGCCTCAGATATTCCACCTCCACTGAATCCTGATAACCTGTCTTTTTTTTTCTCTCATGTCTCTCCCACAGATCTCCCAGGTCAAAGACAGCTTGATCCTGTTTCCCAGCACTCCCAGTAAGGAACAGCCTGCCCACAAGTCCAACCAGGAAATTGCTGTCCAGCAGCAATCAGAGGTGGTGAGAAACTCTGTGAAAGCATCTGGTTGGTCAATGGATACTTAAATACAGAGAATTGCTGACCTAAAGTTTGCCCACAGATTCTCAACTAGAGCCTTCCTCTCTTTAGCTTTCTCTTTTCTTTCTTTGTTTAGCGCTATCCATCTTTTGATCTTCCTGCTTATGTAAAACACTGTATTGGGTTTTACTTAGATGTAAAACCCAATACATTAGAGAGAGAGAGACAGGGATATATGTAGATAATGTATTTTTAAGCTTGCTTGTTTATATACCCCTGTGGAGAGTTTCTTGGGGCACCCCTGTTGTTGACCAGTCTGCTGTGTCCCTTGAGCTTTATGATGCTGTTTGTTCACTAATGTTCTCTAAAAACCCTCTGAGGCCTTCAGAGAACAGCTGGATTTACACTGAGGTTAGATTACACACTCTATGTTCTAACTAGGTGACTTCTGAATGCAGTTGGCTGCACTGGATTCTATTTTAGAGTGTCAGGGTAAAGGGAACCTGCACCTTTTATTTGTAAAGAATCTTAAGAATCATATCATTTTCCCTCCCCTTCATTATTATGTGCTACTTTGTGTTGGTCTGTCACATTAAATCCCTGTAAAATGCATCGATGTTTGTGGTTTTGACTTGATCAAATGTAAAGTTCAAAGAATCTGAATACTTCAGTTCGGCACTACATGTCACAACGTGAAACTAAAACCTTTAAAAACTAACAAACAAACTGAACGCATCAGAATTAACCCCCTATTGAGTAGACTGAACTAATGAACTGCCCATGTCTGTGGCTGTTTTCAGACGAAAAAGGTCTTTAGTTTTCCACTTGCTTTGAGCAAATCCTTCCAACCCAGTGAAACAGCAGTGCAGTATAGTGCAACAATCCAGGATCTGTTTCCTGTATGACACAATAATGAGTCGTCTGTCCCACCAGGGCCTCTCTCCCGATCAGCCTGGCCGCCGCTCCATCCAGCCAGCCTGTCAGAGCACCAGCCGTCGGCCTGGCCCTCGTGTCAAGTCGCAGCTTCCCGTCCCGAGCAGCAGAGGGCAGCAGATGCGAGCGTCCACCACTTGCAGCAGCAACAACAACCAAATCCAGACCCCCCCCAGCCTCAGAAGAACTCCAGCTAACAGCAGCAGCAGAACAAAGCAGGCTCCCCCGAACAACAGCAGCAACAATAACTACTACCGCAACAGCATGAACGACCGCAGCCACTCACAAGACGATATCTGGATCCTCCACAGAGACCTGCGCCACAGCAACAAAGAGTAGACGCCCCCCACCCCCCATTCTCAATGTAAAGACTAGGTACCTGACGACCTTTGAATTTGTACTTGTCTGTACTTGCTACACTGTACTGCAGTTGTGTACTTGGGGACCATAGTTTATTCTACTACAGTATTTGAATTATGCGTTCACATAGGAGTGAAAACACTGTACTTTAAAAAAAAAAAAAGACAAAGTAAAGCAGCAGGTTGTTTTGTTCTGTTGCCTTAATTCCAGTGTTTCAGCCTATTGCATATTATGGGACAGCATTCAGATCCAGTGTAAAACTTTCTGGAATAAGAGATGCGATATGAAGTGTTTATATGTTAGAAACTGCCTCAGAACACTCCCGCCACAATCCTTTGGTGTACTTACAGTGATATAGTGTACTACTCCTGTAGGAATAAGGTCACAGCAGAAATAAAACACACACACCATCAGGCTTTTTCTTCTCTTTCTTGTTTTTTGCTATTAAGTATTTTTGAGATATTCAAGTGTTTTATCTCCAGATAGTTGCAAGGTTGGTTTAAATACTGTTGAAATTAATCAGGGTTTTACCAAATATATTTGTAAATAAGAGTAAATGCTCTATAGGTTGGTGTTCGTGCTATTACACTTGTACAGTGATGAAACCTTAAAGAAAAACTGCTGAGGAGAAAAGGAAAAACACTAAACCTTGTACATAAGTGTTTGTAGAATACGTTTGGTTTTAAACCCTCCACTTGTTTCAAAGTGAATGGGATGTGGCAATAAGTAATAGAAATGTATAAACACAGGATGTCCTCTGTCAGTTGTAAGCCATAATAAATATTTTAAATGCCCAGCATTTCCCCTGCTTCATGTTCATTTATTTCCAGCCATTTCCAGCCTGACTCTAACTGCATGGCGAACTCTAAACCAGTGTTCCAGCCCCTGCTGAAGAAAACCATGCCCACAGCATGATGTCACCACCACAATCTCCTCCACTGCTCACCCCAGAAAATTATGCTCACTTCATACAGTCATCTTCTTCAATGAAGACATAAGTTTTAAACTCAACAAATAAATGGAATTTTTATTTATTCATTGTTAGCCCTTCTACATATTAAGTGCATAACAATGGCTAATGCACATTTATCTGAAGAGATCAGCTACCCCTGCTAATGACCCAACTGCAACAACAGAATAAAATAAACTTTAAGGTTAAAAAAAGATATATATATATATATATATATATATATATATATATATATATATATATATATATATATATATATATATATATATATATATATAAATTTTTTGAAAATGTGCATACACAGTGGCAGTTTTTGATAGGGGCTATATGGGCAGTTACTCAGGGCAGTATTAGAAATGGGTGGGGCACCCAAGAACTAGAAAATAAAATATATCTTATCTGTCAGTTGTCCCTGAACAAGTGTGCTACTTCTTGTATGGATGTTTGGTGGGGTAAGTTTCCCTTAGTTGCTGCTGAGTACTGGGAGATTATATTACCTGCTTTCTGCTGGAAAGAAAAATAAATACATTGGTTGGAGTGCGGCAGAAGGAAGAGCTCACTCAGGGCACTATTCCTGCAAGAACCACCACTGCGTGCATATTTATATTTCAACCTTACACAGTTGAGCATTGTGATTAATCACAGTGAGTGTGATTAATCTGATTTGATTTTTTAATCGAGTGATAGCACTAATGTATATAAATAAGTGTAAGTAAATAAATACATTTGCTAGGGGCACCACTTTTATGTTTCACTTTTTTCTACTTTCCTTCCACTAAAGCCAAAAAGTTTAATTATCCTATAGCTTTCATCATTGCGATTGCTAGGCTTCAATGAATACTTTAAAACACAAAAATAGTATTTTTTTTCCTAACTCACAGGGTAAAACCCTTACAGACCTTGTAGTTTAATTAGTGTTGCTGAAGGTTATAAATTTTCATTTAACGTGACTTCCTGATTGTGATCATGACTGACAAGACTCGGATGACGAACACAGAGAAAAATGGGAAAGACCAAGGAACTCTGGGAAGCTCGAAGGAGAATTGCTGACCTACACAAGTTTGGGAGGCTCTCAGGGCGATTTACCAACAACTGCCAAAAACAAAAAACAAACAAAAAAAATGTTTGGAGTAAGATCCAACCTAACCCTGAGATGAAAGAAAATTAGTTATGTTCAGGAATCTAGCTACAGACAATGCTACTGTCCTTGGTGAAGACAGTTTTACATCATCATGGACTGAGAGGGAGAAGATCAAGAAATGAGAAGTTTTATAGTCCAACGAGACAAAGATTGAGCTCTCTGACCATACTGACAAGACGTAAGACGGATGTCAATGCATGTTCAGTGTGTTTTATTCTTCCATTGTCGATACCTGATTATCCCTGAAGGGTCGCAAGAAGGCTGGTGATTGGGCGAGAGGCAGAGGACACCTGGACATGTCACCTGTCCCTCACAGGGCAACACAGAGACTCACAGGACAAACAACCATGACATTTATAGCTAACAGCAATTCAGAGTAACATCCTAGCACTCATGTTTTTGGACTGTGGAAAGGAAGTCAGAGTACCCAGAGATAACCCATGCATACATGGGGAGAACATGCAAACTCCATGCACTTACTGCAAAGCAGCAGTGTTGCCAACAGCACCAGCATGCAGTCCCAGTGTTTTAATGCCTTGAAATATCTAGAAACTATATCAAGTACAAATTGCATTCACATATAATTAAATCATAAATGTCCAAGATGTGTGTATACGACTAAAATATTGTGAGCTGGCTCACTAAAGCTACAGCTACTGTCAGTCATACCAACTCAGCTGGTGTGTAATGGTTTGTCTTGTGCAACCAAACTACTCAAGATCCAAAAATGTCAGCAATGATATCGGCGTTGGAAGAAAAGAAGACGGCTATAGTCATTCTCAAAATCTAGCTTTACTCCAAATACAACTGATTGAACAAAACATTTACAGTTCTTTGGACATTTGTGTCTCTTTCCTATGAGAAATAAAAAGTTTTATTTTTTAAATTTACAATATTAAAAAAACATTTGTCATGAGACTCTTCTCCATGGTACCTTCAGTTTATCCAAGGCTGCTTTAGAAATACTCAGATTCAGGTTTAAAGGCGCAAGATGATCGTGTTTGAAGAGCCAAAATGTCTTCCGACTTGAATTAAAGACCAGACAACTTTAAAAAGAAATGGCTGTTTTCTATTGGAAAAATCTACACAACAAACAGGACACATTGGCTAATAACAAGAGTTCAAACTTTAAGGTTGGTTTATTTAAATGATTTGATTTAAAAAATCATCAGAATTTAATTGCTTGACAATCTTCACTGTGAGAGACGATGAGAGTACCTCAGGGTGCCTGTAAAGTGCATACAAATAGAAAAATAGGGGTGTTTGAGTCATCACTCAATACATGCATCAGTCAACAACGTCATGCCATGATGGTGTGTGCGTGTGTGTGCTGACACCAGTGAGGCTACTTATCGGGTCAGGAATATTAATTGAAAGTCCTGACGTACATCATCAGAAAGCAGTTCCATCTAAAACACGAGGTGAGTGCAAAGGTTACACTCTGGTCACGCTCCATTATGTGGAGTTATTTTCTATTTATTTTTGGTTCTGCTGCATGATGTTAGCAGCACTAACCAGAAACATCAACAGTATGACACATTTCTAAGGTCAGGCCTCTCTCACCAGTTTATTAATCATTTAGCCTAGTTTAGTCTAAATTAGCAGCAGGTACCTGCTTGCTTCATGGGCAGAAAAGCTCTGAATTTGAATGACAAGACAGAGGAAAGTTGATACTAGAGCAATTTATCTAACGGCCACTAGATACTGGGTCCTAACACAAGCAACTCTCTGTATCAGTGGAGTCCAAAGTTTTTGTCACATGGCCCAAAATTGTCAAATCAAAAGGACACGAGGACCAAAGAAAATGCTCTTTTACCTATTCAATGATAAATTAAGAATGCAATACTTTAACTAAACAAATAAAGTAGTCAGATTTGTTGTTGGAAAGGGATGTTTAAATTATTATAGATACAAAATTTATATAGGGTTGGGCAGGTTTGCCATTCTTTTGAAAACGCTTGCTGTATTTAATTGAGTCTAATAAAGTGATTAAAAGCAGATTTAGGTGCAACAAAGTCAGATTTCCAGTAAAAGTTATTGGATACATGTGATCCTCGCAAGAGAAGGCAACAAGTGTGGTTATTTAGAGACAAATAACCAAGATCTTCTATTGTAAAAAGATTTTACTTTGTCTGTGATCATTTTACCCTAATTAAAAATAGAAAGTCTCCATCTAATCAAACACCTGTGCGGGGGGGCATAATCAGTCCAGGGGCTCCATATGTGTCATATGGAGCCTTCTGATTTCTGAAGAAGCTATTGACTCATATCCTTCATATCGCATATGGCTCATAGTAAGGGAGAAAATTTAGCCAAGATTAAATGATGACTGAAAACTTAAACAGACCATAAATTAACAAGATAAATGTGACTTTATAACAAGTTGTGGCTGTAACGAAATACCCTGATCCATCAGTGCAAATCATGAGCAGTATTTCCATTTCTGTGGTCATGTTATGGCTGATCAGTGTACACTGGACTTGAAAAGCTGCCAGTGGGAACAATGGTAAAGGGCACCAGAAAATCTGCCTGAAGTTGTACTGAGCTGAAAGAATCGAGGCTTAGTTAAGCTTTATGCTTTGATGCCAGACAACACATGGGGAGAAAAACCAAAACTAAAAGACTAAACGATGTTTGTTTTTAGTGGAACAGTTGGAGAAGTCATAATCTAGTTTGCGAGTTTGAAACTTGCTAATTACTTGAAGGAACAACAAAGAATGACAGGGTATGAAGCATTTCCACATGTACGTCCTTCAGAGCCCTCCCTGCAGCACATCCACTCACTGCTTTATACAAATCCTCTTTTAGGTTTGCTAGCAAGGTTTCCTAACCAAACCTGCAGGTGTTTCGTACCAAGCTGTATCTTTGCTCTTCAGATGTTCAAAGCAGGTTCAATTCTCAGACTTCACATTTAACTCTGCACATTGTAGAAGATCACATTTAACCTGGATGAGATACCGGAAATAATATGCAGACAAATTATTCAAAAGCTTTTCTGCAAGCTGCTATATTTGTGTGAATTGTCAGTAGAGTGACGCCATGTATTGTGGGATTTTTGTTCTATACTTTGATTAAAAAAAAAAGAGCAATAAAAAATGACAACCAATCATTAATATCAAGCAAAGTCAATGAGAATCAGAATTGTGATACATAGAGTTAGAAATATTAATCAATACATTTTAAATTTAAAACAGTAATTTAAAAGAAATTTTGAGATTTATTTTTGTCTTACGATGACTGATTATTGTGATTCTTTCAATAAAGCTGTTTTTCAGCCACATACTTTGTGCTCATTTTAAAGGGTGTAATAAGAATCATTTCCAATGTCTCATCTGTAAAAAAGCAAAAACAAACAAAAATATGTTTATAATTGTTAAAAAATATACAATTTAAATGCGTAGTTTTAGTTTAAAAAAATGTAAAAATCTATATTTTTGTTTTGTTTCCTTTGCTCTTTTAAATTATAGTTTATTAAAACTGATTCAAAAGCTGAATCCCAATGTTTGTGATGCTCTTTAAAGCTAATTAGACCATAATAACTTTTTAACTTATAATCTCAACTCTTGATCAGACTCTTGGTTGTGTGCAGCTGGCTGCCTAAAGTCGTGTGTCCTGGATTTCATCCTCAGCTTCCTCTGGTAGGGAGGAGATCTTGGTGGTCTGTGGTGATGGCCTCTTGATGGAGTTCAGGCGGTGAGGTGTTGGGAAGAGGCGGAGCCGGTCGGCGGGACTGATGGCCTGTTTCAGGTGGCTCATTTCGTTCATGAGTTTCTGAATGGAGTCGTAGCTTTTCACAGAGCTCTTCTCGATCATCTGTATGAGGGAGAGGTGAGAAGCTGGTTACGAGTTCAGCTCGAGCAGAGGCTGTAACTCGCCACTCTTGAGACAACTAATGGTTTTAAATATAAATGTAATAACTAATGTGAGCAATTTTTCAGTTTTTTGATGGAATAATTGCGGTAAATTTCCACAAAAGACTTCAAGGTTGTAAACTTTGTATGTTTTCAGAATAAGAAATCAGCTTTATAGGGCATATTTTGTGCCCAGACAAAAATTCTGACTTCAATTTCAAGAGCACACAGCATAAAGACATTAAGTATATATAAATAAGTTTTAGAGGAAATAAAATAAAGAATTTTTTATTGCATTTTCCACAAATATCAACATCCCATAGAAGAAAATGTATCCAGCTACTTTATTGCAAAAATGTTGTGTCTTTCATTATTTTAAAATCTAAACACAGAAACAAAATGATAGTTCTTTAAACATGAGAACACATTTTTTTGGTAGATATTTACCAAAAAATTATAAGCAGTTTTTTTTTTTTTTTTCAAAACATGATGTAACATTTAAACAAGATTTATTTAGTTGGACTGAGGGCTAAATGGCTCTTTCAATGACAAAGGTTGCAGACCGATGAGCCAGAAGGATAAATTTATATGACGGTAATAATGATATTCCAGCCATTTTGGTTTCATTGTTGCACTCTTTTGTAACGAGGCCACTTTGTCACGTTATAGCCGAACCAGCACCTTGTTCAGCCACAAACCCCTATCATAAACACGCCAACAAACACGTCTAAACTCACAACATTAAGGAAGAGACTTTCACTTTGTGTTGATGAAGCTGCGTGACTGATGGAGTACTGGGAGAAATGAGCGGCAGAAGTCCAAAAACTCACCAGGAACGACTGACACTCCAGCAGTGGCTCCACTTTGTGTTCCGATAGGATGACAGTGCAGCCAGAAAACGATTGCTTCAACGTCTTTCTCAGGACCTGCAGTGTTCTGCTCACACACAAAAACGCACACCATCATCATCATCATCACCATCAAAGGCTGTCTCTCTCCGCTGCCAACAGATCGGTTTAACCTGCAGACAAACCTGCACCAGAGCTAGGCTGCTCATTTCAAGCTTCATTTCCCTCCATGATCATGTTCTGCGTCTATGCTTACACAAACTACACGTACAGTGGTGCAACGTTACTGTAAGCACACCAGATTGTCACCATATGCAGCGACAGGAACGGCTCATGGTCTGCGTTGCACTGTGACCTCATCCTGCAGGATGCCATGAGCAGAAAGAAAATATACAAACTTTTAATCACTTTCAGAAGGCGGCTGCTTCCTGGAGGTGATCTAATGTCTGAGTGTGCAGTAGGAAGCCGATCATCAGCAGGAAAGGTTGAATTATACGTCAAATATCTAAATGCAGAGATGCAGCAAGAAATCTACTGGTGATCAGCCAGATTCGATCTTGACCAGCACAACTGTCTATCTGTAACGGTGTGCTGAACCAAAAACCAAAGCTCTCAGTTTAATTCTTTGTCTACATTCTGACCTTCATCTGTGGTCAGAAGATGTGGATCCAATGGAGTCAGTTTAGGTCAGTGGTGTCCAAACGTTTTGCCCTGGGGGCCAAAACTGGCAAATTGAAACTACTGGCGGGCCACAAAATTCATTATATTAAAAATGAAAGTTTGTTCTTTCAGATTTTTTTTGTTTGTCTCACATGCTCAGCAAAAAAGAACATTTTTATGAAATCTGTATATCATTAAAGATCCAAAACATAAAAAGGGCTTTGGACTGTTGCCTTATTACAAGAACAGACAATTTACAAATTTTTTGAGTCAATTATTTTCTATTTTGTTGGCCAAATTTCTGCCATTCTTGACTTGTGGTCTGGGGCCCCCGGGCCACACTTTGGACACCCCTGGGTTGGGTGATTTAGGCATTTGATCAGGATGCTTCCTGGATGCCTCCCTTTGGAGGAACTGAAAGAGACCCCAGGGCAGTCCTATATTTATCCCTTCTGGCCTGTATGCACCTTGGAATGAGCTGGGGAGTGTTGCTGGGTAGAGGGATGTCTGTCTGGGTTTCCCTCCTGGATCTGTTATCCCTCTGACCCAACCTTGCATAAGAAGCAGAAAATTGGGGTTCAGTGGGTACTGGTCGTATGGTCATTCAGACTCCTTCAGATACTTTTAGGTCTGCCATAGCTTCTCATCAATTTATACCTCCTTTGGGGAAATCAATCTTACTGATGAAAGGAGAGAATTGACCCAGTCAACTTCAGCAGACAATAGGAAGGCATCAAAGTTGTCCTGTTTTGTTTTTTTGAGCTTTCATGAAGCACGACTGAATTCAAAAAGTTGGCTTGGTCTTATATGTGTTTTACATTGACTCCTCTCCAACACACACTATGAGACATCACCTCTGCCCATAATATAAATAATTAGAGACAGCTCATGGCAGAAAGGCAGATACTCTGACCTTGTTGACTATTGCTGGTAAAGAGAAACAGGAAGTGGCTGTTGAAGTTTTATACCTCCTAAAAACTAAGTGGAAATTGGCTGTGAAATATCTGATTTCTCCCTAAATGTAAGCTTGGTGATACAAATACTATGTGCAACTCATGATCTGTACCTTTTCAGTCCTGACCTGGACCATTAACATTTTATGTAGCAGTGAGGTCATATCTCCAGGAGTCCAGCTGAAGTGCTGGAAATGATGTGAAATCTGGTTTGAAAGTAATTTCAAGGTGTTGAGGGGATCTGCTTTGGTGGCCTTTGATGTGGTCCTATTGTGTATGAAGCAACCGGGATGAAGATCAGTGCCTCCAAATCCGAGACCATGTTCTTGAAGCGGAACAGGGTATAGTGCCTTCTCTGGGCCGTGGGGGAGGTCCTGCCCCAAGTCCAAGTATCTGGGGGTCTTGTTCACGAATGAGGGAAAAATGGAGTGGGAGATCAATAGATGGACTGGGACTGGGACGGCAGTGATGCGGGCGCTTTACCAGTCTGTCGTGGTGAAGAGGAGCTGAGCCAAAAAGCGAAGCTCTCAATTTACCGGTCAAGCTACGTTCCTACCCTCATCTATGGTCACGAGCTTTGGGGAGCCTGGAGGAGCTGGCCCAAGTGGCTGGGGTGAAGGAAGTCTGGGCCTCTCTGCTGCTGCCCTGGGACCCGACCCCGGATAAACAGAAGATAATGGATGGATGGTAAACTAGGCTAGCAAAAGTTACGCTAAATGCAACATGGTTAGCCTTGATGCCAAGAGTTTGTAGTCATGTGAGTTCAGTTCTGGAGTTTTCCTACCTAGTTTCATCTCTGATTATAGACACTGAAGGGTCGAACAGCTTTGATCACATCATCATATTAAAGTTTCCATTGGATTATTAGTTAAATGTTTTGCCTAAACCATTTTTATATCTATGATGGATCAAGGTAAACATTTAAATGATGATCCAGTCTGTATTGCAACACTGAAATATATGTCATGACTGGTTGGTCCAGGCCACACAGTTTGCTTCAAATGCTGTGGAAAATAATAAAATCCAAAACAATGGATAAAAAGTGGTCATTATTAACCATCATTTCAAAATGGACAGCAGTTTGTTTGGCTACATTTTGAAGTTCGTTCTGAAAAGTCATATTTCATGTGAATGTTCCAGACCAGCGCAAACTGCTATAATCACAACACTAGTAAAATTTTAGCATCACAACCCTTTTTGCATTCACATGCAAGTATAGCCTCAGTAAGATTAGCCTAGCTTACATTAGGTCAGATGAATCAAATCCTTGGTAGAACTGAAACAACAAACTTTCCTGCGTCTTTGCCAGAATCATGGAGAATCATGCAGCATGACTGGATAGTTACAATGTTTATCTAACTTTCACAGATCATGAATACAGTTCCAGTATGTACTGAAGCATGTATTAACAGCTAGGGGCATAAATGGGAGATTGCAACCAATCAAACACCTCAAACAGTGTTCTCTCCATATATAGGAAAAATATTCATAGCAGAGAATTTAAAACATTCTGAAGTTTGACTTGAAAAGCCACTTTTTTAAATTAACTACTCAATGTACAACCAAGGAATCATAGTTTTTAGAACAATATAATAAAAGCAGCCTTAATAGTTCCCACCAAGTAAGTGTGTTTGGTGTTTATACTAACATGGGGTCCAGGTAGGAGGAAGGCTCATCCAGAAGCAGAATGCGGGCCTTGCTGAGGATGGAGCGGGCGAGACACACCAGCTGTTTGTGACCGTTACTCAGCACGCTGCCACCATCCTTAAGCTCAAAGTCCAGTTTATCTGGGAACTGCTCAATGACTGACTTCAGACCAACCTGCAGGCACATCAAACACTTTATATCATCTTTTGTGCTCTTCTTATTGTACATCTAGCATTTGATAATAACATTTTACAGTGATCCCTAATTACATGAATAAGATGAACTTCCTATAGTTGATTACAGACAGCCTCACCTCCTCAGCCACCCGCCATAGCTCATCATCACTGTAACGCCCATATGGGTCCAGGTTCATCCGGAAAGTTCCAGTCAGAATAAAGACTTTCTTTTAGATGAAAATAAGACAAAAAAAAAAGTTACATACAAATTTAAATTATAAAGACCAGGAACATCAGGACTGTAACCCAGACTTATCTAAGATAATGAGTGCTTAACCATTTCTGCATTTCCTAATCCTCCTTTATTATTTATGATTAAACTTTGAAATTTTTGTTTTGAAAGGTCAACAATACTTCATTTTTACAATCAAAACTTCATTTGTACAAACAGTACATTATATTTATAAACATACAACACACACAAAAAATGATATTTGAAATCCTGCCGAAAAACTCAAAACAGATTAAATAAAATAAAATTTCAAAAAACGTAACATTTCCCATGTTTAAAATATTTTTATCATTTTTGTCTTTTTTAAATATAATTTACCACAATCACCATCAGCATACTCTTTATTTTTCTAAATTTGAACATAAGCTCAGCTTGTGTACCTGTGGCACCACTCCGAAGGCTTTCCTCCATGTTTCCACGGGCATGGAGCTTGAAGAAACACCATCAATATACATTTCACCGTCAGTGTGGGCGAGGCGCAGCAGAGCAGACAGCAGGGTACTCTTCCCAGAACCTGTTCGACCCAGCAGACCCACCTACACACAGAAGCAGAACAGAAAAAAAAATATTATTTATTTCACTGTCTAAAATATTTCTGATTCTTTAAACAGTTTAGAAAACTTCTTTTTACACGTTCTTCTAAAAAAAAAATATAAAACCTTTGGATGTACTGCGGTTAAAATGAAGTCAGGTTTTACTCTGAGAAGCTCTTGGTAATTAGAATTATTCCCATAATTCATGGTCCAAGGAAATCAAAGTAGTAGTAGCTGACTGCTATTAAATGATTTACATTAGAAGACAAGCACTGGAATAGGCATCCGGATAAATATTCAAAATACAGAACTTCTTTCTAGATTGTCTCAGTTCATCTCATTACCTACTAGTCATTTAATGCTTTTAATATTTTTATTATCTTTTATTTCTATATATATCAACCTCTTGCTTGGCAGGATGTGGTAATACAGGAGTGGAAAGAATAAAAAACATTTTTTATTCTAAAATTAGAATTGAGAATCACTAACTCGGATTGCTCTCACAGAGTTAATAGAATCATTGTTCTAACCAGCTGCGGACAAAGCGTCGCACGATGTAATGTCAATCCGACATAAAAATGGACAGCCAGAGACATAAATGCCTAAAATACAAATATCCTTTTCTATAAATTTTATAATGTACAAACTAGATTCTCTTTAAAGTGAAATGCAACCAACTTGAACATTTTCCCCACATCCTTCTGCCTAGTGATCAGTTAATCCATCAGAAACAGTATCGCTTGTCATGTTTCCAACTGTACTAGCTGAGATATACTGTATTCAGATGCAAAGGGTCAAAGGAAAATAAGACGATGAAGTTTTAAAACAAACTAAAGATGCAAGCAGTCTGGAATGTCCCTCGTACCTTGGCGGCGCTCTGATCTGTATCATAAGCACCACCAACTCACTGCGTTTACACTTGATCACCATGTTGGTGTTAGGGAGCCTTGAAAAGGACATTTTGTCACATTCAGTAAAGATCTGTTATGAATCAACATAAAGTTGGGTGAGAATGTTAATGTGAGAGTCCATCAACTTTGCAAAATTTTGGCGAGGACAGCAATCCAAAATGATCGACTTCATGTAATATAATTAACAGGGTCAAAATGAAACCACAAGTAAAACATGCAACTTCCTGTCATCAGTGAGTTCAGCTTGAGTGTTGTCAGATATTTACCATGGGGATGTATTGAGGCCTGTACTGTGATGATAAGCAGGAGGTTTGGTTGTGCTCAGGTTTTGTAAGTGGGAGAAAGACCAGTTTCAAGTTTCACGGCAACAAGTCAAGGTTTGAGGACGGGTCACATCCACAACCTTTAATAAAAACTTGTTTTTCCAGTGCTTAAGTACAAACTGAATTATTCTAAAGTTGTTACTTCAGAATCAAAGAATCAGAATCAAAGTTTATTACTTTACAACATGTGTAAAATAAAATAAAGAAATAAAAATAAAGACATTGAACCAAAACACCTGACTTCATGTTGGGTTTCGGGCATGCTTTTTTTAAAAATCCATCTCAGAGTTCTATATTTGTACCAATTTTCAAAGGTCTTCATCTCAAAGTGTTACATATTTTGAGGACAGTTCAAGCCTCCAAAACAGTAACTAGAAGACTAATGAAATGAAACATTTTTGCTTTAACAGGCCTTCAAAGCACCATCAGTGATCAGGCTGAATGTAGCTTATGCTGTGTCTAGCTCTAAACAAAAAGGCCAACATGTGTTCACATGTGTGGCATAACAGTTTTTCTCTTGGGTCTTTGGTCTTCTAATACGGCAAAACCTAAAGGAGTTCATAGACATTTGGATGTCCAGTCACCACTCAGGACTTACACTCTGACCCCCCTCCACAGAGAAGGAGATGTCATTGAGGATGGCCCGCCCTGCTTCTGTGTATTTAACAGTGAGACCCTGGACATCCAGCTGGCCACGGTTAGGCCAGTAGCTGTACGCATTTGGGTTGTTGATGACAAGGTCAGAACCTCCTTTCCCTCCAGATTTTCCTTGGAAGGTCTCTTCTGATGCCAAGTCGATAAATTTGAACACTCGATCCACAGAACGCATCTGAGAAGAGAAAAGAGAAGGAGATATTTTTGAAGATGGTGTGGATGTCAACAGAAATTTCACTGAAAGGAAATGATCCAGACACATGTCACCACTACACCTCTGTGTGAGCATACTGAAAGATGATTTTAGGCCAAAACATTTCTTTTGACACTACTACTACTACTACTACTACTGATAATAATAATAATAATAATAATAATAATAATAATAATAATAATAATAATAATAATAATAATAAGAGAAGTAGAACTGCACATTTTGAGTTGTTTTTAAATTGCAAAAGTCATCTAAAGCAGACAATGTATGTCTGACTGGCATGGTAACTTCCCACAAACCAGAGATTTATTTTGTCTTTCGACTACAGGTATTGTTATGATTACCAAAAATAACTCAACAGAACCTCAGCAGGACAATAATCCAAAGAACTCCAGCAAGTCCACCTCTGAGTGGAACGTGAAGTTTTTAGAGTCTCCTCATTAAAGTTTGGACCATTTATGTATGAAAACCTACAGAAGGGGATTAGAGCCACTATAAAATAATAATTCTGTTATGATTCATGTTTGGTCCTGCCCATGCTGTAATTAGTTTTCATTCTACTCACCTGTGTCACCTGATTGCTGATCTGTGCCACCTGGGCCCTGCTCTACTTAACTCCTCTCAGCCCCTGCCTCCCTGCCAGATTATCGACAGCCACGAGCCAGTAGAAATCCAGCGTTTCATGCCTTGTCTTCTTGTGTTTCTTCGACCCATTTCCGTCCACGGATCTTCCCCTCCTGCCAAGCCCATTACGGATTCCTTTGGTTCTGGATTTCTGGACCCTGACTCAAGCTCCTCTTCACGACCACCGAGTATTGCCTGACCCTCTAGTTAAGTTTGCTCTCTCTGCCTCTCCGTGTATAACCTCTGCCTGATTATCGTCTAGCCCCTGGTACTGCGTTGGATTCCCTTGTGGAGACCTTCATCGATTCTTCCTGAGCTGCTACCAGTTCCTGATTCTAAATAAACTTGTTTTTCCTTTACGTACTTCTGTGTGTGGTTGAATTTCCGGGTCCTCCCAGTGAGTCCTTACAGAATAATCTGGCCACTATGGACCCGTCACCCACACAGGAGTGGCGTTCAAGTGTTGAAGACGCTATTACCTGCCTGGAGTCAAACATGCAACAAATGATGAGCATGCTTGATAGGATGTCCTCCCTTCCCTCCCCTAAAGGAGCCCCTTCTCCCAGCCTCAAAGCCGCTACGTCTGGTTTCCAGGTCTCACCCATTTTTGAGCCCCGCCTGTCTCCTCCGGAGGTGTTTAAAGGTGAGCAGAGTCAGTGTCGTCCCTTCATTACTCAGTGTGAAATAATCTTTGAACTTCAGCCGTCATCTTTTCCCTCTGAACGCGCTAAAGTAGCCTATGCTATTTCCCTCCTTTCGGGAAAAGCCAAATTATGGGGGACTGCAGAATGGCGGAGGGACTCCCTCATTTGTTATCGGTTCCAGGACTTTTCCAAGGAGCTAATCAGGGTCTTTGATCCTGTTCTGCCTCAGAGGGAGGCTGCACGTGGGTTGCTCAGACTCAAACAAGGCAGGAAGCGAGTAACTGAGTACATTATCGATTTTCATGCTCTATCCTCAGGAAGTGACTGGAACGATGAGGCACTATGTGATGCATTCTATCAGGGTCTCAGTGAGGAGATAAAGGATGAGCTGTCTACCCGAGACGCTCCCAAGGACCTGGAGGAACTGGAGACCCTGGCCGCCAGAATTGATGCTAGGCTCCATGAGAGAAGGTTGGAGAGGAGTTCCCTCAGTCATACTTACCATGTTGAATCTGTTCCCAGATCACAGCCACCAGTCACGGCTCCACCTTTGAGTTCTTCACCCACCTCTCCGGGAGAGGAGCCTATGCAGATTGGTCGAACTCGCCTGTCCCCACAAGAGAGAGAGCGGAGATTTAAGAGAGGCCTTTGTTTCTATTGTGGTGGAGAGGGTCACCTACT
Source organism: Anableps anableps (assembly GCA_014839685.1). Classification (NCBI taxonomy): domain Eukaryota; kingdom Metazoa; phylum Chordata; class Actinopteri; order Cyprinodontiformes; family Anablepidae; genus Anableps; species Anableps anableps. The sequence goes on from CM026073.1 coordinate 4,005,309, forward strand.
TAGTCGGTGTCCTGTAAAAGGCCAGGCTCAGCAGGAGGTAAGAGGCTCCTGCTGAGTCAAAAGCGATGGCAATCCTCTTCATTCTCTGTTCAAGCCACTCTCCAAGCTGATTGTCAAACCAAGCATCTCCCAGTCTTTATTGATTCAGGAGCAGATACTGAGTTCATGGACCGTGGTCTTGCCGAATCTCTGGGCATCCAACTTTTACCTACCTCTAAGTGTCTTGAAGTTTTGGCTATTGATGGCCATGTACTTCACCAGATCACCCATGAAACGGGTCCCATTAAGTTCAGTATTTCTGGGAATCACCATGAACTTATCTCCTTCCTGATAATAGAGTCTCCTGGTCTCCCTGTCATTTTGGGGGCTTCTTGGCTAAGAAAACACAACCCCCACATTGACTGGGTGAAGGGCGAGGTGTTGGGTTGGTCACCATCTTGCCATTCCACTTGCCTCTTAGCAGCTTCGGTCCCTTTTTCTGTCCCTATCTCGGGACAGGAAACCTATCCCGACCTATCCAAGGTACCGGCTGTTTACCATGACCTTCGGGAAGTCTTTAATAAGCATCGTGCCACTTCCCTTCCACCCCATCGGCCCTATGATTGTGCAATTGATTTGCTTCCTGGAACCTTTCCTCCCAAAGGCCGTCTATACTCCCTCTCCGGCCCGGAGGATAAGGCCATGAGGGATTATATCTGTGACGCACTCAAGGCAGGCATTATCCGCCCTTCATCCTCTCCAGCTGGTGCAGGTTTTTTCTTTGTGGGCAAGAAGGATGGTTCTTTGAGACCCTGTATTGACTACAGGGGATTGAATGACATCACAGTCAAGAATCGTTACCCACTTCCCCTAATGAACACTGCTTTCGACCTGATTCAGGGATCCACAGTTTTTACCAAGCTCGATCTCAGAAATGCCTACCATCTAGTCCGTATCAAGGAGGGGGATGAGTGGAAGACGGCTTTTAACACTCCAACCGGCCATTATGAATACCTGGTAATGCCCTTTGGCCTATCCAACGCTCCCGCAGTGTTCCAAGCTCTAGTCAATGATGTCCTCAGGGACATGGTCGGTCGTTTTGTTTATGTTTATCTGGATGACATCTTAATTTTCTCTAAGGATCTCACTACCCATCAGACTCATGTCCGTTCTGTTATTCTCCGCTTGCTGCAGAATAACCTGTTTGTCAAGGCAGAAAAGTGTGAGTTTCACAAATCGTCCACTTCATTCTTGGGTTTCGTCATCTCTCCTAACAGGATTTCCATGGACCCCAGCAAGACGGACGCCATCAAGAATTGGCCCTGCCCACAAGACCGTAGACAACTTCAGAGGTTTCTGGGGTTTGCTAATTTCTATCGACGGTTCATCCGCAATTTCAGTTCTGTTGCTTCTCCACTTCATTCTCTTACTTCATCCAAGTGCAAATTCGTTTGGAGTAAGAGTGCTGCAGAGTCCTTTGACCACCTTAAAAAGGCCTTCACCTCCGCTCCTGTCCTCCGCGCACCGGACCCTTCTCGCCAATTCATTGTAGAAGTGGATGCTTCTAACTCTGGGGTGGGAGCCGTACTCAGCCAGAGAAACACTGATGAGAAGATTCACCCATGTGCCTTCTTTTCTAGAAAACTGTCTTCTGCAGAGACCAACTATGATGTCGGTGACCGGGAACTGCTGGCAGTCAAACTGGCCCTCGAGGAGTGGAGGCACTGGCTCGAGGGAGCTAAGGAACCCTTCGTGGTCTGGACTGATCATAAGAATCTGCAGTACCTCAAGTCTGCTAGGAGACTTAACCCCAGGCAAGCCAGGTGGGCTCTATTCTTCAGTCGCTTTAATTTTTCACTATCTTACAGACCTGGGAGTAAGAACACTAAGCCAGACGCACTCTCCAGGCTGCATGAGACTATGGAGGAGAGTCAAGAGGCTAAGCAGGTGGACTATGTGCTCCCCTCATCTGCGCAGCTAGCAGTTTCCAGGCTAGAGCTAGAGAAGAGAATCAGAGAGGCCCATCTGCAAAGCCCCATCCCTGAGAGCTGTCCTAAGAATCGACTATTTGTCCCTGAGCAGCTAATACCTGAGGTACTATCCTTTTGTCATGCCTCTAAATTTTTCTGCCATCCAGGAGTCACTAAGACCCTAGCTGTGATCAGGAGGTGTTTCTGGTGGGAGACTATGCTGCAAGATGTAAAGGAGTTTATCAAGGCTTGCAGAGTGTGCTGTCAGGCTAAACCATCCCGTCGACCACCCTCTGGGCTTCTGCGGCCCCTCCCGGTTCCTCACCGCCCATGGTCCCACATATCCATGGATTTTGTTACTGGTTTACCCACTTCCGATAACCATTCTGTCCTCCTCACAGTTGTGGATCGATTTTCTAAGATGTCCCACCTGATACCACTTCGCAAACTGCCTTCGTCTAAGGAGCTGGGAGCGGTTCTGGCCCGTGAGGTGTTCCGTTTGCATGGTCTACCTACTGACATTGTTTCTGATCGAGGACCCCAGTTCATTTCTAAATTCTGGAAAGAATTTTGTGGTCTCCTGGGCATCACAGTAAGTCTCTCGTCAGGATTCCACCCTCAGTCTGACGGGCAAACGGAGAGGGTCAACCAGGAGGTGGAGACCAAGCTGCGCATGCTCTGTGAACATGATCCCTCTTCCTGGTCACAGAACCTTCCATGGGTGGAGTATGCCCTCAACTCACTCCCTTCTAGCTCCACAGGTCTGTCTCCCTTTTACACAGTTTATGGCTACCAGCCTCCAGTCTTGTCCCTTCAAGAGAAGCCCACTAGAGTTCCCTCTGCTCATGCCTCTGCTTTAAAGTGCCAGCGGGTATGGCGCCAGGCCCGCAGGGCCCTTCTAAAGTCCTCTGCTTTATGTTCTAGATTTGCAAATCGTCGCAGAGTTCCGGCACCCACTTACACCGAAGGTCAAAAGGTCTGGCTGTCCACCAAGGACCTTCCCTTGCGGGTTGAAAACCGGAAGTTAGCCCCTCGTTTCATTGGACCCTTCCCGATTTCCAAGGTTATCAACCCAGTGGCTGTCCGGCTCCGCCTCCCCAGGACTCTCAGAGTTTGTCCCACCTTTCATGTGTCACGTGTTAAACCTGTTTTCTCTTCACGGTTGGTTCCCTCCTCCAGGCCCCCTCCTCCCGCCCGGATCATTGATGGGGGCCCCGCTCACACAGTGCGCCGCCTCCTTCGCTCCAGACGTTGGGGCCGGTCCATCCATTACTTGGTGGATTGGGAGGGATATGGGCCTGAAGAGCGCTCCTGGGTGCCGGCCCGACACATTTTGGACAAATCCCTTATCAGGGAGTTTCATCGGTCCAATCCTGACCAGCCAGGTGGTCCTTCTGGAGCCGGACCTTGAGGAGGGGGTACTGTTATGATTCATGTTTGGTCCTGCCCATGCTGTAATTAGTTTTCATTCTACTCACCTGTGTCACCTGATTGCTGATCTGTGCCACCTGGGCCCTGCTCTACTTAACTCCTCTCAGCCCCTGCCTCCCTGCCAGATTATCGACAGCCACGAGCCAGTAGAAATCCAGCGTTTCATGCCTTGTCTTCTTGTGTTTCTTCGACCCATTTCCGTCCACGGATCTTCCCCTCCTGCCAAGCCCATTACGGATTCCTTTGGTTCTGGATTTCTGGACCCTGACTCAAGCTCCTCTTCACGACCACCGAGTATTGCCTGACCCTCTAGTTAAGTTTGCTCTCTCTGCCTCTCCGTGTATAACCTCTGCCTGATTATCGTCTAGCCCCTGGTACTGCGTTGGATTCCCTTGTGGAGACCTTCATCGATTCTTACTGAGCTGCTACCAGTTCCTGATTCTAAATAAACTTGTTTTTCCTTTACGTACTTCTGTGTGTGGTTGAATTTCCGGGTCCTCCCAGTGAGTCCTTACAAATTCAGACTTTTTTTTTCCCAGAAGTCTGACTTTTATCTCAGAATTCTAATTATGTGTCAATCTATGTCAAAATCCAAATAAATAACCAAACATTCTGAGCTGTATGTCATGTCAGTTATGTTCACAGCATATGAAAATAATGACATAACAGTTTCTTATAGGATTTGTAAACCAGCACTTTATCCACACTGAAAGCCTGTCCCAAATCTATTTGGTAGATTTAAGTTTTAAAACTAGATTTGCCTGATGGTGTATAAACAATTTAAACAATTCTGATTCTGAGAAAAAATTCAGACTTGTGACAAAAAAGTGAGAATTCTGAGAGTAATCTCAGAATTCTGAGGGGAAAAAAAAAAAAAAAAATCAGAATATATATATATTTTTTTTTTTTCCAGTGGCCCTAATCCCTTCCATAAAAACCTGCCAATGTGGCTTAATTAAAACAAAATTGCACAGAGGAGTTAGTCAAAGATCCTTCACAGTGATGTAAAATATTGCCAGTTATTACAAAGGTTAAATTAAAGTTGTCTAGTGGCAATACCAATTATTAGGTTCAGAAGGCAATTATTTTCTTCCACAGTAACAGCTTTTTTCCATAATGAATAAAATCATCATTTGGAAATTCTATTTGGTATTTGCCTAGGTTATATATTTAAATTAATTTAAAGATCTGAAACATTTGTGTGACAAAAAAGATAAAACAAGTAATTTGTACATCTACACTAACAATCAAAATCTGTTCTGTCAAACACAAGTCTGGGGTGTCAATTAGAGAATCACCAAGAAAGCAGCCAGTGACTATAATCTACTGATTTTCATCTTAACCATCCAGTCAGACACTCAATATTTCAAATTTTCCCTGTGAATGAACCCTCCATGTTTAAGCACTGAAAGGCTGAATGTTGCTCTCTATCATTGTTTTGAGCTGTTAGCCTTTGTCTATCATGGAACATGGAGGATCTGGCAGGGCTGACAGCCTGTAGGAGTCTTGTAAGGGTAGACATTCTCTTGGAAATTTGCAGAGACTGCTATTTAAATTACTAAGTGCTAACGTAAAACATTAAGGTACTTTAAAATGTAATTTCTATCATTTTATTTTCTGTCTGAAAACAGCAATAAACCCTGTTTTACGACTGCTCTCTCACACACAGTGTGACGTCAGCCCTGCTCCTGATATGAATAAAATTACAGGCCAATCTCTAATCTTCCATTCATCAGCAAAATTATTGAAAAAGCTGTGTTTCAATGGTTAAACAGCTTCTTAACAATGACAAAGTGCTTTGATGTCTTTCAGTCCGGTTTCCATGCTCACCATAGCACTGAGACTGCCCTCATCAAAGTGTTCAATGACATCCGCATAAATACAGACTGGAAGAACCACAGTGTTGGTTCTATTGGACCTCAGTGCAGAATTTGACACTGTTGACCAGGATATATTATTAAAGCGACTGGAGAGCTGGGTCAGACTCTCTGGTACAGTACTCAATTGGTTCGAATCCTACCTAAAGAACAGGGATTTCTTTGTATGAATAGGAAACTTCTCATCGGAGCGGAGAGAAGTCACATGTGGAGTACCCCAGGGTTCCATCCTGGGACCCCTCCTATTTAATATCTACATGCTCCCACTAGCTCAGATTATAACAAGTATTAAAATTAGCTACCATAACTACGCAGGTGATACACAGCTCTACATTACGATGTCACCAGGTGACTCCAAACCCATTCAAGCACTGAACAGATGCTTAGAACAAATCAATGCATGGATGTGCCAAAACATTCTCCAGCTGAACAGAAACAAAACTGAAGTTATTATCTTTGGACCTAAAGAGGAACAATCTAGAGTCAGTGCGCAGCTTCAGTTATTACAGCTAGAAACTAGTGATCAGGCCCGAAATCTGGGTTTAGTGATGGACTCAGACCTGAACCTTCATAAAGACAGTTACAAAGTCGGCTTTCTATCACCTGAAGAACATTTTCAGGATCACAGGACGAATGTCTCAACAAGAAACTCATCCATGTGTTTATCTTTAGTCGCATTCCAACAGTGTCTTCACTGTTGTCTGCCTGAAAAATCAATCAGACAGCTGTAGCTGATCCAGAACGTTGCTGCTCGTGTTCTCACTAAGACCAGGAAGATAGAGCACATCACCCCACTTCTAAAGTCCTTTCACTGGCTCCCTGTATCTTTGATGCAATGACATTTGCTTGGTGATTTTGATGATTTTCATGTATATTTGCTTAATGATCTTGATGATTTGCTGTGTACTTGATTGATATTTTAGGATGTGAAGCACTTTGCACTGGCTTGCAGCTGAAATCTGATACACAAATAAACTTAATAATTAATAATTTAATAGTATGGATGGATGAAAAAGTAAAATAAAACTTACATGTGTTTAGCAAAATCTTCTCACGTGTTTTACCTTGAAGTTTTTATGGATTACTTAATAAAACCATAATCAGGTCTAAATGACTCAGCAGGACACAAACAATGTTCCAGTGTTCCAGTGGCATCAAATGTTACATGGACTTATCTTGTATTTTCTTAAGATTGGATCGCTTCTTCTTCTTGTCCTGGTAGCTAAAACTATGACTCTTTGTGCAAAAGAGCTACTTACCAGACCGTCCACATTAATACTGGTGATGATAGCCCATTGGAAAGTGCCCAGGATGAGCATGGCCAGGGCCACAATGATGCCAATCTCACCAGGTCTGTTCTCTGGGAAGTACATGAAAATCCACAAACACACACACACACACACACACACACACACACACACACACACACACACACACACACACACACACACACACACATAATGTCATCTGCACAGTCCAATAAAAGCTCACCTCTCTGATGTCAGAGCTGAACTCATGTATTACAGCACTCCTATTGGCTCCATTGGAAACTAATGAGCTGTGAAATTAGCCTTAAACCTGCGCTTAACATAAACACAACCAGTGACGCAGCAGCATGTTTTATTGTGTGTTTGCATTTCCCATTCATTTAATCAAACATGTGCTTCCTTTTGCATTCCAGCAGTTTTGATCAGATTGCAGACAAACTGTTCTGTTCAATTCCTACATCTTTATTAGTTATGTCCAGAGCATTAAAGAACTAGATCACTTGTTAGGACTAAATGTAGTTGCTTATGAGGTTTAAGGCCAATAGGAATCATTGCTAACTGCAGCCATTTTGTACCCGTAAACAGCACATATTGCTTTTTAAGTAATTAAGTATTTTTCATGTATTATGGAGATAAATAAAAAAATATTGAAATCTCTTTTTTTCAATTTACTGTAAATTATTTTCTGAAGATTTTGTACTAGACCCTTTAATATCGACCTTTATCAACTCAGTGAAAACCATAGTACATGATCAATATAACTGCTTTTAAAAACTGTTGATTTAAATGTATATAGTACATTTAGTTGGTATGAATTTGTATTTTTTATTTATTTTTTTTTTTTTAGTTTTGTCTTTTTTTAGTTTATTTTGTTTGCTTTATGATACTCTTCTGTTTTTCTGCTGTATTGTATGATGTTTTCTGAACAGGTCGTTGTTGAGAATAAGAATTTGTTATCAATCACCTTAACTTGTAAAATAAAGGTTAAATAATAATAATAATAATAATAATAATAATAATAATAATAATAATAAATTATATATATATATATAATATATATATATATATATATATATATATATATATATATATATATATATATATATATATATATATATATATATATATATATACACACACTTTTTTTAAAATTGATTTTGATTTTGCTTTTGATCCTTCCTTTAAACCAGTTGTGCCCAATAAAGCATGAGATTACAATCCCAAATCAAGCAAAAATAACTCTGAACAATCTACTCATAGTAGATATAATTCAGTTGGAATCCATGAACCAAATTTTCTTGCAGTAGATGTTATAGAATACTACTTTATGTCATTGGTTATTAAAGCAGACTGACACATGGTTGGTATGAACCTTCCTGTGGCAGATAGGTTCTGTTTTTTTACCTGTAAAAGTCAGGTATGAAAAGACCAAAACCGCAAATGTCAAAGGAGTGAAATCCTTAGTGAAATACTTAGCATTACTTCTCAATTGTTGCATACTAGCGCTCCATATTTATTTTGTAGATTCACGATGACGTGACCAACAATAGTTTGCATCTCTCTCATGTTGCTCAACCAGATGTAATCAATTTGGAACCATCTGACTGTAATTGGGTATCCTGTGGTGGTGGACTGAATCAAAGGGATTTGACACACTCTGCTGGCTACGCAACTGGATACTATAGCATGAAATTGAGGACATTTAATGCAATTCAGTCATTATCAGATGGAATTAGACTATACAGAAGTGGAATTAGACTATTCCTGATTGTATGTAGCTGGATTTGAATCTGCATGAAATCATTTTAATAGCATTAAACTGGTACTGAATTTATCTATTTATCCCCTTATGAATTATATACCGATGCTGTATTAGCTAATACATTACTGGAAATTCAGGAGTAATGTTGCTTTCAATATTGGGAACTAGAACTAGCTGTAAGATCAGTATTTTAATTGTGGAGAAGATATTAGAGACTCATCAAGTTTATCCTTAATCTACACTCAAGATCTTGAACCATCTAGTCTTTCCGTTACTTACGGTTGGTTCCTACAGCAATGAAGGCGGCGGCAGTGAAGAACAACACAAAAATCACATCGCAGCGGAACAGGAACCACCTCAATGAGGACAGGTAGTGGAACCAGGTGGCTGTGTGGGTGTTCAGAGCTTTGTGGAAGAGTGTCTCAAAGTAAGTCTGCCGTCCAAATGCTCGAATTGTCCATAAACCCTTTAGTGAGATGATGAGGTGAGAGAAGATGGGACTACGTGCTGCAGGAAAGAAGAAACATGTTTTAAGGTATGAACAGTGATAGTGATAGTTACAACGATTTCAGTCTGCTGAGTTGATTTTCCATTTTTGTACCTTCATTCTATTAATTAGAGATACAAAAAGAAATGAAAGATTTTTTTTTTTTTTCAAATAGCCTCACTGATTAGTGGTTCTCTTAAAGGTTACATCATTTTTTACTTCTAAGTTCTTAAGTTCCTTTCATATTGCGAGTGTAGAAATGCTCTTGTTATCATGACTGAAGTGCTGGTGTTTTTTTCACCCTTTCATTTCACCAACTATTTAAGTGATCACAAATTACAATCGTTCCAGTTTTTTTTTCCAGGGGCAGAATTATGTATTTTCCAGTGCCATTTTATAGCACAATGAAGTAACTGTTACCTTCAGTTATTATAAAAAAAATGTCATATATATATATATATATATATATATATATATATATATATATATATATATATATATATATATATATATATATATATATATCAAATATGACTTAAAAGAAATTTGACTTTATAATTTAACACCTTGAAATTGGGCCTTTGTCTCTTTAAAAATTCCTGCTCTTTCTGAAACTCCACCTTCAGGAAGTCATCACAATGTCACTCTTCTATTAACCCTTTAACAATATTTTTTTTTTACCAGCGTTGCACTGAGAAGTAGCTCGTATAATGAGGTCAGATGCACAGTACCACCAGGTGTTTGCTTATTGCTGCTGGCTAGTCTGAAGGAGCTGAGTGGGGAAGGCGCGGGGGAGGGGTGTCGTATGCTTGGAAACTGCATCTCAGAGGACCACCTGGATCTTGAAAAGAGGAGGAGTTGCGCCTCAGTACCCACAGAAGTGTTTTGCACAGCTAAATGGAAGATTAAGGAATTTCTCAAACATGCATGAAAGAATCAAGGCAACACCCCAGGTATGTCTTTGATGAGGGAATAACATTATAACATGATGTAAAGGTCAAAAAAGTTGATTTTACATAATACTTCCCCTTTAATGATACCCTAGACATTTCTTAACCCACTTTAAGTAGTTTCAGCAATCTCAGATGTTTTCTTGGCTTGATGAGTGATTTGACTCTTTTTAAACAGACTAACATCTTCTTCATGACCACAAGATGGGTTGTTTATGAAATGAGAAGCTACTGACTGCATCGGTAAGGATTAAATAACTTGCCAGCTGAAACATAATCATCCATAACCATCCATGAGACAAATTATCCAATGGGAGACCCTTATCTAGTTTGGTTACATCCAAGTGGGAACTTTTTTGGAGAGACATTGTAATCATTGTCCTTAAAGACAAATTTGAATTGGCCAAAAAAATAATATGGTCATGAAAGTTGGCTGAAATCCCAAGCCCAAAGCTTGACAAAAACTGAGGATCTGAAATTGCTTCCAAAATTCTTATTGGTACATCTGTACTTTAACATCTGGCAAGGATTTTTTTTATATTCTTAAAATGTAACCAATTATTAACTGTCTGTGCTTGCTGTGCAGTGTACAGAAGTAAGTGGTAGTTCAGACGTTTAGATTCTAATCCACCGTAGCCTTATTTAACTCAAATTTAATTTAGCACATCAGGGAGCCCCCAACAGCCTAATTTCTACAAAGTGTGGAACCTCTCTCTCTCTCTCTCTCTCTCTCTCTCTGTTTTTCAAGGGGTGTTCTCAACAGACATCAAAACACCACTAGAAACAATAGGAAAAAACGACACCATCTCTAAGCTATGGGTAAAACTGAGGAATGTAGCTCATTGACCGCTGACTAATACATTGTGTTTCAACTGTATTTTGTCTGATATGTTGCATAAAGCAGCAGAAAGAACAACACCAGGATATAGCTGGAGGAAATCCCAGCTCAGCTCATCTCTATGACCCCAGTGTGCTTCGGAAAGACCTTGTCATCACCACTAAAGCACACATTACGTGACAGAACTGAGCACACAATAGGGAAGTCCAACAAACAGAGTGGCATCTTCAGTGGTCCAGTGACCTGTTTTCTCATCCCAGAGCATCCAACAGCATAAACTTGCTTAGATCTATCATGTACATAAGTTTGTCTGAAACGGTTTTATGCATGTTTTATTCAATCAAGCTGGGCCTTTTTTTCCCCAAAACATTTGCGTTAAAATTATTTTTTAGAGATCCACTATCTAGTGATTATCTAGTGCATAAAGGGATAACGTTTATTGGCTAATGTACCGATTTTTCAAGCCAATTTAAAGCAAACCTGTCTCACGTAACCCATAAGGATCCATGGTGTCACAACCCCTTTGTACTCTGAGAAAAGTTTCTTTTTAAAGTTTAATGTTGACTTTTGATTCATGAAGTCCCCAAGTGACATCTACTGAACATCCTGGTTCAGTCATGTGACTAGTGACGGTCTCTGGGTATTGAACACACCATTTTCAAAGTCTTGGTGCACATGGGCAGCTAATGTGACCACTAAGCTAATTTTTGAAATTTGTTGATGAGCAAATGGTGTTCTTCAGGGGGACACATAACTCAATATGTCAGGGTAAAGGGTGTGAAGGGTGGCCCCCACCCTTGAAGATTAGAAATCTGGGCCCGCTACTCATCCTACAGAATTCTCCATTACTTTTATGTTTATTACAGTGGCAACTGGAAGACAATCTCACTTGAGATCTGAGATTATGTTGTGGTTGTTCTGGACAGGATTCAAGTCTGATCTTGCACATTACTGTTGTACCTGGCATGTTTGTCAAGTTACTGGCAAACCAAATCTAATCATTCCTCCTGCTCCTCTATCGCTGATTCCAGTTTTAGCTGAACAACTTGAAAGGCTCTTTGTTGATTGTATATGTCCCTTACCAAAATCAAAGTTTGAGAACTAGCTCATTTTAACAATTATGTGTTTTCCACAAAGCAATTCCACAGATCCCTGCTCCTTTTGTCACCAAAGCTCTGGCAAAGTTCTTCTCTGTTCTTGGTCTTCCTAAGGTACTCCAAACTGATCAGGGACTTTAAGTCTAGGGCCTTTGTGCAGGAACTAAAAGCACTATGTGTAGAGTGTATCACATCAACCTGAAACTCAGGGCTCACTAGAGAGATTTCACTGGACATTAAAGTGTGTGTCACACAAACACAATCTGGAAACATGTGGATTAGGATAAAGGGATCCGTTTTCTCAGAGTCACTATCTTTCAGTCCAGTTCAATTTGTGCTTAACATGCCTTTTAAAGTCTTTCCAGGAAAAGATGAAAAAAGCAATATGACCAAAGAGCAGTTGCTTGAGTTTCATCCTGGTAATAAGTTTTAGTTTTGCTCCTATATTTGGTTCTTCCATAGACACCAAGGTTTCTGGTTTGATATTGAAACTATAGTTAAAATATGTTCTCCAGACCCCTGAACACTGGTACAACACTAGAGAGTGTGTCATATTAACATGATGAAATGTTACTATTCAAGGGAGAATGAAAATGGCCCACTCTAAGTAAGTTAGATTAAGCCTGTCTTCTTGATAGCTTCTATAGCTTTAGATTCTGCTTCTTGGTGCAGTACTGAAAAAACCTGGTCATGTGCAAAGATAGGGTCAGAGTGCAGGGCTTAGTAATAGTGAGATTTTGTTTAATGTGCCCCACTACTTGTCTCACCTGTCAGGTGGCTGATGATCTTTTGAAATTTATATTTGATTTCCAATGTCTTTTTGTTCCCACCCAGACAAGTGTGAAGTCTCCAGACATTGTTTTCACCAATCCTACACCTAATAAACTGCATTCATAACATGTTGATCCAATTAAAAAAGAAGTGAAGTATTTTGTTAAAAATGGACTTGATCCACCTCGGTGTAGCCCATGAAGTTCTGTTTACTGGACATAAAATCAGATGGAAGTTCAAGGTTCTGTGCATTTGTTCATAAAGGGAATGCTGTAACTGTTCTTGATTCACATCTTTTATTTCTCCCTGAAGACTCACTGACAACTGTACTCATGAGACTGGACCTGTTACTTCTATCATTAAGCCTGCTGAAAGGACTGATACACTTTCAACAGTACACACTCATGCCTTTTTATATGATGTTCCATCTACACCTTAAAGTTTTGTAAACAAAGTCCTGGGAGATATGCCAAATTGCAGGATATACCTGGACAACCTTGTGTACTCCAGTGATTGGGTTGATTACTTGGTGAGAGATTTTCAAGCACTTTTTGGGGCACTCACTGACACTTAATCTTTCACAGGTTAAATGTGGAAAATATACTATTCTTTTCTTGGGTAAAACGCTGGTGGAGGAAAAGTGTGACCTGTGGATGCAAAGATCAGAGTCATTTCTGATTTTCAGGCTCCTTGTAAAAGAAAGGACTTAGGTCGCCTCCTCGGATTTTGACAGTAGCTGATCCTATAACCAGTCCTTGGTCTGATGAATGTTAACAGCCTTTTTAGAGTCGTAAGAGATTGCTTTGTTCCCCTGTTCTCTCCACCTCAGATGTCAACCTATGATTTAAGCTGGACATTGATCCTAGTAAATTTAGTAGGAGCTGTCCTCCTACAGGAAGATAAAGAAGGCATTGATCATCTCCAATGTCACTTCTTGGCTTGAGTCTGTAACCTACAAAGGTCTTGTGACCAAAAACCAATTGTCTTTCTTTTCAGGAAGCACAATATCAACTTGTGCAGTAGGCTTTAATCATCCAGGAGTACAACCTCAAAAGTTGCCATAAGAAGCAGTCAGAAAACATGTTGGCTGATGTGCTGTCCTGTGCCCTATGGCTAATACAACTTGTTTTTGGAACTTCAAGACATCTTGTTAGGACTCCAACTGCAACCACGAACAGAACTGAGTCTTCTATTCTTACCTTCAGCTTCTAGTTGTTTCAATTGTTGTCCAGTTCGTAAAAAGTACTTCCTGATGACCACAAAGATAACAGCCAGTGGGATTGCAGATATAAAGATGTATGGTCTCATGATGGACACCGTGAAGATGCACCCAATGACAAGTAACGTTAACTGGTGGAAAAGCAATAGGATAAAAATGAAATAATGAAGTGATCATTTGTATTGTTACATCTTCAAAGTGTTAATTTGCAATGAAATGACTATTTGGTTTCTTCCAACACCATATTTATCAGAAATAAACATTTGGCAGATGTTTAAAAATGACAGCTGAAGAACTCGTATATAGCTTTAATCTACTGAACAATTGTAGTAACGCAATGTTTAATACAATACAAACACTTTTATTTGATAATGTGAATAAGCAGGCAATCATTTTGGCATGGTGATCAGATGCATATTTGGGTGGGTGAGTATGAGGGGTGTATATAGTGCATAGGTGGATGGTGGCAGGAATGATTAAGTTGATTCCAAACACACAGTCTTCCTTTTCACTAGGGTGTAGCTTAGTCCAAACGGAGAGTATATACCAGGAAACCTGAGAGGTGGAGAACCAGTAGCTTTATACAGTGTTGTGAAGAAGTATTTGTCCCCTTTGTCAGACCTAAATGTTTTAGATCATTAAATAACTTTTAATATCAAAGATTACAAAAATAACACAAAATAGTAAATGATTTAACTTTACAGGACAGATTTGAAGCCCTCACAGCTCGCATGTTACATTAGAAATAATTGCCTCCAAATAAATAATTTTAATTCAGTACCAAAACGGCTTCTCATATAAACAATGTGATAGAAGTTTTTCAAATCCAGAACTTTAAGGTGAGAGGTGAGTCTGGATATACAACAGAACTGTGACAAGAAGAGCAGCAAAGAAGCGACTTATAGTATGTCAAAGAAAAACATCAAAACATATAGACATTCAACAGGAAGTTGATAAAATGACAGCTGGTGCAGTTAAGTTATTCTCTCTGATGAATCCTACTATGGATTGTTTGGTATATCAGGAAAATTATTTCTCTGGAGCAGAAAAAATAAGCACTCCAGTGAGTCTTAACATATCCTAATTTAATATTATGCAAGTCCTTGACTCTGTGATTTTCCAACCTGTATTATAATTTGATACACTTGGTAAGGTTTGGTTGTCTGTTGAGATTGGGATATTTTGTCTGTTTTTGTTGCTCAATAAATATAATTTGAGCAAAAAACAACCAAAAAAAAAATACCACAATGAAAATTTTGTCTTTGCCAAAGTTTGAACATGAATGACAAAAAAACATTTGACATGACAAATGTGTCAGCAATCTGAACCAAGGGAATACGTGTAAGTACGACAAAAGCAACATTCTGTCTGCAACAGTATCAACCCTCTTTGTATGTTAAATACCTGTATGAGGTCAAAAAGCACTAGAGGTAGCATGTCATCAATGACGGCCATGTCTTTAGTGAATCTGTTCATTATCCGGCCTAGAAAGGATAAACGAAAAAGAAAAGGAAAAAGAAAAAGAAGGAACTAAATCTACTATGTAGTATGTCATAGAAGACACAAAATTTTCACTTTTAACCAAAAAGAGAAGAGTAATGGTCAAGTCCAAAAAGCAGAATACCTGTTTTCATGGTGTTAAGCACAGACATCGGGGCCCGTAGCACAGAACTAAGCATCTGTTCATGAAGTCTTTTAGACACGGTGAGCAATGTGTGGACTAAAGGGAGACCCCTAAAGACTCCAAGGGCCAGTATGCTGTCTGAGTGAGCAAAGAATATGTAGATGATGTAGTAAGTGCTGGTTGGTGTGACTATAACGGCAAGATGGACAGGAGTTGATGACGCATTTGGGTGCTGCTCGTCAATGTAGTTGGGTGAATTAGGGTTGGCACCGTCCCTCCATATCTCACTGGTTGAATGAAGCAAAAGATGGAGATTAAAACGTGGATTCACTTTTCATCAAAGCTACATTGCAGATTTTGACAGCAGTTTGGAAATGTCTTTTGACTATTTAGCCCTTAAATATACTTATTTGCCAACAACTGACATATTTAAAACAAGTATTCCAATTTGCCACATATTCTTTGCCACATTAACTTAACTGATGTTTAGTTTATATGTACAGGAACATAACACGATACTCACTCAGTAATGAGAAAAATGCCAATGACACAACCAGCAACCTAATGGTTGAAAAAAGAGAGAAATTTACTGTTAATTAAAATGACAAAGTCCAATAAAAGAAAATAAATAAAAATAAGTTGAATTTTACCTCAATGACAAAGACAATCACAATAAAAATTAGGACATAGATTAAACTCCTATTGGTGGAAACATAGCGAAGGTAAGTACTCCATGAGGTAGTTTCAAATATTTTCTCACGTTCATCTGCAAAGCATTCCTGTGAAAAAGTAAAAATATTATTTCACCATATTACTGAACATAAAATGATCTTTTCTGCAAAAAAAAAACAAACAAAAAAACTTGTTATAGACAGTAGAGTAAAGAAAGCACAGTTGTGAAGGAGGGTTCTGTTCTTAACGACTTTGTTAAACAGTTCGTTTTTAAACTTTGTAAAAAAAAAAAAAAAAAAAAATTTACATGTCCAACATGAAATGTGTACCATCTTTAATATATCTTTAAGAGATATTTTAAGTGAAATAAAAAATGAGCAGATATTAATAGTCTTAATCGTCTTGAGAGTGTGGTTAGGTTTGTTGCTGTTTTCTCAGCTAAAACACGTCTGTTACTAGACTAAAGTTAGTTAGTTAGAACACAGAAATGTATCTTTTTCATTCCTATTGCACAAATGACAGCCTGTCAGTAAAAAACCAAGAATTTATTCCACTCTTGGCTGAGTTAGAGTGTATAATTCAGCTGTACTGGTGAATAGATACAGCAGGGCAGCATCAACCAGCGTAACTTTAGTGTGAGAGTTCACATAGAACAGTATACAAATAGGTTAATAAACCAAAATTTATGCTATTGTCGGTACTTAACACTTGCCAAAGCATTTCCCCCCATATTATTAGGCCAAAATGGTCATGTTAAATGCCATTTTCAAATCTAAACGTTGTAAATGTGATGAACAGGGCACAGCTATTTTTTTGTGTGATCATAAAAAAAAAAATTATATTCCTGAGAAGAAGTAAACATGTCACCAAAATCTTACTTCCATGTCTTCTTCATCCACTTCCTCACTTATGTCAAAAACACTGTCCTTGGACAGGCGTCGGGCGTAGATATCCAGCTCGGATGCCAGGTTACATTGTGGGGTGATGGACAACTTTTTTCTGAAGGATGACTGCATCTGCTCTCTGCGCTCCTGACCCTGAGCATTGGTGATGAACGCCAGAACAGACTGGCGCCTGCCATTAAGGTGCTGTAACCCGTGGTGATAAAGGTTACTTCGTGGAAGTACCTCTTCTACCTGATCATCCTCAGGTACTACAGAGAATCTTCTCTCTGAAAGATCATGTACTCCATCGTCCATGGATGTGGATTGGAAGTTATTTGTCTGTTGGGAGTTCCCAATGAATGAAAATTTGCGGGCAGCTGCAAGAGGGTTAAGGATGAGTGATGGCTTGCGTTTTTCAGGATACCCATCACCCATAGCATGACTATGAGATGGCGCATGGTGGAAGGACTGGCGATTGGGGTCTGGGCCTCTGAAATTAGCAGTTTCATCCACTGAAACTCTGCGAAGAGTTTCTGTGAGGATAGAGCTGCGCCGCTCTGCATTGATGTTGTCATAAGCTTCAAGTCCAAGCAGGAGGGAGCTGAAGTCTGGCCGCTGTGCTTGCAGTTCTGAGAAGGTGCCGTAGAAGTAGCAGTCTCCGTTGTGCAACAGAAGGATTCTATCCGCCCGTTTGAGGTGCTCCAACTTGCTGGTGACCACAACACGAGTCTTGGAGGCCATTAGTTTACAGACACATCTGCAGATTAAAAAAAGTACAAATAATTCAGACACAAAAGGGGCTTGTTCTTTCAAAATAATAAATAGGTCCTTGCAGAGCTTAACAAGCTGTTGCATAAACGTGACCCTAACAAGAGAGCTGTCTGCTGGAACAAGATTCTAAAACTCCTTTAAGAAGGTAAATCAACACAGTGGGGCAAAAGATGCTGGTTATTTCTAGTCGGCCTGCCCAAAAAGGTGGAGCTCTTCAAGGTGGTTGTAGGAAGGTTGTGGATAAAAGCAGACTTCAAAGTGTCAGAACTGATGAGGAGAAGCAATGTTCTGAAAATAGGAAATGTACAACGAGAAAAAATTAAAGTAAAACAGCAAACACAAGCATGCTAAAGCCGATCTGTCAGCTGCTATATGAAAATGTTGAATGATTGTTTTTGAAGAATATGGTTATAATTAAGTAAAGTCCTCAAATAATTCAAACTTTCAGAAAAAAACAGAGAAGGTGGAAGAAAAGTAAAAAATTTCTATGTTTTTTACCCCTTAACTGTCATGAAGACACCGGTGTCCTTGTGGACCCATTGACT
The DNA here is from genome assembly GCA_014839685.1 of Anableps anableps. Taxonomy (NCBI): domain Eukaryota; kingdom Metazoa; phylum Chordata; class Actinopteri; order Cyprinodontiformes; family Anablepidae; genus Anableps; species Anableps anableps. The sequence continues at coordinate 4,023,454 of CM026073.1, forward strand.
TACATGTAAGTGTTTTGAGGGTGACAGTTAAGGAGTTAAAGTATCTTTGGTTTTTCTTCCACTTGTTCTGAAATAAAGGTGTAGCATTTATTAAACTATATAGCTTTTAAATTCTGATGTTTAGAATGTTTAGATGTTAAAAAAAATATGATTTTCTAAAAAGTGTGGTTTTTTTTACCAATTTTTTGCTATGTGGTAAAACAACAGACTATAAACATTCTCCAAAGAAAATTATTCCATATTTTTTCTCCAGAGCTTACAGATGGCATCCTGGATATTATTATCCCAAATCTTTTTTTGTGAAGTTAAAAAAAGCTCCACTTCCTCAAAAGATTACACTGTTACCAGAGAAACTTTCCCCACAGTCAACAAGCGTCTGAGACAGCGAGAGAGAGCCTTGACCTTGAACTTTCTGTCGCTCTCCCAACCCCCACTACTGCTACATGAAAGACTCTCTGTTGGGATCCTTACTTGTCAAAGATCTCTTTCTCTGTTGCAATGTCCAGGTGGGTGAAAGGTGCATCGAGCAGGTACAGGTCTGCATCTTTATATACAGCCCTACGGTAAAGGAAACGCATGAATAGTCAGAGGGCAATAAGACAGGAAAGAAACTGTTACAAAGTGTGAAGACAGTAAAGTTTCACTGAAAGTAAACATTGGAAATGAGTCAAAAAAAAGGCAATTGGCATAGCGAGAGGAGAAGTCAACCATCTACAGAGTGCTAAAAGGAAGCAAGGTTTCTCTGGGACTACTGAAAAAAAATTAAGTAAATACTTTCAGGAATGGTTGAGGTAAATATCCAAGCACTAACCACAAATCAATAACCACATAAATAATGCATGGGAATATTACAGTGTCTCTGATGTCCTACACAGAGATTTAATGAGGCAATAAAGCTTCCTCAGACATGTCGAAAGCAATAGCAAATATGAATATGACTCATAGGTGTCCTTAAATAGTTCTAAAAAATGATGAATATGCAAAAAAAATAGCAGACTTGAATCTATAGGGACCAGTACGATGAAGAGGTAAACAGGTCTAAAGTTGATTCTTTTGATGACAGATTTTACTTTTACAAATCTCTCTTTGATCTAAAGCTATTGTTCATAAACTGGAGTACAAGTACCACTATAATATATAAGTACATGCCTCTAGTATTGAATTGAATTAACTGTGATCCAGTGGATATCAGTGGTCAAGCAACAAATGCTGGTGGCTCCTTTTGGTTTTGGTCGTTGACCTTTAACTTGAATTTCAGAGAAACTACATTTTCATCAAACCATTCAAAACCACTTATTTTGCCTTTTATCGCTTCAAAACACGTATTTATGACTCACACATTTGTTCTTTAATGATTAAAAAGATCATCACTGTAACTTTTCATGAGCGGTGAACCATGATGACAGACCTGGGGGGGGTAGATCTGCTGACGAGTGTATGAGTACCTGGCGAGGCAGATCCTTGCTCTTTGACCACCACTAAGGGTAACTCCTCCCTCAGCAATGGGCGTCTTGTCTTTTTCAGGCAGCAAGTCAAAATCCTTTAGGAGAAAACAGAGGGGTCACTGGGTCAAACTTCTGTGTGTAATAAACGTAGCTTTAAACACAATAAAAAACAATGAGGAGCTGTTACTAACTACAGGAATGACATGCCTCCTTATCTCCTTACTCATCTTGTTAAAGTTAACATAAAAACATTATTGTGTAAACTTGGAATGGTTCTATATGGAATGATATCAATATGCTTCCACAACCTACAAAACATTCATTAAAAGAAATAATGACAAATGGCTGCTTGTTTAAATAGGTCTAAGCCCAAACAAAGTGAAGGATTATGGGAATTTAACAATAGGGGCCACCGAGACGGGTTTAATTGTTGTCTACCCAAAACGGAAACAACATGGTAATAATGCAGTACAAAAACTTAACTTGACAAAAATTAATGTGAACTGTAACACAGTACACAGAAAATTACCTATATAAAGATAAAAGTACATAAAATACCAAAGAAAGGACTAGACTTGAGCCAAGAAATTTGGTAATGATTGAAATCAGACAATTTTAAGCTTGACTGGATGGAAATGAACAACTTCAGACCCTTTAATAGTAGCCTGGTAAAAACCACCCCTTGTTCTACACTTTGCCTCGTACTGAGGGTTTGGACCCTCGGCTATTGAGAAACAATTACTTGCTGGAGGTGTGGACTCTGTTGAAGTTTTAAATGACTGGATCTGATTTTACCCAGTCACGAACATTTGGCCATGACATATGTAATGCGCCAGCTTGATTGTGAAGGAAGCAATGCTATGAAGCTTTTGCTGAACCCTGCGGAGAGTAGGGCCACAACATCTTTGCCAGTAATAAAATGTCTTAAAAATTCCTCTTGCTCTGGCTTTAATTGCTCAGTATTTGGAAGTGGACTGAATAGCTTTGGTCACTTCCTCCACTCCCATTGCCAAACTACAATCATAGGCAGACTACAATTCAAGAAACTTGACATCATCCTTCACAACTCCTCGTTCTGTTCGCTGATTGGCCGGGATGAAATGCATCCTGAGAAATCAAGCTAAATGGGACAAATCCCAGATGGAGCAGTGAAGGGAGATGAGAATCAAGTGGAGATGGGAGGAAAATTTAAGAGGCTATTTTGAAGGAAACAGTATTTTCTTTAACATGAGGAGACATGTCTGCAGATAATTCAGACTACAAGAGAGCAAGAGAGAGCAAAACCTTTAGCAGATAAAGGAAAGCGGAACACAGCAAAGTTGTTCTGCTTTACACTTTTGATCTTTTGGTTTCTTTCTGCCAATGGAACATGCAGGAAGGGGAATGTGAATCACTTTGTCTCAAGAGATAAAAAGATCAGAAAGATAACATCTTAAACTTTCTCTACATTATTATCCAATTATTAAGCATGTTATACTTAGCCGCATAAAAATACAAACCGCAGGTGGGAGAAGCATAAGGGTTTGACAAATAGAGACAAGCTAAATGGTCATTTTAACTGTAACTGCTCACAAAAAAGACAAACTGAACAATAAAAAGGACATTTTATGATGAAGTTTATCCCCATTGAAACCTCCTACCTTTTTAACAGGTGCTTCCGCTGTACCAATTGGAATGCATAGGGAATCAAGTTAATAGGCTGTTTAGCACCTTGTACAATGAGACAGCATAGTAAAACAACACTAAGTCACTCAAGGTAAGCAAAAGGTAGATAAGGCTTGAGAAAAGGCTTGAGAAAAGAGATGAGTTTACAGGGGAAGACCACCCACAGCTGTGTTTCTGCTGCTTCAGTGACAATAGACAACAGTAAAGAATTAGCATCACAAGCCCTCTGACCTCCTCATCACTGACGGTTGTGAAGCTCAGGTACCGCTTCCTTTCAGGGATACTATTTGAAACTCCTGGGAGCACATTCTCTCTAGGTTTAAGTCACAGGGTTTAAACCCGGTGGTAGGGGGCGCAAGCGCAGCCCATCAGCAGCCCACCATGTTTTTGTGTTAAAAAATGTCAAAGTTGACAGAAAATTTAAAAAGATGACTATGTAATTATGTCATTGGAGGATATTTTTGACAATATTTAAACACAAAACTATAGTCTTAAAAAAGGCAAACACAAAAATCATAATTAAAATAAATAATAGCATTTTTTTGCACTTCAGTTAAATCCTAATTAAGTAATCAGCCAGTGGATCTTAAAACACAATTTGATGCTGGTCACATTCAGAGCTGACCCAAAGCATAAGTGAAGAAGAAGCTGCTTTAGGGGCCCCCATAAATGTTTGAATTTTAACACAGACCATAGATCTAGAATTTTAACATTTGTTTATTGAGAATGACAATGCTATTAAATTAGATTTAATGACTTCAGCAGAGATAAATTTTTAACATTTCAACCTAAGATTTAAAGGAGTTGGCAAGTTTGTAAAAGTGCAAAGAATAATCTTCATAGTTTGATTGTTGTGTTACCATAGCTACTTGGTGCTATGAGTTTAATCTTTGTGTTTGAGGTGGGTTTGTTCACAAATACATCTCAGCAAATAATAACCAATTATCACTGATTGCTTTTAAGCTTGGCCAGTCAAACTTGGCCCCCTCTCCCAGATTCCACCAAATCTGTATTGAAACACTGTTAGTGGTGGTGATGTTCTTAGCAGGAAGAGGGGCTCCTAAATTATATTCTGATTAAGGCCCAATAAAATCTTCGTCCAGCCCTGGTCACATTTAAAAGTAAAATAAATTAAAAGCTAAATTACCTAAAATGGACAATGACAAGTATTTGTATGCTTAACCAAATATTCCTTGGCTACAAAATTCAAGTATTTCTTGTTTTCAGTTTCTTTGTTTGGTAATGTCTGCAGCTTGGTGTAGTATTTTAGATATTATTGGTTGTGGTTGTCCAAGTGAATGCAGTATTTGCATGGAATACTCTGGATAAACAAGACCTGTCTGTGATTGACTGGTGGTGTGGTTCATCTACATTAAATTTATCAAATTGTAAGCGCAGACAGAGCCAAGCGCATGCCAGAACACGTATTAAGTGAGCGCGTGTGAGATGTAAATGTAAATGGCACACATTATTCTTTGTTCACAAAGAAATATGTGCTCACATCAGTCGCACTGCACGCTCAACGCGAACCTCTAAAAGCGTGAATATAGCTTGAATTACAATTGCGGTTTGTATTGAGCTTGCACGAGCCAAGCAAGCGGTGTGGCTTTCATACTTGACGCCTACCTTGGTGCATTTTCAGTCAGCAATTTCTGTCATGGTTCACTTGAAGGGTGGAATAATTATACAGTCGTCCCTGGCCTTTTTGTGACTCAGTATTCACGGATTTCCCCATGGAACATAACTCCAAATAATTTGTGGAAAATTTGCCTACTTACAGATTCTTTCATAGAGTATATCTTAAATATTCGAAAGAAAATGATACTTGACACAGTACTGACTGTTGCTTGCAAAGCAGCCAATCCAGCAGAGCCATTCATTTTCCTTGGCACTGACTGGCTTGACTCCCGAGAGCGGAGATAAGGAAGACTGAAGATGTTGGCTTCTTGAGTAGTGCCAAGACAGTTTCGACTATGCATATTAATGCATATTAAGGTATATTTGGTGTTTGAACTATTAAAATAGGCAGTTAGAAGTGTTTTTAGAGGGGGTCTCAAGTATTCATGGATATCAGCTATTTGTGGGTGCTTATGGTCTCTGTGGACATAAATACTGGGGGTTCACTGTACAACTTCCACTTCAATGATTTGCAAAATAAGACTTAAAAGTTTATATCCCCTTGGGATTTTCTGTTTTCCATACAGAGTCAAAGTTATATATATGTATATATAGGTGTGAAAATGCATACACATTGCAATTAATATTTGGTCAAATTTTCCTAAGTAACTTGGACCTCGACTGCATACTTATTGTAGCCATTAACACACTTCTGACATAAATCTGGATGAATATTTAACCATTCCTAAATTCAGAATTCATCTAATCTGGTTGGATTCCTGGCAAGAACCAGATTTTTAAGTAGAGTTTACAAATTTTCAAAAGGGTCAAGGCAGGGGCCATTTCAGAAGCTTAATGTCAACCTGCTTTATCTATTCCAAAACCTGTAGCAGCATTAAAGTAGTCCTTCATTTTCATTATTCCATCCCATTATGCAATACATCAGTACCCCTGGCAGTGAAAGGGCAGAACCAATTTCACATTCATTTTTAAACAAAGTACACTGCTCAAAAAAATACAGGGAAAACCTAAACAAAACAATGTAACTCCAAATCAGTCACACCTTTGTGGAATCAATGTCACCAGTTAGGTGGTAACATTTATTGTGAATCAATTTCACCTGCTGCTGTGCAAATGGAACATACAACAGGTGGAAATGAGAGGCAATTAGCAAGACAACCCCTATAAAAGAGTGATTCTGCAGGTGGTGGCCACAGATCATTTCTCTGTTCTCGTCCATTCTGGTTGAACTTTTAGTCACTTTTTCATTTTGTCAGGCATCATGAGGCATTTTTTACAGCCCACTGAAGTTGCTCAAGTAGTGCAGCTAATCCAAGATGGAACATCAATCCGAGAGGTGGCAAGAAGATTTGCCATCTCTCAGCACAGTGTCCAGCGCATGAAATAGGTACCAGGAGATAGGCCAGTACACCAGGAGACATGGAGGGGGCCGTAGGAGAGCTACAACCCAGCAGCAGGACTGCTGCTGGGTTGTAGCTCTCTCCATCCTTTGTGCAAGGAAGAACAGGAGGTCCACTGCCAGGGCCCTACAAAATTACCTCCAGCAGGCCACTAATGTGCATGTTTCTACTCAAACTGTCAGAAACAAACTCCATGAGTGTGGTATGAGACATATGCTGGATAGACATATGCATGTGCTAGCCAGAGGTGCCTTGACTGCCATAAGGTACCGGGATGAGCTCCTCAGACTCATTGTGAGATCATATGCTGGTGCAGTGGGCCCTGGGTTCCTTCTTATACATGACAATGCTAGGCCTCATGTGGCTGAAGTGTATCAGCAGTTCCTGCATGATGAGGGCATTGATATTATAGGCTGGCCTGCCCGTTTCCCAGACCTGAATCCAACTGAGCACATCTGGGGCATCATGGTTCAGTCAATCCACCGACGCCATGTCGCACCACAGACTGTTCAGGAGCTAACTGATGCTCTAATCCAGGTCTGTGAAGAGATCCCTCAGGAGAACATCCGCCGTCTCATCAGGAACATGCCCAGGCGTTGTCAGGAGGTTATACAGGCACGTGGAGGCCATACACTCCACTGAGCCTCATTTAGACTTGTCTTGAGGAATATTCACTGACGTTGAATCACCCTGTCATGTTATTTTCCACTTTCATATTGAGTATGAATCCAAATCCAGATCTCCTTGGTGTCATAATGTTCATTTACATTGATAATTTTTGTGCTATTTTCTTCTCAATCAATTCCATTGTGTTAATAATAAAGTTTTTCAATGAGAATATTTAATTAATTGAGATCTAGGATGTGTTATTTTAGTGTTCCCTTTAATTTTCTGAGCAGTGTATTTAGCCAAGTGAAACCTTCAGGTTCTCCCTCTGATACTATCCCTGCATGTCTTTTTAAACAGGTGTTTCCTTCAATTGAACCCTCAATTCTTGCCATCATATACAGCACTATTGTCTACGGAATGGTTCCCAATGTTTTCAAGCAAGCTGTGGTAAAACCACTGATAAAAAAACAACAACCCAATATCGACCCCTTAGTGTACTTAAATTTCAGACAGATCTCAAAACTCATATTTCTCTCAGAAATATTGAAGAAATTTGTTTTAATCCAAAAAAAAGATTTAAATGACAGAAATGGGATTTTGGAGACTTTCCAGTCTGGTTTTGAATATCTTAAACTAAAACAGAATGGTAAGGGTTTCTAACAACACCCTTTTAGCAACTGATTCTGGAAGTTTTGTGATTTGAGTACCTTTAAGCCCAACAACGGCATTTGATACTGCTGACCACAGTATTCTATAATATCCCATTTAGATTTTGGTTCATCCCTGCAGGACAGAAGTTTCTGTGTTCATACACCAAACTTTAAGTCCATTTCAGTACTTCTTTCCTGTGGAGTTCTTCAAGGTTCAATTCTCACCCCTCTCTTTTCATTGTATCTTCTCCCATTTGGGTCAATTTTGAGAAACCATGGCATCTCTTTTCATTGTTATGCAGATGACGGTCTGATTTATTGCCTAATAAAGTCTAACCACCTGAGGATTTACACTGGACACCACTGTTCTAGATGGGTCAACACCAAAAAAAATACATGAATTTGTTTCTGTAGCTTATTAAAATTGTTCCAAAGTTGAAATGATCTGGTCAAACAGAATGTCAATAAAGAGGAGAACCACAGCATTTATATGCTTTGCAATAGTAAACAAAACAGGAAAAGGACCACCCATTTAAATGTACTAGTTTAAATTTAAATAAGTCATGACCACAATGCAATTTTAGAGACAAAACTTCAAAACATAATGTAAAAAGTATCAAATTTGTCATTCTTCATATTACACACACTCAAACATTTTCCTTCATGTCCACACAAAACACAATGGAAATGTACAGAATTGAAGAAATATAAAGTCAGATTTTTACACTCTCACATCCCTCCCACCTGAAAAACAAAACAAACGCCTCTAAAATAGGCATGCTGGTGTTGGATGCTGGCTTTGTTTGCTGTGACAATATAATGTGTTTTTGTTAAAATGACCAAGTCACTGTCTGTTCCACAGAGGATAAAACTGTGAGTTTATATGATGGCTTGATCCACAGTATTAGTTGTGGGAAAAATATTGTTGAATATAAATTACACAATTTAGTACACAAATCTTCTTTAAATGTTTGTTGTTCAGTAAGTAAAACACAGAATTATTTAATAGAACAAAATAAGTCAACAAAATCCCCACAGGTCTAAAATTAACCTCTGGTTTACTGTATAATGTCAGTGACTGAAGGAAAAAGACTCATTTTCCACAGCAGTGACATAAGCAGGGAATTCAGGAGAGAACGTTATTATGCTAACTGTTCATCACTCAACACTGAATCCCATGAGTGTGAGTGTCTGTATTTCAACGTAGGAAACAAAATGTGCAAATACCAAAGTCTGGTCCCCACAAGAATTACTGTTTTTGGGTTAAGAATTAGGTTTAGGGTTAAGGTGAGAACTCAGTTTAGGTTAGGTTTAGGTTTAAGCATGTATTGGTACGGGGTAGGTTTAGGGTAAGGGTCAGGGTTAGACTGTAGAAATGAATAGAAGTCCCTGCAAATATAGAGAAACATAATATGTGTGTGTATGTGTGTATTGGTGGGTTGCATAACTGTTGTACAAGTAGACAAAGGACACCTGAAACAGTTATACCTGAAGTTAAATGGAATCTGTTCTAGCTTTGCAGTGGCTCCAAAGAAGCAACTGAACAAATGACATTTCAGTTTAGTGAAAACAATAGCAATTAAGATATCTGTTAATCTGAGCGTGACAGCATTACAATATTTTTTTCCCATCATTCTTAATATATTATAAGCTGTATCCCTTTTAATCCAAATGCAGGCCCTTTCATAAAAAAACAACATTATTCACCTGTAAATCATAACACGGAATAAAATCCTCAGAAAACAGATGATGGATTGTTCTTAAATACATTTCCCCTTCACTTGTGTAGCATCTCATGTTTCTTGGTATGAAACAAATTATCCTTTATGGTGTGAAATTTCCACACCTATTTTTATTTTTTTTGCACGCACAGAGCAAAATTAAACTAAACAAATAATGAATTATAGACAGGAGTGAACATACCTCTTCCAGCTGGCAGGCCCTAATAATAGAAGTGTAGCGAAATTCGTCATAAGTCAGGCCGAAAAGGATGTTGTCACGAATGGTCCCTGGCATTATCCAAGAGGTTTGTGGTGAATATGAAATCCGACCACTGTGTCTAATTTTACCCTCTGATGGCACCAGCTCTCCCAGGATCATCATAAGTAGGGAACTCTGAAGAAAACAGGTAAGGGTTAGAACACTTGTTTCTACAACATTTTAAGCACAAGATATAAACAGGGCATTTCGCTTACAGTACTCACATTACAGATTTAATATAAAGAGTGTAGACACTGCTTTAGCTATGTAAACTATATTTTTGAACTACCTTTCCTGACCCAGTAGATCCAGCCACTGCGAGCATCATGCCTTCCTCTAAGCGTAGGTTGATGTTTTTGAGGACAGGTGTGACATACAAGTTAGTAAAGAACAGTCCATCATCACCAGTTAGGTGTCCGTTTGCTTTGTTCTCCCGCTTGATCTTCTCAAAGAGTTCCACAATACTCTGCAAGAGAATTTAGAATTTGACTAAAGGTATTTACAGTCTTAACTATCCTTCATGGAGATTCTATTATTAAATATCCACCTTTGATTTGTAAGAGTTTATCATATCACCTACATATTATCATAATTTGGCAGGTTTGATTTGAATTCTTTTTCTTTTTTTACATCGCCTTGGAAAATAATTCATAACCTTTGAAGCTTTTCATGTTTTTTTTTCCATATAACAACCACAACACTTTAATGTATTCTTTTGAGATTTTATGTATGAACAAAACATGAATGCACATTGGAAGCTGAAGGATACATGGTTTTATCAGAGTCCACGATTATTGTACTCTGATAACCCAATATCAAATTCTTGACCACTGATGATGATAGATAGATAGATAGATAGATAGATAGATAGATAGATAGATAGATAGATAGATAGATAGATAGATAGATAGATAGAGAACACAAGTACTACAGGAGACAGATCAAGGAGAAAGTTTTGAAGAAGTTGAAGAATGATATCCCAGGCTTTTAACAATTTACATGGTGTTGTTTAATCAATCATCTGCAAATGGAAAAAAATATTTCACATCTGCAAACATACCATGAAAGCTAGGTTGAGGGATAGGCCCGTCACAATAACAAATTTTGCTAGATGATAAAATGTTCCAGAAATTATTGAGATAAACAATAGTATTGCTGTTTTGAGACCGTTTTCTAGTGATATATTGATAATGGTATAATCATGCAAGTGTGCCCTCTTAAATAAACTTCAATTTTGTAAAGAGCACTTAACACCATAACTATTTAATTTTTCATTTTATTTCCAATCTCACTGTTTCATTAGTTGCCTTTATTTCATTATTTTCCTCATTTTTGTATTTATTTTATTTTTTCATTTACAGTCAATTTTATCATTATATATATATATTTCCTATTTTTACCATATTCTGTATTTATTTAGTCATTTTTAAAGATATTTTAAATATCCAAAATAAAACACAACCAAAAATAATAAATAAAACGGAAATAAAAACCACACACAACCAAAACCATAAATAAAATGCATTATGAAGTCTCTGCAAACAAAACTGCCTTCCAAAAAATATTAATCATCAGAATGGACATTGTCAAGCTCATCTTCATTTATCATGAGATTCATTGATTAATTGCTTATTGTGACAAGCAATGTAAATATATAAATTATATCAATTGTAGTGTTCTGTAATTGCACTGTACAAGATGGCAGCTTGTCAGAGTAGCTCTGTTACATTCCCTTTGATTAACTGTTTTTTAAACATCTCTTCCTCATTTTTCTGGTAGTTTTTTTTGAAGGAATTTCTCATCTGGTTTTGGATACTGTGCAGCTGGAAGGATTTTTGTTGTTGCTTTTTACTTTCAAAAAATTGTTATGATTACCAGGAGTAGCTGATCAATCTCTCATAAGCTCAAATAATACCTCAGCTATGAATTAAATGCCAGATAAGTAAAAAAATCCACCTCTAGAACAGGTCTCTGCAGAGAGACCTGCTCTCTGCAGAAGTTCAAACCATTTCACCACCACCATCATTAATACAGAGAATGACATCTCTGACAAACAAAATAGATTAACTTTAAGTGCTGCGATGGACTGCCGACCTGTCCAGGGTATACCCTGCCTCTCACCCGATGACCGCTGGAGATAGGCACCAGACCCCCTCGTGGCCGTGCTAGATAATGGATGGATGGATGGATGGATGGATGGATGGATGCTGACAAGGAACCAGCCACATTATCAGGAATGCAATATTATGTGGGTCACTGAGACCAGCTGCTCTACCAGAGAAAACAAAATGCCAGATTTGTTTCATGAAAATGTCAAAGATGTCAAGGACATATTGCTCTTCCAATGAATCCTTGTATGTAGGAAGTCTTCCTCCTCTTGCCAAATAATAATCTTGTTTTTCTTTGCTTGCTGTATGAACCCCTTGTTTAGAGGCAACCTGTGATAAAAAGAATTGTGAGAACATGGCCAGAGGAAGCTGGAGAAGGTCTTTGTGCAGCTGTTTTTAGGCTACAGACTGGGATGCACTTTGCCAGTCATATGAAGATGACTGTGTGGACAGCACTATTCCAACCAGAACAGTGAGTTGCTTCCCCAATGACAAAGCTTTGATAACTAGTGACCTAAAGGAACTGCCTAACAAAAAATCTTTCAATGAGGGAGACAGGGAATTATTAAAGAGTATACAAAACAAATTTAAACTGAGATTGGAGACATCAAGGAGGTGTACAGGAAGAAGCCGGAGAGCAAGCTCCAGCAGAACTATATAAGGGATGTGTGGTCAGGGATGAAGAGGATCGTAAGTTTCAAGCACAAGGATGATCAGATAGCTGGAGGTTTGGGCAGAGCCAATGAACTGAACACATTCTTCATTGGGTTTATGTCATGGAAAGGCTCAGCATTATCCTCTCCAACCAAATACACTTCATACCCTCCCATGACCTGCAGCCTGCATGCATATTTTAAGGTTTATCTTCCACCTCACAAACGAATCCTGCTGCTTGTCCATCATTGTCTTTAACCAAATCAGGAGATGCTGGTATTCCCTTCATTTTCCCCTCTCACCTGTCTGTCTGTAGAAATTAGATGAAAATGGAGCTGAACAGGAGGGGACTACAGGTCCAGAGGGTGTCAGTCCCACAGTCTTAAAAGCCTGTGCGGACTAGCTATGTGGAATTCTGCTGTACCTCTTCAACCTTAAACTAACTGTTCCAGTGCTATAGATGACATCATGCCAAGAAAACTTATTTATCAGTCCTTAGTGACTATAGATGTGTTGGGCTGTCATCACACATCATAATGGTCCAAGAGAGATCCCCGTTGGTGCCCCTGTGTAAGGACACTAGCATATTTCAGGACTCCTTGCAATTTGAAAATCACCATGGACTTGAAGTTAAAGATGCCATGGGGTTGGTGGAGTGGTGCCTGTTATGTCAATAATTGATTTATAATAAATCATAGCCTGCTAGATCATAATTGAATCAAATCATGTGCCTAAACATTCCTACAATTAATGGTCAGACAAGGTGAGAATTAACTGCACAAGCAGCCATGAGGCCCACCACCCATGGTAACTCTGGAACAGCTGTAGAGATCCACAACGCAAGAGGCATTACACAAATATGGAGTTTATGGAAAAATGGCATCGCTAAAAAAAAAACAAAAAAAAAAAAACAATGAAAGTCTTTTGCTATTTTCCACAAGCCATATCAGAGACACAGCAAAATGTGTGAAAGATGGTGGTCTGCTCTGTTGAAATTGAACTTTTTGCCTTCTATGCAAAAATGGTGATGGTGTTGGTAAACTCATGGTGCACATCGAGCTGATCACAACATCACCATAGTGAAGCATGGTGATGGGAGCTGGGCAATGCTTTACCTATACAGCCACATGGAAGCTTGTCAGGGGACCATGGACAGAGCAATCATGTTTAAAAACTTGTTCAAGGCTGCAAAAGACATGAAGTTGGATCAGAGGTTCATCTTCCAGTCTGACAACAGAATAGTTTTACAGGCACACAGATTTTTCTGTAAACTATTAGAAAACCTTATTTTATTTTCCTTTTGCTTCACAATTATGCACTGCTTTGTGTTGGTCTATTATATAAAATCCTAATAAAATACACAGAAGATTGTGATTGCTACATGATAATAGTTGAACATAATCAAGAGGTGTGAATACTTTTCAGGACAATGTATATAACTTGAGAGTTTCCCTCATCTTGTACTTTCAGATAATGACACCAGGGTAAACTCCTCTGAGTCTGAGGAAAAGAAGTCCAAAGACAGGAGAAGACTCACAAAGGCTCACAATAGCCTTTTTCAACCCATCTGTCACTGCCTCTGAACAGATTAATGGATGACGCAGAACTATGCTAGAAAAGGGGAACCCTGCGTGACTCACTAGGTTATTCATTGACCCCCTGTGATGTTTTATGAGTCTAAGCTCCAGTAATGCCAGTATTGGTTGTAGTTTGTTCATGAAATTCTAATTCTAATGAGCTGACGTACATGCTGTCAGCAGTAAAGAAAGAACAACAGCCCCCTGGTATTTGTGTGTGAACCCACACATTCCAGGAAGAGGAAAAAAACAGAATTTGGGAATTGGGTAATGAACACCCAGTCTCAAAAGGAGAAAGAGAGTGTTCCCAGCAGAGGTAAAATGTGGTGATACCACCTGGTTAATTAACTATGCAAAGTAAGGGATTGCCAGGTGTCTGTTTTCTCACGGTATTGGGTAGACAATGAATCACACTTGTTAGACTAGGTTTACAGCCTTTGCCTATAGATAAGAAATTACAATCCTATCCCAGTGACAGTGAGGAATTAACTCTTATACCTGTAACTCATTGTGGATTAAGGAGTTGACTTTCTTCAGTGCTGTATTGCCAGAGTATGGCACAATGATAGAGAAACAAGAGCGGTAAATATACTGCCACTTAAAAGACCACTGTTGGACCTCACGCTAACATACTGTAAGTTAAATAGTATCCTTTTTTCTCTCAACACATTTAATACATTTTCCTCAATTATACAATTATTACAAAACATCAGATGTGGGCAAAACTATTTAACTGTCCAGAGATGATTAATCTTTAGATTTTTAAAAATGTGTTTAATAAATTAATGATTAAACACCCAGCTTGTCCCTGTTGAGTTGTATTATCAATCTATATCAATGAAAAGAGCTTGCAACAGCATTTATTTTGCATTTAGTAATGTTTGTTAAAGACTGGCTATAATATCATTTTAAATGAACATTATTTTACATGTAATGCATCAACACATATACAGCAGGTAAAATAAGTGTTGAACATGTCACAATTTTTCAAAGTAAACATATTTCTAAAGGTGCTATTGACATGAAATTTTCACCAGATGCTGGTAACAACAGTAAGTTAAAAAATTAGGTTATGTGTAATAATGTGAAATGACACAGGGAAGAGTATTGAACACTCGCAAGCCAAGACACCAGCTGAAATCTATCAGTGATCAGAAAGCCATTCTGCCCCTCGTCAGTGCAAATGAATATCAGCTGGTTCAGTCCCAACTGATGGCCTATAAAAAGGTGTGTTATTACCAAGGTGTCACAGAAGGAACATCTCATGATGGGTAAAAGCAAAGAACTCTCTCAAGACCTTCGAAACTTTATTGTTGCCAAACATTCTGATGGCATTGGTTAAACTTTTGGATGTTCCAGTGAGCACTGCTGGGGCCATAATCTGGAAGAGGAAAGAACATCATTCAACCATGAACCGGCCACAACCAGGTGCTCTTCGCAAGATTTCAGACAGAGGAATGAAAAGAATTATCTGAAGAATTGTTCAAGAGCCAAGGACCACTTGTGGAGGGCTTCAGATTAAGGAGCTGGAATTAGCAGGTTCAATTGTTTCAAAGAAAACAATAAGCAATTAACTCAATGGTCATGTCCTGTATGCACGCTCACCACGCAAGACTCCATTTCTGAGGAAGAAGCATGTTGAAGCTCAGTTCAAGTTTGCTGCACAACATTCGGACAAGTTTGTAAAATACTGGGGGAACATAGTCTGGTCAATTGAGAGCAAAATTGAACTATTTGGATGCCATAACACACACCATGTTTGGAGGACCAAATGCACTGCATATCACCCCAAAAACACCATACTGACAGTGAAGTTTGGAGGTGGGAACATCACGGTGTGGGGCTGTTTGTCTGCATATGGTACTGGCAAGCATCATATAGCTGAAGGGAGGATGAATGGAAAAATGTATCAAGACATTCTTGAGAAAAATCTGCTGCCATCTACCAGAATGATGAAGATGAAATGAGGGTGGACATTTCAGCAAGACAATGATCCCAAACACAGAGCCAAGGAAACTCTCAACTGCCTTCAGAGACAGAAAATAAAGCTGCTAGAATGGCCCAGCCAATCACCTGACTTGAATCCAATTGAAAATCTATGGAAAGAACTGGTATTTAGAGTTCATAGAAGAGGCCCACGGAGCTTTCAAGATTTAAAGACTGTGTGGAAGAATGGGCCAAAATCACACCTGAGCAATGCATGTAAAACATAAAATTCTGAACTTATTTGTTTTTGTTTCTTTCTATGTAAGGATTACTTGGGTTGTTAACAACACCTGGTGAAAATTTCATGACAGTAACACCTTTTGAAATATGTTTGCTGTGAAAAATTGTGATGTGTTCAATACTCATTTTACCTGCTGAATATATATATATATATATATATATATAATAATAATAATTCCCTTCTCACCCTCCACGGGTGGTCTTTCTCAACCTCTGAGCTCGGGTCCTCTACCAGAGGCCTGGGAGCTTGAGGGTTCTGCGTAGTATCTTGGCTGTGCCGAGAACTGCGCATTTCTGGACTGAGATGTCTGATGTTGTTCCTGGGATCTGTTTTAGCCACTGCTCCAGTTTGGGGGTGACTGCCCCGAGGGCCCCGATGACCACAGGCACCACTGTGGTCTTCACCTTCCAGGCCTTCTCCAGTTCCTCTCTGAGGCCCTGGTATTTCTCCAGTTTCTCGTGTTCCTTTTTCCTGATGTTGCAATCGCTTGGTATTGCTATATCCACCACAACGGCTTTCCTCTGTTGTTTATCCACCACCACGATGTCCGGTTGGTTCGCCATTACCATTTTGTCTGTCTGGATCTGGAAGTCCCACAGGATCTTAGCTCGGTCATTCTCCACCACCTTTGGGGGTGTGCCCCACTTTGATCTCGGGGCTTCCAGTCCATATCCTGCACAGATGTTTCTGTACACTATGCCCGCCACTTGGTTATGACGTTCCATGTACGCTTTCCCTGCCAGCATCTTGCACCCTGCTGTTATGTGTTGGACTGTCTCAGGGGCCTCCTTGCACAATCTACACCTTGGATCTTGTCTGGTGTGGTAGATCTGAGCCTCTATTGCTCTGGTGTTTAGGGCCTGTTCCTGTGCAGCCAGGATGAGTGCCTCTGTGCTGTCCTTGAGTCCAGCTTTTTCCAGCCATTGGTAGGATTTCCTGATATCAGCCACTTCAGTTATTTGTCGGTGGTACATCCCATGTAGGGGCTTATCCTCCCATGATGGTTCCTCCAGCACCTCATCCTCTGGTCCCCATTGTTTGAGACATTCGCTGAGCACATCGTCGGTTGAGGCTTTGACCTTGATGTATTTATGGATCTTGGATGTTTCATCCTGGACAGTGGCTCTCACACTCGCTAGTCCTCTGCCTCCGTCCTTACGGCTCGCGTATAGTCTCAGGATGCTGGATTTAGGGTGGAACCCTCCATGCATGGTTAGTAGTTTCCGAGTTTTAACATCCATGGTCTTTATCTCTTCCTTTGGCCAGCTTATTATTCCTGCAGGGTATCTGATTACTGGCAAGGCATAGCTGTTTATCGCACGGATCTTGTTCTTGCCATTGAGCTGGCTTCTCAGGACTTGCCTTACTCGTTGGAGGTATTTGGCTGTGGCTCCTTTCCTTGTGACCTCATCGAGGCTGCCATTTGCTTGTGGTATTCCCAGGTACTTGTAACTGTCCTCAATGTCTGCTATTGTTCCCTCTGGGAGTGAGACCCCTTCTGTGTGGATGACCTTCCCTCTCTGTGTAACCATCCGACCACACTTCTCTAGTCCGAATGACATCCCAATGTCAGTGCTGTAGATCCTGGTGGTGTGGATCAGTGAGTCGATGTCTCGTTTGCTCTTAGCGTACAGCTTGATGTCATCCATGTAGAGGAGGTGACTGATGGTGGCTCCGTTCTTGAGTCGGTATCCGTAGCCAGTCTTGTTGATGACTTGGCTGAGGGGGTTCAGACCTATGCAGAACAGCAGTGGGGACAGAGCGTCTCCTTGGTATATGCCACATTTGATGGACACTTGTGCAATTGGCTTGTAGTTGGCTTCAAGGGTGGTTTTCCACATCCCAATTGAGGCTGCAATGAAGGCTCTTAGAGTCCTGTTGATGTTGTACATCTCTAAGCATTCAATGATCCAAGTGTGTGGCATTGAATCATAGGCTTTCTTGTAATCAATCCAAGCCGTGCACAGGTTGGTGTGTCGGGTTTTGCAGTCTCGGGCGACTGTTTGGTCTACCAGGAGTTGGTGTTTGGCTCCTCTGGTATTTATGCCGATGCCCTTCTGTGCTGTACTCATGTATTTATCCATGTGCCCACCTATCTTAGCTGCTATGATGCCTGACATGAGCTTCCATGTTGTAGAGAGACAGGTTATTGGCCGATAGTTGGATGGGACCGAACCCTTTGAGGGATCCTTCTGGATCAGGATTGTGCGCCCTTCAGTTAACCATTCAGGGTGAGTCCCACTTTGTAGCAGCTGGTTCATTTGAGCTGCCAGTCGCTCATGGAGGGCAGTGATTTTCTTTAGCCAGTAGGCATGGATCATGTCAGGACCTGGTGCTGTCCAGTTTTTCATACCTGAGACTCTTTCTTGGACATCTGCCACTGTGATAGTTACTGGGGCTTGCTCAGGGAGGTTGCTGTGGTCATCTCGTAGAGAGATTAGCCACTGTGCATTGCTGTTGTGGGTCGCCTCCCTTTCCCATATGCCTTTCCAGTACTGTTGGGTCTCCAGCCTTGGTGGGTCTGCTCTGTTGTTATTACCCTGCCATTGAGAGTACACTTTAGCTGGTTGGGTGGAGAAGAGCCGGTTAATCCTCCTGGCTTCATTTTCTCTCGTGTACCTCTTTAGGCGACTGGCCAAGGCTTGGAGCCTTTGTTTGGCAGTTTCGAGCGCTTCAGGTAATATATATATATGTATATATATATATATATATATATACATATATATATATATATATATATATATATATATATATATGCAGCAGGATATGCTGAAAAATCATACTTTTGGTATATTAACATACGCACGACAAGAGCTTCATAAAAAATATACTATAATTTCGCATCTTTACTTGATAAGCACACGATTAACAAATGTTTGAAAGTTGCTGAAATGTGCTTGTTGTGCAAAGCTAGCTCTCCACCAATGCTCATAGAGGACCACAGCGTTAACTTTACAGAGTCAAGACCTTAACTTGAAAAAAGGGAATGAATTATGAAGGCCTGGGTTGTTAATAAGAAGAGGTATGCAGGCCTTATTAAACAGGACAAAGATTTGGATTCTCAGGTGTCCAACTGTGAATGTTAAGGTATCACTGTAGGAATTATCAGTGCCCTTACCTAACACATGTTACATCCCAGTAGTTCTGGTCTCAGAGTTCTATTCATTCATAGAATAATGAGAAGGCATTTTTTTGTCAGTGCACAGCCTGTAAAACTCAAATGTTTAACAGTTTAAACGTGTCATCATAATAAATACTGTCCTTTTAATTTTCAAACTTTTAGCTCTCAAATGACAAAATTCTGACTCTTTTTCTACAAATTAATATTATCGCAACAACCCAACTGTAAAAAGAATGGAATTGGTTCATTCATATGAGCTTAGACCACTATTAATAGGTCAAACCCTGAACAAAACACCTACCAACAAATCAGTGGTTAACACTGACTAATGCCTAAATGAGGAGCAGGTTTTGCCTTTACATTGGACTTAGGTCCATCGCTCATTAGGATTGTTCAAGTGTTGTACTGAGTACGTAAACAAACCTCATCCCAGGACGCAGAGACATTGATCAGCTCCAATCCAACTGTGGTCAAGCTGTAATCCATTACTTTGTATTCTTCCTTAAGAAGGAAATCCTGGAAGAGAAACACACAAACACACACACGCATGCAGCAAGCACATTAGCAATGTTTCCTTCATCATGCTGTTCTGTAAGGCTTTAGAATCCAAGAGCAAATCTAACGTTTTAGTTACAATTTTAAAAATCGAAGCAACAATCACAAACATTCAACACCAGCTTTTTTAAATATAAACTTCAAATGGAATACTGACACAATAGATCTGTGTTCTTCAAAAACAAACACAAAAACACCCCAAAACTGAATCTACCTACCTCAATCTTCTGGACCAATGCTAATGTGTCGTACCACATCTGGATGGAGCCTGGCAGCTGACGGGTGAGTGTCATACGTAACACTACGCAGTATGACGCTGTGGTGAAAATTCGCCTCAATATAATGCCATTACTAAGTGCATGCGGCACAATGGCTGACACGATAACCAGTATGGCAGAAAAAAAGTATGATGCACTGTAGAAATACCGCAGAGAGCCAATCTTTCTGGTTAGAGTCATTTCATCCCTAAGAAGAGAGGAGGAAAATGGTTACTTTAGGTAAATATATTATCATGTTCAACTATTACTTTACACGGGGGGTGCACTGATTGCAGTTTTCTGGCTGATCACTGATCACCGATCTTTAAATAGCCTTACCTGCCAATTCAATTTTGGCTGATAGCAATTTTTTTTTATTTTATTTTTTTTTGCTAAATATAGCTACAAAGTCACTAAGTTGGTAACAGTAGCCAATTTATCAGTGCACCCCTACTTTACACAGTAATATGTACATCAGTTTCTTGATATTTGATGTTTAAGGCAGCAGTCATTACTGTAAACATATTATCTAATATTTAAATTATTAATATTTCTTAGGATTGAAGGATCTGAACTTCTGTTAAATCTGTAATATATAAGGACAAAATGTGTTTCATAGAAAGAGTATCAAGATGAAACAAGTTGGAAATATCAGGATAAATAAACAATAGGCAGTGTTAAACAACTTTGTGCCTCTGGCCTCAAAAACCACTACCCCTCTTATAGGGTCGGAAACATATCCAAGAGTTCCAAGAGTCTCTCATAATGAAGCATATGACTAAAACTGGCAAATCAGTTAATTTACTAGCTAAGAAAAAGAAACTGAATACGCATATTATAACAATCAAGAAAATTATTATAGACAACCCTGAGCACCCTCTTCGTGAGACTGTCATAGAAAAACAATGTCTTTAGTCGGAGGCTTCTTCAAATTCGCAGCAATATAGACTGCTACAGGAGATCCTTCCTGCCCACAGCTATCAAATCTACAACAACTCTTTAAAAAATCTTGAATAAGTTGAGTTACAACAACATTTAATTTGCCTTTGGGATAAATAAAGTATTTTTGAATTGAATTGAAAGGGATTTTTAATATTAGAACGTTTTCTGCAGAATTCAATTCACATATCCTTGATTTAGTCACCAGCCCCCACAACCCTGCAAGGATCAGCAGGTATAGACAATGGATGGATGGATGGATGGATGATTCCTATAGTGACTAGATCCATGGCTTATAGACATTTCAAAGCTTCTATGCATGGCCTTTCCAGCCTAGAAATTACATAATCATCCCAAGACTTCTGTATTAAAATGCCATATTGACAGGTCAATATCAGTATTTTCTACTTATAAAAACTACATCTTCAAGCGTGGGAAACGTTTGCCAGTGTCAAACAAATTTTCCAGGTAGACCCAATTTTTTAAAAAAGTGTTTTGAACAAGAACAGCACAGTTAGAATTAAACGTAATAATTATCTTAATTTTTTTTATGTTAATTTGAATGGCAGGCCTCCATACTGCTACAGTTAGTATAACAGAATATGATTGATATGAGGAGTGATTGAATTAAATGTATCGGAAGTTGTGTTGCCTTACTGTCTAATGTTTTTGATAATAGTTTCCATCACTTCCTCCCAGCCATACGCCTTTACAGAATGAATGTTTTCCACAATCTCAGAAGTAAGAGCCAGGCGTCGGTTTATCAGCCCGGCACGCTTTGCCCTGTATACAGCAAGCATGTTTACATCAGCACAGAAGCAGTATACAGAGTGACAATTATCAAGCTTGCATGTATAATAGGAAGTTACAGTTAACAACTTTGAAAACAAATTATTTGGTGCGCAAAACAGAACAAACATTTACAATTAGAGTAGTGGCAGTGATATACTCTACACTAGTAGGTTTGTATTTTGAGTGTGTGTGCGGTAACATGTTCCCACCGGGGAGGTCCCATTTTCAGGGAGAGCCAAGCTTGGAGAATGCCAAGAAGAGTCAGAGATGCCAGGGCACAGAAGCCGTTCACCTCAATCAGCTCCCAGATCAAACCAGTACACAATATACATTGCAGAGGTGTGATCCATACAAAGTGTGCTAGACCCAGGCTCTGAAATTTGAACACACACACACACACACACACACACACACACACACACACACACACACACAGAGTAAGAGAATGTTCATTGTGGTTAAGGATGCACATACCTGTTACTTTTATACCTAGAGCATAGAGGGTGGAAACTTTCATTAAAAAAATTAGAAACAGCAAAAAAACTGAACGAGGCAGTATGTTACGGGTCTAATCCAACTACAACATAAATATCTTTTAAAGAGGCAGTATTATACAAAAATTTTTGAGCTTTACATCGTGTTATAATGTTATTTCCTAATCAAAAACATAGTTGGAGTGTTGCTTTGATTCTTTCATGCATGTTTGAGAAATCCTTTAAAGTCCATGTACAGTAGAAATAAATGTGTGTTATGAGTTTGTCACACCACAGAAATATGTGTTATTAATTACCCATCAAAATTTGAATAATTAAAAACACCACTTAGCATATAAAATTAGGTCTCAAAAGTAATGAAAAATCATCAGTTTTCTCTGCTCTGAAGCGCTGCGGCCTGCCAGCTGGAGGCGATGAAACCACAGCCATGCTCAGGAATTTGTCCAGCTTTCCATTATAGCATTTATCTATTTTATTACTTATAACCATGTTTACTATTGCACAATGGGACAAAAGGGGAAGCCTTAATTATAGAGCTCCTGTTGTTTGATCATCAGCACAAAAACCTGAAAATACCAGCGATGGAACTGACAGATTACAGCTCTACTTTTTCTCCTTCTGCACCTGGCTAATAGCTAGATAGGACTCGGCTAATACCTGGATGCAGCCATAAGAGTATGTCTCAACCTCTAGCTGCACCTCCTCCCCACATCACCTCATTTCCCCTGTTACTGTGTTCTGGGTTGTTCCTAAAGTTTGAGAATGGTTATGGTTCTACACACACGTAAAGCTGTGCATCGCTGCTGTTTGAGGAGCTGAAGTATTTCCAGACGTGACCGTGACACTTCAGACTTATTGATCAGAGATCAGTGAAGGAGCGGGACACTACTCTCTGCTTTATTTCGCATATGAAGGCAGCAGGTGGAACAATTATTGGCTCCTACCTATCATGCTAGTTTAGTTACTTTCAACTGTGTTCATGTTAATGATAATTATTTATATGAGGACTGGATGCAGTGTGAACATCAGCTCTTGGCTATAAATAGTCGTCGTGGGAGGGCTTAATATTTACGTTTCCATCCGCACTCCACTAGTCTTCTCAAATGACCAACTAGCCGAAAACCATTTATTTCATGATTATTATGCACACAGCTGAAAAACTACTGTGAGGGATAAAACTAGCCGAGGAGCTTTGTGCACATAAAAGATTACCTGTGGATTAAGAGTGTGTTGTCTGATGGACTCCAATACATGCAGTAAAGTTAGCTAACAATTCATGGACATGACAGGATATCCAGGGAAGATGCATGAGCATGGTGAATGAGGCATAACTGGTTAGCTAGCTAACAGGAAGCTATCGTTGGGCTAGCCACCGAGGCTACGTTTTTATGCCGCTGGAGCAGCATGGGCGGGGTTATGCTGAAGCCAGCCACGCGACGACATGCAGCCACCCTTTTAGACTCACCCATAAAATCCTGAAACAGAAATCTTGAAACTCAAATTAAATTATAACTCCATGATTCAAGTCTAAATGGTTGGGAGACTTTTTACACGTTTAGCAAAATCCCTTCACAACACTTATAATGGGTTTAGAAGAAAATGTTAGAATTCTTTTTACATCGCCGTTAATCTCCCGTAGCAACCATTAAGCTGTGCAAAACGCCTAGGTTGACCCAGGTCCGCCTTCAAGATCCAGCTCCTCCCTGGAGCTGTCGTTTCTACGCTTTCGAGCTTCCGCCTCACAGAGCCCCCCTCCCCGTGACTTCTCCACTCAGCTCCTTCAGACTAGCGGCAGGAATTAGCAAACACCTGGTGGAACTACGCATCTGCTGAGCTCATTATACGGGCTACTTCTCAGTGAAACGCTGATAAAAATCTTGTTAAAGGGTTAATACAATTTATTTTATTTATTGTCCCGTTTCATTACCTTTTTTCATTTTCTGTATTTATTTAATACATTTTTATTTATTGTCATATTTCATTCCATTATTTTTTCTCATTTTTCCATATTCTGTGTGTTATTTAGTCATTTTTCGTATACTGTAACCTTTTTCTCATATATTTATGTATTTTCTCTTCTAATATTTTCTCTTTCATTTTCTCCCCTCCTATTTTCTCCTTTGTCTATTTACAGATTTCTTTTTTTCCTTTTCCTCATATTCTCTTTTGTTTTTCCTTCAAGAAGGAATCTCACCTGTACTACAGGTGCAGCACCCAGTTATTAGTTCATTGAGCAGCCTTTTATCATTTACTTCTAAGTTTCATCCTTTCATTAATCAGGCACCCTGCCACACACACACACACCAAGTATCTGGGCACTTTTGTATTGGGTTGGCCGCATGCAAGTTAGGTGATAATTGCCCTAAAGCAGATTGCAGAGTGTTTCTACATTCAACACCTGAGTGACACTTCACCAACACAGGTGACAACCCACACACTTGGGCACACTCTTCAGCTGTTATGCATAGCCTCCAATTTATTTTCCAACCATTTAAGATGGTTATATAACACAGCGTTTATGGACCAACACTTGATTCACTGTGTGTTTTATCCTCTCATTCTCAGCCAACAGAGAACACCACTGCGCTGAGTGTCATAATAAAGGGGAAGAGAGTGATTACATCGAGAGGTCATCTGCTGACCTGCTGTAAATTTTTACATTTAAGTTGGATTTGTTTTACAGTAAGTAATGATCCAAGCTTTATGTTAGTAGGATGTGTTGATGCTTTACTGGCTCCTAATTCAAGTATAGCATTCTTCAGATTATCTCTTACCTCATCCAGCTTGTTGAGGTGGGCAGACATTAGACTGACGAGCTGCCCGGTGCTGATCTTATCCAAGACCCTACTGGACAGCTTAAGTGTCTGAAAAGTGTAAATGTTGGGGGTTAGTTGAAATACAATGATTATAAGTGAATTTGGTAAGGAAAAGAGAGTAATGCTGGGCAGGCTGTGACTCTCCTGACAGAAGCCTCTGGATTGTGCTTCATTGGAATTCCTCATGTGAAGGGATGCTTGGAATCTTTTTACCATACCTTTTTGTATATGAGGCTGAAAAGGGCAATGCGAATCTGCATGCCAAGGTGATGCAGGCCATAGAGGGCGGGCTGCAACAGGATGAAGCGAGCGACGAAGAGGAGGCCGAGCCCTAGGGCCAGGTAGTATCCCTGACTTCGCTCTGGAGCATGGAAGGGGTCAAAGGAAGCAATGATGCGACCTGAAAGCTGAGGTTGCACAGTCTTGGATGCCTCCTACAAAAAAAAGACAACACAACAACAGGTTACTGTACTTTATTTTGCCTCAGACACACCAATGTGAAGTAGAGATCCTTGGTCTGATACTTGAGACTGATTATTGATTAATATCAGAGTTGAAGAATATATTCGACTCCCAGTGTCTCCAGCATTTTAATTTTGGGTAATAGAGATGGTAGTGAAACCTACATTTAATATCACCAACTTAAATTGACATCTAACTTTTTTATTTTACCATCATGTTTTTCTCACTTTAATAAAAGGTTAGGTCTAGTAGGCTTTCCAACCTAAAGACTTGGAGCTCTATATCCTCAATTTGTCATCAAAATACCAGTGAAAAGCCTGCAAAAAACTGCTTAGCCATTATAAGAAAGGTTTGACTGCTGTAATGCCAAGAAAGTTTTCTTCCACTGATTAAGAATGGATATATATATATATATATATATATATATATATATATATATATATATATATATATATATAAAATACTTATACTCCTTTGCTCTGTTTCATTATGCTTTTTGTTTGAATGGAAATTATTTTAATTATTTAATCTGCCAGCATATGAATAATTTTGACCTCAATTTCACATGGCAAGATCTAAAACAGTGTAATAGCAGCTTACAGTCCTTCTGAAAGTTTTCAGAAAATTCAGAAAATTACAGGATTAATCTGTACATCAGCATCAAGCCCATTACCAATGCTATGTCCATTCAAGACAAATCTGGAGAAAATGACACAATTCTACCAACTCAAACAAAAAAGTAGAAACAATTATACATCATTTTAGCTCCTCCTCTGGTGTTTTTATATCCTACCTACAGCATTCCTTAAGAAAGTTCTGCCTGTCACTGCATTTGATCGGATTCAAAGTCGGGATGTCCCGATGTAACTGCAGTGCTATCGGTGCTTTCCCATTTTGTCGCCAAAGTCTCTAACAAACCAGAAAGTTGCTAGATTTATCGATAGTTGCTTTTTTGAATGGAAAAAGTCATGAGAGGGGTCTGAAAAGTCGGCAACAGTTCTCCCACTTCAAGCTGATACCATGCTCTGCTTTGCTTTATGACCATCACTGCTGCAAAGTGCAGCGCATGTGTTGCTTCAAGACAAGTCTGACTCTGTACCATCACATAATGGTAGATACTACCTCTTAAAAAAAAAAGAAAGAAAAAAAAGATACGAACTGTTATCATTCTTATTTGGGTTTAGAATGAATTGATTGTGATGTAACGCCTGATTCTGATTGAGTCTGAAACCACATGATCGGCCTGATTTCTGATCACACAATCAGATCTGAACATCCCTAATTCAAATAATAAACCCACCCCTCACATCAGGTGTTTCCCCCCAGGCTTTGAAAACAGCAGTTATCAAACCAGTGTTAAAAAGAACAATCTGGACAAATCACTATTGCAGAATTACAGGCCAATCTCTAACCTTCCATTCATCAGCAAAGTCATTGAAAAAGCTGTGTTTCATCAGTTAAATAGCTTCTTAACAATGACCAGCTGCTTTGACCTCAGCGCCGCATTTGACACGGTTGACCACGACATATGGTTGAAGTGACTGGAAAGCTGGGTCGGACTCTCTAGTATAGTACTTGACTAGTTTGAGTCCTATTTAAAGAACAGGGATTTCTTTGTGTCAGTAGGTAACTTTTCATTGGAGCTTACAAAAGTCACATGTGGGGTACCTCAAGGTTCCTACCAGGGTCCCGTCCTATTTAATATTTACATGATTCTGCTAGCTCAGATTATAAAAAGTGATAAAATTAGTTTCAATAGCTATGCAGATGATACACAGCTCTACATTACAATGCCACCAAGTGACTACGAACCCTTTCAAGTGCTGAGTAGATGCATAGAACAAATTAATGTGTGGATGTACCATAACTTTATTCAACTAAACGGAAACAAAACTTAAGTAGATCTTTTTTGGACTTAAAGATGAACAAATAAGAGTCAGCCCACAGCTTCAGTTATTAGAACTAGAAACTAGTGATCAGGCCTAAAATCTGGGTGTAGTGATGGACTCACACCTGAACCTACAGAGACACATAAAGACAGTTACAAAGTTGGCCTTCTGTCATCTGAAGAACATTTCCAGGATTAAAGGACTAATGTCTCAACAAGATCTTGAGATCTTAGCACCAGAACACATTAAAGACCTGTTGTCATTGTATCAACCTTCCAGACCACGCAGGTCTTTTGGTTCTAGTCTACTCTGCATCCTCAGAACCAAAACCAAACATGGAAAAGCAGCTTACAATGTTTATGCACCACAAATCTGGAACAAATTTCCAGAGAACTGCAAAACTGCTGAAACACTGAGTTCCTTTAAATCAAGGCTAAAAACCCACCTGTTTAGAGCTGCTTTTGATTAATAACGACTGTATCATTATAAAGATAGTCTTTATATCAACTTGTCATTGTTTTCCCTTACTTTGCCACTGCAATGTAATGTTTTTTGCTTGTTGTTTTATTTTCTCTCTATGTGACGCACTTTAAACTGCCTCGTTGCTAAAAATGGTAAATTAGAATAAGCATTCCAATGAGGCTCATTTGTCAGATTAAAAGTACATCTTGAAAATAGCAACCTTTAATCAGGTATTAAACATACTTTTCATAAAGCCAACATTTCTGTATTAAAATGTTTTTATTGGTCTGATGTAATATTCTAATCTTAAATGCCATGTCTTGATTAGCTGTAAGCAGAAAAACATTATAATTAACATAAAAAAATGCTTGAAAATATCAGTTTGTGTCTAATTAATCTATATAATGTGTTACATTTAGTGAAGGAATCACTGAAATAAATGAACTTTTCAATAATATAATACTTTAATGAGAGGCAACTGTATTTGGCAGTGTCTTCAGGCTATTAAAGTCACACTCTTAGACATGACAACCTTTGCAATAAAAGATACAAGAAATTACATGAAGGATTGCTTTTGTATGAACAGGGGAAAAGGGATTTGTATGTCATCAGCTAAAACCCATTCAAACATCAGGGTCAACAATTTATTTGATTGCAGGATAACTGAACAAAAATGTGTTGACTTGAATCAAGTCCTTTCAACACAGCTTTGTTTTCCCACAGTGTCCTCTATAGATCTAACAAGCATTCTTGTTGTCCAGACAACCAACTCCCACTGTACAAAATCACCCAGTAGCTGCTGCCCTGTTCCCCTCATATATCTGGGACAATGAGTTGGTCCATGACACCATAGTGCAACATGCCTGTCATCTTCATACGTCACACTCTAGCTGTATTGGTCTTGTCTAGCAGGGCAACAAGCTCAACACAAAGCACACATGTACCCAGTGGTGGAGCCACAGTGGTGTGACACAAAGTTTGGTCATTTAAATTAAGCTGAAAATCTGCAGTTGGAGCAAATATACATATTGTCATTGTTTGGCGGTTAAATGAAATGTCCCATAAAGTGCCTTGAAAAATATTTCATACCCTTGAGCTTTTCCACATTTTGTGAGAACAACAACATCACAAAGACCAAGACCAAACAGGTCAAGAATAAAGTTTAATGGAAGGTTAAGTTTTAAAACGATACACCAAGTTTTGAACACCTCACACAGCTCTGTATAATCCATCATCGAAAAATGAAAATAATATGGGAGTTGATGGAAAGATGAACGGGGAGATGGATGGAGCAAAATACAGGAAAATCTTGTAAGTAAATCTGTTAGAGGCTTGAGAGAGGAAGTTCACCTTCCAGCAGAACAATGACTCTAAATATACATCCAGAGCCACAGTGAAATGGTTTAGATAAAAGCATTGTTGTATATTAGAATGGCCCAGTCAAAGTTCAGATGTACACTGAGGTTCAGTGGTAAGACTTGAAAACTGCTGTTCACAAGCAAAATTCATCCAAGTTCATCTGAGTTTGAGGTATTGCACAAAAAAGAATGGGCAAAAATTTCAGTCTCAAGAGAATGACTTAAAGCTTTAATTGCAGTGAAATATGGCAACGTAATGTATCAATTCAGGAGACCGAAATTCCAGTACACACCACACTTTCCAGATATTCCACTCCCCCTTGACTCAACAACAGCGTATTATTTTCCAACCACTACACAATTATGCAAAACTTTAAATAAAATACAATGTGTAGAAATATTCAAGAGGTATGAATATGTTGCAAGTATACCAGCCTTTAACGAGAGGCTCACTGGATTCCCTGTTATCCTGTATTATGTGAGATTGAAGATGCTTGAATCCTAACAATATGTTTATAAACTACATGGATAGTTTCTCAGAAGCACTTGTAGCCAAATCGACCCCTTTTTATGTGTCCCTCTAGAGTCAAGAAGGACACATAAACAGAACCTTCAAAAAACAGTTGTGTGCTTAAATATTATTTTATTCATCAAAATCAAAGCGGTTTTTAACTGTATACTGTCAAATTACATCAATGTTCAATATTATTTAATTTTAAACAGTTCTCATCAACTGCAGACAGCTATTTATTAATATTTTTAACAGTTTCGTAATGGGTTTTATCAATACATTCTGGCACAACTGTCCCTTTGAGAACATTCATGATCTTGATGAGGCCCAAAATGAAAATGAGCTTGACAGCCCTGCTCTAGTGTTTTTGGGAACACTAGATGTGGGTGAGTGGAAAGTTCAGATATAAACAAACTAGACTAAAATATAAAAATTATTTCCTTAAAAATGTAACATGCTATATCATCCTTTCTCCAGCCTTTACTGCATGCTAATTCAGAGAGACAATGGGCTGTAAATCCATCCAGTTCACTCCCCATGAGATCAGAGTGGAAGTGTAACATACCCCTCCCAGTTAAAAACAAAACAAAACACTGCACTGCAAAAAAACAGAAAAACCTTCACTGGACCAAAAATTGCAGATGCTGGAAGAGGCAGCAAGCATCAAAACAATACTTCCTGAAAAGTTTTTTCAAGTGCAATAAAAACCATTTTCTCGTAGAGCAAGAGCATCTGGTACTTGCGTCACATTTTAAATTTGCAGCATTTTCAAGAAATAGAGTTTTTACAGTGTTTACCATTGGTGACAAGAAACATTTCCAGACAAACAAGACTCACCCCGAAGTAGAGGAGGATACCAAAGAAGGCAAATGGGAGGAAGAAGCATCGCGCCAGTGCTTTCAGCAGCTTGGGCCTTCCTTTGGCTAACACCACCTCTTTGTCCCATTCCCTGCAGGGTGGGGAGAGTTACAGTCAAACAGCAGTAGAAGCCCTCAGTTAGAATAATACCCCTCCAGACAAATGCCAGCAAAGTTTGCCTCTGGTTGCTATTTGTCTGCTACAACTTTGTGAAGAAAACAGCCTTCAGAATCTGTTCAACAAAAAGATATTCTGACATATAGTGGTTGTAGTTTGTTGATACTGGCCTTCAGGTGCGACACTGATAGGCAAATTTTTTATAAGTAGAGGTGGACTATATGGTAAAAATTTGTAGTGGGATTCAGTTACATTTTTTATTTAGTTAATTGCATGATCTCTAATTAATTAATTGCATTTTAATCGAAAACTATATATTGACAGAACAAAGCAGCATTCTGAACTCAAAAACACTTTTTTGCTGCTAATTTATTGGATAAGTAGACATATGAGCTTAACAACAAAGGTATTTATTGTTTTTAATCTGTTATTTATGTCATTCAACTGTCAGACTGGTTCAAAGTGTTTTTATTCCCATTCAGCTTTCAAGTGTTTCAGGAACCCCTGATCATTCATGGAATTTCTTTGAAAAAAATACTTCGGTAGAAATGTGGACTGTGGACACTGACACTAGCGTTAGGGATGTCAACTTGTTTCACTTTGAGATGGTATTTTAGGCTTGAATAGCTTCAATGATGGGCCATCTCTTTTTAGCACAACTTCACACAATAATAATCTTTTCCAATGTCCCATTAGATTGTCTTTTTGAAGCCAAAATTAATCCCCAGAAGCGGCTTTGTCGTCCATCGCTGTTGTTTGTGGATGTCGCTTGTGCATCAGATAGGCATACCAAAAACACACCAATACAACTTTTGTATTTTTAAAAAAAGGGATTAATTGCATTAAAATTTTTAACGCATTACAATCCATATAATCAACTGAAATTAACGCGTTAAATTCCTGGCTATAGTAAAAATATAATATTGCAATTTTTTGCAGTAAAATAAAACCACCATTTTATCACAGTTTCACTCAGTAAAAATGAGCATTTAGACCACAAAAACTTTTAAAACAGATGTCACACATTTTTTTTTAAAAAAACGTATAATCTGTGTAAGTGGTTAGGACAACAATCGGACAGCATGTCCCCCACAGACGATATCACAATCTCTCTCTGCATTGGCAGATCATAAACACTCTCTAGTCCTTCATAATCCAATGTGGTCATACTACTCATGGATACAGACGTGGAAAAAATTATATTTAGGACAAAAAAATAGTAAAAGGCTACAGTGAGACTTTAATTTTCATTCATGCAGCTCCAAATATGATATAATCTTGATCTGAATCTGAACAAACCACAAGACTTCTGATGCAATTCTATTTTGGGCAGATGAGACCATAGTAGAGATGTTTGGCCATAATGCACAGTGCCGTGTTTACAGAAACAAAACACAGCATACCAGCTGCCTAGCACGATGATGTAGGAGTGATGGTATGGGCTTGTTTTGAAGCCAAAGGCAACCATGAAATCCTCAGTATACTGAAGTATTGTGTTCTGGAGTCAAACGTGAGGATGTCTGATCATTCGACTACAAATACTTGGCCAATATTGAGTCATGGAACAGGACAATGATCCCAAATATGGCAGCAAATTTAGAACAGAACAGCTGAAAAATTAAACAGACATGCTGCAAATGGTCCAGACCTCAACCTGATTGAATTGCTGTGGTCTAACTTTAAAGGAGCAGTGCATAAAACATGCCTGAAAACCTCAATGAGCTGGAGCAAAGAAAAGTGGGCCAAAATCCCTCCACAATTGTACACTTGAGCATATACTTTGATAATTTTAGAATCATACATGGACCAAATTTATGTTTAATATCTGAATACATTAAAAACCAAAACAGCATTGCATCAGAAGTCTTGTGGTTTGTTCAGACTCAGATCAGGATTATATCATATTTGGAGCTGCATGAATGAAAATTAAATTACAGTAAAGAGGGTGGTTTACAGGTGAGATTCCAGGAAAAAAAATGCTAGATGTATTGCATTCAGATCTATTTTATTTCCTTTATTTTACTCTAGTTCCTGCTTAAGTCTATCTTTTTTAAAGCTTGAAAACTTGAGCAAGCAAACAAAAGATGATGAACTGGTTGATAGTAAAATGCACACTTTTGTTGAGGGTAAATACACATTCCCAAAAGTCTACAATGTTTGCTGATCAAGAAGGCTGAAACTTAAAAAAAAAAAAAAAGAAAAAGAAAAAACAAGCCAACCACTGCTCACTTATCACCCTGTGGGCACACTGACATTTGTTAAGGTTGACTTTTTAAACACCCATCTATATTAACTGGTCTCTTGGCATCACTCAGGTGATAAGCGCCCCTGGGAGACCAGCATGTCCAAGGCCAATGTGGGACGCTGCTACTGTCTGGGAAGTTTAACACTGAAAACAGCAAATTAAATCTGATAACTCTAGAAGGAAAGAAAAGCTCCTCCATAATTACATGGCTTTTTGTTGTCCTACTAGGGCAATCTGGAACCATTAGACAAAAACAAAACATGAAAGTAAGATGGCAACAAAACCCTAATCCACCAATAATTTTGACACCTGATGCTAAGTAAAACCTTTTAACGTCGTAATTTTACAACTTAAATTTACCACTTATATTTGCAAAGAGGGAAAAAAATATAAAGGCACACTGAAATGAGAAGAAGTGGCAAGTAAGACAGAAAAAGGACAGGAAGACGAGGTGAAGAAAACTTCCATCTACTACCGTGCTGTTTGTTGGCATACACAAGTTTGGTTTGTGTCTAACTCAGTTTCAAATGCCAGCCCATATTTTAAGTGTGCACAGAAGAAAGGATGGCATGTAGCCAGCTACTGTAAACACATGGAAAGGTCATAAACACCATTTCAAGACAAGTTTGTAGATTACAGTCTCTAAAACTCATTCTCCATGAAACTTTCACTTCTTCTTTACATTCAGCTTGCAGTATATATATGGATATATACTGTCTATGAGACATGGCTGGTCTTCAAATGCTTTTCCATAAGAATACTGCAATGACAAAACCCACACTTGTGTTTTCTCATCTTGTATTTTGCTAAAGATCTATGTTAGACAGTTGAGGGCAATAACTATACTGTAATACAATTACCTGCAGAGCTTTTATTCAATATATTATCTTGTGGCACAGAGCAGTGCAATAAATTCAGTGCAATAAATGCTGATAAGAGTTTTGGAGCTCCGGTTACTGTTCACATCAACACATCAAAACCACACATTAATTAAAGTCAGATCACACAGATTGTGCAACTGAAGCAGGAGTTATTTTGAATTATCTGATGGATTTTTAGTCATCTACTCATAGAAAACAAGCAAGATCGCTCTTGCCATGTAAAATAGAAAGTAAGGAAAATCACAAAGTTAAATTTGACTTAAATCTCTCAGATTATTATGATTATTTTAGGTTTGGTGAACTTGTTGAAGTGGTTTTCCCATGAGTTAAAACAGGAAATGCTTTATGACATGCCTATGCTGTAAGGCTGCGTTGGTAAAAACACACTAGAACCAGTTGTTTTTTGTATGTCTGACACTTCATATGTAACATGTTCGCCTTTGTATGAGAACCCTTTAAAATGTTATCTGTTTCCAGAACAATGCTCTAGACCAATTTCAACCCCAAGTTTTTCAAATTTATCAAAAACACAGATTTTCTGAATGTAGCTAAGTCTACCTTATAAGGTAGCATGTGAGGGTAAAGTTTCTTAGAAAAAGTATTAATACCCTTCAATTTTTTCCCATTTCATAACCTTATAACTACAAACTTTATTGTATATTACAGAGATTTTACGTAATAAACCAACACAATGTAGTAAATGATTTCGAAGTGAAAAAAAAAGATGAAATTTACATTTTTTTTTAACATATAAAAATCTTAAAAGTGTGGTGTGCAGATGTAATCAACCATCCCAAATCAATAGCTTGTAAAACCATCTTTTACTGGAATTCAAGTCTTTTGGGGTAAATGTCTACCAGCTTTGAACATCTAAAGACTGGAATCTTTAGCCGTTTTTCTCTGCATGTTAGCAAAACTTCAGCCAGATTGGATGGAGAGTGTCTGTGAACAGCAGTTTTAAAGACTTTCAGAGTTTCAGTTCAGGTTTGGACTTTGACTAGGCCATTCTAATTCACAAATATGCTTAGATCTACCACAGCTATCAAACTCCAGTCCTCTTGGGCCAATGTCCTGCAACTTTTAGCCGTGTCTCAGCCTCAACACACCTGAATTACATCACTGGTATTCCAGCCACTTGATTCAAAATTTTGGATCAGGAACACATCTAAAAGTTGCAGGACACCAGCCCTCGAGGACTGGAGTTTGACACCTCTTGAACCACCAACCTAATCTCAAGGCTTCTGCAGCCTCTAATAGGTTTTCTTTCATGATTGCTTGGTATATTGCTCCATTCATCTTTCCATCAACCCTGACCAGCTTCACTCTCCCTTCTGAAAAAAAAAAGCATCCCAACAGCATGATGCTGCCACCAAGTTTTACCACAGGGATGTGTTGTGCAGTTACTTTTCTGCCACACATAGTATTTTGCATGTTGTCCAGAAAATTCAGTTTTGATCCCTTTCTATCAGAGCGCCCTACTCCACAAGGTTCCTACCTGGCTTGTAGAAAACTCTAACTAGGACCTCTGATGGTGGCTTTCTTAACAATTTTCAGCTACATTGTGTTGGTCTATCACATAAAATCCCCTCCCCCCCAATATAAATTGAAGTTTGTGGCTGTTCTGTGGTAACATGAGAAAAGAGTGAATAGAAATGTTGCGGGTAAACAAACCTTTCAAGTCTCTCAGAGAGAGTGTCTGCTAGATCAAAAGAAGGAGCCTTGTACACGTCGGTCAGCTCCAACTTCTTAGTGAAACCTTTCCTCAGTAGTGGTGATATCCACCTGGGGGGGAAACCACAGAGTTGGCTATCAGTTGTTTGAAGCGATAAAAGGAGTTCAAAGCCATTGCTCAACACACACAAAAGCTGGTTGCAAAATCATAAACAAATATGTGTTTAAATTGTCCTGGGAGTCTAGGCGTGAATGTCAGGCTTTCTCTAATCTAGGGAAGGAGACATGTGGTAAGTAACATAAAGCACACATTTTTAGTTGAATTTAATATGTTACTAGAAACTATGGCAGGAAAAACAGGGCTGTAGTTCCTTGAATGTTTCATGTAAACTATATTTAGTTTTTTTTCTTTGCTAATAAGGGCAGGTTCAAAGTCAGGTGTTTGATTTGATCTGTGGCTATATGACTCATCTAACTTATTTGATGTTGACCAATGATGTCTTTAAATTCTGCTTTCTTATTTCCAGGACCTCATTAATGAAAGGCATATTGCTAAACTATACTCAATTGTTTTTGATCCAAAGAAAACGATCAATTGCTAAACCATAAATGTCATACTTTAGTGTAAGACGTATCTAAGGAGTAAGAGAGGTCTGACATAGAAAAGTTAAAGTAGATGAAAGTAGAAACTGCAGTTCTGAAGAAATGTGACAGGTCCAAAGTTTTTGTTTTGAAGTTTTTCATCTCAATTTTTTTTTCTTCATTTAAGTCCAGTTTCTGAACTGTTTTATGGGTTTACATCCCTATAGATGAAGCCCAGCAATCACCTGCCTGTTCATTGGAGCGCACCTCGAATTACGCACAACTTTAATTAATAACAACCCTTCTTTACGAAAAGTAAAGTGTTTTTTTATCCAATTGATCCCTTTATTAAAAAAAAAATCAAAACAAAACAAAAACAAAAACAAAAAACAAAAAAAAAAATAAAAATAAAAAACGATTTCCAACCAGGGGGAAAAAAATCACACAAAAGCCACGTCGTGTCTAAATGTAAGTGAGGAATTCCGCTGATCGTCGCCGCAACAAACCGAAGAATAAAGTAGAACCATCTCTTACCAAAAGACAAATCTAGAGAAGAAGTTTGCATCTTCCACCGGTGACTTCTGCATCCTAAGAGCGCCGCCAGTTTGGTTTTTCTGCACCTGAGGGTCCCTGAGCCTCGATCACATTGGTGTGTCGCCCCTCACGCAGTTCCCGAGGAAATTCAGACCGGAGGGATGTGATTTTATCCTCCCCTCTGTGTTGGGGCTTAAAGTAATGCAGCAGCCCGGTTATTTTCCTCTCCGGTCTTTAAAAAGAAGGCGATGTGAGTTCCCTGAAGGTGTCTCGGCTCTGTCCGATCCTAAAGTCTGTCTCTTTCTCCTGTTGGCTCCGCGGGACAATGAGAGACAGTCCATCTTTTATTGGCTGACTCGCCTGAATTTGCGTTGGGACGTCATTTCCACGCCACAGAACCTCGGGGTTGCGTATTGTGACAACAAGTAGCGGTGGTAAAACCAGCTGATGTGAAAGACGATAAGCTCCAACATATTTTTAGTTTTGGGGTTTTATTCTGCCATACACTGCTGCTTGTCTATGAATCACCAACTAACAGCAAAAACAGTTCTGGAACACGCGAACAGATTTTAATCTTTTTTTTTTTTTTTTTTTTTAATCAGTGCCAAGTTACATACAGTGTCAGGAGAGGGAGGATCAAAACCTCAAGGCATTCCTGAAGGGAACAGAGATAAAATGCAGTAAGCTGTAGCTCCTACCAGCATAATAATAGCACCCAATCATAACTTTCAAGGAACTTTTTAAAACTTTTTTAAACTTGTTTTTTTTTTTTTTTTTTGTGAAAGAAAAAAAATCCTTAAAACTCATTCTGGTGAGGATCAGAACTCAGTGGTTTGTTACTCTCTGCAGGCTTATATCTGAAGGAAAACAAAAGGACCATGCAGAGCTGCAGGTGACATTAGCATCCTGTCTCTTTAAATGGCAGATAGTTATGCTTGAACTATCTGCCATAAAAAAAAAAGTGCTGTTCAAAAGTTAAAATCAAAAGCGACCTTTCTTTCTAAAGTGCAGATTGTGGTTCAGATCAGTTAGGACTTGCATACCCTTTTAATCCATGTGACAAAATGTTTTTTTGACACATGTGAGAGACCAAAGTGAAGAAAGACATTGATGCTTTTCACATATAGTCATATTCAATAAATTAGAAAATGTGTTTGGATGAGGCTCATTTATCAGCTTAAAAGTACCTTTTGAAAATTGACAACCTTTAAGCATGTATGAAACATACTTTTCATAAAGGCTAAATTTCTGTATCAAAAGTGATATTTTATTGCTGATGGAAAATATCATCATCATATCAATATCATCATAAAAAACAGAAAGAAAGGCTTTGAAACAGCCATCTGAGTGTAATTAATCTATGTAATATGTTTTACTTAGTGATAAAGTTCATGAAATAAATGGACTTTTCAATAACATTCTAATTTACTGAATGAGTCTGTACCATGTATTTATGATGCTGCATCTGCTGAGTTTTGATTCTGTTATTTGCTTTTTACAAAGGTTTATTTAAACATCATTACACTAAAAAAAAACATTCTGAATTTAAGAGCAAAAAAAAAAAAAAAAAAATCAAAAAAACAAAAAAGCATGGACCTCTACTACAAGTTACTTAGAATTTTAGCTCAAACTTTCAAGCAAAACATTTAAGTGTGTATCCCTTGCCCAGAGGAGAGAGTGACACCTTCTGGACAGGGTGTGTCAGGGTGCTGGGTTTGGGTTGATCTGTGCTGTTTTTCAACATTAAAAGAAGGTAATTACTGAGTCTGTTTTAACACAGATTAAATACAACTTAAGACAGAGACAACCAGAAGCAAATAACCAGTTTAGGCTCAGTCATGATTTCAGTTTCTATGCTTTCTTTCACTCTCCAACTCTAACCTCTGCTTCTCCCCTCAAGGGTGACCTGTATTCCAGAAAAATATTTAGAGAAGAGAAGAAGAGTCAGCAAAGATGCTTAACATTGATACTGAGCAACGGGCAGTCAATACTTTAGAAAACCTATTTTCAGGTCATCTGTAAATAAGGTGTCATATTAAAAAACACAAACAGTGTGACCTCTGTCAAATTTGACAAGTTGAAAAGTTTTTAATCATATATTTCAAAAATGTTTTCACTGTATTTTTGTGCATTTTTATTTGACAGCTGCATGTGACAATGTGGACCATAAAAACTTTTTGTTGTTTGAAACAGAGGGAAACCATCTGGGAGACTGGATTAGAGTTTCTGTGTCAGCTTCAGTGGCCATGCATCCTCATATGGGCACTTCTTCTGGGGTCCCACAAGGCTCAGTTTCAGTTCCACCTCTTTTCTCACTTTATTTGCTCTCACTTAGTTCCATACTTATGAAGCATGATGTTTAATTTCTCTTAAGAAAAATAAGTAGGTATATTAAATGATTAGACTTAGGTATTTTGATGACATACTTGAATTTTTGTCATTTATAGAGAAAAATGCTTTCATGTCTTTTACTTGTTCTTCTTTAAGGATCGTGTGTGTTTAAAGCGTTTCATTACTAAAACTGGATTGGAATTAACAATGGCTTAATGTGACAAAAGTCTGGATCTACCTTGCATTTCTTTGCATTACCTGTATTCTGGTCCTCAGTTCACATTACTGATGGCACATCTTAGAGGGAAATGTTAGAAACAAACAATGCATGAACTGTGAGTGATAATGTGGTATAAAAACATACTAACTACACGCATGTAAATATTCAAGAGTTCTCACCACCTTCTACAGAGGCACCATTGAGAGTGTGCATTTAGGAGTACTTGTACTACACCGTACTTTTTACTTTTACTTGAGTAATTTTACTCTGAAATACTGCTACTCTTACTTGAGAAATATTTGTGGATACTCTACCCACTGCAAGTAACTTTACTGAATGAGGAGCAAACATATTTTAAGCAGAAATGGATGAGCTACAGAGACACACCTTCAGTTAATGTAAAAGGGAGACTTCTTGTTTGTACACAAACTTAATTGTTCTGTTGTAAATTTCTAGCTGCTTAGCCTGCTGTGCCATTTGGAGGTCTAAGTGAAAATACAGTAAACACCATACATTATCACTGGAAGTACTTGACCCTGTTCTAAACATACATTACCTACTGTAAGTATCAGTTTCACAAGTGTTTGAAAAAAATGATCAGGAAAAGTGCTACTGCTGCTTAAAATGTGTTATTTTTATCATTATGTTATTTGTTTGAATTACTTTTTTCATTTTAATCTTCAAAATACCAGAACTTGCTCATAACTTTATATTTTTTGTGTGTGATGACAACAATGTAAATCAGATACTTGAGTAACCTTTTTATGGAATATTTTTTTACTCTTACTTGAGTAATTTCTTGGACGGCTCCTTTTTATTTTTACATGTGTAAAACTATGCTGAAGTTGTGCTACTCTTACTTGATTACAGTTTTTTGATACTCTACCCACCTCTGACTATCTTTTGAGAGCCTGGCCAAACAACAATGCTTATCCAGGGTTAAAAAAAAAAAAAAAAAAAAAATCATCATAAGGGAGACCC
This sequence comes from Anableps anableps, assembly GCA_014839685.1. Classification (NCBI taxonomy): domain Eukaryota; kingdom Metazoa; phylum Chordata; class Actinopteri; order Cyprinodontiformes; family Anablepidae; genus Anableps; species Anableps anableps. The sequence goes on from CM026073.1 coordinate 4,063,483, forward strand.
TCACTCCAGAACTACGACCTGTTCTCCACTCCTGCCCTCAGGTAGACAAAACCGTAGCCTGAGGTGCAGGTCAATGAAGTTCTACGGAAGTTTCTTTCTAACTGGCTCTGGACTGTTAAATAGCACAGAAATGGCTGCTATTCTGTAGATTACTATGTTCTACAAGTCTGTCAAAAACATTTTCAGTGCAGTCAGCATTTCTGTTGTTCAATAATTCATCCATAAATCGCCATATGACATAATTCTGATGTGATATTTGACTCCTTTTCGTATCAGGAATTGTTGCACTGATATAAAAGAATTATTTTTCTAAGATTGTTTTAAGCATAGTCTATAAACTTCCAAATGGGTTTGGATCATTATCCTGCAGAAAAACCCAATTTGTCCAAGTTTCACCAACCTAGTAACCAATTTAAGGGAATGCTGAATAGTTTGGAGATAGTCCTCCTCCTTATTTATCCAGGATAATGCAAAGCCAGCTTATTTGTATAACAACATTCATACACAAAGCAATCCAAACTGCTTTACAGCAGAGGCTCCCAATTTGGGCCTCAGGGTCCACTGTCCTGTATGTCTTAGGTGTTTCTCCACAGCTGCACACCTTGCTTAAATGAGTGGATGATTAACAGGCTTCTGCAGCAATTGGAAGTGTAGAAAGAAGGTAAAGTAGTCACCTGAATCAGTCGTTCTGGAGTGGGGAAACATCTTGGACAGTGGGCCCTAAGGACCAGGGTTGGAGAACACTGCTTTACAGGACAAGGACATCAACTTTATGCAATGCACCACACCACAAGCAGTGAAACAGACCCACAGTATGATGCTACCATCACCATGTGGGACTATTGTACAGTGTTATCAAGTTTTAATGCCTCAATGTGATCCTCCAAACATCCTTCTTAATTTTTGCCCAATGACAAAATCTTTGCCCATAAAAGACATTTGGCTTTTCCATGTGGGAAACCAGACTTTAGAAAGGTGGTGACAGATCTGAATAACCTAGAGTTAAGGATTGTTCTTTGAACTGATGACCTTAGATGTGTAAGAAGTTGGCCTTTTCAAGTTAAGACATTCTAGAATAAATTTCTAGAAGAACAACTAACTTTTACTTTATACTTTAGCATGTAATTTTAATCCTGTGAAAATGTATTTTATTTACTTAAAATATGGCACCCCACTATTCCTCCAATTTAAAGTCCTTGTAATGAGATGATAGAGAAGTTGCTGGAGTGAGCAGAGTTGTCTTTGTCTTTATAAATTCTGGAGTAAAATTGCGCTGCTTAGCGTGTAATATTAACAGAATAAAATTGTCCAAAATACAACTCCAATCATAAGGAAAAAGAACTGAGTGCACAAGTCTGAATTTATTGTGAATTTTGTCTAATTCATACATGGTTACAAATATACATAAATGCTCAAAAATATACTTTTATGTCGCTGCACTCTGCCAGTAAGCTGGCTGAAAGTAAGGTACGACATCTTTTCCTTATTTACGAGACAGCCAAATTTGGCTTATATATATTTTAAAAATGTAATTCAGTTCAGCTTTATTTATAAAACCCCAATTCACAACAAACGTCGTCTCGAGGCACTTTACAAAAAAAAAAAAAAAAAAAAAAAAAAAATCATATTTCAGCCACAGCGGACCTATTAGACCGGTGTATTTTCACACCTGCGTCACCTGTCTTTTAACTCCGCCCACTTCTTCTCGCTTCCCACTCTGTTCGCACATTGTTGGCTTCCATTAGCTGTTAGCTGGAAATATGAAGAGCTTTCATGAATTCGCCTTCCCGGCTGGAGATGAAAGCGACGGCAGCAACGATGAGTGGGACATTGGCTCCTTTTCGGAAAACAAGACTTCTGGCATAAAGGTTACTGTATGGAAGTCTTAAGTTTCGGTTCCACCATTGCTTTTTTGTTAAATTTTATAGCTAAACTTGAATGGTAGCCCGGGGAAGTAACTCAAGCTATCTTAGCAACTTTACTTTCTAAGTTTATTATTTTTTATGTCAGTAAGATGCTTTTAGCAACAAAATTGTCACGAAAGAGCAAACGTCATTTAGAAACACTGAAAAAAATAAGCTACAATGTTTTAAATATTAAGATATAACGTGAATGGGAAATAGTGAATACAGCGCTGCTGCTGTGCGCTTCAAGACATACCCTCGAGCCCTTTCGCGTCTCCATTAATTCAAAGGCTCAACTTGGGGCGCCTTTGTACTTTCTTGCCATGCTCCCCATCTAGTTGTTTATTTAGATTTAATTCCAATAAAAATACCTACCAGTAATAGGTATGTTAGCCGAGTGTAATTTTCAGTCTCAGAGGTTTGACAACAAATTTCAATTTTTTTGTGGTTTTGGGGGTGTAATATGATCTATTGCATACTGATGACGCTGTGTGAATGTGAAGAGTTGCTATCAAAAGCTCTGCTCATAGGCGGTCATCTTTCTTTCTTTGCTCAAAAACGGACGAATCGGAGAACAGTTTCTTTCTACGTAATTCATATTCTCCAATTGGAGCACAGCATCAAGCAAACAGCGCTCCCCCTCCCCTTCCCTCCTCCTCCCAGCTGATACACCGCTTAATTTAAGGGCTAAGTCGCGCTATGACGTCTGGCTGCTCCACTTGATATGTCCGAGGGATCTCAAAAACGGCTGGAAGTTTCCACATACTCCCGAAGGATGCGAGAATCAGAGATGAGTGGCTGGAGTTCATTTATGGGGAAGTACCACGCGATTTGAGACTATGTTTAGCGCATTTTACTGAAGAGTTCCCCAAATATGGTTGTAGCACATATCATTACCGTACCCAACCCTTTTACCAGGAGGGAAATCTGGCCTGCCAAAACAACCCCCTACAAAAAGGTGACATTATTATTTTTTTTTTGTAATGAAATTCTGTGGAGAATTGATATAAGTAGCAAGATCAGCTACGTGAAATAGTTTATACAGTGATGTCACCACCCCTTTAATACATTTTGTAGGTTAATGTACAGTAAAAATAGACTAAATAAGAGCCTCCACTTGCACACAGATGTGGAAAAAAGTTCATCTATACAGGACAGATGTAGATTATCTTTACCTGCTGCTGAACAGTACAAGGAAAACATTCAACTACGGCAGGTAGACTACTTGATGTATTCAACATAACATTATTTAATTGAGATTATGGATATATTAAACAAAGGTTACAATACACTTATATACTTTATATTCTGCACAATATAAAGTATAGGCCTATACTTTATATTGTTCAGGACTGGAGTTGAAGACCCCTGATTTAGAGCCTCTCTATTCCTCAGTCCAATAATTTAAACAGCTAATTGTTTTCTGAAGAATATTTAAATGGAGGTAAGAATTAATTTTCTTTACTATTTCATTCAAAGCTTTGTTATCCTAGTCTGTTGGCAATAAAAACTTGACAATCAGATTTTGAAGGTTTTTTCTTTTCCAAGCATATAAAGCAGGAATACAGTGTTCTCATTTTTACCAGTGGCTAAAAGAAAATGATGGAAATTAACAGACAAGCTAAGCAGAAACTCACATTCTGTTCACACTTAGCTAGTGGATATGACATGGAAAAATTAAAATAAAACTTTTGGGTTTTGGGACATCAGGAGATGCGAACTATGAACAATAATGGGCCTGAAATGGAGTAAAAAGATATTTGACTTTTTAAAAAATTTTATATTTTTGATGTGTTATGGCCTCTCCTTGGACTGAAGGGAATGCCATTCAGCAGATAAACCAATCTAAGGCTGTTCACAGCTGCTTCAGCTGGAAAACACAAAAAGTGAAACAACTTCTTTCTGAACCTACAAATTGTATGCTAGCTTCAGCTTGTAACATCAAAATATACCTGATTGTGGCACATCGCTAGGTAGGTTCAGTTTTCCTTTATGGTGCATTTGATTAATCGCAGTGGGAGGTCCATCAGGATAATGAACTGCAGGGGGTGCTGCGTTTTTTAAAAAAAAAAAAAAAAAAAAAAAAAAAAAAAAAAAAAAAAAAAATTAAGAATTATTTTCAATTCAGAACATAATGAAGGCACCCGCCTGTCAGGGCTACACATTGTTGCTAATAATTATTTTCTTCTATGTTTTATTTTTTTTTTGTTGTCACAACAGCACCCCATGTAGCACTTGGCGCCCTTGGCAACAGTCTCTGTTGTCACTGTTTGTATGTTGACGGTGAAGATTACCCCAATGTCTTTAAAAGCTAGAAAACAGTTTTTTTTTTTTGTGTAAATTTCAAAAAGTAGTTGTTTACCCTGTAGCTCAATTTAGGGCAACGCTCCCCTTAGTAGAGGGGGAAAAAAAAGAAAAAAAAAAGGTGTTAAATGGTGCGATGTGAGTCCATTTGTAAGTGCACTAAACTGTCCTTTAAAAACTACCCGTTTAAAGACATTTTTTTTTTTTTTTTTTTTTTTAACAGCAAGTTTGTTGTTTTTATGTACTTAAGATAATTAAGGTCCTATCAAACATCTCTTACTCTAAATCCAAATTCTTAAGCAAATCTTACTGAAATAATCTTGCATATAAACATTTTCCAAATTAAATTGATTTAATAAATTTTTTACATTTATTTTAATACATATAAAATAGAGATAACAGGGTAAACTTGGTGCGCAACAAATTTGTTTGCATTTAAAGGACTGAATGCATTAAGCCTGCACACACAGCTGTGGACATGTCCCTGTGGACATGTCTTACGCACGTTGCTCTGGTGAGTTGCAGGCCCACCCTCCTTTGGTTCTGTAATCCCGCTCCATGCTCTGAAAGCACACGTGGCCCGTGATCGTGGTGAATCAACTTGCGAAATATTAGTAAAATATATGTGTTGAAAACTGCAATTACAGTGTCAACTTCAAGTTAAAGGAAGTAATTAAAATTTTTTATCTCATTAATTTGATGCTTTGAGTAATTATTAATTAATCTTAATTTATTTTATCAGTAAGGAATAATTTACACATGAAGTCATGTTTTTCACTTCGCATAATTTTTTGTTGCTTTTAGTTGACTAATTCAAAAACAGGACATATAGGTTAACTTTGTGATAATTTTTGTATTATGATGTGTAACTTTTTTTTTTTTACCTTTGCTCGTTTACTTAGTGGAGACTGGAATATTGTGGCTTTGCCTATACAGATGTAAAATGTTCAAAATGTCTAACTGCAAGTAATCCAGTAGCTTCACACATCATACTGTTCTTATGCTGCGTTCAGACCAAATGTGATTTGAGTGTCAGGGGCGTCTGGTTTACATGCAAAGTCCATGGTGGATGCACATCTTGGGGTTTCCAGCGTTCGACGCGCGACAGACGTTAGAGTTGGAAAATCTGAACTTTTTCGGCTGGACGAGGAGTGTCAACCAATGAGAGAGACTCTACTATGTGACATAGTGGCGCAGTTTCCGATGGGACGGAAGGACCAAGAGCCCATCTACGACTGGTCGAGTGATCATTACAGAGACAGTAATAGAAAGGACCTTGCCTGAAGCAGGACGAGTGAGGAGTTGGGATCTTGGATCCACGGTAAACATTCCCCCCCCCATCTGAGCTGGCCAGATCGGTCCTGCACAACGTTGAGCTGCTACTAGTTTCACGCTGAAGAATCAATATATTTATTCAGAGGAAATGTGCTGGAGACTGTGGAAGAGTCTATGCGAAGCAGTCAAATATAGAGGCTGCTCCCGACATGCATCAAGAATGATTTAAGCATCTGACTTTAAAGTGCAAAAGTGTCCAACTTGTGGCATTGACCGCCTTTTGACGCACAAAACGCATTCGGTCTGAACGTAGCATCAATCGTTCTACGGTGTAAAGGACTTTTTTTTTTTTTTTTCTTCATAATGGGTTTTCTGCCATTGTAGTTTTTCATTCAGAAGTGTTCTTGCTCTCTCTGTCACTCTTAATAACGATGCTGCTCCTCTGTTCTCCCCTGCGTGACAGAAAGAATCCCAAATATTTTTAGATGTTTTACGTTGTGTGTTCTTTATTCATTCCCCTATTTCTGCCAAGATCGCAATCCCCCCATCACTCCCTGACCTATAGGCTCATGGTCACTTAGATCTATCTCGGTTGTGAGGATAAAAGATAGTGAAGGTCCATTAAAGCAGTGCAATATATCATTGACCGGCAGTGACTGAATCCATAGTACATGAAATATACTAGCCAACCAAATATATTGCATTGTATAAACAAAACTGCTTGCTTTTGGGTTTTCCTCCTAAGCATGTTTGGGGTGCTTGTTGCTAAATGTTCCTCTAACCTCTCCGAGTTCTGTTCTCTAAGCTTTGAGACAGAACTGCTGTTCATTTCTTATTGAACTGAAATACTTCATGATATTGTAAGGGTGATTCTTTTATTTTCTATAGGACCTGAGCTCTCCTGAGTTGGGTGGAGACAGCAGTATCTCTGTGCTGAAAAAAGCCATCAGTGAAGGAGACACAGATACAGTTAAACATTTGTTGGACAATGGTAAGTACTTGCTTCACTGTCATGATAAAAGAGCTATTTAATGGTATATTAGAGAGCAGAAATTCAGAGAAGACCCCAATAAGTACCTCAGCTTGCTTTTTAAAATGAATCTTTTAAAAAATATATTTTTTGCTCCAACATTTATGTAAAACTAAATGTAGACTGTTTGTGTAAGAGGTGAATATTTGAGTTTATGGTTGTTGGATATTTATTCGTATGTCTAACATTTCAAACATAAGTCTTATTTTAAAGTAGGATTTTACCAGTTTTTGTCTTACATTCTTCCACCCAGAAATGGTGCCCAACAGGTTTTACTTAATCAAAGTCCCTAAATTTGTACCTGTGAGAATAAGTTAGCCATTTTCCACTACTAGTAAATCTAGTGGCATTAACAGTAGGGCTCCTACAATTAATCGAATTAATCATGATTAATCGATTATTGAAATAATCGTCAACTAATTTAGTAATCGATTAACTCGAATGTCAGTAAAAATTTACAGGACTAAAAAAGGCCATTTGCTGAAAAACATCACACCCGGGACAGTACTTAAGCCAAAATTGTACAAAATATATAAACTTTTTTTATTTATTTATTTTTTTTTAAATTTTTATCTTAAATGCAAACCTTTGTCTGTAAATGTTCTACTCTATTAAAAAAAAATTGCTGGCTCAATTTGACTTTCGAGTTTGCTTGTTGCTTTGACTCAGTTAAGTTGTATCAACTTTAACTGTCAAGTTGAAAACACTTAATCAAAGCTATTGCTACAACTTTAAGTTGACCTAACTCTCATTAACAATTATATTAAACTTAAAAAGATAATTTAGGAGAAATAAAGAAAATCATTGCCCCAGCTTATTTTGTGAAATTTTTACATTATTACATTAAGTTGATTTAACATAAAATTGTACATTTTTATAATGGCCATTTAAAGTCACATGGACTCATTTTAGCAGGTTTTAATAGATATTGAGTAGGTTTCGTGTATTTGGAATTCTCAATTTGTAACTCATATTTCTAAGTTAATAAACTAAACTCTGGAATGTTTTTTTTCCTGAATATGCATTTTTACAACTTTAAAATGTTCATTCTATTATTACAAATTAAGTTACAATAGTGAGTCTTAATAAGAAACAACTAACTTTCATGAACAAGATTTTATTCAACTAGAACATTTTCAAAAACCATACAAAAATGTAATTTTTTACAAGTTTCCACTAAAAACGGAAACAAAATTAATTTAAAGCTTTTAGAAATTCATGTTTTTAAATATACTTTTTCATTTTTATGGAGGGAAAATGAAACCTTTCGCCTTATAAAAAAACTTTATATTGAACTCCTTCTGGGAACCCCAAGAAACAGTCACAAAATTATACAAGATGACAATACAACTTTAACTTAAATTCAACTTGACTATTGTCCAAAGGACCAAAACCTGGCAGTCTTTGGTTCATACTGACTCAGAGTCATTTCACTTCAAAAGTGTATTTTTTAGGGTAAGGACTTTAGCAGAGCATGAGTCGATTCCATTTCCCAAGAAGAGACCCTGGATAACTTCAAAAGTATATTATAGGTCCTTGGAATAGTTGAGGTTCAGCAGACGCATTAGTCCCATTACTGTCAAAAAAGCACTGGGTAGGTCAGAAAGGTGGCGAATCACAATGTTCTCCTCAAGCACAATGGCAACGTCATTGTAGGAGGATGGAAGTGGGTCGCTCACGTCTTCTGAAACTAGAAGGACTCCTTCCAGCATTCCTTTGAGATAGTCCTCACAATCTGTTGGCTTCGTGGAAAACAAACACAAGACTACTTTAGGGAAGCCCAGTTAAAAACTGAGAAAGCATTGTTCTGTAAATTGCTTTGTTTTGTAAAAATGGCGACCATTAACAGACAGATATCAATTTACAGTGCCTGAAATTTACTTTTGAAATTGGGGGGTGGAATCCCCCCTTATATGTTTGAGAGTGGGGGGGATTTCTACATTTTTGAGAGGATTGTTACTTATGAGCATGACTGCAGGTCTTGTGTTGTGCTAATCACACCTCAGATTAATATGTTGCTCTCATTTGCCTTTTGTCTTCCTAGCTGTTATGTTAGCTGCTCTCTCTTGTCCCTTTCCCTGTTTGGTCTCCTCTGCTTGATCTCTTTCCTCACTTAACTGTGGGGTTAAAGGAAGAACATATTTGTAAGCATGGAAAACCTTCCAGGAAAAAAAAAAAAATAAATCTTCTACTTGCGAGATTACCTACACAGCTTAACATTGTCATATTCTTACCTCAGATTGATGCATTTCTTACTGTTCCTTTTAATTTTCTTCCCTCGTGGTCATCTGCATCTGTGGCTCTTTCTCTTCTCTTTTGTCTCCATGGTCTATTCTTTCCTTTTTCTTGGGCTCCTCCTCTGCATCTTTCTCCATACCAACAACTTTGTTGAAAAAACCCCTTCTTAAAAACTGCTCATTTGAACTCTGTCTCTGCTGACTTGTGTATATATTTTGACTCTGCTGAACTCTGCTGAACATTGCAGTAATTTGTTTTTTCTCCAGCTCTCTGGACTTCATCATTAGTCCTTTTTGTCCTTCTTTCTTCTGTCTTGTCTCCATCCTCTCTTCTATCCCTGATATCTGTGTCAGCTTCATCTGTAACTGGTAAAATTGTATTTTTTAAAAAAATCCAACTTCTCACATAAACAACTTCTGTTGGCTTGGCATCAAAAATAATCTCAACTATATACATTGATGAAATTTGTTAGTTCTTTCAGCTGCATCATTGTAATAATTCTTGGTGGCTCATTCTTTCATGCTCTGTTCAGTCCTCTGTCTCCTCTGCTTCATCTTTTTCCATCTGATAAGTGCCCTGTTAAAATCAAACTGCTCTTGGGGAGGGCCAATCTGTCCCTCTCAGCATCAGACTGGTGAGGTTTGTGTTATTCAGTGAATTTCTGAATCCTGTTTTTATCCTGTTTTGGGTGCTGAATCCACGTTCACAGGATACACTGACAATTGGTAGGACTAAAGCGATCTTAATGAGTTTCTCCGTTTCAGTGAATACACCGGTATGATTGCTCAAGACAGCATCCACAAGTGTGCCAGTAGGTTGTCGAGTTTGTCGACACCATAGTGAGAAAAATTCGCAGACTTTTTTGCTACAGCAGCTCTTTTTGGCTCCAAAACTATAAACCATGACAGAACGTTGAGTGTCTCGGAGGGGAATCTTTTGTCGATTTCTTTTATTAAGGATCCAACATACCTGCTCTTCATGTCATCAAAGGCTGATTTTTGAATGTGACAGTCAAAAACCTTGTCTCCTTTAAACTTGCTTCCTTCAAGAGAGCTGAAGAATTTCACTTCTGCAGGGCCAGGCTGGACTATTATTTCTCTCAGGGTCTCTTTGGTACTTTCAACCATTGGCTGCACTGTGGAGACGTCCAGATCTTCTCTTTGGAAATGTTTTGAGAGAAGGACCACATGCATCAGTACGTCCTTCATCATGTAACGGAGGGCCATAAAGCTAAACTGTCTGACAGCTATTAGCAGACCTTTAGCTTTGTCAGCATCTTGACCATCAGAAGAAGCCATGTGCTCCAGGACATCGCTCAGGGATTTCAGTGATCTACACACTACTGACAGAGGTTTGTGAACTGTCAGCCACCTCACTGTATGTGCCTGGGTGAACTTCAGTTGGGGTTCATCCAGCTGTTTCTGCAATTCATGCAGCTTGTTGCTTCCGACAGCAGAGTTACTGAAAAAAACAAAAATTGATCTCAGATCCCTGCTGAAACTTTCACCTGTGGCACAGAACTGGCTGCATCACGAGCAGCAAGTGCAAGACAATGAGCTGTACAATGCACGCCTATCAGGTCTGAGTTATATTCTTCTGAGATTTTTAACATCTCCTTGTTGGCATCCTGTCATAACAACAGCTCCATCAGTACAAACTGCTGCAAGTTTTTTTCCATCTAAATTCTTCTCTGTCAAGCGCTGCTTAACACAATCAACAATGGTATCTGCTCTTCTGTCAACAATTTCAGAGTTCCTGAACAGTTTTGTTATGATCTTGTTGTCATTTTTGTACCTGACACAGACAATTAGTTGCTTGGTGTTGCTAATGTCGGTGGACTCGTCCAGTATTAAAGAAAACACAGGACTTCTTTGCACAGGCTTGTCAGCATCTTCCACAAGGTTGCCTGTAGTAGCTTGGTACATTTCTGACAGTCCTTTTTCATTAATGTAGCTACCATAGCTTGATTCTGTGTTAAGATTTTTGAAAGCAGGACCTCCACGTTTTTCATGAATTTAATCAGATGGCAAAATTTTGTTTTGGCCATTTTGTTTTCTGCAACAAAGTAAGTAGTTTTAAGAAGCCCCTTAATTTCATCTTCACACTGCAGCTGCGCATCATCGGTAGCTTTGGCCATTACATTTTTAGCTGAATCTGCTTCATGTTTCCTTTTCACCGCTGCAGTGTGAGAAACACTGTCAGAGTGGTGGCGCAAAGTTTGTTTTATAGCATCGGCTGGTAAAAGGCACAGGACCGTATATTTTAAAAACAGAGCAGCTCATTTCACCATTATTGTATTCAAGCCAGGGATATAGTTTGAGCCAGTTTGTGTGTAGTGACATTAACACCACTGATGCTACCTGTTGGAAGATCTGGGGGATTTGGGTCATTCCCGACATCACTGGCTCCAGCGCTGCTTCCAGCGTAGTTTCTGACTTGTGATGTTTTTTTTTGGAGTAGGTTCCTCTTCAGCTGATACGTTAGATTTGCATTTTAGCTAGCAATCTGTATTTGGAATATTTTATCGTTAAACGCGTTAAATCCGACAACCACTGGTTTGCTAGCAAGAAAGTGAGCTGTACTCTAAGAAAAGAAGAGAGTTGACAATGTGTGTAGCGGAAGTGTTCTTCTTTGTCTAAGTCTGATGCAAACGTCCACATTATTAAACATCGCTGTGTTTTTTGTTTTTTTTTTTTGTATGTGGGAATTTCCGGCATTATAAAAACCGGATTTGCTGGGATTGATCATTTATGTGCAGTACCCACAATCCCACAGTGAATTTCAGCCCCTGATTTAAAAGAAATTTTAAGAAGAGTTGAACCGTATTTACAACTCTGTATTTATTGATTCATCAAAAAATATCAGACAAGGCATACAAATAATGCTCCAAAAAGATTGACATTATATTCTAATAAGCTATGCATGTATTAGGGATGCAAACAATTAATCAACTTATAATTGTTAATTAATGACTTATTAGATTCAAATTAGTTCCAGTCGATTAACTAATAATACCTGGTTAGACCTTCTTTCAGTGTTGTAGTTTGGCCACCATCCAGAAGAGGGGGTCACTGGTCATCCTTTAGCGGAGTCAGATGATACAGAAATAACGATGGCGGAGGGCACTGTCACATCACACTGATAAGACCAGTCAACTTTAGATTAACTCTTTAATCGATAACTTGCATCACCAGTATATATGCTTGAATTTTAAATTTTCTTACCTCACACATCTTCAAGAGTGTGAAAGGCTTCTCTTTCAGAAACCATAGAAGCCCTTCTCAGTGCAAACGTGGTGCTCATCCACTGTCAATGAAAGCAAAGTTTGGATTTGCTTTCTTCATTTCTTGGGAAATAATCACTCATTCCTCTTCAAGTTTAATATCTCTCCCTTGGGGAAGGTTTGGAAGAAAGTTTGTTTCACACCATCTTGGTTTTTTTGACTGTTTCTTCTTCCTCGTATATCCCCTAGACCTCTCTTCTCAGAGTTGGTCTTCAGTTCCTGACAGCCAGCATCTCTAAGTTTCTGCCTGTAATGGCCCATCTTATATTTTAGACTTTTCCATCCATACCATCCTGATGTGGAACCTGGTTCTTTGAGGCAAGGGTGTTTTTCCACGAGACCAATGGATGCACTCTTAAAGTCTTCATTTGCAGGGTAAGCCTTAAAGGAAAACAGTGTCTCTGCTATATTTTGCAGGGTTTCAGACTTCATATCTTTTGAAAGAGCTGCAAGTTTTCCATGGGTTTCAAAAGCATTGTTTCCTTTCCTAAGCTCTGTATGAAATGAGAAGGTGGGAACTGGAAAGACTGCCAGCCATAGTTGTGAACGTCCTGTAAAAGACACTGATTGGTTGCTACTTGTAGATTTGGGAGGGGAGGCTGAAAATGTTAAGCCTGACCTACAAGAGTCCCAATATGGCTCAGAGGAACCAGGGCAGATGATGATTTTCAATGTAGCCTTGTCCTTTTGAAAGATCATTTACAGCTGTCAGGTTACACAAGTCTTTAAAGTCCTCATCTTCATAGTGAAGGTCCAAAGACTGGCTCAGCTGCAGTTTGTTTTTCAAAACCATTTTAAGATCCTCACCTAACATAAGAACAGAGTCTATGTCAGATGGCGTGACAGTCCTTTTCTGTAAAGTATAAAAAAGGCTCAAATCATATGACTACTTACTCTTATTTTTCAATTCAACTTAAAAGCAAAACTTATTTGAAAAGCAGAAAAGGGCAATATCTCAAACAAACCAGAAGCACAGTGTTGAGAACCTACAAATGATAAGCTGGCAGCATAAGCAAGCAACACAGAGCCATGCAAGACTGACTTGCACAAACTAAACAACCGAAGCAGTTCAGCTCTAACTTAATGTAGTAGGAAGGCTTTTGGTGTCACAGTCAGTTTTCCTGCTCGTGTATAGATATAAAGGTTGATATCCATTCAGTCGACATGGTTCTACAATCTCAAGAACAAAAGGCTGCATTTTCACAAGTTCGTAACTCTGCAGGCGCTCAAAGTACCACACTTGATATGGTGCAATGATAAACGAAGCTTTCTCATCTACTACTGCTCTTTTTACCAACTTCCCAAGTCTGGTGAACCACTGGTGTGCCCCTTGGACAAAAACATACCCTCAGAATATTTTGTACCTTCTAGAGAAGACTGGGTTGCTAGAGATACAAGTGTAATATTTCCACATTTTAAAAGTAGGGCTTCACCAGCTATAGTGGCTAACATGCACTGTCTAATCCAGTGATGTATATCGATGCACGGGGAAAAACCGAGAGCACGGATTGAATACAGAAGAAGTAGGAGTCAGAACGGATCGCACGCAAGCGAGGAGAGCAACAGAGCGGGCGCCAGCATAGAGCATTGGGTTTTCAGTCTCAGTGCCAGCTGATGTTGGTGGCACAGATACAGCTGTGCACAGTATTTGAGCAAAATTGTGGGAAAAGGTTCCTAAGCAGGTGCAACGCCCAAAATCTGAGCTTTAATTTATTTGAAGAATTAAACTTTGTGTTGTCAGTGGATCTAAAAAACATTAAAATAGTACTATTATCCTGCTGTCACTCATTTTCTTACCTTTAAAAATGCGTATTGTCTCTGTCCTTCTTTCCTAGTCTGTTCCTGTCTCTATTGCAGACAGGCACTGCAGAGTGAGAGGAAACGGGCAGGCGCGAGTGGGATATCCTGGTTACCATGATATAAAAGCTATAAGCTACATAAAATATACATATTTTAGTTTTTTTTTGTTACACAAATGTTTGTTAAATGTTCATTAGATGTTCAGGCAGAAAACAACTATATTTTAATGGGGAAAAGGCACCTAACAAGCTAGCTAGTTCCCTTAAAAATTCTACATAAATAGAGCATGAAATATGGAATTAAGACGTTTGACAACCATTCAAAACAAAACCATGGTTCTATCAAACCGTGTGATAAAAGAAAACCTAAAAAATATTGAAGTAAAATGTACTTGCTGTGGAAGGATTAGAGCTCTGGCCAGAAAGAAGATGGCGGTGAAATGTTCTGAAAAATTTTCTGAAGTTTACCATGTGAACATGATGTCACGTGCTGGCGCATGCGTGTTCTGTGGATCTCAGCTGTAACCCGTTTTCTTAAGTGTAAAGAATGGATTATTTCTAGTTTTGCTCTCTCTCTTTTTAAGTTGAAGTTCTTCTAACATATTTTAATATGTTAGGTAATGTGTACACCTAACTTGATTACATCAGTCCAGCTGACTAAAACTCCTAATTGTTTTTTACAGTGACCTAAAACTCCTGAAGTGGTAGTTTTAGCTTCACCTGGTTCAAATTTACTAAAGGAAAGCCATGTTATTGCATTTTAGGTGATGAAATGTTTTTCTCGTATCTAAAAAAAGGAATTTAATTATGTTTATTTGCCTCCTTTAATCTATTTCTAATATTGTATAAAAAGCCTAGGAGGTTAAATAAAAAAATTTGCAGAATATGCCAATATTTTTTTTAATCCGATTAATCGTCAGAATAATTGATAGCTTAAATGATGACTAAAATAATTGTTAGGTGCACCCCTAATTAATAGTTTATCGCCACTTAGCAGCTCATGTTTTTCCCTTCACATCAGTTCTTTCCTGCTGATTGAGAGTGGTGTGCCAAAATCATGAGCCCAGAAGATTGTACTAAGGTTAAGACTAATACAAATGAGTCAGAGCCTCCCTCTGGGTTTCTTTTTTTTGTAATGCTTATGGTTTTGGCAGGCATGGATGTGGAAACCAGGTTGGGCTTCGGATGGACTCCTCTCCTGTATGCCGTCAGTGTGGGAAACTACAACCTGGCCAAACTGCTACTGGACAGAGGAGCAAGTGCCAATTTCAGCAAAGGTCAGGCCACTGTTTAACAAGACTCTTCTGTAGAATATGATTGAAGTTTATGGTTGTTTTCTGCACTTTGTTGGTTTTGGTTCCCAGTTTGGAACAAATTTAAAAAGTAGCTTCCAGAAGGGGAAAAAAAAAACTTTGTTTCTAAAATGCCAGGTAAATTGACCCGCACTGTGCTTTCATTTTGCAACAATGTCAGAAAGCACAACTTGAAACTAAAAAACAGCTAAAGTTAAAAGTCTGAAAGTCAAAACCAAATTTCTATATGGTTACAGTTTTAAAATTGCAGGTATATCAGCATTCAGAGGGCAAAAATATTTTTGCTAGGTTGAGTGCTTGATCTGGAACGAATATGATAAATATTAGGATATATTTATATATTTTACAGACTGATGAAACCACCCATAGTTTCATCTGTAGTCTCACTCTGTAGTGAAACACTTAGCAAATAGAGGTTTTATGACCTGGCTCGGTGGCCAAGACATAAAATAGAGAAATCTCAAGATTTTCCTTTTTTTAAATCTCACCTGATTTATCCTGGTGAATCTCAGGTAAATTTCATTGAGACACAAAAACTGACCTCGAGAGTGACCTGCTGTATAGATTAAATAATGTTTATGAAACTAATAATTAAAAAAGAAAACAAAACAAAGGAAAAGCCATGAGTTGCAAGTCAGTAAATTAGTTATGTAAATGGGTGCATGAACTACTGGCTGAACCAAGTGGTTTATGGACCACCATGGAGAAGTGGAGCTTTAATGGACTGGAGGTCCTTGGTTTCAGATGTCCTAATCAGCCAAGATCTCATCCTATTTCTGAAACATTGATCTTGAACCATCACACAAGTGATTTTCCCTCATGATTGTAACCAAATTGAACTTGTAATTAGCTGAAAACAGCCAGCCAGCTCTCCTTCGTGTTCCCATCAGATGGTGGGGCTCCTCAGCTGATCTTTTAAGTTTATTCAGAAATGGGAGGCAACAGTGCGTCACAAGATCATAAAAAGACAAAGGAAGCTGATAAAAAGGAAGGATAACTAATGACACCGGCCTTTTGTGGAGTACTAATGACAACTTCTATGGAGAAATCAGTCTGGAGGTGTAGTCGGAACCAGGAGTGGTGGGATTGTGATGTGATGGGCTTCACTGACACATACTTCTTTCAATAGTTCATAATTACAATTTTCAGCCATAGTTTAAGTCTGTATTGATGGCGTCTGGCTTCTGCTGGCACTAATCAGACTTTTTGGGGGGTGAAAAGATTGGAATTTGGCCTTTCAGACTGCATTGAAAAAGTCATATATGTGTTCTATGTGGGCAAAAAATCCGATTTGGGTCTCATTCGGCTGCCGTGTGAACATATCCTTAGTTACTTGATGCAGTTCTTATAAAACTTAGCTGAACGGGCCAAAATTTCTGTTTTACACGCCACATTTAGGAGCAGCTCTGACGTTCCATTAAGTTCCTCTTGCTCCCAAATGTAGGTGGGAATCTAGGTACATGCATCATCCTTATTTTTAAAATCTGCCTTACTGGTGTAACCTTGTGGTTTCAAGGTTCAGGTAAAATAGTGGTGGAAGGTAAACTGCAGTTGAATCAACATGCCAGGTGACAATTCATGTCCCCTGGTGTTTAAATGGCACATTAATACCCAAATTTGATTTTCTTTGCAGTTCAGAAACAACAGAAAGGTTTCCATATAACTATCTAAATGCCTTAACTTGGCTTGCCTGAAGATTGACTATTTTGATTTAAATCCACAGAGCTACAATGTGTAACTGTGTACAATAATTTGCTCAGACTGTTTTTCCAACTATTGAGCCTTCCCTTTCATCCTGTATGATAAGGTTGCTGGTTAATAAATGCAGCTAGTCTAAGCAAGTCAAGGTAACACTGTTATCAGTTGAAACCAAACAGCCGCCATGTTTATTGCTTTTTACTGCACCTAAAGTTTAAACCCTTAACTCAAGCGTGGCTTGTTTGTTAGTGTAGTGGCTTTAGTTTGCGCCCTAAATAGGTATTTGTACTTGTGTGACTCTTTAATTTTTTTTCAAATTATAAATAGAAGAGCTTAAAGAAGACATTCATCTCTTTATAAATATTGTACCCAGTTAAACCATAGCAGTCAGTTTATATAATTTTCAATAAATGGAATGACATGATTTTGCTGACTGTTTTTTTTGTACTGAAGTGGTCTAAAAGAAAAGTAAATTCTGGTAAAGATGCCCCATCTGAAATCAAATTAAGGAAGTCCTATTAGTTATAACCCCTTAAGCTTTAATAAATCCCAAACCTTTTCACCATTCGGATGATCTCAGTTGCATTGATGTCCAGCTGTCTTTGCCTTGGGCACATTTTTTAAATTTCTCCAACCGCTGTTGCCAAGGACTAGACATCAAATCAAACCAGTGCATCAATTCTCCCATCTGCCATTACTTAAAGGTGGTGACGCCAAAGGAGAACATTTGGAGAAACACTCTCCTAATTCCCTGAGTTGTTTTTAGTTGATGCACATTGCACTCTCATATCAAAGAAGGTAAAATTGAAGGCATCTGTAGAATTGCGGTCAGTCTGGAAAAGATGAGCCTCACTTTGAGGTTTTTAAAAACGCAATGTTTATATTTGTCATTATTGGGACATTGTATTAATTTTCAATCATTTGAGTCGCCTAATCCAGATCTTGATCCTTAAAGTATTCCCACTTTGTTTTTTTTTACTACAAATAAAAATGAATATGATCAAATGAATGAAAACACATGTATGTTTTTATAAATTTGGACAAGTTATGTATTGAAAGAAAATACATGCGTACATACATACAATTACATATGCTTATCCCTACTGTATATGAAAAAGGACTTCTTTACCCTCCTACGAAGGTTTTAGTATACAACGGACCCTCTGTATTTGCGGGGCTTAGGGATTAGCTGAAATCACGAACACTTGAGACCCCTCAAATGCTTAGAACTGCCCAGCACTTTAAGTGGGGAAAAAATAAGTACTGGTACTCCCCTAATGTCATACGGTAATGGGACAGAAACATGGGGGATATTTTTGTATAGATCTCTCTATCAATCTATAGGTCAATAGTTTTATTGTACAGAAATTACAAAGAACAAAGCAAGCTCTAAATCAAATCCACATGAGCTAATTTCAGATTGTTATAGAACCACTTTTTTTTTTAACTTCATGCCTCATTGCGTTAACATGGACAGCAGGGTTTCCCCACAGAAAGCCTTGCTAAGCCTGTTGGCTGGGGTGCTAGCGCAGTCAACCGGTAGCCCACCGTGTTTTTGGGTTAAAAGTTGATTTGCTGGTTGTGAACTGAATGCAGCACTGGCAAGGAGTGCTGTGATTAGATGAAAAAGACATGTAATTAGCAGGTGGTGTGGCTCATTTACAGAAACTTGTCTGTTTCTTAATGCAGAAACACACATGCACATTTTGTCAATTTTTTTTATTTTTTTTTTTTAATTATTCCACTCAGTTGCACATTCCTTATATAATAGCATGCTATTTTTTAATAACTGCATAGTAGTGTGCCCTTACTGTATGTTGTTTTTAATTGTTTTTATATATTTAAAATGTTTTTGTGACTCGACATGCTTTGATTGCTTGTCACTTTGCAGCTATTACAACCAGAATTTCTCCACTGTGTGACAGTATGATATTTCTATCCTACTTTATCAAGTTACCAGCACATACATGGAACCAAGTGTGTGCCAGAACACACATTAAGGGAGCACATGTAAGATAATCGCACATGCCACACATTGTTTGTTCACAAAGATATATGCTCACATTCGTCTCGCTGTGCATGTGGGTTTTATACTCGACACCTACCTTGGTGCAGTATTCTCTGCAAAGACAGCCCTCATAGAGGGATCATACAAATAGAGCATCAGTGCTGAAGATCAACAAGCAGGGTTGGGAACTGGTGCATGCCCCCTCATACCTAGTTCAATGTGTCGACTATAAACCTAGCTTAACCCGTCTTTGCTATCACTGTTACTGGTGTATAAAAAACCTATTTAGAAAAAATAAACGATGCTTAGCCTGGTGAGGGGACAAGTAAAGCCTGGTGGCCCTCCAGGCTTATAATATTCTAGGGGAAACCCTGGACATGAAAAATAACATTGAAAAAATAAGGATATAAAATAAAAGCTCAAAAACAAAAAACAAAGAAGTGATGAATCCCAGAGCGCGCAGGTTCTGGCCCGGGAGTGAGCTTGCCATGAGCATGCCACCATGTGGTGTTGAGCTGTAGGGGGAAACGCAGACTTGACGTAACCCTGGAAGAAGTCCCAGTACACGCTGTACGCTGGAAAAAAGTTCCGGTAAGGTAAGGGTTAAAACCAGCCCACTTAAAGCACCGTAAATGCCTATTTTAATAATTCAAAAGCCAAATATACCTGAATATGTATTAATGTGACCAGTGGAAACTATCTTCACACTACCACAAAAGCCAATATCTACAGTCTTCCTTATTTCCACTCTTGGCGATACAGCCAGTCGGTGCCAAGGAAAATAAATGGCGCTCCTGGATTAGCTACTTTGGAAGCGCCAGCCAATTGCATGCTAAGTAGCGTTGCGCCTCGGCATTGAGCTTTTCAAGCTGCCTTTTCTTTCAGATATTTTAAAAATGCTTTTTAAAGAAATCTGTGAATATGCAGATTTTTTTTTTTTTTTTTTTTTTTGTGAATAATATGGATTCACATTCTGCAGAAAAATCTGAATCCTGAACTGTGAAAACAGAACTATGAAGAGGCGGGGGTCCACCGAATATCAAAATCTTGATTTTTCATTTCTCATTTTTCAAAAACACATGCTTTTCATGTGTTTTATTTATTTATTGTTCAATGTGTAGAAATGTTGTGCTGCTGAGTTGTGTGGAAGAACTCTGAAGGATGGTGTTGGTATTCACCAAACAAGCAGTGTCTGTCTGAGGTAACAGCAACGTTATCCGCTAGATTTGTTGTTTCTCACATCATTCAGTCTTATTATTCAGCTAATAAACTAGGTCTTCCCATACTATGTTTACATAAACATTTCAGTTAATGTAATAGCTCAATTAAAGTTAGGATAGTCTGTCAAAGGATAAACCTATCACAGAAAAAGTATCTGCTCAACACCTATAAAATGGTAGCTCTTTCCAACAAATGACAAACCCATCTCTGTAGGTGGTCCGTCAGCATGTATCAACAGGCATATTCTCCCTCGCTTATGTCCTGACCAGATTAATTCAATTTAGTTTTATATAGCACAGTCTTAAGGAACTTTAAATAACAAATAAAAGATCAAAAATGAATTTATATTCAAAAATTCCAGTTTAATCCAATCTACTGATGAATTCAGTCAGTCATATTCCTACCAAAATAATCCCAGTAATTAAACAATGTAGTCAACTTTAGTTTATTCCAATTGGTAAAATGTTTTCTAGGAAAACTCAGCTGATTGCATCAAGTCACTGACATTGCGACAATCACTCATTCTGATTGTGCATGTGGTGACAGTTGATTAGAGTATCATTTACTTTGTTGCATCTTTTGTACTGTGCATGCATGTGGGGACAGTGGAAAGGGGAACTGTCTTTTTTAAAAAGAAGAAAACCAAAGCAAAACCAGGCTCAGTGTGAACCCCCATCCCCTGTGGCCAACTAGGGGTTTCAGAAGACGGAGCAGATGCACAAAAAAGACAGAAACACAGGAGTAAAATCTGCCATGATAAGCAGAGTATATAACGACATTATTAGTTCCTTCAATTGCTTTGTCAAGAAAAGATAGGGGCCTAAACACAGAGACAGAGTCAAGTTTATCAACTACATTAAGAGAACATAAGTTACTGGCAGCAGTTGGTCAGCCCATAACCCCCTCTGGAGGGCTGTTGCATGAAATAGAAACACCAGGCCAGGTTTACCTTCTATCAAGAGAAAAAAACGAAGAGAACTTAATATCAGTTACAGTAATAATCACAGATAAAGCATACTTAGAAAATAGTTTTCTTAAATTCTTAAGTAAAAACTTAAAATGCTGTTGAAATCCTCTTCTTTGCCATATTTATCGAGGGACGTCATTATGTTTACTTCTGTTTTCCCCTTTTACCAAACTTTAGTGAGTATTTGGCCATGTTTTTTAAATATACATCCATTTGAAGTTTTTATTTTCAAAGTTTTATTTTAAATCAGTGCTCTAACTGCTAGGTAAGTGTCCAAATTGAATTTTATGGCCAAAAATAATGCATTTTCGGGACTATAAGTTACAGTTCTTTTCATAGTTTGGCTGGTCCTGCGACTTATAGTCCAGAAAGACTTACATACATTTTTTTTTTTCCTCTTCATGATGCATTTTTTTGACTGATGCGTTAAATGTTAATTCATACTGACAGACATTACCTTCTGGAGCCACAAGGAAAGCTAATCGTGGGCTGAAAGGAAGACTGCCAGAGCTGGAGGAATGAGTCCACTGTTGGGTGCTTAAATAATGTGCTGTGAAGCTTGCGAACGGTTCAGTTACGTCTCCACGTCCTGGTAGTTGCCAAGGAGGTGAACATATAACGTTGCAGACAGGCCTTCTTGGTACAACCACTTCAGTGAAGTTGACCGCCTCTCTAGCACCCTGGATTTACAGTGCAGGCGTCTCTGCCTTGCTTCACTTCCCCAGCTGCGGTAGGAAAATCTGACAAGGTAGCACAGATCGTCAGAATACCGGCAGCTCGGAGCCGTTCCTGACCACCTTGATTTAGAGCACTGACATCGGCGCATCATATACTGCCAGCAGACTTCCAAGCCAAAGCTGTCAGTTTCTGTATGTTTGTTAAAAAGCAGGCAACTTAACACAACATACCACTGGAACCTTTTATCAACATGGACGAGGTCCCTCTCATTTTTGACAATTTCTAAATCAATGCGACTTATTCTATAATAGTCCAGAAAATATCGTAAAGAAAACATTTAATAGGGCTTTTAAGTATTACAAGTTGATGCCATACTGTAATCTTAAACTGTTCACAATTTATTTGTACCCCAAATCAAAACCACTGCCCTAAGACCACGATTTGTTCTTCAAAGGTAAAAAAAAAAAAACATGGTTTGACAAAGAAGGATGGACAAATTAGATTATAGTGAAACAATTAATAAAACTTGGTAGACATGCACAAAAAAAGCATTCTTTGACAAAGATGCAAATATCAGTCCCTTTAGTTCTGCAACAAACACATAACCATGAAAACCATAAATTCCCCTTTACGAATCATTTTAGTCATTCACATCCTACAAGCTTATCCGGAGAGATCATGGACTACACTTGGAAAAACTGAAATAATTGGTGATGTTTCAAATACTTAATTTCCTGACTGTATACTTTCAGATCATGTAAGTTGGATTGAGCGACCACAGGGGCGTGGCCTATCATTAGCAGGGTTCACTTGAACAGTATCTGTAAGATATATGTAGGGTAGGGGTGAGTTGGACTTAGTTTCAGTGCAATATTTTGTGGTGCTATTGTTAAAACGATAAAGATTATGATTAAAAACTGATTCATTTTTTAGGTAACTGTATGTCTGTGACTGCAGGCACAGCATTCATTGCACCACAAACAAATATTGTTCTTGAAAAACATTCCCATTTACAATAGGCTTCTTCATGATGCCACTCACTTAAAAAGTGTGATTTATATCACTAAACTGCACACAGTAACTGCATTTATTCATATTTTCAAATTTACTGATGTTTCTTGATGCTCTTGTGGAACAAATAGTGGAGAAAATAGCAAATAACATTTCCAATCATTGGCAGTTCTGTTTTTTTAAATTTACTTTCAATAACTGAGATTTATCGTGACTACAATAAATCAAAATTTTTATCATAAGAAATTTTTCACAATAAATAATAAACAGTACACACTACACACCTAGTGTAGGGGAGTTCCCTCTGTGCCATGGTTCCTCCTGCAATCAGGAAATACAAGAAAGTTCTCATTACTGCTGAGTATGTATGTTCTTTCAGCAAATGGCCTTTTTTGAGTCTGTATACTCCACTTATAGATTAATAGGTTACTAAATTAGTTGATTATTTCAACAATCAGTTAATCATGAGTAATCCGATTAATTGTTTCAGCCGTATTTCTAATATGATCACAAGCCATAAAGCACTCTTGAAGATCACAAATTAAAACGATGATCAGAAAAGGGGGCTATGATGTCAGAATGTTTGCTTGTTGTTCAGAATATTGACAAAAACGAGTTTTTTGTTTGTTTGTTTGTTTTTTTTTTTTTTTTTTTTTGTGTTTTTTTTTAAAAAGCCATTTGTATGAATCTCTGTCCCTGATGTTAGCTGGGAACCTTCAGACAACTGTAAAGTTATAAGCTTCAGCAAAAGATGTACACTGATTATATTGATAGCTAACATAAACGAGTTCATAGTTTATTAAAATCAGTCACACAGACAGAGTTATACTGTGTGACTGATTTCACATGGTCTTTACATCTCACGCATGAGACAGGTGAAGGAAACAATCAAACGAGAATGACGCGTGGTGACGTCATCATGGCGTTAGTCCAAGCTGTGAGGCTGGCTACAGGAATGTGGGAGTGATTGATAACGGTCACCATGCTGCCGTCCTACCTTCTCACCAGTTGTCAGGCCGCAGATTTATTTACTCCAGTTGTTGTTAGACGCAAGCTAGACAGACTAGTTTACACCAACATGCTCAAAATGTAAATACATTCACAAACAGATATAGAGCCAGACACACAGGAATCTACACACAGATGTAGACTCACGTGCTGGAGTCTCGTACACATTTAGAAGTAGCATTTAGAAGAAATTGCAGGCAGACTGTCTGCATATCATTGAGATCTGAAGTTTGTAAAGGCTGGAACTGTTAACCTTCCTGATCTTGTTTTATCTCTCCTGTTTTATCTATTATTTGGAGAAGCAAGTGTTACAATCTCTTCTAAGTACATTTCAAATTCCACATAACAGTTGAGTGTTGGACTAACATTTGCTAATCCAGGTTTTTTGTACAATAGCCAAACAAATATAACACTGGGGGGAGTTGCTCCCATTTTTCTCTTGTTGCGAGAAGACACCATCAAGTGTGAAAGTTTGCCAGAATTAAAACAGTCACCTTATAACATGACAGTATTTTCTTGTGACAAATATATTTAATCCACAGGGATTACTGGTTTTATGTAGTTTTTGTCCATTTTGACCAGGTCCTGAAAAAAGATTCCCTTTGACCTTAAACAGAGAACGACAACTTCTGGAGAATGTAAATGTGCTGTGCAATCTTTACCCCTTCATCAATTGTAGGCGCCTCAGGTTTTAACCATTTTCTAGTGATAGTCTTTTTGCTTGCAGCAGTTTATCTTTGAGTCCAGTTCCACAGTCACAAGGAAGTACAAGGCTTCACAATTACAGGGTATTCTCTCAGTAAAGATGTTATTTAAGTGATCACATAACTGCTCCCAGAATAGTTTGATTACTGGACAACCCCAGAAAATATGATGATGATTTGGTCTCTATTTTTTGTTGAACTACATGACTTAAAATATGTAAGGTTTTTCTGATGTTGTCCTGAGTCTGTCTGTCTAATAAAGACCGTTTGGTCCTTATGTACTATCACTGGTAAGACTTTTTCCAGTCTCTGTGAAATTATGGCAGTAAATAATTTATAATCAATATTTAGCATACTTACAGGGCAGTTGTTTCCACATTTCAACTTGTCCTTCCCCTACTTAGGAATTGGTGAAATAATTGCGTCTCTCCATGAAGGAGGGATTATTTTCTTTCGAGCACACAGTTGAAAACTCTTACTAAAACAGGGACTAACTGATCTTGCATTTCTCTGTACCATTCAAAGGTAACACCGTCCGTTTCCGGGGATTTTCCTCCTTTCAACTTTCCAATAACTGATCATAGTTCTACCTTAGTTATCTCTGATATTAATTGTTCGTTTTGCTCATCTGTAATGATGGAAAGAGAGAGAAGGAAATGTGTATCAGCTGCTCATTAGTCAATTTGTGTTGGGAATATAAAGTTTGGAAAAAGTCTTTAAAGCATCTGTGAATATTTTCTAAGCCTGTTTCAACCCCATTTGTATGTATATTTTGTAAATGGTTCTATCAGCTTATTGTTTTCGTAGTTTAAATGTAAGGAGCTTCAGAGATTTTCTGTAGTATTTCTGTTTAGTGAAGAGAAATTTATTTTAAATTTCTTGCATGTTTAGATTATTCAATTCTTTTTTTTAAACCTGAATTTTAGTTTGAGTTGCCTCCTGGAGGGTTTTGGAATGTTCTTTCTGAAGTTTCTTTCGCTTCTCTTCCAGTTGTTTTTGTTGTCTAATTTTCTTTTTGTTGGAGGAAATGGCTATTATTTTCCCTCTGATCACTGCCTTTAGAGCATCCCAAAGGATGGTTGGCCCTGCCTCTTCATTATCGTTCTCTTCCAAGTAACTTTTGATTTCGGTTTTCATGTTCTCCTTAATGGTTGTACTATTTAATAACTTTGTATTTAGCCTCCAGACAGTGGAGCTACTATTCTTAGTCAGGTGAAGAGAGATGTAAATTGGACTGTGGTCTAAGACTGGGCACGAGCCGATCTCCCAACTTTCTATTCTATGGACATCTTTTTTTACACTTGAAGAAGTAATTTATTCGTGAGTATACATTATAGGAAGAGGAATAGTGCATGTAGTCACAACTAGTTGGGTTTTTTATCCTTCCATACATCCACTATTCCCAGTTCATCCATTGTATTTCTCATTCTTTTACTGGTGCTTTTTGAGTTAGATTTTCCATTTGATGAATCCAAATTTGGGTTTATCCTAACATTAAAATCCCTAGCACAAGTCATTATTTCCTGACTTTTTGTTGCCATTAATTCAAGTATGTGTTTATAAAAGGACCATTCGCTACCAGGTGGAGCATAGACATTAACGAGACTTATCAGGACGCTATCTGTTATTCCCATAATTATAATAAATCAACCCTCCCTGTCTGTAAGTTCTGCAATATGCTCATAGTGCAGGGCACTTGATATTAAAATCACCACACCCCTTCGCTTCCCCAAGCTGTGGGAAGAAAAATACACAGATTTCAACCCCATCTTGTTCAGCTTGGCATGCTTAGAGTCCTCTGGGTGGGTTTCCTGCAACATCGCTATTTGAACTTTATCTTTCCTTAGTTTAGATAAAATTCTACATCTCTTCATCTGGTTATTTATGCCATTTATATTAAAAGAAACCACCTTTATATGTGTCTGTCTTCTTCATCTAGGTAATGTTCTCCATTTCACTAATGACACTCAAAAGCCCCCTCGCACTCACTAGAACTAATAGAATATGAACTGGTGAAACAAAAACGTGCATGCTTACAAGAACAAAGAAGAAAAACCAGAACAAGATTAGCTTCCAAAGCAGGGGACTGTTAACTAGACTCAGTTGAGCCTCTTGGTAACAGCT
This sequence comes from Anableps anableps, assembly GCA_014839685.1. Lineage (NCBI taxonomy): Eukaryota > Metazoa > Chordata > Actinopteri > Cyprinodontiformes > Anablepidae > Anableps > Anableps anableps. The sequence goes on from CM026073.1 coordinate 4,090,048, forward strand.
CAAAAGGGAAAACCCTTACAATGATTGAACGTGGTGGAGTGCTCTCCGGCGGCTGTGGTTCCAGCGTCTGATGTGCTTGCTCTATCTGCATGTCCGACCCGCTGCCATCCAGACCGAGCCCCTCTTTCAATAAAGTCTCCACAAATCACAAATGTAACCATCGATTCAGTCTTTTTTCGGCCCCTCTGGAACCCCGTAAATCCTAGCGTTCTCTCTCCTGGATCGGCTCTCCAGGTCTATCAGCTTATTTTCCAGCTTCATGTAGTTTCAGTAGCTCTGCTACCACTTCCTCCGTGTTTTGGGTTCTCTCCTCAGTCTTCTCCTAAGATACGTGAGCTGTAACTTCGAGAAGTTTCTTTTCTAGCTTGTTGTATTGTCTTTGGGCATGCGTTGCCATCTCACCCCCTCTTACAGCTTTTCGTGGTGCAATATTACTCAACTGAATGGGAGTAATTCTGTAATTTCTCTGGTTCTCTTGGAGCCCGTTTACTGAGCTGCCATCTTTACGGTGTTCTGACCAGAAGACTGATCTCCTTTTTTCAAATTAAAATGTATTTTGCAAATTTTTTTTTTACTGATTTGAAGTCTCATTAGAGCTGAAGACTAATAACAGTATATACATTTATGGACTCAGCTGAGTATTTATGGTTTTAATTTTGAACTCATGTATTTGTATTTCGTTTGACTCCTGGATTATAACCCAGTAAGCTGTTTTAATGTTGCTGGTTTGGATTTATTATAGAATGGATGTTGCTATAATTAGCAACTTTTCAGATCAAGAATCGGAATCGGCAGGTCAAGCTTTAATGACTGGTAATCGGCCAGAAAACTGCAATTGGTGCACCCTATAAATGATGGTTTACTTATTTTATGATTTCATGTATTAATATGTATCAATTTTAATCATTCACAAACCTTAGTTGTTGTTTTGTTTTTGTTTTTTTTACCAATACTGTCAAATTTTATTTTTAAAAAAAATGCAAATTTAATTGATTTATCGTGATTTTTGTGTGACTGATGCATTGTGTTTTGTCTTAGTTCTGTATAAATCTGACTTCAACATTTAACTGAACCCTATGTCTGACCGTCTTTAGTTCCTATTGTGTTACGATGTCACACTTGTTCATCTTAACATTGCATCTCATAAAAAAACATTTTGTGAATATTACAGCTTGGAGGCATAAAATTAAAGGGTCCTATAGGATGCCATTGACCTAGTTTGTTTCTTTATAATCAGTATAATAAATCTATAATTTATGAGTTTCATTTAAGATTTTATTCCTCTCCACAGATTGCTGGACTGTGCTCATGGCCAGCTGCACTGCATCTACCAGTGAAGACAAAATTGCACATTGTGTCGAGCTTCTGCTGTCCAGGTCTGCTGATCCCAACGTGGTGGACAGGTGAGGGTAGAATTTGTTATATGTCAAAATATTTGGGGGATTTCAACACGGTACGTACAGTCGTACCCCTTTTGAAGTAGGTTTAAATAAAGCCACTTCAGAGCTCAAGCAAGGCAAAAAAAAAAAAAAAAAAAAAAAAAAAAAAAAAAAAAAAAAAAAAAAAAAAAAAAAAAAAAAAAAAAAAAAAAAAAAAAAAGGTGCTGGATCAGATTTCCTTTGATGGTTCCTGTAATGTTTAGCTGCCATGTGGTAGCATTATGCACCACCGTACTCTATACAGTGTGTTTGTATCAGTGTGTTTTGTTTGGAATGTCCTGTTATGGCATGTGCTTGCACAGGAGGGTCCCAGTCAGACACACAAACACAGTGTAAAGAGTGGGCAGGAAGGGTTTAGAAACTTTTTTTAATGTTTTTACTTGATTGATGGGACTAGGTCATTACAAAATCACACACATTTCCTTGCTGCTGGAGTAAACATTATACATCTTTACAATGACAGCATACATGAGTAAAAGTTATGGAGAAAAGGCAAAAAGCTAAAAAATTTTCATGTGGGCCCTGTGTTAAGGCCAAGGAATATTTCTGAAAAGTTTTCAAGTTGTACATTTTCGCTAATTTGGATCAAGATCAACTGACCTTTAATAAATAGGCTGACATACTGAAGACTGTCAAACTGTTTGGTGTCACTCAGAATATTTTTTTATTTAAATGTAAACATCACCAGTTTACTAATGGGGTTGTAACAGTATGAAACTTTTGTATCATAATTGTGCACAACTTCATCACAGTTAACAATATTATCACAGATTACTAGTATGTGTTTTGCAAGTGTTATTGGATATTATTATGAGCTTCTGTTTTTACACCTGACTGTTGGTAGCATGGTCCTCATGCTAATACCCTGTTTGGTTTTCTGTTTCGTTTTCACCTGTTAAAAGTACCAAGTCATACCACTATGTTCTTTGGAGAAAGAAGAGACTTTCCTGTTGCAATCTTTCCAAACCAGCCATACTTGTTTAGTCATTTTCTTGAATCATGAATTTATCATACTATACTAAGTGAAACCTTTAGGGGGTGCTACAGCATTCACTATTCTATTTTTCCAACAACTTTTATTATTTTTTGCAAAGGATATGATCCACATGTTAACAAGACAAAAGAAGTATCAGTAATTTGGATCAGGTGCAAGAAACAAGCAGAAGTAATAATAAATACATGAAATAAGACAAAGACACATGAAACTGTCCCTCTCTGCTGTTATAGCCGATAACTGATATTTATCGACGTTATATATTTTCCCCTGCCCTTTTGACACATTTTAAAATTGATCACAGCACTAACATTGCTTCTCTGCTTCAGTTAAGCACCTCATAACCTGCATTACATAACCAAACAAATACCACGTGACAACCCTCTCCCCCTCAAACTCAAACAACAACAAGATGGAAATAAACATCGGTTTTTAATATCGGTCCACATTTACTTATCTGACGATACCAATATTCGAAACAAATATCTAGCATCGGGAGATGCCAGTATTAATGCTGATATATCGTGCATTCCTGTTATTCTTCTTCATTCAGGTTATTGGGCAGCAAAAGTTGCTTCTCTAAGATTGTTGCTGTTGTCCCTCCTTTTATCGTACCAAAACACAAAGAACATGCTAAAGACAGAAAATTCCTAAAACTCCAACTTTTATAAAGATACTCACTTCATTAATCAAGTAGGTTTTATTAGCAACACCTAGCTATTTCTTTTATAAAAGCAGCAAGTAGCAGTAATGTAGCAGTAAGTAAGAAACAAAACAAAACACAAGGCATCGTGCAGTGAAGGAATGCTGTGAGGTCAAACAACCAACCTGCAACAGATACTCAGATCTTTCATCTGGAACATTTTACAACTCGTTGATTTTCAGGCTTTGTGAATGCTACTTGGCATTCCTGTACGGTTGTTCCACCAAACAGACACTGTGTCTGAATTTGGGAGTGTAATTTAACCTAAAGTGCGATTTTTTTTTTTTTTTTTTTTTTTTTTTTATTTATTTATTTATTTATTTATTTATTTTTTTTAATTTTTTTATTTATTTTTTTTTTTCCTCTTCTTTTACTGTATGTGAACGAGCAAAGGCATCTTTATGTATGAGTCCTGTAGCCATGTTGATAAACTATAAGGTCTTTTTTAGGTTAATCATTGTTCTCAATCTGGTGCGTCTGAGGCTCAATACCGCTAATATATAACAGTCGACACATTTGGGCACAGCTTCCAGAACTGATGTAACTTAGTCTTAAACTGTCCTTTATATTCTGGTTTGATTGAATAATACGTTTATGTTAGACTTGGTGTGGAATTAATCTGAAATTATATATCTGCTTTCCTGTTTCAAGGAAGACCTTTTAAAAAAAAAAAGAAATCTTGTGTGAGGAAAATTAAGCCAGATCGTTTTAAAACACTTTTTTTAATGGTACCATCTGTGAATTTTTCCTCTGTCACAAAGTGTTGCTGCAGCCCCCAGTGGTTTTCTTGTTTAGCCCTCCCTTGTCCTCTGTTATTCTGTCACTGCCAGCGCAGCATTGCAAACAGGACTCACGCCACCTGAAAACCCCCTGATGACGAACATAGCATTAGGAAATTGATTAGTTCCTTTCCAGACAAAATATTTGAAGCAAGTAATGAGCCACAGAAGGTTGCAGAAGAGGGGAGGAAGTAAGCGTAGGGAGCTCGCAGTCCCCCAATGTAAGATGAAGCATAACATGAGGTTTATGTGGGTACGACGCGCAGACCCCTTCCTCCTCCTCAGCCCCCTTTTACGTCTGAATTTTGAACTTGTGATTAACACCAGCTGCTCATCCCCCTGCTTTAGTGTAAACCTGAGTACACTGTTGTTTTTCCAAGCTGAGAAATGCGAGCGCACAATGTGGGGTCCATTGCATGCAGGTCTTCATCTTTTCTGTTTTTACTTTCCTTTCCATCTTTACTTCCTTTCTTTTTTTTACTGGCTGAGCATAAGTTGTTGGTGTAAACAAAGCCTTGATTCGGGTCATTCAGAAATATTTGAGGGGTTTTCTTATATAGTAGCTTCTATATATTTTTTTTTCCTCTGAATATCATGTTCAGACCTGATATCAGCGTCTACCTTTGCTGATCCATTTGTAAGTAGAGCAGCATAAGGCAACATTCATCCACGCCGAGTTCATCCATGTGACATGGTGGGCTTCCAGCTGAGAAATCACAGGTTTGCTGACTTTTTTTTTTTTTTTTTTTTTTTTTTCTGTGACACTGATTAAACATTTAGTCACTTATTATTATTATTGGGATTCATCTGAGACACTACTTATTGTCTTTATAAGCTTATCTATTTAACAAAAGCTACCCTTTAACAAATGCAGAGGAAACAGATTTTTTTTTTAATTATTTTTCTACAGATTATTGCCTATAAAATTATTTTTAGATTAGGTGACAGCAGCTAAGCTTACAGAATTTCTTTAGTCAGTGGCTGCTCCATCATTTATTCCAAGAGGGACTGATTTTAGACCAAGGGTGTTCAAAGTGGGACCTGGGGGCCATTTGCTGCCCCTGGACTGATTTTGTGTCGCGTCCCGACCACAACTCAAGAATGAATTTAATAAACTAGTAAGAACTTTAAATTAAAATCTACTTACAGAAATATTAGATGCAACAAAAAGTGGTCATCTTTTCCAAGCTTTCTGGTGTCCTGTTTTCGTGTTAAAGAGGACCACATGTACTCATTGTCTTATATTTTAAAGTACACCTAGGTGCACCCAAATCTGCTTTTAATTGCTGTAATAAAACTTGACTAAATACTTGAAGTATTTTCATATGAAGACTGACTTAGATCCTGTTGTTATTGGTGAGAATAGACCAAATATTTTTCGGTTTTCTTAAATCAAGCCCAAAATAATAAGCAAACTGGATGCCTTTGATTTAACAAGGAAAACATGCAAAAAACATTTGTTTCAGATTTGATTACTCTATTTAATTAAAATAGTTAAAATAGTTCATGTTTAGTTTATTGTTGAGTAGTTTAAAAAAAAATCTGAACATATTTGGTGATCTTAGTTTTTAAGAATTATATTTTACTTTTGGGCTGACGATTTTGGCACACGTGATAAAAAGTTTGGACATCCCTGCTTCAGATGGTCAAACTAATGTGGACACAAGTGTCCTCAGCCACCTCTGAAGAAAACTGTCCGCAGTGAATCTTGTATTCTCACCTAAATATAGCATTCCCTGGACACGATTGGATCACTCGTGATGTTAAATGCCAGGTGTGAGCAGGGTCGAAAATGGAGGAAAAGTTTCAGGTCTTCATGTTTCACGCTGCTGGATCGTAAACCAGATTGCAAGGGGAGCTTCAAAATGAAAAAAAAAAAATGGATGAAGAGACAAATGGTGAAAGATTTTATTGAAAACTTATTTTAAACCCAGTCATCTGACAGTTAGGTCCTGGAAGAAGTAATTTGTCAGCCAAGCATTATGAACTGCAGCTTTGTCCTTTTGAAAGACCCATCCATCACAGCGCACATGAAGTCCCTCATTCAAGAGCAACGCCCATTTCCTTCTACGTTTTTCACCTTTCCTCGATTGAAGCTTTTTGCATTAACCAGTTAATAATTGAATAGCAAAAGGTGCTTAATAGGAGTTTTTTTCCACATAATTTGAATCAGGTGAAGCTAAAGCTACTTGAAAAGTTTTGGGTAGAACATATTTACAGACAAAGTTGTTTTTTGTTTTAAATGCCAAAGGTATAGATATTTTGCATAGTGTTGGCTAGATCGCTGCTCCGAGCGTGGTGTTCTTTCAGCAAATGGCCTTTTTTTGAGTCTGTATACTCCATTTACCGATGAATCAGTTGCTAAATTAATTGACGATTATTTCAATAATTGATTTATCACAATTAATCCGATAAATCGTTTCAGCCCTAGTTAGAAATGTTAATCGCTGTTATAAATAATTATACTGCACTGAACTGATGAGGCCTAAAATTTCTTGTCCCTGCAGTTCTAAAACATTAGGAGCCATCAGTAGGAGAGCACTGCGCACCAGGAATGACAGAAGAGCTGAACCATGAATGGAACTTTCATCCAAACCAATCACATTCCACTGATACATTCATTCACTTTCTTTCTGAAACTGCATGAGGTCACAGGTGCTCTAGTGATGCACTTGCATCATACACGCTAGCTGTGAACTGGAGAAGGATTTCTCAAAGAATTTCAGATTACTTGTCTGCTGTCAACATACATACCTTCCTTTTAAAAATAGTCCAAAAAAAAAAAAAAAAAAAAAACTGGCAGAAAAACATCCCCACAGGATGATTGTGCCTGCCCAATGTTTGAAAGTATAGTGGGGCAAAAAAGTATTTAGTCAGCCACTGATTGTGCATAATTTACAAATAAATTCTTTGAAAATCCTACAGTATAATTTCCTGGATTTTTTTTTTTTTTTTTTTTTTTTTCTCATTTTGCCTCTGAGTTGAAGTGTACCTATGATGAGAATTACAGAGCTCTCTCTCATCTTTCTGAAGAACTTGGAGAACTTGTACAGTCAGTGACTGACTAAATACTTTTTTGCCTCGCTGTAGCTATGGTGTTAACCAGGTGATCAGCAGCTCCTGTTTTCTCCATGCATGGTGCTTTAAATTCAGTCCAGAAAGTTCTATTTTAGTTTCAGATCAGATAACTTTGATTATTCTTGTCTGTCAGTCCCTAAGGTTCCTTGAAAATTCAAGTTTCGAAGTTTCTAAGTGACCATTAGGTTCTGGGTAACATCTCTGATCAAGGCCTTTCTTTCCTGATGCAGTAAAGTGATCTGGATGATGCCTCATAAATAGTCAATCATTAGCTTTTATAGTTGATAAGCCAGTTAACTGCATTTATCTCAAATAAAATCTCTCAAATTATTTTTATCTGTTAAGATCAGTGTCTAAAGGGTAAATTCATTGTTAAATGGGAAGTATTATGTAAAATCGACTTTCTGAGCTTTACAATGCTACAGTAATAAAACATACCTGTAGTGTTACCTTGATTATTTCATGCATGTTTGACAAATCTTTTAATCACCTTTGGCAGCCATTCAGCTGTGCAAAATTCCTGGGTGGACACAGCTCCTGTCTGGAGCTGCAGTTTCTAAGCTTCCAAGCTTCCACCTCACTGAACATCTACACTATATGAATATTGTTTATATAAATACTTAAATTCAATTCTAGTAAGTATACAGTGGTGTGTAAGTGTTTGCCTGCTTCCTGATTTGCTATGTTTTTGCATATTTGTCACACTTCAGTGTTTCAGAACATCAAACCAATTTTTATTTGTTAAAGACAACACAAGTAAACACCAAATGCAGCTTTGAAATGGTATTTATTATTAAGGGAGAAAAAATCCAAACCTCTGTCTGAAAAAGTGATTGCCCCCTAAACCTAATAACTGATGGGCCACCCTTAGCAGCAACAACTGCAATCAAACATTTGTGATGACCTGCAATGAGTCTTTTCCAGCGATAAAGGAATCTTGTTCCACTCATCTTTGCAGAATTGTTCTAATTCAGCCACACTGGAGGGTTTTCCAGCATGAATGGCATTTTTAATGTCATGCCACAGCATCTCAATAGTATTCAGGTCAGGACTTTGACTAGGCCACTCCATAGTCTTTATGTTGTTTTTCTTCAGCCATTCAGCGGTGCACTTACTTTTGGACCATTGTCTTGCTGCAGAACCAAAGTTGGTTTCAGCTTGAGGTCACCAACAGATGCCCGGACGTTCTCTTTTGAGTTTTTGGTAGATAGCAGAATTCATGGTTCCATTCATCACAGCAAGTCTTCCAGGTCCAGCAGAACACCCCCAAACCATCACACTACCACCACCATGTTTTACTGCTGGTATGATGTTCTTTTTTCTGAATCACAGTGTTAGTTTAATGCCAGATGTAATGGGACAAACATCTTCCAAAGAGTTCAACTTTTGTCTCGTCAGTCCATAGAATGTTTTCCTAAAAGTCTTGAGGATCATCAAGATGTGTTCTGGAAAAATTGAGACGAGCCTTAATGTTCTTTTTGGTCAGCAGAGGTTTTTGTCTTAGAACTCTGGCATGCAGGCCATTTTTACCCAATCTCTTTTTTAATGGTGGAGGCATGACCTCTGACCTTAAACTGAGACAAGTAAGTGCAGTTCTTTGGATGTGGTTGTGGGGGCTTTTGTGACCTCTTGTATGAGTCGTCGCTATGCTGTTAGGGTAAATTTGGTCTGCCGGCTGCTCCTGGGAAGGTTCACCACTGTTCCATGTTTTCTCCATGTGTGGATAACGGCTCTCGCTGTGGTTCACTGGAGTCCCAAAGCTTTAGAAATGGCTTTGTAACCCTTTCCAGACTAGCAGATCTCAATTACTTTCTTTCTCATTTGTTCCTGAATTTCTTTGGATCTTGACATGATATCTAGCTTTTGAGAGATCTTTTGGTGTACTTCATTTTGTCAGGCAGGTCTTATTTAAGTGATGTCTTGATTGAGAACAGGGGCCAATCACTTTTTCCACACAGGGCCATGTAGGTTTGGATTATTTCTTCTCCCTTAGTAATAAACACATTTAAAAAAAAAAAAAAACCCTCCATTTTGTGTTTACTTGTGTTGTCTTTGTCTAACATTGATATTGGTTTAAAGTTCTGAAACACTGGAGGGTGACAAACATGCAAAAAATATGAAGTCAGGAAGGGTGCAAACATTTTTAAACAGCATTGTATATACATTATAATCTAGGGATGTTATAATAATTTTTAGGCTCAAGGGTTTGGAAAATTATCCAAAAAACTTGTATTTGCTTGCATGATTATTTTTATACTAATCACAGTTGCACTGGAACTGTTTCAGAATTAGTTGTGTACCCTTGACAAAAAATACATTTATTAAGATTACAGATAAACACTGGCAAGATTTTCACAGCATAATCCATCATTTTGATGGGCAGGAAGAAAGGTTAGGGCAGCCCTTTTCAGGTATAGTGAGTTATGTTCCTGGAAATCTAAGTTGTTGATGTCCTGATTGGATAAGCTGTGTTTACACTGAAATGCCAGTCTATTGATTAGCTAACTTTTTGGAAACTTGACAGAATTCACAGCCTGAAGGACGAGCCAAAACATAAGTGACTGAAATGTGTGACCTTGGAAAGACTGAATACCAAAGAACATGGACAAAGAAATATGACACCATTTGTTTTGTTGTCAGAGGTCAAAGAGATAGTGACTGTTTGGCAAAGAATGATGTTAATAAAAATGTTATGCACGTCATTGGTGGTGTTGCAGTTGTTTGCGTTCACATAGAACATTAACTGATTTCTTGGAATTCATGATAGGAAGACTAACTCTGTTTTACTATCATGTCTTCAATGACCCTCAGACACGCTTAAGATTTACACCTGTCTGACAAACATGACTTCTGTCTAAAGCCACTTTCAGGAAACGATCTGTTTTTACAAACAGCAACTCTAGTATTGCCAACAAATTAATAAAGAAGAGTAAAATATCAACACATTATCTCAAATGATGTCTATGGTTGGTTCACTAGTTTTTACTGAAGTACCTGTAGGAAGTGGTTTGAAGAAACGGCGCACGGTATTTATTACTGATCATCTTAGCTTTCCTACAGCAGGGAAAACGAAGTTATCTCCCGGAAAAGTAATTTCTGTGTGTCCAGATCATCACTGGAATTATGGAACTTTTCATACATGCACCAAAAGTTTAAACCTTTTTGAAACTGTATATTTAAATCATCATTCTTGTGGTGAAACACAGACATAACTATACGTTTAAGACTTAAATAATAGGATAGGTTTCGATCTGTCTGGTAAATAAAGCCTTTTGTTCTGTTTTGCTTAAAAGTACATCACTATCTGTTCACATAAAAAAGATAAAATTGTTACTTTTACATAAAACATATTTATCTATAGTATTGATAGATGTAGATCCCATATTGATCATAACTAAGTTATAGAAAATGAAATCTCATGTAAAGTTTGTCAAAGAATTATGAGCTGTCATGGTTTGTGTTTATGCAAATTATGAATTGTCTGTAAAAATTCCTTTTCATTTTGTTGAGCAGCTTCCTTACAGTGACACAAACGGCTCACTGTAAAGGCATGAAGTGATGGATTGGCCCCACACTTTCCCACCTCTCAGGATTGATGTATTTTCTCACCTGGCATGTTGTTTAAGCTGATAAGATAAAGGTGCATTGCAGCAAAAGTTATTTAGATACAGCAGTCTATCGTAAAACACCAGAAAGTGTTTATAGGTAGGTAGTATTGTGTGTAATGTTTATATGGAACATTAAATTAGTTTAGAGTATTACTTTTAGTATCTTTAAGTTGTAACACATTAAGCATGGCTCAGCTTATAATGTATTGGAATTAAGTTTTATCTGTAAATTTAAAGGGTAGTTCTGCTATTTTTGATGAATTGTCATTTGCAGATAATGATGGATAAAAATCTCCAGTGACAGCAGAGTCATACATCATGGTCTGAAACATATCACCAGATCCCTTAAACATTCCACACAGCTGTAGGGGAACCAGACTGCAGCAGCGTGACAGTATTGTAATAAATGAGTCAACTGTCGACATTTTCTAGGGGTGCACGATAACTATCGGCCCGATAACAAGAAACGATAACGTCATTCTTCTCGGTCCGATATCATAACAAATGGCACAGATAACACGTTAGGTGGTGCGGGTGATGCTTTTGTTGTTGTTGTTAATCAAGCGCTCTCACTCCTGCATGACACCTGCACGGAGTTCAAGTATAATTGGAGAAAAAAAATAAATCATTTTAAAATTCCTTCATGCCAGAAAACAACTCATAGTTTTAATAATAGTTACAAAAAAATAATATATCAATTACCCCAGGGTGTTACACACAAACAGAAATATAAACATAAAAGGTCAGAACGCCTCCCAAACTGGGAACTTCCAACACCATGTGAATGCAGCCCAGCTTGTCAGGAAGCAGAGAACATCAAGGAAGACGATACGCTGGCTTTGTGTAACAAATGTTGAAAGAAGCTTCGCCAGGAGAAAAACAGCACAACCTTAACACGTCAAATTTGATCAGTCACCTTAAACACAACCATCGCTTTGATGGAGTATTCAAAGCGTTTGAAGACACCCCAGTGCTAAAGACGGTAAGACAGCCTTCAAGAAGCTATCGGGACTCAAATCCATCGGTGAAGCTTCTGATGAAACTTGAAAATTTGCCCGAGAGAATACAAGTACCGAAACGATTAAAAATCTCATAATGAGAATGAAGGCGCTTCAGGACCAGCTGTCCACCCTGTCAAAGACGGGCTGTTTTCGGCTTATTCGCCACTTGGAGCCGCGGTTTATCACGTCGACCTGCCGCTGCTACTTTTCTGATGTGCGTCTTCCAGATAAGTATGATGCTATCGCCAAATTCATTCACGTTTTGATTGACAGCAACGTTAATGACAAGAGCTGCTGCTTCTACTAATCATTTTCGGCAGGCTGTAGGCTGGCTTAGTATAATGCTGCCCCCTACTGGTCTTATTCACATAAGCTTCACCACTGATATATGGTTTATAAATATCCATAATTCAACATTAGTAATATAAATGAATGTGCTTTGAATCTAACTTGTGACGGGGCATTTTCTATTTTGAATGTGTGGGATGCATTTTTTTCACTTTTTATTTTAAATACTGGCTCAATTCTAGAGACCTTGTTTTTTCTTTTACATCAGTAAGGAATGGACCTTATTTAAACAGATGTTCATTTGAGATATGGTTTCTGTTGATATATTTTGGCAAATGTTGGCTTAATAGTTTTTCATTTCAAAATGTTATATCTTCTAAAGAGTCAACTGTTTTTGGTCTTGTTTAGAGATTGATGTCACAGGCTTACATTTTTGCTCACTAGCCTTTCCTTTTTCCAGGTATGTTATTGGTTATCTGCCTTTGGAATGAGAAAACTTGGTTATCGGTTTAAAAAAAAGAAAGTTAACGTGCATCCCTAACATTTTCCCATTGTTTGAGCTACCAGCCAAGAACGAGAAGCAGAAATCATTTTTCTAATAAAAAATTAAAAGCATAAAACCCTCTCTATTCATATTTGCTATCATGTTGTGGTGCCTTAACTTTCGCTAAACGCTACCACCCTCTAGCTTTTAATCTGAAAACTTACAACGAGGGGTGCACCGATTAGTTTTCTGGCTGATCAGCAATACTTTAAAAGCCTGACCTCCTGATTCTGATTTTGGCCAATACAAATTTATTTTGTCTGAAAAGCTGCTAAGTATAGAGTCAAAGTCATGTGACGTGACCTGGTGGGCAGGTCTCTCAGTAGGCCCTCTCCCATGGCAGAGCAAAAGGAGACAGTGGCTCTGTCTGCATGTCTTCCAGGGCAATGGAGTCAAAGTTTTTGAATTTGTTACAATAAATCACAATGTTCTTTTAAAAAGGCTGTGACTTCTAGATTTTGTTCTTCATGCATCAATCTTCTCGTGCTCTCCAGATCTTGTAGTTGTTAGGCGCCGATTCACCAAATGACCTGATGAGGTGGACTGATATACTATAAATCTCCTGAGCTTGTTAACTTCAATCTCTCCAAAGAAGTACCTACCTATCCAGCAAACTTACAGTAGCTGTGTTTCCATTGTTTTGTTTTTTTTTTTTTTTGTTTTTTTTTATGAGCATTTTGAAGTATCGCGTTAGAAAAGGTTGATGGAAACAGCAAAATTCGAAATAACTTCCACAATTTTGCAAAAAAGGTTTTACACTCGCTTGAAGTGGTTTTAGGCTTTTCCGAAAAAGAGTTAATGTGCTGAAGGGGATATGGAAACAGATTTGCCAAATCAGTACTGATGTAGTGAATGCTCCCATCCCCTGGTAGGTCTGTACCTTACCAGAAGCACGAAACTGGGAAAAATTTCGAAGTCCAACCCTGCAGCACGGAGGGGAGGGAACACTCCATTTTTCTGAGATGTGTGGTCCATGCTAGTTTGCATCCTCTAGATCCTGTTTATTACAGCCATGCGTAACGTCAACATCTGATGAAATTACACTTTCCATAGCCTGGTTGAGTCACTCCAACCCAGGAGATGGAAACACCCTTAACCCTCCTGTTATGTTGTGGGTGAAATTGACCCATTTTAAAGTTTAAAAATAAAATAAAAAAAATGGTTAAAACTATTTTTTTCTGTTTGAAGCAACTTCTGCTTGACTTAATAAGCATAATGAGCATATAAAATGAAAACGGGTTAGTTTACATATTTGCAACCCCCCCACGCATCTATATACTACATAGATACTGTTTGGGTCAATTTGACCCAGCAGTCAAATTAAAGTGTCAAAAGTGTTTATACTATTTGTTTGTTTGCAATTATGAGACCAATTTTTCCTCATACACAAATGCATACCATTTCCCTTGTCTCTTTAGTGCACAAGAAAACTGTGAGAAGGCAGTGTTATGACTTTTGATGGGAACCTTTTCTGTTACCATGGGCAAACTTGATCCACATTGAGTGGACACTCAGCAGATGTGGGGGAAAACATAAATATTCTTTGCAAGGAAGTTTTAAAACATTACACACTGCAGATACATGTCATATCGTCATTTCAGATTTTTAGTAGATCACCAGCAGAAATAAAAAGGTGACAGCCCTGGAGGTGCTGGGACTTGATTTTGATCATGACTGTGAAATACAAAAGGATGTGTCTGAACCTGAAGACGGTGTTGAGATCTATTCCAAGTCCGATGATTCTGATTATGAAACAGATGATGAAAATACTTGTCTCGTCTTCCAAACCAGCTAAATATGACACAAAAATGGGGCAGCACATGACTCAAAGACCAGCTATACATAGAACGTATGTTCTGGAAAGCCAGCTTTAGGAGCCCCTGAGAAGAATCAGGGTACAAGGCTTGTGCTTGATATGCAAATGGTCTAAGGGGGCACAACATAACCTGTGACAATTTCTTCACAAACTACAATTTGGGTCAGGAGCTGCTGAAGAGAAAGCTCATGATGGTTAGAATGGTACGAAAGAACTGAGCTGAACTCCCTGCTGAGTATCTGGTAACAAAAAACAGGGCCTCTCACTGTCCCAGATTTGCCTTCACAGGTAGCACAGTCCTGGTGTCTTATTGGCCTAAAAAGGGCAAACAGGTTGTCCTCATGAGCACTTTGTACAAAACTGCTGAAATCAGCACTCCAAAGAACCAGAAATCAAGAATGATCCTTTTCTACAGTAATGTCCAAAGTCGGTCCTCAAGGGCCGGGATCCTACATGTTTTAGTTCTCTCCCTGGTTCAACACACCTGGCTCAAATGATGGCTGCTTAGCAGGCCTCTGGAGAACACTGACATGCTGAGGAGGTAGTTACTACCATGAAGGAGGGAACTAAAACATGCAGGATGCCGGCGCTGGTGGACCGACTTGGACACCACTGTTTTACTACCACGCTACCAAAAATGGAGTAGATAACTTGGACAAGGTCGCTGGGTCATGCAGCACCAGGTAAATGACTGCACACTGGTTGGGGAAAAAATATTTTAATGTATAGCCATTGATTTTTCTGTGTAGGTTTTCCTAAAATTAAAATAAAGGTTGTGGGGGGTTTTTTGTGAAAAATGAGTGACTTATCCTCATTTCTCCTATATCTGTTGGAAGTAAAGAACATCATTGCACTGAATATTGATTTAAATTATTAATGGAGTTAATAATGTGTTTTGAGTCCAAAATATGGCTTGTTGCTGTTACATTCCTGTCTCTCGTGGATTATGGCAATGTGATTTATATGCATGTTTCTACTTAAAGCCCATAACCGTTTCTCTTAGATTCCTTACAGATTTTAAGATTAGGGTTTTAAGGTTATTTTGGGCCACCTGTCTTCATATCTTTAGATTCATATTCCTCAGAAATCTCTGGTTCAGATGTAAGGTTCTAGGATGTCCTCTTGTTGTCCGTACCGAAAATCTGAAGAGAATTTGGAAAACATGCATTTAAATACGCTGCGCCTAATTCTTGGAACCAAGTTCGAAAAGACTCTAAAATTAAGGCTTGGGTCTCGTTGAATATTTTTTAAAGAGCTCCTCAGTAACTTGGAGGCTGAAACGTGATTGTAAATGTTTTGTCTAATTAGTTTTTAATGACGATGCTGATAACTGTGAAGCTGTGGATTAAAATGATAGAAAGCTTGTCTATATATTTTGAGGGATTTCAGTTTTTTTTTTTTTATCACAAACAGGTGCTGGACCTGAACGCTCTTCATTATATTGTGTATGCTGCCCTCTGGTGGTTTTCCTGCACTGAACTTTTTTCTTTTAAAGTCCAGTTAGAACTCATCTGTCTTTAATATTGTTTTCTAAAAAGTAAATAGTTTTTTCACATTACACAATTTGTTCTTGTTCATCCTTGTGTCCTACTAAATTGGCTTCTATTGGCTCCTCTCTTTATCCCCTAACATGACAGTTGTGTCATTTTTTTTTTTTTTTTTTTTTTTTGTAAGGTCTCAAATGACATGCCTGATGTTGGCAGCCAGAGATGGTTACAGTAAGGTCATAAGTCTACTGGTGTCCCATGGGGCAGAAATCAACGTCCAGGACAGCAAAGGATACACAGTATGTTACTTTTTCCCCTTTTATGACAGATTTCTACTGAAACCTTGTGCACCTCAAATTTTAGTTAATAGGAACGTAGTATAACTGTTCTCAAAGTGATTTAACTCTGATGCTGGTATGTTTTGCAAGGCTTTGTCTCTCGCAGTAGAGCATGGCAAAGAAGATGTGGTGTTAAAGCTCCTTCAGCTGGGAGCTGACAAAACCATAAGGACAAAGACTGGCAAAAGCCCTGCTGATCTTGCTGCGCTGTTCAAACACACACAGGTAATGTCAGCCCTTCTCCGTATGTTTAAATTGTTCAAATCTTGGACGTTTGTGGGGTCATTTTCATGCTTGTTTGCCTATGATTTTAGAATGCTCTGCAGTTTGTATGTTTAACTTCTTTCCACAGATAGCTCGGATTTTAGCTTCATCTTCCCAACTCTCAGCTGTCCCAGCCTCCACTTCCATGGAAGAGACACTGTCTAAACTTTTTAAGACAAACTCTGATGCTCCATTTTCTAAGGAAAGGTGAGATGCTTTGTTACTGAAGTCAATGTAATTTACTATTAGTATTCAGTAGAGCTATGTGTGTATTATTGCAATTGAAAACGACTGCTCGGATGCAAGATCATGCATGAAAATGATGAATGTATGATAATGTATAGCAATGCATTTTCTATATTGGAAAGACTTTCAATGCCAACTAGATGTGTATTTCTGGTGGCTGAGGTGCTTAAAGCTTCCAGAGTGATGGAGATACACTGATAAAGTAAAAGACAGAAAAGAGCCAGGAAAATATGAGTTAACTGTTATGAATCATATATATATATATATCAGCCCTAATATTTAGCCTTGCAAAGCTGCTAGAGGTGGCAATTCTGGCCCTTGGGAGCCAGTGTCCCACACATTTAAAGTGTTTGCCTGCTTGACTTAATTAACTGCATCCAGTACATTCTTCTGCTGAAGGTGGAGACAGGCTGAGGAGATCATTTGAAGCAGGGACACATCTTAAACTTGCAGGCATTGACCCTTGAAAGACCACTTCTGGGTTAGGCCAGGTGTATATTTTACAGTGAATATCTCACATTTATAATGCTGCTTGTACAATCTGGTGTTCATTACTTTCAGTTGGGTTTTTCTGTTAGTTAAATTTAAATGACTGTAGAGTTTGCCTTGTACATAATGAAGTGTACAGTATATAATGAATTGAATGCAAAACAAATCCATTCAAAATTTATTTGGATGCAGTACATATCTGGATAAAGGTCCCACTCATGTCAAGGACAGACGTTAAATAACATTGAATTTAATTGAGATGTTTTGCAGATCATAATTAGTGATCTGTGCTCAACTAAGCTTTGCCTTCGTTTGAGCCACAGGCAGAAGGGTCAGAAGGTCACTTGAATTAATTCCTCCTGCTTTGGTTTGGTTTTGCCTCATTGACATCTTTATATTAGTATGAAAAGGCTAATCTTACATTTAAGTCTTAGCTGGAGATGCACTGATCAGAGTTTTGGAGCCAGATGTTTTAAAGCTTTGTTCTGGTACCAATTCTAGACATGGGCTATGCTGTAGCCTCGTTGGTAGAATTGTTGCCTTGCAGCGAGAAGGTCCTTGGTTCAAATCCCCGCATGCAGTTTTTCTGCTTGGGGTTTGCAAGTTCTCCCTGTGCACGGGTACTCTGGCTCTGGAGTGTGTGTGTGCACAGCTTTAAATGAAAGTTAAGTTAGAATTACCAAAACTATTTCTATTTCTTAAATGCTAGAAAACATGGTGAGAACATTTTTTAGGGTTTTTTTTGTAACTTTCTTTGAATTCAGAAGTTTACACACATTTGGTCAGTATCAGGGATAATTGTCTTTCAAACTGTATGTTTTGGGTCAGACCTTTTGGCTTTCCTTCCACAAACGTCTGATAGGTTAACTGACACATTTCAGTTAATCGGAGGCTCACCTGTGGATGCTTTTTAAGGCCACGCCTGGAACTCGCTGCTTTCTTGTTTAACATAATGGGAAACTCCAAGATATCAGGCAGAGAAATGTGGAGCTGCACCAGTCTAGTTCATCTGTGGGAACAATTTCCAGATGCTTGACGGTGCCACATTCATCTGTTCAAACAATTATATGCAAGTATAGACGTGATGTGAATATCCAACCAACCATCATACCACTCAGGAAGGAGACGGGTTCTGTGTCCCAGAGATGAACATGTTCAACATGAACAATGTGCAGATTGACCCCAGAACAAAAGCCAGAGAACCAGCAAAGATGCTGCTGAAGCTGGTCAGACAGTGTCAGTTCCCACAGTGAAACGTGTCCAGTGAAACATAAAAAGCAAGATTGCAGCTTGCAAAAAGGGACAAAGAGTTTAATTTTTGGAAACTTTGGTCTGATTAAGCTAAAGTGTAACTGTTAGGTGATGATGACCATTGTTACATTTGGAGGAAATGCTCGTACCATCCTAACTGTGAAGCATGGGGGGAGTAGCATTATTTTATGGGTCTGTTTTGCTTCAGGAGGAACTGGTGGACTTCATAAAATAGATGGCACTGTGAGGAAAGAACATTATGTAGAAATAATGAAGCAAGATCTATAGACATCAAATAGAAGGTGAAAACTTGGGCACAGATTGGTCTTTCAAATGGACAATAACCCTAAGCAGGTGTAACCATCACAAAGCTCTGATCTCAGTCCTATGAAGAAGTTGTGGATAGATCTGAAAAGGCATGTGAATGTGAGGTGGCCTATAAACCTCACGGAGTTACAGTTACACCAGTTCTGTCAGGAGGAATGGGCCAGAACTCTGGCAAACTATTGTGAGAAGCTTGTGGATGGAAACCCAAAAGGTTTGACCCAAGTCATACAGCTTGCTCTAACATGTTCTGCCCTCCAGGCACCTGCTGAAGTTTGCTGCAAGTCAGTTTCCTTCTTGGTCAGTTCTGAACAAACAGCTGAAAAACTTCCATATAAAATAAAGTTTCCTGAGCTTCTTCCACCTTTTGTGCATCATCTCACTTAATTTTTTAACAGCCACCAATACTGAAAATGGCTGACTTTGAGTCTTCTTCCACTGTTGACAGCATCCACTCTTCAGAGTTAGGATGATCTGGTACCCAAAATTGAATCAAATTAATCAGTTTGGCTTTTTTTCACCATTCATTGCCTGTTCTTTTAAATAAAACCAGTCACAACTTCCAACTTTATTTCCAAAATATTTAGATTTTGTAAATAAGTCAGTTTATAAGCCAAGATCTGTTTTCTGTGCTACTCAGCGCAACAAAGCTTGATGAACTTGAACTTCTTCTGCACGGCCTGAACCTGGGCTACCTCACCGACATCATGACCGTAAGTACTACACACTGTGACAAGATTTTTCTTATGGTGTAAACGCACACAAAATTATGGTTTAGTACAAACCGAAATGTATAATTATTTTTTTTTTTTTACTTGTTCAACAGTTAAAGCATATGTAACATTTCTGACAATTTTATTTTTAAACCGTGGCGCCTTGTGGGTGGCCAAGGGGGATTAATATTGGTTGTAAAATACAGAAAATCCTCCACTGCACCATCAAATATAAAAATTATCCACCCAATTCTGTCAATTGTATTTATTCATGTTGAAATTATTTTAAATTAAATGAAAATAGCTGTTGTCTTGTGTCCAAAAAAAACCATGCTAAATTGTAAAAAACAAAGAACAATTCCCACTAATTGACTCAAGTCCTACAGTTCATGGCCAAAAAAAAAAAAAAGGCAGTTCAGAGGAATCACATTGCTTGTGAACCTCACCGCTGCTCTCAACGGGTATGATTTGGCTTATCCAAGAAATATATATATTTAGAAGTTTTCAGTTTTTGTTCCATTTTCCAGCAGAAAAAATGAGCAGAGCTTCTGTCTTGTTAACCTTTCTTATGGAGTCTGTGAACCCTGAGCTCTTGTGGAATTAAACCATGCCTCAATGCACACTGCAGGTTTCCCAGCTGGGCAGGGAATGGCTTGGGATTCCCTCAAATAAGTGGAAGAAACAATAAATATAACATGTTAGACAATATTTTCTTTCAGCCTGAATAAAGCTTGATATAAATAATTATTTTATTCTAGGTGTTACAGCTGCTAGATGCAGATAGTCAGCACTGCTCCCTGTCACTGTCATACTGCACTCATTACAGCCACAGCAGTGCAGCCCCGGATCTGCGAGCTGGTGGCATGCCAATGTAATATAGTAATATAGTGTTCTAAAACAATAACAGTTCTGAAACTCACCCAGAGAAACTGAAAAATATTCCTGCAAACATGAATTGCTCTGATATAAGTAGTCCTGGCGTTGTTTTCTTTCCACTGGTATTTTCTTTAAAGAATACATCACCAATGTAGGCGTCAAGTATAAAAGCCACAGCGCTTGCTCTGCTTGCGCAAGGTCCATACAAACTGCAAATATAACCTATAGTTGTGCTTTTACATGTTCGTGTTGCGCATGCAGTGAGACTGATATATCTTTGTGAACAAAGAATTGTGTAGTGAGTGTGTTTACATCTCGCACATTGCTCAATACGCTTTGTGACAGCAGTTGGCTCTGTGTCTGCGCTCCAACTTGATACAATTTATGTAAATGAGCCACACCAGCAGTCAGTCACAGACAGGTCTTTTTCATTCAAAGCATTCTTTGCAAATAGTGCATTAGCTTGGACGAATGACAACCAATCACAACCAGGAAACCATAATAGTGCACCAAGCTGCAGATATTCCTAAACAAAGAAAACTTAATACAAGAAATACTTGAATTTTATACCTTAAGAGTATTTAATTAAGCATACAAATACTTATCATTGTACATTTTAGTTATTTTCTCCTTTATTTATTTTACTTTTAAATGTGATCATGGCTAGTCAGAGATTTTATGGGGACCTGAGAAGAACATAATTTAGGGCCCCCTCTTCCTGTTAAGAACATCACCACCACTAAAAGCATTTCAATACAGATTTGGTGGGATCTGGGAGAGGGGGCCAAGTTTGATTGGCCAAGTTTAAAAGCAATCAGTGATAACTGGTTATTTGCTGAAATGTATTTGTGAACAAACCAAGAGTAAACACAAAGAATAAACTCATAGCATCAGATAGTACCTCTGGTAACACAATCAGACTATGAAGATTATTCTTTGCACTTTTACAAAGTAAACTTTCCAGCTTGTTTAAATCTTAAATTTTTTGTTAAACAGTTTAAAATCTTAGAATTTATCTCTGCTGAGACCATTAAATCAAATTTAATACCATTGGCATTCTCAGTAAGCAAATGTTAAACTTCTAGGTTTATGGTCTGTGTTAAAATGTGAGCATCTATGGGGGCCCTTGAAGGTCTGGGAGGCTATAAGCAACTGCTTAGTTCATTTATGCCTTCGGTCGGCTCTAAATGTGACCAGCAATTACATTGTGTTTTAGGATCCAATAGCAGATTACTTAATTGGGATTTAACAGAAGTGCAAGAGATAGATACTTATTTTGTTTTTCTTTTGTAAGACTCTATAGTTGTGTGTTTAAGTATTGTCAGTAATGTCTTCCAGTAACATATAATCACCCAGTAATATTTTTAAATATTACTGTCAACTTTAGACTTTTTTTTAATACAAAAACACAGTGGGCTGCTGATGGACTGCCCTAGCACTCCTACAACTGGGTCTAGCAAGTTTTCTGGGAGAAACCCTGTGTGTGTGGGGGGTCGCTAATATATATATCTATCTATTGATCTCTCTCTCTCTCTCTCTCTCTCTCTCTCTCTCTCTCTCTATGTAAAAAAAAAAAATAAATAAAATTCCCTTCTCACCCTCCACGGGTGGTCTTTCTCAACCTCTGAGCTCGGGTCCTCTACCAGAGGCCTGGGAGCTTGAGGGTTCTGCGTAGTATCTTGGCTGTGCCGAGAACTGCGCATTTCTGGACTGAGATGTCTGACGTTGTTCCTGGGATCTGTTTTAGCCACTGCTCCAGTTTGGGGGTGACTGCCCCGATGACCACAGGCACCACTGTGGTCTTCACCTTCCAGGCCTTCTCCAGTTCCTCTCTGAGGCCCTGGTATTTCTCCAGTTTCTCGTGTTCCTTTTTCCTGATGTTGCAATCGCTTGGTATTGCTACATCCACCACAGCGGCTTTCCTCTGTTGTTTATCCACCACCACGATGTCCGGTTGGTTCGCCATTACCATTTTGTCTGTCTGGATCTGGAAGTCCCACAGGATCTTAGCTCGGTCATTCTCCACCACCTTTGGGGGTGTGCCCCACTTTGATCTCGGGGCTTCCAGTCCATATCCTGCACAGATGTTTCTGTACACTATGCCTGCCACTTGGTTATGACGTTCCATGTACACTTTCCCTGCCAGCATTTTGCACCCTGCTGTTATGTGTTGGACTGTCTCAGGGGCCTCCTTGCACAATCTACACCTTGGATCTTGTCTGGTGTGGTAGATCTGAGCCTCTATCGCTCTGGTGTTTAGGGCCTGTTCCTGTGCAGCCAGGATGAGTGCCTCTGTGCTGTCCTTGAGTCCAGCTTTTTCCAGCCATTGGTAGGATTTCCTGATATCAGCCACTTCAGTTATTTGTCGGTGGTACATCCCATGTAGGGGCTTATCCTCCCATGATGGTTCCTCCAGCACCTCATCCTCTGGTCCCCATTGTTTGAGACATTCGCTGAGCACATCGTCGGTTGAGGCTTTGACCTTGATGTATTTATGGATCTTGGATGTTTCATCCTGGACAGTGGCTCTCACACTCGCTAGTCCTCTGCCTCCGTCCTTACGGCTTGCGTATAGTCTCAGGATGCTGGATTTAGGGTGGAACCCTCCATGCATGGTATATATATATATATATATATATATATATATATATATATATATATATATATATATATATATATATATATATATATATATTGATTACAAGAAAGCCTATGACTCAATGCCACACACTTGGATCATTGAATGCTTAGAGATGTACAACATCAACAGGACTCTAAGAGCCTTCATTGCAGCCTCGATTGGGATGTGGAAAACCACCCTTGAAGCCAACTACAAGCCAATTGCACAAGTGTCCATCAAATGTGGCATATACCAAGGAGACGCTCTGTCCCCACTGCTGTTCTGCATAGGTCTGAACCCCCTCAGCCAAGTCATCAACAAGACTGGCTACGGATACCGACTCAAGAACGGAGCCACCATCAGTCACCTCCTCTACATGGATGACATCAAGCTGTACGCTAAGAGCAAACGAGACATCGACTCACTGATCCACACCACCAGGATCTACAGCACTGACATTGGGATGTCATTCAGACTAGAGAAGTGTGGTCGGATGGTTACACAGAGAGGGAAGGTCATCCACACAGAAGGGGTCTCACTCCCAGAGGGAACAATAGCAGACATTGAGGACAGTTACAAGTACCTGGGAATACCACAAGCAAATGGCAGCCTCGATGAGGTCACAAGGAAAGGAGCCACAGCCAAATACCTCCAACGAGTAAGGCAAGTCCTGAGAAGCCAGCTCAATGGCAAGAACAAGATCCGTGCGATAAACAGCTATGCCTTGCCAGTAATCAGATACCCTGCAGGAATAATAAGCTGGCCAAAGGAAGAGATAAAGACCATGGATGTTAAAACTCGGAAACTACTAACCGTGCATGGAGGGTTCCACCCTAAATCCAGCATCCTGAGACTATACGCGAGCCGTAAGGACGGAGGCAGAGGACTAGCGAGTGTGAGAGCCACTGTCCAGGATGAAACATCCAAGATCCATAAATACATCAAGGTCAAAGCCTCAACCGACGATGTGCTCAGCGAATGTCTCAAACAATGGGGACCAGAGGATGAGGTGCTGGAGGAACCATCATGGGAGGATAAGCCCCTACATGGGATGTACCACCGACAAATAACTGAAGTGGCTGATATCAGGAAATCCTACCAATGGCTGGAAAAAGCTGGACTCAAGGACAGCACAGAGGCACTCATCCTGGCTGCACAGGAACAGGCCCTAAACACCAGAGCAATAGAGGCTCAGATCTACCACACCAGACAAGATCCAAGGTGTAGATTGTGCAAGGAGGCCCCTGAGACAGTCCAACACATAACAGCAGGGTGCAAGATGCTGGCAGGGAAAGCGTACATGGAACGTCATAACCAAGTGGCGGGCATAGTGTACAGAAACATCTGTGCAGGATATGGACTGGAAGCCCCGAGATCAAAGTGGGGCACACCCCCAAAGGTGGTGGAGAATGACCGAGCTAAGATCCTGTGGGACTTCCAGATCCAGACAGACAAAATGGTAATGGCGAACCAACCGGACATCGTGGTGGTGGATAAACAACAGAGGAAAGCCGTTGTGGTGGATGTAGCAATACCAAGCGATTGCAACATCAGGAAAAAGGAACACGAGAAACTGGAGAAATACCAGGGCCTCAGAGAGGAACTGGAGAAGGCCTGGAAGGTGAAGACCACAGTGGTGCCTGTGGTCGTCGGGGCCCTCGGGGCAGTCACCCCCAAACTGGAGCAGTGGCTAAAACAGATCCCAGGAACAACGTCAGACATCTCAGTCCAGAAATGCGCAGTTCTCGGCACAGCCAAGATACTACGCAGAACCCTCAAGCTCCCAGGCCTCTGGTAGAGGACCCGAGCTCAGAGGTTGAGAAAGACCACCCGTGGAGGGTGAGAAGGGAATTTATATATATATATATATATATATATATATATATATATATATATATATATATATATATATATCCCATATCTAAAAATTAAAGCAGTAAACACTTAAAATATGCCCCCCCCCCCACTTCCTCTTGATGGCAAACACACAGGGCAGTCTGATTAATCCTCTGTGTTTACCTTGAAACATATCCAATCGTGTTAACCGCATATTTATTATTTTAATAATAATTTTTATTATTATTATTATTATTATTATAGTAATTTTTTTAACAATAATGGAACAATCTGACGGCAATCCCTCATTTTGACAGATTACACACACCTGACTACTCGGTGCTGACGCGCAGACAGTTTCACCTTTATGCACAGAGAACATCGCGGAGATCAATAAATCAATCGATAAACTTTCCGTCAGAGTATCACCTGTGATCTGGATGCTATTTGAGAGCTAACTAGGGGTGGTAATCGAGTAGTTCAATTCCTGGGAATCATTAACCTTCCTGCTTAAGGGTTTCTCTTGTCGATTCCAGTAACGTGGTGTATTTGCGTGATGACGTATTGTACACGCTCCGTATTTTGATTTGGAAAATATACAAGATGGTGTCGTGGCAGAAGTGCTCCACAGTATGATTACATTTCACAAAAAAAGACGATACTAGGGCTGATTGCAACATGTGCAGAGCTTTAGTCATAATAAAAGGATGAAATGCCTCCAACATCCTCAAACAGTTGATCATACAGCATGCAACTGATTGGCACAGAGGTAAAGTGTTTGATACGTTGCTTAGCAATGGCGGTGACTCGCGAGTTGGGGAGCTTCCAGTGCCGTGTCTCCTGCCGTGAATGTCCCAGGTAATGTTAAACTCCTCCATGTCCTGGTTATTGTGTTAATTTTAGCTCCATACTGAATAAATAATCTCCATCTCATATTAACGTTTACGGTCATGTTCAATAAATGAACAATGAATGAATAGAAAATGGTTTCTGATGAGGCTCGTTTATCACATTAAAAGCACCTTTTGAAAACAACCTGAAAAGGCAAACATGCAGATTTGTCTGCACAAAAATTGCTGATGTGCAAAAAGTTGCATTTCATGTTAAAATGTGAATTTGACACAGAGATTCTTATTTTTTTAAGACAGATTTAATTTTGTTTAATTTGAATACAACATGGTGCATAGTTTGAATTAGAGTTTATTTCCTAGCTTGATGAGAATTGATAAGTGAGATGGATAATGGAATCGATATCGATAAGTTCTTATCAGTTCCCATCCCCAGAGCTGACGGCGGCACATTGAGGAGATATGAGCAAGAGGTTTTGGAGTGCGTCTAGTGCAGCTGACACTGCTGCAGGATTATTCTCCTGCTGAGGGGAGTGTTTGTGGGATCAGGTAACGTTCAGTGTCTTGCTGACTTCTGATCACTTCAAGTGATGAAATGTTACCTGTAAAATCTTCGTCACTGAAGAGAAAAAGGTCAGTGTATTCTACAATGCAACGTATAGCTTGATGATGATCACGATGTGGATTATTTGTTCAGTTTGTTGAATATTAATTAAGCGTAATGAAAATGAAATGAGTTAATGCTGGAATGTCTGAGTTAGCTCAGTCAGCTTGGTTTTCTGAAGTGGAATTCATTTTTGTACCAGTTGCCTCAGTAAACGTAAAATGATTGGACGATATAAATGATCAAATTGGAATGCCTATAATTGACTTTGAATCAATTACAAGCATTCCAGTAGTTCCCTTTATAAATAGTCAGCATGTATAAAACTTTAAAACCAGTGAATGCTGAACCAAAAGGTTTGTCCTGAAATTTGTATGTATTTTTGATATCTTTAAATGCTTTTTTTCCTTTTAGTTGTTAGACATTTACAATCCTTCATCCTTCCAACTCCAGGATAGTTTTCATATGTCATGATGTCGCACAGTTTTAGAGAAACGGTTGTTATACATGAACCAAAAAAGAATTTTGCACAGTTGCCTCACTTACAGACTGACATTTTTTCTGCTGAGGAATGGGTCATGAGATGTATAGTTTACACATTTTACTTTGATGTTTTCAAACTGTTTGGGATGGTCTCAATTAAACTATGAGGCACCTGAAGTTTTCTCCCTTATCTGAAATTTGAGGCCTCTGCATTACTCAGTGGGTGTAGGTAGCTTGTTGTAACTTTTAGGAAAGTCTCCTGTATACATTTGTTACAGAAACAGCTGTTGAATTCCCTTTTTCTGCCTTTTCTGATACACATGAGCACAGGAAAATGAAATCACCTGGAGCTACCTACTGACCATGGAGGAGGAGGACTTTGATAAGGTAGTGGATGACTGTAACATCTGTTTGTGTCAGCTTTGTTCCTTGTTGCCAGACTTGAGGGTTATTATAGAAAATATTTTGTACACAAATTCAAACTTTTAAAAATTGCAATCCATTTTTAAGCTTTTTAACTATGCTTGAAGTGCACAGAATCCTCAAGAGACATCTTTATTTTTTATTTTTTTGCCATTTTCACAGATTGGTATCACTGACCCAGTGGACCAGCAGAAAGTCTTGAGTGCTTTGCAGCAGATGCACCTGGACAAAGTAGACCTAGACAAGATTCAACTGGGAACTGGAGAGAATGGGTAGGATATTGGAAGCTAATGTCTTATAGGCCTGTTGGAATCAATACTAGAACAAACCAGTAAATCTGAAAACGATAAATTATTGAAAGCATCCCTGGAGAATCATAGTATCTTAGGGGTAAAAATGGGCAATAAATGTCTGAAAAGTTTGGAGTAGTTTCAGAATAATTGTCCTCTGGATCAGTTTTGGAATACTTAAAATACTCTCCGTATCAGTAAATTTATAAAATACTTAGCTGCGTCTAATACGACATGATTCCACAGTTGGGTGTACTGAATTTCAAGGGTTGTTGTAAGAATGGGACAATATGTTTTTCCTTAAAGCCTCGGATCAAATTTAAGGTGATATTTTTTAATAACATAATTAAATATTTTTCTGTCTTTTTTATTTCATGTTGGCTGCAAGCAGTTGTGTACTTCTTTAATTTATCTTATATACAGGTTCCCAACCTTTTTGGAATAAGAGGGACAGTGTTTCCGGAGAATTTGACCGTTCTTCTCATGGCAATTTATTCCTAAAACATAGTGCGACTGTATTGTCAATTGTGAAATGTTTTTCCACAAATTACACAGTATGAAAATTTTTTTTGATATTTTTAATGTCTTTGAAACGGATCAGCTGCTAAAAAAAAACCCCAAAAACAAATAACACCTTCAACAAAAAATAAAGCAAACTTGACTACAGTGGCAAAAGTTTAAATACTTGTCAGCCACACACCATAAACCAAAAGTCTTCAGCCTTCACATCAATGACGTGCGGTGAAGTTAATGACTGCTGAGGCACTTACTGCTCTGGAGTCGGATGTATAAATACTAAATCCAACAAATGCAGAATCCAAAACAGAAGCTTATATTTCAATTTGGATCTTAACTGAAACATTAGTTGTTTTGACAGCTTTTAATTCTGAGTTAATTAATCCTGTATTTTTCAACAATAAATTAGATAGTTTGTGATATAAATGTAAATGGGTTTTTTTTTTGTTGTTGTTTTTTTTTCCTTTGGCATATCTTTTTTTTTTTTTTTTTTTTTTTTTTTAACTTGAATATTGTGTATCATCTTACCTTATTTGTATATGAAGTCAATATACCTCCTCGAATATCTCGCATCATTTAATGGAGATGATCGCCCAGAACTGTTCCGTATCGGTTCTATTCCATCTAATTTTTTTTTTGTGATTTTCAGTCATTTTTAATGCGCTGAAGATGATCACCTGTTGCCCTTTGTGCCTATGGGTCTCAGTACTGCCCCCTATCAGTGCAGCATGATACTCTTTGCCTCACCTTGTATATTTTCACTACACGTTTATGGCCGATGAGAAAGACTAAATATGTAACACACATTCATTAAATATATTAGACACTGTGGAAAGTCAATTTCAGTAGCTATTTTCTCCATAAAAATGTTGACATACAGAAAATACATTTATAGAGCTGTCAAGTGGACAAATTGATTTTCCCTTATCATTGTTAGTGGTGATTTTTACTTGTCATGATTATGTGTGAGTCACTGCCTCCCCTGACTGCACATCACTGCTTCACATCCAAACAGCCATTTTTAGTCTGAGTCCTATCTTCTATGTCTACTCTAGAAAATGTGTTATTTTTAAGAACCACCATTTTAGTTCTATTTTTTTTAGGTTTTTGATATTAAAAAAAAAAAACATAAAAGTGTTTAAAAAAGAGGATGGATACACTTTCTTGTTGATAATTGTGGGAAAAAATTATGCAAAAATAAGCACAGAATTTCCAACCTAACAGGAAATAGATGTGAAATGTGTTACTGGTACTTTTCATTAATTGTATTACTGGTCATTTTATTTAGGAAATTCACATTTATTATTTCATGAAAAAACTGAAAAATTGCTAAAATCTTTATCTATATTTAAAAACCTTAATTTGTTGTTTATTATTTTTAACCAAAATTAAGTCATTGTGGAAGGTCCAAAGAGCCTTTTGCACCTCAAGAGCTGAAGGTTACAGACCACTCCTGTATACCCTCCTGCACATTAATCTTGGCTCCATCTTCTCAAAACTGCCTGTCCATACTCCTCCACTAGAAGTCAGCCCGGTAGTTAATGTCTTCAACTAAAGAAAGAATGTGACAATATCTATTGTTAATTTCACAAGTGGTACCATATCTTCCTCAATAGTTGTCAATTCTTGTATTCAATTTTCTTTTGTACATTTTTGACATGATAGAAGTCCTAAATTTTATTCACAATGGTCTTAAAAGGGGCTTAAAACAGTCTTAAAAAGTCTTAAATCTGATTTGGTTAAACCTGCAGAAACCCTGAAACAGCTCTGTCAAGAAAACCTCTGCTTTTGTAACATTTCAAGTTCTTTTTGGCCACATTTTATTTGTCTTACAATGTATAAAAATAGCTTAAAAACATTCATAATATTAAAGTGGAACAATATGAAGGAAAAAAATGGTAACAAGCAAACATTTCCTCACCACCAGGACCGTCACAAAAAGGAAATCAATCAAAAACAAAATATAGACATACTTCTTCACTCACACTTAACCTGATTGATAACCCCATGTAAATTATCTCCAGGAAACATGTCGTGATTTGCTTTTTTTCGCATTAGTTTGAACATTAATTGAAGTGTCCTTTAAAAATGTTCATAGCTTTTTTTAAAACTTTTTTTATTCTAAAGTGGGAAGGATTCTCTTCACAATGTTTTTTAGGCCATGTTAATGACAACTGGAGCCATCATGGTGTACCATACATACACACTTACGATACGTCGGGTTGCTGTAAGTCGACCATCCTATTGAAAAACACCCTCAGGCAGTGTTGTCACAGTTACCTCAGAAAAAGTAATCTGATTACTGATTCATCCTTTAAAAAGTAACTGATTACTTTTTGACTGATTCAAAGATGATGTGGTTATCTGTTTCCACAAGAAAAGGAGAAGTATTTATGTTTACATACACTTAAGTTTTAATACAGTTCTCCATATTCAGCACTAGTGTTATTGTACTACTGTTTTATTTTCAGATATTTTATTTTTATGTTAATGTATACCATTTCTGTTTATATGGGCAAGAAAATAAAGATCCTAAAATTATCCACAGGGACTCTTATGAATTGTTTGTATACTACTTATGAAATCCATATTGAAGCATTTAAAGCAATATCGGATTGAAATCGAATCGAATGGTGGGGTTCTAAACAATACCCATCATTGAGCAAATATCAATAAATCAAAATCATAAAGATCATCAAGCAAATATCATTAAGCAAATATAATTTGAAAATACTGATCAATGTTCTTCTTACTACGAATAAAAGGCAGCTCTAAACAGTTTGGCTTTTAGCCTTGATTTAAAGGAACTCAATGTGTCGGCTGTTTTGCAGTTTTCTGGAAGTTTGTTCCAGAAAAGTGGAGCATAAACACTGAATGCTGCTTCTCCATGTTTGGTTCTGGTGATACAGAGTAGACTAGAACCAGAAGACCTGAGTGGTTTGGAAGGTTGATACAATGACAATGGGTCTTTTAATTTATTTTGGTGCTAAGCCGTTCAGTGATTTATAAACTAACACAAGTATTTTAAAGTCTATTCTCTGAGCTACAGGCAGCCAGTGTAAGGACTTTAGAACTGGGGTGATGTGCTCTATCTTCCTGGTCTTAGTGAGAATCCGAGCAGCAGCGTTCTGGATCAGCTGCAGCTGTCTGATTTTTAATTTTTTTATTTTATTTTATTATTTTTTTTTTAGGCAGACCTGTGAAGACACTGTTACAGTAATCAGTGTGACTAAAGATAAACACATGGATGAGTTTCTCTAGATCTTGTTGAGACATTACTCTTTTAATCCTGGCAATGTTCTTCAGGTAATAGAAGGCTGACTTTGTAACTGTCTTTGTGTCTCTGAAGGTTCAGATCTGAGTCCATCACTACACCCAGATTTCGGGACTGACAAATAGTTTGTAGTTGTAATAAATGAAGCTGTGTGCTGACTATAGATCGTTCATCTTTGGGTCCAAATAACTTTAGTTTTATTTCTATTCAGCTTGAGAAAGTTATGGCACATCCATTCATTGATTTGTTCTAAGCATCTGTTCACTGCTTGGATGGGTTCAAAGTCACTTGATGACATCGTAATATGGAGGTGTCTATCATCTGCGTAGTTATTGTAGCCACTCTTATTACTTGTTATAATCTGAGCTAGTGGTAGCATGCAGATATTAAATAGGAGGGGTACCAAGATTGAACCTTGGGGTACTCCACATGTGACTTTTGTCCACTCCGATGAGAAGTTGCATATTGACACAAAGAAATCCCTGTTCTTTAGGTAGGATTCGAACCAACTGAGTACCAGAGAGTCTGACCCAGCTCTCCAGTCGCTTCAGTAATATATCCTGGTCAACTGTGTCAAATGCTGCGCTGAGGTCCAACAGAACCAACATTGTGATTCTTCCACAGTCTGTATTTGTGCAGATGTCATTGAACACTTTGACGAGGGCAGTCTCAATGCTATGGTGAGCATGGAAACCGGACTGAAAGACATCAAAGCGGTTTGTCATTGTTAAGAAGCTGTTTAACTGTTGAAACACAGCTTTTTTAATAATTTTGCTGATGAATGGAAGGTTAGAGATTGGCCTGTAATTCTGCAGTAGTGACTTGTCCAGATTATTTTTTAGCAGTGGTTTGATAACTGCTGTTTTTAAAGCCTGGAGGAAAACACCCAAGGAGAGGGATGAGTTTACTATTTGAATCAGGTCAGATGCAATGACAGGCAGAACTTTCTTAAGAAAGGTTGTAGGTAGGATATCAAGACAGCAGGAGGAGGAGCTTAATTGTTTGAGATTTTCTTCTATGTTTTCATGGTTGAGTTGGTGAAATTCAGCCATTTTCTTTGCATTTATTTGGGCATAACATCGTTATTGGATTTGGTGTGGATGTGCAGATTAATGCTCTTTTTTTTTTTTTTTTTTTTAATTTTCTCTGTAAAAAACGTTGGCAAATTCTTTGCAGGCCATTGTAGAGTGGAGTTCAGGTGGTAAAATCACAGGAGGGTTTGTCAACTGTGGCAAACGAGCATCGTTGATGTTTTTGTGTATGATTTCCGCAAAAAATGTTTCCCTTGCATGTTTTAGGGTTAAGTGATAGCTTCGCAGTCTTTCTTTGTGGATTTCATAGTAAACGTGAAGTCAAGATTTATGCCATTTATGTTCAGCCCTGTGATAAAGGCTTCTTTCATTTCGTACAAGTGGAGCATTTTTCCGTGGAGCTTTCTTCCTATCAGACACAACCTTCACTTTAACAGGAGCAATGGAATCGATGATGTCCGAAATCTTAGAATGGAAGTGATCCACTAACTCATTTACTGGGTTACACGATAGAATTGAGGTCAACGAGTAGATTTGATTAAAAGCTTCAGTTATG
Source organism: Anableps anableps (assembly GCA_014839685.1). Classification (NCBI taxonomy): domain Eukaryota; kingdom Metazoa; phylum Chordata; class Actinopteri; order Cyprinodontiformes; family Anablepidae; genus Anableps; species Anableps anableps. The sequence continues at coordinate 4,122,767 of CM026073.1, forward strand.
TTGTCTGTAAAAGAATGTTTTGTAATAATATCTGTTTTACAGAGATTGTACTTTCAAAAACAACAGAAGAATTATCAGACAGAGCGACATCAATTACAGAGGCCTTGGAGATATTTACACCATTTCTGATAATCAAATCTAGAGTTTGTCCTTGATTATGTCGGCTGTTTAACATGTTGAGTCAAACCAAAGTTTTGAAGTACTTCAACTTTTTTGCCTCTATTGGGTTGTCAACATGGATGTTAAAGTCTCCTATAATTATTAAACAATCACAATCAAAGAATATCAAAGATAATAGCTCGCTAAAGTCATTGAAAAAAATTGCCACATATTTTGGGATTTTGAATAGAATTAATGTCAGAGTTCCTTTGTGGCCTTGTACCTCAATTCCCAAATATTTGAGTCAAATTTGCCAAGGAAAACCTTTTTACAGTTTAGTGAGTCATGAAATATTGTAGCAACCCCTCTACCCCTCTTATGTTTTCAATTCTCACTTACAACATTGTAATCAACGGTGCTGATTCAAGCGCAGCAGCTTCGTTTTCTGCTGGTTTATCAGTTTGTTTTGGATTAATTAATCAATTTGTTATTGTTAAAGCGGTTGATTTTAACTGTTTTTTTTGTTTTGTTTTGGGGTTGTTGTTTTTTTTAAACATGGTGCTCACAATGTTTTGAGTAGCTGCTGTTCACTATGAACAGTGCACTGGTGCTGGGATAGCAGTGGTTTCTGGCGCTATAGCCTGAGTTTATCTCAGGGGAAACACAAAGAACTGTTGTTAGTAAGCTCTAGCACCAGTTAAGCACTGGAGCCGGTTTGGTGGAAAAGCCTCATAAGTGGGCCGCCTTCTCCCTCTGGCCCATCATCACTCTGTGCCCTTAGATAAACTAACAGCAGTAAAAAGGGAGGTGTGGGTGCCGCAGAGGCTGGCTGACACTGTTTACTGGCCCCTCTGACAGAGTGTTAGGAGGCCTGGGATGGCTGCCTGCTCTGTGCCCTTAGCCAGGAAAATGTACCATTAAGATAAGAACTATCTATATCCCACAGTTTTAGGCGATGGGAAGAGACACCCAGAAGGTTGATGAATATAAAAAACAAATCCTTTAACATGGGTCTTTTCAGGGAGGAATGACAAAATAGATTAACATGAGGAGGTTGGGGAAGAAAAGGCTTGGCCACCTGCTCGGATTTCTGTTGAGTTTGCTGAAGAAAATGACTTGGACAAAGTGAGCTCATAGCTTGGTCCAAACTATCAATCTGTCTGCTCTGTCACAGTAGAATATATTTTGCAGACTATCCTTTGTTTCTTAATGTAGACATAATTTGGAAAGTTCACTTTAAAAAAGGTAACCTCTTAACTTTACAGTATTGTGCATCTACCCAAGAAAGCGTGCGAGACTGGATGTATTTTATATTATGGTTGTTTATAAAAAATGAAGCTGCAACTTATCTTTCTCAGTTATTAGTTAGCTGCAGATTTTTACAGTACCAACCAGTTGCAGAATAACAGATGGTATTATTTCACTTTTGGTCGTTGTCTAAAGCTCATCATGTCAAACAATAAAATTCATCTTCAGCTTTCATACAGGGCAATAATACTGTATCCACAGCAATAAAGAAAACATTAAATGCAAGTTTTTTTTTTAATTATTTAATTTACTTTTTTTAAATATCGGATGTAACATTTTCTCAGTTTTTGGGTGTTGTTGGTTCTTACTAAAAAGTGTAAATAGACTAATCAATATAAAATTAAACTTTATAAATAATACTATCTTTAAATAATTAACCTTCTTTTATAATATTTCCTGTTAAATTTCTAATATTTTCCAGGAGTGAAGATCTGCAAAACTTCCTCCTAAGTGTGAGTCATCAGTGCTGCTACCTGACAGAGACACTTCAGGATGTCATCAGCCGTTTCCCTCGTCAGGCCTCTCAGGTACACCCTACCTGTGCTGGTTTACTTTTTGGGGGCTGTAAGGATTCGCAAAAATCCCAGTTCATTTTTTACCTTGGTTCTAAAGTAACTTCATTAAGTCTTCAGAATGTTTCAGTCAAAAGAAACAAAATTGTATTATTTTTGTTCATCAGTGAACAAATTATGTTCTGACAATTATATTTTTATAATTTCAAAAAGTAGTTGGCGATAGAACTGACTGGTTTTATTTAGTCAATTAATACAATTAAATTGCAACACACAACCTTGGTTCAGACCACATTTCTTTCGCTCTTATCACTATAGCTAAATGAGAAATTAGAGCTGGGAGTCCCTAATACTCTGACTTGCTTTGGTGCCACTTTTTAAAGTTAAATGACAGAACGTAGTATTCTGCACTTACGTTCCTCATATAGACATTCCTCATATGTACAGGTTGAATACAAGTCTGTATTTATTTGTTATATGTGCAAGCTGAACCGGAAAGGGGCTGTACCAAACATATATGGCAGGAAGTCATGTATCGTTGTTGATTCTGTGTCAAACAAAATTCATTTGCAGTGTCCAATATTACTATTTGAAACCGGAGTAATAAAACTAATTATTTACAAAGCCTCAAGTTCAGTAGATATATATATATTTTTTTATACTGCATCCTACTACTAATTTTTACACTGTTAACTTTACATCAGATACTCTGGCCAGATATAATTAGTTTATTTAAAAAAAAAAAGTGTTGATCAGATTTGACATGACAGTTCAATATCGACTATTATTCCACCTCATGTCTCTCTGTGTCAACGCCTATCTAAGCAACAATCCTAATGAATTTGTAAGATTTACCTTTTTGTGGTCCTTCAAGCAGCTGGTCATATCACTGGACCCAAAGAAGGAAGCCCAGACTGTCTGTAACCAGCTGGTAGTCCAGACAAAAGACCTGCAGAAGGAAGTCACTTGCCTCCACAATCTGCTTTGCCAGGTCAGCATACATATGCACATGTACATAATAAACAAATAATTAAAATGATCACCAGGTTCTTAAATTCTTAAAAAGTAAATGTGTAAAAATCTAGCAAAAATAATGTGGAAAAGCTGCATGTCAAACGCTGAGTTCACATTTGGTGCTGCTTCCTTGTGTTTAGTGGTTGACCATGAAATAAACTTGATGGTTATGTCCTACCAAGCTCAGGATTCTGGAAAGAGATATATGGAATTTCCTTGGCTTAATTTTTTGTTTTGTGAGCATTTCCACTGTGAAGGCCAGTACATGGCTGATGCTGAGCAGGTAGTTTCTCCTACTGTACTCACTCACAAAGCAGAAGTGCTTGTTTGTACCTCAGAGCATGAACCATTTAAAAACCTACAATATTACTTTCAAGAGACAGCTTTAAATAGATGTCATGGTGAATGAGAAAATGCTGCCTGCATATTGGTCCTTTTCTACCCTGGCCATGTGGTTTTACCCTTGAAAATGCAAAGGAAAAGGAGATGTAACTAATGGCCCCAGAAAGCTACTCTGATTCCTGGAACAGGATCTTGCAGACAAAAGATGTTTCAAAGTCCAGTATTAGAATAAAAACGATAATTTGACAGGGTAGATTCAAATTAAATTCAGAAATACTTTAAATATTGTTGTAACTCAAATTATTTAACATTCTTCAGAGTTATTGTAGATGGTGATGGCTGTGGGCAGGAAGGATCTCCTGTAGCAGTCTGTATCACGATGTATTTGAGAAGCCTCTGACTAAAGACACTTTTTTCTTTTGTTTTTTTTTCTTTTTTTGTTTTGTTTTTTTATGACAGTCTCATGAAGAGGGTGGTCAGTGTCGTCCATGACTTTCTTGATTTTATGTAAAACTCTACTTTGTACCACCATCTCCAGAGGTTCTAAAGTCGTCCCCAGAACAGAACCAGCCCTCTTTATCAGGTTGTTGAGCCTTTTTAGGTCCCTGGCTTTGATGCTGCTGCCCCAACAGATGATGGCAGAAAATGAGATGATGCTCTCAACAGCAGACTTAAAACAGGGACTACAAATATTCCCATCGGTGGATGTTCAAGTTCGTGAGTGCAGTGCTCGTAAAACTGTAAAAAAACCAAGTGTTCTATCTGATTCTGAAGGCTGGACAGGACGACCAGAAAAAGTAATGTTTAGCTAAACAGCAGGGCCACAGAGCTGAGTATATTAAAGACAGACTATCTGATGTTTCAGACGGTTTTAAAAAAAAAAAAAAAACAGTAAACCTCTTGTATCCAGAACAGTGATGGAGTAAACATTCCAGACAAGCATAACTGTCCTTTAAATATCAGCCACTTACTGACAGTCCACCCATGGTGTTGCATTGGACTCCATATCCCTGCTGTGATGCTTTCCCACCAACTCAGCAGTAATCAACAGCTGATTCCTGTGAGCTCACACAGGGAAACCTCCAGCAGCAGAAAACTACATCAAGTGTGAACCCCCCCCACCCTTCAAAATGGTGTCTAGTATTTTTCTTTGTATCAGTATCAAGTTTAAAATATTAACATGACAACCCTTTGGCGAAAAACAAACGGCATATTAATACAAATACCCCATACTAACTGTTACCCATTGTGGTAGAGGGGTGATGGTTTGTGTGGTCCAAGTATGTTAGTCATCAAGTTGATCATCTGTTCACCAAGATATCATTTATTCAGATGTGAGGTAGTTTGTTGAACAGCTAAATTCAGGTTAGGAGATTCAGTTAACAGGACGGTGATTCTACACACACCAGGAAATAGACAACAAACACACATGACTTCAAACAACCAGTCAGGATGACAGATTACTGGCCATGTGTTTGTCTGGAAAACAAGTAGGACGAAGATACTCTGTGTGCAAAAGTAGAAACAGTGACAGGAATATAGACAACAGAACTGAACTGTATACATGTCAATTTAAATACATTTGAAACAGTGGTGCCTGTTACTGAGTTTTTCTTTCATGAAAATTAAAAATTACTGGGTTTCTATGCAGGATTATATGAATTTTGTTGAGCTCTGGCAGGTACGTGCAGGAGTTCTTGCATGTGTATACTTGAATCTCTATGTATATGGATGTGTTTGCATTGGTATTCCAAGAAGAGTTAGTCCTGACAAGGCAGAATACTCACAGCCCATAAGTCAGCACCAGCATGACATCGACCTGTCAGCACACAGACACCGAGGTGGAGGGATGAGGGGGCGTATGGGAAGGCAAGGGTGGGGGCAGAGGGAGGGGAGTTTGAGATGTGAGAAAGAATTGTCAGATGGAGGTAAAGTGTGACGTGAAGGAACGAGGTAAAACCTTTGTAGTAGATTAATAAATTAGTGTTCTGATACCTGTGGTGATGTGGGTCATTAGTTGGGTCAGATTTTCAATAACAGAACTTTAGAATTATTGGACTTTCGCCCATCCAATCATTGTAGCTCCGCCTTTTAAAATTTTTGGGGCCCTTTCAACAGGCCGAAGCAAAACACTCAAGTTTTCTTGGGTGTAAAAATATTCATAACTTAGTCCCAGTATTCAGACCAGCGTGTTAGACAGGAATTGGAAAATTGAGTGAATGCCACATAGCTCCCTAGAATGTATGTTCCACCACAAAACCTTTGAAATAAATTCAGTTGAATAGTCCAATTTGAGGACAGTTATGTGTGCTAACCTGTTTTTCATTAGTTGCCTGTTTTAGAGACAAAAAGAACTCAATTTTTGAAACCAGTATGTGGGGACTATTTGTTAAATAATAAATACATATTCTGCTTGATTATCAAGCAAATAGAAGTAGTTTCCTATAAAAAGATGAATCGGACCTCACGTCTCCTTTTTCTTGAGGCGATCACTTGTTCACCTTCTTCTCGGTCCTGTTGGTCCAGCATTGTTGAAAATATTTGATCTGACCAAGTGTGGCTAATCCCGCAAAAAGATTTTCTTCACTGAGGTAAAAAAAAAAAAAAAAACATTTAAAAATTATGTATATATCAAGTCATACTTGATATATACAGCATTTTTATAACTGAAGATGACATTGCTACTTGATTATGCAATAAAATAATTCTATGTGGCTGGAAAACGCATAATACTGCCCCTTTCAAAATATTGAAAGCCAAATATAAAAATACGTTCAGATTTACTGGAATTTTACTGTATTCTGAAAATGTGTGGTCACAAAGATTGATTCCAAACTAAGCTCTGTATTTATACGATGTTCAGTAACCTCTCAAATTTTTTTGATAAAATCATAAATAAATCTTGCAAGCGTTACATTTTCTCGTGTACTTGAGTGAATTATGTGTTTGTTCTTGTTTCAAACCCAGATCCCGAGCAATTTTTTTTCAATGTTTTTATTTATTTATTTTTGTCTTGATGAAAGTGATGCTTTTTTTGGTTTCTTATAATAAAGCTTCTTTAGAAAAACAGTGGTAGGCTATTGCTACCTTCCACTGAATTTGACTTGTAACATATTGTAATGTGGTTCCAGTTTGTATGTGAACAAAACTACAAGAAAGATTTCTTTCATTAAGCTGGCGCTTTGATTTACATCATTATTAAAGGCTAGTGTGCTGCGCTGTGATCTCTTTCCCACACAGACAGCTGGGTGTTGCTTGGATGTGACATCCAGTTGAGCACAAACACACACACACTGGGTGAGTTGCAGCTGTGTACATGAGTATAGGCTGGCTGGCTAACACTTTCAAAAACAGGTAGATTCAGTCAGATCATGATACCTGTTGTGTCCATGATTAGACTCATTTTGCAGTCACTGTTTTGGAGAACTCTAAATGGCTTCACATTCTTCAAGTCAGTACTGTCATCTACTATTGGCATTACTTAAATGTTTTTGTTTCTATTTGACACTGATAAAAGGTTATTTGATGTATGAAATATGGAAGCAAGTAATGGGAAAAACCAAATACGAAAATGAATAAATGTAATAAATCGTTGAATACATTAATTTAAAAGATTTATGTTTTACTTCTGAGAAACAAATCAGTCACACAGACTGGTTGGGAAACTTTATTTTTTTTTTTTTTTTTTTTTTTTTGTTTTTTTTTTAATTTCTAGATTAGAGTATTTCCAACATCCATCCATGTTTTAGATCTGATTAATTTAGGCTGGTGGGGAGGCTGGTGTCCATCACCAGCAAGAGGCTGTGTCCACCCCGGGTAATTTATTTATTTCTAATCAAAATAACTCAAGAAGGGTTTTGGAAAAAATTAAATTACACATTGTTAAAGGTTTGCTGTGGATCTTCAGGTAGAGGCTCTACATCTGTCTGTACATCAGTTTTAACATGCAGGAAAATGAGTATTTTTTTTAATTATTATTATTATTTTTTTTTTTTCCCCATATACAGATTTTTGTTTTTGTTGAATAGAAAATCCCCCCCCAAGTTTTATGACATTGATAAAAGAACATTAAGCAAATACAAAATGCTGTTTTCAAACAATGATTTCTTTAATTGAGATAAAAGCCTGTGTATATATACCCAACTTATTTCAAGAGTTGATCAAGAGCACTTTAAAAGATAGTCAATAGTTTCCCAAGTTTCTGAAGATTTTTCAAAGTTCCTCTTTTGACTTGACCTTCTCTTCATTTAATTGTCTGCCCTAATTCAGAGGGTTGTTTTTTTTTTTCTATTTTGTTAGCTTTAATCTGTCCTGTGAATAAGTAAGGCAGAAAAAGTGATCGGTAATAATCAATACTTTTGTTGGGAATCAGAATTTGCATCAGTGTTTGACTTATGTAATCTTTAGTAATTATAATTAATAATTTATTAATTATTAATAACCTTAAAGTTTCTTAGTTGAATCAGGGCACCACCAGCATCCCTGGAATCATAAGTCAAACTTTAATTGGTCCCTTATTCTAATCAAGGCTGAGAATTTATTAACACAATAGCCCAACCTTACAGCTGAATTATTCTGCAAATAACCTCTTTCTTCAACTACTGGCATGCAATCTAACTACTCATGAAAGGCAAAAATGGAATATATGTTGACTAATAAAAGTTTTATTTTACAATTATTAAAATTTTTTTATAATGGGAGTTAAACTAAATAGTTATTTCTCAAAAAGCCCTTAATAGCGGCCCAGACAAACATAGAATTAGAGACACTTTCCACATTAATATTAATAAATTCCTCCAGTTTAGGCCTTAACTGGTCAATAAATTCTTTGTTCTGGAAAAGCGTAATGTTGATCCTCCATGTGTTACATTTTGTATGTACCTGAGAAAACTTAACAAGAGTAATAGTATTATGATCTGATAGGCTCTTTGTGAGAATTCTAACTAATTGAAAATACTGAACCAATTTAAACAAAGAGAGGATATAGTCTATTCTTGATGACATTTTGTAGGGTGCTGATTGATTAGAAAGTGAATTCTTTAGCAACTGGGTTTAATACTCTCCAAACATCACTTAAGTTTAAACTTTTGGCAAAAATACCCAGGGCCTCAGATGAAGCAGCCTGAGTTGAAGATAAAGAGGAATGAGACCTAATTACTGTAACTACACAAGAAAAACAGGGAAAATCAGATCTGCAGAACCATATATGTAGTATAGTGTCATAAAACAGGGTGGAGGAGCAAAAGAGGAGTCGTCAGGTCATTGTCCAGATTCAGACATGCCCTCTGAGATGAGACAAAGGGTCATTAACTGGACCATGTGCCTGAGCTAGATGTAAACTAGATAAAGAAACTTGGCTTTGGGTGGTCAGGTCACTGTCCAGATTAGACCCGCCCTCTGAGATGAGCCCAAGGGTCATAAACTGGACCGTGTCTTTGGGCTGACGATAAGCTAGACAAAGAAACATGGCTTCGGGTCCCCTCTCAAAAGGGGAAGAACAGAGAAATGAGAAACACAAACCACTTTCTATAAGTTCTCCAGTTAGTACTTCAAAGGTTTTTTAAGTCCCCTTTCCTGGCAAGCAGGTTAGAAGGAAGTATGTGCAATGCTGATGTGTCTCTGTCGGAGGCTGGCTCCAAAAGATGAGGCTTTGGGATTCAGATCCTGGTTTGTAGAGTTCTTACCTGATCAGATAAGGAAGATCAGATAAGGATAAGGGTTGCAGATAAGGATGACCACACAGGGAAGGGATAAGGATGCAGATAAGATCAGATAAGGGTTTTATTGCAGGGGGGTGATCTGAACAGTTCGTGAATAAAATATGGAGTCTAACACTTTCTCAAAAAAATTTCAATGGTTTTAGATTGCAATTTTTAATTTTCTGTCAATTTTGTTTTTTGTTTTTTTTTTTGTCTTCCACAACTTTTTTTTTTTTTTTCCAGAAAATGACTCATCTATCTTATAAAAGTAAATATTAAAGTTGCAGTATGTAACTTTTACAAAAATGTTTTTTTCATATTTGTCAAAACTGTCACCAGGTCATTACAGTATATTACGAGACAGATAATCTATGAAAAGATTGATCTCCTCCTCCCTGAGCCTCTTTTGCCGTCTGAAGAAATGCACCGCTCCCAACCAAAACCAACCAACCAGAGCCAGGAGGAGCGTCTTTAGTGCTGTCACTCAATGCCATTTACTCACTGGTGAATGTGCTAATGGAGGAGAAACAACTTAACACCCCAGGAAAACCGTTCATCTGTCGTCATCGGTGGCCATGATAACCAGCCTGGCCTCTGTGAGCTGCAGAGAGCAGAGGGTTGAACAGTCCTGCAGGTACGGTGATTGACAGCACCAAGACCTGCCACCTGATTCTGATTGGTTGTTTCTAGATATCACTGGGAGAGGGCAGAGGAGCTCGATTTTGTTTTTGTTGGGTTTTTTTTTTTAACAGATTATGTGTCTCATACCATACTGTCACAACATAACAGTTTCAACAAATATATAGACAAATATTTTTTTATAAAAGTTACATACTGCAGCTTTAAGTGTAAATATTTTGAAAACCTGACTGGGACACCGTTATGTCATTTAACCAGATCATTTGGACAAAGAGCTCTCTCTCCAGAAGTAACAGAAGCCATTTAACTTGGCCCTTTTCATTAACATCACCTACCTTTGCTGCAAGCCTATAAGTCATCTTTCTTCATGCAGAGACTGACCTAAGGGAGGCTGAAGTCTTTTCAAATCTTTATTACAGGACTACTTTGCTTCTTTAGAGAACTCTGTTATGTTTTACTAGCGCTACCTCATGTGAGATACTTGGACTATTTACAAAGGAACAGAAATATTCTCAACTTACACCTTATTTAAAAGAAATATTTGTTCTGTCAAATCTTTTTGTTAAAACAATTGAAACGTTTTCTCAAAAAACAAGTTGGATGTATTTAAAATTTTAGCTGATCAAAAGTAGTTTTTTTTGTTTTGTTTTTATTTTTAACAATAACCTAAAGTTAACAGGGTGTACTTTCTTTTTACCATGATTTCACAAAGTAAATTCTAAGAAACAAATGTTTTAAATGTCTAATATTTGAAAAATGTGTCAAATCATTTAAACATTTTTAATAAACATGACTGGAAATAAGGATTCAAATGTCAGCTTAATTGAGGAACTTCTCAGAAAATGCTGTCAGACAGCCTCACCTCTGTCTCTTGAATAATTTTATATACAGGATGAATAAATGACTGCAAAGTTTCCAGGCTTTTTGTCTGCAAAACAAACCCAAATCATCACTACACTTGACAATTGTATTAAGAGTTTGTGCGATAGGCTGCTTGGTTTTCTCCAACCATTGTGTTGTGCATTTTGGCCTGTCATATCAACTATACTCTCATCTATCCAAAGGAAGTTGTTCCAGATGTCTTGTGGTTGTCATGGTACATTAATCTTATCAGAGAGAAGCTTTTCTCTAGAAACTTTTACAGTTACCAATCTTGATCGGAAAATTTGCAACAGTCTTAAATTTGCTTGTAAAAAATCTTCGTTGTAGAACAGTGGACTTAAAATTGCTCAGATATAGTCTTCTTACCTTTCCCAAATCGTTGGGCCACAACAATTGATTCTCTAAGCTCCCTGCTTATGCCTTTTCAGCTTGGCATTGTTAACACATAGTTCTACACTCGAGACTAGCAAAATGCTGAAACTCCTGGTTTTACATATGTGGTAACACATGCTGATGAGTAGTAACTGATTGATTGCTGCTTTTCTTCTTGAGTCCTCTGGAAACAGCCAGGGTGTTCTTGGTCTTTTTACATGCAGCTTTTTTTTGGCTTCCATTTGTTTAATGCATGTGTGGGACCTGTTGCTGGTTTTGTTCTCTGGAGGTTAATTGAACACAATTTTAGAACCTGGTTAAGACTAGAGCATTTTTGTTACTAGTACATCTCAAAAAATTAGAATATTGCGTAAAAGTGGAATATTTCTTGCCAGTCATTTCTGAAAGTGAAACCCATATATTAAATAGAATCAGTGACTGATATATTCCGGGCCTTTGTTTCTTGTAATTTTGATGATTATGGCTTACAGATAATGAAAACCCAAAATTCAGTGTCTCAGAAAATTAGAATAGTGTGAAAAAGGTCATTAATGGAAACTCATGGTGTCACGCCCTAATCAGATAATTAACCCCAAATACCTGCAAAGGTTTCCTGAGCTTTTAAATAGTCTCTCAATCCTGGGTCAGTCGGCTACGCAATCATGGGGAACTGCTGACTGGACAGATGTCTAGAAGATGGTCATTGACCCCCCCCCCCCACCCACACACACACACACACACACACACAAGGAGAGGAAGCCACAGAAAGTCATCGCTGAAGAAGATGGTTGTTCAGAATTCCATATCCAAGCATATTAACAGAAAATTGAGTGGAAGGAAGAAGTGTGGTAGGAAAAGGTGCACCAGCAACAGGGAGAACTGCAACCTTGAGATCGTTGTCAAGTGAAATCCATTCAGAAGAGCCACCACACACAGACGAACAATACCAATGTCGCATCCCCCATGTCAAGCCACTGCTGAACCAGAGGCGTCTTCCCTGGGCTAAGGAGAAAAAGAACTGGACTGTTGCGCAGTGGTTCAGAGTCCTGTTTTCAGATGAAAGTAAATTCTGCATTTCATCTGGAAATCAAGGTCCCAGAGTCTGGAGGAAGAGTGGGGAGGCACAGAATCCACTTTGCTTGAAGTCCAGTGTGAAGTTTTTGTGAAGTCAGTGATGGTTTGGAGTGTTGGTCCACTGTGTCTGTTCATTTCTGAAGTCCACATTCAATGCAGCCGTCTACCAGGAGATTGTAGAGCACTTCATGCTTCCCTCTGCTGACCAGCTGTCTGGAGATGCTGATTCTATTTTCTAGCAGGACTTGGCACCTGTCCACACTGCCAAAGGTACCTAAAACTGGTTCAGTGACCACGGTGTTCCTGTTCTTGGTTGGCTAGCAAACTCTCCTGACCTTTAACCCCCTAGAAAATCTATGGGCTGTTGTCAAGATGAAGATGAGACACCAGACCCAACAGGGCAGATGACCTGAAGGCAGCGATCACAGGCTGAGGGCCTCTATGCCACGGAGCATTGATGCAGTGATTCATGCAAGAGGAGGCCAACCAAGTATTGAGTGCAAAGAAATGTACACAGTTTTCAGAAGCCTGGCATTTGTGCTTAAAACATCAGTTTTTGATTGGTCTAATGTGATATTCTAATTTTCTGAGACACTGCATTTTAGGTTTTCTTTACCTGTAACTCAATCATTAAAATTACAGAAAAAATAAAAAACTGAAATGTTTTACTCTGTGTGATAAATCTACAAAATGATAGTTTCACTTTCTGAAATGACTGGCAAGAAATGTTGCGCTTTTACGTAATATTCAAATTTGAGATGCACTGGTATGTCCTGATGCATAAACCTTTTGAATTTTTCTCCTAATGACTTTAAGCTGCATGTTTGATGTTGGATTCAAAAAACACCATAACTTAAAGTACAAGTCTATGAATCACAAGTTGAATTTTAGCAGATGATTTAATGGCGTTTCATGCCTACCAAGCACTATGAGAAACACAATTCCAAATTTGCAGTTCAAATTTCAATCTATTATGTATAAATCTTGTGCTACAAGATGGTTCTAGTCTGTAGCTTTAGAGCCTTGAGGATAGTTTTGTTCTGCACTATTCTGAGGCATGTACAAGTACATCATGTCAGATAATAAACTGAATAGTTCATATCACTTAATGCAACAATCTCATAAAGATGGTGACAATGCAGTCTGCCAAAACTAAAACAAAACAAACAAAAAAAAAAAACCTTTTTGTGTTCTGTGGGAATAACTGCACCCATATGTCAGAATTCAACCAATCCCAAGAAATCTGGGTGCACTGCAAACTCCAAGTCATATTTACCAGAAGACATCTTTGACTGAGAGAGGTTGCGTTTTACACAGTCACCCTCTGAGTTGAGATTTCACCGTCATGACTTGACTGTGACCAAGATCTGCAGCTCCACTTGCCTGGTGACTCCTTGGGGATTTGGCACAGGAAGTTTAGGTGACTCACTTGCGAGTCATGCTGTAGTGGTGCAGTGGGCACAGACATGCCCTCATCCACAAAAGTTGGTAGTGTTTTCATACTGGTACACAAGTAGATATTTCCCACCCAGTCGAGCCTGAAACTTACTAGCCTACATGTGTCATAATCCTGACTGGATTAAGGAAAAATGTCCTCTGCTTCCTGCTTGAGGTTAGAAATCATTCTCCAGCGCTGGATCTGGTGCATTTTTCTGGTTGTATTCAGGCGCTGTGTGTGTTTCCCATATCAGTCCAATTTTCTCTCTCTTTTTTTTTTTTTAGATGGATGCAGCTAGGGATTGCTGTCAACTTCCTCAGCCTGAGTCCCACAAGAGAACAAGGACATGGTGCGTGACAGGAGTTGGTCTGAGCATGCTCGGAGCTGCTCTCGTCCTGTTTCTCTTCACATCTTCAAGGGCTGCCTGAAGATATACAAGAATATCTTCTGATCCCGCTACAAATATTCATCAGGGTTTATGCTGCTGATTTGTTTGATTACTGTAAGTTTTATAAAATAGGGTTACGTTTTAATCATATTTGGGAAGTTTAACTTCGTCTTCTGATTTGTTGTTGTAATTAGTTTAATTTTGCTCTTAATTTCATTTATAACTGTTTTGAGGTTGTTCATGACAGAAGGTCAAAAAGATTTTTCTTTTGTTGCCAAATAAAAAAAGGAATTGTCAAATAAAAGGTTTTTTTTTTTTTCCCCTCCACATTTGTAAGAATATCAGTCTTATGTCTGGTCACTTTAAATACTGAAGGCAGGGAGACAAGGTTCATTCTCGTGTGTGTGCATATGTCGAGAGAGAGCGATATCAACACTATTTAACAGTAGGTTAAATAGCAGCAGAACTTAAGACATCTCTAGTTTGTAACTTAGGTTTTCAATAGATATGCACTGATCAGGCTTTTCTTGGCCAACGCCGTTCCAATTTTCCGTTGTTCCTCAGAGGAAAAACAGAAATGAAGATTCATTGATAGGTGTAATTAGTTTTGAATCCAACAGAAGTTGTAAGATTATAGCCATTTATTCTTCAAGGTATACATCCCTAACCTTTGACTGATTCTTATTAAACTCACTAAATACATAAAAGTCCATCTTGTAGGTTAAATTGTTTATAGACAGGAAATGTAGAGTTTGTAGTTTAAAGATACTCATTAAATAGAGGAAGCAGATTTCAATTTTTCAGTATTTCACCTGCTGACAGGCGAAGGGGAAAGCTATCTTCTTTTTCTGACTGGTTCATCTAGAATTATCAGAAAATCTTGTCCTGAAATGGTATTTGCTAGATGTGGGATCCTGTTGGTCGTGTTTCCCAGTAACCGGTTGAAAGGTTGAAATGCAAAGTAAACAGATCTACCAGTTAGAGGTGTGTAAGAGCAGTATTCTATAGATTAGCTTTTAGTTTCACTAACATATAATGACTCTTGTAGAAATTTATGCCTTAGTGAAAGGATTTGTGGGAGACCTCACAGCTCCTGCAAAAACAAGTGCCAAAGCTGTGTCTTGTTGGGTTTTTTTCTATGGTTCTCTTCCACGGGGATCATGGGCGAAATCCAATTTCCCCATTAATCTGGTCTGGTGTGGGTCCCAGGATCTCTACATACACTGGAGTCTGATCAAAGTTGGAGGAAATACCGTGTGACACTGGCTACAGATTTCCCCTGGAGACTTCAAAAAGACGCCCATAAATAATCCAATTGAGATGGACACATCACCTTTAGGTGCTGCTGTGGGAGAACCGTGGTGTTTGAAAAGGAGGAATAAAAAAACATCAGTTCTGAGTTGGCGGGGATGGGATTGTAAATGACTGGAAAATAAGTGTGCGTCATTCTTTGGGAATGGAGAGTATTTGACACCTGTGCGTCATCTTCACCAAAGTATCGAATAATATTGCTTCGTTCAGAGGAACAGTCATTTTCTGCTATGCTCTAAGAATCTCCACGCTGCCTCCCTCCGTTAAGATTACTCAAGGATCACGAGAGATTTTTTTTTTTTTTTTTTTTTTTTTTTTTTTTTTTTTTTTTTTTCGCTTCGGTTGTAGACGCAGAATCAAATCCCGCTCAGCTGCCGCTCGACTGGGGGGGCGCATCAGCTGGTTGCAGGGAACCCGGAGCTTACACGTCTGGATCGCAGCCAAGCCTGTCTGGTGTCAAACCAGCCTGAACAGATACGCCGAGACATCTCATTTCTTCCCTTCATTCCTGAAGCGGCAGCCTGCCCCCCACCCCTTGTGCAAAGCTATTTGAACCTGATAGCTCATCATCTGTCTGTCCCCTGAATGAGGATTTCTGCGTGGCTATAAGACGCTCTCCGGAGCCTTCCTCCTCATAAGGCAGATACCCATGGCTTTTACGCGCAGATCGCCCGTGCTCTCACTTCTCTGTATTTTATCAGACTTGATTTGGTGATCCATCGATTTGTAATATAGATATACATATTTTCAGATGTTCCTTCCATCCATGGAAATGCTCCGTGCAGATCCATAAAGAACCAAATTCTGGTTAATATGAACTTTTTGCCAAGTGGAATATGTTTCTATCTATCGGTAGCAACCTGCTGGCTGACGGCCAAGGTCGATGCGTCCTGGTGGTGAGTGTGGCTCTTTATTAGTGTTTATTGCTTTATTTTATTACTCTGTGTTTTTAAAAAATGTATAAAAATGTAGTAATCTATTCTAACTTCTAATGAAGGTTTTGTCTTAATGAGAACTTTTGGGATAATGTGTGTTTTTGCAGTGTGTTCTAAATTGAATATTTGTATAAGATAAGTTTTCAGGCTTTCCAGTCATTTGATCCAATTTAATATCTGTTCATTTGTTATCTTCCCATGCTTCCTTAGTTAATGTTTGTAAGGTGACTGTTTATAAATTCTCACCTTTATACTTTTAAATATTAAGATAGCTGAGTTCTTTTTTTAACCAAAGCAAATACTAAAATTTTAAAGAATGTAGTTTTTTTAACAATGTTTATTCAAGAAATTCTTGTCCTCTTAATATGCAGTTACAATAAAAATGCAGTAAGAACAAATGGAAACTCTGTAGGGTCATGGATTCAAAAACAGTTTTCCAGCCAACTAAAATTGGTTGGTGTACATTTTTCATAACATTGTCACATTCCAAAAATAAGTGATGAATAAAAATGAATATATTATGTCAAGTGAAGATAGCCAATGGTTATGTCCATCTGAAGTTCACAATTCCACTTTCAAATGAAGGTTTACAGTAATTCTTTTCTCCTATGCAGACTTTTTTTAAAACCTTCTTGCCATTAAAGAAGTGTGGGAGTGACTGCCTTGGGCAAAGAGCGCATTATCACTTTCATTGCCACCATTAAACACATTTGGAGTATTTGAACTTCTTTTTATCCCAATGGCATCAGCTCCAAGATGTAATATTTTGGGTCGAGTGGCAAGTTAAACTTGAATATGGTTCAAATTTCTCCTTGAAGAAAATAAGACTTTAAACCTGGGCAATCCCAGAAAATATGTAAATGGTCACCAATTTGTTTCCAATCCAACATAAGCCAGATTTTAGTTTTATCACTCTCAGATTGTGTCCGCTCTCGGATGGTGTCTTAAAAAAAAATCTCATCCTGAGTTTCCAATTGAACTTCCATTTTGGGCTGTTTGCAATTTTATGACTACTTGATGTAGTTTAAAGTCTAAGTAAATTGTTAAACTAAACCACATTCTTTGCAAACAATCCTGTTTGTTTAAGATGTTATTTAAATAAAGTTGACATAGATCATCATAATAGATGTTTTTGTAAGAATGCATTTAGTGTCCCCTGCTGTTTAAATTGGGCGTTTTTAATTAAAGCATTTTTAAACGTTTGAATATTTATTTGTCCATACAAAGCTGAGTGTCATCTGTTTAAGTATTTCATGTGCCATACATAACATACCGTTTTTTCCCTCCCCATCGTGCAGGTACATGGGCACCCTGGGCTCCCAGGTGATGTGCGACAACATCCCTGGCCTGGTGAACAAACAGCGCCAACTCTGCCGCCAGCACCCCAAGGTGATGCAGGCCATCGGGGCCGGGATGAAGGAGTGGATCTCTGAGTGCCAGCACCAGTTCCGCAACCACCGTTGGAACTGCAGCACTACAGCCAGGGACCACAACTTGTTTGGACGTCTGCTGCTACACAGTGAGTAGAAACTGTAACGAGAGACTTATCCTGTGGTCACCCAACAACGGATGTTAGAAAGACTGTAGAGATACTTGTCCCATGACTTATGATGGTCCTTAAAGTAAATGTAAAAATTATTTCAAACAAATGGTCATTCTTTCAAGAGTTTGGCTAAATTTGCAGCCACTGATAGGAAATATGTTGTAGGTATTTTGTTTTCTTTCCACAGTGGTTGCATTGCATTCCATACCTCTCCTCACTTTACAAACACACATTTATCACATCTGGGCAGACGAGTTGTTTCTCTGAGCCAATTATTGCACTGCTGCAGTTCTTACTGTGGTATATTTGTCTTGCAGTTCCCAGATGTGATAAAACCATTTAGCAGAGAGGTAGCAGAAATTTATCAGCTCCTGATTTGATTATAAATGACCCTATCTAACAAAATATTATCAGGTTTAAGTTGTAGGTGCTCACTGGAAGGATGTTTTTGTTTGGATCCATTTAATAAAAAAATAGTCTTTATTTGAAATTAATCAAATAATAATGTGAATGCGAACCTGCAAAATTTTCAAAAATAGTCAAAAAAAATTCCTCAAATATTCCGACTGATATCCTTAGATTGATTCAACTTTTGTCATTAATTAATCTCCACTCAGCCCATTCGGTTGAAAGATGGCAGGCGAATGTAATCCCACCCTTTTTGAAGAGTCATGGCTGGTCATCAGCAGTGTTTATCTTCTCTGGCGATTTGTTGGACACGACACATGATTTATTGGCAGCTTTAAAAGATGAGAGAAAACATAAGAAGGTTGGTTCTTGCTGTCTGTGAGAGGTGAAGTTGAAAAATAAGTGTTACAAAGCAGCATTAGGGACTAAAGTGATTACCAAGCAATGAGCAAGCCTGTCACTACCTGTGACGGATGTTACAGAAGCATCTTGTCAAGTGAACATGTGACTGCACATCTCAACCACTAAAACAATGGTGCTTTTTTAGCGGGGGGCATGTCAGAGCTGGTCGGGATCTTATTTTCCCCCTTCTGGCACAGAAGGAAGTATCATCAGAACCTGAGGGCCTGATGTTCCTCTCCCATGCCCTGAGATTTAACCTGTGAGGTGGATCCTTCGACTTAGTCTGTTTCATGTCGGGGCCTCTAATCAGCCGTGTGGTATTTGGACCTCCCACCTGGCCCTGACCGTGTCACAGAGCATTATCACGGTACACAGAGGCCCTTCCAGAAGCTCCTTATTGTTAATGTCAGAAGGCTAATTTCAACCAATTACACAGGAGATTTCCCTCCTCAGCATCGTGTTCTCTCACTGTTCTCCTCATTCACCCCATTAGACACACTTAACTTAGCTGCTAGTCAAACACACACACACACACACACACATCCCTCTCTGTTTTTATTGATTACCATGCCCAGGTAACACTTGAGCTTGTTTTAAATGTATTTTTTCTTTACATGCACAGTTTCACATTTGAACACTGGTTTATGGTCTTATTGATGAAGACCATAACCTCCAAACATACAGATGTTTGGAGGTTTTTGCATTTATTTAAATGAATATGCCTTCTGGAAATGTCAGTAATGTAGTTTCCCAAAAGTTAGTATTTGGGTTAAGTAAACCCTTCCTTAAACATTCAATAAATGATTCTCCTTTATTATTATAGTTTCAAATAACTATCCAGAAATAAAATACTGAGTCCCAACAGTACTCAGTTGGTACTCAGGGTTCACACAACCCTGCCAGAATCATTTCCTTTTGATCACTTGCCATCATTGTGATGTAGAGTTTGTATGTGAGTGTTACTGGCCCAGGATAAAGTGTGGTCTATCTCCCAAGAAAAGAGGATTCCAAAATTAGTGAGTCAACTTTAATGCAGTCTCATTGTACCACTGCTTTGTTTTGCATCATTAGATGATCATTTTTTTGAGTTGAACTGTAGTGCTAAAGTTAGTGTTTGAATTTTGCTAAAGTTCAATTTCTCCATTGCTTTTGATCTTTCTGCTGCTTGTAGCCACATATTTAAACAGTTCCCTTCTAAATTTTTTGTTCAGAGTTTTCTTTTGGTGATACTTAGCATCCTTTTTGACACTTTGAACCTATTTTGACGCTTGAGGAATTGAAGTAATTTGCTTTATTCTAATAATTTTGTACCTTAAGTGAATATGTGTGTATTAATCCAATATATAATATCTACCAACTTGATGTTGGTCAGACTTATTGTGGTTTGATCAGGCCATAATTTGTCGTATGTCATATTTTGACTAGCTCCGTTAAAATATGACATGGAAAATGGGGTCAGAACCAAAATCAACTGGTATAAAATAAAGTTTTCAGAAAAATATATAAAATTTAACTATATGAGAGATATAGGCATTTTGACTATTTCTTTCCATAAATTATGAAAATAAACAGAAGCAGATATGTAATGGCATAGCTAAGAAATGGGGTGCTAGCTTGCAAAAGGATAAATTCACAGTCAATGAAGCCTGTGTTTCTTACTGGATAATAATTTGATCATTTTTAGGGTTGACTTTTTAAATATGAATTATGAACTATAATCTTCTGGTATAGCACTTTTCCCACAACATTCTTGTATCCTGTCTTTAGGGTTTCAAAATCTCCTTCAACTTTGTGTTGGGATGTCCTGCAACATCATTTTGAAATCTTCTCGTTTCTTTTATCTGGTAAAAATCAACAACATAGAATGCAGCTACTAAAAGGCATATTTCAGAGTTTTTGGAGTGGGGTTCTGTTGAGAGATATGATCAGTAAATCTTTTACTTAAAATGGATAACTCTCTTAGCCTTTTTGATGAAACAGAGCTTAATCTCCAGCTAACCACAAGGCAGAGAAGGGCTATAACAAAAGTGAGGATTTTTCATGTCAAAACAAGTCGTATCCACTGCAGGTCAGATATTTATTTCTCATAATCCTTCCACAGAACCCCACTCCCAAAGATCTAAACCTTTTAGAGAAGTAAACATTTTCTTTGCTGTTTGGGTATTTCATTAATAAAACATTTTTGCTCTTCACGTATCACAAACACCCATCTTTAGTTGGCTTTGACAGACATGGTGGTTTTGTAGCAGAGATTAAATAAGGACATGCATCTTTTCTTCCCTCAGCTCCTAATCTTGCCCACATCTCTCTTTGGTTACTGTGCATGTGGAGGAGAAGAGGGCTCTGTATGAGGGCATTTCTCATAAACCTAAGCTGTTTATTCATCTTGGAAAGAGATGAAGCATTTTTTCCTGTTTCATGCTTTGTAACCTAGCATGAAAGCTTCTGGCAGAAAACAACAAACATAGATCCTAAAGGTTTCATCAGTGGCCAAACAGTTAAGGGACAGCTCTGATTGTCATGGTATAATTCTGACATCAGCAGATTTGTGTTGGGACACGTAGGACATAACAGGAACTAGGCAACATTGGTTAATAACTACTAGAAAAAACGTGGACAAGTTGGGTTTAAGTAAAGATAGAGAGGCTGGATAATTCTAAAGCAACTCTAAGAATTAAAAAAATGTGTAAATACCCACCCCCTTCAAATCTGAGCTGTTCACTGAAGAACATATTTTTACAAAGATAAATTTAAGTAAACCAACTGATTTTGCCCCATTTTAATTGTCTACTTTTAGGCAGCCGAGAAGTTGCCTTTGTGTACAGCATCTCCTCTGCAGGAGTGGTCTATACCTTGGCGCGAGCTTGCAGCCAGGGTGACCTAGACAACTGCTCCTGTGACCCCACTAAAAAAGGCTCATCGCAGGACTCCAAGGGTTCCTTCAACTGGGGAGGCTGCAGCGATCATGTGGAGCATGCCATTCACTTCAGCCAAATTTTTGTGGATGCCAAGGAGAGGAAGGAGAGAGATGCCCGAGCACTCATGAACCTGCACAACAACAGAGCTGGCAGGAAGGTAAGGAAGGGGGAACACATAGAAATGACTCAGTTCAGCAGTAGAGGAATCTATTGATGTTTTTTTTTTTTTTCCCCAGAATGTAAAAATGTCTTGATTTTCTTCCCCTTTATTCTGAAAACTGCTTAGAAAAGAGGTATTAGTACTTTTTTTCCCAGACAGCTGTAAACCAACCTCCCTCCCTGTTGTTTCCTCATAGGCAGTGAAGCGCTTTATGACTTTACAGTGTAAATGTCATGGCGTCAGTGGCTCGTGCAGTGTCCGTACCTGCTGGCAGGCTATGGCTGACTTCCGGCGCACTGGTGACCACTTGAGAAAGAGATACAACGGTGCTGTGCAGGTCGCAGTCAATCAGTATGGAACTGGCTTTACAGCCACACACACGCACTTCAAACGGCCCAGCAAAAATGATCTGGTCTACCTGGAAGACTCACCAGACTACTGTATACAGGATCCTCAGTCAGGTAAAGGCTTGATCAGTAGAATCATGTTCATGCTTCTAAATAAAATATATCCAAAATTGAATGCATAAATACATCCTCCTCAATTTAAAAAACACTCCTCTGAAGTGCTTTTCTTCCTTTTTGCTTCTGAGAACTTAATGTCATATCACATCAGCAACGCATGCTGCTAATGATCTGTTTCATTGGCTTTTAACAAAAACCAGTCTGGAATATATAAACTGTATTAAAAGTAGGCATGTCCAAGTGCTAGTAATCACGTGCACTGATTATCTTGTCATCATTGGTTTAAACACCTAAAAAAAAACACACAAAAAGCAGTTTTGCCAGTTTGCTGCCGTGCAAGCAAACTGGTTCACACACAGCTAATGAGAAGAGGCATCATCAACAGTCTTAAAAGTAATTAACGCTGCAAGCAGCCTTAGACGGCCCTTGCATCTTGGGGTTTGGGACATGATGGCGGACTTCCACCATCGCCACCTCATTGCCATCAGTAAGTAAGGCTGTCGCATCATTCCCACATGTATCCACTTCAGTATTGGTGGGAAGGGTTAAAAATCTGGCTTATATCAGACCTTTCTTAGAAGAGTAGATTAGGACAGAATAGAATAGAAGCATCCTTTATAGTCCTACGATGGGAAATTTCTGTGCAACAAAGAACACACACACACACACACACACACACACACACACACATATATATATATATATATATATATATATATATATATATATATATATATATATATATAGAGAGAGAGAGAGAGAGAGAGAGAGAGAGAGAATAAAAAACACTGTACAGTAAGAAAAAAATTCAACATCAATACTATGTAGTTGTAAGAAATACTCCAGTCCAGAGGAATGTGAAACTGAGTTGGTTAATTAAAAATGTACAAGATGTGCATGTCTCCGAGCATTAAAAATACAAACTATTTACAATTAGTGACAACAGAAAAACGGTAAAGTTGTACAGATACCAGCATGGATATAAATATTTATTGATTTTGTTGGGAGCAGTGATGGTTATAATACAACTTAGTGTTGCTTCTTGTTTTGCTGCACATGCTTTGATGGAGCAAAAAGCTTTTGATAACTTTGAATCTCCAATCCCTTCACACTATACTGACTCATTTTGAAGTCTGTGTGTTGAAAGCTGTAGAATGAGTTCACTCAAATACAAACTGGCAGCTTTGACCAAAATGGCTGACTTTCAGTAGGGTTGGCCATGGCTCCAAGAGACTTTTCTGTAAGTCTAGAGACAATCAACGAGTTCATTGTCATTGTTTACATTGGCCATTTGCGCGCATGTGCTCTCAATGTGTGGTAAAAGAACTTCCAGTTGGTGTTCTCTGAACTGAACTGTTCATTTTAGTGAAACAATGAGTGTGCACGCTCCATATGTTTTTAGCGCTTCAACCTAAGGACTTGGAGCGATATAAAAATAAACTTGTGTATGATGGAAACAGCCTGTATTTTGACCAGCTGGACCAACAAGCAGACAAACACCTGCCCCCTTCGATGGAGAGTTACTGGAAGCCTACAAGTCGCTAGAAATTTTCAAATATTTTGCCCGTGGACATGTGAAAGGTTTATTATACCTTTCTCCCACCAGCCCTGTGTGTTTCGTTAAAGCCCAAGTCAAGCCTGGGCAGAGAATCACCGACCCGCTGCATGATCATGGATAGTGTCAATTCTTCACCTGCATGGCAGGTAAGTCAAATATTAGGTATATTTTTTCCAATTTGATTATGAAATATGGTCCAAATAAAGAGCTTTTCCTGTATTTAGTATTTATTTAGCTGTAGGCTATGTAGGCAATTTATAACCTATAGAATTTTATAATTTGATATAGATTTGTGTATCTGTGTAATAGAGTGCAGGTGTATGTATAATGGTAGGATTTTTCTGACAAGAAAAACGGAACAATTATTTCTAGAAAGTAATACATCAATGATGCTTTAATTGCACAATTTCTATGGAATAGCAGATAAATTGATTATTGTTTAAGTCTTTGTGAAATCATTACTATTTTATTTAGAATAAGGAAACAGAAGAACTCAAGTTTTGGAGAAGAGTGGGACTAAATAAATCTGTATATCCTCCTACTCATTTTCAAATATTTTGTTATCTTGTTACACTGTTTTTTTTACATATTTGACAAACTTAAACTACTACTAATGCTATTTAATGTTTTAATAAAGGTGTATATTTTGCAGCCTGATGTAGCTACTTTTGGGCTATAGATTTTAACCCCTAAACTCCTAAGGGACCACCTGTGATCCTATTTCCTCTCATTTAATCCCAGTGGTAGGCCATGAAGAGCAAAATGTTCTTTCAGGTCAAAAAGCATTACCTACTCCATCTAACCCGAATTAATCTAATAATAATGATCATAATAATAAACCTAATAATCGGTCTAATGATTCTTTTCATAAGGAGCATGGTGTGTAATTTAATTTAGTAATACGTGTAATAATTAAATTATTTTCTGTGTCTCTGTCTTTCAGGCTCGGGCAGTCAGGTAGTGTAAGCCAAAGCTTCATGACAAGAACTAAGTTCTGCCCCACTGCTAGCTGCATCGCAAAATCTGACAGTAACAGATCCAGCCTCAGAAGACAAAGACTAAGAGACTGATCTGTACCCACCGTTGCTCAGCATAATAAAGGATGATGATCCTTTTCAACAACTGACAGAGCTCATGAACACTTCTGTTAGGTATACCTGCATCTAACCTCAGCAGGTGCACAACTTAGCTAGAAGTACTTCTGAACAGGCCAAGTCTCCTTTGGGCGTATGACCTCCAGCATCATGCCAGGAACCCAGCCGTCACCCTGCAAAGTGGTTCCATTACGGTTGTGTCAGGATTTCTATAAAGATGAGGAGTTAAGTGGTTTCTCAAAAAATGTTGTGGTGCCTGTATGTTGAAGATTCATTTCACATAAAAATAAAAGTTGCTTCTAAAAACTAGCTTTTATTTCAACATTTCATTCATTTTTTTTTTTTTTTCAAGGTCTGTTGTTGACCGTCTCAAATTTCTTCATGTTTAGCATCACACTGTGTACATCCATCCACCGATTCATCAACCACAGCAGTTTGTGTTGTAGTCTCTGTGTTGTTTTCATCTCATCCAAGGCTTTTTCTTCTTTTGTCCATCCACAAGTATCTACTTCTCTCTGACTGAACACTGTCTGGTGTTGGAGGGTGTGGGACATCAAAGATGGTCGGCAAGTAGTGAAGGTCTTCAGGATCATCTGGTTTTGAACCTGTAAGAAAATAAAAAACAACCAGCATATCATAGATTACAGATGTTGGTAAAATACTAACACTACACAGACAAAAAGGAACTCCCTGCTACATAACAGGGCAGTTTGAAGGGCAAAAATGTAATTATAGATATTTGTCAGTAAATTAAATTTCAATCATCGAGCTACTGTGTTTTTAGGCTCGCCAGATGTTATAAAGATGACACAGGTGATGTTTAATCTCTAAGTGTGCCACTTTAATAAATAAAATAGAACAACCTGAAGCAAAATAAAAAGGAAGGTCTGATGCCAAATCCATTAAGATAAACAGACACTGATATTCAAATAATGATCTAGAGTTCGTTTTAATATAAAAGACGGTTGTCAAAAATATGTAAATATTTTAGTCTTAGTAAAACAGAGAAATGTCATAAAGTGAGGATCGAATCTAAAAAAAAACACAAGATCACATAGTATTGTGATCTTTAATATTTTGTAAGTATACAAAATAGTACAAGCCTGTCATGTGTTTATGTTAAAGTTGGATCAAAGAAGTAACTCTGTATAATGGTGTGCAGGTGCAACACCTACCTGAGATAAAGGTGCTGTAAATCCGTACATATGGTTCTTCAGGACAAACGCTCCAGATGTTTCTGATCCAATAAATCACGTTGTTTGTGGTCATGAGTTGGAATCCTGTAGAACCGCTCAACTGACGGGCATTTTGCTGTTTTATGCGATTATCATTACTCTGCCAGGAGCGCATTGTCGCAGGGGAGTTGTTTTGCCATACAAAAAATGGTGGCTCATGTTTACACACCGGAAGTACGTCATCGTGATTTTGTCTATAGATGTGTGTGCAGAATTTCAAAATCCTCAGCCAAAGCATGGGTCAGGGCAGCTTGTTTTAATGCTTCCAGGGGGTGCTGGGGAGGCATTTTGCCACGCCTACCAAATTTTTGCATAAATATCTTTTAGGGTTTGAATTAATATCCACCATGTTCAGTTTGGTGCAGATGAGATGATTTGTGTGGAAATTACAGCCAAACCTATGGCCGAGGCATGATGTCAGACTTCGCTTTGTTGCAATGGCCACACCTTATAGCTAAAAGTCTCTGTGTTGGAAACCAAGCGAGACCAACTTGTTATCTCTGGTCTGACTCAATTTCATGTGGATTAGCCCAAGAGGGTCACAGAGCAACCTTTCCAAATGAAAAATGTGACTTTCTGTTCTCAGAGGCCAAGGCTTAGATGATGTTGGCAGATGACCACATAGTATCGTTGGAAACCTAAAATGTAAATACCCTCAGTTTCTTTTGGCCCCAAGTCTTTCACAATCAGTTGTTCTTCCAGTCGTTCTTTTTACTGTATAATTGACTGATTGTACAGTAACCAAAAACACTGCTGTTGTTAGCAAAGACTTGGTTACTGTGATATAGGTCTTTTCATGCCTGAAACATAAGACAGTGTGAGAAAGAAAACATTTATATATAAAAACTGGGTTAGAAAGCATGCAGATGGCAGGGCTGTGAGTGTCTGTCTTCCAAAAAAAAGTGGATGCTTGTCAGGCAGCTGATGATCCGTGGCAATCAGGTGTCTGCCAGTTTAAGACCCATTACACACTTTTGTGGGCTGAAACTCTAGAATACCACACATCATTATAAATCACCTCGACATGAGACACACACTAACACTCTGGGAGGTGGGAGGTTAGGATATAAGACATATTGGAGGGGCAGTTTGCAACACACAAAATGCATATTTTAAAGTTTAACCAGTTTAGTCTCATTATTGATGGCCAAACCAAAACAAAGCTTTGAAATACATCAGTGTTCATTTTTTATGTTTCCCAGTTTTGTTCTTTGCTGTTTTCTTCCATGTAGTAGTCTTAAAAAGTCATCTATGCCACTCAAGTAAAACTTTATCTGAATTCCAAATCTTGTAGATATTAAGAGAAACTTGTAGAGGCAGGTTGAAGGACAGTTCTGATTGTCATGCTCCAAAAGGAAAAACCTGAAGAACATGTCAGGAAGGACTGTTTTATTGGTTCTCTAGAAACGTTCAATTATGGTCATTGTAAATTTGATGACGAGGGCTTACAGATAACTAAAACCCCAAATTCTGTGTCTCAGGAAGTTATAATATTACAGGATCAATAAAAAAATATTTTAATGTAACTGCATCAATGCGCTGTGGCATGGGGGCGATCAGCCTGTGGCACTGCGTAGGTGCGATGGAATCCCATATTGCTTTGATAGGTGCCTTCAGGTCATCTGCCTTGCTGGGTCTGGTGTCTCATCTTCCTGTTGACAATATTCCATAGATGGTCTATTAGGTTCAGGTCAGGCGAGTCTGCTGGTCAATCAAGAACAGGAACACCATGGTCACTGAACCAGCTTGTGGTACTTTTGTCAGTGTGAGCAGGTGCCAACTCCTGCTAGAAAATAAAATCAGCATCTCCATACAGCTTGTCAATAGAAGGGAGCATGAAGTGCTCTAAAATTTCCTGGTAGATGGCTGCTTTGACCGTGGACTTCAGAAAACCCAGTGGACCAACACTAGCAGATGACATGGCACCCCAAACCATCACTGACTGTGGAAACTTCACATTGGACTTCAAGCAGCATGGATTCTGTACTTGTCCACTGTTCCTCCAGACTCTGGGAGCTTGATATCCAAATAAAATAAAAACTTTACTTTCATTTCAAAAAGAAGACTTTGGATCACTAAAATCCAGATCTTTAGTGCAGGTAAGAAACTTCTGGTCCAAGAGTGGCTTGACACTTTTTTTTTTTTTCTTGCTAAAGCTGATTTTTTTTTCCTCAGTATACTGCTGTTGGAAACTAAATTTCCTAGAGGAACCTTCCCCAGACATTAATAAAGTTCTATCTAATCTCTAATCCAGGGGTTGCATTAACCAAATATTTTCTGTCTGACGTTTTTTTTAAAATGGTGACGGAAAAATCTGAAGGCCATCTGTCATTTTGACAGATTACAATTCACACTTAGTGGAGACGTGCAGGCGTTTTCAGCTTTACGCAGAGAGTACATCGGAGGTAACTAAATCAATTTCCTCCCACTGAAGTGAATGCTTGCAGCACCAGGAAACCCTAGAGAGTTTTGCCAACTTGTGACCACTTGGGGAAATGTTCCCTGATTTCAAAACTTTGGCTGAAGTGGTGCTTGTAATTCCAGTGTGTGGCAGCAGAACGAGGGTTCAGCCTCCAGATCAACATCAAAGCCATGAGAAGTCATCTGTCCGAGGCATAAGTCCAGAACCTCAAGACAACAGCATCTGCAGTAATCCCCCTTGAGACATTTGATTACACACAAGTGGGTGCGCAATTCAGATCCATGCGGATCAGGAGGAAGTTATGAGACTGTGAGTTCAGGCCACAGCAGGTGAATCATTCATAATTTAAGTGGAACTGTTTAATTTCATTGTTTATATGTAGTTACTGAGGACACAGTCAGTGGTTTTTGTCACTATGGAGAAAAAGTTACATATATTCCTCTGCTTGATGTGTGAAGGCATAATGTGGATTCTCTGCTCAGCTTGTTCGGACTGAATATTAATTAAACTGAAAATTAAATGCAATTGAATGTCAACATTATTTTAAAAAACTAATGGGTAAAAACAGGTTGAAATATTTTTTTTTTTTTTTTTTTTTGACATTGACATATGACATTGCCTGTCATTTTGACTTCTCTTGTGCAACCTCTGATCAAACCTTCTCTCCAGCCTCAGTCCACTCCTTGACAATGCTGCAGTAATCCCTGTTGCTGGTGCACCTTTTTTGTTTTCATTGAGTGACAAATATTAATATGACATTATTAATGATGAAATTAGGGCGATATGGCCTAAAATCAATATCATGAGCAGTGATGATATTGAGGTGAGCAGTTCACCTCGATAACAATAAATGGAGGGTAACATTAACCCCCCCATGACCTATCCCATTATTTATTTATTTATAAATAAATAAATATTATTTATTTATAATAAATAATATTTATTTATTATTAATTTTATTATTTATTTAGTATAATAAATAAATATTATTTATTTATAAATAAATAAATAATGGGATAGGTCATAGGCCATTATAAATAATTCACAGCCAGTTATGCTGATGGTATGGTTCTCCTGGACCGCAGTTATTTTTATTGCCATTTTAACAGACATTAAAACTACAGCGTCTGCAAATAAATGAGGAAAATACACTTTTAGTTAAGATTTATTGAATAACTAAGCTCAACTGAACAAGTTTAGAAGTATAAAATAACTTTCAGCATCCTTGCTGAACCCAAAATGTTGCCAAATGAATGAGCTGCTCCTCTTCCTCCTCGACCAAGTTGAGACGGGCATGGCTGCGGCCTGGAGACCTCCCATGTCATAGCACTCATCCCATGGCGATCCTCTGGTGAACTTAAGCCACAACCCCTCACCCCCCTCAGTGCACTTACCTTTCAAAATAAAAATTCATGTCACAGGGGTCATAGCTTAACTTCAACATGTGATCGCCATGAGATGAGCGGTATAACACGGGAGGTCTCCAGGCTGCAGCCATTCAGTCTTACCTCGACCAGCTCTACCGCAGCTGCTGCTTCAATATTTGAAATTTCCTCAATTTTCTCAACCTCACTCTTTCATGTCCTGTTGCGGACTGGATGGCGTGGAGTCACGTAACAACAGACTGTACAGGTAGCACAGCGTCTTAAAGGGACATGAGCATAGCCTACCTATACACAACCAAAAAAGACAAAAATGACTTTTCATTTTTTTTAAAACACCGAAAATACTGATATGGATAAAATAATGTTGGTCATTGTCATAAATTTAGGTATTGGTTAATTTTCAGTTTATTGCCCAGCCCTAGATGATAATATAACATTTTATTTTTATACTTTTGCAAAGTGTGGGAAATATTCCAAAAATGCCTCATTATTAAAATAAGGACATTGACATTAAAACAATAAAAATCATTAACCTTTATTTATCAGGCTACATGGAGAACACCAGGCTTGACATCAATCCAGGAGGATTTTTTAAAAACTTTTTTTTACCCTGAACCCTATGGCTGGAGCTTTGTGGAAGGAGGGGCCTAAACATTTCTTATTCACTGAATTTCCTGTGTTATGTTTTGGTCATCCCAATTTAATTCCTCTATAGTTGCAGTTTTTTGTTAACTGTAATAGGTGATCTTATATAAGTTAATTTTACTGTTGAAATCTCTCATTTTTGCAAGAGCAGCCTTTTCCTCTCTCCCAGATGCACTGTAAAAGTTTTTAAATACATGTCACCAATATAGATGTATACAGATAATAATAATAATATACAGATTTTGAAAAGGTTTCACTGTTTTTACCAATGTTTTAGGCTATAACACCTGTAGTACAATTAATTAATTAATTAGTGGTCTTCAGGTCTGTTTTCTGTCCCTTTTTAGAGCTGTGCCGTTTCCATACATGAGTAATGCTGCAGGAATGTTTAAATTTAAATGTCTGCAAATAATTCCACCATGTTTTAATTATGTAAGGACAAAGTATTTCTGCTCTACAACTGCAATTTAACAGATTCCTTACACTTGTTGTCATGCACCGCCTGTCATTTATTTATTTTTTGTTCGAGGCATAAAAACCAGAGCAGTTTTTAGCCTCAGCAGTTGTACTTTACATTAATGGAATTCCTGTCAAAATTAAGCATGGTAAATCTGGAGGAGCATTGGGAATGTACGGCTCAGGTTGAAGAATCTTTATCAAGGTATGTTACTGAGAATCAAGGAGTGATTGGCGTTTTGTTTACTTGTTTAAAACATATTTACTGTCAGTCAGATGGCTGAAAGAAAGTTGCAATACGTTGTCTGATTTCTGATCACACCCACTCATGATGTGAAACTAAAGGAGTCCCACCCATCACTGCTTAAAGCTACAGCTGGTAGATGTCATGTCTGTTAAGCAGACGACTCCAGGCGACCTAAATTGATCCAAATAATAAACAAGCTAAAAAGGTATAACATTTGGTCTGATAAGAATTGATAGGAATACTGAATTTAGTGGGTGTTTCATAGTCTATAGTTGTATTTTTAAGTCTGTGTATCAAAATAACAATGTCATAGATAACCTTACTATATTATAACAGCAGTAGGAAAATTTCTTGCTCTTCTTTTTTAAACCAAAGCAGTTGAATCATTTTATACATTTGTTTTGTAAGTGCGAAGTTAGAGTCCCATACCAGCCCATGTTTGTTCAAAATAAATAGCCAGCTCAGGGGTTTTGGGTAGCTAGGTTCAGGGTAGTATGATGGACTCTTTTAAAGGGTCCCAGGAGGGACTAAGAATCTCATTGGTAATGGTTTCTTCTTTTATTTAGGTTTTACAACAGACCTTGATGCTTCATGGGCTGTAAACATACATGCAGAATTATGCTAACATAAACAAAATGTCCAATTTAGCCACAAGCGTGAACTGTAACCAAGTTTAAAACATATTTTGAATAATTGTTCCTTAACACTTTGAATCACCTCTCAAAGAAATGCAATCTGGCGTTCATTCTGTCATTTTCACAGACACTTAGAGAAGAAAAAACGGGGCCCAGAGAGACGGTAAGACGGCCCCTCCGAGTCTCTTCAGAGTATGAAATCAATTTCTCTTGGCTCCAGCGAGGCTCAGGTGCTAAACTCATCTCTCGGCGCCCCCTCATCTTAATTCAATAACAGACGCAGGAGAGCAAGGTCCCTGAGGTAGATGCTGGCCGTGATTGTCACCCCTAGAGTGCAGCATACCACGAATAACGGACAGGGGGCGGGCCCGCTGCCAGAGCAGGTGGGGCGTCTGATCGTGTCCAGACATAATACCTGCCGAGGGAATGGGCGCAGAGACGATGACACACCAACCAAAGCAGAATGTAAATATGGGCAAATTCCAAGAACATTGTTTGGAGTGGTGTACTTCAGCCAGTTTGGAAATTTTTTTTTCTTCAATGTTATTTATGTAGGAGTCGCCTGAATGCGCTTCTTCTTCATAACACTCAAGCCTCGGACCCTAACAGTCTCACTTGCACACAGCAGCCTCAACCAGAACTCCGTATCCCCACCACACACTACACTTCAGACACAGGTGATTAGATATTAAAATGAACATTAATTTAAAAAAAAAAAAATACTGAAAATCCTGATTGTTTTAAACTTTATAATTCATAGTTTATTCCTAAAGTAATGAAATGAATCTATACATCTTGGTGTTTGTGGTATTGTGCAACAATAGGTTTGGATATGAATAACTGTTAAATGCCAAAGGCAGGGCAGCATCTGATTATCAGGAAATAATAGCCAAATAATTTTCAGTCTCAGTCATTGCCTATAAATACCCAAGTTTTATAAGGCAGGTATTAAATACAATATTTGAAGGAATTAAATTTTTGAAGAGCATGGCTCTACCACATATAGATAAATAAGCATAGATATATATTCTCTTCTCTCCAATATATGCGTTTATTAACAATAATTCCACCTTCCAATTAAAATACTTTAATCATCAAACTCACTGACATTTAACTAAACTACTAAGTGAAAATAAAAGAAAACTACCAAAAGTAAAAAAGAAAAAAATATACAGAAATAGAACAGTATAAATGATAGTGATGTCACAGTTCAATATGAAATGTGAATATTGAGAAACTAAGTTATTTAAGAGGAATTTGGAAATTATGCCAAATTAGCTTTCAACTAATTTAAATTAGTTTGCTCCAAAAGGATGTTGTGAACTACTAACAGTAACGCCAAAAATGTAAGGATAAAACATTGAAATAGCTCATAGAATGATACATCGCCATACCACAGTCCAGTTTAAGTATGTATGCTTAAAGACCAAGATTTGTTTTGAAGATTTTTGAAAATGAGGCCAAATTAGCTTTAAACTAATTAAGGTTAGTTTAAGATTAAATTAAGAACCTGAATTGGGTATGTGTTCAAAACAAAGAGTTCACAATGCTAAGCAGAAGTGAAGATAAAAGATTATTTTTGAGAAAGTCATGTTTCATTAAATAATTGGCTGAATTAGAAATCAATAATCTTTAGGACATTTCATTCTTAATCTTTTGATTAGTCAACACAGTGATAGATCTAACTTAGTATTTTGGGATACCAAGATGGCGTCTCAAAACGTATTTCCCCTAACAAGATGGCGGTATAACGCAGGCATACAGAAACTAGCATTTTGATGTTTCAAACAATCTCCTTTAAGTTTGACGTATTTTAAGCATTGTAAATAACAATATTAATTGTTATGGGCACCAGCGGTTTCGCGACGTCTGACCGCGACATGAACAGGGAAAAGATGTTTTGAAACACTGCAGTTAATAGTATTAACAAAGCTTTTAGCTTCTACCTTTAGCAGAGCATAGCATTTCGCTTATACCTTTAGCTGATAACGAACACAATCTAGCACACGCATAACCAAGTACAGTCTTCGAGATCTACTATCCTGCATATACATGCATCCCTGCTTCTATACACCTGAATCAAATGAGTGGCTCAACACCAGGCCTCTGTAGAGCTAAAAAAAAATGCTGATTTGATTTGATTCAGGTGTTGGAAAATGGAGGTATCTAAAAGTATCTAAAAGCAAGATGGTAGATCTCAAAGACTGGAGTTGGGTACCCTTGATCTATCACGTTGGGCTATTTTATATAGGTTATTGAGAAGAGGAAAGAAAGACTCCGGTAAGATGGAGTAAACT
This sequence comes from Anableps anableps, assembly GCA_014839685.1. Lineage (NCBI taxonomy): Eukaryota > Metazoa > Chordata > Actinopteri > Cyprinodontiformes > Anablepidae > Anableps > Anableps anableps. The sequence continues at coordinate 4,156,649 of CM026073.1, forward strand.
CATGTCGCATAATTAAAATGACTATCAGTCAATGACCTTATATAACACTGTTAATACCACAGGCTTAGCAGCCTGTTTGTCCCAAACAGGTTGATGGATTAAATCCTGCAATTCAACAAAACAGTGAAATAGACAATCACAGCCATATTCAAGTTGTTTCTCCTAAGCTAATTTATCTCTGCCCAGACGCAAGCTTTGCTTGAACTGTTCTTCAGAACCAACGAGCTCTCCAGTGGACAAATGGTTGAATGGTAAATGAGCAAATGAAGGGAGCTGGTGGATTGAAAAAGGAGAGCTATGCAGCATTTGTGGGGCCGCATTTAGTCTTTCCTTTCATCTCCGGGGGCCGGAGAAATATAGAAATATATTTATGTTTATGGTTGTATTGTGGCAAAATATGGAAAAGTGCAAGAGGTATGAATACTTCTGCAAGCCACTGTATATCCAAGTCTGAAATCCAGGTGCAAACTGAAGTTTTTCAGATTGCAATTACAGGTTGTCTTATCACCAACATGTGCAGCTGAAACCAGATATTTACTTACACTGTATATAAAGAAAAAAAATGTTCTCATTGTTTGTCAGACTTTTTCAAACTTTTCAGTTTTAAGTCAGCGAGAATTGGCAACATTTTTATTTTGTAAACGCCAGAATAAGTGAGAGATTTATTTGTTACTTAACTCGAGTTTTGAAGTTTACATAGACTTGTATAATGATGATGGTGTAGTCGCTTTGTAAGCTTCTGATAGGTACATTTACAGCATTTAAGTTAAACCTCGAACACACTGCACCCTATGTGCGACAAGGTTTCAGGAGAACTGTGGGCCTCCACAAGTCTGGTTCACTGATTTGTACAATTTCCTGACGCTAGAAGGTTCTGTGTTCTGGAGATTAATGTATTCTGGTGCAGAATGTGCAGCTCAACCCCAGAACAAAAGAAAAAAAATACCTTCTAATTAAGAAACTGGTTGAAGCTCATAGTGAGTGTGACTTGTGTACGAAAATGAGCTGAAAGGTGACTTAACAAAGAAGCCATTAGTTTTACAGCAACATAAAAAGACAGATTATAGTTTGTAAATGTACTTGGGGACAAATTCTTGGGGACATGTCCTGGTCTGATGAAACTAAAATTTGGAGGAAAAGGGGGGAATCTTGCAGGCCTGAAAACATCATCTCAAATATGGGAAGAATGGGTGTGGCAGCATCATGTAGTGGGGTTGTTTTGCTGCTGGAGGGACTGGTGCACTTCAGTGCATGTTCTCCCTGTGCATGTGTGGGTTCTCTCTGGGTACTCTGGTTTCCTCCCATAGTCCAAAAACATGCCTGTTAGGTTAATTGGTCTCTCTAAATTCTCCTTAGGTGCTGTCCAGGGTGTTCCTGATCTCACCCAATGATTGCTGGAGTTTTATTTCATGTCACACAGTGAGAAAAATAATAAAATCTAGGAAAGTATCTGTCTGGTTTCAGCTATATACATACTTTCATCCAAATATGAGACATACATTCAAACTCATTAAATTTGAGGATGTTTTCCTTTGGAGAAAATTTTTTCCAACTTTTCTGCAATGTATATATACACCCAGTTACTATTTGAGCCGTTAGTGACTGAAGACAAACTCATCAATGTGTTTGTTTATCCAAAGCCATCGCCCGTATCATCATACCACAGATCATTATTAGCTTTATATCTGAGTGTTTGTCTTGTTTTCACTCATTATTCCACACTGGAAGCTTAGCTTTATAGTATGTGAAGCTTCTTATATAAACCAGATAATTGTTTGCACAGAATAAACCAAACTGACTTTTGTGTTTTCCTTCATGAAGACTGTGCCTACTGATGTATTTGAGTCACACTTTTAAGAAAAAGAAAATACACTTGTCGTAGTGTGTGTGTGTGACAGTGTGTGTGTGTGTGTGTGTGTGTGTGTGACAGTGTGTGTGTGTGTGTGTATCAGGGGTAAATGTGTCTGGTGGATGTCTCCTATGAAATGAACAGCTGATGATGTTTGTGAGAGCTGCTTGATTGCTCCTGTCATCAGTCTCTCATCTTTTCTTCATCTGGACTTCTTTGTCTCACTTGCTTCCATCTGATCCCGCACCCTAACCCCCACCCCCAGCTCATCTTCACCGTCCTGACCGAAGCGTTATATCCCTCCCCCACCGGCTTCTGAGGTCCTGTAAAGTGATTCAGATTGTCCACCTGCCAAATTGCATTGCTTGATGCTGTGTTTATGACTTTTTCCTGTTATACTGACTTCCATTTGAAGTGAATTTTGGATTATTAAAAAAAACCTCAAAGATTGAAAGAAAAAAGAATCCTTCGGACACAGCAAGCATAATGAACAGGTTTTTGATGGGGCTCCCACATAAGTGATTACTTGTCATCTCCTGTCGTTTTTGCTTACCATACTTTCAGTTTGGTTTGAGTCACATCGGAATCATCCAATGCCTTTTTATGTTAGTCCTATCAGTTAAGGGGGTAAATTGAAAGATTTTGAACACATTTCTCCAATTTTACATTTTTTTAGGGTTTTTTTGGTTCCTTTTTGTTAGGTGAAATCTAATTTTCCTCATTTTACAAGATTTAAATATTTTAATCTCAAATCTCACTGCCTTGCTTCTTTTTTGCCCATTTCTGTTTCTGCGCCTCATTTTGCTTATTTTCCATTTGATGGAAATTTAAACCCATAAATCAGCTGTTTTAATTATTATTATTTTTAAATATGATAATTATTAGACACAAAGTTAATTTCACATCTCATTTTCATTGTTTTGGATCCAGTTTTCAGTCTGAATCCTTTCTATAAGTTTGTTTTTTTGTTGTTGTGAGAACACATCCTCCCAAGACTGGGAAAAATCACTTGGGAATCTGAAATAATGAAGGAAAGTTCAGAAATCTTTTTAGAATGATTGATTAAGATAAAAGGATTAATTTTTATTTATTTTTTATTTTTAATTTTCATAAAACTTGGTGTGAAAAGACCCTCAGCACTCTGATATCCTATCTAATCTGATCTTGGAGGAAGGGATGAAAAGGTTTGAAGTAGGGCTGGGGGATAAATCGATTTTATTGGTTAATCGAATTTTTGGTTTTGAAGATTTAATTTATTGGAAAATAAGTATTTTTTTTTCTCCAATGCACTGCTTGGGTTTCCATTGTTCAGAGAGTCAGCACGCCCTGGGCCGCCATCTTGTTTGACAGTGTTTTACATCTATTTATTTTGGACTTTGAATTCAGGTCAACTCTATGATGGAGTATTAGGACCAGGCTAATGATTTTATTTTACAAAAATAAAGTCATAATGCTACAAGAATACAGTCATAGTAATACGAGAATAAAGTCTTAATATGACCAGAATGAAGTTGTAATATTATAAAAATGAAGTAGTAATTGAATGAGAACTCCAACACAAAATATACCAAAAAATTAATTACCCCAGTTATCCAAATGGATTTTTTTCCTCGTAATTTTCAGATGTTCTTCTGGTAAAATTGTTTTTATTCTGCTAATATTGTGACTGTATTCTCATAATTAAATAACTAATCCTGTAGCCTGGCCCTAATACTCCATTGTATAACTCACAGAAAGGATGACTTAAATAAAAACTACTTTTTGAAAATATTTTCTGTCATTTGTAATTTCTTTTTTGGGAAAGAAAGCGAGAAAAAAAAATGAACTGAAATCGGATCTGATATGAAAAAAATCTGAGATTTTCTTTTTAAGCGGTATTGCCCAGCTCTAGTTTGAAGTTCTCCATCTCCCGCATCGATTCCTATTTAGTTCTAAATCACAGGAGTAACGCAGAATTTTCTCGTCTCATATGCATGAAAACATCATCTGTACTCCCAAACTCTGAGCCAGCAGGCAGGATTTTAAAAGACACAGAGACATCCGTTTGGGACAAATGAGTTTCCCATGTAACAAGCTGAGATTCTGTTCGGTTTTGTCCGCAGGTTCGATGGGCAACAGATGAGGGCGGCTCTGCAACCGCACGTCCCGCGGCACGGACGGCTGCGAGGTGATGTGCTGCGGCCGAGGCTACGACACGGCGCGGGTCAGCCGCACCACCAAGTGCGAGTGCAAGTTCCACTGGTGCTGCGCCGTCCGCTGCCGAGACTGCCAGCAGCTGGTGGACGAGTACACCTGCAAGTCCCAGACATGATGGGAGCTGCTCCTGCGGTCGGGCTGCTGAGCTTCCTGTGGGGACGGGGTTAGTGCTGATCTGAGCTCCTCATATATTTATCGGTAGACTTCAGTCACTCTGCTGCTCCTCTCCTGTTTACTCTAAATGAGACAGGGAGGAACCAACGTTAGTGCTGCTTCTCCTCCTGAACCAGAATCAGAGCAGAATGATGAAACTAAAGTACCTTGCGAAACTATTTCAACTTTTTCGCATTCAGCTATGCCACAGCCACAAACATTTGTGTTTGATTGGGAGTTTGTGTGACTGGCCAATGATTGTGAAATGGAAGAAAAATGATTCCTAGTTTTCAGAATGAAAACCTTAAAAGTGTGGTATCCATTTGTGAGTCAGTACTTTGTGGAACCACCTTTCCTTGCAGTTTCAGCTGCAGGACCTCCTGCTGTGGTCATCTCGAAGCTCTACTTTGTGAACATCGATTGTTTTCAGTCTCTTTCCATTTAACTCATCTATTGTATCTCTTGGAGAGATAAACGTCGGCTTACCTGTGATCCTGCTGGAAGGTGATCCTTTTCCCCAACGCAGGAGTGCTCTGTATTCAGCTTTTATCCATCTTCCCCTCAACTCCCTCTGTTCCTGTTGAAGGAAAGCATCCCCTCAGCATGATGCTCCCACCATTATTTTCAGAGCGGGATGGTGATGTGCAGTGCATAGCGCTTAGGCCCAACAGTGGTCTTATCTGTCTAGAGCACCTTCTTTCTGCTGTTTCTCCTCAGGGCCTTGTGGCAAACTACAAATGGGGCTTTTTTTTTTTTCTCTTTAAATGTCAGATTTCCGGACTGCACTTGTGACAAATGTCCTGTCATCAGATTCCCCCACCTGAGCTGTGCATCTCTGCAAATCCTCCACAGTTACTTTGGACTTTACTGTAGGATTTACAGTTGAGTTGCAGAAAAAAGTTTTTTTCGACACAGTATAACACAAAGGGCCAAATGGACAAATGCATACCACACTTTTCAGGGGTATTTGGGTAGGGTGGGGGGATTCTGCTCATTTTATAACTATGCACATCTTTGCATTAGTAATGACATTGAAGTTTATGGTTGAAAAGTGATAAAATATAAAGATCATGAATACTTCTGTTGAGCTCTGCAGAGCTGGTCTGATGCATTCCTGTGAAGTCCAGCAGCAAGAAGAGATCTGTTGCTGTCTGGGATTTCTACATCATTCTCAGCTGTTTACCACGAAAGTGTGTAACTTTTATTTTTCACATATTTGCTAAAATTATCATCTCATTGACAGTATAAGACAGATAATCTGTAAAAAAAAAAAAAAAAAAAAAAAAAAAAAAAAAAAGCTTCTCTGCCATCTCCCAGTACTAACTGCAGAAATACACCATTCAGTCAGAAACAACCAATCAGAAGCAGGAGGAGAGTGTTAGTGCTGTCAATCACCCTCATGTAAGTGCTGCTTACCAATCAATCTTTATTCCGATCTTTATGGTCCATAGTAAAATTAAAAAAAAAAAGAGATAAAACACACATACAAAAAGATAAATAAGATAATAGTTTCTAAAAAAAATACTGAGTCATGACTAAATGATGCCAGTGCTTCCACAATCTCAAGGTAAATCTGACTGTACCCAGTGCAGGGTTTACTAAAATTGCAATTATGCCATTGCATGACACAGATAATCTACACATACACCTGTACAGAAGGTTCCTGAGCACAGTATGACATGCAAACAGATGGCTCCATCTAGGTAGTTTGAGTAGTAGCCTCATAGCGTCATTGTATGGCACATAGTTTCTGCATGCTGCCTCTTTTGTATTGTCGCCACAGATGGGCAGAGCACACAAGGCTTTAAAAAGAGCTATTTTTGAAGAGGGTGAGCACATATCAAATTTTCTGATCAGCATATTAGCTTGTGCATCTATCATACGATATTGCCTATACATGTCATGATCATCAGACAGGTCATCACCACAACATAGCCTGCCACAAATGCTAAGGCGAGTTGGCATGGCGACCAATGACGGTCGATAAACAGTTTTCCTGGAACAGTAAGGTATTGCTCCATTATTAGCACATTTAGCAGCGCATACATGAGGGTGATTGACAGCACCAAGACCTTCCTCCTGGCTCTGATTGGTTGTTTTAGGTCAGGAGCGGTGCATTTCTTCAGACACCAGTAGTAGCTCAGGAAGGAGGAGCTCCATCTTTTCACAGATTACCCGTCTCATACCAAACTGTCACAACATATTTTAACAAATATGCAAAAAACATGTTTTTGTAAAAATTACATAACTACAGATTTACCTCTTGTATATCAGTTTGCATCTGGTTGTTTTCATCTCATTGAAATGAAGACTTGCACCTTTCATTATTGTCAGCAAGGTGTTTAGAACTCATCCATCCACATGATCAGTACATGGAGTAGCTGACAGTCTTTATTCTTTTCTGGAGCACATATTGCTGCATATTCTGATTGATCACATGCATGGCATTAGTTTAATTTCCTCATCAATAAAATTTATAATACATCCCTGAAGTATCTCAGCTCCTCTAACATGGTTGTAATTTTACAGGTGTAACCATGTAACTCATATCACCTTACCGGACAGTTTCACTAATATTTAGAGAATGTTGAAGTAGTTTAGTTGTATAATTTTCTATTGTTCAAAATGCTTTTTGCTTTGTTTTCATAATGGTTAAAGATCCGCTCTTTGCTGAATACGAGACACCAGATAACTAGTTTGTTTCTCAGTGATGGTAAATGAAATTAAAGCTCTAAATAGAGACACATTTGACACCCTTCAGCCACGGTCCATACATCATGGTTTTTATACAGATGTGGACAAAATTGTTGCTACCCCTCTGCTGATGACCGAAAAACTCACAATGGTCACTGAAATACCTTGAAACTGACATAAGTAATAATTGACTGAAATGAAAATCAGACATTACTCTTGAACTGTGGTTCAACAGAATCGTTTAAAAAAATTAATTAATGAAACAGGCCTGGACAAAAATGATGGTACGTTGATAAAGACTGAAAATAATTTGACCATCAAGACATGTTAAACCAAGGTGGGTCCTCTGATTAGCATTACAGGTGTCTTCAAGCTTGTAATCAGTCAGTCGGCCTATTTAAAGGGTGCCAAGCAGTCACTGTGCTGTTTGCTGACATGGTGTGTACTACACCGAACATGGAGCACAGGAAGTGGAGGAGAGAGATGTCCCAGGACATTAGGGAGAAAATTCTAGACCAGCATGTTAAAGGTAAAGGCTATAAGACTGTCTCCCAGCAGCTTGATGGTCCTGTGACTACAGTTGCACTTAATCAGAAGTTTAAGGTCCACGGGGCTGTAGCCACCCTCCCTGGCCTTGGTGGCAGGAGGAAAATTGATGATAAATTAAGGAGAAGGATAATATGAATGGTAACCAAAGAGTCCAGAACAACCTCCACAGAGACTAAAGGTGAACTTCATGATCAAGGTACATCAGTGTCAGATCGCACCATCCGTCGTTGTCTGAGCCAAAGTGTACTTCATGGGAGACGACCAAAGAGGAAAGCAAAGCATAAAAAAGCCAGACTGGAAATTGCCAAAATGCATATTAACGAGTCACAAAACTTCTGGGAGAATGTCCTTTGGAAAGATGAGACAAAACTGGAGCTTTTTAGCAAGGCACATCAGCTCTATGTTCTCACACGCAATAATGAAGCAGACGAAGAAACAAACGCTGTCCCTACTGTGAAACATGGAGGAGGCTTGGTTATGATCTGGGGCTGCTTTGCTGCATTCGGCACAAGGTGTCTTGAGTCTGTTCAGGGTATGATGAAATCTCAAGACTATCAAGGCCTTGTGGAGAGAAAAGTGCTGCCTCGAGTCTAACAGCTTGGTCTCAGTCGCAGGTCATGGGTCTTCCAACAGGATAATGACCCAAAACACACAACTAAAAACACCCAAGAATGACCATGAGCAAAACATTGGACTATTCTGCTACGTCTACATCTGGGGAAGACATCCTTCAAACCTGAGACAACTGGAGCAGTTTTCCTACTAGTGGGCCAAGATACCTGTGGACAGGTGCAGTCGTCTCATTGACAGTTACAAAAATGGTTTGATTACAGTGATTGCTTCAAAAGGATTCTCAACAAAATATTAGGTTACAGCTACCATCAATTTTGTCCAGCTCTGTTTCATTAGTTTTTTTTCTTTTTTTAAATGATTCTTCTGAATTACTTTTGTCAGTTTCCAGTCATTTCAGTGACCACTGTGGGCCTTCCGGTCATGAACAGAGGGATAGCAACCATTTCGCCCATGTCCGTAAAAGTCATAACCTTCAGAATAGCATCGGTTTTTCACCACAGTTTGAGAACCTCAGCAGGACCGAAAACCAAACCACAGATCCAAGGATTCAGGCTGGTTTAGATCCTTCCGTCTCTTCATGGAAGCTCCCAACACTCGATGTGATCAGGGTTCCACTTCCTGGAATCCTTCCTAAATCAGTCTTAGTAGATTTGGCCAGTTCTGATCCAACGGCACAGCTGGAGACTAGCGGTGCCTTCCTCCTGCCATGCCTCGTTTTGTTGGCCAACTTTTTTCATTTCTGCTTCCTCATGATGCTGAAAAGAGCTTGAACAGTCTGAAACCGTTTTCTTGGTGAGACTTTGCTGTTGTAGCAGAATCATGTGTTCAGTCAGATATCACAACACAAGGCTCAGGAATCCTAAACTATTTCCACGAAGAAGTTCTTTACCTTTAAATCAGCCCAAGTGTCTGTGGAGCGTAAAAATACAACAGTTCACTAGAAATTTAGAGGGATGGATGAACTGGTGAATAGAAGGAAAGTTAGATGAATGGTTGGATGAAAGGAAAAGATGGATGGATGAATAAACAAGTGAACAGAGAGAGAAATGAACCAATAGTTGGATGGGATCAACGGATGGACAGATGAAGTGATAAATTCAACATTTCCAGAACAAGACAGGGTCCACGGGACCTGGAAAACATGTGAATCAAATTCCATACCGTTCCAGACTTTTCCAGCACGGCTAGGAACCCAGAATGCTTCTCTCCAAGTCCAAACAAACTCACAACTTCCAACCTTGTAGCTTATTTTCACGGTTTCCTGACGTTCAGACACCAGTGAGGATTTTCTATCCGCCCTTTTCTTCAAGTTTGAACCCATACCTGAATCACTTCAATCTGGTTTTAGCTTTCAGCTCTTCTTCCACACAGGATGACAGCGACGCATCACTAGTGTCTCTGTGAGTAGGTGACGGGTAACTCTAAAGCTGATATGAAATGATCCCTGGAGGATTCCGCAGCTTGTGTTCTTCTAGCCACCGGCAGGTTCTAAAGGGTTAAAGACACACAGAGCTGAACTGTCTCACTAAATAAAAAACACTGACAGAACACCCTGAAGATACGGACTTGCTGAGATACACAAAAAGTCTTTTATTGACATGGTTTTTTTTCCTTCTTTTTTTATTGATGGCATTTAATCATCTCTGTTTGTACAACAAAAGAACAGCTTTAAACAACTGAAATGCCCCCAAAATGCAAAGACGTCAAAGAAAGTCCAAACCAGCGGTGGATATGGCTCGTCTGCCTGTCGGCCTCCTGCTGCGGTCGTCTGCTTCCTGTTTGGTTTGAACTCTAATGTTGGCACAAAGGTGTGTCAGTCTAGTCCAACGCAGCATTCTGGATTTCTGTTCAGCTGTTGGTCTGCATGGAGGTCCGCTCCGCTCTCTGGTGCTGGTCCTGGGTCGGATTCTGCTGGAGTCGTACGGGGGGGTCAGATGCGAGTGAGTTGGTGCCACAGGCTGGACGGCAGGATGCTCTCCACCTTCTCCATGATGAAGTTCAGAGGAGCAAACAGAGTACTGAGGAACTGCAAAAACAAGAGAAAAATGAAATGTTACTTCTGGATAGATTCTTATTTCACGTTTCTATCAAAATCTGCAAAAAATACTTCCTGAATACAGCAGTAAACAACTAAATATTACACAAAAAAAATAAGGAATTCCATGGGAAATAAGGCGACTTAAGAGAAACATCAAGGGGATGAAATAATTGTCAACTAATTTAGTAATTGAATACTCGTTAACTAGAGTATACAGACTAAAACATGCAGTTTGCTAAATTAACACACACACAGTAAATAAGCCATCGGCGCGTCGGGTAGGTCAGTGGTCGACGGGCAAGGAGAGGACTTCTCTTCCTGTTAGTCTACCTCAGCATCTCTCTTTGTGCTTCGAAGGAAAGGTGTGTGTTCATCTGTGTGAAGAGTGCAGGTGGTGTTGAGACCAACCTGGGAGATCTCTGACTGGCTCTGAAAATGATGCGACTTCTTTATCTTCCACCTTGAGGCCTCGTGTTGAGCAGCTCACTGAGCTTTAAGAGGCAGTCGGATCAAAGTGGCTCAACTTTTCAGTAGATACAATCAAACAGTGACAATAATCAATGCTTCTGCAATATAACTCGATGTAAGTATGATGGAATTAGCCCAACATGCTACACCATTAATTCCACATGTTCTTTGAGCGTTTCCCTTTAGGGACCAACAGCAGCATCAACCGCCTCGAGTCACAGAACGCAATAAAGAGTTCTGCGTGCCGCTCCAACTTTTACCCGACAGAAACGTCCCACGAGAAAAAACCCAACATGGACGATACAATTAAAAAGTCCTACCAAAACAAAATTTAAGACCTGTGATTAAAGCATTTAAGGTCAAATTAACTTTTTAATGAATTTAAGACATTTTAAGGCCTTAATTTTAGATACATGAATTTAAGAGTTTTCTAAGGATGCGCGGACCGCCTGTTATTGATCATTTATATGATCATCCTGAAAACCGATATGACTGAGAAACACACGCGTTAACTCTGGACTAACCGCAACAGGCTGCAAACTACATGGTCTGCTTTGACTGAGGCAGCTTCACCTGGAAGGAATCCAAAGCGACTGAGGTCAGCGATCAGTATTAGATAAAAAAAAAAAGACCAAGAGTATCAGATATTCCCGCAGCTTCATGCCTTTTATGACCAGACATACTTTCATTTATGAGTTGGGCCCCAACACTAAACACCCCCAAACACGAAAAGCAGGTAAAACAGAGAAATATAAGCCCTGCTGTGTTTCTGCAGCTTCCTCACCACATCTACAACCATCTTAAGTCACAACATTGGAGTTTGAGTACTCACCGCTTTAGCAAACACTCCCATGAGTTCAGGGAACTGGTGTGTGAGCAGAGCCAACATGGCGGTGAAGGAGCAGAGACCCGCAGTGAAGAGGATGAAGAAAGGCAGCTCCTTCTTGGGGTAGACCGACACCTCGTGAAACACTGCTTCCACACGAGACAGTGACACAACGAAGCACAATGTTAGCGCCAAGTACTTTCATCACCAGGCCTGATCTCACGTCTGCGTCGTCACCAAGACGATGCAGGAGGTAAGCTTAGCAGTGGTAGGAACACACAAACATGTTGGATGTGGTGCAGGAGATCCAGGCGAGTCAACTCGATCTCACTTTGACTCAGGTGATTATGAAGGAAGTATCCAAACATTAAAAACACATCTGGCTGCTGAGTGCCCATCCCAGCCACTACAGATCAGATCAAATCCACCTGGTCTGACTGTGTGTGTGTGTGTGTGTGTTAGAGGGTCTCTTACTGGGTAGCAGCTCTCTGTCGGCCGTCTCTGTGCAGATGGGGTAGGGGTAGAAGAGGTGACCCTTCTCTAGAGGATATGGAATCATTCTGAATGCTGGAAAACCCAGAAATAAGGAGAATTTGGTTCAAGTTGCTGGATCAGGTGCTCCTCATTTCAAATGGCTGGCTCTTGGTGTGTGTGTGTGTGTGTGTGTGTGTGTGTACGTACTGCCCTCCCATGTACAGTGCAACAGGTTGAGCGCCCCCTCCACCCGTTTCCAGTGCTGCAGGTGGAAGAAGGCATAGGCGATGGCTTCGCTGTCACCTCTCTTCAGGATGTGTTCTGGAGGAAGAATCAAACTCTTCATCTCCAGCAGATACTGACGAGGAAGAGGAGGAGGAGAAGCAGAGAGAAAGGACATGAATTTACTGATTTGTGAAGGATTTTAGATCATCGTACATTTTTCCAAAATTTCCAACAGAATGTCAGGAAAAGGTTTTCGGCAGCAGGAAGTCTGTTTAAGGCCTCGGAATAATTGGGCATCCTGTTGCTGCCTGCGTGGCTGCAACGCTCTGGCTCATCCGTTAAGCCGGATCATAATCAAAACATGTTTTCTGGTGTATTAGTGGAAAGTGGCACAGAAGTGTGAAGCTGAAAGGAGATCTTTGCAAACAAAAATCTGAAAAGTGGGGGATGTTTAAGCCCCTATAGGTCATTTCTTTGCAGAACCATCAATACTGCATTAACAGCTGCGGTGTGTGTGTTGGGGGGGGGGTCCTCTACAGGATGGGTTTAGTGCCTAATTCTTTCACAGACTGGTTCAGGCTCAGTCAGACCAGTGTTAATTTTGTCAGCAAATTTTATTTAGTTTTAGTCATAATTTCGTCATCAGAATTGTTTTAGTTGGTTAATTATAATAAAATTTAGTTGACAAACTTATATGTAAAATGTAGATACTTTTTCATCAATTCACTTGAATTATTAACATAAAATGAAACCAGTTATGGAATGATGGTATAGTCTGAATATGCAACACAGAAAAACGCATTTCACTTTTTCCAAACATCTTTATTTTCCTGACCTTGCTTTCGACAATAAAGTGTGTTATTACTGTTACAGACGCTCTGACTGTCCGACTGAATGGAGAGTGTCTATGAACAACAATTTTGCTGCAGATTCTCAACTGAACGGAGAGCTGAACTTTGACTAGGCCATTCTAACACAGGAACATGCTTTCATCTACACCTTTCCTTTATGTATGTGGGCAAAAAAGTTCAAATTTAGTTTCGCTCCAAATGTTTGCTGTTCCTCTACATGGCTTGTGACGCTGCAACCAGGACGTCCTGCAGTCTTCTTGTATTTTCCACAAAGTGGATTTTCCAGAGTCTCTGCTCTCCCCACCCAACCGGTCAGTTTAAGCTCATAGCCATATGTTAGTAGGTTTAAACTGCACGAGCCCTTTGCCGTTTTTCAATGATGTATTCAACAGTCCTGCTTTACACTTCTCCACAACCTCACTAATGCTCCCTACTCACCTCTTCACAGGTGGACCCTAGTTACCAAGGTTACTTTTAAAGGCAAGTGGTTGTCCTGGATTTTTATTTCGGCGAATCAGAGTAAAGTTGGCTGAATATAAAAGCACACCACACTTCTCTGAAAGTCACAGTAAAACATTTCTGAAATGATGCGTCGTTTTCCGTGCCCCTCTCAGTCATGTTAACGTTCATATTTAGCGAGTTGCTGACTCACTTTGGGGACATGAGGGTTGAACTCCACCGCTCTATGGATGGCTTCTACGGCGTTCATCTCTGCTGTGCTCAGGCCCCGCCTGGATGCCGCCTCTGGAGAGAACCTACACAAACCCCCCCCCCACACACACACACACACACACACAAGCAATCTCATCAGAACATGTTACCTTCCAGAACCAAAGGCAAATCAAACCTAATGGATATGTACCAGATAACTGGATGCAGAAAAGATTCTGTTTATCTTGATCATGTTTACTTCGAGTTTTAATTTTAGTTCCACACTAGTGTAGGACTGACCCCCAACTCTCTACCCAGCAGCTCCCATCAGCTCTCACGGTATGTCAGAGTCCCGAGGCGAAGTGATACTCACTTGTCCGATACTGCCCTGGCTTTGAGCAAGGCAGCTGTGTAGCATATTGTTGCAGATTTGGGTAAGCTAATATCTGCCGTGGAGACAAAAAGCAGACAGACACACAGAGCTGGCGTTAGAAAACATTAGTGAAAGGTTGAGATGACAGGCGGTGGTTGGATCCGATGAGGAGCATCTGATGGTAAAATTGATTAGAGGAGACTTCACTGATGTGTAAAACTTACAATTATTATTTTATTTTATAATTTAATGCTGAGAAATTTTGTAGAAAAACACATTTATTCTGTGGTGCAAAAAAATTCCCATCCAAAGAAAATAATCCCCTTTAAAAGTCTCTTTAAAAGATTTGTAACTTGAGCATTTTTTTTTTAAATTAAAATGTTCTTAACATTCAGATAATTGTAGTTTCAGGAACATTTTCATTTCTCTTTTTTCCTGGGTCCCTAAATGAGCGGCGGTTGTTTCTTTTGGCTGGATGGTAAAAGAGAAAACCTCCGAAGTTTTCTGTTAGAGAACTGCAGCAGAGAGTGGCATCTTGGAGTCAACAAGGCCATCTCCGTGCCAACTGGATGTCCAGGACGGATGCAGACCTTCTCTGTCTACCATCACAAACGGTATCATGAGGAGCTTGTAAAACTGCTCTGGAAACTAAAAGCATTTCAGCAACAAACACTCCAGACAGGCTGGTGTGTGCATGCCATCAAGTCTCTTAAATATCAGGACATTTTGAATGGTGACGAGTGAAAATAGCAGGACAATGATCCAACACATGGTCAAATCAACAGAAATGGTTCACAAAATCTACCTCCTTCCTCACCCGAGTCCTCAGGCCTAAATCCTGCAGAAAAGCCGTGTGGTGAGCTGAAGAGACAGACAGCAGGCTCCAAGCTTTGTAAATGTTAAAGGAGAAGATTAAATACTGTCCCACTGGCAAAAAGAGGTGTTCATGTCATTGATAGCAGGGCTATCAACAACTAGGTGACTGGTAATTTTGTTAAAAATAATTTTTTTTTTTTAAAACACGGGATTTTTTTTCTCAACCTGAATAAATGTTCTCAGATTAAAGGCTGGATTTGTTTGTTTTTCAGCGTGAAATTCTGTTTATTTTAAGGCTTTTTAACAGATGTATCAATTAAGGTAGGTGTCTGGTTTTTTGAAGATGATCTGTCTCATTTCACAAATGGAACAAAAATATAACCAAATCTGGTCGTATTCAGATTACGTAAAACGTTATTTATTATAGCATCTTTCAAGATATAAAATCACAAAGTTCTGCATAAGAGCCAACGACACATAAGAAACAAAAGTTATTAAAAATCTGATTTAAAATGATATTAGGGCTGAAACAATTAACTGGATTATTAGTGATGAATCGATTATTGAATTAATCGTCAACGACTTTAGTAATCAATTAATCGTTAACTGGAGAATACGGACAGAAAAAAAAGGCCAGTTGCTGAAAGAACAACATAGTCAGAGCAGTAATTAAGCAAAAGTACATTTCGCACTTAAGATGAAAAAACAAAAAAACAAACAAAAAAAAAACAACTTTTGTCTGGAAATATGTTTTATCCAAAACTCCTCAGTTGGCACAGTGTTATCTTCACCTGCTTCAAATTCTGTAAAAGCTCCTATTGAGCACCTTTTGCTATCCAATTACTAATCAGTTAATCCAAAAAGTAATCAACAGATCACTTTTTGGATCTGTTGATTCAAAAAGTGAATCAGTGATGTTAAGTCAAACAGAAAGGGCTGAGCTTAGAAGTATTTTTTTAGCTGCAGATGCATCCTTTGCTACAAATGATCAAGTGTTCACTAAAGGAATGCATTTTAGGCAATAAAATGTTTATTTTCTTTTTAAAAAGGGAATTGAATTATTTGTTTATTTGCATCTTTTAATGTATTTCTAATGTATAAAAAAGGGTTAAATGAAAAATCTACAGAATGTGCCAATTTTTTTATCTGATTAATTGACTAATTGTCAGAATAACTGACAGATTAATCGATAACTAAAATAATCGTTAGTTGCAGCCCTAAACGATAGGTTTTGAACTGGCATGCAAAAGAGACCAGAGATCTTAAAGCCAAAAGAAAAACATTTCAGAGTCTGGGGGCCGCTGAGCAGAACCCTCCGTCTCCATCTTAGTACGGGGAACCATCAGCAGGTCCTGATCACAGTGCCTCAGCAACCTGCCAGCTAACATATGGGGGCGGAATCCCCCGATACAGCCCGGTGTCTGTCCATGAAGAACTCTCCAAGACACATCCAACTTTCTCCAGAGTGCAAAACACTTTGCATTTGCCATTTTAGCTCAAGCTTTCCAAAACTCCATCCTGAACCCCACATGAGTGCAGTCAGGACATTTCAACATGACCTGAATATAATCCAGTTAGACACAAGGTGCATAAAGTAGCCCCCTCTGAACACCCACATTAAGTTTTAATGGATTAAACACATTTTCCTGCCATATTAACTTGATTAAATCTTAAACACCACACTGACAAGCACAGGTCTGCAGGATTAAACTCCCATTTTTAAAACTAAAACCAATCAGGGCAGTGGAGCATTAAATGGAAAAGACTAAATGAACCTTTGAGTCCCTGGTTGGTCCAATGAATTCTAAGAGCTGTCGCTTATTAAGTTGCTCCATTTCAAGTTAAACTCCACTATTCTTAGGGAAACATTTTTTAAAGTTTTCCTTAATTTACCCAAGAAAAGAGACTGTTAAGTCGAGCAGAAAAGAGAGCTGTACAGCTTGTGAAACATCCCAGGTGCAGTTTGCTGAACTCGATGTTCTGCTGGAGCAGGAAGTGCGCTGGGAACCAGTGAAACTCACCGTCGTACTTAGCCAGAACCGCCTGGACGTCGGCGTAGTTCTGGAGCTCCAGTAGCGACTCCAGCAGGTTCTCGTGGATGTTGAACATACTGAGGAGAGGGAACTCCTTCATTAACTGGAAAACACACAACTGTTGTTACATGTTATATCAGGCAGGGGGCAGCACAGTAAACAGGCAAAAACTGATGTGTCAACATAAGAAATAAAAAGTCTGAAGACTTGAGAAAATAAGTGATATTTTTGTAAAAGTGTGTGGGTGCTCTGCTGGCTGGCTGTTCGCTTACATCTCTCATCATCTTGACTGCTTCTCGTGTTCGGCCCAGCTTCCTGGAGCACATGGCCAGTCTCCTTTTTATATACACTAACACGTTAGTGTCTCTTCCTGGTGGACAAACACAAGAACCCAATCAGCACAAACTCAATACATTCAGCAAACAGATATGAGCTCTGCATTTTAACTGAGATCTTACAGTGCCCTAGAAAAGTATTCATACCATTTGAACTTTTCCAGATTTTGCCTCGTTGCAGCCACATACTCAGGATTTTATATGCTCAACACAAGCTACCCCTGAAACCCCTAAAGAAAATTCAACTAACTGCCTTCAGAAATCACCTAATTAATAAACAGAGTCCACCTGTGTGGGACTTAATCTCAGTCTAAACACAGAAAGATGGTGGCAGCAGCAACATGCTGTGGGGGCGTTTTTTTCCGAGCAGGGAGTGGGAAGCAGATGAAAGCTGATGGGAAGATGGATGGTGTTAAACAGGTCAGGTTACAGGCAGCTGTAAGTACAACAAAAGGTGGCGCTATAGAGTATAGAGACTGGGCTGAATACAAATGCACTTCCAGTTCATAATTATTAGGGCCCTATGGTTTCCACAATGCGGAAAATGTGGACTAAGTCGCGGAACTGAAGTAACAAAATGAAATCCACAATTTAAACTGATATTGGTGAGAAGGGAAGAATATACAGTAGTTTCTGTCGTGTTTTGGCCACTGCAGCTCCCATACCCATTGTTACCTGGTTAGGTGGGGCTCTGCTCGGCTCTCCTCTTCACACAGACAGAATAAACCAGTCAGCCATGGTGAAAAAACTCTCTGTAACACCGATATCTTCCCAAACAAAACAACAACAACAAAAAAAACCCTCAAAGGTTAGCACAAGGTTCAGGGCCAGCAAGTTTTAGGAAACGGATGAAAACTTCTCTGTATATTTTGTCAGCAGCTGGTTGACTTGAGGTCAAGTCACATGCGGGGTACCCCAAGGTTCAGTCCTGGGACCCCTCCTATTTAATATCTACATGCTCCCACTCGCTCAGACTTTAACAAGTAATAAGATTAGCTACCATAACTACACAGATGATACACAGCTCTACATTATGGTGTCACTAGGTGACTTTGAACCCATCCAAGCACTGAACAGATCCTTAGAACAAATCAATGCGTGGATATGCCAAAACTTTCTCCAGCTGAACAGAAACAAAACTGAAGTTATTATCTTTGGACCCAAAGAGGAACGATCTAGAGTCAGCACGCAGCTTCAGCTATTACAACTACAAACTAGTGATTAGGCCCGAAATCTGGGTGTAGTGATGGACTCAGACCTGAACCTTCAGAGACACATAAAGACAGTTATAAAGTCAGCCTTCTATCACCTGAAGAACATTTCCAGGATTAAAGGACTAATGTCTCAACAAGATCTAGAGAAACTCATCCATGCATTTATCTTTAGTCGCATTGATTATTGCAACAGTGTCTTCACAGGTCTGCCTAAAAAGTAAATCAGACAGCTGCAGCTGATCCAGAGTGCTGCTGCTCATGTTCTCACTAAGATCAGGAAAATAGAGCACATCACCCCAGTTCTAAACTCCTTACCCTGGCTCCCTATAGCTCAGATAATAGACTTTAAATATACTTACTTTATAAATCACTGAATGGCTTAGCACCAAAATACATTAAACATCTGTTGTCGTAGCAACCATCCAGACCACTCAGGTCTTCTGGTTCTAGTCTACTCTGCATCACCAGAACCAAACATGGAGAAGCAGCCTTCAGCCTCTATGCTCCACAAATCTGGAGCAAACTTCCAGAAAACTGCAAAACAACCGACACACTGAGTTCCTTTAAATCAAGGCTAAAAACCCCCACTAGTTTAGAGTTACTTTTGACCCATACTAACTGGAACATTGACCAACATATTTGAAGTCTATAATGATGGCGCTTGACAAAATGTAAAGTTACTGGTTTCACGATGTCTTTATGTTTTCATGATGTGAAGCACTTTGAACTGCCTTGTTGCTGAAATATGCTATACAAATAAACTTGACAACTACTCAGAAACATAGAGAAGAAGCTCGCTAGCTGCAGCTAGTCACATCTGCCAACTCTGCTAACATTTCCATAAAATAGTAAAAGGAAGAGTTGAAGGTGCTTATTGCTCTGTGTCCTGAATCAGATATTCCTTTAGGAAAAAATAAAAACACGCATCACTCAGTTTTGGTAAAGCGGAGCAAAAGGCACTGGGGGGGTGGGGCTGCAGTTGCAGGAACATGAGAGCTAAACACCAAAACACAGATAGTTACTACTTCAATGGAGATGTCTGTGACAGATTGAAGAAATAAAAATGAACAAAGATCATGATCATCATGGAAGTGTGCACAAGCTTTTACTTTTTGCAGGTTTTTGTGACAAATATTTTGGTGTTCAGTTCAACTCTAAAGCATTTTTAAAAGAGAGATTTTCTTTCATGTTAAAAACGAGATTCTTAGTTTAGCATATAATGTTTGAGTTCTTTAAAATTATGGGGAAACACTTTAACACCTTGTAAAACCAAAGTTCTGTTGAACCACAGCAGTCTGTTATATTTATGGAACAGAATAACAGTAAATGTTGACCTCTAGCTATTCATTTGTTCAAGTTTTTTCATTCACACCATGATTACATACATTTTTAGTTAACAAATATGGTTAAAATGGAAAAAATAGAATTCAGAAAAATAAAAACGGAAAAAGTGGAATTTGGGAAAAAATAAAAACAGATTTCATAGAGCTCTAAATTATACACTACTTTATGTTGATCTATCTCATAATATCCCACTAAAATATACTGAGGTTTGTGGTTGTAACGTCACAAAATGCACCAAAGTTCTGAACAGCTGGAACAATCTGAAGCTGCAGACCTGGATCTGGTTCTGAACCAGGATTATACTCACTGTGTTGGGCTTCGTACTGTGTACCGTGGTGCTGAAGCTGCTGGCTCCGGCGGTAGCAGCCCTCTCCGGCTTTAAGCGCCTGTTTAAATAATCGCTCAGCCTCCATTATAGTGGTGGCCTCCTCCTCTGCTAAAAGGATGTATGCTGTTGCACAGCTATGGGAGAACAGAAGAGGCAAAAAGCCGTCAGAGAATTAAAAACCAACACTGCCTCACATCATACAACTGACTCATCCCTCCTGTTTGTCAATTCAACACACAGAGTTTCTTCTTTCTTCTCTGTTCTTTTCCTTCAAATCCTGCTTCAGAACAAGATGTACAGCCTCCGTGATTCCACTGTGTCGGCTTCATTACTTGTTAGTCTAAACTCAAACCTTTATGAATGTGAAGAACTGGAGGAGCCAAAAATGTTTGGAAAATCATGGCTGGAGTATTACAGTTTAGTTTAAAATATAATATTTTTCAACTACAAAGTACTGAGGAGTACTGAGGCCAGAACAGAGCAACAACTTTTAAAATATGGAGGCTTTGCTCACAGCATAAAACCCTGACATAAGCCATGTTACCATCAATGTCTTTTATGCGCATTATGAAGCTTCACATTAAAAAAGGTTGATGGAAACAGCAAAATTTGGGACAACTCCCTTGATTTCAAAAAAAAGTTTTTACCCTCACTTGAGGTAGTTTTTAGCTTTTTCCGAAAAGGAGTCAATTTGCCGAATAAGTTCTAACGTAGCGAACTTTTCCATTCACTGATTGGTCTGCGCCTTATCAGAGGCACGAAACTCGGACAAATTTCAAAGTCCAAACCTCCAGTATGTAGCAGAGGACTCAACCTCTACTTCCTCTTTATTACAGCCATGTGCAGCATCAACATCTGATGAAATTATGCTTTGCATAGCCTGGTTGATTCACTCCAAACCAGTAGATGGAAACATGCCAAATTCACATTTTCTGTTTTTTTCTTTTTTGTGTCATTTTAAATGTTAGTTCAAAATTCGAATGACAATTGGACGGAAACATATTTAAAGTTACCACAGAATAATAATTTAAATAAAGTCATCATCATATCCTAAGTTACTGCTTGAATGTCAAATATAATATACCTAAATAAACCTAATATACTCTAAATAGGGATGCACTGATATGAAAATTTGGGCCGATATTGATATCTGATATTAATGCTGCTGTTTTGGTTGATAACCGATATTATACAAATATTTCCCTCCACCTTCAATACTGTCAAAGTGACCAAACCACCTAGATTGCTTCTCTGCTTCAGTTAAACACCCCATAATCCCGTGCTGCCTCACTATAGCTGTCACATGACCAAACAATTCCCACATAACCAACTCCCTCCCCGACCTGAAACACAGACAGCAACCATTGTAAAAAAAATGACTAACATCGGCCCATACCGATGTTGATATATCGTGCACCCATAACTCTAATATAATGGTTGTAATCCTTACAGTAATGATATGTCAGGCGTAAGGACTGGTTTCATGTTGGAAGCGAGATGAACATGAAATAAAATGTCCCGTGTTCCCAATATATTTTTATTATTTTCAGCTTTTCTCACACAACTGTGCAATTTGGGTTATTGTTACCAGTGCAGCTGGTTTAAAAGCTAAACATATTTGGAGCGTCTAAGACAAGCGGCCGAGGAAGGAGGAGATGAAAAGAAGAAACAGAACTCACTCTTCAAGCTCCAGCGCTTCGTGTGCTGCAGAGATACGAGCCTGCGGGTTTCTTTCTCTCCATGCCTTCTGCATGACTGCAGGCATACAGACACAGCCCCTTATTTATCAGGTCAAAGGTCATGCACATATTATATTTAGGATTGATGGATTTTCTTACTGGCATCAGCTGGTCGCAGGTGGTCTGAGTCGCATGTGAAGAAGGTTTGATGGTCTTGTGCTGACAAGTTCATGTCGTAGTAAGTCAGCGGCTCTCGACCCGTTACCCATGTATAACTGGACAAAAGCATCATGGCAGAACAGGAAGAATCAGATACAGGTCTCCAATGCAGACATACACACAGATGCAACAGGATGAAATTAAAAAGATGGAAGTGGCTGGCTGAAGTTTCATCAGCACAATTAAAATGATGTTATGGAAAAAGAAAACAACAGCTGAATAAAAGATGTAAAGGTGACTCAAAAGACAGATTAGAAGGAAAAACAACAGGTAACAGGGACCGATTTTAAGTAAGCAAATAAAGATAAAAAAAAATAATAATAATAAAAAACCAGTTGAAAACAAGCAAGAGAATTAGAAAACGTGAGAGCAGCAACAGCAGAAAAACGACAACACAGACGAGGATTTTCTCATGCTGGAACTTACCGATTATATTCAGCTCCACGAAATAAATTTAGAGGATTTCGCCACACTTTACATTCTGCAGAAGCACAGACAGAGAAGAACGCAGGCAAAGTTGTTCAGAGTTAGCAAAAAACACAAAATGGACAAGAGTCTTAGCTTCTTTCCACCGAAAAGGTCAAATAGGCCACTGTCGTCACGTACCCTTTTGTACTGAAATCATTCTGATGGATTGTCGAGTTTAGCGTAAACATGGGAAAACCATTCACTTTCTGTTAACGACAAACTACACATCATACAGCGAAAGGTTGGATTGTTTTTTATGGGGTGCCACTACGGAGATTAATCAGAATTAACTTCCATATACAACTATGAAATTAACCTCTTCCACATACTATACTGAAAACCTTGCACAAAGACTAGTAAAAAGCTCTCACATAAACTAGTGAAAACATTTACCTCTTCTATAACCTACTGAAAAGCTTTCCTACAAAATAAGAACTATAGTGCTCATACACACTAGTGAAAAGCATTCATATAAACAGGTGAAAAGCTTTACATTTCATACACCCTAGTGAAAAGCATTCATACACACTACTGAAAAACGTTCATACACACCACTGAAATGCGTTCATAGACACTAGTCAAATATTTGTTGATTTCAGTTGAAACGGTAGGCATTTCAGTTGAAACGGTAGGCATTTCAGTGAAACAAGAAGGCGTTTTATTAGACCGGAAGTTGTAGTTTTAAACGGGAGGCGTTCTGGTTAGCGACACGCGTATTTTGCATCAGTAATCTCCGCCTCTCCGGCCCATATTTTCCCAATCAAAACATCGATGTCTGCTCATCAACCCGGTAAACGCCTTACAGAAGCAGTGGTATTACTAAATAATATTTTGGCTTCAACAGAGACGTTCTGTCTCTGTCCTTGTCAAATGCAACAACCGGCCGCCTCAGCCACTTAGCCTCTCTTATCTATCCACTAGTTTAGCTTAACACTTTCAGCGCTGTCTGCGGTCAAGTGAGCTGACACTTCGGAGTTTTTTTTTTTTTTCTTTCAGAAAACGGTACTTTACTGAAAACAAATAACATTACATAGAAAGAGCTGTAACACGATGAGTAATATCAGAATACATTAAAGACGAACTATTAAACAGAGGAATAAGGGTGTGGAAATAATGTAAAAATAAAAAATAAATAAATAACCAAAAACAATGACAATTTTGGAGTTACTCAAAGGTCTTGCACTTTCCAAAGAAAAACAAATCTTTTTTTTTTTTTAAAGTGAAATAAATGTATACATAAATAGGTAAAATAAAAATGTGTACCAGTAATACGCTGGCAGTGTTATGCTAAGCTAGTGGATAGATAAGAGAGGCTAAGTGGCTGAGGCTGTCGGTTGTTGCATTTGACAGGGTCCTGATTTTCTCTGTTGAAGCCAAAACATTGTTCAGTAATACCACTGCTTTTGTACCGCGTTCTGCGGGTACATGAGCAGACATCGATGTTTTGATTGGGGAAATATCAGCCGGAGAGGCGGAGATTACTGATACAAAATAAGCGTGCAGCTAACCAGATCGCCTCCTGTTTAAAACTACAACTTCCGGTCTAACAAAACGCCTTCCTGTTTCACTGAAATACCTTCCGTTTCAACTGACATCAGTAAATATTTGACTAATATCTATGAACACATTTCAGTGGTGTTTATGAACGTTTTTCAGTAGTGTGTATGAACACTTTGCACTAGTGTGTATGAAAGGTAAAGCTTTTCACCTGTTTATATGAACAGTTCTCACTACTTTGTAAGAAAGCTTTTCAGTAGGTTATATAAAAGGTAAATGTTTTCACTAGTTTATGTGAGAGCTTTTCACCAGTCTTTGTGCAAGGTTTTCAGTATAGTATGTGAAAGAGTTTAATTTCATATGTATATGAAGTTAATTCTGATTAATGTGCTTGGTGACACCAAATAGTTTTTTTTTTTTTAGCATTTTTAAACAAAAACAAGCTACACTTTTCCCATGAAAAGGCAGAAAAAAACTGAAATAGAATGTAAAACAACAAATATGAAAAGAATTATCTGTGTTTTCCTTTATGTCCTAATCTAATCAATTTTTACATTCCCTTTATGGATTTTATCCAACTATTTGCTTCTGCAATGGAGTTCTGTCTTCTGTCCAGATGTACTGTGCCTTTAAAAAGTACACACAACAACCAGAGTCACATTTCAACCTCCAACGAGTTGTTAGGAGTATGTCTCAACCAGCTATGGCCCAAATCTAGAAATTGGAACATTTATTTTTTTATACTGTTGTTCTGTTTTTATTTTACTGTTATTTGGTTTTTTTTTAATACTGTTTTTCTACCAACCTATCAATTTTATACTAGAGCCACATTCATCCAATTATAATCCCAAATTCGCACACACTGATACACAGATCAGTAGGCAACTTATCAATGTCAGTTTATTTATATAGGGCTGCACCAAAGTGCTTAACAGCCAGCACACAAGTTGTAAATATAAATATATGTAAAAACTATAAGGACATCAAAACCATAACAGCAGCTCAAAAACAGACTCAGATCATCCATTTTAAGTAGAGTTAAAGGCCAGTGAGTATTCTGAACAGATCTAATGTGGGAAAGTAGATTCTGAAAAAGTGTCTGCAAGCAACACTTTCCAAGTCCTGCTAAAGATGCTTCAATTGGATTTAGGTTTGGACTTTGACTAGGCCATTTTAACACATGAATAGAAAGTAAGTGAACCCCCACCCTAGTCTCAAGTCTTAACCTGTATTTCAGCTTGACCTCATGTGACCAGAGCACATTTTTCCAAGTGTTTTCTTCATCACACCACATGGCTGCTGGCAAACTCCCAACAGGACTCCTAATTTCTTTTTTCTTACTACTCTTCCATTAAGAGCTTGTTCCTGACTACTAGGTACCCTGCTGATAGACTGTCCTACCTAAGATGAGGATCTCTGCAGCTTTCCAAATTTTCCAGTAAGCTGCTCTCTGATTATTCTATGTTTCCAGTTCAGGTCTGCAGCCATATCTTGGTAGGTTTGTAGTTGTGCCATACCCTTTCCATTTCAACAGTGCTCTAATAGATGTTGAGAAATTAGGATGCAATATTATAACTTTATCCTTGTAAAACATGATGGGATTGTGCAATCACTTTCATTCATCAGTTTTTTCTTTACCATTTGTGTTTAGTGTTTTGGACTCTGATGATAAAAGCACCAGCTTCTTACCGGACACACTCTGCCGACTGGAGTCAGCGTCCCCGTTACTTGTGTTAGAGTTGCTGGGAGAACTGCTATCCACTCCACCCAGCAGGGGGCGCAGGTGGCTCACAGACACTTGCTCTATGAAGGAGGTCCCATATTTTCTGAAATACCACCACTCAAAGATCTGAGAAAGGAAGCAAAGATAGGACACTTTAACTCAGAATAAAAGAAAGAGTCATTTACATGAAGCTGAAAAGTGTTAAAAATGAGGAAATTGGACCTCTCTGAAAACTGGCATCACTCTAAAATTTCATCACTAAAAGTAGCATGAAAAAAACTGAAAATGGTACAAGTCGTGTTTTGCTGGTCAATCTTTTTCATAATACTTATAAAATAAACACACATAAAAATCAAGGAGGTAGTTGATGAAACGCCTCCTCAGCTAAACAACTTTAGCAATGATGAGCCAGGCTTTTCTTTCCACAACTTTATTGTTCCAAACTAACAAGCCTCATTAACACGGCCTGCTGTATAAACCCAAGTGAGTGCTTATCCAGTATTTACCAACTATCAACTTCAGCTAAAGCTGCTGCTCATCAGCGGAAGTATCAGTTTTACAGTCCGCAGCCTGTTGGGTCATAAGGTCTGAGAACAGTTCACATACAGGTGCAGTCATCTGCTTCTCCACATGTTCAAGCGGAACTCGACCCAGAGGCCTTTGCTTTGCTGAGTTTGAGCTACATGGTTCTAAGCCTGTCACAATAAATGAATCACATGATAAATTAAAATGAGCTCGATAATTTCCATTCTGATGATTAATATTTTCTTGAAGGGCAATTTTGTTTACAGAGACATCATGATCCATTTCATTTATGGTTTTGGTTGTGTGTGGTTTTTATTTCCGTTTTATTTACTGTTTTTGGTTTTTGTGTGTTATTTTGGAAATTTAAAATATCTTCCAGTTCTAGTGTTAATTTTGTAAAGAGCTCTTAACATTTATTGGTCTTTAAGAGGGCGAACTTGCATTATTGTCATGATAAATACATTACTTGAAAATGGTCTGAAAACAACAATATTAGTGTTTCAAAGCAGTGGTGTACTTTTTAGAGCACTAAATTGATTTTAAAAATATGCGAGGAGGAAAGAAAGTAAACACAAGTATCACGTTGGACCTGGTTTTACGTTCAGAAAAGCCTAAACTCTTTGTAGCATAGATTCATGACTCAAGAGATTTTAGTTCATATTGTTAAATTAGAAAAAATGATCATTCAGAAAGGGGGCCCAGAGAGAAGATGGCTCCCTCAGTGCATATTGTTCTGAACAGAGCTCAGACAATGTATAAAGTGAAGTGTGTCAACAAAGTATTTGTTTAGAACACCCATCAGTTATGTCCTAATCTGGATTAGGGTATATATCAGTTTAAGGCAGGAAGTAATTATGGAACTAATGCACCATGTATCTCATTTTACTTCATTCTAAGATATACAACTAAGATTTGAATGTCGGAGCCTTTTCCAGCCCACTTCCTGACTATGGATCCAGGTCCAGAATGGATCCACGCCTTCATGTTATACATCAAATTGTGACCCATCTGAATGTCACAGGTAAAAGTTCAAACTGTCATGTGAATTTTGAGCAAACTTTTATAATGTTGCAAAAAAGAAAAAAAAATTTGCAAATTAGATGTGTTTCCATCTGCTGGTTTGCATAGCCTGGTTGAATCGCTCCAAAGTGTCATTGCGTCAGATGTTGATGTTACGCATGGCTGTAATAAACAGGAAGTCGCGGTTGCAAACTAGCATGGGCCACACATCTCAGAAAAATGGAGAGTCCTCCCCTTTGTACTGGACATTTGGACTTAAAAATTTTTCAGAGTTTCGTGCCTCTCATAAGGCACAGAACCACCAGTGGATGGGAAAGTTCACTTTGTCAGCTCTTATTCAGTCAATGTGTTTCCATTTCCCCTTTTAGAACATTAACTCTGTTTTGGAAAAGCTAAAGACTACTTCAAGCAAGCATAAAAACTTATGAGTTTGAGGAAGTTATTTTGAACTTTGCTGTTTTCATCAACCTTTTTCTATTGTAACATTTCAAAATGCGCAAAAAACAAACACTGATGGAAACACAGCTACTGTCCCATTTTGGTCAGGCCTGAGTAAGTCATAGCCTCAGTTGCCAGGTCTCAGCTGACAGGAGTGGCTCCTGGTTTGGTCTTCTGCTGCTGAAGCCCATCTTGTTTAGGGTTTGATGTGTTGTGCTTTTAGAGATGGTATTCAGCATACCTTGAGTGGATAATAACTAGTGGTACTATTATTGCCTTTCTAACATCTCAAACCAGCCAGCCCATTCTCTTCTGACTGCTGCTCACCAAATATTTTTTCTCGTCAGCCACTTCAATCTTTTTTCTTAACTGTTCTTTTGGTAAGTTTAAACTTGAGCGACTCCCCCTCACCAGTTTAAAATGTCTTAATGCATTGAGTTCCTGCCATGTCTTTGGCTAATTAGTTATTTGTGTTTACAAACAACTGAACTGTCGTACCTAATAAAGAGGCTTGTGAGTGTAGATAGGGACACAGTACAAATGATCTGGTCTTTATTGGGTACTCTGATTATTTCAATCTAACCTTAAGTGGTCTAAAACATGAAGTCAATTTCAAGCCTGTAGACATTCAACAAAAAAAAAGTCACAACAGAAACGTGGCATGAGAAAGAAAGTACACCCCATGATTCCATGGTATGTACTAGCACCAATCCTTGTCATTTTCAGTGGAACTTTATTAATCTCTCGCATCACTGTGGAGGAATTTTCACCCACTTTTTTTTTTTTTTTTTTTTTTTTTTCTTTGACTGATTTTCTTTCTAAGCCCTTTAGCTGTAGATTAGCCGATGTGATTGGGGTCTGGCTTTTTTTAGTTTTCAGATGGACTCATGTTTCCCAGAGGAATTTAATCCAAGATCATCACCCCTCCACCACCTTACTTTACAACTGGTATGAGGTGCATGTGCTGATATGCATGTAAGAATTTTGCTGAGATGTTGACTATGACGG
Source organism: Anableps anableps (assembly GCA_014839685.1). Classification (NCBI taxonomy): domain Eukaryota; kingdom Metazoa; phylum Chordata; class Actinopteri; order Cyprinodontiformes; family Anablepidae; genus Anableps; species Anableps anableps. The sequence continues at coordinate 4,185,216 of CM026073.1, forward strand.
TCTTAAATATTTACTGTTTGTGAATACTCCTTTTCACCTTAGAAAGACATACTTAATTTGGAAAACTTGTAAGCCTTCCAAAACTGATGGCCAACAACGACTGTAACTATGACGTCATTGCTGAAGTCACTCCTCCTTGGTATTATGTTAACACTCTACTGTGAGTTCCAGACCAGAAAACTACCCAAATTGCTTTTTAAAGCAATTGTTTATATCCTCAGTGCCAATTTCAGCAGCTTTCAAAGACAAAAATTAAATAAAATAGACATTATCTTTGCTCAGAAAAAAAAAGTTCCAGTTTAGGGAGTACTGTCTCAGTGCTGTGAATGTGTGTTGTGCTGGGTCAGATTTTAAGGAGGGCTTAGAACTCCTTCTCATCTGGGATTGTACAGTTTTACGCTCTGTGTGCTCCAGCGGCTGCCACTGGTTCAGGTGGTTAAACAGATTTGTTGTGTTCCTTGACTTCTTCGGAACATGTGCTCGTGGTGAATTTCAGAGTACTTTGTTTTTTGTCCGACTTTAAATACCCAAAATACCACCACACAACTGAACCAGTCGGGCCCTTCTTGTCATCGTTCGCTGTGTTCCGTCTTTCCTTCCTTCATGACACTCGTTTTTTTCAATCATATCCTACCTGTTACCCAAAGTAAGAGGCTAAAGGTGCCCAAACATTAGCTGTTAGCACGTCTGCCTGCTACAATGTTCTCTGCGTCAACATAACGTTGATGGGTGCAGTGTGGAGCAACTCTTATTATCATTGGCTATTCATCTTTTCCGTATATAGAAAGCCTGTACCAACTATATACTATAACTATATATATATATATATATATATATATATATATATATATATATATATATATATATATATATATATATATATATATATATATATAGCGGCTATATATATATATATATATAGCGGCTGGGTAGCTCAATGGGTAAGTCACCTGACCTTCACCCGGGAGACCGGGGTTCGAATCCAGGCCGGGTCGCTTGGTTGAGATATCCAGTGTGGGTCCTTAGGCAAGATCCTTCGCGCTACTGCCTACCTCATGATGAGTGATAAAGGAATACACGCCATGCCGGCTCAGACGTCGCCCGGCCAAACAAGGTCTGCGTCAGGTGCTGGGGAACCAGGGCACCTTCACGAAAAATGGGTTACTGGAACAAGACGGAATTGGGCGAGAGGTGAAAACTTGGATCTGTTGGAATGCTACTACTCAAGTAACCCTAGTCAGAGGGGTTACATGCAAAGAATGCGGGAGGAATGGTTACGTCGACATCCCCATTCAACACTAACTGCCAAACAACTAGTAGCTCAGTGTTCCAACATCCGCAAACGGCAAATGCTGTCACAACTTGAGATAGACGAGGTACAACACAAATGCTACGGCAAGGGGGAGCCAGGACGCCAGGTCAGAGGGGAGTTAGCTTCAACTCCCCACCCGCAGATTGGGTATGCAGCCCCAATAATGAACGAACCATCACAGCTGAACGAGGCAGCAACTGACCTGAGAGGTAGGATCGTGGCCCGAATGAACACCGGGCAATCCCGATGCCAATTACAACGGCTGAGTGAAGTACCATCAGAAAGTCTCATTGAAGATGTGAATGCAGCATTGAGAACGATCCCTACCAACACCATAACGGAAACCAATGAGCTGGTGTACAACTCAGCATCAGTGATCCTTGAGATGCTCGGCTATAGGAGCAACCATGAGATTCAATACCCACCATGGAAAAGACGGTTAGAGGCTAAAATCAAGGTAACAAGGAGGGAAGTGAGCCAATTGTCAGAGCTCCAAAGAGGTGCAATCAAAAGACCAGTACCCAAGCGGTACAGCCAGATGCCCATACCTGAAGCGCTCGAAACTGCCAAACAAAGGCTCCAAGCCTTGGCCAGTCGCCTAAAGAGGTACACGAGAGAAAATGAAGCCAGGAGGATTAACCGGCTCTTCTCCACCCAACCAGCTAAAGTGTACTCTCAATGGCAGGGTAATAACAACAGAGCAGACCCACCAAGGCTGGAGACCCAACAGTACTGGAAAGGCATATGGGAAAGGGAGGCGACCCACAACAGCAATGCACAGTGGCTAATCTCTCTACGAGATGACCACAGCAACCTCCCTGAGCAAGCCCCAGTAACTATCACAGTGGCAGATGTCCAAGAAAGAGTCTCAGGTATGAAAAACTGGACAGCACCAGGTCCTGACATGATCCATGCCTACTGGCTAAAGAAACTCACTGCCCTCCATGAGCGACTGGCAGCTCAAATGAACCAGCTGCTACAAAGTGGGACTCACCCTGAATGGTTAACTGAAGGGCGCACAATCCTGATCCAGAAGGATCCCTCAAAGGGTTCGGTCCCATCCAACTATCGGCCAATAACCTGTCTCTCTACAACATGGAAGCTCATGTCAGGCATCATAGCAGCTAAGATAGGTGGGCACATGGATAAATACATGAGTACAGCACAGAAGGGCATCGGCATAAATACCAGAGGAGCCAAACACCAACTCCTGGTAGACCAAACAGTCGCCCGAGACTGCAAAACCCGACACACCAACCTGTGCACGGCTTGGATTGATTACAAGAAAGCCTATGACTCAATGCCACACACTTGGATCATTGAATGCTTAGAGATGTACAACATCAACAGGACTCTAAGAGCCTTCATTGCAGCCTCGATGGGGATGTGGAAAACCACCCTTGAAGCCAACTACAAGCCAATTGCACAAGTGTCCATCAAATGTGGCATATACCAAGGAGACGCTCTGTCCCCACTGCTGTTCTGCATAGGTCTGAACCCCCTCAGCCAAGTCATCAACAAGACTGGCTACGGATACCGACTCAAGAACGGAGCCACCGTCAGTCACCTCCTCTACATGGATGACATCAAGCTGTACGCTAAGAGCAAACGAGACATCGACTCACTGATCCACACCACCAGGATCTACAGCACTGACATTGGGATGTCATTCGGACTAGAGAAGTGTGGTCGGATGGTTACACAGAGAGGGAAGGTCATCCACACAGAAGGGGTCTCACTCCCAGAGGGAACAATAGCAGACATTGAGGACAGTTACAAGTACCTGGGAATACCACAAGCAAATGGCAGCCTCGATGAGGTCACAAGGAAAGGAGCCACGGCCAAATACCTCCAACGAGTAAGGCAAGTCCTGAGAAGCCAGCTCAACGGCAAGAACAAGATCCGTGCGATAAACAGCTATGCCTTGCCAGTAATCAGATACCCTGCAGGAATAATAAGCTGGCCAAAGGAAGAGATAAAGACCATGGATGTTAAAACTCGGAAACTACTAACCATGCATGGAGGGTTCCACCCTAAATCCAGCATCCTGAGACTATACGCGAGCCGTAAGGATGGAGGCAGAGGACTAGTGAGTGTGAGAGCCACTGTCCAGGATGAAACATCCAAGATCCATAAATACATCAAGGTCAAAGCCTCAACCGACGATGTGCTCAGCGAATGTCTCAAACAATGGGGACCAGAGGATGAGGTGCTGGAGGAACCATCATGGGAGGATAAGCCCCTACATGGGATGTACCACCGACAAATAACTGAAGTGGCTGATATCAGGAAATCCTACCAATGGCTGGAAAAAGCTGGACTCAAGGACAGCACAGAGGCACTCATCCTGGCTGCACAGGAACAGGCCCTAAACACCAGAGCAATAGAGGCTCAGATCTACCACACCAGACAAGATCCAAGGTGTAGATTGTGCAAGGAGGCCCCTGAGACAGTCCAACACATAACAGCAGGGTGCAAGATGCTGGCAGGGAAAGCGTACATGGAACGTCATAACCAAGTGGCGGGCATAGTGTACAGAAACATCTGTGCAGGATATGGACTGGAAGCCCCGAGATCTAAGTGGGGCACACCCCCAAAGGTGGTGGAGAATGACCGAGCTAAGATCCTGTGGGACTTCCAGATCCAGACAGACAAAATGGTAATGGCGAACCAACCGGACATCGTGGTGGTGGATAAACAACAGAGGAAAGCCGTTGTGGTGGATGTAGCAATACCAAGCGATTGCAACATCAGGAAAAAGGAACACGAGAAACTGGAGAAATACCAGGGCCTCAGAGAGGAACTGGAGAAGGCCTGGAAGGTGAAGACCACAGTGGTGCCTGTGGTCATCGGGGCCCTCGGGGCAGTCACCCCCAAACTGGAGCAGTGGCTAAAACAGATCCCAGGAACAACATCAGACATCTCAGTCCAGAAATGCGCAGTTCTCGGCACAGCCAAGATACTACGCAGAACCCTCAAGCTCCCAGGCCTCTGGTAGAGGACCCGAGCTCAGAGGTTGAGAAAGACCACCCGTGGAGGGTGAGAAGGGAATTTTTTTATTTTATATATATATATATATATATATATAACAACTATATATTGCTATTGTTTTATCACCCCGCTCTAGCATCATCTATTAACAAATGACACTGTATGATATATTGCTCTGCTTCTGTACAGTTAAGATTGGATTTGATGTTTTTTTTTTTTAACCCTGATAAATATTCAGATCATGTAATTATGTTCTAGAATGTAAAACTCTAAAATGCATGAAGTGTGTACCTTTTTACTAAGACTTTAATTGTATGTAGTTCTAATGTCCAAGAGGAGCAAAACACAATCCAATTATTGCACCATTGCCTTAACAAAACCAACCAGTTTTCATTTAGTCATTTCAGAGGATGTGCCAAGCTCATAACCATTTTCAAGCCTACGCAAATTGGCTGAAAGCCTGCAGGGAAGAGAGAGGGAGTTAATTAACAGAAGGACTATTTTAAACTACAGATCAAACACTGCTGCACAGTTTGCTGTCTCTTTAAGAAGACTGTAAGAGGGAAAAATCTAGAAATCTATGGGTATATAATGTACAGCAATAAAGATGTTGAATTGTAGACAGGTGATGAGACGGGCATCCATAGACTCCACTGAAGAACAACCAATAGAAAAGATTTCCAATCATAGAAGCTTATTGTGGCTTTAAACCACTGAGTGAGGTTCTAAGAAATTACCCCATTGGCTTACAAACTGTACAAAGAGGGCAAATTAAATTCCTTCCCTCCAACAAAATGAATGAGAACATGAATTAAAATCACAGTCATCAACTGAATATGGGATTTTTACTCCTAGTTGAGCCACCAAAAAATACATGTAACATGCGAAAGCAACAGGAGACCCAAACGTTTTAGTAGAGATGCACAAACAAATTTCATTTTCAGCTTTATCGATCCTGACAAGTGATCTACGGAAGCATTCAACTGCCAGAGCTTGGAAATAAATTCAGGACCAATATCTCATTTAAATAAGAAAAATTTCTCAATTTTTTAATTATTCTCGTTTTAACGAGATTAAGAAGCTTGTTATAACGAGATTTATATCTCATTCAAACCAAAACATCTTGTCATTTAAATAAGAAAGGTCGGAACAGTAAAACACCACGACCGAATGGGATTTTTAGATGTCGTCTAGAAGAAACAGGGTGAGAGGAAGGAGAGTCATAGCGAGCCCCTTTAAACGATACATATAATAAAAAGGTCTGTTACAGACAAAAGTATAACGATGTATAACGATATACAAAACTCGTCTAGTTTTAACAAGAAATATTCTCATTCTAACGAGCTTTATATCTCATTTTAATGTGAAACTTTCTCATTTTAACAAGTTTGGCATCTAGTTAAAATGAAAAAGCTTCTCATTTTAACGGGTTTTATATCTCGTTTTAACGAGTTTTAAATTGCGTTTTAACAAGAAGGTTTCTTATTTTAACAAGTTTGGCATCTCGTTATAACGAGAAACTTTCAAGTTTTAATGAGATTCTTCTCCTGAATTTAGTTCCAAGCTCTGGCAGTTAAACCCTTCTGTAGTGGTTGGCCCGGTCAAAAACTCGAAATATCATTATCAGACTGGAAATCAGCAAAGAAAAACCCTGACTGGTACAAAATTAGGACAGACATGATTAATTGGATTGTGATGAATCAATTATTGAAATAATCATCAACTAATTTAGTAATCGATTAAACTATTTCCTGGAGCATACAGACTCAAAAAATGTCATTTGGTGAAAGAACAACATATTCAGAGCAGTAATTAAGCCAAAACTGTACAAAAAAAAAAAAAAAAAAAAAAAAAAAAATCACATTTGGCTTTTAAGATAAGCAAACCTTCTTCTGTAAATATGCTCTACCCAGAACTCTTCAAGTGTCATAGTTTTAGCTTCACCTTTTGCTATCCGATTATTAATAAGTTGATCAAAAGATAATCAACAGATCAGTCACACACTGTATTGATGTTAAGTCAAGCAGAAAGGGCTGAGCCTTTTAGGGTGTTTTTTTTTTTTTTTTTTTTTTAGGAATTTTAGGTATTGAATTTTAGGCAAGAAAATGTTTATTTTCTTATTTGAAAGAGGGAACAAAATATTTTTTATTCACATCTTTTAATGCATTTCTAATATTGCATAAAAAAAGTTTGTGGTTAAATGAAAAATCTGCAGAATGTGCCAGTTTTTTTGATCCAAATAATTGTCAGAATAATCAACAGAATAATCGATTACTAAAATAATCGTTAATCAGTACTTTAACCATCGTCATTACAAATATGTCAAAAAGTCATCATCAATGTCAGTTTTAGTATTGATATGTGAAATCTAAGGACAAGCACATCTTACCAATATGAGTCCTGATATGAGGGACGAAGTGCCTGTCAGAGCCACGTAGAACTTGGGAGTCAAGGTGTTGAGGAACATACTTACTACAGGGAAAACACACAAAAAACAAGAAGGTACAAGGGTTAGTTCTTCCTAATAAAACAGTCTCTCTACCAGTCCAAAGAGACCTACTTTAGAGAACATATTTCTAAGATCAAATGCTGTATAACTTTTGAAAAAAAAGTAGGTCATGTCTACAGAGAAACATCAAAAAGGCTCAAAATTCAAACATATTTGTAATTCCAGCACAAGAAATGTTTCATGCAGAATATCATTTTCATGTTGTCTATGGCGTTTCCCAGGGAATCCTGCTGCTCAGATGTGAAAATACATAAGAACCAAGAGACCAACGTAGAGAGTGAGGAACAAAATGAGAGAGGAAAGTCAGCTGAACTGGGCATCAACAAGGGCAAGATCACTATAACTAAAATTAAAGTAATCTAAATTATTATCAAACCACTGTTAAAAAAGAACAAACTGGACAAATCCCTATTGCAGAGTTACAGGCCAATCTCTAACCTTCCCTTCATCAGCAAAATTACTGAAAAAGCTGTGTTTCAACAGTTAAACAGCTTCTTAACAATGAGAGAAAACACTCTGATGTCTTTCAGTCCGGTTTCCATTCTCACCATAGCACTGAGACTGCCCTCGTCAAAGTGTTCAATGACATCTGCATAAAGACAGACTGTGGAAGAACCACAGTGTTGGTTCTATTGGACCTCAGTGCAGCATTTGACACTGTTGACCAGGATATATTATTGAAGTGACTGGAGAGCTGGGTCAGACTCTGGTACAGTACCTAATTGGCTCGAATCCTACCAAAAGAACAGGGATTTCTTTGTGTCAATAGGGAACTTCTCATCGGACCTGACAAAAGTCACATGTGGAGTACCCCAAGGTTCAATCCTGGGACCCTGTTAGTTTATAAATCACTGAACAGCTAGCACCAAAATACATTAAAGACCTTTTGTCATTGTATCAACCTACCAGACCACTCAGGTCTTCTGGTTCTAGTCTACTCTGAATCCCCAGAACCAAACATGGAGAAGCAGCTTTCAGTTTTCATGCACCACAAATCTGAAACAAACTTCCGCATAACAGCAAAACACCCGAGAGACTGAGTTCCTTTAAATCTAGGCCTGTTTACCCACCTGTTTAGAGCTGCCTGTGATTAGTAGTAAGTGGAACAATGATCAATATTTTCGAATTATATTTGCTTGACGATATTTGCTTGATGATCCTCATAATTTTGATCCACTGATATTTGCTTGATGATTTTCATGTATATCTGCTTCATGATTTTGATGAAGCACTTTGGACTGCCTTGCTTCTGAAATGTGATATATAAATAAACTTGAACTTAAAAAAAAAAAAAAAAAAAAAAAAAAAAAAAACGATTTTACCATGGAAAACAAAGGTTTAAAAAAAAATGTAACTAGATAAAGAAGTCACTGTGTGGAGTCTGGCAAACTCCAACTATGCCATTAAGGCATCTTTTTCTTCCTAACAACAGTGAAAAACTGTAGCACCATTTCACCATAATGAGCCACAGAAACCTGACCATGAGGAAGAGAAAACAAGGTGGAGTGGACGGGTTCATATGGCAGGATATATTTAGCAGAAGCATCTCCAACTGTATAATGTTAGGAAGAGGAGAGGAAATGTCTTGATTCCATTTACACACAGTTTAATTAGTCTTATAAGTGCTTTCATAAGACTTTCCAAACGGCTGAATGTCTCTTTATACACAGGGAAAAGAATTTTGTTTTGTAACTTCTTGCTAGATAATTTCTTCAACATTTAATGCTACAGTGAGGCAGCAACACTGCACTGAAAATTTGGTACCAGGTCTTCACGACAGAGGAGGCATTAAAAGCCCCAGTTCTCAGTAACAATGTAAGGATGTGCAGTTGTCTTTGAAAGAACTAAGCTGTTAAAGAGGAGGGCATAAAATTCTCTTTGCTCACTTTTTCTACATCTCTGGACCAGGGTTACGGCTGGAATACAGTCCGGGAAGACAGTTCTCCCTGGCACTGTCTCTCTCATGCCTCATTCTGAGCTATCTCTGTAACTATGCTGCTATAGGTTTAGGCTACTGAAGGACAAACTGCTGATTTCTTCTTCTGCTACTCTCCTATTTGCATTATTTGCTCTTTTCAACTGTTAACTTGATGTTTTCTCTTTCTCCATAGAAGCTACATCTGGTCTGGCATCGGCTGAGATATCGCTGCCAACAGCTAAAGGTTAACTTTTTACTTTTCTTCAACATAGAAAGTACTCCTACATCAGCGCCTCTATCTCTTTTTGTCTCTGCTCTGTCTTCTCAAACTCCCAGTCAGTTGTGGCAGATGGCTGCTTGTTTCTTCCTGTTAAAGCGGTTTTTTCCTCTCCACTGTCGTCACATGCATGCTCGGTATGAGGGATTGCTGTAAAGTCAACACCACAACGCAAGCGATTGTCTACTTTTGCTGGAGGAAAGAGACTGCTCTTGATTTTATACAGTTTTATTCTGCTGCTTTTTCTTGGGCTGATATGTGAACTGCAATAAAGTTTGTCTTATTTGATCTTATTTTAGCGAATGCTCAATGCAATCTGTTGGGTTTCCTTACATATAAAACTTGTTAAACAAATTTGAATAAAGAACTAAAATCAATGTACTGTTTGGTAACTAGGATTAATTGGAATGTATGTGTGATTGCATTACCAAGGTGGTATGAGGCCTAAAGCAGAGTAAGATTTAGGGGCCCCTTTTCCTGTTAAGAACATCACCACCACTAACAGCGTTTCAATACAGATTTAATGGAATGTGGGAGAGGGGGCCAAGTTTATTTGGCCGAGATTAAAAGCCATCACTGATAATTGTTAATTATTTGCTAAGATATATTTGTGAACAAACTGAGCTTAAACTCTAAAATTAAACTCATAGCATCTGATAACAACAATCAAACTATGAAGATCTTTCTTTGCACTTTTACAAAGTAAACTTGACAATTAAATCTTAAATTTAAATGCCAAGCAATTTAAAATCTTTCAATTTATCTCCGCTCTGACTGCTAAATCAAATTTAATAGTATTATCATTTTCAGTAATGGACTGTTAAAATTCTAGATCTATGGTCTGTGTAAGCAGCTGCTTCGTTTGTTGTGTAACATTATCTGTCAGTCACTGACACTATAAGCAACAATAAATATGTCCAAATTAGCAGTGAAGATGAAGCAGTGAAAGCAAACTACAAAACATAAAGGTGGCGCTGAAAAGCTGAGAGATAAACAAAAAAAAAAAAAAAAAAAGGAAAACAAAAGCCCTCCAGGAAAGTGCAGAAAAAATGTAAACATTTCTGTCCTGTCTGGTAGTCCTTCCTCTCGTCTCTTCACCAGACATGAGAGGTCAGATGACACTGCTTCCAGCAGCTTATGTGAGGTTAGCATTGTTTTATTTTTCTAACTTCAAAATGTGTTTCTTGTTATGGCTGTCGCATGGTGTTACGAAATGCTGTTAGTGGTGGTGATGTTCTTAGTAGGAAGAAGGGGGCTCTAAATTATTGATTAAGGCCCAATAAAATCTTGGGCCAGCCCTGGTCACATTTAAAATTAAAATAAATTAAAAAATATTTCAAATATTACTGAAAAATATTTCAGTAATTAAATACATATCATTCTCCTAAAATGGAGAATTATATGTATTTATATGCTTAACTAAATATACTTGGGGGACAAAATTCAAGTATTTCTTGTATTAAGTCTTTTTTGTTTAATAATGTCTGCAGCTTGGTGCAATATTTTGATTTGCTGGTTGTTATTTATCCAAGCGAATGCAGTATTTGGAAGGAATACTCTGGATTAAAAAGACCTGTCTGTGATTGACTGGTGGTGTGATTCATTAACATTAACTTTATCAAGTTGCAAGAGCAGACACAGAGCCAAGTGCTTACTGAGCCAGAACAAGTATTGAGCGAGCATGTGAGAGATGTAAATGCACATGCCACACATTACTGGTTCACAAACATATATGCTTACGTTCTCCCTGTGCACTCAACGTGAACTTCTAAAAGCATGACTTAAATTTATATTTGCAGTTCACATTACAGGGCTCTAGAGTGCAAACAATTTGATCGCAAATGCGACAGGATTTCTCAATAGCGCACCTGGAAAAAATCTCAGGTCGCACTGGTGCAACCAGTCCTTGGGAGGTAGGAAAAAAAAAAATCCACTACCTTAACAGACACATTAGCTACATATCGCAGTCTAAGCCAATCAGTGATAGTAAAGGGTGGGAGCGCCCCTCTGATTGGCTGTGGTGCAGCTACGGGCCCTGCATGGTCGAGTCAAACTGCGGAAGTCAGTTCTCGTTGTTGCAGCTGTGTGACAAGTGCGTCTTTCCCCCCTCAGCTTCGTGTCGTCCGCCCCTACTTGTCACAACTCCCCTGGCGAACTGTTCGCCCCCCTTCTCCATGCGAAACTATGATTGGTCTGAATTTCGTGGGTGTGTTTGTTTATGTGGAAAACAGCCCCGACTACTCCACTCCCAGAAGCCAGTGCTTAAGCCACAGAGCAGGGTGGATAGTTTTGAGGAGCAACTGTCCGAAGCCGTGAGGAAGTACGTACCGAAAAATAAATAAAATAATAATAATAATACTAATAACTGCTCGGTTCTGGTCCGATGCAGTGGGAGAACCCATCGAAGTCTTTCGTTCTTATTTTTTGATACCATAAAAAAATAAAACGAGATTCTTCAACTCCTCATTTTTTAATCAATCACCCGAACTGGCGAACTGTTGTTACGGATGTTAAAAATAAAATCGATCCTCTCTGCCATGATCGCGGTGTTTACTGTACTGCTGTAAACGCTGCAGCGGGAGGGGTTCCACGGGAGCTCTGCTCGGTGGCTCTTATGAACCGTGAAGGGTCCGCGCGAAAACTAGCGTCCGAAAACCACGTGACCGCGCGTCGACACCACGGCTTCGACTCGACGTGATCGACTCCGAGCCACTGGAATTATATTACACGGGGGATCTGTTTATGTTTCGAAGACAGCATCACGACAAGGAAAGTTACGCCACAGTCTTACTGAGACACAAAAAGCCGAAAATGTAATGCATCGTATTTAGTGTAAAGCGTGTCGTGCAGAGGTCGTTATTCGTTTCCCCTGCGTCGGGAGCGCGCACTGGGCAGGAGCGCGGGTCCAGTTGACTTTGCCTCAAACCAAGTAGACGAGAAAATACTGTTTTAACCGACAAACCAGGCACGTTTGCCTAATAATAGGACAATCACGTCTCTGTAAACTCGATTTATACATATTTACACCCAATATATGTTTTTCATAGCAAGTAGATGGCTCAATGTTCGTTTCAAGAAGTCCTATAAAAATCCCTATTGGTTTTGACTGTTTCATGTTGCCAAACGTTATCTGCTGAAAAACCCCCAACACTATAAAACATTTTTATAGCCAGATAGACCCATGAATGAATCATATTAAACACAAAATTTAGTAAAATAAAAACTGAACAAGTTACTCCCAAAATTATTCATACTTCTGGCAGAGCTAGATTTCAAGTCAATCTGTCAGTAAGCAGGTAAGCAGTAGGTCCGTGTGCTCCTGACGCAGGGAGACAAATCCTGTCGGGGAAAGCTACCTTGGCACCACACTGGCAATAGTGCATTTGTGACTGGGTTTACACATTTTGTATTGAAACACGGAAAAAGCACAATGCATCTATAAAACATATTGCATGGCAGCAAACAGATCATCAGTAGATGCTGAGATGACAATATAGTCTAATGCTGCAAAAGAAAAACTTCCCTTCACTAAGATCAATCAGAAAGAATTTTTCACAATAAAAATGGCTTGAATGTAAGGAAATGTTTAGTTTGATATATTCATAAGATGTTTAGCCCTTAAAACGTCTTCTAATTTAGATTTTCTTTAACTTATCTTCAAATGTTTAAATTTCAGCTCATAGAAACTCTTTAAACAGTTTCAGTAAGTCAGCTTTAAATAAAGAACTTTATTTTACTAGATTAATTCATCATTTACAGGTCTATATTACCTTGATTTGACAGTGATTTTTTTTAAAAAAAGTCAACAGTAAAACTGTGATGTTAAATAATGCGATGTGGTCGAAAATTTAGTCAAGCCAGGCAGAAACCCTGTGTATTCGGTAAATACTGTCCAGCCACAATGACAAGGTGCTTAAATGTCAGTTTTACCTGACGCACATTACACAGCGTAGAGAAAAAAATAAAAAAAAAATTATTTTACTGTAAAATTACTGAAATATTTTTTTTTTGCAATATTGTCCATCCATAACACTATGTAATACTGGTGAAATGTAGAGTTATCATTAGAGCAACTGACATTTCAAAAATCATATCAACTTTTGCCATTCCTTAGTTTATGACTGAGCTGCACTAATTTACCAAACTCCAGTCAGACCAGGCTTTAGCCTGGTACAGACGGGTGGGGATTTAAGGTTATGTTGCTTGCTTATTACGTCTCATGAAGGATTGCAGACGAGAGCAGACATCACTTAGATGAACCCCAGCCTTATAGAAACAGAGAGACAAATGTGTGCATAAATTAAGTGCAGCTGGATAGCTATTCAGAGAAGTGAAGTGGAGCCTCTTACCCTTACAGAGAAGGCCTTTCTGATAGACTAGCAGTAAAACCCTCCTCACAGCTGCCACGAGGCTGAAGTTATAAGAGGACACTGCTGTCTGCCTGACAAATGATTCCTAATTAAGTCAGCCTATGAACCATAATCAGCCACAACAGTTTATCCACAGTGCCCAGAGAACAGGGTGCAGAGCAAACTATATGTAAAGCATATTTCCTTTATTAACTAACAGCTTTGACAACATGGTAGCATTTATGCTCTTCATCTCCTTATCTGTACATAAGTACTTACATTTACAGATTTAAATATTTCAGTAGGAGAACAAAATTTATTTTTCAACATGTCATGTGTTCATTTATAATGTAATCATTTAGCCCTGTAAATAAAAACTCTCACATGAAACCACCTCATTTCTGTTGCGTTTAGGCAAACGGAGTGGAGCTGGATTAGAGCGGACTAAACCGGGCTGGTGTGAATCCACCCTAAAATTGTAGTGTCCAGATGTGCAGCATGACTGAGACTTATCCGCACAACCTCCATGCTAATCGAGACCTTGAGAGTAGGGCCCTATGAAGTTCGTTTTATTATTTTCCAAATTCCATTTTAGTTCTCTCCAAACTCCACTTTTTCTGTTATCATTTTTCTGAATTCCATTTTTTCCATCTCTCTAATATTTATCAACCTAAAAAATATGTAATTATGATGTGAATAGAAAAAAAACCACAAATCAATAGCTAGACGTCAACATTTACTGTTATTCTGTTTCACAAATATAACAGACTGTTGTGGTTCAACAGAACATTGGTTTTACAAGGTATTAAAAAGTGTTTCCCCCTAATTTTTTTTTAAAGAACTCAAATCTTATGTGCAAAATTAAGAATCTTCTTTTAACATAAAGGAAATTCTCTCTTTTAAAAATGCTTTGAAGTTGAACTGAACACCAAAATAGTTGTCTCTTAAAAAAAACCCTGCAAAAAGTAAAAATTTATGCACACTTCCATGATGATCATTAATCATCGAGAGCTTCTACTCTGCAACTTTAAGATGTCTCCCTTCTCAAAAAAATACCCCAGAACATCATGTAATTCAGCTCTGCAGAGGCTTCCTAGCGAGCAATTTGTTTGACTGCTTATCTAGCCATTAACATCAGCCACATCCAGTAGTGCATATTAGAAGCATGCTGAAGACTACAAAAAGGATGTGGTTGAAGTGCAACGTGCTAGAGGACATTAAGTTACATATTAGTGGAGACGTATGTGTGTATTTGAGCGTGACTTGTTTTGACTGGACTGCTTTGTGCAATGTTGAGATAGAATTATGCTCTAAAGTCTTCACCCTCTGCTTCTAGGGTGGATGAAGCTACCACTCCAATGAGTTTATGTAGGTTAGAAAGTAGCTCGACAACATAATAGGAGGATAACATAAGGAATTTATAGATGGACTACATCCGACAGATTCAGGACTAAATGTCAGCAGAGACAGCGGGAGAAGTGACCTTTCCAGAAGACGTGACAGATGGCAAACTGCTAGTCTGAATAGAATGATAAAGACGCACACTTAACCAGCTTTGTAACGTGTGACCATATCAGTGTGTGTAATATCTATCTATATATATATATATATATATCTATCTATATATATATATATATATATATATATATATATATATATAAACAAACAAACACACTTACAGGTCTTCGACAAAACTGATCTTTGTATGAATTAACAACAAAATACGTCAGATGGAAATATCTTACCAACTTACCACCACCAGGATCGGCATAAGTTTAAGAAGGTATCTTCTGTTTAGATTGACTTTAAAAACTTCAATCTTAAAAAAGGGGGGGAAAAGCGTTTGCTTTGAGGTGTAAAACACAGCCCTGGATCTCCCAGTGGAGCACAAGCATCTCAGTCCAAAACAAACCCCACTGAACTGCAAACTTCAAGCAGTCCCATTTATTCTAGAAACACACACCTGAAAAGACGACTCTGGAGAGTTCTATCCAGACGAAAGCTGAAGGACCACAAGAACTAACACACACAGCTGGAGCACCTGCTGCATGCGGATTACACAAGCAGACTGACAATGATACTACACTACATACACTGTGTGCACAATTATGAGGCAAGGGAGTATTTTGAGCACATCATCATTCTTGGGAATGTTTTCTAACTCCAAGATAGATAAACTTGAATGTTAAATGGATTTTAAGCATAGCAGGTGATGTGTATCTGTGTAATGAGGGAGGGTGTGGCCTAAGGTGGTGAATATCCTATATCAAGGTGTGTATAATTATTAGGCAGCTTCTTTTAAGTAAAACAGACCAAAAAGAGATTTAAAGGGGCAGTAAAAATGCTGTATAAACCACATATGACTTAAAAGAAATTTGTCTCTGTAATTTAACGCCTTGAAATTAGGCCTCTGTCTCTTTAAGAAAGTCCTGCTTTTTCCAACACTCTGCCTTCAGAAAGTCATCACAACAGCGCTCATCTATTAACCCTTTAACAAGGGCTGGGCAATGTGGTTGAAAAACGTATCATGATATAAGGGTTTCTTATCAGTTGTTATCCACAATTATTGATTAGTTTTTTTGTTTTAAATATCTGAAATACTGCCAAACTGGTGACATGACATTTCCTGTTTTATCCACAATTTGCTCTCGAGCTGTTGTACTTATTTTCTATTTTCACCCTGTTTTTTGGTGGTTTTTTTCCAAAGCAGTTATAAGGCACAGCAGAAAAACACAAAACTGCTGCTGCACAAGTTACTCAACAAGGTTGTTGCTAGCTTACCAAAGAAGCCTTTCCATAGCCCACATCCCCTAGAATGCTGTACAGTTCTGGATAGGAGTTCACTCATATTATTGGACAGTCTATTGGACATATTTTCTAATTATATTGGTCATGTGTCTATCACAATATATACTGTTATTGATTTATTGTCCAACCCTACCTTTAACAATGTTTTTACCAGCGTTTCACTGAGAACGCTGGTAAAAACATTCTAGAAGTGATGAATTTTCTGAAGAGCCTCACTCTGAAGACAGAAGAGGAAAAAAATGAATTTTTTAAGTTTCTCCTGCTCGTATAATGAATTCAGCAGATGCACAGTTCCACCAGGTGTTTACTAATTGCTGCTGGCTAGTCTGAACAAGCTCAGTGAGAATTTGCAGGAGACTATTACTATTACCCCTTAACTATTGTAGCTCCGAGGAGGAGCTGCACATTGAAGGTGGAGCTGTATTCATCCAGACGTTTTGCACAGCTGAATGGCTGCCACAGGAGGTTAAAAGATTTTTCAAACATGCATAAAAGAATCAAAGCAACACCCCAGGTATGTAGCTGATGAGGAAATTGAAATTATAACATGATGTAAAGCTTAAAAAAAAAAAAAAAAAAGATTTTACATAATACTGCCACTTGAACTGACTCTGAAAAGTCAAAAATGACCAAAAAGTCTCTCAGAAGGATGCAGCACTTTTGCAATTGCTAAGATTTTGGAGAATGATCACAGAACCATCAAACTTTTTGATGAAAATGGTCAACAGGGTTGGCAAGCGTGTTGAGAGAAAAAGACACAAATTAACTGCCAAGGATTTGAGTATAATCAAACATGAAGCTACCAGGAACCCACTATCTTCCAGTTCTGTCATATTCCATAACTGCAACCTACCTGTAGTACCTAAAAGTACAAGATTTTCAGAACTTTGAGACATGACCAAGGTAAGGAAGGCTGAAACCTGACCACCACTGAACAAGACACATAAGCTGAAGCGTCTGGACTGGACAAAGCTTTTATGGATGAAATGAGTGACTCTTGACGGACCAAATGGATGGTCCTGTGGGTGGATCAGCAATGGGCACAGAACTCCACTTTGAGTCAGACGCCAGCAAGGTTGGGTACTGGTATGGGCTGGTATTATTAAAGATGAGCTGATTGGACATTTTTTGGGTTGAAGATGGGCTCAAAATCAGTTTTTAGAAGACACTTTCTTCAAGCAGTGGTTCAGGAAGAAGTCGTATCTTTCATAAAGACAAGGATTTTTATGCAGGACAATGTTTTTGCAAGTATAGCCATGGCTTCTACTTGTTGAAGTCGAGTCAATTTGTCTGTGAAAGTATCACACCTAGTTGGGGCTCATAGACAGCGGTATTTACAAAAGTTAGAAATAGCTAGCTTAGAAACCAATCCAAAGCTTCTCCCTCCTGACGTCTATTTGATCAAATTGCCCTCTTTGCCTGAATTTATGCCATGTAATTTATACCACTCTTTCATACACAGTGTTTCCCCTTACACCAGAGCAGACTGAAAAGCATACAAAGGTCTAGAAGCTTACCAGTTGTGGTGGAGTTTTTCCCGTATATGCTAAGCTACAGAATGATAGGGAATTTTCTCCATGGTTACTAATGATTAGTCATGTACCTTCTCCATAATGCAATATTTAATTGCATCTTACTAATCTTACTTATAAAGTATATGAATGTTAATCTTCTTGCCTTGTAAAAAGTGTTCACTGCAAATCCACGAATACAGTGAGGGCCGCCAGTTCTTATGATGGATGGACAGCTTGCCATCGTCTTTCCTCAATAAAAGTTCAATAAAATGGCAAGTTTGTTTTGCATCCTTGTCTGTTTGTGCAGCCGAGCGTGCAGAAGCTTATGACCATTTTTTAAAGAGAAATCACTTAATTAAAAGCGATATTAGGCAACAGTCTGTTTTTTGACAGGCTTTACAGAATTGCATAGGTTGCTTTGATTTTTTTTTTTTTAATGTCAAATATTTATTGGAATGTTCTGAGTTTCGTTACAATTCTAACTTAAGATGGAAAAAAAAGAGATTGAAAAATGTGTTTTTCATTTAGTTGCATAATAATTCTGCACAATAATAGTTGCCTAGTAATTGTGCACATACAGTAGATATTCTCCTAAGAAAGCCAAAAACCTCACTTTTCCTTCATTAAACATTCAAGTTTGAGGTTTATTAACATTTTGGAAAACGGAACAGAACAGAATTTAAACATCAGGCTTCAGCATTCTTATGCTAACTTTGTGTCGTCCTTCAGTGCAGCCTTATATAGGCACTGGTAAGTCTTCTCAATATCAACCACTTAAACATCTTGAAGTCGTAAGAAATCCTGCACTGAAAGAATCATTTCTGGGTTCATATTGGAGGTTAAAGGATGGTGTATTTTGGCTCTTCTTAAATAATCAAAGCTATAGGTAAAACAAAGACTTCACGTCAGTTCAAGCAAACAGCTTTGTGTTTTATTCAGCTTCCAACAAGTTTGGGCATACTCCGGGCCCTGAACTGCAAAAACCGAGCTTGGGATACATTAAGCATCCCATTGCAAATACCAAAATCATGATACCGAACCAGAGTCAGCTTATGCTGCGTCCGTTTAGTGAGCAAATAACTAATGCAGGGAATTAGAAACGTGTTTCCCCCATTTTAAGACACTCTTTCTTCACGCTGAGCACTTTCAGACTGAAAGATCTTGATGTGCTTGAACTGCCTCCTTCTTTACATACATTTTGGTGCTGATATTATTGTTCAATACTGCAATGACAAAATCAATTGGCATGACTCCTGATTTTCCACACTCCTCTCCTTCTCATCTGCCACTGGGATATTTCCAACACTCTGTGTGACCTTGAGTTTCTGCCATCTGTGCCAGCGGTGGACGGCTACGACACAGACTTCATCCAGCAGAATGAATAAATATATTACTGTCATGCAAAATGTCCATGTTCCTCAGACTTACAAGATAACCACCAAATGCTGTATTAATAACAGCCCTTTCCAATATTTATAGTGCGCACATTGATATTGCGATTAGGTAACTGCAATTTACTGTGCAGTCATTACTGTGCAATCAGCTTTCACTTTGAAATTAAGGGTTTTTTTTTATTCTTTTCTCAACATTTTGTTGATTATAACTGACTTGTTATAACAATAAAAAGGGGAAAACACCCAAGGGGTGAAAACTTTTAATAGGTACTGTAAACTGATAGGCAATTGTCACAAAATGGTTTGCTTTTGTGTACAAAATGAAAGTAAGAGGGGATGAAATGGCAATGCAATGTATGAAATCAGGGTACTAAATGGCAAAGGAGAAACTGACATGAAGCTATCAGGGGGACGTACTGGTGACTACATGTTCTATGTGCCTCTCGTGGTGTAAGTCGGATCTGAGAAGAAAATTTAACCCAAAAACCCTCAAGTGACCGGACAAACCAGGACTTCAAAGGGATGGTTTAAATTAAGGGTGCCTGAGTCCAGACTTTGAGCTCTACCATCCTCAAGCTTTTAGATGTCTCCCTTCTCCAACACACCTGAGGCTCGTCAGCGGCTTTTAGCTCTGCAGAGGCCTGCTAACAAGCCATTCATTTGATTTAGCTGTGTAAAAGCAGGACTTCAGGTAGAAGTTGCAGGATAGCACATCTCAAGGCACAGGACAAAAACGTTCAGTCATAAACCCGCAGAAACGAACCCCTCTATGGGTTGCCTCTGGCTGTTCATGCATCACAAATTCAGTTGGCAACATCCCGAACACTTCTGAGCTTTCAAAAATTAAGCCAACATCACAAAGAATGCATGCAGTGGACACACCAAAAGTGTCAGAAAACTTTTAGAATTAATTACCTCAGTTGCATGTGACACTTTTGGGTTTTTCGTCTCTTTTCAACTGTAACTTCTACTGCAGAAACTCTTCTTAGCTGACGTCCAGTGATCTGTCTTTGTATAGCTATGTCCGTTTATGACAAGACATAACGTGCATCTGACACGCATGACACAGAGGTGGTCTCTGTGTTACTTACAACCCCAGGATTAGGATTAAAACAGAGACAGTCTTTGATCGCTACGTCGAACACTCAAGCAGCAATAATGGTTTACCCTTCCCTTCCTCTAGTCA
Organism: Anableps anableps; assembly: GCA_014839685.1. Taxonomy (NCBI): domain Eukaryota; kingdom Metazoa; phylum Chordata; class Actinopteri; order Cyprinodontiformes; family Anablepidae; genus Anableps; species Anableps anableps. Next base: position 4,205,474 of record CM026073.1, read on the forward strand.
GGTGATCCTGAACTTTGACTGCATTTGCTTGGCGAGTCAGGGGCATTACAGTTGCGGCCCACCTTTCACAAAACACACAGAGATGGTGAAAAGAGGGGGGGACAAGGCACTGCAATTTCATTTGTAAAATTTCTTTTTTTAACCAGCATTTAATAAACGACAGACAAGCTCATTAGCTGTTGCTACAAAGTCCCTAGTGACTCAAGGGCCCGGGCAGGACCCACTGGCTGCTCAATGGGCCATATACCTTCTGAGCGGCACTCTGAGCCACTCCCTCAACAACTGAAGGAAACGACATGAAAACTTCTGAAAAAGACACTGAATGCAACTTCCTTCTTCACAAAATGTAAACAAAAATGGAGTGGCGTCGGATTTTAGTGGTTGTAGGCTTTCTCTTCTGTCTTTGGTGCCAAACTCATTCCATGTCTGACCATGAGGCATTTTTTTCTTTTTTAGAATTTCCTTTTAGTTTTCGGAAGGTATTGTTCAGTATGTTGATAACATAAACAATTTCTTTGTCTGTGTTCATCTTGACCCTAGAAAATAGTGATCTATCAAGCTACATGAAAAAATAAAATTCCATCTTAAGAAGGTTTTATTGAAAAAGTTGCTTCAAGATGACATCTGCTGTTTAGAGAAACAAAATAATTGTAAGGCTGCAGCCAATAATTATTTTAGTTATCAATTAATCAAATAAAAAAAAAAAAAAAAAAAGAAATTTGGCACATTCTGCAGATTTTTCATTTAAGCTTTTTTATACATTAGAAATAGATGAAAAGATGCAAATAAACAAATAACTCAATTCCTTTTTTAAATAAGAAAATAAACATTTTATTGCATAAAAGGCAATAACAGCATTCCTTTAGTTTACGCTTGATAATTTGTAGCAAATGATGCATTTGCAGCAAAAAAAATTACTTCTAACAATACTTCTAAGCTCAGGCCTTTCTGCTTGGCTTAACTTCAATACAGCATAGGGCTGATCTGTTGATTGTTTTTTGGATTAACTGACAAATAATTGGATAGCAAAAGGTGTTTAATAGGAAATTTTTTCCAATTTGAACCAGCTGAAGATAATACTATGCTAATTTAGGAGTTGGAGTTGTGGGTAGAACATATTTAGAGACAAAGGTTTTTTTTTTAATTTATTTATTTTTTTATCTTAAATTCAAAATGTATATATTTTTTGTACAATTTTGGCTTAATTACTGCTCTGACTGTTGTTCTTTCAGCAAATGACCTTTTTTTGAGTCTGAATACTTTAGTTAATGATTTATCAATTACTCAATTAGTTGGTGATTATTTCAATAATCGATTCATCACGATTAATCGATTCAGCCCTACATAATTGTATTTCTTAAATCAATGAATTGATTAGTTTATCAATGCATTAAAATAGTTTATATGTTTGTTAGGGAAAGCCAGTTTCTCTAAGCCTTTTATTTTCTTAAGTCACAGTTGCTTCCATTTGTTATTATTTTCCATGACCAGAGAGAACAAAAGAAAACGTCTAATTATACAGCAACAGCAGATAAATACAAGGTTTATTCTAGCCCTGCTCAACAAGCCACAATGTAAACAGAGATATCTGCAACAGCTGGTATATCCCTCACACACACAAACACACACTAAACTCAGCCACATCCTCACACAAAGCACTGTGAATCAGCAGGCCGTCACCTACACACTGAGCAAACCATTCACTTCATGAATATCAATGCACAATGTACAGAAGCACCTGCTGTACAGCATGAAAAGGCCATTTGAAGGGTGAACATCAGAAACACAAGCGGCCAAGAATTCCTTACTATACACGGCGTGCCAGCTACAGACTGAATCCAGCCCCATCACTTACCCTCCATTCCACTATAGAGAAACGTCTAGACAGAAGCTAGCCAGGCATTCAGAGGACACGTTTGTTAGCGAGAACCTCCAAGCTTGGTCTACCTCTTTTCCCTAGCCTAGCTGGGCTGCTGCATGTGTGTGACAGGAGGCCCATTCAAGTGGAAGCTGGTTCTGTCCCGCTCTATCCCCGGTAACCCCACAAAAACCATACGGCGGGGGGTGGCGTGTAGTTACCAGTCTAGCCAATCAATAACATGGATTTTAATGAAGTGGGGTAGGGTGCATCTTAGTCCCCTCCTGCAGGGGTAACCATGACAACCTCTAAATGCCCCTAAAAGGGAACAGAATAATGTGTTTTAGATTTTACACCTGCAGAAGACTCATTTTTGTGATGAAAATTTCAATAAACACATTTTTCTTTATCCTCAGACCTTATATCAATATCCCAACCAATTCAGAAATATTCGAACCACTGATACAATGATACAGAATTACTGAGACCTCTATCCTTACTGTCACAGATCAGCTTAAAAAGAGAAATCACAGGGTTAGGCAACTTGCTATGAAGTCCCTTAGAATTAGCTTTAAAGGTGAGTGAAAGATGGGCTCTGGCCTGGAACAGGCATTAAATCTGCAGTAACTCTTATTTTTAAAAAAAATGTATTTTTCTTTCTACATATTTGTTGAAACTGTCACCATATCGTAACAGTTTGGTAAGAGACAGATAATCTGTGGAAAAAAAATAAAAAATAATCGAGCTCCTCTGTCTTCTCCCAGTGCTATATAGAAACAACCAATCAGAGCCAGGAGGCGGATCTTAGCACTGTCAATCACCGTGCCTGTGGTGCTGTGCAACACCCCCCCACCCCCCGCTACTCTCCCCTTTGCTCTCTGCTACGCTGCAGATCACAGAGACTGTAGTGAATACTCAGGCTAGTTAGCATGGCCACCGATGACGACAGATAAACGGTTTTTCTGGATTGTTAAGTTGTTTCTCCTCCATTAGCACACTTAGCAGCGAGTAAATGAGATTGAGTGACAGCGCTAAGACACTCCTCCTGGCTCTAATTGGTTGGTTTTGGTCAGGAGCGGTGCATTTCTTCAGAAGGCTAAAGAGGATCAGGAAGGAGGAGATCAATCTTTTCACAAATCTGTCTCATACCGTGAGAACCTGGTGACAGTTTTAACAAATATGTAAAAAACATAATTTTGTAAAAGTTACATACTGCAGCTTTAAATCTGACAGAAACCAAAAGTTTACGTACACCAAAAAAAAAAAAAAAAACAACAAAAAAAAAAGACACACCGACCTTTTTTTCTCACTGTCTAAAGTTAAATCAGACCAAACTTCTATTGTTTTAGATCAGTTACAATTACCAAAATTATTTCTATTTACTAAATGCTACAATAATGTCAGAGATTTATTTATTATTGTGGGCCATTTGGTACCAGGCCTCACAGAAAGAATATATAACTTACAGTATTTCTGTTTTATTTATTATCTGAGTCTGAATGATATTTCTTGTGAAAAATGAGCGGATTCTCTCCGTTACATTCGTCTGTCACTCACTCTTGATGTGCCTGTCTCAGTCACATGATACATCACCACTAAAAATGAACAAACAAGCTAGCAAAATACACTACAAAATCATCAATGCTCCCAACAAACTCAATAAGTGTTTACATCCATGCTATTTGTACAGTTTTTCCATTACTGAAATAGTCTGTTGTTTCTTTTTATGCACATGTTGTAGCCATTTTAACTTATCCTACTGAGTTGAACATTTCTTTGAATTTGAGTATGCAATTTTTAATAACTGGACAGTATTTTTTTATGCTGTAAATTTGCCCTTACTGTACAGTCTACTATTCTTACTTTCTGTTTTTATATCTGTTACCTTGGTGTGAATCTACATGCTTCAATTTGCATGCCAGGTTGCTGTTGGTACACCTGAATTTTAGATCTGATGTTCCAGAAATACACATTAGCTCCAAACTAATCCAGAATAGATAATCCAGAATTAGAGGTAATTGAAATTGGTTGGTTTCTTGACATGGGCCTGACTTTCAAAGTACAGTTCACATATTTTCAAAAGTCACCTGCTGCATCCATTCCATAACCAGTTGATGTGTTTTCCAGTCGGAAAACTGGAAAACAGGGTGGTCCCTGAGTTGTTCTTAAACGCGCTAGCAATTCCTTTAGGGGTCAGAGTTTGGGTTTGTTTGACACCAAAAAACCTGAAGAGACGTACAATTGTCGGCTCAGTCTACAGTTATTTAGAAGTGGCTCCACTGGACGTTGAAACTTGTGTAAATCCACAATTATCTTTCTTAAATTTTCAATGACATCCTTAAGCTTTCATTTTAACCCTGAGTGGATGAAAGAATACTCAATACATTCCAACTTGTGTAGCCAGTTCTTGTTTTTAACGGTCATTAACGTTGTATGTTGTATAATCAATGACCCACAAAAAAGAACTGTATGTTCAAATGAATCAAAATTATTATAGCATTAATGCCCATGAGTTTATGTAAACTTCTGACCACAACTGTAACAAAAAGTGAAAAAACAACCTCTGAATTGGCAACAGATTAAAATGGTTATACTGATAAAAATGACACATTCCATCATATCAGATTATAATTCATGAAAGATATTTAAAATATACATAAAACGACAGGGTTTTACCAAAATTCTCTCTTGAACATCTAAGTTTTTGGCTCACTTAACCTTCAACTCTACATGAGCTAAAGAGACAAAAATAGCAGAAGTCAGCAGTTACCACAGAAACCTGATCGCTCTGGCGTTTTGCAGTTCTTACGGGGGTTACCACAGCAACTGAGACAGCTGGTCGCCGTCAGAAAGCTTCGATCAAATGGCCATCTTCAGTAAGCATCTTAGCTTGCCTTTGAGAACCAGCAAAGGAGCAAACAATTGCAGGACTGACTCAGGAGTTCCTTCCATTCAAAGCCCATTAACAGCTTAGCACTGCACTAAATAATATGATCTTGGCTGGAAACAGAGAAAATATCATTTATCTCTAAAACAAAAAGACTATAAGCCTTCTGTTAGGGTGGGATCCAAAAAGGAAAATTAATAGACAACACTGGAAGGAAATAAAAACAAGTCAGCAAATACCAGAGACCTAGGTAGCAAGGGGACATCTAAATACTGAAACACCACCTGAGAAGGAAAGGAAGCTTTTTAATAGACCTGAAACATGCATGTGACTCAGCCTCAGACAACCAGAGGAAGACAATAAATTAGGGCTGAAGCGATTAATCGGATGAATCAATTATTGAAATAATAGTCAACTAATTTAGTAATTGATTATTCGTTCAATGCGGACCAAAGTGACACCGGTCATACATACCTAACAGCCTGTATCAAAGAGCCTGGTACCCCTGGAACTCTGGGCGAATCTCACCCACCCCCGGGGCCATGCCACTGAGCTTTTTAACCACCTTGGTGACCTCAGCACCGGAGATTAAAGATCCTGATACAAGGTCCCCAGGCTCTGCTTCCTCAGTGGAAAACATGCTGGTGGGATTGAGGAGGTCTTCAAAGTGTTCCACCTACCGACCCACAACATTCCAAGTTGAGGTCTACAGCACACCATTGCCACTATAAACAGTGTTGGTGGTGCACCGCTTCCCTTCCCCTGAGATGCCGGATGGTGGACCAGAATCACCTCAAAGCTGTACGGAAGTCATTTTCCATGGCCTCTTCGAACTCCCACACCTGAGTTTTTGCCTCAGCAACCACTCGAGCCACATGCCGCTTGGACTGCCGGTACCCATTAGCTGCTTCTGGAGTCCCACAGGCCAAAAGGACCCGATAGGACTTCTTCTTCAGCCTGACAGCATCCCTCACTGCTGGTGTCCACCAGCGGATTCGAAAGTTGCCGCCGTGACAGGCACTGACAACCCTGTGACCACAGCTTCGGTCAGCCTCCTTGGCAATGGAGACACAGAACATAGCCCACTCGGACTCAATGTCCCCCACTTCCCCTGGAATGAGCTCTCCCGGAGGTGGGAGTACAAGCTCCATCTCACGAGAGACTCTGTCAGGCATTCCCAGCAGACCCTCACAATACGTTTGGGTCTGACCGGCATCCTCCCCCACTATTGGAGCCAACTCACCACCAAGCAGTGGTCAGCGGAAAGCTCCGCTCCCCTCTTTACCCGAGTGTCCAAGACATGCGGCCACAGATCAGATGACACAACAACAAAGCCGATCATTGAACTGCGGCGTAGGGTATCCTGGTGCCAAGAGCACATATGGACACCCTTATGCTTGAACATGGTGTTCGCTATGTACAATCTATAATGAGCACTGAAGTCCAATAATAAAACACTGCTTGGGTTTAGTTTTGCTTAGTTGCACTTTAGTGTAACCGGCTAACAAAAGTAGCTTATTTTAAAATAGGTAAGTTTTATAGGCGTGTTTGTGGGGCTACACATTTTTTTAAAATACTTTTTATTTTCACCTTTATCTTTATTCAATTCAAATTCAAATATACTTTATTGATCCCAAAGGGAAATTAAGCAATAAATACCAAAAAATATGGAAATTAATTTTCAGTCCATATCCTTAGTGAATGCACCATACATAGGAACAACCAGGTCACCTTGGCAACAGCACTCTTCAGTGTTTCAGTTATTAACCACAGATATTTTCAGTATCATGAAGTGTTAAGATTAAGGTCATTGGAAGAAGAAAAGGTCTAAGAAGCATCTAGAAAGGAAATTGTGCTTTTTTTTTTTTTTTACAGTACTTGTGGATTTCCACTGTGTCCAGAAGGTTCTACTGAAAAGCAGTTATTTTGTGTGGTTTTGGTTTCATCTCAAGTTGTGTTCCTTAGCTCAAGTTGTGCTCATTAAGTTATCCTTAGGTTTGTGTTCTATATTTATATTCTGGTCTCAGTTACTATCTTTAGTTTTTCTCCACATATCTTAGTTTCTGTTTATTTTGAAACTTAAGGTCTGTGTTATAATGACTTCCTGTTTTCATGTTCCTGTTTCTGAGCAACTTTTTGGTTGCTATCTTGAATCATTCTTTGTTGGGTTGTTTTATGTTTCTGGTTTGAACACTTTCCTGATTTGTGTCTTTGTTTCTCTAGTTCAGCGTGTATTTATTCTGTTATTCATTCCCATGGTACTTTCCTGCTTCTCACAGCTGCACTGCATCAGTTTGTCAGTAACATGGCTCCTAGCATGCTATCATTGCTCCTTGGTCTTTTTCAGTCAAGCTCAGTCAACTTTCAGTTTTGCTCCCGAGGTTTTCAATGTGTTCCCACTTGAAATTTCTTGATTTACAGTGTTTCACTCTGGTATCTGAGTTTCTTCAGTTTTTTGGGGTGTTTTTTTTTTTTTTTTTTTTTTACAAAAAAGTTAGTTTACTTTCAACAGTCTGCCTCCTATACATCACTGAGAGACGACCCTGTGAAAAGGTTTTCAGAGTTAAATACTGTGGGCATGAGAGTGGCTTACATCTATTTAAAAACAGGCTGTCTGATTAGAATTTCTAAAGGCTAGCATCCCCTGCTTCCCTTTAAGATTAAATGAATTATATCTTTATTGCACCAAATCAAAAGCACACACCCACAGAGTGTCAGCCACTTGAAAAGAAGACAAAATCCAATATATGAGTTTTTTTCCTCAAATGGTGATCAACAAATTCATCTACCAATGCCTCTTACTCGAGTGACAAGAATTTAATTTGCAAAAGGGTAAGCTGCCATCCTGGGGACAATTTTTTTTTTTTTTTTTTTAATTGCTATATCATGCTACAATGTGAAAACTTTATTGTTCTGACAAGATACAACAGTGGATACCTGCCTATTAACAGTTCAGTATTCTCAGATTCACCTATTCAGGGATTTTCTGGAGGAAAGCGACTCCAAATTATTTGGGGAAAATCCTCTTTGCAGATTTTTTTGTAGAGCTTATCTACAATATTCTAAAGAAAATGTAACTTAAGAAGCTGAAATACTTCAGTGCAAAGCTACCTGACACGCTATTGGTTGCTGTTTGCAAAGCAGCCAATCCAGGACCACCATTTATTTTCTTTGATGCTGATTAGCTGTACCTTCAAGAGTCCAAGTATGAAACAGAATCAGTTCCTGTAGACTAGACATTTTCTCAACCACTTATCTGCACCGTCATTAACTTCATTATGAGGTACAAATATGTAATTCTATAAGGATACAATGTATCATGTTATATGGTGTTGATAGTATATGCAAAGATATCTACAATAGATATCTATAACTGAAACAGACTTGTTGACAGTAGTACCAAAAGATAAATAAATACCAACCCCTTCAGGTTATATACATGATCAAATACACAAATACTTCCAATGTAATAATACATAAATGACAGAGTTTAAATTACTTTAAAAATGAAAGTAATTTTGGAGCATCAGTTCACAGGCCTGAGTAACATATTTTAGTATGCTGGAAGAGTTTATGGCCTGACCACAATTTACAGCTACAAACATGAAGCTTCTCAGAGACATCTGGCATTAAAACACAGTTAAAAATAAACAAGACATGGGAAGTTAAACCAGCTAAAAATGGGAAGGAATGATTTACAGTTAAGTCTAAAACTATTCACACCCCTAGCAGAATGTAGTTTAATGAAACTAAACTTGAAGTTATGTTAAGAGTTCTGGAGTGGCCAGAGTCTCAACTCGAATCTGATAAATTTATGGAGAGAGCAAAAGATTATGGCGATGGCAGGGAGGCCTTCCATCCTTAAAGACCTGGAGTTCGTCAACAAAGATACATCATCAAAATATCCATGGAAACTTGAAAACGCTGGTCAGCAATTAGACTGAATTGCTACAATGCCAATAAATGCCAATTTATTGCAAATTCTGACATCTTTGTATCTAAATGTCTGGAAGAATTCAGGGTGCATTTGAAAAGTTTACTCCTCGTAAACTTAAACAAGCTCTTGGAGAATAATTAAAAGTTGCCACAAACAGAATTTCTAAGAGGTGGAGGCTTCTTCAGCTATTTGTAATAGAGCACTACAAGCAGTCATTATTGGTCAACTGTCAATAGATCCAGGCCACTCAAGAACTACTTCCTTTTTTCAAAATAAGAGTGTCAACTATAGACACAGTATATCTAGCCAAGGCTGAATCCCATTTCCTAGGGTCCCTATCACTAAAACTCCCCTCACCGCTACCCCTTGGCATTTAATTCACGTGGTTAGAGATGCCCAGAGAAATTGGACAAACCTTGAAGAAGCATGATCAGCTAGGTAGGTACAGGTACAGGCTAGGTAACGCAGCCCTGCTAAAAAGGCAGCTAATATTAGTTTTCTGTGTCACTCCATTAGAGGTAAGACGGCTATAAGCAATAATATTCTGCACTATAACCACATAAATAATGGTAATTAACTCAGTTGGTGAATATTTCTCATTTTACTGTACACATCTCAGTCTTCTAAATACCTTAACTTTAATTCATTGTACTAAGGACATAATAGCTGACTGTCAACATGCACAGCTATGTACTCTATAAAAACAGTAACATATGAAAGACATTATTATAGCTATAATAATATCAACCTCCTAAAATAATGGGCTATGATATTTTTGGTTGAATCATCTTTTAGCAATAAAGAGGTGGTGATTTTTTTTTTTTTTTTTTTTTTTTTTTTTTGCAGAAATCACTTTTAGCAAAAAATGACTTAGGCCATTATTTTAGGAAGGTAATGATATTTTAGCAACACTTATGTAATAATTGTATTACTTTTTGTTTTAGAAATTTAATATTAAATCATATTAAGATTTTTTTTTAATTAATTTATGCTATGATATGGTAAAATGTAAAGATACCAGCCAAAGCCTAGGTTGTTACAAAAGCGCTAACTTATAATAAAAATTATAATCTACACTGATGACTAGTCTGTTGAAAATGTATATACTTAGTACAATCTAATTTTTTTTTTTTAGCTTATCGAATAGAAATACACTGGCATAAATTAAACTACATCTACTGACATATATTAATATGGTCAAATCTTTTCCAAACTTACACATCGCCTGTTGGTGTCAGAGGTATGTCAAAAAAAAACTTTCAGTTTTTAAGTAAGAGTGTCACTACTTCAACATACTTTTACTCAAGTAGAAGTAAAAAGTAACCATATGAAGTAAGAATAAAAAGGTATTTGATAAAGACAAGTTGAGTAACAATTATTTGAGTAGTACTGTTTAATCTGATTTAGTGTGTGAAAATGATGTAATCATAGACAAAATATAAAATTATACATTTTGTAGGTTCTGGTACTCACTTACTAAACATATTAATCAACACTGATGACTATCTGTTGAAAATTTATACTTAGTACAAAATATCTTTTTCTTTAATTTGTTGAAAAGAAATGCACTGGCATAAATAAACTATACCTACCGATAGATATTGGTATGGCAATTTTTTCCCCTAACATTCACATCATGTGTTGGTGCCAGAAGTGGGTAGAGTCGTCAACTGTTTTTTTTTTTTTTTTGTTTGTTTTTTAAGCAAGAGTATCACTACTTCAACATATTTTTACTCAAGTAGAAGTAAAAAGTTGCCATCTGAAAAAAGACTCAAGTAAAAATAAAAAGGTATTTGATAGAAAGGCTAGTTGAGCACCCAGCAGTACTATTTAATCTGATTTAATTTGTTACAAAACACCAAATTCAGGCAGAAGAAACACAAATCTTTCAAATCTCAGTTTTCCGCAACATGAAACTTTTGAAACCAACACTTAGGTAGGTAATGTACACTGTTGGAAACAGTGCAAAGTACATCTAGTACATCATCCTTTATGCTCACTTGACCTCCAAATGGCACAGCAGGGTCAGCAGACAGAAAATGACATCAGAACAATGAAGCTTGTTTACAAACCAGTCATCTCAGCAGACAAGTGTGTCCGTGTCTGCTGCATTTCTCGTTAAAACATTTTCTTCATTCGGTATAATAACTCGAGGTGAGTAGAGTAGCCAGAGATTTTACCCAAGTAAGAGTAGCAATCCTTCATAATATTACTCTAACTGCAACAAAACTTCTCCTAGAGGTACATTATTTTGAAGAAGTTACTGAAGTAAATGTAACTGAGTAAATGTAACAAGTTACTACCCACATCTGGTTGGTGCATGTGACCATACATAGTCATACATAAGCCTAAAAGCTGAACCCAAAGAAGCCTGTTTACAGACAAACACTTGATCAGAGCATCAAGAACCTGATCAAGTCTTTGGTCAGTACAAATCTGCACATTCTAACCAGTAATAGAATCATCCAATCAGCTGCATTCATCACAAAGCTTCCACTCCAGTGTTTGAGTGATTCACTGACAGCTTCCTGCTGGTCCGGGAGACAGAACGCTGTTGCCGAGTTACTTGCTGGCTCTGCTCTGACGTCCACAAATACAAGTTACTTTTGGCTTCGACTGTGCATCCATGACACAATCAATTACATCAACCCTACCCTGACTTCCTCGAAACACTAAGCAGGTAGTGGGGTGAGCCACTGCGGCATTGATCAAAATATGAGAATTTAACGTGAGCCAGAGCAGAGAAAAAGAGAGAGTTTCACCTGAAGGTACTAGCTCAACACAAACTTCACTGATGGAGGTCAAGGGATGCAGCTTTGTACCCCCTCCTCAAATAAATACAGAGCATATGTTCACAGCAGTAGGGTGCTATGTAACATTCAGAAGCATCTGAAACTGGAGAAGTGAGGATAGCAGAGCTGTACAGGAAAACAACAGAGGGTCCCTGCTTCTGGGAATGATGCGATATTAGCACAAGCATCCATCTTCCGCTAGCAGCTCACAGAAAAGTGAACATGGACAAGGAGGCACTTGCATTCATTACAAACATCAACACTCTGGATTTCTAAACACATGTAATGGGAGGAGAGGATTCCATATGCAAAAACAGACAAATGAAAACACTTGGAGTGAGAGGAGACAGGCAAAGCACTGAGCTCAGTAAGACCTACTAGCTTGTAATGCTGACCCTCTGTGCTAAAATGGTAGATCCCAGATTTCTCCCCATGCAATCTACCACCAGCAACCATGGAGGCAAAACATCAAAAAAAAAAAAAAAAAAAAAAAAAAAGAGAGAAGAGAGGAGAGGAGAGAGAGGAATGGAGGAAATCTAGCAATTTCCTTCTTCCCTCAACTGCCTTAAAGAAAACATGCTCATGCTGCTGAGTACAAAAACACAGAGAGATGGGAGGATGATGGTAATACTTACATGACGACTCTGTGCCGAACATGGCTGGGCCAGGAGCTGTGATGGAAAGACAGGAGGAGGAGGAGGAGAAGGAGGAAAAAGAGGAGAGAAGGGATTGGGATTGGGTTGGGGGGGGGACAGAGAGAGAGAGAGAGATGGGGTTGATGAGCAGGCAGCTACACAGCGGGGGTCATCAAAGCAACACAATGCAGCCAGCCGGCCGTCGCCGTCGCTGCCTCCCAGACGGCCAGATGCCCCAGTACCGCTATCCGCTGCCGTTAAAGCCCTCCTCTCAGCTCACGGATGTTCGGCAAGTCCAACCGCCAACTATCAGACCTTTTCAGGACAACTATTCCAGTAACTGAACAAGGCATAAAAATGGAATAAAAAAAAAAACAAAAAAAAACAGAAATCCTGTGCAGCGATAGAAAACTGTTCACATCCAGACCAGGAGTATGGGAGATTGTGGCTAGCTACTGCATCTCTCTGCTTTCTGCAGTCCGTATCCTCCTTTTCATCCTCTCCGCTCTGTCACTCCCTCACTTCTCATTCCACTGTAAAATTCACTAATGAAGACTGAGAGAGAGAGGGGCGAGAGAGAGAGGAAAGGAAAAGGGGGGCTGACAAATTAAAAATCTGGAGAGGAGCTGCTATTGCTGCGGCTGTTATAAGACAATAGCCATACACGAACTGAGTGACATCAGGATGGGGGGGCAGATAGAGCTGTAAAAAGACTAACGACTGCTACTGGACAGAGAGGGAGGAGGGGAGAGAATGAAAAGGGGCTAAATAAAATAACCAAGGGAGGACCGAGGAAGAAACGAAGACCTGAGAGTTAAGGTACAAAAAAGATGGAGGGAAAATAAGAGAAAGACGAGCAATTTAGTGTTCTGCCCGTCAACAGAAGCAGGTGCAACAAAGGGGACTAGGGGATCCAGTTTGACAGTTATCGGGCATATCGGTTGGGCAGTGGACATCTTTGGTTTACTTACTGCTAACACAACACACAAATATAGGAATTGTTTTTTGACCAGCCTGAACTGGTGACTGTCCAATCTGAAGCTAAAAATGCAGGATTCAGGAACAGACCAAACCAAGAACTCTCTGGTGGAGGTGCAAAAGGCAAAAAAAAAAAAAAAAAAAAGAAAAGAGTAAAGGGCCAAAGTCGAACTGTTGTCGCATGGTCACGTGGTTGCGGGACGTTCATTTTCGCTAGTGCAAATCAATTAAAAATTTTAATCAGAGTAATCCCACTCTAGTGCTGTGATTAATAACGATGCAACTTTGTAAGCTTGAAATGTAAAAATGCATGTTTTCAAAAGATGAAGAAAATTTTTTATTGTCTCAAACCAAACATCTCAGTTTTCCTTTATTTGACAGTAATCTAACAGTAAGGGGGCAGGGAGAAGGGGGGAAAGGAACTAAAGACGGGATTCGAACTTGGGACGGCCGCATAAAGGTCTACAGTCTCTGCCGCTGAGCACACCAGTCTGACTCTCCTCGCTCATGTTTTTACTCCCGTTTGTGACTCCGCATTGTTGAACACAGTACAAGACCGTGTCACGTGCTGCTTTCACCTTGCTCCCCTTTCACGGGGAGCAAGGCTTATAGGTCAAAACAGGTAGTGCGATTAATCTGCAATATGTAATATTAACACGTTAAACTTTTGAGATTAATCGCATGCATTAATGCATTGTGTTGGCAGCCCTAATTTTTGCACACACCCTTCAAGGTTCACAAAACACACTGGGTTGAGCTGCAACATCAAATTTTACTCTCCATGTTATCGCACCTAAAAAAAAAAAAAAACGGCCTCAGACTATTGCTACTTAAAACTATCCATCCTTCTCTCTGGCTGAAAAACCAGCTTCTGGAAGTTGAGAAGTTTGGGCTAATTCCAAAAAAAAAAAAAAAAAAAAAAAAGACACCCATGAAATTCTGACCAGTCATACGGTAGTTCTGTGGTGTGGGACAAAAAGCTTGCCGGGAGGGTTGTGACAAGAAGGGGCAGGTGATATGAGGCTGAGAACAACATGAGATTTTCATCACACAACTGTGACAATGAGAACTGATTCTGGCACCTCGGCCCAAACATATAGGAAGAAGTTCCTAGAAAGAAAACTGGATGTTCAATGGAGAGCTAGCCTTCTGTAAAAACAGATACATAGAAAATTGGAATGTTGCTCTGTTTAATAATTTGAAGAGTCCTTTTCTGTCTGTCATGGAACAACCTGGATGTAGGCAGCCTTTTGTAAGTTTCACAGTTAATGTAAGGATCTAGAAACTCTAAAGGGGGTTAGAATTATTTATATACTTGCTATAAAAACAAACAAATATTTTGAAGATATTTATTTGGGTAAATGTCTATACAAACCGGACCATTTTCATCCTCACAGGTTGGCACACAACACTGCAAAGTAGCACTGCAGACACAGACAGTCCTGCCCTCTCTCGCTGGATAGCTGAGAATAAAAAAGTTGCAGCCAACCCAAGGATGGAAATCTGGCCTGCCAAAACGACCCCCTACAAAAAGGGGACATTATTTTTTTTCAATGAAATTCTTTGGAGAAATGACATGCAGCAATATCGACTACAATAAATAGTTTATACAGCGGTGTCACCAACCCTTTAAGACAATAAAAAAAAAAAACATTCACACTGTGATTAATAATGTTTTTTCTTTATATCACAGATTCTGTTACAGAGGTTCCTGTGATGATTTTATTTCATTTGTAGATTAACAGTTATGCTGAGAGGGACAACTTTATAGAGCTGTCCCCAAGGAATTTGGCCAAATTTTTTGCTATTAGGACAGTTAAGCTTTTAATTTATCCAAAAATAGAAACAAATATTTGTTTTTGTATAGTTTTTAAAATCTGACTAAATGGGTCAGAACTTTAAAAGAAATGATTGCAAACTATTCACACAATCTCTAATTAGTCTCAGTTCAGGTTTTACTATTTCTTTAAAGATGCACTGAAACTTAATGTGGTGAAAACACTGAACATAACTGCTTGGGGTTTTTTTTATTGATGGATACATAAAAACTATGTGAATTTGCTCTTGCATAATGATGCACCTGTGCAGCAGTAGGACAAGCTGGTCTGGGTGCAGTGGTGAGACTGTACAACAGCCTGCTAAATAAATAGATTAGAGGCACTGGGCGGGTGTTTTCCAGGCCCCAACTGTGAATGAGCTAAAGCATTTAGATTAGCTCAGCTGCTGAAGAGAGAAGCATGTGTGGATAGAGGTTTCACTTCTTTTGTCACTTACACCCTCCTCCTCTTTCTCTCCTCATGTCTTTGTCCTTCAGGAACAAACCAGAGACCCCTCATCCATGCCTGCTACACTGTAAAAACACATTCTATTTCAGTTTTCAGGACATTGTAATCCATTTTTTATTTTGTTCTGACATGTTACAGTGACTGTGTCAAGCAGCCCATTGTAACATTTAGGGCATGAAGTGAAAAACAGTGATTATCTTGTTCCAATGATACCTAGCTGTGGGTGGGATTTATGGCAGCGAGTGAACAATTTGTTCCTGAGGCAGAAAGACTAAGTACATCAGCTACGTTACACATTATATGAGTGGAAATGATACCAGCTAAATTTAATGTGTGTACCAAATCAAAGAGTAATTTACAATAAGAATAATAGGATTTTTTACACTTATATTGTGTTCTGAGATTTTTCCAGTTTGAGAAAGTCAAAGCTGTAAGTTTCTGAGAAAGAAACTGAGATTTGATTTCATAGTGTGGCTCTTCAGTGACAGTCATGGGTTTACTTTCTGTTAGGGCTGCAACTAACAATTATTTTAGTACTCAATTATTCTATCGATTATTCAAACAATTGAATAATCAGATAAAAAAAATTGGAACATTCTGCAGATTTTTTTGTTTAACCATTTAAGCCTTTTTCTATACAATATTTGAAATACATTAAAAGATGCAAAGAAACAATTTATTTCCATTTTAATTTTTTGTGATGGCCACGTCAACACATTTACTTTGTTGTCCTTAGGCCACTTGATGACTACTGTAGCTGGATGCTGAGGGTTATTGTCCATTTGAAAGACCCATTTGTGACCAAACTTTAACTTCCTGGCTGATGCTGCTTCAATATTTCCACATAATGTTCTTTCCTCATATTGACATCTATTTTATGAAGTGCACCACTTCCTCATGCAGCAAAATAGCCCCACAACATGATGCTGCCACCCACATACCTCACAATTAGGACGGTACAAGTATCTCGTTTTGAAAATGTTTTCGCTAAGTTTTCTGGCATTAAGCAAATAGAAATAATTTTGGTAATTCTAACTGACCGAAAATTAGAAAAGTCTGGTCAGATTTAACTTCAGACTGTAAGAAAAAAAGTGTATCTTTTTATTTGGTGTATGTAAATATATGGTTTCAATTATACATGGAAACTCAGCAGCTTTAAGTGATCATATTTCATTGCTGTATTTCATCAGTATTATGCTTAATGTACTCACTGACAGTGTTTAGGATGCTGCAGTCTCTGTTTTCTGGACACCAACAAATATTCTATCTTTCCTGCAGTTTTTGTAGATCAGCCATAATAAGCTGTCCCAACAGGAGTTGACTAGGCTAGCAGGTCTACTACAATATCCTGTCAATACAGCACAGAAAAAGGAAATATATTTGACTCAACACGTACAGCTACAATCAGCTCTAGCACTATCTGCACTTTGCTCATCTTTCCATCACACCAACAGCTGCATGGGGAACCCTAAGCACAGCGCGCCGAGCAGCTCACACAGAGTGAAAGGAAAATCCCAAACTTTTAGATGGACAACATAAATGCCCATGGCCTTAAATACAGTTTTGCAAGAGCTGCGCACACAAACAGGCATTGATTGTTATTTTTGGCTGAGCAACTCATGATTCACGAAGGGTGCGGCTGGTAAAAATCAAAAACATAGCACCCACTGTAGGGCTACGCAAATAAGTTAAGAGCTAAATGTCGTTCTGCTTGGCTTTCATAGCAAAAATAGACCCTAAATAATAAGTAGTCTAACCAGCTACTTGAACAATATGCTTAATTTCATCTAGGGTTGTCGATTTAATAGATACAAGAAAAATGAATTCTTTAAAAGATACTCATTTGTGTCAAAACTGATATAAACTGACCCATTTTACATTTGCCCAAATTGTTGCATTTCCTCTGGCAGCAGCACAGGACCTCTGCTCCGCAATGAGCTGCTGCTGGAAGGTTTATATTAAATTAAATAAGATCCAGAATAAAAACAACAACAAAAAAAAAAACCATCTGCTTTGTGATGGCCGAGAAGGCAAACAGAAAAGCGTTGCTCGGAGGTACTTTCCTTCTGAAGCATACAGACGGGCACAGGAAATGCTAAAAAAAAAAAATGCTAGCTGCAGTAGCGCTACAGGCCAAGGCTACGGCACTGATGTTTGAGAGCAACTTAAAAGAGTCAGTGAAGCTCCTGCAACTGGAGCAGTGAAGCCAGCAACCTCCCTGATGACATAAGCTAACGCTATCTGTGTAAATATTAGATTCATCAACAACAAATTGACAGACAAATGGAAGCACATCAAAGATAAGCAGAAATGATAAAATAATTGTACAACTGACTCAAAAGTACATGAGTCAGTTATACACGTCCATAAAGGATATAGGGAGAGAACAGAAATATCCTTTAATGTCCCACAGTGGGAATCTCAGGTGTCCCAGCAGCAAGTATAAGGTAAATGGAAGAAAACAGAATAAGAGACTGTGGAGTAGGGCTGAATATTGTTAAGAACCCCACAGTTCGATTCCCTTCCTTATCGCTTTAAATGCTTCGATATCGATTTCATAACAAGTAGGACACAAATATTTAATTCGAGTCCCTGCGGATAATTTTGGGATATTTATTTACTTGCCCATGTAAACAGAAATGGTATAGATTAACATAAAAATAAAATATCTGAAAATAAAACAGTAGAACAATAACACTAGTTCTAAATGTGGAGAATTGTATTAAAATTGGGGAAAAGTGTACGTAAACATAAATATTTCTCCTTTTCTTGTGGAAATTTTCATTTTTGAATCATCATTTTTAAGCATATTTTAACAATATTGCCGTTCTGACCCACACTCCTCACCAGAATATGGTGGTAATGCACATGAAATAGCTGTAAGCCAACTGCCAATAAACTCAAGAAGAAGACGACGCGCAGTCTTTAAGCGACACCAGTTGATGTAGCGCACTGCTCCGAGCAGCCAGGCGGTCGCGCCCACTGACGGCTGTGCAATGGGCAGGGGCGCAACTATGTACTTCCTGAGGTGTATGCAGACACATTATAGCTCCCCAATCAAAAACAAAAGAAAAACTGGTTAATACTACATACTGTTATGCACTGAGTATAAACAGCAGTTTAAACAGAAAATGCTAGCCAAAAATAATTTGTCCCCATCGTTTTGGCGCCCCCTGCTGTGCGGTACTCCGTGCACCGCTGGCAATGGGAGCCTTGGGGCAAAGAGATGGCTTTTGGTGCTCAAGCAGTTCATCAAACGTGCTACTATCCAGTGCTCTTCTTCGTCCCACCGGCAGAACGTGTGGGATAAGAAGGAAGACTATGAAATCTAATGATACATTATTTTACATAAACACTTATACCAAATGCTGTCGTGATTACTCTTTTGCCAAATAGGGAAGTGACATTTTTAAAATATAAATATTTATGTAACAGAGGGATTAATTCTCTCCTAATTTTTATTTTTACCCTAATTAGGGGGTTAAAATATTGTCATTAATATTTTTTGCTCTTAACGAGAAAGAACCCCGTTCCTTCAAACAAATGATACTGTGGTATCAGAAACGTCATTGAGTATTTTTCTTAGTAATGTTATCGAGTTTGAAATTTTCAGTATCGTGACAACTCTATGATCATTTCAACTATATGGCTTTTCAAATAACTAATGACTTTACCACCTCTTTACCTTCTAAAACTTTTTATTCTACATGAACAACCAGTGGTAGCAATATACTGCAGGTATAGAAAGCCTTAAAAAAAATAGCTAACATTTGTTGCAGTCCAGGAAGTTCTCTGTGATATGCATATTTCGTACAGTGATGTTGCGATAATGAGAAATTTGCGATATGTTGTGAAGCCTATAACCAACAGCATACATCTGAAGGAGGACAGAATTTCGGGACTTGGACTTTGATCATATAAAAATGTCTTGACTGGGACACTGATCCAATACTTTGTAAAAATTATGCATTCTAGTGGAAATTTAGTTTAGTATCACGCTGATGGTCGGGTCCATCAGGATGTCTTGTAGACAAAAATGGAAGCCAGAGGGGAAGGGAAATAATTTTGACCATATTTATTGGGTCCAGCCATTTGAATAGAGTCTACTTTGCTTTTATTTTCTGGTGTAACTAATGTAAAGCTCTATGTCAAATAGACTGAGAATGTAAGAATACAAAACAACTCTGACCGATAGTTCTGCAAATTACATCTATAAAGTACATTTTCCAGCTGTATTTCATATATTTACACAGTAAAAATCATAAAAGGTTCAAATGGGGATTTCCACTATCTTTATCAGAACCTATATTTATAATGTAAGTTGACAAGACATCTGGTTGCTGTGGAAGTGCAGCATAACATGATTGTAAAATATAAATAGTCGTCACAGAAGCTTCTTCCTTTTGAGTTCGTAAAACGACCATACTTGGCATACAGACACGGCTGCATTGAGTGAGACTAAGGGAAGAGCACACAGGGAGCACAGACTCTGTCTGGAGTGACAGTTCGCTCGCTGTCCAAGTAACTTAACCCCAACAGTCAACTATCATTCTTGCTAAATGTGTTTAGTATGGAATTAGCGCAAATGATTGTAGTACATTATAATGTAAGATTTAGGGCATTTTTACTAGGAATGCACAGATTGCATTTTTTTGGCTGATCACCAATCTTAAAAAAGTCTGACCTGCCGATTCCGATTTTGGGTGACACAGATTTTTTTTTTTTTGTCTGAAAATTTGGTAAATATTGCGATTTATTAAAGACGTCTTGAAAGCTGAATATGGCTTTGCAAAAAGCACAAGATCTGTTGAGCTTCTGTGCTTCCCCTGATGAGTTTTTAATCACATCACTGAAACAGATAACTATGAATTACTTTCACATTTATGGAAGTTGCATTTAGGGATGGAAAATACGTTGGAGTTTTCCGTGTCACCCGGTCCACTGAAAATCGTGCAGTTTTGGTCACCCACCAATATTCTCAGTTTTTTCTGTCGGTTGATTTTTTTGTTCAATAGAATAAGATTGACTCAGTCAAACTCACACAAGTCTATGCATCCAGTGAGTGAAAATACAGAAAAAAAACACAGAAATGTCTGCACGTGTTGCAGAAAGAAGGCCAGCTCAAATTTTTGTCGCTCTAATTCCATTTTGACAGTTGTGGTTTTATTGTTTATCACTCTTTAGCCAAAGCAATCCTTTATTCTAAATCAAGGATGTTTCAAAGCACTTGTGGTCTTTTGCTTAGAGGTGACTGGGCATCTTTTCTCTACAAACACATTTCGGATGTAAATCCTTTACAGCAGTAAGCGCTGCCAGGTGAATCAGGCTAAGAAGAAAGACACAATGCTGACCTGAAATGAATGCGTTACAGAAAACAGTGCTTTTCACTGCTTCTCTTCTGTAGGACAGCATTCAGAAGCATTTTATCCCTGAACAATGTACACCTCACCCTGCCCCCACTTCCATCATAAAGTACCACCCCGAAAAAGCATCCTTCACCGGTTGCTAGGCAACTAAAAATAAGCAGGAGAGGAGCCTGGCCATCCTTCTGCGAGAGGAAATATGAGAAGGTGACGGACAGTCTTGTTATGGAAGGCCTGACCAACAACCTGCAGGACAAAGTATAATGGTGCAACAAGAGAATCGATAAAGAGATCACAGATCTTGTAGACGGCTAAATACTGTAAAGTTAGCAACATTTGCTTAGTTTTCCTTTACAGAGTCTGGGTCCTGTTAACCATCAATTGAAATTTCCAAAGAGCTGCTTGTTGACAGAAGGCAAGGAGTAGGAAGAGAACAATTATCCATCGCATTCCTGGTATGTACTGAGTTACATTTTTGAAGTAATTTGCAGTTTAGCAAAAAATTTTAAAAAAGATTTTTTTTTTTTTTTTTTTTTTTTTTTTTGTCTGTTACAACAATCACACACCTATGAACATGTTCTTTCACCTACTACATGACTGCTTGTTGTGCAGTTTGCAGCTTTAATAGGAGAACTCTTAGCTAGTGGTGAAGTCAAAGGTGGACTCAAAGGGAATGTGGGTTATTTCTGAGATCAGGGCATTATTTGTCCTATGAACAGATAAGGAGTCAAGATTAACGTGGCTGAAGAAACTAAATTTAAAGAGACCAAAGAAAGCCCTGCAAGTGTGTATAGACTTGTAAACTGTAGCCTAGGGAGGAGGAAAATTCTTACCTAAATTGTTCTTGGGATACATTTATTCTTAGCAGATTAAAGAAATTACATCATATGTTTTTAATATTTTTTCTTTTAGTACAGTTAAAACACTGTTACCTTTTCCAAGGTACTAACCCGAGTCTAGGACAGACTATCGTTAAAACAAAACTTTAATCATTAGATCAGGGAAAAAATTGTAAGCTGATGGCATCTCCCAATTATGGGTGCATCGATTGCAGTTTTTTGGCTGATTGTCAATCTTTACAAAGCCTGACCTGCTGATTTAGATTTTGGACAATACAGATTTGCCTGAAAAGTAGCGACAAAGTCAGTATGTTGGCAACGGTGGGGTGAGTGTTGTTAACCGCGCACGTACAGACATAACCTGGTGGGCGAGTTTGTCAGTCAGCCCTCTTCCACGGCAGAGGAAAAAGGGGCAGTGGTTGATTTCAGGGCTGCAACAACGAATCGATAAAATCGATAAAAAATCAACAACTATTTATGGCAACTATTTGCCATAAAATAGTTGGCAAATAATTTCATTATCAATTTGTTGTGTCACGCGATTAATGCCTCACTCACCAGTCGCGGGTGAAGTCGCTGACTGAATTAATGTTTAAAAAAAAAAAAGAAAGAAAAAAAAAACCAACCTATTAAGGGAGTTGAACAGAGCAAGGCGGAAGCAGAGCGGAGGTGGTGTTTTCAAAGAGAACTAGGTGAATTGCAGAATTGACTGACGCAGAGAAAATGGTTTGATCTGAGTCCTCGAAAGTGTGGGAGTGCTTCACGGAGCTAAAAAAAAAAAAAAAAAAGTGCAATATGCAATCTTTGCAAAAGTGATTTGACATGGCATGGAAACATGCTGGAGTGACTGATAAGGATGAAGGGAATAAGCGTTTCCCCTTCCATTACCCAAGAGGGTCGCCCTGCCTCGCCAACGGAGCATTGAATGGAGCGCGAGGGCGCGTGCCAAGCCACACCGATTGCTCGGCTTTCACGAGCTCATCGCGCACTTTCAAAAGCGCCAACGCCAAAGTTGACAAAAATTGAAGGAAAACACGCGTTTCTACTCTGCACTCGCATGCAGGGGTCCCGCCAGCAGACAGAGCGTGCACAGAGAAACAGTCGCATGGTGGCAAAGGTACAATTAGAAATAGGCCCACCATGGCTGTATAACCTGACAGTTGGAGGGAGAGAAAGATACAGTAGATAGAGAGATTTATTTAAGAGATATATATACATACATACAGTTCATGGAAGGTGAATAAAACACATTTTCATTTTTTCCTTAGGACTGTTCTGTTGAATATGTAGACATATTCAAGACATGTTTAAGGACTTCTTCAATAGCTGTTATGTACATTTTGTTTGTATTAATGGTCATTGCATATATTACACCAATCAACTGTTCAACAGACTGATTGCTGTTATTAAAAGAAAGTAGGTGTGACCGACTGCAGTTCTCTAGACAATCACCGATATTTGAAAAGCCTGACTGATTTTGGCCTATACCGATTTGTTTCTGTACAAAATATAGCAAACAAGCTGCAATGTTGTTAACAGTAGGCCGACTATTGTTAAACGCAGCCCTCTCTCAGACCCTGGTGGTGGTAGAAAAACATCGGTGGATCAGATCAGTTTCACGTAAGTATCAACCGATCGTCAATAACCTTTTTGAAACTGCACCCGAAAAGGAAGTAATGAAAAAAAAAATTTTTTTTTGCCCGATTCATTGGTTAATTGAAAAATCGACTGATTAACCGATTATTAAAATAATAATTAGTTGTAGCTCGAGTTGATTTTTAGACCTTAAAGGGTTAGATAAGATCAGATTCACATTTATGTACTGGCTGATTGTCGATTTCCCAAAATTAAGGAAATTGGCGCCGATTTATCGGTGCACTCCTTGTCCCAATCCATACTTAAGTAGCAGTTGGAGGTCTTGATCAGTGTTTCTCAATTCTGGTCCTCAGGGACACTGCCCTGCATGTTTTAGCTGTGTCACTGTTCCAGAACACCTGATTCAAATGACTGCATGCCATCAAGTGCTGTAGAAGCCTGTTAACCACCCACTTATTCAAGTCAGGTGTGTGGCAGAAGGGAAACACCTAAACCATGCAGGGCAGTGGTCCCTGAGGACTGGAACTGAGAAACACTGGTGTAAGTATATAACTGATGAGTCTCCCATTTTAATTAAACACACACACAAGTTCCACAAGTTCCTAGTCACAATGTGATACATTTAAAACCGAAGTAGCCTATAGTGCCTGTATTTTCAAAAATAACCTGAGATTAATTTTTTAGGCTGCTAATACAATCAGCGGTCATTAAAGTTGTAGTAAAGGGTGAGGTCTTATGTGCACTATCATAAAGTGACAAATATCAATATTGTTGATGTTTTTGTGCTTTGATCTGCGGTCATCAATCAGCACCAAAGTGCAATGGTGCAATTACTGGTCAAAGGGATTTGAATTTCCCACAACATGACCTGATGGATGATTTGGCTTTATTTTAAGCCAAGATCTGAAACTGCTAAGACAAAAAAAAAAAAAACATCTATGCTGACACAATAAAACTAAATAAATAATGCAGAGTCCACACTAAGTAAAGCAATCCACCAGCAGAGTACAAAAAAAAGTGTAGTGCGATTAAAAAAAAAAAATCTCAATATAAACTCAGGAAAACTATTAATGATATTAAACAATCCATGTTGGAAGTACAAATAAAAGAACACATCTGAAGAGCGTTTGACGCACGCTGTTATCCAAAAGATTCTTGTTAATTTCATTAGAGTTCGCATTGATTCAAATATGCGCAGCCAGTCAAATACTAACTGCATTTAAACGCAGGCCACTGGAAATACCATTCATTAAACTGTATTTGTATGCAAAGCAGGGAGAAAGGATAGGGAAGAGAAGAGAGGGAGGGAAAATAACCACCTGCCTCTTAACACAGGTGTCAGCCTCCATGATGTCCAGATCCCGACTGCTGATTTTGAAATTCAGAAAAGCTTTTACATCATAAATGATCAGTTGCCATTAAATATATGTTAAATGAAGTATCACTTTATTCATCTGAATTACTATATGCTTGAAACCCCAAATGTGAAAACAACTAGCAGCAAGTTATGGTTTTATCAACCAGGATAGAAGCTTTTTTGCACTCTCTCTAGTCTGAAGAATGTGGTGGAAAAAATGAAATATAATTAATAATTTACTACTTTAATAACCTTGCTAATTGTCTCTTTCATATAATTGAAATATAAAGTGTGATCAATTTGATTGATGCTAAAAATTCTAATTTGAGAAACACAAAGAATCCCTTTGCTTCTTTAAATTTCCAGTCAAAATATTCCAATAGGAAGGCAAAGAATGTATCCTTCAAAAGTTGTTTAAAAGATTATGAGAACGACTGATTTCTGCACATTAATAATTCCCCATAACTTATTAATTCACCTCTACTATTTCTATGTAAAACCTGAAAGTTAATCTATTCCTGTCCACCTTAAGAAAAAGAAAAAAAACAAACTACATGCTGCTGGGACTGAAAGGGTTTCTTGTTCTCCAGTGTACCTCTGGCTGATTGGTCCAAAACTGATCCACGTTAACAAAAACAACAGGATTATAAGTTCTCCTCAGTTACCTGAAATAATACCAAACTGTTCAGATATGTGAGATGAATTTTAAATCATAATTTTAGTTCACCTTCAGAGGGTCCTTGGCATTTTGTGCAGACAGGTAGCCCTTAGCAACCACAAACCTTTGCTCACTTTACAAGCGTTCACAAACTCTATGGGTCACATATTCCAAAGCCAGCTATGACGGCATTACAGAGTTGGCTTTGAATAACCTTTGTGGGTATTTCAATGTGCAAAAATAGAGCAAATGATCAGAGCTTCTCAGAAAACATGACCCTGTGAAAGGAGAAAGTAAAATAGGAAAAATAAGACTGACCGCGGACCTCTGTGTAGGCCAAGCACGGCAGGTACAGTATAGCAAGCAGTTCTCACTGAGATCACATTACCAGCACACTGCTGCACAGCTTCTAAATAAAGACTTGTGACCAGTCTGCTCTGGATTTGTGGTGAACGAGGGCTGTGGCTGGGTGTGTTGCGTCACCATGCTAACTTGGAAAATCCTTCACAGTTGCTGAGAAAAAAAAAAAAAAAAAAAAAAAAAAAAAAAAAAAAAAAAAAAACCCCAAACAGGAGTTTTACTAAACCGGTTTATTTATTTTTTTATTCCAGACAAAAAAAAAAAACCAAAACAATAATTTATCACCTAAACATTCTGGCTATGTGACAATTTTAAAAAATAAAGTTCTGAAAAAAAAAAATTTAACTACCCAGTAATTTGAAACACAGTCACATTCCATCATGTCTAAGTATTGCTTTAAATCAACTTAAACTAAAAACCAGTTCTAGTCACTTCAAAGTACATCGATATGACAAGGAAACAGAGCTATTACTCCATGGCAGGCATATTATTCTTTAAGCCTAAACATTTTCTTTCTCCGGCCATATCCGGCTGATGAGTACACTCCAGAACGGTTCTGCTACTGGTGTGACGTTTGCAAGTGGGTCTGAGAACAGCAGCGCACACAGTAGCTGCGTTTCCATTAACCTTGAAATTGCGCAGCTTGAAGTGGAAAAAAAATTTCGTTTAATGGAAACACGGCACTTTCAAAAAAATCTCCTTTTTCAAGAAAAAGTTTTGGCGCTAAAATGAGGTGGTTTTTTTTCGCATCACGTGAGTCACATGATCAACAACCGGATGTTGCTACTGGCACAAACCACGAAGAAGATGACAACAGGAAACAGTTGGAGGATCATGGTGCGGCATGTTTTTTAAATGACTTATCGTGTGAACAACCTTGTTCACGTGTGATTTTAATTTCATTTCCTATTTAATGGAAATACCGCAATTGCGAAATTGTGTTTTTTTCCGACATTAAGCGAAAAATCGACAGAAATTTGTGCACCTTTGTAACGGACACGCAGCTAGTGAGCCAATAACTTTTGGACAGCAGCCTTGTGAAAAGAAGGGTAGCAAAATAAATACTTCTGCCCAATCTAATAAAAATATCCCCATTTAAAGGATAAATGTGTGGTTTATGAAAGTCCCAAACATTCGGAAGGGGGAATCCCTCATGGTCCCATTTCTGATAAACCAGTAAAAGGGAACTCAGAAGAAACAACGATAAACAATGTTACAGAGGAAGGGAAAGTGAGAATATACTATCTTTTGATTGGCTCCTCTCAAGGTGTGTATCCGACTCTGCAATTCACATAAAGTTGCTCTTATAGGTAAATAATAGAGCCATGTTTCAGCAGATGTGTGATTTAATTCTGTGTTACAGTATTAAACTGATAAAGTGGGAATCTTTGCTACCAATTAGAGAACTAAATTATTTCTTCAAAATCAAATTATAAGTCAAAACTCCATTTTGGACACATGATACAGAGGCAATGTTCACTAACAGACTTTTTCTCTCTTTACCTTCTTATAAATCAGGTTTTCATGATCTGAAAATCCTGAATCTCTAAAAAGTCCACCCATGATTTGACACCCTACAAAGTCATACAAGTTTCTTTTTGTTAGCCATTTTAGGTTCACCTCTAAGCTTGTGAGCTTTTGCCTCACAGATCACCCGTCCCCTGCGACTTCCCCACTCAGCTCCTTCAGACTAGCGGCAGCAATTAGCAAACACCTGACGGAACTGCGCATCTGCTGATCTCATTATACAAGCTACTTGTCAGTGAAACGCTGATAAAAACGTTGTTACAGGGTTAACAGAGGAGTGCTGTTGTGATGACTTCATGAAGGGTTTCAGAATGAGCAGGAGTTTTTAAAGAGACAGAGGCCCAATTTCAAGTAATTAAATTACGAAGTCAGATTTCTTTTAAGTCATACTTGATATGTATAGAATTTTTGTAAAAACTGAAGGAAACAGTTACTTGATTGTGCTATAAAATGAAAATACATAATACTGCCCTTTTAAATAACATTAAAAAATATAAGTTAAATATAAATAAAAATAAAATTATTTTTGCTCATCTAGCCAGTTTGTTTTAGATATGTGCTTAGCTGCTTCTTTCCTCTCTTTCTCATCTGTCCCTCCATCACTTTGTGACCTTTAACATTTTGGGCAATGTGTCCAATGTGAGACTCTGACCAACTGGCTCAATATCACATTAGCATGAAAAATGCAAATTCAAAACACTTGTAATACATTCGCCAAAAATGAATGCACTCCAATCCTTTGCAATATTGCATACACCAATATTGTGATGACGATGTATTTTGGGGTATATTGTGCAGCCTTAGTTGAATGTTTACATGTTTTGTGTTCACAAAAAAAATAGGTGAATATATCATTAAAAGTCAAACATTATCATTACCTGTGTGCCCATGAAGCATGTGCGTTAACCTCTGCATACTAAAGGACATGCCGTATTGTCAGGCACTGAAATTATAATTTCGCAAGCTTCAGAATAACTAATATCTAGAAAAAAATCTAAATGATTCTGAATGGCTTTTCTGGATTTGTTCAGGAGGGTTGGGGATCTTTCAGGGACCCGTTTCAGGATATAGCAGCAGCAGGAACTTTATCCCTTCTCTCTTCAGGAAGTGGCAAGGTGAGGTCAAGCAGCGCCACATTTTACCCCTTACAAAAAACCTAAACTGTTCATGATTTCAAGTCAACAATTCTTTCTCACACAGAGACACTTCAACTCCTCGGGAAGTCAATTTGTGCTTGCAGGCTCTCCTACTCTGTGCTGCTCCAGCCAGCTGGCTTTCGAAAAGGAACACATTCTTCCATCTGCTGCTCAGCACACAGTCACAGGAGAGCCATCCCTGGCTGCTGTGACAGCAAGGAGACCAGTCATGCCAACACTGCAACCAGCATTTCCAGATAAAAGAGTCCACAGGGACAGAAGAGGTGGATAAAATGGAATCTTTGTTGTGATGTGCATTGTATTTAACTACCTAAACTCCTAAACTTGAGTTCCTTCTTTTAGAAAAGAGGAAACAGACAGGTGGACAAAAAGTCAATTTGTGACAGTGAACACAAAGAGTGTTGCCCTGAAACATGATGGGGACCATTTAAAACAATGCACAGCTCTGCTGCCTGGAGCTTGCTAACTGCACTGGATAAGAAAAGACCGTTTAAACTGGAAACTTCCCCCATACCCAGTCCACATTTCTGCGCGCGTGAGAAATGTAACTTCCACCTGGCCATTATGACGCCCCTCACCTTACCCGGCTAGCTAACTGCTAACATCAATTCCCTCCTGTCTGGAAAGCGTGGAAACTTCCAATAAAGCGACGGAAACGAATGCACGGAGCCTGGCTCCGATAAGACAGACATTAGAATAATAACGTGTGAGAGCTAACCTTAATTCGTAAGAGTGGGAAAGCCGGTGAATTCCTTATTCGGAGCTAGCATTTCTCCCAGAGTAACTCCAACATGTGTCAAAACTGTGTGTATACGTGTCTGCAAAGTGAGCTACACAGCTAACGTCAGCTAACAGTTACCAGGCAGCCTCGGGGCTCTCATACAACTTCATAGCACCCACTGCCTCAAGATGTCGCTATTTTACCATTGTTGTAATTATTTATTTCTATCTTTTTTTTTTTAAATGTCACTTTGGACTGGTTTTTTACATTTTATGTCAAAACATTTTCATGACTACTTCATTTTTTCCCCCTTAAAGTTGCAGTATGCAACTTTTAAATTTGACTGTGACAGTATGCGACGAGACAGATAATCTGTGAAAAGATCGATTTCCTCCATTGTGGAGAGCCGTTTCATTCAAAAATAAATAAATAAATACTGTTATTAATACATTATTAATAAATATTCCATGAAATAAATAAACGTCCCCATGAAATCAAACAAAATTAATATTTAAGTAGGACATTTTTACCTTATTTGTTTATAAGTTTCTGCGAGCTGCACTGGGGGGGAGAGCGCCACTGAGACGGTGATTGACAGCGCTAAGACCCGCCTCCTGGCTCAGATCGATTGGGTCCAGATAGCACTGGGAGCACTGGGAGCAGGCAGAGGAGCTCGACTTTTTCAGATTATGTGTCTCATACCATTCTGTCACGACATAGTGACAGTTTCAGCAAATATGTAGTAAAATATTTTGATAAAAGTTAAATACTGCAGCTTTAAAAACTTCGGTTGACATATTTTAGGATTATTTTTTGCATATCATTGTAGCTTTTTAAATTTCTTTTTTAACTGTATAGCTTTACATGTTGCTAAAAAATATTTGGTTTTTACCAGGTTCTAAATTATCTGCAATGTCAGTTTTACCAAAACATACAAGATTTCAAATGGTTATTTATGCATCTTTATCAACAAAATGTTGTTGCTGTCCCCACTGGGTTTAAGAGAAAAAGTAGGAGCCAAGTGCTGATAATCAGCAGGTGTGAATACCTCTAAAAGCATACGTGTGGTACCACAATGACAAGACAGAAAGACCTCAACACTGACCTTAGAGAAGAAATATTTGCTGTCCTTCAATCTGGAAAGGATTATAGAGGTTATTTCCAAACTGTTTGAAGTCCATCCAATAAAAAGATTATTCTAAAATGGAAAACAAGACTGTTGCTAATCTTCCCAGTGGTGGATGACCCAGCAAATTCACTTGTGTTATACTATGTAGTGTTCTGGTAAACCCCAAAAGATTCAAAAGCTCTACAAGGCTTAATTAACAAGATAAATGTTAACATTTGTGAAAAGACAATGAGAAAAATGACTGAAAGAGGATATCTTGTTGCCAGGAGAAAGCCTCTTTTCTCTAAAGAATATGTCTGACTTTCTTGAAAAATGTACTTTGGACAAGACCAGACAAAGTAAAGATGTTTGGCCATTATGAACAGCTTCAGCACAAAATACCTTATAGCAATTTCCAAGCATAGTGGTGGCAAACTAATGGTTAGGGATTGTTTTGCACCCACAGGACATGGGACATCTCGCTGTAATCGAGTGAAAATATTCCAGTCATCTCTGGCAGTTGGCCTTACATGAAACTGGTTCAATAGGACAATGGTGTCAAACATGGCGGTGAACCAACAGCAGAACGGCTGAAAAATGCAGTAAACCGCTCGGTTGCTTTGAAGCAAGGTCTTGATTTTTATGGTCTCTGCATGCATGTATGGCTTCTCACCAGGTACTCCAGCTTCCTCCCTCAGTCCAAAAACCTGCATGTTAGGGTAATTGGTCTCTCTGTATAGTTCTTAGGTCTATGTGTGTACACAGTGTTTGCTCTGCAATGGACTGGCAACTTGCCCAGGTTGTACCCTGCCTCCTCCCCAACAACTGCTGTCAACACTGCAGAAACTCAAAATCTTACCAAGTATTTTTGGTCTAGTTTGCACAGCAAATATCTTGAATACACTTGAAATAAATCAAAACTTACAAGTAACTTTTCAGCACGATATGGGAGCTTGTTTTAAGTCAATAATTCCTTAATATTGATGAAAACGTGCTAGTTGTAAGTAAAATAATCTGCCAGTGGGACATTTTTCCAATATTATAGCTATAACTATCTTGTTCCACTGGCAGATTATTTCACTTATAACTAGAACTTTTTCATCAACATTAAGGAATTGACTTAAAACAAGCTCTTATATCGTCCTGAAAAGTTACATGTTAGTTTTGTCTTATTTCAAGTATATTCAAGATATTTGCACAATAATCTAGACCAAAAATACTTGTCAAAATTGTGTTTTTGCAGTGCAGCCATTAAAGACAATAACTGAGTGACATTTACCAATCACGCTGTGTGCTACAAACTAAAGTGAAGTCAAAATATGGAAGCTAACAACAAAAAATCTTTGGCTACAACACAATAAATGGTTTTCAGAAATTAGGAGTGAGTCGGTAAATAGAAAATTTGTCATTTAATGCAACATAATTGTGACTGAATTACAGTTAATCTCATGGAAATAAATCACCAAACTGACAAGACAGGCTGTTTCATACAGGAATATATTACAGTGTGCCTCGTTATATAATACAGTCAGGTTCTCTTTTTTAATAAA
Organism: Anableps anableps; assembly: GCA_014839685.1. NCBI lineage: Eukaryota > Metazoa > Chordata > Actinopteri > Cyprinodontiformes > Anablepidae > Anableps > Anableps anableps. Next base: position 4,237,082 of record CM026073.1, read on the forward strand.
AAATAAGCACTGGAGGAGAAAAGTGATGCTTTTTGATTTTATTGTAAATTGGACATTAAGCACATTATAGAGCGACTCATGTCTTGTTAATTAAGCTTGCTTAAGTGGTGCAAACTCCCTGCGCTGAGTGAGAGTTGAGACAATGTCAAGTCAAAAAGGCTAGGAGCACTGCAAAGTTGAGATCTCACATATAGGACAGACGGTGAGGAAAGTACCAAAATGAGGGAACAAGAACACTGAGTGTCTGTCAATGTTGGCTGCTTGTGCCAAAGATGAACACAAATCCTTTTATTTGTTTTCTTTTATGCACTTGACTGTATGGAACATTAACAGTAAAGTGAAGGGACTCATTTATTCAACTGTAATATCTGGGCTCTTTTGTAAAAAAAAAAAAAAAAAAAAAAAGTCTCCCAAAAATGATTTTTTTTTTAAACCACATCTGCAAATTCAATCCATTTCTCATCAGGTCAAAATAAAGGTGTGGCCTCACTCAAATATTGCACATGTGGTCATGAACTTCATACGGTTTGTTCTTGCATCCAGGTTTTCGCTCTATTTTCCTGTCTTCCAATGTTTCCTCGAGGTTTGGTTTTCATTTTCCCAGATAATCAAACTTTTCTCATCATGGATCCAATATACAGAGGAGTTTACAGTGCATGTAAAGAAAGGTAGCTATATATTGTATAACTTCTGGCTGTGAGACCAAATCCTTCCTTGCCCCTGTTTTCTCTAATTTTTGTACAAAGACAATACAACTATCCAGTCATGCAACATTGTTTGGGAGGGGGTGAGGGGTCGGGGGCGGGATCTGTCTGTACTCTTCTCTGCTGTTTTTCTTAAGCGTTTTGCATCTCCTTGCCAATCTTGTAGCTCAGGATCTTGTTCCAATCGATCTTGGTGCGTGTCACAGGAAGCTGGCGGCGTAAGGCTTTGAAGGTAGTGTCCGACATGGTCTGGTAATTCTCGTTAATGGCCGTCTGAAGAAGACAAAAGTAAAGAGGAGAGGAAGGGACAGGAAGGGGAAGAAAGAAAATACTGGTTATACAGGAAGAAGAGTCAATGTGGCAGGTTTTTCCCCATCTTTACAAATTTATATTGAAGAATTGGATTTCCCAGCCATTAAGATGAATTATCAACAAATCTGCATAAGTATTTTTTGGAAGTTTGGTTCTGCAGATTTTTAAACATAACATTAATCAGCATTTTGTAGCCTTAAAACATTTGGCTGATTTCAATTTTTCTGCAAAGTCAAAAAATGACTAAAGTTACTTCAAAATGTTACTTTTTCAACAAAAAATATGTAAAGCAATAGTAATATAAAGCAAATATTCCACAAAACAGCCCAAAGTTACAGATCTGTCTCTCTGCATGACTAAAAATCAGTGAAGGATCAAACAGTAAAGAGGCATTATTTGGAAGACACCCAACTAAAAATAATTTCAGCAAAAAATTATGTTATGTCTATGTTATGTTATGTTATGTCTTGCTATGCATTATATTGTTAAATCAGTCATTCATTTATTTTAACCTTACAGGCCTTAAAGAGCTTTCTGTGATCAAATAATTATATTAAGACAAGAAGGGTACAGATAGATACGAAGGTATAGATGATAGGAGGCGATGTCACACTGTGTGAGAGAGAGAACAGTTTTGTTTCACAGGATTTCAGTATTTTAAAACAAAGCTTAGCTCTGAAGCTGATGTTCAGCATAATGCTAGCGCAACAAATATGGTTAGCATGATGAACAGTGTGTATCCTATGTACAGTTAGACTGTAACTTTGACTATAAAATTTTAAAAAGATTTCTATGATTTCCTAATTCAGCACATCCCATAACAGACAGGTCTGAACACCCAGAATAAAAGTGAACAACCTTGCTCTACTACGTCTAGCTTTTTGCTCACTGCTGATGTTCATCTCCCAGCCTGAATGGACGCCGGGGTGACTCCGTAGAAAAATACTTTCCTTTCAAGAAGCTTTTTCTTTTATACACATCTTTCACCTTTAGAAACCTCACTGAGACTGACAATGGTTGCTACAGTAACAATTGCCACACTGAAGAGTGTTTTTGCCAGTCTGATCCGTTAGCCCTTGCTTATGTTGCATTCACTGATCAGAAAAGTTCAGATTTTCTGTTTCTGACCGACCCATTCCGGTCACCAGGCGATTTCACCTATTCTGAATATTAATACCACAGAGGGGTGAAAGTTCAGTTTCACATCGCTGGAACATACCTGATAGTCATTCTCTGCAGCTTCCATGATCTTAACAAACTCCTTAGCAGTTGAAGCCTCGTTCTAAAGGATGAAAAGACATTCATCATTTGTTTTAGAACAAGTTTAGGGTTCACAGATCACTGGCCATCATTTTTTATTGTGCAAATGAAAGAAAAATCCCCACAGAAACATCATGTAAAAATCTAACCATCATGGACTTATTCACTGACACCATTAAAGTCAACTAAAGACAGGTTTGCAGTTCTACTTACAGAAACCGACATAGACTCCTGAACCTCTTTGTGGCTCACCAGCTGAACGTTTCCATCCTCATAGTAATGAACCTAGAAAGATGAAGGTATAGAACATTCATTCTGTGCCTTGACCTGGTGGTATAGCTCAGGTGCTATTGTCTAGTTGATTAATATGCAGACATGAGAAGTAAGCTTGTGACAGTGACTTTTTCTCTGATCAAACAGCTGCTAAGAATCCTTTCTTACATCAAGAAATGTAAACAAAGTTGGGATTTATAAGACATTACGTTAAAAAAATATGACATACAGCATTAGACTTAGAAAACAGTTTTAAACCTCATTTTTATTTAGTTTTTCAAGAACAACAGTAGAAATTACTATTTCTACTGTTGATGAAGATGAAGTAGGACACTAACTGATAAGTCATCGAATTACTAAGCCCTCGACATGGTTCCATCAGATGAATATGGGTTTCTGAAGCCTCAATCAGTATGGAATTTCCTCCAACCAATATATATCCCAGACCTTTTCTATGAACCATGGGCTGATTTCAATAATTTAACAGTTTTCCATTTCAAAGCTGCTGTCAGTAATATATTTAGAGCAACACGTGTCTCTTATGTCTAGTGCTTCAGTTATTCCAACTTTAGTCACATATTCCGAAAAATGACCAAAAAAAAGACAGAATCTCTCTAGAGAATTTTTTTAATGTTTGAAGCTACTTTTCCAAAAAACAAAAACAAAAACAAAAAAAAAAAAAAAAAAAAAAAAAAACAAAAAAAACACTGGAAGCAGCTGAAAGCCTCGACACCTGTTCTTTCTGATTCGGCACTTAACTTGAACAGCTTATTACCCATGCACAAAAACTCATGTTCACTAACAAGAAAGAGCAAATCGAATACCTGGATTTTCATGATTCCTGCCACTTGAGTAGTGGAGGGAGAGATGGTGAATTTCCACTCTGACCTCCAGCGTCCATTCCTGCACAGAGAGATACGATAAGAAAACGCAGACTGTGATTACCGCCATAATTACCGTAATATACCACGTTGCTGTGGTTTCCGGGTCTTACATGAACCCTTGCAGTTTATAGTGGTTACAGGTTAATAACTACCTTCCAAGATGGAATAGAGGTGTAATACTAGTGGACTGACTTCAACCGATCATGCCGTGTGTTGGCCTTTCAGTTCATCATGAGGAGCAATAAATATATGAACACTGCTCTGCTGGAAGAACAACAGGTCTGGCCACAGACGCTTTATCTAGTAGAGACCCAAAGGAAGTGGAAGCAGCTCAACTGTAAATCGGAAAAGACATCATCTCTGGACTGGGAACGCCTTGAGGCTTTTTTTTAGCTCGGAGGCGGAGCTCTGTTAGTACTCAACAACAGGTGACCTATTTCAGAGATTTACAACCTCTTAAGAAAAAGACTGTATAAAAAAAAAAAATAGATGTTCAAATTTAAATGTCTTATTGCTACAGCTCCCCCTGCTGCTTGGGCATCAGGACAGATGCTGTCTGATCTTGTGATATCTGAAGGTCTCATCAAAATCTTTAGGTTAGGTGAATTTTGTTTTGATATACATGAATTAACAGAACATTTCTTGTTACAGAACATAAAGACAGAAACTGACAATCTTTGTTAATGTTCTAGATTTCTTCTAACTTTCCCACAGCTATGGGATGTACAGTTCAATTGGGTTTTATGTGTACGCGTTTGTGAGTGCAGCTAGGTGAATGTGGCTGTAATGCAAAACAGCTTTCAGTGGTTGGTATGACTAGAAAAATGCTTTACGACTGGAGTTCATTTAGAATTCTATTCCGTGTCCATTCCTCTCCCAGTGCTTTAAGATGGAATTCTGGGAAATCCATTCTGCATAATTAATTTTGACCATATAAGTTCTGTTTGTGTGTATTTATATAAGAAAACAAGATGCTCAGTATAAACTCAAGTTTAGTGTGGTTCTTTGCCTGATTTTACTGGTGTCCCCATGACAACTCCATGTTTGCTATTGCCAACCAGGAGTCACCACAACTCCCTAAGCGATGGCAATACCGAACACCCCGGAATGTTTTTAAGGAGGCTTAACAGTGATAAAAAAAAAAAAAAACGGATCTGGTCCAACCTTAGTTTATTTTGGAGTTCTGTGACAATCATTAAAGAAATTAGGAACTGCGAGAACGCTCATATCAGTTAAACCATGTCCTTCAATACATCATGATGTAATTATGTCAGCATGTTAATGATAACAGCCTATAAGATAAGCTCTGGTACTTGTACTGGAGAAAACTGAGGCAGAGGACTGTAGCGAGGGTCACTGAATTGTTTCATAAACAGGTTATAAGCAGTCACCCTTATCTTTGCCATACAAGTAAACAGAATTGAGCTGTTTTTGCCCTCAACTTTGTGACAATGTTTTTTTTTTTAAATTTAGAGTTTTCAAACAAACAAAAGGTATCGAGACAAATCACAGTCCATGGTACCATACCATGGCAGGAATGGGGCGCTTACTTGTATCGTCTTACAGTTTCAGAACTGATAAAATCTTCTGGTAACTGCCGTGCACGGACTGTGATGGCATGGAAACTAAGAAAGAAAAATTCATCACTCTTTGAAGAGCAGCTCCGTTTTAAAACTGCAGTTGGTGTGTCTGTAAAGCAACAGACTGCAGGCTAGCTACCCGACCAGATGGACCAACTACTTAACCAGCTAATATCAACACAGTAAAAAGCTATAACATTCTGAATGATAAGCATGTTTACTTGAAAACTATTACTAAATCTAAAGTCTATTTACCAAAAATAAATGGTATAGATTAGGGCTGCAACTAACAATTATTTTATTTATCAATTAATCTATCTATTATTCTGACAATTAATCGGATAAAAAAAATTGTCACATTCTGCAGATTTTTCATTGAAGCCCTTTTTATACAGAATTAGAAATACATTAAAATATGCAGATAAACAAATAATTCAATTCTTTTTTCAAAAAGAAAAACATTTTAATGCCCAAAACCCAATTTAGTGAACGCTTCATCATTTGTAGCAAAGGATGCATCTGCAGCTAAAAAAATACTGCGAACATCAACATGTGAAAACCTCAGCCCTTTCTACTTGACCTAACATCAATACAGTGTAGGGCAGATCTGCTGATTATTTTTTGGATTAACCGATTAATAACTGGATAGCAAAATGTGCTTAATAGGAGGTTTTTTTTTTTTCTTTTACAGAATTTTAAAAGGTTTTTTTTTTTTTTATCTTGAATGCAAAATGTAATTTTTTTTGTACAATTATGGCTTAATTACTGCTGAGTATGTATGTTCTTTCAGCAACTGGCCATTTTTTTGAGTCTGTATACTCCAGTTAACAATTGACTGATTACTAAATTAGTTGATTATTTCAATAATCGATTCGTCACTATTAATCTGATTAACTGTTTCAGCCCTAGTATAGATAACAGTATTTTTACCATAATAACGCTAATGTGTTTGTTGATTATTTTTGCAGAAGTATGAAAAGAAAGTGTTCACTTTTAATATAGAAGGAGTTACCTTATTTTACATTTTTGTTTTATTTCTGTGTAAATACTGTGATATTTCTACTCAAGCTTACCATACAGTGGAAATTTTATTCTAACTCAGAAAGTTCTGGATTCTATTGTGGCTCGAGAAATGCAATTAATCTGCTTTATTTGTAAAAAAAAAAAAAAAAAAAAAAAAAAAAAAAAAAAAAAAAAAAAAAAAAAAAAAAAAAAAAAAAAAAAAAAAAAAAGCTTGGCATATATAACATAACTTAATTCTAGCTTGAGGAATTTTATGACCTTCTGGATATACATCATTAGGCTCTGACAGCATCAATATCAAAATCCAGTCAACATTCCCAACAAAAATATATGTTTATATTTAAACTCCTCCCCTTTCTTCTTAAGAAACAGCCACCAGTAGCAGTCACAAGACTTGTGGGATCATTACACCAAACGACACCTAAGCCCAGTAAATCCAGTGGCAAAGAGGATTGGGCCAGTTCTTATCCAATTAGATTAACATGATGAGAAACAGCTCAGCACTGCTACCGAGTGTCCCAAGTCCTCTGATAATTATTGTATTAACCTTAAAAGGTTTATACACATCTTACATCATGCAGAGTCAGAGTTTTTCTTGAAAATCAGCATGTGCTGAAAAAAGATCTTCAGCATAATGCTGATCACGGCTGAAATATCAAATGTGAAATTAAAAGGACAGCGACTTCAACTTTTAAAATGTCTCAGACATACCAGAAATTTTTGGGTTGAAACTGATGGCACTCGATGCACACGATGATGGTTTGATGCCCGTCGATGGTTTTTCCATAAATCTGAAGGGAGAACAGAGACAGATTAATGTGTCATGTAGTAAACAACATGCAGTAAGAAAGCTTGGATGTAACGTCTGCATTAAAACTCTACTCGGTACGACACTTCTGTAGCTTTTAAAACAAAAAGATCCCTGGTGGATCCAGGAAGCGGGCTTAAACGTACGGTGCACACTCCGTTGGGATAGTGCTCCTTGACATAGGCCCTGACGGCGGAGTCCACAGTGCTCCTCCAGCCTTCCATGGAGCTGTCGACATCATGAGGGCGGGGGTCGCTGGCCTCCTTCCTCAGGTGGTCAAACTTGAAGGAGATCTTATTCTTTGGGTCCAGGACCCGGCCGTTCCCAAGGTCACCATGCTCTGTAATTAAGACCTAAAATGTGGGGTGTATGAGAAGGTAAGAAGGTGGCAAAGACAGAGGGAAAGAAACAAGAAAACAGACAGAAAAAAAATCTAAACATTTTTAAGATGAGGTCGAGAAATATATACCTTATAAAAAAAAAAATAAATAAATAAAAAAAACCCAACTGACAACACAGACGTCAGCTTGAACTTTCCATGTGCCTTCCAGCTCCACACTTAACTTAGCCTGCTGGCTGTCTGACAGGGGAATTTCAGTCAGTGATAAAGGAACACAGGGACATGATGACATCTTTACATAATCCGCTGCAATCATTACAGAACGCAGAGCCACATTCATTTGTCACATCACACAAACTAAGTGGCAACTACAAACATCTAAAATGACCTTAAAAAAATTACTTTATGATCTTGTTTGGTAGTTTATGATATTCAGGTTCTCATATAGAATTCTGGGTGCCATAATAATGAAAGTCCCCATACTACAAGTTACTCATCTAAATATTTTAATAAGCTTCACCAACTGTTTTTATAACTACAGTTAAGCTCAAAATTATATTCATACCCCTGGCAGTTTTAGGTTTAAAGTAATCTTAGGTTTACCACCATGTTTCTTCTGACTGGAACTAATAACATTTTGACCCAGACTCACTCCTTAGCTGGACCTGATAGCGGACATGTGTCAAACTCGAGGCCTGAGGGCCAAATCTGGCCTGCCACCGTTATTTATGTGGCCCTCAAGACTCAAGAGGGACACATAAAAAGAACTTCAAGATAACAGTTGTGTGCTTTAATATTATTTTATCAGTCAAATCAGTTCAGTTTCTATTTGCATACTGCCAAACTACATTAATGTGAAAAGATGTTAAATATTTAATTTTAAGAAGTACTCCCTAAATACTGAGAAAGCCATAATATTTTAACAGTTTAATAGTTTTATTAATACATTCTGCCACAGCCAGCCGTTTGAGGACATTCATGATCTTGATATGGCCCAAAATGAAAATGAGTTTGACGCCCGTGTGATAGAGATCATCTGTGGAGGGAGCTAAAAATTAGGGTGACGTAAAAAGGCCCTCCAACCTCAAAGACTTGGAGTTCGCCAAGAAAAAAAATAAATAAAAAAATAAAAATAATAGAGACCAAGCAGCGGCGTGTGTTTGCATCCTGTGCCGTCAACTGGACAGAGAGCAATCCTACCACACATTTTCTACTGGATTTAGCTCTGGATATAGGCCAGATATGGTCCATTCTAACACATGTATGTCCTTTCATCTAAACCATTCAATTGTAGCTCTGGCTGTGAGATTAGGGTTCCTGTCCTGCAGGAAGGTTAACCTCATCTAACTTTCCATCAAGTCTGACCTGTTTTTTGTCCCACCTGAAGAAAAGCATCCCTGCATCATGATACTGCCACCACCATTTTCAGCATAAACCAAAAATGATGATTTTAAATTATGTTAGAAAGGTAGAAACAAATCATCCCATTAAAAGTGCCTGAATTCCTGTTCATTCACTTCTTTCATGGATGAGTGAATCAGGAGCTCACCTGTTCTTCGTAGCCCTCAACTTTCACCGGAGTAAACTGGTCCAAGTTGTACTGTGCAAAAGCACTGGAAGAAAAAAACTCAGTTATTACAGATTTACACTCTACTTTGATCTGATTATAAAGATATATTTTAAACGTCGATCAAAACAATGCACACAGATGAGCAAAAACATAACCATTCATGGCTAAAAGGATCAGTTAATCACCTGTTATCAACACCTTTCCTTTTAAAAATAATCAGAGCACTGCTCTATTAAGGCTTACAGTTATTGAGCTAAAGCACCTCTGACAGTGTAATCCTTATGTCTGCCCCCCCAGTTGAGCCGTAATTGGCCATGAGCCAGCAACAGAATATTTACTGGAGCAAGTCTGCTCTGCGGCAGCCAAACGGTTCTCCATGGGTCAGAGCCACTCTGGCAGAGCAAAAAGGACCAACAGCACATTCAGTAATTGTGGTCAACTTGTGTCGACTCATCGGGTTTCTCTGACAACGTCTGGGCGACATGGAAACAGGCTTCGGCTACAGAACTTTTGAGATCTCTAAATAGCATGACAAGAGACTTACTGTGCTGCACCCTCCCTGAGAAGATTGTCATTGTTGAGCAGCAATCGCACATCTGGGGAGAAAAATGGAGGAATTACTAGTGAGAAAGTGGAAAAGGCACAGACTGCAGCTCCATGTCACAAAAACAAATTTGCCTCCTGTCAATCTTTACAGGGTTTATGCCAGAGGAAAGAAGCAGACATGCTAAATTAGCTCAGTGGAAAAGGCTTCAAAATGACTAAGAGATCAAAGTGGGCAAACTGGGGGGAAGGGGGGGGGTTCTATTCTTGCGGGTATCTGTCAGGGCTGCGATAAGATGCAGACAATCCCCCCCACCCTCCCAGTGTTTCTCAGAGGTGGCGACAGATCATGGCAGGATTTTATGATGCCAAAACACACACTCAGAATCCCTTGAGGGGCACAAGCTTGTGTTCTGCAGGATGAGCTGCGATTGGCCGAAGCGTCTCAGTCTCTGCTCTATCTGCGCTTGCAGTGGCACGAAAGACAGAGAATGTTTAGGTTCTGGCATCTTTTCAAGCAACTCTTAAAATAAATAAATAAATAAATAAATAAAAAAAAAAATAAATAAATAAAAAAAAAATAAGGGGCTGAGGTTGTTCATGAAGAGGGAAAGTTCTAGCACCTTGGATGGCTCCATGCATAATGAAACAACATAATGCTAGAGCTGGGCAATATGACTTAAGAATAAAATCTCAGATTTTTTTTCATACCAGAAAAATTGTTAAAAAAAGAAAAAAAGAAAGTTAGCCTGGTTCTAAGACTCCGTTATAGAGTTGTCCTGAACTCAAAGTCTAAATAAATAGAACCTGTAAAAAAATGCTTCTGAAACAAGATGGCCACCCTGGACGCACTGACATCACTGAACTATGGAAACCTAAAGAGTGCATTGGTGAAAAAAAAAAAAAAATCTACATTTTCCACAAATAAATCTTCAAAAACCAAAAATTCCATTAATGGATAAAATCAATTTATCGCCCAGAGCTACATAATGCTGTGTGGTTTCTCCATTTCACTGATTCCTTTGACATAAGGGCATACTCAGATCAGCTCTGATTCCAACGCAGTAACTCTTGGACTTGTTAAAAAAACAAAAGAACGCAGCATCCAGGCTGAATACAGATTCTTTGGTATCGTTATTTTGTTTGTAAACAAGACAAAGACGAGCAGTTTTTGGGGTTTTGTTTTTTTTTTTTTGGCATTTTAAAAAAGTTTAAGGTCAAAGGTCAACCTGAATTTGAAGGTGCCAAGTGACCAAACAGATGTTCTTTTTAATGATTTTTGAATTGGTGTGCAGTAAAAACAAAGCACTAATGGGTACAATGTTAAAAACAACTCTGATAAAAAAAAAAAAAAAAAAAAATTAAAAAGCATGTCAGCTTAGTATAAATCAAAGTAAAAACCACTGAATATAACATAAATAACAGATGTTTTTCCTTTAGATAGAGAATTGAAGAAGAAACGAATTCTAGTGTAAAAACATATAAATCAATCATTTCTCCACACTCGTTTTCCCTCCTCTGCCCAGTCTCCCTTTGGGATATCCCCCACGTCTCAGACATTGCTCATGTGTACAACGGAGGATTGGGGCCAGACTAAGAGATTTTTTTTTTTTTTTTTTATTACAGGAAACAAGTCATAATATTAGTAGAATAAAGCCACAATATTACCAAAAGAAAGGCGTAAAATTATGAGAAAAAAAAAAGTTGTTTTAATGAAAGCAAAGCTTCAATTGAGTTATCAAGATCTGAGGTGACCACCTCGTCTAGTTCGCGATTCTTTCGTCTAGTTCAGTAGATTCTTTCTTTGAAATACAGTCGTTTGCACAATCATTTCAAAGTCCTGCTAGTGGTAATAATTTGATGCTGATGTTTTAGAAGAGGAAAGATTTCCTTATTTGTAAAACAGATACCGAAGCATAACTTCAAATGATGCTCAACATTCCTCATTTTAGTTTTTAATTATTTTTTGTTAAGAAATTCTCGTAAAATTACTACTTAATTCTCCTAATATACTACCTTATTCTGATAATAATAGAACTCTATTCTCATATTATTACCACTTTATTAGGATATTCTCATATAATTACAGCTTTATTCTTGTATATTTATGACTTTACTCTCATAATAGGACTTTAATTTCGCAGAAATATGATTTTATTTCTGAAATGAAAAAAGGTTCTTAGCATGGCCTTAGTACTCCATTGTACATGTGAATGCAGAAAACTGTAAGCAACTTGGTTCTGCAATCACAACTACATCACCTGAAAGCACTCAGGGCCTGTGATCTTCATGGGTCTAGTTGTATGATATGAAAGCACAAAACGATCTGAAATGGGGGGGGGGATTTTGGTTGTGTGTTTACAGCCAACCTGATGTGAAATCAACAATTGCCACCTAGCAGGTGTCTACAGTGTTTACACTGTGAACGTGTACATGCCATTCTTACTAGCAGCAACATGTCCAACATGTCTGCTAATATGAAGAGATATCACTGCAGTCTATCAACAGAAGAGTCAGACAGGAACAAAGGACTTCTGCAGCCCACAACTTTCAAATGGCCTCAGTCAAACATCAGGCAGGGAAAAAGAAATAACTAAATGCTGGGATGTTTCATAGTACTATGTACTCTAGTGCCATTGAGCAGGATGTGAGCTTTAGTCCTTAAACCGCAGCATAAATGATCTCTTCTGCAGCAAAGTAATTCTTAAACCGTGATGAGGAATTGTTCAAAAGCTGTCAGTCACATTAAACAAAGTGCATAGACATAACATAAATCAGGCAAACGCCTGGAGAATCGAAATAACTTTAAGATTAGAATTGTGGAAATCAATCCATTTATTGATTTTAAATGAAAATCAATCGGAGTGCTCACCATTGAAAACTTCGTTGAACTCTCCTGGCGGGGCATGGATGACAAAGTTAGCTGCTATGCGTACCTGCATGCAAAACAGCAAAACACGAGTTAGGATCAGAAATCAGCCATCAGTTCTTTTAGGCGTTTTCAACAGATTATAAAAGGAGTCTATGAGAACTCCTTCTTCGAATGAAACAGTCGAAAATGTTTCTGATGAAGCATGTTTAGCACACCTTGCAGTCTGAAGTCTGAATACGTCCGAAACCTTTTCACATCGAGTCACATTACAAGCAGAAATTTCAATGTGTTTTATTGGATTTAAATACCAACAGTATGAAGTGGAAGGAAAATGAAATATTATAGTTCTTTCAAAAACAAATCTGAGAAGCTTGGCTTGGGTCAGTATTCGCCTCACTCAGATCAGAACAGCAACTTTTCAAGATTTAGGTCAGAACTTGAACTGGTCCAGTATGCTTTGATCTAAACCAGACTGCAGCTTAACTTGGCCTGGTTTGTGGAGTTAACAACTCATAGCCGTCCTGTCAACAGATTCTCCATAAAGTTATACTTGAATTTTATCATGCCGTTTCTTCAAAGAAAAACTGTATTTACAGTATACTCAAATTAAATTACAAATAGGTTAGCTCCAATTACTAATTGAATGACTTCTACAGTCAATTTGTTCCACTGGAATTTATTTAGGGGTATCAGAGTAAAGTGGGCAAGTGGACATAAAAGAACGCAACATTTGTCAGGGTGTTCAAGAGGTCTTTCACATATAAATTCCACTTTACATAACTGTGTTACTTGTTGTTGGTCAAACACATCAAATCCCAACAAAGTACATTAAAGTGTGAAGTTACAAAGTGACAAAACGTGAAATTTATGCAAAGGTTTAAGTGCTTTGAGATCTCAATGCATCAAAAAGGTCAGTTAGACTCATATCAATGTTTTACAGAGTTATGAACGTGAAAGATCTGTGCTTCAAGTTCCAGGAAGATGAAAATGGGAAATGGTTAGTGAAAACCAAAGGCTTATTGATAGCTGTTTAAATATATTAGCTTCTTTAGAAAACAATAAACACATTAAAATAAATGGATGTAATTTGCTTCAGAATGTTTTTAGAGTTTTCATCTAGTTTTGTATTGTAGGAAGATACATGAATGAAAAAACTGACAAACATGACACAGCCAAAATTTTTAAATGCAATCCAATAACTAAAAATAGCTAATGTACAGAAATGAAGACAGTAACAACAGGGACAGAGAATACTGGTGTGTATTCTGTTATTTATAGGTAAATGGCTAACATTAGTTCATTTATATTTTTTAAAAGTAAAATTTACAAAAAAAAAATAATAATTTTAGTGATTCTTAAAGTTTTAACATGGTTATTACAATACATCTCAAAAAGTTTAAAAGCTCAATATCATTCAAATTTCCCTAAATGTAATAACCCTTTTAAGAACTTGGCCTAAATGCTTAAAAATGGAAACAGACCCCATTAAAACAAAGTTTTAAAAAAATCTTCTGAAACTTCTGCATTCACCAAAAAATAAATAAATAAATAAATAAATAAATAAATAAAACAAACAAACAAACAAACAAAACTGAATTTCCTCCCTACAAGCTGAATATGTCTACACACTGCCGCCAACAGAGGGTGTGAGGTGTCTGTATCACAGGTTTGTAGGGAGCAGTGATACCCTGTCAGTCAGCCTGCAGCTAGACAACCAGTCCTAATTACTTTACTTCTCTTCTGCTGCACCACACAGCACTTCCTGTTTCCAGGTCACATGTCCAACCGACAGTGAGACGACAGCCCCTCCCTCCCCTGCCTGGTTTACAACCATATAAGGAAATGAAAATGTGCTGAGGCCAGCCGTGCACACAGTTTCTTACCCTACCTCTGGATCATCAGCAGGGTAGAGTGGAACCAGCCAGGGTGCTTCTGGTATCACTGGTTAGCTTGCCAGAGAAGGTGTTTCTACATCTGTGCTTGTGTTTGAGACTATGTGCTTTAGAGAGAGTAAGTGTGTTTGTCCCATGGGCCATTATTAGCAGTGTGTGTATATACACAAGTGCTGTGGTACACTCTCAGACATACAGATTGATTCTTGCTAATGAGCAATGCTAAGAGAAATGAGGGCGCTGAGGAAGGTACACATCTGGGGGGTGTGAGTGTGTGAGATTGTGTGTGTTTTAGGATCAAATTCAAAGTTAACTTAACATCAGAGCCATCCCATGTAAAATGTTCAGCATCCAATCAATGAACAAATCAAATTTACAATAAAAGGCATGTCTGATCCAGATGGACTCTGTAAAAAGATGGTAGAAAACTGAATGTGTGTGTTTGGGATGATGATCCCATAGGAAGAGCTACATCCATTTAGTTCCCCCTCGGTAAACTGGATGGCAGCATAAACAAACTGCAATTCAGAGATCTTTCCTGTGACAGAGATACTCACTGGTTTCCATTTAACTGATCATAAGAGCACCACAGAGGCACCCTGGACACTTTTAAACTGAAGTCACAACATCTGTATAGCCACATTAATGAGTAGTAATGCACCAAGTAGGTGGTACTTTTATTTTAACTGAAGATCTTTTTTTTAAAAGAACAATTCTGTTTCATTTGTACGTTTCTTGATTTGAGGCCTTTCTAAGGCTACGATCACACAACAGGTCTTGATGCTCAATTCCAATTTTTTTCTTGCATGGTTGTTCATGCTACTAATTAAATCCGTCCGCAATCAGACTTCTGTGTGAACGGCTTACGACCCCAAGGCGACCCACATGCAAAGAAGAAAAACTAAGATGTCACACAGCAGCGCTCTGTTTACAGGAGTAATATTTATGGATGGATTTTAAAGTTATTCAGAGCTGACAGCATCGCCACAAAATCAGAAGACGAAGGAAGCTAATTAAAAGAAAGCACAACTAATAGCAACAGTCTTTTGTGGCGCATTGACTGAAACTTCAGTAGAGAAGTCTGTCTGAATGTGGAGTCAGAGCCAGGAGTGGCGGGAAATGTGATGCGCTTCAGTGGAACAGACTTCTCTCAGGATTTCATAATTATGATTTTCAGCCGTTGTTTACGTCCAGTCTGGGTTCTTCTGGTGCAGAATTATGACGCACGTGTCACGTCAGTGACGTAAACGTTGGATGAAACGCGACATGACCGTTCAGACTGCAGACGCTTTGAAAACAATCGGATAAGGATCCGATTTAGTACCTCATATGGAAGTGACTTTTGGGGTGTGAAAAGATCAGAATTGGGACGTTCAGACTGCCATGGAAACGTCAGATATGGGTCACGTTTGGGCAAAAGAAATGATAAATTCCTTTATGTATCACACTCTCTGGAAGCTACTTTATAAATATCTTGAAATTTTGGTTTTATAGAGAAACGCTGTGATGCAGTAACTATGGGAACAGCAATATTAAACCAATTTTTTTTTTTTCTTATGTCACATTACACAAACTAAGCAATTGAACCAGTTTAAACAGTTTATTTACTCTACCACATCACACTACTACAATCCCCTAGTACAGGGGTCCTCAAATTCAGGCCTCAAGGGCACAAATGTGACAATCCATTTATGTGAAGCTATCAGGAAACTTTTACAGACCACTTCACTTATCCTCATGTTAAACCAGCCCATTCAGTGTTAAGCACTGATAACCGTAAGAAGTCAGGTCAGCAGACTCTACTTAAGCATGTACAGCATCACCTCCTGTAGAAGTAATTAAGAAATGTGGAACTCTTGAGAAGTTTTAAGTATTCAGTCTGTTGCTATGGGACACTGATGCTCTGAGACCTATTTTCAATGTTGATCACTGCTGTTGTATCATGGGCTTGTGACTTTCTAAAGTGGATTGTGTTAAATAACTCAGTCACAGGTAAATATGGGCATTTCAAAGGAAAATATTAGAACTTGCTCAAAGCTGTTTAATCATTTTTTAAATGCATCCTCCACCTTATTATAATATATTCCTTTACCAACACTGCTAAAGAGTTACTCAGCTGGAAACCAGTCCAACAAACCAAAGTAGATGGGTGAGGGCGTGTTCTGGTACCAAAGGTAAAGGCTAACCCATGGAGATAATGTCTGCTTTTTAATTAAAGATGCACAGAAAGTAGAAAGCTGATGGAATCGGGTGATTTTAAAGCTTGAACAGCCCTGACCGGTGACAGGCCAGCAGGAAACTAAAATATCTGATCTTTTCCCAGTCAGTGAACACATTACATCAGGGCCAGGACTTCACAGTCGTCCCCAGGGCTAATGTCAGCGTCCATAGTCCACAGTTCTAAAGAAGTATGTTTCAAAGAAGTTCCATGAATGATCAGGGGTTCCTGAAATACTTGAAAGCTGAAAGGGTATAATAGCACTTTCCACCAATCTGATGGTCCAATAACCTAAACAACAGATTAAAAACAAAAAATATCTTTGTTGTTGAGCTCATGTCTATTCAACAGTTTAGCAACAAAAAGTGTTTTTGAATTGAAAATGTTGCTTATTTTGTCGATACATGGCTTTCGATTAAAACAATTATTTAATTAATTAATTAAGACTCAATGTTCGCATTTACAGTTTTACTGAGGTGTTTAAAACCAGAGGATGTACGGAGCTATTTGAAGAAAAATGCTCTCTGACATTTTTGAGACATGTCTAGTGTTTCATAACGCAGAGAGAGAGCAAGATTTTCAGTGAGTAACAGAAAGGTATACTGGAGTACAGAAAAGTTGATCAGTTTTATCCTTTTGATCCATTATGGAGTATGTTGACTCCGGAGACAATGGCAGCCTTTTGGATTCTTCAGAGTTAAGGTAAGGCTCTGCATTCTCTAGGGAATACACAGATTGCTGTAGTTGTAATGTTAGGTATGCTAATCTCTAATTTATGATGCTAGGGACAGTTTAAAAATATTCACTTTACAAATATTTTGTCTGTTTTAAAACGGAGAGTGTTCTCTTCCCTCAAATTTGTCACACGCTGTAAAGTAGCTTTAAAAATTGTTGAGCTACATGAGACACACCTTTCACCCTAACACCACAAACCTTTGTATAGACCAGAACAGAAAGAAATAGCATAAGGTGACAGCAACACTGATTCCACGCTGTGAGGATTAGCCGATTAACATTTGTTCAACTTAAACAGGAGTGACTATCTTCGGGTTGGTGTGTGAAGCTGACTTTAATCTGAAAAACATGGTGCTGGTGGTTCTGATGGAGAGAATTTAACAGGAATTCTAATTTTAGTATGTGAATATCACTGTTTGTTATCACAGGGCTTCTATTACATGATACGTCCAGGGTTTCCTTTACATATAATTGATCATGGCATACCCAGGGCTTGAAATGAATTTAATATCATGACACGTTAAAATTTACTTTATTTTGAAAAGCAACACCACCGGTTTCCCGGCATAACACAGGCTCCTGTCAGACTAGCAGTGACATTTACAGAGTAAATCTGAGCTGGGTGGGGGGGAAACCCAGAGCTGATTAACATACTGGGTTTATTGGCTAGTCACACGCTTTTGTTTTTCAGCCAATAAGTTGCAAATCTGAAGTAAACACATGGCCCATTAATGTCTCCAACACATCACTCAACCCACAGCAGTAAAGGGGCATTAGAAAAAAAAAAAAAAAAGCTACTTTGGCGAAGACAACATCCACCATAAAAAATACAGATGGAAAGAAAACAATGCCAAGACTACTTATATCGGAGCAATTCATGTTTGTAGGAATATTTTTCAGTTTCTGTGGGTGAGTTTCAGAACTGTTATTGTTTTAGAACACTATATTTCACTAGATAGCATGCTGCCAGCTCGCAGATCCGGGGCTGCACTGCTGTGGCTGTAATGAGTGCGGTATGACAGGGCGGAGAGCAGCGCTGACTATCTGCATCTAGCAGCTGTAACACCTGGAAAAAAATAATTATTTACGTCGAGCTTTATTCAGGCTGAAAGAAAACATTGTCTAACATGTTATATTTATTGTTTCTTCCACTTATTTGAGGGAATCCCAAGCCATTCCCCAGCCCTGCAGCGTATATATAGGCATGGTGTCATCCCACAAGAGCTCAGGGTGCACAGACTCCATGAGAGAGGTTAACAAGACAGAAGCTCACAGCCTTGTTGGAAAATGGAACAAAAGCTGAAAACTTCTAAAAATATAGACTTCTAACTCCATAAACCAAGTCATACCTGTTGAGAGCAGCGGTGAGGTTCACTAGTGATTTGATTCCTTTGAACTGCTTTTTTTTTTTGCAATGAACGGTAGGACTCGAGTCTCAGTGAGAGTTTTTTTTTTTTTTTTTTACAATTTAGCATGTTTTTTTTTTTTTTTGCACACAAGTCAACAGCTATTATTTTCATTTAATTTAAAATAATTTCAACATGAATAAATGCAATAGATAAATACAATTGATAGAAAAAAAGGATAATTTTCATATTTAATGGTGCAGAGGAAGATTTTCTGTCTTTTGCAACAAATCCACCCATTCCTGTCCGCCACGGTTTAAAAAATTCTTAGAGGAAACACTGACATTTATAGGAAAAATTCTTAACTGAGAAATCTGAAAGGGTTTTTATATTTTTTGAACAAGTTTATTTTTATAGAGATGCTACACAGAAGCTTTCTGATACTGAAAGAGAACTAAAAGCAATGAGGCTATTTTAACAGCTAAAATAGTCTTTTCTCAAGGCAAAAGTAGAGTTTCACAGACTAACAGTTTCATGTCTAAGCAGGGCTGGAGAAGTCTGCATAGGTTGAAACCAAGTTCAAACGTGTCAGCGGCGAAGGAAGTCAGAATGAAACATTTTCTGTGTCCTTTCCAGCAGAGCACCACAGAGGCTTTCCCCAAAAGATAAGAAATTTACAAGTTTAATTTCGCTCCAATAGCAAAAACATAAATCGAATTCTGCTCTAGCAGGACATTGTCAGGGTAGCAGGACATTCTTCCACCTCTAAACTGATGTAATTAGGGGTGCACTGATAAACTGGCCAATTTCCTTAAAGAGGCAGTATTATGCATTTTCCAGGCACATAGAATCATTTTATAACACAATCAAGTACCGTCCGTTGTCACAAAAATGCCATAATTTAACACCTTGAAATTGGGCCTCTGTCTGAAATTGGGATGCTCTGTGAGGCAGAAGCTGAGAAACTTAAAAACTGCAGCTCTGAGGAGGAGCTGGGTCTCAAAGGCAGAGCTTGGTCCATCCAGGTGTTTTGCTCAGCTGAATGGTTGCCACAGGAGATTAAAGGATTTCTCAAGCACGCATGAAAGAATCAAGGCAATGCTACAGGTGTGTTTTTGATCAGAGAATAACACCATAACATGATGTAAAGCTTAAAAAAAGTCGATTTTACATCATACTGCCCCTTTAATTTTGGGTAATGGGGCGATACTTGCATGAAGCCGATCTCATCTACCTCTGTAAAGGTCTGAAAATCAGACTCTGTCCACTTTCTCTCTGCCCTGAGAGAGGGCTGACTGACAGACCCGCCCACCAGGTCACGTCTGCATGTGCACCGTTAACACTAGACACTAGGGATGCACGATATATCACCACTAACATCAGTGTCGGCCAGTGTTAGTCATTTTTTAACACTTCGGTACAATAAATAAAACTGGGCTGATATTTATTTCTACCTTGTCGCCGTTTGTTTCTGGAGGAGGAGGAGCTTGGTCATGTGGAATTTGTTTGGTCATGTGACCATGATAGTCATGGAGCGCAGGATTATTGGGAATTTAACTGAAGCATAGTGGTAAAGTCGGTGTGGTCGTTTTTTTCAGTAAGTCCAAAAAGTAGTGAAATATGTGTAATATATACAATACTGGTTATTGGCCATAACAGCAATATTAATATTGGATATCGATTTGGTCCAAATGTTCATATCTGTGCATCCCCACTCATCACCCCACTGTTGCCAACTTAGCAACTCTGTTGCTATATTTAGTGACTTTTCAGACAAAAAAATAAATAAATAAAAAAATAAACCAAAAAACACTGTAATGGCTAGGCCTGTCACAATAAGCAATTAATCGCATGATAAATTAACATAAGCTCAATTTCCATTTTGATGATATTTTTTGAAGGGCAATTTTGTTTACATAGACATCATATCCATTTTATTTATGTTTCAGTTGTGTGTGGTTCTTATTTCCCTTTTATTTATTGTTTTTGGATGTGTTTTATTTTGGTTATTTAAAATATCTTTAAAAAATACTAAATAAATGCAAACTTTGAAAAAAATGAGAAAAAAAATACATAATGAAAAAAGTGACTAAAAAAAATTACAAATACAAAAAATGAGAAAAAAATGAAATAAAGGTAACTAATAAAACAATAAGATTGGAAATAAAATGGAAAAGTAGTAATAGTGTAATAGTATAATAATAATATAAATAGTAGTAATAGTGACAACTACAGTGGGGAAAAAAAGTGTTTTGTCAGCCACTGATTGTGCAAGTTCTCTTAGAAAGATGAGAGAGCTCTGTAAATCTTATCATAGGTACACTTCAACTGAGAGGCAAAAAGAGAAAAAAAAAAAAAAAAAAAATCCAGGAAATCACATTGTAGGATTTTTAAAGAATTTATTTGTAAATTATGGTGGAAATTAAGTATTTGGTCACCCGCAAGCAAGATTTCTGGCTCTCACAGACCTGTAACAACTTCTTTAAGAAGCTGTTCTGTCCTCCACTCGTTACCTGTATTAATGGCACCTGTTTGACCTCGTTATCTGTATAAAAGACACCTGTCCACGGCCTCAAACAGTCGACTCCAAACTCAACCATGGCCAAGACCAAAGAGCTGCTGGAGGACACCAGGAAGGAAAATGTAGACCTGCACCAGGCTGGGAAGAGTGAATCTACAATAGGCAAGCAGGTTGGTGTGACTAAATCAACTGTGGGAGCAACTGGAAGAAAATGGAAGACATACAAGACCACTGATAATCTCCTTCGAGCTGGGGCCCCTCGCAGAAACTCAACCCATGGGGTCAAAATGATCATGAGAACATTGAACAAAAATCCCAGAACTACACGGAGGGACCTGATGAGTGACCTGCAGAGAGCTGGGACCAAAGTAACAAAGGCTACCATCAGTACCGCACTACGCTGAGAGAGACTCAAGTCCTGCAGTGCCAGGCGTGTCCCCCTGCTTCAGCCAGTACATGTCTGGGCCCGTCTGAAGTTTGCCAGAGAGCATATGGATGACCCAGAAGAGGACTGGGAGAATATCATGTGGTCAGATGAAACCAAAATAGAACTTATGGTAAAAACTCACTGTGTTTGTGTTTGGAGGAAGAAGAATGCTGAGTTGCATCCCAAGAACACCATACCTACTGTGAAGCATGGGGGTGGAAACAGCATGCTTTGGGGCTGTTTTTCTGAAAGGAGACAGGACGACTGATCTGTGTTCAGGGAAGAATGAATGGGGCCATGTACCATGAGATTTTAAGCCAAAACCTCCTTCCATCAGTGAGAGCATTGAAGCTGGAACGTGGCTGGGTCTTCCAGCATGACAATGATCCCAAACACACCACTTGGGTAATGGAGTGGCTCCGTGAAAAGCATTTCAAGGTCCTGGAGTGACCTAGCCAGTCTCCAGACCTCAAACCCATAGAAAATGTGTGGAGGGAGTTCTCTCATCTTTCTAAGAAGGAGAACTTGCACCATCAGCGGCTCACTAAACACTCCCCCCCCACTGTAAGTGTCCTTTACATAATTATAGGTTATTGGTCTTTGAGAGGCTGAACTTGCAATATTATACCATTAGCAATATATTACTTGAAATTGGTCTCAAAACAACATTATCATTTATTGCAATAATTTCTGGGACGATTTATCATCCAGCAAAATCTGCTATTGTGACAGGCCTAAGTATCGGCCAAAATCAGAATTGGAAGGTCGTGCTTTTAAAGATCGGTGATTGCCAGAAAACTGCCATCGGTGCATCTCCAGACTTTGTGCTGTAGTCTTATCTGGAATTAACAATGTCAACCCCAATCAACACCTCAGGTTGGGTTCACACTGTGTGATCGTTGGTCGACGTGGTTTAGAATGATGTGACAGATGTACTGACCTCCACTTTCTTTCTCTCTCCTGACCAAAGATGACCTACAAAACCATCAAGCCGTCTGATATTTTGAGGGAAAATCATGGAGTGTGGTTGCTGCTTCAACAACAGCTCTGAAACACACACAGAATGTGGGAAATAAGGAACCCCCGCGGCGTGGGATTCTTGTGTCTTTGAGCTCTCTGAGCTCAGACACCAGCTGGTCCCTATTCTCCATGTGCTCACTGTATATTCATGCTCGTGTTACCCAACGACCGCTCCCTGTGAAAGCCAATAATACCCAACCCCTGTTCCAACCGTTCCTGTAAGGAGGACCTTTGTTTGATCCCAGCTGATACCTTCTGATGCTGAAACCACAATCAAGTCAATCCACAGACATAATAATCCAAAAAATGTAGCAAAATATTTTTTTTAAAAATAACAGGGCCAATTGGTTTGTTTGCTCTGATAATACAGCTGCACAACAACATATGAGGCGGCCATGACTACGAGCAATTACTTCATAAGTGCTATTCTCTATGAGACTTACTAAGAATAACAACAAAGTGCAAGATTTTACATGGAAGGCTTTTTTTTTTTTTAACCAGTGAAAGGTCATCTTTGATTTTTAAATCGATTTTAATGATACAGATTGATAACTTTTCTATACCAGCACTTTGCTATTACAGCCAGTTAAGTTGAACCACCACAATGATGTATTTGCTTTAGATTTAAATACCATGATTGGTCCCAGTAGACAAGCATGACTGACACCACTTTCAGCTGTTCGTTGAGGTCTTACTGTCTGATTGAGACTTTCTAAGGACTATAACACATACAAACTCATTTGTGTT
This sequence comes from Anableps anableps, assembly GCA_014839685.1. Taxonomy (NCBI): domain Eukaryota; kingdom Metazoa; phylum Chordata; class Actinopteri; order Cyprinodontiformes; family Anablepidae; genus Anableps; species Anableps anableps. The sequence goes on from CM026073.1 coordinate 4,260,157, forward strand.
GACTTTTTTCCAATTTAAGAGTAAAAGAAAAAGAAAATGTAAAAGAAAATGTGGGTTCCTTGATAAAGGTAGTAGTTTTAAATCCAACAGAAGGAGATAAGCTTGTAATCTCTTCCAGGTCCTTTAAAGTCAGCAGCATTCTTTAAAAAAAAAAAACAAAAAACAACTAGGTTCTTTGTTTTTAAACAGGAAGGTACTCAAACTGTTGCAAAATATGCGAAGGCATAGTTGTCCCGCTCTGTTGTGGGCAGGTACAGACAGTACTCCTCTGTTGCTGCATTCTTCACTTCAAGGCGGAAGCCACCAGGTTCAGCAGTAACTATGGCCTCCAGCTGCAAGTACCTTATGCTGCTGTGTGCATTAGTAAGCAAATATAACACGGGTTAATCTCCATCATCTTTTTGATGCTCAAACTCTCAGTGACATTAGCCATGTCGCTGAAAAACATCATTCAGGGGCATCGCTACCCCAGTTCTAGAAGTCTGTTCAGGAACCAAAAAAAGGCGATCAATGGTTTAGTGCACCGTAAAACAACACGGAAGGCATACATCTACGGAGCTAAATGAGCTGCTGCACAGACCGGCAGCATTATAAAGATGGTATCAATTTACAAAAGAACAACTGGTTAGTGAGGTGAGGGAGCAGAAGGAACAGCCCCGACAACTAAAGCTGTTAGGATTTGTTGTTCTGTGATTTTTGTGTGACTTACATGATAATAAAAAATAAGTTTGTACCATGATGCATGCAATACTGCTGGTAGGTAAATATATAGCTATTTAATATCAGGACTACACTTAAACTCATGATTCAGTTTAATTCTGCTTATCTATATAAAGCCAATTCACAGCCAAGTCTGTTGCAATAAGAAATTAATCAATAAATCGCATAATAAATTAAAATGAGCTCAATTTCTAACCATTCTGATTAATATTTTTGGGCGGGCAATTTCGTTCAGAGACATCATAATCCATTTTATTTATGGATTCGGTTGCAAGTGGCTTTTATTTCACTTTTATTTATTGTTTTTGGTTGTCATGTTTTATTTTGGATATTTAAAATGTCTTCCAGTTGCAGTTTGGAGAACAAAATTACAGTTTATTAGTCTTCAAGAGGGCGAACTTGCATCATTTTGGCATTATCAATAGATTACTTGAAAATGGTCTCAAAACAACATTATCGTTTATCGCAATAATTACGGGACAATTTATCATCCAATAAAATTTGTAAATTTTGCCTAAGCACAGTAAATCTTAATAGTGAAGTGCTTTGTAAGTCACACAGGTTCAATTAGGATCTTCTTCTTTTTTTTTTTTAAATAAATAAATAAATAAATAAATCATACAGAAACACCGAGTTAGAATTACATAAAGTCCCACGTGATCAGAGCTTTTACAGTTCTTCAGATCAGATGCTATGGCTTCAGAGGAACTGCTAAAAGAAATGGTTTCATTTCATTCTATTCATGCCTCTCTGCTTTACCAAGTCCAAATGCTTTTTATCCCAATACAGCTAGCCTGAGAGGGAAAATGAGTAAAATGTTTGTATATAACATGAACTATGTATTTAACATCCTTCTTATTTTCGTTTCAATGTTTCTAAATATAGTATAAAGTGTCACAAAAGGAAATAAATTAATCGCATGATAAATTAAAATGAGCACAATAATTTTGTTGAAGAGATGCTTCCCTTTGATATCATTGAAAAGCGGGCATTTTGAAAAATGCTGCAAACATTTGACAACCAGTAAAAAGTTGTTTTTTGTTTAAACAACAGCCCTAACTGGCACTTTTGCCTGTTTTTCCTATCGAAGCTAAATGATTAATAACTTTTGAAACACATTTTTGGTTCCAGAGACTTAACTGGGCTGAATGTGGCCAACTCTAGGTACTGTCCAGACTCGGGTCGAGAGGTTTCAAGATCTGTAAAGTTCGTCATAAATCTGATAATTAATATCTCTCTGAAAATAACCATAACAGGTAAACTGTAACAATTTCTTTTCTGACACCTGCCTTAAGAGGCAGTCACAGACGAGGGAACAGGAACAAAGCACACTGAGTCACAACAGCTTCCTGTAATACTGTGTGGTTTCTTTACGGCAGTCAGGAAGCCAATGGGCTGCTACTCAAATGACTCAAAGCATTTAAGAACCTTTTATGAGACTTAGCAGCAGAGATGTTCCCATGTAGTCATTTCCAAAGAACACTGGCTTTGAACAGGTTCTCAGGTCTTTCCTTCAGAGTTTAAATGGGAGCTGTCAGCCTCAATATAAAGCACAGATATTCCTCAGCCCAGAGAAAGCCTTCAAATCACAGCTTTATTAAGACAAATGTAATACTGCCATCAAATAACTTGTCTGTAATTACTTCCAACAGACACATTCAACATTAGAATACCAAATCTAAGACACTGGAGTACCACTAAAACAAGACTTTTCTTTCAGTTTCAGGAAATGGGGCATAGAGAGCAGTTTCTGAAAGATCAGCAGTTACTGTATGCCAGTCGCAGATTTGAGGTGAAACCGTGTAAACAAAACTGAACCAAACAGATCCAATCAGTGAGGACTGGATGATGCAAACTGTGTGCAGTAAATAGCTATACAAAAACTGGGCACACCAAGGGAATTCAAAGGAAATAAACAGTTTAAACATGCCACAAAAAGTACACAACGTTAGCTAATAATAGTTCTACATTAAGCATTCTAGACCTGAAGAAAACTACTGCAAAACTAACGTCGGGAGTACACTCCTACATTGATTCACAAAGTGAAACAGAATAATTCAGTATGCACTTTTATAAATAAGATTTAAGTATGAGGGGGAAAAAAAAACTCATTCTGTAATTGGTCTGCCAAAATTCATATGTAGGGTGTAAAAAAAACAACAAATATCTTCATCATTTCAACTGAAGTCTGCTGCTGCAAGTCTAAAATAACAGAACTTATGTATAGACAGACAATCTGTGAGGCTACAGGCCTTTTCTGTATGAACAAAAAGCCTCTAAGGCAAGACGACACCAGAGACAGCAGACAAGACAATACTGCTACCAATTCATCCAGTCGGTGTACAAGACAAATAGCCCACTATTCTGTAGTTAGAAAAATTGATTGTACCAAGCAGAAAATAGTTGCTAATAACAAAAAAAAAAAAAAAAAATTACTGATGCATCTAAACACAGACATCTCAAATGATGACTTTGGAACAGACAACATGAGAGGAGAGATGCTGTGTGATCATGTTCGGCAACATGTTGGACAAAAACCAGAGCCACTACATCAGTACAAACTTCTTACTCCAACTTTCGAGCACTAACCAGACTACTTGTAGAGTTAAATGTGAGGTCATCTGTGAGACAGTTGAAGCAAATCGACGACAAATTGAGTGAAAAATAAAAGAAAGAGGAAAAACATGAAAAATTCACAAAGTTAAAAACCACTAACGAGTTGGTACTTGGACCATCTTTGGTGATGTTTACAGGAAATTTAGATATCAACTATCAAAGGGTAAATATAGGGCAAATTAGCTGTAACATCAAGCTAAAAAGCCCCCCCCACCCGGGTATTGGGTAGTTTTAGTATGATGAGTTTTGCTTCCGACTCTAGAACGAAGTGTTGTGGAAAATATTCCAGCAGAAACTGAAGCCCAAAAAAAAAAAAAAAAAAAAAAAAAAAAAAAAAAAAAGAACTGAAAAACAGAACTGGTTGCTACTGATGCTGCACTTTATGCATCTGAGGTCAGAACAGAATTACATCAAATCCAGGCTAACCATACTCTTGCTGCAAGTTAGAAACAAGATTTACCAATTACTGTACTCAGTGACCAAGCTAATTACTGTTACCAACGCATTCTGAGAGCAATGCATCTTTCTTCGTTATACGCACCAATATCAAAGCACAATTTAGAAAACATTTCAAGGCACCTTTCTGCCGCCTCCATATGATCTGTGAAAGAACCGATGTGGTGAAAGGAGGTAGAAATTAGTCCTATTTCACCAAGCGGGACAGTCACAGTTCAGCATCAGCTGACTGCATAGGGGTCAGCTAGCTTCGCCGGTAGGTAGAGGGACAACGAATTGGAGACTCATGCACAGATTCTACACATTCAAGCTCAACACCTCCTGTTGTTCCCACTGCTGGCTCTAAATTTGTAAACTTGTAGCTGTGCAGCATATCACCATCTCTGCTTGTGATTTATGAATGGCCAGAAGGAGTTCCGAGGCAACTCGTCTTTGCAGGTTTATAACAAGAATGTTTTATCAAAGAAGCTAGAGCAACACGCTCCCAGAGAGTGTACACCTATGTATGTGTAAAAAGATTTTGAGACAAATGAATTAACAAATTACTATTATCACTGTATTCTAAAAACATGATAAGAGATGTTAAAGGTCTGATACAGAAAAAAATATGTAATGTCAATTTAAAGAAAAAAAAACTTATTTACAACACACTGAAATATGTAAACCTATTCTGAATGTCAGTTTGGAGAATAATTAACCTTCCTGAATGCCTGGATATTTCTGTTTACTGAATTTAATTTTTTCATAATTTTGGTTGTGTTGATGCAAAATTTAATCAAGTTTTCACTTCTGGGGTACATGAAAGTAAAGAGCAAGTTGCATCCCTTTTTCATATTTTCAAACCATTGATTATTATTCAAAGTGCCTTTATGTTTCTACTTCTTCCTTTCCACGATCAGGGGTGGTGCCAGAAAGGGGGTTATACACGTGTGTGTGTGTATATATATATATATATATATATATATATATGTGTGTGTGTGTGAGTGTGTACGTGACAGGATTCTTTGCTGCTTCCCCTGATTTTTATCTAAATATGTAGAACAGGGTGACATATATATGCCATTTTCATCCGTGCCCCCTGATTATTATTGAATCGGTCTATTGAATATTGATCTGTCAATTTCCCAACAAGCTCTGTAAACTGTTAGATGATTACTGTCCAAGTAATATGCTTGCTCTATCTTGAATTTTGCTATCAAAAACTAATTTACTGTAAATAGCTAAAATGCTTTGTCAATAAAATGACATGTAACAAAAGATTTCAGTAAGAAAGTTTGGTTTAACGTGTAAAATTGTATTTACTCATCTTTTATTCAGTTAACAGAAACACATTGGATTGAAATACTGCCTTAAAGTCGAGATCTGCTGCTTACATGTTTTCATGTTGATGTGAACCTTCATAAATGCACTTTTTAAAATATCTTTGCATTAAGAGTGATCCTGCTCTACTTTTTTTTTTTTTTTTTTTCAAACGGAGCTTACAGTACTCCTTTCTGGAGTTTCCAATCAAGTCTAAACAGAACATCTGACGGCCTTCCTGTAATTCTATAAACAATTCGCAGAAAACACAAGAAGCAGACAGTGCATCACTTTGGATTTATTCATGAAACAACCTCAGCGTCAAACAGCGCAGGGCGTGTTACTGTTAGGAAGTCTCGCTGCGTGTTAGCAGGGTGCAGCTAGGCTAAATGACCGAAGCAAGCTAGCAATATTTGGGGTCTGAAAACTTCCACAACACCAGTAACCAGAGAGTCCGGGGGCTAACGACGAGCCCACCGTGCGAAAACCGAGTGGGGGGGTTAGCTCAGGTGAATTTCTAATATGTTGACGGTTCCTATTTTGAGTTAGGACCGTACAAGGAGCCCCCCGTTAGAGATTCGCAAACGAGCGGAAGTTGAGCTAAAAATAATAAAGCAGAAGCAGCAGCGGCTGTGTTTGCGGGCCCGGGCTTTTTCTCCAAATTCCATCACGCCGACCGACGCCACAGCTCGCACAAAAAGTTGCCAAAATACGCTAGTCAAATCTAAAGCCCGGGCGTTTTCTCTGCGAGCATTAACCCGCTTTTTATCAGAATATTACCTTTTCCTCGTCGGATAGCTGCTCCTCATGATCCGCCATCTTTTCTTCCGGCACCACCAGCTTGTCAGAGCCCTGTGACGTCAACGCATGGGTGGCTTCCCAGCTGAGCCTCAGCGCTCATCAGATCCACACCTCACAAATTTAACACCAAAAACATGATTTCAGCAGCCCTGTCTTTACGCAGACAGTCTGAAAGCTCAGCTCTGACAAATCAAACCACTGGACATTAATTTAATTCATTTCACCTTATGAATATATCACGACAGCATATCAAAAACGTAAAAGTTCCCTTTATATGGAATTTAAATGTTATCTATTTTCAGGTCCTGGATATATGTAGCATTGCTTCCTGAATCCTAGGTGTAATTTCAGTTGCCTACATTTTGTAAATGTTTTTCTTTTTAAAAAAAAAATTAAGATGTTTATTCCTCATTGTTTTCATTTTTTTTTTTTTTTTTTTTTTTTTTTTTTGTTTGTTTGTTTGTTTTTTACCATTCGTATTCAAATCCATTCTCTTGGATGTTTTTTGCATAGGTTTTATCCCTGTACTGTCTACTGTAAACTGAAAGCTGAACTTTTTAGTAATTTTTTTCTGTTATACAGCTTTTAAACGTCATCCCGATTTATTTCAAATGTATTAATGGACTATGACTATCTGCACACGGCTTTGGTAAATTCCAAACAACAGAACTACAAAAGGTATAATCAAAACCAATTTGGAAATATTGGTATAACTTATCTATATTTATACCCTCACAGTAAAAAAAAAAAAAAAAAAAAAAAAAAAAAAAAAAAAAAAAAAAAAAAAGTCTGAGTGACTGGTCATCGCGCCACAAATGTAAATGAGCCTGTGATCTGGAGAGCTGCCTCATTGTGTGTGGTACACTGTTCACCGCTAGGTGGCAAACTAACACCTTTTTTAAAGGCCTCTTTTTCCAAGTTGCACGGTTTCGTCTTATCCTGCTCTTATTGAGGTTCTTACGGAGGTTATTATTGATCCTTAACTGCGAGGAACACGTTTTTCAAACATGTGAAAAATAATGACATTTTTATGACATGTGCCTTTTCTGCAACTGAACTAAAATGACTATCATGGTATCATATAACGTTCCCTGCAAAAGTATTTTCACCCCTTGAATTTTCCTTTTTTTTTTTTTTTCTACATAACCACATACTTCACTCCAGGGCCTAGGACGCATCCCGCTAGCATGATCCTGCCACCATCATGTTTCACCATGTAGTTCTATAAAACCATTTCACAATAATGTGTTACTTTCTGTTGGTCTGTCACATAAAATTATCATAAACGGTGGTTGTAACACGACAAAAAATGGAAAAGGTTAGAATATCTTTGCAAGGCACTGTACAGAGAAATTAGCATTTACATGAAAAGTTCAGATTAATTGTAAATTCTATTGCGCTTTTTGAGACAGTGATGTTACAACTTTATTACAAAGTTGCAATAAGCTATTTGCTCAAGATGGCCGCTGTTGGTTAATTGGTTTGAACCTTTGCAATACACTGAAAAAATTACCAGCTCTATCAGCTGTCCCCTTAGTCTGATTTAAGGAGAACCAATGGCAACCGGTTAGTTAGCTTTGCATTTTCAAGTGACAGTATTGTGTGTCAAACTCAAGGCCCGGGGGCCAAATCCAGACCCCCAAAGCTCTTTAAGTGGCCCTGTAGACTCCAGACACCAAATTACATCAAACAGTCCCTCCAGTTTTTCACAATTTCGCAATTGTGGAAATTCACATAAAATCAACAGATCCTTGCATTTTTTTTCATGCTAATGCATAATTATGAGTTCATTGGAAATTTTCTGCAAAAATGGTCAAAATCATTGGGTTTAAGTGATGCTAGCTCCCACCTGCAGGTGGCAGTATTTCTTACATCTACTACACTGAACAACAGCCTTACTTGATGTCAGGCGATATGCCAACTAACAAAAAGTCACATTGACCATCATACATAAGCGCAAATATTGCAGAATTCCTTGCAAATATTTCTAAAACAGCTCCTCAAAATCAGTTGCTTTGATTGCAAAAAAAAAAAAAATCACAAAAACAATTGTGAAATCCTTGAGGGACTGATCAATGTTAAAAGATGTTCAGTATTGTTTAATTTTAAAAAGTACTTATTGAATGCAGAGACAACTATCTATGAATATTTTAACAGTTTGTTAATTGGTTTTATCATTACATTCTGGCACAACCAGCCCTTGAGAATGTTCATGCTCTTGATATGGCCCAAAATTAAATGAATTTGACACCCCTGCTCCAGACAGTTCTTATATAAAGCATGGCTGGGTTCCTCCCTGACAGCTTGCTATCTACCTCAGCCTCCAAGGCAGTAAGTTATCAGTCAGTTGGAAAGAAAAGTCGCTCATGTGAAGCGTTCCAGGTCTGTGTTTGTGTAGGTTGCCTCTTCATAACCCCACTATTACAAGGAAGAAATGATGATGATCATAAAAATCATTACTGTTTGTTTGAAACTACCTCCTTCTAGGTACTGAGTCAGTTTTGCTTTATCACCAAAAGTGGGTCATGCCGGTCTGCTTAATTTCCAAGATGATGACCCACACAAGATCAAACAGAGAGATTAAATACTAACCCTTTATTCTGCCCAGAAATGCATCCACCTGCAGTGGAGTCTTTCATGGGATACTGGAGCTACTCATCCCCTCTAGCAACTAAAGGGAGCATTGGGAATACAGTTTCTCTACTCCCTCACTCACTTTGTCACCAGTTAGTCACCCTGGATACTCATTACCCTGTTCTCTCTTAGACAATACTTACCCAGCAGACTGAAAAGATAAAAAAGCAGCAGAGCATTATAGTTGCAGAGTGATAAAAGCTTTATAGATTAAAAGTGGCCCAACTTTGTATCATATTGGCAACGGCATGTTAGATGATTGTGTCTTTTTCTCTGTTCTTTCAGTCCTGCAAGAGAAATATGCCTTCTTGGCAGAGCATTAAAGCCTAGAGTGTATTTTCACAAGTCCTGATGATATCTTGGGTGCTATAATACCCTTGGTTTTGAAAGATGAAATGAATTCATGCAACAACACATACAATAAAGATGTATAATTTCAAAGCATAAGCTGTGATATGCAGAGCCTCCAGGAATATTAATATCTAAAACTCTCAAGAATTGCTCATGGTGGCAGCATTTTGGAGTAGATCTATTACATTACTTCTGATTTGTTTGGTTTTTTGGAAGATGTTTTTTTCATAAGTTTTTGATTGAAGCTTTTCTTGGACAATTCTTTCTTCTGGTTTTGGAGGCTGTGCAGCAGAAATTTTTTTTGCTCATACTTTTTTACTTCTGGAGATTTGTTAGCCTTAACCGTGGCAACAAGGTGGGGTTTTTTTTTTTTTTACGTTGGGAGCTGCTGATTTGCATCTCAGAAACTCAAATAATACCTGAGCTATGACCCCAAAATTCCAGAGGAGTTGAAAAAAAATGCAGAACAGGAACCAAAGAGCAGAGAGAGGAGGAAGAAGTTCAAACCATCTCTTCCATCGATCATAATGGGCAAGGATCATAACCCCGACTTTCTTACTGTACGGCCAGAAAGAGATTTAAAGAGGAGCAGCAAAAGCAAATGAGGTGGATTAGCAGAGCTTGCAAACAACTGATGGTCTCATCCAGATAATGTTACTGTGGAATGTCGTCTCTGCTCACCAGATATTGAGCTGTTAGCATGTCATCACAGTCATGAGACTGTCATGCAATAGTCTTCAGTCACAGGCCTCTTCAGATTTGTTGCAAGACTGACTGCTACCAGCGATCCTTCCTGTCCACAGCATCACCATCCACAATGACTCTTTGAACATACTTGGATGGTTTGAGATACAACATTTAATTTCCTTTGGGAGAAATACAGTATTTTTGAAATTAATTTAAATTGACCTGTCACATTACAACTATACACTTCAGTTATTTCTGTTGGGATTTTATGTGGCAGAACAACACAAAGTAGTGCAGAATTCAGAAGCAGAAGGAAAATGTTTTAAAAGCTGCAAGACTTTTAGGGTATGTCTCCGCAATCTAGAAAGAGCCTAAAAGTTTTGAATACTCCCTCTTTAAAGATTAGCTTGTATGCTCAGTCAGACTGGATAAGAGCATCTGTGAAGGTCAATTTCTAAGTCCTGCTGCAGATTCTCAATTGAATTTAGGATTGGCCTTTGACGTGGTAATTTTAACACCTAAATATGATTTGATCTTTAAGTTTTCCATTACACACAACATTTTGCATGCTGGCAAAGAAGTTAAATTTTGGCTTTGTCTGACTAGATTTTTGTTGTGTCCCATACATAGATTTTGCAACTGCAAATGACTTTCCTTGCAAAAACTTTCTCTCAAAGTCTTTCTTTTGGTCTCTTTAAAAAAAAAAAAAAAAAAAAAAAAAAAATAGATTTATGGAGTACACTAGTAGTTGTTGGGTTAACAGATTCCTCCTCCTGAGCTCTGCAGCTGCTCAAGGGTCATAATGGACTTCTTGGTTGTTTTTCTCAATACTGCTCTCCTTCCTCAGCCTAGCACTTTAAGTTGATAGGTTTGCAACTATGCCACACTCCTACCATGTCCAGATAACATGGATAATAAAACTGCAAAGAGAACCACGGTTAAAGGTATAGACTATAAATTGAAATCCTTTGAAAATATTATTCAAATGAAACAAATCATGCTTGACATTTGTTCAAAATATTTTATCTTCACAATTATTTCAATTAGGCCAATACTTCATGGTTAGGTATGTGGATAAGCCCAACTTTAAGTTGTGAAAGTTTAATTTTTTTGCCTTTTTTATTACATTAACCTCCACATGGCCCTTTACAACTTTGTGCAACACTCTCTTACAGATCTGACTTTTCAACGCCAGTCTGGTTGTGATCCTACTCCCCTGGAATTCCTCAGTAATCAAGCCCTGTCTTTTTAAAAAATCCTTTTACAGCAAGTTTATGTGAGTTTTTAATGAGTTGCATTTTTAATTGCTGCATCGTTCCCCCTACATCTCTTTCTCTATGTGAGAGTTTTCTCCAAAATGAAAATCCATCTCATAAGGAGAACTATCTCTTTCTTCCATGATTGAGGTTGGAGCAGGTTTTCCAGGGTCATATAATGATTGCTTAGACCTGAAACAAACAATGCCCACAACCACAGTTCTTGTGGAAGGTTCCCACTCTGTTGTGGTCTGGACCACCAAATGTGTTCCAAACAAGGAAAACCAGAGAACCAGGGACTCCTGATGCATTTTGATCCACTTGGGAAACTGGTCACATTTATATTTCATGTAATACAACAGCTCCTGTTGGTCAGACTGTAGAAAGTAGTTTACTGTGGTGCAGATAGATGCTGTCAGAACCAAGTTTTAGGATGGAGAGTGTGTGTTCACAGTAACCGGCAGAATTAGTTTTAAGCCACTCATGAAAAAAAAGTTCACTTTTGATCTCATCTGACAAGGTCAGCTTTTTCCACATGTTTAATGTGTCACCTAAGTGGCTTGTGGCCGACTGGAAGCAGGATTTACTCTGGTTCTCTTTCAACAGTGGTTTTCTTCTTTCTCCAGCTAATAGTTATCCTGTTAACATATTATTCCACCTGAGCGGTGAATCAGCTCCTTCAGAATACAATGGGCATCTTTCTTCTCTATTTGTCTGTTAGTTTAGGTCAGGGGTGTCCAGAGTGCTGCTTGGGGGCCATTTGTGGGCCTTGGAACGATTTGGTGTGGCTTCCAACTGCAGTTCAAGGATGATACAAATCTGGCCACCAGTGAGCGTTTGTTATATTTTAGGATTAGATTTTCAGTGAAAAATATAATTCTTTAACAGAAAATGTTGGTCACAAAGTATTTTTCTTTTATTAGTCACGTTTTCTTTTGGTTTAATTTTAATTTCATTGTAGGGGCATAAACGTCAGCGACTGTTTACTCAAAAACAAATGAAGGTGCACTCATTCATTAAACTTGGCAAAATGGAGCAAGTTTTTTTTTTGAAGAAAAAAAATCTTTTAGTTTATTGCTGGGAATAAACTAAAAGATTATACAGACCAACAAAACAGAAAAGCTATGACCAAAAAATTAGGAAATTAGGAAAACCCTGACAACTTTCTTTCATTAAAAAATGCATTTTTAATTTATTGCTGAGCAAGTGAAAAATTACTTTGTGTTTTAAGCTGGAAAACAATATGGCTCCTGACTACTTTGAACTTGGGGTTTTAACCCACTTGCAAAATGAGTGGATAGCACAGGTTTAGGTGGACACCCCAGTCTTGGTTGGTTTGCGACTGTGTCTTTCCATTTTCCAGAACAGCTATATTTGTACTCAGTTTAAATTACACACACTTGGACTGTTTTTACTAATAAGGCGACCTTTGCATGCGACAGGTTGCTGTTATGGTTGGTGTTAGTGATAGTGGACCCAAATGCAGAGAGTAGATTTTAGGTAACTTTAATTTAAAAACAAAACAAAACAAACAAAAGCAAATAACAAAAAACTTACAAAAACTACAGCGACTGCAGGGAGCCAGCACAGGAAGTAATGGGGAAGTAAAAGGAGGAACAAGCGAGGAGTGAGAGTCTGAGCAGATACATAAACAGAGGAGAGAGTGGAGATGACAAATGAACGCATTAGGGAAAGTGACTGCACTGACTGGAAGGGAATGAATGAGGCTTGTTGAGGTAAATGACTTGCAGCTGGGAAAGGGAAGTGAATGGCAGGCTGACTGAAAAACAAAGATGATACTAGAGCTTAGACCTAAAAAAAAAATACTGATTCCAGCTAAATAAATCCAAGACCTAAAATAAGAATCTAAACTAACAGAAGGAATAAGCTAGAATGAGAAGATCATACTAAAAGCAAAGAATAAATCCTAGACTGAAATGATACCTGAACTAACCAAGGGAATAAATTGAGATGAAAGGAAATAAATGCTAAATGTAAAAACCCGTTCAAATAATAAACAACTGAACTAACAGAGGGAAAATAAAAAAATCAATACAAAGAAATAACAGAAGCACAAGTTTAGTAAAACAAGGGATCATGACAGTTACATTGAAATTTATTTATGGGTGTTAGAGTAAAGGGAGCTCAACATATGCATGGCACACAACACAGATATTTGTTTATTTGTTAGAAAAAAAAACATGTATCGCCCCATTTCACTTTCATGCACTACATTGTTTTAGTCTGTCATATGAAATCCAGATAAAATCCATTAAAGCTTGTGATTGAAATGTGGAATGAAGTAAAAATGTTCAAGGAGTATGAATACTTTTGCAATGCACAGTGAAAAAACAACTTTCCCTGACAGCCAATTTAAGGAGGACAGAGTTCAACAAGGTTTTAAAGAATAGAAAAAGAAGTTTAAAGAATTAACTTTAAACTTCTTTTAAAGTGCACTTCTTTTTAAGTGCAAAGTCCCACTTAAATATGCTTAAATGTGCACCAACTGTAGGAAAGATGGAAGAAAAACATCCAATCATTTGAGACTTCAGATTGATGCACACATTCTAACCTCAGCTAAATTCAATGACAAAGAAAGTTTGCTTTGTGGCCGGGTTTCTTTGTGTCACAGGCAGCTTTGCTGCATCTTTAAATATCAACAGGTATATCAGCTCTCTAATTCATGAACTCAGACATTCATTGTATTTTACAACGCTGCAGGTTGAATGCTGATCCAGGATCTTGTGCTGCAGCTGGACTCATGACAAATACTTCAAAGTTAGCGTCACCTTCTTTCATGTGGTCCTCGGATTGTTTTCTCGTGTGTGTTACAAATATGCTGCAGTATCAACAGGGGGGCGCTAATAGCTCATAAAACAACTTTATCTCGTGTCAACACAGATGTCGACACTGCAAAAACACAAAATCTTACCAAGTATTTTTAGTCTAGTTTCTAGTGTAAATATCTTGAATACACTTGAAATACAACAAACTAACTTACAAGTAACTTTTCAACATGATATAGGAGCTTGTTTTAAGTAAATAATTCCTTAATATTGATGAAAAAGTTCAAGTTATAAGTGAAATAATCTGCCAATGGGGCAAGACATTTTAATTTATATTCTCATGAAAAATGTCTTAATCCACTGGCAGATTATTTCTCTTATAACTAGAACTTTTTCATCAATATTAAGGAATTATTGACCTAAAACAAGCTCCTATATCTGCTGAAAAGTTACTTGTCAGTTAGTTTTGTCTTGTTTCAAGTGTACCAAGATATTTGCAGGAGAAACTAGACCAAAGATACTTGGTAAGATTTTGTGTTTTGCAGAGTTGCATCTTATCTGAGGTCATTGCTTGATGATGCTTGTTGTTGTGTGTGTGGATGACAGGTGTACACTACCACCTGGCACCATTCACCTCCTTTAAGTCTCCAAAGCCAGAACTCATTAACAGTTTAATGACTGTGAAGTGACAAAGTTGGTCACATTGGTGCTGGCTGTGTGTGTTACACTGGTACTCATTCATTAATCCAGAAGCTTTAAAGAATCCAACACACACCCTCTTTGGGCTCACAAGGAAGTATTCACGTTTAGTTTCCAACAGTGGCCGGTATCGTGCCACTTCCAACAGATTCTGATAGGGTCTGTGTGCCCGTGCATAGATGTGGGCTGAGTCCTGCAAAAGAGAATGCTTTCCTGATCAGTGATCCCTTTGTCTCACATTCCCATGCAGCTGACTCACCTGATGACTCCTGGAGAAAAAAATTAACTTCCAGTTTTACTGATTTTCTCTCAAGGGTCGTATTTTTCATTTCTTATAATATGTAATTCTGGCGTGCATCGCTTGCAGCAGGAGACAGGTACTGACACCTAAATCCCTAAACAAACATTCGGATAAAAACAGTCAAAGACAGGCATGTAGAATGAAAGCCTCCTCTTGTGGACTTTAAGGGTATTAGTATGAAGGAGTGCAGGTATGGTTTCTGTTAATACACAGAGCATAATAACTTTAGACAAGATTGTTAAAAAACACTCCATTTTTATTAGCTGTGCTTAGTGTGCTACATTTGTAACATAGGATTCCACTGCTGACATCCCCTGATCCAGTTCTCATTGTGCCTGACTAGACTGGCAGCACTGAAAGGGGCATAGTGAAAGATTGAAAGCATGGAGGGATGAAAGATGAAACAAGCCTGGTTTGGCTGCAGGGAGTTAGATGCTGAGGTTGAAAAACAAAGTCAGACGTGCCTCATGCTTGTGTTAGCGGGGGTTTAACATATTATTTGCAAGACAGTTTAATCCTCGGGACAACGATAATGCATGGTGGTGGATTACTCTGTGTTCTCCCTAAAAATTCCTTTCTTCTAGTCTTCTTTCCTCTTAAAAACAATTTATGTTTTTATTATGTTTATATTTTACACAGATAATGTGACTGAAATTTTTATAGCAGGCCATGAGTAAGTGTAAGTTCTGTGAAAAGCTTTTAAAGAGTTAGTGTCAGTAAATAACTTTCTCAGTTTAATGCTTCACATCATCCAATAAATTTCAATCTTACATGCAGATAACCTGAATAAATATCAAAAAACTTATTTTATTTAGAGAAAAAGCTCCCAAAACCAACCTGATAATATGTGAAACATCATGACAGAACTGGCATTATCAACATTTCTTTTGAAAGCTGAGTTAAATTTTATATCATTTTACAGGTCACAGGTCTTCTGGTTCTGGTCTACTCTGTATACCCAGAACCAGAACCAAACATGGAGAAGCAGCTTTCAGTTTTTATGCACCAAAAATCTGGAACAAACTTCCAGAAAACAGCAAAACAGCCGACACACTGAGTTCCTTCAAATCAAGGCTATAAACCCACCTGTTTAGAGCTGCCTTTGATTAGAAGAAAGAGGAATACTGATCAATATTTTCAAATTATATTTGCTTGATGATCCTCATAACTTTGATACATTGATATTTGCTCGATGATTTAAATGATTTTCATATATATTTGCTTGATGATTTTGCTCTGTACTTGATTGATGTTTTTATGATGTGAAGCTCTTTGAACTGCCTTGTGGCTGAAATGTGCTATACAAATAAACTTGAACTTGAACCTGTTCAAGTTCAAGTTCATTAGGCATCTGTGCAGATGCCTAATGATCCATTTATTTGATTTAGGTGTTTTAAATCGGGGCAACATGTAAAACATGGAGGACGGACTTCGGATGCCACTGCAGTAGAAACAAGAAATAACGTAACCTTCCTTTGGTGTTGGGGTCACCACCTACCCCTTTAAGTTTTTTAATGTATTAAAGTAACACATAAATTTTGTTTATCACGTCAACAATTTTTGACTTTGTCAGGAAACTTGGTATTAACAAAACAAAGCCAAAATATCCAACTTAATTTTAAAATGCTCTGGTAAAAATTATGATCTTTGTGGTGTTGGGGTCATTTTTGACCCTGTTAATATAAATGGTCTTAAAACAATAATTTTTGCCCTAACTGAAACACTTTTACCTCACTAATACTGTTAGCCCTCAGCCCACTGACAGCCAGCTCTTCTCCCAAACCTGAGTCCTATTTCAGGGCTTCTTTTTTCACCTGTAAACTGAAGAACATAACCAGACATGCTTGACCACCATGCAACATTCAGTTTAGAGTTTTTTTCTGGAATAATTCACATCTCCTTGCAACAATGAAAAGAACATTTACAGTAAGTTATTATTTGGATAATTTTTGGTTAAAATGGGGCAGAGGAAACAAAGTAGCATAGGGATGCAGATTAGCAGGTTTCTGAGTACAACGATGATCTCCAATATCAACCAGAAGACACAGACCCATCTGATGAAGACGTCACTGGTGCAGGAGTTGTTCCCATTCCTTCTAAAACTTTTAACTCCAAGGCTGGAAACATCTGTAGGAGATCAGCACCTCCTGACATATAGGTTGGGGAAGCTTCTGTGAATGTTATCGAATTAACCTTTGGGGTCACAAGCTTCACTGTGAGAAGAAGTGTGACATCAAGACATGCTTTTAGTTGTTCATGCCATTGTCACTAAAAAGGTTAGAATCACAATGACAAACCTAGAAGGACAAATGGGGACAAATGGATTGATTTTGATGAAGAATACCTTGATGCTTATGTTGGTGTTTTTTGTCTTGCTGGAGGCTACAGATCCAGCAATGAGGTCACTGAAACCCTCTGGGAAGAATCATATGGTAGAAATATTTTCAAAGAAACGTAATTTCAGATCTTTTGAATGTTCTCAAGAACCCTCAGATTTGACAGCAGAGATGGTAAAATAAAATTTGACAAGCTTGCTCCCAACCTCGCCTGGCCATTGGCTTCCTACACAGTTCTGCTCGATTCTCATTTCCCTTCAGTGCTCCATCTAGGATTTCTCCCATTGAATCCAGGTTACATCAAAATTGAGCTGCTTTTATGTGCCTGGGCTTCAAAACTTACTAATAATACCTTTATTATGTACCAGTTTGCAGTTGATAAAATCTACCAAAACAAATGTGGCAAGCAAAATGTGAGCAAAGCTCCCTAGAAGATACGTTTGTGAGAGAGATTGGCTTAGTAAAAAAACCCCTAAAACATAATTTTTCTAGGTGCTTAATTAAAGCTCAGGTAGGCAATGGCTCATTGGTATCAGTGAAAAAAAACCCATAACCTTTCAGCATAATATAATTTAGAGGATCTAAGATGAAACCAGATCTCTGGACTTCCTGTAGGCTAGTGAACTTCATTAACATCAGTCAGACAAAGAGATCAGGGAAGCTTATGATCGCAAACCACATTTTATATTAATAAGATCTTGCAGCAAGCCTCTTTGTTTTTCTTCAATATGCAATGTTCTTTCTTCAGTAAAAAATCAGTAGAACTTGGTCTGTGCATGTCAAACTGAACAGCTTGAGACACTGCAATCACCAAATAACATTTGGACAAACTTGTAGGGTCACCTGTTTCATACACCCTTGGTTAATTTGTCTGACAACAATATCTTGCTATTAGTAAAGCTGACTCTAATCCTAACCTCACTGTGCAACATAACCTATACATATGTGTAGAAATAAAATAAAAAAAAAACTAGGAGCAATCTTGGGAATCATTTTTTTATACCCGGATTAAACAGACAGTCTTTTTGGGTTTTTTTTCTGTCTGATAGAAATTGTATTAACCTTGTTTTTATTTTAGTTCAATAAGGATCACCAAATTTAGTATTTGGTAGAACTGTCGTTGAAACTGTTTGACTTTTAGGCATTCTTCCAAAAGCTTTTCACAATACTTTACTTAAACTTTGACTCCTCCTGATAAAACTGGTAAAACTGAGACAGGTTTGTAGGCTGCCTTACTTGCACACACCTTTTCAGTTCTGCCCAAAAATTTACCATAGGACTGAAATCAGCGCATGGTGTTGGTTACTCAAAAACATTGACTTTGTTGTCTCTAAGCCACAATGTAACTAATGTGCTTGTATGATTAGGGTCATTGTCTACTGACCTAAGATGAAGTCAGGTGTGTAGCAGCAGGGAAACCCCTAAACATGCTGGACAGTGGGTCCTGAGAACCAGGACTGGGCACCACAATAGTAGAGGACTCATTTCACTCAGTCAGCATCTTCACAAAGTCTTTTCGTTCTGGGGCTGCTGTGCGTATTTTACAACAAAACATATTAACCAAGCTGTTAAACAGGAACAGTAAACAATACCAGAGAGTGTGTGTGTCTTTGTATATTAAACTGATAAATATTGGGTTTCATCTGGGTATTGTCATACAACCATTGGCTGCCATGTCAGCAGTAACAAAGATTTTTAAAGCAATATTAAGACCTGTGATCCAAACACTAAGTATCAGTTCTTCAAGACTCTGAATTCCAGACATACTGTAAGTTTTCATGGCAAACTTTCACTAAATAGGTTTGTTGTCATGGATGTTTTCTTATTATTTACAGTGCCATCGAAGAAACCTGTCAAGGTTCAAGCCATCTAAACTCTTGACCAGTCAGCATTTTATGCTGTTTGAAATTATTAACTTGTAGGTTAACCAAGGGACCCACATTCGCTGACCAATTCCTACAGGTTTATCTGGCTAGTTTAAATTTGCTGTGTCTAAGGCTATGTTTACACAAGACCGCTGTCTGGAAACTGCAGGTATTTTCGGACGTTGATTGGTGAAAAGTTCCATGTTTAGAGGACACCGCCAAGACACCTTCAATCCACTGTACTTGTCATGTTAGGACAATATATTGCGCTGTGATTGTAGCATGACGTCGAAATATGCTTACGCTTTTGACCCTTAGCTTCCACCTCATTAGAAAACAGTATCCCATCTCCTGTGAACCAAGTGCTCATGTAACACACATATATTCCTCATCAGATGTTGTGTTAAACTGGACAGGTTAAGTAGCACACACAGCACAACGTTATCTGCCATTGCTTTTGTTGTTATCTGCCCGTGCATGCTTAGAACAAACCCTGCAGCTGTGTATTCTGCGCATGTGCAGTTTCACACCTTCACAGGGGGTATTCTCAAAAAGTTTCACTCTGAAACCTGGTTTCAAAAAGTGTTGGTGTCAGAGAATCTGATCACCAGAAATGAGCAGCTGGACAGCAACAAAAAAGTTATGGTTTCACTGATGACCTGCTTTGTGTAAACAGAACCTAATACTTTTAAGACGTTCTTACAGCTCTTGACTATTGATATTGATGCAAATCTCACAAGAGCAGGGAATCAAATAAAAACACTGCAGGTCAGTTAGCCAAAGACAGTTGTGCAGTCAACAAATTAGGCTTTGAGGCAGACTAGAGCAATATGCTACAACATTAGCTCAAGCCCTGGCGAGACTTGCATCAGGACAACTGTTCTGTAGGGCAAAATGTGACTTGCTGGGAAGAGGGATGATCTGGCATTTATACGTATGGAGATTCAATCCACAGCTTCCCCTAGGCTCACTGAAATGCCCTTAGGTAGGAAATAGCTGAACACAGCTTTGTAGTGGAATAGCATTGGCATATTTGAGAGCTGTGTTGGTAAAGGTGTTCCGCAAAGTTGGTGCATGGATTGAAGTTAGGTAGATTCTCCTCTATGCTTCTACTAATGACATGCCGATACTTCTTACAGTCTCTGTTCCAACACTTACATAAAAAGGCTTTGACCTTGAGGGCTGTAATAACAAAACATCTCGTGGTTCCTGGAATCCAATGAAAGGTGGATGTTGAATTAATTATAATCTATATCAATAGGCCATTATCTGCTACGCCCTGGAGAGGAGGTAGAGTGCCATCTTTCATGAGTTTGCATTCAATACATAATCTAACCTCTATACAGGTTAAACTCTTGGGTTATTAGAGCATCAGCCTTCACTGTAATACATACTCAGGATTAGAAAGTATGAGTATAGTTAGGGAAGGTCGACACTGCAATTAGGGCTGTAAGTAGAGAAGAGGAAAAATTCTGATGCTGCGTTTGGGTTGAAAGAGAAAAGTTTAAATCTCTGAGACTAAATGGAACATGAAGTGTCGTAAGATGGACCAGTTAAGCTTGAAATTTGTTAGTTTGGAATATAAATCAACCATAAGATGTTACCTTAAAGCCAATAAAGAAAAAGCATAATTTCAGTCACAACTTTATTACCTTACAAGGTTTATTATACATCATGTAGAAACATGTACCTTCAAGACTTTCTATAGACAAAAAATGATATGCACACATACTGTACAACAATCAGTGTTAAACATCAACAAACTGGTGGAGAGCAACATGATCAAAGAGGCAGTCGTCTCTCAGTAATGTGAGGTGAGTCCTGTTTTTTTCTCCACCATTCAGTTCTTTTACCATGATCCGGCAAAAATAGCTAGAGGCCAAATGACCATGCACATGGTCCATATCGCTCTCTTGTCTTTATTTACAACATGGCAGTGATTTGTCTGAATAAAAATGAAGAAAAAAAAAGTTTGTTCAAATGGTTTATAATGTGGTACTGGTCTTTTCATTGGAACGTGTTTAATGAAGAGGCTCATCAGTCATTTATAAAAATATAGTACAGCAATTTTTTTCTCATCAGAGCAAACATTCATACCTGCCCATGTATGAATGGCCTATTACACTGGTAGCCATTCCTAGACCGAAAGCAACCGCTACATGAAGCAATCATTAACATAACATTGATCATAAGAGTGGTTTACAAGCTTATACCCATTTGTGATCAGTTTAATAAAACTACAGCAAACCCCTTTGAAAAGTATTCACACTCTGAACTTTTCTACATTTTGTCTCATTACAATTGCAAGGATCAATATATTTTATCGGGATTTTATGTTGAAGACCTGCACATTTCTGAAGTGGAATGAAAATAATACATACTTTTTAAAGCTGCAGCGGGGAGTTCTGAGAAAACTGTGGACTTAGCCTAAAAATTTGAACAAGCACACCTTACAGGCCTTTGCTGCACCATAGCCCTCTTTCCACTGCTCCTCCCCAACAGTGGAGCCTGCCAAGAACTTGAGAAATAAACAGTTTTCCTGTAATGTTAGGTTGTTTCTCTGCCATTAGGACAGCTCCAGAACACTGGTAATCTACAGCGTGAACGACGATACACGTGCGTTTGAGGGTGTGAGCAGTGAATATTTACGTGATCGATGTCTTAGCTATGATTGATTGTTTCTGACCGGGAGTGGTCTATTTCTGCAAGTGGGAGTAGGACCATTGGGAGGAGCCAGAGGAGCTTCAATTTTTCACAGATTATCTGTCTCATACCACAAACCAAGCAAGATATGCCTGCTGAATTGCACTGACATGAGGATCATACAACCAGCCAAAAGGCCCATGGTAACTCTGGAGGAGCTGCCGAGATCTGCAGCGCAGATAGAAGAATCTGTCAAGAGGACACCTAGGACAAGTATTAGCTGTGATCTCCATAAATCTGGCATTTAGAATAGCACTAAGAAAATGATTGTTCTATCCATGTAGGGGACATAGCAAACATATGGTCAGATGAGACCAAAATAGAACTTTTTAGCCTACATGCAAAATGTTGTGTGAAGGAAAACTAACACTACATAACACCCTGAACACACCATCCCTATGGTGAAACATGGTTATGGCACAATAATGCCGTGGTGATGTTTTTTCTTCAGGAGTGAGAGGGAAGCTGGTCATAGCTGATGGGAAGATCAATGGACCTAAATACAGTACATTTAGATGATGCAAAAGACTTGAGACCCTAAACATACAGCCAGAGCATAGTAGAGTGGTCCAGTCAAAGGTCAGATCCATTTCAGAATTTGTGGAAAGACTTGAAGCTGGTGTTCACAGATGCGCTACATCTAATCTGACTAAGTTTGAGCCAGTCTGAAAAGAAGAATCAGTGCTGAAAAAGTACATGGTATGCTTTTTACCCTTTAATTGCAGTTGTAAAATGACAAAATGTAAAATAATTTAGTGGGTATGAATACTTTTGCAAGGCACACCTTATGAAAAAACAATATATCCTGAGGACAGTTGCTCCTTCCTTGAAGAAAGTGATCAAGAATGTTTTGAAGAATGCAAATTTGAAGTACTAACCCACCAACAAACTGTCAAGATCTCATTCAAATATAACATCTCGCGTGTTGTGTTAACCTGTGGTTAGTTACATGGCTGTCTTTTTTCTTTCTTAGAGGGCATCTAAGTTCTTTCAAGTGTGATGACTGTAGTTTTTTTTGACATATGATTAACTAACCCAGCAACCATCTGGGTGTTTCACATCGGTAAACCAGCTCGCAACCTTATTTGCCACCCAAGCATGTGAAAGCTCTTTGACCAAGGGTAAGCATACAAATAAAGCATCCAGTGAAATGCCTGGCAGCAAGGGATTTCCACATCCTGCTTTTTCCACCTCCAGCACCCAAGAAACCGGAATTCATCATAGGAGGCTGTGATGTCTCGAGTTGTGTTCACAGAGGACAGAGAGGTTTATACAACACGAATACATGGCCCTTACCTATGCATTCACATTACAGAGTGCGAAGAAGAAGAGACACCTTGTTTTGTTGAAGCAGGCGCCACCACGAGGAGAGGAGACATTTGTGCGGTGGACATTGAGATGTGCTTCTTGCCAGGAAGGCTTTGTCTGCTGCAAATCTTTGAGACAGGATTCCTCTGCCCTGTAAAAGTCTGGAACTGTGCTCATTGAGGTTTGTGGTAGGAGTCAAGCTGGTCTGCTCTCAGCGGGGCCCCCTGTCAGATTGAGATTTCTGAAGAATCCCAATCTCTATATGTTGAGAAAACAGTCTAAGCTCCTAAGAAGTCCCTGGTGTCCTCAGCACACAGTGTCCAGTGTTTGGCAAGTATAGACAGTAGCTCCTTGCTTTTTGAGTCAGTCTCTCAGATGACCCTCGCCTACTCCTCCTTCCTCTTTCAGGTGCAACAGTCTCGCTCCATGTGACAAAGGAGTGGGGAGTGGGAGGGTAGGGATGTGGAGGTGGAGGGCTCAGAGGAGAAATCTGAGGAAGATGATGTAGAGGTGAGAAGTGAGGGGTAGGGGCTCATTTTCTCAATGTTGACATATGTTGTGTTGAGGAGGACATAGTGCTCCCCGCTGAAGCTTGAGAAGATGGCGGAGATGCGGGACACCAGCTCGGAGAAGGAAGGTCGGCGTTCCGGCTTTGGATGCCAGCACTCAATCATCACCGTGTAGCTGAGGAAGGAGAGGAAAGGCATTAGGTCCAAGAAAACATACAGCTGCTGTGTTCTGGATATTTTAACTTTGACATAGTAGTTTAAGCATTTATTTCTGTTTTACATATATATATGTAAAACAGATATACATATATATATATATATATATATATATATATATATATATATATATATATATATATATATATATATATATCATGAGGAAATAATTTGTGGCATTTTAGTTGGTCCTTCTTAAATATGCAGTTGCTACCATCAAAACCTCAACTTGATGTTTGGATATTTGGATCTCCTTGTACTTAATTGTTAGTCTTTGTCTCATTAGTCCCTTTTGGAACCATGGTGAAGTATGTTCTGAAAAAGAGCTGGTTCCACAGATCCTTGCAAGTGGAAAAGCCTTGCAACCGTGGAGAGCCAAGTCAAAACGCGCTGTAGGGCTAGTGGAAAAGCTATTATTATCCAAGTCACTCATCGACATATACAGTGATGTATCCTATGTCATTACAGCCACTGTTTTAGTACCTATAAACCCAATAGGTATGGTGGGTAAATGGTAGGGCATCATAAGTTGAGCATTGTATAACAAGGAGTCATTGAAGCATCTGGGAATCAGTCAAAACAGTGTTTTGAAGTTCACCAGACATACTGGATATTCTGATGGAGTTTGGTTTGGTGGTCACTGCTTTTCGGGTTTATATGAGGGGAGGCGATTGTAATGTGTAACTGGCCAGCAGTTTCAGTATGTATGTGATGGCAGCAACACACGTCATGTCAACTCATGTCATGTTGTCTCAAATGTTAGCAGCACATCTACGAGGCATCTTCTTTGTCCAGTAACCTTCACTCACTCACTGTTTGACTGACTAAGGGAGGCTCCAGGAACTGCCTGAAAATTATATTGCTCCATTAGTGGTGTCACCATTTCCCCATGGCAAATCAGATCATTTACATACCAATCCTTAACTTAGATCTAAATTGTATATTTCTTCTGGGTACTTTTACCAGCGAGTGGAATATACATTATGGAAGTTAAAATCCCCAATTCTCTCTGCAATGTTGCTGTATGTTGTTTTGGACTAATTGATAATTTTCTGGTGGATTTTTGCATAAAGCAGGACACTACAACCCATCATGATTTAGACCAACAAACACTCTGATGGATACCCCTTTTTGCATGCTTTCAACTTTTCTGTAAAGACAGCTTGCATTGTTTCGTTTCTGTTTTTCAGTAAGAGTTCAGAGAAAATGTAGGGCTCTCTACTCTCAGTACTATTTTAAACTGAAAGAATTTTATTTCTGAACAGTGGAGAGGACTCTTACTGAAATATATCATTAAGGAGTCTGATAAAACATCAGTTCATCTTCCCAGACAGGTGATATATAAAACTGTGAAGGTCTTGATAAGATTAATTTGATATTTACACACCGGTGGGCACACTTACGCTAATCCGCTAATGGCGGAGCTAATTTTTTGTTTAGCGCTTTACTGTTTTTGCTAACTTTGATAACATCTAGCGCACTTAGCTTCCCCTAAAAAATTTTTTTCCAGATAAATTCTGAAGCACTAATTTACTTGGATGTTTTGTAAACTTTCAGTTAAATAAAGTTTGACACCTGTGTTTTGATTATCAACTGTTAAGAATTCTTCAAGAAGTTTGACGTTTATATTCATGCTCTTATTTTAAAGAGGATGAAGACTGTTTACTCAGCACTTCCATTTCTTCTCCTCACATTCACCACCTGTGATCCAATGCAGCAAATGACGTTTATTTTGTACCCAGAATGCATTGCAGTTTAAGATCTACTGATCTCTTGCATGCTTTCTGCTTGAACCCCTTACCGTAGTCAATTAGGCAGAATCAGGAACAGAGTTAGCAATACTAAACAACTATAAAACTAAAACCATGAGTGAAAGCTTTGTTCCAAATAATCACTTTAGTGCAACCGTACAGGTAGATATACAATAACAAAGCTGACCCTGTTGAGGGTAATATGCTATGTAGTAACACATGTTGTGTCATTGATACATGGTGTGTATCAACATGGCTTTAGTTAATGCTTTAGCATTAGCTTCTGCTAAATACCATGATGGTTTAGTACTTTAGTGAACTAACATTTATAATTAGTGCTTTAGGGTTAACTAATGAATGCTAACTTTTTAGTTAGTGGTGCCCATCACTGCATTCACATCAGTGTTGAAAATGAAGCTCAGCTATTTCATTCCACAGCAACACCCCACAGTCTGTCAGAAGTGAAAACCAATTAATATTTCTCCTTTGATCTGCTAGAATATATTATAACAAAACTGACTAAGACAACTCATTAACATATATGTTCAAATTACATGCTGGTTCCCACTGCTACTGAGAACCATCAACAGGGAAGAATTGCAGGAATGTTTGGAGACATACATCACCTCCTGATGTGTACTTTTGGGGCTCTGCTTTCCTCCCACATGAACACTCCCATCATCTACCCAGTTTCACACACACATGAACACTGACAGTGCAGCTCATAATGTTATCAGCTGTCAGATTATTGTTGCTGTTTGTTTTACAATGCCAGAGAGTAATGGTTACTCTTATTTTCACGTTCTTTAAAATCTGGAAAATGTTAACTGTATTCATGAAAACATAATGGGAGGGCTTAAGATTCCCAAAAATAATATTAAATCTCATTTTCTGTTGTCCTTGTCAACCCAACATCGCATCTGGTCTTGTAAGAAGGATGTATCACTGTACTGCTAGTATTTGAATGCAGCATTTTTCCTTGTTATCTTGTCAGTAGATTTTGCCTGAAAATCTATTACTGAACATGTCTAAATAAGCTGGAACAGCATAAGCTGTAGGCACTGCCAACAGTAGTCTAACTGATGGGTGATCTGTGGGAACAAGTACAGAAACAAGGATCTATCAAAAACACAGGGCAAGCATAAAATAAATGGCCTGTTTAACATGATTTCTATTTTAACATTTGGTAAAACAAGAAAAAAAGACTTTGATTTGACCCCAACAGCTGATGTGATGTAACCTCTATTTGAGTCTGTAGCTGACAATGATGGATGACCTGAATGTTTCAGATGTTTATACAGCTCATCCACTGTTGCTGTTTTCTTCCCTGGCTGCTCTCTCTTGATATCAAAGCAACTTTTCATGATGTACTGAAAGCACAGCTGTACTGTGTATTACTTATACCAACTGAGTTGTGTCACTGGGCTGAATGACGTGAACAAAATCTGTGCAAACTCACAGAGCATCAGGGCAGAACTCAGGCTGCAGCAGCCTCCTCCCCTGCAGGAGGAACACGGTGATGTCAAAGGAGTTCACGTCAGAGTACGGTGGAGCTCCACGTGTCATTAATTCCCAAAGCAAAACTCCGAACGACCACTGGACAAAAAGTGAGAAGAGATTAATTTCCACCATTAACACGTCTTTAATGCAGTGTAAAAAAAATCCCAATCACAAAAGAAAGTCATCATAAAAAAGAACATAAGAAAATATCAGGTCTTTACTTTAATAATGACCTTACTTAGGTCAATATTTATTTTTAGAAAAAACAAGTTATACAGTAAATCTACCAAATAATTACACCCAACACCTCTGGTATACAGAGCAGTTCATGGCTGACTCAGTTGACTGCAACGAGTCCTGGTTCTGTAATTGCAAAGAAAGCCCAAATCATCATCCCTCTACCAACCTGCTTGAAAAAGTCAGGTCAAGTTAATTTGTATAGCACATTTCAGCTTCAAAGCACAAAGACATTATATAGTAAGCGATTACAAAACAACAATAAACATCACATTTTGTCAAATGCCATCATTAAAATCATCAAGCAAATATACATCAAATATATTGATCAATGTTACAGTTATTATGAATTAAAGGCAACTCAAAACAGGTGGGGTTTTAGCCTTGATTTAGAGATCAGTGGAGCATAGAAACTGAATGCTGCTTCTCCATGTTTGGTTCTGGTTCTGGGAATGCAGAGTAGTCAAGAACCTGAAGACCAGAAATTGTTGTGCAATGCAAATATAAAGTAGCTGAACATCCACTTGTTTGATATAATTTAGCTAAAGAATATTATTCCACAAGTTTTGCAGATGCAACTTTGAATGCCTAAGCTTATGATACTACACTAACTAACTTTAACATTTAGGATAATCTTAAATTATAATATGTAAAACTTCTCAACATAAAGGTAGACTTCTTTTGACCTAAACTGTGTAACACCTTTGCATTTTGAAGAGATTAGAATAATGACGACATTCTCACCACATCTGACTTGGTGGTGAACTTGTGTGTTTGGAGACTTTCCAGAGCCATCCATTTGACGGGCAGCTTGACTCCACTCTTGTTGTGGACGCTGTAATATTCTTTGTCGTACACATCTCTAGCAAGGCCGAAGTCTGCCACCTTTACAGTGTAGCTCTCATCCAACCTGGCAGGGCAAACAGAGAGTTACCTTCTGTGGTATCTGTGGTTACCTTGTCTCCTTGCTGCCTGTAGCTTTATTTCCTTCTCTTCCACATGTATAAGAAACAACAGAATCTTAACATTATGCAGTGTTTCTGTACATTGAGCCACAAAAGGGTAATTTAATGAAATGCTGAATAAATGTGTTTTGTGAAAAAAAAGAGTGATTTGTTTCACACTTAAGTCTACAAAACTGGAAGATCTGTGGTTTGACAGGTTACTGTTTGCACATAACACATGCAAAGTAGAGTTTGCACATCTTTTGTGCTGCTAAGCTAATGGTGTCTCTTTCCGTTGACAGACTTAGCACATATTTTAACTGAAATGCTCTACATTAAGGTTAAAATGTGCAAATACAGGGAACCTAACATGGGAATCTGTCCATATTTAGATAAATGTATGTCATTTACTGCCAAAACATCAGATTCTTTAAGAGCAGTGCCATTTAAGACACAATGTTCATATGAAATATTTTCTGTCTCCTAAAAGTTGGTTATAACTGTGTCAGAGTAGCTGGCTTTACAAAAGGAGGAATATAATAATAATAATCCATCCTCTGTTTCTCTAGACACGTTTGACATGCCTTGTCAGACATTCTTTATCAAAAGTTAAAATAATCAGAACGCAGAGCATGAAATTTGGTTGTTGCTATCTTATATTTAGAATATATTTCACAAATATTTGTACAGTTATTACCAAGATTCACCCCTTTTCTTGCAAAAATGTGTGGACCCGTAATTCAAAATCTGGCAATATTTCACAATACATATTGATTGTAGTGCAGGGATGAATTAATTTAGACAGTATTGAACAGTTATTCTGCATAAAGCTCTAAAGTAACACATTTTATAAATTTGTTAAAACTTTGTTAAAGACAAAAAAAGCATAAAAAATGAATGATGAATGACATGACCAATTGTAACTCTTCACTCTACTGTCTTCATCGCATTGTAATGAATTGCACTGTAGGCAAAAATTTTTTTTTTTTACAGTTTTACAGATTTCAGGAAAGTTTGAATTCATAAAATGTGTAATTTGGTGTCCAAGAAAAATACCAAGTATTTTGTTACAGCGGTTTCAACGTTTCTTTACACATTTTGTGTTTCATGTTTTATTTTATCCTGTGTGGTTATGTTCTGCATCTACAGTGCATTGGATAAAATGTTTGACTGATGTAAAATAAGCAAAATGAACTCACATGCAGTTCCTGGCAGCCAAGTCACGATGGACAAACTTCTTGCTGGCAAGATACTCCATCCCTCTGGCTACTTGCAGCCCGAAGCCCATCAGGTCCTTTACTGTTGGATTCTGCGAGACAATCACATTTGCATTTGTGGATCATCAAACCAATGCAATACGTTAACAGAATGCTTAAGAGTACAGCATTTTCGTTGCAACTGTGTGCCTTCTTACATGTCCTTCATCGCGGATGAAGTTGCGCAGGTCGCCATGCTTCATGTAGGGCAGGACTACCAGTGGTGAACCCTCAGGTGGAAGGCAGATGCCCAGCAGAGAGAGAACATTGGGGTGGCTGAAGTCTTTCATAATGATACCCTCCTTCAGAAACTGGGAAACCTCTTCCAAGTCTGTAATTCCTGTAGATCAAAAATAATACAGCTCCTGTTAAGATTTAATAGGAAGTGGAAAATATTTAGGACAGCTGCCAATCTTCTTAAAAGAAGACATTCTGGTAAATCTGCCCCAAGATCAGACCCTGTAATGATCAGAGAAACACAAAGAACCCAAGTGCTTCATCTCAACTGCTACAAAATTTTAAAGCAGGAGAAGACTAAGCAAGTATTCTAGACTAAAAATTCTGGACTCAAGAATAGCACTGTACAAAGTGGTCCCTTGTCACATTCTTTTAAAACTTTTCTTCCTTTTTTTGTGATTGGAAACTTTAGTATGTCATAATCTTGTTTTTGTCTCAGTGTATAAACCAATTTTTCAGAGGCAACCTGTGATAAAAAAAACATGTCGGAAGATGGTCACAGGAAGATTAAGACATTTTGCTGGGTTGCTTTCAGGTTACAGACTGTGCCACCCACAATGCTATGCCTGAGTGTCTGACCTACAGATGATCTTGTTCTGTGAGGACAACATCATCCCCACCAGAACAGTGAGATGCTTCCCCAATAACAATCCATGGTTTACCAGGCTGCATATTGGCATAGTTGGTAGCACTGTACTCTGGCTTCCTCCCACAGTCCAAAAACATGACTCTCTAAATTATCATTAGGTGTGAATGTGTGTGTACATGGTTGTTTGTCCCGTCTGTCTCTGTGTTGCCCTATGATGGACTGGTGACCTGTCCAGGGTGTCCCCTGCCTCTCACCCCTGCTGGGGATAGGCACCAGCCCCCTCGCAATCCTGCAAGGATAAGTGTGTTCAGAATTTGGATGGGTGGATGAGTTTACCAGTGATCTGAAGGAACTGCTAAACAAGAAAACTCCAGAGAACACAACATCGCTTCTCTAGAGTCCAGTGGCAACATGCTTTACTTCAGTGTTTGGCGATGCAATGCTTGGATGCAGCTGCTCAGCCATAGAAACCCTTTCCATAAAGCTCTCGATGTACTGTTCTTGGGTTAATCTGAAGGCCACATGAAGTTTGGAGGTCTGTCGCTATTGATCCTGAACAAAGTTGGGAAGCTCAGAATCCATTGACTTCACTATGTACATTTACATGGCTTACATGTGGCCAAATTGCTGTCATTGCCACTCACTACCTTATTATTATAACACCACTAATAGTTGACTGTGGTATATTTAAGAGCAAGGAAATTTCCTGACTGAACCTATTGCAGAGATGGTCTCTCATAACTGTACCAACATGGAATGGACTGAGCGCCAGAGAGCAACCCATTCTTTTACAAATATTTGTAGAAACATTCTCAATGCCTAGGGGCTTGATTTTTACACATTTCTGTTCATGAAGGTGATTGTATGCATTGATTTAGTGATTTGCATAGGTGAGTGAATATTTTTGGCAATATAGGGTACATATTACCTTAGAATTGAAAAGGTATGTCATTTCTATTTGCCATGACTGTAACTGCTCAGACTGGAGTTGAAAATATGAAGCAACTGTAGTTTTAACATCAGTGGGAAGGTTGCCTTTGAGGAATAAAGACAAGGATAGCTACCTAACTAGAGAAAGACCCCATTACCCACTTGGTAATTTGCTCAATGCGTCCATGTTTCTGGAATCTCGCAGTTTAACCTGTTTGACTCTGATGAAATGTTGTTAGAAGTAGAGGTTTTTAAGGTAGATAATTAGCTTCACTTAAGGGTCAGACTTCAAAGACAGATAGAGATAAGATGCATGTGTTGGAAAAGCTGTGCAAGTAGCAAAACTTGAATATTTTAATGCAACAATCTGAAAGATTTGCTAAATTGATTGTTACTTTTAAGTTTAATCATCATAGACCACTAGATTATGAGCAAAGCATCTACTGAAGGCTTCAAACAACAACAGCCAAAAATGACATTGACTGGTCACAAAATGAATTTAAAAAAGTCCCCGCAGACCAGACCCAAGCAGACTGAGCTAAGGCTGTCCCTCTTTAGTATGTTGCTTCTTCTGAGTGCATGGGTGATTCCTCCATATTGTTTCAGCATCAATCTCCCTGCCCCAGTTGACAGATTACAAGATTAGCTGGGACCCTAATGTCGTCCTCACCAGTGGATGCTCATTCATCATCATTAGCTCGAGCTGAAAGGGATTCTGGGCTGTGATGGGATGAAAGCCATAGTCTTACTGTGGGCGCTCTGATATCATACAGTAAGGATGTAGTACAGTGTAGACAGATAAGCAGTGCATGTTTCGACAGGAACAAAGTGCACCTTCCTGGGAGCTGAGTTGTTTCTGTTGCATCAGGGTGCATCAGTCATCAGAAGCAAGAACTTAGAGAAAAATTTAGATGACTAATTATTAGAGTTAAAACCAGATTTACATACACTGTACAAAATGACAAATAATCTTCTTTTTCCCAGTCAGTCAGGGTAAATGGTTCCTGTTTTAGATCAGTTAGTTACTCCCAAAACAATAGTCTTAACTTTATCTGTCAAACAGCATCTCCATTTCTAACCTCACTATAATCGGTAAAATTTATCCTGATCTGTAGTAAATGTAAATAATTTTGGTAATTTTAACTGATGGAAACAGTAAAAGGTTAGTCTGACTAAAAGGTTTAGTTTGGATTTTTTGAAGCGAGTTTGTATGACGTTATGATTAGTAACACTTCCCTGTCCTTTAGAAAAAGAATTATGACTGGGAGCTTGTACATTCTCAAAGGTGGAAGCTGATTTGGTGGATCAGCTGATAGTGGGCTAATATTCAAACAACTATGAAACCTAGAAAGCACAGGAACATACATATATGATGCTGCTGCAAATCTGAGGCAAAATCCAAAGGTCTATGCCTTTCTTGGCAGAGCACTAGGGAGATGCAGCTGTTCTGGTGGACTGTTACAGATGGTAGAATCAATCAAAGCAACTTCCTATAGTTTTGTTCAGCTGAACAAAACAGCACCAAATAAATAAAATATTTAAATAGTAGACAGTTATTATTTACTAGCAGAACATAGTTTCCCATTGACACAAACATTTTCACACTTGAAATTATTTTCAAGTGTGAAAATGTTTCAATTATTTTAGCTAAAGTCACCTAAAACAGGCAGTGCACCTCTGACTACCTATAAATCATCCACAACTATGAGGATTTGTTTTGGACTTATTTTAATTTCAGACAGTAAAAAAGTTGTTGTTTTAATACAGTGTGTGTAAAAATCTGCCAGAGAGAACCCACACATACACAGAACATGTAAACTCCATACAGAAAGGCTCCATAGTGGGATTTAAACCCAGGGCCTTCTTGCTGCAGGGGAACAGTGTTACCAACTGTGCCACCGTGCAGCCCTCTCTTTATATTTGACGCTGAAATACAGTGGTTCTATACAGTCACCAACATGGCTGCTGTGGGGTTGGACTTGAAGTTGCAAAAACAAGCCCAGCTCACCAGCCTCCCACTACTATGCTAGACACAGGTGTCAGTAGGCTGGTTTTGTATTTCACGTGTTTAAACCTATATTGGAGGATATCAGAGATTTCTTATATATATATATATATATATATATATATATATATATATATATATATATATATATATATATATATATATATATATATATATATATATATATATAAGAGATTTCTTATATATATATATATATACAGGATAATAATTATGCATATCACAACATGCTTTTATCTTCAAAAAATGTTAAAGATAAGAACCTAATCCCTCCCTTGACCTTTCCAAGAATTCCTAAACCTCTTAACTCTGCTCTGCATGACTTGTTTCATCATACCTCTTACCTGATAAAGAAATGAATGACCTACTAAATATAAAAAGAGCTTTTACTCACGGTTTAGGGACTTGATGGCACAATGCTGTTTCTGCCCATCTGGCTCCAGCAGTGTCCCGTGGAAAACACAGCCAAAGTGGCCTGCAGGTTATAACATGATGTACTTTAGTCAGAATCAGTCAGCATCAACAGTTTAAAAAGCTCCTGTTCAAACCTGTGAACATTAATATGTTTTTAGCCTAGATAAGGTTCACATGGTCATACCACAGTCATTTATATAAGGTGCATCACTTATGCAGTAATGTAAAGGAGGCATTGTTGTCACTGAAACACTGTCTGCCAATAGAACACCTAGAACTATTGTTTTGTGGTTCACTAAGTGGATGAGCTTAGTGAACCACAGTGTGTAAAACTAAAATTACCTGCTTATCTTTAACTAAGGACTTTGCAGTCACTCCTCTACTCGTCATACGTTGACATTTTTTGTCAGTAACAATAATCTTATTGATCTGGGGAAAAAAACCCTTCAGTTTCACATCCTAAACAGCAAACTTTCTTGAGTTGCCACTGCACTAAATCAGTCCCTTCCAAGTAACCCAGTATGAGGCTTTATTCACTGATATCCCACATAGCCTAATAACCGGTGTCAAACCCCCTTGAGTTATTGTGTGTTTTATTGAATTATATCTCCTATTTAAGACAGGGGGCTCGGTCCAGACTGAGAAGGGTGCAGGACCGAAATGAGCGCAGTGTTCTCCTATCACGTCTTTGCAGATGGCTGGGAGTGTTGGATTACGGCTCTCTACAATGGACCCTGGGAACATTAGCTGAGAACAAATCATCCAACGCCACTTTGAAGCACTCGAGCAGCTACCAAATCCAGGCTTCAGGGGATAAATTCATGCGGGAGGTGGTGGTCCCATGAACATTATGGTGTTAAGGGTCTTTCTCTGCTTGATACTAAATTTGATCTGCTGAGCTAAACTGCCTACTTACATGTGGTAAAACGGGCTGATTTGGTATCTTCATGTCAAACTTGAAGTTTTATAAAGCAAGCAATTAAACTTTTTAGTGACATATTTTGCTCGACTTGAACTACATCTCATGCAGTTAAGCACACAAGCATAAAAGCAGTATTAAAAATCAGTTTTAATCTGTTGTAATTTTTTCCGAAGTCATGAAATCAGGTTTGATTTACTGCAGGAAGTAAAGAAGCTAAATGGATTATTATGTATGCAGTTGTATGAAACAGCATGAACTGTTAGCACTTTAGCTAATCTTTTTTTGTCTAACTACAGCACTCTTCATACTTCACTTTGTGTCAATGCTATTACAGAGTGAAGTATCAGTGATGTGTTTAAAAATGAAGACACAGAGGGCATCAGGCTGTAAGAAGCTGCTCAACAGGAAACTACGTTGTTGTTATATCTGGGGTTCATTCAGGCTGTGAGAGAGAGCTAGACTTAAAGCAGATAACAAGAAGGTTGAACATATCAGAGTAAAGTTGCTTTTAGGGATGCAAACAATTTAATCGACTTACGATTAACTGTCAATTAATGGTTTATTAGATTAAAATTAGTTCCATTCAATTAGACCTTTTTTCAGTGTTGTAGTGTGGTCGCCATCCAGAAGAGGGCACCGCTGGTCATCCTTAAGCAGAGCCAGTTGGTACAGAAATTAACATAGCGGAGGCATCCCAGAACAGGAAAGTGAAACGGTCCAAACAGAGTGCTGTTTGGGATGCAAAATGCACTTCATGCGGTTCTGTTTAGAATTATAAACATTCGATAAGTTCCTTAAGTTACAGTTTAACAGCATTCATTCAGTAGTGCTGCATGGCGGAGCAGCATCAACTTCTAAACCAAAAATTACTGATGTGCTATGAAGGCGAGGATATGATGACAGAAAAGCGGAGGGCATAATGCAGAAAAATTGTAACACGCTGGTATGGCTACTCCTGTGTCTCCTGCTGTCTCTACTTCTCTGTCCGAGTCTCCTCCTTTCTCTTACTCTCTGTGTCAGATGTTTAGCTACTCCTCTGCCACCTATAGTGATAATGGTATTTGTAATAAATGTAGCAATTTTTTAGCTTTGGAGGCGAAGATGTCGGAATTGGAAGCCTTGCTCCGCACTACTGAAAAACCAGCAGATAGTCGAGGCCCCTTAACCAGCGCGGGGCCTACAAAAATAGATCCTCTGCTTAGTGGTCCTTCAGAGGAACCCGTGCAGCCAGGACCTCAGGCTGGCTGGATGACCCAGCCCACAGGTCACCACAAATCTGCCTGTGTTTCTAACAGATTCTCCCTGCTCAGCAACACACCCACTGAGAACCCAACTCTGGTAATTGGCAGCTTCATAGTCAGAAGCGTGGCACTAGAGACATCAGCGACCATAGTCAAATGCTTGCCAGGAGCCAGAACGGGCAACATGACTCCCGGATACGCCAATCGGATGCCACAAAAGTTAGTGTTGCTTTGGTGTGTAAGTTTGCCAAAACAATGTTGGACTCTGAAGTTTTTTTTTGGTCCCCTGCCTGATCAGACCAGTGATGACATGTTTAGCCGCATGCTGTCATTCAGCCGCTGGTTGTGTCGGTGGTGTCCTGAAAACAATGAGGGCTACAATGATAATTGGCGAACATTTTGGGGAAAACCCAGTCTGATCTGGAGAGATGGCATCCATCCCACTTTGGACAGAGCAGCTCTTCTTTCTAGGAATCTGGGCAAATTTATTAGTCCTCCAAAACACTGACAACCCAGGGTCCAGACCAGGAAGCAGAGTCGCAATTTAAGACACCTCTCAGCAGCTTCTGTACTGTTACCCACCTATTACCCTATTAAGACAGTGTCTTGCCCATGGCCAAAATCAAATGGATTAAAAACTAACCCTAAAAAGAGCAAATCATGAACATCTCATAAAGATAAATACGACTCTAACTAAACTGAAACATAAAACAATTAAATGTGGTTTACTGAACATAAGATCTCTCTCTTCAAAGACTTTGTTTGTTAATTAGTTGATTTGTGATAATCAGATTGATTTGTTCTGTCTCACAGAAACTTGGCTGCAGCAAGAGGATTATATTAGTATAAATGAGTCAACCCCTTCCAATTATTTAAATTTTCACATTCCTCGAAGTACAGGGTGAGGTGGAGGAGTAGTAACTATTTTTCATTCAGATTTATTAATTAATCCTATCATTTTAATAGCTACAGTTCTTTTGAGCATCTAACCCTTAGTTTTCCTCATCTTAGTTGCAAAGCAGTAAAACCACTTTTATTTGTTGTTTTATATCATCTACCAGGCCCTTAGTCTCAATTTTTAGATCATTTCTCAGATTTTTTTTTTCTGATTTAGTGTTAAATACTGAAGATCACTATAGTGGGAGATTTAAACAATCATGTTGACACTGAGGGTGATAGCCTAAATGTAACCTTTAATGCTATCTTGGACTCATTTGGCTTTACTCAAAGAATTCACTTTCCTACCCACTCCTGCTGTCATACTTTAGACCTTGTGGTGACATATGGCATTGAGTGTGAAGAAATAACAGGACTTCCCCATAACTCTGTGCTGTCTGACCATTTTTTAATAACCTTTGAGTTTATTTTAACTGAGTATTCCAAACCTGGCAGAAAATTTCATTATAGAAGATCTTTATCAGACAATGCTGTAAAAATGTTCCACGTTTACCTTCCTCAGAATCTCAGATAAGCACAGTCGAAGGCAGGAGTTTAATCTCCAGCCCTTCTCAAATTGATGTTCTTGTTCATAGAGTTACTTCCTCGTTGCGTGTGGCATTAGACAATATAGCCCCCTTAAAAAAGAAGGTAATTATCCATAGGAGGTTGGCTCCTTGGTTTAATTCAGAGCTGCGTACTTTGAAGCAGAACAATAGAAAATTTGAGAGAAATTGGCACTCTACACATCTAGACGAGTCCTACTTGGAAAAATAGTTTACTGCTGTACAAAAAGACCCTTCACCAAGCTAGAACATTGTATTCTTCATCATTAATAGAGGAGAATAGGAATAATCCTAGGTTTCTTTTTAGTACAACTGCCAAAGTTACACAGAGTCATAGCTCTGTTGAGCCATCAATTTCCCCAGGTCACAGCAGTAATGACTTTATGGAATTCTTCTTAAATAAAATCGATTCTATTCGAAATAAAATTGTTGGCATCCTCCCGAACATGATTACTTCATCCTCAGTAAGTGAGGCAGCACTTAATGTAACTCTAGAACCTGATATGTGTTTTGAGTCAGTTGAGCTTTCTGAGTTATCAAAATATTAGCTTCTTCCAAACCTTTGACTTGCATGTTGAACCCTGTCCCGACCAAACTATTCAAAGAGGTGTTCCCTTTGATTACTGCTTCCATGTTAGATATGAGCAATCTGTCCCTAGTAAATGGACATGTGCCACAGGCTTTTGAGGTAGCTGTAATTAAACCTTTACTTAAGAAACCTTCTCTCAATCAAGATGACTTAATAAATTACAGACCTATCTCTAATCTTCCTTTCTTATCTACAATCCTTGAGAAAATAGTTGCTAATCAAGTGTGTGAGCATCTAAAAAGTAATGACCTGTTGGAAGAGTTTCATTCAGGTTTCAGAGCTCATCATAGCTGAAACGGCACTGCTGAAAGTTACAAATGATATTCTCTTGGCCTCAGATAATGGACTTGTGTCTCTTCTGATTTTGCTTGATCTCAGTGTTGCATTTGATACAGTGCACCACAATATTCTCTTAGAAGGGCTTGGAAATGTTCTAGGTATCAAAGGAAAAGCAATAAGCTGGTTTAAATCTTATCTGTCAGACAGACTCCAGTTTGTTCATGTGAATGATAAATCATCTTCTCACTCTTGGGTTACTTGTGGAGTACCACAGGTGCTTGGACAATTTTTTACTATATATATGCTTCCAACTGGAAAAATCATCAGACAGCATGGGATACATTTTCATCGTTATGCTGATGATACTCAGCTATATCTGTCCATAAATCCTAATGAATCCAGTCCATTAGGAAGATTACAGGCATGCCTTGAGGACATTAAAACTTGGATGATACTAAATTTTGTTCTTTTAAATTCTGACAAAACAGAAGTTGTTTTTGGACCAGAACCTCTGAAAGAGACACTGCTTAGTCAGTCACTTGATCTGGATAGTATTAAATTAGCCTCAGTTAATAAAGTAAACCACCTTGGTGTTATTTTTGATCAGGATATGTCATTTAGGTCCCATATTAAACAAGGTTCTAGAATTTACTTCTTTCATCTCCAGAATATTGCCAGTGTTAGAAATATTCTGTCCAGGAGTGATGCTGAAAAACTAGTCCATGCATTTGTTACTTCAAGGCTGGACTACTGTAATTCTTTAATATCAGGAAGTCCACAGAATGTAGTTAAAAGGCTTCAGCTGACCCAAAATGCTGTAGCAAGTGTTCTGATGAAAATTAAAAAGAGAGATCATATTTCTCCTATTTTAGCTTTACTTCATTGGTTTCCTGTTAAATCCAGAATAGAATTTAAGATTCTCCTTCTCACATATAAAGCCCTTAATAATCAAGCTCCATCATACATCAGAGATCTGATTGTTCCATATGCTCCTAACAGAGCACATCGCTCTCAGACTGCAGGTTTACTGGTGACTCCTAGAATTTCTAAAAGTAGAATGGGAGGCAGATCCTTTAGTTATCAGGCTCCTCTCCTGTGGAACCAGCTCCCAGTTTTAGTCCATGAGGCAGACACCCTGTCTGTCTACTTTTAAGACTAGGCTTAAAACTTTCCTTTTTGATAAAGCATATAGTTAGGCTGGCTTAGGTTATCCTGAGCTATTTCTGTAGCTATGGTGCCATAGGCTTAGGCTGCTGGAGGACAAACTGACCACCTTTTCTCACTTTCTTCTTCTACTACTCTCCAATTTGCATTATTTCCTGTTATATCTAATAAACTTCAATTTTTGTTTTCTCTCAGTTATTTTTCTCTCCATAGAAGCTACACCTGGTCTGATGTTCTCTTTAGCTGTGATACCTTCCTGGGGGAGGGCTTCAGCTGAGACAATGCTGCCATCAACTAATTGTTCTCCTCCTGCTATTAACTTTTTATTTTCATGAACACCAAAAATAATCCTACCTCAGTTCATCTGTTTTTCTTGTGCATTCTGCTCTGTCTTCTCAAACCCACAGTCGGTCATGGCACATGGCCACTTGTACTGAGCCAGGTTTTTCCTCTGCAATGTCACTACATGCTTGCTCGGTATGAGGAACTGTTAAGTCAATGCTATGCAGTCGCTACGTGCCCGTCCAGGAGGAGTGAATGCTGCAAGTCGACTCGATGCAATCTGCTGGGTTTCCTTAGAAACTTTTTGAACTACTTTGAATAATTAATTGCGCTTATTGTACTGTTTGATAACTAGGATCAATTGGAATGTATGTATGATTGGATTTATTTATTGTAAAGTGCCTCGAGATGACATTTGTTGTGAATTGGCGCTATATAAATAAACTGAATTAAATTTTGTTTTGAGATAAATGTTAGAAAGTTTACAGAAATTACCTTAAATTTTCAGTATGTGGCCATTCAGTGTGACCGGCTGACCAACAGCGTACTTGGCACTCACACAACCAATACAGACTGAAAATTCCATCAAAATTTTCTACCAAAACCTGCAGTGACAACTTGTACATTTTAGAATCCATCACAAAATACTAGTTATAAAAGAGGTGGACATTACAACATTCTTTAAGAAGTTAGTGTGGATAATGGAAAAAAAACTTGTACCTGGCACTCAAAGATGTTACACTCCATTTTTTGTTTCAAACATATTTTTGAACGATATGTATCTCGGCAACAAAAATAGGTAAAAGTTAAAAGGTCTTGTCCCAGCTACTTTTTACTTTCATGAGCATCAAAAATAATCCTACATCAGTTCATCTGTTTTCTTGTGCATTCTGCTCTGTCTTCTTAAACCCCCAGTCGGTCGTGGCAGATGGCCACTTGTACTGAGCCAGGTTCTGGTTCTGCTGGAGGTTTCTTCCTGTTAAAGGGGAGTTTTTTCCTCTCCACTGTTGCTACATGCATGCTTGGTGTGAGGGAGTGCTGTGCAGTCAATGACACAATGCCATGCGGTCACTATGTGTCGTCCAGGAGGAGTGAATGCTGCAGGTCAATGACTCGATGCAATCTGCTGGGTTTCCTTTTTGAACTACTTTGAATAATTAATTGAGCTTCCTGTACTGTTTGATAACTGGCTCAACTGGAATGTATGTATGACTGAATTTATTTATTTTTTCTCTTGTAAAGTGCCTCAAGACGACATTTGTTGTGAATTGACGCTTAATAAATAAACTGAATTGAATTGAATTGAATTAACATGATAGAAAAAGACATGATGCCAATAAGCACAGTTAAGTTTTAGGGCTGTCATGAGTTAATGCACTTCATGGAGCCAAGGGGCACTATAACAAGAAGGTAGCTGAACTGAGAGCATGACTAACACAAAGTGTCGCTCTCACCACCGATTGTAGACTGTCAGTGACTGATTGTCATTGACTTTTATTTTTCTATTCAGCAACCTAATAGGTTCCTATTTTATTTTACTTAGACATATTTTATAAATATATCTAAGTTTAATAATGTGAGAAAACCACAATTTATTCAGTCAGTATTTAAGCAACACAACATAAAAATGTGTTAAAATGATGTGCTTCTTTTTTTAAATTCAGCATATTATGAAAAATTTAGCCCTTCATGTTATGGAACGAGAGTCAACGCTCTTGATACAAGTGGGGGGTTGATGTGGGCTTGTTTTGCAATCAAAGATGACCAGGAATTCCTTGGTATATCTGGAGACATTTCACTCTAGATAAACATTTGACTGTAGTTACATTTACAACTTGATAAAGCTGAGACAACATGACAACAAATTTCGTTTTTCTGTGGTTTTGGGGCTATAATATGATCTGTTGTGCACTGATGAGGCCATGTGAATGTCAAGAGTTGGTATCAAAAGCTCTGCTCATCGGTGGTCAGCTTTGTTTCTTTGCTCAAAAATGGACGAATCAGAGAACAGTTTATTTTTCTATGTAATTCATATTCTCCAATTAGAGCACACCATCAAGCAAACAGTTCTCCCCTTCCCTCCTCCCTCCAGCTGATACACCGGCTAATTGAAAGGCTATGTCATGCTAGCATGTCTGGATACTCCACTTGAGAAGAGGATGGCTTCTAAAAAGTGGAGCTGTTATGTCCAAGGGAGCTCAAAAACGGCTGGAAGTTTCCACATACTCCCGAAGGATGAGAGAATCAGAGATGAGTGTCTGGAGTTCATTTATGGGGAAGTACCACGCGATTAAACCCAGTTTGAGACTATGTTCAATGAATTTTATTGAAGAGTTTTCCAAATATGGTTGTAGCCAATCAGAGTGAAGTCAACTAGGTAGAGTCATATATCATTACCATACCCAACCCTTTTACCGAGGAGGGAAATCTGGCCTGCCAAAACAACCCCACTACAAAAAGATAAGATTTTTTTAAAAATGAAATTCTTTGGAGAACTGACATAAGCAGCAATATCAACAACATGAAATTGTTTATACAATGATGTCACTAACCCTTTAAACCTTGAGAAAATATGCAATCAGAATCCTACATCTTAGCAGATGCTGCTGTCTGTTGATCACTGACCTCTGCCGATGACCTGGTTGACATGAAGCAGGAGTTGCTCCCTTGCGATCACCACATGCTGCACCTCAGTCAGCAGGTCCGGGTGAAGACAGGACGGGTCGATGTGGACCGGAGCCATCAAGAGGGGTGATACCAAGTCGCCTTCCATGCCTAGGCTTATCCCACCTCCCAGTGTCCCCAGTCTGGGAGACAGCAGCTCTCCATTGGCTCTGTAGATGGGAGGAGCTGCCCGACATGTCTCGGGCCTGTTGACACCCTGATCTGAAGAGGCAAAAAAAGAGAAGTAAAGGTCAGAGGTCAGCCGCTTTATCAGACCTCTAGATGTCAAGGTGTGTTATATGATCAGAGAGAGACGGCTACATAGACAGAGAACAATTTGACACAGATATGCACAAAGCTGGAAAAAAGCTTCAGAATTTCTATTTTGATGCTGTTAGTGGAGGGCTAATAAATGCAGAAGTTCCTCCAGAAAAGCCAGAACAGAAAGAGAGCTGTAAGAGAGAGCGAGCATAAATGTCCTGAAAGCAAACTTTCCCTGAAGGCAAGCAGTAGGTCTTTAGGAAATCCACCCTCTCCAAACTATAGGATAAAATTGCTTTAGCTATGATCCAGGGGATCATAATACAAGGAGCCTCTCAGTGGCCCTCAGGACCAGAACAGAAACCACATGAGGCGCCGCAGATGACATCAAAGATTATTGATGTATACTTGATGATAAGTCATGTATATCATGTTTTTTT
Source organism: Anableps anableps (assembly GCA_014839685.1). Taxonomy (NCBI): domain Eukaryota; kingdom Metazoa; phylum Chordata; class Actinopteri; order Cyprinodontiformes; family Anablepidae; genus Anableps; species Anableps anableps. The sequence continues at coordinate 4,302,925 of CM026073.1, forward strand.
GGACTTCGTATTTATTCAGTTATGTAGTTAAGTTTCATGTATTTAGAGTTTGTCATTTCTGAGTTCCTAATTGGTAGTTTCTTAGTTATTGTGGTGAGGCCAGTCCTTTCTGTCTCTTTACTTTACTTCTTTACTATATCCCTTGACTGAGTCTGGGTTTCTTGGTCTCATTTTTGTCTTTGTATTTCAGTCATTCTCATGTTGAGTTGTGTTCAGTTTTGTCATGCCATTAGATTTGCTCTGTCCCTTTTCTGTAGTTTCTCACTCAGTTAGTCTCACTCTGCTAATTAGTCTCTCATTAGTCTCTTGTTCTGCTGATCACCTCTCTTCAGTACTGGTTCTATCTGTCTCTGCTGGTTCGTTCTGTTGCCACTTCTCATATTTCTGGATGCTGGATTTATCTCTGTTAACATTCAGATTGTAGTTCTGGACTTTGTTTTACGTTTTGCATTTTATTTCTATAAGTTTTCCTTTTATTTTTTTCAACATTTTTGATCATTTCATCCACCTGAATATGGGTTCTCTACACACTACCAACAATGCAGGAGTGTAGTTTTCTGTCAGGAACAGATCTTACATATATCCTAAATAATAAGATATACCTCTCATTAATAAAAATTAGTGGTGAAACTCAGTAAAAAATTTAATTCAAGTTAATTGTAGGGTCTCTAATTAAATCATCACAATTAATCAAAAACCATATATCAACAAAATAAACAACATTCTTAATTCAAAAACCCGTCTTGTTTCTAAGTTACTGAACAAACAGGAGTTCAACAATAAAGATATATATATATTTTTTATCTGTTATTTAGGTTTTTCAACCATCAGATTGGTGGAAAGTGCTATTATACCCTTTCAGATTTCAAGTGTTTCAGGAACCCCTGATCATTCATAGAACTTCTTAGAAAAAAATACTTATTTAGAAATGTGGACTGTGGACGCTAATATCAGTATTGGGGATTTCTGTGCTGTTGCAAGATGTTTTGCATTGAGATGCTATTTTGGGATGAAATAGGTTCTAGTGATAGGAACTCCTCCTTTCAGCACAACTTGGACACAACAATCTTTTCCAGTGTCCTATCAGATTGTTTTTTGAAGCAACATTTGGGTCAAGAGAAGCAGTTTTGTCATCCATCACTGTTGTTTGTGGATGTCCTTTGTGTATCAGATTTACAGGTGTACCAGAAACTCGCGAATACGAAGTTCTGCTCAGAACTTATGTAAAAAAAAAAATAAATAAAATAAAAAAATGTGATTGCGTTCAAATTTTATTTTTAATGTAATAAAATCTATGTAATTAATTAATTGAAATTAGTCACAGCCCTAATAATATATACTTAAAATTTCTACTTTTAATTAAATCACCTAATTTAAGCTGAAAGAGGTATCACATGAAAATAAGACCTAACATCTCAATGGGAAACACATAGTCTTGTTTAAATGAATGAAAGGTGGATCATTATGACAAAATTGAAAGAATCATTGCCAATGCATGTAATTTAGACTATAGTCATGTTAAAAACGTACAGCCTGTTGCAGTTTAAAGGTTTCACACATCTAGATAAAATAAAAATGATCTGATCTCTGTCAGGTTATATAAACTAATTTAAATCTAACCACAAGTGTTTACACTGATTCCATATTGACAACATTAATTAAACAAAGATCAAGCTAAAATACAAAACCTGTAGGTGAAAACCTACAGGTACATTCCAGGATTCTATAGCTTGTAAACCTAAGTAGCTGTTTTTCATGTAACTTTATCTCTCTCACACATTGTTTTTGGAAGAATTCTGGACTGCTCTCAACAACATTGTTTCAATACTTGCATGACCCAGTTTAGGTATTCAACAAAATGTCTTAAAATGTGACTCTAAAATTCTGTGGCATACAAGCAGTTCATGGTTGACCCAAGAACTGCAAAGGGCCCAGATTCTGTGACATGCCCCAAATCATCACCTTCCACCACAATGCTTGACAAGTAAGTCATGCATGGTGCCGTGTATTACTGCCAAATATCTCTGCTTTGGTCTACTTTGTCAAAAGACATTGTTTCGTCCATTCATTCACCGTCAATGCACACTTATTTGGACTGGCTTGTAGGGGGGCGGTGCCTATCTTCAACAGTAATTAGGCAAGAGGTGGGATATACCCCACATAGGTTGAAAAAAGGCCTCATCCTGGCAACCTTTCCAAAACAAACAATTTTTTTGCAATTTCTCTGAGGAAGGCCCAATCTTAGGATACATTTTCTTGGACTTATGCCATGTTTTCAAATTTGCACTTCTAGTCAAGTTTAGTCAAGTTTATTTATATAGCATATTTCAGCAGCAAGGCATTTCAAAGTGCTTCACATCATAAAAAACATCAGTCATCATCAATCATCATGATACAGCAAATCATCAAAATCATGAAAATCATCAAGCAAATACAAATGAAAATTATCAAAATTATTGTGCAAATATCAATGCATCAAAATCATTAGGATCATCAGGCAAATATAGTTCCATGTTCTACTTACTACTGATCAAAGGCAGCTCTAAACAGGTGGGTTTTTAGCCTTGATTTAAAGGAATTCAGTTCTGCTATTTGAATAATCTTTCCTACTGTAGAATGAAGTTCAAATAGTTTGGAAAAAGACTTACTCTATAACCTCTCCCAAATCGATGGCCAGCAGCAATTGTTAGAGTGTTTTGGTTTAACATTGTTTATTATTCATTAATATTTATGTATTTAATACATATTTAACGAAAGATCTCATGGATCATTCTACTTTTTTGCTTAAAATGCATCAATTTTACCTTTGATTAACCCAATAATTTGGGCTGCTGTTAGTTTGAAACATGTACAATAAGGCATGCACAACAAACCACTGAGGCCAACAGGTGAGGCAGCAGGCACACAGGAGGGAGGTGAAGTGAGAGAACAGGGAGTCACGTGAAGAAGGACGGGGAAGGGGCTTATCTGTGTAACATACCCTCCAGCAGGGTTGTTCTATAGTCGACTGATTCATGGGAGACCATTTCGTTAGTGGGACTGACGCTCCTCGCGTTAGCCAGCCTGTCCAGATGCTGGATGTGACCCCGGCCATCATACCACACCTCAGACAGATCTGGAAACAAATGTTGCAGAGACAGAAAGAAGGATGAGAAAGGGAAAGAAAGGAGATGGAAGTTAAAAAGGACGTAGAAGAGAAGGTAACACAGGAAGAGAAAGAGAGAGAGACAAATCTCTGAGAAAAAGCAAAGTGTTTCCACCGGAGCATCCCACACAAGACATTCCTCTAAACCCACCAGGCAAAACAAACCCAGCAGACACCCATGCACACAGGTTAGAATAAACACACTGAATTTCATGTCAAAGCAAATGCTAATGTATTAACAAACATATATTTAACGAAAGAAAATATATTTTCTTCATGACACTGACTAACTCCATTGTGTTAAGAAAACTGAGTAAATGTAGAATTTAGTACCAATGACAGAATAAAAATTTATAAGGGAAAGGCAAAAATGGCAAAAGATTTCTAGAATTTAAAAATGAAGTCCAGGAAACTCAACAACCAGCAGATAAAGTTCTGATAGGCGATGGTGCCAGTAATGGCTTTAAAAGAAGCCTCCACCAAAAGTCTCATCTTTTCAACCCAGGGTGAACCACTTTGTTCCAAATATCATCAGAGAAATGTTAATCAGTCAAACAAAATTTGTATAGCGCTCACCAGAAGTTTACATACACTAAACTTTTTTTTGGCATTTTATTGATTAATTTGAGCAAATGTTTTTTCCAGCAAGGCAAGCAATATACTGTACAGCTTCACGGGTTTATATTTACTGTAGTGCAACACCATTGTGGTGAAACTATACATAGTTTTACCACAATGGTGGTCAATGAACCAATATCAAACTAACCCAACATATGACCCAACGGCTTCTACTTAGCAGATGGGTTATGAAAATAACCCAGCTTTTTTTTTTTTAATGTGTAGTACGCAAGAGCTTAGACATTTAGGCCTAGTCCACATGTAGTCGGATATCTGGGAAAACGAATATATTTTTATGCATTTTGGCCATTTATCCACACAAAAACTCTTTAGTATAACTAAAAACGATTATTTATAAAAACTCCTTGGAGATTTCAGAAAACTCTGTATTTGTGTTTGCGTGTGCTTTGTGCTACACTGCCCCCCTATGAGTTTGGCATGTTTAAAACAACACTTAGAGGCATATTTATGCAGGTTCATGTGGATGAAAACTTTTCAAAAACCAATCCAGTATGTATATTATTTTTTTAAACAATGTGGCAGAAATATTTGCTTTTATAAAGGCTATGTGTGTACAAGGCCTTAGAGTCTATCAAAGGAATTGTGCCCAGTGTCCTGTTATTAATGAAAGATGGGATACTATTTCTAATAGGTGGACCTGTGTTTTCAGCTCTTACCATCGATGTGCTTGTTCCTCCTCCACATCAGCAGCATTCCCAGAAGGAGCAGCAGCAAGCTGACACACACACAACCCACGATGAGGCCTGTGTAGTCCTGTTCTTGCGCTAGCGTCACCTTGCCCAAGTGTCTGATGGAATCCGCTTGGCGCCACTGAACAATGGGAAGGAATTTGGTGTGTCAGGAGTGAAGGAAGTGAATGTTCAAAAACTGTAACAAATAGAATCAGTTTTTGTTCCAAAAGGGCTCAAGTTTGTAACTTGTTCCACTTTTTCTTATAAGAAAAACTTGAATGATCCCCGTATGGGTCACGACCCCCACATTGAAGACCTCTACATTATGGTGTCCATGTCTGAGATGATGATCAGAGTCTCTCATGGGAATCTTTCTTTGACACATTTAATGACCTGTATTCTGCGTAAAGTTGAAAATGTCTGAACTTCTGCACCAAGTGGTCAGTTGTGTGAATTATTCTCTGTCACAATGACATATTGGCTTCAGATTTTTCCATCGCTATTTTTTTAAAAAAAAAAAAGGTCATAGATGGAAAATTTTCGGTTAACGCCACCCCTGCTGTGAAGGGTGTTTATTTCTGGTGGCTCTGCAGTTACTCCTCTTGGATCTAAGACAAACATGACTGACTCCTAATTCTTGATTTCAGGTCACGTTAACCTGCCACTTATTTTTCCAGTGACACTTTACATAAGAGGCTTATAAACAGTCACCCCAATGGTGCACATGAACAATTAAACTGTGTATGGCACAACATGCAACACAGACATGCAAATGTGTGATAATCATGCCTATGAACACACACACACACACACACACACACACACACACACACACACACACACACACACACACACTGATCTGTTGCCCCAGTCTATGGAGAGATTAAATCAGTAATATTGCTCCTGCTTTTATTAAGCTTAGTGGAAATGAAGTTCCTGCTGTTGGCTGCTGCAGATGGAATGATGTGTGTGTAAATGAAGAGTTTCTGGACAAGCCTTGATGTTGGTTTGTCCAGCAGCGGGATATTGGCTGACCCTGCCCTGAGATAAGGAGTTTCCTCTGAAGGCCAGTTCATGAGTCAACAGCGATGGGCCTGATAACGTTTGGTCTGGAGACGGACGGTGGATGTTATCTCTGAAGGAGTCTGAAGACCATAAATGGTGGACATTTCTTAACACAGTCAACACTGTTGACTGCTGGGAATTACATTAGTCTTCACACAGAGACAAAAACTACTAATATTGTTGTGGTGACTTCATAAACTGTTGTTTCCTTTTATTTACTAAAGGTAGTTATGCCTGACAGGAAACTGTCTCACAGTTTCCCATCCTACCATATATGTTGGTGTATTGAAAAATGTGGGACATCGAGTCCTGTCTTGTTTTTAAAGCATTTGCATCACTTTTGATGCACTCCTGTCCTGAATAGTATGTGTATATTAGGATCAAAGGTGTGGAATTCAAAGTGCAGCAGTTATGCTTCCATGTTTAAAAAAACAGGCGATCTCTCGGGGTTGTGAGAACAACTACGTACTTAATGATAAAACAAGCCCCTTCATAAGAATAAAAAACATTTATTTTTGTTTAGAGGTGGAACTTGATTAAAATTTTTAATCAAGTTAATTGCAGTGTCAGTAATTAATTAATTAATCGCACTTTAATAAAAAACCATGGATCGACAAAGTAAGCGACATTCTCAATTCAAAACCCTTTTTGCTGCTAAATGACTGAATAAATAAATATATAAGCTCAACAACAGAGACATTTTTTGTTTTTAATCTATTATTTAGGTCATTCAACCACCAGATTGGTGCAAAGTACTATTATACCCATTAAGCTTTCAAGTGTTTCAGGAACCCCTGATCATTCATGGAACTTCTGTAATTGAGATGGTATTTTAGGCTTGAATAGCTTCAGTGACAAGCCAACTTCTTTTTGCACAACTTGCACAGAACAATGGTCTTTTCCAGTGACCAATCAGATCATTTTTTAAAGCAAAAATTAACCCCTACTAGACAAAAAGAAGAGGCTGAGTCCATCGCTGTTGTTTGCGAATTTCGTCTGTATGTCAGATTTACGGACGTTCCAGAAATGCACGAATACAAAGGTTCTGGCAAGAACCTTTGTATGTAAAAAAAAACCAACAAAAAAATTGTGATTAATTGGTGTTAACTTTTTTTAAAAGATTTTTTTGGCACTAGTGGCTTTATTGAAAATTAGATAGACAGGAAATAGGGTGAAGAGAGAGGAGGAAAACATGCAGCAAATGGCTCGAGACTGGGAACCAAACCCAGGAAAACCATGTTGAGGACATGGTGCACATGCTCTACCAACTGGGCCACCCAGTGCCCTGCATTAAAATTTTTAACGCTTTAAGATCGATGAAATTAATTAATCAAAATAAATGTGTTAAAGTCCCGGCCCTACTTTTGTTGTATCATTTCTTAGTTTTCATAATATTTAATATTTTGACGTCTCCTTTGTCCTTCATAGATAATTCCAACACTATTTCCATCTTTGCCCCTATGTCTAAGCCCTATCCCTAACATAACAGTTGATTTTTCAGTATTTTGTCTCTGTTTCAACATCAAGAAAAAAAACCTATGTGTATGGAAAGGCTTTGAGTTATGCCCGATGACATATCCAATCTGCGCATGCCTTTCTTGCGACTCGGAAGCTGTTTGACTTACGTTCAAGTGACAAGATGGACAGCTGGTTAGTAAGTCCGTTCACTCATCACACTGTGTAATGGGTTTCTCTCTGAGCTTTTTCTTCATGAAGGACTGCATTAGGACATGGGAGTTATTGAAGTCTCTCGTAAATGATGTGGAGCACATGGAGAATGCGGTGATTCCCCTAGATTTCCCAGAGTTTATTATGTAGAGCTCAGTAAAGCCAAATGGTTCTGTTGCTGCCTCATTAGTCTGGAGAAGTTTACATTAAATTGTTGCATGGTGTCTCTTACTACTTCTATTCTAGTGTAGAAATGTTAAATAGATAAATAAATAAATACAGAAATTGGATGAAATATACAACAATATGGACTGAAAAGACACTTTTTACAGACTTTTTGTTAACACTGTGTTTGATCATTTCCGCCAGAATGGCCAGCCTGTTTGTCCATCAGAACCAGGCACTGAGATAGGAAGTGATGATAAATTCTCTCTCTAAGCCTAACAGTAGAAACAGACGGAGATTTTTATATAAATGTGTTGTGACTGGCTTTATTGAGGTTTTCTTCTCATATCTATCACAGAAAAGATGTGTGACAGCCAGTATCAGAGCCATGATCACACTTTCAGGACCATGGTTAGTCTGGATTTTTTTTGAGTCGTCAGTAAGTTATATGGAAAGTGAAGAGTCCCAAATAACAAAAAAAATAAATAACTTATGATAGTTATTTAAAAATGTCATTGACTTATTAAAACTCAAGATGAATACAGAAACAATTTATTAAATATAGAATTAATTATATGTGCCTCAATTAAATGTATTAATTTCATTTTGAAAACTCAATATAAATATTTCATGATTTAAATTATTTCATGATCCTGTGCTGAAGCACATCATGAAGTAATTTAAGCTGTCACCCCTAATTTATACTGCATAGATCTCCACTCCGCCACGGTGTGGCCTCTGCAGTAAATACGCAGCCATTATAGTCAATGAGAGCATTTACACTGCGTTAGATTAGAATTGATTCTATTTTGGGCGGACGCTGGAGAACGTGCGGAGTCAGTCTCCAAAGATCAGACTGCTCTGACAAGAAAATGCATGAGCACGTCTGAATTTTCAAAATAATTCCCCAAGACAGACTACATTTGCTCGAAATACTAGCTATATTAACGAAAATGTGGGTATATTTATAAATATATGGCTCTGCATACACACAAAATGTGGATTTAATTTTGAAACCTTTTAAATCAAGTTCTCTTGCTCAAGTCGCAGTAGGAGTGTCAGTCAAGGCAGACGAAATGAGTAAGCAGTAGAGGGAAAAATAGTAAATTTGGAATATCTTATTTTTATGTATACATTCATCCATCCATTATCCATCACACTTATCCTTGCAGAGTCGCGAGGGGGGCTACTGCCTATCTCCAGCGGTCGTTGGGGAAAAGGCGGGGTACACCCTGGATGGGTTGCCAGTCCATCGCAGGGCAACATGGAGACAGACAGGACAAACAACCACACACACACACACCTAAGGAGAATTTGGAGAGAAACCAATTAGCCTAACCTTTTTGGACTATGGGAGGAAGAAGTACCCGGAGAGAACCCACGCATGCACAGGGAGAACACGCAAACCTGCAGAAAACCCCAGGCTGGAATTGAACCCAGGACCTTCTTGCTGCAAGGCAACAGTGCTACCAATTGCAATTGCAATTCTCAAGTTTTTTGCAGACTCCAACAGGTTTTCTTCTAAGATTGCCCTGTATTTGGCTCCATCCATCCTCCTATTAACTCTGAGATTCTTCCCTGTCCCTGCTGAAGAGAAGCACCCCCAAAGCATGATGCTACCACCACTATGTTTGACAGTGGGCATGGTGTGTTCAGAGTGATGTGCAGTGTTAGTTCTCCTCCACGTTTTTTTTAGCGTTTTGGATTTTGGTCAAAAAGTTCCATTTTGGTCTCGTCTGACCAAAGCACCTTCTTCCACACGTTTGCTGTGTCCCCAACATGGCTTCTGGCAAACTTTTACAATGAACAACTTTAACATTGGCTTTCTTCTTGCCACTTCTCCATAAAGACCACATTTGTGTAGAGCACAACTAATAGTTGTCCTGTGGACAGGTTCCCCCACCTGAGCTGTGGATCTCTGTCTGGTCCAGAGTCTCCATGGGCCTCTTGGCTGCATCTCTGATCAGTGCTCTCCTTGTTGGGCCTGGAAGTTTAGGTGGACGGCCTTGTCTTGGTAGGTTTATCGTTGTGCCATACTCTTTCCATTTCTTCTAGCCTAAGGCTGCTTTAAACTTCTCCACAACTTTCTCCGTGATCTGTCTGCTATGTTCCTTGGACTTCATGATGGTGTTTGCTCCCCAATATTCTCCTAACCAGCCTCTGAGGCGTCACAGAGCAGCTGGATTTGGACTGAGACTAGATTACACACAGAGGGACTCTAATTAATTAGGAATCATCAAGCAAGTTCTGAAGGTAACTTCAGAGAAAAAAGGGGCTGAATACTTTTGCACACCACTTTTTAGTTTTTTATTTGTAAAAATGTTTTGAATCATGTATAATTTTCTTTCTGCTTCACAACTGTATACCACTTTATGCTGGTCTTTCACATAAAATTCCAATGAAATATATTTATATTTATGGTTATAATGTCACAAAATCTGGAAAAGTTTTATGGGTATGAATACTTTTGCAAACCACTGTAGGGTTAGCTGGATTTGTGCTATGGTTTAAAGCTAATTCGCGTTGTGCCAAACTATTCCTGTTTGAAGAAGTTTTAGGAATTCAAAACCACTTCATGTCTTTGCAATGATATTTATACTTTATGCATATTAACCCACACCTTCAGGACATGATACCAATCAGATATAGTTTATCACATATACAAACAACCTTAAATGGTGTTGAAAACATCAGCTCATAGTTGGGTGTTTTCCCCAGCAGAGTGCCTGGAACAAGTCTGAGAAAGGAGGATGTAAGTGTGTATGTTTCCTTCTCTGTGCAAACATGTATTTGGGGCGTGAACGTGTTTTTGTGGTGCATTGAGTGCTTCTATAAACATAGGGCTGTCCTAATTAAAGTGTGTTTGTTTGCAGACTATTGCACAGGTGTAAGGAGAGTCAGTGTACCGGGGAAAGCAAACGGTGGTGTTTGTGGGGTGCAGGTGTGTCTCACCTCCACCTGCAGCTCCTTGGCAGTGGCGGCCTGCAGCTGAGTGGGAACGGTGCACTCCAGGGTGTTTCCTACCACGGTCAGACTCTCGCAGCTGTGGTTAGAAACGGTCAGGACCTGGCACTTCATCGCCTCCCTGTCCATCCGATCCCCCTGCAGGGGAGACAGGAGGGGGAGGAAAAGAGGTGAGATTGGGAGAATCCAACCAAGGAAGAACAACACACTGGGAGAAATGAGGAAGGGAAGGAAAGTTTAGTTAGAAAGAGACAGGGACAGAGTTTCTATCTTTGTTACTCCAGAACAAACACAAAATCTAAAAGTTTATTTGTATCTCAAAAGCTGACTGAAGTCAGCAAGTTTCAGCATGTTTCCAGAAACTATGCAAAATAACTGTGAATTTCCCTGATTCTGTTTGTTTTCTTATTTTTTGGGTTAGCGGTGCCCTCCCCCCCACTCTGGGGATCAGAACCGAAATAAATGGAACTAGGGTTTAATATGAAATTTTCAGAAAATAAGCCACAATTAAATAAAATCATGGATGAGATTTGAACATTTCAACAGCAACACTTCAATATGAAGAGAGATAAACTGGTATGCAGTGGTTTAAGTACATGCTTATGAAGCATGTAAATGGTTTATTTACAGGTAAAGATTGAAAGTGAAATGGAAATACCTGGGTATAAAATGGGGGTACCACTTGACAAAGGGGCAAACTGAACACAAACACCTTTTTTATTCTAATTTATTTTTATTTTGTACTCAAGGCACTTAAAGTATTTTCTCCAGTAGTTAGGCATGTTCATAAATTGTACAGATGATCATTAGTTGCTCAAATGTCATGTATAATCAAATTTTATTCTAGATAATTTTCTGATTATTATATTAATTTATGTTAATTATATTGTTTGTATTGATTTTAGAAATTAAAACACAACTGTAAGAAAACACTGTTCTTGTATAAATAAATAAAACAGCAACCACTAAAATTAGGTGTTATTGTTGTTTTCTTGCTTCTTGTGATTTTATATGAAGTAAGCTGCAATTTTATCACACGTAGCCATACATCTACGGCCTTAAAAATATATTGAAGGGAGCCATTTTAAAGGGGATTAACTTAAATAACAAAATGTGACTAATACCAAATAATCTGCATGACAAACACCATCTCTTTGACTGGCAGTCCACACAGCTGCAGTGTATGAATGCGAGTGTGTAACAGTGTTAGACAGAGCGTTTTATGCTGTTTGATGGAAAGCTGTGCGAAAACAAAGAGCATCATTTTCTTTTCTGTCTCCTCTAATTTTCTGCTGTTTGACTTTTCTTGTCTGTCATCCTTTGTTTCTCTCACTGCACCTCTCTCCCTGTCACAGGCGTGCACGTAAACACAGTTATCTGAGTACTGCACAGGGCAATAAAGCCAAGAATCACATTCCTCGCATGACAGTTTGGGATTTTCCAATTTGATACAGAGTGGAGCGTCGCACCTGTTCCTCCAAACACACACACATTTTCTGTTGTGCACAAACATGAGGCACTTCTTGTGTTCATAATGAGCAGCTCACAAGGGCAAGTTCATTAAATACAAACAACATGCAGTGTGCAGAGAGAAGGTAAAGTTAGGAGAAGGTGTTACAATGATAACAGTCCCTGAAAATAAACTGTCAGGATTATAATTAGAAGTGAGTTTCCTGAGGCTCCTGCATGCAGATTGGCAGTGATAAGAGGCTGGTTCTGAGCCAAAACCAACAACTTGGGTTTTTCATGAGTTGGCATGAAAGCGCAGAACTGTCAGTCAAAGGTAAATGTTGTTTTGTGAGGCTGTTTGCTAAAATTTCAAGGCTAGCATTATCAGATGACTCCTAATGAGCCCCTTACACCAGAGGCCTGAAGCAGGGTTATCAGATGCCGTTAAATGTGGCTTGTTGCGGTGCATTAACTGTCACCATCCCCCCCTTCTCTGCATGAAAAGAGTTGGGGGTTAGGGGTTGTGGAGGGAATACATGTTGGACTGGTGGTGGGTTTAGTATGGGGACCAAGGTCACGTCTGGGAAAGAGGTAAAGAAAGAGAAGACCAAAAAAAAAAAAAAAAGAACAGTCTGGATTCCATGTGAGAAACTCTGCACAGCTGCCACAAACTGTTGGGCCGCAGGCAAAAAAAAAAAAAAAAAAAAAAATAAAAAAAAAAAAAATGGAGAAAAATGTATTTCATTGTTTTCCTAAAACAGGGTCTGGGGACTGTGGTGGCCTGTTTGAAAAGCAGCATTAATATGTCAAGAGGTTTGACCTTAGCAAGAACAATACAAGTCGACGGAGAGCATACATGGAGAGGTACCGCCACAGAGGAGAGATGGGGAGGGTTGGAAATGATGGGAAACAGACTCCACTTCCTGTTTTTCTTTCTGTATTGTTTCCTTCCCAGCTTGACCTGGACTGTGGAGGGCTGGACGTGCGAATGTGTATGAGGACTGTGAGGTACAGGGCGGTGACCTGGGGGGGTGTGAACTTCAACCTGACTCCAAAGAGTCAAACAAACCCTTCTGCAAACTCTTGGTATTGTTGGCATCGGTCATGGTGAGCAGGCTGTGCATCTGCTTTTGAAATTCGCCACAGCTCATAAATCGAGATTTTCTTTACTCAACATCCATAAAATTTTCAGCAGTATTTCTAGTTTTGCACCTGTTTCTATCAAAAGGATGTAAAACAAGAACCTCACTAAAGTTTACTGTTCTGTAACTGATCTTGGCTGTTCTCCAGTTTGGGGAAGAAGTTGTTAGAAGGTCTTGCGAAACTTTTTCACGTTGTAATACGTTACAACCACAAACTTCAATATTTTTTAATCACTTTTCTTCCCATTTGTATTCAGCCTCCTTTCCACTGAACCCCTAAATAAACACCAGACCAACCATAGACATTCAGATATCCCCAAATTCATGAACATAGTGAGCTTAAAATAAAAGAATGTAAGCACCCTCACTTTGAGCTCCACGATGCTCTTGTTGTCCTTGGATGTAAGTTTGGGGTCCTGGAACAGTGGGTCCTCCACATAGATCAGATCTTTCGGATCTGTTAAGTAGCCATCTAGGACAAACGCCACCTTGGTGACCACCGGTGGCTGCAGAGCAAGCTTAGCCAGGGAAGGTGTGGTGCACTGAATTGAGGTACGGTTTTCACCATACACACAGCTCTGAAGAGAACACATAAACAAATGTTAGAGAATCTGTCAGACAAACAGAAATGCTAGAAAGAATTTTAAAAAACAAGTGTCTATGTTGTCAGTTTGGCAACTTCTTTTACACCAAATACATTACACAAGGCGACAGCTGTTGCCTAAGTGTTTTATTCCATGTTGGCTTCACAGTTTTTTTCACATAAGGACCTCCATGTGAGAAACAAACATATTACAGAATGGGAAACAGAAGTTTTTAGCAATAAGATATATATATATATATATATATATATATATATATATATATATATATATATATATATATATATATATATATATATATATATATATATTCTTCCACGGTTACTTGTGGAGTACCACAGAGCTTGTTGTTTGGTGATAATGCATTTATCTTCATGTATCTCATTCAATTAAGAGAGAATACAGCTAAAAATGAACACTCTGCTCTCTGCAAGTGTGTAAACGATCCATCAAATTTTATAATTAAAAGCAGAGATTTTGTGAATTATATCCAGCTGCCAAAAGTTTTTATTTGTAGGCTATAAATGAAAAGCAAGATTTAAGCCACTAAATTGACAAAACTAGTGGCTATGTACATGTTTTATAAGTGGAGCATTTTTTTTTTTTTTTTTTTGTATTATGATGATGTACAGCAATAATTACTTACATAGTACTAAGTAATGCATTACTCTAATATGATCACTTTTTTCAGTAACGAGTAATCTAACGAGTTACTATAATGGGTGCCTGATCACTGCAGAGTCCATTCTGTAGCAGAGCGGAGCAGCAACGCAAGCAGTGAGGGTAACCTCCAATTCACACAATAAATTACGCAGAGCACCACAACGCAAAATACATATCAAGCAGCCAGCAATATAAACATAAACAATAATGGAGGGAGGAGAGAGATCTGCGTTTTCTAGCTGGAAATATGTCACTATTTTGAATTTTTGTCAGCTAAAGATGACAATATTAAGGTTCGCTGTACTCTCTGTGCTGGTGATAAAGTCTTATTTAGCTTCAAAAACACGAGTCGCAGCACAGCACACTCAAACTTAAAGAGCAAGTTCTACTAGGTAATGCGAAGAAGAGAGCAGCGACTAATGGAGGAGGTCTCCTCCACCCAAACAACAAAAGCTGGACTTTTTTTTTTTTTTTTTTTTTTTTTTTTTTTTTATAAAACCAAGTATTTATATTATGTTAAGTCAAGAAAGACAGTCTTTATTTTATTTTTTTTTAAATAAAAAAACATATTTTCTTCAGGTAATAGTTTTTAAGTTAAACTTGAAATGTCAGGAGAAACCTTGTTGAAACATTGCCAGCAATAAATCATCTGCTTTACATGTCATATTCTTCTACACTATACATCTATATTGGGGAATTTTGTTTTATGTTTCTACATTTTACAGAATGCTTTTTAACTCAATATTCAGAAGTGTTCAACTTCCCTCTGTTACCTTTAAATTCTCACATGTACCTCGTACTACAGAACAATATTGATCAATGATGCTATTGCTAAATCTTCCCCTTCCTGACAATATTTGGTTGTTTGGTTGTATTGTAATCATTATATCAAGGAGACAATACTTAATATTTTTGCTTTTTTTCATTTTGTATGTTTTTTCCCCCTTTCCCTGTCTCTACTGGCCAACCCTGAGAAAATAAATACACTATAACTACATAAAAGCCGTCAGTCGCTACCATATTTTGGTGGAAAAGTGTCTTTTTTTCTGGCGGTGAGTTTTTAAATGTTAGGGATCTAAAGCAATACGTTGCTTAATTTTAGTAGTAGTGCTTACACTACCTCTGTTCTACCTCTTACTATCAGTTTAGGGGGTAGAAAGGCTTCCATGACAACTGTAGTAATTTAGTCACACAACGTAAACATGTGTTACTGTTACCAAGTATCAGGACACAGATCCTTCAGATAGACACAGGTGCACTCAGAGGACAACAAGCTGGTCTGTCGGCGTGCTGAAAGATCAATGTTAATATTTGCTCTGGTGGTAGCAACACATGATAGCAAGTGTTTATCTTCTGGGCTCCAGAGTAACGTGTGTAGCAGTCAATATCCCACGTGTATGAGAGGTAAAAAAAAAAAAAAAAAAAACACTGCTGCGATCAACATTCTTCCTTTAACCTTTAAACTCAAGCAATGACACCTATACCCTGTTGTTTGGTGTGGGGACTTTCTGTACACAGCTGTACAAAAGTTCTTTGTTCAAATGACACGTTTTAATTATTTCTCAGAAAACTCTCCCTAAAGTTAGTTTTTTATTACAATTGTAGAACTTTGCTTTTGGCGGAATTTTCTGAAGCTTTGAAATAATTTTACTGATTTTGGTAGATTCCGGATTGTCTTTAATGACAGTACTAAATGAAAAAAAAGATAAAAGAACAACTTTCAATGTTTTTTTCTAACAATTTTCTAGCAGAGCAGTCACAGTAAAAAATTATGAGATATTTAAACAAAAACAAAGTAATGAAGTTAGCATTTTAATCTGCTTTTGGAATCTTATTTAGCAAGTGATTAGCATGATTAGCTTAGCTTAGCTATGGCGATCAAATAAAGCCACTAATAGACAGGGTTTCTATCCAGGGAAGGATAGAAGGAAGTTTTTACACAAAAATGTTTTATATTTGATTACTGTTCTTCTTCTTCTTTGGCTTTTCCCTTCAGGGGTAACCACAGCAAATCGTCTGTCATCCATTTAGTCTTTTCCTCTGCATCCTCTACCCTCACACCAACTAACTTCATGTCCTCTTTCACCACATTCATAAATCTCCTTCCTGGGCCTCTTGCCTGGTGGCTCCAACCTCAGCATCCTTCTACAGATATAATCATTGTCTCTCCTCTGAATGTGTCGAAACAATCTCAGTCTGACCTTAAAATTACAGTTCAAATCTGCTTCATTGCAATTTTTGGAAAATAAAAACTGAACTTTTCTTCACAGTTACCTGTGAACAAAGGAGAAATACAAACAGTGTCATATTTGTAAAAACTGGATTCTTTAAAGTTGAACTCAAAAGTACTAGTAATCCCATTTCCAACACTTAGATCTGTTTTTTACTCCCTGGAGAGCACTGAGCACTGACAGCAGTAGCACTTCCTGTGTGGCTGAAACTTCTGACACGCAGAGTGAGCCATAGCAGCCCAGATGGACACGAACAAACACACTGAAAACATACAGGCGTAAAAAATGTGTATGTTTATGTGTGTAAGGGTAGCACTATGTCCCACAACCAGGAACAATAACAGTCCAGTCAACCCAGTTCTACACATACCAGCAGAAAACAAATGTGACCGTATGGTACAGTAAGCTACCTCCATCCCACTCTGCACACCGCCTCCCCATGGGCGCAGCAAAAGGAAAAATATCCAGTGAATTAGAGGAAACCTCAGTCATTTTCATTGTTCAGTCGATGTCTCCTCTTTTAGGGAGCGGAGGTGTGGGGCTATAAGCTGGGAGCAGCTGTAAATACAATCGCTGGCTGAGCAGGAGCAGCTAGCAGGCAGAGAGCTTAACTGTGGGGTGATGAGAGAAGCAGCCATCTCCAAATCTCCACCATCCCTGAAGGATCATTAGCGGTAACAGCCTGCGAAAAAGCCAAAAGTCATAACAAAAGCGCTTGTCAAATCTAGAGTGATTTATAAGTTTTACTCTGTTTCCTACTGTGTTGGTTTGCATGATCAACTCCTTGGGTCAGCCTTGTGTCCTTTACTTTAGTATATACTTTTAGAATGTTCTGGATTTATTTTGAAATATAATCATTTATTTCATTTGTCATTGCACATGAAAGGGGGTGTGAGGTGTCTCTGACAATGTTCAGAGCCCTCTTTCTGGTCTAGTGATGAAACAGATGTTTGACAGATGATTTGCTGACCTTCTGCAGCTCCCCTCACTATCTTCTGCAGGGCCCAATCAGTTAGGGAAGCCAGATTGAAAAAGAAAAAAAAAATTGAAACATTCTACGACTGCTGAATGTTGGAACATTTTCAATACACCAAAAACTGCATGTATAAGAGAATATATCTAACACAAGTGGAAGCTACACAGATTCTAAGCCACAAATGAGGCAGACAAGCACAGTGTTGTGAAAAGGTTGCCACCTTATACGTTTGTGCTGTTTTTGCATTTTTTTTCACATTTTGCACGTTTTTATACTATACTTCTGTTTGGGTCTCAATTGCTTCTATAAACAGCTTTTGTTTTTTTGGTATCTGGAAAACGAGCTGTTAAAAAAACTTTCCGATTGTTAAGTCACAATTGATGGCCATTGCCATTACCTAGCATCCCCAGCCTAGCCCAGCCACTCACCTAGCAACCCAAGTGGAGCTCGAGCATGATGGTTTTACCAGTGTATGCGCTGTGCAATGGCTGCTGGAAAAGACAAGTGTTTTGTTGTTGACTTAACACCCAGAAACCACTTGCTGCATTCTTGTTGGTTGTGCAGGATGCTCTACTTCTGCTTTTGGGTCTGATTCAGGGTCAAAGATATACAGCTGGATAATTGCGCATCTGTTTGCAGCCATTTTCATGTGCTAGTGTAAATGATGAGTTGGGGGGCATGGCCAGCAGCAGTTTATTTGGATTTAAAGTGACAAGAGGCCCTAAAACAGCTCATTCTGAAAGGAGCTCAAAATAGACAGAACTGACCAGACTGAAATCTCATTATCTAAGAATGATTTTGTGCAAAAAATGTAATGAACATGTTTTGTATAGCCCATAGACCTCTATCCTGACCTGCTGAAGGAAGCATAATTGGTTATCTTTAAGTTCAAGTTCTCTTGAGAATTAGAGCAGGGCAATAATCTAGAGCACATCAGCAAGACCACCTAAAATAAATCCAATACAAAACAAAGGATTTGGACTGACCTAGTCAAGGTCTGGGCAAATACGACTGAGATCCTGTCGCATGACCTTAAACAGGACATTCATTCTCAAAAATTCTCCAATGTAGCTGAATTTAAAAAAAAAAAAAAAAAAAAAAAAAAGAAAATTGCCAAATCTGCTCCACAGGGATGTAAAAAAAACTCATTGCCAGTTAACCCACACATGATGGCTGCTGTTACTGCCAAGGGTGGCACAAGCAGCTACTCGTCTTAGGGGTCTGATTTTTGTGGGAATAAATCCGGCTTGCGAAATATTACTATTCAAGCCAAATTTAGGGGTTTACTATCCTATTATTATTTAAAGTTTCAGCCGCTTTGGCAGTCAATGTTTCAGAGCAGAAAATGACAAATAAACTGTGTTTATACAATACAAAAACTGCGATATGTTCCAATTTAAATAAAGCCAGAACAAAGGCACGCTCTGTTTCAAATGTTCATCTAGAATCAATGACCACCTTTTTCTTCAATGATTTGTCTTATTTTCCACTAGTAAATTCAGGTTTCTTGAACCTGAAAACTCACAACCACACAGTCTTGTGGTAACTTTGGAGGTTTAAACACCGTGTCTGATTACTCAGGGGGAGAAAAAAAAGTTACTCATTCACCTTTATTCACTTCCTGCTCTCTGTCAACCCCCAGCTGTGGGGGGGACATGGGAAAGGAAAGAAGATTCATGAGGTATTCAGGTGTCAGATGGGAGGATTTAGTCTTCTGGGAAAAGAAAGGAAGAAGAGCCTGACACGAAACAAACCAATATATGAGTTGAGACGACAGGTGCCTGGCTATGGTGAAGGCTCCTGTTAAATTGAAATATCTGTATTAGTGACTTCGGCAATGGGACAAGCTTCAGCTCACCCCTTCTCCTTTTTGTCAACACAGTATCCGTATGTACTGTATATGTATATGTATAAAATGTATATAGGCTTTTTTGGGTTTGTGAGGGTGGCAGCTTTTCATTACAGATGGTAATATAAGTCTCTTTCATGTTTGTGGGAAAGCTTAGAGTGGCTAACACCAGGCTTTAGCAGAGATCTGAGGAGCAGATATCAAGCTAACATGGACAGTTTTTTATGCCTTTGAGATGTCTGAATCTGGCTCTTGGTTCATTCTTCCTCCTGCGCTGAAAGACTAAGCTGAATGCAGGCCCTCAAGTTAGGTTTATTAACACAACTCTGGGTAGCTCACATGAACCAATTTGCAAGCGAGGGTTATCTCTGGGATGTCCATTTGTGAAATATCTCTTTCCAGGGGTTAAGACAATAAGACACTCATACCGTCCCTTCCCTTCCCAGGCTGAGCTCTAACTCATCCCGTTGACTGGATGGAATTTAACAAGCGACAGCTGAGGCCCTGTGGGACATGATCCCTTCCTAAATCATTAGTAATGACAGACTCATTTTATTCAAGCCTTTCGCTTGATGTCCCTTTGTTCTGCAAAAAACTGACGACATGGTCAAATTTTAAAAGGAAAGTAAAATATTGCTGCAGAGCTTCAGTTTGAAATGGTTTTTTTTTTGTAATTTTTGCTTGCTGATCTGAAAGTGAACTAAATCTTACTTCAAAGTGAACTGAACCCTTACTTTCAGGCAGCACCAGACAACTTTTTTGACTGACCTCTGTCATCAAAGGTTGCAGGTACAATTTCCCCGATTAAATGCATGACTACATAAGCTACACAGGTCAGAATATGATAAAAGCGAAACTGTTCTCATATTTCAAATATGCTGGCTACACATGCCCAAGGTTAGGGGTAAAGTAGTGGGTTAAGGTTGATTTTCAAAGTTCTAAAGGAACATTACGGGTCTAAGTTTGGGTTTGTCTGTACTTACACTTCCTTTTTTTGGATATATAACATTTATTCCCGTTAAAGTAGCTGCGTATTTGAAGTTTTAGGGTATTAAACCCACAAAAGTTAAAATCTTTCCTCTACTAATGCTAAATTGGGTAAAGCAGGATGCAAAAAACTATCCAAAATACACATGATAAAATCAGGTTGTTTCATTGGAGACTTCAACTGTATATCACAGTGCAGTGCAGAGTGCTAAATGTTATAAACTACTGCATATGCCACTCTGACACTGGGCTTCCTCCTGCCAGTAGCAGCAAATGGCTGCTTATACTGACCCTGATTCCGCTGGAGGTTTCTTCCTGTTCAAACCAAGTGGTTTTTCGCCACTGTCACCACATCAGTGTTAGTGAAAACATGTCAGACATTCGGACATTACCGATGTAACTTAATTTTGTTCAACAACATGTTGACCAACTGCTTCTCCTCTAACCTTGCACATATATTGTCCATTACTATGCTGATGTGTCCAACACGGTTGTGACCAAAGTCTGCTGTAGTTGTGTCGGTCTTGGAGTGGAGACTTCGGGTGACAGATGGGATCTGAATCATTTAGGATTTAAATCTGTGTCCATGGTAACAGCTTTCCTCAACAGGTCTCTGTATTTCTATCGGCTGCATGATTTCACAACATGGCGCACTTTGCACCACAACCAAGCTGAGCGGATTGTGGCACAGAGGTGGAAGCGAAGCAGAACAAACAAGAGTTTGAATCAATAACAATATTTATCAATGAGCATCAGACCCACTTTGTTTAACGTTTATGTGAGTTGTATTTACGTGTATCATATTCAAAATATTTAAAGGTATTAATGCTTCAATATTGTTTATATCAAATGCCTCCTTAAGACTGCTGTGCAGGGCTGTATCCAGGAAGTTTTTCAGAAAGGCTACATGGGGGTCAGTGATGATCTTGGGGTGTCACAACAAAATAAAAACTCAGGGAGAGGCAGGACTGGAGTACATTTGCTAAAAGTGAGTGATTCATTACGTGAAGGTCAATAATTCGGATCATTGTAGCAATACTTACAGTAAAGATACAAGTGTGACCTCAAACCACATTGATTAGCAGTGACTACTGATATCTGATTACAGTTCAAACTGTAGGAAGTTACTGTAAAGCTTTCCTAAAAACAAACACTAAAACCAGAAGTACAGGAGCCCTCCAATTTCCTCCAGTTTGTCTCAAGGTCCCGTTCATCAAAGCTCTCACAGTCATCATCATCAGAATCATTACTATAATGCATATATCACGTCATCTTCAGAATCTGTAACCATAGCAACAGCTGTGATTTGTTGTATGTACACACATACAACACATGAACCCGCACAAAAACACCCCTGAGCATTAGTTTAAACATGCCAAACCCATAGGGGGCAGTGTAGTGCAAAGCTAAAACCTATGTCAGCCAATCAGATTGCTTCAAAACAACCACGACTTCCTGTTAGGAATTAAACATGGGGCCAGGAGGTTCATTTGTGTGGACAGATATATAGGTTGACTACTTTTAAAAAGCGTATTAGAATATAAAGTTAATAAAACACAGGACTAGATTGGGAATCATGTCAAAGCAAGTATGTGAATATATTGGCGCATTATTTGTCGCAGACTGAAATGCGCGTGACCCTAAATCTCCATTTTTCCATGGACGGACGTAAACACAAATAGTTTTTTTAAATCTTCATTTTGATCTGAGTTTTTATAAATAATCATTTTTAGTGATATTAAATAGTTTTCTTGTGGATGAAAGGCCAAAATATATAAAAATGTATTTGTTTTCCCAGATATCTGGCTATGTGTGGACGAGGCCTTTGACAGATAACATAAATGACTCTGGCTGTAATATATTCTCTAAAAACTGAAACAAACCAAACTATGGGTTAATGTGCCGGAATTTGAACAGCTGTACGTAAACTCTAAGCATTTATAAAAACTACACATTTTGCCATGTCATAGAGCTCTGCTAATTATATCTTATAAAAACCGAGTATAGCTTTTCACAGCACATAAAATCTTCAGTTTGTGTATTTTTAGAGCAATATTGGCTGGTTTTGTTCAGCTCTTATCCAGAGTGAGCCGCTTAAATATTTTGCTTCAGCTCAAACAGATGGCATGTTCCCACCCAGAAGTTTCCAGGTCCAGCAACAAGTGGCTGCTGTTGTCTGTCAGTTCCACTGGAAAGGCTGGGCATTAATTGATTAAAGTTGCATTGATAACAACAGCTGGAGAGGGATCATCTGAATTCTTGGGATCATAAAGCTGATTTTAGAGCTTTTAACTTCAGTTTGCCCTCATTGTTGGTACGTAATGAAGCCTAAGCTCCCTTGAGACCCATCAACCACTGACCTGAACATAGGTCAATGACCAGGGAAAGGGAAACTGAAATATGAGACAGTGAGAGTGGGGGCTCTCTCTGTGCGTGTGATGGCAATAAAAAAGGATATTCCATCACAGAGAGTTGAGATAGAACTCTTATTTGATGAGTGTGGGTCCTGCAAGCGTGTTTACAGAGCGTATTATCTCCTGGCTGAACCTGCAGCGGCGTGTGTCAGGATGACGGATAGCATCATTACAAGGCACTGCTTGTCCTCAAACTGTCTCTCTTAGGCAAACAGCAGCACACCTTCCCTGTCTGTGAAAACCAGGAAATATCAGTTCTACCTAACAGAGCGTGTTGTCATGACACTTAGATTAGTCATGTCATAATATGAGAGAGGAAAATGCTTCAGAAAAAGCTGCAGGAAATAACTGTGTATATATATATATATATATATATATATATATATATATATATATATATATATATATATATATATATATATATATATCTATATATAGATAGATAGATAGATATCTATCTATCTATCTATCTATCTATCTATATATATATATATATATATATATATATATATATATATATATATATATAACTTTATTCTGCTTCTTTAAAGTCAGTTTAAAATCATATATTTTTTAGAACTTAATTTTGTACTCTCCCTTAAAGGAAGTGAAATCAGTACCTGGAGCAGCAATAAAACCTTTGCTTTGTGTCAGAAAAAAGGTTTAATTGCGTCAGCAATAAAACCTTTGCCTCGAGGCATAAAAATCGACGACCAGTAAGCGGTGGTTAGGGTTATGATCACTATTATTGCTCCATATCATTTCCAGTAGTGATATAAAAACTCTGCCTCCACAGCACTAGAGTAACCAAAGGCATGTTGGAGGTCTGCATTTTTACATTAAGATTTATTTTCCTTTGTTGAGAGCAAACAGAAAACAAATGAAAGTTCATTGAAGACAGGATTGTTTTGATGAGGTAACTTTTTTCATGACCCTCAGATGAACAGATGTGTTGGTCTCAAGAAAATTCAAACCAGTTGCCTCTGACTTATGAAGTGGATGAGATTTTATATGCATTAAACACCTTTTCATTGCTTTTATAATTGAGCGAGGTCGATTTTGGAGGCTTAAAATGCAGCAGAGCACGTCAGGTTGTATAATTTAAAACAGCTCCAGGCTGAGACGATAAAAACCAGCTGTGCTGAAGCAGAGATGACGCTTTCAGACATAATGCTGTGTGTCGTGGAGTGCAGCCTGGTGGAGGTGAGAGGAGCCAGTGGTTCTGAGAGGTTCTGCTACTGTGTGTGAGTCATGGGGTGACAGCTGGATCATGCATATCAGACAGTGGATTTTCCATTTCCTGTCCTCTCAAGTGTGTCTGAAACTGTAGCTGTTTTCCTTTGTCAGGAATTATTTTTCTTCTAAATGCTTTCTCAAGTCCAGTCTTTAATGAGAATAACATTCATGCATTTGAGACAGTGAAATGTTTATTAGCTCACATTTTCTTTTTTCTGATTAAATTGAGTTCGGATATGGAAAAGCCCAAACAAAGCTTAGTTCGTGAACCGAAAGTCATCAGTCAAGGAAAAAATAAAAAAACCTCCCGACTGCAAAGATATTCATGACAAGACAGATTCCACAGCAGAGATTTTTGCTGAGTATGGAAACATGATGGCAGGGGTTTTGGATTAAAACCTTTGATCAAGAAGAATATCTTCCATTATAAAATCATCACGGTGCAAAATAAGGATGTGAGCATACGTCCAGCTCATGGGACGGGACATTACGTGATACTGGGTTCACAAGAACAAGACAGGCTTTAAAAATGTTTTTCTCAAAACTAAAAATTATTTTTTTATCCTTTTACAAATAGAGTAAAAGGTCCACAAATCACCAACTATCTTTTACAGAATCTGTAGTCAGTTCCTCCAGTTTTCACGATTCCATGAATTCCAGAAATTCACACGAAATAGATCCCCAGCAGTATTTCTTACTTCTACTACACTGCTGCCTCAGCCTTACTTGACATCAAGTTATAGTCTGTGATCGATATGGTGAGTAACAAAAATCAAGGTATTTAATTTCTTAAAGATAAAAATGTTTGTTTGTCCAATGCTTGTTATTTTTTCTCTCATCTTTTTTCTTTTATGTGTAGATTTTGGAAAGGGTTTCATGAGGAAAAAATATTGCAAAATTCCTTGCAAATATTTTTAAAGTAGCATCACCAAATCAATTATTTTGACTGCAAAAGTCACAAAAACAATTGCAAAATCCTGGAGGAACTGCTTAGTGTAAGCGCAGGTTGGACCAGTCTACATGTTGTAGTTTTTGGGTTTTCACAATAGTCCAAATAAAGGTTTTATAAGTCTCAAACTGGGTTTTAAAGACTTTCACTTCACTGTATAATTATCCAGTTACATTTTGATCAGCTTAACACTGTTAGGTTTTAAAGTATAGATGAGAAAATGTAGTCCAGACTTACAGAAACTGTGAATGAGCCTTTAGATTTAGCTGCTAAAGGAACCTCTGGTCTGAAGTGAAAGCTAACTTTATCCAGTCACTCTTATCCTCTATGCAACTCACTGCAGCGGTTTTCTACCAAAAACCCAAAAGATTCCCAAACAAGCAATTTAAAAGGTTTGAAAGCTTCTACATGGCTTTTCTAAGAAGCTGTTATTAGGTGACTCAGTCAACACAACAATGGAACTCAAAAATTCCAGCCTTTCTTACAAACCCGAGGTTTGTAAGAAAGGCTGCACCGCCCTGTTGCACCTCGGGTTGAGGTGCAACAGGGTGTAAAATGTAAATCACTCACCTTCATATCCAAGGCTCATAATGATACCTTTCACTGACTTCACCAGATGATACTCATAACTACTGGATAGTGATTTAAGTCATTTTCAGACAGTTATTTGTTTCACAATCTCATGCCACAAAATGTCACTCTGAGTCCTTTTGTAAAGTAATCTATAAGAAGTATTTTTGATGCAAATACAGTGGCTATTTGTTGATAAAAATGTTTAGCGCTGCTTTGTGAATTCCTTCAGCAGCTTTTCTAAAACACAGCTTCCCTAGTAGAATATAGGAACCAGTGTTGCTAATCTTGCTGAAAGGGAACGTGTTTCTTTCAGTGAATGTACAATGTTGCATCATACCAGGGCATTTTGGCAGACAGCTATATTATGTTGAGCCAACAACCACAGCTAATTAGGGCAGTGAAAAGAGCAATTATTTAAATGTCATAAGAAATTATGTGGAAAGGCAAGAAAAAAACGGGAAATGTATAGTCATGATGGAAAGTTTTAAAACATGTAGATCTATTTTGGAAAATATAATCACCATCATTTTGTGTTTCATAAAACATCGAGCAACACTACTTTTGTATCAGTCCAAAGGAAGTATAAAAAAATACCATAGTTAAAGTAAATATGATTTTATGCAGACACATCTTAATTTTGTAATATTTTCACTAACAATTCAATATTAGAAATAATTGTTAAAAGCTAGTCCCACCTTCCAGTCTGACTTATCCTGTACGTCTCAGTCAGCTTTGGAAATAAAAGTCTCTTCATCATTATGTAATCTCGTTAGTCAGACACTATTAAACCATGAAGAAGAAACATAAAGGGACCAAATCTGAATCTTTTTTTAAAAGCGTGACTGCATCTGTTTTATTGACCGCAAGTCAGACAGATGACAGTAAAAAAGCTTTTCACACCAGCATGCTGTTAAAGTGAAATGTGTCAAATATTTGCCTGCTCAGACCTTGTCACCACTATGCGGGAGTCTCCCTGTTGTATATTTCTGCTTCTTAACATATTTGAAGATGTACAGGTGTGTGACACAAAGAGGTTTCCTCAGCATTCACACCAAAAGCATCCCAGAGACCACGTTCCAGTCTAAACCTAGTTCTAAACTCATAATTGGCTAAAGTGCCTCACTAAAGACTCACTAAAGACTAAGTGCCTCTCTTAGACTAAATCACATCAGTAGCATCAAACAGCATCAAATCATTTTCTACCAAGCAACCAACACTGGATGCGTCTGGTCAGCAAAAGGAGCTCCTTAGTACCAGGCCCAGCGATTCCTTTTGAATCTGCTCTTTTCAGAACCATTGACCTTTCTCACACAACTACCCAAGTTGAGTCCAGTAAACTGTTTTGTCTGAGCACACCAGGCCCCATATGTGTTAAGGGTGTCATTTGACACATGTCAAATGATAAGATGCATCATGGGACTCCTGATGCCTTTATTTTGAAGTTATAAAGGAAGTAGTTCTTGATTTGTTGACAGAGACAGCGAATAAAGACTTCCCATCAGGCTTAGCTAATGCTTGGTCCAAAAAATCCTGTAGGAGCCACTGCCTCCTTTTAAATCTTTTATTGGGC
Organism: Anableps anableps; assembly: GCA_014839685.1. NCBI lineage: Eukaryota > Metazoa > Chordata > Actinopteri > Cyprinodontiformes > Anablepidae > Anableps > Anableps anableps. Next base: position 4,329,883 of record CM026073.1, read on the forward strand.
AGCATTTTGGGACCTCTGTAGACAAACAGGAACAGTGGCGGAAATTGACAGGATGTCAATGATTTGCAAGCAGGTTTACCATTAGCCATTAATGAAGTTAAAGCTAATAGCTAATTTGAGACTTCCTGCCACTGCTAAACTACAGGTTGTTCCACAGCTTTTAATGAGTCAAAACTTAATTTGATCATCTCAAATCTAATCAAATTTATTTATAAAGCACATTTAAAAGAGCCAAAAACTGACCAAAGTGCTGCTAAAAAAAAAAAAAAAAAAAAAGCAAGAGAAGAGATTAAAACCCTAGATATCACAAAATAACAAGCAAAAATACAACAAAAAGGAACAAAATGTTTACAATCTAAAAAACTTAGACTGATAAAACAAAATTTGATCAAGTTAGAGATATATGAAAAAAGGAGCATTTTACAGTTTTTCTCAGTCGCTTTGGTGCAATTCTTGAATCATTTTTGACATTTGGAAAACAGTAAATGCATTTCTCAAAACAATTCGAGCAAAAAAACCATGGATTAGCTGCAAAAATCTAATCTCCTTCTCAAAATCCTTAGTTCATCTCTCAAATTTAAATATCTGTGTCAATGAACATGTCAGTGCCTCAGAATAACAAGTCCTTGTTTCAGTGTTTTTAAATAAGACAATAAAATTGATTAGTCATGTTGTCAATATAGCAGAGTACTCTGAAGGGATGCTCTGTTGTAAACTATGGCTAAAGTTTTGATGACAAGTATTGTAAAGTGTAATTGTGGAAGATCAATGGCAAGAGACTGAACAAGATTCAAATTTATGCTTTTACTGTAATTTGACAGACAATGTCTTTATGATATAGAAAGGAAAAGACAGCACTGGAGAGCACACAGAAAAAAAGAAGTAGAAATGGAAACATAGAACACTCTCCATAAGGTAAACTGTCCATGCAGTGCTGTAGGAATTACGGTGCAGTCTTCCAACATCTCCTCATGTTCATTTCTGTAGCGCCGCGAACTCTCATCCACATCACAATGAATGTCTTCTCTGGCGATGCAGCGTGGAAAGAATCTTTTAGGAATGAGGAGTAAGGTGAGGGGAACTCCATCAACATCCTGTTGAGGGTCACAAACCATTGCCTGATGACGGTGGAGGGATGGAAACTGGCATATGTCCTCAGCCTCTTCTGCCTCTTCCTCTGTTTTGCATCCTAATTCCTCTGCCACAGTCTCACTCCTTCTCTTCTTCCTCATCTTCTCTCTGGCTGTTGACCCTGTCCAAATCCTTGTCCTTCCATTGTCAGAAATGTAACATTGTGTTGTGTTTCAGTTATATACACTATATTCTTGCCAGCTGATTGTTCATGCCATCTTTGAGCTATTTCAGAAAACTGGTTGATCATCGCCTGATCTAATGCTTCACACATTTACCTACGCTGGAGAAACTCCGGATTCACCTAGGAGCAATTTATCAGTTCAGGACAGATCTAGAAAAAAGTCTAATGGAAATGCATAGAAATATGTTGACATATTATGACAACCTGTTCAAGCATTCTGCATGTAAAGACTTGTATGATGAACTCATGCTTAAATGTTGTGGAGGTTAAGACTGTTCAACAGAGACCCATATATTTCATTTTGATCAACAAGACAAAAGCAACTGCAAATGTAGGAAAAAGCAGAGAATTGCACATAATCACTTGTACAAAAGCATTTGCAACTTGCTCAAAGGAATCAGAAATTGCTTTTTTGATGTGCACAAGTGATAATGATTTAAAGATTGAACAAGTGCTTTTGAGAATTTAAATTCTGTTCTGAGAAATGCACCAAAGCGACTGAGAAAAACTGTAAATGTTTGTTTTTTCACATTGGAAGCACCTTAACATGAGACAAGCTTTGATGGTCAAACCTGGAATATTCTAAACTGACTACAGGTTCTTTGAAACACAGTTTGTGATTTATGAAACCTAAAATCCTGTCCCGTTCTAGTGAACCTAATATGGTTTTGGGCTGAAATGATTAATCGAATTAATCATGATTATTGAAATAATTCTCAATTAATTTAGGAATTGAATAATCGTGAACTGGAGTATACAGACTGGCCATTTGCTGAAATATTAACTCCCTTGGAGCAGTAATTAAACCAAAACTGTACAAAAAATAGATATATTTTGCATCTAAGATACATAGACCTTCTTTGTCTATAAATATGTTCTACCTGGAATTCCTCAAGTGGCATAGTTTTAGCTTAATCTGGTTTAAATTTTTTTGCTGTCCAATTATTAATGGGTTAACTGAAAATAATAGTTAGCATATCAAGCAGAATGGCTGAGCTTTTCACATAATGATGTTAGAAGCATTTTTCACCGCAGATGCATCCTTTGCAACAAATGATCAAGTGTTCACTAAAGGAATGCTATGTTATTGCATTTTAGGTAATAAAATGTTTATTTTCTTATTTAGAAAAAGAATTGAATTATTTGTTTATTTGCATATTCATGTATTTCTAATATTGTACAAAATATGTGGTTAAATGAAATGCAGAAGGTGCCAATTTTTTGATATCCGATTTCTCGATTAATCGTCAGAATAACTGATTACTAAAACGATCATCAGCTGCAGCCCTAATATTTTGTAAGAAGACTTGAACTGTGATGGTTATTGATGAACCTTATGCCCAGAAACCAAGACATACTGGTACACAGGCCTTTATCAAATTGAAGTTTGATTGAGCTTTTGAGCTTAGAAAGGAAACAGTGGGGGAAATGTGCTTCCTTTCAGCTACGTCACACAGTATGTGATAAAAACTTGTTTTTGGAGAGTGTTTTTCTGCCCTAACAAAGCTTTATTTTTCAAAGCGGGGATTTAAATGTATTAAGGTTTGTGTAAGATGACTACCGACCGGTGATGTAGGCTACTGTAAATGAAGGATGTCTGACTTTGATGGAGAAATTTCATGTGGTACTCACCACATGGAAGACTTCAGCATCCTGACTGGTGGTGAGGACCATCTGGGGCTGGAGGCCGGATTGGAGGTAGAGGCCATGGGCCGATACTGTGCAGCCTCCACTGCAGCGAGGGAAGGGGGGCAGAATGGATATCAGCGTTAGCACCAGACACAGGAGATTCCCACTGGGAGGTACCTGCTGTTCGCGTTAGCTACTTGTCACCTCCCACTCATTTCCTACTGCTGTAAGACTACAGCATTAATCTGTCTCAGGCCCCCATCACTGTTTTTCTCCCACACCTTCTGTTAGGTGGTGAAACACTTAAAGTCACATTCACGAAAATTCAAAGTACTTCAATGCACTCTGACTGAGACATGTGGAGACTTCGGGGACCAAAACAAGAACCACTTTCGAAACAACCGGATTCTAACCTCACAAAGGAGCGCAGGGGCTGGATGCTGCGGATGATGGGGTCTTTGTTATAGGTGAACAGCACAGGCGCATGGCGTTCAACTGAATCCACTGTCAGCTTCACTGGCTGCTCTGAGGGGACAGCATGTGACGACGTCTTACAAGTCAGCATGATGGACGACAGACTGCAGGTGGAACGGTACCAAAGGTTTTGTGTAAATACGCTGCTCTTGTCCATTAGTCCTGCAAAGAATTCTAAATGCTTAAGAAAAAGCAACAAGAATGGAAGAACAGAGTGTGTGCAAGAAAAAAGCACAAAGAAAGAGACCGAAATAAGGACTCGGGAATCAGTGAAACAGCACCAACCTTTGGATCTTACAGCTTGCCTTCCCTACAGTCACCACTTGTTTGTTTCCAGTGTCCAAAAAAGCTCCTCTGATAGTCAACATGGTATTACCAGACTTTGGACCGAATGTGGGAAAGATGTCGTTGATCACTGGGTCCTGGATGGGTGGAGGGAATAACAAACAGTTTAATAAAGGCTGTATTAATTAGATCAGAGATGTCCAAAGTGTGGCCCGTGGGCCATTTGCAGCCCTCAGACTGATTTTGCGTGGCCCCCAACTGTGCTGGTGGGTCAAATTTCTACCACTCTCAAATTGCAGATGGTTGATGCTGGTGGAGACTTTGTTTACTGACAAGTTGAAATCCTTTTACGTCAGTGTGTTCCATCTAACTCTTATCCAGTACCAATGGAAATTTTTCACCCCTTGAAGTTTTTCACACTTACTGGAAAGTAAACCTCCATCCCAGTCTCACGTCTTTTCCTCTTACAGGTTTTTGGCAGCTCTATTTCTGACCTGTCTGGTGTGTTTTCCCAAGGTAAACTATGGTTAACAAAGGGAATAGTAAAAGCAAGTAAAAAGATAAACCAACTATATTAAAGATTTCTAAAAGATAGAACAAAATGAGCTGAAAATAAGTATAAGATATAGAAACAAATTTACAAATATTATTTGACAAAACAAAAAGGAGTACTATCACAGTCTTTTGGAACAGCACAAAAATAATATGTAGGAAACATGGAAAGTGCTCAACAGTTTAATTAAAAAACATGCAGTCAAAGGAAGTTATTCCCATTTTTTGTTAGAAATGACACAATTATAGATAATACCAAATAAATTGCAAATGAATTTAATCAGTATTTTGTAAATGTTGGACATGACATATCAAATAGTATCATGATGTCTAGGGAAAAAGATGGTACAGATGAATGTAACATTAACATAAACATCAATTCGTTTTTTATAAAAGGAATTGATGAAAAGGAAATATATGACATTGTGAAAAACTTTAAAAATAAAAAGTCTACCGATTGGGCTGGAATTGATATGTGGCTAGTAAAAAGTATGACAGAATTCGTGGTTAAGCCTTTTACATATATTTGTAATATGTCCTTTTAAACAGGAACATTTTCAAGTAAAATGAAAACTGCAAAGGTTGTATCATTATTTTAAAGTGGTGATAAACATCAATTTTCCAATTATAGACCTATCTCTCTTTCTCAATTTTCCAAAATTTTTGAAAAATTGTTTCTGGAACAAAAGGTCAACTTCAATGGCTGTAATGCAACTAGCAGAAGATATAGCAAATGCAATTGATAAAAAGGAATATACTGTGGGGGTGTTTATAGACTTCAAAAAACATCTGACACTATAGATCATAAACTACTTTTGCATATATTGAAGAAGTATGGTTTAAGAGGCATAGCACATTCTTGGATAAAAAGTTACCTGAATCAAAGACATCAGTATGTACAAGTAAATAATATGAATTCTGATTTACTAGAGGTCACCTGTGGAGCACCACAAGGATCAGGGCTGGGCCCCAAACTTTTTCTACTTTACATAAATGATATATGCAATGAATCTAAGTTGTCAACATGTACATTATTTGCTGATGATATTACATTATATTGCTCTGGTAATATTTTGGAGCAGCTTCTGTGTACAATGGAGGGAGAATTACAAGTATTAAAGAAATGGTGTGACAAAAATAAATTATGAAAAAAATAAAATTTGCAATATTTAGTAACAAGAAAATAAAAAATGATGTCAAACTCATGATAAACAGTAATGAAATAGAATGAGTGAATAAAATCAGATTTTTGGGGGTGATACTTGACTATAAATTGCATTGGAAGACTCATATTTATAATGTAAAAGCTACAATGTCAAAAACTATTGCAATATTGAATAAAATAAAATATTTTCTAAATAAAAAAAGTCACCTTACATGTTATACCGTTGCTTAACACTTCCATACATGAATTAGTGTGTGGAGATCTGGGGAAATTCTTATAAAACCAACATAAAACCTGTCTACATGCTTCAGAAGAAACCTATCAAAATTATAAGTGCATCAGACTATTTCTATCCAACTAATGAAATATTTCTTACATTGAATACTTTAAAATTTTATGATTTAGTAAAGCTCAGAACAGCACTGATTATGTACCAAGCCTATAATAAACTCCTTCCAAGGTATATACAGAAGTGGTTCTTTGTGTTCTTGTCATTGACAGGAATTTAAATATTCCTTATCTATTTCTGTACTAGTTTTGTCTTGTTTTTTTCTTTCTTTTGCTTTTTTCATTTTTTTTCAACAGTATGTGGTTTTTTTCTTCTCATTTGACACATGTATGGAAAAGTTAAAAAATGACATAAATAAATAAATGTTATTATTATTATTATTATTATTTGTTGTTGTTCTGATGATATTGTTTGCTCTCTAATGCTGTAACAAATCTCAGAGGCCTTAACAGAACTGCTCTCTTCAAACCGAGAATAAACTACTCTCAGATAGGCTGTAGTTATACATAAGAGGTCTTCTGAAGCCAATTGGCTGCACTGAATTTTATTCAAGGGAGCCAGAGTAAAAGGAACAATACAAATGCAAGCCCTACTTTTCAGATTTTTAATTGTACAAAAAAATCCTGGCATTTTCCTTCCATGTCCTACTTTGTATTGGTCTGCCACATGAAATCCTTAAATGTACGTTGTAGTTCTGCTTTTGATGTGACAAACTGTCAATAATGGTGAAGAGGTTAAGGTTTTCTAATGTAGTATGTAAGTTGCATTGTGGATAACTGTACGCAGTAAAATAACTCTGAAAGGTAGTAAAATATGGAAAACTTGGAAAAAAAAAATCAATATCTTCCTTCAGCACTATAATATGGGTTCTGGTATTCATTTGGAGTCACTTTCTTCATTTAGCTCCTTCAATTACAAAAAAAAAAAAAAACAAAAAAAAAAAAACAACTCTAAGAAAAAGATGGAGAGAAAAAACATCTTACCACAAATTTGAAGCCCTCTAATTTGGATACCTTGTGGCCACTGGTAACCTTCACTGAGTGTCCGGATGGAGTAAAGTTCCCACTGAACACTGGGGAACACTGTAGCTCAGTCCATCTGCACCCGACCCCCCCAAACAACACAAACCGGGCATTATTCCTCACCACAGCACCCAGCATTTAGCCTAATTCAATGATCATGCAGTACCCAGCAGGAATGCACAAAGACTTCATCTTTATCTGAAATGGTGAAGGCTGTCTTTTTTTTTTTTTTTTATTTCCCGTAATGAAGTTGTTTGGAGCAAAACGGAGCTCTTGAATGTGGATTTGGAAGAGAGTGAAGATTGCATTCAGTGATTTTTTTTTTCCCCCACCAATTTTTCAGTTAAGGTAGTCATGCATTGAATGTGGAAGGCGGGGGAGGTGTGGGGATGGATGCTTTATAACATTCCTCCTTCCACACAGTCATTCCAGTTATAGCTGCTCCCCTACATGGCACCAGCATGCAGGTGTCTTTATCTTTCAAATGCCTACCACTTAAAACCAACTTAGTGGCTTTTTAAGATACCCAGTACACACACCACAGAATGACAGAAAAACTTACATTTAGCCAATCTAACAAGCTGTTCAATTTCAGAACCCAACATACACACACACCTGTTAACATGGTCCTGTCTATTCAGCTTGCACGGAGCTCCTGCCACTTCCACGTTCACCATGGAGGCTTTGAAGTTCTCTGTCTTGTCAAAGCCAAAGTTGCGTCCACAAATCGTTACGGCTGTAGAACCTCTGATTGGTCCAGAGGATGGGAACACCTATGGAAGCGCAGAAGAGAACTGTGCTTTAAATGTTCACCTCCATCCATCCCCTAACTGAAGACCGTCATAGTCATTATATTAGATCTAAACTAAAAAGCAGTTTAGTTTTGAGAAAAGACGCACAAAGGAATCATCTCATGACAGGAATTTGACTTTTAACTTGAACAAACCTGACCTAGGATTAGATTATTTTAAAAAATTATTTTTTTTTATAACTAGTTAACATACCATATCTGAGTACTAACAAACTCTCTTCAGAATGGATGCTGTTGCTGTGTGAGGAAGACTCACATTAGTTGTTTTCAGTGTCAATGATGTGTTAAATGATGAAGTAAAAGGATCCACAAAAGGTCTAAGAAAGTGGATTGGGAATTTTTGGCCATTTTTCAAAGAATATGCATGATAACACTAAACCTTTTTTTTCATTCATGTTTAGTGGTTGGGTGAAGCCATTTACTGTCAAACAACTGTCTTTACTCTTTTTAAATCATAATGACAACAAAAACTACCAAAATGACCCGAATCAAAAGTTTGCATACCCCAGTTCTTAGTTGACACAAATGGATCTAAATGGCTGCTAAAGGTAACCATCATCACCTGTGATCTGTTTGCTTGTAATCAGTGTGTGTGTATAAAAGGTTAGTGAGTTTCTGGGCTCCTGACAGACCTCTGCCTCTTTCATCAAGTGCTGCGCTGACGATTCTGGTTTCTGAGTCGTTGGGAAAGCAAAAGAATTGTTGAACAATCTGTGGGAAAAGCTAACTGAACTGTAAAAAAAACAGGAAAGGGACATAAAAAGATATCCAAGGAACTGAGAATGCCAATCAACAGTGTTCAAACTCTAAAAAAGAAGAGCAAAATGAGGGATTCTGTTGAAACCAAACCACGGTCAGGTAAACTAACAAAAATTTTAGCAACAACTGCCAGGAAAATTGTTCAGGATGCAAAGAAAACCCCACAAATAACTGGCTGATATACAGGACTCTCTGACAAAAAGTGTTGTAGCTGTTTCAAGATGAACGATAAGGAGGCACTTGAAGAAAAATGGGCTGCATGGTTGAGTTACCAGAAGAAAGCCATTACTACGCAAATGCCACAAAGGTTCCCACTTATAATACACCAAACAGCACAGAGATGACCCTCAAAATTTCTAGGACAGTCATTTGGAGTGATGAGACCAAAACTGAACTTTTTGGCCACAACTGCAAACATCACACTTGGAGAGGAGTCAACAAGGCCTATGATGACCATTCCTACTGTGAAGCACTGAGGTGTATCACTGGTGTTTTGGGGATGTGTGAGCTACAAAGACAAGAAAATTGGTCAAAATTTATGGCAGGATCAATACAGCATGTTATCAAAAAATACTGAAGTAAAATTTGCACTCATCAGCCTGGAAGCTGCGCATGGGATGCACTTGGGACACTCCAACATGACAATAATCCAACACACAAGGTCACGTTGAACTGTCATTGGTTACAGCAGAACAAAGTGAAGGTTCTGGAGTGGCTATCTTAGTATCCTGACCTCAATATCATTAAGCCACTCTGGGGAGATCTCAAACGTGCAGTTCATGCAAGACAGCCCAGGAATTTACAGGAGTTGGAGCCCTTTTGCCAAGAAGAATGGCTCAGCTTTACCATCATGGAAAATAAAGAGGCTAATCCACAACTAACACTAAAACTCCAAGCGGCCATTGATGTTAAAGGGGGAATGCACAGCATTAAGAACTGGGACATGTAAACTTTTGATCAGTGTCATACTGGTAGTTTCTGAGTAAACACAGCTGTTTGACAATAAATGGCTTCACCCAGCTGCTAACCAAGAGTGAAAAGAAAGTTTTTGTGGTTTCATTAATTTTCTTTGAAAAATGGCCAAAAGATCTGAAGTGTACCTTAGTGATGACTGGTGTGCAGTTGTCCTGACTCCACATGGAGGAGGAGGGGCACTGTGTCCTTCTAGTGCAGCGGCCATCACACCAGCCACATTGTGTCACTTTCGATGAAAGCAAACAAGATATACATGTAGTCAGCTGACCACAGCCTGGGCCAATCAGAGGGATCTTGGTGATCTAGGAGGAAAACAGAATTTAGAACAAAAAACAAAGATTAAACAAAGATTAACATACAAAAAGTCTGTAGTTAATTAATTTCTATGATTGTTTGGCTCAAAAGCTTTTAAACATCATCTCACTTCCGCAAAAAATCTACAAGGAATTAAACTGATAAATCACCAAAGTTATAATCATAGTGAGAAGAAAGTACACCTTCTTTCAATTCTAGGGATTTGTGTAAAGCTGCATTATTGAAAGAAGTATACTTTCTTTTTACAATTAGTGAATTCAATATGAATAAATTCCCTTCAACACGACCTTGTGTTTTTCTTTTTTACTTTATAAAGCAAAGAACAAAAAGAACATCCAATTTTAAAAATAATCTGTGGCCTCCTTTCTACCTTGTTCCCTGTGGCAATCAGCACTGCTCCCTCGGAGTGGGGAAGGTCTGGCAGCACTACGCTGGCAGAGACGGGATTCGAGTCTAGGCCGATGTTCACGTGTGGAGATGTAAATCGGGAGAACAGTACCTGGAAGAGAATGAATACTTTAGAAACATCTAGAAATGCCTCTGCTTGTCATTGATACATTTTCAGCAACTGCCCAAAGATAATTCGATTGAGCTATTTATCAGCCAAACTTAGTTTTGGTTGTGAAGTTTCACTGGATTTATTTCATTTTTATTATCCTATTATGTCTCTTCAAAATCTTCGTTAATGACAGAATAAATAGAACTCAAGTGCTTAAAGCTCATAACGTTGACCTTTATGTCAGATATTTGACAAAGACATTTGCTTTTCTACTTCATAGTACATTCAAGCCAAAACGGAGGTTAGGTCAGGACGCTCCATCAGATGGTGGGATTTTATTCACTCACCACCTTTTCATTGTTGCAGAGGTAGGCTGATAAAAGCCAAGAATAATAAAAGTGGGACATATCATACAGAGTCTGTATAACAGAACGACTGAGAAAAGGACATCGAGGCTAGAGGACAATAAGTTATTGCAGTGCTGTGCCAGCACACCTTGACAGGGAACTAGAGTGGAAAAATGATCCAGAATGTGTCATCCCTCCCTAGGTAAGGCCTCTACTTTGCCCTATTTTATAAGATGACATTGGATAAAGCAGAGTTGTGTAAAACAGAATTCGTTTTACATTACTGTCAGTGCTACAACTTCTAAATACTCAACAATGCTTGGCAAGTCAGGCTCACTTTAGCATAAGAACCTCCATGAATACTCTAGAGATACCATACCATATATCCAGTATAAACCTACTGGATAAACTAAACATGTGCAAAGACTTGCAAAATTATCTATACCTCTTGAACTTTCTCACATTTTGTCATGTTATAACTGTCATGAAAAAACCTGGCAACAGGACGACTATTAGTTTCACTTTCCTCCAATCTAGTCTGTGCGGAAAAGTGGTAAAGGAAGCCATTGGTGAAAGAAAGCCATAAAAATTCCAGTTTTTCGCTTGTAGAGAACACAGCAAACGTAAATGAAGGTGATCCAGTTGCATGAGACAAAGAACGGAAGTTTTTGGCCTACAGGGAAAACACTGTGTGTGGCATGACATAATGCCTGAGTCAAAAGTCTGGACCTAAAACCCATTTAGCATCTGCTTGAAACTTGAACAGCACTGTTCACAGACAGTCTTCATCCAATCTAACTGAGCTGGAGCTAGTATGCAAAGTAGAATAGGGAGAAACTTCTATAGATGTGCAATGTGTTGTATTGAAAGGTGGTTCTACAAAGTATCGACTCTAGGAGCTTGAATACATTTGCACAAGACATGCATAATTTTCCTCCTCCTTCACAATTTTGAACTACAGAGGACTACTTGAGGATAATGGTGGCGATGGTGGTAGGAGTTTGTCCTGTAATCGGTGGGTTACTGGTGGTGGTGGTCATAGGGCCTGGTGGCATCGGTCCATTACAGCCTTGCCTCTGTCAGTCTGCCCCAGGGCAGCTGTGGCTACAAGTAGTTTGTCATTATTTGCGTGTAAAGGTGAATGGCTGAATGTACTAGGTTTTCTCCAAAAACTTTTTAAACCGTGGCGGGTGGGTGGGGGTCGGGATTAATATTTCTTGCAAAATACAGAAAATCCTCCTCTGCGCCATTACATATAAGAATTATCCACCCATTTCTATGAATGGTATTTATCTATTTTATTTATTCCCGATAAAATAATTTTAGATTAAATAAAAATAATAGCTGTTGATTTGTGTGCAGAGCTTTATAAACAAACTTAATTGTAAAAAAAAAAAAACCCAAAACAAAGAACAGCTCTCACTAAGTGAGACTCAAGTCCTACCGTTCATTGCAAAAAAAAAAAAAAAAAAAAAAAAAAAAAAAAAAAAAAAAAAAGCAGTGCAACGTAAATAATTATTTTATTCTAGGTGTTACAGCTGCTAGATGCAGCTAGTCGGCGCTGCTCTCCGCCCTGTCATACCGTACTCATTACAGCCGCAGCAGTGCAGCCCCGGATCTGCGAGCTGGTGGCATGCTATGTAATGAAATATAGTGTTCTAAAACAATAACAGTTCTGAAACTCACCCAGAGAAACTGAAAAATATTCCTACAAACATGAATTGCTCCGATATAAGTAGTCCTGGCGTTGTTTTCTTTCCACCGGTATTTGTTATGGTGAATGTTGTCTTCGCCAAAGTAGCTTTTTTTCTAACGCCCCATTACCACCGTGGGTTGAGTGATGTGTTGGAGACATTAATGAGCCATTTGTTTATTTCAAACTTACAACTTATTGGCCAAAAGCAAAAAAAAAAAAAAAAAAAAAAAAAAAAAAAAAAAAAAAAAAAAGCGTGTGACTAGCCAATAAAGGCCAGTATGTTAATCAGCTCTGGGTTTCCCCCCACCCAGCGGCTTTTATTTTGGCGTGGTGTTGCACCACGATCAATTACTAATAGAGGAAACCCTGATGTAGTGTCAAGCGCTTTGGGATCTTCTGGACTTGATAAACTGATATACAAGTACAGGCCATTTACCATTTTTACTTTGCATTGGTCTGTCACACAAAATCACAAAAAATAGATTTTAACGTGACAAAATGTGCAAAATGTTCAAGAGCTATGAATACCTTTGTTAGCCACTGCATTGAACCAATTCATGACTTTTTTTTTGGCTAAACTTCACTTTTAGTAATTAGTTAGTTTCAGCCAGGCAAAATGAACCTGCTGCCATCTTTCTGTATGTTAATAGGAGGTAAACACCTCAACCCCAAGTTTACATACAATGGTGGCAAAAATCTCCAGTTTCACTAACACCCACACACAAATATACAATGACACACTCCTGGTGCAGCACTTACCATTTGTGGTTATGGTGCAGTTTTTGGCTGTGGAGCAAACAAAACTGAACAGGGTTCTAATGTGGTATGTGGTTACTCTAATCACTTTAGGTTTTTCTAAATTATACACAAACTTGCTTGCACAGAAGTAGGTGCACACACACATGGACACGCACACACACACACCCAAACACATACAAACACACACAAACACAAAACACACACTTAGATGCCAGTAACACACTGTTAAACCAATCCAGAGGTGAGACTTGTGGTATGTGTAGGATTTACGGCACTGTGCAATGGGCTACTGGATGCACTAAACCTGATGACTGTTTTATCCTTTGGTTCTAACGTACTATGCGTCAGGGCATCCAGGAAAAACCTGACACACTCAGTATAGTAAACTTTAAATGTAGTTTTACTCAGTTGGCTGAACCACAGCTTGCCCTCTGCCTTCTCTGCTGAAAAACATCTTGTTTTCCAGCATCATTCTTTCACTGCTTGAACCTCATGATCAACGTTAGCTTTTGTGACAGCGAGGATAATAGGTGGCTTTCCGCAGGGGACGAGGCCACACAACAGCCATCTCTCTGGAGGTAATAGCGGTGTAAATTACAGCTTATTGTATTAAGGAGGCTGGGGGGAAGTTTGGCCTATAAACACTGGCACTGTGTTATTCCCACAGAGGACTGACTGAAGTCGAGGGAACACTTCCTGACTCAGTCCACTGGGGGGGAAACAACATTCCTGTTCTTTCACTGCCTCTGCCCCATGTTCCATCTCACTTTGTCCACCAGGACTGACAAGGAAACTGAAATGCATGAAAAGTTGACAGGTCCTTTTGACCGAACTAACAATGAAGTGAACTTTGATGGTAGAGACGAGAATGTCTCGTGGATTTTCCGTATAGCTTTAGATGGAGACAACAGGTGGCCAGAGGGTCATCAGGTCAAAAAGTGATTTAGGAGAAGAAAGGTTTCCATCTGGGTGCAAGGAAGCATCTTAGCGACTTGGAAATACAGATTAAAAAATGAGTGCTGAGAAATGTAGCAAATAAAACCAAACTTTAAAAGCCAAATAAATTCTTCAACAATCTTCCAGCCTGAACGAGCTAATATTGATACTTTCTAACAATGATTCTTCTGTCTTAAAAGTGGACAATTCTCAGACTCAATTGGACTCAGAAGGTTCTGTTGCAGGAGGATATCTCTGGTCCTTACTTTTAAAGCAACAAAACAACACAAAAACATGAGAAGTCTTAAGCTAATAACCACAATGACACTTTTGAGAACATATGGACAGATTATTGACAGATTCACCCCAATTGACTGTGTGGTTGAGCATTTATGAGGAGTAAAAGTGTTTTTTTGCTTTGTTTGTTGCTTTCATTTGTTCATCCTCATTTGTTCCCAGTCTCAAGACTCATCTCCTGTTGCTTTTTCTGTTGATTTCACGGTACAGGACTTTATCCTGGTTTAGTCTGCTTTAGTCAAACTCTACTTTGTTTGCCTAAAAAGTCTGGTTCTTTGGGGTGGTCTGAATACGCAGTCGAACTCTGATGTGGACCAAAAAAGCGAACTCTGGCTCACCTAAAAACTTGGTTCGGTTAAAGCGGTTATAATGCATATTAGAATGAAAGCGGACCAGGGACTGCTCCTAAAGCAGGAAGCAGACTAAAGCACAGGGCAATCTGGGTAAATACAACCAAAACAAATGCGTAAGTCTAGCGCTTGCTGGCTCATATTCTTTTGCCAAACACACAAAAAAAATCCTACAACCCCCTAAAATCTCATATCGCTGCATTTTTGTTTACATTTCGTAAAGAAGGAAGTTGCGCTTAGTGTGTTTTTCAGAGGATTTCGTGTCGTTTCCTTCAGTGGTTCTCGGTGCAGTGCCAGCACAGGTGAGGGGGGAAAACAGGTTTCTCAAAGGGTTTGGTTTATTTCATACAGTGCAGTGTGAAAGTGAACCGCACCAGCTGAAAGTGTAACAAATGCTGCAACTTATGGTCCCCAATTAAACCGAGTCTACTGGACTATCAGGTGTAAAAACACCCTTAGTGAAGTTCATACTCCTGCTTTAGTTAAAGCTTAAAAAATCAGCTGTTACAACTGTGACTGGTTTTGTATATGTTAGTGGTGACGGAGATGGTAAGGAGTTGGGTTCTGGGTATCGGGTAGAGAGGGCCCAACAGTGAGGTGGCACAACTTGCCTTAGGAGTGTAGTGGTAGTTGACTGTAGAGGAAAAAACACAGCAACAGCTGCAAGGGACTTGCAGAATGCCGTGCGAGGGAACGTGTTAGGGAAGCCCGTAGTTTGCCATTAACGTGCTGTTCTGCTTGTAAGCCCCCTCGCACCCCATTCATGCTGTCTCTACAATCCCTGCCTTTCCTTGCAGCTGTCACATCTTTTTTCCATGTCTCCGCTTTTTTTTTGTGCATGTCTTTTATTTCTTGAGTTTCAAAAACATGTGATGTAAGTCAGCTTTTACCTTATGTGATTCATTCGACATACTGCACAGGACTTTGGTTTTACCAATCAGACAATATTTTACAGACAAATCATAAGCCTGGTATTGACCTCCTTACCTGTATATGTCGTCCGTCTGCTGTCCCAAGGTACGCTACAGTGCGACCATTGACTGGAACCACTGTAATTGATGTGACCAGTGTGTTTTTCAAGTCTTTGTGCCAGTACTCCAGCCTCTGGACAAACTGGGTCACCTGCAGGCGATACATTCCCTCCTTCCCTTCATGGATTCCTTCATGGGGGTCACAGTCATCTGAGGAAGTCTGCAAAGAGACCTAAGGCATCAGACAAAAATCCAACGAAGAAACTGCTTTATGTCGTGATTTTAAGTGTGAGTTTTTTCATCATTATCAATGCTGTTTATTTATTAAAAAGCAAGTCTGGAGTAAGAACAAAAGGCTGCTGATCACCAGAGATAATCAGAAAACTGGTGAGAAGGAGACAGGGATCGTATTTCATTGTTCAAACAGACCCTCTTAAAAACCACTTGCTATATAATATCATGTTGAACTATCTGTTTTCATATTTGACCCAGCGGGGGAGGGTTAGAAGCCAAACCTGCTAAGCCCCCCTTTAGCTACTCTTTCATCAGGCTGAGCTCGTAATGGAGGTCTCTCTATGATAGTACCTCTAGGGCAAGAACATGTTTTGTTGGACTGCAGGATTTCATGGGAAAAAGCTAGACTTTCATGCTGTTTTTCATTCCGCTGACTGCGTTTCCTCTCCAACTGTCTCCAAAAGTTTTTGGTCACTTAAGGACCAAAATATCTCTCTCTCTCTCTCTCTCTCTCTCTCTCTCTCTCGAAATCAGAATATCATTGGCTAGTGCACATTAATGTGTCTGGAGCTTCTGAGACATACGGTGAATGCACAGTTTATGGCCTGGGTTTGATCCAGAGCCTTATCAATACCCACTTCATTTCCCTTCCTCTCTTCAGCCCCCTTCCCTTCCTGGGTAGTCTTGTTTTACTGCCTTTGCTCTTTACATGTTTAGTCATGGCATTCTGTCCTAGCCTCAGATTTCATTAATTATTAATGACCAAGGGGGTGGCAAATCTCTTGTGACTCTTAAGGTCCTTGACCTGGACGCTTGACCAAGCTGTAGCTTTCGGTTGTTTACTCAGCTCCAGTGTATGAACTCTTCACTGGAGTCACAAAAAACGAGGGGAGGGAGCGCAGGTTGAACAATCATGGCGACTTTTAAAAAAATGTTCCTTTTACTGTGAGCTGAAGCTGAAAAATGGATCTTTCTGCCACAACACAGCAAATTGGGTGTAATAAGTCTCTAATTCAACATATCCCTGTATCTAATGAGGTCATAGCTCCATTATTTGTGGTTTGTGTGAACTTTGGTCGGTCATTTGTTGAGGCAGACAGGCTTTGAAGATGAAGAGAACAATGGGGTTGTAATAAATCTGGAAAGCTCTTTTATTCCTTTTTTTTGACTAGTTCAGAAGATCAGGACTTCCAGACGGGATAAGCTAAAAAGGCAGAGAAACAGTCCAAACTAACAGAGACACAGTAACAAACCTTAAATTTAAAAGTTAAATTTAAAATGTTCAAAATCAGTGGCTGCAGTTTTAAAGAGACTTCATAAGGTGAACTCAAGAAAATGCTGAAGGAAATTGAAATTTGGCAGAACTTTTGAACGCACTCCTGCTGTACAGCTGAGTAGCAAAAAAGCCAGCTTATCTGCCTTGAATTAACCAGGGTTAAAAAAAATGAAAATAGTTCAAATTGGATAAAAAAGGACAGCCTGTGACAGAAACGCATGAAAAACTGGATGACAGAATAGACACGTAGGAGAACGGAAAAGAAAAACAAAAGAAAAGGCAAAGGAAGAATTTCTTATTTAAACATAAAGGTAGAAGTCATGCATGTAAGAACATCTCTACAATATCTATTTCTTTCAGATGTTTCGTTTAAACTATCAGACCAACTGTTTTCACTTTTCAAAGAAAGCAGCCAGTACTCTGCAGTTATTAATACCATAGGAATCTGCCAAAACCTGCCTGATTTCTCTAAAAAATACCTCACATGGACACGTCATCACTGCAAAAAATGATGTCATGTCAAATCAAAAAACCAGGCCCTGGGCTGATTATTTTCAGAGCAAACAAACAAGACTTTGATCTGTTTGTTGAAGTGGAGCAGTCTGATGTGACGACGAGCTGGAAAGACCTATGAGTGGCATTCCTCTGCCTCTGCTGAGGTATTCCTGTGGATCAAGAAGATTGAATTGGACAGCGTAAGGCTATTTTGACAAGCTTTGTTCAAAGCTGCGCTGCTGTTATCCTTAGCTGTTTCTTGGCTTGGAGACAGCCTTTGTGGCGCGTCCCACCATCACATACCACAGGGGAAAACAGGTTCAATGAAATGCTGAAGTCATGCACAAGGTTTTATCAGGATTTAAATATATAATTCCAATGAAAAAAGGAAAATCTAAAAAGTTGTAAGTTAGGATTGGCTAAAGAAAAGAAAATGGAAGTATTTGTTATTGAAAATTAGTGGAAAAAACAGCATAACAAAGATGAAGGATGACACCAGGTCAAGGATAAAGTAGCCTGGCCATTGCCTTTCTACGCAATTCCACTCAATTCTCATCTCCCTTCAGTGCTCAGGCTGGGATTTGGACCACTGAGCTTGATTTCTCCGAATACATTTCATCCTAACCAATCAGTGAGCATGAGGGAGGAGTTGTGAAAGTCAGAATTGTATTCTACCTAAATAGGGTTGTAGTTTGGCAATGCCAGTGGAGGAAGTGAACAAAGCCATTTAGTTTACATTGGCCATGCTTCCAAATATTGAGCAATTAAAGTCAGAGCAAGAGGAATGTTTAAGACATTTCAAATCCAAATCCAATTTATTTATAAAGCACATTTAAAAAACAGAAGTTTGCCCAAAGTGCAGTACAAAAACAAGACAAATCAAAGAATAAAAGTTAAGACATAAAACAACATTAAAAACACTCAGTTAACAAAAACAGTAAAAAGAACATATCAACACCGGGCCAAATGCTACTGAAAAAAACAGACAAGCAGGAAGTGAATACGTATGTCTAATATTCAAATAAAGGCAATGAATTTCAAAGTTTGGGAGCCACAATGGAAAAAGCTTGATCTCCTTTCAGTTTCTTCCTGGGACAACTAAAAGCAGCTGCTCAACTGATCTAAGGGCCCGCAAAGGAAGATAATGCTGAAGTAAATCCGTAAGGCATGGGGGAGCAAGACCATTTAGGCATTTATGTGACAACATAAGGATTTTGAAATTAATTCTGTGGTGCAAAGGAAGCAAATGAAGGGAAGACAGGATAGGTGAGATGTGCTCATGTCTGTGTGTACCACTTAAAAGATGGGCAACAGCATTTTAAATAAGCTGAAGACGTAAAAGGAATGCTTGACTGATAACAGCGTAAAGTGTATTGCAATAGTCATGGAGGACAATGCTGGCAAGGATGTCATATGGCTTGGTACTTTTCTCTTCACGGAAACAGGGGGGGCGGGGGCTGTTTGCATTTCATGCAACTTCCAGTAATCTTCATAGCGAAGCTTCCTTCACGGTTGGAGCTGGCACATTACATAAATCATGGCCAAACGTTAGCGATTGGGTAAAATCAGAACCAATCATTACAGCAGCGTCCACGCCTCCAGCAAGCACTCGTTTCTCAATAGCCGGGGGTTGAGACCCTCTGTACGAAGCAAAGCATAGAACAAGGAGCTGGTTTTACCAGGCTAGAGATGGTTTTTAAAGAAGTGTTAGGTTATAAAACAATATTGCATCCTTTTAAGATCTCATGTAGCTGTCAAGTACGACAAACTTATGAAGACATGGTCATCCAACTGGCCAGGAAAGGAGAGTAGTCAAGAGGCCCTTGATAAGTCTGGAGGAGCTGCAGAGATCCACATCTCAGGTGGGAGACTCTATTGACAGGAGAACTCTCCACAAATCTGGTCCTTGTGGCAGAGTGGCAAGAAGAAAGCCATTTTTTGAAAGGAAGCATTGATGTTCTACATGTTCCAGGCTATTTTGTAAAACAGTATCTGAGCAATACAACAGTAACCCTGTGGCACAAATGTAAGATACTGTACACTTCTTTGCCCCATACTTAACCAGCAGCCATTGTCACCAAAACAACAACCCTGCGATTGGATTTCGATGTTGTTGAGCTCCCAAAGCTAGCGGCATTGCTTGGGAGAGTCAAAAGAGAGGTGAAAGGTGATCCCTGTAGCTTAATGTCATTTTCCTACTCTCCCTGTGGCCCCTGGGTCCTGTGTGAATAAACATACTAATGCCTGAATGAGAAACCTTGGACTGGGTTACTTCCAAAAGTGCTTTTGAATATACAAACTGCAACTGTGGTGCAAAAATAGGGTAACGGCAGTACTGCTAATGTACAGAAATACACGCTGCGTTGCTGAGGCTTAGCTCCGAGTTTGCAGACTTGCACACATGCTTGAACACAGTCTGTCTCGTTTGCAGGACGCTCAGCTGGCTGTCTCTCTGGAATAACAGACCTTTGACCTGTGAATTGTTTGTGCAATGTTGCCCTCTAGGCAGCAGAGTGTTTTGCTTGTCGTTGGGGTGTGTAAAAATGCATATTGTAGAGACTGAAAAATGCAAAATTATTTGAAATGCACACATGCTTCTAAAGGTGGGTGTGTTGGGGGGATGGAGTACTGCATTACAGTACTCCATCTGGAGTCAGATATGCACGATATTCTGAAACCTGAGTCTGTTGCTGTAATTACCGTGATGTGTAGGTGTGTGTGTCTAAATGCACAGGTGGCTGTGAGAAACCAGTACATGGTGTCATGTGTTAATGTGTGTTTGCATGTGCGGGTGCTATGGAAAACCAAGTGTTGGAGATTAAGAAGAGCTGACAATAAGTTGAGAACAGAGCCTGGCACTCACATTGCCCTGGAGTTGCCCTCAACCTGTCAAGAAAGACAATTATGAGGGGGGGTAAGGGCTTAGCTCATTTATGCCCATACCTTTCGGTATGGGCATAAATGAGAAACACAAGTACACAAGATCAACAGAAGTCAGGCATGTTATGTAATAAATATTAGGCCTTTTAAAGAAAATCAGAAATATATTTTTAATTAATATAAAAAGTTATACAACTTTAAGAAAAGTATGATGATTTAGAACAAAATGTATGTGCAAATGTCAGATGGGAGAGTTCTCCTGCCAGGTTGTAGTGTAAATGGTAAACAGAATTTCAGATTTAGGTAGTATCATAGCTACTATAAATATACAAGTAGTGGGACACTATGGCTGCATTTGGGGATTAGCATGTGGCTTTAGCTTTGACTTGCCAAAATGCTCTCAGTCGCTGCGTCATATTGTCACATTTTTGGAAACTGGATGTTTCCAAAAAAACTTCTTTCTTGAGGAATTCCAGAACTGATATATTCACTGTCCCCAGAGGTTGTAACAACAGCTGTGAGATCTTTGCTCTGAGCGTGAAAAGTGAGGCAAAGATAATGCAAAAGCAAGTTTTTACACAGATTTCATAAACCTGACAAAGCTTTGCAATGGCACTGTTTAACCCCAATGCCGTATCTGGTTAGCTAACATCTAAAAACACAAAAGGTTCACTTACAGCAGTTTTGAAAATACTCATTCACACAACTGCTGAAAAGACTTCATTCAGGTGACATTCAATTTATCTGAAAACAGTCTTTTATTCCACATGATATCAGTCGAGTTTGATAATTATTGATTAGTTTTTTGTTTTAAATATCTGAAATACTGCCAAACTGGTGATGTGACCTTTCCTGTTTTATCCACAATTTCTTCTCGATCTGTTGTACTCATTTTCTCCCTTCACTTTACGCCGTTGTTTTGTATTTTTAAGCATGCTAGTTTACCAAAGAGTGATTGAGTTAGTTGATGCCAACCACCCCGCTTAACTGGCTGTGAGAGGTTGAGTGGCTAAAGCCTTTCCTCTGCCTGCATCCCCCATAATGCTGTGCCTTTCTGGACCTGAGTTCAGTGAAATTTTAACATTCTATTGATATTGATATTGATCACGTGTCTATCGCAATATATATATTGTTTTTGATTTATTGTCCAGGCCTAATTCTGAGATTATCCATATCTAATATGGACTATAAAGCGCCATTGTTCAAATTTCTAAAACATTTTATCAACAGGAAATACATATTAAAATACTGTTTTTAATGGGAATGGTCAAGCTTCTCAGCTACTTCTGCCTTTCAAGTGTCTGTCTCTAAGCTTGAAGGAACGCAGTGAACCAATCTGGCCTTTGAAGGCAACTTGTTTTACCAGATTTTATTTAGAGCAATCAGAGTAAAGGGACTGAATTGAAATGTACGCCACACTTTTCAGATTCTGGTTTTGTCAAAAATTTGAAAGTCTTATTTTATTTTTGTTCCATTCCACAGTAATACACTATTTTGTGTTGATCTATCACATAAAAGGTCAATAAAATAAACTGAAGTTTGTAGTTCTAATGTGAAAAAAAGAGAAAGTTCAAACAGTACCAACACTGATGCAAAACAACGTATGTGATGCCATTCATCTGCTCCCCCTGGTCCATCATATTTTGAAAAGCCTTCGATGGAATAAAGAAGTCTAAATTGGATTTTATACCTTTGGGATCTCCTTAAACCTTGTAATGTGTCCAGTGCCCCCTGCTCTCAGTATACAGGGTCCTTTCTGTTGTCAGCCTTAAACTAAGCCAGCAGACTGCACACTGCTGGAGGATTTCTTCAGCCAAAATAGCTTTGAAGCTACACAGCAGGATGACCAATCTACAAAGATCCATGTTAATAAGGTATTCTGCCAATGAATGCAGTCTTGGCTTTATGCTCCTAACAAGTGCATTACATCTGAAAATTTGTGTCATTTCAAAAATGTTTTTGAAGCATTAGATGGTAGAGGTGTGTTTGAGCAGCAAAGAACTTTGAATGACACTACGATTATTTTCAATATTTTTCTAACAAGTCACTTCCTGCATGAGACTCTTCCTGGCCAAAACCCTAAATTCTCATGTGCCACGGGGAAAAGGATATACCCTTGTTCAGAGCGGATACTGAAAATATAATCTCATTGTTTCATGAAAATAGCCCTCTTTCAAAGCCCCTCTAACAGACCCTGAATGAATGTTGACCCTCAGACTTCATCAATCCCCCCTGTTTACCCGCCATCTTTCTTTTGTTTTTTTCTTGTTTCATTCCCCTGCTGCACAAAAACATACACATTCAATTTTTAAATAATTTGTTGATGTGTCCCAGAGTTATGTGTTTCAAATTCTGAACAGATGCAAAAGAAGATGGTATGAGAGAGTCAGCATCCACTTAGAAGGGAGTGTAGTAAAAACACGTGCAGAAAGGGCATTCAATAATGAACATGTTATTCTAAATCAATATCAAAAAAGCCAAATAACAGTTTTCTAAAGCACTCTAGGAGAAGGAAGTTAAATTTTGGAGAAATGTCCCATGTCCTAAAATTTAAGTGTTTTGCCATAATAACCATTGTTACATTCAGAAAAAAAGGGGTAAGCTTCCAAGCTTAGGAACGCCATCCTGACATGGGGTAGCAGCATCATACTGAATTAATGTTTTGCTGCAGAAGGGATTGGTGTTCTTCACTTCACTCTCATAAGGAATCAACATTATGTGGAAATACTGAAGCAATATCTCAAGCCACCATCCAGGAAGTCAAAGCTTGGGCTCAAATGAGTCTTCCAAATGGAAAATGACCTGAATCACACTGCGAATCTGTTACAAAGTAGCTAAAGGATAACAAAATCTGTGTCAGTTTCAGTCCCACAGAAAAATTTTGTTTCCAGAACTAGTTGGAGAGCAAGGCGGCCTACAAACCTGACTCGGGCCCCGTCCACACAGAGACGATTTTAGGTGTATCCTTAAAAGTTTTTTGTCATTTAGGCTGTGCATCCACACGGATTCGGAGTCCCGATAGACCAGAAACGATCATTTTTGAAACCAGGCTCCAGAGAGGATACATTTCAGAACGCTGGTTTCATGTTTCTGTGTGGCCATGCAAGCCGCGTCTTTTTTTAAACAATGACATTGAAGCTCTGTTTTTCCCTTTCTATCTCACATGCGCCTCACTCTTACAAATAACAAAGATCACGCTGTTCTGTGTTTTTTGTATCGTTCTCTGGTAGTGTTGCAGCACCACCGATTGGCCCGGCATACCTACTACATCATTTTCTGTGGTGCTGGATCCTGTCATGAGGACGTGCATTTTTTTCTTAATCATTTACAAAAATATACCGTGCTCATTTCCATGTGTACAGGGCCTCAGCTACACCAGTTCTGTCAGGAGGAATGGGCCAAAATCTCAGCAAATTACTGTAAGAAGGATAGGTGGAAGGATAGGCCTCCCAAAAATGTCTGAACCAAGTCATACAGTTTAAAAAGTAAATCAAAAGGCAAATCTACCAAATAATAAAGAAACATATATCAACTTCTGAATTTAAAGAAAGTTTTGAAAAAATCTTTCATTATTCTTGCATTTACCTAGTAATTTTGGTAATCATTAGTGACCCAAAACAGGAAAAGTTCAGTCCGATTTATGGTCAAACAGTGAGAAAAAAAATATAGTATGTGTCTTTTTATACAGTGTATGGAAATATGTCTTTTCAATAGAATGTGCATGGTTGAATGAGCTCGTCAGGCCTTTCCAGCAAAGAAACAATCTTCAGCGCTGCTTACTGCCATTAGTGGGATGAAACCTGGCTGGGTGAGTGATTACTATGCATCCTCTGCTTCCTTTAAAAGTCTAAAATATCATCTCTGAGAGCACAGAGGGGATGATTTTTCACCTCTGCTTCACAACTTCTGCTCCAGGATGAATCACCATATATTTCTCCTCCTCTTTTCAGAGATAGGAGATTTATGTGATTCAAAACAAGGCAAAGGAATTATAGACTACTGAGACTGTGATGGAGGCCAAAAGACATCGAAGCTACTCTCTGGAAATCTGTTTGATTCCACGATGTTTAGAAGGCAATTCTTCGTATGAGCTTTCCAGAACTGTCCTGCACATACATCTTTCGGTCAGGCTGACACTACAGCTTGGGTTTCAATCTGCAGATCAAAGGGGATTAGCTGGGTCAACTCCTTAACAGATTCTTTCAAATTGCAAAGAAGATACATCTAAAGAAAAAAAAGAGTTCACAATAATTAGTTCTAAACTGATACTTTCAGGCTAATTTCAGTGGGAATGACGTAACAGGCAGCTCTTTACTGCCCTAGTTGGGGTAGCATCCATACATCTCTTAGGCAAGGTGTTTCATAAAAACTCCAGACATATGAGATACATTACATCATATAAACCTCAGAGGCCTGCATATTCCACACCAGACATATGGTAAATTACTCCTGCTGGACTCATTCTGTTCTTCTTGACTTTTATTTGCTTGAATAATGAAGTCACATTGGTATTTGTGACATCGACTGAGAGGAAGCTTTCCAGGGAACATCATGGGAGATGCTAATGACTTATCATTTATATGCTCAAAGAGGAAACTGCATCAGGATTTATCTCAGTTTAAAGGTTTAACTTCTCAACCATTTCAGAAAGTTTATTCAAACTATATTTCAGGGACAAATGTTGAGGATTTGTTGTCAACATAAAGTCTTGCTGTACAAGTCTGTGTTTTTCCATCGTGCTGATTTCTAGTGAAGTTAATTCAAAAGTGAAACAAGTTGTGCCTATGAAACTAAATGGTCGAACACCAGGTCCTTTAATGCTACAGACCTGGTCTTTTAAAGCCACAGCAAGGCCACAGGTCAAAAAGCTGAATGTACTGAACAGATCATTAAAGCAAGTGGAGCAACTGCTCCTCCATTTCTTAAAGCGGAGAAGCAAACCTGCTTTGAGTGCAAAAGGTTATCCAGTGATGTAGTGAAGTACACCATTCATACATACAGATTCATGACTCCTGATTTTACTTTTATGCATTTTTCAGTTATGTTGAAAACTGGCCAAATGGTGAAACGACGAGATCCCTTTTACCACAAGCCACATTCTGAAAGGTGATGACAGCTGAATACACATATTTCTATTTGCTGGATAAACAATCAGTTTAGTCTCAGCTTCAGAAAAGCCAAATAATTTGCATAGAATATTTCAGAGTAGATCAATCATATTTTTAAAGACATAAATGTTGCTGTAAAAATTTTGTTTCCCTTCACTATAATAGTAAAGACAAAATTTCAAGTCCTAGAAAACTGTTAAACTGCTTTGGAAGAAAATATGCATTTAATGCTGATAATAATTAGAAATGGAAAAAAGCAAAAGTAACATGGATATATTTGAATATGGACAAATTGTTGTCTGAGCGCCAAGGTGAGGCCCATCAGATTTGCTTTCACAAGAGGAGCATTAAAAGTTTTGCTATGGACTTTATTGGAAATTGCTTTGGGTTTATTTCAAATGTAATGGACACAGAGGCAGAAAAGAGGAAAAGAAAGGGAGACAGGTAGGGGAAAACATTTAAAGAGAAAGAAGGATAGAGAGAATACAAGACAACACCCTAAAAGTCTGCTTCTACACCTGAAAAAAGAGAGAAAAAAACAGAACCTAGAAACCATAGCAACAAACAACATATATAACAACAAGAAGAACATCATCATAGAAAAGTACATGATAAAAGTTAATACAAGATGCATGAAGCTCCTGCTTAGACTTTCTGACTATCCTATACTGTTTGGCTTCTTCAGCCTTTACATTACTCAAACAGGATATTTATTTAAAGCATTAGTGTCTTTCTGAGGTCACACTGGTTTCCAATCGGACAGCTGAGCAGAGCGATCCATCGCATTTGCTGTTGCAGCTGCTATTCCTACATGTGCTCTTAATTATAGAGACACATGAACATAAAGAGAAGGGCCATTTAGTGCCAGAGCTGCTTTGGGGGAGTTAGTCATACTCATCATTTACTCCACACATATGACTCTATTAGTATTAGTGTAAACCGTTTCCACTGAGAACTAAAGAGGATAGATATTACTGTGTGGAAGACTGTTCTACAGAAAATAGTAACATGATTTTATGCTTTTTATATTAAGAAGACCTGTATGTATTTTAAAGGAGGGATGTTGCACAGAAAATCATACTTGGCACATTTCAGTTCTTCAGCCAAATCTTTTTTTTTTCTAAAATTCCTCCCTCCTAGCAGTCTGGAATAATCAAATCCATCCACTGGTGCAGACACTTGGCAGAAGCTTCACAGCAATAACTGAAAAATCCTACCACTTAAAGCATAGCTGAATGAGATCTATGCGTTTCTCTGGTTTTTATATAAATATTTTTTATGAGATGCATGTTGCAGACAGCCAAACAGCAGCTGGTGAGCAGCGGCTCGACAGCAGCCGTTAAGGAGTAGCCAGATAACCTCAGGTTGTAAACAGCCAACGTTTGTAGTTCTGTAGCTTATCAACAGAGGGTCAACATAACGTCTGAACACGCGTCCTTGTGTAAAAGCACATCACTGGCAGCCATCATGTATGAGTAGAGCTGATAAAAAGACAAAACAAGACAAGGTTTCAATGTCATTTAAAAAAGTAATTGTTGTTTTTTTTCTTATGTACCTTTTAATCCATGCAGGGCTGCATGAGGGGAGAGGCAAATACTGAAATCAACATTCAAGTTTTTGGACTGTGGGAGGAAGCTGGAGCATCCAGAGAGAATCCATCATGCACAGGAAGAGAATGCAAAATCTATGAGGAAAGGTGACAGTTGTAATAACTGCACCACTGTGTAGCCTATATCTGCATTTTTGTCAGACCTAAATGTTTTAAATTAATAAATAAATGTTCATATCAAAGAAAGATTAAATGAGTAAATACAAAATGACACATTCTCTTAGTAAGGCTTATAGGTTTTTTCACCTTTTCAAAAAGACTTGGCCCTAAGTAGCTGCATTTCCATTACAAATGTGCGCAAAAGTTTGTCAATATCCTGCTAATGTTGAAAAAGCACAATTTCCCAATTGAGGTGTTTCCATTAAATAAGAAATGCAATTAAAATCACACGTGTATAAGCTTGCTCACATAAGTCATTAAAAATCATGGCGGCGACTGATATAAAAACTTACATGAGATGTATTTATATTTCAGCCACGGCACAAGAGCTCATCATCAGCCATCAGAGGAGACCTCGCCGTTTTATTCAGGTGTTGGAGCGACAAGCTCTTTATACTTGGGAGCTGCTACGTATGCAGCATTATGGGGAAATTGTAGTTGCTGATTTTAGAGAAGAGTTATGGATTCAACACTTTCATTTCACTTTTGATGAATTGTGTGATGAGACCTCTGGTGGAGTCAGCTGCCCATTGTCCAAGGAGGCCAGTGCCTACAAATAAACGCGTTGCTGTAGCTATAGCTGTAGCTGCATACAAACTGGCATGATGCAAAAAAAGTGTTTCCATTGCAGTTTTGTGAAATACAGATATAATACACACTTTCGATATGGCTAAAAAACCCACCTCATTCTAGCGCAAAAACCTTTCATCGAAAAACTTTTTTTTTTTTAAATTGCCGGGCTTCCATTAAGCAAATTTATTTTCATAATTCCAAAAAAGTTGGGCTAAGAATGGAGCTTTGAGGAGTCCCACAAGTGATCTGTGTTCACTCATATCTACACAGATTTATAATTGCAAAGTGAAATAAGGACAGTGTGTTTCAGGACAGTTCAGGACAACATCAAATAAAATCTGAACTTTTCTCGCAAAGCACCAAACAATCCCGCTAACTTTTTCCAGTGTTGTAAGAGCCAGACAGTAAGCTCCAAATTACAGAACACTAAGCTGGAATCTGAAATGTGGCAAAACAATGTGGTGAAAAGAGTTCTTGATTGGGAAAACGTCTGTTATTTCTCATTTGCATAGATATTTTCATTAATGTCTTTTCAGAATGTTCAAATGTCATTTCCAGTAGCAAAATATAATGAAGAAACCCCACTGCTGCACAGTCTAAACCTTATCAAAACACATCATGAAACCAGCATGCTTTTTATAGAACCAAATCACCATAAAAGGTTTCACATATTGCAGCAGCTTGCAGGTGGCATCCATTTGTACAAGCATATAAAGTCTGCATGATGAAGCAAACAAAGGACAAATGAGCACTCTCTCCTCAGAGAGCAGTCCCTTCCTCAGAGAACTGACCATGAAAACAACAATGCATTTTTGTTCTAGCTTCTCCCACTTGTAAAACTCCTGGAAGTTGGCATCAGGCTTCAACAGTGTAGCTCAGCTTCACACTTTTCATACCCTTGTACACATTTTAAAGCAGTCTTCAGGGATTGTGCTCAGAATAATTTTGATGCATCTGATTGCACTAACTCACCGAGAAGTCGAGCCTAAAGCCAGGATTGGTAATAATCAGGGCTGGGGGATGCCCTCATGATTAGGGCTTATGACTTTTGGAAGTCAGCAAGCATGGCACATCCAAGAAACGGATCAGTGTGAAAGGAGAAATTTAGCCAGGTTTGCAAAGATTATATCAACAGTCCCACAGAACTAAACATACAGTGCCTATAAAAAGTATTCAACCCCTTGAATGTTTTACCCCCTGTTTTTGCTTTTAGAAATTAATAGTGATCAACAAAATTTGGCTTTTTTTTTTTTTTTTTTTTTTTTTTTTTTTTTTTTTTTTTTTTTTTTTTACAAAAAAATACAAAAAAACCCTCTAATGTCAAAGTGAAAAACTGATTTCTACAAAAAAAAATTACAATTTAAAAAAATTCTCTGTCGAACTGAGGTCTGGCCTTTGATTGGGCCACTCCAGCACATCCACCTTGTCTTCAAACCATTTCTGTGCAGTTGTTGTCCTGCTAGAAAATAAATGTTCTCTGAAGCTGTAGTTCTCTTCCAGATGGAAACAAATTGTTCTCCAGGATTTCCCTGTTTTGCTGCTTTCTTTTCACCCCCTACCTTTACAAGACTTCCAGGACCTGCTACTCAGACGCATCCTAAACACATAATGCAGCCACCACCATGCTTCACTGTGGAGATGGTGTGTTTGTGGTGATGTGCACCAAATATAGTATCTTTTCTCATGGCCAAAAAGACCGAAGAACTTTCTTCCACTTGAATATCGAGTCTCCCACATATTTTTTGGCAAACTAGCCAAGTCTTGCATGGGGTTTTCTTCAACCAACTGTCTGGACCTTTGTTGAATTAAGTCAGTCACTTTAAAGGGGGTGAATATTTAAGCAATTACTTATTTTATGTTAAATATTTTTATCCAATAGTCATTATTTTGTAGAAATGATCTTTAACTTTGACATTAAAGAGTTTTTTTTGTGTTTATCTTTGGTCAATAAAGCCAAATTTTGTTGATCATGATTGAATTGTAAAAGCAATAAAAGGGTAAAACACTCATGGGAGTGAATACTTTGTATAGGCATTGCAACTAAGATATCTTGGAGCAACTTTTCTGGCTATTTGTAAACCAGGAAACAGTGACTCAGCACCCTCAGGTGTAAACTTACCTTCCATCATCTTGTTCATTCAAGTCAGAATCATCGATGGGGAAGATAAGATCAAAGCCTACAGAGACTGGGGTGTCTCCGGTAGAGACTTGATAGCATCTGTGTTTGTGGTGCATTGTATGGAAGCCCAGCAGGGTGATAAAAGCCCTACAAGTGCATGTGAATACAGACATAGGGAGAAGGTTCCATACCCCCCCTGTTTACCTCCATTACTTGAGTACACAGTCAAACACAATCTCTTGGCTGCATTGTGTAGGGATTACTTGTTTAAGGGAATGGGGAGGATTAGTCCTCATCTGAGGTCGAAGCTTCCTGTGGAATGACATTACCAGGTTTTTTTTGGTTTTAATTCTTCACACCTGTTGGAATTCAGACTAGAAATTATGAGATCAATTTACCTAAATGGTCATTTCAAGCAAACAAGAACCTATTGTTTTGTTTTGGTATTTAAACATTTTTCCCTTATCTCTACAGGTATGCAGGATTGAGCCCTCGAGCCATTCAAGTTTTCTCTCCTTAAATCACTACCATGGACAAACAGGGAAAAGTTGGGATGTTTTCTAATGTCCAACAAAGACCTTTAAAATCATTTTACTTGTTGAATTATTGATTTTGTATGTCAACACATCCATCCATCCATTATGAAATGAATGATTAATGACAGATTTTGTTATCTGATTTATTTAGGAAAAGCAAATGATTTTACTGAAAATGAGGTTTGAAATTGGCTAAATGTTAATTTAAATTTTATTTTTTAACAATAAACAGCTTTTTTTGGCTGCCGCATTTAAGTTTAATTTGTCTCGGATGTTGGAGCTTGGATGTGGGAAGGACATCACCACTGTGCAGAACTAATTCTGGTTTCAGTGGGATTTTCTGGTTGTTGCGGAGCTAATTACGAGCAGCATATGAGATGACAATGTACTTTTCTACATTTTATGTGTTTAAACTAGTGGTGAGTCTCGATTAACATTTTTAATCAAATTAATTGCAGGATCTGTAAGTAATTAATCGTAAAATTGCAATTCAATTGAAAACCATAATCCGTCTAAACAATTTTTAATTCAAAAACCATTTTGCAGCTAAATTATTGAATAAATAGACAAATCAACAACAAAGATACTTATTGTTTTTAATCTGTTATTTAGGTTTTTCAACCATCAGATTGGTGCAAAGTGCTATTATACCTATTCAGCTTTCAAGTGTTTCAGGAATTCCTGATCATTCATGTCACTTCTTTGAAAAACTCCTTCTTTAGAAATGTGGACTGTGAACGCTGACATCAGCGTTGAGGATGTCTTATGTTGCAGCTGTTTGTTTGTTGCTCATGTGTTTGTATTAAGATGGTATTTGAGGCTTGAATAGTTTCGGTGACAGGCCAACTCCTTTTTGCAGATCGTTTTTTGAAGCAAAAATTAACCCCCAGTGGGCCAAGAGAAGCGACTTTGTTGTCCATCGCTGTAGTTTGCAGATATCGCTTACAGATTTAGGGGCTGACTAGAAATGCGCTAATACAAAGGTACCGGCCGGAACCTTGGCATGTAAAGAAAGAAGAAAAAAAAGGATCAATTGTGTTAAAAAATTTTAGCGTGTTAAAACCAATGTAATTAATTAATTGAAATTAACACGTAAAAGTCCTGGCCCTGGTTTAA
Source organism: Anableps anableps (assembly GCA_014839685.1). Lineage (NCBI taxonomy): Eukaryota > Metazoa > Chordata > Actinopteri > Cyprinodontiformes > Anablepidae > Anableps > Anableps anableps. The sequence continues at coordinate 4,361,434 of CM026073.1, forward strand.
ACTCTAAGGGAACAAAGCTCTTGTTCACCTTTTGGTCCACGCTGTGTTTTGGACCCACATCCTGGTCCGCCCCACTCTGCTGTGATCTGTTCCGCCGCCCCCAGTCTTGATGAGTGTGTCTCTTCCTTTGTGACAACCTCCACACTACAATTCAGGTAATTTGTTCCTCAGCTTTACTGTGCTTATATATATGCAAGCACATACAGACATACAAACAATCACATACAACCCGCATGAACACACATGCACTGTACATACAGTATACATGGATGCAGGTAAAACCACATAATTACATCCACAGAAAGGGTTGCAGCAACTAATTAATTAGGTATTACAATTTTTATGACTATGGAAGGCAGGTCTTTTGGTTTATTTATTTATATGTGTATGTGAGTACATGTATATGTATTTGCATGTGTGTACATGTTTAGATCACTGCCTGAACCAGATGGTGTCTGTTTTGATTCAAGAGTCAATTATGTAACAGGTGAAAAATTATTTTCTCCTCTTTTTTGGGGGAAAATCTGCCCTGACACTGTGAGGCAACCTGGTCCACCTTACTTCTTGCTTGAGCTGCCAGGACAGAACAGGTATGCATGCTATGGCTTAGTGAAAAAGAAATCATCAGAAGGGCTATAATAAATCATTTGCATTTACATTGTTTCCAGTTTTTATTTTAATCATTTTAAATGGGTGGAGAGCAAACTCAGGGCTGCTCAGTAATTATTTTCCTATCTGGAATTCTAGCTTAAGATTGGAATTCCACCGGGACACGGTAAGTCTGACTTTCAAGTACCTCAGAGCACATCATATCATTCTGGCATTGGTATTCTAAAATAAAATAAAAAACATCATTCTTTTCAGGATTTCGGAAATGTTTAAATACTGGGTGCCTAGAATAGAAGAAAAAGAAGCACAGCTATGGTAGAATTATTCATAGTGTCTGTATTTCCATGAATAATAGGCTCAGGAGGGTCCTTAATTGACCTGACACAGACAGATACTTCCTTTCTACCTACTCCTGTTGTGATAAAGTTTAAAGCTAACATGCATCTCCAAGGTGAAGTAGCTTCTTTCCATATGTCCAACCTCTCTAAGAAGTCCCAAAGCTTGAGTGAAATAGGGATGAGGTACACTTTTACTTCTGTCTTCCCTTTTACAACGACTGCAGGTCTGCTGGGATCATTTGCTGCTTCAGCAAACTTTGCGATAATGAGCTCTTCAAAGAGGAGCACTTAAACCTTATGACAAACCTCAGCGGACCTGGAGCCAAGGAAATTAGAGCGATCTGGGGTCGAGGTGAGGCCGCTGCTCAGGACAGCAGGAGGAGAGGAGATTGCTTTTGGTCCTTCATTTGGAGCACGGGGGCTGCCAGATAAGCCTCGTTTCAGTCGAGAGCAGGATATCAGCATGTGATGAAATAGAAGTGTAGGAGGCATGCAGCTGATTAAGAAATAGCTACTGGGGGGGCTTGACTCATAAGCTCCGCAGAGCAAAGCTCCTCCATATTTGACACTAAACAAGTGTATCATGAATGGCTTCAGGCACTGCTGGCAAGTGGCTTCGTGCTGGCAAGGAAAGCATTTAAGAAATCAAATCAGACCAAAGCCCTCGGCAGTATGGTATTTGGGAGAAGTATCTCATTTGCAACAATGTCAAAACAGAGAGATGGCATGGCTCTGCCACCAAGATCACCTTAAGCACTTTGTTTAATTGGGTTGAAAATGTGTTTTTCTTTTCTCCCAATGATACATCAACTGACCACATCAAAAGATGAATTCAATAATTCATAACCATGAGCATGTTTTTTTTAGGTTCGCAAATGTTGGAAAAAGACCTGTATGTAACGCTTTTTATCCCACCTTTTTGAGTCAACACAACATCCATCCATCCATCCATCCATCATCCATCATGCTTATCCTTGCAGGGTCACGAGGGGGGCTGGTGCCTACCTCCAGCTCAACACAAAATAATATAGATTAAAAAAAATCTGTGCCATTGAATATTCTTCACTGATGCCATTTTGCTTTGTTTTTACAAATAGAAGAAAAGTTTCCATAAATCTCAAAATGTAGTTTGAAGAATTTCAGCTCAAAATATCCCCTTCAGGTCTGATCAGTCTAAATGTGTTATATTTTGAAACAGATATGATCAAATCTAGTTCAAATATTTGTTAAAAAGAGTGAAATAGCCCTTTAAGTTTGCTTTGAATAGGAATTTACAAATCAAATACCCTGTATAGCATCATCAGCCTCCTGTGGTTTATGGCCATATGTTATTATAAATCGACTGTAAATGTACTGATTTTATCGAGCGCCTTTCCGGTTATACCACTTTACAGTATAGACACATTCACACACTCACAAACACACATTTAAACACCGGTACGGACTAGTAGGCAACTAATTAAGTGCATCCCCCAGCAGCACGTTGAGGAAGCCAGAATTGAACCTACAACCTTCCAATTGCAAGATGACTATTGAGCCTAGTGTCAACAAAAGGGTTTGCAAAGTCACACTGACCGTCTTTTCAAGGTAAGCTCCTGTTACACTGTCACTTAACTCATCTACTAAAGAGGAGATGAAATAGACCTTGTAGAACATCAAGCACCATCATGTTTTTGAATTATGTGTGTCAAATTTTATGGGCTCCAGTCTTGATTAGTGTGTGTATGCTGGGATCAGTTGTGTGGAATTTAATAGTGGTCTGATGTGTTGTGACTGGGTATGTTAATGTTAATCCTCCTTCTCATTTAACATTCTCAGCACAAGAACTGGATTTGGGTCACTCTTTCTCTGGAAACGCCTGCTGTATTTGGTTGAGCTTAATCAATTAATTAAATGCAGACTCTGATGCAATAAAATCTGCTTTAGAATAAAAGTCACAGGATAAATGTCATTAAGTTTACAATAAAATTAAAGAAAATGCAAAAGGCTGGTTATTAAAAAATTAATATTTTGTGTTGTACCTGACTTTTATCTCATAATTTTTTCCAAAATAAATATTTTTTTTAAAAAAAATCACCATTTCCATTAACCACCTTTGGTGGGGGGCCAAATTTGTCCCATTCTTGAACTGCAGTTGGGGGCCATAGAAAATCAGTCCAGGGGCCGCAAATGGTCTTCGGGCCACACTTTGGACACCCCTGCTAAAAATGTGACCATCTATCTGTCCTTCCATCCATCCATCCATCCATCCATACATCCATTTTTGGCTTGTCCTTGCTGGAGCCTCTCTCCAGTGGGAGGTAGGGGGTGGGGTTACACCCTGGGCAGGTCATTAACATAGATATATTTGAGCTGCCGGTGTGTCCATTCTATAGCAGTAGTGGGCTGGTTTATCCAGTGATTAAAATTGTGTATGCTACAGAGTGAAAATGCATAAAAAAGCAACGCCAGAGAATAATTTTTCCAATGGCCTCACGTTGTTCTACAGCATAGAAACAAAAAGCAGCTACACAATATTGTTTCAGGAGTAGACACAATAGAAAACTCATTTGGTACCATTGATTTGAGCTTTTTTTTGGGATCCATTGCCGCCCCTTGATAGAATGCTGCCCTGGGTAATGGGCAAAATCCCCCATATCAGAAGCCACCACTGTACCTTATAGTGCAACTGACACTCAGGTATAAAAGTTTTATCAAAGTTTGTATACCTCTGAATGGTGACCATGGGAAAACACAAATCTGTCATGCAACATACAGGAAAACATCTATTTAGTACAAAGGTGGTAACAAGGTTTTTTTTTTTTTGTGGATAACTGATCAGAATTATTGTTTTGGCCCTTGGGGCTTTTCCAATGTCAGGGTTCCTGGAAGATCAAAACACTGCCTTCAAAAAAGCCTCATGGCTGTAACCTCCAATATTACTGAATTTTTTTGTTTCCTCAAACCCTAAACATAATTTTAGAAAATATTATACAGTAAAAAAAAAATTTTTTTTACTTATGAAGCAAAATCAAACTATCCTGTTTGATGCGTTCAAAATGTAACTCAATTTATCTGAAATATTTTAGCAGTGGCCTTAGTTAGTGACAGCTTGCAGGCTCTGACGGTTTGCATATTTACTCCACTCTTTATCTAGGGAACACAGACAGATAGGTTGTGCATACAAAAGCCCATGTAAAAGGATTTATGCATTCTTCCAGCTACACAGCAAAACAAGAAACCAAACTCCTTAGTCAATCATTAACCCGACAGATTCCAATCTAAACAGTGCCGTTGAGCAAATGTGAAACCATGTAGAAAATCACCAGGAAATGCCTGCAGTCATGAGTGGGCTCACAACAATAGCAACACCGCAGAGATGCTTCGTCAGTGTTGAAATGCAGCTGCGGGACTCTAAATGAGTGTGTTCTCTGACACCATCAAAGCACTGTGAAATTAGATACTCAGTAAGGTGAGCATTGATTCATGATCCACTGGAGCGTGGTTTGTGACAGCTGGTGCAGCTCGAAGTACATATATTCAGAGGCTGAACTGCTGTGAATCACCAAGCAGGTTTTTGTGTTTTATTTATGATGTGGCAAACAGCTGGATGTAGGGAATGCTGACCTTTGCCTGCCCATCAGAGGGTGGAAGGCAAAGATTCATCGAAACTTGGCAGATTTATTTGGAGGAGGGAGCTTTATTGCACAAAGTGCAGCTTCCAAAGAGTTTGGTATGAATTTTCACCAGTTACAACCTGTCATCAACGAATCATTCAGACTTTTAGTCTTCTCTGAAACTGTTTTATGGCCAAGACTCTGTCAAAATAGAGGGAAAAACATGTAGTCATGGATTCAAGTTTTATTTATTAGCGACAAATGTAAGTACATAAATGATGAACTTGGAGTTCACACTAATTGGTTTTATCAGAATTTCATTTAGAGCTAGCTCAAGGTTGCATGGGGCCTTAAGCAAATGTTTTGGGCCCCACCTCCTGTTAAGAATTTCACCACTACTAACAGCGTTTCATGAGTTTGATGGAATTAGGGAGAGGGGCCCCAAGTGGCTAAGCTTAAAAGTAATCACACATAAATGGTTATTTGTTGTACCTACTAAGAGATTCACAATCTACAGGATTTTTCAAACCAACTAAAACCAACTGAATTAAACCCGCTAAAGCGACAACTTATAGGAACAAACATGCCAGTAGGTGACGGTAATAGAAGATATTCTCCGAATTTGGATAAACTATGATTCCGTTCCACTCCCCATCAAATTTAAACCGATGAAATTTAAAATACTTTTAGTTTAGCCTACAAGGGTGTTTCGAAAATAATAATTTGATTTGGTTAGAGCTGACTATGTTTTTGTAAAACTCGTGTTAAAGGTTGAAAACATATGTTTTATTATTTTAACAGCCGACTCAGCTAAATTTGTCAGAGCAATAAAGATCTTGTAGAACATCAGAGCAATAAAGAAAAAGTCTGAAACAGCTGGAACTGTAACTAACAAGGTCCAAGATTATTTTGCCATCAGGCAAGTCGGGCAGGACGGTAAACAGAAGTTACAAAAACAATTCTCTGTCAAAGAGAATGAAATAAACTTTCCAAAAAACTTTTTGGAGGGAGGGCTGCAATGTTTAGCACTTTGCTGCCATCTCATAATTCAGATGGGCGGTAGACTTATTTAAACATAATGGAGATGCAAACAAACCTTCGTATTACATGTCTACAGTGGACCCCTGTTATTCGCAGGGGTTAGGGACCACTGCTGCTCATGAATAGCTAAAATCCACAAATACCTGAAACCCCCTTTAAGAACACTTTTCACTGCCTATTTTAATAGTTCACACACCAAATACACCTCAATATGCATTAATATGCACACTGGAAACCATCTTAGCTCTACTGCAGAATCTAGTATCTGCAGTTTCTCTTAGCTCCACTCTTCAGGGTACAGCCCATCAGCACCAAGGAAAACAAACGCCGCCCCTGGCTTGGCTGCTTTGTGAACATCAGCCAATAGCATGTCAAGTAGCCTCGCGCTTAGGTATTTCAGCTTCCCAAGCTGCATTTTCTTTTGAATATTTTAGACATGCTTGACGAAAAAAATCCAACGCAGATATTTTATGCAAATAATTTGGAGTTACGTTCCACAGAAAAATCAGCAAATACTGAACTACAAATAGGCAGGGGTCTGCTGCACTGTACTGCAGAGATTACGTTCATTGTTTTGTTTTTAGTTTTCAGAAACTGTAAAAAGTTTGAAAAGTTTGAACCTTGAATAAAAACAAAGCTTCCATAATGAGTCATGATTATACAATTGGATCAGTTTTTTTATCTGAACTTTGGATGCTCTATGCAGCTGCAGCTTGTTGCCAATATGCATGAATGCTTGCTAGAAGATCTGTGTTACCATTTGAAAATAGAACTTATCAGATCTGATCTCCTTAACTTTCAGACCAGATGAATGAAAGGGACAGGAGCGACAAGAACATAGAACTCTTTCTTTCTTTCTTTTTTTCTATTTCCATTTTTCAGCCTGATTCCTGCACCCATCTTAGTGATAACATGGACAGGCTCTGGCATGTGGGACACCTGCGGGAACAGGGAATTTGGAAGAGAAAGTCATGCCTTGCTCCATGCTAATTTGTCTGATTTCTATCTTTATGCTTGCATTATTACCATTGTGCTTCTTCCTATTACAAAAACATAGAGCTACCTCTCACTTTGACCAGCTGCTACATATCTATCTGTTCTGGGAAGAAAAACATTTGACAGTTAAATCCACAACAGCTTGAGATATTAACAGCAGGTTTGCTTGGACGAATCAGGCTACCCAAAGTGGGAAATGTTTATATACTACTCTAATGCATTCTAGCGACACAATATGGAGGAACTGACCGAACAAGATGAGAATCCCTAAAGAGAGGGAAAACCCCAAATATTAAGATCAACAGAGAAACTATGTTAACATATGAGCATGTTCGTCTTCTCCAGGAGGATTTATACAAAATTAAAATTTAGAACGGAAAATGTTTCTGAAGTGTTTTTTTTTGTTATTTTACTTATTTTATTTTGGGATAACAAGCACCTAATAAGTTAAGTGCCTTGATGATCAAAAAAGTTAATATAGTTTTTAGTTCAATTCAAAAATGGAAATGTGTATATTATAGATGTTGATTAAACAAAGAAGTGTTTATTTCTGTTAATTTTGATGGTTATAGTTTAAAGATAATGGAAACCCAAAATTCATTTTTTTCCAGAAATTTTAAATTATTTTTTAAATTATTATAAAGGACAAATAAAATTTTTTAATGTAGTTATGTCATGGCCATCTTATTAATGTGCTGTGTCCAACATATTAATAGAAAGTAAGATGGAACACAGCATAGAAATGAAAAGGTGTGAGCAACACAGATAACCACAGCCTTGAGAGCAGCGTTTCCCAACCCTGGCCCTGCATGTTTTAGATGTTTGCCTGCTTTAGATGTTTCTAAGGTCCTTTTTTCAGATGAAAGGAACATTTGCATTTTATTTGGAATTCAAGGTTCCAGAGTCTGGAGGAAGAGTAGAGAGGCTCAGTGGAGTATCTATATTTTCTCATCAGCCATCAAGCAGAAAAACATCTAGACCTTGTTGGACCACGAGTGGCTTTCAGTCTTGCCATTTTCCTTAAAACTCAAAATATGCTCAGTCTTGTTGTTGTTTTTAAAAATGGTAGGTTTGATTCTCAACCAGTGACACCATCCCGTAATCAATCAGTGATTGGCAGTGTTTGGACATAGTGTTTTCAGCTCCACTCGGCTCGGAACCCCAGTCGAGTAGATCCTAAAAAAGGAGTTGGTACCGAGTACCTAATAGAAAACCCTCAAACCATGTTGAGTCAAATTGAGTCAAACCAAGTAAGCACTAGTAGAAAAACGACTTAGGATGTGTCCAGTTGAAATGAAGCCCTGAATCAAATGGCTGAATTACTTCCTTCTGGACTCAAGTTCCACAAAATCCTAATGATCTCATTATGTGATTCAGGTGTGTTGGCACTATGATGCTTCTCAGGACCAACAGTTTGACTCTTTTTGCTGTAAACCAGTTTACCATTAATTTTTTTACATTAAGAAAGTAGCAGTAGTAGATGAAGCAACTGCATCAATGTGATACTGATGCTACTCTGTGTTCCCCAGCCTCATTTTAGCCCACTTCTCTGCACATCTGGTTCCCGTTCATGGAAAACAAATACCTGCTTGGTGATGCCATCAGCAGGTTCCAGCATGTAGAGCTCAGAAAGCATGACATCCGCATTCAGAGCCCTCTGAATCTGTTGCCCCGCCACAGAGAGTTCTCCAGTATTAAGTGCTGTTGTTAGACAGCTGTAAGCCTAGTCGCTTGAACCACTCATTATGTCAGTGGAAAACTACAAGACTTGTATGGAAGATCGGGAGAACTCATAGCGACTGATGAAAGGGCTGCTGCTGTCACATTACAGCACATGTCCATCACAAAAGAGGATGTCGGTTGTTCACAAGGACATGCAACAGATGGAGTTTTTAGCTGGAAGGGAATTTGTTGCTTTTATAAATCTATAAATACCTATTTTGACACAGTTGAAACCATAAGTTTTGATACAACGAATAAAAAAAGCCCACCTTTTTCTCTGACTGTCTGAAGATAAATCAGACCAAACTTTTCTCGTTTTAGGACAGTTAGAATTACCAAAATTATTTCTATTTGCTAAATGCAACAATAATGGGAGAAAGAATATGTCAGAGATTTATTTATTGTCTTCAAAATAAGAAGTTTACATATACTTCCTTAGTATTCGGTAGCATTGCCTTTGAACTATATGACATGGGTCACAGAGTTGCTGGAGTTCTGGCCCATTCCTCCTGACAGAACTAGCATAACTTACTCAGGTTTGTCGGCCGCCTCACTCGGACACACCTTTTCAGATCTACCAACAACTTCTCCATACAACTGAGATCAGGGCTTTGTGATGGCCATGCTGAAGCATTGACTTTGTTGTCCTTAAGCCACTTTCTCACCGCTTTGACTGTATGCGAAGGGTTATTGTCCATTTCGAACCCATTTCTCGACAAGCTTTAACTTCCTGGCTGATGTTTTCAATATTTCCTCATGATGTCATCTATTTTATGAAGTGCACCAGCTCCTTCTGTGGCAAAACGATCCCATAACATGATGCTGCCACCCCCATAATTCACAGTTGGGATGGTGTTCCCAGGCTTACAACCGTCCTCCTTTTTACTCTCCAAAAATGCAGGTATTTGTCCATGTTTGCATTTGCAATCTACAATCTGGCTTTCCTATGTTTCCTTTGGTGCAATGGCTTCCTCCTTGCTGAGTGCCCTCTCAGTCCATGTTGGTACAGGACATTTTTCACTATGATCTCTGTGTTTTTTGACTCTAAAATAAAAATGTACCAAGTGATCTAATTGATTTTTCAAACAGGAAAAATGCTATCTGCTACACCCAGCCCATAGTTGGCTGTATGACAGATCTGCCGCTCGTATAACACTAACTGCTGTTTTTAAAACTGTGTTTTCTTAATAAAACTGATACGAAGGGCTCCTTTAGCTTCCACACAATTAATGTCTCTTTTTTATTTAGACCAGAAGCACTTCCTTATCTCCGTTCTTGGGGGTACAGCCAATCAGCGCCAAGGATACTGAATAGCGCTCTTAGATCAGCTGTTTTACAAACATCAGCCAATAGTGTGTCAAGTAGCATTGCACCTACATATTTCAGCTTTCCAAGCTGCATTTTCTTTCAAATATTTTAGATATGTTTGATGAAAAAGAATCTCAACATTGGGCAGTTTATACAAATAAGTTGGACTTGCGTTTCACAGGAAAATCTGTGAATATTGGACCACGAATAGGCAGGGGTCCAATGTAATTTGATGTTCTCGAAAACCTTGCCAGGAAGCCGAACTACATCATTTAGAAAGGGGCTTGAAACTTGACACTCAACAGGAAATAACTGCAATCCCTTTACTCTTAAAAAAAGTGGTGAAGTACTCTTAAAACATGCCTTGGCCTTAAAATTGTAAAAAAAAAAAAAAAAAAAGAAACATTTATAAAAAATAGATAAAAGTGTTTCACCAAATGATGCAAGCATATTAACTTTAATCTCTGGAGTTTTCTTACTCCATTTTCCATTACGACCACTGTTATTTCCAGAGAACAGTTTATTAAAATGGAAACATTTACACAATAAAGCCACAACGATCATGTATACAAAGCTTCGTCCAATGAGAACTAATTCAATGAAAAGGTTTAAAAGTTCAAAAAGGCCTAATCTGTCCATCTCTAAACTATATCCTGCCTACTGCCGTTACCATTTTTAACTCAGATGGCAGGCATTTCAACATCAACTAAATGAAAATGCCTTTCAAAAATGTTCTTACCTTTGCCTAATGTTTCTCATAAAAAACTGCATTTTTGCAATCCTAGTTGTGTGGATATTCAATTATTAACTCATTTTTGTTCAGCATTGATAAACTGAATCTTTACATCTTTTCTACTGCAATTCGTTTATTATTTTTGGACAAAGCAAATTATTTAGCCTCATTTGCAAGGCATCTTAAATCCAAATGTCCAGATAAAGTCAGATATTGTAAATTAGCTTAGGCTATAATGTTAAAGTGTATAGTATTTATTAATACTTAGCACTTGAACCTATATAAATAAATAAATTCAAATTGTAAAATTACAACACAACCTAGAGGTATAAGCACAACTAGGGGTTGCTTTGCAGCAACAGAAAATTTATAAAAGGGTAAAACAAAAGAATATCCTTGGATATTTGCAATTATGAATTTCCAAACTCTCCATCATTCTGTTACTGGCTCTTGTCTTGTATGCAGATGTCTTGTGTGCAAATTCAATAAAGCACGCCTTACTGTATTTACTTAAAAGCAATATAAATACTTAAAAGCAACATAAACAGTTGTTTATTTTTGATTTAAAAGCAGAAACATAACATAAAAATCAATGAGTCTCTGTTTGCTTATATTTTTACATGACAGCGTTTGAAATATGTTCATTAAAACAAGCAGCCTAATTAAAACAACTGTCGGTCAAAAGCGTCTCCCAACTGGAATTATATTACACAGTCGCTGTAATCAATCAGGCTGGGAATTGAATTTAAAAGCAATCAGCATTTGGCTGTTTTCTCAGATCAATGGTAATCTGATGATAATTTTGACCCAGAATGTGGCCCTTCTTTATCTCCAGTGCTCCTGCTCTCTCTGTGGACTTATGGGAATGGGTGCAAGGCGGGCTGGGATGGCTGCAAATCCCTGCGACGACTCTGCACACTGCATTACCCGAGAAAATGGCTTTACACTTCTGTTTTGAAAGGAACACCATCAGGCCATAGCGACCTGGATCAATAGTTTGAAGCGCGCGTTTGATAGATGTGGATTGTTTTTTTGCACTACATTCTTGAATAGACTGGACTTTTGAGAGCTCAAAATTTAGAAATGTAATATTTTCTTTTTTGTTTTAAAAAAAAAAGAAATTGAATATCAGTTAATATTTCAACTATTATTCTCCATATTAAATGAAAATAAGGCCATGACCAGAGAATGACAAACTGATAATTTGCTGCTACAGTGGCACTGTTGCCAAGTCCTCAGCAAGGAAAGTAGCTATTGGGCGTCCTAAAGGTCACTAGATGAAGTTATTGCCTAATATGCATATTTAGTCATGTGTGATCTGGGTAGCAGAAGAAGGGAATATCTACATTGGCAAGACAAAGTGTTACTAAATACTCCAAATATGTCCAGAACTACAAATGAACTTTACTACATAATTTAATAACGTAAATACTCCGCCTGAACCTACATAGCATAAATCAGTTTTGCATATCAAATTTAACCAAAAGACAGTTATTAGAGGCAAACACAGTGGAGGAGCTATGTCTGCATTCTTTGTAACCCAGACTGGCAGTTTTGTGCATGTATGATTCAATAGCTATGTGGAAACGGAGTGGGTCTCCTCCCTCCCCTACTGCAGGCTGGGTCTGCTGCATTACAAAGCTGGGTGCTTTCACATGTTGTTGCCAAAGTCTCCGATACCTCACAAAAAAGTCACTAGATTTGCCACTAGCAGCTTTTTTTGAAAAAAGCCGATAGAGGGGTCTGAAGAGTCGCTAAATATAGCGACAAAGTTGCTAAGTTGGCAACAGTGTACAATTATATTGCAAAAGTATTCATATGACTTTTCAACCTTTTTTTAATCATACAGCCACAAACTTCAGTGTAGTTGTGAAGTGGAAGAAAAATATTTACTTTTACATTTTTTTCACAGAAATAATCTGAAACGTGTTGCGTGCCCCCCTGAGTCAATACTTTACAACCCTGGAGCTGTAACCACCATTACAGCTTGAGGGTTTGTTTGGGGTTTTTTGTTTCTACCACATTTAGATCTAGAAACAAACTTTTTTTTGTCTTTTCATCTTTTCCAAATATGTCAAGATCAGTCAGATTAGATGAAGAGCCTATCTGAACATTACTTTTCAACTGGATTAGGGTCTGCACTTTGACTGGGCCATTCAAACACATAAGCATGCTTTGATCTAAACCATTTCATTGTAGCTCTGGCTGTATGTTTAGGGTTGTTCTCCTGCTGAAAGCTTAACCTATGGATGAGTACCAGTTCAGCTCATCTACAGTTAACGTAGGGTTCTTGGCTGCTTCTCTGAGTAATGCTGTCCTCACCTGGTCTCTCAGTTTAGGTGGACAGTCATGTCTTGGTAGGTTTGCAGCTGTGCCAAATCTTTCAGTTCTCAGATGATGGCTTGAACAGAGCTCTGTGAGATGTTGAAAGCTTGTGATATTGTTTCATAATGTTCTCCTGCTTTAAACCCCTCTACCACGTTCCTCCTGACCTGTCTGCTGTGGTCTTTGCTCTTCATGATGCTGTTTATTCACTCAATGTCGTTGGTTCTTCCTAGATTACATTCAGGGGTATCTGAGTAATGGGCTGAATATAAAGCCATGGCAGACTTTTCAGTAGTTATTTATGAAAAAAATAAAAATTTTTCTTTCACTTTACAAAGTCGCACTATTTTGTATCAGTTTATCACTTTAAAATGTCAATAAAATACATTGAAGTTTGAGATTGCAGTGAACGAAACTGTTTCAAGTGTTACGAATAATTTTATAACACACTAGAAGGTATTAAAAATAAGCTACCTTTCCTTCAGTTTCAAGCTTTTCTTTAAGGAGCCTGCAGACAGAGATGACCCCAGAGAAACTAGAAGAAAAGCAGGTTTACTCCATCAGAGAGACAGCTGAAAAGAAAGCCACTCATTATTACAACATTCATCATATCTTACGGCCTAAACTGGAGTTAAGAGGCACATCCAAACTGACAACCACCACTTAAAAACTTCAAGCATGCTCTTACTCTGAGCAATTAACCCTTTCCACATTCCAGCTGGGAGTTTTCAATCAGAAACACAGTTTGGTGGAACAAACGACAAAAACTCCAACCATCTGCATGCTAAAGTATGTAGCCTCCAAGCGTTTATGACTTTTATAACATTACAACCGTGCTTATCTCTCCCAAACCTCATAATTACTTAGAGTCTACCTGCCATATGCCACGAGATGCAAGTCATAAGAGGTGCTGCTACAATTAGATAATTCCAGGCAATGCTCTACGCTGGCCGATGGTCTTTTGTGGCTAGAGTTTTTTTCTTCCTCCTCTCCCTACTCTCTACTCCTCTTGTCCCTTCACTGAAGACAGGAGGATAGAATTGAGACTCACGACAATAAAAGAGTATTAGGAAAAGGACTCTACAAAGATAAAAGCTCTTTTGGCAGGACTTGACTTGATGCATCTGCATATTTGGAGTTTAAAACTGCAATGGAAATATTTTAAAACAAGATAGTTCTGTGCTAGTTGTCATCAAACAGGGACCAGTAAGCAATATAAGCTCCAATTAAGTCTTCATGCTTTTATGAAACAACATATAAAGTCACAAGTATTTATACCCCATTGATTTTAACATATCACATTACAACCACAAATTCTTATGTGTTTGTTGGTATTTTCTGTGATGTACTAACAGTAAGTGCTGCATAGTGGTAAAGTGGAAGGAAAATACTTTCAAAATGTCTATAAAAATAAAAATCAGCGCTAGTTTGGCTTGATTTTTGTTTACTTTGGCATAGTCATAAATGAAATCCAGTGCAACTAATTACCTTCAGAAGTCATTTATTTCAATCCATCTGTGTGTCATTTAATGTCAGTTTAAATGCAGGTGTTCTGTGAAGGCCTCAGAGGTTTGTTACGGAACATTACTGAATAATCAGCATCATGAAGACCAAGCAACATAGGAGACAGGTCAGGGATGCAGTTGTGGAGAAGCTTAAAGTAATGATTATTTTAGGAAATGATTATTCTATTGACTATTCTTACAATTAATTGATTAATCGGATAAAAATTGGCACATTCTGTAGCTTTTTCATTTAACCACCTGTACCACCTATATTTTATACAATATTAGAAATACATTAAAGATGCAAATAAATAAATAATCCAGTTCCTTTTTTAGATAAGAAAATAAATATTACATTACCTGAAATGCAATGATACAGCATTCCTTTAGTGAACACTTGGTCATCTGAAGTGAAAGATGCATCTGCAGCTAAAAAAAGACTTCTAAAAGCTCAGCTCTTTCTGCTTCTCTTAATATTAATAGTGTAGGGATAATCTGTTGATTATTTGTTGGATTAACAAATTAATAACTGGATAGCAAAAGGTGCTTAAATGATTTTACTAGGGCTGTAATGATGATGATGTAATGATTCAAGTACCTCGATTATTAAAATTCCTCAAGGCAATTATCTGCCTTGAAGCTTCGTTAAATTATGTTTTACTGGTCTGTGCCATGTATTTCAGCCGGATAATTATTAATGTTGCGCAACGCTCTCACTTCCGCCAATGAGTTACTGACAAATGCTAAGTGCTATTACCACAACATAGGGTGACCAAACATCCTCTTTTCCCTGAACATGTCCGGGTTTTCATCGTTTTTCGGAGGACCAATAGACGGCATCCTTAAATTGACTGGTGCAGTGCATGGAATACGACAGCCTTTCTTTGATTGGACGTCCTCCCTGAGCTGCTGCTTAGTGGATGGTTCGGAGCGAACGGCGGTGAAGTGTGCAGTGGGTGTATGAATACAGGTGGAGCGGAAACATGGCGTGGACATTGCTGGCATGTTTTTCTGTGTTTGAAAAAGGTGCCAAAGATCTGTTATTCACATGGACAAAAAAGCTACAAATGGCTGTGCAAAGTCGAAATTCATCTATTAAACTGACCGAAGATAAGTAAATTAAACACTGGAGTATTCTTTTTTAAGTGTCTTTGTCAGCCTGATTCTTTTTTTATTTTTATTATGACATTAAATAAAATTTCTGATTTTTGTGTAATTTTTGTCCAGGTTGACTTAAAAATGAGCTATTATTGTTACAGGATAATTTTCTAAGCTACAGAAAAGTAATTGTTAGGGATGAACAGATGAACATTTCAGCTGATACCGATATTCAGTATTAATACTGCTGTTATGGTAGATTTTACCAAAATTTTATTTTACCAACGTATTTATTCAATGACTCGATTAATCATCAGAGTAATCGATAAATTACTCGATTACTAAAATAATCGTTTACAACAGCCTTAGATTTTACAGAATTTGAACCAAGTGAAGCTAAAACTTTGCCACTTGAGGAGTTCTGGGTTGAACATATTTACAAAGAAGGTTTTTTTCATCTTAAATGCAAAATGTATATACTTTTTGTACATTTTTGGCTTAATTACTGCTCTGAGTATGTTGTTCTTTTACCAAATAGCCTTTTTTGAGCCTGTATACTCCAGTAAACACTTAGCCAATTCCTAAATTAGTTGACGTTTATTTTAATAATCAATTCATCACAATTAATCTGATTAATCATTTCAGCCCAAAGTAGAGGGTAGACTATAAAACAACATCCAGAGATCTGAACATCTCACTGAGTGCAGCTCAACAGATCACCCAAAACTGAAAAAGAGTGTAGATTAAAAAATGGGCAAGGACTGCAGCCAAGAAGCTCATGATGATTCTGGAGATCAGCAAAAACGACAACTATTAGTCATACACAACACAAATGTAGCTTGTAAGGTTGCCTCAAACCATGTAGGCGACACAGCAAGTATGTGCTCTGATCAGACGAGACCAAAGTGAAACTTTCTAGCCTGCATTCAAAATGCTGATCCCCATAGTAAAACATGGTGGTGGTAGCATCATCCTGAGGGAATACATTTCTTCAGTGAGGACAGGGAAGCTTTTCAGAGTTGATTGGGAAGATGGAAGGAGATCAATACAGGAAGACCACTGAACATACGGCCAGAGTTACAATGGAATTGTTCAGATTAAGACACATTAATGTGTTAAAGTGTCCTAGTCAAAGCCCCTGACCTAAATCCAGTTAAGAACCAGATGCTTTCCACCTAATCTGACAGAGGTGGAGCTATTTTGCTAAGAACGATGGGCTAAAAATGTGAGCGTGTCGATGTACAAAGCTGATAGTCACCCCAAAAGACTTTCAGCTTTAACTGTACTCCAATGTGCTTCGACAATGTATTGATTCAAAAAAGCTGAATAGAAATGCACGCTATATTTTTAGATTTCTTTTCGTAAAAAAAAAAAAAAAAAATTCTATTACTTTGTAGAATGGCATAATTACACAATTTGTGACTGCTTTGTATTGGTATAACACATAAAATACACTGAAGTTCGTGCTTTTAACATGAAAAAAATGTGGAAAGGTTCAAGAACTATAATGTACTGTAATGTATAATGTTTCATGTTAATGTACAGAAACAGCATAAAGAATAGCTTCTCTGATAATTATATAGTACTGAGACACTCCTGAAAATTGCATATCACCCCATAATCAAATGAGTCAGGAGGAAAGAATGTCCAATAATAAAATTGCACACACTCACTCTGAGATCAAACTTTTTTTCTCTTTTTTTAAATGAAACTAGTGAAACTCAAGAATAAAGTGGATAAGTACAGTTTCCAGCTTTGGGTTAATGTGCCATTCGTCATGTACCTCACAACTTATTTCATCTCACTAGGAACTGAAAGCAAAAAAAACCTCAAAGCTGTTTGAATTGCGGCAGGATGTTTTCTAACTTGGTTATGTGCACAGCAGCTCAGCAGGCTTTATGAGTGCTCAGTTTACAGGAAATAACCGTGTCTTTTGCACAAAAACTGAATATCTTTGCTTTTTGAAGCAATTTAGAGAATTTTTTTTTTCACCTTTGGTAAAAGTCTGATTTTTGCCCTAAATCGCTAGAAAATTTGAATTCGAAGTTGCCTGGGCATATTAAAAGTCAGAAAAATATTTAGTTTCGCTTAAATTACAACTAGAAATTGAGTAACTATTGCTGTATGATCATAGCCACCTGTCTCATGGAGGTCTTTCTGATTTTTACTGGTAGCATCAGAGGTTTCAAGGTGTTACTGATGCTGCGTTTATCCCACAGGTGCTGGTAACAGGTAAAGGCTGAGAGCGGAGATGAAGCCTCGCCACCATGCCCGCCTGCCACAGCGGCTTGAGAGGGTGGGGGGGGTCATCTTCCGCCCAGCTGCTGATGCCCAGTTATCCCAGAGCCATTCATCACGGCTCGCTGAAAGTCAGATATGCACCGTCGGCCACCACCCCACCCCTAAACCCCTAGCATTCCACAGTTCCCCCTTGCGGATCTGTGCTGTTGATAGCAGTCAGCAGAGCAGTGATGGTCCCACAAACCCACCGCAGCACATATGTGCATGTATCTAATGATCCAGTTTGAATAGAAAAGTATTACTTTTGCTTCTGTAAAACTAAACAAGACCACATTCTTCATGGTTTTAGTTTAAAGGTGGTTCATGTGGTGTTATGCAACAAACAAAGCTATGTACAGTAAGTATTTTTCTTTTAGCTTGCACATTATCCTAGCATGTAAAACAATTAGAATTAAAGCTACATTTTGAACTCTTTGAAGCTGAGTTTAGTTCAACAGATTTGGTTGTAATCGCAGTTGTAACACATTATGAAAGATGTAAATATGCATAAAATGCAGCTTATTTAGTATTCAGAACTGACTGTATTTTTGCAGGCAACACAGTTGTTAGCAGTGTTGCCTTCCATCCTGGCTAGAGCCTTTCTTCATGGATTTCGCTTGCTCCCCATTTACATGGAGGGTTCTCTTTAGGTACTCAAGCTTAATTCCAAAGTCCAGCTTAATTCAGATCTCTAAACTGGCCCTCTGAATAGAGTATCTGTGTGCATTCAAGGTTTTGTTTTTATGCTTTTCTCCCCTCATCCCTCTCACTTTGTCCTGACTTTGTTGCAATTAAATTTTAATTGTAAACTGGAGACATTAAGAACTGAGAGGAAACACTACACAGCGAAAGCACAAAATCTTACCAAATATTTTTGTCGAGTTTCTAGTGCAAATATCTTAGTGCACTTGAAATAAGACAACTGAGTCAATAATTCTTGAATATAGCTAAAAAAGTACAAGTTCCACTGACAGATTTTGTCACCTAAAACAGGAAAAATGTCTTTTTATAAATGAAAAAAATTCTGCCAGCGGAACTACTGCTTTTTTAAAATCTAGAGTCAAGAATTTTTGATTTAAAACAAGCTTATACATTTTGCTAAAAAGTTACTTTAAGTTAGTTTTGTCTTATCTTAAGTGTACTAAGATATTTGCACTGGAAACTACATAAAAATACTGAGTAAGATTTTGTGTTTTTGCATTGTTATCAGTGAGAGAATCAGAAAGAATACAAACTATAACTGTTTTGGGAAAATCTTCAGGACTGTTTCAGCCATGCTCAGAATCTTCTTGTGAATATTATCGTCACCTATTGGCACATTTCAAAATCAGAGGAAACAGTATCAAAATAAAAAAGACCTAGAGTGTAGCTGGGGGCCTTAAAGAAGAGCTTAATATCCTGTTTCAGAAACAAAGGTCCACGTGAACACAGCGCAAAGACAGACAAAAACAAACGCACAAGCAACTGTAGCAGCCAATACAGTCTCTCTTTTACAGTGAATGTCATTATAAAGGGTGAAAACACTACTTGTTAGGAAAAACCTACACTCATTAGATACAGAAAATAATGTCCATGACATGTGCATGACACACTTTTCCAAACCCTGCAAACCTTCTGATATCTTCTAGCCTCTGCTTTTTGATGCACTGTAATAGTTTCTAGGGATACAATAGAAAAACCATCTCCCTAGTTACAAACATACAGAGCAAATGTTTTGATAGGAGTTTTCCACTTGTGTGTGGGGGCTGTTTACGCATGTATCCACCATTAGTCCTGTATGTGCTTGCCCCTAGACAACCTATTGACTGAGTAAAACCTCGAGGAGGCCGAGGTAATCCTGTGCCTCTCCAGTGATATACTGTACACTTCTGATTGATGCTGAGCTTAAGTAAAGATGAAACCACAATAGGAGAATAATAAGCACACATATCGACATCTCCTTTGGCCCGATGGTCAGCAGTTAACTCTGTGTCATTATTATTCTGAACTGAATGATAGAGGCTATCATTGATGGATTGAAAGGCAGAAGCAAGGCAGAGTAAGAACTGTTTTCAAGCTGCAGATGGGGAAAGCTTACTTCCTAGAACATTAGATTTAACTGCAAAGGTACTGTGCTGAATTTCTACTTCAGTTGTCAAACAGACAAAATTTGTGAAGGATCAAATGAAACTCGATGAAAGCAACCAAATTTAGTGAGCAAACATATGAAGCGTCTTGTGTTGGTATGTAAGGCATGTGAGATCATTTTCTTCTTTTATGGTTTAAGGCTATCACTCTTCTGTTCTGTAGCTGAAGCATATGATCAGCTGGAATCAGGTCAGGTAACTGACTTTTGCCAGTAAGGATTATTTTTCTATTTGAAGAATGTGCATACTTAGAACTATCACCCTGACACCTTGTCCAAAAACTGGAGGAGTGAGTTTAAAAATGGCAACAAGTTACATGCTATTCACCAAATATGGACAGAAACAGAAAACTCTGCTTAAACATGACTACAGATCATGAGAAAATGTTTTGTGAACATCCTTTAGCCCTTTAGCCTGCACAACCAGTAATTAACCTATTCACTGAATACAGAAGTGGTACTAGTCACCCAAAGGTCTTCTGTGCATGTACTTGAGAACCTGACATGAAAGTATATCGATGACGACGGTGGTTCTAGTTAAGAGTAGGTTATGCTCTGGTGCTTTGCGCAAAGGCAGCCTGGCACAGACAAACTGGACATAGCGCCTATGTGATTTTCAGACCACCTGGTTTTCACAACTGCTCACATCAGATAAACAGTCAAAGTTCTTAACCCCAGACAATAAAAACTGAACACAACCAATGACAGATGGAGTAGAAAAGCCTTAAATTCCCTGTCTCTTAAAGAATCTTTTTAAAGTGCCATGAAGAAGTAAAAAAGAGCAATTGCAGAAGCTTAGTGGGAAATTTAGGAACCTAGAACTTTTCAGATCTACAACACAAACTATTTGATCGCAGGTGATTTGTTCCAAAGCTACCCTATCTTCAAGTGTTTGTGATTAAAAAACTCCCAAGAAAAACAACAGCTTTTACCTAGAAAGACATGCATATGCTCTGTGGGAGTTCAACAATCCTACCATCCCACCAAGGCAGTAGATACTGACCCCTCTGAGCTCTTACCACATTATAGCAGGACTTCTTCTCTGAGCCAGTGAAGTGGTACGGATCGATGGTGTTGCACCTCTGCATGTACATCTTGAACATGTGGTTGATGAGTTTCAGAGACATGACGCAGACAGCTGAGTTGGGGGTCGGTTCCGGAGAGTCTGGTTTCCCCTGAGCGAAGGTGGCAAACAGCACGTCTTCGTCTTCCTCCACTTTTAGCTGCCTCTGCAGTTCTACGTCGTTGCCTACCTTGGTGACGTGGGCGGCCTGAAGGATGTTGAACACCTTCACATCTTCGGTGGAGCGTCTGCGTCTTTTGTCCGTGCTGATGCATTCCAGGGGCATTTCCACATAACGGCGAACCACAAGGTCTGAGGAACACATGCGGACTATGCGGGTGTGGTAGGCCTGAGTGTCCTTGCTCACTTGCTGCACAGTAAGGAAATAGGTGAAGGGTCCACTGCGGAAGGAGTATACATATCGCAGGTAGTAGTTTCCTTGGAGAGATGGGATCAGATCCATGTATGAAAGATTGGAAAAAAAAATGAAGCCATTTTGGCTTGTCTTCATTTTCCGCTGTGAGATGGTGTGCGGACGGATGGCATTGCCTGAAAGATTTCCTACGTTTGGGATCTCAGAGTTCCCAACAAAAAATGTGATGACATTGCTCTCCACATTGAGCACTTGAGAACCTGATGGACTGACAACAATATCTGCATCAATGGGTTGACCCTGGCCTGGCTCTACCTTGTCCGCGAAGCAGTAGACATCCTCGTCAACAGCTTTTAGGCTGTAGCCTTCATCCAGAACGTGACGCCGGCACACCCCGTTATCTGCTGAACCACAGCTGTACAATCCCTTGTCGTAAATGTTTTCCACCACCAGAGCGATATTGTGGTTGTCAACCCCATGAGTGCCACCCATTCTTGTCTGTGCAAGGCCGCAAGCCTGGCTGGCGAGCAGCGGACCTGTGTGGTACTCAGACAGCTTTGTGAGGTTTGGGGCCAAGGCATAGATTCTGTTCACAGCTCCAACGTAGATGATGCCATCCAGAGTGACCATGTTTTGGATGGGGAAGTCTGCAGTGAAGGTTGGGAGTTCATAGGTCACAGAGAGATTCAGTTTGCTTATCTCAGATGATTTATCACAGTAGTTCTGCATGCTGGGGTTGAAAGCCCACAGCAACAAAGCAGCATGAAGCGGGAGAAGATTCATCCTGTTCCGGAAATAAGACACATGAGACAGGAGTAAGTAAACTTGTCACACATAACAAAACCTTTCATCATAGATGTCTACACTGTCTGAAGGGTACACTTTGTGTACAAGCTGAAAGGCTTGCTGATTAAGGACAAGAGCGGAGAAGAAGTGAAACAGTGAAATCTGTTTTGATAGACAGAACTGTGTCAGACAGCGAAGCCAGGGTTTGTTCACATCACCAAAATCAGTGAATCTACTCACGCTCAAATGACTAAAGACTTTTTTGTAAAAAAAAAAAAAAAAAAAAAAAGCTTTAACATCTGCCTTCTTTTGATGGCAACTTTGTCATGAGACATCACTGTGGTCAGTGATGTCAAAGCAG
This sequence comes from Anableps anableps, assembly GCA_014839685.1. Taxonomy (NCBI): domain Eukaryota; kingdom Metazoa; phylum Chordata; class Actinopteri; order Cyprinodontiformes; family Anablepidae; genus Anableps; species Anableps anableps. Next base: position 4,383,693 of record CM026073.1, read on the forward strand.
CTGCAAGAATGAGACGAACACCTCTGAGCTGCATAGGCTCTATTCCTAAGTGAACACAGCACAAGCCAACGGAGCGAATCACTCTCAATGGAGCACGCTCTGCACGGTAATCCAACTGCCGGGACTAAGTTTAGATGGTGAAAGTCCCAAGGGAGTAGAGATGAACTCAATTATAACAGAAAAGGCAGAAGGGAGATGGGACTGGAGGGACCATCCAGCAAAATGATAAATAACCCCACTGGCTAAATGGTAATCCACTGGGAGACACTTTTAAGGGAAGAGAGCCAAAGGGAAGAAAAGGGAGGAGAGGCAGTAAGGACAAGTTGCAAAATGTACATTTGCATGTTACGTCACTGGGAAGGAGATCTGCTGTAGAATAGAGCAAGAAGTTCCAGCACAACTGGATTGTTGTAGTTAAGCCCAGTGGAATGCAAGCTTTACCTGGAATTTCCTGCACACTTCCAGTAACTGATGCATGCACATATAATAAAAATAATTATAAAAATAATACTAATCAGTTATTTCTTTAACCCTAATGCTGGATTTATCTTGTTGGGACTGAGGCTGAGATGGTTTAAGCAAACACTGAATCTGACGTGACTAGAGAGAACCTCATCATTCTTCACAGACTGCCATTTTGAACTATACAACAACCCAATGAGACTTCACTGCAACTCTTCCACAGGATGAAATAACAAATAATAAGACGATCAGTTATGCTATATGATAACACAAATGACTTCATACTAGAGAACGATGTTGTTCACCAACACTAACTCTTGTCTCTTACCGGCTTTACATGCTTGCTATGTTCAACATTCACACTTTAACTGAAGAACTGGTCATAAAGTTTACATAAATAGTCAATAATTGATGTATGTAATATTGACAATGACTTTTATTGTCCTAATTCAATTGTTTATTCAGACTCTTATTATATATTATGTATATGAGGTTGTTGTGGGGTTTTTTTATCTGACATATTTCAATACTGTATTTTAAACTCAAAATAGGAATCATTCACTTTAACATAGATATTACTTGTTCAGATATGCAGATTATTCATCTCAGCCCATTCTTTGGTAGACTTAATGTCGGACATTAACCACTTTAATCCATCTTTTGGGTTGAAAACCTGACCCAGTATGCTGGGTCCAACCCATAACCCAGCTCTGTTGTGCTAAATCCACCCAGGCACTGGACTGGTCCATATTTAACCATGGTCTGGGTTAGCAAAATAACTCAAACAGGGTTGTTTTTAATCAAGCAGTTTTAAAGTGTAGTTTAGGGTTGTCTTAAGGTTATTGGATCTTTTTATCTACATAACACAAGAAGAAAATACTTGCCCTATCAGCAACAATACCATAACAGAAAATAAAGATTAAAAGATGTATACTTTTAAGAGCATATTTAAGGTTTATAACTGTATCATAGAATATTTGAAGGGAAAGGTAAAGGGTCTTCATTCTAGAATGATGAGTAATGGGGTCAAATTTATGAACACCTGCACAGAAAGAAAAAGAAAATAGCCTGAGCTTTTCCCCAAAGAACAAAAGAAGAGAGGGAAACAGTAAAATGTTTTGCAGGGTGAAAGGAAAATGACTCACACAAAAAAGGCTCAGAAAACACTTATGGGCAGTTATTGATAGAAGTGCTGCTGTGAGCCAGAGAAAACATTTCAAAACACGCTGACATGTTTAAAAGAAGAGGAGGACGAGAAGATCTGGAATTAAAGGGTAATGCCTGGAAAAAAAAAAAAACAAACAAACAAAAAAAAACTGTTCACTTTAAGAAAAGATAAACACTTAACGGATGGACTCACCTGTTACGAGACAACAGTTCTGTCCGTCACTTTGATTCAAATCATAATTCCGCTGGTCCCTCTTCAAGAATGAGATTCCTTGACTTGTTTCTTCACCCCGCAGAGATCGCAAGATTCTAGTTGGCTAAAGCGGAGTTATATTCAAAAATAACTTATGTTATACCGATCTGCCCGTTTTCCAACAAGTGAAACGCAGGGAGCCGATCTATGGTTGTAACGCGTGAGAGTCAGCTCTGACCGACTGCATCCAGCAGAGCCGCCGCTTCGCGCACATCTCTGCCCCGCTGCGGGCCCCGCCCCCACCCCAGCGTGAGCTCCGTGACGCGTCCAGGTGCTGCGCGCGGCTCTCCTGACAGACTCTGTGACAAAGAAGAAGAGCCATCAGTGAAAACGATTCTAAGAGACACTGCTGATGTCTATTTTCGTTGAAGCCACAGTGGCGGATCTCGCATTTTTCCCCCCTCTGGGCGAGACCATTCTTCTGGCCCCCACAAGCAACCAAACACGGCAAAAACACAAAATCTTAAGTATTTTTCTTGTCTAGTTTCTAGCGCAAATATCGTAGTACATTTGAAATAAGACAAAACTAACTTACAAGTAACTTTTCAGCAAGATATAGAGGCTTGTTTCTAGTCAATAATTGCTTAATAGTAATTTTAAAAAGTACTAGTTCCACAGGCAGATTTTTTTTTCAATTATGACAAGACAGTTTTTCCATGTCATGAGTGAAAAAATATGCTAGTGGAACTAGTACTTTTTTTAAAAAAACAATATTAAGGAATTATTGCCTTAAAACAAGCTCCTATATCTTGCTAAGGATGTACTGTAAGCTAGTTTTGTCTTTTTTTTCCAAGTGTACTAAAATATTTGCACTAGAAACTAAACAAAACATACTTGGTAAGATTATATGTTTTTGCAGTGAAGGAAGTCCACTTTGCAAAAGAAAATTAGTTTCACCATTTACCATATAAAAAAGAAGAAGTTAGGATATTTATCAGATGTTTTCTGATAGATTTATACAGTGCTGTGAGAAAGAATTGGCCCTGTTTGGTTTCTACTGCTTTGCTTTCTTATCACGCTTAAACATTTCGACTCATCAAACAGATCAGAAAATGTAACCTTAACAAAAGCAAAAAACATTTTTCAAATGATGATTTCATTTATTAAGGGATAGAATAGTTCAAACCAACCTGACCAGCTGAGAAAAAGTAATCAACCTCTTATTAAATCATTAATGAAATGCGATTAGCCACATTGTTTTGGTTCAGTTCCTCTCATAAAAGCTGTGATTACAAGAAATCACTTACACAGAACCTGTCGGACCATATGAAGTAGACTACAAAATCTCAAAACAACAACAGATCAGTACCTTCTTCATAATGAAAACAGAAGTTTGCAATGAACCAATCAAAGTTTCAGTCAGAAAACATTAAACCAATCAGGTAGGGTGGAAAACTTCATTACAGCACATCTCATGGTAGTTTCAAAGGATTGAATTAAAGAGAAACGAAGCTGAGGCCAAACAGGCTCTTTGTTCCTCCACCTGACGTTCCTCCTGCACCCTTCTGACTCAGACTTCTGGTGCTCATGTCAAAACGTCCAACTCAACCAGAAATAATGAGCTTATTCCAAAGAGTAAACCAACTATGTGTGAGCATGTCTCAGCAGTGAATCACGGTGGGCAGTGCAAAACTATTCCTTTGTGCCACTTCCTGAACAAGAGAGGGCACTTGGAGTGAAGACTGGAAGGCCTGATAACAGAGCAGGGATGCAGGCTGAGTAAGATGAGGCTGTTTGTGTTCACTTTTCATTGCAGTGACAGGGCTCTGTGGGATCAGACAGATGACCAAGGAGTTCCATAGGGTGGGTCATGTGACCTCCCATATCACTGTGGCTCTCAGTCATTTGAAGTGTCCTCACAGAGTGAAGATTTCTGACTTTAAAATGTCCATTATTTTCATTGTTGAGCCTGAATAACAGTTGTGCTAACCTATACTTATTAAGGGCATGAATGTCCAAATATACCACAATTCTGACTTTTAATTACTTCTTTGACCCGTTTTCTTTCTACAGTGGACTGATAATACCACACAGAGTACAAATTCAATGACTTTTGAATGCAGTCATTTGTGTATTAGTTCAGATTTCTTCTATATTTCCTCTGTTAATTATTCAACCTCCCCTCAGTTCCCTGTTTAGATTCTCCCCCAGTTTCTCTGCGTTCTGTTAATTGTACTCACCTGGTCTCCATGCCACAATCACATCTCTACAGTATTTTACTGTATCTGCAGCTCCGAGTTGCAGCTGGATTCTTCCGTTATACTATTCCCATCAACCCCCCCAAAGCTGATGATGAAGCTTTGAATTATTGTGATTATCTGTCTTCAAAATAACACTTATAGGTTGAAATACACACACACACACACACACACACACACACACACACACACACACACACACACACACACACACACACACACACACACAATTTTCTTGCAAGACCCTTCTTCAAACGCTTTCCATAGCCATCGGCAAGCTTCTAGCAGAGCTCTGGCCTGGTATTTGACTGCTCTTCTTGGCTTTTACACACTATTCACAAATTTTCAACAGAATAGTGGACAGGCCCTTGGTATGTTAACTCCAGAAGCTTAATTTGAACTTGCTGTAGCTATTCCATTTGCTGTTTAATTCAGGAAAATGAACTTGTTGAAATACTGAAGTTTATCCAAGTTTTAAACGTCTAGCTTGTGATTTAAGGTGAAATTGGAGAATTTGGAGGTAGTCCATCATTATTCCATCCATTTGGGGCAAAGTACTTGCAGCAAAAAGGCCCCACAGCATGATGCTGCCACTGCCATGCTTGGCAAGAAGGATCCGTGTTCTTTGGTTGAAAACCTCTCCATTTTGGAAATCTCTCACATTTTGCTTTCAGGCATACTTGATTGAATGTGTCAAATTTTGGATTTGATTCTTGTTTGGAACCTGGTCAGTCCATGGTGATTTAAAACCTCTGTGCATTGACACTGGTGTTCCAGTAGACTCCACTTCATGGCGGGCTGGAACCTTGGTGGTTTTCCTTTGCTCCTGAACTTTTCCTTTGATTTGATGGGGACAGTTTGGATCTATTTTTTTCAATCTTCTAGGTCACAAATGTGCTGTAGAAATACAGAGGAATTGGTTCCAAGTAAGTTTTGACAAAACTTGTTCACCGAACTTGTTTAGAAGCTATTTGAACCAAATTGCAAAGGCCACACTTCACGCTCCTTTGTTTCTACTGAAGGAGTAGAAACAACAGCAACAACTAAACCTTTGATGGCTCACAACCTTTAAGAATGTTTGGACTCACAGAAGATCCTACTGATTCACTGCATGATGTGTCTGTTATGTGTAACAAGACATTTTTTTTTTTCTTAATGAACCTGAAATTTCACAGCAGCACTCCCTTGCCCACTGCAGTGTTGTTGCTTTTTTGGAGGTACTGGGTTTGCCATACATCAGGGCATTTCCAGTGCATTTGCCAAAGGGGTGTGTCGAAGACAGGTTGCGTGCGTATGTATGAGTGTAAACCCGATGGGTGTGTCTGTGTGGCTCCAGTGGTGGTGAACTCCACTTTGGCTTAGGAGCAGGAGGAGGAGGAGGGCAACGAGGAAGGAGAAAAGCGTGGTAAACATTCCATGAGGCTCAGTGGTGAACCTCGCACATGCTCGCTTTTATAAAGTGGTTATCTGAGAGCATGACATATCCTCTAGGAATGATTTGCATCCCAAAACCACATCACCTGCAGCAGAACAAGGAGGAAACATTTATCTGTTTTCTTCCTATGCATTTCTCTTTCAACTCCACTTACCTTTCCTTATCTAAATGTACAATTTAGCATGCGCTGGTGATTAGATAAATATAAGGGAACATCCTCACTAACATTTGCTCTAAAGAATAAAGAAAATTTTCAAAAATCTTAATAAAAACAAATGAAAAATGAATGTTCAATTCTAAAAATTCTTCCAAATATGAAAGGAGGAAAGTCCAAATGTCTGCAAAGTATCTGTTCAAAATTGTGTTCCAACAGTATTCTGCACACTGAATGTGTCCGAAATAGCGCTGCCTGCTGGTATATGAGGTTAAAACACACAGACAGGTGTGTTTTAACCTCATATACCAGCCTTGTTTTTACCTTGTTTTTACAGCTCCTGATAGTGAATGGAGTATTCTTGAAAACAAAAGTGAGATAAGGCAGAAGCAGGGATGCACTCACTCTTGATTGTTCTGTTTCTTGTGTATCTAAAGGCAGCTGGATGGAGGTTTTTTTTTATCCACCTTGGGGTCAGTGGAAACCTCAGTACACTGCTGATCTCTGGCTGACGCTGGGAACTCCCTGAAGACCCTGAATGCTTCATCCTGCAGATGGACACTACATCTCTTTTAGCTCATTGACAGAACATTGAATAGGTGTATTTGTGACTGCTATGTACAATGGAGTATTGGGACCAGACTAAGAGATTTTTAAAAACAAAATTACAAGAATAAAGTCATAATATTTGCAGAATAAAAATACAATATTACCAGAAAAAGTTGTAAAATTACTAGAAGAAAGTTGTTTCAATAAGAGCAAAGGTTCAATAGTTATCAACATCTGATGTGACCAGCTCGTCTTCTCTGTGATTTTTTTCTTCGAAATAGATTAATATTATGAATTTATTTTCATTTTATTTTGACTTTATTATTATCCATCTTTTTTCTCATATTGTGACTTTATTTTCATAATGTCATAACTTTTCGTTGTATGACTTTATTCTCATAATATGAGTTTTTCTCACATTATGACTTTTTTCTCGTTATACCTCAGCTTATTGTTGTACGACGTTATTCTTATATATGACTTTTTTCTTGTAATATTGTGACTTTCTTGTAAGTCAATGAATTTTTTCCTAGCCTGGCCCTAATACCCCGTCATAGATATGTAACAAAATGTGAGATGGTTTCAGTTGTATTGATACTCTTGGAAGGCAACACAAAAGCATTTAATCTGCTTCATTTTGTTCTAGTTCAATTTTTCTCTCTCTCTCCAAAATTTGACTTTTTTGACAAAAAATGTTTACAAAATAAACCTTTAATATCAATGTGAAAAATGGTTTCTACAAAATAATGACAACTGAATAGAAAAATTTTAATATAATAAGTGGTTGCATAAATATTCACCCCCATCAAAGCAACTGACCTAGTTTAATAGAGGTCCACCCAATTGGTGCTAGTAGCCTCACAATGAGTAGAATGGAGCTCATCTGAGTGCAGTGACTGTGTCTCCAGTGATTGTAGTATAAACACACGTGTCTGGTAGGGAGATTCACAGGTTCATCAGTATTCCTGGCTACCATTACAGGATAAAGACTAAAGAACACTCCAAACAAATCAGAGAAAAGGTTTTTGAAAAGTATAAGTCAGAGGATGGATACAAAAAAACCTCGAAGGCCCTGAACATCCCCTGGAGTTCAGTTAAATCCATCATCAAGAAATGGAAGGAATATGGCCCAAGTGTAAATCTGCCTAGGTCATGGCCGTCCTCAAACTGATTGGACTGTGCAAGAAGGAGACAGGTGAGAGAGGACACCAGGAGACCTATGGCTACACCGAAGGAGTTTGAAGTTTCGATGAGAAAGCCACTGTTGGAAAAAAAAGTCATATCAAGGTTTGACCAGAGTTCGTCAAAAGGGATGTGGGAGATTCCATTGTCAAGTGGAAGAAAGTTCTTTGATCTGATGAGAGCAAAGTGGAGCTTTTTAGTTATCAGACAATGCTATTGTTTGGCGGACACCAAACACTGCAAATAACCAGAAACACACCATCCCCACTGTGAAGAATGGTGGTGGTAGCATCATGCTGTTGGGATGCTTTTTGGCAGCAGGCCCTGGAAGGCTTGTGAAGGTAATATGAATGCAATAAAATCTTGGGAAAACTTAACCTGCAGGACAATTTGTTTCTATCTGAAAAAGAACTACAGCAGAGAACAGACCTCAGAGAACAGACCTCAACTATGGTGGCATTATCAGGCCAAAAGTCACAAGAGTAAATGAGATCCTGTGTGAGGGGAATAGATATTTGCGTAAGTGTAAATAATGATCCATGCACATGATTTCTCCGCTTGCGCAAGTCAGAGACTGACAGCTTCTTACTTGGAAAAAGGGACAAACGCTGAAAACTTCTAATATGTAGATTCTATGTAGATTAGCCAGACTAAAGATGGCTTATGAGAGCTTTTCTCTAAACACTTTCCCAGGCATAGCCTACGTGTTGATAGTCAATGCTGGGGGGGTGGGGCTAATGCAAAGTAATGTGTGAACAGCCCGTGTCAACACCCCCAGATTGCCCATCAGGTTTGGGGACAATTCTTATGAAACCCGTTTGCAGAGTGCCAATGCCAATATTCAAATGGCCATCTCTTGTTTTTTTTTTTTTGTTTTTTTTTTTGGTTTCCATTTGATTTACATCATTAGAAAGCTTAGAATCTGCACTTTCAGAATCTGTAAATGTCATGGTTTTAGGTATTAATTTGACCCATATGCATTGCACACTCAGGAGGCAGAAAAAGGATTATTTATAAATAATGACTAAATTACGCAAGTCTCTGGTCCAGGTGGGAGTGGAAACCTCGGGGAAAGAGACCAGGAACACTGGAAGCAGAAAAAAGAGGTAAGAGAGGTAATGAATTAAAGGGGACGTTTTCTTACAGTATTGGTGGTGAAGGTCTGCCAGGGGGAAAGGTGAGTGGAGCCAGGTCCAATTTGAGCGAGGAAGATGCCAGGTAGTGAATGTTCTTGAGTCCTTTCCTTGAGAGGGTTTAGAGTTGTTTAGCGCTGGTTGTGTTGGAGGGCAGACATGTGTAGCAACAGAGAATAAAGAAGAGGGAGGAGCTGTGACACGGCGGTCTTAGAATCCAAAGAGGAATCCAAAGTTGTATTGCAGGTTTGCAGTTTCTTCAAAGAGAATCAAAGGGACTCATGGTATCAAGTCTGATACACAGAGCGAGGCAACCTTCAGGAAGAACACAGGGAGAAGTTAATCCAGGTAACTGAATCTTGAGTTCACCAAGAAATCACAAAGGCTCAGAGGGCTTGAAATGACCACTGTAGGTTAACAGGCACCAGAGGACTGGCAGAAGGCTCCTTTTATCTTCAGGTAAAAGGAGCCTTCTGCCAGGAAGGTTGATGAGATGCAGGTGTGCAGAACATACCTGCCCAGTACTGCCCTCCAACAGGGAACTGCAGGGAGAGCTGCTCATTGGAGGCCCCTGGTGGATAAAAGGAACTTTAAGAAAGAAACGAAAGTGCACACAGACTCAAACCCTGGCCTCTCACAGTAAATAACTCAAAACGCCGCTGACCAGACTTGTTCCTGGTTTTGTTATGGCCAGTCAAATTTTTTACCTCTAGAATGTATGTTATTTTGGAAACTAGGTAAGGTACTGACATCTACATCAATGATCTCTGAGCCCTCAGATTGCATTGTGTTTTACGTTCCCTAAAGGTCAAATATCTACAATCCCAAAATTAAGCTTATAACTTATTATGGTAAAGCCAGTTTTCCTGGGTTCAGAGGGATCTGGGATTGTTCATTACATAGTGTCTGTGAGACCAAAGAACATTCAAGATCCTTCCTGGAAGGAATGGCTAATGTGTAATCTGGACTATCCAGACTGTTCTTCTGTGATGGTTGTACTGTACTTACCTGAAAAGGAGGTGCAACTCATGTTATGTTGGATGGAGGACGAAAAATTACAACATTGTAGTTTATTGGACTGGTTCCATTGTTAGATGAAGTAAAGACAAAGCTATTGGTCAGCTCTGAGCTTCTTGGATAAGCAGAAGGTTTGCTGAGACCCACTGGAAAGGCCTCACTGAGGAACATCAGATTTACCCTGTTTTCAGCCCTGTCTAATCACCTACAGAAAAAGTAGGGGGAATTTTAATTTAAAGTAAGACATCAACAACAAGGCTATACTCTTACTTACATTAAAGAATAAATACTATGCCTGAAGTCCTTCCTCAATAAGATCAGAACATCTTATGAGAAGCAACTGCAACACTGCAAAGAATAACTCTAAAACAGCAAAGAGGATTGAATGAGTCAGAAAAGTTGGAATTAAATTAGTTTTTTCTTCACTTTCTGAGGTGCTTTTCCATTTAGGGTTGTGGCGGATATTGCAGAGTATCAACTTTTAGTTCATTTATTTCCCCCATGACTGCATATCCTTCTTAGTGATGGTCATATTCTTTGTTCACATTCTCATCTCTTGGTCTCAGTTTGGCCTCACAAGTCATCAGACCACAGATACCAGGATACTGACTTCCAGATTCTCATATATTGCGGGAGTGATCAGTGCTCTCATCTTCCATTACCTGTTTTTTTTTAGCTACAACAAGTAATGCTGAAAAAGGAAATCAAAGATTGCAATCTGATTTGTGCCAGGAAATGGTGAAGCCAGCAAAACAGGCGAGAAAACTGTCAGTCAATAGGTTGTGTGCTGCATCACTATCTGACAATCTATACTGGATGGAGAAAAGCATAGCTCACATCAGGGACCACTAAAGATAATCAGGAGAGGTCGAAATATAATAAAGAAGAAATGATGTAAGCTTAGGAGAAGACATGTATGGCTTCTTTAAAAGTTAAGACAAGATTAGTTTCCCCTTTCTCCTCTATAGCCAGAGAAAAAAAAACCCCTAAAACCTTTGATTTTATAAAACTTGAGTTTGAGCTTGTAAGACATAGATGTTTAAATTTTTTTCAAAATGAATGAAGAGAAAATTTCTGGTAAGGCTCCTATTGTAGTTTTGATTCACTGTAAACAGTTTTATCTTATAAGTAGAGAGTTATCGTATTTAAAAACAAACAAACAAAATAACCCAACTTTGACTGCAGATATCCTTAGAAACTGATCAATGAATGCGCCATACACAACAGTGTTATTCAAGTCGTGCAATGAACAACACTGTGCAGAAGTTGTAAGAATCTGCATAAATACAGACTATGAAGAACCACAGTGTTGGTTCTATTGGACAACATCAGCATTTGACACTGTTGATCAGGATATATTATTGAAGCGACTGGAGAGCTGGGCGGACTCTCTGGTACAGTACTCAATTGGTTCGAATCTTACCTAAAGAACAGGGATTTCTTTGTGTCAATAGGCAACTTCTCATTGAAGCGGAAAAAAGTCACATGTGGAGTACCCCAATCCTGGGACCCCTTCTATTTAATATCTACATGCTCCCACTAGGTCAGGTTATAGCAAGAAATAAGATTAATTACCATAACTACATAGATAATACACAGCTCTACATTACAATGTCACCAGGTGACTAAACCCATCCAAGCACTGAAGAGATGCTTAGAACATCTCTTCAGTGCAATGTGTGGATATGCCAAAACTTTCTCCAACTGAACAGAAAAAAACCCTGAAGTTATTATCTTTGGACCTAAAGAGGAATGATCAAGAACCAGTACGTAGCTTCAGTTATTACAACTAGAAACTAGTGATCAGGCCGGAAATCTAGGTGTAATGATGGACTTGGACCTGAACCTTCAGAGACACAAAAAGACATTTCCAAAGTCAGCCTTCTATCACCTGAAGAACATTTCCAGGATTAAAGGACTAATGACTCAACAAGATCTGGAGAAACTCATCCATGCATTTAGTCGCATTGATTACTGCAACAGTGTCTTAACAGGTCTACCCAAAAAAAATCAACCGGACAGCTGTAGCTGATCCAGAATGCTGCTGCTCATGTTCTCACTAAAACCAGGAAAATAGAGCACATCACCGCAGTTGTAAAATAGTTCCACTGGCTCCCTGTAGCTCAGAGACTTTAAAATACGTTAGTTAGTTTATAAATCATTGAACGGCTTAGCACAAAATTACATTAAAGACCAATTGTCGTTGTATCAACCTACCAGACCACTCAGGTCTTCTGGTTCTGGTCTAATCTGCATTCCCAGAACCACAACCAAACATGGAGAAACAGCATTCAGTTTCTATGCTCTACAAATCTGGAACAAACACTCAGAAAATGGCAAGAAAGCCGAAACACTGAGTTTTTTTAAATCAAGGCTAAAAACCTACCTGTTTAGAGCTGCTTTTGACCCAAAATAACAAGAACACTGACCAACATATTTGAAGTTGTTAATGATGGCACTTGACAAAATGTAATGTTTGTTACTGGTTTCACAACCAGTGACCGTTTGATGTGTTTATGATGTTTTTATGTTTTCATGATGTAAAACACTTTGAGCTGCCTTGTTGCTGAAATGTGCTATACAAATAAACTTGACATGACTTGACTCAAAGTTATCTAGTTTCTTTATCGGACAAGGTAGGTACTGCTTACTCTTAGTTGCTGATAAAAAGTAATTCTTCTCAGCTTGTATTCACCTATTTTATTTTGGACAGCTTACAATCGTTTTATCACTTTTATACACTATGAAAACCCTACAATTAAGCATAACTTAACAGAAACAAGTCATCACTGGTCAACATCTGGACAAGCAGGTGGCTGGCTGTTTTTAGCTCAGTGTTTTAACTCACAGGCGTGCAGAGCTGAGTTCTGCCTCTGCAGTTTACAATATCTTAGCGCATCATTTCCTAAGGATTAGTTCCAACATATGCAAAAAGTCGAAGTTCAGTTGAAAATACAAGCAGAAGGCAGATTGCTACACTGCCTTTTCTGCTGACTCAGGCTACATCACCTACTTAATAAAGTTTCAAGAGGACAGTTATTTTTAAACATATTTCTTACAACTTTCATTTGAAGAAAAGCCGGAAGACAGATGTATGAAATTTATTTTCAAACCAAACAAGAAAAGTTCTCATCATACTGTGTAATCTCTCACATATTGCCCAGATGTGGCTTAATTATATAGTTTTTGTATACAGAAAGCAATGGCTATAAAGAGATGTCTGCACGATTGCTATGTGTATTGATTTGAAATAGCTGCTTCTTATAGAAATATGTAGGTACCAATTTAAAGGAGGAGGTACTTTAGGTGCTACAATGCTATTGGCTAAATGTCTCTCCCGAGCCTCTCTCTCTGCATTCTGCCTTTAACACTATTCTACATATTAATATGAACAAACAATAATTTGTCTGGTATCTGGTATTCAAATATTGAAATTTGATTCTAAGCATAGTATTTTGGTACTCCAGGCATGACACTTTGTCTGCCACTGCCTACCTGACCCCAGGTTTCACCACAATGCAGTTAGGTCTTTAAAAATGCTCTAAGAGGATGTTTTCAAAAGGAAAATGGATGTTTTCATTTTATTCAGGCAGCTACTTTTAAACAGGAAGTGATACATCAGCACACTACAGGAAAGTATTACAGCAAAGGTGCTCTGTTTAATTTTTTTGAGTTTTTAATCTCTGTCATGAAACATGCTGGATTTGGAAATGTTTGGCAGCCTTTAATCACAAGTCTCAGTTAAGCAAAGGATATTCATTTGCAAGGAAATACACACACAAACTGCTGTTTACAACTACGCTAATCGCTGATATGACATGCTAAAGACAGCTTTAGATGTCATCTAAAAACCCTCTTTTCAGGCTTCATCTGTGTCCATTGCACAGAAGAAATGATTCCCACATAAATATTACTTTTCAATATATTTTTCCATGTCTTTTGATGAATCTCAGTGTTAACTGCAGTCTTCACCATATAGAACAAACATTCATGATATATCTGACATTTTTAGTCATTAAATCCCTGTTTTAGCAACCACATTAATTCTAAACGATTTTTAATTTTTTACTTCATCAAGCTATTTTTAAATCATCAAAAAGCTGACATTTCTTTCCATGCCAATTTTGCAAATCGATAGATTTACAGAAAATTTAGAAGGAACTTTAGTGGGCTTCAGTATTCAGACAGTTGCCTTGCAGCAAGAAGATCCTGGGTTCAAATCCCAACCTGGGGTCTTTCTGCATGAAGTTTGCATGTTCTCCCCATGCATGCGAGGGTTCGCTCCTGGTTCTCTGGCTTCCTCCCACAGTCTAAAACCATGTCTTTTAGGTTGATTAGTCTCTCTAAATTGTCCTTAGATGAGTCTGTGTGTGCTTTGTTGTTTGTCCTGTGTGTCTGTGTTGCCCTGGACTGGCGAACCTGTCCAAGGTGTCCTCCATCTCTCAACCAATGACTGCTGGAGATAGGCACCAGCTCCCCAAGAGATCATGCAAGGATAAGCAGATATAGACGATGGATGGATGGATGAAAGATACCATAAAAAGAAAATTATGAAAAATCTAAACTCATGCTAAAATACTCAACTTGGCCAAATTTGATGTCATTTGCTTTAACATAGAAAAAGTTAATCAAAACAAATATCAAAAAAAGACACAAGAAAGGGATTAATAGGGATTAATAAATTCATCAAACTCCCTTGGTATCAAGACTTTTGTACAATGAACCTGTAAATGAGCAACATGATCCCTTAAAAGCTGATTTAAAGACATGGCATTGTCTCAGCAAAGAGAAACAACAATAGTATCCACAGGTAAAGACCTCACTGATTCATTGCATTTGGTTGTGAGGCGTTTGGTTGCGTTTTAACCAGACACAGATGTGGTGGTGAGTGAGTTGTCATGTCAGAGTGAAGTCATCGACTTGGAGCAGCAGGTGTTTTGAAGGAAGGAACATCTGGAAAGGGCTCCTGAGCCGGACACGGAACCAGAGGAGATGGATCTCTGCCAGGCTTCCCCCTTGCTTGTTGTCACGGAGTGCTTCATTAGTCTCAGTATTCACTGCTGCAACAGCTGACAGAGATGAAGGCCAATAACTGAAGCTCTGAAAAAATAACCTGGATGTAGTTTCTGTATGTGAAGAAATGCCTTCTTCTAAAGTCCACACACAGAGGAAACTTTTTAAATTTAGCAACTTATTTCTGCTGTTTTTGTCAGCCTTACATGATACAGAATCAGGAGCAGAATAAACTTTATTTGCCAAGTTTGTGGGTAAAAACAAGGAATTTGACTTTGGTTTCCATAACTTGCATCGAAATCAAAGTACAGTCACAATACAGCAAACGATAATAAACAACAAAAAACAGACAGTAAGAACTAGGACAGGTGTCAGCAACCTTTACAACCCTCAGAGCCATTTTTGCTCTTGGTTTAGCGAAACCAAATTTGTTTAGAGCCACAAAAGCGACATGAAAGAAAATAGCTTATATTTCCAGTATCTACCATTTTGAGTTTTTGAATTAAACAACATTCTTTTTAGGTTTTAACATAAAGAAAATCAAGGTTGTACATAACGGGAATGAATACATTTTTGTTTATCAGATATTGCAATTTTTATTAAAAACAATGTCAAAAAAAGCACATAAGTTTCCAATCAGAAGACAAAAAAGAAATGTTACACATATACTGTATTGAAATACCTAGGAAGAACTGCTAAAACCACCATAATTTTTAATAAGCTTTATATTTTAGAACATTGCTTAATTATTTTATTAAGCAATTATTAAAAACATTTAAAAAAAAATTAATAAAAAATTAATTTTTAAATAAAAATTCTTTGCATTTTTGGCTAAAGTTATTAAGAGTCACAGTGGACCGTCTAAACAATCGCATGCTACTCTGGAGCTGCAAGATCACCTGAGTAAATATAAAAAGCTGTTTTCAAATGATTATTTCCTTCATTAAGGGAACCTATCAAAAATGATTTGGGTCTAATTACTCTCACTTGTTAAAGCATAAATTAACTGTGATTAACCACAAAGGATTGTAGCCAAGACGAAAGCACTTACCTCTGAACCTGTATGACTGTCAGGGATCCATCTTGTTTTGGTTCATGTTTTGATTATTCACTCCTGTTCTCCTCAGTGGTCTCATCCTTCCCCTGTAAATTGATTACAGCTGTTTGTTGTTTCCCTGAATGACCCTGTGTGTATTTATGTTCCTACCTGTGCCTTTGCTCCCTGCTGGAGTCTCATGTCATTATCATCCTGTTCTCCATGCTCATGTGTTTGTATCTCCCTGCTCACCTGTGTTTTGTGGAGATTTTTGGACATGAAAGTTCATATTGCAAGCCTGAGGCTGTCCTGCCGCTTATGGGTCCACACACTTACCTTGAAATCATGACAATGACAACATGAAGTAGGTTAAAAGATCTCAAAATCCGCTATTAGGGGCATTCCACTAATGGATACAGTAGAATACTGCAAAACCTTCCCAGGAGTGGCCAGCCTACCAAACCTACTCCATCAATGACTGATCCAGAAGGTCACTAAAGAATCCCTCCCCCTCCCCAAAAAAAAAAAAAAAAATGTCTTGATGATTCTCAAAGCCATTGGGAAAATACACTTTAAACTGGCAAAATACTTTTTAAACTGGCAAAACTGGATCAGATGTGGATACTGTTATATCTGGTGTAAAACTAACAGCATTTTAGAAAAAAAGAACCGTAACTCTACAGTCAAACATGGTGGTGGTAGTGTGATAGTCAGGAGCTAATTTGTTGCTTTAAGAGCCCGACAACTTATTTGATGTAGCTGTTAATTTTGTTCTGCCATCAGTTTGTGACCTTAAACTAACATGGGTTAAGCAGCAGAACAATGGTGACCAACAAATCCAACTCTGAAAGACTCTGAAAGATGGAGTGGTCTAGTCAAAGATCTGATTAAGACAGATGTTGGTCATATCTGAAAACCTACCAGGCTTGCACAAACAAACTAACTTAGTCTGATATTAAATTTTGCAATGAATTGAAGCATTTAAGGGTATTTTCACACCTGATAGTCCGGCAGACTTGGTTCGACTGGGGGACCAAAACTACAATATTTGTTACATTTTCAGTTGTTGTGCTTTGCTTTCATACTGCACTGTGTCAAATGAACTAAACCCTTTGAAAAACCTAATTACCCCCTTGCCATTGGTGGCGTTGCACCAAGAACCACTGAAGGAAACAACACAAAAACCTCTGAAGAAGAGACTGAGCGCAACTTCCTTTTTCACAAAATGTAAACCAAAATGGAGTGGTGTCAGATTTTAATATTTGTAGGATATTTGTTCTCTTTTGTCAATGGCAAAAGACCACAAGCCATTTGTCCTACTAGCACTAGACTCGCATGTTTGTTTTGATTGAATTTACCCAGAATGCTCTTCGCTATAGTCCGCTTCCCACTTTTGGAGTGGTCACCAGTCCACTTAGCGTTCACATATGCAGTCGAACCGCACCAGAGTTCACTTGAACCGAGCTGAGGCTTGCAGGTGGACCAGAGTTCACTTTTTTGGTCCCCAAACGAACCAGACATTCTAGGGAAATGAACTGGAGTTTGATTACTGTGGATTAAGCAGGGCTGTTGTGAATACACCCTAAGTGTGACAGATCAAGGGTCAAATACAAAAACCTCATACAAACAACAAAACTCTGAATGGACTGTTTCATAAAGTGAAACTTTGATTTCCTATTTGCAGGCATTTGCATTTTAAATGGGCAAGAACAAATTCAGTTGATTATTTTTCTTTTGTCCACAACACAACCCCCTGCTGGCATGCAGTCTGTGAGCTTGTTGCGTGTGAGGTCATGGTCAGCCTCCTCCCGGAGGGTTTGTTTGTGGAATTCGGAGGGAGAACATGATCAGGAACACAGAGAGCATTGTGTGGGATCTGACTCAGGAGAGGGAGCTTCATAAAAAAACCCCTCAGATGTTTCAGCTGCAGATGTCTGTCAACAAACTAAGACGGCTTGAGGCATGAGCTCTGAGGCTGATGGCTCATGCGCAGACAGTCAGCACATACTGATGGCATCCCCAAAAGCATAAAAACCAGTGTACTTCTCAAGACAAAGGAAAAACTAAGAAGCTTTATGGCAAAGGAACTTTTTTGGGATCACATTATCGTAGAATCCCTGATCAAAAATATGGACTCATTACTCTTCTTGAAGAGTCATTTCATTTATATTTTCTCAAAAATAAAACAAGGTACAGATATCACATGTATTGTTTGCAGTGACTGAATAATGCCTTATAAACAGTGGATCATTCACTGTGGCAGAGGATCCACTACTTAATATATTTACACAGTACATTTTTATCAATCTCAATCAATCTCTCAATCTCGAATGCTCAAAAATCAACCTGAAGATGTCTCTGTTATTGAGCTTTTAATTGTATACTTTACAGAAAGAAATGGAACAATAAAAAAAGTATAATTATTCTCACAATCTCATTATCGACACTTTGGTTGCAAATTCAATGATTTTTTTTTGGAACTACTCACTAATAACTAAATAACAGAAAACAAAACATGAAATCTAACTACTAAAAATGTGAATTTTGGAATATAATGAAGAATGAATGATCAGATCAGGATTACAAATTCAGACAGTGGGAGGGTTTTGAGGTCTGGCAGGTTAGGGTTAGGGGAGGGTTAGGGTCAGGAAAACAGCCCTAATCATAGAACAAGACAAGGAAACTTACAGTTTGGTTAGATAATAATAGATAATAAGAAATAATTTAGGAGGATGTCCATTGTTCCAATGAACACATAAACAAATGCGCAGGCAAATCACTGAACTGTGTGAAACCACTGTTCCTCAAACAAAGCTAGCAAAGGCTAGCTTTGCATAATTCTCACTATTTTGCATTTTATTGTAAAAAGAAAAAAAAAACAATGGATGTTTTGTGTGACAGATTAAAGACAGAAGGGGACAACCAAATTGTTAACAGCAACGAATAAGTTACATTTTTAAAAATATCTTGCCAGGTGTTTCTCCTTTGTCATTTAAATGAATAAATCTATAAAATATATTTAGTAAAACATAATTAGGAATACTTTTTTCTGTTTGTTAAAGTTAGTCAATCTGAACATCCTCCTTCACAAGAACTCTATCTTTCTCTCTTTCTCTTGACCAGACCAAACCTACAGTCAGCGCTGATTAAAGGACAAGTAAAAGCCTCAAGGAATCTAAAGTTAGAATTAGACCCTTACATCTGCTTCTTGGTTGAACAGCCTGCAGCATTTAGTGCCTTGCAAAAGCATTCTTAG
Source organism: Anableps anableps (assembly GCA_014839685.1). Lineage (NCBI taxonomy): Eukaryota > Metazoa > Chordata > Actinopteri > Cyprinodontiformes > Anablepidae > Anableps > Anableps anableps. The sequence goes on from CM026073.1 coordinate 4,402,548, forward strand.
TAGTTAAACCTTTTCAGATTTTGTCATGTTACATCCACAGACTATATTTTACTGAATTTTGTTTATAAACACTTAACGTAACACATTGCAGTTCACCTGAACCTTAAAGGCAGGTCTAGGAGAATGTTAATAAGAGAAGCAGTCAAAAGGGCCATGATAACTTTGGAGGAGCTGCATAGATCCACAGTTTAGATGAGAGAATGTGTTAACAGGACAACTAGTGGTCATGCACTCCACAAATCTGACCTTTATGGATGAGTGACCAGATCAAAGCTGTTGTTGAAAGAAAACCATAAGAAGTCCTCTTTGAAATTTCAGACAAGGGAAGAATAACACCAAACATGTGAAAGAAGCCACTCTGGTCAGTAGGGACCTAAACCTTTTGGCCTAATTGGAAAATGTGATGTGTGTTGAAAAACTTGACACACTATAAAACACCGTGAAACATGGTGGTGGCGGTATCATGCTTTGGAATTGATTTTCTTAAGCACAGACAGGGAAGGTGGTCAAAGTTGACAGGAAGATGGATGACTCCAGAGCTACAGAGAAGTGGTTTGGACCAGCGGTCTGCAACCTTTACAGACCAAAGAACCATTTTTACCTTCAGTTCAGCTAAAAAGACCAAATGTTACACGACCTTTTGAAACAAGACAAATTCTCAGTATTGGTGGATATCTACAGCAGGAAATTTGTTATGTTTTAACACTTTATTTCTATTTTCAGGTTTTAAAAGCAATAAGAACATAAGCTGTTTGCAAAGAGAATGGATTAATAGACTATGGATTAATATTTGTGGAAAATGTTGTAAAAAAGCACATATTTTCCAACCTAATGAGAAGAAAAATGCAAAACAAGAGTGTTATTGTTTTTATATCTATATTTTAAAAACTTGTTCTTTTTAAAATCATTTTAGCCAAAGTTATGAAGATGATTCAAAGGTCCATTGTAGAAGGTCCAAAGAGCCACTTGTGGCTCTGAAACCACGGGTTTAGAGCAAAACATATTTATTTTTGAATGGCCTAGTCAAAGTCCAACCCTAAAATGAACTGAGAACCTATGGCCCTGGTCAACCAATCTGACTGAGTTTGAGCTATGTGGGATTTGCAACTGATATTGCAACAAAAGATGGTTTCACATGATTTTGTCTATATTTATAAAAGATTAGAAAGTCATTTTTCTTTTCTTTCCACTTTACAGTTGTACACTACTTTGTGTTGGTCAGTCATGTTAAATCTCTATAAAAACATTAAACTTTGTGGTTGCACTTTGAAAAAACCATAAATCCTCTTCTTGAATGATAATTGTGCAGCAGGTGAGGAAGGAAAGTAAGAAAAGTCTTGTAAGCTTGTATAACAATGAACTTCAAAAGAGCATGCACCACACTCAGGTAACCAAATAAACGTGAAAGTCGCTCTTCAGTAAAAGCGAATGTCTGAAGTATCACAAACCTGTAAGGACTGATGTATGTTCTGAGAAAAGAAACAGCTGCTGATCCCAGAGCCCACCTTTACAGGTGCTGAAAGCCATGATGTCCATGTCAGCCTGTCTCATTTTTTCCTCTGACGAACACCTCTGAGTCATTCTGACCTCAGGTGGAGAGAACAGACAGAACATGTCTGCCTTATGATTTATACATTTGTCATTAGCTTCCAGCTTCCTCCTTCACCACATGAGGCTTTCACATCAGAAGATAAAGAAATGATGGACTAATCTACACTTTTTTGGGGGAGTTATGTAAAGAGCATATTGTGGTTTATTCAAATAGGTAGATCAGAACTGATACTTAGTCACAGTCATTTTACTTTTTGGTTTATAACTGCATTAGTGTTGATCGGCAAGATGGCAAAATGAAAGAAAGTGAATCACCAAAACTACAGGAATTAGTCTGAGATCTTTACCTGGCATAATCAGATTGTTTCTGAATCCTTTCCATGACAGGACAGATAATTATCAAAACCCAGGGTTATAAAATTAAAAGCTCAGAATTTAAAATGTAGGTTGTGGCCTGTTTGTGGGGGTGTGCAGTTTAATTTCAAATCAAATTGCATACATTTATTCTTATATTTAAGATTTCATATTTTCCAAAAGCTTGAAGTGGAGTCACTTGAGGCTAAAATATACAAAACATTTAATCATTTACAAGGGAGCGGATTGCAGTTAGCAGTCAATGTTCATAAACTGGATACAGTCAGGACAGGTCCCCAGGCGGTTCCAAGACAACACAGAGGACAGACAACACCACAACAGCCCCCACACAATTAACCTGTCATGAATCCATTTGGACCTGTTATAGCAACAACCCAGGGGCTTCTTTTTGTGAGGCAACAGTACCAACAACTGCACCATAATGCAGCAAACATGGTGTACAGTGTCCTGTATGGGAGCTGCTTGTAAAGTTACACAGTCAAAAATTAACAGCAATGATTTGGGTTATATAGCTTGCGATAAAAGAAAAAAATGGGGGATATTTTTTAAAAGTCAAATTTTCACCATGTTATTAATTTATCTATAAATGTCAGTTTCAAACTAAATACCTAGTTAGCAGGCCAAATATTTAGCTAGCTCAGCACTAAATATTTAATTTGGAGCTAAATAGTTAGCTTGCTCACTAAATATTTATGAAGCTAAATACTTAGCTTGCTAACTAAACATGTAGGATGGAGCTAAATATTTAGTTTCTAAACTAAACATTTAGCTTGCTAACTAAATATTTAGTTTGGTGCTAAATATTTAAATTGGTGCTAAATATTTTAATTGGCACTAAATATTTTAGTTGGAGCAATAATATCTAGTTGGTAAACTAGATTTTTAGTTTGCTAATTAACTATTTCATTTGAAACTGTGACATTTATAAATGAATGAACAACATGGTGAAAATATGACTTTGAAAAATGAACCCCCATTCTTTTGTCTTACGACAGGCTATATAACCCAAATTAATTTTGTTATTTCTGACCGTGTAATTTTACAAAGGGCACCCCATAAAATGGTTGAGTTCCCAGTCTGGTAGTTCAATTTAATTGGCCTTGCACCTTTGGCTTAGTTTCTTACTGCATTTTAGAAAAAAATGGCATCAAATGTATGTGTGTACATAGTTTGAAAAGGAAAACATTTCTTCAAAGTGCTCACCTTCTTTGACTGTTACAGGGTATATTTTAAGGATGGTAGCTGAAAAATAATATCTGTAGCGATCCTTAAAAGTCTTCATCACTAGATTTGCAGGATTACAGACACAAAGATCTCCTTGGTTTTTGTCCTCTACTGCATGCATTCAAGTAGAATTCCAAATGAATTGTGTGTGAGTCTGGATCTTTGGACCTGAGGGATTAAAGATGTGACATGTCCCTGTTTTTTACACAACTCTGTAGTTCTATAAACAAATGCCTGAGAAAACAGACATCAGTCGATCAAATACAGATTCTCCTGATCTCAAATCAGTATGTGTATAAAGCACACCTCTCTACAGAATCAATCTATATCATACCATCCTCTCAACCAACAAGTGGTCAAAGGATGTCAGGGATAAGATTATTGATCTGCACAAGACTGGAAGGGAATAAAATGACTATTTACTCAAGAGGAGCTTATTGTTGTCTGAAGGTAGTTGGGATTGGAGTCAACAAGAACACTGTTGCTATCAAAAGTGTTCTTGATAGCAAGCATCCAGCCATAGCACATGACTGGATGCTTGTCATGTGCTATGGAGGGTCTAGGGAAGCCTTTGGAGAAAGTTCTGAGCTCAGAAGAGAACAAAATGGAGCTCCTTGCCACCAACTCCACCCAAGGTGTTTAGAGGAAGAGCAATGCTGAATATGACCCAAAGATCATCATCTCCAGTGAAACACAGAAGTGGAAGCATTATGCTGTGGAGCATAGTATTTATTTTCACTCCACACCAATGCATTGAGGGGCACATGAAGAGGGTATTGTGCTATTTAAAGCTCGAATGAAAGTCTTCCCCCCTCAGCGAGATGAATTGTGCAGCACTACAAAGACCCAAATATATACCACCAAGACAACAAAAGGGTGGCTAAAAAAATAATTATAATATATCCATGGAGTGGAGTGGCCAGTCTCCCCATCTCAGAAAATTTATGGAGGGAGGGAGATTAAGTTTTGAGTTACCAAGCAGCAGTCATATAAACAGCGATTTGGAGACTTTAGTAGTGGTCAAAAATCACACATGATTTTTGTGTGCTTGAAGGTGGTGATCAACTTCAAGCAACATCTAAAGGTAAGGTAAGGTTTTTGAGTTTAAGGCACAAGAAAACGAGAAAAGGAGTAAATAACTCAGAATCTCAGGAAGAACAAACCAAGGAGGTTTGATTACCATGACCAAGACTGTACACTCTGGCAAAGGTGGGTGAATGCTGCCTGTCCTCTTATACAGATGGTGAAAGGATGCGCGGTGTGTGGGTGAGTAGTGCCACATAAACAGCCCAGTCCAGAGATATCAGCAAAACAAGAAGCGAAGGGGAGGAGAGAGAAGAAAAGACACACAGGTTAAAACCCTCCCAGGATCATAACATGCTCTGTAAACTGAGAGACATTTAAATTTAGATCTTTCTAGGTGGTAGTTAAACTAACAAAGAATAAAATTAAATTAGGACTCTCTCACTTTTCCTACTTTTTAAAATCAGTATTTTAACGAATGTGCTTCCACAAAACTGTCCATTATAGCCTGGCTATGGGGAATATCTGAGGAAGGTATTTGGATTCACTAAGTGTAAAAACCACACCCCCTGTAGGCTTTTTATGGTAATGCATGTGCGAAAAAGTTTTTCCAGAGCCAGTGTAACACTGGTACCACTGAAAAGAATTGTAAAAGAGAGACAAATAGCTTCTGTCTTTGAACAAAAGATGAAAAAGTATGCAAAATTAAAATTGATCCTAATAATGTTATAAGCTGTGGATTTTAAGTACAGTCATCTCAAATATGCACACACTGGTTAAAATGGCAGGTTCTGATGATGTGAAAAAGAAGCAAATTTGTTGGACAAAAAAAAACCAAAAGAAAGCTGCAATAACCTGGCTGGAACAGTGTGCTCACAATTAAACTAAGACTTAGTTGAAGCACCTTTTGATTCAGTGTCAGGATTCAGTCTTCTTTCGTTCACACCTACAGACCCATTCAATAAATTGGAATGTTATTGAAAAGTCAGTTTATTTTAGGAACTTTATCACAAAGTGAGACACATTAGAACATTACCTCTGACCAATAAAAACAGTTTAACACAGAAATGTGGGTTTAATGAAAAGTATGTTTAATACCTGCTTTAAAGGTTGTCAGTTTTTAAAAGTACTTTTAATCTGACAAAAGAGCTTCATGGATACACATAATCTAATTTGTTGAATATGACTGTAGTGTTAATTACAGTGAATTTGACTGACCTGAATTAAAGTTCAGGATGCAAATGAATAATGTCGGGAAAATCTGAATAGGATTTACTTTAAATGTCCTGACATTTACTCCTCTGCATCCTTTAGCTAATACCCTAAACTCACCCTTCACCGTCTACAGTGCAGACATCTACATCAGGTCCCCAGGTTGCCATCTTCAGAAGTCCTTTGATGACTCTGCCATAGTCAGCCTCATCACTGGTGAGGACAGTACAGACAGTTGTCTCAGGACTTTGTGGACTGGTGACAGCAGAACTGATCAATGCTGGGAAAACCAAGGAGCTGGTGGTGGATTTCCACATGATCCGTAACACATGGCACTGACACCGGTGAGCATCGTGGGAACTGCCATTGAGATCGTGGACTCTTATAAGTACCTGGGTGTTCACCTGCACAATAAACTGGACTGGACTGATAACAATAATGTGCTGATAGCAATTTCCCCTTGGGGATCAATAAAGTATATTCTATTCTATTCTATTCTATTTACAGGAAGGGTCAGAGCAGACTCTACTTGCTGAGGAGACTCAGATCTTTTGGAGTGCAGGGGACCTGAAGACCTTTTTTGACTCTGCAGTGGCATCAGCCATCTTCTATAGTGTTGTCTGTTGAAGCAGCAGATTATCTACAGCTGAGAGGAAGTGGTTAGATAAGATCATCTGGAAGTCTAGCTCTGTGCTAGGATGCTCCTTAGACCCAGAGCAGGTAGCGGAAGACAGAAGAACTGTTGGACAATGTATTTTACCTCATACATGAAGCTGGTGCTGAACTGGCGAACACCTTCGATGACAGACTGCTGCATCCATTACCACAGATCCCTCCTTCTAGCACCTGTTAGACTTAATAATTCATGATGATACTCGTAATCTTTTTAAAATTTCTGGTAAATAGGACAACAGTCTGTTGCTGTTTTCTATGCACAAATATAGACATCTTGTAGAGTTTTTAAATTATTCTACTCAGCTGCACAGTATGCAATGCTCTTTTATAAAAAGTATGCTATTTCTAATGTTGTCATGGTGTCATGGTGGTTGTGGTGATAGTGGGCCCAAGTGCAGAGAGGCAAAGGTATTGAGTAGATGGTGACATTTTAATGAAAGAAGAACTTACCAACAGCCAGGAGTACACAAAAGGCAGGAACAAAAGGAACTGGGTACATGAAGGCAAATAATATGGTTTAACAGAAGGTACCAGGGAGGAGTGAGAGGAAAGGTATACAAATACTGGGAGAGTTAATGCTGGAACAATAGACTGGGGCTGATTAACTAACGGGTTGCAGGTGTGAAGAGAAAGAGCAGAAGGCAGGCTGAGGAGAGAAAGAGCGAGAGAATGGCAGTGGGGGCAAGAGAGAGTGAATAAACAGGGGAACTCGGAATACAAATCTAACTGTAACACAGAATAACTAGACACAAAGAATAAATAATGAACATAATCTAACCAAACTAACCAAGAGAAGACAGAACAGAGTAGAACAGAAAAAAGACCGATCAAATCAAAATAAGAACTAAGGAGAACAGGTAACAAATGATCAGAGCTAAGAACCCAGAAAAACTCAAAACAACCCAGGATCCTTTGGGAATTAATGTTTTTACTTTGAACTTTCTGCTTCTACACCTGAATTTCCCCGCTTTGGGACAATAAAGGGTATTTCTGGAGGAAGCTGCCAAGAGGCGCACAGCAACACTGAAGTAGCTGTAGGAATTTCTATCAGGTACTATTTCACCATACATCTGGGCTAAGGAGTTGAGTTGTAAGTAAGAATTTTTCTCTTCCAAAGACAACTCAACGGATGGCTAAACTCTCCCACAACCTTGTGGAAGAGTGTGTTTTGGTCCGGTGAAACTATACTGAGACCTTTAGACATAATTTCAAAAGCAGTGTTTGTTACAAAAATATTCCTCCCACATTAATTAAAGACTAGCATACCCACAGTGAACTATGGCATTTTCATAATGCATCATGCTCTGGGGTTACTGTTCCACAGATAAAACTGGGGTATTTGTCAAGATTGATGAACTGAATTATAACTACCAATTAGGTTTGGCCCCAAACCTTCAAGTGTCTGCTAGAAAACTGAAGATGATGAGGAATTTCATGTTTTCAGCATTGTAAGTCCAAGTCAAACAGTCATCTAATGAATGATTTCAACAGAGGAAAATAAAAGTTTTACAACTGAACCTGAAACAAAATGTGTGGAGTCACTTGAATTGGGCTGTGGGCAAGAGATGTTTTCACAATCTCATGGATTTGGAGAACTTTTTTCTTTGTCATTAACTGTGAGTGGTTTGTATTTTTAATCCTCAGAGACATGCACATCTTGTACATTTTTAATTAACTAACTCAGTTGCACATTCCTCTGGACTGGAGTATTTTTTTTTACAACTACACAGTATTCATGTGGAATTTTTTGCCTAATTGTAGAGGCTATTCTTTTCTATTCTTTATTCCATTTTATCTATCTATCTATCTATCTATCTATCTATATATATATATATATATATATATATATATATATATATATATGTGTATATATATATATATATATATATATATATATATATATATATATATATATATATCTATATATATATATATATAGATAGATAGATAGGTGTGTGTGTGTGTGTGTGTGTGTGTGTGTGTGTGTGTGTAATTTTTTTTGTTTTGTTTTGTGAGTCTATTTTTATGTCACTCCCACTTTGCTGCTGTTGCATAGAAATTTCCCCATCGTGGGACAATAAATTATAATTTTTCTCCTAACAGTTTTGTTTGATTTTTAGTTGGATGGTACAAGGAATTTCTGAAATGATTTATTATGCGCTCAGGTTTTACATCTCAAAAACCTGGGATTGTAACAGGAGTTTGTATGCGTTTGTGGGGTTTTTTTTTTCACATTTAAAATATTTCTTTCTTTTTGTTGCTTGTTCTAGCTTGTTTCTCTTCTAGGCTCTTCTTTTGACTTTTTATTTAATTTCTTTCTCCTGAGAGGCACTTTATATCTTCATGGTAAAATCTGCCTCCTTTCCTTTGTCAGTTTCTGTTCCTTAAGCCACCTTGATCTTGGATTTTTGTTTTGTTTCCTTTTTTATCTTTAGTTTTGGTTATCTTCCTTTATTGCTTTGGGATTTTTGTTCCTCCCAGTAAGTGCATAAAGATAGTAGTTTGTGTTTCCTTTTTGACTCACCATTTTGATCCTTCACCTTTAACCACACTCCATAGTAAAAAATGTAGCGATGGTCTTATTTTCTAACCTTAAATTCATGCTTTCAGTAGTTAGAATTTTACACAGAAAATAACATCCACTCTCAAGCTGCAACAAAGAACGTTTACAACCTTTGAACATTGGAGGTATTTTGAAATTTTGGTTAAAATGAGATTTTAGATAATTGTTCAAAGTAGTCATTTGTTTGTTCAGTATGTACTTCTCAAAGAATGCCACTAGAGGGTGATGCTGCGCTGCAAAAACAGAAATTACAGTTCCACAGACTAAATTTAAATTGGGAAGGAAGTCTTTGGCATCACTGTGGATTAGTGTTTATCATTCAGAAGTGGCCTTGATACTGTGCTGTGGATCATTTGCTGCTGAAGAACCAAAGTGTGATTGGCCTTAAGGTCATGAACTGATGGCTGGACATTCTTCTGCAGGATTCTCATGATTCCATCAATTATGGCAAGTCACCCAAGTCACCTCACACTACCACTACCATGTTAGACTGTCAGGATGATGGTCTGTTTCTAAAATGCTGTGTTAGTTTCAGGTCAGACGTGATAGGAGAAATATATTCCAAAAGTGTTGCAGATCATCAAGACATTTTTTTTGACAAATGTTTGTTCTTTTTTTCATCATTGGTTTTGGCCTGAGATCTCTTCCATTGAAGTAATTTTTGTCCAGTCTTTTTGTTAAATCTTGAACATGGACCTTAACTGAGGCTGTAAGGCCTACAGTTGTTTCGATGTTGTTCTGGGTCGTTTTGTGACCTCCTCTTAAAATCGTTGATGTGCTCTTCCTATCCTTTCAAATGCGATAGACGGGCAATGACTTTAATCTTTTAGATTTGAAAGTTTGATAGTGCTGTGCTCTACACTACTTAGGATTTTAACATGTTAAACGCTTTAATCTCTTACATTTATTTTTATTTCTCTGTTTACTGTTTATGGTTTATGTTTTAGAATATTTTCATCCATCCATCCACCCACCCACCCATTGTCTTCTGCTTTTTCAAGATCAGGTCCCAGGGGTCTTGATGAGGTGTCCCACCCACCTTACGTAAGTGGCTCCTATTGATGCGAAGCAGCAGAGGCTCTACTCCAAGCTGTCCCTGGATGATTGAGCTCCTCATCCTGTCTCTAATGATGAGCCCAGCCAACCTTTGGAGGAAGCTCATTTCAGCTGCTTGTATCCAGGACCTAGTATTTTCAGTCAAAGCGTAAGTGACTAATAAATCTAAAGCTTTACTTCATGGCTCTTTCATCACCACAACAAATTGAAGCCCCAGTCCATCTCACCATCTCCCATACTATCCTACTATACCTAACTGAACTTCTCCGCTTGAGTCATAAGTGATCCCACCCTTCCAGGAGCCCTTTAACTTATTCCAGTTGAGAACCAAGTCCAAGCGTGTGGAGAGGGTTTAAGTCGGGAGTCTCAAACTGCATTCCTCGAGGGCCAGAGTCCTGCAACTCTTACATGTGTCCTACACACTTGAAATAAATGGCTAAACTGCCTCACTAGCATGTTGTCAAGCTCTACAGAGCTGTGCTAATGAGCTAATATTGGAGCCAGGTGTGCTGAAGCAGAGAGACATCTAAAAGTTGCAGGACACCGGCCCTTGAGGACTGGAGTTTGAGACCACTGGTTTTAAGTCTTTTTCAATTTTTTCTCTGTTTCCTCATGACAGGATTACTTTTTCCAGTTCCTCATGCTCTAGAAATGTCTGACTTATTTATGTAAATGTTTTTTTAAAAGATTACTTTATTTCTAGTGTTTTTTGTCTGTCCTTCAATTTTCAACCTGTGCAAAGGACTTTGTATTTGAAAAGCTCTCTGCAAATAAAGTTTGATTGACTAAATGAATGAGAATATGTGGATTCCTTTTTTCAATGAGTATAGTTTAGCTTACTGTTTGCTCCTCACACACAGCTTACTTGCCATCCTGTCTTTGGTTTTTGTTCAGACCAGTTTCTGGTGCTCTCTGATAGAATTTGAGTTGCCACTGGTTTTGTTCCTGGCTTATCTTCACTGGATTTATTTGGACTTTTGATTTTTGCATTACTTGCTCTGCAACGCCAGTGTTTGGACCTGTTTCTTTGTAATTAAAGACACTTAGAAGGTGCCTGGCAGACTTCAAGTACATGCTGTATAACATGTTTGGGATAAAAGCTGAAATGGGAGCCTTCTAATTGCTCTGGTGCCGGACTTGGCATGAACCTGTAATATTAAAGAGAGAAAGTCTTTGAAAATGATGAACAACCTTTAAGGTGACTTCATTTCATTCCTAACATGTTTATGTCAGGAAGAGTATCATCAGATGGTGGTTCGCCTCAGGCTGAATAATCATGTGCTAAATTTTAGTGTAAATCAACCTGAGTACAGTTTCCTGAGCCTTCCAGTCTCATGAGCATTGCTCAACACATTTATTTGTTTCTCTTGTATCCATGGAAACATAATGCCAATGTTGGAAAAAAACAGCTTTTGTATTGTCTGAGCACCACTGCAGGATTCTAACCTTACTGAAACAGACTTAGATACAAACAGCGTAGCTCGGAGGGCACTGCAGCTGGAAATCATTCTTCAGTGGCTCCAGATTTGCTCAAAGCAGCTTCATCTTTTTACTTGCTGCCCGGCAGAAGGAAAAAAAAAAACAGTTACCAACTTTCCTGCATGAATCATTACACAATTAGATTTGCTATGACTCAATATCACAAGTAAAAGAGAACAAAAACGCCACTGTTACATCTTCACTTTCTTAAAGAGGCAGGAGCTGCTTCTTACGCCATCTATCTGGGTGATGAAAAAGCAAATAATGAGAATAAACAATTGCACAATTGATTATATTAAATTTTATTTGTGCACAGCGTGATAATGTACATAAAAAGTAGTAAGAAAGGAAAACAATTTCTTACAAGGAAAAAAAACATATCACCTTCAGAACTTAAAAGCTCATTTCCAAAAAAAAAAAAAAAAAAAAAAAAACAACAGGTGCAGAGATACTATATCAAATCCTGTGAAAAGACAGCAGGTAAACTGAAGGTGGCGGATATTTAAAGCGAGCTTTGTGTCTCAATAAAACAGAACTCCAACCCAATACCAGCCCAGTTACCCCATCCAGTCCGTGGATCCACCCTTGTCCAGAGGGTGGGATGTGCGTCTTTACATCACATCCACAGACGAGAAGCAGAGCAGAGGGCAAAAACAGGGTGAGGGTGCACCAAGGAGTCCATGTAACAGCTAAAAATGCATCCAGACAAGCGTATATTCTGCCTCACATTGTCTTAATTCCAATGCATTAACCTGTGGAAGTAACACACAAGGTTTCACACAAGCTCAATATGGCACATTCTAAGTTCAAATTGCAGTGCGAAAGAAAGAAAAACTGAAAGGAGATGTTAATAGTTTCCCAGAGATTAGTGCACTGGAACATAAGGCCATTGTTTTTTGGGTTTTTTTGTTTACATAACCACACATACAGCACATGTAGTGTATTAAAACAATGACATTTAAAATAAAATGTAAAAAAGCCCTCAAAGCTCTTCATATTCAAAATCACTCTGGAACTATGATGATGTGAATGGTGAAAGCTGGGAATTTCTCTAAAAATGTGAAAAAAGAAGGCGCAATTCAAAATATCCCATCACGCACATATCTGTGGCTATGAAGGCACTAGTGATGAAATCTGTGGCGCAGAATGGGGGTTGTGGGACGTGGTGTAGGAACAAGGCCGTGGGGAGAGGGAGCGCTTACAGGAGATGGCTTTTTACACGTTGAGGCAGCAGCGGTGGGCGTGGCGGACGGCGAGGAAACACAGGTATGCGCGAGCAAGATGGGCGGGTTCAGTGTGTCAGACTGCCGGAGAGGAGGAGGAGGGGCTAAGGAGGGATGGTTGGTGAATGAGGATGTTCATGAGTGTGAGTGGGGGTGGGTTATAAAAAGGCAGCGGGTTGTTGTTGTGCCCCTCAGAGAGAGCGAGTGTTACATGTTTGCTGAGTCAGACAGAATCCAGCAGTGCTTGGCCTTTTATCTCCGGTTTGACCCTCAGGACCCCTCACATCTGACCATCCCGCCCTGGCCCACCGCTCCAAAACAGCAAACATGAACAAGGTGGAGAGATGACAGCAGTAGACCCTGATCTCCACGTCCTCACACAGATTACACATGGATGGAAGGACTCTACAGAACTAATGAGAAGTTTTGTTGACTGCTTGCTTGACAAAAAACAGTAAGGCATTAAAAAAAAAAAAAAAAAAAAAAAAAAAAAAAAAAAAAAATCAAAACATCAAGAAAAACCCAGAAGAATTACGCTTTGAATTTTCTGTGCCCACCTTATTGGTTAAGTCGCCATGGAGAGAAAAAACAGAGAAGACAGAAAGGCAGGTGACCTTGCCTCTTCCCCTCCAAACATCCCTCAACCTCTTATTTTCCAGAGGTCTATTTTTTCCCATTCCCTAACTTTTCTCTCCATTTACTGTGCTCCATTTTATCTTTCCTCCCTCCTGTAATTTCCAATAATCCTCCTCTTTCCTCACGTTTCTGTGTATTACACCTCCTTTATTGTGCGGAGCTGGATGTTGCTGAAGCACTTGCCCATGGCCTCAAACAATGGGTCGCAGAAGGTGTGCACAAAGATGGAGTAGACGCGGCTGATGCAGTGGGTTTCGATAAGGTAGCTCTTCACGCAGGGCACAACGGCCCAGATATGGACAAAGGAAAGGATGGCGAAGAAGATTCCCCAGATCAGCGCCAGGGGGATGCCGACCAACGCCGTCAGAAGCCGGTAGCACCAGTACTTGGTGACGGTAAAGGTGGTGAAGCTAGCTTTCCACACGCCGTCAAAGCTGTAGGTTCCTGCAGGCTCTGCGATGATGTCTTCGAAGTCCACCTGAAGATAAGGAGAGAAGAAAGATGTTGGCAAACACTTGATTGATTCATTAAAAGTCAAATACTGTTAATAAAAGAAGGATCTGAAAATGTTAAAATTTTCTCAGTTACATTTTACTGAAGCAAAAAAAGTGAACAATTCAATCTAAAGAGGTGGTTCTCAACTTGTTCAACCAATCAGCCTCAAATGATTGTCCCATCCTGACCGTAATCTATTTTGGACTGCCTCAGAGCTCACCTAGAATCTGTGTCACATCTTTTTGTTGGTCAGATCTTTTAGAAGAGATACTTTTTAAAAAACAAAACAAAACAAATATGCTTGATGTTAGAATGTTTACCAGATACTAGCAAAACTGAATTAATCAGGGTATAATAGGTCAAAATGAAGGTAATGAATTCAGACTAGGGTTAGGTAATGGTGATACAAAAAAATCACATCCCAATATTTTTCCAATTTCTCCCAAAACAATCATTTGATTTTATAGTTGTGACCCATAAATCACAGAAAAATGCTGATTTGGTGTACAATTTTCAGTAGTTAGAATAAATGTTAAATAAGTAACTTGAAAATGTTGTTTTAGTCAGAAAGTTACATTCATTCCTGTGGAAAATGATATATTTTTACCCATTCAAACTAAACCTTAAAACAATTATGGCTATAAGCTAAAACAATTATGGCTATAAGCTGTGGTACTGGGAGGAATGAGAAAGTAAAGTGTTTAAGTTCTGAGAGGGAAATTCCAGAAACTAAAAACAGCAACAAAAAACAAAAAGCTGTTTTTGAGGGGCTGGTGTCGTCAGTAGAATAGTCGCCTTTTTAGACATGGACCACTAACAGCAGATAAAAGCTTACTGATCTTAACCATATTAGTAATAGTAATCTGGAGTGCACTGAGCACCGCTTCCTGTTTCCATGGAAACCATGCAATCTTATTGATGGGACCATCTTGTCAGCATTTTATTTATACTTTGTGGAATAATCTAACCTGTTTGTCCAAAAAGTAGGATGTGTACAAAAAATAACACTGTAGTAAGTACTATAGTTCAGGGGAACCCAACCTTTATATCTGGCACATTCTAAGTTCTCTACAGTGTAGTTGGTTCAGAGAAGGTGAAACTGATTCCCTGATGGTTTGCTATGGTGCCAACATTCATGCTAATTGCTTTTCCACATAGGTGGCACATGAGTTGGTTTGTCCAAGTTCATCCATCTTGAACCCGAAAGAACTCCATGTGACAGGCGACATCACGTCTTGTTACAGCCTCTGAAGAAGAAAAGGACAATGACTTGCAGCACTCTGTTAGCTAACAAGCTATGAAAGAGGCTGTTAGCTTGGTAGTGGGTTGGTCTCTTTCTTTGGACATTCCTTAAGGACAAGCTTTTTAAACAATGTGTGCTTCTGTTCCTCATGATCTTACTCCCATTGAAACGAAAATAATTCCACACATATACATATTTGAGGAAAGGTTTACATGGTAGAAATTTTTTTTATATTAGTTTTTTTTTCTAATATACTGTAGTTTTAAATATACCAACTTACCAGTGAAGGACATAGATAATAAGTATTTTTGTAAATTTATGTGGGTGAAAATGGCCTTTAGTTAAGGATGTCCCAATGAAAATCAATCCCCAAAATGGATCCAAGTCATTCAAGACCAGGCATTTGCTGATAAAGCGTCCAACTCTCATGCCACAATAAAGTTAAAATAAATCAATGCATAGTATGTCCTTTCTGTTTTGATATGACAAAAAGTTTTGATTTGGGTCATTACATATTTCATTGAATTTCCAGTTAGATTTCTGCAAAGAAAACTTACTGAAAAAGTTGTTGTCATGCTAAAAAATTTAATTTTGCAAAATTAATGATTTAATTAGAATAGCTGCGTTCCACACTAAGCAGGTCACATGACACAAAAAGACAAGCCAGTGTCTCGATCTTGCTGTAGAAGATTTTGTAAAGGGTAAAAAACACTTCAAGTGTTAAGAAAACCCAGATTTGAAAACAAAAAGTACATTATGCAAACCATGAACACAGGCTGTAATTCTGAGAAACAGCTCACTGGCTAACACCATGGGTGTTAAAAAAAAAAAAAATCAGAGACAGTGTACCAACAACAGGGATCAGAAGTTGAGGTTATTTTTTTCTCTAATTCTGAATATTTAAAAATTTAAATCAATCCAATCAGGATATCCCGATTGTGAAGAGAATTCATGTAAGTGTTATTATCACTCATCAACTGTCTTCTACCATTGAGAAATAGGTTCTACAAGAGCACTGATATGGTGCAAATAAACCCACCAGACAGACTTGATAGTCTAAACTCATTCTTCCAACATAAATCAGGTGCCTCAGTCCTTGTGAAAGTGTCAGCTCTGCTGAATTGCAGGGTGGGATTCCTGATGAGATTTATATCTCTGCGCTGTGGCTGGTACGCAGTCCAACATCTGCCCAACCCAAAATACTCATTTCTGCGCACACAGACACACTCACAAAAACACACTATCTCTGCCATCTGCTTTGTTGTCTCCAAATCAGCTTCAGGTTATGTCTCCAGAGCCTCCTGAGCAGTAACTGATTGGACAAACAGAAGAAAGAATGAAACAGTCCAGCTGTGATTGAGTGACACTGATCCTTTTATCACCTGCCGTGAACGAGAAACAGGAACATCCTTCTTCTGACTCCAGTGTTTTAGCAGGAGACTCTGCGCTGGTGTCCGACACCTGACCTGTTCTGTTTAAGGAGAAAAAACTGTGCTTGTTCTCCCTCCATCTCTGTCTCTCTTCCTCCTCACTGGCTTCTGACTCAGTGTTTATTTTCCAGCTCCATGGAGACTGGCTTTTGTCAAATAGAGCGGCCGAGCCGCTGAGGGCTAATGGATATGATGTCAATAAATCATTAGGATAATCCCCAGTGTCATGCTGACAGTAAAACAGAAAAGTGAAGTGTTTCATTTGGCATCCCATCTTTAAACTGATCCACCTGTTTAAAGATGGAATGCCTGCTTATACAACCTGACTGTAGACATGAAGGAGAGGTATGTCTTGGTATAGACTGATGATTTTTTAGATCACTGGACAAAAACGAAAGTGACCAATTATCCTTCAGCTGAAATAGTAAAAGTAATGACGTCATAAAAATAATGATTTTAGACTACACCAAATCTTTTATACCTGCTAGTCTTAGTAGATGTTTTAGGAGTTGGAGAGCAGATGACAACATTTATGTCACAACTCTATGTAATATGAAGTTATAGTTAGCCTTTAAACTGTAACATAGGCTCTGTATGTAGAAAATTCTGTATTTGTGTTTGTGTGTATACATGGGAAAATTCAGATTTAGGGTCCTGCGCATTACAGTCTGTAACAAATAATGCGCCACATATCCACATACTTGCTGTGACATGATCCCCAATCGACATCGTCTTGTGTTTTAATAACTTTATATTCTGTTATTTAAAAGCAGTTCAACCTGTATATCTGTCCACACAAATGAACCTCCTGGCGCCATGTTTAATTCCTAACAGTAAGTCATGGTTGTTTTGAAGAAATCTGATTGGCTGACACAGGTTTTAGCTTTGCACTAAACTCCCCCCTATGGGTTTGGCATATTTAAAACAATGCTCAGGGGTGTTTTTGTGTTTTTGCCCTCTCTTCTTTATAGAACTGTTTTAATTCAACCTTTGCTAGGGCCCCTCAAAAATCTTAATTTTGTTCTTGTTTGCAATTAGACGGGGACCTGGTGTGTGCTTTGGATGATTGTCCTGCATAACCCTTAATCTTAAGATCACAAACTGATGGCAGGAAATTCACAGTTCCATTAATAATGTCAAGTCGTTTAGATCCGGAAGCAAGGCAGCGAAGCAGCCCCAGATCACCATGTTCTATGGTCAGTATGATGTTCTTGTTATTAAATGTTGTATTAGTTTTACACAAGATTTACTGTGACAGGACGTCCATCTTTGGTTGTATTCATCTGTGTATAAATAAGTATGCTCTGGTAAGGATTTTCTGTTTTTATCATGACGAAACTGAAGCATCTAGTTAATGTGTGGGACTGCTTTTCATCCAAGGGAGCGGGCTTACTTCCAGTTCTGCCCAATAACATTGCTATGAATAAAGGGTGGGATCCAAAAGGCCCTCAGTCATGGAGAGGTATATTTTCTCAATATCTTATATTTAATTAAAATAAAATTCTCCTGTGTTCGGTCGGTTAGGATTACCATTTTTTTTTTTCTTTTGCCTAACTTCCAGTTCAGAGGTTTACATACATTTCATACGTTTTTTGGTAGATTTAGATTCACTGTCCTTGTGGAAGAGCTATTTGTTCCCATGTTTTAACTTCCCGTCTGATGGTGCTGATTTCCTCAAAATCAAAGAAATGCACCTCTTCCTCCTGCACCTAATCATTCACCGAATGCTTTGCTGCCATTCCTGTACCTGACAGTAATAATGCTGAGTAGCAATAATGTCCTCAGGATTGGAAGTTTTTCCTCATTTTTTCTCCAGATCTCAAAATGGTTGTTATGACTGGAGTTCTATTTTAGTTTCCTTAGACCACATTGCATGTCTCCAAACATTATTATCATTGTCTCCAAGGGCATTTGGCCTTCTTCATTGCTGAATGGCCTTTCAATCCATCTCAGCACAGAACTCGCTTCAGCCAATGACACTTAATCACTATCTTCAGCCAACATTGTTACAGGTGTTTTCCTTTTATTATAGGGTTTGCCATAAAATTTCACACTGACACATACTGATGTCTGGGAAACAGAACCCCAAATGAGCGTCGCAACTTTTGGGATCTGGAAATTGTATCCAAGTTATGAAGCAGACTTGTAGAGGTTCACAAATCTCTTCCTGACATTTTGTTAGATTTCCTTTGATTTTTCCATGTTGTCAAAAAAGGAAGCAGTGTGTTTGAGATGTTGCCTTAAAATCCATCAACAGGTGAGTTTCTGTTTAAGTCAAACGTTGTGAATTAATCAGAAACGTAGAAATGACATCATCATCTGACCTTTCCCAAATTGTTTAAGGCAAAGTTAATTTCTGACTTTGAAAAAAGCAATAAAACAACTCTCGCTCGTTATTCTGGAATGTCTCAAAGAGAAATAATTTTATTCAGCCTAACTGACCTAAAACAGGAATGGCTTAGTCTGATTTAATGTCAGACATGAGGAAAAAAAATATTATTACTTTTTATATAGTATAGATAAATATTTAGGTTCAACTGTATATAGACTTTTACATGCATGTTTTTCCTTCACAGTAGATATGGACGTATCACGATTTGGGTGACCAGTGTCCGAGGGAAGGGATGTGGAAGATGGGAAGATTAAAGCACATCTTGGACCACCACTGATCCATTTGTGCTCATCACTGCTGACACGGTAAAAGACTGTAATATCATATGTAATAACTGTTAGAGTTGCAACTAACAATTATTTTAATAATCAATTCATCATGATTAATCCGATTAATCATTTCAGTCCTTAATGTTACTATAAATAATAAAAGGAAAAACGTTTTTTGCATTCTTTCACACTATAGTGGCACTGCAACACAATTGTGAGCCTTTGCTTTGTAGCTAGAATGTTCTGGGTTTGATTCCCGGCCGAAGCCTTTGTGTGTGGAGTTTGCAGGTTTTCCCTGTACATGCCTGGCTTTTCTGCTGACGCTCCTGTTTGCCAACATGCATGTTGGGTTAAATGGAGATTCTAAATGCCTTTTGGTGTAAGTACTTTGTCACCTTTGGACCCTGAAACGAACTGGTGACATTTATAGAATGTGTGCTGGCTCTTGTCAATTTACAGCTGGAGAGAGGCAACAAACCACAAGGTGTGAAATAAAAACTTGTCCATGAACATTTGTTTTAGCTGAGCACACTTTACATCTCCACACTGAGATAGATGTCTTGTGAAGCCCTTCACTCTTCGCCCTGAGCAGCTGCTTCAGATCCAGCAACACAGAACTTCCCTCACAGCATTAGCTGGCCGAGCTCACAAAGCGAGCCACAAAACCAGCCCATCAACCGTTTAATTTTTCCACTGCTACAAATCTTAAAGTGGAGCAGCTCCGCACCAGTTTCCACAACTTTGTTTGAGACTAAATGAGAAGCTTTCTGCAGAGAGGCACGAGCACAGCCACGGCAGCGAGGCGGAGACGGTTCCGCTTCATCAGGTGAAGCTGTTCAGCTGTTGCTGTTTACTAAGCATCATGGAACAAATGCACATTGACAGTAGGTCAGTCAGTCAGCTACAACAAACTAAGATCTGACATGGAAGATATACTATAGTATTTATGGTGTAGTGAAATTTGGAGAGAAACACATTTTACCTCCATCTTCATGAAAAATAGCTGCTTCAGTATGACCAACAGTGAAGTGCCTCATAGACATGGGGAATAAGGAGTTTATGCTGGAGTCCAGTGGGAAGTTTGACATGAAACAATGGAGTCTGATGGTCAGCATGTGACCTGTTGGCACGGTAACTATATTATTGAGTAAATACAGCCAAGTGCAGAGCTCTCTATCTTCAGGCCGCCAGCTATGCTTGAGTGGACAAAGTGGGTCCCTGGAGGAGATGATCACACTATAGTGCATTAACAGACCGTTTGTCTGGTGAAAGGGTCTCAGTAGTCAGGGAGAAATAAATATTTGTTAAACACCGATTAGAATTCCTGGCTGTAGAGATGGACAATGAGCTGATTTTTTCACATCATTTTGCAAACTTAGCTGGATTATAACTAATGTGTCCATGTTTTTTATATTTTTGCCATACATGTTCAGGGCTTGTTGAGTTGTGCGTGCCTTTTGATGGAGTAAATTCATTTGCCCAGAATTTGACACAGAATCCACCTGGTCTTGGAAACATATTCATACTTCCAGCAATTTTTCATTTTCTCATGTTCCTTCAGTGTATTTTATTCAGATTTTATGCCATAGCCCAACAGATAGCACACAGCATAGCATGTAGCATTGTGAAATGAAAGGAAAATGATACATGGTTTTAATTTAATTTAAAAAATGTGGTTTTGCATTTGTATTCACCCTTTTTATCCCTAAATAAAAATAACTGAACCAAATTCCCTTTGGGGTCACCTAAATAGCAAATATGGTCTATCTGGATCCCTACAGCATAATGCTACCACCACCATGTTTTACATTGAGGATGGAGTATTAATGTGCATCCACCCATGTGTAATTTAATCTTGGTATAAATACAGCTATTTTAGTCAACAAACAGCATCATGAAGACCAAGGAACACACCAATAGGAATTCACCACAAGCCATGTAGGAGGCACTGCAAACGTGGAAGAAGGTGCTCTGGTCAGATGAGACCAAAATCAAACTACGTGAAAATTGTTACAACTCTGCACGTCACCCTGAACACATTATCCTCATGGTGAAGCATGATGATGGAAGCATCATGCTGTGGGGATTCCCACAGGTGGATTCTATTTTGTAATTAAGTTACTTCAAACGGCAATTTGATGGATTTTATATAAAGTGTAACTAACCCCCCTGTGAAAGCAAAACAAATTTTGAAAACCTCCACCAAAGTGGGCGGAGCCTAGAGACACAGCCAAGCGTAGGGATGAGCAGACGAGTTAGGAGGGACAGTGGTCAGGATGAATGAAGCACTGTTGTCTACTTATCCACTTTGTTGCTACATTTAGCAACTTTTCAGACCCCTCCAGCGACTTTTTCTTTTTAAAAATTCCTGTCGGTGATAAATTTAGCGACTTTTTTTTGTTGGAGACTTTAATGGTGACAACATTCTGCAACCTGCTCTGTCCGGAGCAATCAGCGAGTGCTGCTGTGAGCCCCTCCTGATTCTTAAGCACAGCAGTCAGTCTGACACAGCTGTCCATCCTGCAGTATACCGTAGTAGTCAGGGTAGAGGAGAGCCATCCCACTCTGTGTTCACAATGCAAATAAATCACACATTTGCAAAGGTGAGAAACACTATCGATCAATGCTCGCCACAGCCACGCTCGGCTCCGCTATTTCAACGCTGGGCGGCGCTGTGTGTCTGAGTGCGATGGCTTTATACCAGAACGCTGGGCTGTGATGAAGCTGTACCAAGCTGTACTGCTGCAACCAAAAGGAAAATTCAACTGCTTAAGCACTGTCCGACCAAAGGAGGTCAGCACTGAGACGTTTTCAGGCAAAACATTGCTGAACTCAACAAATTTACACGAAAATGTCAAAATTAGCACAAAAACACACACACACACACACACACACACATATATATATATATATATATATATATATATATATATATATATATATATATATATATATATATATAAACAAACAAAAAAACCCCAACCCTAAATAACCTTTTTAGACAGTTTATCAGCAAAAAAAAAGTTGATTTGGGGGTTAGTTACACTTTAAGGCTGACAGGGTCAAGAGGGCTAAATATGAATGCATGCCACACTATTCTAATTTTGAAAAGCATGTATTGTTTTCCTTCATATTTAGAACTATGCATAACTTTGTGTTGGTTACAGAAGCTGAGAGCGGCCGTACTCGCAAGTTTATTTTCCCGATGGTTACCTCAAGATAACGAGTTATTTATGTCATTATAATGACATAATGAATACCGTTTTCTCGAGATAATGAGCTAATTTCCCGATGGTTTAACCATTTGACCAATGACGTGATGTTATTATGGTTCACCTATCACTTATTCACAGAATTATTCACAGAATTACACATGCATGCCATGGCTTATACTTATAAGTCGTCTCCCGCTGGTGTGGCATGCTTTGAAGGATAGAATCAGGTTTAAAACACACAGCAATCATCTCGTGATCTCGAAAAAACAAACTTTATTTTCTCGAAGTTAAGTTATCTTGAGAAAATCATCAGGATAACTTGCTATCTCGAGAAAACCATCAGGAAAAAAGTTTATGCGTAACACGTCCACTCTCAGCTTCCGTAATTGGTCTATCACAAAAAAAAAAAAAAAAAAAAAAGTCCAAAAAAATCTACACTGATGTACACGGTAGCAATGTGGAAAATGTCCAAAATGTGTCCAAAATGTGAAAAAATTCAAGACTTATGTTTTGACCTGTATTACCACTTTAGAAGATGGCAGCCATGTTGGATTTTAAAAAGTTTGAGAGGTTCCTGTGCCCTTTGACTCTCAATCTGATTTCTGGTTGGATTCTAGAGGAGTTTTCCTATTGGTTACAATCAGAGTGCACCCTAAGCCAGAAATAAACATTCATCTTTTTATCCTGACTAAATACCCAGCTGCCTTTAAAGCAGGAGAAAGAGAATTTTAACACAGCAGCATAAATAACCCTTCTCACTCCATTCAGTATGGCCTCGCGGGCTTTGAGTCTCTTGCCGAATCTCTGGTTTCTCACAGCTCCCTCTTAAAAAGTTTTCTCCAGTGGACGCGCCACTCCACTCCGCGGATCTTAAGCCCCTCCTGCTTGCTATAAAAAGACCCACAGCTTCTCCAGAGGAAAAGAAAGGAGAGGAAAAATGCTCTTTGCTTTGCAGTCTTAAAGTGCATACAAGGCTAAGCTGTTTGATGTGGTCAGGTGATTGAGGCAAGCTGCTACGGTGCCCACAAGAGAAGAATGTGTAATTTTAAGAAATCAGAACGCTGCCCATGTGCGCCTGTGTGTATATGTGCTCTGAGATAATCTGTGTGTGTGTGTGTGCGGTATGATGGAAGGGATTCCCTGGTTATGTGTTTTCACCAGCAGAGCTGCTTCATGACCTCATAGCACCGCATAGCAACCGTTTAAAATCGAGGAACGACTTAAAACTGCACTTTAAAAATGCCCAACTTATTTTCCAACGACATGACCCTCAATGGACTTTTATTTTTACAGTAGATGATTTCAGATCACAAGTCAACTTGCTGAAACGAATGGGGAGTGTGGTGTGTGTGCAATCATAAAGCTGCTTTCTATTTCCAGACTGGAGGGAGAGTCTGACTCACTGTCACAATGGAGGGGAGCTGGGGGGAGGACAGAGCGCTGGAAGAAGTGAAGAAAGGAGAGGAAAAGTTATGGCCGAGAATTGATTCTGGCAAAAAACACCAACCAAAAACTGCGCTTCGTTCGTTTTATAAGTAACAGTGTACAAAAAGCTACTGTTTCCGTTCTCATAAACATGAAACGGGACTTTTCAAAAAAGCACGTTTCATGTGAAGCAGTGCGTCACATGGGAGCAATGTCGCCTGCAAACTGAAATTTATGACAGCTCGCGTAAAAACAGCATTTCACTTGTGATGAAACCACACAATGAAGTCTTTGAACGTGAAATCTGAATCCTGATCGATTGGAAACATTTTCTTACAGCTCATGAGCTTATCAAGCTTGATTTTGACACGTGTGGGAGCATTTTCTTTAAACTTTGACAAGGGAGGAAATCTCACTAGACTGTTACCACCCGGGAGCGATTCATGTAAAAGCTGACAGAACACTGCCAAAAAAAAAAAAAAAAAAAAGAACAAGAAAAAACAGATATGAGCTGCTCTGGCTCAGGTGCAGGCATGCAGGCAGAGCCGGTTCAAGTTTGATAGAATCCTGAGTAGAAACTGTTTGACGTTTATTTACGTCTGTTGGCATCCTCTTAGACATGGGCTGGCATGAGAGTCTCATTATATGAGAACTTCGAGGAAAAACACTACAACTTCACTTTTTCATAAAAACCTAAATTTTACCATATTGTTAGCCTCATAGCTTAATTACCTAAGTCATATTTTGGCCAAATTGAGATATTGGTGTAATATTGATCTCCTCACACTGCTACATCACCCTGGTAATTGCCTATGTCCTCAGCCAATCAGAACACTTGTTAGTTACAGTCCAAAATCCATAAGTCTACCCTTTGACTTAGGCTTGCTTAAAAATGTTTTTCTTGTTTTCCGAAAACGTTAAAATATGACTTAGGCAGTTATGGTATGAGACCAACGATAATACACATGATATTGCTTTTATTTGAAACAGAAAACCAACAACTATTCCCCTAGTGGTAAACAATACAACATATCAATTATTATATTGATAATAATGGTATCTGCAACATTTTTTGACAGTCCATGTATTTTGCAACTGACAATATTTCCAACTACATGAATTTGTCATGCTTTAAGCAAGGAAAAATTGTTGCAGCCTACTTTCAGCCAGCTGACAAGTAGGGCACAGGAGCAGGTTGGGGAACTAACTTCATTTTAAAGTTTGTTTATACAGTTTCTGATGGCGACTTGCACAATTTTTTTATATTTCAATTTTTTAAAGTAAAAAAAAAAAAATCACAAATGCTTGTCTCACCATATAAACTGAACTCTTCAGAGTTTGACAGTATACAGGCTTGTGCCATTAACTGGAATCAATGTATTTTCAAACAAAAACTTCTCGCTCTTTTTTTGGTTTGTTTTAATCAAACCTACATTTTAAGTTGGGTCATAGAAACTAAATAAAACTCCAGAAATTCGGTACCACCTCATCCCTGGCCACCCCTTCTAAAAAAATTTGGAGTTGCCCCTGTGTGGGAGGAAAGGCAGGAGGACTGGGAGTGGTGAGGGATCCCCCCCTTACACCAACCAGCTATTTGGGTGTTTCCCTGTTTTAACATGGCGCAGTTCAGGCATTTCAAAGACCTGCTGCTCCACGTGGAGAGCTCTCTGACCCCACTCTGATGTAGAAACCTGCCCCAGCTAGAGAGAAGGGCGCCAGGCTAAGGGGCGGAGGAGGGGTGGGGGCGCACTCACAGGCGCGTCAGGTGGCTTCCAGCGCGCCGCGCCTCTTTAAACCAAATAAACTCAGTGTTTGTGCGGCTGCTTCCAGGCTGCTCCTCTGATGGAAAGAATTCCATTTTCCCAGCAGAAAGCCGTGCGCAGCAGCAGCAAACTGTGGGAAACGTATGTTCCAACAACAGGAAATTCGTAATGTTTCCTTGCTTGGAGCGGAGGAGTCGGGATTGTCAAGTTCTGGAAGAAGCTGCTCTGAGTTCTGCACGGCATCGGGTCACCTCAATGAGTTTTACTACAATGGCAAAGCTGCTTCCTAATAGGGGAAAGACTGTGAGGGGCAACCCCACTGTAGAGGCAGCGCGCCGCCTCTGGGGCGCATCAGATTGTTTTGGAGCGGGTTTCTAGAATTTAAGTAACATGACAGGTAGCCTATCGGCTCCAACTGACTCCTGGGTCATATCTGCAACAGGTCTCCATATGAGATCTAATCTGCAGACATATTATATAGAAAAGTTGCATCTTTAACCCTAAAGTTAAAGCTCAATAGTAACCCAGCTCTGACTCACCTTGACAACGTCGTCGTTGATGTGCTTTGGATCCCGGTTGACCAGGTCGATCTCTTTGGTGTGGACGTCCTCCATCGCTTTCTCGTTCAGACTCTCGTTTTCCATATCTTTGTTGTTGGGTTTGTAAATGTTCCCTTGTTTCCGGATGAACGAATGCAGAAACTCCTGTGAGGATCACGGCAGAGGTTGGGGAGGAAGACGGGGAGGAAAAAAAAGAGAGGAGCGTGGTGAGGTGCGGGAACGGTGCGCAGCGCACTGTGAAGGCAGCGAAACTGGAGCTGAGTTACCAGCCTGCCCCACAAACAGGGATGGGTTTAGAATGAGCAGAGTCAAGCACCACACCCCTGCGTTCAGCCGCAAGGGGTCCTCACCACCCAGATAGCAATAACACAATATCCTTATGTATGGAAGGCTAAAAGTGCCATCAAATATTTTTTTTGTTTACCATTATATGAACCAGAAAATATAGTAGATACAAACATGTTCAATATTTAAATGCGTCATTAATTCCTAAATTTATATTTAAATCCATAAATGTAAATTAAAATACTTTAAATTTGCATTCATCAAATATCAAAGACATGCTCTTCCAAAGTATTTATTGAGTTGTATTTTCTGAGCTACAGTGCCCCATACACTATGTTAATTTGTCACTGTAGGTAGTCAACAAGACACTGACATGTGATCAATCTGCACTGCAAGTAAGTTCAGACCAATCAGTTTTAACTAAACTATATAGTCAATCTAACCTGATGTGTTGCTGGTAAAAACAGTATAATAATTTTATTGTCAGCAAAAACATTAAAAAAAGACATTTAATTATTTATTTAAGTCTTGATTTCCAATTTTAATTATGATCAAAATTTAAAAATATTCATAGGATCATTGAACTTTTGTCCTTTGGGGATACAAAGTGATAGTCATGGGATGTGACTTATACTGCTACATTTAAAGGTAATTGGTGTGAAAGGAACTTGTAACACCAGGTTTTTGGGGGAATACCATAATCGTGTGTATGCCCAATGTATATGAAGTTTAATAACTTCATTGCCATGAAAATATTTTATATATATATATATATATATATATATATATATATATATATATATATATATATATATATATATATATATATATATATATATATACATACACTAATATTGGTATTATTATTATTACTGTACTGCTGAAGTTGTAGTTGTATTATTAAACATTTAACTAATTAGAGATGTGCTTATTTATTGTATTTATTTCTGATTTTATAAAAATGATCAGATATAGAAATATGTCTCAAATGCCTTGTTTATATTTTTAATTGTGGCACTTTTGGTCCTCCGTAAGAGGAAACTGTAGGTATGGTAACATTCTTCTGAAATTGCGTAAAAGCACATATTCGAACTATTTTGACACAAACAGCCAAACAGTTTCTTCTTGAAGGTGTCATTCTGAGCAAATATTGCCATCTATTCCTTTCATCAGGGAAGTTGATCGTAGAAAGTATTTTGACATATGGTCGATTTCCGTTTTATTTCGCTTAAAAGCTGTGCGTAAAACCCTTCTTTATTTTCGAATTTGAATCTAAACTGAGTCAATAAACATGAAGAAACAAGTGGAATAGTTTTACTATTTCTTCAGAAAAGTGTTAGTCAAATTAGTGATTGAATTCTGAAATTGAAAAAAATTGTGGGTTTCCTCTCTTGTACTCCAACTCCAAATGTCCATTTCGAGTATTTGCGTAAAACTAAGGTCCATCAGTCTGTTAACGAGCCTCTGAGCAAGTAGAAAATTCACGTCCGCGTTCTAATACAGGCACAGCGGACCTTCACATTCCTTCTGCGAATGCGGAGAAGCGTTCAGGTGAAGGTGGCAGGAAAAGAACGAAAGGACTGGAAATTGAATTTTGTCTTCCAGATGCAAATGATCCTCATCCAAATGAGTAAAGACAAAGGTCAACTGCAAACAAATGAGGAGAAATAATAGCTTGAGTGAATTCGAGTCATACTGTACCTCCTCCGTCTCGTCGTCCTTCAGCTCTCCTGTCATTCTGCTCCGAACAGATCCTCGTGTTCAAACAGAACGTGACAATATAGGAAGTGGAATGGGAGGCGTGGAGGCACACTGAACGGACTGGGGTTCCTCTCTGGGAAGCTCGTCGGGAAGGAAACTCCTGCCCTCTGCTTTGGCTGTGACTGTAAAATGCCAGGGTTGCTGAGGGAACCCTGCGGGTGTTTTCTTCTCTCTCTGGGTCGGAGCAGCTTCCCCACAGTCACCTGCAGCCAACTCTGCCACAGACAGAAGCGCTTATTTGCAGATCAAGGCAGTGTAGCTACGGAGTTTAATAACTTAATTGTTAGGAGAAATATGGGCGTTTGCTGGGAATAGCAAGGTGTGGAAAACTGCGGCAATGAGGGAGACAGAAAAAATAAATGTAAAAACAACAAATATGAAATAACAATCCAGACACACGTAGTTCAGTAACACTGAAGGTTCCAGTGGCAACATTTCTCCTGAACAGCTCTGCTGCTTTTCCAGGGTTCGGGAGCTGTAGCTGTTTCTGCTGCCCTGGTCTGGTAACATTCTTATCAGCATGTTTCAGAGTTGCAGCAGCTGGCATGAACCAGAAGACATTCAGCTTATGGTCCGTGTGTGGTTTTTCTTTGAAACAGGTTGAATGTTTTCACATCTTTTAGAAAACTATTTTGGTTTCTGTTTCAAAGAGCTTAGAAAACTGAATAACTGTAAGCCTAAAAAACAATCATTACTACTATTACTATTATTACAACTGTTCAAAATGTTCAAATGTGTTCTGATGTGTATTTGAAGTGAAATCGGCACAAAAGCTACATAAGACAGACAGTACACAGTAAAAACTGTGCACTCTTTAGGCCCAGTTAAGATGGCATCCTGTCTCAAAAGCTGCTGTAATCAACTGGTTTGCGCCAAGGAGGATTATCTAGTGGTGTCCCAATACCAATACTGGTACTGGGGGGGATACCAGCGTCAAGTACTTGTACTTGTAAAATCAACCCGATACTCTGATCCGATACCACCTTCGTGCTTGATTTTCCTCCAGGGCTGGGCTGCACTGCAATTCAAAGGCTAGACCGCACTCCATAGGTGGAGGTGATCATCTGTCTGGAAAAAACTGGTATTGGGACACCTCCAGTCTTATCCCCTCTGCTGCACATTAGATATGAAATGAAAGTAGGAATTTATGAAAACATACACCTCCTTAAGGTTAAGATGATACAGCTTTAATTAGTCTCCTGGAGGATTAACCAGTAGTTGGTTAACTTTTGGAAACCTCCATCTGCTCCAGGTCATATATTTTATGACATTTTAGATTTGTTTCTAGAGAGATATCCAGATTTTGAAATGTGTATTTTTAGTTTGAGGTCAGAGTTTTGATTATTTTTATGTTTTCTGGTATCACTTGACTTAGATGTTGAGTTGCATATGGGTGTAATAAACACGATGAAGAGGTTGTAAACTAGCATGGACCACACATCTCAGAAAAATGAAGAGAATCTTCCCTTCTGTATTGGAGGGTTGGACTGGGAAAGTTCACCAGAACTTATTTGTCACATGTTTCTATCTCTCCTTTACCTCATTAACCTTTTTGTGGAACGCCAAAAAACTACCTCAAGCAAGCGTAAAACCTTTTTTGCAAAATTGAAGAAGTTATTTTAAATTTTGCCATTTCCATCAACCTTTTCTAATGCAATACTTCTACTAAATGCACATTAAAAAACGTTGCTGGAAACACGGCTGCTGATACCAGAGTGTAAGGAAAGACGACTGTAATTGTACGTGACAGTCATCATAAAGCAAAAACGCATCTCATATCCATCACTTTTTATTGCAACTTTTACTCCCAAATTGTTAGAAATATTAAAAAAGATTTTTTGTCCAGTTTCTACCCCATCTTGGCTGTGTTTTGGTGTTCCACGCATTACTCAGCTTAACTCAGCTGAGCACAGACTCGCTCCGTCATTGAGTAACACACAAGGATGGGTTTTATACAAACGCACCCTATTGCTTCAGCATGCCAAGACATTTTGGACATTAACATATTCACAGATTTGTGATAAGTGCTTTGGGAAGACCTGTTCCTGTCCCAACATGACTTTTACGTTTACTAGTGAACACAGCAAGATCCATTAAGACAAGGACGAGGGGTTTTTTGTTTTTTGTTTTTTTTAGTGTGGAAGAACTTGACTGACCTACACAGAATTTTCATCTCACCTTTAGATGAATTAGAGTGGAGACTGCAAGCGGGGCCTTCTCCTCCAACATCAGTGTTTGACCTCACAAATGCACTTCTGGAAGAATGGTCAAAATCTCTGATAAACACAAATCTTTCTTCCAAAGAGTCTCATAGCTGCAAGGCATAAACCAAAACCATATAAAACTCTGCTGATTAAGAAAGGGATGCTATTCAAGGTGACATGCGTGTGAAAGCAGATGTGAGATGGTAGGGCATGCCCCAAATTCAAACATTTGAAGATTGTTCCTCTAAAAGATTTCTGTATTCAGAAACAGTTAAAGTAACATGCTACATTCCTGCATGATGCTACTTTATTACATCACTGTGGTAATTTATTTTTATGAGAGCATAACTAGTCATTGTACTGACTGGGATCTCTTTCTGAAACATTTTGCATCTGTTGTAACATGACTGATTTCACTGTTGAACGCAGGATAAAAAGAAAGAAATTCCAGTTATTCATTTCTGATATAGATCCCTCTTTTCCTTTTGTGCTTTTGCCTTTGGGCAGCAGTCAAAGAGAAATATTCCCACCTACCTTTTTTCCCTTTATTGGGTGTGGCTTAGAACAGATCAAAAATAACCAGATGAGATAATCCTACAAGAAGAAACTACATTAACTTTCCCATACTAAAGATACGGTTCAGTTTGAGACACCTTTTCTTTTTACATTATATGAACAGCTGATAAATTCAGCTTTATTGCTCGGTGTCTCTTGGTCATTGACAGTGTTGGAGGTGAGATTTGCATGCTAAGATGCAAAGACATGCAAGAGCTGCAAGATGTGTGAATTCTCCTCAGGCGCCTGTCCCCCACAGCATCAGAGAGTAAGTTTTGAATTGATAATCTGTGGGAACTTTCAGTCGCTTCAGTTTTATCTTATGACAGGACGCGTAAATGTCACTCAGAATACTAACAAAACCGGTTCTTAAATAGCTGACTGTTCTCGAGTTCTAGGGTTAACAGCTGTGTGATAACAAAGGTCTTAGATTAGAGGCTCTTTTATGCTTTGATGAGGTTGCAAACACATAAAAGCGTGTGAGCTGTCATCAGGGGCTCATTTGACCCCATCTATGGTTAGAAATAATTTGCTATGTTGTTGTAAGAGACACAGAAGTTCTAGGAATCCTAAACAATCATACAGGAGACAAACCACAATCCAGAAGGAGACAGGGGAATATCAGACCAGAGTTTTTCCGAAGTAGTCATAGCAACCTTAAAATATAGTCAACTTCAAATTTGATGCAAGCAACACTGAGCTATTGGAACTGCTTGAAGAATGCAAGAATCTCCCTGTCAATACACTGAATGACAATAGCATGAATATGAATGCATTAGAAATGCTAAAAAGAAGGAATGATCCAATCTAAATGCGATTATGTACACTTACTGGCCACAGATGGATATGTAAATGATTTGATTTGCAAGAAGCAAACCAGAAACCATCAGTGAGAGAATAATGAGTGGAGCAATAGTATTATAGACAGTTGCCATGGCACCTGACAGTAAATCCAGTCAGGCAGAAAAAAGAGGACATAAGACAGCCATAAACAGCACTTGATGGCGCTTGATAGTACTTTTCCACACAAAGTAACAAGCATAAAGGGTTGGGCTTCTTTTAACTTCAGCAAGTTTTCTTCTCTAAAACCAGTTGCCTAAATAATTTGAGCCATGTGATTAGTTAATTAACCATTTAAGCAATTGAAGAGGTGAACCTAACAAAGTGGCCAGTGAGTGTTTAATGTTTATTAGTGCTATAATGTAGTTATATATGAAACATCAAGTGATTGTGAATATTAAAGTAACAGCCAATCATTGAAAGCCAGACAGAACTTAAAGCAAGTCTAAACTATTGGAACACAAACTGATGACATCTTATTGATTATATGGTGTTGTCATAGGAATGGGTTGGGTTATCATTGCTTTTTTTCTCAACATAACCATCTTTGGGTGGCTATTCTAACATTAGGACCTAAGTCATCACAGTACATACCTGCCCTATTTCCAAAAGCAGATTTAAAAAAAAAAGTGCATTCCAGTTTATAGATTGGGGTCAAAGGTCAGTGTGTACATCAAAATGCTTGACCTGCACAAACTTTGTGAATCACAAAACACAGTTAACACCTTTAGAATATTTCTAACTAATCCTTAAAAGAGCAAAGCATTTCTTTAAAGCAAAGCTGGGACTTTTTTCGGCTCCAAAGAAGGAAAATAAAAGCTCCAGGGTGAACAAGTTTTTCCTTGTGCAGTGTTTCACCACTGTTTTTCATTCCAAAACTGAAGACGGTGACAATTAATGTTGGTATGCAGTTTTGACATCGTTTGAGTTCTTTGTCTGTAGTTATTCCCACTCAGACAGCAAACTGTGTACTTTACACTACTGTATTTGTTACAGTGAAAGCTTTTGAATTAAATAACACAAAATGAAATAATGCATGAGCGGCACACCCTTAAAGTTCATAGGCGGATATTTTTATACCAGAAGTACAGTTTATCACAAACCCCTTCAGTTGAGGACAGGTTCTCACAGAAACCCAAGTTGAGTACAAACAGTGTGCAGATCTGCAGGTCTGACAGTAAAGCCTTGAGTGATGTTCCATTAACCCACAGTTCATTTTCGTTGAGGAAAGTGTCTTAGGCAATATGAGAGAAATGATTTATGAGGACTTTCTGGCACTAAGCTACATAACTCAACCACGCTCATCTCCTGTGACAAAAAAGACAAACCACACACAGAATAATTTCCTCAAGGGGAAAAAAAATCTTTATTTTAGATAACTTACACATGATTTCGTTGACAAGTTCAGTTTCCATTATGAGAGTAAATCAAGTCAAAAAACAAATAAATAATTTTAGAGCTGAGTTAGATTTATTATTTTCATGTCTAAATGCATAGCTGCTCCATAGTGTGGCTGTGGTAAAAAAAAACAAAAAAAAACATCACCTATCTGCCCATCATAGAACCCTATCTATAAATATACTAGCTACGTTGATATTGCAGGCAAATGCAACCCAAATCTGATTTTTTTTTGCACAAATGCAACCCATATTCGACTTTTTCATGGCAGTCTGAATGGCCCAATTTTGATCTTTTCAACTCACCCCCCCACCCAAAAAAAAATCAGATCTGTGCCACTTCCATATGTGGTACTAAGTTAGATACAAATCTGATAGCTTTCAAAGCATCTGCAGTCTGAATGGTCATGTCGCATTTAATCTGACTTTTATGCCACTAAAACTGCAGTGCGCTGCTGTTTGACGTCTAGATTCTTCGTGGGTCGCTTTGGAGTCATAAACCGTTCACACAGAAGTCTGATTGCGGTTTCATCATTCAGTAGTATGAACGACCACGCAAAAAAATAAAAAAATAAATCAGATTTCAGCAATAAATCGGAATTGGGCATGAAGACCTGCTATACGAACATAGCCTAAGAGACTTGGAAAAACTAAACTCAGTGGTGCACAGATAAAAGCCAAGCATCATCTTGTTTATTATCCTGTACAGGTAAAAACAATAAAAACATGATCTCCCTAAATGTTATTCCCTTAATACAGCAATGGCCTACAACCAGCTCCAAACAGAAAACTGAGCTAACTTGCTAAATTTGCTGCTTGTTGAAGCATGCCTCGGCTACGTTCTCATCATGAAGGTATCATTGTGTTAGTGAGGTCTGATCTTCTAGCTCATTTTCATTGTGAGAGCTGTGCCAGGTTATGCCTTGGTGTGGTTCAGTGGTCCGTATTTGTGTAAGAATGGTTGTGAAAAGATGAGAACATGATAAAAAGGTGCATTGAAGAACCCAGAGAATATGAAAAATAGGAAGGAAAACCTATTTGCAAACATTAAGCACATACCAGTGCCATGATTTCCTTCACACTGATGGAGATTTTCTTAAAACACCACAATCTATCAATGTTCTGATAGATTGTGGAGATAATACTGTTGAACTGTATTTAACAGGTTTATTGATTGAGGGTCCCATAAATATGAGGGGAGCCTAGGGGTTAGGAGTTCAAAGCATGGGTGACTACACCAGCCTTATGCCTAGGCTATGGCCCCATTATGGAAGTAGAGTTATGCTAGCACTATCTGTTTTTGTAGCTAGTCCTCAGTCTGACAGAGTCAGACCAAGTCATGACCCAAGTCATGACCCAAGTCATGACCCAAGGTATGGTTTAAATGGAGTGTATGTGGTAGGACCTTCATGCCACAAATGTAAAAGTTGTTGAAGAGAGGTACAGAAGAAGAAGAAAAGTTGAGCTATCTTAATGGTTTGAGCTTTCTCTTGACATAAGCCTCAAGATTTCAAAAGGCATTTTAAGGTGTTGTAATATTAAAACATCAAAGTATAGTTTTGTACAAATTCAGAGGAATACCACTGTCACTACTATACAAAACTGAGAATTAGCATGACCTTGGCTTCCAGTTCCGGTATTGTGTCTCTGACTCTTTTCATATTGTCAACAACAACAAAAACAGAAGGAGTCCACTGTTCACTTTATCTACATTTAAATTTTCCTAAACAACTGCATACAACCTTTCAGTTGCAGCTGCAACCCTGCAGTTTGTTTCTTGCCTGTACCAGAGTCTCTGGTAAGTCAAGGCTTAAGCCAAACACAGTCAAAGATAAAAAATGCCATAATCCCACAGAAGTTCACTTCTGTAGATGAGTGTCAATCAAAAAGACAGTATATTCCCTTCTCAGAAGAGCTTCAGCATCTTCTGGTATTTTTAAATAATACGTTCCAACTAAAACTAGATGCTGAAAATGATGGTAAACGCAATGTGACTTCAACACAGTAGATATGTAAGTATATGCCTGCAAATGTGCAAATGCTGCATCTTAGCTTTTAATAGTCAGATAAACTTCTGTAATATAATGATTTCTCTCATTCAGCTCACCAAATTTAACTTGTAGTTGAATAGTTTGCAAGATATACAACTTATATATATTTATAGAGTAGAAAAACTATATCTATTAACATGTCAGCAAGTTAGTATTAACAAATTATTTCTTAGCTTGAACAGAAATGGAATGACAAGAATTATTTTGGTCACAATTTAAAACACAACTGCATTCTGGGTGGTGCTCATAAGCTCCATGTCATTTTAAACATGAACGATCATCACCCATAAAAAAAAACAAAAAAACCCCCAAAACAACAAAACACTTGTTGATTGTTGATGCTTTAGCTGATTACTTAACATACGCTCTGCGATAGACTGGCAGCCTGTCTAGGGTGAACCCCGCCTCTCGCCCGATGACCGCTGGAGTGTAAATATTTTACATTTTTTACTGGAGGATACCAAATGCAGTCCATATTCACCAAGAAACTCAGAAATAGCAACTTTAGTTCTGGAAATACCAAAGCTGATGCAAATGGATGACAGTTAATCTTATAAACATCAACTGCTGGTACACAATTCTAAAATGGTGGAAGCTTTTTTTTACTGCTTTTGTACCTGAGTGTTATCAGTCCAACCAGCAGTCTTTAATAGTCAACTCCATCAGCACAACAGGGGGAAACAACTCAAAAACAACTTCCTTTCTTACTTCAAAATACGAGTCTCAAATATACAGTCAACTTAAAGCACACACCTTCATGTCTAGGACTCAGGACAGTCGCTAACACTTACTTTGCCAAACAGTCACATGATAACAGCAACTTTTTGAGACAGTCTTCATTAAAACAAGAAATAGTATGGAATTTTACAATTACCGGATTTTGTGCCAAGAGATCTCATTACAACCTTATTAGCTAGTCACCAATACTTCACCAAAATCCACTTCAGAGAGGAAACAACGACCGGAACAATTTATTTTAAATCAAAATAAAACCAAGTAAATGCTAAAGATACTGTAACTTAGGTAGTAAAAACCCCTAACTTTCTTGGACCTTATTTCTAACCCGGATGTCAGTCTCTCTTGGAATGGAGGAGGTCTTCTGGCCATGTTATAAACTTCTTTTTCCCAATGATTTTCTTTATTTTGCACAACTTTTTCTGTCTCTCATATTTTACTTTTTAAGAGCTCATGCGTCCCCCTTTTTAACTTTTCCCATTGACTCCATTCTCTCCTAAAGAAGGTATCCTCTTCATGGGAACAGAGAGGTGTCTGCATCAGTTTTCTGTAGTTTGAATCTGAATGGAGGACAAACATTTTCCCAGGCTGTGGAACAGCGGTGTTATGAAAATGTCCATCAGACTCCTCCAGATTTTCTGCGCTGAAGGTAGGATGATCATGGAACTCTGGATCACTGGCATCACCAACCTGCAGAGGCAAAGTCAATAAGAGATTGTTTAGAAACAAGTGCAGCTAATAGATAGGATTTTCTAAGTTAGCTCTATGCAAATGTCTAATGAGAAGATGCAGGTTGGTCATAGACAACTGCTATAAGAACATCATTTGGAAAGCTGGCTGAGACTGTTTGTCAATCAACCCCAAAATATGAGCCAAAAACACCTGATCCAGAGGGTTCTAAAACAAAGCATCACAACTTTTGCTTTAGCTAGGTCAACAGTGCCTTATGCTCCAGATAACAGGTTCCAGCATAGTGACCATTGAATTTCCCTGTGAGCCCAAGTTTTCTTCTTGTGAATGGTCATATAAGAGTTTGTGTGAGCTTTTCTTAACTGAAAATGTTGCAAACTACTGGTTACTTCTGAAAAGACAAATGTTATGGCTAAGTCAGACATTTTAAGTCATTTTACCAATGGTTTTTTTTTTAGAAAGGGGGCTCCCTTGGGGGTACCTGCAGTCTGACAAATGTATGAACCCTCTGTTGAGTCTTAAACTTTTTTAAACTAAGAATATGGAATTAGATACAAGAAATAATTGCTAAATTTTAATTTGAGATCTCCTACACAAAAGCACAGAGTCATTCTGTTTTTTTCTAAATTTGTGTGCACTAAAGTTAGGCAGGTATGTTTGGAGATTAGTGCAAATTACCAAGAACGTTTCTGTACAATAAGATACGGAAACAATTTCCACATGGTGATGCTTTGATTGGAGGTTTTGTGGTTGAATTAAGATTTGTTTTAAAGAACTTTAACCAACAACATTCAAAGTATATACAATTAATTTTCTGGATAATTTGAAAACATAATTATATTCCAAAATTTTACCAAAACAAAACCGGAATCATGCATAAATACATTCCACACACATTACACACACACACACTGATCTATTTATCTATTTATCTATCTATCTATCTATCTATCTATCTATCTATCTATCTATCTATCTATCTATCTATCTATCTATCTATCTATCTATCTAGATAGATAGATCTATCTGGATAGATCTATCTATCTATCTATCTATCTAGATAGATAGATAATATTTTTTCTAAATATTTTTAGAAAAAACAACAAAGAAAAATAAGCTATTTCATGTAACTAGAGGCCATTTCCTCAGGTTATCCTCTCAAGCTTTAAAAGATGAAGCTCAGGCTGTTTATTAATCCCATGTAAAATGTAAAAGTTGACATTCCCACATGTTTTAGTCCATATTTGTTCTATGAGAGATCATTTGTTTACATATAAGAATGCTGGTCATAACGTTGCTAACAGAATTCCTGCAAAAAGTCAAAGGCTATAAGCAATTAAGGTTGATAAAATCTTAGCTCTGGTCATTAGGAAGATTTTTTTTAAAAAAAAGATCACATCAGATTTTTCTGGATTAGGCCCTTTTGATGTTTAATACATTCTAATAGTAATTTCTAAGTTTCACATCTAAGTTCAAACTGTCAACAGAAATCAAATTTAAAAAAATCTTATCTCCTTTTCTAAAGCACCTGCCCTGGACCAAGATGGAAATCTTCACAAGACACAGTTAGGATTATTTAATCTGATCTCAGGTCTGTTATTTTATTATGATCTCATCAGCTGGTGTGTAGTGCTTTAAAGCCCTCCAGTGTACTCCACAGATTCCTGCGGCTTCTTTCGTTATATTCAAGGGTTGTGATAACTGTGGACTCCTTTGATACATTGCGTCTCTGTGTGATCTTCCACCCTGAGATTCCAGATAAACTGACCAGCAGCATTATATCACACTGATGAATACCTATGCCCCAGGTTGACATCTTCCTCATCTTGCAACCTCAGTTTGCTGAGAGGTCATGCAAAAGTTTCTCTGCGGTGCTCCATGTCCAAATAAAGAAAGTTCCACTCTGGTCTGAAAATGTGCTTTAAATGGTGCTGAAATGCCATCTGTCTGGTGAAGCAAACAGGACTTTTTTTTCATTCGCTTCCAGTGGAGCTCAACATTCCTCCAAAGTTTCCAAGCAGTGCTTATATGTGTATTTAAAATAATGTTCGATTAAGTCTTTATCCATGAAGTGGCTGGGAACATGTGTACACAGCTGGATTCAAAACCTGGAAGCACCTGGTTCAAGTTATTGCTTACTACATATTATATATTACATAACCATGACATAATTACACAAATAATTACACAAATAAACAGTGGCACCCCCAAAGGGGGAGAAAAGGGGGGCCATGACCTTGGCTTGAAAAATGTAGAATATAAAAAATCATATGTGTGTGTGTGTGTGTGTGTGTGTGTGTGTGTGTGTGTGTGTGTGTGTGTGTGTGTGTGTGTGTGTGTGTATCAATTCTGGTTACCCCTATGAAAATTTTCTAGGTTCGGCACTGCAAGCAAAAAGTATGAAGAACAAACTTTAAATAGTGTTTCATTACTGCAGTGCATGTGACTTCACTGATATTTTTTCCTTCTGAAGAACTAGAAAGAGTTTTTTATGTTATACAGTTTAAATATGATCGTGATCAGAAGTTTACATACACTCACCATAGGCATGAAATTCATTAAATTTGTGGCTCATTCTTTTTTCAAGGTAAAATGGTTCAACAACATAATATGTTATGCATCTGTAATCAAGTCAAGTCAAGTTTATTTGTGCAGCACATTTCAGCAGCAAGGCAGTTCAAAGTGCTTCACATCATAAAAAACATCAATCAAGTATACAGCAAATCATCAGAATCATCAAGCAAATGCACGACAATTATCAAAAACCATCAAGCAAATATCAATGCATTAAAATCATTAGGATGATCAAGCAAATATAGTTCAATGTTCTACTTACTACTGATCAAAGGCAACTCTAAACAGGTGAGTTTTTAGCTTTGATTTAAAGGAACTCAGTGTGTCGGCTGTTTTGCAGTTTTCTGGAAGTTTGTTCCAGATCTGTGGTGCGTAAAAACTGAAAGCTGCTTCTCCATGTTTGGTTCTGGTTGGGGGGATGCAGAGCAGACCAGAACCAGAAGACCTGAGTGTTTGGGAAGGTTGATACAATGACAGTAGGTCTTTAATGTATTTTGGTGCTAAGCTATTCAGTGATTTATAAACTAACACACATATTTTAAAGTCTATTCTCTGAGCTACAGGGAGTCGATGTAAGGGCTGTAAGGGGTGATGTGCTCTGTCTTCCTGGTTTTAGTGAGAATATGAGCAGCAGCGTTCTGGATCAGCTGCAGCTGTCTGACTGATTTTTTAGGCAGACCTGTTGCAGTAATCAATGCAACTAGAGATAAACGCATGGATGAGTTTCTCTAGATCTTGTTGGGACATTACTCTTTTAATCCTGGCAATGTTCTTCAGGTGATAGAAAGCCGACTTTCTAACGATTTTTAAAAACAAGCCTTGGATTCACTCCTAACCTATTTCCTTTAATTTTAGATTGACAGTTTGGGTTTTCTTCCAGACATCAACAAAGTGATCACTTGTTAGAATAACTTGTACTTCAATACAGTTGTTTAAACTGGTGATCTTGGAATCTGCAACTCTTAAAAAAGACTCCTAAAGACTTTCCAGACTTTTCTAAATTTACAATGATCCCTCTTAGGTCTGCATTGAGTTCATGCTGAAATCATTTTAGGTCAGTCCAAAGAGTACTGTCAAACAAGCAACCAGCTGAAGTCTATTATGATCACTAGCAAGAAATTATTGGATCTTTTTAAGTAAAGAAAAATCCCAGAAGCTTTAACAGTTTTAGGTAAATGTCTGAATATATTTGAGCATTGAAGTATAATTTTGGCTACGTCTGACCTAAACAAAGTCCACAATGAATTCAAATTTGAGCAACTTTTTAAAAAGATTGAGGTAGAATGTTGTATAATCATTCCATCCAGGAAAAAGAATGGTTCAAGATGGTTACGTTAACAAAATGTAACCATCTGATCAAAGCTGTTTGGTTCCAACATAGGAATTTTTGTTTATTTATTTTTTAACATCAGCCTTAATCTAAAATCAATATATTTCAGCTTTATGTCTTTTGGGTGGGGACACAAAACTATTGTTGAGATTTTATTCTTTGTTTTATGGCATGGCTTTGTCACTGAACTGAAACTTTGAGAAGGCACGGTGCCAGATGATGAGGAACATCGCCTTACCAGATATGGACACAACTGAGCACTCCAAAAAGGAGTCCGAGTATAAAAGCCATGGGCACAGCCAGCAAGGTGGTCAGCAGGCGGTAGAAGAAGAACTTGACCAGCTCAAAGGTGGCGTGGCTTCCTATCCAAACTTTGTCGAAGCTGTGGGTGGATATAGGCTCACCGATGACATCATCAAAACCCACCTGTTGGATCACAAGAGTGAGAGTCTTTCTAAATGTTATTATTGTATCAAGTATAATTCCAAGTAAAATAATTTAAATTAACTTCTAAAGGAATTCAACAGTTTGATAAATATGTGATTAACATATTTATCCATATGTGGGGATTTGAGGTATGGACTGAGGTGGGATGGGGAGGGCTGGTGCCTATCTCTAGTAATGATTGGGTGACCGCTACATTGGGTGTACATTACACCCTGGGCAGGTTGCCAATCCATCACAGGGCAACATAGAGGCAGACAGGACAAACAACCATACACACACACACACACACACACACACACACACACACACACACACACACACACACACACACACTCATACCTAAGGACAATTTGGAGAGACTAGTTGTGATGTGCCACAGCAAAACCAGGAACAAGTTGCCAGAGCAGAAATGAAGAAAAACACAATACATCAATTCCTGAGAAAATAGATATGTTCTTTTTTTTTTTTTTTTTTTTTTTTTTTTTTTTTTTTTTTGCAAAATATGGTAGTTGAAGTCATGAAGAAACCACCCCATGCTTTAAATAACAGTTTCTGAGGTTTTAAAATGGTAAACTGTTTGGATTTGAGTTCAGCTTGTAAATCTGAGCCATTTTGGGTGGTGGGAAAACCCACAGCTGATTGACAAACCGGCTTTGTTTGGCTATTCATTCGTGGTGACCAGGTAGGTCTTGCGTGAGCAGTGGTGCATGCCACACTGACTAACTGCATCTAGTAGCTGCAACACCTAGAATAAAATAAGTATTTACGTTGGGGTTTCTTCAGGCTGAAAGAAAACCTCGTCTAACATTCTGTATTTAGACATGGTTTAATTCCACTAAAGTTCAGGGTTCACAGACGACTCCATGACGAAGGCTTACAAGACAGAAGCTCACAGCCGTATTGAAAAATTGGACAACAGCTGAAAACTTCTAAAAATATATATTTCTAACTAGATAACAAAAGCTCACTTTTGTCTGCACACTTTTCCCAGTTATATCTGTTGACAGTCAATACTGGGGGGGGGGCTTATTGCAAAGTAATGTAAATTTGTCAACACCCCCCAGGTAGCTCATCAGGCATGGGGACAATTCTCCTAAAATGTTGAGGTCTGTTTTTTCACTAATCTTGTTTGCAGAGTGCCAACTTTCAAATGACTTGATCTTCTTTTTTTCGATGTCTATGTGATTGACATAATTAGAAAGATAGAATCCACACTTTCAGAATCTGTGAATAACTCAAAACGGGCCAGGGGAGACTTGTTCCTGCTTTTGTCATGGCTAATCACAATTAACCTCGCAGTCATGTTTTTGGACAGTGGGAGGAAGTCAGAGTACCTGGAGAGATCCTATTAAAAAAAAAAACCAAAAATCTATTTAAAACTCATAAATACTTTAAGAACTGGCGACCTGTCTTGGGTGTACCCTGCCTATCTCCTCTCCCTGGAGACAGGCACAAGCCACCCAACAACCCTGCAGGGATAAGCAGGTAAAGCCAATGGATACTTTCATTACATGCAAATGATATTAAGTGGGCTGTTTACTTTTTTTGAATTTTGAGGGTTATGGCTCATACCTCATGA
Source organism: Anableps anableps (assembly GCA_014839685.1). Classification (NCBI taxonomy): domain Eukaryota; kingdom Metazoa; phylum Chordata; class Actinopteri; order Cyprinodontiformes; family Anablepidae; genus Anableps; species Anableps anableps. The sequence continues at coordinate 4,444,805 of CM026073.1, forward strand.
AAGCTTAAAATTTAGTTTCTCTAATTGTTAGAATATTACACAAGACCAATAAAAATATGATTTTTACTACATAAATGTTATGTTATACACAATCATGCAGAACATTGCTGACCTAGTTGTCCATTGTTTGTCATCGACTCCTTCCAAAGCAGGGTGATACACAAAAACATCATTGAAAAAGAAGCTGGCCGTTCAGCTTTGTTATAAAGTGGAAAGTTTAGTGGAAAGAGAAAGGTCAAAGCAAGAGCAGCCATCTACCAGGATGTGTTAGAGAACATCATGAGTCTATCTTCTGACAGGCTTTATGGAGATGCTGATTTTCATTGTGCAGTAGTACTTGGCACACTACCAAAAGTGGTTTATTGGTTGATTTGACCACACCTTAGAAGGGTCACAGGCTGACCAAATACTGAGTGCAAATACTGTACACAGAGACATTTCTGTGTGAAAACAATTCTTATTGGTCTTAAGTAACAATTTTTTGGGAACCTGAACTTGGAGATAGTAATCTGTAATTACAGAAATGTACCATATAGATAGATAGATAGATAGATAGATAGATAGATAGATAGATAGATAGATCAGTGTGTGTGTGTGTGTAATGTATTTCTGCATGATTCCGGTTTTGTTTTGGTACTGAATAACTGAAGTGGGCTCCCACATAAAATTCTGCTGAAAGCTCATCAAACGTTGGACCGTCTCTGACAACAGTGCAAGGGCCAAGCGATTAACCTTGAAAAATGAGCGACAAAGAGCACTAGGCAGGAAATAGTTTAGAGATGATGGATTAACGCACAGGCAGCCTCGACTTCCAGGTATTCATCGACTTGATTACCAGCCATAGAGTGTGAATCATAAAAACAAAATGCTTACAATGAAGTAATAATATGATTGATAATTCAGCTATACAAGCCAAGCCTTGGAAGTTTTCACTTTTAAGAATCGTCACCGCGCACAGACTTTACCTGCAGATGTGTGTTGATCTCGTTTGGATCCCGATCCTGCGCCGCTGAATACACCTTTCCCTTTTTCGACAGAATAGGCTCTATGGATCTGTTAAACTCATCTTCATCCATAATTATGCTGCTGTCCAGTTTTTCCTTCTCTACACCCATGTTTTGTCGAGGCAGAGGCGGACAGACGGTGCGCTGAGGGAAGCTGGCGACGGTGCGCAGTGCGCCGGACTGAGCGCCACCCCGCCCCGCAGGGAAAGCAGCGCAGCGGGGAACCGTGCAGACACAACAAGCACCGAGCCCAGCTCAATGATGAGAGACGCCACTGTGCAGAAGACAGACCTCCAGTCCTGTTAAAACATAGAGCTTCACAAATGCTCTAGGGTGCATTTCATTGCATAGAAATACTATTTAAAGCCAAGCTCTTTTAAAAAGATTTAAAAACAATTTTTACAATGAATGATTTCATAAAGAAGGATTTCATAAAGGTCATACAGTGAAATGAGAGCTGGCCCAAGGATGTACATGGCCCTAAGCAGATTCAGGGGCCCACTTGTATTTAAGACCATCAGCAACAAACCTCAACAATCTATTAAAAGCTCATTCATTTACCAATTTTCTGCATTAAACACGTTTCATAGTTAATTTGTGAGTTCATGATGTATTCCTTAAACTATTGATGATCCCACCAGTCACTTCACTTTATTTCTCAATTTATATATTTAAGAACAACAAGGATACACATTTAATTTTTTTTCTCCTTTTTTTTTTTTTTTGCTTCCAGAGTAAAGTGGACCCTTGGTGTTTGCAGAGGTTTGGGACCACAACCCCCTGCAAATAGCTGAAATCGTGAATACTTGAGACTCCCCTTAGAAAAGTGTATAACTGCCAGTTTTATTAGTTCAAACACCAAATATACCTTAATATACATTAATACACACAATGGAACCTTTATTGGTGCCAGCACATTTCTTGTAGTCAAAGGCATTAGGCAGGATTTGTTGCCATAAAAAGTAGTTGACAAATACAGTTGTCTGCATGATTTTAAACTGAAACTATGTACAGTCTCTCAAATGTATTTCTATAAGGTAATTTTTTGTGGATGGAAATATCAGTTTCTGTAAAATTATTCTGCCAGAAAACATCAAACACTCAACACAAATAACTCTTAAGTTCTGGGTATTATGTTTGCTTTAAAGGAACACAATCACTGATTTGATTTATCACACATTCACCTTTTCATTGTCTATCTGAATGGATTAATAGCTCTATTATGCTTCCATCAACCAACTTTGTGGAAGTTCTGCCTTTCAGTTGCCTGAAAGGGAAGGCATTTTCTATAGCTGATACATCACATGGACATGAAAAGATTTTTTAAAGGTAGGGGTGACATGGGAAAAAACATGCTTTTGTTTGTGAAGATGAAAAGTTATCAACTGAAGATAATAATAAGCTATGACAATGTAGTCAAGACAAAATATTATATGTTACTTTCTCTAGATTTGTCTGTTTACAGACTCGGTTAGTGTCCTCTTTTGTTTAGTGAGAAAGTACAGAGGATTATGTGCCAAAATTAAAAAAAAAACAAACAAACAGTGGAACTCTTTTTGTATTTGAATTTTTGGAAATGAAAAGGAGCCATCTTTTATCAAACCCATAATTAAAAATTATTTTCTATAATCTACTCATAGTCTGGAAAGTAAAGAAATGTGGTTATGTCACTTTGATAATTATTATCCAGCAATAGGAAGGTGCTCGGAGTTTAATTTAATCAGGAGTCATAATCTGTCATATTTCATGAAAATCATCACATCTGTACTGACATCAAAAGAAATTGGATGTAGCAAAGATTTTTTTATTATTATAATATATATATATTTAGAAAATATCCAAATTAATTATGCAAGGAACTTGAGAATTGTTAAGATTATGTCTACTTTTTAACTTATCAGCTACCAAGAGAGATATACCAATAAGCTATGGTTAAGAACATGTAGGTATGAAATGGTTTGTTTCCTGGTAGAAAATATGAGTTAGAGTGGATTAAACTGATTTTTACCCCAATTATAAAAAGGGTGAAGTGACCCAGAGCCCTCTTAGAAGCTACAGTAAGACCAATGAATTATTATTGTTGCGCGTCATGGATATACATTCACAGCCCCTTGAACTTTTATGGGGTATTTAAAGATTTCGAACAATGCTTGAGGGTTAGGCTGCAATAATGAAAGTAAGTATAAGGTTGAAGCAACTGTAACTGTTATGAAAGGAAATGCTTTAATACCAAGCAACACCTGTATTCTGATTGCCCCTAAAATGTGACATTCACTGATGGTCCAGAGTAGCCTACCTATTGCCTTCTTACACAATTTTGCTCGATTCTCATCTCGGTTCAGTGCTCCATCTGGGATTTCTCTCACTGATCTTGATTTCTCAGGAAATCTGCGCTGTTTTGGAATTGTAGTCTGCCAATGATTGTAGTTTGGCAATGGCAGCGAAGGAAATGAATGAAGCCATTCAGTCTGTGTTGGCCACACTTCTAAATATTGAGCAATTAAAATCAGACCAAGAGGAATGTTTAAGACATTTTATTGCTGGCAAAGATGTCATTTGGCTCGGTACTTTTCTCTTCGTAGTGGTAGATGGTTGTATACAGTGCTTGCAATTTGTGGTAGGATTCATATCGTAGCTTCCTTTACAGTCAAGCTGGTGCATTACATACTGCATGACCAAACATTAGCAACTGGGTAAAATCAGATCCAGTTGCTTAAAACTTTGAACGTAGTCCATGCCTCCAGCAAGCAATTGTTTCTCAATAGCCAAATGTCCAGACCCTCTGTCCAAGCAAAGCATAGAACAAGGCGTTAGTTTTTACCAGGCTAAGTCAAGAGCCATCGGAGTTAATTTTCCCTCGAGGCCTGACAAAATGTTTGTCTAACCAACAGCCAACCTGCACTTTGCATCTCATTTGTTGATGCAGCAGGTTTGGCATCCTGCATCCTAGGATGTAAACCACACCTCTCTCTTTGTTTAGACACCGGGGCATGGAAATGTCACCAAGAGACAAAAGGAAAAAGTAGGCCATGGGAGACAGCAACGCAGAGCGGAAACACAGTGTGGACAACAGATGCTAAGTATTTGAGGCAGTTTTAGAAGTGACAATACACCACCACAATCCCCAGGGATTAAAACACAGTGGACGATTGGGACAGAGAAGCACCCACAGAGGGACACAGTATAACGAGCCTGTGGGTGGAGCAGGGTGGGAGGACAGTGTTGACATAAAGCTTAGCAGAGATAGTTATTGCTCTTGGCTTATTTTACAGTTTCAGTACCACTGGCATGATTAGACTGAAAGATTTATATGCAACCAGTAGCTATGACATGTTCTCACACTAAAAAAGGCTGCTAGCGCTTGGTGAGAAACCCCTTATGTCAGGTTTAACTACAGAGGGCATTTTTAGCTGTTGTTAAACAAGTGCTTTAATTGCATAACCTAACCTAGACACATAGGAAACCCTCTCTGAGGAAAGACTGAACGAAGACGGGCTGTCTTGAACAACAACAACAAGCTTCTGATTAGAATAGCATTCCCTTTTTTGACTTTCTAATGCTAACATTTGACTTGCTTATAACAGAGGTGCTTCCTCTGTTTCTCACTCTCACACCCTGCCCAGATAATTTACACTCCAAATAAAGAATGTCTCGGCACATGACTGGTTATTCTAAACACTTACTTTGTACATTTTTAATCACTGGTCAGTAGTGTACTGATTTAAAAACACCAAAGTGGATTATACAACCACTACTTTGTTAGACACTTGTTAGATTGATCAGGGCTAAGCATTCACAATTATCTGATTCAGTGTCATTTGTGGACCAACATCTGTATACTTCACATAGCTTGTTGTTGTGGCTTTGTATCTTTTCCACATTAGTTGTTAATATGAGCTACATAATATACATATGAGTTAAGCAGAAGTAAAACAAAAATGCTTGTAATCTCCATTGTGCATATGTTGATTTTGTGACTATTTCAGCCACTTTAAAAGATTAATGCAACAAATCTGGTGTGTTTTGACATTTCTTTATTTGTGTGACTGACAGTATGCTTCTGGCTTAAATTTGTTCCACCCTTGTTGTTTTAATACAGATCCCACCCAAAGCCCCATTTTACTTGTAGTTCCAAAAGTTGGTAGCCCTCAGTGTCATCTGTGGACTTTCCAAATTATTGTCATTGCTAATTGCAGAAAAGGCAGCAGAGAGGGAGAGATGCTGCTATGGTTACACAGACACAGAGCAAGGTATTGCAAGGATTTAAAACCTTTCAGATCTAGTATGTCCATAATTTTCATCCCTGATTTGGTTAAACATTTGTTTGGTTCACTGAAAAGTCTGTTAGCTTTCCCACTGTAAGCAAACCTCAAGAGGGTCCTTCTGCAAGTTAACTGAGACCCATGCCAGACAAATTTGTGTTTGCATGTTTGTTTCATGCCAGAGTTCAGATCAGCTTTTAATCTTGCCCAAAGCAAACTATCCAAGGAAACAAACTGGTTCGTTTAAGTGCCCTTAGATTTTGATTTTCAGCTAATGGTTAGCCACTCATGGTATTTCCCCTTTGTTTACAGATTGTTCGTCACTTTGTCAGTTTCCTTTTTTCTGACAAATACCCCAAAATATTTCTACTCAAAAGGTTGTAAGTGCTTCTTCAAAACTTGTGAAACTAATTGCTGTCAGACAGCAGAACAAGAAGTCTGTATGAACCCAATCTCATTTGCCCAACAGAACAGGTCCACAACCAGTTCCTGTCTTACTTCAAAATAAGGGTGTCAAACAGAAGCCTTTCAGATATTAGAGAATGGCATCAGATGTCACATCACAATATATTCTGGTTACTTAGTGGCAATTTGGAAGTACACTAATCACAGTATGTACTATATAGGGGGCAGTTAGAGAGAAAGTTAGAAAGGGGGAAAAAAGGAAAGACATTGAGAGAAAATCTGAAATGGACTATTTTATTTATCATAAGAAGTTGTCAAAAGTGGCTATGTTATCATTAAAAAACAAGACTTTTATAACTTGTTGGATTCGTACAAGATTACAGACTGCTGCATGTTTTAATTAGCATTTTCCCTTCTTGGCTGTGTTGTTGTTACCAATGTTGCCTTAACTTTGAATCCCATCAGATGTTTTTTCTGCACTGACTTTGCATGCATTCGTGTTATGTTAACTGGTGTCTCTAAATTGGATAGGAGTGAGTGTGTGGGTGCTTGATTGTCTCTGTGTTGCCCTGTGATGGACTGCTGACCTGTTGCACAATGACAGCTGAAGGTAATGAGTAGGCTCTGCAATATTATTACAGGTAGACTTCAGCCAACAAATGGATGGCTGGGTGAATTTAATAATAATTAATGGACAACTTGTAAGAAGTTAAAAGACAGGAAAAATACTTACTGTATTGTTTAGAAACTTAAAGTTCTGTTTATATCTTTGCGAGCTTTTACTGCTCAGTGTCTAGTGTAGCGACTAGTGGAAAAAATTACACCAGTCTCACACCACAAGGGGATTCCTTATAGTTTCAAAAAACACATACAACCATAAATCCCAACCCCCACATGATATATTACTCTGTTCATACCTGTTCCTAGGAGCTCAGGAGGATGCTTCTGACTTCGAGTTGACTCTGTATCGTTGTGCTGTGATAAGAAACGGTTTTTGCATATGATATTATATGAAAAGTCATGCACTTACACATATGATTAGCCACTGGAGCACGTAGTGAGTTTCATATAAAGCACCATTAATTTGACTTGTACAGGCACAGGTGTGGAGTTGTCTGTTACACCTTAGGCCAGGAGAAGCATTAGGACTACAGCACAGAAGTAGTGCTGAAGATGAGCTCAGTCTTATCTTAAGGCAAAACAAAAGAGCACGTGATCATATGAGTCAGCTGCTGTTTTTTCTGACAAATACCCCAAAATATTTCTACTCAAAAGGTTGTAAGTTTGTGTTTGCAGCAATCAGCTGCTGTTATCGCTGGTTATCTTTAACTGTGGCTAATCTCGGTATTCTAGGTTTTTTTCAACAGATGTTTATCACTAACGATTTGGTGCACAAGTATGTCAGAAAAGCAGTGTTCAAGGCAAAAAAAAATATCTCAGCTTCTGTAAGATAAGAATACTTAATCAATCAATACTGAATATTTGGGAAAATCAGTAACTTGTAAAAACAAAAAAATATCCTGCTTGGAAAAGAAGCCTTATGTATACCTTGTCCAGAAGTAGTGAGGACTGCTTTGAGTGGAGAAGCATTTGGGATGAAATATCAAAATGCTGAATTGCTGAATTGTCAGGGCCCTTGAACCCCAGAACTCCTCCTACTGGGATTTGTTCAAGTAACCTTCAAAGGGAGGTCCCCAGATCCTTATCAGATACCCGAACCGCTACTTATCAGATTTCCAAACCGATTACTTGCTTTGATGCAGAGGAGTAGTGGCTTTCCCGGGGTGGCTGAGATTCTCCTTTTAGATAGGAAATACCTTTAATCATTGATGCAGCAAAGACTGCATATCTCATGACCATCGGTGAGATTTTTCTTCAGCACAACAGATGGGAGCAGCATGTGCAGTTCTACCTACAAGGTCTTAATTAGTCTATCTGTCTCTAGCTCCATCTTACCATCTTTCATGCACATGACATCAAAACATCTGAACTCCTCCACTCGGGGCAAAGACTGACCCTCGTCCCGTAACAGGTGGGTTGTACCCCTGCTGTGTCTGTCTCAGTCGTTATGTCCTTGGGCAAGACACCTCACCCACCATACCTGCTGATGGTGGTCAGAGGGCCTGGTGGCACTGATTGTATGGCAGTGTGGGTGATGTTTATTCTATCAGTCTGCCCCAGAGCAGCGGTAGCTACAATGTAGCTAACCACCATTAGTGTGTGAATGCTTTTAATCTTGATGTGAATGTGTGTGTGAATGGGTGAATGACTGAAAATAGTGTAAAGTGCTTTGGAGTCCTCTGGACTAGATAAAGCACTATTCAAGTACAGGGCATTTACATAAGTTTGCTAGTTACTACCAACTGGACATTTTAAGCAGTTCAACAGTACCTGGACTTTTCCAGAGAAAACAGCTGTTTTGAAAGAGAAAACAGCCCTGTTTCCCACCCTTGGTCCTTAAGGCAAACCGCCCTGCATGTTTCAGGTGTTTCTGTTCTTCAGCACACCTTATGGCTGATTGATGGCTGATTAACAGGCTTTTGCTGAACTGCATACATCTGAATCAGGTGTGTTAAAGCAGGGTAGCATCTAAAACAGACCCTACATTAACTGTGGTTGACTGGTGAAAGTATACAGTGTTATTAGTTGTTAAATTTTTATTTAGAAGTTAGAATTTCCAAGTTTGAAGTTGGAAAAATTAGCAGAAAGTTTTCCTCAAAGTTGGAATTCCAAGTGCCTGTCTGAGATTTTTCTCCCACCACAAGCTCAAAATTCAACATGGCTCCCTTGGATATGAAATTTTGTGATGAATGATAAAAAAAGAGTATGTGTTCCAGTCTGATAATTCTTAGTAAATCATCTTATTCATATATTTAGTGCCAAATGACATTATATAATGAACATGCTGCCACAGTGTTTGAAACATGTAAAGAATACATTAGCTTGTTTTTCTAGTAGCAACTAGCCTAGTCTCTGAGCAACAAGCAAATCCTACAGGTTTTTGAACGTGAAACTGAAGCTTGGGTTTGATGTTTTGAACAATATTTTAGGACAATATTCTTTGATAACTAATATCAAAGCTTCCATTGAGTAATAATCTCAAAATCTGTTAAAATGTAAAAATCATATTGTTTGTTTTTTAGCTTTTATGTTTTTCCTGTTTTTATGTTCACATCAATAGAATGAAAACTTTTAACATCCAGCTTCATTCAGGCCTGCTAGTGTCTTGATTATTCAAGTTAATGTTTAATCAAAGGCCCAACAGCCACTGAACTTCCAGGTCAACATTCCCTGGAGATGAGCTTCCAAAAGCTGAGTGCAATGGAGTGCTTCCGTTGACTTCGAGGGAAACAAATGCCTATTTGTTCGATAGTTTCCAGAGGGAACAATGATATCAGCACACTCACAGTGCGAAGGGATTTCCTTTTACAGCCAATGGACTCATACCTTGGAGATTTGAAATGAAAAGTATCAATGCATACATATCCAGATGTTTGCATGTGTATAGATGTGTAACTGAAGCTAAGATGGAAACTCCCAAACTTTTAAGTGTAACGAGGTCATGCGGTGCGTTTTTACACTCCTCCATTTAGATTATTGAAATGTTTGCTGTCCTTATCTCAGATCAAATCATACAATAGGTTCAAAGAAGGAATGTAAACAAAGAAAGAACAGCATGGAACAGAGGATATTGATCAGGGAGAAATAAGGCTGGGTGATGTTTAATCTATGTGAAATATTGAAATGACACAATCACTAATTTTGATATAAATTTCCATAGATATCTATTACGGGTCTGCATCTGCAGTCCTGCTGAGAACGGTGTTTATCAGGTGAGAGACAGCATCATGGTAGCAGATAAACAACGTAAACATGGTGGCAAGAATTACAGAGCATTCAGAGGCACAGACATTGCATTAGTAAGTGAAGGAAAAAGCAACCAGAGTTGACCACTTTATAATATGGTTGGAGATTAGAACGTTCAAGAGCAAATTATAAATATGTTAACTTATATTGTTTATCAAGGTGCAGAGATGGAAAGAGTACAAAAATAATGTTCTTAAATAAAAGTAAAGTTACTTTGATATGATTTTACTAAATATACAAGTTAACAGTTTAAAATGTTACTCAAATAAAAGTAAAAAGTACCTCACTAAAATGTTGATTTATGTAAAAGTTACCTTTCAATGAGCAGAAGAAAGTTCCTCTTGTGGATTTTACAAAAGAAATGAGAACATATTGGTCTCAAACTGATTTTAATTAAACAAGTACCTTTATAAATAAAAATGCAACACAAAATGACACGTTAGCATGTGACATCATAAATACTTAGGAGGTATTGTGTGTAACTGTGATGGGACATAAAATTCCAATATCTTCTTTCAGCTGCTGTCTTTAGGGTCACACCAAACCCTCTGCATCCTTCACTACATCTATGAAGCTTCTCTGTGGTTTTCCTCTTAACCTGGCAGTTCTGATCTTCATCCCATCCTTTGTCCAATATGCCACCTGTCCATCCAGTCTAATAGTTTTTAAAAAACTGACTCCAAACTAAGTACCTGATGCTCTGTTTTCAGCTTTAACCAATACAAATTATAGTCACAAGTACTAGGTAAAATTATTATTTACATTTGGTGTTAAAATATTATTCAGAATGTTTACATGGTCATAGTGTTGAACATAAACCAAACTGAGTTTACACCGTATGATAAAGCTGTTGACTTTCTCATACTTATAGTTAACTTAAACTATACTTGATGGGTTTTTCCTGGTGCATCTTGTCTTCCAATTGATACAATGCCATGAGATCTTAAATCTAATCCAGCCAAAGGGTCAATGCCATTTTTTCAGGTGTTTTTTTATTGCATTTTATTTTGTTTTTGTTTTTACTCATTAATAGATATGATTTCAAATGCAACTGAGTGAAATACTTTACTCAAAACAAACTTAAGTAAAATTATAAGTTTAGGTTTTGTAAACAGCTTAAAAAGTACAAAGTACAGACAAATTACAGTAATGCGAATAAATGTAACTAGTTACTTTCCACCTCTGTCGAGATCATTCCCAAATACATCAAAAGAATGTTTTTAGGTCCCATTATCCAGTAACCATAAAACTTTTTCATAATGTTATGTGGAGCATTTTTCGGCAGCGCCTTTCACAACTCAAAGTACTTGTAGCAATATCAACTGATTTAAATGTTTGCATCATGATATTTTTGTAGAGTTTGAACTGTGGGTTCTGATGTACACATGAAGCCAACATTTTCAACCCTTTACTACTCAATATACAAAAGGCCACATTTATTTAGGATGATTTGATTTGACTAAACAGGGTTTTTATGTGAATACAGGTGTGTTTGTGCCTGTTTTAGAGTGAGAGCACACACATGCAGAATACATTCTCTGTGGTATATTTATCTTTATCCATGCAATATTTATATGAGGTCGTCTGTTAAATCTATGCACATGTTCCGAGTGTATTTATCTCTGCCAGCTCAAGTTCATGTTGTGAACTATTCTGGAATAAATAATAAAGAATGTAAATTCATGTGTGGAATTGTGTTCTGGATAATGCCCTCCAGTCACTTGTGTTCTGGGCTCATTTTCGAACAGTAAATAAAACTGTGGGGTTGTTTAGTTAATCCACTGCACCGGTCCGCGCTCAGAAGTTCTGTGAGCCACATCATTCATCTCCATACAAGGCAATCCAAGAAACAGCACTAAGTGTTATTATTGTTACTAAATTCTTAAAAAGCAAAAAAGTTTATGAGAACTGAAAAAAAGTGCTAAGAAATCTACAGATTTATTTACAGATTAATGTAACGATAGTTGGTGATTGGATAACTCATTTGCACTGGTAGCATTTAAATATCTGGCTTTTACAACAACTAATTGTCAATATGATTCTGTCACCATGACATTTTTAGCGGAGTGGAGCAAGAAGAACTCAGAGTACTCAGTGTGGGGTAGCAGCAACCAAAAAGTTAATTTAAAAATTAACATCTTTAAATAATCGATTTGAACTATAACATTCACTAAATACCTGGAATATATACATAGAAGGTTGAGATGGAGAGAAAAGGGAAGACATCCATAAAACCCGCTGTGGAAGGAGGAATGTCCCAACAGGCCCCAGCACATTGAAACACTAACTGTCACATTTGTCTCAAGCAATGGAATTTTTTCACAAGATTCTCAAAAGTCCCTCAAGACATTTTTGTCATTGATCTAAATCTTTCAGGCAACATGTTGGGTGGCATCTGTGAAATGTTTCTGTTTCCTTCGTTCCTCTACGTGTGAGCATAGAACTAGCCTCTTTCAGTTTTTGATCTGCAGTTGCAAACAAACAGGCTCTTCTAACTTGTTTGACACAGCTTCCCTCACCAATTTTTGATAAAGCATTAATACATAAATGATGGATTATGGAGGTGTCAAAGGATCAATATGATGAAAATCTTGACTCACTCACGAACAAACAAAACTCACTCACGAACAAAACTTGAACAAAACTTCTCTGACATATTGACTGATTTATTTTGAATGTCGCCAAAGGACGCAACATGTTTAACATGCACATATGTGAATTTTTGATTTTGACAAATATAATAAATAACTATTTATGTGAAATACCAACAAAAAGTTGTTAACAATCAGTGCACAGTGCAGAAAAGAAGGACGTAGACCTATAGAGTAAAATATTTCAAGCCTCAATTTCTAGTAATTTTAATTATTACGGGTTACAGAAAAAAAATCATCACATAAAATGATACAAAAGAGACTGTGGCTAAAATTAAGTACATCATGTACTAACCATACTTAATTATTGACATTAATCTAAACCATAAAGATGATAGTGATATCCTTTGTGGTGCTTAGCATCAGTATTATTTGGTAATGCAGGAAACCTTAAACCCATATAATTAGTAATACTAACAAATGTGACTGGCCACGACAAATGTAGGAACAAGTCTCCTCGGGAGCTTTATTATTATTTATTTGCAGATTCTGAAAGTGTGGATTCTAAGCTTTCCAATGGAAAATAAGAAAAATGAAGATATGGACAATTGAAGGTTGGCACTCTGGATTCCAAAGGTCAGAGAAAACAGTTCTCAAAATAATTGTCCCCAAACCTGAAGGGCAACCTGGGGGGTTTAAAAAAGGCTGTTCATTTACATTACTTTGCAATAACCCCACCCCCCCAGCACTGACTGTCAACTAGTGATGGAACTTATGGCTCTTTAAAGGGAATGGTGTTGTATCACATATATGAAGAAGCCACTAAATACCATTTGTTAACACTAAATCAAACAGTACTTTTTTCTCTATAATTGGCTAGGGGTTTTGCTGTGTGTATGTATATATGTAAAATGTACTATTTATGTTTTAGTTGTAACAAAACTCTTTTTTTTCATAAAGTGTGCATAAACAGTTATCCAACTGTTCTTAATTTTTTTGTACAATAGTTTACCATCTTAATATGAATGTACACATGCATGTTTAAGAGGAGCATGTGCAGATATCATGTCTGACCAATAATGGTGGCCGACCTGGACCAAAAATGACTGGGCCAAATTTTTGTCCCTCCATGAAGTTGTGTATGAATCAGCTGACCCAGACTACTGCACAGTCAGCATTGCAGCTTTGATCACAAAGGAAAAACTTCTGAATAGCTCCTCCACCTTTTAGTGACAAGCCTCTTACTTCATCATCCTGAAAGGGGGCACAAAACTGGAAAGTATTACCTCAATGTTCAGGAGCACAGTGTACACCTGCCACAATATAAAAACTGAAAAGTCCCCAGAGGGGAAAATGTGGCTCATGTCTGTGGAAGTTATGGTCTTATTATGCTTGTGTTCAGTGAACCAACAAAGGCAATAATGCAAAAAGAAGACAGCAGCAACATTGTTTGAGCTGTATTCCCTCTAATCTTTTCGGTAACACCCTGTCATCCTAGGGCTAAGAGAGATTTCACGCCTTGTGGCAAAGGGATGTAATTTCCTCTCATGGATGGCAGACAAGAAAGTGATGAGTGTTATCTGTAACTCCGGTGGAAGACACTGATGTTTTTCTTCCTCCTTGAAAGTGATCTTGTGGTTGCAGAGCATTTGAACATGAAGGATGACAGCAGTGGAAGGTATGCAGAGCAGCTGTTGGGTCATGCACACCATCACATTGGTACACTGTTTCCTTACTCTGACTGAACCAGAACCAACAGATAGTTGGCAACACTTTGTAGTTTTAGATTCATTTTTAGAAAGACTCTCTGTTCAGTCCATTGTGTTCATCTCTGTGGGCCTGATCTGGAAAGATTCCAAATTGCTCATAAAAAAGAAAGAAAAAATACAGGTGAAAGTAATGGGATTGTTGCGAGCGATGCACAAAGATTGCATTTGCAATTGATTTCAGGTGAAAAAGTAGTGCAGAACACCCTATTTAAATAGGGACATTGTGTGTGCTTCTGGCTGTCATCACGGAGTGTAAAAGAGCAGAGTGGCCATAAAAGAAAGATGAAATTGAAAGCCATGGAGTTATACTTATAATACTACTACTAATACTGTACTACTACCAACAACAACAACAATAATAATACTATATTTCATTTAAATTAGGATCTCAAAGAGGTACAACACAACAGTAATCTATAAAATCAATCAAAATAAAGCTCTAAACAGCTCTATTTACCTCTTCCAACTCAACCCCCCCTTCCAACCCAGTCAGCATCCTGCCTAATCTTAATTCTAATGTTTTAGTGACAGACTGGAATTAAGGGATATTACTTACTTGACTGAAACATTGCAAACTAGGGTAAGCCCATAGTAATTTATTACAACATGAATGCACTTCATACAGAGCCTGCAAAGGAACTTTAAGGTCGAAAAAAGTCCTTTTGATGAGTGAGTTCACAGTGGCCCAGTGCTACCTTAATCTGGAACACTGAATACATCCCTTCAGTTGTGTGTTACAGGTGACGTTCTTTGGGGGATGACTTAACTTAATCCTCTCATTCCCTTTACGTCTGTCACACACATACAGGATGATAACGTCATTTTTAAGGAAAGACATCAGCACTGATTTGTCTGGAAAACATTGACAATCAATTTGGGTCACAGTCACACCCATTCTACGACATTCAAATCTCTAACCTTCATTTTCTCTCTGCAGAGCTCCGAGTGATATTCCTTGACCAGGGCAATAAGCCTGACTTCAGTTCAATAAACCTATGGTCTTTAAATGTTAATTCCTATGTTGTCAGTGTTATCTGTCACACAAGATTAGATCATGCAATGCTTAGAAAAACTACAAATTACTTAAAAGCTCCACGATAAACTCTGCAAATATTATTGATCACATTAGATGGTTTGATTGAAAGGGTTGTCATGGGAATACCTGGTTACATCTGAATAAACCAAAATACTTCCACAACAGTGTCATTTGAGGAAGATATTCAGAAATAATATGCAGCACTAATTTTGGCAAACACAAAACATATAATCTCAACACAAACACCACAAACAAATAGTCAAGCATAGTAGAGGAGGGGGTGATGATTTGGGCTTGATTATGAGTGAATAGAATCTGGGAGTCATTAAGATAATCATGAGCTCCTCTGTAGTCAAGAGTATTCTAGAATCAAATGTGAAGCCATCTCTCTGACTGGTAAAGATTGTTTCATCAGCAGGAGCTCGATAGCAAACATAGAAACAAGTCTGAAACAGGATGCCATAAAAGAGTCAAGGTGTGGCAAACACAGTAATAGCCTAGCAACCCCAACCTGACTGAAGTGGAATGTTGGGACATTAGGGGTGTTTCTCCACTGGCAAGGCTCACTCTAACCAGTTAATGTGTGGTTTGATTTGATCCAAGTTGTGAGCATCTCCATTATGGTGTGTTCCTCACTATTGTGGGCATGCATGGGCGGGCTGTGAGAGTGCAGCAGTTATGGATGACTCTGTGGTGATGTTTGTTAGGTAATGCAGTCAAAAGATGTAAACCAATAGCCATGCATGAATTAAAAAAAAAAAAATCCAAACAAAAAATAAAATGCACATCACACCAAACTTATGTTATCTATTTCCAGTGTTTCACACCGCTGGTGCAAAGCTGTAGTTCTGACAGAACATTGACCACAGCTGCAACGTTTCTCTCCTCTTAATTGCTGCCTGTACTTCAGAGAGATGTGCTGCTTGCAGGACTGCAAAATCAAGGTCATTCTGCCCCAAAGGTTAACACATGTGCTCCTGGCGCTGTTTGTGATTAAACTAATAATTACGTTCCTCCACACTGTGCAGCTCTCTGATAGCAGATGGCATCTCCACCGGTCCTCTGCTACACTATATGAGAAATGTTGTTTGGAGTTTGCAGTGACGTAAATCTGAGCCAATCAATGGATGCGGTCTGCTGTCAATCAAATCAGTGCAGCTTGGTTTGGCTTGTACTATCCCTGAAGTGAGTACAAAAAACTGAGAACAGCCACGCAGAGCTGCTAGGTCTGCTAACGGAGATGAATCTGGCTGGGGCGGACTGAGGCAGAACTGGTTAGAGGAGCTCTAGTGGAGAAGCGCCTTAGAGCGCCTCTAACAAGTTCTCCATTGCTGAGTGTCGCTGCAAACATCACCACGGTCATCCAAAACTGCTGCACGCTCATGACCCGCCCACGTTACCATATGCACGTCCACAATATTGAGGAACATACCTTAATGGAGATGCTCACAACTGGGGTAGAACCGAACCACACATTAAACAGTTAGAGTGAGACTTGCCAGTGGAGAAGCGCCCCTAGTGGAGAAGTGCCTTGATTCTGCCAGAAACAAATACCTGCAAACTTTAGTAAACTGAAGAAGTGCTATAAATATGGGTTGGCCAAAATTCCTCCAAGACGATGAGAGAGACCGAAGTCCAGCAGAAAACTACTACATCAGGTTGTTGCAGTTGAAGGTTCTTCTACAAGTGGCTGGATCATAGGGTATACATTGTTTTATTGTTATTATTATTATTATTTTATTATTATTATTATTATTATTATTTTATTTATTTATTTATTTTACCAAAACCCTTATTCCTTTTTTCTTCATCTTTGTTTTCTTAACCTTTATTAGATTAAAAAACAAAGTGTCTTTTATGACTGTGAAGATATCTCTTGACCACTGACCACTTCAGAAAATCTGTAGAATGTCTCTGAAATGTATTTCTGTTCTTTGGCTAGCCCATTCCAAAACCTTATTATTCCTTTAATAAGTCATTCTTGTGTTGGTTTGGATTTATGCCATGATGCTGAAAATCTTCTGGTTTGGGTTTAAAATTGGCTAATATCTGGAACTATTCCTAAAAACCACACGTCCGTACAAATAGAAAACAGTCCAAAGCATGATACTACCACCACCATATTTCACTCTAGACATTTTGTTCTTCTGATGTTGCTTAGTATTATTTTGTGGTGTATATAACTTTTGCAATTGAGCCCCAAAACTTCAGGTTTTGTTTAATCTCTACTTTTATCTCATTTTTCCCTTTAAACCTTTTCTCCATCTTTCTCTCTTTCCTTTCCATTTTTTTTTTTGTATTTGTGTCCATTACATTTGAAATGAACCTAATGCAATTTCTAGTATATTTTATTTGTAATTATGTCAGTTTTGGTCCTCCATATACAGGACCCTCTTGTCTGTTACTCTATATTGTAAAAATAAAACCAAGAAAAATAAAATTAGCTCTTGTGACCCAATCCTGAATCAGTGGAAGAAAAGAGATTAGGCTGAAAAACAATATCATTAATATCAAACAAAATTAAACATATGAAAAGGGGAAAAAAAACTGTACCAGGAGAGCTGGGATCTCCAATGATAAAACCCTGAAAAGTCCTGTGGTGTGGCAGGAACATGTTATGCATACATGATAACTGGTGGTCTGTAAACTAACATTTTTTTCAGTAATAACTCATTACAAGGCAAATAACATGAAAAGAATGCAAGTTATAGATAATATTTACACATTAGAAAATGAAAGTAAAACCTTTAAGAAAATTCTGCTTTTCTTAACACAGTAATACCATTTTCAAAATTTCACTCATATTCCCAGTTCTTTTCTTGTTGAAAACCATAATAATTTAATGTTTTAAATGGGACAGTTCAGCTCCTGACCATCAAAACTTTGTGCAAATTGATACAGAGGTGAAACTGTTTAAGAAATCTCCCTGTGGTGCGGCTGGACATTTTCACAATGCTGTAGAGATGACCAGTGCCAACTTTTTTCTCTCGCGCTTAGTGTCACTTTGTATTTACTCTGTTTTTGCCAATAGATACACTGCCTAAGATCCAGTGCCCCCTCATCTGTACTTGAGCAACCCCAGAGATCTTCTAAGGAGGTAAGCAAAGAAAGAGAATTAAAAATTGGTCTTTACAGGGTAAGTCTGGTAAAAAAAAGAAAATAAAAAAAGAAAGAAAAAAAGTGGGAGATAGAGAGATAGAGAGAGAGATAGAGAGATAGAGAGATAGAGAGAGATATAGATAGATATAGATAGATAAACACACACACACACACACACACACACACACACACATATATATAGATATATAGATATATAGATATATATATATATATATATATATATATATATATATATATATTCCATACCAAGGCAGTTCAAAGTGTTTTACATCGTAAAAACATCAATCAAGTATACATCAAAATCATCAAAATCATTGAGCAACTATACAGCAAAATTATGAAAATCATTATACATCAAAAACATCAAGTAAATAACAATGCATCAAAAAGATCATAAAGATCATCAAACAAATATCATCAAGCAAATATAATTCAAAAATAAAGATCAATGTTTCACTTTCTACTAATCAGAAGCAACTCTAAACAGGTGGGTTTTTAGCCTTGATTTAAAAGAACTCAGTGTGTCGGCTGTTTTGCAGTTTTTTGGAAGTTTGTTCCAGATTTGTGGAGCATAAACACTGAAAGCTGCTTCTCAGTGCTTCTCCATGTTTGGTTCTGGGGATGCAGAGTAGACTCAAACCAGAAGATCTTAGTGGTCTGGAAGGTTGATACAATGACAACAGGTCTTTAATGTATTTTGGTGCTAAGCCATTCAATGATTTATAAACTAACAGAAATATTTTAAAGTCTATTCTCCGATCTACAGGCAGCCAGTGTAAGGACTTTAGAGCTGGGGTGATGGGCTCTATTTTCCTGGTCTAAGTGAGAACGTGAGCAGCAGTGTTCTGGATCAGCTGGAGCTGTCTGACTGATTTTTTTTAGGCAGACCTGTGAAGACGAAGATAAACGCATGGATGAGTTTTTCTAGATCTTGTTGAGATATTAGTCCTTTAATCCTGGAGATGTTCTTCAGGTGATAGAAGGCTGACTTTGTAATTGTCTTTATGTGTCTCTGAATGTTCAGGTATGAGTCCATCACTACACCCAGATTACAGGCCTGATCACTAGTTTCTAGTTGTAATAACTGAAACTGCGTGCTGACTCTAGATTGTTCATCTTTAGGTTCAAGATAATAACTTCAGTTTTGTTTCTGTTCAGCTGGACATAGTTATGGCACATCCAAGCATTGATTTGTTCTAACCATCTGTTCAGTGCTTGGACGGGTTCATAGTCACCTGATGACATTGTATTTTAAAGCTGTCTATCATCTGTGTAGTTGTTGTGGCTAATCTTATTACTTGTTATAGTCTGAGCTCGTGGGAGCATCTAGATATTAAATAGGAGAGGATGCAAATTTATCTCCGGTTGGCTGGACGATGTTCGTCTACACCACTGGATTACTTCTGTTGCCAACTCATACGATGCTATGTGCATTCTGTGCAAAAAAGCTTGGCACTATGGGGATTAAGACTGTAGAGAGTGAGAGAAGCACAAAACTGCTGCCAAGAGCCACAAACAGACCCCAGAAATGGCCCATGTTTTATCTCCTGGTGTGGCTGAAACTCCCCAGAAAATGGTTGGGACTGCTACTACTGGCTCTGATCTAAGAGCAACATTTGGTGGACACAAACTCTGAAGTCGGAGGTTTGGTGAATTTTAAACATGGTGGCCAAACACCAGTCTTACCAAGTGAAGAATTGTAATTCTACAAAGTTGTTACTATGGAGGGAAATACAGCTGAGAAGGAGGAGAAAAGAAACATGGAGCATGGAACCAAAAAGGAATAGAGAGCCATAGATGCAGCTATGATGACAAATGGGGAAAAAGATCAAAAGGAACTGTAATCATTCTATTCAACTAAAGCAAGAATGTGACAATATCTATAGTTAATCTCATAAGTAGTACAATAGTTTTCCACTTTTACAAATCTAAACCTATATATATATTTCCTATATATATTTCCTGACCCAAGGCCTGTACAAGTCTTGGATGAAGGGAAGGATAGCCATGATGATCCACTCTGCCAAGCTGATTGCTCATTACAGCATGGCCCTGTTTTATTTTGTGGATAAGGTGAACCACACACTGATGGATGAACACAGGACAGACTGAATAATGGCAGTCTAGAAGATGACCAGCCTTTGGCAGGTTGTACTTCTTGAGTTGTAGTAGTTCAGCCTTTGCTCTTCTTCTGAACGGTGTCTATGTGTGAGGACCACCTGAGGTCTCAAGAAAGGGTGGTTCCTTGGAACCAGAAGTGATACATAGTGTTGTTGAGGATGGTGAGGGGATGTTTGACATTCCATTCTTACAGTACCTTTAAAAGTATTTATACCACTTGAACTTTTCCACATTTTGTTACTTGATTGTTGCAACTACAGTCTTATATTGTATATTATAATGTTGAAAGCTATTTAATTCCCTTCTGCTTCACAATTATGCTCTACTCTGTGGTGGTCTATCACATATAACCCCACTACCACATATATAAACTGCTGTTTGTGATTGTGACATATATATATATATATATATATATATATATATATATATATATATATATATATAGATATATATATATATATATATATATATATATATATATATATATATATATATATATATAATTATATTTTCATAATATTTTCATGGCAATGAAGATACTGCTCTGAATATTCCTCTCAGATGTGGTTTTGAAAGTGTTTGGGTGACCTTCTAAAGCAGGAATGTCCAAAGAGCAGCCCGCGAGCTATTTGCAGCCCTTGGACTGATTTTTTGCAGCCCCTGACTGTAATTCAAGAATGATAAAAATTTGGTCCCACAAATGCTAAATTAACCAGCATGACTGGTTAATTTAGATGATTTTTTTTTAAATTAGGGCAAAATTATGAAATTAAAATCTTCTTATATTAGAAAATGTTGTTTACAACACAAAGTATTATATATTTATATTTTAGGCTCTTTCTGTAGGATTTTTAAGTTCCTTTTGTGGAGATTTTTATATTTACTCTGTAAATGTAATACTTCAAGACTCCATAATTTAATTTCTTGTGTGTAAAACTCTGCTAGAGCCAAATGAAACATAATTTTGTTCTGTAACTGGATGTCTGAATGACAAATAAAAGTCAAAGTATTTGTCTTTAAATAACTCTTTTCTTTTCTTTTCACTTCTTTTATTTTCTTTCTTTTTCCTGCAAGCTCCATATATATCCTGTGACTTTTACTCAAAAGCAAACTTTGCTGCACTCAAATCTGCTTTCATTAATTTATTAAAATTGACTAAAAACAGGACACATTTTTAAAGAAAAAGTGATCAAAATGCTGTTTTTATTGCTCAGAATTGACCAAATCTTTTTCTTTTTTTTTAATGAAAATGTAAAAAATTGAAAGCTGGATGCCTTTCTTTTAATGAGGCAAACCTGCAAAGACATTTGTAAGTTTGGGATATACAGTAATTTACACATCCCTTTCCAACAACAGCAACAAAAAAATGAGACTACTTTATTTGTTCAATAAAAGTACTGCAGCTTAATTTATTGTTGAGAAGGAAAAAACTTTTTTTTTTGGCCCTTGAGCCCTTTTGACTTGATGATTTTGGCCCATGTGACAAAAAGTTTGGACACCTCTCTTCTAAAGTGTTGACAGGAATAAAATAATGCAGAATACTTTGGTCTTATTAAAACATTGTCTGTTGTTGCAGCAAAATGAGGAAAAAAAAGTGACACAAAATGAAATGTCTAGATTTACAATTTAAAAAGTAATGAAGTCTCAGCGTGTCAGGCTTTCTTGAAATCGGGTCTTCCTCATGCAATCAACACTGACTCAAATAAAGGCTGGGCTGACACACCCAGCATCTTCAAGAGAGGCAAGCACGTCCTCCTTGCACAGATATCTGCACCAGCCCACAAACTTTCATCCCTACCACCACAGGGTTGACTGGAAGATATGAATAATTATTTAAAGATGTCTTTTTTTTTATTTTTTTTTTTTATTTATTTTGTGTTAACCTCTGTTTGCTTCATCACTCCCCATCAGCCAGAGGAATGCGAGGGCTTGGCTCTTACTTGGCAAAAACAAATTTGTGAAACTGTGCAATCCACATGTCTAGCAAACACTCCCCAACTATTTTCCTGACAGATTTCATGTTACTCTGCTAATTTTTTGTGGTTGTTTGCTTCAGAGGTAATGGCATGAAGAAAATGAAAAAGCCCAACCAATAATGGCATCAGATAGAAAGATTTTCACCCTTTATTTAATGATTTACGCCATAGGGGGGGCATAAATTAGGGGTATCTTTAACCAGAACTTGTATGAGCAGCTTGCATATGTATTAATGCCTACATTTATTCATACCCCTAGCAGACTTTGGTTTACAGGAATCATTTAGTTTTACCAACATGTTTCTTGTAACTGGAAGTAATGTTAATGTTTTGGAGGCCCAACTTGAATCTGATAAGGAAACTTTGGAGGGAGCAAAAGATTACAATGATAGCAAGGAGACCTTCCAATCTCAAAGACTTGGAGCTCATTACCAAAGATAAATAATGACAGTACTTGTTGAAACTAAAAAAAGTTGGTCAACAATAGTAACTAGGGTTTGATTACTGTAATACCAATGATGTCATGATCTGTAAGTTTTCCAACCTTAAGTGTCATTTGTGCTTTAATCATTTCTTGTTAATTTTTTTTGTAAATTTAGCTTTAGTTCCTTGGTCTATTTGTTTATGTCTTGGTTTATTATTAGTGTTGATTTAGGTACCTTAGATTGTGTTCATCTCTGTTTCAGGTTCAGTTTTGGGATCTTTCTTCTGTTTATCGTTCACCTTCCCTCAGCCTGCCAGCCTGTTCCCCTTCCCAGCTGTTTTCTATCTTCTCGTCTCTCCTCTGTTTGTGCTCTCCCTTAGCCGCTTCCACTTCTCTCTGATTAGCCCCTCTTCCCCTGTTGTTTCCACTCCTTCTTCAAAGTATTTAAGCTAATTTTTTCTCATTGTTTTCCACGAACTCCTTGTTTATACCCGTTACCCTCTGTGATAAACTATTTTTCCTCGTTGTTTCCCTGCCATGGTCCGATGTTTTCTATAAGTTGTTCTTTCATTATTCATTAAACCTTTCACCATGAACCCAAATTCCCAAATTCCTGTCTGCATTTTGGTCTGATCAAAACATCACCTTACGTGACAAATGACATTTTTTTCCATTGACTGTTGAGAAGAGTATAAATCAGTTTTCTACATGCCATTTTTTTCATAAAATATAAATAAAAACAGTTGAATATATTTTTTAAATGACTCCTTCCACATTGTTTTATCATCCTTAAGAAGAAGATGTCTGTCTCTAGTGGAAAGAAAATAATTTGAAATCTTCTATCTAACTCTTCAGATTATTGTCCTGCTTGTTTCCCAAGCTACATTGTAAATTTCCTTTTGTTTATTATTAAATATTCTGCACTGCACCTGCTGCGACTGCCTGTAGGTTGCTACATTTGGGTCCTACCTTTTACCAACATTATGACACATAGCTGCAAAGTGTCAGAGGTTTATATTTTTCCGTTATAGGCATGAATGTTGTATTTAGGCTTTTAATGATTTATTTTTAGTTTTTTTTTCCAAGGTGGAACACACACACACACACCCACCCACACACACACACACACACACACACACACACACACACACACAAATATAGATATTTTTTATGATTTTTAAAATAATTAGGTGAACTTATTGTACATTTTCTATACTCCAGACATGGTCAAAATGATACATCTGCATTAACTTACGCTTAAATCTCCCTGAGCAACTTGCAAAGAAACCACATACTGTTTGAAGCCTCAACAAGCTTCTGGCATAACTATGACTAGTTATTTGATCACTCTTCTTGTCAGAATTGATGCTTTTCAGCATAATTTTTCAATAGGGTTGAAATCAAAGCTTTAATGTTACCATGCTTTATCCATTCCAAATTATTTGTGATTACGATCACACTCGAGGAACGTCCAGCTGTGTTTAAGTTTTAACCATCTCACCTAAAATTAATTTGCTGCTCTAAAAACACATTCGAGTTGCAGCTGCCAACAGGGTCAATGTTTTGTGGAGAAAAGAAAATGATATTGAGCCAACACAAAGCTTGAGCTAATTGGCCACAATGATGAAAAGTATGTCTAGACTAGAAAATTTCTGAAGAAATTTAAAAGGGGCCTGCCAAAGTGTGCGTGTTGGTGGGAGCCAAAAGAGGTGTTTTGATGCAAAAGATGATCAACAATGCAAAGGTTATCTACAAGGAAGTTTGTAGGACAGGGTATATCACTGACATGTTGAGTAACCGTGACTCAGTCCACTTAGTATGCAAACTGCAGTGTATGAACTGAAATTAGCCAAAATGCTAATGCTAGCTTAAATGATGTTAGTAGCATGTGGGGTTTTACTAGCATGTGGACTTACATTGACTAACTTCATTCAGTATGCTAAATGTAGCTATTATATCAAAAAAAGGCTAAAATACTTATTTTACTTATAAGGCTAACGTTAGCATGAACGGTATCACTAGCATGAAGAGCAACTAACATCTTGACACTACCAGTAGGATCTAGATTATCTCTATAATGCTTACTCACATGGACTTATTCCATTTAATGTGCAAATATGGGTCTATGAGGTAAAATTAGTTAAAATGCTAATGCTGGCTTAAATGCTATCAGTAGCATGTGGGGTGTCACTGGCATGTGGACTTACATTGACTTACTTCATTTAGTAAGCTAAATGGAGCTAATACATCAGTAATGAGTTGCAATGCTTATTTTAGCTGTAAGGTAAAATAAGGCTAAAATAAGGTTAGCATGAGGGCTATTACTAGCATGTTGAGCAACTAACATATTGACACTACCAGTAGGATCTAGGTTATCACTATAATGCTGATTAACATGGTTTTATTCCATTTAATATGGGTGTATAAGCTAAAATTAGCTAAAATGCTAATGCTAGCTAAAATGCTATCAGTAGCATGTGGAGAGTCACCACCCTGTTGACTAACATAGACTCACTCCGTTTAGTATGTTAAACCTAATTATTATTTCAAAATAAGGCTAAAATGCTCATTTTACATATATGCTAATGTTAGGATGATGGCTATTACTAGCTGTAGAGCGGCTAGCATGTTGACACTACCAGTAGAATGTATGTTATTACAGTTATGTTGACAATAATGGACTTACTTCATTTAGTAAGTCAATATCATGCTTTTATATTAAACTAAGCTAACATGCTAATATTAGCAGTGCATGCAATGCACATGTGAAATGCAATGCACTGCTCTCCTATGCATTGCTATGGCAGGCCCCAATGAGTCAAGATGAGCATCTCAACTGAAGGACACTGTGCCAACTGTCAAACATGTGGTGGTAGCATCATACTGGGGCTTTTCTTGTCCTACAACAACAATGCAAAAAAACTCATGGATTTACTGTCCTGAAAGTGGGAAGCTATTAGGACTTAAGGTGAAGTAAACAGCAGTTTATCTGGTTTGCTATGCTGTAAATCAGTCTTCAGCAATACTTCCTGTTCTATAACACAACAGAAAGCATCCCAAAGACCCATCAAACACATATGCTTTCTTCAAAACAATTCATGTTCATATTAATTGGATCAGATTACTGGAGTGGGCCAGGTATGTTGCTGATGAATTGGTAAAAACACATTCTTTCTGCGCTGTGTAAGCTTCCCCTTTTCAGTGCGCTGGTGCTCTCTCATGCCTGAGGTACCTCCACACCTGACACACATATGGAGGGTGTGGCAAACTGAGAAGCCAGGAGTCAATAGACACGTAAGCTTGCTGACACAGACACACACATATACACACACACAGAGAGAGAGAGCCGCCGGTAGTTTTCCACAGAAATCTAACCCTGGGATGTGAATGATGCTTTCACATAAAATGGTCCCAGCTGGATAGCTTTCAGAATGGCACAAAGCTTTCCTTTTACAGTAAGAGGGAAATCTCTGGTCTTAATGATGCTACTCCATGGATTAGCATCCAGGGTTTCCCCTTTTAAGACAGAGCATGTGGCCTGGACCACTTAGATCACTACAGCACTGCATTGTCTGGAGCTGTTTGCATGCACTTCACTCCTGTTGGTCAGCTTTTAACATTTTTAAAAATGTGGGATATGTTATTGAATGTTCCTTTTACTGTCATCGTGTTAATTCATGTGCTAGGAACTTGTCCAGGTGGCGTTAATCCAGACATGTATTTCAAAGAGCTTTCAGTCCAGTCCCCGTAAAGCAGGAGAGGGGAGACCTTGAAAACTGCTGACAGTTTGTGGATGTGGGGAACAAACAAGGACTCTCATATTCATGAAAATGAATGGGCATCTTTGAATCTGGCAGAGAAGAAGAGGTATTTGATGGTCAGCATCACTTTAAGGATAAAGCTTATTATTTGGGTGTGCAGCATACCTCACACACAATGGCTACGTTTACACAACAGGTCTTGATGCTAAATTCAGATTTTTTTGCTGAAATATGTTTGGGTTTTTTTGCATGGTCTTTCATACTACTAATTGAATGTGACCACAATCAGGTTTCTGTGTGAGCAGTTTACGACCCCAAAGAAAAATGTAGACATCACACAGCAGCGCGTTGTTTACGGAAGTAATAATGGATGCCGCCATCTATGGATCAATTTTAAAATTGTTGAGCAATGGGAACTGTGTTATTAGCTCCACTGCACTGCTTGCTTCAGCCATTGTTTGTGTCCAGATTTAAAGCTATCTTTTTATGGTGCAGAATCATGATGGATGTCTCATGTCAATGACTTAAAAGTTTGATAAAATGTGACATGACCATTCTGACTGCAGACGGTTTGAAAACAATCAGATATATATCCAATTTAGTACCACATGTTGAATTGTCACAAATCAGATTTTTTTGGGAGGGGTGAAAAGATCGGAATTGGGCCATTCAAACTAAGAAGCATCAGACACCTTAGCCGTGTAGCACACCAATGTTCACACAGTGGTTAAATGCCGCCAGTTGACCGTTATCCATTCAATGTTGAAGTCCATTTTGAATACAAGGATGATGCCTAAATACCATATGCAAAACAGTTGGATCAGTCCAAACAGCCAAGCTGCATAAAGGTGAAGCAAAGCAAAATGGCAAACACCAGCGTTTCTCCAGCCAGCAAGATTGGTAGCAGGCTAGCAATAGCCCTTCTAGTATTACTTATTAAAAGCTAACCAAGTCCAAAGCTACTGTACTTCATAAAACAAGTGTAAAAGTAACATAGTTGAAACAGTGCTAGGTGTTCTTGCCATTTACATTAGGAAGACTAAATGGTGATTGGCTAATAGACAACCAAGAAGCAGATGATTCAAGTAAACCAGGGAACATAATTATCTCTCCCAAGACATATATGTGAACTAATTCCAAATGGTCCAAGCACCGATCCCTGTGGTTCTCCATAGCTAACACTGGTATGCAAGAAAGATTGATCATTAACAACGACAAACTGGATTCTGTCCAAATAATATGTGTAATAATGTCTCTTTGCCTTAGGGACTCCTAAGAGACACCAGACTGTGATTGGGGAACTGTTTTAATAAGCTTGGGTTGAACATCAACAGTAACAGTCCAAGTAGTTCTAGTTCTACCTGCCTTATGTATTCATCTTACACATGAAAATGTATTTCTATACTGTCATGGTGTTTATCATTATCATACAAAGAACTTAAGAGGCAGTAGCATTGCTTTCTAGATAACTTCCTGCAGCTGTATCTAAGCTTATGATATGAAACAGGTAGAGAAGACAAATGTTAGCAAAGGACAAAGTCACAGAAAATGTTCAAACTAACAATATGATTTAAACAATACAAGCATTGTTCCCTTGATCCCTCCATGTTCAAAATGTACAAGTTTTACCACATAATGAAATTCCAGCATGGATTATTTTCTGGATTCCCTTCATATAATAAAGCATCATTTACAAGTTGTAAGATTGCATGCTTTACAAGGTGTTTTTGTGTCATTTAGGGCCCATTGGTAATATGTGCTTGTGCTTATCAAAATCAGTTCCTGGTCCCCTCATTTTTTTCCATCTAGCCATAGCTGTAACCTCAAAGGTTCTGAATGTTTAACTGTAATAAGATGCTGTTACAAATAGTTGTAAAAGCATTTATGCATTCAGAATATAGAATCATTAGATGGAGAGCTGGTATTTAGAATTTTTTCAAACAGTGCAGCAGTACTTTTCAAATTATATCTCACAGGGGTCATATTGCAAAAATGTCTGGCAATATAATTTATTGCTTGGATTATGTTCATTATAAAGCCAAGTATCTGGATCCCATTTAATCTAAATGGTATGTTGTGCTGAAAAGTCTCCGCATAGAGGAGGGTTGGAGGGAGTGGTTTGCTATGCTGCGATCAGGCGGTTGCCATGTTGGGAAACAACCACAAGACCAGTCAAATAAACATCTGAGTCATAGGCTTTCCTCCTCTCCACGCTTTCCTTACCATCAACAGGGGTTGGGATTCCCTCCCTAAAATGATCCTCACTCGTCTGTAATAATGTTTAATTTCTCATACGCTAACATTAAAGTCCTCTATTATTCTTCAACCAGACAATCCTGCTCCAAACACGGTCAACCCTGTTGCTGTCTCTTTTGCAAACTGGTGCTTCCACTTATGTACCTTCAGGCAGGTTGGTGATATTTTTAGAGAGTAGACCTTCTTCCACCCTCCCACAAACATGGTCACCACTCTGTTCCAGGAGCGGAAAAGCTCATTTACTCATTACTGCTTCATCCGACATGCATAGTTTAGCCTTTTGAGAAAGTGCAGCAACTTGATTTGGAATCTTTTTTAAAATATGAAAAGATGAGGATCAGATCACACTGGTGGGTTTGCAAAGACTAAAAAAGTGTTTATAGCCCTAAAGCTTTTTCCCATTTTGCCATGTCACAGCAATAAACTTCAACTATTTATTTGCGATTCTCTGCAATAGATCAACACAGCAACACAGGGTAATGCAGAATTATGAAGTGGAATGAAAAGGATACATGATTTTCAAAAGTAATTACCATTATAAATCCAGAAAGTGTGACTTGTATTTGAGTTCGGCCTTTATGGAGTCAATGTTTTGTAGAACCACCTTTTTTTTCTTAAATTACTGTGGCAAGTCTTGGGTAAGTGTTTACCAGTTTTGTACAGTGACAGAAGTTTTTGCCCATTCCTCTTCTTCTGAATAGTTCAAACTCAATCAGACTGGATGGACAGCAACTGGGAAGATCAGTGGCTCACAACTGCCACAAATTCTCATTGGATTTAGGACTGGATTTTAGCTGAGTCATTCTAATACATGAATATGCTTCAATTGAAATCATTTCTTCGTGGCTCTGGTTGAATGTTTAGGCTCCTTGTACTACTGGAAGGAGAACTCCCAAACCTTTTGCAGCGCAGAACAGGTTTTCTTCCAGCATTGCCCTGTATTTAGCTTCAGCCATCTTCCAATTAACTCTGTGCAGCTTTTTGCTCCTTGCTGAAGTGAAGTCTCTACACAGCATGATGTTGCTACCATTATATTTCACTATGGGTGTCTTCAGAGTAATTTGCATCATTAGCTTTGTTACACACAAAGTGCTTTGAATGTGGCACTGTGTGTTGAAAAACTTCAGCTTTGTTTACAGTTAACCATTTTCAAAAACCAATATATCCCTGCCACCTACCACCTATAGGGCTCAGAAGCTCCAAGTCTACAATCCAACAAAAAGTATGAATCCATTACCAGCCCACCCTGATTGTTCTGATCAACTGTTTGACTGTTTGTAAACTCAAATGAGAGTATTGCTAACCAAAATAAAAGGTTAAAACATGATTTCTGATCAGATATCTACATATTATGTCTAGGTTCACTCTTTGTGACCTCCAAAATCAGATTGGAGCTTTTCTTGCATTTTCTTCTACGAGACACATTTAAACAAATATCAGATAAGAACTGCAGGAATCCAGAACAAAATCTCCACTGCTACTCCAAAAGTGCTTTGGATTATGGAAACTAGGATTCTGCAAACCAAACTGGAAGACAAGGAACTGACACTGTAGATACTGGTTACAACAGGATTCTGTAAAGATTTTCTTAAGTCTTTTGACACCATTTTATTAAGCTGATTTATAACAATATGTAAAGATTACTTTTAAAAGATACCATGGCAGAAAAGTTCAGGTCAGTTGATGTTTTGGGAGTATCACATCTATAATCATTTTTTGGTGAGTTTTAATGACTGATAAATGGTGTCTCAGTTTGTTATATGTTAATTAGTATACAATACAGTGATCTGAATTTGAATTAAAATTGAAAATGAAATGGATAGAAATGTTGCCTGATTTAAATTATTCTTGCTTTTGTTTTCCTACAGTGTGCTATAAGAATATTTTTCTTGTGGTTTGTTGTTACAAACTTAAAAAAATGAAAAACAAATTTATTTTTTTGTTGCATCAAACATAAAATAAGAAAAAAAATCAATGCTTTTTTTCTTTTTGCATCTGTCTGTTAGGGTCTAGCTCTAGCTTTACAGAAGAACATGTAAGACGAAGAAAAAAGCAAAGGAGAGAGCAAGATATTTCAGACCACACACTCATTCCATTTAGAAACAACTTTTCCACAGGGACCAGCAATGGAAGAAGAATGGGCTCGGCTCAGAGTCAGAGGTCATATTTGAATAGAATTTGGGAGAGGAGAGGAAGCTGCTGCTTGTCAGAAAGGAGAACTTTGGGGTATGTGCAATATGTCTGGAGACAGAAGCTAGTGATGTAAAAGACCAGTGTTGACAAGTTGAGGGAAGGAAACAAACTTTAAAAACAGGGCTAGAGAACACAGCAGAGACAGTGGGGTCATATAAATTAGGAACTTTCAATAAACACAAATGCACCAACCTCAAGCTGATCTGTATCTTTTTCTTTTTTTTTTAGTGATAGCTTCAAATTTAGATGGAAAGTTTGTCTCAATTCCTTGTCTGTTGTCAACTGATTAAAAAGTAAACTACTGATTGCAGAAATAACCCTGTTTTACTTTGGGTACATGTTTAACTTGCAGCTATTCAAGTCACATGTTAGGCTAACTCTAATTACAGGTGCAGCACACAACGCAACATGTACTCATGTTCAGACCAGTCATGTACAAGATTCTCAGGGACATGACCAGAAGAGCTGCCCATCAAAACAGACAAAATACAAGACATTTAGTTCAACTTCAAACTAGTTACTTCAGAAGTGTTAGGCACTACATAGCAGTCAAACAAAAAAACTGTACTGTAACTGTCAGAACCTTTTAAAAGTTGCAAAAACAATTAGTCCTAAAGGAGAACTACCAGGAATAAGGTGATCAGACATTCTTAAAAAATCCTGACATGAGTATTTTCTTAACCAGTGTGAGTACATTTATTTAGAGCATGTGTTTGGTGAGACAATCTTAGGCTTATCTAAAGTCCTTTAAACTATTAGTGTATCACATATGGTAAAGGGGGATACCTCAAATATTTAGATGTCATTGTCTGAATTAGAGATCAGTTCAATCATTTAGTCATTGCTGAGAAACAGAAGCACCAATCTTAAAGGAATCTAGTAGGAAATAATTTGATAGTTAACAGGCAAGCTCTAAAGATCTGAATAAGTATCTTGTTTTTTCAAAGTTACGTTCTCTTTACTTTAATATTTCTGGTACAAGATTTAGTACTGTGAAAACACAGGGAAAAAAGGTCTTATTCTTTCCAGTTACTGAGATTAAAGTTTTTATTTCACCAGATTTACCTTCTCTCTAACCTTCCATCCAGTTCTTGTAAACAATGTCTTATGGTATCCAAGCCATTGCCTTTCCTGCACATTTCAATCACTCAGTTTGAATCTTACTTCACAGCACAGTCTGGGCTTCCTCCCACTGGCTTGGATTTCTTCGGTAGAATTTCAACTGGGCCAATCGGCGAACAGAAGGAGGAGTTGTGAACGAAGACATCAGTTTTCTGCGCTGTTTTAGAATTGTAGTCAGCCTGTAGTTTGGCAATGGCAGCAGAGGAAGTGAATGAAGCCTTTCAGTCTTTGTTGGCCAAAAATTAAATCAGCATTAATAGCTATCTCGTTTAGCTCAGCACTTCTCTCTTTGTAGAGAGGGACTGTTGTTTACAGCGCACGTAATTTCTGGTAGGTTTCTTAGTGTAGCTTCCTTCACGGTTCAGCTGGTGCACCACATACATCACGGGCAAATGTTTGCAATTGGGTAAAATCATATCTAATCATTTAAACCTTCAACAGAATCCACATCTGCAGGAAGCAATCGTTTCTCAATCACCAAGAGGCCAGACCCTCTGTATGAAGCAAAGCGTAGAACAAGGGGCTGGGTTTTACCAGGCTAATTTTTATGGTCTTCTTTTTTTTATTGTTTGTTAGATCCTTTACAATTGATCTGTCATCCAATAAAACATAAAAAATTTACATAATTTTTATTGTATTTTTAGACACATTGCTACAAGTATCCTGTTACAAAAGTACTTGTAAATTTGTCTCACAGGCCGAAAATTGTGTATTTGCTTTAAGACGTGAGCAGTGAAGAACTGTTAGCTGATGACATCACCATGGGGTCTAATGAGAAGAAAACTATAAGAGTAAAGGCAAAAGAGGTATTACTACATAGAACAAGCATCTTCTGATGATCAGTACTAGAAATAGAAAAGAAATTCAGCAGAACCTGAGAGATGTGTCATCAGTCAGCTGATCATCTACTGTATGACAGATATTCAGCTAATGACTTTGAGAATCACCTTTTTTGTGCAACAAATATTATTTTATTCTGGTAAATGTGATATCTTAGGTGTTTTGTGTAATCTAAATAAAAACACACAAATGCTTGTGACAATATTAAAATGTGAAAATTTTAATTTTGTTGCATTCTAAACAAAGGCCTTTATAAATACCCAAAAACTCTCTCAATACTTTACAACTTTACAAAAATGTCTGGCTTGTTGAGAGCAAAATATAGAGTGCAAAGAAAAAGTATTTACCCCCTTACAGATTTCTTTTGGTTTTACTTTTTGGTTGCCTCTAAATATTTCTGATCGTCGAAGAAATTCTGATAGTAGACAAAGATACTTTGAAATACCTTCAAGATGATGATTTAATGCATTATTAAGTGAAAAACCTTTCCAAACCAATCTGGCCCCATATAAAAATATAACTGAGTGCCAGTTAGATTAAGAATTAACTGAGCATTTTTTTAATCAACTGAATTAAGTTTCACAAACTCCTCCCAGGCTTAATTTCAGCTAATAGAATCAATAAATACAACCTGTCTGACAACATGAAATATCGTAAATCATCTCAAAAAGCAACACATCATGCCCTGATCTAACTTGAAGAACAAATGAGAAACAAAGTCATTAGCTGAGTTTGGAAACACGTCATTTTTGAAAAAATTCTCCTTTTTCGAGAAAAAGTTTTGGTACTAGGATGAGGTAGTTTCTTGGTCATATCGAAATTGGTTTATTTCGCAAAACGGCAATGGAAACACTTTTTTCGCACCTCAGTAGTCATCTGATCAACAACTGGATGTTGCCACTGGCGCAAACCATGAAGAAGATGACAACAGGAAGTAGTTGGAGGATCATGGCATGGCATGTTTTGTAATGACTCATTGTGTGAACAAGCTTATTCACATGTGATTTTAATTTTATTTCTTATTTAATAGAAACATTGCAATTATAAAATTGTGTTTTTTCGACATTAGCAGAAAATCGACAGGGATTTGTAATGGAAACACAGCTACTCACATCTATCAGTTTGGAAAGGGTTACAAAGCTTTTGGGACTACAGTAAACCACAGAGATAACCACTATCTAGAAACAGAAAAAACAAGGAACAGTGCTTAACCTTCCCAGGAGTGGGCAGTCTACCAAAATTCCTCAAAGTCCCATCAACAATTCATCCAGTAGGTCAGAAAAGGATGTAGAATAACAGGTAAAGCACTGCAGGCCTCATTTTCCTCAGGTAAGATCATGATTCAATACTAAGAAAGACACAGGCCAAAAATGGCATCCATGGCAGTGTTTCATGGTTAAATCGACTGTTGACCAAAAATAACACAAATATAATTACAGTGTACTGGGGAGACAAAAGTATGGTCTTCTTTCTGAAGGATTTTGGACCTGGGCAATTTGCAATGATTGATGGAACCACAAATTCTGCTCTCTGACATATAATCCTAAAGGAGAATGTCCAACCATCAGTTCATGCCCATACACACCTGGGTTATACAGAAGGATAATGAGCCAAAGCTTACCAGCAAGTTAATCTCTGATTTGCTCAAAATAAAAAATGTCTTGGAGTGGCCTAGTCAAAGTCTGCTATGCCCTTAGACAGGCTTTTCATGACTGAAATCCCTCCTTTGCGGATGACTTAACACAATTCTGCAAAGAAGAGATTCCTGCACTGTGATATAAGCAGCTCATTATTCGTTATTGCAGGTATTCAGGTTTATTGGTTAATTACTTTTTCATACAGGGCCAGGCTGGTTTGGATAGATTGTTTCCTCTTAATCAATGAAATCATCATTTGCAAACTGCATTCTGTAGTTGTCTTTGTTGGACATTGCAATTAGTTTGACAATCGGACCCACTGAAGTGCAACAAAAAAGCAAAAATACAAGAAATCTAATGGGGCAAACAATTTCAAGATAACTGTAAAGAAGCGAGGGATGGTATGAGTCTTGAAACATAGATTTTCACATTTTTGCACAGCTGAAAAAAGATGTGCAAATGAGCACACAGGTTTTAGTCTGCCTGTTCTCTAACCAAACTAACAAACTTCCTCAGGAAGAGGTACTTTGGGTTCAAACTGGTCTGTTTTATTTAAGATAGAAAGATATATGAGATGTTTGAAAAGCTGCACTTTATACATCACAGCTTGTTTTAGCTGTGTTTGTTTTCTTAAGTTGTTGCTGCTCATATGCAACACAGTAGCTCGGGTCATATATCACCAGTGAATAAGAGCTGCAATAAACAGAACACCTACAAATGCTGCAAAATCACCAGATTTAAAGTGATACTTAATTTGTTTTATTGGAATAATGTAAAACTGCATGCAGAATGTTTGTTTTAATTCTGTAAAACAGGTCAGATACAGTTTTTTCCTTTGCTGTAAACTGTTGCATGCACTGTTAATGAACAAACATTAAAATGCTTTCTGTACATTCTCCATCACCATTCACATTTAGTGAACAAGGACCCAATGACATAGCATCAGAAA
Source organism: Anableps anableps (assembly GCA_014839685.1). Lineage (NCBI taxonomy): Eukaryota > Metazoa > Chordata > Actinopteri > Cyprinodontiformes > Anablepidae > Anableps > Anableps anableps. The sequence goes on from CM026073.1 coordinate 4,480,138, forward strand.
ACAACCGTTCTCAGCTCTGATGGTTCACATTTAGAAAATACAGTTTGTGTATAGTTGCACAGTGGAAGTCTGTAGATCTTTCCTGGGTGGATGGAACAGTCTTCTTAAAAAATGTTTTCCCTCCTCCGCAAATTTCAAATATTCTCATAAAACGTTTATGTTAAATACATGTCAGGAGTTGGATCTGAACCATGATCTCCATTTGGATTCAAAATCTCCCTGTTTCAACAGGGAGATGGATATAGGCACCAAGAAGTTCCATTAGTTGGTACTTAGTTTAGTATAAGGATGTAACATTGCAACTGTGTCATGGTTAAATTTTTAACAAAGAACCAAATGTAAACACGTCAGTTTGTTAAGTATCATTTCAGTTATTTTATGCACTAAAGAACACCCACTAAAACACGCAATAAACTGCAAGATAGGAGGCTATGTACAGTAGAGCAGGATTTGTCTACTGGTAAATCTGCATGAAGATTTACCATGAAATCTGCAATCTGTCTTTTAGGAACATCTATACTATGACAGTTTGGTGCTACACGATGATGTGTGGAACATCATAAACAACTGGAAACACCAGGTTAAGTCAACGACACAATGCAAGCAATTGTCTGCTGTTGCTACGTGCTCGTCCAGGAGGGGTGAACGCTGCAAGTCAATGACTCGATGCCATCTGTTGGGTTTCCTTAAACAGAAAACTTTTTAACTCATTTGAAAATTGAATTGAACTTAATGTACTGTTTAATAAGTAGGATTAATTAGAACGTATGAATGCCTGAATTGAAATGACTTCTTTTGTAATGTGCAATGAGTTGACATGTTGTGAATTGGCACAATATAAATAAACTGAATTGAAGTGAAATAGCTCTGTTTCTTTCTATTTGTGATAATTAAACACAAAGGTAAGAGCTGATGGACTGAATTGGAGTATTAGAGAAGACAGTTCAGTGTGCTCACCATGGCCTAAAGCCCAAACATGTTCACCTTATTTGCTCACATTAAAGCCAGAAGACTAAACTACAGCAAGATTTCAGTACACCTGTCTATGTCTTGGCCCTGTGATGGAATGGTGTCCTGTTCAGGGAGTACCCCACCTCTTGCCTATTGACTACTGGAGATATGCACCAACCAACCCTTTTAACCTGAACAGGTTCAAGGATGTATAGGAAATGGATAATGGAATAAGATCGATAATAAATTAAATACAATCGCACTTTGGTTTGCTTATTACAATAAATTGGGTGAATAAGAAAACTTGTTATGTTTTTCCTGCTTCAGGTGTCTAAAACATAGCTTTTTATGTACAGATGCATAGAGAAATTGTTTGGTGAACAAAGATTTTAAACGCATCTAACAGGTGAGTGGATGGACTTTTTCTTTCTTCTTTTTCTGACCAGTGATTACACCACACCTAAGCATCACCAGCTTACACCAACACTATCTGGTTAGGTGAGTTGTTTAAAAATGAGTTCGAGGAAAGTTCAGAGATTAAGGAAGCTATTCAGAAGGAAACTGTTTTCTGTGACTTGTCAAGACATATCTGCAGTTCATTTATCCTGCAAAGGAGCAGAACATTCAGTTGATAACAGGAAGGCTGAACGGACCACAGAAAAATTATTTTTTTCAAACTTTTTGAGGTTTTAGTCTTTGTCAGGCAGCATGCTGGACTTGGAAATGTAATGCTAACTGCACTAATCGTGAATATAAGATGTTAAAGACAGTTTAAAATGTGATCATGTGACATTTTAAACAAGTTAAAGCAATAAAGAATAAACTTTAGGATGGAAATATTTGATTTATGTTGAAGTACTGGGCAAATACTAAACAGAATGAATTGTCACTTAGCAACTAACTCTCATCACTGTTTTTAAAAAAACAAATTCAGTCATTTTTCAGAGGAAATGATTCATTTTAACTTGACGTTGATAAAAAAAACTGCTTCTTTTTATGGAAGACATTCTTTGAGCTTTGGTCACAGAGTAAATGAATTCCAGCAGACATGAATAACATGTCTCTGTACAGGTCTCTGATATTCTACTTGATTGTGTGTGATCAAGGTTATTCTTAGAGTAAGTAACTACACTTTACATCTCAAATTATATCTCAGTTATAACCATAAGGAAAAAAAAAATCCATTTGTTTCCCAAGAAAGGTTAAAAATAGTCTGCTCAAGGGACCAGAACAAGCTAGTGCAAGGACCACAATCTGTCAGTTTCATGTAAGCTGAAAACGATTCTCCATAAATGGGGTAAATTCAGCCCTGAGACTTTTACACAGTTGTTTTGGTGACGGCGTCCTTATGTGACATCCTTTTTAAAGATGACACACTTGCTGTCAGCAATTTAAGGCATCCCTCATTAGGCTGACTTTCCACAGGTTTTTTGCCTGAACATGTTTGACTCTCATGATGCAGTTGCAATCTCTTGAAGACAGCACAGAAAATTCTAAGAATTACTTCTGCGACTGTGGGCTTGTTGCCACCAAGAAAATAAAAGACACAAACTGCAACTTGAGGTCACCAAGCTAATATTGAAGTACTTGTGACAGAGTTTTTGGGCTTGAAAAAGTCTTGTACAGTGCCTGTTTTCCTTAAACTTAAATTGTTAATATGGTCCTCACATTAAGGAGAAAAAAGACATTTTTCCAAAGATGGACTGGAGAAATCCCACTCTCAAATATTATATGTTTCATGTATAAGAAATAAGAAAAATGATAGCCAAGAGGAGCACTAGAAAAGATTAATCCAATGGACTGATACGTTTTCTGCTTGGCCACTTATTTTTGATCAATAACCTGAGAATGTGCTTGTTTTTCAACCAGCCATCTGGTTCAGTTATTCAGAAGTAACTTTCTTTGCTGTAGGCCCAAAGTGTGTTGCAAAAGTGTATATCATCCTAAATATACCATCCCCACTATAAAACATGGTGGTGGGGGCATCATGCTTTGGGCCTGCTTCTCTTGAGGAGGGACAGGGAAGCTGGTCAAATGTGTTTAGGAATGGGGATGGAGCTAAGTACATTGAAAACATCTGTTAGACGCTATAAAAGACCTTCCAGCAGCTCAACAACCCTAAACCCACAGCTAGACATACAAACATAAATTTAATTGAGAATCTGTCGAGACTTGAACTGTTGCTGTTCACAGGGACTTAATTCAAAGTGTTGATCTGCTGTGCCTGGCCTCCTTTTTTAAAGCCATACTAGAAAATTTGGGTGTGGTGGGATTCCTAAAGGGGAGTAAAAACATAGTGATGTGAAAAAGTTTTTGCCCTCTTCCTGATTCCTATTTTTTGCATGTTTGTCACAGTTAAGTCTTTCAAAACATCAAACCAATTGAAATATTAGTCAAAGGCAATGAAAGTAAACACAAAATGCAGTTTTTAAATGAAGGTATTTATTATTAAGGGAGAGAAAAAATCCAAACCTACATGACTATGTGAAAAAGTGATTGCCTCCTAAACCCGACAACTGGCCGAGCCACCCTTAGCAGCAGCAACTTGCAATGAGTCTCTTCCAGCTGGGGAAGAATCTTGTTCCACTCAGCTTTGCAGAATTGTTCTAATTCAGCCACATTGGAGGGTTTTTGAGCATGAACGGCTTTTTTAAGGTCATGCCACAGCGTCTCAATTGTATTCAGGTTGGCACTTTGACTAGGTCACTCCAAAGTCTTCATTTTGTTCTTCTTCAACCACTCAGAGGTGGACTTGCTGGTGTGTTTTGGATCATTGTTCAGAACCGAAGTTGGTTTCAGCTTGAGGTCACCAACAGATGGCCGGATGTTCTCCTTCATGAGTTTTTGGTAGATAGCAGAATTCATGGTTCCATTTATCACAGCAAGTCTTCCAGGTCCAGCAGAACACCCCCAAACCATCACACTACCACCACCATGTTTTACTGCTGGTATGATGTTCTTTTTCTGAATCACAGTGTTAGTTTAATGCCAGATGTAATGGGACAAACATCTTCCAAAGAGTTCAACTTTTGTCTCGTCAGTCCATAGAATGTTTTCCTAAAAGTCTTGAGGATCATCAAGATGTGTTCTGGAAAAATTGAGACGAGCCTTAATGTTCTTTTTGGTCAGCAGAGGTTTTTGTCTTAGAACTCTGGCATGCAGGCCATTTTTACCCAATCTCTTTTTTAATGGTGGAGGCATGACCTCTGACCTTAAACTGAGACAAGTAAGTGCAGTTCTTTGGATGTGGTTGTGGGGGCTTTTGTGACCTCTTGTATGAGTCGTCGCTATGCTTTTAGGGTAAATTTGGTCTGCCGGCTGCTCCTGGGAAGGTTCACCACTGTTCCATGTTTTATCCATGTGTGGATAACGGCTCTCGCTGTGGTTCACTGGAGTCCCAAAGCTTTAGAAATGGCTTTGTAACCCTTTCCAGACTGATAGATCAAAACATTTTGTGTTTACTTGTTTTGTCTTTGACTAATATTTAAATTAGTTTAATTTTCTGAAACACTGAAGGGTGACAAACATGCAAAAAAATAGGAAATCAGGAAGGTAGCAAATGCTTTTTAATACCACTATAAAATTTAGTATTGTGGCAGGACTAGCATAATATAAAATGTGCAATTAGAATTTAGAGCTATTATTTTATTATTATTAACCCCACTTTAAAGTTACCTTTAATGCTCACACGTTCATCACAGATAAGGCTAGAGACGATTTCATCCAATTTAACAATATTTATTTACAATATTAAACCACTTTACCACATATAGAAATATGAATGTTAATTTAAAATCACACACACACACACACACACACACACACACACACACACACACACACACACACACACACACACACTCTCTCTCTCTCTAAAAGTAGACAGTTTAAAGGCTCAACTCTGGGATTTCAGGGCCAGACAGGGTAGTGACCTAAAACAAAAGGAAGCACAGCAAATGATAAAAATAAAAGAAATAGTACACCACAAACCACAAAGCAGACCACCACCCGGAAAGTCCAACACCACCAAGAATTGGCCATTGCCCTGTCAACAAACAAAGAAAAATTAGGGAAACAGGAACAAAACATTCAATTTACACCAACAGAGATTAACCCAAATCAAAGAAATCACAGCAATAAAATGGTTTCAGTCAAAGCTACGGTAGATTGCCAATCAGCAGGTGATTTAGTGAACACAATAACTGTCCATGATGAATGAACAAGGTGACAGCAGAAGACGGGACACACTGGGAGCAGACAAATGTACAGAATCAACTGAAGGTGAGCATCACAAGGCAAACCTGAACCACCATTGCAAGGCGACAGGGAGGAAGCCAGTAAAGGACAAACAGCAGTGAGCATCTAATCAACAGTGAATAATATTAAAAATAGAAATTTAGAAACTGATACAGAGATATGCATTGCACTTACCACTGAGCCCAAAATGTAGCTCCTATAACAGGGGGGAATCAGGCAAACTTCTACTGGCGGCCTATTAAAACAACAGAGGCTGAGCTAAAGCTAAGCTAACAAACACTACAGGAAATGGGAGAAACTCCTTGCCGTGAGAAGGATCGAGTGTTGTTTAGAGCATCATTCATGTGGACATTTGCACACAGCTGTTATACGGCAAAAGGAATGTAAATAACAAATAGTGGATTTAATGGGGAGGTATGGAGCTCCTCTTACCTAGCGTGCAGCACCAGCAAATGTGGAAGTCTGAACTGGAAGGCAACCAACGTGATGTCAGATGGGTAAGAGACAGAGCTGGGTGGATCAATCCAAAATATCGATAATATTGATACCAAACCGGTATAAGTAGCTGATCGATACTAGCGTGGTAGGATCAATAGTTAAGATTTTGTTTTGATTTGCTCTCAAATGATAATTTTCTGCTCTCTATTTATTTAGGAAAAATACACACAGATCCTGTCAATTTGTTATTAAAGTATTTTGTAGACACCTATAAACTTTGTTGAAATTCTGTCCAAGGTTTGAATAAAATAATTCAAAGGAAACAAAAACACCAAAGGTCAGAAGTTTGATGGTATATCATACTTAATAGGTATCGATATTGGTATCTGTATCGGCAATACTGGCCCTGTATTTACTTGGTATCGGACTGGTACCAAAATATGCAGTATCGCACACCTTTAGTGAGAGAGGGCCCTTCATATATAATGACAGCTAGCTCCATAACCAATGAGAAACAAGCACTTGTGTGGTGTATTCAGAGCCTAAAGAGCACACTGCCACAGTACCAATGACAGAGAAGAAACTAGGAGGCATATGAGAATGAAAAATTTGCAGTATTACCGTAACAGTTTACAAACTATATGATTATTTACAGAGTGTGAAGATTTTGGGACTGTAAAAATATGTATGTTCCTTAAAGATGCAGTAGGTAACTTTTATAAAAATATATTTTTTCACATATTTGTTGAAACTGTCACTATGTCTTGGCAGTATCAGACAGATAATATGTGAAAAAATTAAGCTCCTCTGCCTTCTTCCTGTGGTCCTACTGCCATCTGCAGAAATACTCTGCTCCCGGTTAGAAACAACCAATCAGAGCCAGGAAGACTTAGCACTGTCAATCCTCCTCGTGTACATGCTGCTCACACCCTCCCCTGCACAATGTGTACAGGCTCAAGATTGCCAGTTTGTTGGAGCTTTGCTAAAGGTGGCGAAACAACATTGGATTATAACTAGAATCGAATTGGAATGTATGTAATAAAATTGAATCTATGCACCTAAATGATGGGATTGAACTGACAACATATTGCTGTATATACATTGTATCTTCTTTTGGTAAAGTTACATTTGAATACTGTTTTGAAAAAAAAAAAAAAAATTCTTGTAGGTGTTGTTTTGCTGCACCATACTTTGTACTTCAGATTGAATAATATTATTTTCAAGTAAAGCTACTCTTACTTGTGTAGCATTTCTGGCTACTCTACCCACTTTTAGTTACTCCACTGAATAAAGAACAAGCACGTTTTCCCCAAAATGCACCAAACATAGACACACACTTACAGTTTCTGTTAGAGAGGTTTATCTTTTTTGTCCTTTGTTCTAATGTTCTTTTCTAATTACTAAAAATCTTAGATTTGGAAATGCTTTTTCTGCCTGTGGTTCTTAATTTGTAATATTTAGTTTTTAGTCTTTTATGTTACTCGATAAGATACCATATTGTGCACATAACTTAAAATTTTGTCTGTCAGAATACATCATCTTCACAAATTAAAACAGATGTTATGATCAAAAGATTTCTCAGTAGTACAGAACCCTTGTTACCAAATACAATATTACTCTTAGTCGAATTAATTTTTGGAGGACTATTTTTTACTTCTACTTGTGTAAAAATATATTTAGTACAAGTCTGACGACAAAGTTTTGGCTGCTCGATCAAAGAAGCACCCAAGAGGTCTCAGGAAGCAATATGGAATTCCAGATATGATACAAAGCAAAATCAGTAGCAGTCCATGATGCGCACAGAGCAAATGCATCACATGATCTTCCAGAGAACATCTAATCTAGGAAATATATTGCTTACTGACGCAGTTGATAGCATGTTGAGGATGGTGCATAACTGTGCTTGTTTTGAAAGAACTGAATAGATTTGAAAAGCCTGAATGAGGATTGTGACATAGAGCTCGTCCTATATGCATTACTTGGGTGAATGCTGAAAGTTGTAAACCACACCCTTTTGGTTCGGCAAGCTTAACAGCATGCTCTTTATGTAGACAGGGCCCATGATCTTGACGGACCAAATTGTATGATGTGAAGACAAAGCAATCCTTAATATGTCATTTGGTTGTATGTTTATTGAATTACTATGATAACAAAGGAGCAAGAGGAAGATTTTTGCTTTGCAGACATTGGAAGAAAGCCTGTTAGAGCCTGTAAAAGACTTGATACCAGCTTCACCTTCCTGGAAGACAATGACTGTGAAGATACAGCCAGAACTACCATGGAATGGATTGGATCAAAACATGTTCATATGTTAAAATGGCTCAAGGTCCAGACCTAAATCCAACTGAAAATCTATGACAAGTCTTTGACAAAGAGGCTTTCAGAAGCTCTCCCTCCAGATTGAGCAATTTTGTAAATGATGAGCCAAAATTTCAATTTCTACATGTGCAAAGCTGGTTGAGATCGACCTGAAAAGACCTGCAGCTGTAACTACACTGAAAGGTACTCCTACAACCAATAGACCCAGTGGAACAGAATAATAATTCAGGCAAAAACTTCAGATGTTTTATTTGCAAAACATTTTGAAAAACACATATTGCTTACTTTAAAGTGTACAACTTTGCACTACAAGTGCAAGTCATCTGTTGTATTCAGTCCCAATACAACATATTGAAGTTGGTAGTATGTGTAACATGTGAAAATCTTTAAGGATTATAAATACTTTTGAAGACACTGTAACAGATCCTCTTCCTTAGACAGCATATACTTGCTTGCATGCAATTACTTTAGTTCCAGTCTGTGGTTTAAACTCAGTTACATATTAGCATTCCTTCTATATGCACTAAGTCTATCAACTTCTCTTTGTTAGGTAGCCCAGATGATCTCATAGCTCAGGAATCTCAGATCTCCACTTATGTGTTTCCCTCTCAAACAGAAACACACAAATATGGAACTTGGTGCCAGGCATGTCAACACTGCAAAACAGAGTCCTGCCTTCCTCAACATTCCACTCAGGAAGTGGTGTAGGGTAGATAACGAGGGAGCAGGAAAAGGCAACAGTGTTCACTTGATGGTCCATGTGTTTGTCTATGTTTGGAAATTAGCCATGAAATCCTGGACAAGTAACACAAGTGGACAAGCTAAGGCCAATTAATAACAATCAGGAAATGCAAGATTGCTTTCTTTGTGTAGCCAAACATGAAATGAGAGGAGTTATCTCTGCCTTTCAGGTCCCCGGTCACATCTGACAAAATGGAAATGCTTTTGCTAATTGTTATTTTGCAGGAATACTTAGGTCAGAATGATTAGTATTTGGAACAACAGCTGGAGGGCCTCTGTGCAGATCACAATTAAGAATGCATTAGTGGAACTCTTTAGTGAAATACAGTGATTCAACCCCCAATACAAATTAGGTTTATTGGTAAAATATACAAACTTGCAGCTTTTTGCAATAAACAAAGCATAACAAGAAAAGCTTTGATAGATATCACAACACAACCTTTACCAAAAGTGGTTTCTGCAAATTTAAATATAAAATGCCATTTTTATTGACGACAGATGCATCAAGATTATTCAGTCTCTTAATCATAACCATCTTTTGTATTTAGTAGCAAACCATTTTTTACCTGCTGCAAATAGTTTTTAATAGCCAAACATTAACTTCAGGCAGCATTCTTGACGAACCTTAGCAGTGACTCATGGACAAAGACCTTGCATACTGCAACCATCTGTTTCAAATCCCACCAGAGGCCATGACAATGGCTGCTCTAGTACCTTCCAGGTATGCTTCTAAAACCAAGCCTTGATGGATTTTAAGTTTTGCTTGGGACCTGTTACATGGTCCAGTGATGCCCAAGCTTTAGCTTTCTCATAGATGGCATGACATTTTCTCCCAGGAATTCCTGGTGCCTGATTAAATTAATCTTGCTCTCTATGAATTGTATGTTTCCAGTGTCAGACAAAGAAAAGAAGCCTCAGAGTATCACTGAGTCACCACCATGCTTCACTGTAGGTATGGTGTTGATTTCAGTATGAGCTTCATTCTCCATCCTCGTGATTCCAAAGCCCAAAATGTTCTAGTTTTGATTCCTCTTTCCACAGAACATAATCTAAAAAAACACTTTAGCTTATTTATGCAGTGTTGAGCCAATTGATGCTACCTTTTTGTGTTTTTGAGCCATTAGTGGTGTACACCTTGGGATTCAGGCATAGAAATCTGTCCGTTTTATTTACGTGGCTTAGTGTGGAAACTGAAACTTCAGTGGCCTCTGCCACTAAAGCCCCTTCTCCACAGGTGTGGCTTTAATCGGTTCTGCCTCAGTCTGCCCCAGACAGATTTGTCTCTTTTAGTAAATCCTGCACAGTTATTCCTGCTTCGCCTAATCACTTCAGGGGTAGTACAAGATATGCCAAGCCATGTATTTCACACAAGCAATTTGATTGACAGCACACTGCATCCGTTCATAGGCCTGTGATTTACGTCACTGCATGAGCAAAGGCCGGACCTTGCAACACAACACACCTTGCAAGTTCCAAACAACAATATCTCAACCATCACAGTGGACCAGCTGACATAGTGTCTGTAATAACAGAAATGCTCAGTGTGGATGAGCGTAATCATAAGAAGCGCCAGGAGCACATCTTTCAACTTCTGGAGTAGCATGTCTCCCAGAATAACAGGAATGTAATGAAAAATCGAGAAGCAGTGCAGCTCAGCATTCTCTCAGTTACAGTTTTGTGCTAGCCAGCATGAAATACCAGAACTACATAACTTTAGTTTAGTGTGATATGCATTTAATTCTTTGTTTGGATTTTTCTTTTCAATATCGTGCACGTGTGGATATTGGTGTACATCTTTTGACAAGATTACCTAAATCCAGTGGTTTTACGTGTTTAAAAATTCTTTTAAAAAGTGTCACAACATTGATAGATTTGTACGTATAGCAAACTGATCAGCTAAACTGAAATGTTTTCATTATGTTTGGGTCAACAATGAATTTCTAGAAGGCAAACTTAAATATCTGAGTTTATTTGAGTCCATCAAAACTACAACCTCGAGTGTCGCTCCAGACAAGATCATCTGAGCAGTGACCACAGCTCATGCATGCTCATGGCCCGCCCACGTTCCCACATTCCCATGTTCCAGCCCACAATAGTGAGGAACAGACAACTAATAGAGACACTCCTAACTTGACTACAGTCAAACCAGACATTAACCTAGAGTGAGACTTGATAGTGGAGAAGCAGCTTAAGTCTTGCTGCAGGTCTTTTGTAGTCAGTCTCGGGTTTTTGCGCAGGACTCTGGTGGCAGCCTTTGATAGCTTGCTTGTTCTGCTACAGCTAGGTGGTGTAGCTTCTGTTCTTTTAACTTGGGTGATGTATCTCCAGGAACATTCAAGGTTTTTGCTATCTCTTTGTATCCTTTTCCTTGTTTTAAAATTTTGCCAAAAAAACCTAATTGGCAGTTGGAGTTCAACAATTTTAAGGTACAACAATAATATCACACTACCCACCAACCCTAATTCCAACCCTCCAGGTTTTTCACTTCATCAACCTTTAGTTCATTAATTTTTAATGTGTCTGCAGTTTCTTTGCACTTCTGTTATATTTCAGCCTCATGGCTTTGGTAAACACCCTCTTCCTTTTTTAGCTCTTGTTCTCTGTCTTTTTACCTTAGTTTCACACTGTTTCCCATTCATTTCTCTTTTGCCCCAGTGTGCAGAGAAGAAAGAATGCCTTTGCCTCTTCACCCTCTTCTTCATCCACTTTGCCACTAGCATCAGCAGATTGAGGTGCATAGTGTGTCTATATAAAGCCTACCACACCCTTCATCACTATCTTCCCCCCTCGCCCCCACCCCATCTTCCCACAATCCACTCAGCCTTTCAGTTCAACTGACCGACGCAGAGTTTCCTGGCCTCAGTTCAGGAAATTGCCACTCCAAAGGAGGAAGGGCAGGAGGAGGAGGATGGAAACTTAGAGACGGCTGCTTCGCCATGGATACAGTAGTAAAACACAGACAAACACACACTCATGACCACATTCTGAAAGTGATTGAGAGCATGTACACACTGGCTGCCTTTGGGTCTAGTCAAACTGGATGTCACTGCTATCTGGACTTGCCTATGTATGACAACTGAAATGACTTAGAAAAGAGAATATAATCTTTTTTTGTCTTTGTCACACATTTGACACATTTCTGTAACATCTTTGGAACTGTTGTCAGACTAATGGCAATAAATATAACCTTCATAATCGGAAGTGCATTTTGTATGTTGAGAGACCAGATGTATTATCTGAGTCACATTTATTGGACAGGATGTATATCTCTTTGCCACTGTCCTTAAAATTTCAGTCATCTGCTCTCTTGCTTTTTAGAAGTGAAAGAATTAATTGCATCTTTCCATTCTGGAGGCGATTAGTTCTCGTGACTCACTCTTGGCCTAAAGTTTCCTTCTTCCTCTGTTTGAACAGCTGTACAGAGTGTGTTTTCAAAGTATTTCACACCATCTGCTTTCTTAAAGGACTATTGTCTTTACAGAAGATACTGTAGGACATAAACAACACCATCGTCATCAAATATCATTGGTGTAAAACAATGCATGGTTAGATCTTGCATCACTCATGCATTGTATTTTGTTTTTTATTGTTTATATTGAGATATTTGAAGTTGATTGAGTTTGGCAACGATTTATTAACCTGCAGTTGATTGAAAGGTTTTCATGTTAAATGAGGCAATAAATGTGTTTTAAAGGGATAGTTTAGACCATGAGCATCTAATATCTTCCGTGAAAAAGGCAACACTTGGGATGCCTCAATTTAGTTTAAGGGTGTATTCACACCTGATACATTTGGTCTGCTTTAAATGAAACAGAGTTGGTTAACCAGTTGGTTCTGACCTATTGTGCAGGTGTGAATACACTCATGCGAATCCAGGTGAGGACTAAACAATCGGACAGAGACCCACTTTTTGAGGTGGTCTTGGTCCACTTCCAAACTAACTCTGATACAGTTCGGTTCTGGTGTGAACACAAACCGGCCTCAGTGTGAACTAACTACAGGAAATATATGTCTTTTTGGATTTCACGAGTCACCGTTGCAGGGCATTATGGTAAAAATGAGCCCTTCAGTGTTGCTAATGCTGCTGCTGTGCGTACTGATTGTGATGAAGTCGTACCTGTTTTCTGCTTAGCAATGCTGTTGGCAGCATGTTGTGGGTCAGGACACACAGCATCTCGTCTCATTCAGATTGCAACACGCATTTGCCAACCCCATTCCAAAATTAGAAATATCCCATCATGAAACCTGCGTTTAATGAGCTGCTTTTGACATTAAAAATGGTACTGTAGTTACAATAACAGTACAAATGCAGCAAGCAGGACTTCCATGTTTCTTTTCTCTGGGTTTTTGCTCTGTCCTGTCCCCTTCATTTCTGTCCAATGGGAGCAATGATGGTCACCGGCGTGGCTATGTTTACAACTTATAGTCTGCTTGCAAAAATGCACAATGCAAAATGGGAAAGGGCAAGAAACAACGCACAAGGACAAACAACCAAAGCAGAAGAAACAGAGAGAGAGAGAGAGATAGAGAGAGAGATAGATAGAGAGAGAGAGAGAGAGAGAGAGAGAGAGAGATATATATTATATATATATATATGTATACATATATGTGTGTGTGTGTGTGTGTGTGTGTGTGTGTGTGTGTGTGTGTGTGTGTGTGCATGTTTTAAATGACTAAGAGCTAAACAGGCAGACAAAAGAACTTTCCTGGTGTGAATACATCCAAAAATCCAGATTAGTTGGTCTTGGAGGTTCAACACAATTTGTAGCCCAAGAGCGGAGTCAAGCACCCATAGGTGACTATTAATGACTTGCTTTTTCCTCTCTTTTTAAAAAATCCACTGGGAATTCCTATCCTGTGCCAAGCACTCCCGGGTTGCAAGTCTGTATATTTGAGTATACATGCACACATTTTTTCTAATATAAACACAAATTATAGCCAAAACACATAAAATGCACACCCACACATCAGTCAAAACTGTGCCATTCCTTTTAGAGACAAACAGAACCCTGTGAGTAATAAGCAAACCCACACACGAGTAAACATGCCTGCCAACTCACCAACACACATGCAAAGACAATAACTGCAAAACCACAATGCAGAGAGTCAGAATACTCTGGCGATGATGTCTGTTCTGCTCTGCCACAAAAGTTCCCTCCAAGCTCTGTCAATAGTGGTGTCTACCCTGTTACCAAGAGTTTTGAATTGTTAGATGCAGGTTGTTATGGCAGCACTAGGTTTTCTATGGTGGTTACTTAAGGGCTTTCCCCTAGCATGTTTCTGTGGCTTTGGGAGGAAGCATGGATACTTTATTAGGCTCTATGGCAATATGGCAAACAAATTAGAAATCAGAGATGAAATGTGAATGATAAAGTAGCTGCATTTTTATACTTATAAGCTGTGCCATATATTTATGCAGAATGATTTACATAAAATACATCAATCATTTGAGGGATTTTATGTGTATGGAGCAGGCACAATTAGAAAAGACAACAGAGTGCATAGGTGTTGGAATCAAGACAAGAATATTGGTGTTTTCAGGCTGTGCCTGAAAACAGGCAACTCAAGTAAAGTCAAGTTTATTTGTATGGCATATTTCAGCCACAAGGCAGTTCAAACTGCTTTACAACAAAAAGACACAGTATAGTAACCAATTATGAAACAAGCAATATTACATTTTGTCAAAAGCCATTGTCAAGTAAATATACATCAAATATGCTGATCAATGTTCCAGTTACTATGAATCAAATGCTACTCTAAACAGGTGAGGTTTTAGCCTCGATTTAAAGGAACTAAGTGTTTCGGCTGTTTCGCAGTTTTCTGGACGTTTATTTCAGATTAGAGGAGCATAAACATTGAATGCTGCTTCTCCATGTTTGGTTCTGGTTCTGGAGATGCAGAGGAGACCAGAACCAGAAGACCTGAGTGGTCTGGAAGGTTGATACCATGGCAACAGGTCTTTAATGTATTTTGGTGCTAAGCCATTCAGTGATTTATAAACAAACAGAAGTATTTTAAAGTTTATTCTCTGAGCTACAGGGAGCCAGTATAAGGACTTTAGAACTGGGGTGATGTGCTCTTTCTTCCTGGTTTTAGTGAGAATACGAGCAGCATTCTGGATCAGCTGCCGCTGTCTGACTGATTTTTTTTTAGGCAGACCTGTAAAGACACTGTTGCAGTAATCAATGTTACTAAAGATAAATGCATGGATGAGTTTCTCTAGCTCTTGTTGGGGCATTAGTCCTTTAACCCTGGAAATGTTCTTCAGGCCGACTCAGTGGCTCAGATCAGCAAGTAAAGGTCACCAGCGGAGAAAAGATTACTTGAAGTAACAGTAGACAAGATTACAAGCACGTAACATTCCACTGTTGGTTTGTACTTGGCTTGATGTTTGTGTTGAACAACTGGGGTCATCAAAGTCCAATGTTCCAGTGTTCCAGGTCAAAAACATCTTTGAGATTAGAAATTGTAGCTGTCCAAAGCTTGTGATTCCTTTAAATAAGTCTCTTCTTAGATGGTCTACTCCATTTGAGGTGCTTTGAGTTGATCCTCTCCTGTCATTTCTTTGTTTTTTTTTTTTATAAAGGCTAGATTGTCATTGTTACTCTTGGTGTTGTTTTTCTCTGAAGAAGGTTTGGTCTCTTACTGAAAAACAGAGCTAGTAGTTGCTTGAGATAAGTCAATCTGAAAAACAGGAGTGTAATACTGAGATATTATTACAGCTCTTAAATGTTCTTCTGAGACCCTTTTCCACAGAAAAGCTTAGGTTTCAAATGTTTCAGAAAGTCCTTCATTTAAAAAGAGGTGCTCATCTGGAAAAATGCTTTGTTGTCATGTAAGCTTGAGATAAGTTCTGAACAATACTCAGGACGTCTGAAATTTTGTAGATTTTCTGATCTTCTGTAGATTTTCAACCAGAAAGGAAGGGAAATTCCACAGGCAGAAGCCACATGACCAAAATGGTGATAGTTACAGAATTCAGCTGCTTTTAGCATTCAAGTCAGTTTGACAGAGTAAATCAGAATTTAGTCTGCATCAGTGTACATATTGTTGAAGTATCTGAATACTCAAATACTTTAACAAAATCTTTTATGTTGGTGGTTTTATGTTGGTGATGTTAACGGTCAATAGGTATAATCCTAGGTACACTCCTGGACTGGTTGCTGGACCTTCACAGGACAACACAGACATATTTAGGATAGTCATTGCATACTTACACATACTAGAGAGGAATTTTGAATCTCCTCTTTACTTAGTATACATATGGGCTGTGACAGAAAACTGGGATACCTGTAGAAAACTCACACGTGGGAGGAGAACATGCAAACTTCACACAGGAGGCCACATCCGAGACTTGAACTGGTAGCCTTCTAGCTGTGAGGCAAGAGTGTAAACCTGCAGACCTCTACTTAAATTAATAGGACATGTCCAGAAATCTTTGAGGACTTATTTGACATAAAGACCCACAAGCAGCACCACACTGTAAAGTGTCAACACTTAAAGACTGAACAGAAATAAACATTTCTGACCTCAAAATCTAAAGGAAGTATACGTAAGCAGCATGAAAACAAATCCTCTTTTAACATTCAGCGAGTCTAAAAGATCCTTTAACCAAATATGTTTGAGTCCAGTTTATTCATTTGGGCTCTAATTATATACCAGAGTTATGACAGGCTTCAAAGCCTAGGGATAAATTTATAGACAACATAAATAAAAAAAACCTGTTACCCCCCTCTCCTGTGGTGGCACTGGACCAAGAACCATGAAAGAAAACAACACAAAAACCTCTGAAGAAGACATGAGCCCAACTTTCTTCTTTACGAAATGTAAACGAAAATGGAGTGATGTCAGATTTTAGTGGTTGTAGGATTTCTCTTTTGTCTTTGGTGAAAGACTACAAGCCATTTCTCCTGCTCACACTAGATCCGCACTTTTGTTTTAGTTGTATTATCCAGAATGCCCTGTGTTATAGTCCACTTCCTTCTTATGGAGCAGATAACATTCGAACCGCTGCAGAGTTCACTTCAACTGAACCAAGATCTGGGTTTGTAGGGGGACCAGAGTTCGCTTTTTTGGTCCACATCAAGTTCAATCACACCTTCCAAAACCAACCAGATTTTTCAGGCAAACAAGCTGGAGTTTGATCAAAGCGGACCAAACATGGATGGTGTGAATGCACCCCTAGATCTTTAGCATAAATTCATGATTTAACAAAGCCCTCTACAGATCACATGATGCGAACTGGACAACAGTTACAGAAATTATCTGTAAACTACAAAATAAAGTTAAAGGTATGAGGTTTATATCTAAAATATGTTTAATATTTTATTTTGTATAAACTGTGGTTTTCTTAATAATTTATAGTCTGAGGAGGATTTTTATGGAATAAATCCCGGATGACTTTATGTCTACGGCTTAGCTGAAAAAGGTGAAAAGCTGAAAGAACTGCAGTGCTCTCTGCCACTTCAGAGGGAACTCCAGGGTCCATAGGAGTTTTTCCAAGAGCCTGACAGGGAAACCCCATCATCACATGAAATTCCTTTCACATTTTTTCAACATACTCACATATGCACTCCCATTGGCTGCATTCACAATCCCCCATTTGTGCTGAAATGAGAGAAGAGGAGTCGCTCACCCTGCTGGATACACACAGACACACACACCCAGCACACACACTCACACACATACACATACAGTAATATCCAACTGAAGCCCAGTTGATATGTTCAGAAAGCAGGGAAGCCCATGGAAAAAAAATAGACACGTCACCATGGTTGCATTTGGAGGACACCCCCACAGCCACGTGGTTATGTCTTCATGGCCGAGTGAACTGATGGAATATACTGAGTGTTGGGCAGGAGCAGGGATTTCCTTAGACTGTTATTGGAATGCCGCTCTGCTCACGACACCCTAATTGATGTGTGTAAATCTGTCCTTGAGGCTAAAGCCATGAAGGCACACACCCTCATCCTCTGGCAACAATGTGTCATCTTCAAGTATTGTATGCTGTTTGGTAGCAGTCAGGATATGACGGCATATTTTGGAGCTTTGGATGTGAAAATGAGACCCCAGAGAGCGTGTTCTCTTGTTACCCAAAAAGGCCCCAGCTGGCAGCTTCCGTGTATTGTGACCACACAGGGAAAGGGGAGGGGGAAGAGAGTTTGGCAAGGACTGCCCCTGCAGTCAATAACATCACCAGGAGGGAAAATATGAAAACATGGCAGGGGAAATGATCCCAAAGGGTGTAAACTACACCATGTCCTGGCTTCCTTTGAGCTGACAGTGGAAGTTGTGTCATGGAATGCTAAGAAAAGCATTGATATCATTGGACAGGCTTGTGTTTCTCATGAAAACAGTATACTCGGAACAATCTGTGCCCCTTAAGGTATAACTGAAGTCTTGCAGGGTTTCCTATGCAGGGCTCTGTTGATACAATAAGTCGGTTTTTCCTTTTTTCTTAACTTGTTATCGAAGCTCTTTGTTTTTTCTCTTTGCCTTTCTTTATTACTCGAGCTGGGATTTATGGCTCATTGCTATATAGTTTAAAAAACTTGCCCAGATTTATAATTAATTATTTTTAACAAGCGAGCCCAGGGTAAGTCTTGTTATTTAGGAAATAACAATTTTGGATTTTTAATTTTCGTTATGTTGTGACTGTACATCCTCTTCATAAAATGAATTTGTTCCTAACGTGCATCTCTATGCAGCAGCTGTCAACATTATTTTGTGAATGTTTCGTTTTTAATAAGCACCACTGTTTGTTTTAGTAGCCCAGGCTTATTGGGACGAGTTTTTCCTGATCTCTGCTCTTCATTGTCAGCTCAACTGGTTGTCCCTGCAGCGCTCGTTCATGTGTTACAGATCAGCAGAGCTGATCTGACTGGAGCGGCGGAGAGGTAGAGAAGCCATTTGATATGGCATAGTTTGGGGCACAACAGCCCAGCAAAGCATCAGCAGCCCAGAACCTGTCGCCTCTTGCATACTTCTTGTTGCGTTGTGGGCCAGGGATTTCCTCAGTAGCTCCGCATGCCAGTCCGCTCCTGGTACCTGGCCCCCCTCAGCCCATCTTAAGGATGAACCGAAAGGAGCAACAAATGGAGCGTGAGTCCTGCTTTTATCTATGCCTCACTCTTAACCCTCCTAAGGGGTATCATCTTCTTGTATCAGTTTAACCTTGACTGTGTGCATTTTATGTGATATCAGCGGTTATAGTTAGGTAAGCTGTATCAGTGAGTGTGCGGCAGATAAGCAATTAAGTAGAGCAGATATGTTTATGACAGCAAAGAGACAATTAGAACAGGCCACAAAATCATATATCCATAACAGGTTAGAGTGAGACTTGCCATTGAAGAAGCGCCGTATGTTTCTCGGCTGGCTGGGGAACACCTTGGGAATCCCATCGAGAAGCTGGCCCAAGAGGCAGGGGAGAAGAAAGTCTGGGCCTCTCTGCTTAGGTTGCTGCCTCTGTGACCCAACCCCGGATGAATGGAAGATGATGAATGGATGGATGGATGGATGGATGTTAGGATATTTTTTAATTGCCCTTTGTGATCAATAAAGTATTTTTGAATTTGAATGTTAGCCTCAATCTGCTTTAGGTCTTATTACAATCAATGTACCTATTGATGCATATTTTACACTTACGAATGACTGCAATGTGCACACTTTGCTGCCAACTAGTGGTCAGAGAGTGGGCTCAGAAAGACAATTTTTGAATCCCATTGGTTCTCACAGTTTTGGTTGCTTTTGGTTTCATTGAACATTTTCATCCATCCTTGGTTCACTCCTGCTTTCATTCAAGCATCACTGATTTACCGACTAACATAATTGATGTTTTTTGGGTTTACTTTATGTTCGTCTTACTTTCGTCTTAACTTGATTATTTGTCATGTCTTTGAGCCGGCTGTAGCCCAGCCCTGCAGCCATGATCCAATCAGAACCAAACTTTACACTTGACACAATGTAAGTCAGGCAAGTCCCGCTCTCAAAACGATTCCCAAACCCAAGTTTATCTATTGTATTGCCAACCAGAGAGACATGGTCCTTCACTCCAAAACATGTCTCCACTGCTCTGGAGTCAGATGGCAGCATGTTTTACACCACTGCTGCCAACACTTTGGATTAGATTTGGTGATGTAAGAGTTCTATGCAGCTGCTGAACTGTAACCGTTTGAGCTTGTGTCTCAGTTTTCCCAGCCAGTCTGCAGCACATCATTCAGTCTCACCCTGATTGTCCGATAGGCTGCGGCTCTTCTGCTTCCTTTAAAACCCACCTGTTTTCTCCTTCCTCCTGCCCAGTGGCAGTTCTAGACCAAATTTAACAGGGGGCGAGGGTGGCGCCTTTTTTTCATGGGGGCACAGAACAAAACAGTAAAACAAAACAAAACAAAAAGAGGGTAATATTTCATTGTTTAACATATTAATATTAAACGAGCCACCGTGCCAAAGAGTCACTTGCAGCTCCGGAGCTGCAGGTTGCAGAGCCCTGACAAAGCAGATGAAAACTGGAATCCTATCTCAAAATGGCTGAAGCAAAAAGTGTAACACCTTCATTTTTTATTCATTGTTGAAGTAAAACTGTGATGATAAAAAATGAAATTTGTCAAATTTAAAATTTAATACAATTTAACACAACAAATTTAATAAGTTTATTGAGTTTAATAGGTCAGCTAACTTGTGCAACCTCTGAATCACTGAAAGAGCAGTACAGCTGAATATCAGCCACATACAAATGGTAAGACACACCTTTAAAGCTGCTGTTAATCATCTCCAGGGGACTGATGTACAAAAGCAATAAAATTGGCCCTAAGTCTGAGCCCTGAGGAACACCATGCAATAGAGGAATGACTTCAGACATGATATTATTTAAAACATTGAAAATGTTATGTTACTCAAATAAAAAGAAAACCACTTAAAAATAGTTCCTGAAAATCTTAACTCATTAAGTCAAAGTAGCAGAATTCGAATGTGGTCCACCATGTTTGAAAGCTGAGGACAGATCTAATAACACCAATACACTATACTAACCAGAGTCTGCAGCCATCAGTATATCATTAGACACCTTTCACAGTGCAGTCTCAGTGGAGTGCATCTTGTGGAAACCAGACTGAAACTTATTAAGAATATCATTTCTTTCCAGGAAAGCAACTAATTGCCCTGCCACTAACTTTATCCAGACAGGGCAATTTAGACATTGGCCTAAAATTGCTTGATTCGGATGGGTCCAGATTAGGCTGTTTCAACATGGGATGTGAGGCTGCTTGTTTGAAAAAGCTTGGGACTGACCTGGTTGAAAGAGGAATGTTCATCAATTTGACAACATCAGGGTCAACATGAGGCCGGTTCTGTTCTGGGGACGACTGTGGAACCTCTGGAGATGATGATGCAAAGAAGGATTTTGCATAAAATCCAGAAAATTATGGACAACCCTGACCATCCTCTTCATGAGACTGTCATTGGAAAACAGAGACTCTTCAGTCAGAGGCTTCTTCAGACTGGTTGTAAAATGGACCGCTACAGGAGATCTTTCCTGTCCACAACCATCACCATCTATAAGAACTCCTTAATTAAATGAGTTCCATCAACATTTAATTTCCCTTTGGGATAAATAAAGTATTTTTGAGTTGAATTGAGTTTGAACAACATTTAACCCTTTTAAAAACAGTGACATGGGTTCAACATCGAGTGGGCAAGAATAAGGAATAAGGTTTCATCTTTGTTAGTAAAACATTAACATCCTCCAAAGTGGCAGGAGTAAGTGAGGACCAAGAGCGTACAGTAGAGCCTATACTATGGATGCTCTCAAGAGATGGTTTTACATTTGCCCTGATGTCAAAGTTTTGAACAAAAAAGTTTTAAAATCTGTTACAATACAACTAATGGTATAAAGCAACACTTTTGGGTTTTTCTCGTTCATGTTCACAAGATTTGAAAAACATGCTGATCTGGCCTGTTTAGTAATTTCATTAAATGTCAAGATCAACTCCTTGAAATTCAATCTGTGGACTTCAAGCTTTGTACATTTCCACAAACGCTCCACCCCACAACACGTTCTCTTAAACAACATAATGTCTTCATTCATTCACGGGCAACGGTTTTTAGGAGAAGATATTCTGGGCCGTACAGGAGCAAACTTATTTAAGACAGACAAGCAACAGTTGTTAAAAGAATCAGCATCGCTGTGACAATCAAAACAATAGGGCTGAATATTCTAAATTGTACAGTGATGACTTTGCTATATTTGTGAGAGCACAGAAAAGGGTCATTTCACTGCTGTGATTATGCTATAAGTACTATATATGGCATCCCTTATGAGGCACAGCCATGGGACTATCAGGCACCAGCATGCCTACATGTGCTCTTGGTTTGATCTCCTGTTAGTGGAGGTAGGTGGCTTCAGGCGCAGATTGATCCTACTTTCTAATTAACTCACTTACTGACTCAATCCTGTTTTGCCAGTGATCAAAGATGGAAAGCCACTCCCAGTTGGCCTGCCCTTTTAGTAAATGTTCTTCCACAGCTAAAAACATCTGGAGTTTATTTGGAGTTTTCCACCACTTAGTAACATCTGATGTTTTTTTCTGAGGGGGCAGGGAATAGAAGAAAATAAACCTACTGCTCCTGTTTGGATATAAATATTGAAAGATCTATATTTTATTTATTTGAATTTTTGATATTTGTTAAACTAACTGCTTTTAGTCCCAACATCTGGACTTTGAGTCATCTGAAGTTGAAGCATGATTTTCAGAGCGTTTGACTCAAATGTCTTGTAAAAAAAACTATTTAAATTAAAAGCCCTTTTAAAATTAAAACAGTTTGAAATATAAATATTTTTAGTATTAGAGTGGTTTGAAAAAGTATTCACACTTCCTGAATATTTTTAGATTTTGACATATTACAACAAAGAAATTCTCTATATTTTGGGGGAGATTTTATATAATTGTACAACACAATTTTACAAAGCCCCCCAGGGGACATGGGGGAACTTTTTTCTTTTGCATTCCTTCATAATAACAAGCAGTAATAACAAATGCCAATTTAAAATTGTACATATGTACACCTTTAAAGATCCTCAGAGAAAACATGTTTATATATTCTCAACTCTTTGGTGCAGGAAACTAATTGAAAAATCAATCTATTAACTGCGTGTTCATGTTTGTTTGTGTAATATCTTTCGGTGGAGATGGGACTGCGTATGAAAACGGCACTTTATTAACTATTCAGACTAATAGACACAACCAAAACTGTCAGATGGTGATATTACCCTGTGAAAATAACTCAAAAATAGTCCAAATAGTTTGGAAGTATTTTTTTTTTCTTTTTTTCCTTATTCCACAAAGTTTCTGTCATGTTTATGTTTTAGAGTAGGCATGGAGAGCCCACGTTTGAGCTGTTTTGCTCTGGCATTTTACACATAGGTTTGTGGTGCATTTATCCAAAAGAAAAAAAAAAACTTCAGATAACTCACAAATGACATGTAAAAGCCTTACAAAAACCTTATATTCGGCAAAAGTATTGAAGTTTTAAAAAGTATTGATTCGGGTAATGTGCAGGACCAGGGCCGAATTTATAAGGATGTGAGCCCCTGGGCTGGAAACTGTTTTGGTGCCTTATCCACTAAAGAAAAATTCTTTTGCTAATGCAAATTACAGTACATTAATAGGTAGTAAAATATATATCTAGGCATGAGCTGATAATACTAACTAATAATGGTGGGTTTAAAAGGTCCCTTGGCCAGTAGCTCCAAGTTGTTCCCACCGCCCTCCCCGCCCCCCAAAAAATACTATAACGTCATAATTTTCAAACACTTGAGTACTATTTATATTCATAAAAATCCCAAAATATTGTTACGACTCACCTAATATGGGCATAAAATTCTGATATAAAATACAATGTCTGCAAAACTTAGATTAAAATTTTTTAATAAATTAATAAATAAAAATCTGTGGGCTTCCCCAAAAAATCGGGGCCCCTGTAAGCCCTTTCTAAAGTCTGGACCAGTTGAGGACAACATTAATATGAATGTTAATAGTTTTTATGGAATTTGGACAAAGACTGGAACAGTGTCTACTTTCTGACTGACATTTAATGTTTGTCAACCAAAGTCAGGCAACATCATCTGAAACAGCCGGAGATGGGCATGGAATAATTGCACTATACACATTGTCAGCTTCATCCTGTCCTTGCATATGAAAAAAAAAATTTGAGTTGCACCTTGTGTGGAAGAATTCAGGGAATGCCTTCAGCAGGCGAAGCTAAACAGCTAAAACAATAGAGTGTAGATCACATGAAAGATTGGATTGTGAGTTCCAGTCTGTAGGGTTATTCTGGAAAGGGTGCGGCATTATGGATGGGAAAAACATGCACAGAGTATACCTCAACATGTGTTTTTCTTTTAACACACTGCTGTATACTAGCATTCATACACACATCCAGGATACACTGACAGAGAAAAAGGCACACTGTTTAGCACTATTACACGTTGACTCACTCAATGGAATAGATTGTTCACATCCTTTCAAAGCAGAGGGGTGCATAGCCTGGGTGACTGTAGGAAGAGGTAAAAGCCCTGATTCCTCCCATGACTCCATGGTGCTTCGTATTGTTAGGAGATGCGATTTATTACAGACAGAGGGGCCCAGTGTATTCTCCAGGAGTCACAGAGAGAAATATAATGTCCTGTTAGTGCATCCCACTAAGAGAGATGGTAAAGGTCCAGTGTTTGACCCAGCATTGGACCCAGCTCTAGTGCTCATACCAGTTCCATCACAAATAAGGACACAGTGTGGGAAAAACAATGTGGAAGACATAAACATGGTGTTCGGTAAATTTTTTCCTCAGTATTGCTAAAAAGTAGACACTTAATGTCAACTGCCTATTGCTAAGATAAGACCTTCAGACAGTTTTCATAACGGTAGCCAGATTGGGTTGTGGAACAGGGCCATGCCTCAGCCATACCTCCAATTGCCCAGCATTCTACTTGTCCCCATCTTACCTATCCATCTCAGATTACTACCTTCTTCTGACCCTACTTTCCCATCCCCCCCTTGCAGTATGTCATTTAATCCCTCATCCATCTTCTCCTACTTTCCTGCCTCATTCTTCATTTCAGTTTTTTCTCCTCTTTGTTCTAGGTTCCATCTGAGGGTCCAAATCGTGACAACCCTACATCCTGACTCATCTCCGGATCTCTTGCTTCAGTGAATCCATCAGCTCACTTGTTTGTTTGGTGTTTGACATGCAATTGGTGTTTACACTCAAGCAGGAATAAACAAACAAATGTTAAAGCTAGTCAATTTGTCTTTGCTTCTCTAAAATCCTTCAAATGAAAAAAAATATCATCAATATTAGGGCTGATCGTATCGATCTAAATACCAAGGTGAATATTGGTATCGG
Organism: Anableps anableps; assembly: GCA_014839685.1. NCBI lineage: Eukaryota > Metazoa > Chordata > Actinopteri > Cyprinodontiformes > Anablepidae > Anableps > Anableps anableps. Next base: position 4,505,239 of record CM026073.1, read on the forward strand.
ATCGATACTAGCGTAATGAGATCAATACTTGTTTGCAGTTTCTCTTCCATATATCCTTCAAATTACTCAAATTTCTTCAGAGTTCATCCTGGTGCATATGTTGGAATTAAGAAAGGTGGGGAAGAAGAAATAGGGGAAAATCCCCAGACTCGACCTCTAACACAGAGAGTCAGGTCTCTGACAGAGGCTTTTCAGCCAAAATCAGGAAAATCCAAGTAATCATCATCATAAATGAATACTTTTCATGGTGTAATCTGTAATCAGAAATGCCATTTAAGCTGACTGATTAAATTGTTATCTTCTATTCAGGGAGCTAAAAAAAATCTTACTGGAACTCAAAGATATACACTTATGTAAAGACATACCTCAAACCTGAAATATGACTATGGCTGAATAAAATAACCAAGAAGCTACTGAAGGGAAAATAGTATTCTTATTTAGCAGGTTACAGTTATCCTAATTGTGTGTAATAGAAGGTAATAAGGTAATTATTATTATTTCTATACTGCTACATTGTTTTATATTGTAGTTAATTAATAAAATAGCACCTATTTGTCTGAAATATTTGTCCTGTATTTTATCATAAGCATAATTAACTGACATCAACTCACCAAATTATTCAATGATGACATTTCATGAAAAAAAAGTATCAGCATTGGTACTGGTATTGGTATCGACGATACTAACCCTATATTTACTTGGTATCAGATCAATACCAAAATTCCCAGTATTGCACACCCCAAATGAATATGAGGATGTCTGACCAGAGAGAGAGGAGGGCACAGGTGTAGCAACCGGCTTTGCCTCCTCTGCTCCCCTACCTCATCCCACCCTTCAATGTGTCTTTTAGAGTTTAGAAAAATATAAGTCAACATCCATCCTGCAGAAGGAATGTTTTCAACATTTGCCTGGTATTGAGTATACTTGAGCAGCTCTCACCTCCGCAGGTTTCTACCTGCTGATAGGGGTTTATCAAAGGCAAATCCCTTGTACCACCAGGAGAAAGAAAAAATAAAAAAGGTGGGCAAATATAGGTAGCTGTATATATAAATATATAAGTTGTGCATAAGTTTGGCTGTCTCCTTCTTGGAATGTGTTATTAAATGATTACAGCTGGGGGAATACCATAGAGTGAGTCCAAACATTTTCCAGTAACCCAACATTTGAGCTATTGTAGGATATTTTAGACTAAAACACATGGTTATCTTTAAAGGAGTGTACCATCACATGAAACAGGGAACGCATTTTCCAGTTTGTTTTGGGTTTGCTGTAGAACTGAAGCAGTAATTCACCAGATCTAGTGTGGAAGATGGAAGCTCTACAATGCCTGCATTATTTGTATTTGTGCTCTTGAAAGTGCAATGTTCACACATAAACTACTCGAGGAATACATGTGTGACGTCCATGCCTCTGTTGCAGTGCTTTCGCACCTCAGTAACTTTAATTGACTCCAATCATGGAGGGGTAGTCCCACTTTGACATGAATTAGTCTGTGACATTATGGAAAGTGTGTCGGCTGGCTCAATGGAAGCCTGTTTTCAGTGACATCAAGGGGTTATAAAGGGCCTCAGTGCACTTTGCCTGTCTGTCTGAACGGCTGGTTGGGAAACACATAACCCAGTCAGTGCAGGATTCTGCCATGCTGCCTTAATGCTCATCTGGGCCCCAGATCAACATGTCAGCGCAATCACTCAAATTTAGTGGGATCCTTTTAAGAAGAAAAAACCCAACATTTTTTAGCAGTTTGTAATTAAATTTGGCTAAATAGTTTTTGTTGTCTCATAGATGATTTAAACAATTCATACCAGACCACTTGACCTCAACAGAGCAAAAGTATTCATACCCCTGGAATTGCTTTACATTTTGTTATGTTAGCTATAACCATGAGGCAGTGCCTGTCATTTTTGCATGAGAGACCCATATCAAGTAGTGCAAAATTGTGAAGCAGAAGGAAGATGCGATACGGTTTCCAAAGCTTTTCACAAATAAAATTCCACAATAGTGAAACGTAGTGTTGGCAGCACCATGATGTGAGGATGCTTCTCTTCAAGAAAAAAAAAAAACCAAAACAAAACATATATATATATATATATATATATATATATATATATATATATATATATATATATATATATATATATATATATATATATATATATATATATGTCTGTATGTATCAAATTCCATTTAGTCATTGGGCAGAGTTAAACTAGTTAAACAAAACTGTTTCCTTTTGCTCTACTGCAGCATTGTTTCTACATAAAAGCTTAAAGCTGTCATCACAAAGGCACTCTCATTGCCTTGAGGAAGATATGCAGTTAAGAACACTACAAGACAAGCTCAGGTTTGCCCATCAAGCCTGAATGTGTTCAGATTGTTATCTGCTTTGCAAAGAATAAGAAGTGGGGATGTCAAAAGAAAGCTTTTGGTGTGTTTCTTTCTTCTCAGAAAAATATCTCAAAATATACCTTAAAACATCTTTTTTAAACAAATCTAAGTTTATCCCTCATCAAAATACTTTGTGTTATTTTTTGTCAGAACTATAATGTAGGTCATGTATTGTTGATTAACACAGAAAAAACACTGGCATGTAAAAATCCTAAACAAATATAAAACAAAACTGCTTACCTGATTGCAAATAATTGTGTTCCCATACCTTGGATCCAAAAGGTCAGTGCCTACAAATCAAAAAAATGCCCAAGAACAACTTAAGGAATGTGACTAAATCCCTGGGGCAATGATCTGCCTTCAAAGCAACACAGAACACAGCTGTTGGAAGTACTAGAAAAAATCCAGGTCGAGATCCACTGCCAAAATCCAGACTGCAAGATATTCAAACAGATGAATTCAGTTGGCAGTAAGACCTGCTATCTTTGACAGATGTGATTTTTTTTTTTGTGTGTGTGTGTGCTTGATTGATGCAGTTTCGTAATGTCTCAAGATGTGTCATGAAGTTAACTCTCAATAAAGTTAACCCTCAATAAATTGACGACAGTACAAACTCTGCTGTCTAACACTTTCTTTACCTTTTGAGTATGAAAGCTATGCGAGAAGCAACCAGGCCTTATCTACACCAGCTGACAGACGATGTAGAGCAGGTTAGTCTGAACGTATAAGCACCCAATACTCTCCATATGTAAAACTACCATAAGAAGCAAGCTTTTGTTTACCTTCTGTGCTAATATTAATGCTTTTTAAAAACTGGACATAAACCAATAGATGTTAGGAGCACAAAAGTTCAGGGTTGTTGTTTAAATGAGGCTTAAAAGAATGTAGAAATCATTAGTATCCATAAAAACATGCACGTTTGGTTAATTGACGCCTCTTGGTTGTCTTCTGTCTTTCTGTTGCTCTGGCACAAACTGGTGACCTGTTAAGGGTTTACTACACCTATCATCCATTGACAGCTGGAAACTGCCACCAAACCTCACATGACTCTTCAAGATTATCTTAACTGGTAAAAAAAAAAAAAACAACCAAAAAACTCCAAAAACAAAACAGTTAGGTGGTGTTGTGGAAAACCCTGAGGTTTGTTGGTTCTTGCTTTAACTTATAAAATCAAAAACATTAGCTCTGTTATCTTCCTCTGTCTAGGATAGAAGCCCCAAGGCAGCTAGAACAATAGGCTCCCAGTCAGTATAACAGATCTTTTCCTGTAGGTTTTATCATACTAAATTATTGCATCCTATCATCTGTACATTTGGAGGTGGAAATTTCAGTCATGGCGGAATATTGATTCGAACTGTGCCCAACTGAATGTTTTTTTTTAAAGTATCATAACCAGGAAAAGCATCTGATCCTTGTGTCTCTTTACTGAAGTTTGTTTTGGCCATGTGCGAGGACACCTTCAGTTTGCTATGTGGAAACCTTCCTGGACTTGGATAATAGCACTTTTTGTATTGGTGCTTCTAAAGTCAAGAGGGCCACGTTAAAAGTTATGGTGGGCTGGGTTTTGCCTCCAGGCCTTGAGTTTGATACATATATCCTAGAGTGTTACAGTAATGTTACATCTGAGCCATGACTAAAACTAATAGTATTCTGTTGCACATTTTGAGTGCATGCTGAATGGTGTGTTCTGCAGACAAGTGTGAAATGGTGGGCATGAGGGTCAGATCATTTAAGTCTGAGGCCATTGTTTTCCACCAAGTCAAGTCAAGTTTATTTGTATAGGACATTTCAGCAGCAAGGCAGTTCAAAGTGCTTTGTATTGTAAAAACATCAAGCAAGTATACATCAAACTCATAGAGCAAGGATACATCAAAATCATCGAGCAAAAATCAATGCATCAAAATCATGAAGGTCATCAAGCAAATATCATCAAGCAAATATAATTCAAACATATTTATAAATGTTCCACTTACTAATCAAAGGCAGCTCAAACAGGTAGATTTTTAACCTTGATTTGAAGGAACTCAGTGTGTCGGCTATTTTGCAGTTTTCTGAGAATTTGTTCCATATTAGTGGAGCAGAAAAACTGAATGCTGCTTCTCCATGTTTCTGGTTCAGACTAGAACCAGAAGACCTGAGTGGTTTTTAATGTATTTTGGTGCTAAGCCATTCAGTGATTTGTAAACTGTTCATCCATTATCTAGCATGCTTATCCTTGCAGGGTCACAAGGAGTGGTCACTGGGCAAGATACACTGTGGACTGGTTGCCAGTCCATCGCAGGGCAACATAGAGACAGACAGGACAGACAACACACACTCACACCTAAGACAGAGACCAGTTAACCTAACAGTCATGTTTTTGGATTGTGAGAGGAAGCTGGAGTACCTGGAGGGAATCCCTGCATGCACAGGGAGAAAATGCAAACTCCTTGCAGAAAGCTGGATTCAAACCCAGGACCTTCTTGCTGCAAGGCACCAGTGCTACCAATTGCACCACTGTGCAACCTATTCTAAGTCTATTCTCTGGGCTACAGGGAGCCAGTGTAAGGTCTTTAGAACCGGGGTGATGTGCTCTATTTTCCTAGTTTTAGTGAGAACACGAGCAGCAGCACTCTGGATCAGCTTCAGCTGTTTGATTGACTTTTTCGGCAGACGTGAAGACATTGTTGCAATAATCACTTAGACTAAAGATAAATGCATGGATGAGTTTCTCTAGATCTTGTTGGGGCATTAGTCCTTTAACCCTGGAAATGTTCTTCAGGTGATAGAAAGCCGACTTTGTAATGGTCTTTATGTGTCTCTGAAGGTTCAGGTCTGGGTCCAATCACTTCACCCAGATTTCAGCCTTGATCACAAGTTTCTAGTTGTAATAACTAAAGCTCCATGCTAATTCTAGATCATTCCTCTTTGTGTCCAAAGATAATAACTTCAGTTTTCTTTCTGTTCAGCTGGAGAAAGTTTTAGCACATCCACTCATTGATTTGTTCTAAGCATCTGTTCAGTGCTTGGATAGATTCCGAGTCACCTGGTGACATCGTAATGTAGAGCTGTGTATCATCTGTATAGTTATAGTAGCTAATCTTAATACTTGTTATAATCTGAGCTAGTGGGAGCATGTAGATATTAAATTGGAGGGGTCCCAGGACTGAACCTTGTGGTACTCCACATGTGACTTCTGTCTGCTCCGAAGAGAAGTTGCCTACTAACACAAAGAAATCCTTCTTCTTTAGGTAGGATTCGAACCAATTGAGTGCTGTACCAGACAGTCCGACCCAGCTCTCCAATCATTTTAATAATATATTATGGTCAACTGTGTCAAATGCTGCACTGAGGTCCAATAGAGCCAGCACTGTGGTTCTTCTACAATCTGTATGTGTGTGGATATTGTTGAACACTTTGACGAGGGCAGTCTCAGTGCTGTGGTGAGCACAGAAACTGGGCAGAAGACATCAAAGCGGTTTGCCATTGTTAAGAAGCTACTAAACTGTTGAAACACAGCATTTTCAAAAATTTTGCTGATGAATAGAAGGTTAGAGATTGGCCTGTTATTCTGCAATAGTGATTTATCCAGATTGTTCTTTTTTTTAACAGTGGTTTGATAACTGCTGTTTTTAAAGCCTGGGGGAAAACACTCTATGAGAGGGATGAGTTTACTATATGAATCAGATCAGATGCAATGACAGGCAGAACTTTCTTAAGGAAAAAGGTAGACAGTTTCCTCGAGGTCAGAGGTCAAGTCTCTGCTTCAAGTGGAGGAGTTAAAGTATCTTGGTGTCTTGTAAATGGATGGACTTTATACAGTGCTTTCCTTGTCTTATCAACCACTCAAAGCACTTTTACGCTAGAGCCACATTCACAAATGCACAATTACACTAAAAGGAAGGCAATTTGGGGGTGAGGTCCCTTACCTAGATACAAGGGTTAGGGTTATGGTTGGACACATGGCAGGGGGGCAAGTAGGTATCAAGCTGACAACTTTCTTAAAGCATGATGCTCTGGATTTATCAGTCCATTTCAGTTCCAACTCTGAATTATGCTAACAATATATGAATAATTATGAAATGATGGGATCCTGGATCCTAGCACTTAAGAAAACTTTAGTGATAGGGTGATAAGCTCTCTCATCCACAGAGAATTTGTAGTAGAGAGACTATATCTGTTCATAGGAAGGATTCAACTGAGGTAGTTTCGCCATTTTTAAGGATGCTTCCCTGATGCAACCCGAGGCATGTCCCACCAAGAGAATACCAAATGACCCAAAACTAGATAGAGGGGCTATATGTCCTCTATTTAGCACCTGGCATGGGAACAAATCAATACCCTGGAGAGTTTTGCTAGGAAAAGGGACTTCTGAGTTTCTATCATCAAGTTGTTAACTCAACAACTCAATCTCAGATTGAGTTGTTGAGTTGTGAGTTGTAAAGATGGATGGTTTAAATGGATGGATGGATGGATGTTATCCTCAATCTGCTTTAAGTCTTATTACAATCGATGTACCTATTGATGCATATTTTACACATGAATGACTACATTATGCACACTTTGCTGCCAACTAGTGGTCAGAGAATGCCTTTTTTGTTTTGGATTTTATTGTTTTAAGCTACAGTACATTTGAAATACTTTGATAATGAAGTAGAATGGATTGTACAGAAACTTAATTTATGAAGCCCTGTTTAGGATAACAGCATAAATAAAACCTCCATGAGGCTGAAAAAAGTTGTTTAATCACTGTTAAGCCCAGTTATGCATAATGTTACTAATTTCTAATGCTTGCATGTTCTCCCTGTGCATGCATAGGTTCTCTTTGGGTACTCCAGCTTAAGTCCGAAAACTTGTTAGATTTTTTTTTGGTCTCTCTAAACTGTTATTAGGTGTGAGTGTGTGTTTGCATGATTGCTTGTCCTGTGTGTTTTTATGTTGCCCTGTGATGAACTGGTGACCTGTCCAACCTCGCCTCTTGTCTAATGACCACTGAAAACAGACACCAGCCACACGCGACCCTGCAAAGATAAGTGGGTATAGACAATGGACGGATGAATGGATGCCAGTACCTGTCGTATTTAAATGTATATATTTTGAATGTGCTATGGTCAAATCAATCAATCTTTAATTAGTTTTGCTGTTTGACACCAAAAACACAATTTCTCTTTTCCTACATATTTGTAAATAAATTGAGTCAGTAAGATATTCTTATAAATCTATGAATCCGACACAAGGTTAGCACAAGCATACCAAACCGTTTACATGGAAACTAAATATTGTGAATAATGACATTGTCCTTCACCAACACTATCCTATCTATGCAACTTTAAGCTATGGTATTTCACTATAAAGGAAAAACCAGACTGTGTCTGGTAGGTGAGTATACCCTATGACTTGAAGTACTGGCTGTTGTTATCTCTTACTTCAGCCAGTGTACTACAGGCTGGGATTTCTTTAGTTAGCACAGTAAAAGTGCTACCAGAACTATATAACTATATATATATATATATATATATATATATATATATATATATATATATATATATATATATATATATATAACTCAGCTATTCATGCATATGCTCTTTCTGTCCTGTTGTTTTCTGCTCAGTATTGTCATTTTGTACTGGTTTTGCTTAGAGGAATGCTGGCCCAGTCAAGACTTGTTTTCCAATCTGTGGTTCCATAATGATGGGATGAAAGATGAGCAAAGATGCCTCATAATCCTAAGAATCTCTTGAAGATTCATGTCTTTAGAAAACACATTCTTTCCCTGATGTAGAGAACTAAAATGCCAAATGTGTGCTTCATTGTACCTCTCTTACTCTCCTATAGTATAGTCCTATAGTCATACCTGTGTATGTACCTGTGTATGTACCTGTGACTATAGGACCAGCTCAGTTTGCTAGAAAGCTTGCATGCTGTTTCTGATCTGTATGATGCTGCTTGTGAAAGCACCTCATCAACTGCATCTCAGTTGGTTAATTTTAACCAATGCGGATGGTTAAAATTAGGTCAGTTACATCCGACTCATACAACATATACAGTGTTATATGAGTTTGACAATGTGGAAAAAATGTTTGAGTGTTTTGCAAATTTATTTAAAAGAGAAAACTTAGAAATCACATTTATGTAAGTATTCACACCCTCTGCTTAATACTTTGTTGATACACCTTTGGCAGCAATTACAACCTCAAGTCTTTTTGAATATGATGCCACAAGCTTAGCTCACCTGTCTTTAGGCAGTTTGGCCCGTTCTTCTTTGCAGTTCTTCTCCAGCGCCATCAGGCTGGATGAGAGACGTCTGTGCAGCCATGATCAGATCTCTTCAGAGATGTTCAATCACATTTAAGTCTGTACTCTGGCTTGGCCATTCCAGTCTGTTCACAGAGTGGTTCTGAAGCCGTTCCTTTGAGATCTTGGCCATGTGCTTTGGGTCATTGTTCTGCAAATGAACCGTTGTCCCAGTCAGAGGTGCTCTGAAATAGGTTTTCATCAAGGATGTCTCATTACATTGCTTCATTCGTCTTTCCCTCTATTCTGCTAGTTCCTGCTGCCGTAAAGCATTCCTATAGCATGATGCTGCCACCACCATGCTTCACTGTGGGGATGGCATTGAGCTACGCCTGGTTTCCTTCAAATATGACGTTTGTTATTCACACCAAACAGTTTAATCTCTGTCTCATCAGATCAGAGAATTTTGTGTCTCACGGTCTTTCAGATGCCTTTTGGCAGAACCCTGATGGTCTGCCTTGTGGTTTATATTAAGGAGTAACTTTTGTCTGGCCACTCTAGCATACAAGCCTGATTGGTGGATCACTGCAGAGATGGTTATCCTTCTGGAAGGTTCTCCTCACTCCACAGAAGAATGCTAAAGTTCTGACAGATTGACCATCGGATTCTTGTTCACTACCCTGACTAAGGTCCTTCTCCCCTGATCGCTCAGTTTAGACAGCCAGCCAGTTCTAGGAAGAGTCCTGCTGCTTCCAAATTTCTTCCATTTACGAATGATGGAGGCCACTGAGCTCATTGGGACCTTAAAACAGCAGAACTTTTTCTGTGTCCTTCCCCAAATTTGAGCCTCAAGACGATCCTGTCTAAAGTCTGTAGAAAATTCCTTTGATTGTATGTTTGATGTTTGTGCTCTGACACCTGTGGGACAGTATATATTCAGGTGTGTACCTTTCCAAATCAAGTCCAATCAACTGAACTTACCACAGGTTGACTCCTTTTAAGCTGTAGAAACATCTCAAGGATGTTAAGTAGAAACGGCTCAGTTTTGAACTTTACTAGCAAAGGCTGTGAACACCTCTGTAAATGTGAGTTTTTTGGTTTTCTATTTTTAATAAATTTGCAAAAATCTCAAAAACTTTTTTCCACATTGCCATCATGGGGTATTTGTGTGTGTAATTTTGAGGAAAGAGATTCATTTACTGCAATTTAGAATAAGGCTGTAACACAGCAAAATGTGGAAAAGATGAAGCCCTGTAAATACTTTCTGTAAACTGTAAAGATTCACTGTAGAGGAAAGTTTGACTCAGCTATGAAACTTTTATGTATTCGCTGTCTTCTATAGTTAATGCTACTGCAAAGGACTCTGAATATTATTAAAATATATGAATGTTCCCTACTGAGTTCCCTGCTGAATCCACACAGAAATCCAAAACACTCAGTGGAACAAGTTAGATCCAACTGACATTTCCAGAAATTCAAATAATATCCAAGAGAAGGTGTTCTGTGAGCAGTCCTGTAATTATGCTAAATTAAGCTCTAAATTTAATGTAGACACCTTTTCATGCCAAGAAAATCAAACAATTACACAAAGAGTGATGAAGTAATTACACTTGATTAAGATAAATGTCCATCATTTCTTTTTCTGCAAACAACTGATAAAAGGATGAAGTACTGGATATTCATTTTATTTGACTCACTGAATGTGTATCCTGCAGTTATTCATCAATGGCAAAAGCTCTAAGCCACCCTTGGAATTTCTTCTTCCATCACACAAGAGATGTGTGGATTTTGGCACTGGCTGGTAGATGGGCGTGAGAACCTCATCAAAGGTCACAAAGTGACCTGAGCTGAGTGAACAGAAAACTACACTGAAGAGGTGATGGTGGCTTAATGCCCAATTTAAAACTCAGCTTTGATTGTAGTGTTTTCAGACTTTGTTTTGAGTGCAAGATTTAAAAACTAGAAATCCTTTTGTTGTGTGGCAACAGGGACTATCCACCACACAAAATATACACTTTTATAGAGCTGCTCACACCTAATAACAAGCAAGTATTACTAGCACACACTCCCACACACACACACACACACACACACACACACACACACACACACACACACACACAAAGGTGTTTAGATTTAGGTGTTTGTTAGGTACACTCTCAGTTGGGCTGCAGTTGCCACTAAATACATCTTGTATTACGTTGTACTGTGTACTTTCCAATGATGTTATAGCTGTTAGTGTTATTATACATAAACATGTTGTTTGCTGTTGTGGTTTCTCAATTTTGTTTTTTCTCTTTCTACAGGTGTAGAGGCAGACTTCAAGGGTTTTGACTTGTGTTATCACTATGCTTCTTTCTCTCCCCTACTCCTATCTCCTTTTTTTCCTTTTAAACCTTTTCCCCACATTTCTCCCTTTCCTTTCTCCTTTCTTTTTCATCATTTTGTCCATTACATTTGAAATAAACCTAAGCAATTTCTATGAAAGCAATGCGCCACTTGTGAAAGTAAATCTGTTGGGCCTCACTTTGACACTCAGACAACAATTCTGAGTGCCACACTGCCAGACAGGACATGTTTTAAAAAAAGAAAGAAAGAAAGAAAGAAAGAAAGAAAGAAAGAAAGAAAGAAAGAAAGAAAGAAAGAAAAAGAAATTCAGTGAAAAGAAATAGCAGTTGGTTTATACTCATTCTCTCAATTTCTATGGAATTAGTAAGGTAATATGGCACTGGTTTTAAAACAAGTGGGCATTTTGTTAATGTTAAGCAAAGCTGAAGACTAAATGATCTTTGTCACTTTCTGATCAGACATGGGTCTTTCAAGTATCAAGGTGCTCTATAGCTTTAACTATCCTTATTTTTTTATTTTTAAAATTAAATAAATTCAATCACAAAATTTCAGCAAATTACCAGATAAAGACTCTAGATTTTTTTTCTGTCTCTTTTTCGTATATAGTAACACAGTGCAATCGCTTCCAATTACATAGTTGTATTTTGCTGTCAGCTGATTGTGCAAATAGATTTATACTAAATCAAATTCACTAAAACAAAGTCTAAATCAGCTGTTGAGAAATATTGAAATATATGAAAATCACAGATAGTTGTAGTTTGTATGCCAGATCAGCTCCACCCAATAACAGTGATGTGTGTCAGTTATCATGTCTGTCAGTAAAATAAAGAGCCTCCAGCAGACTCCCTTTTTCAAATAAGACTGATCACCTGCCTGATTAACAGACGAAGAGTTTTACTCTGTCAGTGCCTAGTTATGAAAAAGAAAATGTAGTTACCATGACTCCACATGCTGAACTAACAGATAAAGATAGATTACAAGTTGGTTTTTTTTTTTTTTTTTTTTTTTTTTTTTTTTTTTTTTGAGGCTAACATTGATATTTAAGTAATTCAATTGAATAATATTGTTTGAAATTTATTTTGACATTCAGATTTAAATTCAAATCTAGCCTAGGGTTAGTTTTACCACCAAGAACAGAATCTTTTTATGAGTCAGGGGACTTGGATATGCTTGTGTCTTATACTACAATTCCCATAACACATTCAGAAGAGTTTTAAACTAACAGCTATGTCTATTACATTAATGTGTCGTAAGGAGAACCTGATAAAATCTTTGCAGTCCAAAAATGGAGAATTTATGAAAAGTAAAGAAACCTAAGTTAAACTTTTCTTCTTAGCATAGCAGTGAATCCCGGGAATCTGGTCAAGATTTTCTCTAAAAAGCAGAGCAAGAACCCGTTTAACTTTTTCTGATTTTGTTATTGTCACAACCACAAACACCAAATTTAGGCAGATTTTTAATTTTTTTTTTTTTTTTTTTTTTTTTTTTTTTTTTATGATAGGCCAACATATGGTAGTGCATACTTGTTAAGTAGAATGAAAATAATAAATGATAAAAAACAAATGAATAAGTATGATGTTTTCAGCATTTTTTGCTCAAACCGCTAAATGAGATTCAGTGCAGCTGAAACCCCAATCCCCAGTATTTTAAAGTTTAACCTGCAAAGCCATTTATTTATTCTTTTGGCAAAATTCATCTCTAATTTGTTACCATATTATCATTAATGCAATTATTTTCCTTCTTTTGAGGCCCGCCAATTTCAGTTACAGTATTGAGCTTTATCTTACTATCCTGATTAATAGACTGAAAAAATTGATGGGTTCGTCTGGTAATGTCAGATCCTGTAGTACTTTGTGTCAGATGGTAATTATTAATCTGAGCAAACATAGATCTTGTGTGGCATTCCTCAAGGCTCTACTCTTGGGCCACTTTTATTCAGTATCACCATAATCCGCCGAGCTTGGTTTCTCTTACAATATGTTTGCTAATGACAACAAATCAGGACTAAAAGCATTCCTCTTTACCACAGCTTACCCATTAGGTAAAATATTGCTTCACAAGTCATGATTATCATGTCTTAGCCTTTGTTTGTTTTAAACAAGCCTTTTCATATGTCTTCCTTTTTAAGTGATTTTTACAGTTTTACTATCTTTCTTTTATAGTATGTTGTATTTTCAGTGAGCTTCACCTTGCTCTATTCCTTGATATTCATATAAGGACCTAAATTAAGTCATAGAAATTAACTTGCCTTGTCATGCCTGAATCAAATGCAACTTCTTTAAGAGAATAAAAAGAAATAAAATGCGGTTGTAAATCACCTCTGTCGTCACTGATTGTAAGAACAAATCCCATCTATTAACCTTTATGGTTGTAATCAGATAAACCTCCATTATTTTAACCTCCCTTCCCTCTCACAGGGACAGTCTAATAGTACTAGCTGAGATCCTCACTTGGGAAAAGACAAGAGTTTAAAAAAAGGACCCGACATTCAAATTTTATGACCATACAAGGCAACCTCACATTCCTGCCTCGGCCATTTACAAGCTCTTAAACTGGGGCTTGGTACTTGCCAAAACACTGGGGAGGAATTCTTATCAAGTTAAAGTAAGAGAGGTGTTTACTTATTTTCTTTGACTATATGAAGGGAGTTATTGAAGCATGATAAGCAGTGGAAAGAGGAGTGAGTACAGGGAAAAGGTTAATGAGATTAATGAGTGTGGATAGAAGAGGGAACTAACAGACACAAGTCAGTGAGAATCTGGATTGAGACGTTTCCTTGGAAAGGCCCTCCAACCCTCAGAGTTCTTTGGATCAAGTGGGAAAGTGTTTAGATAATGATACATATCTTACAGGCTGGAGATTTTCTTCCTGAAATATTTATTTTAAATTAGCCCTTACCCTGTGTCTCCTGCTTAAACTGCTAACATCTCCTTTGCTCATGTCAACAGTATTCATTTTATTAGTTGTGGCTCCTTTTGAAAATGTGTTTATAATTTCTTTTCATGTTTCGAGGTCAAAGGGTTAATCAGTGTTCGTTTAAGGAAACTTTAAACGTTAACTCCCTGCAGCTCTATGCACAGAACCAGACCTCTTCAGTGTCAGAGTGCTGTTTTGTGCAGTAAGGTAAAAATTGTGTGTGTGTGGTGTGTGATATTTTCCACTGTGCTGTTCAGCTCCACCTGGCACTGAAATGGAATTCCCTCATTAAAACCAGATGATGAATCCAACACAAAAAAAAGCATTATGTGCGTGTGTATAGGTGCATCTGAAATGTGTGCAGCGTGCAGCCACTGCCTGTTTGACAAAACACAAACCAGTACTGACAGATTCCACACACGTAGTTACAGCATTTGTAGTCTTAAGATTAATGTGGACAGTGATTAAACTGTGGGAAAATCTACGCTGAACATGATTTGCTTTGTTAAATTGATTGCTGGCAAAAAGTAACAAGTATTTTATATTATTTTACATATATTCAAAATATGCAATGAAGCAAAACTGGGTTTTTCTTGTCTTGCTATGAAATCAAATAACATACAAAACAGAAGGCAGACAAAATGTCAAATCTATACCTCCTTGGGCAGCAATTATGTCTGTCCACCAGTCTGTGTTCAATCTCCATGGAAACCAACTGTTATAGTGGCCAATATGTGGCTGTAGCTTCCATTACTTCTGTTAGCATTTCTGCCCTTAAATTTGGTATTTTTAGTTATAGTGAAACATTTAAGCACCCATGGTGGTGCTCATGAATATGTGTGAAATTATGTTACACTAACATAAGCAAAAATAAGCACCATAAAAGGACTAGGTCTACAGGTCTGCTGGGGTGTCCAAAGTGTGGCCTCAGGGCCAAATACAACCACTGGACTGTTTCAGCATGGCCCCCAACCGGAATCCAAGAGTCCATATTTATCCCATTAGCATATAAGTTTGATGCAAATGAAGACTTTTTTTTTAAATAAGAGAAAAGTTTTAATTGATCAATTAATATAACTAAATATAATTTCTTTAATACTGATGCTACTGTTTGTTTTATTTCACTCTAAGTAGCACTACAAATATTCATTGACTTATACTCAAAAGCAGACCTGGGTTCCCCAAAATCTGAATTTAATTGATTTAATAAACCTGGCTAACTATGGCAAACTTTTTTCAAGTGACCCAAATCTTGTTGTTGCTGACATATGACATACGACATATGACAATTTGTTTCATTAAAATATTGCATGCTTAGTTTAGTTTTGAGCAGGTAAACAAAAGGGGATGATACAAGATACTGGCATCACAAGAACAAGGTGAAATAAGGTTTTAGTAATATTTTGGGGAAAACTACAAATCCCCCAATTTGGTTGTCATTGTTTTCATAAATAGAGAAAAAGTTTTCCCAATTAAATTAGCCAGTCAGTGTGTGACTAATCCATATATTGTGATTTTAATCCTTAACTAATGCAAAAATACATTTAAAAGTTGTTTTTTTTTTTTTTAAAAATAACTTTTCACAAATAGAATGGGTTTTAAATCCCAAACTGTGTTTTAAAGGAATTTTGTTCTGTGGAGAATTATCCAGATTTGGGTCGGTCAGTCCATCTAAAAGCTGTGAAGTGAAATATACCTTTAGTTTAAACCCTACAGTAAGCTCCAAAGCTGATGATAACTTCAGCATCATGTTTTCACAGATCATTCATATTATTTGTCACTCTACCTCAGATCCTGCCAGACAAACAGTTTAAAAGTGGTAGATGCTTCTTTTCAGTGCTTTTGTAACGAAGTCTTGTTGTCTAACCCAAGGAGCAGTGGTTAATGTGCAGTCCATCAACATTCAAGAAACTCAAGAACTACTTCCTTTCTTACTTTAAAATAAAGGTGTGAGAAACATAGACCATTAGGATTAACCCCCTTAAGACAGATGTTTCAAAATCACCACAAACTGCTTTTGGTGCAGCCAAGCTATCTTCTAAACATACCAAGGAATGTATTGGAAGTAAATGTTCTGAATCTGTGTAGCTTCTCTAGTCATACGACCACTCAAAGCACTTTACATTAGAGCCACCTTCACCCAGTTGTACCAGCTAATGCACACACATTCATACAATGGTTGGTAGGAAACTCAGGGTTACACTAAGTGCCTTGCATAAGGGCACTTTCAGCATGTGATAGGAGGAAGCTGGAACTTTTGGACTGCAAGATGACTAATCCTCCCACTGAGCTACAGTGACCCATGTGTTGCCATGTATATCTGTTGTATGACCTATTCAATATGCTATATTTCAATTAACATTTTCTATTTGATTTAGCATCTGTTTCACAGCAAAAGCAAAATCAATACCATTTTTTCCATAACTGTAAAAAACTTCAAACAGTAATAAGTTAAAGCTCACCTTTGTGTCCTGAGCTCAAAGCAGTAGCTTGTGTTTACATAACCAGACAAATGTATGTACTGTATGTAGACCTCAACTGGATAGTGCTTCACAAGACAATGCAAAAGTGACTTTGAGTAGCTTTTAATTATAGTGAGATCTTGTAACACCTCAAGTAAAGATTACATTCACCCATCTTATATAAATTTGTAATTTTACTTAATAGTAACAACAAGCAGACAGTGATGCCTTGTATTATTCCACCCAATTAATGAAGCTCCTTTAGTGGCAGACTGCTCCATCCTAGGTGCAGCAAGAAGTGTAATATCGCAGATCCTTCCTCCTAGCAGTTGTTAAACTTTAGAGCCATCACTGCTCCCAACAAACTCAGTGTTTACATCCCTGCTGTTATTTGCACAGTTTTTCCATTTCTTGTAGTTGTATGTTGCTGTTTTTATGCACAAATGTGAAGCCGAGGTGCAAATAGAAACTGGGAGACTCCCTCCAGCTTTACCAGCTTCATCCAATTGCAATGCTGCATGTCTCCGCCATAGCCAACCAGCACCGAGTCCTCACTCTGTCTCAACCAATCATCACTCAAGAATCCCTTTGTAAGGCTCATCATCCATGGATCCACCTGCTTCCCAGCCATGCTTCGACCCGCCTCCACCCCATCTCCGCCCTTGTTCTCCCAGGCTCCTTCAGGGTCCCCTCCCTTCTGGTCTCCACTCCACTACCAGTGTCCAGGCCTCAGGAAGAAGACAAAACTAAATCTTGCCCCAAGCTGTTCGTTCAAGCTTGTGGCAAGTCTCAGCATGCATGTCTTCCATCAGGGTCCGAGGGCCAAAGAACTTTACCTCCAAGTCAAATAAAACTCTCTAATTGCTGCTTTCTCTCTCTGTGTGCGTCTCTCCAGATTAAAATGCAAGCACATGTTGTACAATTTTTAAATTATCCTGTTCAGTTGTACAGTTCTTTAAATCACAGTATGCTATTTTTAATAACTGAACAGTATGTTTTTTTTCTTATGCTGTAAATGTACCTTTACCCTAAACTTGCCCTTCCTAAGAATAGAAGACTGCAGTCTTAGTTTCTGTTTTCATTTTTTTACCCTTGTGTGAATCTGCATGCAGCCAAAGGCCTGTCACTTTGCTGCTGATACACCTGCATTTCTCCACTGAGAGACAATAAAGGTTATTTCTACTCTATTTCTACTCTATTCTAAAAGTAACGTTTGAAGATTTATTATTTGAAGATCCCTTAAAAATGATGGCCACTGGCCACTTTCATCCACACTGTTCACCTGCTGCACAGATGTTACTCCCTGCTGCTGCTGTTTATAGAGACAGCATTATAGCTTTCTCAACCTCGCACATTGCACGTGTGACAAACATGAAGTAGACCTCATGCAAATACATCCTGCATGTCAGTTGTTGCTACAGGAGGGAGTATTTATGAAAGAAGCTTAAGTTCACTTTATCTTTGTTTTGCAATTCCAATCCTCTCACAAATGTTGTGTTGTGCACTCAAAATAACCTGAAAGCAATTTTTGTAAGGTTGCAGTAGTGCAAATTAAATGCTTCAATGTTAAATCCAATCTCTTCTCTGTTCTGTAAACCACAATCCATTGTTATGTAAAGCAGCCTTCTGGATGTGCAAATTGTAGAAATGAGTCATGCACATAAAGTAATGATGCATTCAGGACAGCGTGCTGCTTTGTTGTATAATTGCTACTGTTCTGTTGCAGTAAATGAAATGTTCAATGTTGACATTTATTGTATGAAAATGAATTGATGCATATAAAATTAAACCTGTATGCACCATTTTTTTGCCTTGTTCTAATAGGAAAAAGTCGAGTAATACCCAATCATTAAAGGTTTTTAAATCATAATTTTCAGAGTACCCTTTAATTCAGATAGAGAAACGTGTCATCATGTCATGCTGTAACTTTGAGCTGAGAGCTAAGTACCTCTGTGAGAATCCAACCGCAGTATTTTCCAGTCTGCAGCCGGGAGAGGAGGAGGAGAAATGGGATTAACAATGGGAGGAAATGGAAACTTTTAATAAGACATTTGGCTGAGCTTCACATGAACTGTCAGTTCAGGCTTTGTTTCTGGAAACTTATTGACCTGTATGAGCTTTTTGTGAAACACAGCATAAAAGATTATCTTTGCTGTTTGCCTCAATAAAGTCACAACTTCCTTGAGGTCTAGCTACAATGTCGTTAAAAAAAAAAAAAAAAAAAAAAAGATTTGTTCTTTTACAGATTTCTTATGCTTCTACTTTTTGGATTACACTTATTTACTGTAATGAACTGACAGCAAGGTGTTGTATATCAGAATTTTCTGCTAAAAATGTACAGTTCCATCTGACAGGTCATCCAGGTCCAGAGGCACATGGACCCTCAAGCCATCATACTAACACCACCATGTTTTACTGGTCAATCCACAAAACATTTTCCCAGAAGTCTCGGGAAAAGCGCCATTTTATGTTGTTGGTATTATTTCATTTGTGAACACCAGGGGGAGCAACATGTTACCCGTCACTGTCTCCACTCCCATTCAATCCAGGTGGAAAGGTGTACAGGTGTGATGAGACAGGACAGAGGCAAACAGTTTTTTGACTGTGTGAAACGTGTGATGTGTGTAAGGTGTGTACCAGAACTTTTAAAGTGTGTGTCAAAATTAATGGGCGTGCAAGAGGTGTGATCGAAACCTTTTTTTTTTTTTTTTTTTTTTTTTTTTTTAATCTAAGATAAATGAATTATGGAATCTTGAAATGGAGGCAAGAAATACATGGATTTGAAAATAAATGATGTCATTTAACTACAAGGAACCGGTTAAAAAACAATTATTTTGCACATGTCAGAACAGCTGTCGACTGGTGATTAAACTTAAGTTGGTGGTCTATTGGTGGCTTAGCCCCACAAACATGCTTTTTGGCAAATGTCAGAACCAGGGCTGGACTTGCCTTTCGGCGTCCCGGGAAATGGGCCGAAAAAGGTAAAAAAAAAAAAAAAAAAAAAAAATCATTTTTATTGACTGCGACGGCCCATTGGTTGATTTTCTTGAAGGACATTGGGATTATCCAATGAAATCTCTCAGTCCTCCTTGGCCCGCCCCTCCCCTCTTCTTCGAAGTTATAAATGTTGCCATTTCAGGCGAGAGGGCGCGTTTAGAAAAACTGCGAGAACGAAGGCTAAAAAGCGCCTCAAAATGGATGCAGACAATGTGTCAAACTAACCGACATGTTTACCACACAAACTCGGACTACTGAATTAAGTCCACGGCCGGAGAAGGAGGGAGAATTTGCGATTTGGGGGATTCGTCGTCGTCGGATGATGAGTGAGCCGTGACCCAGGGACAGATCGACGAAGAGATCAGATGAGCTGCTGCCAGCCCGGTTAAAAAAAGTCAAAATGTTAATGAAAAAGGAAGGAGGAAGGCTCATGTAGGGAGGAGTGCAGGTGTGTGTGTGTGTGTGTGTGTGTGTGTGTGTGTGTGTGTGTGTGTGTGTGAGTGGGACTCAGTCAGAAAAAAAAAAACACTGGAATACCACAGGAATGATGAAAATCCTCGGAATTCACAATTAAGGTGTTTTGAGATGTGGAAAAAACAAATAACTAAATTATAATATTTGTGAATTGAAGCAAAAAAGTAAGTTAAAAAATAGAGCAGCAAGATTAGTGTTTTAATTAATACAATTTTAAACAAAAATGATTAGAGCAGAAGTTGCACTGACTTTTCTGTTGTCGACAGGGTCAAAAAAATCCCATCATAATCAAAATTTACCCATCAGTTTTTAAAATGATAATAATGAGATTCAGTTGCATTTAATTTTCATTCGGTTTAATTCATGTACAACAAGCTGAACTGAGAATGCATAACATGTGATCAAGCATCAAGCTCAGCTCCCAGATAGTGAGATGCATTGAGTTCAGTGTCCAGGTCAGAGATGAGACTCAGATGGGATTTTAAAAAATGTTGATTTTAGTTCTCTCCGCTATGTGCTCTGTGCATAAAGCTGAAAATGTTTGCGTCAAGTGGTCAGGTGTGTGTAATCTGTTGAAATGACAGATGGCCTTCAGATTTTTCTGACACCATTTTAAAAAACCTGTCATCAAGGGATTAGAGACACATCTTCACTAAATACTATCTGAGGAAGTTGTTGCCAAACGGTGGAAATGCTCAACATGAGAAATTACTACATTTCTTTTTTGTCAGAACTAAAACATGGATAATAATATTAGGTTATGGCGTTATGAGGTATTTGTGTATATAAATATGCTGCTTGGTAACTTATTATTTTATCTTGCCATGTAGTTACAATTTGCAGCAGGTGTTACAGTGTATCGTTATTATTATCATATATTAGTGAAACACTGTTTTGCCAAAATGGACGATAAACATCAGTAACCAGAGAAATAACACTGGTGGTATTCGCTCTGTTTTTCATACTTTAAGGAGCCAGTTTGACGAGGAGCTCTTTATTTCGCATGGATATGTGGTCTCACTGTGGGCATATTTATGTTTTTGTATAAACAGTATATTCCATAAAACAGTGAATTGACATCTCGAGCAGAGTTTCTCTGACATCCACTTTCACTTCAAGTTGGGAATTGTGACCCTGCAGCCATCTCTCCCAAGATGAAAAGAGCGGTGAAAGAACATGTCAGTTTTTAAACTGGGTGCCTCTCGTCCTTGTCAGCTGCTGTGCTTTATTTTGACTTTTGAAACAACAAAACGTGCAAATATATCCTCTGGTATGACGTGTACTTTTGCATATTGTATACATAATTATGATGGGCCGCCAGGGATGAAAAATGCCAGGGCCGGTTTTTGGTCCCTGTCCAGTCCTGGTCAGAAGCATCTTTGAGTTCTGTTTCTCGACAGTGGTTTTGGCCTTGGAAGTCTTCATATTGTTGAATCATGATCACTGGCCATTACCGAGGCCCGCAGCGCTTTAGATGTTATTCAGGGTTCTTTTAGATGAGTTGTTGATGCTCTCTTGGAGTAATTTTGGAAGCCCAGCCAGGTTCTTCACTGTGTTCTTTATTTGTCAGTAATGGCTCTCACTGTGGTTCACTGGAGTCTTAAAGCATTAGAGTTAGCTTTGTAACCTTTCCTGAGAGAGAGCTGTTAGTGACTTTGTCTTTCATATTTCCTTGAATTTTTATAGATTGGGGAATGAAGTGTTGCTTTTTGAGATCTATTGTTCCTACTTCATGTTGTCAGACCGGTGCTATTGAAGTGATTTATTGATTCTACAGCTCTGGTAGTGTTCATGCCTGGATGCGGATGGTGAAAATGAACCGATGAATGTAATCAGTCATAAGGTAATTCACGATTTAACAAGACAGGCAATATACTTGATTTTTCCCTCCGGACCATATTGGTTTGGATAGTTTTTACCCCTCAATAAATAAAATCAAACTTTTTTTTTGTACGTACTCTGGTTATCTTTGTCTGTTATTAAAATTAGTTTGACGCTTAAAACATTTAGGTGAGAGAAAAAGCAAAACCAGGAAAATCTCTGGGAGGTGGAAAATACTTCACAACACTGTAAAGGCAGGTTAAGCGTAATTTGCAGCGCTGTTGTTCTGCCCGTGTGCATAACACACTGGGCGTAGGGCACCAAGTGCCTGGGGGCACCAAAATATCAGCCTTGTGAAAAATCAGTATAATTAATCATAATAGCAACATATTTAAATAAAAATGTGTGAATCATTTTGACAGATATAGGCTAAGCAAAACAAAACAACCAATTTGCACCAGTCTTTCCTGTGGTGCTCCCCTCCCCCACCTCAACGTGGCCCCTTCCGTGCCTCATTCTCAAATTTGACATACACCTGTTTTCGAACGCGGCCTCAAAAAGGCATCAAGGGCACCATGAAGCATTTGTGCGTAGGCACCCAGATGGCTAGTAACTGGCAATTGCCAGATCTCAGAGTTTTTCATTTTTCTGTAAAAGAGAACTGAGAAGAGACAATTATATGGTGCTGATTGAAAAATAACTTATGCTGTGTTGGGGTTCATTTCAAATGTACATAACGGTAAATAAGGCACCTTTGTTGGGTAAATAACTTACTGATCGCAGGATCAGTATGTCTCGGTCTTGCCAGGTGACTCAGCTGGTCTCTAAAACAAGACACTGCAAAACAAAACACCAACGAATTACAGAACATAGAAAAAGAAACACTCCTTTATAATGCAATAAAACACATTGTAGAGAGCAGAGGTCACAGCTCGGACATCTACACTGACAGCATTTCCGTCATGCCTAACTGAAACAAACATTGCCATCTGGAAGACGGAACCATAAACTATCTTATCATTAAATACAAACAGCAGCCAGGAAACCAAAGAGTCTCTTGTAGGCTTTAGTCAATGAAATATTCCAAAAGTAACAGTTGGTATAAATAAAACATCGTTCTGTTTCTGAATGGAGGTTGACCTTCTTCTTTGTTTTTTATTCTGGTACAACTTTAAAGCAGTCAGTTTTAATTGGAATCTTTTCTCTTCACACCACTTTTTGTCACTCGTCCAGAACCTGATTACCCGGAACCTCCATCCTCCCCTGGGCTGTTTGATGGGAATGTGATGCTGTTTATGTAAGTTATGTTTGCTGGTGTTTAAAGGGCTGCTCCTGAGGAAGAAAGGAGGAAAAAAAGGTTTCTGTCATAATGTGGGAAAATAAAGCAGTGATTTTCAGCTGTGAACATATTGTTAGACGGGGTTTTTTTTAATCTAATGAAGGAAGACATTTCAGATAGGTATCAATTAAAAACCTGCATGAAGTCCCAGACATGTCATTAGAATTTCATGTTGTTTTTTATTTAAATAAAATCCATTTAATTTTTGGGGAAGATCTCAGCAGAAACTAAACAAAGCTTTGAGGGTCTTTTAACTTCGAAGAATTTGATTACTTCTTAACTGTCATCATTTTATAATTAACAAAGGAGCACCATAGACACTGAGGAAACATAGTTTCTTTGAGTTTAAGAGCTCTTTTTCAGGCAAAATGAAGATGAGATTAAGATATTTCTTTTAAAAATATCTCATGTTTGTTTATCTAATTAGTAGTAAATTACTTTTTCATCATAAACTCCTAAGTTTTTGTGAGTCCTTTTAGATTATACACAATCCTTTGTTCCTGACGAAATTAGTCCATATAAAAAATAAAAATAACCAATGAGGAAGAAAAACACAACCATTAAAGAGCATACAAACAGTTGTTCCAATGTTTAAAAAAGCTTGAGGTATACCTTGTGTCGCTGTGTTAGTCCACATAGTTCTAACTATTGAGTTATTTGACTCATTCAAACAGCACATAAATTTATACATGTAATTCCTCAATAAGGCACAAAAAGCAGGGAAGTTGCTCGTGACAAACATTTGACTTGCAGATGTCTGAGAAGGATTCTGAACACATCCTGAAAAGCTACTTGCAAAGCTACTTTCTTTTAGCTGGTGAAAGTACTGCTGTTATGATCTCTGAGTGTTTGAGTTTTGGTTTTTGTTGGCGTTTTAATCATTTCCTTGTTATTTTATTATGTTTGAAAGGTCTTGCCATATTAGGCTCATTTCTCAGAGTTCATCGTTGTTAGAAACGTGTTGCATAAAGGTTCATTCTTAGGTCCAGCTTCTTAGCTGTTGCCATGTGTCATGTTCTGTTCTCTGTGCAGTTGAATGGATCCACTTAGACGAGTGTTAGTCCCCCCGACCCCAACTCTAGAGTGGACTTGTTGGTTGTGTTTCCAAGACCATGTCATTTGAATTTTATCTTGGTTCCTAAGAATTTGGGAAAAGGGGAGGACGAGCTTCGTTGGTTTACGACATTTATTCATACATGTCATTTTTTGGTCTTTTTTTAAGCATGTTTACTTTGAATATCAGTCACATACCCACCCCCCACCCCCACCTCATATACCCCAACATAATAAAAAACTCATTTCCATTTTCTGTTTGTGGTTTTGTTGTGCCAGACAACCCTTTGTGACCCCCATCTGACCACGCCTTTGAAAACCTTCTGGGGGCACACCTGCATACAGTCTAAGAAGACGTGAAAACTGATGCTTCAGCCAGTACAGAGCTGATCTTCAGCTGATCAGGCAAGGCTGTGGTCAGAGAAAAAAATATGAACTATTAGAGAAACAGAACTCAGATATTTGCTCAGCAGGTGTTTGCACATTATTAGGCATATTCTTAAAGCAGGGCCCTACAATTTAAAGCAAGCACAGATAAGAATGGGTGACTCCTGCTGGATTAAATGTAAAAACTTAAAACCAATCCTTTTATCTTTACATTCTGTCTTTACTCTGTTTTTACTTTCCTTCCATAACTCTGTGTGAAAGTTCCTAAAACAACTTCTGTATTTTAACTCTTTATTTTATCCACCTTTTTTTTTTTTATGGATCCCACCCCCTCCAACAAAACAAAAACATGTCTTTGTACTTTAAAAGAAAATTGTCTCTTGATTGCATACTTTACATTTTAAAGAGAAAAAAACCTTATAAAGGCCAAGATGAAGAGCAACTGAGTTGGTGAGCCGCTTTCATACAGTTTGTTTGGCTGTGAGGATGAACATGATCACTCCTGTTGGCTGCCGGATCATAGCCTGCAATACCATGTTGGATTTATTATGACATTCCATAAAAATGAATCATTCCCACTCACTGCCTCCTTACTTAGAAGGAGGATGTGGGTGGTGAGTTATCTGGGCTCCGAAGAAAAGGCATTCATAATGGTGGAGTAAGGAGGTGTTTCTGCTCGTCTTCACCAGGGATGTCAGGAAGAAAGCTGGAAGTGTAGAGTGGGGTGTACATTTAGTTCTTAGTACTTGTCAATTTTTTTTTTTTCTTTATTTATTTATTTTTTTTTTTTGGAGACTTCAAATATAAGAAATCAAATGCAAACAGGACTTTTCTCCATAAGAGGGAACAGTCATGAAGGGATCGCATCAACTGCTTCATTGTGAATTCTGAACATACCCTGCAAAAGGGCCAGCATGTGCTCATTAACCCACTCTTCAGACTTTATCAGTGACTTCAAATCCGACCGTATTAACTCTGGATTCGGAGAACTCATGTTTTTTATCCTGTGACAGGAAGTATCTGGCACCACACATGGAAAAAATGACTTCCACTCAGTCTGGCTTGGTCTGCTTGGGCCAATGACAGCCATTCATCTAAAATTCAGCTGGTTTGATATGAGTGTACAGGGCTTCATTTTGTGAGTCACACATAAAAGTTTCAGATCATCAAATAAATGTTAGTATCAGATAAGATAACATGAGAAAATACAAGAAACACTTTTTAAATGGTATTTGCATTTATTAAAGGAAAAATGCTATCAAAACCAACCTGGCCTTATGTGTAAAATAATAGCTCCACATGTTAAAATAGAAGTACAGAAGGGAAACAAACTGGTTGACATCTGTCAGACTGGAAAGATTACATAGCTGTTTCTACAGCCTGGGAACTCTATTGAACCACAGTGAGGACCTTTATCCACAAGAAAACATGGAACTGTGGGGAACCTTCCCAGGAGTGACCTGCCTACCAAAATTACCCTAAGAGCGCAGGGACGACCCCTCCACGAGGTCACAAAGGAACCCAGAAGAACATTTAAAGCACAGGAAGCCTCTCTTGCCTCAACTATAGTCAATGTTCATGATTCAGCATGAAGAAAGAAAGATTAAAGCTGCAAGTAGCATTGAATGGCCCTCACACCTCAGGGCTGCTTCTGTTGGGGTCTGGAATTTTTTGCTCATTTCTTTGCAGTTCATTATTTCATTCTCCAAATGGTATCATGGGGCATGGTGGATGGGTGGTTCAGCAGGTGCAGCCAATCAGCTTCATCAGGCATGGTGTACAAGAGGAGCTTGCTGCCAGTCTGCCTGAGTGTTGACCTCTGTGGTTTCCTTGGCGCTTGTTGTTTCCTCTGTGTGAAGCTTAGCCACGTCTGTGCTCTCCACCCCAGGCTACTCCTGATGAGAAGTTGGATCCAGCTCAAATCTCTGGTTTCAGAAACCTACTTATCTGCAAGATTTCCACAAGATCTCTGGCATCATATCCCTGACTGGCAGCTCCCTGGCTCCTCTTCCTCACGCCTCCCCAGAAGCTCGAACTCTGTCCACCCTCCACCGTGCCCACTTGAACCATCCTGTCTTCCTCACCATCTGGATCCTGCAAATAACCACCATAAACTCACCTGCACCCCTCTAATCCCTCCCAGGTGGAAATCATCCAACTCACCAGTAAGTATCTTTGAGTCAAAATGT
Organism: Anableps anableps; assembly: GCA_014839685.1. NCBI lineage: Eukaryota > Metazoa > Chordata > Actinopteri > Cyprinodontiformes > Anablepidae > Anableps > Anableps anableps. Next base: position 4,531,830 of record CM026073.1, read on the forward strand.
TGCAGTTCTCTCCTTCATCGAACCATCCGTCTTCTTAGAACCTCAGTCAAGCTCCGTTCTCGGCACCAGACCCTGGACTACTGAACATTCATCTTGCCACTTTTTTTTTTTTTTTTTTTTTTTTTTACTTGTAAATAAACCTTTTAACTTTAATTTGCCTCCTGAGTGTTTCTGCATGTGGGTTAGACAACTATCTAAAACCATGACAGCTTCAGCCTGTGTTGGGACCAAGGGTGTTCCACACTGCCACTTTAACGCCTCCAGTGAGCCTGTGACACCACTCCATGTGTAAGGGCTTGCTCTAAGCAAACCTCTGCTTTTAATCAACCTAAGTAAAGCGCTGATGAGCAGTCTTCTAAATTTGAATTGGACCTTCCTGATGGAAGTTGTAGTCCCTTACTGTTTGGTGGCGAAAGATAAATGAACACTTCATGTGTGTTGTTGTGGTTTTTTTTTGTTTGTTTTGTTTTTTTTTTTTATTTATTTATTAGACAAAGTTTGAAACCTCTGACAAGGATCTCCAACTCCAGCCCTTAAGTTCTCCAGAGTCCTGTTAATGACATGACTCAGGTGTGTTGAAGCAGGCATTCCAGACCCCTTCTCTTTGGCATGTCAGAGGCAAATTTAGCCCAGAAATGTATGATTTTCATCTCGGGGGGACAGTGCTAAAGTGGTGTAATCAATATAGCATACCGACATGATGGTGCACAGCAAATCTGGTGTGGACCTAATGATGTATCAGGGAGATAAAAGCTGTTTGAATTATTCTAGGGGTGCAGTTGAGAAAAATTCCAATGCCATCCTATAGTGTTTATGGGTTTACATATATCATTCATCCCCCTGTTTGGTGCAAATCAAATCATCCGTGTGATTGAAATTTGCCATGCCCACATTGTCCAGTCAACACTTGTCATGTCATCATCCACAGTTTGAAACATAACATCCAATGGTAAAACATGTTACTTCCTGTTTTAAGTAGGTAGTGCTAAAGTGATGTCATCAAATGACCATGTGATTGTGTTGAGGACTGGTCAATGATGACGCGTAGCAGGCTCTGTACACCTACAACATTGTGTGTGGAAACTATTACTCCTTCGTCTTTTATGGCGAGAAGTCAGATTTTTGAGGCTTTGACATGCCCCACATGCTTTGATGCAACAAAAGAGCTTAAAAGGGGTCCACGAATGGCTGAACATGTTGGCCTAAATATTGTAATTCTATTAACCTTGAAGTTGTTTGGATACATAAACCTCATTATTAGCCTACTTCAAAAATTTTGTTTGAGGTATTGAGTATTTTTAGGCCTCTACAACGGCAATTCATTTACAGAGTTTTGAAAAACAAAAGGCCAATAGGCACTATCACTGCTCCGGGTTAAAAATGGCATGTATGGAGGAGTTCCAAGGTGAAAACTGCTGATCAAAAAGGTTCAGCTCACATTTACCAAAAACAGCTTAATGGTTCACAAGATTTTTTTGGAAGATGTTTAGTAGACTAAGGAGACAACTTGTCATAAAACTAACAGCATGTTATACCAATGCTAACATGGTACTGTTAGTGCAGTGGTCTGGGACTGCTTTGCTTCTTCAGAAGCTGGATTACTTGCTGCATTTGATGGAACCATGAATTCTGCTCTCCATCAAAAAACTCTGAGGGAGAATCTTGCGCCAGGAATTTGTGACCTTAAACTCAAGTGCACTTGGGTTGGACAGCCAGACAATGATCCAAAGCACACAAACAAGTCCACCTATAACTAGCTAAAAAGAGCAAAATTGATGTTTTGGAGTGGTTTAGTTAAAGTCTGGAGTTGAACCCTCTTGAGATGCTGTGACACAACCTTAAACAGGCCATTATGCTTGAAATCCCTTCGGTGTGACTGTATAAATCAATTATTCAAAGAGTGGGGCAAATTACCTTCACAATCATGCCTGTGCTACTCTTGGCACAACAATCAGTTGACTTTTGGATAGAAATGAGAAAATTCATGAGAACCACAAGGAAACCCAAACAATAAATACACGACTGCTACTTATGGGAGAGTGGCCAAGAATAAGAACATGATCTCAATTTGAGTTCATTTACTGTGGTTATGTGTGTATGTGTGAGACACATGAGGAGTGAGCATGATAGACTGTTGGAAAAGGGAGAAGAAGTAATAGACGAAAGGAGATGAGCAGGTAAAGCAACAATGCTGCTCTGTGTAAGAAGTCTACTCTTTTTTTCTAACATACTGATCAAACTGTAGTTGCCTCCAGATCTTCATAGAAGACCAAGGTTGGACTGGAGCCTTACCCTAAACCTAAACTACTATGAGGTAAATGGAAATACACAATCTTTAATTTTCTAAATGAAGTGATTAAACAACAATGCTTATGCTGTATCCTCCCCCTGAGATCTGTTATGTTTGATGTTATTCTATCTGGATCTGATTTCTTTGCAGTGTTTCAACAGTTCAGTTGAAACAGTTGGCTTCCTGACACACACCTGACTTTTCAGCGTAGTCCGTTAATTTCCTATTAAGGTCAAGGTCAGGGCTTTGGGAATTCTATTTTGGGAATTCATTTCCTACTTTATTCCAGAACAGGTTGTTTAGATCACCCACGATTTAACCGTCTAGCGGAACTCCAGCAAACTATTGTTAGAAGCTTGTGGAAGGAAAACCAAAAACTCTGACACAAGTCATACAGTTTAAAAGAAAATTATTCCCCATACTGACCAAATGTATGTAAACTTTTGAATTTGAAGAAAGTTACAAAAAATATCTAAAAAAAAAAAAAAAAAAAAAATTGTTCTCGCTAAATTTTCTGGGATTTAGCAAACAGAAATATTTTTGGTAATTCTAACTGACCTAAAACGATAAAAGTTTGGTCTGATTTAACCACAGTGAGAAAAAAATAGTCATTTTATTTGGTGTATGTAAATATATGGTTTCAACTGTATGAGTTTCTCTTTTTTTACTTACTAAGCCCTAAACTGCAGCACATCTAAATTCAAGCTTGAAACTTCATCACCACTTATTAAATTTCCTTCACTGGTTAAATGTTTGGAAACAACTCCAGGTTTTTGCTCACTATGCCCTTCTTTGGTTGCACACTGGTGAAGTTAGTGATACTGTTGCTTTGCAGCAAGGTGGTCCTGGATTCAAACCCCATCCTTTCAACAAAGAGTTTTCACATTCTCCTTCCTTCCAAACAACGTCACGAAAATGTTCATAATACATAAGTGACTCAAACAAATGTGATAAAATGGAAGGTTATTTTAATATTTCCTTACCCAGCGTTTAGGATTTTTAGTAGAACCGGTGTAAAAACAGTTAATCTGAGTCAACTTCATAATGTTAAGCTCCATATACCAGCCTGAAAGTAAGCAGACCCACATTATTGTTTGGATCATGTTGTAGGAAATCTTGAGAACAAAGGAAAGGAAGGGGAAAACATCTTCAGTAGCTTCCTGAATGCCCTGCAGCAGATACCTGTAGTCACATTCAGTGTAATGGCAGAAGCTGCTCTCAAGTTTACAGTTATTCCATACCCGAGTCAATATGTTCACTTGACTTTCCTGCAAGATCTGGACATCTGCAACATTAACCCAGACCCTGACGAATGCCAGAATCAGTTTTCACAGTTCTGATGGCTACTGTACTGGAATTCCTGTTTAAAACTCAGGGAAGACTTTTGCCTCATTACCGTTGTTCCACAGGAAAAAGAACATGAAATTCCAAGCTTATCTCTCCTCACAGAAGTCTGACTCATTTAAACACTGACTCGGGTCTGCTGAGATGCTGCCCTACATTCATGCTGGTATGACTTCAATTCTACAAGTTGATTAGTTTTCCAAGAAAACCTCATGTGGATCATTTTGTTTTTACAAAGTAAAAGTTATGCAAAATTGACTTTTTTAAGCTTTACATCATTTTATAGTGTTATTCCCTCATCAGAAACATATCTGGAGTATTGCCTTGATTCTTTCATGCATGTTTGACAAATCCTTTGATCTTCCGTGGCAACCATTCAGCTGTGCAAAAATGCCTGGGTTGATGCAGTGGCGCCTTCGAGGTGCATCTCCTCCTTTGAGCTGTATTTTCCAAGCTTCCGCAGCAATTAGCAAACACCTGGTGGAAATGCAGATCTGCTGAGCTCACTAGAAGCTACTTCTCAGTGCATCACAAATAAAAATGTTACAGGGTTAATAGAAGAGCGCTGTTGTAATGACTTCCTGAAGGCGAAATTTGAGAAAGAATAGGACTTTCTTAAAGAGACAGAGACCCAATTTCAAGGCGTTAAATTACAAAATCAAATTTCTTTTAAGTCATATTTGATATACACATTTTTGTAACAGTTGAAGGTAACATGGTTAATTGATTGTGGTATAAAATGGCACTATGTGCCTGGAAAATACATAATACTGCCCCTTTAAAAAGTTTACATTTTAGGCAACCTCCAGAAACAATACAGTACCTGGATCTAAAGCTTGCTTCAGCTACTTGAACAGAGATGCTTAACATGATGCAAATTCCAGTTTAAAAAAAAAAAAAAAAAAAAAAAAAAGGGGGGGGGGGATGCAACTGATCATATTAAACTGCAGCTCATCACCATTCAAGCATGAAACAAATCACATGCAAATCTAAAAGGCTTCTCCCATATTCTAATTCCACTAAGCTTCGCCGTGAACGAAGCCAACTCTTACATGTTAGATCAACAGAGAGTGTGATGCTGAAAACACTCGGATTTCCAGTGACGTTAAGGCAGGATGTGGACAAGGAATGACGGCAGACTGAACTTGGAGCTGGTCCGGCAACTCGCTCATCAACTGACAGAGCTGTGGTTGAAAGAGGGGAAATAGGAGAGTACCTTTAAGGTGGCTGCCATTTCAGACAATGGGCTCCTGAGAGATAGAGCTTCCTTGAATTGTACACAGCTTCCACATTGTGACAAAAAAAACAACAAAAAAACACACTGAACCTCCAGGTTTTTTTCCCGCTCACTGTCATGGCTACTACAGTTTCCAGCAGAGTAATGTCAAAGCTCTCCCAGCTGTCAAAGTTAGGCTACTGTCACAGTTTCCCCATCTTTGGCGCATCCGAAATTGTGCTCTATGTGGTCCTAAAGGTGTTTAATGGAGTGTGTAAGGAAATGATGCTTATTTTGTGAAAAATCAACTCCCATTGCATCGAGGTATGCATTAGTAATACGTATTGATACCAATGGAATACAATTTTCAGTCCTCTACTGCATCAGGTAGCCATCGATTACTTCTGTTGTGATATCACTTTTTTTCCCCACCATACCTAATGATTGCCTGGCCATCTGGGGATAAAAGTTTAATCTATATACAGTCTAAGATTGTCCCCAAGTGGTCACATGATTATTATAATTGAAGTAGGCCAGGTTAGCTTTGGTTGGCTAGTCTTCCAGCATTTGGCCATGCAAAGCTGAGGGAATCTTGATCAGTGACGACAGAGAGTCTGCGTAGCATAGCATAAGTTAAAGTACTGGTATTATTGGGTTATTGCTGTGACATTTAAGCAGCACTTCTATATCAACAATGCATATATGTATAAATGACAATAGTACCAAGGTATTCTACCACAGGCTTTTAAAAATCTGTTGCAGTTGGAGACCAAATTACATGTTACAGTATCAGTTGCGTAGACAGATGAAGCTGGAGAGTTATATACCTCAGGCAGCGAATATTCCCATCCCACTGAAAAGGTAAGAGATATGTTATAGTGTAAGGGGTGCATTAGTTGTAAGGATGATTATAAATCAATCAAACTTTGGCTATGAGGGCCATGCTTAGACTGACCACAGGGAAAAAAGTATGTTGCTTAAAAAAAAAAAAAAAAAAAATCTTACCATCTGAAATGTGCTGATTTTGGGTCCAAGTTTGCTATAAATCTTAGAATAACAAGCCCTCTAACGTTAAAGTTATAATGGAAAGTCTTTGTTGACTCTACTTTTGATAAAAGTTATCATGAAGCAAGTGAGAAACCACATCAGCATCAATTAAGATTGTATTCCACTTAGCAAACGTCCTGCTTTAGTAGCAGCAGGTTCAGTATTATGGTTTACTTTGACATCTGATTAAACTGTAAAAAAAATCCTTCAAGTTTCTATGACTTCCTTAGCATTATACGAATGTTCTAAGCTGTTAAATTCTCAGTATGTATTTAAGAAAAATCTCTCTCTTCAACCTGCTGAGGTAAAGGCTGTTTGCTTTCAGTTGGCGTTTCAGGGTACATCCATAATCTGCAATCATTTTTTATTCAGTTGGTTTGTAAAAGAATAAAGATCTTTTTAAACTAACCAAAACACAAAGAATAAACAATGAAACATCTGCACAATGCGGTGGGTGGGTCAGGTAGCGGCAGACAGGTGTTAAGTCAATTCTGTCGTGTTTTTGTAAACCAGAGTTACATGTGCACTATAAATTCATATTCTGCAAACTGCTTCTGTCTAAATCTTACTGCTTTTCGGCCCATGTTACTGCCCAGAGTTGGAAACCTAATGTAAAAGTAGACAAATGTAATGAACAGCTTGTGGTTTAGGGGTATAATATGTCAAAATATAGGCAGGACTTTAACAAAAAGTAGCAACTGTAAATTAAATCAGTGCCAGAAACTCAACCCCTACCTCTCACCCTAAATTGAAGACAAAACCATGCTGTTCATGGACACACCCACTGTTACAGTAGCTTTCTGTATTAAAGGGAACAGTCACACTAATATGTTAATAACTAAAACTAATCACTGTCCATTGTTGTCCTCTCTGCTCTGGGAGGGAGATAGAATGGGGCTGGCTGTCTATGGCATGACTTTCTTCCTGCACTCCACAGAGCAAAAGAGGCAGTTCTTCACCGCCATGAAGCGCTGGCCAATCAGGCACTTGGTGCAACCGGAGCACTTGAAGCACTCTGGCTCGGCGTGCCAGTGGTGATCGCCGTACGAAACTCTCTGAGCCTCGGGCTCCACGGCTTTCTGGCACGAGGCACATTTCTGGAAAGAGGAAGGAAATCATGACATCAAATCCTATCTTAGTGAATAATTCACATATAAATACATCTTTGGTCACATCGTTAAGTCACATGCAAAACACCTATCCTTATAAATGACGACAGGTATGGAGGCATATATACAAATATAGCAGCTTGAGTGGAGATTTTCCAGAGATGTCTACACAAGCTGTGTGCTGCACATTACTGCCATGTTAACAGTATTATCTTTTTTACACAAAGATTTGCTGTTTATTTTCATTTCATTTACAGGTTTGTAATTCATTTTTAGACAAATTACCTCTCAAATAAGAGCACTCATTTAATCATCTAGAATCATACACAGAGAGTTTTAAAGTTGAATCCTCCTTTGTAGAAGAGTACGTACCTACCTACCTACATACATACATATATAATGGCTGATTTAATAAGCCATTCACAGCTTCACTGTACCGGCTGTGTGTACTTAGACTTGCATGGCTTAATCTTTCAGACAAGCATATGCTACTGGCATATATATATATATATATATATATATATATATATATATATATATATATATATATATATATATATATATATATATATATATATATATAAAGAGAATAGCACCTCCCACCTGGCAGTTGGTAGTAATTCCCTTTAGAAATTAACTACTAGAACCACTGCCTATAATATTTTTAGAGCAAGTAGAATAATGTCTTCTATTCAGTGACATAAAAATCAACTCAATTCTGTTTTTTATATTCAGGAATGTTTCGTTCATTCAATCCGTTTAAAAATAAGTCGCTCCACTCATATGCTGAAGTGCATGCTGCTGAACTTGGGTTCTGATCTGGGAGCAGTCACACTGGCAGTAGGAAGCAAGAGGTCTGTTTTGTTCATTAAATTGCAACATCATTTGACATCTTCCTGTTTTTGTTGGTGCTAAACGCTTTGGCCGATGAGCAGTGTTGATGTCATGGTGCAGGATCATTTCTTTAATAAACATTTTCATTTCATTTCAACTGCATTACAAACTGATCATTTAAACACAGAACATCTATAGAGGTGATTAAACTTGGAAACAAAATGTGACGCAGTATAAATGATGGGAACCACCATAATAAATGATTTGTTTTTTTAACATCAACAAATTTGAGTAATTTCAGTAAAATTAATTTATAGTCTATTTTTTTTTTTTTTTTACATTTAATTGTTGAATTTAAACAAAGTTTACACAAAAGAGGTTTTTTTATTTTATACTTAAAATATTCCGAAGCAGCAGAGCAGACTTCAAAGAAAAACAGAGACTGGTATCTGCCAAGAAAACCCTGACTGGTTCATAATAGATTGTTATGCATTACTTGCATATTCACATATTTATGTTATCCTGTTTAACACATTCTATTCTTCAGCAGGTTTTTCACATGGCGAATGACTATTAATGGATGAAGAGCTTCAGTTTAAATAATGACCTTTTTTTTACAATAACCATCTCGTGTAACTGTTGCGGCATGTTAAACGGTTTATAAAATAGTGTTTCAGTCAACGACATTTTTGAGACTGGAGTTGTTTAAGGATAGTAATAGACTTTGAAAATGGCTCCACTTAGACTAGCTGTTACCTCAAGTGTCTCTTTCAAGACCAGTTTTATATAAACCATCTAATGTAGATAATCTCTCCAAATAACTGACCATAAAAAACAGAAACATCCTGTGAAGTCCCAACTACTCCCCTCGATTACTGGGAGTAGTTGGGACCGACCAGAGTTACCCAGGTGTGTGTTCCAGGTTAAAAATGACAACTTATTTTCAATGAAAAAAGGCAGGAGACCAGGCTCACCACAGCGTAGTTTTTCATGTAGCAAGGTTTGCAGATGGGCTTGTCCTTCTCCATCACATACGTCTCCCCAGCCAGAATGCAGTCACAGTCGAAACAGCAGAAATGCTTCAGATGCCAGTTCTGTCCTTCAGCCTGAGTGTACTCATTACTGAAGATCAGCTGTGGACACACACACACACACACACACACACACACACACACACACACATATAAATGTCAGCTGCATTTTTAACCAACATGTGCTTTATTTAAACAAAGCTTACATTTCCAAACTAAGAGCAACTAATTCTCATCACCTCATCACAGCCGCCACACCGAGGCTTCTCGCTGTCTCCATAGTGACGTCCGCAGTACATCTTTCCTTTCTTCCAGAAGTAAATCATGTCCACCAGCAACTCATTGCAGGTGCAGCACACAAAGCACGCTGGGTGCCACAGTTTGTCGTAGCCGGCCCGCTCGGCGTAGACGGCCGGCTCGCCCAGCAGCATAGGCTTCTTACAGTGATGGCAGGACTTGAAAAGAAAAGGAGAAAAGGAAGGTTGACAAGGTGATGCAGTACAGGAACAAGTCAGAACAGAAGACATGAAATAGTGACTACATTTTTCAAAGTTCCAGTAAGTTAAACTCAAGGATTTACTGGACCTTTATTTAAATGGTTGGAATTTAAAATGGGAAAAAAATACAGAATTTATTGAAACAAACATGAGTCAACTTGCCTTAATAACTGAATTCATACTTTATATTGAGCTTCCTAATAACTTATAGTGTTAATTTAGTGGATGAAAATATTCTGTCTATTTTCAACAATGACGTTTTACTTCATTTAAACAAAAACGAGACAAAAACACAAAACACCACAAAAATTACTGACATGTTAGTTATCTGATTAAAGTTGAACGAGGGAGATTAAATCAAATCAGATTTAATTCTAGTCACTTCTTTTAAAGGTCAGACTGAAAATGTAACTTTAGTTCACATGATAAATCTTTACCTTTGTGAACAGAAATGTATTTGCTTAAAGATGGAAGAAGCCATAAACAAGGACTCCTGCATGATTCCATCATTTAGTCAATTAAAAGTTGACTAAATCTAAATTATTACATAATGAAAAATCTGGACAAATTTAAGACTTTTTAAGGGCTCAGACTGAAGTTAATAAATTTAGGATATTAAAATGAGGCACTCCTGGAACAGCAGTGTCTATAAAGTTTACCAAAATCGTGCAGTTCAAAGAGCTCCTGGACCACTTTTTATTCAATCATAAATGCAAAAGAAATTAAATGAAAGCCAAAAACCAGGTTAATAAAAGACAAAGATGTGCTGTATCTAACATTTTCCACCTAAAAAGATTTCCATCTGCATCAAACCACCAGGATGGTGGGGTAGACTTGTACCACTCTTGAATTCTGGCCACAGACCACACAAAATCATTCTAAAGGTTGCAAATGGCCCGCAGGCCGCTCTTTGAACACCCCTCCTCTAGAGTATGTTTACATCCTGAAAAAAAACTAACAGAAAAACAGGAAGCATGCTAACTCTAATCAATGAAAGTAATATTACTGCTATGGCAGGGTGTCAGTTAAACATTTTGCCAGTGTAGCACCAAAATGAGCACAAATTGAACTACTGAATTTTTTGGAATCACGAGGGCCTGACTTACTCCCCATGATGATGCTGGGATTCCTCTCGTCTAATGGCCTCCCAGTCCCAAACAGAAAACAGAGAAGGCTGAGTCAGCAGCAGCATCATGGCTCCCCCTAGTGTCCCGTCTGGGAATAACACCAGTATATGTACTGATTACAGTGATGCACTACACTATATGGACGAACCGGGTAATTTTAGAGTTGGATTGACTGTATTCATTAGGTTTTCATGTGTATAACTACAATTCTGAAAGCTTTCAATTTCAAAGTCAGTTTGATTTAAACGGCTGGCGCTACAAGACGGTGAATCTAGGGGAAGGGGAAGCTTTCTCAAGATGCTTTTGCCCTCGTTCCATGCACAAGGAAACAAGACTTACCCTCTCTGTCCAGCAGCTCATGTCCAGCACGCTCAGTAAGCTAACCTTTGACCCCATGATTTTGCTACACAGAATAGTCTTAACTTGCTACTAGCCTTGTCACATTTCCTGGACCACTGGCATGGATGTCGAGTGTATGCTTATATTAGAGGTGAGAGTAGAAAATAATGAGAGGTTTTGCCTCAAGGAGTTAGATGATCATCAAAACAGCAGATTAACTGAGGCAACTTATTTCAAGCCTACACAGTACATGCTATACCCTGAGATTCCTTAAACCTTGTTAAAACCTCCAACAGTTTCCCCTCTGCTTGTAAAAATACAGCCTGAATTGTGCTACTGTGTCTCTGGCACATTTACAGTGTAATGTAGAAGATATTCAGAGTGTATTAGTCAACACACACTGTGTGTGCTGAAACAAGAGGAAGGAATTGCTGAAATACATCTCTACTACAGCTACTACAATGGCTGCTAGCGGTCATAATAATATTCTTGCTGAAGTTAAACTGATATGACATGATAAAATGTCACAATAATAGCTTTACACCGTTATATTATTACTTAGCTTCACCCAAGAGGATTATTTACTTTTTAGATCAATTTTTTATTGATGCAAAATTAAATATATTTTAAAAAGGTGAACCAATTTTATATCAATGCACAAGTGAGAACAATTGAACTCTGATGATTAAAATTAGAAATGGTTTTTGACCTGAATGCTGTGTTATCAGGAACATTTTTACGTTTGAAAATCATAAAATTAGGAATTTGACAGTTAAAAATGTTTGTTTCATAGCATATAAACAAACATATCTCAAGAAAATCTTGAAAAAGAATACAAATAAAAATATTTTTAGCTGGGTTGGATAATTTGAGGTATCACTAAAGTAAATACACACTACCGTACAAATAATGAAAAAACTTCTTACAAAGTTCTTTTGTGGAAGTCCAGCGTTGATGGCTCCAGCAGTGGCAGCAGTACCCATGGATCCTCCAGCTGGTCTCAGACCAGCAGACTGATCAGCCTCCGACCCTGAAGCTGGTCTAGCCCCAGCTCCCCTTCCTGCAGGTCCGGATCCACCAACGCCAGAACCCGCAAGAATTGGTCCAGAATTAGTGCCACCAACTTCAACTCCTGGCATGTTTCCAGCCCCTCCAGGACCAGCTCCAGGACCAGCTCCAGGACCAGCTCCAGGACCAGCTCCAGACCTCCCCCCAGGTGTACTTCCAGAACCACCAGCTGATGCACCTGGCCCACCTGCCTGAATCTGAGCCATCTCCTCAGGCAGCAGGACATCTCCAATCCCCAAGGCCTCATCCTTACATTTACGGACATATTGCTGCATTTGCTTCACTTCAGCCGGGCTCAGCTCGTGGCACTTGGAAGGGTCCTGGTCGTGCTCAGGCAGCTGACGATCCATCTGCTGCCGGCGGTAAACGGCCCCCTCGGTCCCGGCAACGGGCCGCTTTTCAGGTGGGAGCAGCTCGATGTAACGCACAGCCTGATGGAGGGGAAAGAATCAAAGTTTAAAATGAATAAAGACAAATGTGTAACGGACACCGCTGGGGGGAGAAAAGAGATTTTAAGAACCAATCAGAGAGAGACTCAGGAGACTGTTCTGCCTTGTATCACACATACAACCACAACACGGCTCTTTCAGACCCAGCTCTAGACCAAACAAAGACAACAGCAATAACGGCTGGGTAAGAATCAGCAGAACAGTCATTGCATTTTATTGAATGGAATGATTAAATATTTGTCATTATTTATATAAAAAAAAAAAAAAAAAAAAAATAGAAACATCTCCAGACGTAAACAGAACGGAACATTTAGAACCTGAAGTAAAAAGAGGTCACTCTCAACCAAATTTCTGATATATTTACACACACGAAAAGACACAAAACAAAACAGACCCTGCACATTTACATTCCAGATCTAGGCAACACCGTTTATGCAGCATAATGAAATGTATATGAACAAATGATTTCCTGCAGTGAAATAGTGAGAGGCAGAATAATTCCTCAAGAAACCACGGAGTGTCACTATTGTGCTGTAAAAGTTCGATTCAAACTAACCCTAAAAACCAAAAACATCATTAATGAGAACTCAATCCCTCTGATATAGTAGATCCGACACTGATATAGTAGCGGTGACCGCTGCTCACCTTCTACGGAACTGCACACTTCATTTCATTTCAAATGGATGCCTCTAGGCCTGTCACAATTCCGAATTTTGCTTGACGATAAATTGTGCCAGAAATTATTGTGATAAACCACAATGTTGTTTTGAGACCGTTTTCAAGTAATATATTGATAACGGCATAATAATGGAAGTTTGCCCTCTCAAAGACCAACACAGTTTAATTTTGTAAAGAACACTTAACATTATCACTTTTAATTAGTTAGTTTATTCTATTGTTTTATTAGTTGCCAATATTTCCTCATTTTTTCCTCATTTTTTGTATTCAATTTAGTAATTTTTTAATTACTATTACTTTTATTTTGTTTCTATTTTTTCCATATTCTGTATTTATTTAGTAATTTAAGATATAAAAATCCAAAATAAAACACGATAACCAAAAAACAAACAAAACGGAAATAAAACCCACACACAACTGAAACCATAAATCAAATGGATTATGATGTCTCTGTAAACAAAATTGCTTTTCAAAAAAATATGAATCACCAGAATGGAAATTATCGAGCTCATTTTAATTTATCATGCAGTTAATTGAATAATTGCTTATTGTGACAGGCTTAGTACCTCCAAGCCACCTGAAGGCAAGACAGTTCAATGAGGAACCACTGTATTTACCGCTTCAGGTAAAATCCGGTCAGCAGACCATTTTAGGAGGGATAGATGGATGCTTTGTTGCATCTGAGGTTGCGTCCTAAATTTTTGAAGAATGGGTTCAAGTTTCTTTGGAGGCCGATAGAAAGACTTTTTGGAAATGACCCCCTGAATCTGATTAGAGAAAGTTATTTGACGACTGATTTGAAGTCTTACCAGATACTTGTTGGCCACTGGTGGTGCCCACTCATAAGTGATTGATTTCTTTGGAACATCCTTGGGGACTGGAACCACATTGGCTGCTGTAGCGTTGGCAGTGACTGGTACCTTGTTAGCCTTGACTGGAGTGACAGTGATATATGTGGACTGAACCGGAGGCTTCCCCTGAGCTTGGGTTGGAGAGACGATGGGCGCTGACCCTGCAGGGGTCACAGCAGGCTGTGTGGATGCCGCTGTGGGGGAAGGAGGTACGACGGTAGAGGAAGCAATAGGGGGCACTGTGTAAGCAGTGGCAGGGCTGGGCAGAGTGATGGTCACCATGTTTCCCTGGTACCTGGGGATGCCATCTGTCTTCAGTTTGGCTATGAGGCCCGTGTACTTGGTATCTTCAAACAGCTTGCCGACCTTCTTGTTCTCCTCTGAATTCATCGACACATCGTGTTCTGCAAGGCCGCACTTACAGTTCCGACAAATTTTCCTGCACAGGAAGATAAGAAAGAGTCTTGTCACTTTAACATTCCACTTCCAGGATTCTCATGTTTTGCTTTAGATAATATGGAAACTCTTATAAGGGGTTTCGGAGCAGACGAGTGTATTTTCTAGGGATGCACCGATTACAGTTTTCTGGTTGACCACCAATCTTTAAAAAGCCTTACCTATCCATTCCAAATTTGGCCAATATAAATTGTTTTGTCTGAAAAGTCGCTAAATTGGCAACAATCGGGGGCTATTATTAATCACGCATGTGCAGACCTGACCTGGTGGGCAGGTCGTTCAGTCAGCCCTCTCTCACAGCAGAGTGAAAAAAAGAGGGCAGTTGCTGATTTTCACACCTTCGAGGAAGTAGATAAGACCTGTGGACAAGACTGCTTTTACATCTCAGTATCAGCTGATCGCCAATCAACCAAAACTAAGGAAATTGGGGCCGATTTATCAGTGAACCCCCATATTTGTCCTCAGTGATTAAGATATTATTTTACTTTTAAAACACAGAAAGACATTTGCTTTTTTTGAACTTTTTAAAAAAGCTAATTGCATTCTATTACCTGTCCCTTCAGACAGTACAGCAGCATCATCTCCTCAGTGATATTGTTGAAATCTCACAGCACCTTTAACAAGCCTCAACACAGATATCTTAATGCCTGTAGTCAACCCTGACATAATCTATGACTAGGCATGCTTGAGCTTGAACATACCAAACTTTAGTTGTGCAGAGGAATTCTATATCAAATTGAACTGTCAGCTTTCGAAACAGTTTGATGAGCGAAAACCAAAAAAATGCTTAAACTTTCTAACTTTACAAGATTTTTGTGAACCAAGAAAAGTCACTATACTTGCAGTGAAAAGTATGCACAAGTCAATAGTTTTTCTGATGACAAAACAAAGTTGGGAGATCCAGCCAGGAGTGCTACAGTTTTACGAGCAGTGGCCTCACTACTTGGGAATGACTGGCTTTAATAGACTGCGCAGTCAGAATTCCCAGCTAGCAGCCTGGAGGGCAGTTCTTAACCTCTTACTATGGTTGATTTGTAGCTTTAAACAAAAACCAAACTGTTTTCCGGTGTTTAAAACGTACACCAAAATGGTCGCTTTTGTTAAAACTAAACACAGATGACGTAAATCTCTGAGGGGTGTCTGATCTCCATAGCAATGGGACACAATTAGGCTGTGAACTCCTGCTGCTACCAGAGTATTTTAATTAAACCAAGGAGGAATGACATCAGACTGACTCAGTGAATAAAGCCTTCTGTTTTTCTTTTATTATTTCTACAAGGCCATGGTGAATTATGTGGTACAATACTGGTGAGTGACCAGAGAAGTGTTGAAAAGATGTCTCCCTCCCAACATTCCCGCTTCCCACACTGAGTGCATACAATGACTGGGTTGATCTGTATTAATGACTGAATGAAACACACATTCGATAATTACTCCTAGAGATTTATCAAGTGTGCATTGTATAAAAACAAAATTGTGCTTCATGTATCAACTGCTTTATAATCAGTATACGTTACAACCAATAAGAAATCGACTGGTGACCATAAGGGGAAGACTTTTGGGTCGCCTGGCCACAAACAGTGACCAGCTGGTCAAACATTCAAAAAAAATGATCGTTCTCTGATCAGTGAACGTACCATACATAAACAGTTCAAGCTAATAACACTCTTCTGTGTGGAAGTAAGGGAAGAAGGCTCAAAGTTAGGCAATTTCTACATTACTGAGCACTTTAAAAGTGAAGTCTGAACACCACAGAGATGTAAGAAGTCATTTAAATAGAAACTATTTCAATCGAGATACATTAGCTGTTCATTCAGACTAATGAAACAGAGAGCCAGACATCAGCAGATAACAGGAAGGCTAAACGCATTACAGGAAAAAGACCTGGGTTGGTTGCAAGCCGACCTTTGCAGATATTCGGCCATAATATTTCGAGTGTCATGCACTCAAACACTGCTTACCAATAATACATCTGGCCACTGTAGCCAGTAGTCTCCAAGATACTACAGGTTAAAGACAGTGCTGGGTAGGATTGGGGGATGTGCAACATTTTCCCAGCCAATATTCGTCAGTCCAACAAATGACAATGGACGACATAGTAGCACAGGTAACGTTTGGCCTTTTTTGTGGGCAGAACAATGTAAGAAGCACAACTAAACTGGGAGGAAAGCCAGTCTCTGTTTGTCTGCTTGTCCACCCCACCACTGCAGTTATTTAAATGTAATATCTGAATATGGGATTCTGCCTTACTGTTCTAAGTTTGAGTAAATAAATCGCCACTGCACTTAGATGCACTCTGGGAAATAAAAGCTTTGCTTGCAGCTGGAAGGAGTTTGTGTGCATCATTAAAAACGGCATTATATTTTTTCTGTGGGCAGCAACTGTTGGCTTCAATCAAGCATTGTTATTACCGTAACTAAGAGAGTAACTCACAGGCCAAAAAAAAAGGTCGCTCTTAAAGAAAAATAACCAGCGAATGGGTCAACCTATTGTCGATGGTCGATAAACTCATCAAATCACCCAACCCTAGTGCTTGGGTCATCATGATGATGGAATAGAAAAGCATGAGGAAAAACCAAGTTAATAGCAGTTGATTAATCACAATGTGTAACTTTGTAAGCTTGAAATATAAATATGCACGCAGTGGTGCTTCTTTCAGGACTGCTAGCTCCTCCTCCTGCTGCACTCCTACCAATTAAAATGCAAGCAATTATCTGATTTTATTTATTTTTTCCAGCAGAAAGCAGGTAATGTAGTCTCCCAGTACTCAGCAGCAACACAGGGAAACTTACCCCACTACACATTCCTACAAGTAGTAGCAAACTTGTTCAGGGGGACAACTGACAGGTAAGATACATTTTATTTTCTAATTCTTAGGTGCCCCACCCATTTCTAATACCTCCCTGAGCAACTGCCCATTTAGCCCCTATCAAAAACCACCACTGTATGCATGTTTTCAAAAAACATTTCAAATGTTTTGTTGTCTCAAACCAAACATGTCTGAAGATTCTCAGTTTTTCATGTTTTCATATTCAGGAAGGTTTAAAGGGGTCATGACAACAAATGTAATTTTTCTGTGGATTTGGGGTATGATATGATCTTTTGTGTACTGATGATGCTCTGCTCATAGACTGTCAACTTTGTTTCTTTGCTCAAAAACGGACGAATCGGAGAACAATTTCTTTCTATGTAATTCATATTCTCCAATTAGAGCACACCATCAAGCAAACAGCGCTCCTCCTCCTCTCCTCCCCCCAAATGATACACTGGCTAATTTAAGGGCTAAGTCGCGCTATCATGTCTGGCTGCTCCACTTGAGAAGAGGGTGGCTAATAAAAAGGGGAGTTGTTATGTCTGAGGGAGCTCAAAAACGGCTGGAAGTTTCCACATACTCCCGAAGGATGAGAGAATCAGAGATGAGAGGCTGGAGTTCATTTATGGGGAAGTACCACGCGATTATAACCCCAATTTGAGACTATGTTCAGCGCATTTTACTGAAGAGTTTCCCAAATATGGTTGTAGCCAATCAGAGTGAAGTCAGCTAGATAAAGCCACATATCATTACCGTACCCAACCCTTTTACCAGGAGGGAAATCTGGCCTGCCAAAACAACCCCCTACAAAAAGAAGATGTTTTTTTTTTTTAATGAAATTCTTTGTAAAATTGACATATGCAGCAATATCAACTACATGAAATACTTTATACAGTGATGTCACCACCCCTTTAAAGGAAAAGGTTAATTTAGAAATGATAACTATAAGCTGCTTGTGCTTCGGTGGAAGGATAATTCATCATTGCAATAGGTACATACTACTTTGGTTTTACCCAAACTTCCATCAGGGTGTTTTTTTTATTTGATGCTAAGTGCAGCACTCTGACTCTCCTCGCTCATCTTTTTACTTGCATTTGCGACTCTACATTGTTGTTCGCAGCAGAGACTTTGTGATGTGGTCGACACACGGGAGGCGACGTCACTCCCTCTCCATTAAATTCCTACGGAACTTGTTCGATGAGACGACAGTCGCTTGCCTTTCTCCAGCCAAGCGACTGGCGGAATCCGTGCACAGACGTAGACGTGCACATGCGGTCGAGTGACGCAACACAGGAGAGTCGATCAACGTTCAACTTTTGTTGCCATCGCTATTGTGGAAAACTTTCGCCTTTTGCTGCTGTTCGTCGAACCCTTGTGTCGAGACCATAACGCGCTGCTGTGAACCATGCAACCCTTCGCAGGAGAGAGGCTTTTAGATCAAAATAGGTCATTTGATTAATCTGAGTTATGTAGTATTAACACATTAAAATTTTCAGATTAATCGCATGTGTTAACATGTTAACGTTGACAGCCCTAATTATTAGACAACCAGAAGTTATTCTGCTTCAGCTTAGACATTGATGTTTACAATTATTAATGTCAACAGAACCAGTCATTGATAAATGACAATGAAGACAGTTTAAACCGTCAACTCCATAATTTTAGCTTTTTTTTTTTTAAATACAAGTAAAAGCTTGTTTTATAGTGACCAGTGATCAGAAAGCAGTGATTCTTGAAAACAGACATGTTCAACGAGAAAGCAGGACAGTAAACTCCGCTCACTTTGCCTGCTCTAATCATTTATCACCGCCAGCTTTGACTGTTGGACATAAACAGATTGTGCAAACCTCCAGAAGTGCAGCTCGAATCCCTCGCATTTGTCCTTGCATTTTAAACATGCGGCTCCAGCACCGAACTCGTGACCAAGAGTCACCTGGAAGAGAGAGAGAGAGAAACAGCACTGTTAATATTTAGGCTTGACTTGATTGCTAATAGAGGAGGAGGATTATATTTCAAAGAGGTATTTTGAGACAACATGGAAAAAGCGTCTATTGAGGCTTGGGGGCAGATTCCTGGGAGTACTGTTGTTGCAAGAAATGAACACAGAGTGTGGCAACTCTGCTGAGCTCCGGTAGCTTCTTCCAAAAATGTTACATCCTATTTTTGACCTAAAAAAAAAACAAACTGCTGATCATGAGTTTTAAATTGATAATAATAATTGATCATTTTATGACCTAAATGCCCCCCCATCCTCAGACTTTTCTCCAGGCTCTAGATCTTCTTCTACATACCTAAGGCAGTGACAGGATGGTTTTTTTTTTTTAACCAAAAAAAGAAAAGAAAAGATGTCATCCTGACTTTGAAAAAGAAAAAAAACAATCTGTACTTTTATCCCTTTAAGCCATCTTCACTCTTACATCTGTTATTCTTTTAGAACATCTGTGTCAGCCAATGCTCATAACCACCTTAGTCCCTTACTGCTGTTCATTTCCATATAAGGTCAACTATTCAAAGAAACTCAAAGCCTGATGGGATCCCAGCAGGAACCCCTGCTGTCAAAAGGCCTGTTTTGACCCAAAAGACAGTTGCTGGTGAGGAATGCAGACAGACTGTTTGTAGCAATGCATTCTTCCGCATGGGGGAGTTTGAGTAACAGCTGCAGAAACTGCAATAAGATTTGTGGTGACGATTAAAACTGTCCAACAGATCACTGAATCTAAGAGAGACTGAACTGCACTTATGAGCTTTCTTAGTTAAGATTCAAAGAAAACTTGCAGAAGACCAAGCTAACGGGACAAAACATGTGGTGGTCTAAATATTTATCCGAGCTCAGAGAAAATGAGTAGCTGTTCGTAGGGTGTGTACATGTCCTCAGAACAGTGTCGCCATCTGCCTCTCCATGCTTTGGTAAATGAGTGACTCTGCATAGGGCGGAGCTCACAGGGTGATTCAATCTAGAAATTATTTCCTCCACCAACAGCAGAAATAATGACAAAGTACTTCATATAATTCAGTGAATGTAGGATCTGTTGCAGGTGGGTGGTCGTGTTTCCAACGCAGCAACTTATGCAGGAAGATGAGGTTCGGTTCAAGAGGAGCCGCTGCTGCCACCTTCATGAGTCCCACGTTCTCCAGTTTTCAGGTGTGAAATAATGTGAGAATCAGGTCTCTTTCTGTCCATTTCATAACTCTGTGCTTGTTCGTGTTGGTCCATCACATGAAACCTCCACACGTACACAGAGCTGTGTGGCTGTAACAAGACAATGTGTGGAACGAGGGCTGGCAATACTGGAAATCTCTGCTTGTGTAGCTGTCAACAAACTTTGACTCATAAAAATGATATAACAGTAGTAATGTTTAATGCTGAAACTACATCATATGGTATTGGTGTATTTGTTCTTGTTTCATAATTTTTTGCCCATTCCTATTTCCCAAACACCTCAATATACAAGTCCTGCCAGACTCTCACTTAGCTTTAGGTCTGGCATTTAACTGGATCTTTTTAGCATAATACATTTTAATGGAAACCATTCCACGCTATCCCTAGATCAGGGGTCTGCAACATGCAGCTCCAGAGCTGCAAGTGGCTCTTTGGACCTTCCAAAATGGCTCTAAATAATTTGGCTAAAAAAAAAGACTGCCGAGCCAACATTAAAAAAATAAAAATACATGCAACAAATGCAGATTTTAGCTTTTTTTGCATTCAATAAATCCTGCATTAAATTTCCACAACAGAATGAAACAAGTATCATTAATATCAACTATTTTCTTATCATCATTACTTTGGAAACTAAGAGCTTTTTTATTTACATCATTTTTCACAAACATCAACACCCCACAGAACAAAATGTGTTGATCTTCTTTTTGTAAATGTTTCATATTTTTCTTTGTATTAAAATCTAAAAACAGAAATGAAATGCTGGTTCTTTAAAAATGACCACAAATTTCCTTTAGTAGATATTCAAGAGCAACATTTGTGGCTCTAAGAGAGTTTTATTTAGCTGGACTGAGGGCAAAAACTGCTCTTTGGTTTGTAAAGGTTGCAGACCCCTTCTCCAGATGCAGGTTTAGGGTCGCTGTCCTGCTGGAAGGTGACCTCCCCCACCCCAGTCTCAAGTCTTCCGCAGCCTCCAACAGGCTTTTCTGTATGAAGCTCCATCCATCTTCCAGTTGAGTCACAACATGATTCTGCCACCACCATGTTTTACAACAGTGTGTTCAGACAGCTCTGCCCTGTTGGTGTTTCACCACAACAAAAATTTGCTCTTTTTTTTTCATAAGATTAGAGCATCTTCTACACGTCTGTGGTGTCCCCTACATGGCTTGTGGTAAAACATAAATGAAAGGTGAATGGCTGTATTTCAACAATGGCTTTCCAGTTATGACCAGGTTTTTTTTCGATCCACTTTGAAATTTTGCACTGACTAAAGCATAACCTTAAAAAGATTAGGATTTTATTCAGGTTCAAAGAGTAAAAGCAAGTGGAAGCGCTGTGTCAACGCGCCGCCAGTCACGCAGTCAGTTCCCTCACGAGCAGCTTGACCAGGAAGGGAAGGAACTGTGCTGAGAAACAACTCAAAGTTGGTTTCGAACTCTGTACCCGAGCTATGAGAGTTCAGAAACGACATTTAAACTAAGAGAAACTGCTAAAAACTGGTGTTAGTTGTAATTAAATCTTAATTTTAACTCGTTCCAGCTTCACAGTATGAGTCAGAAACGCCTCTCGTAACCCACTGGGTCAGTAGGGCGAGGATTTGTCGCCACCTGCTCGGTCCTCGGCGCACCTTTCAGGGCGTTCCCAGCTGTTCTCACAAGGACAGAGCAGACTCCAAGCGACGGGACAACTTACCTTCTTCATTTCCCTTTCTATCTCCATCTTTCAGGCTGTGTGTACGGGGCGGATACTCTGCCTGAAGCAGCGTTTCCCAGAAGGAGCTGACCAAAACAGACGCCGACAGCAACAAACCGGGACAGAGAGATGAAACTGCCCCTCGGCGCTCTCCTCCCGCAAGTCCTGCTCGCGCTGAGCCACACGTGTGTCAAACAAGCGCAATCACGAACGCAACTTCCGCTCAAACAGTGCAAAAATAAAACAGGGGTTTTCATGAATTACGAACCTAAAATACTGTCGAACTCACGGGGTTGCTTCATATGAGGTTCCAATGAATTACTTATGCCCACAGAGCAGACGTTTTATCAAAAGAAAGTAAAAATACATTCTTTTTGTATGAAAACTGCAATTTTTGTGAAAGTGTGGGAAACAGTTACGCTATTCATCACAAAAGGAACAAACTATTTTTTTCCTTCAAATTGTCTAACAGAGCCACCGTTTCTGCTCAAGCGCCGATGCGCACATTTTTATTTTGGCCTAACAATAAAACAGCCTAAATTAAAACAAACAAAACAGCATATAATAAATAATAATGATGAAGAAGAAACCAATTTATTATTATTATTATTATTATTAGAAGAAGAAGAAGAAGAAGTGAATCAGATGAAAAATAAAGAAAATTAGATAGCATACAATTTAGTAGACACAATATTTAATATCTTTTATACCCGTTAAAGGATACATTATACACTATTTTACTACTTTCATACTTTAACCATTTTTGTTTTTAATTGTGAAAGCAAGATATTTGTATTTCCGGTTACATCTTTTTTCACTTGAAGTTCCTTTCTCCCAGGGTCCTGTTCACTTTTCTTCCAGCGATTGTGAGAGGGGTGCTTCCGCTTTGCCAGATTTGTTTCTAAACCTATTAGGAACAAAGAAAACAGTGTGTTAAATGAGGGTCAGCCAACCAGTGAGCAGAAGGGCGTGGTCACTCCATGACAAAAGGATATGACTGTCTTCTGACATATTCAACCTACTGATGGACAGATTATGGATGTATATTCATTTACAGCATAAAAAAAAAATTAAAATAACACCAATGAATTTGTTGTCATGTTGATAACTAATTTGCAGTGGTTACAGATTAAAACAAACACTCTGTTGAAAGAATACTACTTTTGCATTCAATAGTGCAGAGTCAAATATTCCAAAAACCACACACCACAGCTGGTGTGTTTTGTGATGTGCTGTTTGTGGTTGTTGTTACAACTCAGAGTCTATGGTTAAAAAAAAAAAAAAAAAAAAAAAAAAAAAAAAAATTCTGGGGAACAGCTGCTGGGTTGCCTCAGTGACAGGAAACAATGGTTGTTTTCAGCTTCCTGTAAGTGCCGTTTCTGGCCCTGTCAGAGGAAATGATACCGTCACACCCTGACAGATCATAAATGGTGTTATCTGTTGTGAAACTCTGTTTAATAAGAAAGAAGATACAGTAATGCCTTGCAAAACATAAATGAGTGTGTAATGAAGTGGAAGGAAAATTTCAAGATTTTTACTTTTTTTTTTTCTTTTACAAAACAAGCCTAAATATATACCGTGCATCACACACACTTTACTCTGATATCCCAAATTAAATTCCAGTGCAACCAACTGCCTTCACAAGTCACCAAACTATGAAATAGAGTCCACTTGTGTGTGATTTCATCTAAGTATAAATACAACTGTTCTGTGAAGGTGGTGACGATTGAAGAGAGCATATTTGAAAAACAAAATCAAAATGACCAAGGAACAAAGCAGGTTAGGGATAAAGTTGATCAGAAATTTAAAGCAGGGACAGGTATACAACTGTTTTCACAGGATTTCAGTCTCTCACGGAGCTCTGTTCAATCCTTCATCTGAATACCTAGGGAGTAAGGCCTGACTGCAAACCTACTAAGACAATGATGTGCTCCTAACTTGACTAGCCAGACAGGAGAGCATTAATCAGAGAAGCAGCTATTAATAGGTCAACTGTTAGTTGTACACTCCACATAGTTAGTGTTTGGGGAAGAGAGGCAGGTAGACAGCCATTGTTGAAAAAAATCCATAAGTCCTGTTTCCAGTTTGCCATGAACCACATAGGAAACACATCAAACATGTGAAGCAGATGCTCTGGTCAGGTGAGACCAAAACTGAGCTTACATGTGAAATATCATTTTACAGAAAATCACCACTGCACATCACTTTTAAAACACCACCTGACTATTCAACATGGTGGTGGCAGTATGGTGCTGTGAAGATGCTTTTCTTCTGTATAAGAATCGAAGTTGATCCAATCTGACCAAGCCTCAGCTATTTTGCAAGGATGAAAGGGCAGAATGCTCTCGCCGGGTCAGAGCCGAGGTCCTGCCTCAAGTGGAGGGGTTGAAGTATCTTGGGGTCTTGTTCATGAATGAGGGAAATATGGAGAGGGAGACTGAAAAGCGGATTGGTGCTGCATCTGCGGTGATGTGGACGCTGTACTGGTCTTTTGTGGAGAAGAGAGAGCTGAGGCAAAGGGCTCAGCTCTACCCTACCCTACCCTCATTTCAGCTCAAGCAGACAAAATGAGTTTTCTCTGCTTGGTATCTGGGCTCTCCCTTCGAGACAGGGTAAGAAGCTTGATCAACTGGGAGTGGCTCAGAGTAGAGCCACTGCTCCTCCACATCAAGGAGCCAGAAAATGTGGCTTGAGGATCTGGTTAGGATGCCTCCTGGATGCCTCCTGAGTGAGGTGTTCCAAGCACTGTCTCTGCCTCAAAATGAAAACCATGGGGATTGAAAAAGTAGTAGAGTTAATTGTTCTGAATTGCTGTGGAAGACAACGTGTAGTTGTGAGCTCTGATTGCTGAATCAGATGAAGGGAGACACCGGACCAGCACCAAGAAGGAAGTCTGATTGAAACCAGGCTGATCCACCTGTTTATGATTCTGGAGAAATATTAGTTGTTTTTACCAAATCTTTTAAAAAATAATTTAATTTTTAAAGTCCAATCAAAGCTTAATGTTGTTCTACCTTTGTGCAGCTGTTGTTCAGACAGACCCTGCTCTGTATAGAAAGATTACTCTTTGGCATTGTTTTCAGTTTGATTTTAAATTTAAGGCTGTTTACTGCCTTAGGAACACACAACAAAGGCTATCCACCTTTTGAATTTCAATTCCCCCCTCCAAACCTTACCCTTAAAGTTATGTCAGAGAGAAAGATAGTGACTGATGTGATCAAATGTAATATTTATTTAGCCATAAAACTGGAACATTTATTCTCAGATCCCTTTGGATTAAGCAGTTAGATTTCATGTTCTTATGTTTTGTGTCACAATACATCATTAGGATCATCAGTATGATTAGCAATAGGTTAATTATGGGTTATATTAGTAAATATTTTCAATATAAGAACCTAATTTCACTTGAAATGTCATGATTGGGACTATTAATATATTCTTATAATACGTAAATCTTTATATTTTTTTAAGAGCGATAAGATCACCTATACAATTCAATGGTCCTCCGTTTATGAATCGTTATCATTCACCGCTTTAATGTCAAGCATTAAATCAGGCGCTGATTTTTTAATGTTCATAATCAAACTGTGAGTTATGCACCTAAAAATACAGCTAACTGGTTGTACTGAGTATGTTTTTTAGCTACCACATACTGTTTAAAGCACCTTGGTCTCAGGACTTTGAGTTGAATTAAGAGCATTGATGCTGTCTCACTGAACTGAGAAAGAGGAAGCTGAGGCAGACTGTGTACAGCGGTAATTTAACATGAGCAACAGCAGATATTAGACTCAGACCAACACTTTGTAGCAACTAATGCCGTACGAGAACTACAGGATTGCTCTGTTGTTCCTCCACTTCCCACAAAGATCGAAGTTATCTGGACATTCAACAATGTGAAACAATGACAAGCTCACACTATAAATATTTCAGTGGAATGTCAGCTTGAATGCAAATAAAAGGGTGAAAAGCTAAGAAAACTTAAAGTTAATAAAACTTCTTACATCTCAGTAAATAGAAAAAATACCTTTTTGATTTCTGGAACTGATTTGACAAGCTTTTAAAAACAATGAATGAAGGAAACGTTACTTCTGCTTTAGTTGTTGGAAAACAGTAAATAGTTTGTTTGTTCTGTGAAAACTGAGAAATACTTATCCAAAAAAAAGGGAGTTAGAGCAAACTACTCGTTGCGGTATCTCCAGGTAAGCTTGGGAACGGGAGCAGCCGGTGACACTCCTCTGACAACAGATCAAGGTTGAGGTCAGCACACATGACCACGTACACTTGGCCATAAAAAGCAACCTTTGGGCCGACCAGTTTCACGCAGGTGGTCACGATGAGGGGACTGATCGCTTTTGCCACGCTGTTTGTTGCTGTTCTCACCAAGGAGAACTTTGAGGGGTAAATCTTCACAGCATTCCAGTAACTTATGTACTGTTTGATGTAATTGGAGGACCTCAACTCTGGGCTGGTACATCATCCACTATAAATTTAAATAATGTAAATAATAATGGTAGTGGTAAGGTACAATCCATTTTTGGCAGGGGTAAGATCAACTACATGACCATGGAACCCAAGTACTTGAAAAGGTCCACGGATGGAAAGCCAATGAATGGAGAGGGTTTGTCACTTATTTTGTTCTGTTTAAAGAAGTACACCACCTCCAACCAGGGATATCTGAATTACTTGTTTTGGAACTGTCTCTGCCTCAAAATGAAAACCATGGGGATTGAAAAAGTAGTAGAGTTAATTGTTCTGAATTGCTGTGGAAGACAACGTGTAGTTGTGAGCTCTGATTGCTGAATCAGATGAAGGGAGACACCGGACCAGCACCAAGAAGGAAGTCTGATTGAAACCAGGCTGATCCACCTGTTTATGATTCTGGAGAAATATTAGTTGTTTTTACCAAATCTTTTAAAAAATAATTTAATTTTTAAAGTCCAATCAAAGCTTAATGTTGTTCTACCTTTGTGCAGCTGTTGTTCAGACAGACCCTGCTCTGTATAGAAAGATTACTCTTTGGCATTGTTTTCAGTTTGATTTTAAATTTAAGGCTGTTTACTGCCTTAGGAACACACAACAAAGGCTATCCACCTTTTGAATTTCAATTCCCCCCTCCAAACCTTACCCTTAAAGTTATGTCAGAGAGAAAGATAGTGACTGATGTGATCAAATGTAATATTTATTTAGCCATAAAACTGGAACATTTATTCTCAGATCCCTTTGGATTAAGCAGTTAGATTTCATGTTCTTATGTTTTGTGTCGCAATACATCATTAGGATCATCAGTATGATTAGCAATAGGTTAATTATGGGTTATATTAGTAAATATTTTCAATATAAGAACCTAATTTCACTTGAAATGTCATGATTGGGACTATTAATATATTCTTATAATACGTAAATCTTTATATTTTTTTAAGAGCGATAAGATCACCTATACAATTCAATGGTCCTCCGTTTATGAATCGTTATCATTCACCGCTTTAATGTCAAGCATTAAATCAGGCGCTGATTTTTTAATGTTCATAATCAAACTGTGAGTTATGCACCTAAAAATACAGCTAACTGGTTGTACTGAGTATGTTTTTTAGCTACCACATACTGTTTAAAGCACCTTGGTCTCAGGACTTTGAGTTGAATTAAGAGCATTGATGCTGTCTCACTGAACTGAGAAAGAGGAAGCTGAGGCAGACTGTGTACAGCGGTAATTTAACATGAGCAACAGCAGATATTAGACTCAGACCAACACTTTGTAGCAACTAATGCCGTACGAGAACTACAGGATTGCTCTGTTGTTCCTCCACTTCCCACAAAGATCGAAGTTATCTGGACATTCAACAATGTGAAACAATGACAAGCTCACACTATAAATATTTCAGTGGAATGTCAGCTTGAATGCAAATAAAAGGGTGAAAAGCTAAGAAAACTTAAAGTTAATAAAACTTCTTACATCTCAGTAAATAGAAAAAATACCTTTTTGATTTCTGGAACTGATTTGACAAGCTTTTAAAAACAATGAATGAAGGAAACGTTACTTCTGCTTTAGTTGTTGGAAAACAGTAAATAGTTTGTTTGTTCTGTGAAAACTGAGAAATACTTATCCAAAAAAAAGGGAGTTAGAGCAAACTACTCGTTGCGGTATCTCCAGGTAAGCTTGGGAACGGGAGCAGCCGGTGACACTCCTCTGACAACAGATCAAGGTTGAGGTCAGCACACATGACCACGTACACTTGGCCATAAAAAGCAACCTTTGGGCCGACCAGTTTCACGCAGGTGGTCACGATGAGGGGACTGATCGCTTTTGCCACGCTGTTTGTTGCTGTTCTCACCAAGGAGAACTTTGAGGGGTAAATCTTCACAGCATTCCGGTAACTTATGTACTGTTTGATGTAATTGGAGGACCTCAACTCTGGGCTGGTACATCATCCACTATAAATTTAAATAATGTAAATAATAATGGTAGTGGTAAGGTACAATCCATTTTTGGCAGGGGTAAGATCAACTACATGACCATGGAACCCAAGTACTTGAAAAGGTCCACGGATGGAAAGCCAATGAATGGAGAGGGTTTGTCACTTATTTTGTTCTGTTTAAAGAAGTACACCACCTCCAACCAGGGATATCTGAATTACTTGTTTTGGAACTGTCTCTGCCTCAAAATGAAAACCATGGGGATTGAAAAAGTAGTAGAGTTAATTGTTCTGAATTGCTGTGGAAGACAACGTGTAGTTGTGAGCTCTGATTGCTGAATCAGATGAAGGGAGACACCGGACCAGCACCAAGAAGGAAGTCTGATTGAAACCAGGCTGATCCACCTGTTTATGATTCTGGAGAAATATTAGTTGTTTTTACCAAATCTTTTAAAAAATAATTTAATTTTTAAAGTCCAATCAAAGCTTAATGTTGTTCTACCTTTGTGCAGCTGTTGTTCAGACAGACCCTGCTCTGTATAGAAAGATTACTCTTTGGCATTGTTTTCAGTTTGATTTTAAATTTAAGGCTGTTTACTGCCTTAGGAACACACAACAAAGGCTATCCACCTTTTGAATTTCAATTCCCCCCTCCAAACCTTACCCTTAAAGTTATGTCAGAGAGAAAGATAGTGACTGATGTGATCAAATGTAATATTTATTTAGCCATAAAATTGGAACATTTATTCTCAGATCCCTTTGGATTAAGCAGTTAGATTTCATGTTCTTATGTTTTGTGTCGCAATACATCATTAGGATCATCAGTATGATTAGCAATAGGTTAATTATGGGTTATATTAGTAAATATTTTCAATATAAGAACCTAATTTCACTTGAAATGTCATGATTGGGACTATTAATATATTCTTATAATACGTAAATCTTTATATTTTTTTAAGAGTGATAAGATCACCTATACAATTCAATGGTCCTCCGTTTATGAAGCGTTATCATTCACCGCTATAATGTCAAGCATTAAATCAGGCGCTGATTTTTTAATGTTCATAATCAAACTGTGAGTTATGCACCTAAAAATACAGCTAACTGGTTGTACTGAGTATGTTTTTTAGCTACCACATACTGTTTAAAGCACCTTGGTCTCAGGACTTTGAGTTGAATTAAGAGCATTGATGCTGTCTCACTGAACTGAGAAAGAGGAAGCTGAGGCAGACTGTGTACAGCGGTAATTTAACATGAGCAACAGCAGATATTAGACTCAGACCAACACTTTGTAGCAACTAATGGCGTACGAGAACTACAGGATTGCTTTGTTGTTCCTCCACTTCCCACAAAGATCGAAGTTATCCGGATATTCAACAATGTGAAACAATGACAAGCTCACACTATAAATATTTCAGTGGAATGTCAGCTTGAATGCAAATAAAAGGGTGAAAAGCTAAGAAAACTTAAAGTTAATAAAACTTCTTACATCTCAGTAAATAGAAAAAATACCTTTTTGATTTCTGGAACTGATTTGACAAGCTTTTAAAAACAATGAATGAAGGAAACGTTACTTCTGCTTTAGTTGTTGGAAAACAGTAAATAGTTTGTTTGTTCTGTGAAAACTGAGAAATACTTATCCAAAAAAAAGGGAGTTAGAGCAAACTACTCGTTGCGGTATCTCCAGGTAAGCTTGGGAACGGGAGCAGCCGGTGACACTCCTCTGACAACAGATCAAGGTTGAGGTCAGCACACATGACCACCTACACTTGGCTATAAAAGGCAACCTTTGGGCCGACCAGTTTCACGCAGGTGGTCACGATGAGGGGACTGATCGCTTTTGCCACGCTGTTTGTTGCTGTTCTCACCAAGGAGACCTTTGAGGGGTAAATCTTCACAGCATTCCGGTAACTTATGTACTGTTTGATGTAATTGGAGGACCTCAACTCTGGGCTGGTACATCATCCACTATAAATTTAAATAATGTAAATAATAATGGTAGTGGTAAGGTACAATCCATTTTTGGCAGGTGTAAGATCAACTACATGACCATGTAACCCAAGTACTTGAAAAGGTCCATGGATGGAAAGCCAGTGAATGGAGAGGGTTTGTCACTTATTTTGTTTAATGGATGTGATCAGTCTACCTCTTCATCATTTCATTCCTTCCTTCTTCCATTTCGTACCTGTATAAAAAACATTTCTCTCCAAAGTACTCTAAACCATGTGTACCTTTGTATTTTTCTTGTTAGTAAGTATTGTCTCAGATTGTGGAGATAAAGAGTCCTAAAGATGCTTAAATTTCATCAGAATTTTATTTAACTGTATGTTCTGAAATTTTGCATTTTCATTTGTTGGCAGTTCTGATTCCCATCTGGACCTCTGAACTCTGATGAATTATGGCAGGTTATGACCTCCAACCTCTTGATGATAGATGTAACTTGTTGTAGTCATATAACCAGATTTCCTTCTAGTAGACTTGACAGAGCTTTTAGCGCATATGAAAGTTTCTCATCTGGGGATGGGTAAAAGTGGGTTGATTGACGGTTGCTAACCTTATTGCGCTAATCCAGAAACCTGCAAAGATTGAAAATATTTCATGAATTGGATGGAATTTAAATACTAATTACTGAGGATACCAGAGTACCTGGATAGAACCTGACCTCCATACAAAAACAGTATGCATGCGTTACAGCCATTGTCAGCTCTCAGTAACAGTGTCATGACACTTAAGCTTGGGCGTAATCCATCGATCAGTGATCAATGTCCTAAAGTTATTTTTTCTGCATGAATCAGTTGCCACAATGGCAGCCTTACATGATTTCTGATAAGAAAATATGACTTGTGTTTCATTGTGATTTTACAGCATTTTCCTGTTACCATCAAAAGCAAGCTCTTGTAGGTCAAAAATTAATACCTCTTTAAACCCCTTAAAAGTCCAATGAGGTGCTCCAATTGTCTTTGTAAAAGTCACGTACAGCGCTTTCAATCCCATTATGGTGTTTACTTTTACTTCAGCAGTCAGGAGCACAGCAGACTAATGGTCTGAGGTTAAAAATAGCAAATATCTTTTGAAATTCTGAGAAACAATGTTCTTGTCATCTACATCTTATCTGTTATGGTTGTGTGCCAGTTTTAGCCATTTTAAGTGGGAATAAAAGCAGGAGTGTGCTAATTTATTTGTCACCAGAAATTTCCACATCAAATTACATTTTACAGAAAAATTTGAAAGGCCTTTTCTTTAATTTTTACTTTTTGGTTATGAAACTTGAACATTCCAGTGCCAAAATGTACTAACATATTTCTAAATGTGTTAGAAAAACTCAGGTTTTCATCGGGTGGCTGGACTTTTTTTCACATCACTGTAAATTTCTAAGCATTGTTATCTAGTCATATCAATTGTAAAAATGAAGAAAAAAACAAGGTGAAGTTCTGATTTTATGGAAATGTTTTTATTTTACTCTGTCATGTCATTTTAATTTGGTGACTTAAGTACTGCACAAGAACAGGAACTGGGTTCAAAACAATAATGAAAACTATTGACAAAACGAATCTATGTAAATTCAGAATGAATCTTTAAAGTCAACATCAATTTTTCCCAGACATCTGTTGGAAAGTACATTTATGTCCCTGTAGTCAGATGTGGTTAAAACAACCATCGATTTTTCATTGGTTTCTTTGATTGTAGAAACACAACATTTTATGCTTAATTTAAAAGTAAGCAGCAATACAGTTCCACATTCAAATGGTCTGTTCCCAACATAGCTCTTAATGTTGACCGAGTATAGACCAAACACAGGTCAAATTGGGATTTATTCTCGAAATATATGTAAATTAGTTGCTTCAATTACTCCTATAAAATGCTTTGCAACATGGATCACAAAGCATTGGGCCAAAAATAATACCCTGTGGAACACCCTTGTTTAGTGCTCAGGAGAACAATCACTCTTCAAGCATTTTGGTATTTTATTTCTGAGTTGCTACTAACTTTTCAGACTAATTCTGTACTTTAGATCAGGGTTCTATGTGTCCTTTGAAGCTGAGTGTTCTTTTCTTTTTCCACAGAAGATAGCATTTTATCTATTGCTGGATGATAAATGGAATTTACTTGAAGCTATTTTATCCCTCAGCAATACTGTATGTTCACAACCAGTATGGCTGAAGACAAAAAATTAAGGTCAATGTTTATTTTGTAAGGGATTGCTTCCAGCTGATGAAAGACATTTGTATAGCAAAGTTATACCTCTGCTTTCTCTATATCCAGGTATATTGTTATTTTTCATCTCATTTACAGACACCAGGTGCTTCGGATTGTCCCAAAGAATGAAGTCCAGCTGTCTGTTCTTAAGAACCTGGAGGAGATGATGGAGTTTGAGGTTATTTATATATTTAAATCCTACAAATATTTTAATTTAAATATCTATATTTTTAATTTAATTCAATTCTATTCAGTTTATTTACATAGCACAAATTCACAACAAATGTCATCTCGAGGCACTTTACAAAAAAATAATTTCAATTCAGTCATACATACATTCCAATTGATCCTAGTCATCAAACAGTACAGGAAGCTCAATTAGTTATTAAAAGCAGTTAAAAAAGTTTCTATCAAAGGAAACCCAGCAGATTCCATCAAGTCATTGACTTGTAGCATTCACTCGTGGATGAGCATGTAGCAACAGCAGACAATCGCTTGCACTGTGTTGTTGACTTTACAGTAATCCCTCATACCGAGCATGCATGTAGCAACAGTGGAAAGGAAAAACTCCCCTTTAACAGGAAGAAACCTCCAGCAGAACCTGGCTCAGTACAAGCAGCCATCTGCCACGACCAACTGGGGGTTTGAGAAGACAGATCAGAATGCACAAGAAAAACAGATGAACTGATGTAGGATTATTTTTGATCCTCATGAAAGTAAAAAGTTAACAGCAGGAGAAGGAGAACAATTAGTTGATGGCAGCATTGTCTCAGCTGAAGCCCTCCTCCAGGAAGGTATCACAGCCAAACAGAACGTCAGACCAGGTGTAGCTTCTACGGAGAGGAAAATAACTGAGAGAAAACAAAAAGTTAACAGTTGACATAAAAGCAAATAATGCAAATTGGAGAGAAGTAGAAGAAGAAAGTGAGAAAAAATGGTCAGTTTGTCCTCCAGCAACCTAAGCCTATGGCAGCACAACTACAGAAATAGCTCAGGATAACCTAAGCCAGTCTAACTATATGCTTTATCAAAAAGGAAAGTTTTAAGGCCAGTCTTAAAATTAGACAGTGTCTGCCTCACAGACTAAAACTGGGAGTTTGTTCCACAGGAGAGGAACCTGATAACTAAAGGATCTGCCTTCCATTCTACATTTAGATATTCTAGGAGCCAACAGTTTTAATAAAGAGTAAGCAGTGTATTCTGTGTCTTTAAACTGTATTTGTACCACTTTTAATGTTTCATTTGTGTTTATTTTAGCTGGATGTCTGGAAGGGGGTGACTGGTGTGTCCTTCCCTGTAGACGTTAGAGTTCCTCCTCACACCCTGGAGTCTTTCAAGAGTTACCTGGAGAGCCATGACCTTGAGTACTCTACCATGATTGAAGATGTCCAGGTACTGTATAAGACCTTGACGTTGCCCACTCTTCTAGCATCTTTGACTCTTTTTTTCAATATGTAATTCAAATATGAATTTTATTTGATCTTTTAGGCCATCGTGGATATGGAGAGGGAACAGATGGAGGCTGCTGCTCTCTTTGGTCAACCAAGGAACACTGACAGCTTCGACTATGGAAATTATCACACTCTTAGTGAGGTTAGTACATACATTTGCTCTGGATTCTAATACATATTAAGATGATCATCATCTAGATAAACCAGTACTGGGTGTTTTGAATTGATACATGCAAATTAACAATTTTCTATTCCTTCAGATCTACAGTTTCCAGGATATGCTGGTTGCTGAGAACCCCAACTTCGTCAGCAAGATAGTGATCGGACAGAGCTATGAGGGGCATCCTCTTAATGTGCTTAAGGTAAAAAACCATCTAGAGAATCTACCCAGAAATGTTTATCATCTCCTCCTGCAAGGTTGCCAGTATGTGACGTAAAATAGATTGAATAAAGATAGCTGATACAATGCCTTGCAAAAGTATTCTTACCCACTGAAATGGTTCACACAATGCCATGCTACAACAAAGAACTTTAAAGGATTTCCTTGGGATTTTATGTGATAGACCAACACAATGCAGCAGATAGTTGTGACTTAGAAAATGATACGTCCAGACATCCATCCAATGTTGACACCGGCTTATCCCTGCAGGGAGCTAGTGACTATCTCCAGCAGTCAATGTGCAAAACACGACCCTAGAAAGGTTGCCTCTTTTTCAGAGAGCAACACAGACACACAGGATAAAAGACCATTAATGCACACTCTCAAACCTAAGAGCAAGTTAGTGTTGTTACTTAACCTAACATGGATATTTTTGGACTGTTGGAGAAGGACTCAAACATGCACAAAGAGAATGTACAAACTCCATCCAGAAAGACTTTGGTTACAAGGTAACACTGCTAACAACTGTGCCGCATTGCAACTTGAAGGTGAGAAATGGTGATCAAATAAAAATCTGAAAAGTGTGCTTTGCATTTGTATTCTGACCCCTTTAATCTCATACCCCTTAATTCATCCAGTTCAATTTATGCTATTTAGATGTCACCTAATTAGTAAATATGATCCACCTGTGTTTAATTTAATCTCATTATAATTCCATTGCCACAATTGCTAAGGCCTCTCAGGTTTGTTAGAGAACATTAGTGAACAAACACCATCATAATGACTAAGGGAGACAACAGAGAGGTCAAGGAGAAAGTTTTGAAGAAGCACAGAAAACAAGGTTTACTTTGCACTGTTCAATCATCTTAATATGGAAGGGATGGTGCAACTGCAAACCTACCCAGAGAAGGTAGTCCGCTTGAACCAACAGGCCAGGTGAGGCAAGCATTAATCAGAAAACCAGTTAGGAGTACCATGGTAACGTTGTAGGATCAGCAGAGATCCAGAGCTCAAGTGAGGGAATCTGTCTAGAAGACAAATATTGGTCGAACACTCACAAAATCTGGCCTCTCGAGAAGAGTGAAAGATGAAAGCTCAATTCATGTCCAGGTCTAAGTGTAACTGAGATTCTATCACAAGGCTTGATGTTCTCAAACACTCCCCATCCAATATAATTTAGTTTAAACTATCCTGTAAAGAGGCCTGGACAAAGATTCCAGCTGTAACTGCAATAAAAAGTTCCACAAAGAACAGATATTTCTTTTGTAAAAAGAAAATCCTTTCCCTTCCACTTCACAATGATGCACCACTTTGTTGGTCTGTCACACAATATCTCAATAAAATACAATGAAGTTTGTGGTTGTACTGTAAGAACATCTAATGAAGATTAAGAGAAAATAATACTTTTTAAGGAATTGTACGGTGTATATTCTTAAGTTTCAAAATACTCTACCATGACTGCTTCTCTCCATCTTTTCCCATGTCTTTAGTTCAGCACTGGTAGAAGCAATCGCCCTGCCATCTGGATCGACACTGGAATCCACTCCAGGGAGTGGGTCACTCAAGCCAGTGGTCTTTGGTTCGCCAAGAAGGTGCTTCATTTTCGTCTCTGTGGACCCCTGAACATTACACTTAAATGTCGGTGTTGTTTTGACAGTTTCTTTTGATTTTGCCACTAGATTGTGACAGATTATGGAAAAGACCCAGACCTCACCGCCATCCTGAACAACATGGACATCTTCCTTGAGATTGCAACCAACCCTGATGGCTACTACTTTACCCACACCTCTGTAAGTCAGTGAATGATTTTTAACAAG
This sequence comes from Anableps anableps, assembly GCA_014839685.1. NCBI lineage: Eukaryota > Metazoa > Chordata > Actinopteri > Cyprinodontiformes > Anablepidae > Anableps > Anableps anableps. The sequence goes on from CM026073.1 coordinate 4,568,081, forward strand.
AAATCATGAGAGAACCTCCAGTCGTAGTCATCAAAAATCCTAAAACTCAAAATATCCACGTTTTCAGAACCGTATGTGGCGAAAGACAAGGAAGCCCAATCCTGGATATTCCTGCTATGGAGTTGATCCCAACAGGAACTGGGATGCTGGTTTTGGACGTAATGTCTTTTTTTTCTATCCATGTCATTATTTCCAGCTCTGAAGATGTAAAATGGAATATGTGTGCATGCTGGGTAATCGGTTTGTTTTGTTTGATGCAATGTATATAAAAAAAACATGCTCCACACTACAATAAGGAAGTAGATCTACATTTTTTATTTCTGCAACTTAAGCAAATTGGTTCTTACAGGTCATTTGTCAATGCTACCATTAGAGGGTACTAAACATTATTTTGCACATCTGCACTGTTAAAATCTGCTGTGCTGACTCACTGGCCACTTTTTTAGTTACACCTGTTTAATTGGTTGTCAGCACAAACAGAGAGTCAGCCAACCACATGCTACAATATAACAATATACAGGTGCATCTCAAAAAAATCATAATATTACGTAAATGTACAATATTTGCCAGTCATCACAGAAAGTGAAAAGGTAATTTTACAGAGATTCATTACAAATTGAGAAAAATATTTCAAGCTTTTATTTTTTTGTAATTTTAATGATTATGGCTTACAGGTAAAGAAAACCTAAAATGCAGTGTCTCAGAAAATTAGAATATCACATTAGACCAATCAAAAACTGATGTTTTAAGCACAAATGCCAGGCTTCTGAAAACTGTGTACATTTCTTTGCACTCAATACTTGGTTGGCCTCCTCTTGCATGAATCACTGCATCAATGCTCCGTGGCATAGAGGCCCTCAGCCTGTGATCGCTGCCTTCAGGTCATCTGCCCTGTTGGGTCTGGTGTTTCATCTTCATCTTGACAACAGCCCATAGATTTTCTATGGGGTTAAAGGTCAGGAGAGTTTGTTAGCCAACCAAGAACAGGAACACCGTGGTCACTGAACCAGTTTTAGGTACCTTTGGCAGTGTGGACAGGTGCCAAGTCCTGCTAGAAAATAGAATCAGCATCTCCAGCTAGTCAGCAGAGGGAAGCATGAAGTGCTCTACAATCTCCTGGTAGACGGCTGCATTGAATGTGGACTTCAGAAATGAACATACACAGTGGACCAACACCAGCAGAAGACATGGCGCTCCAAACCATCACTGACTTCACAAAAACTTCACACTGGACTTCAAGCAAAGTGGATTCTGTGCCTCCCCACTCTTCCTCCAGACTCTGGGACCTTGATTTCCAGATGAAATGCAGAATTTACTTTCATCTGAAAATAGGACCGTTGGATAACAGTCCAGTTCCTTTTCTCTTTAGTTCAGGGAAGACGCCTCTGGTTCAGGAGTGGCTTGACATGGGGGATGCGACATTGGTATTGTTCGTCTGTGTGTGGTGGCTCTTCTGAATGGATTTTGCTTGACAATCCTCTCAAGGTTGCAGTTCTACTTGTTACTGGTGCACCTTTTTCTACCACATTTCATCCTTCCACTCAATTTTCTGTTAATATGTTTGGATACAGAACTCTGAACAACCATCTTCTTCAGCAATGACTTTTTGTGGCTTCCCCTCCTTGTAAGGAGGGGAGGTCGATGACCATCTTCTGGATATCTGTCCAGTCAGCAGTTCCCCATCATTGCGTAGCCGACTGACTCAGATTGAGGGACCGTTTAAAGTGCTCAGGAAACCTTTGCAGGTGTTTGGGGTTAATTACCTGATTAGGGTATGACACCATGAGTTTTCAATAATGACCTTTTTCACACTATTCTAATTTTCTGAGACATTGAATTTTGGGTTTTTATTATATGCAAGCCATAATCATCAAAATTACAAGAAACAAAGGCCCGGAATATATCACTCTATATGTAATGATTGTATATAATACAGGAGTTTGACTTCTGAGATGAATGGCAAGAAACATTGCATCTTTATGCGATATTCTAATGTTCTGAGATGTACCTGTAATGCCTTTAAAAGGGGTGTCAAACTCATTTTCATTTCTGGCCACATCAAAATTATGAATGTCCTCAAAGGGGCAGTTGTGGCAGAATGTGTTTACAAAACTGCCTATTAATAAACTGTTAAAATATTATAGCTTTCTCTGCATTAAATGAGTACTTCTAAAAATGAATATTAACGTCCTTTGTTTAACATCCCTTCACACTGAAGTAATTTGGCACTACATAAATAAAAGCTTAGTTGATTTGTCTGATAAATAATATTTAAGCACACAACTGGTATCTTGAAGTGCTATTTTTTTTGGCTCTCTGGAGTCTTGAGGGCCACAGAAATAGCTATGGTGGGCCAGATTTGGTCTGTGGCCCTTAAGTTTGACACATGTCCCTTAAAGTATCCGTGTTTGTGTTTGTCATGTACCTTTATAGAACCCGGCGCCAGCAGATACCCCTGCTCAGAGACATACTGTGGAAGCAGTGCTCACTCCGAGTCTGAAGTTAAGTCCATTGTGGACTTTGTGAAGTCCCATGGCAACATCAAAGCCTTCTTCTCCATCCATTCCTACTCTCAGATGCTCCTGTACCCCTACGGCTACACCACAACTCCTGTGAAGGACCAGGCTGAGCTGGTACTTAAAAAAACCCCTCTGTCATGGTTTTATTATTTTCCACATTACCCTGTGGAGTTCTTCATGGGCTCTGAAACTTGACCCAAATAAAAACTCTCCATAGAACTAAACACTTAGGAATTCAGAGCCCCTCCACATGTACCAATATTCCTGGAAAAGATGTCTAAAAATCTATCTTGTATTGGAGTGGCATAATCTCACAATAATCTAAACTTTAAGTAGTTAAGCTTTAATCTCTTTACTTCTTTTAGAAGGAAAAAATGTCCCTTTATTTATGTGTCTAACAAGTTCAGTGTATTTATAGACACCCTATAAAGTATTTCCATCGAAAGTAAAGTATTAATCTTTCCTTTACCTTTTAGGCTGATCAGTGTGTCTAGAAACATTTAGCTAGCTATCCATGACTTCCTGTTTCCCTGGAATATAAATATGACATAAAATAACAATCATTTTTCAATAGCCACCCTTAAAAATGCCATAAGCATATAATTTCAGGCAAATGTGTGTTGATCTTCATAAGTCTGGAAATGGTGACAACAGAGATGTGATTTTCACCAACGAAGCAAGTCTGTTGACTGACTCTTTCCCATGAATGGTGGGAACCAAGTGGCAGTTGCACAGATGCACACAAACTCCTTCTTCTTTACTTCACTTAGGGAGAAGGAGAACAGGTACAAGGGACCTTCCTGTGGTTATATCCCAGATAAAACCAGCTATCCTGGATTTAGAGCTCAAAGAGCTATAAATGCTATCTCTAGGTGCAATAAAGCAGTTTCTCACCTAAACTTACCCCTTTCTACAGATGAAGCAATAGTTAAAAAGTACAAAAAAAAAAAAAGAAACTATAAAATACAGGACTGAGTGTGGCCTCGAAAGTTTCTCTCTGCCACATATAGTGTTTGCAAACAGTAGTAACAACCATAAGATGCAATCTACATGCTAACTGGGTTGTTTAGAAGCATTTTCATCATCATGTTTAAATGTGTCGGGTCCAGTCTGTAGAACATGTCACATCATTTTGAAAAAAGATTGATAATCTGGGAAAAGTAATCAGAACAATAAATAAGTATCCAAACAACCTTTTTTTACAGCACACTCTGGCCCAGAAAGCGATCACCAAACTGGCCTCCTTATATGGTACTCACTACCAGTATGGAAGCATCATCAACGTCATCTGTAAGTTCTAGCATCACTGCCAACAGACACAGACCACTTTTATCAGAGTCAACTTTTTTTTTTTTTTTTAAATATATGAACAGTATATTACAGACATACACATTATAAAAGCTAGGTGAAAATATGCCACGTTAAAGTCCATCTTCATGGATTTAGTGATGGGAAGAAGATGTTCCTTTAAGTTCATTGTCTTTACTTGACTTCACATCTTTGTTTTAATCCTAGACCAAGCCAGTGGTACTACTATTGACTGGACATATCAGCAGGGCATCAAGTACTCCTACACCTTTGAGCTAAGGGACACCGGTGCCTACGGCTTCCTCCTGCCTGCCAAGCAGATCATCCCCACAGCTGAGGAGACCTGGCTGGCTCTGATGGCCCTCATGGATTACACGTACAAGAACCCATATTAATGTGCGTGTTTGTTTGTATACAGGAAGTATTCCAACTGCTGGCTCTTTTTAAGTGTAATCTTTCAGGTGAAAACAAAATCTTAACACTATTAAAAAAAAAAGAATAAAAGTAAAAATAAAAAAGCACAACCATAAAAACCAAAAGCTGTGTTTCTTTCCAATGCATTTTAAAGAGTTCATGACACTTTGAGTTTAACACCCAACAGTGTAACACAGTGTGTTTTGTTATCAAACAATAACCCTTAATGGACGATAGCGTGTTCCTGCTTTATCATCATGTTTCCAGACCGGGATTCCAGCATCGTTAGGACAAATTCTGACAAAATGCAGTTAAGAAATTTTAGAACAAATACAGGTCAGATGACTTTAAACAACAAGATGTTATCGAAACAAAATGGCACTGGGTGATTTATTTTAAGTAAATTTGAGATCCTTATTTACAGAAGTAACATTTCTGTGAATGATCACAAGCAAAATGCTTTTTTGGAATGAATGTTTAAGTTATATAACATTTCTGATGGATATTGTTTTCCTATAAAGCTTTTTTAGGAGAATGTCTTTTACTGTTTTTACCGATACAAACGACAAATTAGAATTGGGCTGTCAGGATTTCCTCAAACATACAGACAGTGCCTTGAAATATCCAGTCAAAAATTAGCAGTAATAATTTGGGTTATTTAGCCTTTCATAAGACAAAAAAAAAAAATTGTGGTTCATTGTTCAAAGTCATATTTTCACCTTGTTATCCATTCATTTATAAATGTCACAGTTTCAAACAAAATATTTAAGTAGTAAGCTAAATATTTAACCTAAAAAACTAAATATTTAGCTCCAAACGAAATATTTAGTTAGCAAGCTAAATGTTTAGCTTCAAACTCTTTAGTTAGCAAGCTAAATATTTCATTTAGAAATGAAATATTTAGCTTCAAACTAAATATTTAGTTTACAAGCTAAATATTTAACTAAGAAACTATATTTATCTCCGAATTAAATATTTAACTTCAAACTAAATATTTAGTTAGCAAGCTAAGTATTTAATTAGAGACAAAATATTTTGCTTCAAACTAAATATTTAGCCTGCTAATTAAATGAATGAATGAATAACAGTGAAAATATGACTGAAAAATTAACCCCCATTTTTCTCTCTTATGACAGGCTGAATAACCAAATTATTGTTGTTCATTTTTGACTGTGTATCATTACAAACGGCATCCCATAGTAAAAAAGTGTTCCCCCCCTTAAAGATGTCTGGTTTTGCTATTTAGTTGCACCTGTGGGTGGGGGGTGGGGGAATGGTGCTTAACTCCAGCAGTCTGTGGGTAAAGGGGGAGAGTACATTATGCACAGGTCAAACCTCCATCAAAGGACAACACAGAGACACAGGAAAAACAACCATGTAGTTAAAACCCAATGCAGTTGTCTAATAATGTTTTCATTTACTAAGGGGAAAAGCTCGCCAAAACTATGACCTTATGTGAAAAAATGTGGTAGTACGTTTTTTGGGTCAGTTTTACTCACCATTTGGCCTGATTAGTGCTAAATCTACAGGGCCAGACTTTCCCCTGGATAGGCCCAATTCCCAGATGGGTACGAACAGCCACCAACAAGGTTGTTCTGGTATCTGCATACCTTGTAAAATTTATTTTGAAGTTCATAACCTAAACTTTCAGCACAAACCCTCTCTTAAGAGAATCGATAAAACAAGGAAAAATAAAAAATAAAATAAACTACAATACTGAAGCTTTAAACTCCCAAGTCTGTATATTTTATATCAGTTCCACTGTAGCCCATCACAGAAATATTAAAAACACTCAAAACACATTTCTTACAGAACATACAGATGCACCTATGAGGAAGTGTGTTATATTGCTGAATAAAGAAACAGCAAACTTTGAACTGGCTTCCTCTTTCTTGGTTAACTGGACGCAACATATGTTTGTCAAAAACCTATACTTCAAGAACATGGCGCAACTCCAGCTGGCGAAACCCAGACATATTCCTGAAAATGGACTGAGCACTGATCTGACCAACTCCAGCCTATAAAAAGCTGTTTGGTCTACGACTGTGTTTGAATTATCCCACCATGATGAAGAAGCTCATCGTGTTTGCTGCTCTGTTTGTTGCTGTTCTCAGCAAGGAAGCCTTCCGTGGGTAAGTGAGGCAGCAGAACCTTCTTGTGATCATTACACTGAGTCAGACAAAATCCTATTAATATTTTGCTTTAGTTTTACCAAGGTGCAAGAAAGAAGACATACAGAGCAAAGTTTGCCTTGGAGTAGTTATGCACAAATGTACACAATATTTTCTGCATACAGCTATAAAGAAAATAGATTCAAAATCAGAAGCATATGTTATTAAAAAAACAATCGTTGAGTGATGTATTATATATTTTTTACTTTCTATGCTTGTCTGTTTGCACCAAGCAAGTGATGGAGACATGGAATAAATTATCTAAACAGTCATCTAATCTTTCCTTCTTATCCAAATTATTCCTTCAGTACTGCTAACAGTCATGTGGAAAAAGATTTGAACACCCAACACTGTACTTTTTGACACATTTAACATAAAAGATCTTATATAAGTCTTGACAACACTGAACATTTCAAGTAATTTAAAACAAGAAAAAGAAGGGAAAATGTCTTCTAAAATTTCAACTGAATTGTGACACCCCCACATTTATTCCCACTTAAAATTCCTGAAAATATACAGACATATCAAATCAGGAGCACATTATTGGAACCTCATGACTCAGCATTCTGATGGAGGTTTGATCTGCTGACATTTAGATGGCTCTGCTCCTGACTGTTGAAGTGAAAACAACATGGTGAGATCACACGAGCTGTCTTTGGGCTTCAGAAAGATGACTGCAGCAGCTTCTGAACTGGATAAGGTCTCAAAAGGATACGACATCAGCCATACCACTGTGGTCGATACAGTCTAGAATTGGAGGAAATTCAAAGCAACTCCTAACATGCCCAGATCTGGCCCTTCAGACAAGTTCACCCTGAAACTAGAACGCAAAAGAAAGACACTAAAAGAAGTCTAAATCTTAAACTAAGCTAAACAAAAACTGAATCATTTTTACATAGAAACAGACATGTTTGGTGTAGATCAAAAATGACATTCCAGGATAAGAATCACATATGAGCTGTGAAACATAGAGCTGAAGGTCTCATAGTCTGGGGATCCTTTGCTTCAGTGGGACTGTCCCAGCTGGTTGAATCCACCATCAATTGTGACATGTATCAGAGGGAGATTGAGGAAAATATGAGACCATCAGTAAACCAACTAAATCTGGAGTAGAACTGGACCCTGCAGCATGACATTGGCCCAAAATGTACCAGTTAATCCATCAAGGACTGGCTGACACTGTCCTGGACTTGACTCAAAGCCCAGATCTTGATCTCACTGAGACTCTGCAGGGGGATTTAAAACAAGATGAACATCTAAGAAACCCGTCAAATTTCTCACAGTTGAAAAGTAGGAGTGGGGGGACCTTTCCTCAGACTCATGTCACTAATTTGTAGTTGGCTTCAAGAAGGCTCTCACTGAAGTTATTTCAACTAAAGACAGTAACAGGAGCTATTATTAGAACAAAGAGTCTCCGAACGTTTTCCTCACCTATTGAATATTTTGTCAATTTTACTAATGAATAAAACTAGATTTGTTTTTTGTTTTTTTCAGGGAAAGGCATTGATATGTCAACATTCCTTAGTAAAAAAAAATATATATAAATATTTACTAAGGTAATTTATACTTTTCACTTTTCATACAGTCTACAGCCCAATAACCCAATTTGGGTTAATTTGCCAACCCAGTCCTGGATCAAATGTGAACAAATCCAACCCTGTTAACCCAATGGGGTTAAGTTATGGGTTGAACCCACCATTTTTGGGGTTTTCAAATCCAAAAAAATGCATGGAAGAGACTAGTGTCGTTATGTTAATGTTATGTTAATGCTGTCAAAGAATCAGTTGAAAAGAATAACCCACAACCTGTAATTCAAAACCATAATATTCAGTGATATTCAGGTTAAAATTAATTGATTTTGTCCACCTAATTTGTACAAATTGTGAAAAAAAATGAAATTTTGTAGAGGGAACCATAAAAGAAATCTAGAATAGCATGGATGGATAAGTGTACATTCCCTCTTCCAAGTGGATTTGTACCCAGTTCAGAATTAACCACCACATTCATTCTAAAAAAGAAGTCTCCATTTAAAGTGCCTCTTAAAACCTAGAATAAAGTGCAGCTGTTCCAATAGGCTTTTCCCGACACATCTCATGGTTTCCAAAGCATAAGGGGGCTCCCATGATGAAAATGTATCAGTCAGGAGAAGAATACAAAATAAATTTCAAGGCATTATCAAGGGGAGAAAACATGGCAAACAGTGACATTACCAAGTATTGGATGTTGCCTCAAAATCTTAAAAAGAAAAGAATTTCTGTCAAAGTATTGGCTCGCTACAACACCAACATCTACTATTGTTTTTATGTCTGATCTGTGATGTATATTGCAAGACAAAGACCTTCCCTTCCAAAGAAACATGCAAGCTTGAGTAAAGTTTGCAAAACTCTATTTAAACTCTGCCGCAAGAATACAAAATACAAGAATGTGGAAATATGTTTTGGTGTGATGAAACCTCTGTTGAACTTTCTATAAATAATTCCAAAGGGTATAGCAGAGAAATGCCACTGCCACAGTGAAGCATGGCAGCATCAAGCTTTTGGGCTGTTTTTCTTCAACTTAAGCCTTGGCTAAGGTGTAGGGAATAATGAATGGTTCCTAATGTTGGTACAACATCTTCAGGCATGAGGCGTTTATTCTACAATAACCCCCCCCCCCCTTTTTACTTTATGTTGTTGTCAGCATAGTTATATCGTAAGCACAGGTAAGGCTGTGAATCCAGATGAAATCACTCTAACAGTTTTATCAACAGACTGACTGCTAAAAATGTGCTGCAGATGCACTTAGGGTCTTGTCTTCTCATAGTAGCATTGGTTGCTGCCATCAAAACGGTGTCAGAAACAAGTCAATAGACCTGAAAGAACCTTCATGTTCTTGATGATCCTGTTCTTGATCACCAAGAACTTCTTTGTGGCAGTTAAGATGCCATTAGGAAGCCTCCATGGTGTCCAAGAATATCCAGCTGACACCAAAGCCATCTCTTGTTGTGAATGAGCCACAGAATTGTTTTGCCACCAGTACAGAGCTTACTTAACACTGGCAGCACCCTGATATGAGGGTGTATGAAGCACAAGTGTTGACAGCAGAAGCCTGGTGCAAATTGATAAATATCCCTTTCATCTGGGAAAAGAGTTGACTGGAGAAGAGGTGAGCACTACATATTCCATGTGTGGCATTGCTTCTCCTCTAAGTTCAATGAATGTCAAGAGAGGGATCAGATGATAGTACTTTGGTAATGATCTGTACACTTTCAACCATGAAGGAGTTTTAAGGAAAAAGTGATAATGAAGTGGCTTGAAGATCATAATAAGCTAAATCCACAGGGCAAAGACCTGTAGATCTGAATTAACAAACAAGCTGGGATCGACTTTAAAACCCCTTAACTGTCACCCCCAAAACACTTACATGTTATCCAATGGGTCCATAGTAAGGACACCTGTGTCCTCATGACAGTTAAGAACTTAAGAACTAATAAGACAAGAATGGATCACCATCAGTCAACGGAGACCCAGAAGTTAAAAACAAAGCCAAAGATAACTGGTCTGCATGCCTCTCTGCCAGCCTTCATTCAAAGTGTAAATAGTAACCAAGTGATGTGCTGGAGAAAACGTACTTGCAGGTGTACATCAGGTGTGGGTACTCCTTGCTGTAAATAATCTATCTTTTGTCCATGGGATAAACAGTAGCATGTGTAGTGCTGTTGTTTCACTTCAAAGTCTCTGTCTAAAGGCACACCACATTCCATGCATAATTGCTCAGTTCCCTCCGGAGCAGTTGGTCATGCATTAGTCCTTCATAAAAAAAAAGCTTAAATTATTTCTACGCATTGAAAAAAAGGTTATCTTTATCTTCAATGTTAGCTTGGGGAAAACCCCCTGCATCATAGTGCATGGAGGAAAAGATAAACTGAGTTTTCCCAAATCAAAATCTCCCGCTGTAAACTTGGGTGCTTGCAATTCACAAAACCAAAAAATCTTAATGTAATAAGATTCTGAAAAAAAACAAAAACACAAAATAAATTGACATGCTGAGGAGGCAGTTGGACCATTTGAATCAGCAGTGTTGGAGCAGAGACACATCTAAAACTGTCCACCAGTTTTAGATGTCCTGTTGAGGTGTAGACATCAACGGGAACTGGTTTCTGCTTTATTGATCCCTTTTGATTTGAATTGAATTGAAATATAGACAAAGGAATATTAAGATATTCCAACTGAGCTTATTTTCTGTCTAGTATTCTTTGGTATTCTTTTTTTTTCATGTGCCATTTGTGTATTTAGTCATCTCTAGTCTTTAGTCATACTATTATTTCATAAGTACTCCATAACTACTATTATTACTCCCTGAGAGTGATTTATAGCTTAATTTTACATTAAATGAGAGGGCTGAGGTAATAAAAAGCCAATGACAAAGAAGCTTTGTGAAGATAAACCACACAAAAGTTTTCTCAGTATCCTACGAAGCAGAACCAGACAACTTTTTTCGTGTGCTACCACTGGGCCTGTCACAGTAACAGATTTTGCTTGACAATAAATCGTCCCAGAAATGATTGTGATAAATGATAATATCGTTTGAGACCATTTTCAAGTAATATAATGAGACTGGCTTAATACTGCAAGTACACCCTTTCAAAATCAGTAAACTTTAATTTCTTAAGAACACTTAACACTGGAACTGAAAAACATTTTAAATATCCAAAATAAATAAACAAAACAACCAAAGTCTATGTATACAAAACTACTTTTCAGAAAATATTAATCATTAGGCTCAGACAGGGAAAATGGGCAAAACTGCCAGTTAGGACTTTTATATACAAAAAGTGCAAACTAGCAACAAAAACACTCCATTTAAATAACTCAGCAAGTGTTTCTCTGGTTTGCTACTCCTAATGGTACTCTCATGCTACACTTTGTGGGACAAGACCATGCAACCTTACGCTGAGGAAACAACAAGGGGAGGGCTCAATTGAGATCGATGCACTGGACTGAAAGCTCTTGTCATCCGGACTTTGATAGAAAGTAATAAACAATTATGAAAACAGAAATTATTGAACCTATTTTAATTTATCATGTGATTAACTGATTAATTTCTTATTGTGACAGGCCTAGTTACCACCTCACTGAGTAAAAAACTGGAATAATATTATGGTGCTCTTCTTTTTAGGCATCAGGTGTTCCGGATTGTGCCAAAAGATGATGTCCAGCTGTCCCTTGTCAAACTTTTGGAGGACATAATGGAATTGGAGGTTATTTTGCGACTGGAAATTTTTGTTTGACCATAAAAGCAAAAACAATACAGATTACTCTACTCAAAAGGCAGAGTATGTGAAACATCTGTGTGTGTTCTTTCAGTTGGACTTCTGGAGATGGGTGACCCCTGTGGACGTAAGAGTTCCCTCTCACAGCCTGCAGGTTGTCAAGAGCTACTTGGAGAGTCACAGAATCAAGTACTTCACCGTGATTAAAGACGTGCAGGTACGCGACAAAACTTGGAACCACTCTGTAATACATAGCCTAACCTGTGATGTGTGGTGTTTTGTGGAACTGCGTTAGTCTTATATTATACTCTTGGTTTCTAAGCCATCATTTAACCAGGCTACATTGCAGGCTTTGCTGGATGAGGAGCGGAAGCAGATGAAGTCTGTTGTTCCTGCTGGAAACACTGACAGCTTTGATTACACCAACTATCACACTCTCAGTGAGGTTGGTATGAGAGTTTTAGTTCAACATCAGTGTATGCAGTGTTGAATATTAGATGCCTCAACCATTGGACCAGGGTTCATCTTTTATCTTCCCTTTCAGATTTACAGTTTCCAGGACATGTTAGTGGCTGAGAATCCAAACTTGGTCAGCAAGACAGTGATTGGTCGGAGCTACGAGGGTCGTCCACTTAACGTTCTCAAGGTAGAAGAAATTTCAGAAAATTGAGTCTCTTTACAACAAACTTTATATAACACTTCCTTTTTCAAAAAAAATAAATAAATAAAAATGATGACCTGAAATGGAAGGGGAAATCATACAACCAACACATTTATCATTATTTTGCTTGAGTTCTCCTTTCGCTTCTTGTCTCTTTAGTTCAGCACTGGTGGAAACAACCGTCCCGCTATCTGGATCGACACTGGAATCCACGCCAGAGAGTGGGTCACTCAGGCCAGCGGCGTCATGTTTGCCAAGAAGGTGTTTGAATCTTTACATTTTTTCACTTAGTACCAACAGCATCTGAGCTGAAAACTGCTGTAATATTTGCTAAATGGTTGCTTTTGTCCGTAGATTGTGACTGACTATAGAAGGGACCCTGCTCTCACTGCCATCCTCAACAGAATGGATATTTTCTTAGAGATTGTGGTCAACCCTGATGGCTACCACTTCACACACACCAATGTGAGACAAGCACAGTTAGACACAAACAACTGTTGGACTGTTGTTTTTTTTAGACAGCTGAAATTAAGCATTTCACTAATAAGTCAGTTTAGGCAGAGAACAACTGTAAAAATGAGAACATCAAACAGTTGTTCTGATGTTTCCAGGACCGAATGTGGCGTAAGAACAGGAAAAAGATTCGGGGCTCCAGGTGTGTTGGTGTAGACCTCAACAGGAACTGGAATACTGGGTTTGGAGGTACAGCTTTTTAAAATCACAGTGTCCATAAGGGAACTCAAATAATCAGTGGTGAGCACCACTAACTAAAAAGTTAGTTGCGCTAACCCTAAAAGACTAGATATAAAGATTAGTTCCACTAATGCTGAAGTGCTATACTAACATGGTATTTGGCATAAGCTGAACATCATGTTGATAATCCACAGTCAAAGACACATGTGTTTCAACATAGCATTGGCTATTGCCCTCAACAATGTCACATTTGTTTTTGCACACCTACCTGTTGCGCTTCAAATTAATCCTGGTAAAAGTATTTTAGACTTCTTATCTTTCCTTTTATGTTGTCCAATGCTTGAAACATTTAGGACCTGGTTCCAGCAATAATCCATGCTCAAACATCTATCATGGAGCCATGGCTAATTCTGAGCCCGAAGTTGAGTCCATTGTAAACTTTGTGAGGTCACACGGCAACATCAAGGCCTTCATCTCCATCCATTCCTACTCGCAGATGCTCTTGTACCCCTACGGTTATACCAGGACTCCTGCCAAAGACCAGGCTGAGCTGGTATAAACACGTTTGGTCTCATTCTTTGCACAGAAGTCTGTTATCCATAATAAAAATAAGAAAATTCATAAGAGATTTCTTGTATATTGTTTTAAGCTCTGTTGTTTGGTAACTATGGTAATTTCTTTTCGTAGAACCGAGTTGCTCGAAAGGCAGTCAATGATCTGGCCTCCTTGTATGGCACTCGCTACAGATATGGCAGCATCATTACCACTATCTGTGAGTCCCCAAAACATCTGGGTACAATACAGATTAGCTTCATTATGACTTTGCTAAAACTAGTGTAGTTTTTTAAATGTAAGCGAATATATCCTCTTAACAGGTGCACGCAACAATTCAGACTTATTTACAACATAGGACTACAAACAACTACCAGCGCATGACCAGGACCAGCAGTGTTTCATTGTTTCCAAATAGCTAATGCACAAATTTTCTTGTTTAGCTAGCTTTCAGAAACATGACTTTTGATGTGGTAGTCAGTGTGATATATTCTACCTGAGTTGCAGAAAATCAGACAAGAATTGTGTAAAGTTCCAATCATTGTTTTCATTGCAGACCGATCCAGTGGTGGTTCCATTGACTGGACCTACAACCAGGGCATCAAGTACTCCTATACCTTCGAACTGAGGGACACTGGCAACTTTGGTTTCATCCTACCTGCCAATCAAATTGTTCCCACTGCCAATGAGACATGGCTGGCTCTGAAGGCCATTATGGATCACACCTTCAAGAACCCATACTAAAAGAAAGATGTAGAATGAGAGGCTTGAGGCCATCCTGGCTTTGGCAAATGCAGGTTTTGAATATTATATGCAAAAAAGACACAACAAAGAAAATAAAAATGCATGCTGGAAAACGAAGGCTTATTATTTTTTTACTTATTGTACAATAAGTACTGTGAAAATGATTCTGCATTTTAGCTTTAGGGGGTGTTTGCCCTTATTTCACAGGACAAACACCCCCTATTTTCATTTCTTATATAAATGCAGTCACATCCATAGTTACCATGAAATAGTTCTTATCGTCACGTTTATCGTTACTGCAATAGTACTACAAAATTTTGATAAAACTTTAAGTCCATATCGCCATATATTTATAAAACAGTTGGCATGAAGCATTATGTTAAGAGAGGAGTTCTTTAAGACAGAAGTCTGCTTTGACTTCTGCTAGTTTGAGACTGCCCTACGGGCAGTCTCAAACTAGCTGTTAGCTTTAGCCGGCGCGACAAGCTAAACTGGATTCCTGCTAAATGAAGAGAGTCACATTTACTACAGGTCAGAACTCTTCATGAACCTCACTTAAACCAGGTAGTCTGATCAATGCTACAATAAGAGTCCTAAAGAATTTCTTTTCACATTCTGTTTATTAGGCATTTAAACAATTCTCTTCCAGAAGAAGTCAAATTCATTATTTAGCACTCATTTATGAATAAAATCATGCAACCACTTCATTTAAGTTAAACATCACTTGTTGCAACAAAGGGGTGAAGAAATTCTGATTTTTAATAAATTGTAAAGAATAAGTGTGCAAGTATTTACAGAGAATACAACAAAGGCACACTGAGCAGTGGACAAACACAGAAAGATAATGAATACTGTAGTTCAAATGAATCTGTAGTTTAAGACTATGACAAAAAGCCTTTTTTCATCTTAATTCTCAATTGGTCAGTGTTACACCAACCACAAAAACAACTGCAGCTATTGCACTTCACGGCTGGTGGCGTACAATTACGGAAGTATGATACAAACCACTACAGAACAGCTAAACGTTTCTAAGCAACTGAGTCAGGCTCTATTAAAACATCTCATACATCTCATATGACACAGAAATTCACAGCATTTTCCTGATTCCCATCAACACTCTTGTTCGTGAAACTTTTAGAAAGGCCAAATCTGAACAGAGTGCAGGATTAGAATTAGAGTGCAAACACGCCTTTCACAGATCAGGCACTGTGCAAAAATTCAAATATAGAGTAGTAATTTAAACAGGCAAAAGACTTTAAAGAACATTTTGGTTCTACTATTTTGACTGCAAATTTCACTTTCGGTATATATATCAGTACTTTAACTTGTCAACAGATCCATACCGATCCTTGGATGGTTTGTTCCAAAATTATAAAAGGCAAATTTTATTTGTAGACAAAATGACCAGTAGTGGTGAAAACACAGCAACATTTGAAGCCTCTGTCCAACTCTTGAAAATGTTCGCTCACTGCAGCCAGAAGCATCAACACAAATTCAAAGGAGGCGTTCTGATGGAGGTATGTTTGTTGTTTGAGGAGGGGGGGTGTTTGGGGGGTGTTATTTCCAGGGCCTGCTGCTCTGAACTCTGGAGCTGTTTTTCCCAGCTGTGGAGGAACTCTGACGACTGGAGGCTGTCGACCGGCTGCTGCTGGATGATGTCCGACTGGACAGGTGACCTGCAGGAGGAAAAAGAACAGGTAGAAGTTCCTCTGGGCAAAAACTGGCTTTATGCCCTTTAAATTTGATATTTAGACTTTAATATTAATTATACAGAGAACCTGGTGCAAATGTTTAATGTAGAGAGGAGGATCTTTTCATTTTGGTGAAAACATAAACACACAAGTTCATTTTTATCCAAACAATATAGACATAGTGTGCACCAATAGCTTGGCCGGACGAGAAATTGGTCCAGATTTCCTTAATTTTTGGAGATCGGCCAATACTTACGCGAGAAACCGATCTTATCTACCTATGCAAATGCAATATTTAGCGACTTTTTAGACAGAAAAAATTGGTATTTGCCAAAATCGGAATAGGGTGGCCAGGCTTTTTTAAAGATCTGTGATCGGCTAGAAACCGCTATTGGTGCACTCTAGCAATTAAAAAAAGCCAAATTAACTGAAACTCTGCACAGGGAATCCTTATTTTACTGGAGAACTTAAGTAAGTCTTTTAATTCAGTGGTTTCCAACTTTCAGCGTTCAGCAATTGTTCAGTTAAAAATAAACGTGAGGGCCAAAATGGGAGCATTTTTCTTGAATTATGAATGCAAAAATACATTTTGTGAATTAAAAAATAAAGAGATTTTCTTGACATAACATAGTCTGATTTTTGTAGAAAACAGATTTATAAATCCAAAACATAACAAGGGTCTCACATTTTTGCCTTTTTAAAAGAAGGTCTGCAGTCACCTACATTTTTCCAGGACACATGATTTTTATTTTGTGGGTCCAGAAAAATGTTTAAGTCTATTTTCATCAACAAGAACGGGATATGTGTCACTCTGGAGGTTTGTTGACCTACTTTTGATGAAAATAAATGAAGGCAACAGCTAATAAAAGACGAAAGACTTGATCTTACCAAACAGCTTCAGTAGTAAGATAATATTTAAAAAAAAAAAAAAAAAAAAAAAAAAAAAAAAAAAAAAAAAAAAAAAACCCCACCAAAAAACACGAAGTGTCTATCTGCATCAGCCTCATGTGGTGGCAGGCCAATTTTTAAATTAAGGTTGGGGACCATGTAAATTCATTCCAAGGGCTGTAACTGGCTCCCAGGCTGCACTTTGGACATCCCTGTTTTAAATGCTCTCACATTTTTAGTTGTACATCGATTTTTGTTTAGTTTTCGGGTGCAGTCTTACTGTTTGAGTAACTGGGGAGGGTTATCTCCTCCAACTGCTCCTGGATCTTATCCAGCTCATCCGACGTAAACCTCCAGCGTTTCTCAGCAGCCTGCGCCAACTGCTGGGCCTCAGTGGATTTCCTCCCCTTGGATAAGTTAGGAGAGGACAGGCATAACTCTGGGATGCAGCCTGTTGTCATTCCACTTGGAAATTTTTGGGCGATTACCTTGAGACCTTGGAAAGGAAGACAGAGAAAGACGACGGCTCTTGAATGTGAACATTGCTGATTTAAATCATCGGTTTAGGATCAGATGAATCCAATAATTAGATAAAAGGGGTTCAAGCTGAGACAGCCGACTTATGGAATGAAATGAAGAATACTTAAGGGAAATGCCTGCTTAGTGTTTAATGTTGAATGCTTACGACAGTAGGAACTTGAGGAACAGCTGCTGGCTCTTGGTCTTATTACACACTGCCAAGCAAAAGAACGTTGTGTTTCAGAGTGCAAGAGATGGTGCAGAGATAACACTTTTTGCTTTGTAATTATTGATATTTAGGTCCCATTCATTCGTGCTCCTGGCACTGACAGTGTAGCAGTTATCAAACTAACAGGATCTCCCAAGAACAGTGACCACACATCTGGGTACAAAACCCTCCCCTCTATAAGACTGCTCTTTAGTAAATGTGGTTCTGCTTGGTTGGGAAAACTGCTTGATCACTTCCTGAAAAGCTGTTTTTGTAAACTCACGGTTCAGTGACAAAATGTGCAAAAACAACCGGCTGACTTTATCGCGACTATAAAACCTGTCACTTAAACTGCAAAATGAAAATTATTAGAAAGACTGCTAAGGATGTGTGTGTGTTTGGATTTCTTCTAAATCTACACACTCGGGCTGGGCGACATGGCTTAAAAATAAAATCTTGTTTTTTTTTCATTCCGGATCCGATTTTGGGTTTTTTGCTTGCTTTCTCTTCTAAAAAAGAAATTAGAGAAAATATTTTCAAAAAGTGGCTTTTATTTCAATCATCCCTTCTGTGAGTTGTACAACAGAGTATTAGGGTCGGGGAACAAGAATTTTTGTTTAATTATGGGAATGTAGTCATAATATTAGCAGAATAAAGACGCAATTTTACCAGAAAAAACATCTTAAAATTACGAGGAAAAAGTTTTTTTTAATGAGAAAAAAGCTTGGATAGAGTTATCAAGTTTTGATATGACCAGCTCAGTTCGTGTGATTCTTTTTTCCAAACAGTTGTTTGCACGATCGTTTCAAAGTCCTGCTGCTGATAATACGACCCCTGGCAAAAATGATGGAATCATCAGTCCCGAAGGATGTTCATTCAGTTGTTTAATGTTTGGTTTAATGTTTCTTCAAGGAATGTTTTCACTGTGTACAGATTAGTGATACAGATCATACTTCTCTATGTGACTGGTGTGGACTGTGGATGACTGGATGAAAGTCATATTCAGTGATGAATCGTGAATCTGCATTATGCAAGGAGATGATGCTGGAACGTTTGTTTGGTGCTGCTCCAGTGAGATTTATGAAGACGACTGCCTGAAGAAAACATTCAGACTTCCACAGTCACTGATGATATGCGGCTGCATGTCAGGTAAAGGCACTGGGGAGATGGCGGTCATTACATCTTCAATAAATGCACAAGTTTACGTTGATATTCTCGACACTTTTCTTATCCCATCAGTTTCAATATGATAATGCACCTTGCCATAGAGCAAAAACTGTGAAAACATTCCTTGAAGAAAGACACGTCAGGTTAATGTCATGGCCTGCAAATAGTCTGGATCTCAGTCCAACTGAAAATCTGTGGTGGACGTTGAAGAAAATGGTCCGTGACAAGGCTCCAACCCGCAACGCTGATCTGGCAACAGCAATCAGAGAACGCTGGAGCCAGACTGACGAAGACTACTGTTTGGCACTCACTAAGTCCATGCCTCAGACGACCACAATGTTTTTCCTTGATATCTTTTAGTCTTTCTTAAAGCCACAACGTTGCCACTTAACATCACTGTAGTTTTGTGTCATGTCTGTGATCTGCTTCTTTTCAACATTAAACAACTGAATGAACATCCTTCGGGACTGGTGATTCCATCATTTTTCTCAGGGGTTGTAGTAGGGATGCACCGATTACATTTTCTGGCCGATCACCGATCTTGTTTCATCTGAAAAGATTGTTTCATTTGAAAAGTGGCTAAATATAGCGACAAAGTCGCCAAACTGGCAAAAGAGGGGTGACATTTCTTAACTCAGGGTTTCTGCATCCTTCACAAACGAAAATGTAAGACTTTTTAAATCCATTGTGAATGAAATTTAACCTGTATCGCAACAAATATATATATATATATATATATATATATATATATATATATATATATATATATATATATATATATATATATATATATATATTTGTAAAAAATTTTTGTAAAAATTTGCACGTACCCATGATAGATGCAAAAAAGGTAGCTAGCTAGCCAGCTAGTAAGGGTATATTAGCAGCTTATTGTTTTTGGTAGCCCCACCGCCTCAAGTCACAGATCGTAATGAAGATGTCTGCATGCGACTCAAACTTTTGCCTGACAGAAAAGTCCAGCGAGAAAAAAACCCCCAACTATATGCAACAGTTAATAGTCCTGCCACGACAAAATTTAAGACCTGTGATATTTAAGGCCAAATTATGAATTTAAGACATTTTAAGGCCTTAATTTTGCATAGGTGAATGTAAGACTTTTTAAGAACTTTTAAGGATGCACGTGCAGATGTGAGCTGTTGGGCGGATCTGTCAGTCAGTCCTCTCTCACAGTGGATAGGGGACAGTGGCTTATTTTCAGACCTTTGTGGAGGTAGATAAGATTGGTTTCTAATGTAAGTATCAGGCAATTTCCAATCTCCCAAAATTAAGAAAATCAGGGCCAATTTAATGGCCAGCCAATTTATCGGTGCACCCCTAATCACTAGTGACGTAACAAGACCAAATAACTGGCGTAGAAGTTACCAGTGATTCTGAGACAAGGTTTGGTTTTGGGAATTTCTCAGCTCTTACCCCCACAGAGCATAAAGAGATTCTCAAACCCCCGTTCACACATGATGGTAGCTGCCAGGGTGGCTATTCTCTCATCTTCATCGTACACTATTATGATCTTCCCCAGAGCGTTTTTCTACACACTCTGTTAAGGCGTCAAATGGAAACACATTGTAACATAGAAAAAGAAAATAAACATGCTATGCCGTTTTGTGTAGAAGGATACATATTCCAGCACTTCTGTGGTGTAGGGGTTCATCGTTCGAGACAGCATGGCGATGGGAAAACTGTGAGCTGTCGGAAATGTTTAGAAACAAAAAAAAGAGTTATCATCAGAACAGGCTTCATGAAAAGAGAGAACGCTTTCACCACCCACCACTGATGACGTGGCAGCGGTCATACTGATCGCGGTCGCGCACGTCCAGCAGCAGGTAGGGGCAATCTGGGTAGGGCGTGTCAGCAGGAGAGGGGCTGGACACAGACTCGGCTGTCTTCTGATGGTTCTCCTCCACGTTCAGCTCTCCAACACCCCCGATAACGCTGAGAAGAAAAAATACGGTCAGAGGCTTTTCAGGCTTGTGGTGTGGGTTTAGATCAAAGCATATTCAGGTGTTAGAACAGCCCAGGTACAGTCCAGAACTCGGGGGGTGCAAGAACATGAAGGTTAAAACACCAAAACACTGACAGTCATTGCTTTATTGAAGATGTCTGTAACAGATGGAATAAATAAAAATGAACAAAGGTCCCGATCATCATGGGAGTGTGCAAAAGCTTTCACTTTTTGCAGGTTTTTATGTGATAAAAAAGGGAGATTTTCTTTAATGTTATATATATATATATATATGTGTGTGTGTGTGTGTGTGTGTGTGTGTGTGTGTGTGTGTGTGTGTGTGTGTCTGTGTGTGTAATGGTCCAAGCACAGAGCCCTGTGGTACTCCACAAGTAACCCTAGAGGGAGAATTAAACCAATTAATTAAACCAAGGAGCCAACCTCCTATGAATAATTACCTTCTTTTTTAAGGGGGCTATATTGTCTAATGCCACACGCAATGAGGAAGTAACTCTATGAACAAGAACATCAATGGAACGTTTTTACAGCATTGTCTGATAAAGATCTTCTATAATGAAATTTTCTCCCAGGTTTGGAATACTCAGTTAAAATAAACTCAAAGGTAATTAAAAATGGTCAGACAGGAATGAGTTATGGGGAAGTACATTTATACTAACATAATCCTCTTGCTGCAGCCAGGTTTCTGTGAGACAGAACAATATCTAATTATCACAAATAAACTAATTAACAAACAAAGACTTTGAAGAGAGAGATATTATGTTCAATAAACCACATTTAATCATTTTAGTTTTCAGTTCAGTTAGAGTCGTATTTATCTTTATGAGATTTTCATGATTTGCTCTTTTTAGGGTTAGTTTTTAATCCATTTGATTTTGGCCATGGGCAAGACACTGTCTTAATAGGGTAATAGGTGGGTAACAGTACAGAAGCTGCTGAGAGGTGTGTTAAACTGCGACTTTGCTCCCTGGTCTGGGCCCTGGGTTGTCAGTGTTTCGGAGGACTAATAAATTTGGCCAGATTCCTAAAAAGAACAGCTGCTCTGTCGAAAGTTGGATGGATGCCATCTCTCTGGATCAGATTGGGTTTTCCCCAAAATGTATGCCAATTATCAACCCACATCGTTTTCAGGATACCACCTAGATAACCAGCGGCTGAATGACAGCATGCGGCTAAACATGTCATCACTGGTCTGATCGGGCAGGGGACCAAAAAAAAACTACAGAGTCCAACAGTCTGTTTTGGCAAACTTACACACCAAAGCAACACTAACTTTTGTGGCCTTCAACTGGCGTAACCAGGAGTCATTGCCGGTATGAATTACAATCTTACACTATTTACTCTTATCCTTATCTAGCAGTTTCAGGTAGGATTTGAAGTTGCCCATTCTGGCTCCTGGCAAGCATTTGACTATGGTCGCTGATGTCTCTAATGCCACGCTTCTGACTATGAAGCTGCCATTTACCAGAGTTGGGTTCTCAGCAGGTGTGTCGCTGAGCGGGGACAATCTATTAGAAACCCGGACAAGTTGGTGGTGACCCGTGGGCACATTCTGGAGCTATGGTTCCTACGAACCGTCACCCAGCCGCCCTGAGGTCCCGGCTACACAGGTTTTTCTGAAGGACCACTAAACAGAGGATCTATTCTTGTAGGCCCCATGCTGGTTAAGAGACCTCGGCTATCTGCTGGTTTTTCAACAGCACAGAGCAAGGCTTCCAATTCTGACACCTTCGCCTCCAAAGCTAAAAAATTACATTTATTACACGTACCGTTATCACTAAAGGAGGCAAGGGAGTAGCTAAACATCTGACACAGACAGCACGAGAGAGGAGGAGACTGACAGAGAAGTAGAGATAGCAAGAAAGACAGGAGAAGCTGTAGCAGCACTGTTGCTAAGCTAGCAGTAGGCTAACTAAGCTAATGAGCCCTTAACACACTGAAAAAAAACAAGTGAAACACAAAGAGTTCCAAAAACATAAAGTGTAGCAACAGAAAACATATGCTTTAACGTGCTTATGTATTAGGATAACTCAGTAAGGTCTCAGGACAGAGAAATAAGATCTAATCAAGGGAGTCTCAAACACAAACAGCTCCACAGAGTGCAACAGTGACGACAGGAAGTATAGTAAGACAGGAAATACATCTTGCCCAGTCACAGCCGTCCAAACAGTAGTGAGTCTCAAATTACAATGCTCCCATGTCCCATGTATATTGATTTGTTAAGGCTTTTTTTCATTCACACCATAATTACATACTTGTTGGGTTAATAAATATGGTTAAAATGGGAAAAAAAAAGAAATTCAGTAAAATAAAAATGGAAAACGTGGCATTTGAGAAAAAATAAAATGAAATTTGGAAAATAATAAAACAGATTTGATAGGGCCCTAATTAAGCCCGAGCAGCAAAAGTGCTGCGAAAACCTATTGTAATCATGGCGTTTCTTCTTATTATGATTATCGACACACAAGAAGTGCTAATTTAGGGGCCTAGACATATATGAAAACTCACCAAACTTCACCCAAAATTGTCCCCATACTGGAATTTTAGTATTTATTGGAATCAAAGGTGAGCGTGGCCAAACGACTCTACAGCACCCCCTCATGTGAGATAGACCAACTGGTAAATCTTAGAGAGCTGAAACTTGGTACATCGGTAGATCCCCATAAAACAAGATAAAAAAGTCTCTTGGAGCTATGTTCTAAACCCAACAGGAAATCGGCCATTTTGGGTCAGATGGTCAATTTTGGCCATTTTTGAATTTTCAGACATGTTGAACTTTAACAAGCTTCTCCTAGGGATTTTGAGCTGTTGGCTTCATCTTTGTTCAGTATGCGATTAAGGAGTGTGGGAGTAAAATTTATCAAAAGCTTGAGATTTCGTGCATGTTAAAGGGGCGGGGCCGGGCCTTAAAATTGGCCTATTCACCATGAATTTCGAACTGTTATAACTTTCACATAAAAAGGTCAAATTGCACCAAACTTGGTACGAGTCATCCATGTTTGATGTCCAATGATATTATGACGTCATAAGCTGACATAATCAAAGCCATGCCCCCTCAGAACAGGAAGTCGCTTTTTTTCTTGGAAAGCTCTATATCTGACCCCTTTACCTAATGATGATGATATTGTGTCAGAAGACAGAAAACAAGTTGGTCTTACTTGCTTTAAAGCACAAAGACTTTTGGTTGAGGGTGTGGGCATGGTGGCGTAGCGAAGTCAGATGTCACGTTGTTGCCATACGTTTGGAATTTAGATTCCACAGATTCGAGCCGTGCTGGACCAAACTCACTATGATCGATCCTAATCCACCCCCCCACAGGAATGTTGCCCAATATTTGGGGGCGTGGCCTAATTTCTCTGCAGAGCCCCCTAGAAATCTTGAAAAAAAAAAAAAAAAAAATCAGCCCCAAGCCATGCTTTGACCGATAATCATGAAATTTGGCACATGTGTCTTATCAGGACGTAAAAAAAAGTCTTTTGGACCCAACCTGTTGATCCAAACCCAACAGGAAGACGGCCATTTTGGATCAAATCCGCCATTTTGTTTCTTACACACATTGTATCTGAACAAACTCTTCCAATAGCTTTTCACACACAGACCTCAGAATCATTCAGCAGTCTAGAGGCGTTGAAGTTAAAAAGCTATCAAAGGCTTTTGGCTGCATCTCTGCATGTGTGGGCGTGGCCGAGCCTGAAAATCTTACCATTCACCATAAAACATCAAGGTGGAATAACTTCCACATACAAGGTCATGGCTTAATGAAACTTTCTGTGTTTCATAACAGGCCAGCACAAATCACATTTACATGGTAAATTTCTGACTGATCACTTTAGCCCCTTCCACTTTTAACAGGAAGTGACCTGTTTTGCTGCTGGTTGTCTTCCTTATACTCTTTCACTCCTACAGATTTAAACCTGTGTCTGATGACAGAACAACATGATTTTGTATTTCTTTTCCCAACATTGGCTGGTGGATGGAGCATGAGGGTGTGGCAGAATGGTGAATTCCAAACCCTCGCTGTTTTCATACGGTTGGCTCTGTGTTCATAAGGTTGAGTCTGTGTGTTTTTCCTCCCACATTCTGCTTCACATGTACATTTTGGCCACCAGAGGGCACCGTTTAGAGCGTGCAGGCAGTAGTTCTTGTAGCATCTTTTAAAACTTTCTTTTAGAAGTGAGTCGTATGATGAAACAGAAGGTTACCCCCCGCCCCCATGCATGTTTATGCCTCAACCGCCCTACTTTCTGTCTCCGTCTGTTCTCCTCACAAGGCGACGCTGACCTAGAAGCTCTACCGTTACAAAGGTCCCGTCTGTCACCCTCTCAGAGGAGTCAGATAGAGTTACACTCCGGAGACACACTTTCCAGGTGAATGGGGTAGAAATAACGGTGAGAAAGCACAGCTTCTGAGAAGCGACTGAGAAAGGTTTATGTTCAGTACACTGGGGAAATGTTGTTGGGAAGAGAGATGGAGGAAATAAAAATGCAGACATGGTTTTGCTTTACAAGTGTACTTGTGGGTAGTTGGTTCTTGCATGGTGGCTTAGACTGAGGATAATAGGTTGAGGTCAAGGGAGGCTGTGTGACGCCGAATATTTGGATTTTACAGAAATGTCTGCCCACTTTGCAGATGTGATAGAAGGATTTTTCTCTCATTTTTTCCAAAATTTATCAAAACCTACAAGATATGCCAACTAAAATGCCTGTAAAAAACTTAGTTGATGAGGAGTACTAACACTGGCTTCTGTGGTAAAAAAAAAAAAAAAAAAATCTGTTCACAATGTTAATGTGCAATGTACAGTCTAGGGCTGAAACGATTAATCGGCTTAATCTTGATGAATCAATTATTGAAATAATCGCCAACTAATTTAGTTATTGATTAATCTTTAACTGGAGTATACAGACTCAAAAAAGGCCATTTGCTGAAAGAACAACATGGTCAGAGCAGTAATTAAGCCAAAAATGTACAAAAACTATATATATTTTTCATTTAAGATATATATATATAAAAAAACCTCTGTCTATAGACATATTCTACCCAAAACTCCTCATGTGGCATAGTTTTAGCTTCACCCAGTTCAAATTCTGCAACAACAACAACAAAAAAAAAGTCTCCTATTAAGCACCTTTTGCTATCCAGTTATTAACTGGTAAATCCAAAATATAATCAGCCATCCTACACTGTATTGATGTTAGGTCAAGCAGAAATGGCTGAGCTTTTGACATGTTGTTAGAAGTTTTTTTTTAGCTACAGATGCATCCTTTGCTACAAATGATGAAACGTTCACTAAAGGAATGCTACGTTCTTGCATTTTAGGCAATAAAATGTTTATTTTTTATTAAAAAAAGGAACTGAATAATTTATTTGTATCTTTTACTGTATTTGTAATATTACATAAAAAAGGTTTAAATGAAAATCTGCATAATGTGCCAACTTTTATTTATATCCAATTAAAATCGGTTTATTGTCAGAATAATTGATAGATTACTCGATAACTAAAATAACCGTGAGCTGCAGCCCTAGTACAGTCCTAGTATTACGGCTTCAGACATCAGGAGAGGATAATATTCTGCTTTATAAAACAGACTGATTCTTCTTCAACATTTTGGCATTTTATTACATTACAACCAATAGCTTTAACCTAATTTATTAGGATTTAGTGCAAAAGAGCAAACAAATTTAGCACATAACTGAAATGTAAAAGAAAATGAGAAGTTGTTTTCAACATTTTTTTTATTTTCATTTACAAATAAAAATCCGAAAAGTATGGGACCACTCGACTAGGAGTGGGTTTTTTTTGTTTTTTTTAAATATTTTTTCCCAGAATTTGAACCAGGTGAAGCTAAAACTTTGCCACTTGAGGAGTTTTGGGTTGAACACATTTTACAGACAAAGGTTTATTTAATCTTAAATGCAAAGTGTATATATTATTTGTACAGTTTTGGCTTAAATACTGCTCTGACTATGTTGTTCTTTCAGCAACTGGCCTTTTTTTTGAGTCTGTATACTCTAGTTAACGATTAATCGATGACTAAATTAGCTGATGATTATTTCAACAATCGATTAATCAAGATCAACCTGATTAATTGTTTCAGCCGTTTCAGCTGTAATTTTTTTTCTCTTATCAGCTTAATAAACGGGTCTGAATCTGGCACCTTCTATTTGTGAGGACCAGTGGACGGTGCTAACCACTGGTCCGCCGTGGCTTGACCAATCACCGCAGTGTTCGGTAAAGTTTTGAGCATCCCTAAAGGCTGCCTATTACCTGAGGAGTGTTGATCTGGCAGTGTGGCATCTCTCCTTGCAGTCTCCTGTATCGTGTTGTTGTGACAGAGGCAGCTTCGGCGACGAGCCGTTGACACGGTCAGACTCACACTCCAGGTCTGCCTCAGAGATGACTGACAGACCGTCTGAAAAGCAGTTTGGGACATTATAGTGCTGGGACTGACTCAAAGACATTCACACAAGTACTATTAACCTGAACGCATTACCTTTTTGGGTGTTGGGTAACTCATCATTGACCTCCTCGCTTTGATTCCCGTTGGAAACAGAAGCCACCTGAAGGATCTGGGTGGAAAACACAAAGAAAGAATCATACCATCATACCTGTAGGGATCTCAGAGGAAAGAAAATTAAACACGGCCATCCATCTACAGCTCATCACTCAAGTGGTGTGGTCAATTATTAAGGTCCAAAAATAACATTTTTTTCACTGCTTTCATTCACTCATCAGTAAAAAACCCCAAACAGCCTCTGCTTAGTCTGCATGCTAGCACAGTTGTTGCACTCATGCTTACCAGCTGAGCAAAGGTCGTCACCTTTAACCGCTTGAAGATTTCGCCTTTTCGATACCTGTAGTCTTAAAAGGAGGAGGACAAAAAAAGGCACATAATAAAAAAACATTAGTCTCATGATTTCTATTGCTTTAATAACTCAGCTTTAAAACAAACATTATAAAGAAAACCAAGAAAAAACTAAAAAAACAAAGTGGAGAAACGAAGAAAAACATTTTTTTTTTTTATTTTTTTTATTATTAATAAAAATGCAGTGTCTTACTTTTTCTTATCTCCTCCAGCCTTTCCATGTACTTCGTTTTGCTGCATCCTACAGGTGACAGCGTCATGTAGAGGATAAAAGAAGACAACCTTTAGTGTTTCTGAGAGGAAACGCAACAGAAATGAAAAGGAGCAGTAAAAAAAAGCCTCTTTCAATTCTATGGAAGCCCATTTCCGCCATGTAAGAAAAAATAAAAGCCCTACAGGAAGTCAGAATGATGAGACGAAGAGTCATATTTAGTTTTAATGTCATAATTACATTAAAACATGTCGTAATTATGAGTTTTAAAGTCATAATTACAAGAATAGAATTCACAATTATGATTTTTAAAGTCATAATTACAAGGATCGGAGTCATAATTTTCAGTTTTAAAGTTATAATTACGAGACTAAGATTCATACTTACATGTATTAAAGTCATGATTAAGCATCAGTCATAGTTTAACGAAATAAATAAAGAACAGTGTAATAAAAGTGTAACTTCGACTTTCAAAGTCATAATTATGAGATATAAACTCCTAATTTTAAGAAAATCATAATTATGAGATTCAAAGACATAATTATTAGATTCATAGGCAAAATTATGAGAGTCAAAGTCAGAATTATGAGACACTGGAGCAAGCCTCCTTAGAGAAACAGTGTGACTTTCTATCTTAAAATTATGACTTTGAAAATTGAAATTTGGACCTTTATTCTTAGAATCATGACTTTAAAGCTCATAATTATGACTTCCTGTTGGGCTTTTGTTTTTCCTTTCATGACAGAAATGGGACCCCATAGTTTTATATATCAGGACATGATGAAAATGATCGGGTCTCTACCAGGGTCCAAGATTTCTTTTACATTTAATCATAAGAGCAAAAAAAACAAAAAAACCCACCCCAACATATATTGATGGAAGCATGAATATATCTGATGCTTCCATAGGATTTAAAGGGGAAAAGTAGTAGCAAGGTAATGCTAAAGAAATACAGCAGATTTATTGATCATTGTTGTGACAACTTCTTTAAAAGCAGAAGTTTTGGCAGTTTGATGCCAAGTGCTCCACCTCAGACTCTACATGCTTCAGTTAGCATGTTAAATATTAAAGTTAATGACAGTACAATTAGAACG
Organism: Anableps anableps; assembly: GCA_014839685.1. Taxonomy (NCBI): domain Eukaryota; kingdom Metazoa; phylum Chordata; class Actinopteri; order Cyprinodontiformes; family Anablepidae; genus Anableps; species Anableps anableps. Next base: position 4,597,013 of record CM026073.1, read on the forward strand.
AGGCTGAACCACCACAGGTTGCTGAGGGTGGAAGGAAAAGACTCTGGGCTCAACAAGAATATGGGCGCAGGAGGCTTGCAATGCTGGATCTGAACACACTACAAAACTGCTGGGAAAATGTCCTTTAGGCAGAAGTCGAGATGTTTGGCCATAACAAACTGTGCCATGCAAATGTATTTATAGGATATCAACACTAAAACCTCATTCCAACTCCCAAGCTGCATAGTTTGTCACACAGGTTTATCATTTTGAATTTATGTTTGCTTAATAAAAAATAAGAGTGCGGATTCTGTTGTATTAGAGTAAAATAATTTTTAAAAAAAATACAATCTTTATATTGTCCTTATTCCGTGAAAGCCGAAACTGACTGCGTTTTTTTTTTTTTTGTTTTTAAATTACTACATATCGCATTTCAAATGGTAAACATACCTGTGTCCAGTCTGGTTTTGACATGGTCATACTTTGCATTTCTGGGTATCCTTTTTTTCATGTACTGTGTGAAAGAGAGAAGTGAGCTGTTTATTAATCTATATTAGTTGCAAACCATCAGAGCATTTTCTATGAAATCCAACATCTTATTAAATGCTATCAAGCTAATGAGTGAGCTACCGTTGATATGGAAACATAACCTAGCTAACTTGTTAGCATGCTTGCTTAGCCACATTATTTTTTGTTGCTCGCCTCTATATTTGCAGTGCGGGAGCGAGATTTAACAGCGAAGTCTATGCTTGCTTATTGTATCAAATAGCAACTAACTTCATATTTTCTGACTTTACCTCGTCTTTACCAATACCCCGAGTCAGCGACATATTTTCAAATCGAAATACCAAACAGCAGCTTCCACATTTAGTAAAACCAACGTTGATTCGCTACCACCTTTCCAGAAGCCAATCACAGCAACGTTTCCTCCGCGGAATAGTCTGACCAGTTGCTGAGCAACGAAGGACGCTCCACCTTCATGACGTGCGGCATTTAGGTAGCCTCGGAAGTAAGGTGCATAATATCGAACAATGATTTTACACATAAAATTTACACCTAATCAAGATTTTCATGACTATTTCATTAACTTTATAATTTCGGCTACGTTTTGAATTAAAAAAAATACATAATTACGTATGTAACTATCAGCAAACATTAATTTGAGTTAGTGTTTTTTTTTTTTTTTTTTTTTTTTTTTTTTTTTTTTTTTTTTTTAGAACTTCAAGAGATTATTGTGAAAAAAAAAATTGTCAAACAGAAACACAGAAAAACAGAGGAAGCTGAAACTGAAACAGAACCGGACCCTGCAACATGACAGTGACTCAAAACATAACAATGACTCCACCAAGAATCAGCTGAGAATGAAAGTTCTGGACCGATTCAAAAACCACAGACAAATCTTGCAGTACGGAGTGGAACAAGCTTCCCAAAGCATCTCACTAAAGTTATTTCAACCAAAGCTAAAGCTAAAGCTAGTTATTAGGGGGGACAGGGAGTCAGTTAGAATGCTCATTTTTGAAAATATATTTTGTTTAAAGAGTGAAACAAGATTAATTTTAGGTGCATTACAATTAAATCGCAAGAGAAAAAAAAAAATCTCTTTTGAAAGAACTTATTAAAACAAGTAATTGACAATACAAGAACTGTTATAGTAATTTTAAGTGAAACTGATTACTTTATTTTGTGCTTTAAATTTTTAGCCGGGACACAGAAATGTCCCACTTTCACATAGATACTGCGAACGCATCTTTTCAACTAACTCGAAATAAAGCAGCCGGTATCAGTCGGTTATTTTGATTGAGATCTGTGATTTACGAGGGAAAACAAGAATTTTTTAACACAAGAAAATTCTTTATATTCTAATTGAACCAGTGTGGAGATTCCTTAAAGCACCATTAAAAGCATCGCATTTATCTTCATCCCTCTCTGGGCTCGACCTGTCAGGTCTGAGGCGGTCATTGAGGGCGCTGCGTTGTCAGCCATGGAGGAGCAGCGCAGCGGGTCTGTTCAAATCAGCAGATAACCTCAGCTCGCTAAGTTATCGGCCAAAATGGCATCTGTTCTGGTGAGTGTGTCTGTTTGGATGTGTTCTGTCAGGTTACTGAGCGGTCAGTACAAACACTGAGAACCGCCCACGGTGGCGGGCAGGAAGTTTGCTAGCGTTGCGCTAAGAGGATTTACAGGGAGGAGTTGTCAGAAGCATCTTTATAAGTCCATGGAACTCCGCTTTCCTTCCCATGCGTGTTAATCTCTTTAATGTGACCAAAAGTAGTTCTGCTGATATCAAACCCTCAATAATGTTTTCAAATAGAAAAAAACACCATGTTATGAAATAAAGTGCTGAACAGCAAAGATGGGTGGCGGGTAACGATAATTGGTTTATGTTTGGCCTGACGGTGCCAGAATTTATTGTGAGCAGCAGATTTTCTGTCAATCTTTGAGTCACTCTTTGTTTACAGATTTAATGTCAAACAGTCAAAAGTGATGTAGAATGGAAGACTCCCCTTCAGTTTGCTAGTTCTAGTCATCTGAATGTTTTGGGTCTAAACTGACTTTCGGAAAAGTAAAACACGAAGAAAAGCAATCACAGAGCATGATGCCACCACCACCATGCTTTAATGAGGGCAGAGTGTTTCTTTGGTGATATTGCTGTGCCAGATATATAGTTTGTCATTGTGGCCTAGAAGTTTAAGTCTGGTGTTCGACTGTAACACATTTTAAAACAACGTTTTGGGAGATATTAGCCAGGTCTGGATGTTTTTACTGGAAGAAGATGGAGAAAACAGGAGATTGTTGTCACGTTTAACACCAGAACTCACTTTGATTTCCTGGACTTTTTGTGTACATGGTGCTATATAAATAAACCTGCTTTGCCTTGCCTTGCTCTTTCTTTTTAAAGAGTTATTTGTTTTTCTGTTGAATTGTACACATAAAAATTGGACCAAAGTAATTTTTCATGTTGTCATTCTTTAAGTCCCAGAAACCAGGATTTTTTTTTAATGGCGGTGTGTACACTCTTGAGGGCTATGGTATAACGCTGAACTGGGGAAATGCAACTGTTCATGAGGAAAGAGAAAATCAGTATTTAATATTTCTGTCTTTGTCTTTGTAGGAAGATCCAACTCTGGAGAGACGCTTCAAGGGACATAAAGATGCTGTCACCTGTGCAGACTTCAATCCAAACCAGAAACAGCTGGGTAAATGCTAATGCTTCAGCCTTTACAAACCTTACATGATTATTGTCTTAAAGTTTCATTGACTTTATCTTTATCTATAACCTAGCTGATGTCAAATAACTTACCGCTGTATAGTATGGATAATGCTCAGACTCAAGTGGCGTTCAATGAAACTCAAACACATTATATTCAAGTACTATTTAGTAGTACTTTACATAACAGGTGTCCAAAATGTGGCCCTGGGGCCATTTGCTGCCCTCAGAATGAGTTTGTGTGGCCCTCAATCACACTTGAAGAATGGCATAAATTTGGTTTACCACCTGAGACGGTTGATGGAGACACAAATATAACCCCTTAACTGTCATGAGGACACCGGTGTCCTCATGGACCCATTGATTTGTACGCAAATGTTTTTGGGGTGACAGTTAAGGGGTTTAAACAAAACTGTTAAGGTGCAATTTTACTGATACGAGGCTTTTCTTTCTTGAATTGCGCCGCTCAGGGTGGCAGCATGTTGGAGTAGCTCGGTTAGTTTCATTGAGATTTTTTCTTCTTTTTAAAAAAAAATTAATTCCTGCTTTTCTTGGGGGAAAAAAAAAATTGCTATTTTTTGAGTACTGTTCCTTCTTGTCTTGGATACTGTGCAGCTGGATTGATTTTTCCCAATATATTTTTATATTTTGGTCTTTTGTTATGATGCGTAACCATAGCAACAGGGTGGTTTACAACAGGAAGCAGCTGATTAACATCGCAAAAGCAGAAATAATACGACAACTGAAGCCAGAAATTCCAGAGGAGTTGAAAAAGGAGGCGTCATGGATGCAGAGCAGGAGCAATGAGGAGCGAGAGAAGGAGGAAGTTCAAACCATCTCTGCCATCCATCATAATGAGCAACATGAGATCGTTTGCTAACAAGTTGGATGAACTTCAAGCCCTGACAAGGACTCAACAAGAGTATAGGGAATGCAGTATTATGTGTTTTACTGAAACATGGCTGCAGGATCATATACCCGACTCCGTCTCTCTGCTGGGCTTCCTGACTATACGGGTGGAGAGAGATCTAAAGAGTAGCAGGAAAAGGAAGGGAGATGGAACAACAGATGGTGTCACCCAGGACATGTTACTGTTGAATGTCGTCTCTGCAATCCAGACATTGAACTATTGGCAGTAAGTTTTCGTCCATATTATTTGCCAAGAGAGTTCACCTGTGTTGTTTTGGTTGCTGTTTACATTCCGCCCTCAGCCATTGCTGACAATGCAATGCAGAACTGATATCATCAGTTCTGCTGTTGCTAAGACACAACACCCCATTTCTTTTGTGGCAGTATCTGGTGATTTTAATCACGCCTCACTCTCTGCTACACTGCCAACATTTCAACAGTTTCTCAGCTGCTCTACCAGAGAAAACACTACATTGGATTTGTTTTACACAAATGTCAAGGATTCATATATTTCCAAAGCAAGACCTCCTCTGGGTAAATCAGATCACAACCTTGTTTTTCTCTGCTTAGAATATAAACCCCTTGTCCAGAGACTACCTGTAACAAAAAAGACTGTGAGAAAGTGGTAACAGGAAGCTGAAGAAGCCCTACAGGGTTGTTTTGATGTTACCAATTGGATTTCTCTTTGCAAGCCACATGGAGAGGACATTAATGCCATGACTGAGTGTGTGACCGACCATATAAACTTCTGTGTGGACAACACCATCCCCACCAGAACAGTGAGATGCTTCCCTAATAACAAACCCTGGATCACCAGTGAGATGAAGGAACTGTTAAACAGGAAAAAAAGAGCCTTTAGGGAGCGAGACAGAGTTATTGAGGAGTATACAAAATCCCTTCCTGCCTCCAGCCAAACAGACATCCCGTCCTCCTTTGACCCACAGCTTTCCTGTCACACCTCAGATGTTTTGTCCTCTACCTCAGTCATAGACTCTTCTGCTTCCACTAGTTTGTCTTCAACCAAATCAGGAGAAGCTGCTGTTCCCTTCGCCTCCCCCTCCCACATCTGTTTCTAGGAATCAGGTGAAGAGGCAGCTGGAGAGTCTGAACCGGAACAAGGCTGCAGGTCCAGATGGTGTCAGACCCAGAGTCCTGAAGGCCTGTGCAGAGCAGCTCTGTGGGATTCTGCAACACCTCTTCAACCTTAGCTTGACCCAAGAGAACGTTCCACTGTTGTGGAAGACATCCTGACTGGTTCCAGTACCAAAGAAAACTCACCCATCAGTCATCAACGACTACAGACCCGTTGCCCTGACAACCCACATCATGAAGGTCCTGGAGTGACTCCTGTTTGCTCACCAGAGTAAGCAAACCAGCACATATCAGGACCCCCTGCAGTTTGCTTATCACTGTGAAGTTGGAGTTGAAGACGCCATGATACACCTGCTTCAACAAACCCACTGTCATCTGGACAAAGCAGGCAGCACTGTGAGGATCATGTTCTTTGATTTCTCCAGTGCATTTAACACAATTCAGCCTGATCTGCTTCATCTGAAACTCCAGAAGACTCAGGTGGAGGCCTCAACAATCGCCTGGATCCATGACTACCTGACAAACAGATCACAAGACTGAAGGACTGTGTGTCCTTATTATTCAAAGTTTTTGGCCCCAAAGTACTTTCAACTTGACATTTTTGGTCCCCAAGACAAAAAGTCTTGACACCACTGCTTTACATAGTAAGCTGTCCATTGTTACCATGTGCAACTTAATGTATAGTTTAGGTGGAACCATAGTAAAAAGTTGTTTAGAAAAAAAATCAAAACTTTAACAGACTAACACTCTTGGTGTTTCTTTAGGGTTACAGAGGGGAGAAAGAAACCAGATGCTTTGAAACAAATACTCTTAATTAACTGATCAAGTGTGACGACCTGTTGAAATGTTCCCACTATTCTGGAAAAGTATGGAATCTGCTTTTATCGGTTTGCAGGTCTGAATAAGTATTGAAATAAGACAATAATTTATAGGAAATGATTTGGATTTCATGCATTATTCCTTATTCCATTTCCCAAAGATTAAAAATCTCCATTTCTAAAAAACAAAGTGCTTTTTTTTTCATTAGTTCATATTTTAAAACAATTTATTAATTTGCCACATCAGAACTAGATATTAAGTGTTTTGGTTTTTGAGTTTCTGTTTGAGGACCCACACATATTCGAAAATCACTAAAAGGACCATTTCACAGCTTTTTGGACCTTTTTAGTTTTTAAATTGGACATGTAGTTCTGAAACTAAGCATGATCAGAGGTGCTTCTGATACCAAACAAAGCTCGTTTTTTATTCCATTTTTAGAGAATAATCACAGCCAACAGAATAAATGCACCAAATTTAACATTCTGTGTTTCAAAGACTCAGTCCTCATGTGAGATCTTAGATTATGCATCTTATGCATCTTAGATTTTTAAAAGGAACTGATCAAAGTTGGTTCAGATGACAAAAAAACTGCATATTCGATGCCTTTTACTGCACATTCGAATCAGAAGCCTGCTTCAGCATTATCTCATTGAGTTAAAATCCTAAAAATATCTTAGAATTCCTGAAATGTTAAGAATTGTCCTAAAATGACGTGGTTAGGAGCTAATTTTAGTCTAAGACCCTGTTTACACGACAACGATCCCTTGAACACGGCATTTTTTTTTTCCCATTTCTGTTAACACGTTTACATACCAATGTTTCAATTACAATCTCCGTTTACATGGCAACAGTAGAGACGTGAAAATGGTGTAATTCTCTCGCCACGCCACAAGCTTGTGCTATGTTCTTTGAAAACTCTCTGCCTAAAAGCTGGCACAACTAATAAATGTTCAAGATGGCAGAGAAGAAAGTGTTTCTATGGACAGATGACGAGGTTCAACTGTTGCTTAAGGTGACATTGAATCATAAACCCACCAAATTTCAATTTGCCATTGCTGATAATTTCTTCTTCTGTGGTTTTTATAATTGTAGGCAGCCATTTTGCTGTGTCGGTGTGCATCTTGTGATATCTGTCATACTGCGCATGACAGTGCTCGAGGCAAACGGCCATTATCCTGTTGTCTTCAGCCTTGCCTAAGCACTTTTATTGTCATATATTTAAAGTTCTACAACCAATACCAGCTATACTTTCTTTTTTTCCATGGTAATATTTAATCTATTACCTCCTCTGTTGTTTCTAGCTCAATACTATACTATGTATTAAAGTGGTCATTACAACAAATTTCATTTTTCTCTGGTTTTGGGGCTATAATATGATCTGTTGTGCACTGATGAGGCTGTGTGAATGTCAAGAGTTGGAATCAAAAGCTCTGCTCATAGGCGGTCAGCTTTGTTTCTTTGCTTAAAAACAGATGAACCAGAGAACAGTTTATCTTTCTACGTAATTCATATTCTCCAATCAGAGCACACTATCAAACAAACAGCGCTCCTCCTCCCCCCAGCTGATACGCTGGCTAACTGAAGGGCTAAGTTGTGCTCGCATAGTTAAATTCACTGGTTTAAAGCCATGTTTTGGGTTAATTTAGCATGAAATCCCAAAACATATCCAGGTTATAACGCAATCAAAAAGGAAGATACCATGGTTCTGACTGCCAGGGCTGTTTCTAGCTTTTTGGGGGCCCTAAGCGAGATGCTGTTTGGGGACCCGTAATTTATCAAACTACAATAAAGAGATTCCTAACCCTTTAGATGGTCCACAAAAATGCTACAATCTAATACATTTTACAAGCAAAACAGGCTACAGTTAAAATTACACATCTTGAGATGAATGAAACTGAAAAAACTATATTACAAAGAAAACAAAGATCTGCTATATGTCAATAAGTACTCTGAATAAACAAATCTGGAGTTAGTCATTCCCATGTCAGCACAGACTGTTTATTCATGTGTGACATATTCATTTTGTTTAAGAAAACTTTCATGATGCAAACACTACAGCTGAATTTATGATGAACAAATTCTAGGCGCTAAATAATCTTTGCAGTCTATTTTCTTTTTATCTTATCCTTATTTTTTAAGCATATAAAAGATGTAGTAAATATATGACATAACTACAGATAAAAACAAGATTTTTACATTTTTCTGAGATGAGGCTAACAATGTAGCTTTGGGGGCCCCTGGTGGCTAGAAGGCCCTAAGCAGTCGCCTAGTTTGCATTTAGCAAGAAACGGTGCTGCTGACTGCTCTCCTTAAGGCTTTGTATTTTCCTGATCACATTTTCTTGTTGTTCTTCTAGCTACAGGATCACTCGATAAGACCCTGATGATCTGGAATCTGGCCCCAAAGGCGAGGGCCTTTCGCTTTGTCGGGCACCAGGATGCCATCACAGGGCTGCAGTTCTCTCCATCTGGGGCCCTGGTGGCTTCTTCATCCAAAGACAGAACAGTTCGATTGTGGACACCTTTCATGTAAGTCGGATTGCTGACAATGTTATAATGAAAGTTTGTTTCTCACATTTAGAAGCTTTGATTTGAATTTTGTGTGTGTGTTTGGGACAGGAAAGGAGAGTCCACGGTGTTCAAAGCCCACACCGCTGCAGTCCGCAGTGTCGCTTTCTCCCATGATGGCCACAGACTGGTCACTGCATCTGATGACAAGTCGGTTAAAGTGTGGAGTGTCCATCGGCATTGCTTCATCTACTCCCTAAACCAGCACACTAACTGGGTCCGCTGTGCCAGGTACCGAGCTGCACTCTTTCCCCTGATGAAGTGCTGGTCTCTTCCAGCGCCTTGCCAAAACATCATTTTCCTTCCAGTTCACGCCTACTCTTTACTTTGGGTTGGTCTATATAAAAATCCACATAAAATCCAGAATAAATCTATTTAAACTTTGTGTTTTGTATTGTTAGAACATGTGAAAAAGCTATATGGGTTAGGGCTGCTCGATTTTTTTTTTTTTTTTTTTTTTTTTTTTTTTTTTTTTTTTTCAAAAATTATAATCACCATTATTTTGATTGAAATTGAGATCTCGATTATTTAACAAGATTATTCATTGACATTGATAACATGAATTTATTGAACATAAACAATGGCTGTTAAACAATGTTTTCCTCAGGATTTCAAACATTCTTGAAAAAATCAGACAAAATAAAGTGAAACTTTGTCTTGACCAACAAATAAAGTACAAATACTGCTAAAAAACAAAAAAGAGGGATATACAATGCAGAGCATAGACAAACACTTAAACAAGCACTTAATGATCGGCGATCGGCCAGAAAACTGCAATCGGTGCACCTGTACTTTATTTTTAAAATAACAATCTCCCTGTAGAACAATTGATTGCTGTAATCAATGGAACAACCATTAATAGAAAGTTATAGAAATACTTGAACATATCTTGAATATGTCTACATATTCGAAAGAATATTCCTAAGGAAAAAAGAAATCGAAAATGTTCTTTATTCATCTTCTATGTACTGTCTTTATTTATCTCTTTGTTTCTATCTTTTTTATCTCATAGAGGGGTCATATAAATACCGGTGCGGCGCGATCCCCGCAAAAACTCAGAGGTGCAAGGCAGGGCACCCCGACAATGCTCGAGGCAAATGCCCATTATCCTGTTGGCTTCAGCCTTGCTCAACTTTTCAGTCTTTCTCAAGAAGTGTTTAGAACTCGCACTGAAGAAAATGAAAGCGGTTGGGGCTGTGGGAGGAGTCTACAGCATAGTGGCAAGCTGGCAGTGGCGCTGCATTCACAACGCAAAACAGCGCCAGAGTAAACTGTGAAGGACCAAATATCGATCTTTATGTTTTTATGATTGTTGAAAACTCAAATCGTAATCAAGATCAAAATCTAATTGCCCAGCCCTAATAGGGGTTTAAATACTTTTATAAGTCGCTGTACGGAAAACGACAAGGATGCAGTGGCGCCCCAGAAAATTTCTATTGGGAGGGTGGGGCCAGACCAGGTCAGTAAAAATTTTAGGTGAGCACAGCTAAAAAAAATAAAATAAAATAAGTATAATTATGTTTATTAATTTAATGCGTTTTACATTTAGTCTTCATTGAAGACAATTGCTCCATAGGCCTTTCTATGGCATGACCACGATTCGTGGCAGAGCCAGTGGGGTGAGCAGCATTTTTCAAGAGCAAGGATGCAAGGATGCATCGTGGCTGGAAATAAAAGCATTGTGCTTCCAACTCCTTTGCGGTTCTTTGTGTTTATTACGGCTCTAAAGCCTTCAAGCAGCAGTTTTTCGCCTAACTGTAACATTTGGCAGAGGCAGGTCGATGCATTTTCATCAGGTTTTAGTCTCTGTGTTGAACACGTTACATCACACGTGATGTAATGTGGTTCGCGATTCTGCGGTCGCGGAATTTCACGCAAAATCAACAGATCCCCGGATTTTTTGCATTAACTCATAATTGTGAGTTTGTTGCAAATTTTCCACAAAAATGGTCAAAAACATTGGGTTTAAATGATGCTAGCTCCCACCTGCAGGTGGCAGTAATTCTTACTTTTACAGCTGCTGCCGCGGCCTTACTTGAGGTCAAGTTATAGGACGTCAATAAAAACAGGTCGCAGATAAGGTCATAAATAATCACAAATATTTCAAAATCAGTGATTTTGATTACAAAAATAAAACAACAATTATTACATTCAATTCAAATTCAGAAACACTTCATTTATCCCAAAGGGAAATTAAATGTTGATGTAACTCATTTAATCAAGGAGTTATTATAGATTGTGATGGCTGTGGGCAGGAAAGATTTCAGCCATCATAATCTATAATAACTCCTAGATTAAATGAGTTGCATCAACATTTAGTGTGAAACATGTTAAACTCTCTTTTTATTTGTTTGTTCAGGTTTTCTCCAGATGGAAGGCTCATAGCTTCCTGTGGGGACGACTGCTCCGTCCGTCTTTGGGACACGTCCACAAAACACTGCATCAACTGCTTCACCGACTGCGGAGGGTAATTCAGTCAGCTTTACAAGTTTATGGCTTGGCTTGTAACGGAACACGGTTAATTCTCAGTGGGTGGAGTTGGCATTTGGTAATTAACCACTGAATAATGATATATCGTTTCCAGCTCTTCAATGTTTGTTGATTTCAACTCCAACGGGACCTGCATTGCATCCTCAGGAATCAACAACTCACTTAAAATCTGGGATTTGCGGACCAACAAGATCATTCAGCAGTATCGAGGTACGATGAATCACATATATTCATACACTGGTGCTAATTTTTGGGTAAATATCTTGTCAAATTTCAGAGAAACCAAACTCTTTTTGTAGTCATCAACAAGCTTCTGGCATACCTCGGGCTAAAAATAGTGCCGCTTATTTCTGTTGGTTATGGTTTTCTGGTACCGACTCAGCTTTTACTTATAATCCTTGAATTTTCATTAAGGCTGAGCTCGGCAGCCATTCCAGAAGCTGATTCTCCTGTCTCACTATTGTGTTTCAACAGCCCTGGAGCAGTGGCCTTGCTATTATAATACAATGTTTTGCTTTGAGCTTTATTTTTATTTTTTAGTTTGTTTTGCTGCATTTTCAGTCCACAGTGCAGGAATCAATAGTTTCTCCTTCCACCCATCGAATAACTACCTAATCAGTGGCTCCAGTGATCGGACGGTGAAGATCCTGGACCTGCTGGAGGGCCGTCTCATCTACACTCTGCATGGACACAAGGTGACGCTGCAGCAGGGAATAAAAACCTCTCCTTCCTTATGTTTTTGCCCTCCTTCTTTGCATCCTTCCTTATGTTGTTTCCTAACTTGCTTATGTCCTTCCTTCCTTCTTGCCTTCCTTCTGTCCTCCTTCATTCCTTCCTTCTTTGCATCCTTCCTTATGTTCTTCTTTCTATGCATCCTTCCTCATTTTCTTTCCTTCCTTCCTTCTTGATGTTCTTCCCTTCTTCATCCTATTATGTCTCCTCCATCTTTTTGTCCTTCCATCATTGTCTCCTACCTTAATTCCTTATTTGCATCTTTCCTTCCTTATGTCCTTCTTTTTTCTTTCATTCTGTCCTTCCTTCCTGTTTCTTTTTTTTTTCCAGGTTCCATATCTAAAGCCTGCCTGCTTTAGAAATCTCTTTCATAACTTCAGCGTTTTATATTTTAAAATGAGCTCAGTGCACCGAGAACTCCAGAAATTTGGGTTTTTATATTATAAATGTGTAGTAACCATGGAAAAGTCACTACTTCTGACTCTGCCAGAATATGCCATTCCTGTACATCACTTGACTGTTATAATTTCATCAGGGCATTTTGAACATAAAGTGATTTTCATCTCTTTATGGTGTGTATTTTAATCGTTATGCTTAATTATCTTGCATCTTAGGGTGCTGTAATCACTGTGGCTTTTTCGAGGGTTGGAGATCTCTTTGCCTCTGGCGGAGCTGATTGCCAGGTTGGTGTATTATGACTTTCTGTCTTTATAGTTTGATAGCAGAGCTCCTCAATGGACTTCTGTATTCTGGTGCCCGATACTGTTCAAAGTTGCTTAACTTGAAAATGTATATTCTAATGAAAGAAACGGGAAGAATCGAGTACTGTGTCTTGCAGCTGTATTTGTAACCTTTTTCCTACTTTCGAACTACAACCCTGAATGTCTTTTAATGGGATTTTAGGCGACACAAAGTTAACTTTTGATTGGATTCTGTGCTTTGACTGGGCCATTCTAACACATGAATATGCTTTGACGTAAACCATTTCATTGTAGGATTTTCCTATATTTAGATCCATTTATCCTCCCTTCAACTCTGACCTTGTAAAAGAAAAGCATTCCCACAGCATGATACTGCCACCACAGTGGTGACAATGTGTTCTGATTTTTAAAAAGAAAAAAATTATCTCTGCTTTGCATCGTAATTGCAATAAATATCATACAATACCTCATTGAAACACATTTTAAGTTTGAAGTTTAATCATCAGTCCGTTGTGTTGTCCAAAAAGTCTCTCTGTATATGTGTCCACCCACCTGTTGATAATGCTGAGCAAGATCTTTGCTGGTGGAACGTGGCATCTATTAGTGACTTGAAGTGTGCAGAAAGTAAACTGTTTACTGGACTTCAGCTGAGGGTAGTTTTATGAGAAGCATTAAAGTTTTAAAAAGGATTGTAAAGCCAGATGCCACAGGCCCTTATGCTGCTGCCTTGTGTTCTTTGGACATCCAGAAGCCTTTTTTGGTTCTTTGTAGGATCTTTCTTGCATGTGATGTCATTTTGGTGGAAAGCCATAACGACTGCACTACAAAAACACAAAATCTTATGAAGTATTTTTTGTCTAATTTTTAGTGCAAATATCCTAGTGCATTTGAAATAAGAGAAAACTAACTTACAAGTAACTTTTCAGGAAGATACAGGAGCTTGTTTTAGGTCAATAATTCCTGAATATTGATAAAAAGACACCTGTATTGATATGAATTTACTGAAATGTCAGCTGATTATTCTTAAAAAAATAACAGAAAAATTACTTTTGTCAAAGAAACACTGGTTTTGCTGGCAAAACATTGGCAATGGCCACAGGTTCATACTTGGAGCTTAATGTAATTGTTGTCTCTGTCATACAACAGCAAAAATCTCCAGCTGTTAGTCTAACGCTAGTCTGGAGCTCTGATTAGCTCTGAAGGTTTTCACTTCGGTCACACACATTGTGGTTTCTGATGCAGGTGCTTCTCTGGAAAACGAACTTTGACAGCAAACCTTATCAGGACGTTCTGCAACAACACATCCAAAGAGCCACCCCTGATCCTCCACCCCACCTGTTGGACATCCACCCCAGGATACCCCACCTCCACCACCCACAGCGCACGGCCATTCAGGTCTCTTCTGCTTCACTTCTTCCACTAAAACCTAATGAATCATTTCTGATGTTAGAATTGAAAAAGATATGACAGATCCAGCACAATGTCATTCTGGGTTGCTTTTCTTTCTAATTAACAATTATTCTAATGGAGCTTAGTGTTCACTAGTTATTGCTAAGTTTCTAGGTTCAGGCACATTATCAGTTGTTGTACTGATTCCTTTTGTTCACAGATCAATCCAATTGTGACAGACACCCAGTCCTCTGATCCTCATGTCATAGAGCTCGGCCAATCTCGCCATGACATGGTAAGGTGACCAACAAGATGCACAACTACAGCAGAACAAGAAATCTTACTGTGTCTGATCTGCTTATTGATTTTTTTTTTATTGATTTTTTTTTCTTTCTCGACTGTATGAAGTGCCTCAATTTGTAATAATAGATGAATTATAGTGAAACTCTCCCACAATTGATCAATTGTGGGAGAGTTTTACCCGGACACCACTAGGTGGCAGAGCAGACCAGTCTTAAGTAATGATGTTAAACAGCAATTCATAAAACATGTTCAATCAGTATTTTTGGGTCAGTAATTAATTATTCATCACATCACATAATGGAACCCAGGGTCATGCTGGGTAAAAATAAATAAATAAAAAGAAACAAACAAAAAAAACATATTTACAATTTGTCGCACCGGGATTGAAAATGAAACGATCCACGTTTTCTTTAAACGTGGGCCTGTTTAAAGTGATCGCTCCATAATGACGACCAATCAAAGGGGGCAGGTCAGTGGCCTGACTTTGACTTGCAGAAGTAGTTTCTCACGGTTCTGCAAGGTATAAAACTCTGGATGTGAATCGGTCTTATCCGCTTAATCTGCAAATGTTGATCCCGGATAATGGCTGGAAACATGAGGAGGATGTGGTTTAGTCATAATGTTCAGGTTTAATGAGTATTAGTGTAATGCTACAGTTTCTTAGAAGTGTGGCTGCCTGTTTTAGTGGAAGTTGCACGTAAGAGGTTTCACCCACTCTGGGGTTAAAGGTTATTCAAGTAAATCAGAAGAGCCCCGATCAAAGAAAAGAGTTTGATCAGTTTTCCAAAGTCTCTCTCTCTCTCTCTCTCTCTCTCTCTCTCTCTCTCTCTCTCTCTCTCTCCCGCTCTCTCTCTCTCTCTTTCTCTCTCTCTCTCTCTCGGATTTATTTTAAATACAATGGAGACAGAGAAGAAAGGAAGAGAGATGGGACAAAACATTTAAAGGAGAGAAAGAAGGATACAGGGAATGCAAGACAACAACCTTGAAGTCTGTTTCTACACCTGCAAAAAAGAGAGAAAAAGAACCAAGAAACCACAGCAACAAACATGCATATTCAACAATAACAGCTACATCACTGAAAAGTACACAGTACTAATTAATACATTAATTAATACATTTATTACATTAATTATTTAATGGTTATTGACCATGACAGCAATATTAATATCAGATGTTATCGGCCAAAAATTTTCATGTTGGTGCTTTCCTAATTTTATTTTATTTTATTAACTGTAAAGATGCATATATATAATTTCACTTTTCCAAAGCAGGGGGTAAATATTTTTTCATTGCAATCTAACGCTATAGTTGTTTTATGTGGGTGTGCCATTGAAGACCATTGGAAAGATGGTAATAAGATCATATTCCTATAAATTGAAAAGATCTACTTTATTTTATTGTAACTATCTCCCTATTAATAAGAGGTCAGTTACTATTACTATTACTAAATACTATTAGAGTATTTCTAATAGTCCTGACTATTCAGTAGAAAGCCAACTTGCTTTGTGCTTCACCATCTACTATTTGAAATAGATAAGACTGAAGTTTTAATTCCTTGCTTTGATTTGAGAGAAATGCCACATTTGGTGGGTAAGGATGATAGTGTTTCCAGATCATCTCTCTGTTTTCATCATCTCAAAAGTGATCAGAGCTTAGCCTCTCTTTTTATCCAGGTCTTAGAACCGATCCTGACATTTACAGTTATGTTGGTTTGTTCACTTAGGAGTAGTGTGTTGCCCTACATCTAATTGTAATTTGTTCCCTGCAATTACCTCCTGTGTGGGAGGAAAATGGTGAACACACTGTGCCAAGTGGAAGTCATTTATGATGAGGACGTCCAAGTCGGATATGTGGTTTTAGTTTCAGCATCCATTAAGGATACAACCGTAAATCAGCCGCTCATGATTTGGACAGCTGTGAGGTTAAGAAGAGCTCTGTGCAGTGTAAGTTTTTAGGATGTGAGTTCTGTTTGTTTGCAGATGTCGGTTTCAAGGAAATTATCAATTTATATTTAATCTTAGTCTTTTTGTGTCAGTAGACAGTCATAGTTTTATGTTAGCTGGTATTTACCCGGTTCTTAAGTTGTTTAAAACTTACCTCAAGTGTACAAAAACACACAATACAGTACTTCTTTATGAAAGCAAAGCAAGAACAGAAAAGCTGTGCGTGAAAAACTAAGTACACCCCATGATTCATTAGCCACCTTTAGGAGAAATAACTCTTAGATGTCTGATTATATTAACATCATTGTGAAAGAAGTTTGGTCCACTCTTCTGTACAACTGTGCTTCAGTTAATCGAGGTTTGCATCAGGTCCAAACACAGCATTTTAGTCAGGTTAAGGTCTGGACTTTGATGCTATTGAGGTACTTCTTTCAGCCATTCTACTACTGACCCTTTGCAACTACGTAACCTAATCACATTGAGGCGCGTATTGAACTACACTGCGATTGTTTTCCTAGTTGTTTTTGCCAACATAGTCATGGCTTTTACTTGTTCAAGTTGAGCTAATTTGTCTGCAGAAGCACACCTAGCTGGTGCTCATAGACAGCAGTATTTACAAATGTTGAAAATAGCCAGCTAAGAAACCCATACCTTCTCCCTCCTGATGTGTTTGTTGATTTGAGCAAGTCACTGACTTTGGCTGAATTCACGCCACATCATTTATACCACTATGTCATAAACTGTGCTTCCCCTTACACCAGAGCAGACCTAAAAGCGTACAAAAGTGTAGTCTAGGCAAAAGTCTGCTTACCATTTTTTATTTTTTATTTTTGTACATGTAGGCTACATGATAATGGGGCATTTTCTCTATGGTTACTAATGATTAGGCACATACCTTCTTCATAACGCAATATGTGATTGCATCTTACTAGTTTTACTTACTTATGAAGTATATGAACGTTTCTCTTCGTACTGTGTAAAAAGTGTTCGTTGCAAATTCTTTGTAGTCACAGAGGACTGTCAGTCTTTACGATTGACGACTGCCATCCATCGCAATATGATAAAATTAGAAAAAGTTTAGTTTGCATCCTTGTCTGTTGTGCAGCTGACTGCGCCGCACCCTATGACCATTTTTTTAGTGAAATACACTAAATAAAAGCAAAATTAGCTACCAACTGTCTATTTTTTGACAAGCTTTACAGGAGTTAATTGATTGTCAGGGTGCATCTTTAGGTTGCCTTCACACCAGCCCTGTTTAGCCCGCTTTTATGAAACTGTTCGTTCGTTTGCCTGGAAAGTCTGGTTCGTTTGGGGAGATGTGAATGCGCAGTTGAACCAAAACCTAGGTTTTTAGACTGGTCCGTCTAAAAACCTAGGTCTTAGTTCGGTTGAAGTGAACTCTGGTGCAGTTTGAATGTGAATGCCACGCGGACCGGAGACTGCTCCAAAATCAGGAAATAGACTATAGTGCAGGGCATTTTGGGTAAATACAACCAAAACAAATGCACAAGTGTATCGCTTGCAGGAGAAATGGCTCCTGGTCTTTTACGAAAGACAAAAGAGAAATCCTACAACCGCTATAATCTCATGCCACTCCATTTTTGTTTTCATTTTGTGAAGAAGGAAGTTGAGCTCAGTGTCTTCTTCAGAGGTTTTCATGTCGTTTCCCTCTGTGGTTCTTGGTGCAGTCCCATCACAGGTGAGGGGGAAAAACAGGTTTTTCAAAGGGTTTGTTTTGTTTCATACAGAGCAGTGTGAAAGCAAACCGCACCAGCTGAAAATGGAACAAATGTTGCAATTTTGGTCTCCAGTCAAACTGAGTCTACTGGACTGTCAGGTGTAAAAACACCCTTAGTTTAGTCTGTTTGATACAGTCACATTAAGCACTTAATGGGTGTTCAGTGGAGTGTTTCTCTTTTAAAACGTTACATTTTAGAGTTAGTGGCTACTCTCTCTTCTCTTTGTTGTTTCAAAAAACCTTGTCTCCTTTCCTTTTCAGGGGGTGGGAGGGCGGAAATCCACGTGCTGGTTTCTGGACCCCCAGGGGTCCTTCCCAGGGAGCAGTGGTTCTAATAATAGTGGAGCAGGAGTGGTGCTAGCCCGTTTAGCTCAGTTGCTGCACATGCATCAGTTTTATCCTTGCTAAAAATAGCTGCAGAACGTCGGTCCGTTTAGGGCAGCGTGTTCTAACTTTGAATACCTCAGTGAACTGTAGTGATTTTACAGTTTTTACCACCTTTAACTTATTGGTCATGTGTCCTATCTGTATATGTTCTCTGTTTTATTCTGATGATCATCATTATATTTAATATGTGAGTCTATTAAAGTCAGTGAGACGGTGAGTTAATGAATAAGCCTGTCCTAATGGAGGATAGTGTCATCATTTAAGTGAACACAATCATCTGAAGTCAATTCAGTGTCTTAATCCAGATGAAAGAATGGCTGTGTGTGTGTGTGTGTGTGTGTGTGTGTGTGTACATGGAGGTCTGGAGTTGTTAGAATATGACTCATCGGGTATGGGTGTGAATTTGTGCAATGGTAATTCATGTTTAGATTGGTTCAGAGCGAGGAGCCCCCAGCTCTGCTCCTCCAGTCAGCTCCTATCAGGTGAAATCCATCACTGAGGAACGTTACATCCTCCTCGTCCTTCCCTCCGGTCTTTTCCTTCCTCCTCCCACCGTTGTGCATGTACTCAGAGTGCTTTCCCTTCTGCTCGGCATCCGTGCCCCCCCATCACCCTAATGGGTTCATGCGTAGGCGGAAGCATGAGGATGAGGCCTGAGAGAGCCTGACAGCTCGATGGTGAGAGAGAGAGAGGGGGGGGGGGCTGGGAAATGCAACCCCCCCCCCAGAGGTAATTGTGTGGGTGGTTAGACTGGGATGTTCCTGTCTTAGGAAATTCTCCAACCATCAGTGATCTCTTGAACAGGACACATGATTCTTTTTGGGATTTTCCCTTCACTTTAGTGCATGAAATGTTTTTATGCGTAAAATTTCATTATGTTCTGGAACTCAAACACCACATTAAAGGGAAAATACTTTTCTTGAACTGCCTGAATCATCTCATTGTGTGGAGGGGAAAAGAACTGACTGACCTAAAAGACAGCAGATGAACAGGGTCTTAAAATTTTCTTAAAAAATGTCCATGAAAGAGACTCTTTTCACTATTAAATAAGGATGTTTTCACACGTCATAGTCTGGGAGACTCGGTTCGATTTGGGACCAAAATTGCAACATTTGTTATTTTCAGCTGGTGCAGTTTGCTTTTCACACTTCAGTGTCAAACAAACCAAACCCTCGCCGCTTGGCGCTACACCAAGAACCACTGAAGGAAACGACACGAAAACCTCTGAAGAAGACACTGAGCACAACTTCCTTCTTCATGAAATGGAAACAAAAATGGAGTGGAGTGAGATTTTAGCAGTTGTAGGATTTCGCTTTTGGCTTTTGTAAAAGACCACGAGCCAGTTCTCCTGCTAGTGCGACACTCGCACATTCGTTTTGTTTGGATTTACCCAGAATGCCCTGCCTGCTATAGTCTACTTCCTGGTTTTGGAGCGGTATTCCGTCTGTTTGGCGTTCAGATTCCTATTCGAACCACGCCAGTGTTCACTTCAACCGAACCGAGACCTTGGCTTGTAGGCGGACCAGAGTTCACTTTTTTTTTTTTTTTTTTTTTTTTTTTTTTTTTTTGTCCGCATCAGAGTTCAGTTGCGCATTCACACCTCCCCAAACGAACCAGACTTTCTAGGCAAGCAAACTAGTTTGACTAAAGTGGACAAAATAGGGCTAGTGTGAATGCACACTAAATGGTGCTTGACCATTATATAACTTGGTGTTCATACCTAAATGAACAGGATATTGCAGTTTTTTTGAAGTTTTGCTTCAAGCGGATTTGTTTCTTTTGTGATGTTAACGATGGCAAAAAGTTGCAAAAAATTGTCCTGGTTTGTATTTTTTTTTTCTCAATCCTACTCTCGGTTTTAAAACTTGGGATTCTTTTTTATAAGCGTTATGAAACTGGAAAACGTTGCTAGAAGTTGTACAGAAATTCTGGTGTAAAAGTTTTTTTCTTCCTAGTTGCTCCATTTTGTGGTATCTGTAGGTGTATGATGGTTTAATATCTTTTAGTATACTTTTGCTTTTTTTTTTTTTTTTTTTTTTTTTTTTTTTTTTTTTGCTTAATATTCAGCTCAGTGATTAGTGGCGAACTAAAAAGGTGTTGCAGAGGAGATAGCCTCACATTGACATTCACAGGAGTTCATGGTCGATTCAGTGACTTCAGTGGTTGCTGCAAACCAGGGCTAAAGCATCACCCTTCCACCGACATGTTTGACAGTTGGTATGAGGTGTGTGTAATAAACCAGCTGTGTTGATGTCAGATATCTGTAATCCCCATCTCTCCAGAGAGTATTGTGTTTATTATTCACTTGCAACTCTGGAAACCTTATCAGTTCTAGGGAAGGAAGATAGTTGTTCAATCTTTTTTCTATTTGTATCATCAGGAGTCTTAATTTTTAACACATTAAAGTCTTAGATTTGACTTGGATCTTTTTTGCTTTTTCTCTCAGCCCTACGATGTCCACCTTTAAGGAGAATTTGAAAGATCCCTTTGTGCTTTACACCTTTTTGTGACTGGCCAAAAAAAATGCAATCGGTGCATCCCTACTTAAAACAGTTTTCCAGATTCTACTTCCTCTTTTATATTAACAGTTTTCTTATAGTACTGATGACCAAGTCTTCCCAAAGCAAATATTTGTGTGCGTTCATGTGTGTGTTTAGGAGGTGATTAGATAGCAGACAGTTAGATTTGGTTACTTGTGCCTTCTCTTGTGTCCCTGCAGACGTTAGCAGTGACGCCAGTTAGACCAGACGAGGTATTCTCTACCAATGTGACCTGTGTGCGTGTGTGTATGTAATATGTTACTCCTTACCCCATAAATATGATTATAGCACATTCCTAATTATAATACAAGAACTGGGTAAATTAACTGTTTGCTCTTGCTTAATGACGACACTTAGGTGTATGATCAACTGTGAGTTTAAGCCAGTGTGTGTGTGGCTCTGCATTAACACGGATGACCCTACTCCTCTCTTGCTTCCTGTGCAGGGGAAGTATTGGATACTTGATGACTGAGGTTGAGACACCAGATTTAAGTGCTGTGGAGGGTATCATGAGTGAGAAGACAAGACGGAAACGAGATAAAGATAGTAACAGCTACAGGGGAGAGGGAGGGCTCACTTTCCACCACGACACCAACTACCAGAGGCTGCATAACACCCTCACACCCACTCTCCACACACAACCACACTATGTTGCATTCAGAGCTTTCATTCATGAAAAAAAAAAAAAAAAAAAAAAAAAAAAAAAAAAAAAAAAAAAAATGCCAACAGTGTTCCACCTTCATTCTCACAACATATTCTCATATACTGTTAATCTTACTGTCACTTACTCACATAGAGCCTGCAGTGTGTTTTATTTTTAACAGTTTAAAAACAGATTGAAACATGTAGGCACTTCGCATGATGTTTTAGTGTGTTACATGTGAAATGTGATGTTCTAATGGGAGTGAGTCAAATGATTTCAGACCTAAATGTGGAATGTATTGAAAGAAACTCAAAGGGCTGTGGTTATGTTGTTGGAGATGCTGTCTATAGAAAGAATGAAGTTACAGTTTTTATGATTTAAGTGGTTCCAATACAGTGTTGCGTAAACTTCTTCTCACCCCTTAACCTTTTTTCATATTTTGTCACATTTCAACCACAATTTTAATTTGTTTTAGTTAGGATTGTATTTCGTAGACCCATGCAAAGCAGCACGTAATTATAAAGTGGAAGAAAAATGATTTATGGTTTTCAGAACATTTCACAAATACCTCTCAGTGTACATGAGCCAGTTGAACCTCATGGACAACCACGTGCCTCTTTTCATACTATTTTTAGCTCAGCTGAATACCCCTGTTCAGAGAAATGGTTCTTAATGCGCTGGTTTATAGACATCAACTGTAAAGGATCAGAAGAAAAAACATTAAAAGGAAGCGTAAAGTGTTTTCTCACCCCAGAATATCAATGTAGTTTTTGTGTCCTCCTTGTCTCTGAGCGATAAATTATTCATTAAAACAAGTTTGGTGTTTTTTTTCTTCTTCTGCTCATGTTCTGACCAGTCGTTCTCTGTTGTATCTATTGTGGGTGTGGCACCAACTTCTGACTCTGTCAACTCTCTTGTCAACCTTTCTAAGGTTCAGAGTGGTATTAAAAAGAAAAAGAAAATTCTTAATGTGTTATATTTACACTATTCAATCATGTGACGTCTTCCAGACAATGAGATTAATATTAAACAGTTTATCTCCCATAGCCACTAACTACTTAACCACTGAGTAATTTGGCTAACAGTAAATTGCTAATAGTTAAATGGATTTCATTAGCTTATGGTGTCCAGCATGTTTAACTTTGCTGTTGGAGAAGCAGAAATGTTACTGAGCTTTTTAAAATTGCTAATAAACATCTTTAAGATGCTAACCCTTCCATAAAGGCTTATCGACATTCTTCGGCTTTTCCTCTGTCAGCCTCATGGGTAAAAAAATCCAAACAACACTTTTACTCAAAGGCTCTTCCCCAGATGTTCTTGCTATCTTACAGCAGTGTTAAACTTTATTTTGGCAACAGACTTGCTACCTGGTGTAGCTTGCTGCTTTAGAAGAGCGTTACCCTAAAAGGAGTGATAAGTGGCCTTTCTCTTGTGTGTGAGCCATGGCTGTCTTTGTGCTTCTAAGAGGAAATGTTTTGGGGGAATTACCTTCACTTTGTCATAATTTCAGGTTGATTGACAACTACAGAAAACCCATTACTGCCTAGCAACACATTAAAAGCTTAAGTAGCACTAACCAAACCAGCCGAGAATCAATTATTGCTCCAACATTAAGCTGAGGCTTTTTTTTTTTTACAGTTCTTATGTTTTATTATAGTTGCATTAATATTAAATGGGTGTTTCAGTCACATTTTGGGACATTTTTAGAGTTGCCTCCATACAGCAGTCTTTCCTACATTCCGTTTCATTGTGGTGCAGTTTCATCTACTAGGTGTGTGTACTTGCATTCTTAAAGTTGCAGTAGGCAAATTTTATTAAAATAAAAATAAAAATTTTTCACACATTTGTTAAAACTATCATGATGTCCTGACAGTATGAGACAGAGATTGTGTGAAAAAATCGAGCTCCTCTGCTTCCTCCCTGTGGTTCCACTGCTATCTGCAGAAATACACCGTTCCCAGTCAGAAACAGCCAGTCAGAGCTAGGAGGAGTGTCTTAGAACTGTCAATCACACCCATGTTTACGATGTAAAAAATAGTTTTATAGAAGTTGCCTTTAAGGTCAAATTAAGTGAAAAACATTATGTGCAATGCTGCAAGCGGGCTTTCAACCAGAAAAAAAAACTGGAAGGGATAGCTGCATCACTAATTTTTCTCCCATCATCTTATCTATCTTCTTTCTTAATATCCATTCTTCCCTCTTGTAAGTTTATTTCTTTATCCAACCTTACTGTACAGACTTTTCTAGTTTTACACATCATTTTTTTTTGTTTGTTTTGTATGAGGTACTTCTGTTTTGCAACTAAACGCTGGGCAATTTTTGCTATTTCTCTAAAGTTGTAGCTTTTTCCACATGGGCTTTGAAAAAGTAATAGAAAAGCATATCAAAAGCACACTGCAAATAAAGTATTGAAATGCATATCTAGAGAATACACCCACCAACCTGTCAGTTTTTAATGATCATGAATATATTTTTAGTCTATATATAATATAACTATTTTTGTTTTAAATCACTTCTTGTAAATTCACTGTCAAAAGCAGATGAGAATGTACTCGGTAATTAATTTGGTTATTAATACCGATTCTTCTTGTTATTTGCCATTGTCGTTCATCTGATCAGCCATTTGCTTTTTCAAGGGTACAGCATGTATCCTCTGGGACCTGTGGGGGGAAACGTGCTGACAGTCAGTACATGCAGAGGGCTAAAAATAGACAGTTTTATTTACAGGTATTACCGGGACGCCTGAAAGGCAAACCATGTTGTGTTGCATTTTACTGTTTTTGTTCAGGGTGAGAGTTGAAAATAGACCTTGGATGGAAAGAGGAAAAGACACTGGATTTTATTTTGTTTTTGTCATTTAGCCCATATTATCCTGTCAAGACAGAAGATGGGTAAACACAAGATTTCTGATCTTTTAGATTTTCTGAAAGTCTTTACCTTCTTATTGAATGTATTTTTGGTAATCCTGTTTGGGAAATAAATCTAAGATTTTTTGTTGACAGACTTTTTCAGTCTTTTGTGTTTAACTTGCTGGTAACATTACAATGTACATGAATTAAAGTTTTGATATTATATGTTTGTAATGTTTAATCACATCCTGGATTAAACATTTTTATAAAGGTTACTCTGTGGAAAACAACTAGGATGTATATCATACTGAAACATTGTGTTCACTTAAAATGAGAAAATGGCATATCAAGAATGAAATCCTGAAGTATGAAATGGCGAATGCGTATGACAAACACATTTATGTTGTGTATTTGTGTGTACATGAGGTAGACAGACAGTTCCACTAACATGCACTCATTTAAATATGCAAATAGATGTAACTATAACTTGGACATGTCACTTCCCTCTGCATAATCCAAAAAAATAACCTGTCTGAATTTTGGAAGAAGAGGAATATTATAGAATGTAACTAGAAAAGCTTCTAAGTGAAATAGGAGTATAACATAGATTTGACAAGTAGCTAAATTAGACTCTCACAGTTAATGTTGTACACCACTTACAGGGATTACTGTAAATGCCATATTATTTTAAAAGAATTCAGAAGTCCACCAGGAAAAGGGTGAAGTTCAGACATTTTGAAGTCATAAATACTGACACAGAGACACTCAGAGGCTTGGTAAAACATGCTGAAATTGTAGCTTAACCAGCAAAAAGTAGGAAGTCAGTCACTTGGACTAGTGACCAGGAATTATACCATGAAGATGGGATGGTGTTTTTGGTCAGCTGTATTAATATTTGTAGAATTAAATGAGTTTACCTGATTATGAAGCCACCCATCTCACACCATGCCCTACTGTGCTGTTCATTAGAATGAATCGATTGTTGAATGGTGTTCTTACAGAAATGTGAGTGCAATCGACAGCACACAAACTGAAAAACTCCTGTCTCTGCTGATTGTGCTGCAATATTAAGCTGTTGTATTTTACTGGGATTTGATAAATCTTTCTGTCATACGGATATTTTCCATTCCACACATTTGGCACGGCTCAGCTCAGGGTCAACTGGCACAGTCCCAGTCAGTCTACCAGCTCCCCCTGAAAGGCCTTTGTTGCTAGGATCTACAACACGGTCAACAGCTGCATGGACATGGGCGACCTACAGCTACAGCAGTTTATTCACTGTTTAATTTGATTTTCAACTGGGGTGGGCATTTATCGTATTGTTCATCATATATCGTGATAAATTGCTTAGTATGATAAGAACTGTGATTTATTGTTGTCACAATAAATTCCAGTCAATGATGTTTAAAACCTACCAAAACTGTTCACATTGTCTGAATTGTTACTTTTACTTTTTTTTTTTTTTTTCTACTGTTCAATGACAGTATCAATAAATATCAGGCAATTTGAAAATATGATTAAACAAGGTTACTGTGTAGAGTCTAGTGATACAAATCACATTTCTTTGTGACCTGTGTCCTAAAGAAGCGTATTCCAAAGGGGGATGTTTTTCAAGAGTAATATTTGTGCTTGTGAGGTAAAGACTGGTGTGTCATGCTGTCACTGCCATACAGTTCCATTAAAAAAAAAGTAAGAAATTGTTCGTATCATCACTTTATTTTTTATTTTTTTAAAGAATTTTTTAGACACTAGTGGTCCCTTATTTATCGTCACTTTTATCATTATCACAATATTACCACAAAATATTGTGATAAAGCTTTTAAGTCCATATCGCACCACCCCTACTTTTCAGTACACTCCACCGGTAGTGTTGGATCATGACTCACTTCCACTTTTCTTGTTTGGGTCCGTAGTTGAAAGTTTGGGAACCTCTTCATTAATCTGTAACTTTGAACCATATTTTGAACCATATTTATTAATGTGTTAATTAACAAGCTTAGTAATGTATCCAGCTCTTAATAACTCCCTTTTTTCCCCACAAAGGAAAAAATGGTTTTCATCATTGATACAGTACTTTTTTTTGTAGATTTGATTTTATTCATATAATTGTTGTATGTTTTAGAAAAACAAATTTGTAGTTTAGATATAGTTCAAGAAGGCATATCTTATTTAAGATATGTTTCTGCAGGTATGATGAAGTCTACAATAACCTCCACACAATTACTTTGGAAGGCTGCTGCTAAAGCCAGTGTGAGAGAAACTGTGGGTATGTGTACAGCCTGTGGAAATAACAGGCTACCTTAATGTCTGGCAGGGTTGCTGGCTGATTCTATTTTCTGCCTTAGTGGAGGCAGAGGATGTGGCCCGGTGAACCGCGTAGGCAGATCAGACGCCTCATGGCTCCGCTGCTTGCTGGGTTTATTTCTGTACAACTCATCCAGGTTTGCAGAAAAATAAGGCATTGATTTTTCTGAGCGCTCTGTTTTTCTCAACACTGAGAGGAATTCACCCGTAAGCACTGATTTTATTTAGACAAGGCATGCTGTACTTTTAATCAACTTGTAAATAGATGGGGTTTTTTTTTTCTCCAGTGACATTTTGAACTTGATTGCATAGAGAATAATCAGATCAAAAGCATCTGTTAGGTCATCACATAGATTTATTTTTCTTCTGTTTCTTGAAGACTTGTGCCATAAACCGTCATGTTTATATGAGGATAAAATTGAGTGTTTAAGTTCTTTACCAGCAATTCTACTAAGATCGAACTAAGAAAATAAAGATTACATGTGAGCAGAGAAAACCATTTGTTCTTTCTTTTGAAATGCAGCAGTAATCCAACACTGTCTGAGTTTCAAGTTAAACACAAACTCAACCTACTGCTATCCTCTGGAAATTAATCTCTAAGGAAGTCATTCATAAATCTGATCCCTGCAAAAGGATAATTTGATCCTCTCTCAGTAATGATAGACAGACTAGTGGAAGATAGTCTGCTTCTGTTTTCTGTAGAGTGGATGTAGAAAACTGCACATTCTGGTTAAAATGCTGTTTTGTGAAATAAAAAATAAGACTAAGATATTAAAAAAAAAAAAAAGTTCACTAACTTGTCTGTGTAAATGTGCACACCCTTGTTGAAGCTATTTATCATCTAATTCCAGAATTTAGACTTCTTGTGTAGAAAAGTCAGTCAGCACACCTCACCACATTTTCTTGACTTAACTCTTTTTGTGCCCACTTTGCTTTGCAAAAGTTCTCCAAATATATCAGATTGTGAAAAATATTTCTTGTTCATAGCTCGTTTCTTCTGGTCAAACCAATCTTTTGTTGATTTGGATGTATCCTTTGGGTAAGTTAAAATTCCTCTTGATCCTCAGCTTACTTCCTCATGGTTTTGGGTCAGTATTGTCCAGTATTTGGAATTTTTTCAGTAAACCAAATTCCAATTCCTAATCTAACATTAATATGTTTAAGTATGAATATTGCAAACAGCTGCTTGAACTGCTATATAGCGTTGGTGTTTACATTCAAACTGTCATGCATTGACACCCTCTTCCCCTATAATATGGATGTAAGATTGGACCATCACTATGGAACATGCCCACACTTCCATCCATCCATTATCCATCACACTTATTCTTGTAGGGTCGAAAGGTGGGCTGGTGCCTATCTCCAGTGGTCATCGGGTGAGCCATGCCTACACTTGATTTAGTTAATAGTTGCCATGATGCTAAAGATTGTGGACAGGGATGGGATCACTGTAATGACTGAACAGAAAGAGAATAGAGAAGAATATATTGGTTATTCATAACCAGTATTATCACTGAAATATTTTACAAAAAAGCTGCATTTGTGCAGCCTTTAAAAGAATTTTTGCTCATTTGTATCTGTCCATTTTTAGCTCTTTAACAATTAAATTCAAAATAGCTTTTCTTTCATGGTTTTAAAGTGTGACTCAGAGTAAAACAGGAATCGTAAAAATGATTTAAGATCACTTCGCGGCATTGCAGGGAGGAAGAAGCTGACTGGACTAAGACACAAATCAAACAACTGTAGCATATTTAGCATATAGTTTACATTTTATAAGACAAAATGTGAGTTTTTCAAGTTGTTTTGTTGTAAATCATGTTTTAAGGGATTCAAATCAACAAGAAACTGAACTCCCAAATGGCTCAAAAGGTATAGCTATTTGGTTTTAAATGACTTATTTTATGCACCATTGCAGAAAACCCTCTCAGTCATTTGTTGAGACATTGCTAGGTTTTCGGATGCATTGGTGGATTTTGTATGTCTTCTGTGTATTCCTGCTGTGCAGGCATGCTAAATAAGTGAGGCAAAAACAGCAGAATGCAGCAACTACAAGTGGTGACTGTGCGAAGATTTGTCAAATGAAAACCATCAAAATGGGACATTAATAGATTTGAACTGGTTTAAGTTCCAATCTAAGTTCAAGTTTTTATGTAAGACTATTTTTCTATCTCTGTCGCCCCTTGTTTCAGCCTCTGCACCCATCTTACCCTCTGTCATGATCAACAGAAACCTATAACGCTGAACTGCACGTAGCAGGAATGCGTCTTCTACAGTCCTGTATTTCTCAAGTGAAAGGTTTGTATGACCAGATGAAAGTGCTTCTGAATCCACACCCGAACCTGTTATAAGCAGCTTGCCCCGGCACAGTATGCAGTAAGCCACCCTGAAACGTGAAACTTTACAGTTAGTTAAGCCATCAGCTTTCAGAGCCTTTGAACCCCTATGACCTGGATGTTTGATACACAGAAACACCAGTTTTTGTTTGTTTGCTTATATGTTTGTTTTAGGGGATCTTTGTCAAATATTTATAGTTTGGTTATGGTTGTCCCGATTCGATATTGATATCAGAAATCTGTGCGATATCAGCCAAAAACCAAGTATCAGATAATAAAGGCCTGCATCTAAAATCTCCAATATAAGCTCGCCATTAGAAGCATTCCGCTCCAGCATTTAGTCCAACCCAGCATTTCTATTCAGCAGTGCTTGTATCCAGCACGCAGACCCATTGGTTAATAATAAATTGATCAGTTGTTCTCATACCTATTATTGTTCTCTGCTTGAGTAATATCACTTGATCCAGCCTTTTCTAACACTCCATACTACAAAATAAGTTAAAGTATGTATGATTTGTGCTGATATTGTATCGGGTGAATACCGGTATCGGCCAGTACCCAAAGCTCCACTACTGGTATAGTATTGGAAGTGAAAAAGCTGTATTGGGACACCCCTAATTCAGGTTAAACTTTACATTAGAAATATATATTTTTGCATTCTGCTGTTTGTTTATAATGTTGTTTAGTAACTGAAAAGGAAATGGACCTCTGGCCATTTACTTTAAGCTCTTATTGTTCATGTAATCTAGCCTGTATAAACTATGTGTTCGATGGAATATATGCTGGCATACTCGCTTTATTAAATACTTAGGGATTATATTACAGTTTCCATCAAGCATGTTTTTGTCACATTTTTGCCCTGAAGTTTCAGGACTTCTGAATATCTTAAATTCAGCTTTAATTAGATATAAAATCAGTTCAGCTAAGAAATGCTGACATTTATGCCAAAAGCTGTGATTATGGTCACCATACAGTGATTTTCATATTCCTGGACCCTGAACAAAAGGAAATTTTTGTTGGGTGATTATGAGTTTAGTTTGATTGTTTGTAAAGGTTCAGAAGTAAGGTCTTTTGCTAAAGATGCTTGAAGGGTTTTGGGGTTGCTTTTAGTCCGGTCTGCGTGGGAACGGAAAGGTTGGGTTGTTAGCATAGTCTGAGAGCTTATATGGTTTTAAAACTAGACTGTTGGCAATTAGCAAAATGTTGTTCTCAATAGCCAATGAGTTTCCCACAGGTACTTTGCAGTGTTGTTGGTATTAGCTCGAATACCAAAAGTGATTAGCAGACATGTGCGGTATTGTAGCTCATTCCAGTATTTCTCATAGATACAATTACTTTTTGCTTTTAAAAATAAGAATATTATTTGGGCTGTTTTCCTGCTTTTTTGGATTTTGTTGGCTTGTGTCTTCAGTGATGGTACTTAATTACTTACTTTGTAACTGCAGCATGTGAAAACATGAAATTTAAAGATTTTCTACAAATTTTCACACCACATGCATTTTTGTTGTTGTCACTCTTCCATCTTTCTCTCCATATGAGTTGTTTGTATGCCCAGCAATCTGCTGCTTGGCTTACTGAAAGGTTAAAGGCTTTGAGTCATGCTAATTGTTGGATGTGTGAAGATTACATCCAAGGATTTCCCTCCTGCATTTACCAAAGTTCTCAGTATAGTTACATATGCCCTGTTCTGAATGCAAATCCTGATCTGATGTAGATTTAGTTTCTTTCTGAGTAATGCGACATTACTAAGAAAAAGAACCATCCAATTTTGATAACTTCTTTATGGTATGCAAAATTTTTCTTTGTATTCCAGCTGCTTTTTTATTCTTAGTTACAAAACAGCAATTTAATGATCAAGTGTCTGTGCTTTGCATACAATTACATACCTGTCCTTTAGAGAAAAAGTAATGCAAAAGATGATCGCTTTGCATACTGTTTTATGTTGCATGATCTTCTGGGACTTTAGGTAACAGCATGATTCATATAATAATAAGCTCATCTCAAATTTATTTATACGACGTTTTAAACACAGATGTAACCCAAAGTGAATATCCAGGCAAGAGATATATACAGCTGATCTATAAAAGGAAAAAACAGTAACGAATGAATAAGGAAATGTTAAGAGTACATTATAAAACAGGCAGCCCAGTTAAGTCACTTAAGGCTTCCGCATACTCGGGCATACTCTGCACATTCTGTGAGCGGCGTGGACTCCGCGCACACTGTCCACGAACGGTTGGGATTTCATAGTTGAATGTACCGACTGCACACATTTCTTCTGACAAATTACTTTATTTCCCACAATCCGAATGGATACGAGCAAGTTTGATGAGCTAGTCGGGCGCCTAGCCCAGTTTCTTCTCCACCAGGGCAGCCATCGCAGACCTGTATGTGGCGTAGAGTGGCAGTCGAGCTGCTGCTTATCAGCTTGGTATTGCATACAAAACAGTTTGATATGAACATTTTTTCCCGCTAAGCAGTTCACTGTACGACACCGATTACGTGTACACTGTGAAAAATTTTTTTTTTTTTTTTTTTACGTGTTCAGCGGATGTCCACATTGAGTCTGCCTTGAGTACGCGCAGATCTCCGTAAAAAAAAGTTTTCATTATGAAAGCTTTATACATTTGTTCATTTTATTTATTCCCAAACAGATATTTTGCTTTGTGGTGAGAAAAGTAGCTGGGACAAGACCTTTTAACTTTTACCTATTTTTGTTGCCGAGATACATATCGTTCAAAAATATGTTTGAAACAAAAAATGGAGTGTAACATCTTTGAGTGCCAGGTACAAGTTTTTTTTCCATCATCCACACTAACTTCTTAAAGAAAGTTGTAATGTCCACCTCTTTTATAACTAGTATTTTGTGATGGATTCTAAAATGTACAAGTTGTCACTGCAGGTTTTGGTAGAAAATTTTGATGGAATTTTCAGTCTGTATTGGTTGTGTGAGTGCCAAGTACGCTGTTGGTCAGCCGGTCACACTGAATGGCCACATACTGAAAATTTAAGGTAATTTCTGTAAACTTTCTAACATTTATCTCAAAACAAAATTTAATTCAGTTTATTTATATAGCGCCAATTCACAACAAATGTCATCTCGAGGCACTTTACAATAAATAAATCCAATCATACATACATTCCAATTGATCCTAGTTATCAAACAGTACAATAAGCGCAATTAATTATTCAAAGTAGTTCAAAAAGTTTCTAAGGAAACCCAGCAGATTGCATCGAGTCGACTTGCAGCATTCACTCCTCCTGGACGGGCACATAGCGACTGCATAGCATTGACTTAACAGTTCCTCATACCGAGCAAGCATGTAGTGACATTGCAGAGGAAAAACCTGGCTCAGTACAAGTGGCCATGTGCCATGACCGACTGTGGGTTTGAGAAGACAGAGCAGAATGCACAAGAAAAACAGATGAACTGAGGTAGGATTATTTTTGGTGTTCATGAAAATAAAAAGTTAATAGCAGGAGGAGAACAATTAGTTGATGGCAGCATTGTCTCAGCTGAAGCCCTCCCCCAGGAAGGTATCACAGCTAAAGAGAACATTAGACCAGGTGTAGCTTCTATGGAGAGAAAAATAACTGAGAAAACAAAAAATTGAAGTTTATTAGATATAACAGGAAATAATGCAAATTGGAGAGTAGTAGAAGAAGAAAGTGAGAAAAAGTGGTCAGTTTGTCCTCCAGCAGCCTAAGCCTATGGCACCATAGCTACAGAAATAGCTCAGGATAACCTAAGCCAGCCTAACTATATGCTTTATCAAAAAGGAAAGTTTTAAGCCTAGTCTTAAAAGTAGACAGACAGGGTGTCTGCCTCATGGACTAAAACTGGGAGCTGGTTCCACAGGAGAGGAGCCTGATAACTAAAGGATCTGCCTCCCATTCTACTTTTAGAAATTCTAGGAGTCACCAGTAAACCTGCAGTCTGAGAGCGATGTGCTCTGTTAGGAGCATATGGAACAATCAGATCTCTGATGTATGATGGAGCTTGATTATTAAGGGCTTTATATGTGAGAAGGAGAATCTTAAATTCTATTCTGGATTTAACAGGAAACCAATGAAGTAAAGCTAAAATAGGAGAAATATGATCTCTCTTTTTAATTTTCATCAGAACACTTGCTACAGCATTTTGGGTCAGCTGAAGCCTTTTAACTACATTCTGTGGACTTCCTGATATTAAAGAATTACAGTAGTCCAGCCTTGAAGTAACAAATGCATGGACTAGTTTTTCAGCATCACTCCTGGACAGAATATTCCTAATTTTGGCAATATACCGCAGATGAAAGAAGGAAATTCTAGAAACTTGT
This sequence comes from Anableps anableps, assembly GCA_014839685.1. Classification (NCBI taxonomy): domain Eukaryota; kingdom Metazoa; phylum Chordata; class Actinopteri; order Cyprinodontiformes; family Anablepidae; genus Anableps; species Anableps anableps. Next base: position 4,630,258 of record CM026073.1, read on the forward strand.
TTAATATGGGACTTAAATGACATATCCTGGTCAAAAATAACACCGAGGTTCTATACCTTATTATCTGAGGCCAATTTAATGCCATCCAGATCAAGTGATTGACTAAGCAGTGTCTCTTTCAGAAGTTCTGGTCCAAAAACAACAACTTCTATCTTGCCAGAATTTAAAAGAAGAAAATTTAGTGTCATCCAGGCTTTAATGTCCTCAAGGCATTCCTGTAATCTGCCTAATGGACTGGATTCATCAGGATTTATGGACAGATATAGCTGAGTATCATCAGCATAACGATGAAAATGTATCTCATGCTGTCTGATGATTTTTCCAATTGGAAGCATATATATATATATATATATATATATATATATATATATATATATATATATATATATATATATATATATATATATATATATATATCTAAGCAAAAAAATGGTCCAAGCACAGAGCCCTGTGGTACACCACAAGTAACCCTAGAGGGAGAAGAAGATTTATCGGTCATGTGAACAAACTGGAATCTGTCTGACAGATTAAACCAGCCTATTGCTTTTCCTTTGTTACCTACAACATGTTCAAGCCTTTCTAAGAGAATATTGTGGTCCACTGTATCAAATGCAACACTAAGATCAAGCAAAACCAGAACAGACACAAGTCCATTATCTGAGGCCAAGAGAATATCATTTGTAACTTTCACAAGTGCTGTTTCAGTGCTATGATGAGCTCTGAAACTTGAATGAAAATTGTCAAACAGGTCATTACTTTTTAGATGCTCACACACTTGATTAGCAACTATTTTCTCAAGGATTTTGGATAAGAAAGGAAGATTAGAGATAGGTCTGTAATTTATTAAGTCATCTTGAGAAAAGGTTTCTTAAGTAAAAGTTTAATTACAGCTACCTCCAAAGCCTGTGGCACATGTCCATTTACTAGGGACAGATTGATCATATCTAACATGGAAGCAGTAATCAAAGGGAACACCTCTTTGAATAGTTTGGTCGGGATGGGGTCCAACATGCAAGTCGAAGGTTTGGAAGAAGCTAATATTTTTGATAACTCAGAAAGCTCAATTGACTCAAAACAGTCCAAACACATATCAGGTTCTTGAGTTACATTAAGTGCTGCCTCACTTACTGAGGATGAAGTAATCACGTTCGGGAGGTTGCCAACAATTTTATTTCTTATAGAATCAATTTTATTTAAGAAGAATTCCATAAAGTCATTACTGCTGAGAGCTGGGGAAATTGATGGCTCAACAGAGCTATGACTCTGTGTAAGTTTGGCAGTTGTACTAAAAAGAAACCTAGGATTATTCCTATTCTCTATTAATGATGAAAAATACAATGTTCTAGCTTGGTGAAGGGTCTATTTGTACAGCAGTAAACTATTTTTCCAAGTTAAGTAGGACTACTGTAGATGTGTAGAGCCCCATTTTCTCTCAAATTTCTAGTGTTCTGCTTCAAAGTACACAGCTCTGAATTAAACCAAGGAGCCAACCTCCTATGGATAATTACCTTTGTTTTTAAGGGCTACATTGTCTAATGCCACAAGCAATGAGGAAGTAACTCTATGAACAAGAACATCAATTTGAGAAGGGCTGGAGATTAAACTTCTGCCTTCTACTGTATTTATCTGAGATTCTGAGGAAATTAAACATGAAACAGATTCTTCAAACGTTTTTACAGAATTGTCTGATAAGGATCTTCTATAATGAAGTTTTCTCCCAGGTTTGGTATACTCAGTTAAAATAAACTCAAAGGTTATTAAAAAGTGGTCAGACAGCACAGGGTTATGAGGAAGTACTGTTATTTCTTCACACTCAATGCCACATGTCAGCACAAGGTCTAAAGTATGATGACACGAGAGGGTAGGACAGAGAATTCTTTGAGTAAAGCCAATTGAGTCTAAGATAGCATTAAAGGCTACATTTAGTCTATCACCCTCAGTGTCACGTAAATGTTAAAGTCCCCCACTATAATGATCTTATCAGTATTTAACAGTAAATCAAATTTTAAAAAAATCTGAGAACTGATGTAAAATTTGAGAGTAAGGGCCTGGTGAATGATACAAAACAAGAAACAAAAGTGATTTTACTGCTTTGCAACTAGGTTGAGGAAAACTAAGGGTTTGATGTTCAAAAGAGCTGTAGCTGTTAATAGGCATAGGACTAATTAATAAATCTGAAAAAGCTGCTAAAATTGACAATATATTGGCTTAGAATGAGTTGCAAAATATGTAAGCCATTTTAATATATTTCTGTGGTGTTGAACAAATATCAAGAGAGCTATGGATGATGTCCACTATATTTCTGAAGTATAACCTCCCCTGTGACCTGTGTTATTTGAACACTTCAGTGAACCTAATGAAAGGAAGTCAGCCATTCATTTCCTTTTCTACAGTAATGCAGTTAGAAAGTCCCTTTAATAAATTTATTACACTCCTTCAAAAGCTTGAGTTTGAACTGACATCTAGATAAAACTCAGAAAACTCTGATCTTGTGACACACAACAGTTGTTATGTCTGGGACAGCTCATGTGAGGGCAATTGAAACAAGCCTGGCTAGCAAGGGATCTCTGAATTTTGCATGGACAAAATGGATTAGGAGCAGAATGTAATTACTACAGCTTTCCATTTGGTTCATTTGGTCTCTTAGATTATGCACTTTCATTCGTTACATGAGACCAACGTTGACATTTTGCCTTTCAGACCTTAACCTGTTTTCATTGGGGGGACTACAAATTGAATATGCCAGGGTCATCCTAATTTTTGTGGAAGAGAAATCCTGAGAGGCAACACCTGAATCACTTTCAGACACGTCTGACCTTTGTAAGGAGATTATTGTTGCATTAACCAATGGGGCTGGTGTGGCACAATAGGAAGAGAAGAGAAAATTGTGAGTTTGATTCCAGTTAACTCCCACCAAATGGCAAGGAACCTAACCCCAAGTTGTGCTAATCAGTTTGTGTACTAGTGTATGAATGTGCGTTCAGGAGTGTGGCTCGCTGAAGGGGCTCTAGTGTAAAAGCACTTTGAGTGGTGTTATATAGACTATAGTCTATAGATAGACTGCATTTCCCCCTCAAGTAGTAAATCTGTCATTAGCTGAATCAGTTGTAAAATGGCTTCCTTCAGGTGGAGGAGAGGGAATCTTCATTAATGCAGACAGAGCATCTGCATAGCATTGCATGGGATTAAGTAATGTTAATATTAGCTCATTGCTAGGACTACATATAGAGCATCTTACGATACAAAAGTAAGGTACCGAGGGAAAATCACGTGAAAAATTCATAAATGGTTAGTCCAAATAAATTACCACTCTTGACCCTTATTGTCTTGGGATGGGCAAGGATCTTCAAGTAGTCAAAAAATAAAATGGGTTGATTTTGTGTGTATGCAATTATCTCTTAATAAAGGCTTAGCTTTTATTCATGCTTCCACTTAATCTACACCTCACACTTCCAAATGATGGCAGTAATGCACCAGCTTGTTTCCAATGTGTGATTCTTTTTATGACACATTTTCCCAAAAATTAAAATAAAAAGTTCTAAGTGATTGCATATTTGTTTCTGCTATCAGTGCTTCACTTGAAAAGAATGGAAATTAACTCAAGAATCTTACAGATCTGGATAAGAATAGAAAAATGATTGGATTTAGAGACTGCATTTCATATCTTATTATCTGATTGGTCCGTCCGTCTGTCCGTCCATCCATCCATCCAGCCATCCATCCATCTTTCTGATGTTTTCTGACTGACCAGAGTGGCCTTTAAAATGACACAACTTCACACTTGTTTGGGGGCCAAGAACCTTTGAATGCAATCCTCAAACCATACAGATACACCTTTTAGTATGCTCTAAAAGAAAAAAAAAAAAAAAAGAATAAATTAATAAATATTTTCATTTTAGAATGTCTTAAGTGCAATTTAAAAACCTTGCTAAAGTTAAGTACCCTATTTGCAGTAGAAGATAGAAGTAAACATTAGTTTAGCAGCACACACGGAACCCAAAATCCTTGTGCTGGTTAGGCTGAACGCCTACATGAAAACCTGTCTTTTATGTGCGAGGAGTTGAGTTAGTGTGGGTATTTCACTGGGGTTACCAAAGCAACACCCCATCTGCCAACTAGCCCTGGTATTTTTTTTTTTTTTTTTTAAAGGCTGAAGTAGATTTTTGTTTCTTAGAATCACCCACATATCCAACACCCACTCTTGGCTCTGCTTGCTTTAAGCTTATTGATAGACATACTTGGTGTACAGTATCCCAGTGCAGTTTAAACTTATGAATCATCAGTACATGTCCCAGATGGGAAGTATGAGTGATCTCTCAGTGCAAGATGGGTTCCTGAGTGTCCAGTCTGGATGGTTGGAATGCTGTTGGACAAATGAGCTGAACATGGCCTTTTGCTGTTTTGGATAAATCATAGTTGACCATGCCAATAAATTGTTAATCTTTGTTTTTGGCAGCTATGTAAAACACATAGCATACAGGCTTACAGGTTGGTAGACAGGAATTAATGTCTAGCTGCAGAGAAGCTAATTAGGAACATAACCTCAATCTTACCTAACCTTTGTTAAGCTGATTTTTGATTTTAATAGAGACTGGCACACTGTATCACATTGGTGTTCCTTTCCACATGAAGGAATATTTTATTCTAAAACAATCTATACTCTGAAATATTTTGTTTTGAGCTTTATAAGACCTTGTTGAAATACTTGAGTTTCAACACACATCCCCCACCCCCCGAACTAAAAGAACTAACAGTAAGATAATATTTCAATGCAGTTAATGAGTTGGTGTTCAGCTGCTTTGTTGTGTGAATCTTGAGTGAAAATGAACAGGAGATCGTTAAATCACAAAAGGGGGAACTTCAGGTGCCTCGGACCAGTGAGTCTCCATGGCGATGGGGCACTGAGAAAGTTGGAGCTTCCTGAAAACAGAGTATTTAGGGAAGTATGTATGGGTGTGTGTTCTCTAAGATAAAACATTCTCATCATGTTTTAGAATTAAATACTATTTATTTATCCTTGATAATGAATGATTAGGAAGTTTTATTCTTTCCAGATTAATATAAATTATAATCTTTTGAACAGTCATTGAAAATCTTTCTTTCTTAAGTTTGATTTGTGCATTATGAGGATATAGAGAAGAACTGTGATTGTCTATTGCCTACTTCCCTCTAATTACAATCAAGCAATGATCAATTTAAGATTTTCGCTGTCCTCAACTTGACACACTTGGTCATAATGTATTGAAATCTTGACATCCCCTCCTGTACAAGGCAATGCATTAACCAAACATAAGTTAACCAGTTAACATCTGACTGGTTCAGAAAATTTTTTGGAGAAAGTTGTCAGATAAGTCCTAAAAGAGTTCTTTTGAATCAGCACAACCTCAAGAAATGTTGAGCATGACCAAAAAGCACAAACCTAATACACTATCTCACTCATCTAAAATGTTAAGGCCTGTTTTTCTGCTAAGAGTACAAGACAACTTCACTGTCTTCATTGCAAGGCCAATGGATGGAGCTATCTCGGCAAAAAAATCCTGCATGCTAACATTCTTCTGTCAGCTAGAATACTAAAAATGGGTCATCCATATATGCAAACCATTTGTTTTTCTTTTATCTAATAGGTTTTCAATGGGTTTTTTGGTTGTTATTCTGTTCCTTTATATTTTGGTAAAGTTACCACTGCAATTTTGCCCCTTTTCCACTAGCTTTATTTTGGCGCCTCTACTCTACTCGGCCTAGCTTCGCTCTACTCCGAAGTTATCGTGTTTCCACGGACCTTGCAAGACGTGGTTCAGGGGGATCCCCTCCTGTTGCTGGGAGTTTTGAGCCACACCTTAAGACGTCATGTGCCATGTGTTATTTCTTAACTGTGCGACCGAAATGCGAGTTGTCATTTTTACAAACAGAAGAAGATAGAGCTGGGCTGTTAATGATTTTTTTTTTTTAGCCTTATTGGGATTTTTCTGAGATTCCAACAAGAGAGGCACAGAGTGAAGAATGCTACGGATGCAGTTAATGTGGCCAGAAGGACAGCAGATTTTTGCAGGAGATTCCTGGTCTTGCAGCTGGAGGAAAGCAGGTGTGTAAGCTAACGCTAATTTTTTTGTACTCCAACTATTATGAAGCTTGTAATGCAGTTCCAACGAGGTGCCAGTTTCAGCCATTGTGTTGTGAATGACATGTCAGTGTTGGAATTGGCGCTGCACATTTATTAATATATATATATTCATATTGCATGTGTTTTCAGATGTTGGTAAACTGTCACTGCAGACCATTATTGTGGGCATTCCTGCAGGCCTCCGAGTGGTGGGATGCCACACTGTCCACCTTCATGGACTTCCAGTGGGTGCGTTCCCTTAGGATGCCCAGAGAGACCTTCACCTTTCTAGAGCAGGGAACGCATGTGCCGAATGCTATGATGGCACATTGTTAATTTAAAAAATAATGTGTCTGATGCTCTTATAACAAAGTGCAATAACAATCTGTTTACTACTTGTTTGAAATTACTAAGCATGTTTGATTATGATTCACCTGATGTTCAGGTTATACTGAAAAATGAATAAAGATGTGTTCCTTCTAATCTGTGGTGTTCCAGTTTTGATCAAATCTCCCATGTTTTCACATATTTTAGATTCTCTAACAAATGATTGGGGGCTTAACACAGCTTAAACTCATCATCGTCATAGAACAAGGATAACTAAACAGAATCCAGTAATAGTTGAATGTTTTCGACACATTTTCTTACATTCAGGATTTTCCAAGAAGATAGCTAAATAGTGAGTGGACAGAGTTATGTAGTACAAAGTAGAAATTAACAAACATAACTTGTATTTTGGGTTCCTATTAATAGCAACCCTAACAGTCATTTCAAAATGTTTGGTGTGCTGAGTAATGCATGTGTTCACTTTTAGATACCTTCAGTGGAAATCCACAACGTGAAATTGTCAAAATACTTTAAACAGTCGCATTACAGTGTTCTGTTTAATATAGAGAAAACCTAATAAAAACAGACAGCTAGTAAAAGTTTGCATCAAATTGTTAGTTTCACTCTGTGTCTGAAGTTCCTCACATTTTGGGATGTACTGTGTTTCAGTGCAATAACTTGGCAGTAGATGATTTTATTTGGACCATGACAGCATGGAAATTATAACATATGTACAAAATTATGTGGCGTAGGAATAAGAAAAGAGATGACTTTGAGAGCACAACAGCATTTATTTTTCCTCTGATGTTTGCCTCAACTCTTCTCTGCGGAGCTCTGCCATCTCTCTGTGGGTGGCTGCGTCCTTCTGGAAGAGATCCATCCAGGAGTTGTGATGCCACTCACAATGCCAACAGTTCTCACCATCGTTCACCATCATGTCAGCCATGTCCTTCCTTCTGTTACCTGGGAAGAATAATCAAATGAATGTTCTGGCACATGAAGACCAAAAACAGAAATACTAATGTGGACTGGTTATATGCAGACAACGAATTACTTAAAATAACAGAAATATTACTTTATATGCACCCAAACAGAAATGATTCTTATCATTGACAGACATACACAATTATAAATAATCGGAATAGTTGTGTAAATTAAAAACAAAATCATAAATAATTACTTGATTTGTAAGTATTAGACCTACACAGACATACAGTCATGGAAAAAATTATACCACCCTCATTATCTTTAAAGTTTCTTGTTCATTTTAATGTCTGGTACAACTGATACAATGATAATAAAATGGCTCATAGCAGTTTAATTAAATAGCTGATACCTAGCCATTTTAGAAGAATAAAATTGTCTTTGTCATATGTCAATTGTCCTATAGTCTGGAAACTCTGGTGCAACAGCAGCAAAGTGACAGGTGATCAAAGCATGTAGATTCACACAAAGATATAATATATATAAACACCGAATTAAAATGCCAACATTACAACATAAAAATACTGTGGCGTAATTTATAAATAACGTACTCTGATCATGAGGATTGTGGATCACGAGGATTTTTTTTTTCTCTTCACTTCTATGTCTAACATTGCCCACAGCCAATCAGTGAACAGCACCATGTTTGTCACATAAAGTACCTACACAGCTCTGACTGACCCTGCCCTGGAGCAGGGGTAGGGTCAAACATGACTAGCCTAGTACCAGAAAAGCAGGTACTAGGCTGGAAAAAAACAGTAGTGGAAATGCTTGCAAAGCAGGCCTGGTAGAGTAGAGCTGAGTCTAGTATAGCCCATGGAAAAGGGGCATTAGAGACTGTTAGTTTCTTTTTAAGTGATTTAACTTACAAAATCAGTTTGCATTAGCACAGCAGCACAGCAAGCTGCTACAGGAAGTGAGAAAAGCTGTTGTAATAAGTCTCTAAATTGGTTATCAATTTATTGATTTTTGTTTTGTTTAGCTTATTTGCAGCCATAATGGTTGATGATTACTGAAATGAGAGTGACAGTAGATTTTAGCTTGTGAGGCTGTGAAATGCTAAAATAATATCACTTGGCCAGTGTCAAGACAAAGACAGTCATTTATGCTAATATTTGTTTGTGGAATATTACATTCAGGATTACTCAGGATTACTATCCTCTGAAATAGTAAACTTCCCACATAACTGTGTAATAATGCTGTTTTTCCACTGCTGTTTTGCTAAGCAAACAAAGTGATGAATTTAACCTCTTGATAGTTTAAAATGTCTAGGTGGTGGAGCTTTATTTGGTTCCTGTGGTTCATAAAAATGGAAAGCAGTAAATGTGAGAGGTTTTAAAAAACAAAACAAAACAAAAAAAAACCCTAGGCCAAAAATCAAAAATCAGGGTATTCCTTCTCTCTAGCAGCATTATGTGCTAGTAGTAGGGATGGCTAATATGGCAATATTGTAAGATAAATGTACACAATTTGAATATTTTGATATTCTGCCAAAACAGAGCTTGTAGTAAGGTCTCTTGCTTAGACTTATCAGTTTTATTTTAGCTTTAGTTTATATTGAAGTGTAAAAAGTAGGCAGTAGGGGTTGAACAGCACAGGTATTTGTTACTGATTATGTTTTGAACTGTTGAGAATCAGAGTTTGCATTAATGTTGGACTTATGTAATCTTCAGTAATTATAATTAGTAATTGATTATTAATTAAATTATTAATAATCTTGAAGTTCTTAGTTTAATTGGGGCACCATCCAGAGTCTCTGGAATCATAAGTCAAACCTTAATCAGTATCTTGTGAAGGAATGAATTCAGAACCACTGGTAAGAAGAACTGTTCACACAATGAGCAATGAACACTGACACACTGATTCCTAATCAAGTCTGAGAATTTATTAACAAAACAGCTCAACTTTACAGCTGAATTATTCCGCAAATAGCCTCTTTCTTTAACTACTGTCATGCAATCTATTTACTGATGAAAGGACAACAAAAGGATATATGTTGACTAATAAAAATAGGAATCAAATCAGACTAATTAAATAAACAAAGAAAACACAGGTAAAAATCTGATTTGCAGAGCCATGTATGTGGTGCAGTATGATAAGACAGAGTAGAGAAGCAAAATGGGGGGGTCAGGTCACTGCCCAGATTCAGGCCCACCCTCGGAGATGGGACAAAGGGTTGTAAACTGGATCATGGGCATGGCTTTGGGGGGTCAGTTCACATTCCAGGTTCAGACCTGCCCTCTGAGATGAGACAAAGGATTGTAAACTGGACCATGTGCTTGTTGGGCTAGCGACCAGCTAGACAAAGGAACATGGCTTTCAAGCCCTGTGTGACCACAAAATGGACATGTATGGGAAGTCAAGAACAGAAAAGTAAAAACAAAGAAGTGAGAAACATACATGAAACAAGTAGTAGAGAGGAAAGGGATTGGCTGGAAACAGAGCTGATGAAATGCAGCATTTTATGAAATACATGTTGGAGGAAACGTTCAGGTACAGCTGGAACCCGAGATAGTAGATATATCAAAGCAACTCAGAGGATCCAAACATGTTGTATTCTGAAATACGGGCAAAAGAATTAATAACATTGACCATTTTCTAGTGGTTATGTTGTTATCTAATATATTTATCCAGGTACTGATTCACACTTTCCAGCTCCTTGAGAGGGAGCTCGCCTTTGTCCTTGCCTATCAGTCTTAGTTGTTAAAACCTTAACTTGAGGACTGAGCTCAACTGCTTATCAAATTAAAAATCTCTGTTAAATGTCACAAGGTGGTTCTTAAAATAAAATTTGACAAGCATCACTAAACTTTGGACATATCTATTTTTTATAGTGTTTATTACATTCTGTGGTCATTTAAAAGTCTTTTCCCTGATTCTACCAGGCCATTGTTCTATTGTGCCTTACTGCTGCTTAATGCAAAATGTTGGTATATTGACTGTCTACAGTGTTACAGAAGCTGTTGATTATATAAACACAATAGTGAAGATAGCATCAATAAAGGGCACATGCATCAAAAAACTTATCTTCTTGTTTGTGTGATGGGAAACATAGCAGAATCTTGTGCCACAGAACTCATGATGACAGACCACAAAGCCCACCTGTGGCTGCTGGGGCTTGGAGCAGCTTTCTCAGCTCCCTCCTGCCTGTAAAGTGAAGGGCAAAGGCACAGCATGACCTCCAACCCCCCCACCGCTCGTACTGTCAATCAAGCAGACAACCTTTAGCAATTCCTTTCGTCTTTCCCTCTATGATTGTGCTCAATGATGGATGCACTAATTGCATCCTGTTTAACCCTGTCATGTTTTTTCATGTCAGTGATTTTAGCCACCTGCTGCCATTTAGCTCTGTATATTGTGGGGTACGTTTGAGTTTGTAAGCCCAATGTGTAACCTATTGCTGCTTACATGAAGAAGGAAAAAATTTATTTAATTGCCTTTGCAGCATTACCTACTGTGCTCATCTGAAACTGCTCGAGTGAAGTTGACCACCATACTAATTAAACCCTTCAGATTTACTACAATAATTTGTCAAAAATGATTATAAGAACCTTGTTCAACACTACTTAGTGCTTTGTTACCCATATTTAGTCAAGGTAAGTTTATCTTGGATGGCAATGGAACAACGTGTCTTCCAGCAGTTCACAGTACAAAGTAGAAGTGCAGATAAAACATTATTTTAACAAACTAATGTCTTATTGAATAATTTGCTGAATCAATAACGTTTTGGAGAATTGTCTCTTAGCCACCACACGATCGATCGACTTCAGATTAACTCATTGATCAATAACTTGCACCCCTGCTCTGCAGCTAAGACTTTTGTAGTTGGCTCTTACCACTTTTACCACTCTGAACAGTACTTTACTTTTGAATAACCCCTTTCATGGTTGGCATTCTTGACTTTCTATGGCATTGTACACATCTTATTCTTTGTGTTCAAAATCTTTTCACTATTTCATTCCATTGCATTACACTTGACTTAATGTATGCAAGATTAGTTTTGATTTGTTTGTACATGTGGATTACTTTCATCATTATTGACGTCTGGTATGAAAGTCATGTATTTAAAATGTTTAAAGTGTATTTATTGAGAAAACTGTTTGTGTCCAATACTTATTTTATCTGCTATATATGTAAGATGAGTTTGATGGATTTTAAAACAAAGTCTGGCCAGTAAGTTTAAAGTTAGAGGTTTAGTTGTAGTAACTAAGGCTTGAGGATGTCTCTGAATTTCTCCTCTGGAGTATAGAGCTTGGTCAGCTTTTGCAGCTGAACAAGCTCTGTGGGGGTAAATGAACAGTTGAACACCTATGAAGGCAGCAGAATTTCAAAAATTCCTGACTGGAGAAACAGCAAAGAAGCCACACTTTACAAAAAACCTATCAGTAAATAGCTACAGTTCTGCTGGACACAATAATGGATAGTAGAAGACTGATGAAAAGTTATTTTCTCCAAGAACATGTGGTCAGTTCTCAAGAACCAGACAGATAAAGAGGAAGCCATATTGATTTATTACAGGGATCCCTAAAATAACAAGACTGGGTTGGCATTGTCCCAGAAGTTGATTTACTGCAAAATCAGGGTCAGTATCAAGACAATTGAGCCCACAAAATATGTTTGTCTTACTACCAAAGCTTTTATACATGAGTGTCGGTTCATACTTTGGTCATCTCATTCTTTGTGTCTTCAAAACAAAGGGCAGAATTGCTTATAGCACTTTCCGTAGTTCTTGATCTAAAGACCAGATTTTTCATTTTGATCATTTCTGTACCCTTATTGTTTCAATTTTTCAACACTTAAACTTGAGCGAGGCCAGCTACTTTTGATTTTCTCTCCATCTTAAGATTTATTCCTTACTTCATGGCTGGGGATTTAGATTTTAGCCAACATGTGTATGTGTAGGTTGGAATGTCTAATAAAATGTGAATAATGTCAGTAAATCTTTCTAAGGGGCTTTAAAATAGGTTAATCCCTTGCAAAGCCACAATGACGCTCATTCACTTCCTCACTGTGAAGGGATTTGCCTTCACTTGAGGTGTTGGTGGGAAAGAACTGAAAAAGAAGCTTTTGAAAATTAAAGTGAAAGCCTAATGTCCTCTCCAAAAATAATCTTATTTTAAGAAGTCCTGCTGCAGGATATTAATCCATTAAAAGCATATTTAAAATAAAAGTCATCCAGAGTTGTAGACATTTGCCATCAACAAGAAGACTGTTGCAATTTTTGTCATGTGGTTTCTGTCTTTACTTACTTTTAGCAAAAAGCTCTATTGGCAGATTTTTTTTTTTAGGGGTCCCAAAACAATCTGGAGAAGTATGGAATTTAACTGAAGTATTTTCAAGGTTCTGATAAGTATGAACAAAGAAATTTGTAGCAGTATTTTCAGATTCCATTTGTATCCTATTCATTTTAGGTGGTATCCACCCTTCCTGTGATGTTTTTTTAATATACTTATAAAAAATATAAGACTCTGAAATATAGAAAATCTAGAATTTGAAAATGAAATATTTTCGGAATGCAACATTTTTATTTTTAAGTCCTCAATAGCAAGAATTTATTTTTTCATGATTACCAAATAAATGGCACTGGTGAATTTGAAATATTGTACCCAGGATACAATTCTAAAAGGTTTGCGTGGTTTGACTGTCATCATGATTATAGTGAAAAATGTCCTGTTAAGCAGTTCATAGAACAACCAACAGTAATTCTTTGCAGTCATACGTCACCAACAAACTGCTCTGGAGCAAAACTGCTGAAAAAGATATATGCAATATATAACCAGAGCATCTACCTGCACACTTTGCTACATGGAATAGGAACAAAAGTGACAAAGACAAACAAGCATTGCCTTTTTTATCTGATACTGTAGCATATGCAGTTTGAGCATAAGCCAAGCCTGGCTGCCACAAATGTGTTTGGACATGTGTGTCGCAATTCAGAGACAGTGTAATACAGTGGACCCTCAGTTTTCTCAGGGGTTAGGAACCACTGCCACCCGTGAATAGCTAATATCCGTGAATACTTGAACACATATCATTGCCTTTTTTAATAGGTCAAACACTAAATGTACCATAATATGCATTGAAAAATGACATATAACATAAGTAGTTTAAGATTATGTAAACCATATGGGTACCCACTAATTCCATTCTCATGATGCTCTGATCACAAGAATTGGAAACAGTCTTGGCAGTACTACAGAAGCTAACATCCACAGTCTTCCTTATCTTGCTCTTGGGTGTACAGACAATCGGCAGCATGGAAAATGAAGGTGGGTTTTCTGCAAATAATTTAGAATCACATCCCACAAAATGATCTGTGAATAGGTGAATCCATGATACTGAACCGAGAATAGTTGGGGTTCCACTATATAACGTACAAATGCACCAATGTAAAGAAATTTTTACAAGCACTATTCAAATGCTACAGCAAAGACCAGAAAGTAGCTTTACCTAATCTCATCCCACACCATGCTGATGCTCTGTCTGCACTGATGAAGATTCACTTACCTCAACATGCTGAAGTGGTCCCAATCATGTTATGGCAAACGTAACATACTTTGTCTTGACACAGTAGCACACTGTGCTATATACTGTATGTTTTACACCTTTTATCCCAATACGTATGCAATAAATGGAACAGGGGTGCATCATAAGTGAAAACATGCTTCATAGGCCTCATGATATGACTTGTTTGTTGGTTAGTTGAATGTTTCACAAAATGTCCTTAATTTCTTCAGATTAAGATATGTCAGCATGTATATGTTACATATGTGTCACAATAACTTTACTACAAAGGTTAAAAAATATGTGTAAAATTTACCAGAAGTATTGAACTATTTTAGTTATTTTTAAGTGTGTCTGTATTGCTCCATGTTGCATTTTTAGTTTACTGTCTAGTGGAAAGATCATATTTTGATTCTGTCAACACGAAGATTATTGTTTAAAACCTTAATTCTCGAACATGTGTTTTTTATTGAGATTTCTGCTACTGGTCCTTTACCTTTTGTTCTGCTTCATGAAACTCGCTGATAACGTAGCCCTTAGCATCTAGAGGGTAAGATCCATCCGTCTGTCTGTCCATTCCTGCTTATCCTTGCATGGTAGCAGGGAAGCTAATCCCCATCTCCAGTGGTCAGAGACAGGGTACACTTTGATAAAGTCAGCAGTCCATCACAGGGCAGTGACTAAATTCTAAAATTAGCCCTTTTTAAAATGAAAGTAATTTGTCTGAAAAATGGCATGAATAAGTCATTTATTATAGTTAGCAACACGATTACTGGGCTTCTGAGCTGCATTTGTGTGTGGGCGTATTTGCAGTGTTTATCATGTCTAAGTGTATGCACTGATGTTAAAGTCTAAATTACAGGGTTTGTATTACTCCCATATGCTCACTCCAGAGTAATTGTATTTGTCATGTGGATGGCTGGTAAATTATAGCCAAGGGAGGTAAACATGTTTCTTACACTGAAGATCAAAGCGAAAACTGAAGATGGTGGGTGTTTTGCCCATAGGAGAATCAATAGCTGGAATTTGTGTTTGTCTTTTGTAATTAACTCCTTAGTCAATTCTAACCCTTAGTGTAAAACCTTTTGTGTGTCCTTGCGCACATTGTCATAATCCTGGTTGCTCCAGGCTATCTTTCATTTGCTCTCTTATCTTTTGTTTGAAGAAAGCCTTGAAAGGACCATAATGAGTTTCATGTTAATAATTCACAGGTTTTCACATGCAATATTTAGTTGGAACCATTGCGATATATAGCATTTACAACAAAATGTACTGCTGAAGAATTTCTCCAAAATACAATGACATAACACGTTTGACCTAACTAGTTTAGCCCCCCAAAAATGTTGTCCTCCAAGTGATGGGCCTCCATTTACTTGATTACTGCCAGACTCACTGAATCAAAAAATTGCTTAACCCTTTATAGGGCGCTCAAAATTTCAGTCTCTGAGTGTTAATGGAGGATATCAGAACAATTTTATTCCCCTTTTGATGGCATTTTTGATTTTTTTATTTTTATTTATTTTAATTAAGAGAATATAGTTACATTTCTAAAGTAAACCTCGGTATTGCATGCATTGTAATGTTGGGAACCTGACAAGATATCAGGTTATATCTACCCAGTAACAAACCTGCATAGAGCTGTTTATTTTACAGAACAAAACAGCCTTGCTGTTATGGACTGACGGGTGGTGTCAAACCCTGAATTTCTGTGAAATTTTTTTTTTTGGAAAAATTAATTAGTAATCGTGACTCACATCACTCTTTTTATTAAAAAGAGTTTAAACAGCAAGTGCAACATGTTGCCACATTTTAAAAGTTCTGAATCCATAACTTTTCAAACTGTTCTTTCATGCCACAAACAAAAAGGGGCCAATACTGATTAGAGATTTAAGTGGAAAAAACAGAGTTTTAACCCTAAGAACATTTTCCTGGAATTTTACTCTTACTTGATTTTAGTCATGTCTATTGATATAATTGATTTACAGCTAGGCTACGTTCACACAGCAGCCAAATGCGACCGAAATGGGATTTTTTTTGCCAATATGCAGCCCATATTTGACTTTTTCATGGCAGTCTGAACAACCCAATTCCCATCTTTCCACCCCCAAAAAAACATCCAATTTTAGCCACTTCCATATGTGTTTCTAGATCAGATGATTGCTTTCAAAGTGTCTGCAGTCTGAACGATCATGTCGCATTTAATCCGACATCTATTTCATTGATGTGAGACATGCATCATAATTCTGCACCACAATACGCCAGACCGGACATTACCGATGACTGAAAATCATAATTATGAAATTATGAAAGAAGTTTGTTAGTGAATTGCATCACATCACAATCCCACCACTTCTCGTCTTACTACACATCCAAACAGACTTCTCTACAGAAGTTGCAGACAGCCCTCCACAAAACACCATTGCTATTAGTTGTGTTTTCTTTTATTAGCTTCTTTCGTCTTACGATCTCCAGCTCCATCCATCATCACTTCTGTAAACGGTGTGCTACTGTGTGACTTTAATGTTTTTCTTCCGCACATGCAGGTCACTTTGGGGTTATAAACTGTTCACACAGAAATCTCAGTTAGGATAAAAGTCTGCAATCTTCAGGGAATACACATGGATGCTACAGTTAAGAATAATAACCACTAGAAAAAGGGGAAAAAAATATAATTTTTCAAAATTATATATTTTTTTCATTTTCTACTTGCACTATAGTTGCCTTTTTGTCATCTGACATCAGACACTAACAAGGCATTATTATCCACTTGCTGAATATTTTCTCTTTTTCTAGCCCTTTTCTGTATACCCCAGAAATGACTTTGCAAGAAAGGTATTCCAAATAAAGTGGCTGGCAAATGTACTCCTCAGAACATTTTCCAGTTTCTAAATTATGAGAAACAGTTAAGTCAGTTAAGTCAGATGGAAACTTTTGTTTGAGATGAAAATTATTCAGGGTTAAATGTGAATATACCATATTCTTAGATCTTGTCAGTCCACTCTGTTTCAGATTACAAACAAAGCTGACAACCTATGTTGGAGCTTTTGGTTTATGTTTTATAGCAGTCAGTCTTGCATAGTCACAGTAATTTGTTTTCTTTCCATCCATCCTCTGTAAACACTTCCTCCTGTCCAGGTTAGAAGAGGACATGTTATCGTTTGCCTTTGGGGAACAGGTGAGCACATGACATGCTGGGAGTAAATTATAGGGCTAAAACAAAGAGATGCATACAGTTTATTTAGAATCCCCACTTAGCCTTAAATGCTCCTCAAGCAATGTTATCTTTGTTTAGTCATTTCCAGCTGCTGTTAACGTCTGATCAGACTAATATTAGCTTGTACCCTGTTGTTTGTGGACATTAGACCATTGGTTTTAAACCACACAATGGATGATAATGAGGGTCTTTTTGCCAGTTCATGACTTGTTTTTTGTTCACTGTGACTCATCCTCTTTGAAGGAGTGGATGAACTGAATGTATTTCCAGATTAGAGGGTGGTGATCATTCCACTTCATGGCTAACAAAGCCTCTTTCTACACCTACGCGTTAAGGGCCTTGCAAATGCAATGAATGCTGAGCAACCTCTTTTTGGAGTGTGCTCTTATCCTAGCCCTTTATGGTCAAAATTGCCACTACTTTTAGCATAAATGGTAACCTGTAACCTTGTCAATGCAGGTATTGTGTGCTTACCTTTAATGGTCCACCTCCACAGTTCAAATTAGCACATGTACAACAAATAGTGTGGTTACATCCCAATGGGTTTGCTTTGTCTAATGTTCATTTAGCAGAGGAGGTTTTTCTGTACCACCAAACATCTATTTTTGTTTCCATGTGATGCACCAAACACAGCCCTGGAATATATGTAAAGATTCACCATTGCCAAAACTTCTTTTTTATTTTAAAGATTTTATGTCAGTTAATTAACCCTTAATAGCTTTAGTTGGATAAATTACATTATGAAAGTAATTAATTCCTGTCAAGCAGACTTGTTCCTCTGTGGTTTTTGCAAAGCATTGAAAATATAATAATTCAATTAAACATATGTATCAAGCAAATGTTTAAAGTATGCGAGTACCTGTGGAGTATTTCAAACTTCAAATGAAGGTTAGAGTTAGGAATATACTAGTTAGGGTTACAGTCCGCCTGTAAGGTGTAAATTAAGTTTTAGTTAAGGTTAGGAGGTAAGGTGTGGATTAAGTTTTAGTTAGGGTTAGGACTAGACTATTGGTTAGAGTTAGGGAAAATGTCTGGTTTAGTTACTAAAATTAATGCAAGTCAATACCAAGTCCTAATAAGGTTAAAAATAAAAACACGTGTGTGTGTGTTGCAGACTTGTAAAATGAAAAGGATAAGGAAAAAATGGCAAAGCAAATCCAATGTGCAGGTTTTCAGCACTACTTCCAATTTAACCAACTGTGCAGGGTAAACTCATTACTCTGCTTTCAACCCAACCATTTAAATGCACAGCAACATTATCAAACCACAGAATTAGCAAATCTTCAAGAGAGGGCAAAAACACATTAGAATAGAATAGTTTTTCTGCCATACTGTCTGTTACATCTCTCATGGATTAAAATTGTTGACTTTGATCTTATTGTTTCCTTAAAAGAATTTTTGGAATCATATAGTTGGCAAACATAGGGGAAAAAACTAATAAAATATTGATAGGTGATTTAATGGTATGTTCTATTTATTTCAAAAGTCTGAACTCAGAGCTGAGTTCGACATCACACATCACATCTGAGATAACAGGATTCCAGTTAACATAGAAGGATTTCAACATGATAACACCCAAGCAGCCATTGTTTGTGGTGCCACTTATGTACATCATTTTAAGCTGTACTTTCCATATGCAAACACCACTTCCAGGGTGTTTTTGCACCGGATAGTTCGATAGACTCAGTTCGATTAAACAAAATTACAACATTTGTTACATTTTCTGCTGGTGCGGTTTGCTTTCACACTGCACTATATCAAATGAAAAACCTGTTTACTCCCTGGCCTGTGGTGGCACTGCACTAAGAACCACTGAAAGAAACAACATGAAAACCTCTGAAGAAGACATGAGCACAACTTCCTTTTTCATGAAATGTAAACACAATTAAGTGCTGTCAAATTTTAACAGTTGTAGGATTTCTCTTTTGTCTTTGATAAACGACCACAAGACATTTCTCCTGCTAGCACTCGACTCATACATTTGTTTTGGTCATATTTAACCAAAATGCCCTGCGCTACAGTCCGCTTCCTGCTTTTCAAGCGGTCTCCACTCTGCCTGGCATTCACATATGCATTCGAATCGCACCAGCGTTCACTGTAACTGAACCAAGACCTGGGTGTTTAGATAGACCTGAGTTCGCTGTTTTGATCGGCATCAGAGTTCAATCATGCATTCACACCTCCCCAAACAAACCAGACATTCTAGGCAGAAGAACTAGAGTTCAATTAAAGTGAACTAAGCAGGACTGATGTAAATCCACCCTTAATTTGTTCAGTGTAGAGTTGCAGATACTAGATGTAACATGCTTATTTGTCATGTAAAATAAACATGTTTCCACCACAGCTTACTGCTGTTGATGCGAGGAGCAGCCATATTGTTAGTCTTAAAAAAAATTCTTTGACTTTCCAAGTGGAAAGACCAACTTTGGAGGGGCATTCCACTTCATTTTTTTTCGACTGGAAAGTCACAATTCCTGAGTTCCGACTACAAATGGAACACACCATTTGTAAAATTTGTATCCATTTTATTGTAGATGCATGACATATACTTCCTCAGTTCAATAATTCTCCACAAAGTCTGACTGCACAGCTTTTAGTTTAAGGTATGTAATACATTTAACGGATAACATATCTCTGTCCTTTAGATGACTGAATTGTCTCTCTTTCTCATTCTCACTCTCATCTTCTTCCCCCATCTGCCACACTTAACACATTTTTCAGGAATCAGTGCTGCCTGGCATCAGGGTCAATTCCTCACTTTGAGGTAGAAGCAGCATTTTTGCATAAATTCTCAAATAAAGCTGACGCTGTTATGCAACAGCTGAGCCAGTGTGGGACACTGTTGCAATAGGTTTTAGCGTGAGGAGCATTTGGGTGGGTGGTGTTAGTGTGTGTGTGCGTGCAAGCTTATGTGCGTACCAGTGCTAGAAAGACATTGGACCACTTGAGTGATGTCTGGTTGCTAGATGCTGTGTGTGTGGTCTCTAAAACGGATTTTGTGAATTCACCTCAGCATCTTCGTGTTTCAGACCCCCAATTTTTTTTTTTAATCATAAAACACAAACTTGCACAAAGAAATAGTTTCCCCCAGAGACACCAAGTTACAGCTGGTACTGGCTGCCAGTTTTAATCAGCAGGCAGAAACCCACAGGAACGCATATATCTGAGTACTCACTCAGCTGCTACCACTGAGAACCTAAACTCACTTCACCCAGCTGGAAGCTCTCTCAACAAATCCTCCCTTGATGAGTAATGGTACCCAGTGTTCCAATTAATACTTGCAATATACTAGCTGTTTTCCCCCATCTGTTGTTACATGGCATTTGTGAACCAAACTTTTATTTAGCCATTTTATGGAAAATATGCAGCAGCCTTGTTTCTGGACTGTGTTGTAGCAAATACCTTAAACAAATGAAATCAAATTTATTTGTCCATCAAGCCTGACTTAATAAACTTAGGTGTCTCTTAAAGTTCACTCAAAACAAAATATCTGAAACTGTTTTTATCATTTGTGAACATATCCATACTTATTCTGAATTTTATTTCTTTTCATGGAGGCTATTGTAAAGCTGTTTTCTCATGTATAAACAAAAAAACCCTGGAACACCATCAGTTGGTGCAAAACTACAAAAAGACTTAACTGGAACACGTCAGTCCTGTTTTTAATTTCATTACACTGATTATCTGTTCAATTAGGGCAGCACCTCTCATGAAAGCTGCAGAGCCTCAGTCACCCGTCTCCCCCTGGATGGGTTTTACTGGAATTGTAATTTCCCCTCAGGGATAAATAAAGTACTATTGAATTGAATGGAATTGAACTGAATTCATCTGAAATATTCACTTTAAGGGCACTGATAGTGTAACCAGTTCTCCCCCATCGCCTGTGGTGGTGCTGCACCAAGAACCACTGAAGGAAACAACACAAAAACCTCTGAAGACACGAGCAGAACTTCCTTCTTCATGAAATGTAAACAAAAATGGAATGGCCTCACATTTTATGTAGGATTTCTCTTTTGTCGGTAAAAGACCATGAGCCGTTTCTCCTGCTCGCGCTAGACACGTGTTTGTTTTAGTTGGATTTAACCATAATGCCCTGGGCTATAGCACACTTCTTGCTTTTAGAGCGGTCTCCGGTCCACTTGGCATTCATATGTGCATTCAAACTACACCAGAGTTCATTTCAACCAAACCGAGACCTAGGTTTTTAGGCGGACCAGAGTTCATTTTTTTGGTCGGCATCGGAGTTCAATTGTGCATTCACACCTTCCCAAATGAATCAAACTATCCAGGCGAATGAACTAGAGTTGGATTAAAGCGGACTGGTGTGAATGCACTTTCAGAGCCCTGAGTGGTCCAGCTTCTTCCTACATTATTGAGTTGTTAGAAGTATTACACTTTAATTGCATGTATTTCATCTAGTATCATCTGCATAGTTATGAAAAGAGTAAGGATCATTTCGGTGGGTATTGGGGCTTTACAACGAGAAAGGATTTTAACAAGCATTTTTAGGAATCCTTAGGTTCACTTTTTCCCCAAATAAAAGTTTTACAGTGTAGAAGTTGGGGTTTAAAGAATCTGTAATAGCTGTGAAGCAACTTCTTCCAGGTTTGACTGGTAGTTTTCGAGTATGCCTGAATCTAAGGTGGCTCTGATAGTAGGTTTATCCACACGCAATCAATTGGATCTGCAAAGAGAACATGTCTTGAACGTGCCTGAAAGTTTGTACTCCGTAATTGCGATGTATTCATCTCATAGAGCTTGCATGGAGAAAAAGGTAGTTATATAAAGAGTAAATATCCCTCCCCTGCAATCCAGAGCAGGACAAAGCAGGTATTTAAAATGGATGAATAAAAGATCCTTAAAAGGAAGTCAGATGGAAGGTTGGGATGAGATCTAAAGCTTCCATTTCCTCCCAGTCCCACCAGAATACCACATCAGAGGATTTGTGTTTTACTCCTCTATGCCACACCTAATTGTCTGCCAGTATACAGTATCTGCTCCTGCAGCTGATTATACAAGGAGACTTAAACCCATATCTAAAGATATTTTTTTCAGTGGTGAACCAGTGCTGTTGTTTTTCAATGGCAAGAGCTCAAAGACTCTTGGTGAGCAGAAAGGAGGTTCATGTGGTTTTGAGGAAGTGAATACATCCACTTCAGTTGTCGCCCACCTTCATTCTCCCCTATCTGTTTGCGTCTCACATCCGCATGATAACCACCCACACGGTAAAATCAAAATATCCTGCTCAGCAGTGGACTGCCATTTAAAGTGTTTTTCTTCTGACTACAGCAAACACACAAACACACCGTTTATCCCACACAGATCCATAGGTTTCTGTCATCTATTTAAAATAAAAACATAGTTCTTTGCTGTGCTATATCACCTACATTTAAAATGGTGTAAAATTCTGCCATATAACAAGGTGTCCAGACATCATAAAAAGTCTTGCGTTCGGGTATCTAAAATAATAATATAAAATAATAATTATTATTATAATTATAATAATAGTAGTAGTTTACTGAAGAAGTACCCTTGAATGTAACACCTGAGTGATTTTTTTTTTTAAAAGGTGTGTTTTAGTTCCTTGTTATTGTTATTAAAATACTTTTATTATCTGGCAAAAATTTCCATTACCGCTTGAAATGTTTTGAGGTTTGCACCAACCTCATCCTCAAAATCCAGTGTGACAGCTACATGCATAAATTGTCCAAAAAAGCTGCAAATAACCCAAACAAAAACATAAACTTTTTGACCATTTTTAATTCAATTGTTCTGTTTTTGCTTGAATGTAAAAACACACATAAGTATTTTCTTAAAATCCTGTGTTGCTAGTAGTAAGGAGCCTCGTGGCCGAGCACAATAAACAGGAAATTTGGTTTTAAATTGAGAATGGCGTTATTCACAGAGCCAATCAGTTGTCAGATTGTCTGTTGTTAGGTCAGTACTGGCCCTCCCTTGTCAAAGAAAGCACAGAACATAACTAAATGGGCACATTATTTTCTGCAGACAATTTCCACTGGAGACAAGTTAAATTCTGAGAAAAAAATTACATGGCAGCTTGTTTTTCTAATATGTCTGGACATACATATATTTAATCAATTTAAAAGTACTGACAACTTTGAGTAATGTAAATAAAAAGTAAAGAAAAGAAAGAAGAAAAAGTTTTTGTGAAATGCAATAAAAAATATTGGTTGCTTGGTCTACATTGGGGCTCTCCCAAATTCATTTCCACTTAGAAAGGTGAATATTACATGATTGGAACATTGTTGCTCACCATATTGAACAAAGTTTACCCTGAAAATATGCCCAGACTGACTGTCCAAGCAATTTCTCCCTGAAAGCTGACTGCAAGATGTTAAAGAAGTCTCCAAAACCCTGCTGGGTCCCACAGCTGGCTCTTGCTACTGTTGACATGAAAGTGAATGCCTCTACAATCAAATACTGCACCAGTGACTTTCATAGAAGATGTGTGAGGAGGAAACCTTTGCTCACCAAGAAAAACATGAAGGCCTGACCAAAGTTTGTCAGAGAGGACATAGACAAAGGCCAGGACCTCAGGAAAGTGTTCTATGGTCAGAAAAGTCATTAATTAATTAATTAAATCATTAATTAAGTCATTAATTAAATAACATTTAATTATTTGAACACCAAAACAGAGGACATATTTGTCATAAAACAAATACAGTATTGTTGCTATGCTACAGAGCATTGAAGGAGTCATGGTGATGCTTTGCTGTAGCAGGACCTGGCCTCATCATGAACATAACATAAAATTTGTGGTGGATTTTTAGTTTTCTTGAGGAAAATGTAAGACCATCTGTAAAAAATTAAAGTTTCAGAAGAACTGGACACCAGCAACATGACAAGGATCCAAAGCATGCCTGTAAATCCACGAAGGACTGGCTGAGAATTAAGAAATGAAAAGTCCTGGGTTAAGTTGAAGCCCAGATCTTGATCTCATTAAGATGCCGTAGGGTGACTTAAAAATGGCTGTACATGCAAGTGTATGGCCAAGCTTTCCTCAGAGACTAGTACATTTAAGGCCCAAATTATTCATACCATTTGGGTTTGAAATAATCTCTAAATTTTACAAACATGTTTCTTCTGACTGAATATTAATGTTTTGGAGAGCCTCAGCCAGAGCCCTGACTTGAGTCTGAATGAGAATCTTTCTTCTCCAGTGTTCCTCAGAACAGTGTCCATGTCACACCTTGATAGCATTAGTTGTACCAATGGCAGTAAATTGCTAAACTGTTTTTGACTTAGAACATTTTCTCTCAGATTGTGGAGGGATTCAGAAACATCGGTGGAAGAGTTCCTAAAGATAAGGGGTCAAAAACATTTCTGTTTTGCATTTTTTTGCATTTAATACCCTGATAATCCAGGCTTTTAAAAACCTAAATCTTATCCTAATTCCACAGCTTTTGTTGATGTTTGCTATAAATATGATCAGCATGTAGGCACCAGGTGTACATCTCTGTAAAAATACTGAGCATCATTAGGCTAAAGAACCCCTTTGTGTCCTGTTCTCTTGGCAAGATGTGCTGATCATAATCTTAGAGTGCTGGGTTAATTTTTTTAATCAAGTGTTTATCAAAGAGTTTCAGTTGTAATTATCCACCATTTTTAAATTGCAGTGATTTAAGAGATTATTAGGGAAATTAGGTAAAGTTATTCAAATTGACCTTTTAATAATAGTGTTAAGCCGCACAAAATAAATTTTCATTGATCACAACAAGATTGTTAATTTGTTGTTTGAGGGATCTGGTGGAACCAGGAGGTAGTGAGAAGAGGCACTACATTAAAGAAGCTCCTCATGTACGATCAAAGAACTTTTTATGTAGGGGTCAGGGTACTGGAGGTTTCAGCTACATCCTCATGGTAATCATGTTTTTGATCAGACATCTGTGACTTAATTTAGGCATGGAGGGCAAGCTATTCACAATTCTTTTGATCTTAAGACATCACAGTCACCGTTAAGGTTTTAATATGGACAGGCCTTCTGACAGCGATTCCATTTTAGGTAAATAATGCAGCAGTTGAGCTTTTAACAGCACCAATGCATCACTGATTAGTATTTAACTGGTGCTAGTTTGTTGATGGATATTCAGCCTTTGTCGACTGTTGCAGAATGTGTGAACTCAGACACTGGAGAAATACTATAGTTTGAATACCACAGACTCTCAACATTATCAGCTCGGTGTTGCATACAAAGCAGTTCGTTGTGAACACTGTTAGTTTCCTGTGCAAGTCAGTGCGTCACCAAGGATGCGTCCACGGTCATTAAAAATTTACCTTTGTGTGGATTTGTCCGGCGAATGTCCGCTTGAGTCCACCTTGAGTACGTGCGGATCTCCGAGGACTGAAGTATGCCCAAGTATATTAGGGGCCACATAAAACTGCTACTGCGCATGTTAATTAACAAGTTGATGCTCGGTACTTAACACTCACACTAACTCATTTTTGTGCCAACTACACCTCACCTCACAGGGAATCAAAAGTAAACCAACAAAAATTCTTGTAGTCTGCCTAGGGCTGCAACTAACGATTATTTTAATAATCGATTAATCAGTCTATTATTTTTTTTCAATTAATTGATGAATCAGGCAGAAAACAAAAAGAAAATTTCATTACTTTCTTTTAGGGGTGCAATTTCTTTAATTTTGGGTGATTGATGATCAGTCGATATATGTGAAACTGATCTAATCCTTTCCCCCTTCCCCTCAGGCATCCAAACCAGGTTGACACCTATTATTCGGTGATGACAGGATTTTTGCTGTGTCTCAGAAACAGGGCATGAAGAACTTAGGCTATTTCTAATTGTACCTTCCCTATATGTACCATGGGACTGTTTCTCTGTGCGCTCTCTGTCTGCTGGCGAGAACATGTGTTCACCCACGTGCAAGCGCACCTGACTCTGCAGGTGTGGGCGTCCGTGACGCAGAATAGAAGCACGTGTTTTCGTTCAACTTTGCTGTTGGCGCTTTTGAAAGTGCGCAATGAGCTCGTGCAAGCCGAGCAAGTGGTGCGGCTTGGCGCGCGCACCCTTGCGGTCAGTTCTGTGTCAATTATTAACCTCGTTGGCGAGGCGGGGTTCCCCCTCTTGGATAATGGAAGGGAAACAATGAACTCCCTTCAACCCCATCAATCACTCCAACATGTTTCTGTTTCCTTGCCATGTCACTTTTGTAAAGATTGCATATTACACATTTTTTTTTAGCTTCGTGAAGCACTCAGCCTTTTTTTCTGCATCGGTCATGTTAAGTGAGGCATTAATAGCGCAACACAACAAATAGACAATGAAATTTGTTGTCAACTGTTTTAATTGTCGATTTTTATCAATTTTATTGATTCGTTGTTGCAGCCCTAAGTCTGCCCTCAGCTTAAGTTTCAGTGGCTTCTATGAGCAAATGCATTACATTTATTTGAAAAGAGAATATTTGTAGTGCTTATACTTCGTTATAACGTTTGTAATTATTTACTCTGAAATACTTAAAATCCACTTCTGGACCATATCCTGAGCTATTCTTTTTTTTTTTTTGGTACAAGTGTTGCACAGAATTTGTTGGTTTTTTTCTCTCTTTTTTTCCACCAGGTTTTTTTAGGCTGACCCCAGATTCTCAAAGATTTAGGGCAGGATTCTCCAACTCCAGCCCCCTAGGGCCACTGTCCTGTGACCTTAAGGTGTCAAACTCTTGAATAGCTAATTACCACCCCTCTGCAGAACTTGATGACATGAGGTAATTATGTGACTCAGGTGTGCTGAAGCGTAGATGCATGTAAAAGTTATGGGACATTGGCTCTTGAGGACTGGAATTGCAGACCCCTTATCTAAGGAGTTTCCCGGCAACTGGTTCAAAATTTCTTTAGTTGTGTGATTCCATCAAGTTGGAAAATAAACAGATCATCAACAATCTGTTTGTTGAGTGCTGAGCAACATTTGCTCTTGAAGGAAATGTTGATTCCGCTCTTATTTTGTGCCAGAATTGTTGCTCAAATTGGTTGGTAAGCCTAATGTCTTGAATGAGCCAGAATCAAACACATGGATTGTATCAGAATGCATAATGGTGATACCACACAGAGATTCATGGCAGTGTTATTTCTTTTTTCAGCAAAAGATGTTGCAACTAATTGATGAGAAAAATAACTTTGAACCAGTCTTCTTCTATCCTTCTGTGTCTTTCCTGCAGAATTTCACTCCATTCTTTTGAATCTATAGGACAGAAAATACTTCTTTGTTGCCCTTCTTGTCACAAGGCCATACAGTACTCTTCTCACTGTGTGTGTGTGTGCAGATTCGCTCCCCCTACCTGCTGCCAATGTTCAGCTACCTCTGTAATGGTGACAACGCCATTCTGTAACACTCCTTAATAGGTTTTCTTTACTGCAACATAATCTCTCTTCTTGGGGTTCTTGTTGACCCAGAAAAACTGTCCTTTCAGACTCCGCGCACACTGTCCGCAAACAGTTGAGATTCCATGGTCGAGATTGCCTATATTTCTCAACACAAATTCCTCAATTTCACTATCCAAATGGATACTAGCAAGGTTGATGAGGTAGTTGGGGACCTAGCCCCGTTTTTTTCTCCACCAGGGCAGCCACCGCACACCTGTTAATGCAGCAAAGAGTGGCAGTCTAGGTTCTGCGCATCTTTGTGACTGTTTGAGCCGACCCTCAACCTTATCAGCCCGGTGTCACATACAAATTGGTTCAGTGTGAAGACTGTTTTCCGCCGAGCAGTTTACTGCATACACGGTCATAAAAACATTCCTTTGCGCTGTCAAACACAAAGGAGTCCTCCTCGAGTACACACATACCTCTGCAGAGTGAAGTATGCCCAAGTATGTGGGACCCTTTACAGTACTCTAATTAGATGTATAGTGATTTCAACTGGACTCTTTCACAGCTTCACCTGTTTTTAATGTAACTACACTAAAAACCTGGCTCATTTTTGATGGGGGTGCACTCTTCAAGTTCACACCAAGCGTTTTTAGATTATTAGTTATAAACAATTTTTAGAACCATGTATCCTTTCCTTCCACTTAAGAAGCATGCAGTCCTTTGTGTTGGTCTGCCACATAACATAACACTGAGGTTTGTGGTTGGAACGTGACAAAATGTAGAAAAAGTTCCTGCGGATGGAACACTTTTGCAAGTCACTGTACATAGCACCATTTAAACCTATACAGATGCTACAGAGTGGTTTTCTTTACATTATTTCTCTTACCTACCCATCTGACCACAATCTTGTCATCTTCTGTGCTATATATTTGTACTAAATATTAATTTTGCGGACTGTAAAAAAAAAAAAAAAAACTTAATCAGCTAAGTATCAAACCACCACTCCTCTAGTTATAAATTGATTCCCCCAATCCCGCCCCTTGCCCCTGTACAGGACAGCATTGTTGCATTTTGAAGTTGGGTCAGGTAAAGTTCCTAAAACTCTGATTCTGTTGAGCTTTTCAGTGTATTTTTTTGTTGACTTATTCAAGAATGTGCAATTTTTCTGTTTCACTGGACTGATTTTTGAAACTGTTAGTTCTGCATGTCACTCCCACTTCCCCCTTGTAATTACAGCAGCTCATTCCAACCCCTAACCACCCACCTTTGCATTTGAAACCTGACTTGCAGCACGCCAACACCACATTCCTGCCACGACTAACTGCAGTTACAGCAAACCGTGACTCCGGACTTCCTGCAGAGCCTTACAGGCACGATTTTATCTCCCCTAAAATTTTAGGGTTGTGTCAACAATGTCAGTCTTGAGCTCTGTTGATTATGAGGTAAAGCAGTATTTTCTGGGTGTAGTGAGGTGTGGATGTTTGATCAAACTAAACTGTATCACTTTTTTACCATGGCACATCACATCCACTGTGTCCCTAATGCTTCCAATTAGCTCTCGATGTCCTTTTTAACTCAGATCATCTTGCAGGATGTTCTTTTTACAAATTTGCATTGCAGTTGTGATTGTTTTCCACAGCTTGTTTAATACCCCGCGCACTGATTTTCTACATGTGTTTGAACATTAATGTACGTGTGTTTTTGTGAGCTGATTGACACAAAAACCAGCTGGGGTGCCTTGCCTGTTAAGCGTTTGATTACACCCAAACTTCCTGGCAGAGGGAGGGAGGGAGGGGTGGTTGGAAGGGGGATACGGAGGCCTGGGTATGCTAGGCATAAATGAGCAGAGCAGATGTTGGCCAGATGTGGCTAAGGAGAGGAGGGGGAGGGTGTTCATGAAGGATGAAGAGAAGAAAGAAAAAGAAATGAACCCAGATAGCAAAGTAGACCGTCTGCCACACACGGACAGCTTTATTCTCCTCTTCTGACTGAGTGTAGCCTTCCCACCTCCTCTTTTCTTTAAAACACATTCCTCCTGCCTTCCTCTCCTCCTTCCATCAGCCTTCCTCTCCTGCCTCCTTAGTCTCTCTTTGAAGTGAGGACAGTGTGCAGGAAGCAAGCTGGAATCGATTGCTCCATGCATTAGGCCAGGAATGTGTGACAACCCCCCCATCCTCCTCCTCCTCTTCCTTCCTTTCCCATCTCTCAGACACATCCCTCATTAATTTCCCCTTCTGTTCCTCCTGTTGCACCACTAGAAGTCACTACTATTGCCCAACTTCACTTCACTTTCTGCAGTTCAACAATGATAACCAACCCTAATTCCTTATTTCAAAATTCATCTGTTAGTAATCATGACAACCCTAACTACGGTTGTCATGATTCTATTTCAAACTTGATGCTCATACCAAGTTTATTCTGCAGTATTTTTGGAAGGTTTTTTGAAGGGTTGTTTCTGATAAAGATCAGAAAAACATAATCAATTACAGTATGACGATATTTTCAATGGCCTTACTAGTGCAAAACCAATAATTACTAGAGGAAAAAGTAGTAGCCTGCCACTGGAAATTTTTGACCAACCATCCATCAGTCTTTAGCTACAAGAGTTAAGGAGCCCTTAGCTACAAGAGTTAAGGAGCCCTTAAGCAGCAATGGAACGCCATATTATGTAATAAGGCTGCAATATGTAATAATGTAATAGAAATCTGGCTTCAAAATGTAATAAAACATAA
Source organism: Anableps anableps (assembly GCA_014839685.1). Lineage (NCBI taxonomy): Eukaryota > Metazoa > Chordata > Actinopteri > Cyprinodontiformes > Anablepidae > Anableps > Anableps anableps. The sequence continues at coordinate 4,660,460 of CM026073.1, forward strand.
TTAAAACTGCATTACATAATAATCAATGCTTGAACGCATTATGTAAAACCATTTGGGCCGATTATTACAAAATGTGGAGGTTGCGCTTTTAAAAAACAGCGGGCACTTCTTTAACAAAGATTGGTTTTAGAGCGCAAAGTATGGCTCTTGCATCCCAAATGTTCATTACGATAGATGTCGTGTTAGAGGTGTGAGCCTCTGACATGACCAAAATTGCAACAATTTCAGCTGGTGTGGTTTGCACTGTGTCAAATAAACCAAACCCTTTGAAAAACCTGTTTACCCCCTCACCTATGGTGGCTCTGCACCAAAAACCACTTAAGCAAATAACATGAAAACCTCTGAAGAAGACACTGAGGGCAATTTCTGTCTTCATGAAATGTAAACAAAAATGGAGTGGCATCAAATTTTAGCGGTTGTAGGATTTCTCTTTTGTCATTGGTAAAAGACCATAAGACATTTCTCTCATTAGCACTAGACTCGCACATTTGTTTTGGTTGTATTTACCCAGAATGAATAAAGTGGACGAAACAGAGCTGGTGTGAATGCACCCTACGTTGCTCTCAAACATCAGTATCTGTGTCTTTAAGATGTTTCATCATGGTTTGTAGTTCTGTTTTGCTTTCCAGCCACTGTTGCACATTTTACTTATCCAGAGCTTTTCCTACTGGTCTGCCTTGTCGGCTAAAATACCTCCAGTTTGGCCTTTGTTTTTGCCTTTTCAATCGGCAAAAGGCAAATTTTTGCCGAAAAAGGCAAGATCGTTTGCTCTTCCTCAAAAAGGAAGAGCAAACGATCTTCCTCAAAAATGCTTACCATGCTAAATGTTAGTCTTAATCTTCTAGCAGCAACTCATTGTTTTGAATTGCCAGCAATCTTTGTTTAGGTGAGTTGCAGCAAGGGAAGGGAGGCGCCAAGCATCTCTGTCCGAAGCGTTGTGGTGCAGAGTTGTGTGCCCACTTGGGACGGTGAAAGCATTTCAATTTGTATCAATTTTGATGCAAATGAGGATTTCGGAAGAACTGACTATGTTGAAATTGTGATTATTACTATATTTGATTATTTTGAGAATCCTTTCCCTACATGTTGAATCTTCCCTGGGTACTTCTTTTTAGTTCAGAACCTAAAGGCAGATTTTGACTGCTCGTGGTATAAAAGATCAAACGCAGGCTTTTCCTGATTGTGGACTGTTTTTCATTTTTCACATTTTTAAAGACAAGCTTAAACTAAACATGATGGACTTCAATGGATTCCATCAACTTGTTTCATTCTTTTCTAGACTCATTCTGCAGAAAACCTTGAGGACTCCAATAACTTTGAGTTTCAACCTTTTCAACCTTTCAACTTTTCAGTTTATAATGAATACGCTTTTTGTATCAAATAGGTAGCTAAACGAACTGCTGCTAGACTTTATGTGAGGCATTTCTTATTCTTTATACACAGCTTGAGTTGAAACCTCAAGGTAAAATCCTTGTCCACATACACGTGTATTGTACTTTATATGGGCCAAACAGAAACGTTTGTATTTCTAAATCAGTTATCTTTTAACATCTAATTGATAAACAATTTGTTTTTCATTTTACTACAGTATGCTTCCATGAACAGAGCAGTGACCCAGTTCACAAACTACAAGCTTCACTGTCCAGATGTGTGTGAAAATGAGACATTAATGATGCTAAATTCAACTGTAGTTCCACACTTTCTGAGGAATAGGACCTGAACGCATCACATTTATGATATATTCTACATTTAAATGTAGAATGAAATATAGTATGAAATTCATTTAGGTTCTGTGGTGCCTTTCCAAAAAAACATTAACACCCTGTAACTTCAATGCATTTTATTCTCTACAATTCGATGTGAGTTGACAATACAAAGTAGCGCTTAGGTATTACATATTCATGATACAGAGGGAATAGAAACATGGTCTTCTAAATTACTTACTAGCAAAAATATTAAAAGTTAGGCATACTTTATGTGTATTTGTCTGACCTGTCTGATGTGGAGCATAGCTCTTCATCTGCAGTCTTTAATGTAATGATCTCAGTAAAGAAGCATGCAAAAATGCATGGCACACTTTTCAGATATTTGTTTTTGAATAATTTAGAAAACCATAAATATGTTTTCTTCAACATCACAACTATGCACTACTTCATTGGTCTATCAGATAAAGTTTCATGTCTGTAACATGCTGATACTTGGGGAAAGTTTAAGGGGCATGAACTCTTTTTTTCAAGGCATTGTAGTCGAAAGAAACAAGCTTAGCAAAGAAGCAGAAGTCTCTTTCTGTCTTTCTGTGCCTCTAAAGATCTGGTGGTGAAAATGTTTGAAGCAACTAGGCATCATGTTTACAGATCTGCTCCTCCATTCACACAGCCTTTCAAAAAACGGAATCCCTCCATCTGTTGTATTTATGAGAACGCTCAGCAAGAAAATGCTATCAGGAATTGTCACATTTCCCTGAGAATGGTTGCCAGGCGTTTGTGTTTTCTGATCAGGTCTGCAGTTGAAAAGCCAACATTTCAAATCTGCATGTCCAATGATATTAACTCTTCTCTGTAAATATGGAAACTTAGTTCTAGTTTAACAGAATTAGGTCTGATTCCTCGAATAATTTAGGTACCTCAATTACAAAAAATCCTTGAGGCAAATTATCTGCTTTGAAGTTTCATTAAATATACTACAATACATACTCTTAAACCATTCAGCGCACTTTGGTGTAGCCGGAAGGTTATTTGTGTTGCACGACAACGCTCTCACTTCCATTATTGCCTACACTGTTGACGTGTGTATGCTAAGCACTATTTTTAGCTACAGAGCGAGATGAAGAGTATCAAAAAGAGGCAGCTAGAAAATAACAGAAACGGTCAAAAGTGTGGAAAAATTTTTAATATAACCAAAAAGAGATCACAGAATAGTGCATCCACTCCAAAGCAGCAGTGGCTTTCCAAAATAGCATGTCCTCAGTGTAGCAGCACCCGAACAGAAAACACCCGCTGCGTATATTTAACTTATCCATAGTTGCCGATCGGCAATGTTTGTTTTTTTTGCAAAATATGTTTACCTTAATGTGTGATAATCTGTCATGTTACAGATGTACAAGGAGGTATATTTTGGCTAACATGTACCGACTTATCATATTGGCTACCTGAAACCTATTAGCTGAAGTTGTGTCAAAAAAACAACTATGCAGCACTTACTGCAAGTGCGTCAAATAAAGATAAAAGCACTGCAACAAACAAATGTATTGGTTCCTTCTGTCTTGACAGACAGACAATAAAATGTTTATTTAAAAAAGGAATTAAATGGATTGTCTACTTAAATGTTCTTTTTTGCGACTCATACTCAGACTTTTTTTTTTTTTTGTCTGATTACTCACCAGAATAATTGATAGAATACTCAATTACTAAAATAATTGTTAGCTACAGCTCTGAACAGAATATAATGTTCTGTTGTTGTTTAGTTGGGCTTGTCACATTTTTTTTGTGTGCTTGTAAAAGTAAAGGGTCGTATATAATGAAAATAACTTTTTCACGTATAGTTTGAGCATGTAGCTAGCTTTTCTTATCTATGCAAGTACATGACTTTGTCAGGTTTTTTTAAGCAAATATATAAAGATGGCCTCAGATATTCTGTTTCATTGTGTGATTCATCAATGTATTAAAAATCCACTCACTCCAGTCTATTAAATTGCAACAAGCTCAAGGTCTGCTCTGTGGCAAGACAGGAAGCGTATTCTCCAACTTTGCCAGGCAGCATTCATTATAGGTGCATGTATGTGTGGCGTATTAAAACCCAGATGTTTTTGCAGACTCTAGTGTATGTCTACCTAAATCTATAGAAAACAGCGAGATAGGGCAACTTTCTCAGTGCTTTCTAACAGTCCACTACAGCAGTAAATGCCTCCTAACTAATACCAGTGGCCTATAAACAGCAACATGTTACAACATTCCACCTATGCTGAAGGATGCAGGTGGGTTATCTGGCCATCACAACCTGTACTGGATGATGGTCCAGATGAGCTTGATTTAGTGATTGTATTAATATGAAATATTGCTTGTCTTTGATCACTGACATAACTTTGATCCTGGGTAACATGACAGAAAACCACAGCTACTAATGGTGTATTGGCGTCTTGAAAGAGTGGCATGTTTTGGATTTTTTTTTCTCCCTCAATAATAAACACCATTTAAAAACTGCATTTTGAGTTTACTTGTGTTGTCTTTGACTAATATTTAAATTGATTTGATTTTCCGAAACACTGAAGTGTGACAAACTTGCAAAAAAATAGGAAATCAGGTAGGGGGCAAACACTTTTTCACACCATTGTAAATGTTCCAATACAGATTATTAAATGACAGTTTGTTCTGAGACAGAAGTGAGCAAAACACTCATCAAAGTTTTTTACAAAAACTGTTTTTATCCTTCAGTAGTCGCCAGCTCTTAGTTCTCCCCTATGTGACGCCCACACAGGCCAATTTCCTGGCACGTCGTGTCATCGGTTCAAGAGTGAATGAGTGGACCAAAGGTGAAAGTACCAGCTGGGCATGGCCAACTTCTGGGAACCAGACTGGCTCAGACAGCGCGAGAAAAGGAAAAGGAAGGAGGGAGGAAGAGAACACAGCACAGACCCACCCACTGGAAGTCCTCTCCGGTCATCCATCAAGTCTGGACTTCACCCTGCAGCACATTGTTCAACAGCTGGATGTTCTCACGCAGGTCAGCTACAGGGGAAATCTTAAAGTTGCAGCTGACAGCTGCTGAGAAGCAGTTTTCTGGCTATGTTTTTGACTCATTTTGACTGTTCAAATGGAATAGTTGTAAAACTTAGGGGTGTCCCGATACCAGTTTTTTCGTTATATAGTATTACTGACAATAACTTTTGAAAACAAAATAATTTTACATAGATCAGGGTTGCTCTTCTTTTTAAGCCTACAGTCTCTCTCACTGTTTTAACAAATAGTTTAGTCTTCAAATGCTTTATCAAATTACTCGTTAAAAGATGCTTTTTTCGCTGGAGTGTGGATCAAAATTATTTGTTTGGTCTGGTCGGGCTCCGGCTTCTGTGGCACATTTAATAAGCAATACATAAACAGAGAAAGCCAAAAGAGAATGCGCAATAGAGTTGTGTTAATCTACTTATAGTCTAAATAGAGGAGGAGGCAGCTTACCCTGTTGAGGAAGGAAAGAAAGTAAGGTATATATGGTCATTTGACAGTAACAAGCGTTCCAATAAATACGCACATGGCTTCACCCAGCTCCGCTTCCATTAATCACAGATCCCAGATGACAAAAGCTTAAAATGGGAGAAGTTACCCTGCTTACTCCAGTGGTGGTCTAAAAATGAAAGCAGTAAACGCTTAATTAAAATAATATGCCGCCCCCACCCCCACCTCCTCTTGACAGCAAACACACAGGGTGGTCTGATTTATCCTCTGTGTTTACATTGAAATATATCCAAACGGGGGATATATTAACTGTTTATTTTTAATAATTATTTTTATTTAGTAATTATAATTATTTTTTTAAACAGTAATGGAGCAATCTGAAAGCAATCCCTCATTTTGACAGATTACACACACCTGACCACCTGGTGCTGATGTGCAGACAGTTTCACCTTTATGCACAGATAACATTGCAGAGGTTAATAAATCAATCAGTAAAAGAGACTTTCCATCAGAGTATCACCTCTGATCTGGACGCTATCTGAGAGATGACGGCAGTGCGTTGATGAGTTATGGAGAAGAGGCTTTGGAGTGCGTCTAGTGCAGCTGACACTGGTGCGGCATTATTCTCCCACTGAGGGGGGTGTTTGTTGGATCAGGTAACATTCAGAGAGTTTTGCTGACTTCTGATCACTTCAAGTGATGAAATGTTACCTCTAAAAACTTCATCGCTGCAGATGTATTCAGCTTGATGATGATCACGATGTGGATTATCTGTTCAGCCTATTGGATATGAATTAAGCAGAATGAAAATGAAATGCTTTTAAATCTCATTTTTATCATTTTAATAATTGATGGGTAAAAATAGATTATGACAGGCTTTCTTGACACAGTCAGTCAAAATGATGGACAACAGAAAAAGTCTAGCGAAACCTCTGCTCCAAACAACGGACATTTCCCCCCCTCAAACCATCTAACTTCCAATAACTTATTGGTGTATTACCACCACCACCTGGTATAAAGTGTGGTTTAGCCACTGAATTGCACCGCAGCGTGGCCCTGGAGGAAAATCCACCAGAAACGTGGTATTGGTTTGGAGTATCAGCTTGCTTTTACCAGTACAAGTACTTGACGCTGGTATTGGGCCTGATACCAGTATCGGTATCAGGACACCACCAGTAGTACTGTCAGAGCTGTTTCCAAATTTAGCTATATTATTACTAATCAGGTAGAAAGAAGTCAGAAACAAGAAGAAATCGCAACATTTTTCAGACCTCTTGTTATTGCACAGTGGACCACACTAAAGCAGGTGGTGTTTGGTGTAGCTACCCAATCCTTCGTCATTACTGAAAGGAGCTTTGTCACTTTTCAACCACAACCATGTAGGATTTAATGTGATAAACTAACACAAAGTGAAAGAAAAATTATACAAGGTTTTTAAACTTTTTTTTAAACAAATAAAAATCTTTGAAAAGTATAGTCAGTTAAATTTAAGCTTCATCTACTGGAGATTAAATCAATCAAAATCATCAAAACAAACTTTTATTGCAGTTACAGGTGGAAGTCATTTGACGTACTGTACATTATGTTGCTCTATTACATAAAATCCAGCTAAAATGCTCTGGGGTTTGTGGTTATAATTTAACTAAATTTAAAAGATTGAATACTTTTGCAATGCCCTGCAAAAATTTTGATGTTTTAACAAAGATCAGTTTCAGCTTTTACAGACCTTATCTCAGAAAAAGTAGTTTTTCCAAAAAGGATAAACGAGAAAAGCAGGTGTCTCTTTTTTATCCATGATGTCCTTAAGGCATCCACAAAGTCTCTTCTGCATCTTTTGCTTTTGCGTTATTTTTCCCAGAACGATGATGGGACTGATTCCAGGCTGTCCAACTTGCTTCTGCCTCTGTAATTATTGTGTGACTGCTGTATAATTATTGCCCCCCTCCCTCCCTCTGCTCTTCATGCAGGCTGTTTCAGTGCTGGAGGAGCGTCTCACCCTAACAGAGGACAAGATGAAGGAGTGTCTCCAGCATCAATCTCAAATCCTAAAGGACATAAAGGCATCAGGAGAGAGACACAGGACGGGGAGCGAAGAGACGGATGAGTCCCCTGTTAATTCGACTTAAGGATAACACCCCCATCTCTCAGGCATAAACACTTGGAGTGGATATCTGCTTTATCTCACAACTGTTGAGAATGTGTGTGTGATTTTTTTTTTTTTTTTTTTTTTTTTTTTTTTAAATCAACACCATGGTGGTCCTTGTCTGGGGTCAGTGGGTTAATCAGGATTCTAGCAGCAGTCAGTGATTTATTGTGCATCTGTTTGTGCGTATGAGCTGCCAACATGTTTCCTTTGTATCTTTCATCACCTCTGAGTGATATCTAGCTCTGTAGTCAGTCATCCATCTGTGACTGAGCAGACATGCAGAGGTATAACCTGCTGTGACAACAGACCATCTGCTACATCACCTTTCAGCATTTACATGTGATTACTTATAAATAAGAAGGTGGTTTTAGCAGTTTGCTGCTGCAGAAATATATTTTTTATCTTAGTCTGTTTGTATCTGTTACTGTAAAATTCTGAGTCATAGACATATCAAGATGTGCACATTTTGCATCAAATTTACTTTTGAAGATTATTTATGTGTTGATAAATGACATACTATATTGCACCTTTTTATGAATACTTTGTGTCTCGGTCCCCCGCATAGAGAGTTAATACATTATTCACTATTAGGTTTCACTTAATATTTCTAGTTTCCCAACATATTTCTTCTGACTGGTAGTAGTATTAACATTTTTAATGGAGACCTAACTTGATTCTCATATCGAGTCTTTGGAGAAAACTAAGGGTGCTGATAGTGCAGTAGAGTCGGTTTGATTGGGGACCAGAATTACAACATTTGTTACATTTTCAGCTGGTGCAGTTCACTTTCACACCGCAGTGTCAAACGAATCAAACCCTTTGAAAAAACCTGTTTACCCTCACCTGTGGTGGTGTTGCACCAAGAACCACTAGAGGAAACAACATGAAAACCTCTGAAGAAGACACTGAGCACAACTTTCTTCTTCATGAAATGTAAACATGATGGAGTGGTGTCAGATTTTAGTTGTAGGATTTCTCTTTTGACTTTGGCAAAAGACTGCAAGCCATTTCTCCCGCTAGCGCTAGACTCGCTCATTTGTTTTGGTTGTATTTACCCAGAACGCCCTGAGCTATAGTCCGCTTCCTGCTTTTGGAGCAGTCTCCGGTCATTCACATATGTATCTGAACTGCACCAGAGTTCACTTTAACCGAACCGAGACCTAGGTTTTTAGACGGACCTGAGTTCGCTGTTTTGGTCTGCATCAGAGTTCATTTCCGCATTCACACCTCCTCAAATGAACCAGACTTACTAGTTCAATGAACCAAAGTTAGATTAAAGCGGACTTAACAGGGCAGGTGTGAATGTACCCGATACATCGGTGTAACTGCTAGAGGGTCCTCCAAAGCAGAGTTGTTTAGGAAGCTCAGGTTGTTTTCACAGCAGCCTTCAGCTCATCTGCATTGTTGGATCTGGTGTCTCTCATCCTCCACTTGAAAATAGTCTATAGACTGTCTGTGAGGTTAAGGACAGGCCAGTTTGCTGGACAACCGAACACAGTAACACCAGGATCATTGAACCAGCCATTTTGGTATCTTTGACAGTCCTGCTGGAAAATAAAATTAGCATCTTCATACAGGTTGTCAACAGAGGGTAGCATGAAGTGCTCTAGAATTTCCTGGTAGACGGCTGCATTGACTGTGGACTTCAGAAAACCCAGTGGACCAATACCAGCAGATGACACGACACCTCACACCATCACTGACTATGGAAACTTCACTCTGAACTTCAAGCAATGTGGATCCTGAGCCTCTCCACTCGTCCTCCAGACTCTGGGACCTTGATTTCTTGTTTAAATGCAAACATTCCTTTCATCTGAAAAGAGGACAACAGTCCGGTTCTATTTTGTCCTTATTCCAGATAAGAGGGTTCTGACATCGTCTCTGGTTCAGGAGTGACTTAACACAAGGAATGTGACATTTGTAGCCCAAGTGTAGGATTTGTCTGAGTGGCTCTTGATGCACCGACTCCAGCCTCAGTCCACTCCGTGTGAAGTTCCCCAAATTCTAGAATGGATTCTGCTTGACAATCCTCTCAAGGCTGTGGTTCTCCCTGTTGCTGGTGCACTTTTTCCTACCACACCATTTCCTTCCACTCAACCATCTATGTATATGCTATAACCTTTTTGTGAAAATTTTGGCTGATAATTAATATTAATATTGCTTTGATGGCCAATAACTGATATTTTCCGGTATTTACACACACACACACACACACACACACACACACACACATATATCTATATATATCTATATATATATATATATATATATATATATATATATATATATATATATATATATATATATATATAAAATATGGCCCTACACCATTGTCAAGCATTTTTTTCAACACCATGAAAAAAATGACCAAACCACTGAAATTGCCCCTCTGCTTCAGTTAAACGGCCCCAAATCCTACGCTGCATTACTGTCACATGACCAAACAATACCACATGAACAATGCCCTCGCCCTCCCGAAATAAACACACAAACAGCAATGAGATGGAAATAAATATCAGCACATTTTTACTTCCAAAGCATACTTTAAAAAAAAAAAAAAGACTAATATCAGTCAATACCGATGTTGATGCCGATATAGTGTGCATTTTTTCTTATTTCGTGAGATGAAGCCACATGCTGACAGTAACTGGGTCACACTTTACAACTATTGACAAAAAAATGTGATGTTTTAATGTTGCGAGGTATCATCACAAATCACCAATTTGCTACTTTTACTGGTCGTGGACCACCATGCTTCCACTGTGCATAGCTCAGATTTATAATCTGCCAAATCTCTTCATTTGGTTTGCTATATAACGCCCTTTGCACTGTGACATGTTCCTGCTAGCTTTCACACATCTCAAAGACTCCAGACGTTTATGTTTTCCGGCGGCTGAGGTGTGGTGAGCTGTGTGGCTGAAGCGGGAGGAAGCTGTAAAAACAAAAGCCACACGAATGGAGAGCTCTCCACCGACTCCTGCTTATCTTACCCACCACATCCTTCATTTCCTCTCTGACTTTGCTGTTTTTCCTTTTGCATGTTCCTTTTTCTTTTTTCTAGTCAGATGAAAGTGCTTCAGCCAGCTGAGAAAAGCCCAGAGTTCAACTCTGTCTCAAAGAGCACATTTTCAGCCATGGCTAAAAGGAAAGCCACAGTGAGATTTATGTGCTTTTATAAGCCAGGGTTCCTACACTCTTTGGAACAACATGGAATTTGATAGAAGCATTTTCCAAATTAGGAAAAAATATATGAATAAAAATAATATGGTAAAATATATTTGTATTTACAGGCTTTGATTTGCTTAAATCATTGCGGGGTAAGGCTGCACAATATATCATGAATATATTGTCATTGCAATATCAATCTGTGCAATATTCATATCTCAAAGGACTATTTGAAGGATAAACTTGTAAGTTACATGCTAATGTAATATTTAGCCAGTTCGACTGAGTCTCATAGCAGCAAATGCTCATACTGGAGACAAATGACAATGCTCAAAACATTAAGGCTCACAGTGATGGAAGCAGATGAGAAAGAGAGGAAGAAACAAAATTGGCAGATATTGCATTTGATATAGTCATTGCAATATTTAATATCGCTGGCAATGTAAGATTTTTAAATTTTTTTTTAATATCTTGCAGTTCTGTGTCGTGGTCATGCCAAATCCAAAGAAAGAAGTACTCTGGTCAGATGGGACAACAGATGAGGTTCTTGGTCAACATGGAAACCTGTATATATGGCATCATTATGGACCTGCAACCATTAGGTATCATTGTTATCTATGAGGTTTGGAATGGAGTAGTATATGAAAAGCAGCATCATTTTAGATTCAAATGTGCTTTCATGCCAGGTGAGATGCTTAAATTTTCTTCAGTACTTTGGATCCATCTTGGGTTCTAACCTCCGATGTTGTCTACCATAGAAAAAAAAAAAAGCACCATTATTGAGGGCAAGTTGATTTGTCTGTGGAAAAAATACATAGAGGTACTTCTAGGATTGATTGATTTTACAAATCATCATCCTGGTCATTTCCATAGAACCATGAATTAAGCAGAAATGGAGTTAGTGACAATGGTGTTGCTAAAGGAAGAAGTGCAAAACTCCATTTCCTTTATAGTTGTGCCATGATGATGAAGGCTGTGCTACTGTTAAAGGGACGAGGGGTTTTTTGCAAAATTGACATGTGAGCTTTATATCATGTTATGATGTCATTACCTCATCAAAAACATGCCTGGAGTGTTGCTTTGTGGAATCTTTGAATCTCCCGTGGCCACTGTCCGCGGGTGCCTTAATGCATGTCCTTAGAATGCACCACCTATTTACCCAAAGGTCCGCCTTGGAGCTTCAGTTCCCAGCTGAGCTTCTGCCCCACAGAGTCCCCCTCCCTCACGCCTTCCCCACACAGCTCCACCAGACTAGTGGCAGCAGCGATTAACAAACACCTGGTGAAGCTGCACGTCTTCTGATCTTGTCATACGAAGCACTTCTCAGTCTCACTCATAAGAACGGTTGTAAGCAGCATCATAGAGAAGCACTGTTATGATGACGTGCTGAAGGTGGAGTGTTGGAAAGGCGAGGTGCTTCTTAAAGAGACAGAGGTCAATTTCAAGGCGTCAGATACAGCTGTGATGGGAAGTCAAATTTCTTTTAAGGTAATTTTGATATATACACTGCATTTTCATAACATCTGAAGGTAACATAATTTATTGATTGTGGTATAAAATGGTACTATATGCCTGGAAAATAATTAATACCTCCTCCCCCATTTAAGGACTTCCAAAAAGTATGATGTTTCCAAAGGAAAATTGTAATTTAAACCCAAATAAGATTATATTCTGTTTGTGGATATGGTCGGACTTTGTTTGTGAGAATTTTCCAATGTGATGCCACCATGCAGACATTTCTCATGGAGGCCCTCAGACTCACATGACTGTGTGTGTGAATGAGTGCAAGCACAAACATCAGTTGCAAAACTTTGTGTATCCGGAAGCAGGAGAGCCTCATGCAGATGGCTAATGACCAATTTCCACCTTCACTTCCACTCGGATCTCATAAAGTGCACACAGACCTTGGTTTACTGCAAACACAAGTGCAGTGTGTGTGTGTGGGTCTGCCTTAAGTGCATTGTGAACATGACCCTATAACATGTTAATAGCTTCCTTGAGGAGCGGTTCCCTGTTCATATTGCTCTAACAGCCAGACAAGTTATTGGGCTTATGCATGGTGGCAGTTTAATCCTGAGTTATGTGTTTATCAGTTTTTCCTTGGAGTAATAAGTTGTGGGAGTATTTAGGGAACGGGTTTTCAGTGTGTGTTAAATCAGCCAGATACAGTGGCTCACAGAAATATTGAACTTTTCCAAATTTTGTGATGTTACTACCACAACCTTCGAAGTATTTTATTGGGGATTTCTGTAATAGACAAATGCGAAGTAGTGCATCATAGCAAAATAGTTTTTGATATATTTTTTAACACTTTTGGAATTTTTTGTGTGAACATATATCTGTTGCACCTAAATTTCCCCTCTTTGGGACAAGAAAGGGTTTTTCTTTTCTATTCTGAAATGGAAGGAAAATAATTTTAAGAAAAAAAACTAAACTGTGGCATGCATTTGAAAAGTATTTTGCACATCTCACCAGGCTTGCACATTTAGAGAATGAATTTATTTTTCTAAGTGCAGTGTTCAATTCTTACCACAGATCCAATTTAGGTCTAACCTTTGACTGGTGTGTGTATATATTATGTTAACTGGTGCCTGAAGTTGGTCGACAACATGCAACACAGATGAGCCCTTTTTCAGAAACATTGCATATGCAGCCAAATATTAGTACTTGTTTGCGTTTATAAAGGAAAGTGCAAGCTATTTGTTGACCACCCTGAATTTTTTTTTTTTTACCTTACATTCTACAGAGTGATAACAAACTTGATCTGTTTTTAATTCCTTTGTTGATAAACTTAGCCTTCCCGTTTATTTTGCTGTGCATTAGGAAATAAAAGCTTTTATAAGAATTTTGAGCTTTATTCTCATTTTTTTTAAAGCACAGTGCTACTATTTTTACCACTTGTGTCTCAAAGAATTCATACACACACACACACACACACACACACACACACACACATATATATATATATATATATATATATATATATATATATATATATATATATATATATATATATATATATATATATATATATATATATATATATATATATATATGGGATATATATAATATAATATGTCGGCTACAAACTCAAAATATCATCCATACACAAAGCCAGCACATGACAGAATGTAAACATTATCTTCATCTCCCAGCTGAGCTGACGAAGCCTTCCTCCTCTTCGTTTTTTAACGGATTCCCTCCTGTCTGTTCGGAATTTCCCCTCAACTCCTTACAGGGACTGAGGCAAGGAATGTGAGTCAGGCACAAAGGAGCAGAGGTAGAAGAAAGAAAGAAGGAAGACAGCAGAGGAGTTCAGTTGTCTGTATTGGGTTATCGTCAGTCTCACTATGAACTCACGACTGCAGTTTGTTGAGTGTGCACACCTATTTGCACATACATTAGCACCTGTTCTGAGAGGAGCATATGCAAACAATGAAATCCACCCACTCGGCGCCACCTTTGTTTTTTCATTTCAGTTTCTTTCCTCCACAAGTGGATCACCTAGAAAAGGAAAAAGTCGCTAAAATTGAACAATATTCATCAGAGATGTTTCTGTGAATGTAATACATCTGCTGTGGTGTATTAGTGGTGGGCAATATTCCAAGAGGAAATAAATCACCCTAATAAGAACTAGATCTGCAGGCAGTTATCAATGGGTTCTTAGCTCGACTCAGCAAGTCCTCCCCACACATTCTTCTCTCCACATCCCACCAGGCCGGCTTTGCTGTGTCTTACTTCTTAAAGGTGTTGTCATTGCAATGCATTTACCCTATGAGTGGTAGTATACAAGCAAGTCTGCCCGTGGCCCCAGCCTCCCCGCGTCCTGTTGGCTCGGCATCCCCAGGTTCCTTCGCATGTCAACCGAGAGTTGGGACTCCTTTAAGTTATTCCTTAAAAGTGTTGCCATTACAATGCCTTTTGCCTATGTGTGGTACATTTATAAAATTTAATTTAAAATTCATACATCATCACAAATTTCCCAAAATATTTTCAGGCAACCATTTCTGTATCTGGAAAAATAAGAACCCATTCTAGTGCCCTTAGATCAAAGGCTTTTTCCATTAAAACAACAACAAAAAAACCCAACTGTAAACCACAATTTAAAAAATATTTTCAATAGATACTCGAATTTAAAAATGTATTAAAAAAATCCATAGTTGATCATAAAAATCCCAAAATGTTGTTTAATGTCTATATCTGGAATAATATAAACGCATGTCCATATCTCTGGATTCCATCCTGTTCTAAAGAAAAATAGTATTCTGCCTTTCAGAGGAGCTCGATTTTTTTTTTTTTTTTTTTTTTTTTTTTTTTTTTTTTTCCACACAGATTTGGTGGCAAAGGGCCAGTCTTACACTAGTTATTAGCTTAAGCCTTCAGGGAATACTGATTTATAACCATACACGATAAAGAAGCAAAGAGAGTTATCAACCGCAGCTAAATTATTAGCCGTTATTAAACTCTTAGCAGAGCCCCAAAAACGTACCTTACAGTGCAGCATCAAAGTTATAGGTACAGATGAACTCAACAGGCTTTACTCAGGCTTCAGTTGCTACACACAGCCAAGGCTGTTACAAAGCTATTTATTTTTGGAACATGGCTACCAAATTTTCTAAGTAGAACAAATGTTGCCTCTTTAAATCGGCTATTGCCATTTTAATTCAAGCAAATGGTCTTACTTCTCTTGTTTAACCTAAAAAAAAAAACACTTTGCACAGAAACCCTACTGAATTTTAACATATTAACTGATAATCCAAGCCAAGATGGTGATTAAAGCTTCCTTCAATTTGTCTCAGAAATCAGAGCATGGAGCTCTGTGATGACATCACAAATTTGGAGCATTCCAGTTGTAAATGAAAGGACAGTGGGATCTGTTTGGTGCTTTCACAAACATAAGATAATAGCAATATATTTGTCACAATTTTAAATGTGCAAAAAAAAATAAATAAAGGAACATGTTAACAAATGGATATTTTATAGCTATAAGTGCCAAGAGGCAAAAGAAATATAAACCACCAGAAGTGCTAATTAACAGATTTCACAACATTCTTTATGTGCAGCAACAATACGGGATACAAAAATTTAAAACTGTTTGGCTAACTTTAACTTTTTGAGTTGAAATTATGACTATTTTTAATATGGAACTTAGAAAACCTAACTTCTAAATACAAATGAACGCATCATGGTCAACTCCGCTGAAGCGAGGGAGGTGGGGGTCTGGGATGGTGTAGATGGGGCTAAGAAGTAGGTCAGATGTGTACACCCATGTTTAAAAATGGTGCCCTCTAAAGGACAAAAAAAAAGGGACAAGCAAATTTCCACTACAACTAAATATTTTGTCCTTGTCCAAAGCATGTTTTTTAGTTGGTTTATCTAATATCCATAATAATATAGTGCATATAATACTGTTTGATGTGTTTGTATGTGGTAAACGTTAGTGTGCAGTATCTACTAAATTTTCCAGAGACATGCAAAATGGATTCTTACAGACTTCAATAACACTTTGAATCCTATTTAAACCTGCAACCCTGCAACTTGACATGTATATTTTTTACTCTTGTTAAACACTGCTAAACCAGAATATACAATGAAATCAAGTCTGGGTCACAGAACAAAGGAAGCACATTGACTCTCTGAGGCACATGGCAGCAGCAGCGTCATGCAGAATATTAGAGCAACAGACTTTTGCAGACTGGTGTCAGTGTAAACACTTGTGGCCTGTTTTTACAGGGCTTAGTATGTTGAAAGCTTATCTCCGGTGGACAGGGAGGTGGAGAGGATCAGGGAAAAAAAGGAGCGTGAGTGAAAAAAGGGCATAAGCCTAGCAGGAAAAAAAAATCGACTCCCTCAACGAGTAGATTCAAAGGGACATCCGTCCAACTGCATATGTTTGTTTTCATTTGATCTCTGAGCTGATTTTCTGTCTCTGGTTTTTTTTAATCCTTCCTATTCCTCTGTCCTGCTCACAGGAAACAGACATGCATGTACCCTAGGCCTCTGACCACATGTTCAACCTTTTCTCATCTGATCTGAAAAGTTTTGTGTATCAAACTCTGGTAAAGTATAAAGAGCTTTTTCCATGATGTATCCAGTTAATAGGTTAACTCTGTACTGTGGCAACCTTTGGCCCCCCAGGTCTTGTAGACATTTACCTTTTAATGTTTACATTCGAGTTTTACAGAACCCTCCACAATTTCTGTCTCCCTCATTAGAAAAGTGCTAAATATCTTAAGATAAATCTATCTTTTATTGCAGTATCATAACCTCACACTGAAAATTTGACAAAATCCTGATCTTTAATTTAAATACATTTATTCAGTGGGGGAAAAAATGTTAAGAATTAATTACTTTAATTACATTTACCACTTACTAACAACCTTTATAGTGCCTATAAACCATTGCCATACTTTTAATAACCCAAATTGTCCTGTTCCATTCAGAACAAAATTTAAGAAGTAAAAACAAAAGGGGGCCACACAGAGAGAGCACAATGGCAAGGGAGGTAAAAACATCCAGGTGATTTTAGGAAAAGAACAAAAGCGCCCTCAAACCACAAACTTGGCTTTTGCAAAATAGCCTCAAATACAAAACATTAAAAGGTGGAAGAGGTTTTCTACTCTGACAAGAGAAACATTTATCTGGATGGTTCTGTTGGCTTTCAATGTCGCTGCCTTCACAATTAGATTCCAGTGGAGGTGTTTTCTAAGCAGCACATTGGAGAAGGTTCCATCATAATCTGAGACCTTTTTCCTTCAACAGAACAAAGGAACCTCAGATCGTGAAGAGATGTTGCTGTGGCCATCCCCCTTGACTGCGGGCCAGTCATCAGCGATCACTGGGTCTTCCAGCAGCATATTTGTAGTGTAAAATGCCTGTCTGAAAAAGGACTCTTTCTATTAGAATGATGTCCCATCTTTAGACTGTCCTGCATGTACTGATCTATAAATCTCACTGAAACCATTTAAGGAGAGATTGCGAGGGAGGTTTACAAAAATGGATGCCAGTTCTGAATTGAAGATGTATTTCATAAAGCAACCTTAGCCACACGCAGTGTTCTGGAAACACTCACATCAAGTACGTATGTCTAAGTCATTTTTTTAAAGAGATCAAAATCATTGACTCTTTAGGTCTTGTCTTAGAGTTACTTCGATAATGGACTAAAAGCTTTGATCAGCTAATGAATAGCTCTTTTAATGCTGTTTTAAATAAATTGTCCCTTAAGATCTTTTGTCTCTTTATAATCTTTCTTTTTCTGCATTTTGAAGCTCTACTTAGTGCATTATTGTAATCTAGCAGCACAAAATTCAATATTTTTTCCTGATCTTAGGATTTTGATCAGGAGTGTCTCAGTGCACTATTTTTCTTTCATAGGACTGGAGGTTCAATAAATATATTAACATGGTATGACAGGTCATTTAAAGGGTTTATTACAAACAGGAAGCACTTAAAAAAACAGTATTCTTAAAACAAGTATAGACAGTATAGACAGCGCACAGCGTCTACACCTGTTTCAGCTTTTCAGCATATGGGTAACAGATCAGCTTTTATGGGTCAATGCAAGTCAGCAAACAGGTTTCTGCAATGCTGACCATGAAACACACGCGCACGCACACACACACACACACACACACACACACACACACACACACACACACACACAGTGCCACTGACAGCTCTGTGCTTCCTATGGGGGTATGTTTACGGATCTTATGTCCGGTTCCTTTTTCTGTGGAATAAGGGACTAAACATCTTAGCAGGTCATCTCTGTTCCTCAGCTGAGGAAGCAGTGGACTTCCTGACATCCTGGACTGTTAGTGGCCCATGTCTGTTGAGTGTCAGTATAGTAAGACACCCATCCTTCCTGGCTGTTGTCCTTCGTTGTGAGTTCATATTTAGCATATCAAAATCTGACAGAAATTTATTTGCTTCCAGAATTGCATCCAAACATTTATCAAAATTAAGCAACTGGAAATCTCCCTTAGTCGAGCATTGTGTGTTTCTGTACTATAATGTTTCCATAAATCTGAGAGTCTGAAAAATCAAAATACAAAAGATGTTTGTGAAAACTGGTGTTTGCGACCTGGAACAGAACAAACAACCCCTCCAGTGAACAGCAGTACCAGAAGTAGCCTCTAGCTAGTTATACTATGGCGACTTAAGATCCAGCAGCTACTGCGATACTGAGATGTAATAGTATACTAAGTTCTGAATTTGTGAAGGATCTATCACTAAAGATTATATTAATGTGTTGGAGCAATATACTAATATGCTGTAATACCATAAACAATTAGGGCTCTAAAAAGGAGAACATAGTGAGTAAGTGCCCACACAAAGAAGACATGAGTTTCCATTCAAAACTGTTACTCTCCTTTGTTTTAACCCTAAGTTCTGTTCTTGACTACTTTGTGAAGTGGTGTGATTAACATTACCTTGAAGCTGAAAATCAGTAAAACAAAGTACATGGTCATAGACTTCAGGAAAACTCCCCACCCTCCTGCAACAACAATAGTCGAGGGATCTCTAGTGAAAACTGGACAGTTACAGTGGCGCCAAAAAGGTACCTGGGGGTGAAAAGATAGATAGATAGATAGATAGATAGATAGATAGATAGATAGATAGATAGATAGATAGATAGATATTATTGAACCTCAAGTGAAGTTCAATAATATCTTCAGTTGTTCTCTGTCAATTATATTTTTTGACATACTTCTATCTAAAATGTTTGTCATATCCTTAAAAAATACTTATATATATAAATTCCCTTCTCACCCTCCACGGGTGGTCTTTCTCAACCTCTGAGCTCGGGTCCTCTACCAGAGGCCTGGGAGCTTGAGGGTTCTGTGTAGTATCTTGGCTGTGCCGAGAACTGCGCATTTCTGGACTGAGATGTCTGATGATGTTCCTGGGATCTGTTTTAGCCACTGCTCCAGCTTGGGGGTGACTGCCCCGAGGGCCCCGATGACCACAGGTCTTCACCTTCCAGGCCTTCTCCAATTCCTCTCTGAGGCCCTGGTATTTCTCCAGTTTCTCGTGTTCCTTTTTCCTGATGTTGCAATCGCTTGGTATTGCTACATCCACCACAACGGCTTTCCTCTGTTGTTTATCCACCACCACGATGTCCAGTTGGTTCGCCATTACCATTTTGTCTGTCTGGATCTGGAAGTCCCACAGGATCTTAGCTCGGTCATTCTCCACCACCTTTGGGGGTGTGCCCCACTTTGATCTCGGGGCTTCCAGTCCATATCCTGCACAGATGTTTCTGTACACTATGCCCGCCACTTGGTTATGACGTTCCATGTATGCTTTCCCTGTCAGCATCTTGCACCTTGCTGTTATGTGTTAGACTGTCTCAGGGGCCTCCTTGCACAATCTACACCTTGGATCTTGTCTGGTGTGGTAGATCTGAGCCTCTATTGCTCTGGTGTTTAGGGCCTGTTCCTGTGCAGCCAGGATGAGTGCCTCTGTGCTGTCCTTGAGTCCAGCTTTTTCCAGCCATTGGTAGGATTTCCTGATATCAGCCACTTCAGTTATTTGTCGGTGGTACATCCCATGTAGGGGCTTATCCTCCCATGATGGTTCCTCCAGCACCTCATCCTCTGGTCCCCATTGTTTGAGACATTCGCTGAGCACATCGTCAGTTGAGGCTTTGACCTTGATGTATTTATGGATCTTGGATGTTTCATCCTGGACAGTGGCTCTCACACTCGCTAGTCCTCTGCCTCCGTCCTTACGGCTCGCGTATAGTCTCAGGATGCTGGATTTAGGGTGGAACCCTCCATGCATGGTTAGTAGTTTCCGAGTTTTAACATCCATGGTCTTTATCTCTTCCTTTGGCCAGCTTATTATTCCTGCAGGGTATCTGATTACTGGCAAGGCATAGCTGTTTATCGCACGGATCTTGTTCTTGCCACTGAGCTGGCTTCTCAGGACTTGCCTTACTCGTTGGAGGTATTTGGCTGTGGCTCCATTCCTTGTGACCTCATCGAGGCTGCCATTTGCTTGTGGTATTCCCAGGTACTTGTAACTGTCCTCAATGTCTGCTATTGTTCCCTCTGGGAGTGAGACCCCTTCTGTGTGGATGACCTTCCCTCTCTGTGTAACCATCCGACCACACTTCTCTAGTCCGAATGACATCCCAATGTCAGTGCTGTAGATCCTGGTGGTGTGGATCAGTGAGTCGATGTCTCGTTTGCTCTTAGCGTACAGCTTGATGTCATCCATGTAGAGGAGGTGACTGATGGTGGCTCCGTTCTTGAGTCGGTATCCGTAGCCAGTCTTGTTGATGACTTGGCTGAGGGGGTTCAGACCTATGCAGAACAGCAGTGGGGACAGAGCGTCTCCTTGGTATATGCCACATTTGATGGACATTTGTGCAATTGGCTTGTAGTTGGCTTCAAGGGTGGTTTTCCACATCCCCATCGAGGCTGCAATGAAGGCTCTTAGAGTCCTGTTGATGTTGCCGATGCCCTTCTGTGCTGTACTCATGTATTTATCCATGTGCCCACCTATCTTAGCTGCTATGATGCCTGACATGAGCTTCCATGTTGTAGAGAGACAGGTTATTGGCCGATAGTTGGATGGGACCGAACCCTTTGAGGGATCCTTCTGGATCAGGATTGTGCGCCCTTCAGTTAACCATTCAGGGTGAGTCCCACTTTGTAGCAGCTGGTTCATTTGAGCTGCCAGTCGCTCATGGAGGGCAGTGAGTTTCTTTAGCCAGTAGGCATGGATCATGTCAGGACCTGGTGCTGTCCAGTTTTTCATACCTGAGACTCTTTCTTGGACATCTGCCACTGTGATAGTTACTGGGCTTGCTCAGGGAGGTTGCTGTGGTCATCTCGTAGAGAGATTAGCCACTGTGCATTGCTGTTGTGGGTCGCCTCCCTTTCCCATATGCCTTTCCAGTACTGTTGGGTCTCCAGCCTTGGTGGGTCTGCTCTGTTGTTATTACCCTGCCATTGAGAGTACACTTTAGCTGGTTGGGTGGAGAAGAGCCGGTTAATCCTCCTGGCTTCATTTTCTCTCGTGTACCTCTTTAGGCGACTGGCCAAGGCTTGGAGCCTTGGCAGTTTTGAGCGCTTCAGGTATGGGCATCTGGCTGTACCGCTTGGGTACTGGTCTTTTGATTGCACCTCTTTGGAGCTCTGACAATTGGCTCACTTCCCTCTTTGTTACCTTGATTTTAGCCTCTAACCGTCTTTTCCATGGTGGGTATTGAATCTCATGATAAATCTCATGGTTGCTCCTATAGCCGAGCATCTCAAGGATCACTGATGCTGAGTTGTACACCAGCTCATTGGTTTCCGTTATGGTGTTGGTAGGGATCGTTCTCAATGCTGCATTCACATCTTCAATGAGACTTTCTGATGGTACTTCACTCAGCCGTTGTAATTGGCATCGGGATTGCCTGGTGTTCATTCGGGCCACGATCCTACCTCTCAGGTCAGTTGCTGCCTCGTTCAGCTTGGATGGTTCATTCATTATTGGGGCTGCATACCCAATCTCCGGGTGGGGAGTTGAAGCTAACTCCCCTCTGACCTGGCGTCCTGGCTCCCCCTTGCCGTAGCATTTGTGTTGTACCTTGTCTATCTCAAGTTGTGACAGCATTTGCCGTTTGCGGATGTTGGAACACTGAGCTACTAGTTGTTTGGCAGTTAGTGTTGAATGGGGATGTCGATGTAACCATTCCTCCCACATTCTTTGCATGTAACCCCTCTGACTAGGGTTACTTGAGTAGTAGAATTCCAACAGATCCAAGTTTTCGCCTCTCGCCCAATTCCGTCTTGTTCCAGTAACCCATTTTTCGTGAAGGTGCCCTGGTTCCCCAGCACCTGACGCAGACCTTGTTTGACTGGGCGACGTCTGAGCCGGCATGGCGTGTATTCCTTTGTCACTCATCATGAGGTAGGCAGTAGCGCGAAGGATCTTGCCTAAGGACCCACACTGGATATCTCAACAATATATATATATATATATATATATATATATATATATATATATATATATATATATATATATATATATATATATTTATTTAGTAGCACCCCTGGTAAAGTTGCGTAAAAATCTGTAGTATGGTGGAGAATGTGAGATGCTGTGGGCCTGTTTCTTATGAAATTGGGTCACTGGGTTATTCAACTGGACAATGGTGGAAAACATCAACTAAATCAACACAGGAATGGTTCACCAGACAAAATCAACTTCTGCCACGGCTGACTCAGTCCACAGATCTAGGGTGGTTTCACACATGATAGTCCAGTAGATTTGGTTTAACTGGGGACCAAAATTGCAACATTTGTTACATTTTCATCTGGTGCAGTTTACTCTCACACATCATTGTGTCAAATGAACCAAACTCTTTTAAAAACCTTTTGCCCCCCCTTGTTGTGATGGCGCTACACTAAGAACCACTATAGGAAATGACACAAAAACCTCTGAAGACGACACTGAGTGCAACTTCCTTCTTCACAAAATGTAAACAAAAATCAAGTGGCATGAGATTTTAGGGGTTGTAGGATTTCTCTTTTGTCTTTGGCAAAAGACCACGAAGCATTTCTCTCACTAATGCAAGACTTGTACGTTTGTTTTGGTTCTATTTACCCAGAATGCCCTGAGCTATAGTCCGCTTCCTGCTTTTGGAATGGCCGCCGGTCTGCTTGCATTTACATATGCATTCGAACCGCACCAGAGTTCACTTCAACCAAATCGAGACCTCATTTTTTAGATGGACCCGAGTTCGATTGTGCATTCACACCTCCCCAAACGAACTGGACTTTCCAGGCAAATGAACTAGAGTTCAATTAAAGCAGCGAACTAAACTGGGCTGGTGTGAATGCACCTTTAAACCCAATAGAATATCCATGTTGTCAGCTGAAAAGAACAGGGAACATTTAACAATATAAGATGTAGTCAAGAGTATGTGCAAAAAGAAGATCTTATTCTCTGTAGGGTCTAGCATTGTAGAATGTTAGGTGCTGTCTAATTGACAGATGGATTTATTTAAAGCACTGAAAGTCAGGGTACCAGTAATATTTCCATTGTTAATTTGATTTTGAAAAATCTATTATTTACTCACTTTAGGATATATCCCTTCTTTATATTAAGGATTCTCAAACATTTTTACTAGGGGTGACAACAAATGTGGCCATCACTGTATGTACTGAATGGAGGATGAGAAGAATCACATGGAACAAGTGATTCACAGATCTGGGAATACTTTCTTTAAGATGGTTTGACTAAGAGGCTTACAGAGTCAGGTAAACATGCTCAGCAGCTTAAACTCAGAGTTCATGGAGAATTTGCTGTTTGTCTTCAACATTAAAGTCAACACTTCCAGCCAGGCTGAGGTACTAAATTACTTACTCTCAGTTAGTTTCTTGCTTGATGTCCAGCGTAAACCTCTCACACACAGCTGGGTGCCTGACAGGCAGCCTGGCTCATCCAGAGAGAATGTGACTCCCTCTACAAATGAGTCACTGAGTCATTGGCTCCGTCTCTCACCAGGTCTCCATGTGTGCATACTGTCATGTGTTTGGCTCCAAATCCCAGGAGCTTCTGGTTAATAGTTTTCCCCGTAAACCTGTTGTCACAGCCGGTCTCTGAGGATGCCAGGACATCACACATGTCCTGCTACAACAGGCTGTACCTTCTCACGCAACAGACTCCTCAACTGTACCTATATGCCAAGGAATCAGAGTCGCTTTCATCAACTATGGCTGTGAACAGAAGAAGATGTGAAGATTTGACTTCAGTCACTCATCTCATGTGTTATGTTCAACACAGAGTGGAAGTGAATGAGATGGACAGTGTCTCACAAAAAGCCTGATCAGAACAAGACTAAACCATTTAGGCAGGATAAGAAGGAGGTAGGGTTTGCAGCAATAAAAATCCAGTGATGTCATCAGACTTATATAGCACTTTATTAGGACACTCAAAGACCCTTTACAATGGATTCAGTCATTCTTATTCATGCATATATTCACATGCTGATGATAGAAAGCTACTGGATTGTAGCCACAGCTGTCCTGAGGCACTCTGACAGAAGCGAGGTAGCTATACTGACGCCATCAACCCTTCTGAACACCAACAGCAGGCAAGGTGGGTGAAGCCCAAGGACACAGAGACGGACAGGGCAGGGGCTCAAACCAACGACCCACCATTGCCACTATCTCCAGTTAATGAAGTTTTTGAGGAAAATTCCTACATGGTATGACGTTACGGCACAATAGAATCTGTCCCATTTAGAAAGGCTGGATAGATAACTTTTTTTGTTCCTGATAGCTAGTGAAAGGATTGGAAGTTTGTCCTCACAACTGTCAAGCTACTGTGGGTGTCACTTGATGTCGGATGCTGCCTATGATGTTTTTCTACCCGCTTTTGTAAGGAAAGTTGTTTCTTTCACTTGATTTAGGTCAAGACATGAAGATTTTAGTCCATATTCAATCTTCTTTGGTGCATTACATTGGACTCTCCAGTTAGCAGGTCACTGCTGACACAAAACCTTGTTCAATGGTCAGTCAGCATTTATGCGGCAACATAGTAGAACCATTGTAGCCTGTGGTTCTGGACATGTTTTCAGCTGTTGGTTGCTCCTGTTTATTTTTTTTTAATTTTTTTTATTTATTTATTTTTTTTTTTTGTAGTTTCATTGTGTAGAGAGAGCCCACAAATCAGATGGAAATTACATCTAAATCTTTGGTTTTGTTGCAGTTTTTCTTAGGGATGTTGCAGGTCTTAAATCTGTAGTGACAGACAAGCAAGAGAGTAGAAGAGGCTAATCTTGGTCCATAGGAAAAATATTAGGATTCTTTTGCAGGGACTGTTCAAAGGACTCGATTTGCTAAAGCTTTGGACCCAATTTGGCTGTGAATCTCCTTGATGAAGCTATCTTCTCTGTGACCAGTGAGTTGAAGTATATAAATTCTCAAACTATTTCAGTCTGAATGCAATTAAGACAGGGGCCAGTGAACCATCCTTTGTGAGAATTTTCATCTGAAGGCTGGTAGATGGGGAGTGGAGGTTTTGTGGACAATATCAGTTAAGACATCTTCAGCCATGGCACCATAATATGTGAAATTAGGGCTGCTCTCAGCAAACATTCAATCAATTAAAACTGGTTTGCCTGAAACTGTGCTCCCCTTCAGTCTTCAAATAGCTTTGCAAAGATTGATTCCATATTGATAGCATCCTGGCTTACTTAGAGGTTTGTAAATATTGCAATAGTTATTTAAATATATTTGCAAGCTGCATTTTATGCTTGTGAAACACACCTTATTGATAAATCACTCCTCTGACTGTGGTTTGGAACAAAACTGGTAACTCCCTTATTACCTTTGCTTTGTACTCCTACCACTCTGCATGTAGGGCAAGTAAAATGCATCATTACTCATACAGTCCTCAGAGGGCAGTCCTTCTGAATGGTTACTGCAGACCTGTTTCACCATTCAAGAATTTCCCCCTAAGTTAAATCTCGGTTTAGCTTTTTTGGTGTCTGGGTCAGCTCCTTGAAATCACCCATAGTGAAGCCCACTTCCTACTACAGCAGCATCTCCTGACGTCAGCGCCCTCTGATCCTTTCTTTCACCGTCTTTTATCCCATCATCCTCTTAACATGGAATCAAGTGGATCTCCAGGACACCTGTTAGCGTTCACTCTGCTGATGGGCTTTTTTTTACTTTTAAAAACTAAACTTCTACCTGTGTAATACTAATACTCTTTAGTATATTGATAAATTAAGATCTGCACATCTTTTTTTGCACTCCTTTCACCCTACTTTCACACCAACTTCCAAATGCTCAAGCTTCATGTGTCAGCATGCCTGTTCCCCAGACAGGAAATGGAGGGAAGGGAAAAAGGACAAGAATTTGACAGACAAGAGAAGACAAGAGCTGTCTAAGGGTCAGTCCATGCTGTCCAATATGTTTCCCCAAAAGATAAATTATGGTTTTTGTTGAACTCGTGATGCTTGACAAGTCGAACCCAACAAAAATATTGACCTATTCTGGATTTTATGAAGGCGCAAACAAAGAACATCAAACTTCGGTTTCTTTCAGTTACTATTCATCAGCTTTTTCAAATGTCAACATTAGGGAAAAGCATAACTTCCCATGTGAAGCCGAGAGTCTGCTCCTGTTTTACTTCTCTGATACCTCCATTTTATGCATCATCAATCATGACCTGTGTAACCCAACAGGAGCCCTTTGTTCTCCAAATGAAAGAGATCCCTCCAGACCAGAGATCAATCAGCGACTGAGCAAATGGATTCCATCCGTTCAGATATCCATTGATACCATATCTAAAGGAGGGGAATCCCTTTTTTGCTGGAGCGATAAATTGGATTTGGGCTTTTACTTCCTGAGTTTTAGGACTGTTATTTTCTCCCTCTGCTATTCACTATCCACGTGGCCACCAAATTATCTTTTTGCCATGTTGCTGTGTTGGTTTGGTCTTCTCACTAATGTCTGTCTTTACCCTAATACATCCTAATACATCATGGAAAGGTGTAACTCATTTTCATAATTGTGCACATATCCAAGAACGTCAAAGGTTTTTGTTGGTCTTACAAATACAGGTACATCTCCAAAAATCTGAATACCGTGAAAAACTCTGATGATGTTTCAAAGTGAGTAACAATTTACAAAGTTAAATTTCTCTGTTATATAGATTCAGTACACATCAAGCAAAATATTCCATGCCTCTATAGCTTATGTGGATGATTATGACTTACAGATAATGAAAACCCCAAAAAAACTGTATCTCAGAAAATGATATCATAAAAAAGTTTAAAACTGGAAACTTATGGTGTCACACTGTAATCAGCTAATTAACTCAAAACACAAAAGTTTCCTGAGCCTCTAAATTGTGTCTCAGTCTGGGTCAGTTGGCTACACAAAGATGGAAAAGACGGCTGGCTGGACAGAGGTCCAGAAGACAGTCATTGGCACTCTTCACTAGGAGGGTGAGTCACAAATGCTCATTGCTAAAGAGGCTGGGTACAGCGCCTTATCCTCACATATTCATAGAAAGTTGAGTGAAGGGAAAGTTAGGTAGAAGAAGGTACACAAGCAACAGGTATAACAGCAGATTGAGAGGATTGTTAAGGAAAGTCTATTCATTAATTTGGGGGACTTTGCATTTTATTTGGAAATCAAGGTCCCAGATACTGAAGAAAGAGTGGAGGGGCACAGACTCCATGTTTCTTTAAGTCCAGAGTGAAGTTTCCACAGGCAGTGATGATTTGGATGCCATGTCATCTGCAGCCATTTACCAGGAGATTGTAAACCACTGCATGCTTCATGATACTGACAAATTTTATGGAGATGCTGATTTCATTTTCCAGCAGGACTTGACAGTTGCCCACACTGCCAAAGGTACCAAGAGCTGCTTCAATAACCCTGGTGTTACTGTGCTTGACTGGCCAGCAAAGTCGCCTGACCTGAACCCCATACAGAATCTTTAGAGTATTCTCAAGAAGATGAGAGACAACAGACCCAACAATGCAGATGAGCTGAAGGCCACTATCAAAGCAACCTGAACACCTAATTACACCTCAGCAGAACCACAGGCTGATTGCCTCCCTGCCACATCGCATTGATGCAGCATTTCAACAAAAGGAGGCCCAACTGAGTATTGAGTGCACAGAAATGAAAATGCCAGAAAAATTCTGAAACTTGCATACAGAACTTTTCACGCAAAGGTTCTGATTTAT
Source organism: Anableps anableps (assembly GCA_014839685.1). Classification (NCBI taxonomy): domain Eukaryota; kingdom Metazoa; phylum Chordata; class Actinopteri; order Cyprinodontiformes; family Anablepidae; genus Anableps; species Anableps anableps. The sequence goes on from CM026073.1 coordinate 4,688,649, forward strand.
AAAACACAAACTAGACGTGAAAATGTGCGTTCCCTCACGCCAACTCTGACCCATGCGTACTGTGTGCGCTTGTTTTGGAAATAAGGGCAACATGGTGATGCAGATGGTGAAGAAGGGAATTGAAGCCACGTTTCATCATGATTCTATCAGACATTTAAATAGGGGAGACCGGGGATGATTGTAACGCCATCAGTTCCACCATTTAGCCATTCCCTCCCACAACCCCACATCGTGAATTTCAGGGCTGAAAGCTGGTGTGTTCTAATTTCATTGAGAAAAAAAAAACTGATTTAGAGATAATACAGTAATTTTTTTGACCAAAGGTAAATTTTGTTTGGTACTTAAACAGTTACAGCTAGAATCATATAACTAATGTCAGCTGAAAATATATCTTCTCAAGCAAAATGTGGTGCATTTTACCTCAGATAATTTCAAAGCACAATGCTAGCTAAAGCACAGCTAGCTAAACTTTGGCTGATATATTTAAAAATGCAAAAACTATTTTACTTTTCATTTTATTAATTTCAAAAGGCATGGCATTAGTCAAGAAAGTGATAAATGGCATTGAGGATCCATTGACCTATATCTGTAACTTACAAATCACAACAGGATCATTTCCACATTAAATGAAAATTTACCAAAGTTACTCCAATATTTAAAGTTGGGGACAAACACTTTTTTCACAAATTACAGGCCAGGCCACATGGTATGTGTTTGAATTAATCACAAATTAACTCTCTGTCTGAAGCCACTTTAAGAAACAACATAATTCTGTAATTCTGACATTCATGAGGTGCTTTGCATTGACCATTTATGGTTAAATTTGGGCAGAACCTGTGGCGGGATCTTGTGCGCAAACGTTGAAATACAGCTGTGATTTATAAAGGACAATTGCGTGCTGGTGTACACATGGTTTTATAAATCAGAATTTTTTTGGGTGTATGTACACTTTTAGAGTGAATCCTACACAATCCTTTATAAAGGAGAACCGTAGCTCTAAAAACAGTCAGAGTGTTAGAATAATAATTAGCTGAATTAAATAGAAAGTAGGTCAGATGGCCATCAGCTGGAGCCGCTCTAAATATTCGGCATGTCTCTGTGAGTGAATCTTCATCAGGGCAGACCAAGCAACTGCATATTGTACCATGATATTGAGTAATGTTCTTATTAGGTCAGAGTTGTGATATTTCAGTTGCAGTTGTATAAGTTCTTTAGCAGTTATTATGTGCAATAAATATGGCCTCCTAGAATTGCAACACTCATGCTGAGGATTTTTTCAACATGTATAAAAATTTCATAGCAGCTTAGCTTAGCTGATATTTAAATTCATATGTCATAGTATCAGATGTGTTGGAAGACAATACCAGAGCTTTATTTACATAAGGTTTTATATCTTTGTAACAACTGAAATCCAAGACCCCCAATGAAGTGTGTGACCTGCCCTATCACATATTGCTTTGTTCTTTAGTAGTCTCTTAATTGTTGACCTAGTCGATTTCTGTAAACCATTAAACACCTAGTACTATTTTTCTGTTATTTTACTACTTCAACGGAAGATAACACAATCCATGCCCATGTGTTGATGAAATCCATACTGTTTACTGGCTAATACAAACTGGCTAATCTGGATGTTATGTCAGGTCATTTTTCTCACAAATAAGTGGTGAAGAATAGTTGCTTTTTGTTTTCTAATTAAAATAATAAAAAAATCACTCTAAACATCTTAATATCAAAACAACAGATTCTAAAAAGTATTAAAGCAGATAAAAGACTGTGCTGCGGTAAACTAAAGAGTCAATAAGGGTTAGGTTGAGGAAACTTCAGTATAAGCCAGGTGTTCTTCCTACCTTTGATGTAATGGAGGACTTTTTAGCTAAACAGGTTATAACCCAATGACCCTGTCGCCAGTCTTCCTGAACAGAAAGGATGGGAAATGGGAAGGAGGGCTTTTGTTTTGGCTAAGTCATACTCAGGCGCCAGGAAGGCAGGAAGTGAATTCTTCACATATACACTACAAACTCAGTATTTTGAAAGCAAGTTGTGCAACTGTTGGTTTACTTGAAATTCATGAAATGATAATGGAGAGAAAAGCAGATCATTCTTTTTGTGTCTAATAAACACAAGCTAGGTCATTTTTGCATCAAATGTTGCTGCAATAAATGAATACTGCTTCTGCACCAATTAACGGAGGAACAGCATAGTATATGACCCAGCTAAAGCAGGTAGCCCAAGAGACTATTCTTGTCTTCAGCCAGAGCTTGGTGAGTCAACATTATAATCTTGGTTTCATTTCATTTTTTCTTCTAACATGTTGTGTTCTGACAGCTTACGACCGCTGTCTGTTTTCCTAAACACCACACTGTTTAGGAAAACAGTGTGGTGGGTCTAGTTGCCTTACTGTGTCAGGGGAGATTTTCTCTACAAAACGGGTAGAATGGGACGTTCCCACTGCATAACTGACTCCATTAAAGCTGCAGTGTGTAACTTTTACAAAAACATGTTTTTTTTTTGCATATTTGTTAAAACTGTCACCATGTCATGACAGTATGGTATGAGACAGATAATCTGTGGAAAGACTGAGCTCCTCCACCTGCCTGAGCTACAGTTGCCATCGAAAGAAATGCACCGCTCCCGACCTAAAACAACCAATCAGAGCCAGGAGGAGGGCCTTAGTGCTGTCAATCACCCTCATGTACACGCTGATAAATGTGCTAGTGGAAAAGAAACAACTTACCGCTCCAGGAAAACTGTTTATCCGCTGTCATCAGTGGCCATGCTAACTAGCCTTAGCGTTCGTGGCAGGCTATGCTGTGGTGAACCAGCTGTAGCATAGCAGAGAGCAAGAGGGAGTGTGTGAGTGGTGCATACATGAGGGTAATTGACAGTGCTAAGAATCAGTGCTCTGATTGGTTGTTTCTGACTGAGTGGTGTATTTCTGCAGTTAGTATTGGGAGCAGTGGCAGAAGGATTTTTTTCACAGATTATCTCTCTTATACTGTCACATGATGATAATTTTAACAAATATGTGAAAAGCATGTTTTTTATAAAAGTTACATACTGCAGCTTTAAATTAAAGATTCGACTGACCTCATCAGGTTCAGGACACAAAGGCCACTGCTCACAAAAATGAAAGACAGAAATATGGAGAGTGGGAAAGAATGAAAGCAGGCGTGGGAGGAGCACTGGGAAGAGTGGGCCTGAAACACAGCGTACAACTCAAAGCTAACAAGGGCCAGATCCAGTGAGCTATACAGGCCAACTCCAACCACCCCCAAGCCGAGGCCCACATAATTCACTCTATGTAACGCCACCTACCAGTCTTTTTCTGTTTCAAAATAGACAGAACTCTTGAATTTTTTGTTGAAAGATAATCACTATGTTCTTCAAACAGAAGTAAACAATTAGATGTAGATAGAAAAAAACATGTATGTGCCTCTAATCTCCATTTAAACTCTTGAACTTCTTATAAAAACTTGTTCTTGGACTGCAACCTTCCATCCTTCCTGGCTTTTTAGTTCTCTGCAGCCTTGTAGGCCAGCAAGCATCTGTCTGTGTGATGGTAATGTCTGATCTTCATTGGAAGATACTGTCAGCACTCAGCACCCGAAGAGCTTTGTGATTAAGTGGCATTAGTGCATTGGAGATCCTTTAAGACTGTGCAGCCAGGCACAAGATCTGTTGGCACCTGGCCCTGTGCAGAGCTGATTGGATTGTAGGAGCCAGGATACGTTGACCAAGGCTACAGATTGACGGATAGTGGGGGCTTGGTCAGATGGTAAAATGGAAGGTAAAGCAAGTGAGAAAATGGGGATTGGGGGCTCCTATGATGTCTCTGATAGATATGAAGCCGACAAGAGCTCAATAAATATTTCCAACGTCTCTCCTGGAATGTTTGCTGAACATATTTTTGTGTGGTCTGCTGTTGTTCCATCATATGGGATGTAGATGAAAGTGATGACAGTTGGTGGTGCAGGTTGCAGGGCGGTGACGGTGATAATCGCTGCATCTCAGGCAGTTGGCTCCCAGGCGGTTGGCTCCCAGCCGGCAACTCTTAGTGTACCATGGCCGTCTGCTCACTGTCACAGTGTGTCAGTGTCACAACTGCTGAAGAGCTGAAAAAAAATCTGGCAGTGGATTTAAACACAACATGCGTTTACTGGATGAGGCTTTAACTAATGAAAGTGACCTCAAGCAGCGATACTGTGTGTAAAGAAGGTGACTTGTTAGAGGTTACCAAAATTTTATGAGCATGGACAATTTAAGTCCTTGAAAAACAGATGAAAATAATGTAAGAATGAATAATAGCATCTGTTTTTGGACTAACCGGTACAATTCAAAAAAAAAATCCCATGTTTTTAACAAATCCCCAAATGCCATTAGACATTGTTGGCACCCCTGGTGTTGATACTGCTGCAACTTCTTCTGCAAGTAGAACAGCATTTAATCATTTCCAATAACATTTGACAAGACTGGAGCATACAGAGAAAGGAATCTTTGATCATTCTTTGTTGCACTATCTCTCTACATCATCCTGAATCCTGCATCCTCTCCTATACTCTCCTCAAAAGGGTTTCTCTTGAAATCTGTGGACTGAAATCATCATGGAAGAAGGTTGAATTTGTGTCTGGAGAAGCAAGACATGTCTGCTACTTCTTTTGGTTCATAGCAGGCCCATCTGGAGTGTTTGTTGTCATTTTATTCTCAGCTGAATAAAACAGTACAACTTAAAGCCCAATAGGGTTTAGCAAACTCTGCATGCATCTACCTATCAACCTACCTACCTACACACCTACAGTGCGGAATGTTTTTCACCCAGGGCACCGAACAGGCTAGAACCACCCCTGTCTGCATGTTTCTGTTTGTGATTTTCCCTGGCATGCTTTACAAACAACTGGTAGGCATTTTTATATTGTTAAGCAGTTGTTATGAAAACTTAGTGAAGTCAGTCCAATTTGTTAACATTGTGCTCTGGAGATTATTTAAGCTTCCTTGATATTTCACTTTCATACACATCCTTAGCAGGACAGCCAATAATTATGGAGGGCGCTATAACAAAAGACCCAAGAGCATTAAAGCTGAACTGTAGAGCAAAAAATACAATGTGACCTGGATGGATGAAGGGCATTTTCTTCAGATTCAAACAGCTGGCTGAGCAGTGCATGGCACTGACATATTAACTAGTAAAAATCTGTGCCAACAGCGGCAAGAGGTAACTCCAAATTCTCAGAATCCATTACTGTTGCATACCAGATGTGGAAGACAAAGATGTCAGGATCATGGAGGCCCTACTATACATAATATTATGACATTAGGATATTGTTGTTGAATATTGCAGTGACAATATCAAATTCCAATCAGTCCAAATTTTCTTTACTACGCTAAGCTTTAGCAAATTGGCCACCAACATTTAGGTCAGGCATAGGCATAAATGACAGTAATGGACCAACCAAATGGCCAATGATTTGCAAGTAGAGTTTGAATAGATGCCACAGGATATGTAGCCCATAAAATATTGCTTTCAAGCAGTCCTTTACAATTACATACACTGTTACTGCATTGATGATAGCAATTCAGTCTTTTCTCCAGCTCTATGATTAATAAGAACTCCAAATATCTGCTACTGACAGTGTTTTCCTAAGTCTGCAGTCAGAAGTGGCAGCAAGAGAAAGACCTACTAATATTAAACAGTGATATCATTGTTCTGAGTTTTGTAACTTCATACAACCTTCCAATCTCAGTCTTATAAATAATCATTTGTTAACAAAAACAATATATTCACTAAAAACATATTCATTAAGTTACATTTGACATTAATCATAATACTCCAAAAGATAACCTCTGGGAAATTGTTTCATGCAAAACCTGCACTTCGCTCAGATGTCTGCTTCAATAATAAACCCTTAGACTTTTCATGTTAAAAATTACACAAGCTTTTGTGTAGTCACAGGCAAATTCCAAACTATGAATGAATTCCAAAAACAGAGTTACACTTTGTTTAGAAAGCGGTAATAAAAAGGTTTATGATTAAACTGCCAGCTCATAAGCACGGGTGGTGGAGGACATACAGTGGTTTATAACAGGATTTCCTTCAGCAGGTTGCTCCAAAGGTTAGCTGGAATGACTGATTCCAACTTTGGAACAGCTAAACGGAAACCAGTCATTGGCTTTGCTGAAGCTAATTAACTACTCTCTTTAAAAGTATACTCATTGTTTAGTTTTAAAAGGGTGGAAAGACTCCTTGCTTTGTGTCGTCTGAATTCCTTGAAGTTCATTTCTTACCCTCTGCTCAGTTGGTCAAAGGTCGTCCCTTGTGCTGCCTGTTCCAAAAGAGATGGAGTAGAACGAGGCCTGTTCTCCTGGACTGATTCCAGACATCAGAACAATAGCGGCCCACTGTGTGGTTCTGTGTGACCGAGTGCCAACCTGGGTGGTCCTTAGCCACTCTACGCTGGGGGTATCAAGGGTTAAATGTAGTGCAGACAGTTCTTCTTTTGATGTACAGAGAAAATCCTTAACATTTTACTAACATTTGGAGAGCCCGAGAAATACTCCACATATCCGTTTCAAGTACACTAGAGAGGTAAAACAGTAAGAGATATTTGGATAGCCTGTGTTTGCAGAGCAAAGAATGGTAAAAACAAAGCAGGGCAAGTACATACTCAGTATAACTACCAGAATCACAAATTTAGACAGAAATAGCTAAAGAAATCTGTTTTCAATTTGTTATAATTGTAAGTTTTTGTCTTTTTAAGAAACGCCTGGTTTATTAGTTTGTCTGTACTTGAGATCTTCTCAATGTCTTGAACATTTGACTGCTCATCAGGGTGACTATTATTATCAGAGGTGGGTAGTAACTAGTTACATTTACTGAAGAAAATTTTTTGGAAAAAAATTTGCTTTTAGGAGTAGTTTTACTTCACACTACTTTTTACTTCATTATGAATTATTGCAACTCTTACTTGAGTAAAATTTCTGGACACTCTACCCACTGTGAGTAACTTTACTGAATAAGGAACAAACATTTTTTAATTAAAAATGCAACAGAATGTATCAATATATGTTATTTATTTGTATTAATCCTTTCATTTTAGTCTTCAAAATACCAGAATTTGTGCATATTTTAAATTTTTTGTCTGTCTGATGACATTGTAAAATACTGAATCTGATTTTATGGTCAAGTACTCAGTACTTGAGTAGCCTTTTTATGGAATACTTTTTCACTCTTACTTCAGTAACTTTTGGGATGGATACTTTTTACTTTTACTTGACTAAAAATGTGTTTAAGTAGTGCTACTCTTACTTGAGTACAATTCTTGGGTACTCTACCCAGCTCTGGTTATTATTCTGGGGAGTTTGTGTGTTTTTCCCATGTCTTCTGCCCCCTCTCTCTCCTCTCCCCTTTCTGGCTGGTACCAATCATCTCATCATGCTACTGCTAAAAAAAACCCCAACAGAACGCTCCCTTAATACCTGATTGTCAACACTCGCTTAGAGAATCAACCTCTTAGTGAAATGTTTTCAGTGCTTCCTCTATACCAGGGGTCTGCAACCTGAGGCTCCGGAGCTGCAAGTGGCTCTTCTACAATGGCTCTTAATCCCTTTGACAAAGAAAATGACAAAAAAATGATAAAGAATCAACTAATGTTTTTAAATACAGATATAATAAAAAGTGCAGGTTTTTGGTATTAATTCCTATTTTGTCATGGAATAATTGCACTGAAGTTCTATAACAGAAGATGGTTTTTAGATCCATATTTTTTTGTCTTTAGGTTGGAAACACGATTTTCTTTTACATCATTTTCCACAAATATCAACATCCCACAGAGGAAAATGTATCTATCCTATTTTTACAAAGTTTCCCATTTTCTTTATTTCAAATCCTAAAAATACAAATAAAACAATGACTCTTTAAAAATGACAACAAATTTACTGTAGAAGATATTTGCCTTTTTTCCAAAAGGTCACATAACATTTCTGGATCTTAACAAGTTTTATTTCACTGGACTGAGGGTGAAAAGGGCTCCTTGGATTGTAAAGGTTGCAAATCCCTGCTCTATACTTACCTCATGTTTCACTTTCTAGAACTACCAACCTGGGTCTTACCTAAAGCTTTCACCAGAGATTTTCTCTGATCCTCCAAGCGCTGCCAGTTTAGATCAGCAATACCCGCTTGAATGACACACCTCAATCTGAAAGAGTGCACAGCTAGTCCATCTCACTGGCCAATCTCCATATAACTCACCTCCTTCTCCACCCTTCATCATCCTCCTTATAGATCACCTCTGAACACCTCAGTAACCTCCTTGTCTTCTACACTTACTGTCCCAATTGTAAAATTTTACTCTGTGAGTGGACACTGTACATTTTCATCTCCTTATAAACAAACAAAAAACAAAAACAAATAAGATACCAGTCTCCATCTAAACACACAGGCAGTGTGAAGACAGAATAAAGAACCAAAAATACCCAGTTTTAGAAAGATACCATTATAAATACAGTTAAGCCCAAAATTATTTTTACCCCTGACAGATTTAGGTTTAGAGTAATGTTTTATTATTACAGTTTATTCAGAATGGAAGCAATATTAATGTTTTGGAGTGGCTCAGCCAGAATCCTGACTCTAATCTCAGAGATACTCTGAGGAGGGAGCAAAAGATTAGGGTGATGGCAAGGAGACCATCCAACCGATCATCACCAAAGATAACATGTCAAAATACCAGTGGAAGCATGCAAAAAACAAATATATAAATAAAATATAAGAAGGATTTGTTGGTTAGTTAGTTCTTTATTACACAATAAAACACAGAAATTCACAACAGATCCACCAGGAAATAAAGAAAATGTGCAGGTGAGATAAGAAAGTCCCAAAGGTCTCATTACAAAGCTCACCAGTGCTAACTAAAAAGCCCTACTGGATTAAGTCAAATTGACACATTAAGAGAGAAAAAGAAATGAACCGAGACAAAGAATATAACAATCAAAAAGGGAAACAAAAGTAAGCTCTAATAAACATATTAAACCAATCAGAAACTTACATAAATAAGAACTACAGTGATGCAATGCAAACAAATTAAATCCAAAATAGAAACAATTCTCATAACTATGATTCATTCAAAAGAAGTTCCATGTTTAACATTTTTGAGAGAGATGGACCGAGCTGGATTGTATATGTAAGTATTCTGCAGTTGGACCCCTCTTCAGCAGATAAAAATGATGCTACAACCATCAAGTGGCACGATGATGGGGATGAGGTGTTTAGGGTCATGTACAATGTTTTATTTATTTTTTTGCTTCAAGTTCCATTTTGGTCTCATATGATTAGAGGACCTTCTTCCATGTGCTTGTTCACAAGTATACATTACTTAGTGTTCATCCATCAGAATGTTCCAATAAAATCTGTTGAAATGTTTGCTTGTGTCATGACAAAATCTGGAAAAGGTCAAAGTATCCAAATATTTTAGCAAGGCAGGCAGGTAGCACTTCAGTTTATATTAATCCATCATGGATTTCTGTTCAAATTCATCCACACATGCACTAGCTTTTATCTCTACTCAGAGTTCATACAAGTTTGCTCCTTGTGGTTTATTCCTCCAACCAGATGCTGATAGTAATAACTGCAATAGGGGCTTAATTACAGGGGGGGCCTCCACGCTTCACACAACAGCAAATCTCCAACAAACAACCACATAATTACCCTTATCCTGCTTGATATCCCATCATCTCCGGCTCTGGAACAAGGATGTCATTACCCATGCTGCTTCTGGGCCTCTTTCCTTTCCCAGCGTTTACCACATTCCTTCAATTCTTCAGGCCTACTTTTGCATGGGGAGCTCTAGACCCAAACATGGGTGGCTGTGTGTCTCCGTTTGTGTGCAGGACTGAAACAGGTGCTGCAGAGTAAAGGGTCATGCCTGAACATGCATGTCTGGACTTGTTTCCTCATTGGGGATTTTCAAGGAGAAAAGATGACTGCGATGTTAAGGAGCTGAACTTTTGTTCTTACTGCCACCACAGACAGCTTTTTCTGCAAGAAAACAATCTGCAAGGAGTTCAATCAAAGACAAACTGATAATTATTCCAGATAAATATGTTACTGGATATTGCATCTCTAGGTTTCAACAGAAATTAAAGGGCCATTACATTTCAAGCATTAGATCAAGAAAGCTTTTGATAATGTGTTATTTACTCCAGAAGTATATTTACAGAAGCAGCTGGGTTTAATCAGACTTCAACCTTCTGTTTAAGAAGAAATTTGCTTATTTCAAACACACAAACAGGAAGTCATAAAAACACTAATGCAATCCTGTTCAGTATGTCAGAACTTGCAGGGAGGATGTTTGGGTGCTCTTGGGATTTGAGAGACAAGCCCTTCAACAACAGTGTTCCTGTGTTTATGTCTTCCTTAATGTTTTTCAGGAAGCCTTGAGACTAATACAGTTACCTCCCACTGGTGTTGAACATTGTTTGTGCTGTAGAAGGCTCCAATTTTCCTTTTTCACCATTTCATACTCTCGTTTTGCATCCACATATTACAATTTCTTCCTTTTCTCCCACCATTCTGCACATTTAAACAAACTATATTGCTCCTTTATGCCTATGGTTACTTTTCGACATTTTTTACACATGTATTTGTGCTTCTGTTTTCCTGGGACAAACAGTGTGGGATAAAAACAATGTTGAGCATTCTTTTAGATTAAAATATATTTAAAAATGTCCAAATGGTTCATACATTATGAGGCTAAATGTGCTATGTATTTGTATTAAATGCGAAAGTTTTATCTGCAGTTGAAATCATTTTTTAATTTTTTTAATTTTTTTTTTTTTTAAACATAACCATGTTTTAGCCAAAAAGAGTTGCAGCCACAGGAACTATTACTAATAACACTGCTATTACTGGTGCAATGACTTTAATAATTTTTTTCTGCACATGAACACTCTGCTTAATGTCACATCACAGCATTTAAATAGTATTTATGTCCAGACTTTGACTAGACCACTAGTCAAAACCCTCTGTTTTGGTTATTTTTTTGAGTAATTCTGAGTTGGAATTCAATTCAGTTCAGTTCAGTTTTATTTATATAGCACCAGTTCGCAACAAATGACGTCTTAAGGCACTTTACAAAAAAAAAAAAAAAAAAAATCAGTTAAATCACACATACATTTCAACTGATCCTAGAAAAGTAAGCTCAATTAATTATTCAAAGTAGTTTAAAAAGTTTCTATTTAAAGAAACCCAGCAGAGCATCGAGTCATTGAGCTACAGCAATCCTCCTGGACCAACACATTGTGACAGTGGAAAATCACTTGTGTTATTGTCGTTGACTTTACAGCAATCCTTCATACCGAGCATGCATGTAGCGACAATGGAGAGGAAAAACTCCCCGTTAGCAGGAAGAAACCTCCAGCAGAACCAGAACCTGGCTCAGTACAAGCAGACTTCTGCCATGACCAACTGGGGGTTTGATAAGACAGATACAATGCACAAGAAAAACAGATGAACTGATGTAGGATTATTTTCAATGTTCAGGAAACTCAAACGTTAACAGCAGGAGAAGGAGAGCGATTAGTTGATGGCAGCATTAACTCAGCTGAAGCCCTCCTCCAGGAAGGCATCACAGCCAAACAGAATACCAGACAAAGACCATCACACTACCACCACTACTGGTATAATTTTCTTTTCTGGAACACTGTGTTAGTTTTAAGCCTTGTGTAATGTAAAGTAAATCTCCACTTTTGTCTGAGCAGTGTACTGAGTATTTCCCAAAGCTTTTGCAGATATTTTTGGCAAATGTTAGGTTTGGCCTTCGTGTTCTTTTTTGTTACTTTGGAGCTCTTCCATAGATACCATTTTTGCACAGTCTCTTATTTCTAAATCATGAACACCAACCATAGCTTAGGAAAATGAGGCTTAGAGTGTTTTAAATATTTTTCTAGATATGTTATGGGTCCCAAAGTCTTAGAAATAGTTTGCTAACCCTTTCCATACTGTCAGATGTCAATGAGTTTGATTTTCATAGTTTAATAAATTTCTTTAGATCAGAGCAGAATATGTTGCTTTTTGAGATCATTTAGACTACTTCATGTTGCTAGACAGGTTCTGTTTAGGACATTTCTTTATCAGGCCTGGCTGGAGTTTGTGCAATTGAACCAAAAATATTGTTTATTTAATTCATGAGGGCAATTATGTCACTTACAGGGACAGGTCATTTGGATTATAATTTCCCCCTGATTTTACTCCAGTTATCCTAATTTATTAAAGTTTGTTTAACATGTAAATGTGACTAAAGAAGGAAAATGCTGAAAAAATCTGGCCAAAAAGTGTCCCAAAACTTTTTTCCCCCCTGCATTGTATTTAAATAGAGATTTTAAACCAACTTAATCAACAAGAACCTCAAATACAATACAAATACAAATGATTTTGAGTTTAATAGTTCTGGCCATTGAGTTCACTTGCTGATGGTCTGCATTTGTTGTTGTAGCTGTGCAGGGTAAAGATATCCCTACAAAACTGAATGGAAATACCATCAACACTAGGCACATGCTTTCAGGCCTCATCATTGTGAAACTGTCTCCATCCAGCTCCTCCCATCAGCGTTTCCTGTTTTCTTCAGTCTTGTACTCATGTGCTTCTGTTTGTTTGCAGAGCTATTCTCTATGGACACCCTTCAGTGTGACACTTCCTGTTTTCACTTGCCTCAGAATTTGAAAGTGCACGGCAGCAGGAATTCTCTGCCCTTTTCATTCAGCAGCTAAACACTCTGATGTTTCCTTGAGCTGTTTGTGAAAAAAATGCCATAAAATGTACTATCACCTCCAATTCTTCCATGGAAAATATTTTTAGCTATATATGGCCAAGTTGTTTTTTATTGGACCTGTTGAGCTGATCTCTGAAACCAGTCTTTGATGCAGTAAAAACTATAACTATTCCTCAAAGGTTTCCAGTGTGGCCTACTAATGGTGTTATGTAACTCAGGGTGGTCATTGTTCACATTCCAAACATCCATTTCTGTTTTATAACAACACCGACTGACAGGTCGACATGCCTCTATTACCAAAACATGCTGAGGCTTGTTGTTGGCTGCGTCTTGTTTACTGTCAAACAACAGTCACTGTCACAGATTTTTGCAAGCACTACTTTATTAACCTTTAAACTGTTGTCATGTTTGTTTTGGGCAGTTTAAACTCAATCCCATAGTTATTCAAACAGGAAATGGAAACAGGAGATGGAGTGCTACGAATGGTTTTCCTGAGTGAAACATACTGACTTGGAAAAACACTCCGACTTCTGTGTGCTGGTGAGTGCTGACTCAGAAGGACAAGTGAATATTGGACTGACCAGAAGTCTCCACAGAAGTCTGATCCACAGAAATTTTGTTACGTTGTTTTTATTCCATGTAATATCCCTTAATCTTCCAACGAGACAGTTTTTTGTTACCTCTAACTTCCAAAGAAATGAATGGTCAAACATCTAATAGACTTAAGCCCCTTCTCCATTGTCAAGTCTCACTCTAGCTGGTTAATGTCTGGTTCAGTTCTAGTCAAGTAGGGTGCGTCTGCATGGGCAGTGTGAGCCTCACTATGTGGGCATGAATGTGGGCAAGAACGTGGAGAGCTATCTAGGAGCTGTGGTCAATGCTCCGTTGATGTCATTTTGACCATGTACCCTTGGACGGCCTGTTTGTCCAAAATATCTCAGTGTATTTGTTTGTTGCCGGTTGCCCCATCCAGTTGATGTTGTATGTGGCACAACTGATAAAAAAGGTTTGGACCTCAAGGTTTGAGCATGGAATTATTAATTTGCAACTTGCCATCTCGCCACTCATCAGATCGCGGATTGAAAATGGTTGTTGAGATGTTATTGATGTAAATCCATGGCCCAATCAACGAATGAACCTCCTGCCAATCACATCGCTTGCGTGCAACACCTGGCTAGGTCTGGCTTGTACCACCACTGAGGTGGTTCCAAAAAACAAGGAAGGACCACACAGGATCTGCAATGGAGACAAATCTGTCCGGTGCAGACTGAGGAAGAACCGGTTAAAGCCACACCTACGGAGAAGGGGCTTTAGAGCCTCAAAGCACCCACAGCAGGCTGACGATCTTCCCAGCTGAGAGAGCAGACGGAACTTAGAGTAGAAGCCCAAGCTGGTTCTGTGGATGTAAATAATTAGAGATACTCTCTTTCTGTACCCTGATCCAGGCATCAGGACTTGTTGACTCAAGGATTTTCTCAGTTGAATTCCTCATTACATATCAAACTTTCCCTAAAGTTAAAACTAATATTTAGAATCCAAATGATGCTCGAAAACTCTGAAAATACTTTCAGACACCTTGAAAGACTTAAGTAATGTTATGAAAACAGAATGTCTACATTTTTAGTGAAAATCAGAATAGTCTCAGGTTCAGTTGTGCATTTCTTTCAGTCGGTGTGTGAAAATTTCAGTGATAGTATGTTATCCCAAGTTTTATTTGATACATCTGCTTCTCTACAGTAAAAATGACAACAAGCAATAGCATACACACGTATGACTATTTAATATCAATTTTAACACTACTGTGAAATTCAAGTAATACAGACAAACAATAGACCAAAGAAAAGACATTTTCAAAATTTCTGTCAATATAATAAATAAAGCCAATTTTCTGCTGAGGAATAAACCAAGACACAACCCATATTTATTGCCTCTTACATTGGCTAAAATTACACATAGAAGTATCAGACCCAGTCGACATAAAAAGAAAAATTATTATTTAACATTTTGAGGAAGGTTTTTCCTATTTAAACCTCAAAGACTAGATTTGGTGTGATCCTGGCTGTCAAAAAAGCGTTTATAACCTTCAGAAGGAAGAGTATAGCAGTTTATGGCTTGGCCTTGGCTATTGAGAAATGATTGCTTGCTGGAGGCATGGACTCTGTTGAAGTTTGAAACAGTTAGATCTGATTTTACCCAATCGCTAATGTTTGGCTGTGACATATGTAATGTGCCAGCTGGACCACGAAGGAAACTACGCTAGGAACTTTAAAGGAAATTGCGTGTTGGAGCATTCCTCTTGCTCCAACTTTAATTGCTCAATATTTGGAAGCGTGGCCAACACAGACTGAATAGCTTTGTTCACTTCCTCCACTGCCATTGCCAAACTACAACCATGGGCAGACTATAATTAAAAAAACAGCACAGAAACTTGACATTATCGGTTGCTGCAGCAGCGCAGGGGTAGTGCACGGAAGTCACAGGTTCGAGTCCTGGCCTGTTGACCTCAGCCGAATGTCTTCCCCCTCTCTCATAACCTTCTTTCCTGTCACTCCACTATCAAATAAAGGTCCCTAGAGCCAACCCCCCCCCAACTTGACGTCATCGTTCACAACTCCTTCTGTTTGCTGATTGGCCAAGATTAAATGCATTCTAAGAAATCGAGCTCAATGGGACAAATCACAGACAGAACACTGAAGGTAGATGAGAATCGAGGGGAATTCCATAGGAAGGCAATGACCAGGCTACTGAAAGTGAGATGTGGTTCAAACTTTCCTCAGACTGGCTACAAGAAGCATCTCATTGAAGTGAGCCCAATTACAAAACATGTTTTTATCATCTATATCCATCTACCTGTTGTTTATCACTTAAAACAAAGTTGTAATTTTCTTTGGGTGCATTTAAGTCAGTTTCTTTTTCAAAGATACATAGATGGGCTGCACGGTGCCACAGTTGATGACATGGTTGCCCTGCAGCAAGGGCTTGATTAGGGTTTGATTTATGGCATTGGGTCTTTCAGCATTAACTTTGAATGTTCTCTCAATGCACAAATGGGTTCTCTGCAGGTGGTCTGGCTTTCTCCCCCAATCCAAAAACATGACTGTTAGGTCAATTAAATACTCTAAAAAGTCCTTAGGTATGAATGTGTCTGTGCATGGTTTATGGTCCTGTTTATGGTCCTCTCAATGTTTTGATTTGGTGCCTGTACGTTCATCATGAAAGTCTGATGTGAAAAGATAGGATGGACTGGCGACCTGCCAATGATACACATGCCAATGATAGGCAACAACGCCCCCCTGCACAGACACACACACACACACACAAACCTGCAAGTACAAATGATACAGACAATGAATGGAAGCATGGAAGAAACATGGATACTGAACTGAATATTCAGTGGGGTATCCAGATTTTTTCCAATGACTGCAGATGTTTAGCTAACTCTCACCTTCTCAGAAAAACCACTTGGCCTAAACTGTTAATACAATGAGATTCTGAGAGCTAAACACACTTAAAAGAGTACGAACAGAGAAGTCTGTATGTGTGAGTGTGGATGAGTGTAGGAGGGATGTGGGCACCCTCTGAGGGGGGGAAATCCTCTCAGTGGGTGTCACACACATGAAGAATGCCTGTTTGGCACTTTAATGAAGCTGAGTGAGCCCTTGCATTGATCCCTGACCCCTCCTGTCTGTTCTAGGTCTCCCCCACACACAGGTACCGCAGCAGGCCTACAGTGAGGAGATCCAGAGCAGAGACAAAGCGATGGAGGTGATAACACTGGAGCCGCCATTGTCTTTACAGACCGGCGTGCGTGTGCATGTGTGTATGTCTAGTGATGTCACGAAACAAACTTAAAGGAGACTCCCTGGAAATGAAAGCTTGCAAGTGTGTTTTGCTTCTCCTTACTATTCAAACAGTGGAGCACTGTTTGTAAGTTTATGATACAACAACCATGCTTTACCTTGATGGAAATCAGTCTTTCTGTCTACATGTAAAACCACTGCAAAACATAGAGATTCTGCTTCGACGTTCCTGTTTCTGCATGTGCTGAATGTTTTTGTGTCTTTGTGGCTCCTCCAAACGAAGACCAGAGGCAGAGGAATGAGCCATCACAGGTCTTGTGCTGCTCAGTGCATGTTGCTCTGATGCCCCTGTACAGATAAAATCAATGTGATAAAGAAGCATCCCTGCACTTGTTATCAGGGAGCTGGAAGCTGCTCCTGTTTTGTCCCTGCTGATGCAAGACTTTGCAGAACCTGTCTTTGTCTCTCTCCTTGTCTGCTTTAAATGCTTAAAACTGAGACCATTGATCATGTTTCTACAGATAATTTGGCTCTAATGAATATTTCCAACACCACAATATGTCTTAATGTGATGAATGAATTCATAAAATAAATGTACAGTGGCATGAAAAAGTATTTGCCCCTGATGGATGTCTACAGTTTTTTTTTTTTACTTTTTTGTCTAACTTAATTACTTTAGAAAATCAAACACATTTTAATATCAAAAGTAGTCTGAGTAAACACAAAAAAAGTTTTGAAATTATGATTTTATTTATTTAATGAAAAAGCAGTCCATAGCTACTGGGCCCTTGTAAAAAAGTAATCACCTCCTCAGGCTAATAACTGCTTGTCCCAGCCTCAGCGGGAGCAGCTGCCACCAAGCAATCCGATAACTGCCAGTGAGACTCTTTACATCACAGTGAAGGGAATTTCGCCTCCTCTTCTTTATAGAATTGTTTTAATTCAGAAACACAGGACAGTTTCTGGCCTAATTCATGTCTCCTCATGCCTGCTTTGGTATCCACTTGACAGCAAAGCCTGTGCAGCATGAATTTCGTCATCCTAAGATCTAGTGCCACAAGTGAGATCATATCCCCTTTTGTTAGGATTAGGAAGGATTCATGGCTTAAGGGAACTTTTAGGTTACAGCCAGCTGCTGACTACGACTATCGTAATTTTCTAGGTTTGATTGTTTGGAATAATCTTCCTTGGGACATTATGAGCTGTGACAGACAGAATACCCACTTGTGAATACATTCCAGGCTTTAAACTACATAAAATCTGTACTTTCTATTCAAAACTAGAGTGAGAATGTTTAAGGTGGAAAAGGGAAATCAGAGCTTGAATTATTTGCTTAAAGCAGTGACCATGTGTGTTCTTGTTATCCTTATGCTGTGCTTTGATCTACGAGTGCACTTATCGTTCCAGCAGATCCAAGTGACTTTTCAAAAAGCCAGGTCAAGTTCTGCCTGGCGTCTTTCGCGCTGGTGTTGCGCAATTGCTTTTCCTTCTCCTTTTGACTTGTAAGTACTCTTAATACCTAGTTCCTCTTTCAAGTGCAAACACAGACTTCCTGTGTATCATGTGTTAACTTTAGTGTTTTGAAACCTGTCCACGTATCCAGACACTCTCTCATTGTCCGCCTCTGTCTGTCTCAGACAAGAAACACCATTAGAAGCCACATTCACTTCCTGAGTGTGTGTCATGTGCATCATGACACAGACACAAACACACGCACACACTTCCATTGGAAGGTTTAGCTCCAGACCTGATTAGTGCATGTTTGGGAGTCTTTGTTTGAGGACAAAAGATTTTCCCATCTGAAATGAGCAGCTGGTGGCAAGGAAGCAAGGAGGACAGGAGAGGGTGGGTGGATGGGGGAGTCAAAGGGTTGAACAGTGCTCATTGTGGGTAAAGTGTGGGGTAGATCAGTGATGAGAAAAGATGAACAAAAAGAGACAGAGTCTTCACAGAAACCTTAAGTGAAAAGTGTATGAGATTTGTTAACTTCACCTTTTGTCATATTTCAGCCACAACCTTCAATATAATTTATTGGGATTTTCTGTGATAAACCAACACAAAGTAGTGCATAATTGGGAAGTAGATGGAAAGTTGTATGCAGCTGTATTTATACTCCTTTAATCGAATTCACCAAATAAAATCCAGCGCAGACAATTACTTCGAGAAGCCTGGGTAGGCTAGGTTATACCCTATTTTAAGCTTCAAACATCTCACAGAGCACTGTGTAATCCATCATCCAATCATGGATGCCATTAGGCACAAGAAGTTCTGTTTACCACAAACTATGTAGAGCAGAGCAAACATTTGGAAGAACGTGATCTGGTCAGATGAACCTTCTGGCCTTTATGCAAAACGTAATGTGTACCAATAAACTCTACACATCACCCTGAACACACCATCTCCATGTTGGTGGTGGCAGTATCATGTTGTGGAGATGCTTTTCTTCAGTGTCCCCACAACCTAGAAATATGGATGGAGTTAGATATAAACAGATGTGCAGAGGTAGTAGAAACATTCCCTAAAAGACTTGCAATGGTAACAGCAGCAAAAGGTGGTTCTAAAAAGTGTTGACTCAGACGGCCAAATACAAATGCATGAACCAGATTTATATTTGTATAATTTTATTCCAGTTCACAGTGAAATACTACTTTGTGTTGGTGTAACAAAAGTTCAAATGGATTACTTTAAATATATGATTTTAGACCATAAATTTAGTTCAGACAGAGTTTTAGTTTAAGAATAAAACGCAAAGGTATTAGGAGCTATTGGATTACCTGCCAATATTTGCCAATATTTTATACAACCTTGTAGAAACAACTGATCACTACAACTTCACCTTTTCAATTAGAAAACACCTGGTGGAACTGCACACCTATTGAGCTCATTATACTAGCTACTTCTCAGTGCAGTGCTGGTAAAAACATTGTTAAAGGGTTAGCTGTTGTGATGGCTTTGTGAAGGTGAAGTTTCAGAAAGAGAAGGACTTTCTTAAAGAGATAGAGGTCCAGCTTCAAGGCGTTAAATTACGACGTCAAATTTCTTTTGAATCATATTTGATATATACAGCATTTTTGTGACAACTGAAGGTAACATAGTTACTTGATTGTGCTATAAAATGATTCTATGTGCCTGGAAAACACATAATACTGCCCCTTTCACGATTACCATCACATCAGCATAGACAGGACATTATGCATGTTTGTTGTTTTGCCTTTTCCAAAAAATTTCCACATTCAAAAGCACACATTGATGCTGAATTACTGCCAAATACTGAAAGTTGAAGTTGTCTTTTAATAAATGGGATGAAGCTTTTAATTATTGCACATTGCTGTGCCAATTCTACAGCCATAAAAAACCAAGTTATTCCTGGTGGCCATGCATATTTCTGGTCTTAAAAAGGCTGTTTCTATGTTGAAATGATGTATATGTCAGAAGTAGCATTAACTGAGCCAGTGGTGCTGATATTATAATTAATCTAGATGCTTATAAAGCAGAATTGAGCTATGTTGTCTTGATTTAGTAAGGTTCTAGGTCAATTTGTAGCCCCATTTCATCCCTTCCTACTTCCTTTCCTATTTACTCAAAAAACAAACTGTTTATACCATGGACTTTACCACTCTATATTGGTTTACGTCTCTTAATATTGACATATTTTAGATGAAATATGGGAACAGGTATGTACAAAAATGCTCAAATGATATTCTCTGAAGACTTTTTATTATACTCTGTTTCCAATTATTTTAGACCTGATCTGTTAAGGACCTTTTGCTTCTCAATGAAATACATGAAATTATGGCCCCTGATAATAACCAAAATAACTCTGACCTCATGCTGATAGGGAATGTTTCAAATTCTTCATGGTCAGCACCAAGCCTTCCGAAGAAGATGGGTCTTTTTGTTCCTGAATAAGTCGAAGCATCCTGCACCTGACAGTAACATATTCTAACATTTGGGTTTACAGTTTGGTTTAACCACAATCTCTTCCTAATCCTAACAAACAAAATGTGATCTCTGTTGTGGCACTTGATCTCAGGAACTTAATTATTCTCTGACTGCTAGATATTTAATGGAAGCTCAGAACTGCATTTTCTTACAGATGACTATGAGCAGATTACAGAAAATTCTTTTGAATCATCATTTTACAAAGCAGGCAGATGTGATTTGCCAGATGTTTGGTACAAAATGTCTTGTTTAAGAAAACTCCTTCTGGTACCCAAAAGGCCAGGGACAAAATGATCACACAACAAAGGTAAGAAATGGAGAATCCAAAATGACCAGCACCTGGTAATGACACATTCTGACATAAACAATCTGAAAGAGTTTGGTTTAGTCATGATCTTTTCCTAATCCCGACCTGGAAAATTGTGTCTAAATGGAATTAACTTGTAATAATTTTTTAATCATTAAGTGTTAAATGACTTGTCATGAGTTCTGCTGTCAGTTGGTGGTACATACGTGAAACTGAATTATATTTAATTTAATCCTTAACCTAAACAACCAATTTAGTGCTTGAAGGTGGGCAAGGTGAAAGAAGCCAAACATGATCTTAGTCCACCAAAGTTCTAAGTTGGAACTTGACCCCTGTTATTTCTGCTGTGTGTTATTTATCTCAGAATTGGAGCTCAAATCTGGGAGGGTAAGTCAGAAAATTAGAAGACTTTGATGTTTGTCATTGCATTAGTAATATAAGGTGATAACCTATTCCTCTTTGTTTTATGAATTCAAACACGAAAAGAACATGTTCACAAATAGATATTGTGCAGCACTGTATGTGCCACTGGTTTAATAAAATCAAGTGCTAATCCAAAACCTAACTATTTACCTAACTATTTTTATGTGCTCAGAAGCATATTGGAACTCAGTGGTCTCTGACCTTCCTAGTCAGAATTGTAACTTCAGGGAGTTTATTTCAGACTGGAAGCTTAAAAAAAAAAATTTCAGATTACAAGTAGAACTCACTAATAATCTTTCACCACAGGTAAATTATACAGAGAGGGTTTGTTGCACTTTCTGAAATGGCCACTTCCTGTTGTAGTTTCAGGAGATTTTCTGGATAACAATTATCTATAATTGATGGTTGCGATGTTAAGCTTTAATTGAAAATGTTTGAGTTTTAGTTTTCCAAAGACCAGAAGAAAATGACTTTAGTAACATATATGTTCTTGATCAGGTCTACACATGATGCAGCACTTGTTACAGAGATCTTCTGTGTTCACTTCCAGTAAAAACAAGTATGACACTGGACATAACAATAGATGTAAACACTGAACTAAACTGCTTGTGGTTTAAGCACATCAATGTAACCATAAAAAAATGAAAGGACTATTGACTGAACTCAGTTTGGCTCAATCTGACTGATAAACAAGATTGATCGATCAGTCAATCAATCAAATTTATTTATATCATTTGGTAGATTTGGTTACAGTTAGGTGGGTCAGCTTCCTTGCCAAACAGGAAATTTGACATAAACACAAAATAAATATAAACATAACATGATTAAAAGTGACCTGGTGCTCAATACTTTAACATATTAAAAACCATCAAAACAATAAAATAAAAACACACTGACTTAACTACAGTATCCTCATTCGGACAAAAAAAAAAAAAAAAACCCAAAACAAAACAAAAAACCCAATGTTAAAACTATGCTAAATCGAATTTTATAAACTTATGGCAACAGGAACAAACCTGGTTTATACCGCTTAGTTTTATATTTGTGGATGAAATATCTGCATCTAGACGGGAGGAGCCTGAACTGGCAGTGCAGAGAATAAGACTCATCTCTTAAGACGGATGTAGAAAACCTCTGCACCTGCCTGAAGTACAAGGATTCTGGGCTTAGCTGCATCTCACCCATCAGCTACTGGACCATTTTAGTTTTTGGTGTAGGCAGTTCTTGTTTTTAAGAATTAGATTACCAAACCAAGACACTAAGCAGAAAGATAAAACCTATTCAATAAAAGCTCGATAAAATAGAGTCAACACGGTTTTGTCAATGTGGAAGGGAGATAGGTCATGTGGAAGTTGATTTCTAATGTACTATTTTGATCTTCCCTCCCAAAGAGGATGATGATGTGGCAGGTGTTGTATTTGGACACCCTCAGACTTCCATGATGAATGTACAGGCACCAGATTTCTTAGCAGAGGCCCAGAGGAGGGGGTAGGGGGATGAAACACAAAGGATGAAAGAGGGGGCAGAGGGGGCAGAGGACTAAACAAGATGGGCAGACGTAGAAGAATAGGGAGAGCAGTGGGGAGGAGGAAGAAGGTAGAAATAAGGGTGAAAGGCAGAGAGTGAGGGGGAGACCGGGTGCTGAAAGAGACCAGAATTCATTTGAAGGTGAATAGGAACAGCTTGGTTTCATTCAGAGTGACTTCTGTCGTGCCTGAGGAGGTGGCTGTGGTGGGGGCAGCTTGGGGGCCAGAGGCCAATGTTAACTCTGAAGCCGCTACACACTTCATATGCTAACAAACGGCAAAGCCTCCAACCGGGATGCACAACACAGCAGTCACACCTCAGTTCAGACAGAAAATAGAAGCTATTGAATGTGTCTAAATACGGTGTAGCTGGTTTTAGAGTTTTAATATTTACAGTTGGCCTCTTAGTTGATATTTTGTCTAACGTTTTTTAGCTGTAACAGAAGACCCTAACAGTCCAGGCAATTGTTTTTCTTTGTTCAATTTCCTATACTGTTTATTTGCTTCATTTTCAATACTTGCACATTGTCATCCAAAGTTAAAATGGAGTAGTTCACATTAAAACAAGGAAGTACACCTATTGATTGTACCACGTACAGCAACCTTAAGCAGCAATTACTTGAATTGATCTTTTTGGGTTTGTATTGTATGGGTTTGTCAGTCTCTCACATTGTTATGGTAAATTTTTGCCAAATCTTCTTCTTCTGTACCAATGTATTGGTGTTTAAATACCAGTAAACCTGACTTTTTCTCCTTTTGCTTTTATTTTATCTTGACTTAATATAGCGCCAAGTAATTAGTTTGGATTTCAGTGCAATATTGAAGCTGTGTTTCTACACTCTTTCCATCTCTTTTATTTCTTTTATGTATTCAGCTTTTGGGCTTGAATTATTGTTGTAATTGGTCAGAATTGATTTCTGAAAGAATGTTCTAACATTCAGCCATTTCATTGGGAATTTTCTGCTGTTTTCTTTAATATATATAATTGTACTGTTACATGGCCCAGTTGAGGTCATGCTTCAGCTGTTGGATAGATTTCCTTAATGGCCAAAAATGGTCGGGCCGAAATCAACTAGTCGACTTCGGCTGGTCACTTGGTCGCAGGATGTTCATGAAAATCCCTGTTTATTTTCCATGTTATCAGAAGCCAAAAAATATAGAACAGAAGGGATCGGTGGGACTTTTGCCCGCTTAATCTGACCAGAACGGAGCAGGGTGGAGTTCAGTGTTTTGGTCCAAGATATGTGGCATATATATATATATATATATATATATATATATATATATATATATATATATATATATATATATATATATATATATATATATATATGTGTGTGTGTGTGTGTGTGTGTGTGTGTGTGTGTGTATGTATGTATGTATGTATGTATGTATGTATGTATGTATTCTGTAGGGGCACCACTGGTGCACCTTTTAAAAGAGACTTGTGGGGTTAAGGTACAAAACCTGACTGTAGCCCAGGGACCTAAATCCAGCCCTGCATTACAACTGTAATGACAGCACTATTTTGTAGTCAGTCCATACTCAGTCCTCCCTTCCTCCCTTCCTCCCTCCCTCCCTTCCTCACCCTCCCTCCCATTTTTCCTTCCTTCTCCCTGCAGTTCTGCTGTTTGTTTGTACTCACTCCATCCGGAGTCGAAATTCCTCTCCGTTTTTGTGAATGACAAACTCATTAACAATTCATCAACTCTGGCCCGCTCCATCCGGCCCCCGTTGCCAAGGCGACCGCCGCTGAGCCTCCTCTGATTGGTCGGGCGAAGTAACGTACGCAATGAGCACGCTCGGTGTGTACAGCCATTCAGCATCCTGGCGCCGCAGAGAGCTCAGCCAGAACCGTAGTGGTTGATTCACACAGAGCAGAGACAGCAAAGACGGAGGAAGGAGGGAAACGAGCCGCATCCGCTGGGCAGCTCCGAGCTCTCCGTGTTCTCAGATCTCTTCCCGATATCGAGCGCTGTTTCATACTGGATTTTAGCAAAGAAAGACGGAGGTGTGAAAGCAGCTGCGCCCGGAACGGTGGAGTTATATAAGAGCAGAGGAAGCGGCAGGCTCGCTGCAGGGCCGCTGTGACTCATTGATAAATAACTCCGGCTCTCCAGGCTGATGCATGAATGAGCGCCACTGAAGACAACCCGCAGTCGGGAAACACCAACTGATCGATCGGTCAATCAGGAATATCTGCTCGGGAAGTTTAATTTCCACCTTTTTTTTTTTTTTTTTTTTTTTTTTTTTACATCACATTCTTCTATTCCTTTAAACAACGGACCGAAAAGAAATCCGCTTTTTTTGTTTGTTTGTTTTGTTTTTGTTTTGTTTTTTACCACTAAACTCCCATTTTATTTCCCCTCAAAGCCGGCGTTAAGCGTATACTCCTGCTTATAAATGCTCGACAAGCTCAAACCCGTCATCCAGCTCGACTCGGTTATGGCGATCAGCAAGACGGTGAGCTGGCTCCGGGAGCAGCTGGAGACGCGCAGGGACGGCCTGCTGGTGATGGACTGCCGGGCCCAGGAGCTGTACGAGTCGTCGCACGTCGAGACGGCGATCAACGTGGCCATACCGAGCCTGATGCTGCGCCGGCTGAAGAAGGGCAACCTGCCCGTAAGGTCGCTGCTCTCCGACGGGGAGGACCGCGAGAGCTTCGTGCGCCGCTGCAAGACGGACACCATCGTGCTGTACGACGAGTACAGCCGGGAGTGGAACGAGAACGTGGACGGGGGGTCAGTGTTGGGGCTGCTGCTGAGGAAAATGAAGGACGAGGGCTACAAGGCCTTTTATCTGGAGGGTGAGTGTGCCCCATTCACATTTTCTCACTCATTC
The DNA here is from genome assembly GCA_014839685.1 of Anableps anableps. Lineage (NCBI taxonomy): Eukaryota > Metazoa > Chordata > Actinopteri > Cyprinodontiformes > Anablepidae > Anableps > Anableps anableps. The sequence goes on from CM026073.1 coordinate 4,714,243, forward strand.
ATACCCGAGTGTGTTTGTGTAAACATGAGCTACTCTGTCATGGTTTAGTTTTTAATCATATGGAACCAATCAAATAGAAGTTATGAACGTGATGTTCATAATGATGAGTTAGCAGTGATGTTGCTGATGCTTTGAAGTGGAGAAGGTGGTAGCAGTTCGTCCTGTTATCGGTAGGATAGGGTAGGTTTTAGGTTCGATTCCCGCATGGTATCCTCATCTCTGTCCTGACTGAGTGTGATGTGCTTTTGAGTCCTCTGGACTTGATTCGTTTATCATTCATTGTAACTCTTCCCCTGTTCTCCAGGCGGCTTCAGCAAATTCCAGGCAGAGTATCCAGCCTTGTGCGAAACAAACCTGGACGGTTCCTCGAACAGTAGCAGCAGCAGTTCTCCCACCACGGCCCAGGTGCTGGGCCTCGGCGGCCTGCGCATCAGCTCTGACTCCTCCGACATCGAGTCGGACATCGACCCGAGCAGCGCCACGGACTCGGACGGCAGCCCGCTGTCCAACCCGCAGCCCTCCTTCCCAGTTGAGATCCTCCCGCACCTGTATTTGGGCTGCGCCAAAGACTCCACGAACCTGGACGTGCTGGAGGAGTACGGCATCAAGTACATCCTCAACGTGACGCCCAACCTGCCCAATCTGTTCGAGAATGCGGGGGAGTTTAAGTACAAGCAGATCCCCATCTCGGATCACTGGAGCCAGAACCTGTCGCAGTTCTTCCCGGAGGCCATCAGCTTTATCGGTAGGTAATCCCGGCGGACATCTGGCTTTTCAGGTCGTTTACATACTAGTGTTTGGATTCGATTAGAATTTTTTTTTTTTTTTTTTTTTTTTTTTTTTTTTTTTTTTTTTTTTTTTTAATCGAGTCAGTTGCAGGGTTTGTAATAAATTAAAGATTCCTGATGGAACCTTTGTATGTAAAAAAAAAAAAAAATAAATAAAGAAAGAAAGAAAGAAAGAAAGAAAGAAAGAAAGAAAAGAAAATGCGATTAATTGCTTTAAGAGTTTTACCATGTTAAAATCTATATGATTAATTAATAAAAATTAACGCATTAAATCAAATACATTCCCTAGTACATACTCTTTTTAGAGCGATAGAAAAACAAACTACATTACAGAGGTTCAACCCAAAAACATGTTGGCAACAAGCTGCAGAGTAAGCATGTCTGTAGGTGAAATAAACAACCTACTGTAGGCTCCATACACCCAGATAATTTGCTTAATCCACCAGCTAACTTTCTCTATGAGGAAAACACTATTTGAATAGACAGAAAGGACTCATTTTGTCCCGTCTAAACATCATGGAGTTGTCTTTCAATAGCAAAATGCAATAAGATAGTAAAACTTGTCATCAGTAACCAGCCTATGCCTGTTTTCAAGTCAAAGAATAGCCAAATTTAGTTTGCCATAAAACAATGTCCAAGAATTGGAGGGAAGGACAAAATTCTTACATATGCTAAATAACAGCATGGTAAAAAGACAAAAGAAGAGCTAAGATGATTTGAAATAGATTTAAACACATCTGAGGAAGAAGAAATTGATAGTAAAGGCGTGATATGTCTTATCATTGTTTGGAAGTTCTTAGGCTTTTACTGTGCAATTAAGATTAGACAAAGTGTCCCTAACTGTGGTTTTATCAGGCAATCAGGCAGGAACAGACAGATTAAGGCCACTGTGTTGAAGCACAAGTGTGCCTCTGATGGTGCACTGGCTAAAATGCACTGTGTACAAATGATTTGACTTCAATGGAAGACGTCCTGGCCTATCTGTTGTCCTGGGGCTTGTGTAATTGCACCACAAAGAGTGGCGTTGAAACAGGAGAATAGGGGAGAAGGGGAGAGAGAGCAAAGGGAGGGCGGTAATTTGAGCACAACAGGAAGGAAGTGGCATTGAAAGTAATCTAGGACATGGCATCAACCCCCACCCCTCGCTATCCCTCTTCTTCCTCCGTATAACAAAAGGAGCCATTTACAGGGCCTGTTGACATCCTGTTTGCCTTGACAGGGTGCCCTCATGACTCTTACATTTACACGCTCAAATGGCACCATTGTCACACCAACCCTGGGCGAGCGGAAGAATGCTTTAATAGACTGTAATAGTCAATTTCCCAGCCGGCTATTCCGGGACAAAACATGGGAGAATGTTGATTCTGTTTCTCCGCAGCGGCTCCTGGTTGTTGACAGGTGATGCCGACAGATAGTCGGGATTAAAACTTTTCCATTCTTGAATATGAGCTAGTTTCTAACACAGTGTGGATCTTTATAACACATTTTGTTGGGTACGTCTCAAAGAGTAGATAATAGCTGTGTGAATTATCAGTGTCATTACACCTAATGGTTTAATCCTCTGAACTGTAAGGACAGAGGACAAGGGTTGTAAGATATTACGAAAACCTAGATTTTATTCCCCTATCAAATATTGCATCCAAGCAATTGTTACAATTGTGTACACTGACATTGAAATTCAAGATATCATACTGTGGTGCTGGTTTCGTTTGAGATTGACTGAAATTCCTCTTCTTTTTCCTTTGTAACCAGATGAAGCTCGGGGTCAGAAGTGTGGCGTCCTGGTCCACTGCTTGGCTGGCATCAGCCGCTCGGTGACCGTGACTGTGGCCTACCTGATGCAGAAGCTCAACCTGTCCATGAACGACGCCTACGACATTGTCAAGATGAAGAAGTCCAACATCTCCCCCAATTTCAACTTCATGGGTCAGCTCCTGGACTTTGAGCGCACGCTGGGCCTGAAGAGCCCGTGTGACAACCGCATGGCACAGCCGAGCCAGCAGCTGTACTTCACTACCCCCACCAACCACAATGTCTTCCAGCTGGACCCCCTGCAGTCCACGTGAGGTCCGCCCGTTAGCGCCTCTCTTGTTGTTGGGGGGGGATGTAGGGCTACCACCCTGAATTCTCCTCTACTTGTTGAAAAAGTTGCAAAAAGTTTCTCGTTTTTCCTTCATCTGGTATGCGCACCTGGCTCTGGACGATGCTAATGCAGCTGGCTTTTGGTGGGGGGCGACAGCTGCCGAGCGTACTTACTGGAGATGCCAGAGCAGCCTGACCTGACCAGTACACAGCTGCTGCTGTCTGAATGTGGATGGACAGTTAAAGCAACAGACTTTTAAAGACTTTCTACAATCATATTTCTGTTGGACTCGAGGTATTTCCTCTGTTTGTCTTGTATCTGAGGAAACTGAAGAGTGATTTAGAGAGCTGTATGTTCTGCTTCAAAGATTCTAGGCTGGTGTGCCAAAGAGACTTGCTTTTTCAAACTGGACTGAAAACTTTTTCTATGTTTGTTTTGGGGTCGTCCCCCATGACTTACGGGCGCGTTGCCCCCGTCATCTTCTGTGAAGACTCGCCTGTGTGGGGTTGAAGCACCCCAGCTTTTGAAGGCACCCAATATACTGGACTGATTTTTACACTTTTCAAACATTTATACTGTACATTGTGTATATATCTTAATGTAAGAGAGAGTACGTACCTTTGGAAGTGGGTAATGAGGACTCTGTTTCATATTCTAGTTTTGTGTAAGCAAAGCAACAGCATATCGATCATTATTCTTACGTTGATTATGCCAAAAATCAATAGACTCTCCAAGAATTGTGCAGAAAAGTGTACATTTGTAATATATATATATATTCCATATTTGCTTTATGTATCAATTTAGCCAACTGGCCTTTTGTGTTTTTTGGGCTTTTGCACTCTCCCTCTCATGAAACAGTTGTTGTTTGCCTTACTTACTCTCACAGGGTTTGTTTCACTTTATCCTTCAGATAATTTCATTTTTTTTCCTGCTTTGTATCTTAGAATCATCCAAGTCCTGATTAAATTGGTCAGATTTTTCTTTTTAGATAGCTAGAGCTACGTGAGGGCCAACCATGTGTGGTGGTTTAATCTGATGGGTGGTCAAAGCTTCTTCAGGGAAAACTCTTTGAAATGCAGTCATGAATTTGTCAGGATGAGAGAAGAAAGTAAGAAAACACCCTTCCAGGAGGATGTCACCATGTTGGTGATCTCCGCCTGCCCCCTCTCCTCCGCACTCCTCTCTTCTGAATGTAAAGGAAAGATAAGTTATTAATAAATTGCTATTTTGTCTATAGTTTCTGTCTCTTCTCTGTTTTTTTCCACTAGCATGCTTGTTGGTGTTTCGTCTGCTCGCACAGTCACACGTTTATGTAAGTGTTTCCTCACAGCCGAGTGTTAACCAGCAGGCCCAGTCACGACAACACAAACAGTTGCTGCGAATCACGAGGCCCTTTCCATTAACTGCGGTGCTCGAGACACTTCCACGTTTGTTTGTTTTTCTGTTTTTTTTTCCCCCAGGTCCGGAACAAGCATGTCCTGTCACATGACATGTCGCTGTGAGCACACTGTTCTTTTGTGGCATAAAAAACAAACCACAGAGAGCTGCTAAACAGGTGCAAAGCGATTGGAGTCGATCTGGTTTTTCCAGGTGCTGGTTCGCTTTGAGTTCACCTCTTCCTGGAGGGCAGGGCTTGCGCGTTCAGCCGTGAAAGGGAGCACAAAGTACCCAGATGTAGTGTTATTCGATAGCGAGAGCTGCAGCATGTACCTGCAATGACCTGGAGGATCTGGATAAGATGATCGTCACAGTGCAGGCGAGGAGATTGTGTTCTCACACGAGCAGTCATTCGTCTCGCGGTGATGCACTTGCTTCACATTTGCAAATGCCAACTGTGGAGTGTGCATAAAAGGGTCTTGAGTTCTTTTAAAATATTATTTAACCTTTATTTTACCAGAATAAAATCCCATTGAGATTAAAAAGCCTCTTTTTCAAAGGAATCCTGGCCAAGAAGCAGCAACAAATACAACACAAAATGTTACACAGTTAAAGAAAAAGAAGAGCCATGAAAAACAGGTACATGTCTTTGAATTAGCCTCAAGATCTTTTAGGTTGGATGTAAAAGCACTAAAGGTGCATTCACACCAGCTCTGTTTAATCTGCTTTAATCAAACTCTAGTTTGTTTGCCAAGAAAGTCCGATTTGTTTGCACAATTGAACTCTGATGCGGACCAAAAAAGCAAACCTTAAAACCTAGGTCTCGGTTTAGTTGAAGTGAACTCTCGCATGGTCCGACTGCGTATGTGAATTCCAAGCAGACCAGAGACTGCACTAAAAAAAGGAAGCAGACTATAATGCAAGGCATTCTGGGTAAATACAACCAAAACAAACATGTTAGCGGGAGAAATGGCCTGTGGTCATTTACCAATGATAAATGTGAAATGCTACAACTGCTAAAATCTGACGCCACTCCATTTTTGGTTACATTTCATGAAGAAGGAAGTTAAGCTCAGTGTCTTCAGAGGTTTTTTGTCAGTGATTCTTGGTGCAGCGTCACCACAGGTGAGGAGGTAAACAGATTCTTCAAAGGGTTTGGTTCGTTTGACACAGTTACAGTACAGTGTGAAAGCAAACCACACCAGCTGAAAATGTATCAAATGTTGCAAATTTAGTCCCCAATTAAACTAAGTCTACCGGACTGTCATGGGTAGACTCATACGTAAATGAGATAAATTCAGGCAATTTCAAAGTTTCTTGTAGCAAGTTCCAGGATAAGGGAGCAGAGTGAATGAAAGCCTTCTTACTCAATTCTGTTTGAGCAAATAGGACCAAAAGACACACATCAAGTTGTGAAAAATGGTGAGCCAATGGGATGTTTGCATTTTATGATGTTACAACCTCAAACTTCAATATACTGTACCTCATGCGGTTGTGCATTGTTATGAAAAAAAGGAAAAGGATGCAAGGTGTTTTAATTTTTGGCCAAAAATAAAAAGCCGAAAAGTGACCCTTGGGGTCCATAGTTTACAGAGCATTCTTTTTTTTTTTTTTTTTAGCAAACCTATTGGTGGAATATTTCCAGCAGAGACTGAGAAATAGGTTTTGTTCTTTAAAAATAGCTGAAATAAGTAAGTTTTGATTGACAGAATCTAGGAACACTGATTTTGGTCTAATTCAATCACAGAGGGGACCAAAACTTGCATGTTAGTCAAAAAATTCAATTTTGGTCTCATTTGACCAGATCACTTTCTTTCACGTTTGTTGTGTCTTCCACATGGCTATTGGCAAACTTCAAACAGGATGTCTAACAGATTTTTTTTTTTTTTTTAAATCCACTTTTTCTTGAATTATTTATAATCCAGTGGACTTAGTGTTTATCTATTATATAAAATTTCAATGAAATGCACTGTTTATAGTTGTAGCCTGACAAAATGTGGAGAATTTACAGGGGTCTGAATACTTTGTGCAGGACTAAAGCGTTGCATTTCTTGAGTTATCAGAATGGAGCAAGCAACCTAACATGCTTACAGAATGAAGTGAAATAGCAAATGTTGTTGCCTGGTTTTGATGAGAAAAATATGAATGACAGAACCATAATCAAGCACCTTAATAACTTGTTGGGGCTTCACTATGTAATGCATAAGACCTGAAACTCTCAGAGTTCATTTTCGGCAAATGGATTACTGATAAACTAAGTTAAAAAGTATAAAAAGAACCTGGCATAGAGCACCACACAATCAGTAAATCCATGACCAGATAACAGATAGTCTGTATAGTCAAATTTAGAAATGATTTATTAAAAAAATATCTTCTATCTCATGTGGTGCCAGTTCTTTCCCTTGTTGCCAACTCCATTTTAGGTGACAGCTTCCTCCTGCTGGATCTAAACCAACTGAAACAGCAAGGCCCACACGCAAAGGCAATGATAGTTCTACGTCACTTGATAAATTATGGATTTTATTTTCCTACTTATTCACAATGCCTCCTAAGGCAAATGGTTTCAAGAAGCATTTTACCAAAAACTAAAATGATTGTCCATGCAACCACAGTAAGTTACACACCTTGGTGTGACTAAAACTGCTTTATATACAGAGTCAAATTTGCTGCATATTTATAAAACTATCCTTTATAGTGAATGATAATGTCACTATCAACTGCATAGCTAATCTAAAGAAATTTCTGCTTGATTTGCAATGTCAAACAATGGGTATGGGAATCTTGAATGAACCTGTACACTATGTAATATTTAACTTTTATCGGCAGTATTGCTAGGTTGCAGTGTGCTTAATGTGTCAAGAACACCATCCATCAGAGACCATTACTGTCAGAAGCAAAATCCCAGCAGCACTTCCCATTTGGAATTTATTATATCAGGCCTTGGGGTGTTGAGGTCACTGGTAGCATGTTCTTTTATGGCTAAAAATGAAAACGCTGGTAAAGACAAGAAAAAAGCTGCCTCTATGATGATCTGGTGACCTTTTCGAGGGTGTACCCCGCCTCTCAACCGATGACCACTGGAGATAGGCACTGGGCCCCCTTGTGACCCTGCAAGGATAAGCATGCTAGATAATAGATGGGTGAATGGACCAGAGAAAAGGCTTAAACAAATGTCAATTTCATGATGCATGGTTCAGTAAAGATATAATGACTCATTAGTAATTGGAATGTATTGAGATGTGGTGACATGGGATCTCACAGTCTTCAGATAATATAATTTTCCTCATCAAAGGAAACTGTTACTCATTAAGCACTATCCACCGGCTATCAATATGGGACTTTGTCTGGTGAAGTAAGTGTAAGCTATTACTACTATGAAAGTGGGGGTTGCTACCATACTTGGTAGTAAGAGACGCAAAGCATGTCAAGAAAACATACCTCAAACCATTACACCTCCACCAGCAGCCTGAATCACTGATAGAGGGATGGATAAAGACAAAACTTCCATCTGAATGCAACAATTCTTAGTTGACAGGACTTGAACCCAGTGCAGGCATTGAAAGGTAATGAGGAGCCTTTCCCAGTGTTATCACTATTCTTTGTTCTGTTCACAGATTCGAGGATCTAATGTACAAAAACAATAACATTTATATCACAAACTTGTTCAAATTAACTATTAATTTTTTTGTCTCCAGAAAAGAACACATCTAAATGCCCCAACAATACTCACCCCCCCCAGGGATCGCGTGAGCTGTATATTTTCCGTATTTGACCTTGTTTTGTAAACAATGGAAATATCTGTCATTTTGACGGATTATAATTCATACCCCTGACTAGCAGACACGCAGACATTTCCAACTTTATGAACAGCGTACATCACAGAGGCAACAAAATCAATCAATAAAAAAAATCCCTCCTGAATATTATCTCAGACATGAATACTGAACTAAATGCATCATCCTGACTGGAAGCTGACAGTGTGCAAAAGAATTATGGACAAGAGGCTTTGGAGTGTGTCTGGTTCAAAAGTGTATTCAAAATTTTGGCTGAAGTGGCGCTTTTAATTCCATTCTCCAGTGTGGCAGCAGAGCACAGATTACAGTTTAGATCTGTAGCCTGAGCCCAACCTGAAATTCGGGCCTTGTTGGGACAAAATTATTTGCTTGATGGTCAAGCTTGGCTTGGGCTCAGGCTTCTGTGGCACGTTTAACAAGCCTACAGTACATACAGAACAGAGAAAACTCAACAAGAATGCTAAGTTGTGTTACTCTATTTATGGTCTAAATAGAAGAATGGGCAGTTTACCTTGTTGAGGAAAGAAAGAAGGTAAGGTATAGAAGTTAATTAGACTGTAACAAGTGCAGTGCACTGCACAATAAACTCATACGTGGACCCACCCTATTCTGCTCCTATCAATCTTTCTTCACGCTGTCAGTGAAAATGATGGACAGCAAAAAAGTCTATCACAACCTTTGAAGTGTTGTCTCCTTATGCCACTGTAGTTTATCTGCATGGTAGAAATAGGTCATAATTTGTTGTGCTGATGTAGCCTGTCACCTCGCAGCAGTCTGGCCCTTAATTAACAGATCAATCTAGAGATTTGCAAAACCACAGTTGTGATATATGAAATCCAACCAGCAAGAGTAGAGCCCCCTCACCACCACCCCCACCAAAAAGGATTAATCTCCTTAATAACGCTACACTGACAAATATGGAATATATGACTACTGCAATGATCAAGTCTGCAAGCTGAAGAGTGGAGGCATATATGTCTTGAACAACCAGGATATCATCACTCAGCCCACCTGCAACAAAACATCCTGTTCTCAGAAAGAGGCTGCAATGATGTCATGGCAGGAGTGTGATTGACAGATGAGGCCAAGGATATGTGGGGTATGTGAACACCCCAGAGACTCTCATGGTTTTTCTTCCTGTTTGTATAGTTTGGCATTATGTGGCTTTAACTCTAAGGATTAAAGGGCACAGGAAACTACCAGGGCTAATTTTGGACAGGCGTGCAGATGGGCTTGGCAGGCCCCTTCAGCACCTTCATCATCACAGCATCACTGTGATAAGCCTGGCCATAAAGGGATTTGGAAATGCATATGGCTGGGTGAGGGCTGTCATGTTAGAGGGCACGCAGACATGTGGTCAGATTAATGACAGGCCAAAAGTTAAATTTACAGTACAGCAGTTGTATTGGAAATATCTCTTACAGTTCTTGGTTTTGCAATTTGTAGTTCCAATCTTTGTTGTTCAAATAAACTTAGTGAATTACTGCCATTGGATAACAGTGTAAATGAGTTCAGATGCCATTTTAGATTTTAGCTAATGCTGTTTTTATGTCATATGGTTCTGAGTGGTCCAAAATTAAAAGCATATAAAACTGATAGAGTATTACACACTTATGGAACAAAGATATGTATTTGACAATAAAAACAACTTTTGTTTATTGCACTTTGAGTCGGATGTTGAAAACTCTACCATCAATGGACAACAACAAATATTTGTTGCTAGCATACAGTAAAGTATGAATAACATCAACCAAAACCATATTTTTGTTTCCTTACCAGTAGAAGAAAGGTTTCATATTACTGTGAGCTTGTAAAGAAAATAAATCTTCAGCGTCATGGAAGCTAACAGTTAGCCTTACACTGACTGTGTGTTTCAACTGACTTTAGCAATTTAAAAGGAGTAAAACTGAAAATGTTCATATCGGTGAGATATCATGTTATCATGTTAGTTGATATAAACAGTTTGAGATTTCTCAGCAGAAAGTTGTTACATTTGGTGCTGGTTTTGTTCAGTTGACCAATGACTTTGTTTCTATGAGGAGTTACCTTGGCTGAGTCTGCTGGTGGTATCGACTCACCAGATCACGGCTCGATTCGGCTCGAATCTACACAGTTCAGGTGGTTTTCCACTACAATTGAGTAATAGTTCTAGTGGGTGAGGTGGAAAACTAGGGCTCCGTGATTTGTACGCGACACAAACACAACAATGGAGGACATGGTAGTTATGTTGAACATTCTACTCAGTCTGTTTTTTTTGTCAGACTCAGTTGCTGTTGTGAGTTATTGTAAGACAGTTGCTCTTATGGTGCAAACAGTGACTCCACCCTCCAGCCAATCAGTGACCGACAGTCATCTGATGTCGTGTTTTCAGCCCGATTCCAGACACTTGGAACCCCAGCGAAGTAAGTTCTAAAAAAGGGGCTGGTACCTCGTAACCGTTACTAGTGGAAAACCCTTAGAACTGCACAGAGCCAAGTCGAACCGCACAGAGTTTCCGTGCTAGTGGAAAAGGAGCAGAATGAGATATGGGCTTTGACTTGACCCAGGACTTTACAATTCCTAATTTTAAGCTAGTCCTTGTTGGATTTACTGGTATGTTTTGGGTCACTGCCATATGAACCAAAACACCCACAAGTCCCATCAGATATGTGGCAAAATTTATTCCGGATTCTTTGATAGTCAACTTTTCCTTGTGCAACAAAGCTTCCCATATGAAACTCCCAGGTTTATACTTCACAGTTATCAGGTTATTATTTTTTTTTTTTTGGAAAACTGTATTATCTGTTTTGGATCATCTAGGTTGACATAAAGATTATTGAGATACAAAATTAAGAACGTGTTAGCAATAATACTTAGTTCATTTTCTGGAAAGAACAATCACGTTTTCCTCAATATTCCTGGAAAAAGAAACTCATGTGAAGCACAGAAAACTGTAAATTAAATGAAGTCTCCTATTTTTTCACAAAGCTGTATGAAATGTTTAGTTGCTTAAATCAAAATTCAAACTAAATTTACTTTTTGGCATCTAGTATGGGACTAGTCTGTCATACATTTCAACTTTTCTTTATAAAACTGCCTATCTTCACTCACTAAATGCTTTTGAAGCTTGCCTTTTCTAAAATTCCTGCATGTTGCCATTTTAATTTTCACAATTTGTTCTCAAAAATGGCTGTAATGGTGGACATCTCCTTGCTCGAGTTAAGAAAATCACTTACATGTTGGAATTTAACTGTAACTTCTGTTGTCATCCGTTGGAGTTGAACCATTGTCATCACACGTTTTTCCACAGAGGACTTGGGAAAGAAGTAAGAGCTAGATGTCACTATGGTGAGCAATGAAACAGAAAAATAATATTTTGGCTGCAAAAAAGGAAAGTTTATTTTATTTTTGCATAAATAGCTCACAACTTTAGGTATAAGGTAAATTGTTGGAATCCTTTTTTTTCTTAAAGCAAAGCGTGGGACATCTTTGAGATCAACACCTGGTACATATCCTGTGCATATCCTGATTTTTCAGCTTGTTTCTTCTATGCAAGATAAATAGGCTCATTTTCCCACCACCCATGTTGAAAACCTTTCTATTTTATGAATGGCAACCAACTGTGTGGTCAGTTTGCAACCTTGCTGCCCCACTTTCCGCTGGATTTTTGGCCGCGAAATTAAAGACGAGAGGTTGTGGAGCTAAACTCAGCGCGCCTGCTAATCCTCTGCTAACGGCTCCTGTCCCTCTCACCCTCAAGTGACAGTGTGTTGACAGCAGCCTCCACCCCCTTCATCCCTGCCTCCTCCGTCCATCCCTCTATCAACCCCCACCCACCTGTCTCATGTCACATTGCTTTTCCCTCATCCTCTCCAATAATTTCCTGTTGCCCCTGTGGATTGTGTTACAAGTTCCAAAACTGCAAAAGCAGACAGATAAACACACACACACACACACACACACACACACACACACACACACACACACACACACACACACACACACACAAATGAGTGTGATTTCACTTTCAGAACACACGGACAAAAAAGGCCACAATACTCCATCCTGTTCTAGCAGACACTCTGCTGTGTATTCCAGCAATAGTCACATGCAGTCATTTGCCAATTCCCACAGATTTATTCCTTACATCATCACATGTTCACATGTAGTTTCTCTCTTTTCATACCCCACTGTTTTCTCCTTTTTTATTCCCATTTTTTCTTCTGGCCGGATTATTAATCCACACCATGAAACAGGCTGTGATCAAAGCCTCATTGGAAGCAACAGATAAACTGGCTCATAAAAAATAACAGCAAAACCCCTGAAACATTTCCTGTTTGAAAGATTTACTCTCATGCATACAACGCCTTGGAAAAGTATTTACACCCCTTGAACTTGTCTACATTTTGTCACATTATAACAAATGTCTTTGCAGTCCTTTATTGGGATTGTAGCTGATTCCCAACAAAACGTAACACATATTTGTGACGTGGGAACAAACACTCCACCACTGTATGGATGTGTCCGTATAGGGTAGAGGATGGATGAATGTTCTAGAAAAGGTTTAAACATTTCAATAAATAACAAAGATCTTCTCAAAAAATATTTGAAGGATAAGCTAACAGAAACAAATATGAGTTCTGCCAGCACATAAATAGGTTTTGCATTTCCTAAAGAACCTAATACGTGTTTTATGATTGTTTTTCTGCTTTCAGAGTTTAATCATGCTAAAAACAAAGCCCAACCTCTTTCACTTCTAGTATTTTACATGCCAGTAAATGTAATCATGCAATCAAAAACAATTAGTTCTTTATTAGGTTTTTTAAATTGACTTACCTCAGGTGCACAGAAACAAACAACAAAATTGATTCCACATTTATTTGTGGTTTTCTTGCCCAACATCTGCTGGAGTTAGGCGCCAGCCCCCAGGCAGTAGGTATAGATGATGGATGGAGGGTTTAAAAGTAAACAATAACATTAAACTTTTACAATAAGGAAATGAATACATTTTCATCAATGGAACATTTGATATTTATGTAAAGTGACATAAAAACAAATCACATAGTGTACCAAATAATGACAGAAAAGCTAATGGAAAACCATTCCTTGCACAATTAGTCAATTTGCCAAAAGTGTTATGAATAATAACACAGAAAAACTGCTAAAACTAGCTTTTTGTTCATACCTTTAAATAAAAAAAACATTCTGTAGTATTCGTGGTCAAAGAATTACGGAGGATCTAAAGCAGGCGGGTCAAACTCATTTTCATTTTGGGCCATATTAAAGATCACCAATGACCAATGTCCTTAAAGTTCCGGTAATGGCAGAGTGTATTGACAAAACTACCCATTAACAAACTGTTAAAAATATTAATAAATAGTTGTCTCTGCACTGGATGAATACTTCTTGAAATTAAATAATATTTGACATCTTCTGAAATTGAAGTAATTTGGCAGAATACAGACAAAAACTGCTCGAAGTTGATTGATAAAATATTTAAGCACCGAACTGTAATCTTGAAATTTCTACTTATGTGTCTCTTTAGAGTCCAGAGGGCCACAGAAAAACTTATGGCAGACTGGATTTGGTCCCCAGGCCTTGAGTTTGACACGTGTGGTCTAAAGAGTCACTCGCTGCCCTGAACCCACAGGTTGCAAAACCCCTGCACCAGGTGAGAATGTTTTGCCACAAGCTGTAAATCTATATAGAATGGTAAAACTTAGTACTGGGACTTTAACGTTAACATTTTTAACACAATTAATTGTTGTTTTTTTTTTTTTGTTTGTTTGTTTGTTTTTTTTTTTGTTTTTTTTGTTTTTTTTTTTGTTTTTTACATGCAATATATAAGTTCAGAGCAGAACTTATATATTCACGTGATTCTGGTATGCCAGAAAATCTAACACACAAGCGACATTCGCAAACAACAGAGATGAATGACAAAGGTGCTTCTCTTGGACCACTGGGGGTAAATTTTTGCTTCAAATGTTGCTGTGTGGAAGTTGTACAAAAAAAAAGTTGGTCTATCACCAAAGCTATTCAAGCCTAAAGTACCATCTCAATGCAAAACATAATTAATTAATTACAGACCGTGCATTCAACTTGATTAAAAATGTTAACAAGTAAAAATCAACAATTAATGGCTTTTAACAACTGACAATCAATATTGCTGCCAATTTTACCAGGCAATTTTAAAAAGTTCATAAATATCTGCTAAATAAGGACTAAAATAAATAACATTGATAAAAACATGGCAAAAACTGTTGATGCTTGCTATTTTAGTAGAATATTCTAAGACAGCACTTTTGTGTCCAGTGGACACAGCTGGAACACAAAATGAAGGGAATCCCAAGGGTTAAATGAGGATGGAAAAACTGTGTGTGAATAATTAATGTATTAACCCCAATAAATTTTTCCTCATAAATTATTGAGGAAAAGTAGAAACTAAATTCTACCTTCTTGTAGCTGCTAAAAGAAGCTAGCTTGTGGCAAATAATCTAAAGCGTGTGGTTTTCATTAACATTCCCCTCTGCTGTCAAAATCAGTGCTTGTGTCATCGGGATCTCTGAAGCCGCCCACGCTCTCAGAAAGAATGTCTGGAGTAGGGGTGAAGTCAGAATGAAGAGCCTTGTTCTGGGACTCAGTGTGTTGCTGCTCTGCTCCATATGAGTGTGTGTTCCTGTGTGAACAGTATAATAATGTGCTCTGTGTCACAGGCTTTCGGCCCACGCAGTTTCCATGGTAAGGCCGTTTTGTTCCTCTGTTGTGATTACAATCCTGCTGAAACTGTTGCTCTGGAACAGTCTGACATTTTAGCTAAAACCTCCAACTTGATCCTGGCAAGGATGTGAAAGGTGCACGCATCTGAGATCTCTGTCTAGAAGTGTCTTCTTCTTTGATGCCAAAAATGAGAATAGACTGTCTGTGTACAGCTTTGCAATGAGGTGTTCATTTTTCTGAGGAATTCTAACTGTATAAGTTCAGTTTTGTTGTATAAGAAAAATCTGTTTCCTGGTTCTCAACCAGCATTCCCTTACACCTGCATTCCTGTTCAGTTCTTTAATGCTGACTTTTTGCTGAAGAGACTCATTGATTATTATTGCTAAGCTAAAACAATATACTGCTGCTCTCTAATGCTGTAGTTGATGTCATTTAAGCATCATTTTAGGGCTGATAGAGTGCTGTGGAAAGGGAATCGTCACCTCATTAATGTTTTTGGATCTCAGACTGGCTGCAGTGCAGAAGACAATAAATGTATATTTGGTTTAATATATTCATGTGGAGGTGAGAATGAAAATACAGTGTTCATAAAAAAAACTCACATGCAAATAGGATGGGTTTGCAACACGCTAATATGGCTGGCTTCCGCACACGCCGTATGAAGATGTCCCAGATACATGCAAGGCGATTGGGGAAACATCTGATTCGCATGGCTTCCTCTGCCATAGACTGTTACCACTGTAAGTATTTGCTAAAATCACTTGATTCTTAAATAATTAAAGTCTGAAAAAAAGAGCCCAGAAGTCAGTCATCCCTAAAAGGATGACTGACATTGAAAATTCCCTGTCATTGAAAATGCAATAAAAAATAGCCTTTAATGTGAGTGCGTTAATCCAGTGGGAAAAATAAATGTATGAAATAAATGTTTTTTTTTACAAAATCACCAGTAGTACCACTGTTGGTACTTCTGACAACCCTTTTAAAATAAATATTCAGATATTTATTTACACTTAATTTTTTAAAAGTTTTTAGGAATTTTTAATTATTATGTATTGGACATACAGATCATGTGACACAGACACACATTTCTTTTAGCTACTGGCCAGTAGACTGGATCATGGATGAGGATCCATGTTTTATCTTTGCCCAATCGGCAGATGGTAAGGAAGGTAAATGAAGCACACTGTACAGAACTGCACCAAACAGTCTCAATAACAACCATTAGACACTGTCCACATCTCAACTATTTGTTTGGATGGAATCCCAGGAAAATAATACTTTTCCTTTCTAACATCACACTTGTGAAGTTGGGGAGTCTGCTAAACTGTATTAGCACTTTAACTGGAACTGTGTGCTTTGGTCCAATGAGACTAAAATTGAACTTTTCAGAGACAAACTCTCCAGCTGGGTTTTGGTGTGAAGCAAATGATTAATATGTGGCAACAGAGCATAATGCTTAAATATGGTGGATGCGCTGCAAAAACACAAAATCTTACCAAGTATTTTTGGTCTAGTTCCTAGTGCAAATATCTTGAATACACTTGAAATAAGACAAAACCAACTTACAAGTAACTTTTCAGCAGATACAGGAGCTGGTTTTAAGTCAATAATTCCTTAATATTGATGAAAAAGTTCTAGTTATAAGTGAAATAATCTGCCAGTGGAACAAGACATTTTAATTTATAATATGGGGAAAATATCTTGTTCCACTGGCAGATCATTTCACTTATAACTAGTAAGCAGGGGTACGAGTAACTGTGTAAAAAGAAAAACTCTACATGGTCTTTTTTTCCCCACTGGATAACTGTTCTCAAATTAAAGGTTTGGATTCCTCTAAAATGTTTCACTACAACAACGAAAATTAATCATTTTCATAGACACACTGAGACTTAATTTCCATGAAAGTTTTTCATATTTCTTTAGCCATATGATAATGAGATGTTTCCCAGAAATCTTCCAAAATGTATTAAAATTCTGTTCTAAGCAAATTACAGCTATAATTAAAATAGCTGTAATCCCTTTGCCTGGGTAAAAACAAAACAAAAACAGTGCAACTACTCCATTCTGTCTCATTTTGAATAAAATTGTGAGTCAGACTTGAGACTTATGAAACTGTGTCCTTTAAAAACTATCTTCAGCTCCTCCATAGTCCTTGAGTTGGTGTGTCCTTCTGTGCCTAAAGAATTGTCAATAGTCTTTCTATTACTGCGATCCAGGCAAGAGAAAATGGAGGAGGAGGATATAAAGGGAGAGAAACAGGTATAGAAAAGGGAGTTAGAGCCATTCGGAAAAGAAGGTGTTATTGACAAAAGGTGATGCCCTAACAACCGTGAATCATCAGCACTGTCTCCATCAGGCCCATGCAGTCAGCTCTACAGGTTTATAAATAGTTTTATCGAAGAGCGGGTATAAAAAAAATGAAAAGACAGAGAATGAGACAAGGCGAACAAACATCACATTCCGCCTACACATGCAGACCTGCTATCAGACACTTACTGTAACTGCTACAGATTTTGTTTTTCGCTTCTCTATGCAGGCCATTGTTTACATTTTCTGATGTGTCAAACACATGCCTGGTAAGAAAAAAAAACAGACAAGGTGGAAAATTTAGGCTTAAAGCTGCACTACCCAGTAGGAATAGCAGAGATAGTGGGACTGTATTGATACATATTGCTCATAAGAGCAAGGCGAGGCAAAATGTTGCTAGATTTAAAAAAAAAAATACATCCCCTTTGCTTTTTGTTTTCACAAATACGTTAAAGGTTTCACAAATCAAAAACCATTTTGAAAAAAAAAAGTGTAAGGCCATCAAGGTCCAGTCAGGGTTTCACTTGCACATATTTTACATTTTGATGGCTGTCTAGTTTAAAGTTGGTTCTAAAGCAAAAAAAAAAAAAAAAAAAAAAAAAAAAAAAGCTATGAAAATGTTCCATTTCTCAAAGAAAATAATGGTTTCATAAATCTCAGTTCGTGCTTTAATAATTCTGTTCATTGTGAGTATTTATAATTTAAATTACAGATGAAATGCATTCAAGACTCATTAAAAACTGGGAATTAGCCCTTTAATTTGAGGTAGACAGGAAGCTGATGCTAACATGAGCCTTAGCATTGTTAGAGGTAAGAAAAGATGGCTGCGCATAGTTTTGCAGCAGCTCAGTGTTCTCCCTTTCAGTCCCTTGTTTTGGCTTGTTGAATGCTTTTTGGTAATGACAACCTAAAACAGGGGAAGATTTGATAGTTTTAAAGTGAGATTGTGAGAAAATGAATAATTAAGAGTGTCTTTTTATTTGTCAATTTAGGCTATTGAGGTTAAAATTTTGCACATTGACAAAAAACAAGGTTAGCTGAACAAGCATTTTGATTATTTCAGAAATAAACAGTGACATAAACTTCCATTATGCTCCCTGAAACATACAGGTGGTAGGATAGAAGTAGCATAGTGTCCCTTTAATAAGAGATCAAATGGATGATTTTACCATAAAACCAAGTGTCTGTGTTCACTGAATAAAATCCTGTCTGATTAGCTTGTCAATGTACTGATGGGCGTTTCAGGAGCCAGTAGCCTATCAGCTTCTAAATGATCTCTGCTAACTTTGCAATAAGGCCCACCAATCAGGCAGAGCTCTGATTAGTGGGTCCTTCAGTCAGCAGGACTTGTCATAAACGTTATGATTACAAAGCTCATTCATTTAGAAAAATGATGTGATTGGTTGGTTTTACTGTCATTAATGACAGATTTTCACAGTGTTACCTTGTTGCAAGGCCCTCTGATGCTTTTCCAGGAAGCAAAACAATGACTGGGCTGATAAAGTCCATTTATCTGTCTAGCAAAAGAGCAAAATGAATTCTGATAGGATGAAATCTGGCTGCTTTCAAATAACACTGGAACTCCTCCAAAGGCTGTGGTTGTGTCAGAAAACAGCAAAATTATTTATCTCTTTTTAAAAACAGTAGATGTGATTATTTATGGTAGTGCTATTAAGACTTGTATATGTTGTGACTCTAAAATGAGAAACAGTTAAGCCGTTTAATTAAAATGCTGGCATTGTTTAACAGAACAGATTCAGTTTTTTGCTTTAATGAATCAGAACAAAATAATTGGGTTTTTAGTAGATAATAGCGTTATTTCAATCTGATCTGTATAAAAACATGCAACAGTTTCCTTTTTTAAATAAAAATAAACCAAAACAGAAACCTATGATTTAACAGGTCGATGACTGATCTGTTAACCCTATGATTTAACAAGTCAATGAACACAACAACAAACTTGAAGCTGTCACTTTACGATCTTATCACGCTCTTGCATTGTTTTGATGGATTTTGGTCCATTCTTCTTTCCAACATTACTTCAGTTTATTAAGATTTGCAGATATTTGTTTCTCTACAACTAGTCTCATTTTAATTAGTTTCTGTTCTGGACTTCAAATGGGACATTGCAACACCTTCATTCTTCTCTTTTTCAGTGTCTTGGTTAGTGAATTGTTGCAGTCTTTGGCATCATTTTCCTCACATTGACCCAATTTCAGCTAAGAGAGAACTGCTTGAAGGACCGCCTCAGGTGTCCTTGGTTTATTCCAAACATGGTGCTGTGCCAAACATCTCTGCGTTGGTCTCATCTATTCAAAAGCCTTGTGGTTGATTAATGGAACTTTACAAACCAAAGTTGTTCTGCCATATTTCTTTTAGAGAGAAGTGGTTTTCTTACAGCAACCCTTTTGAACAGGCTATCATTGTTCAGTCTTTTTCTAATTTTACAGTCAAAAATATTAACATAGAATTTACAACGCGTGTAGAGCCTCTTGGGCTTTTAGAAATTTTAGGTTGCATTCACACCAGTGCAGGGGAGTTGTGAATGCATGATCAAACTCTGATGTGGACCAAAAAAAGCAAACTCTGGTCCGTCTACAAACCTAGGTCTTGGTTCTGCTGAAATGAACTCTGGTGCGGTTCGAATGCATGTGTGAATACCAAGCGGACCAGAGACCACCCCAAAAGCAGGAAGCGGAGTAAAGCACAGGGCATTCTGGGTAAATACAACCAAAAAAGCCTGTGTAGTGCTAGCAGAAGAAATGGCTTGTATTGATCATACAACTGTGAAAATCTGATACCACTCCATTTTTGTTTACATTTCGTGATGAAGGAAGTTGCACTCAGTATCTTCTTCAGAGGTTTTTGTGTCATTTCCTTCAGTGGTTCTTGGTGTAGTGGCACCACAGGTGAGGGGTGAGCCAGTTGCTCAAAGGGCTTGGCACATTTGAGATAGTGTGGTGTTAAAGTGAATCCTAATGTGAATATTTTCCATTGATTAAATCTTTCTCAAAATAAATTGGTAGGCATTTTTTGTAAATTGTCTTATAATCTTCCCCAGACTGATGGGCAGCAACAATGGCTTTTCTAAGGTCACTACTAATGTCTTACCAGTTTGGCATTGTGTCAAACACCCCTAACTGCCTAAACTCCTGCTTTATTCAAGGTGGTCATGCTTGATGAAGATCAGTTCATCAGGTGCTTCAGTCAGCAACATCTTGCTGCTTTTTCATCTCCTAATTCATTATATTAGCAGCAAGGATCTACTTAATTACTCACAAACAACACTTCCATTTTGGTTTTGGTTCAAAAAGTAAGGAAATTGTGGAATCTGTTGTGGTTTTTGGTACATTTTAGAACAAGGCAAAGATCAGATCAATTATGATGATGCTCTGATGCTTTTATAAAAGTTGATATGATGGGGTTGCTTTGGTCTTTACAGATGTCAACAACCCATGTAATGCTAAGACTTAATAATTTCTAATGTTTTGAACTTGTCTCTGCTTTTAATAGTCTTTGGTAACTTGCATGTCGCTTTCCTTCCCTTTTTTTCTCTTCAATTAGGCCATGTTGCTTCCCGTAATCAGCGTCCACCCACAACAGGCTACTGACATGTTGAGGAACAGGAAGGGAAAGCAAGTGATTAAGGCAGTGTCAGACCAGGCTGCTGAATGTACTCAGTACATATATGAGTAATACTGCTGACACAACAGTGCCACTTCAGCAACAGAACATGTGTGGGGCTGGGGAGGGACTGGTAAGGGAAATGTGGGAGTCGCGCTTCATCACGTTAAGATTCCAACACATTTCACAATCTATTTGGGGATCAACAAACCACATCACAGCGTCACTGACATCTACTGAAATAGATACAAAACTCATAGGTACTGTCAATGTGTTCCTCCTCCTCCTACTAATATTCCATAGAAAAACTGTTGACATTCATGGCTAATTGCAACAAAAGTGTCAGATTGTTTGTTTTGACTAGACATAAAAATATTCTGGTTTGTTTTCTTAATTTTATGGATTTTATGAATCTGTTTGATCTAAAAAAAAACAAAAAAAAAACTGAGGCATTTATGTATTTAACTGCTATCACACTGTCTCCTACCTTCCATTTATATGCAAGGACATTGAAAAGTTGTGTTGCATGACAAAAACATGTTGATTTATTATTTTTTTTCTGTGAATGTGGGTTGTATTTTACTTTTTAAAATGTATTTATCTTTAAACAAATATGTTTTCAAATTAAGACTGCTCAAAGAACAAATTTTGGTCACCTCTGGAACTGACAATAAAGTTAATCTATCTTTATCCATTCATCTAAATGTGTGTTATGATGCACTCTCATTCTGAATAGTGCTTGTTAATTGGGATCAAGTGCTCTGCTGTGTCAGCTATGTTGTGACACCACTGTGTCGTTTAATATTTTTCCCCCCATCTTCTATCTTTTGAAATTACAATTCACTCCATCTCAGTGTGTCTTTCACAAAGGACATAACACAAATGACATACCGTCTGACTGGAGTATGCTCAATTTAGACTTTGTTTTCGGTCAGATTGCAGATGTCCTTGCACAATCTAAATGTGCCTTTCAGGGAATCACTGTCATAGAAATGGTGGAGGAAGGAAATAGTAACATTTGGCTTGAGTAATTTAAAATGCTGTATTTAACCACAATGACTTTTTTCTCCAGTACAAATACAAATAATGGTGTTGTCTTTAACCAGGATATGTTGTTTCAAAGTCATATTAAATAGTTTTCTAGGGCATCTATCCTTTACCTGCGCAACATTGTCTAAATCAGAGATATCTGGACTATTCAGAATAAGAATCAGCTTTCTTGGCCAAGACTGTGTTCACAAACAAAGAATTTGACTTTGGTTTTCAAGTGCTCACAGCATACAGACATAAAGTATAAATAAACTTAATGGGAAATAAAATAAGGATAAACAACAATATCTGCATGCACTTGCAGACTTTTTTATAAAGAAAAAAAAGAGAGGGATTGTTGTGACAGGTTGTTACTACTTGGGTGGTCATACTAGAGAGAAGGTTTTTCAAATGAAGGTTCAGTTCAGTTCTGGCCACAGGCTTGTCATCTCTGTCACACTATCTGATTTACCTTTTCTTATGTGTAAGACAAAAAACCTTAGCCTGCACAACAATAATGCTAATATTGCATACAGCTAAACAAAATGTCCAGAAGTCAGTCATTGACACCCTCCAAAAGGAGGGTAAGCCAAAAATGGTCACTGACTAATAAGCTGATTTTTCAAAGTGTTCTGGATCTAAGTATTCACAGAAAGTTGAGTGGATGAAAAAGAAAAGTTTGGTTGAAAAAAAATGCACCAGTAACAGTGATGACTGCAGCTTTGAAAGGATTGTCAAGCAAACTCCATTCAGGAGACTGGAGTCTCATACAAATCCTACACATAGGATACAAATGTCACATTACAGTCAAACCACTGTAGCGATCTAGAGAATCTATTGGCTTCCAACAATGCAGATGACCTGAAGACCGCAATCTGGGGTTCCATCCCACCTCATCAGGACCACAGGCTAATCGACTCCATGGCATGCCGCATTGATGCAGTAATTCATGCAAAAGGACAACCTGTCTAATTACTGCTTGTAAGGGAATAATCATACATTTGAGAAGACTGACATTAATTTCTAAGATTTCTTTTGATTGATTTTATGTAATATTCACATTTTCTTAAAAACTGAATTTTTTATTTTAATTATCTCTAAGCCATAGTCATAAAAATGAAGAGAAATACAGGCTTGTAATAGTTCACTCTATGTGTAATAAAACTAAATGTTATATGGTTTCACTTGAGAGGTAAATGAGTGGTAAAAATATTGAATTTTTTTTTACAATATTTTAGTTGTACTTGTGTGAACTCAATAGAATTGAAAAAAAGTAAAATAATTTTTAAATTATAAATTTTGAATGGAAATTTCTTCATTTATTCAGAATTCTTAGCAAAAACAACTACCTGATATAGCCAAGGTAAGAGATTTACTTTTGTGCACAGTATTATACCTAATATGTATTAGATATAAGGTTAGGTAATTTATGAAAGCTGTTTGTTGACACAATAACAATTTTCCCCATTGAGGGATGTTTTGGTTCAGACCCTACCTCTGTTTTAATCCACTTTGACCACCTCAGTACCTTTGCTATTTTATGTTGTCCTCATTTATAGAAAATGCTGTAAAAATAGACGCCTTTGATTCGGTGCAGCTTTGTTATCCACATAACAGTATTTGATGGTAACACAGCACTCATACTTACCCATGAGCCATTACTGAATAAGGCACAAAAGAACACATAAAGACCAGTGATAGAAATAATCAGAGTCTGGCCTTGCTCTTAAAACACCCACACTCACTGAGTGTGAATGGAAAGAGAAAAAGGACTGTGAGCTGTTATTGGGATTTATATTTATGGAAAGAATTTTGAGCCTTACTTTAATACAAAAGCTGGGACATGTGCACATCTGTTAACACTTCCAAATATACTGGCTCATATGCTTGGATCCTTTTTTCTTTTTATTGGAAATCACACACACATAGCACTTTTTAAACTTTTGCTCAATCATTTCTCAATCAAATTTATATACAGAAATGTATTCACTGCTACTTATTCTCCAGACAATGTTGTTTTTCCTAATCACAAGCTTCCTCACACAAAAAAGCACAATCTCATTATTGCACAAAAACTTTCTTGGTTATATTCACAAAACTGTGCAATTTGCTTTTCTTTTTGACCATCTTTTGGGGATACTATCTATTTCATCTCTGATTATAACGTTACTCATGACACTGCAATGCCAACACCCCCATCAAGTACAGAAGCTGGAAACAAATTAAACCCATTTTTGAATGCAGTCCTCGCTCTAACAACAAGCACGACAGGTGCCACAGTTATTAGCTAGTGTAAACAGTATGGAAATGTCCAAAGATCATACTGTTCAGCAAGGAGATGAGTTCTGTGTCCAGGGATGAATGTTTCTGGTGCAAAATGTATGTGTCCGACCCCAAAGAAAAGCTAAAGAAGTGAAGAAAACCAAACTTCCATGTGAGACTGTTCAGCCCTTACTTACTAGCTTGTTAAATGTTAAGAAGTGGGTAACTGGTTACATTTCCTCAGTTACATTTACTTGAGTAACATTTTGAAGAAAATGTACTTCTATAAGTAGTGTTACCATACTTTCTACTTTTACTTGAGTAGTGTTATTATGATGAAGTAATGCTACTTCTTGAGTAAAATTTCTGGATACTTTACCCATTGAAAGTAACTTCACCCACTGAAGAACAAACATTTTTTTTAACCAAAATGCATGAGACACAAACCTACAGTTTATAGTAAAGTGAGGCTTCTTGTAAACTTGGAAAAGTTTTTCTTCTTACAGCTTCATTTATTACAGCTAGAAATGAGTGATTAAGCCCGAAATCTTGGTGTAGCGTTGGACTCAGACCTGAACTTTCAGAGACACATAAAAACAATTACAAAGTCAGCCTTCTATCACCTGAAGAACATTTCCAGGAGTAAAGGACTAATGTCCCAACAAGATCTAGAGAAACTCATGCATGAGTTTATCTTTAATCGAACTGATTACTGCAAAAGTGTTTTTTCAGGTCTACCTACAAAGTCAGACAGCTGTAGTTGATCCAGAACACTGCTGCTTGTGTTCTCACTAAGATCAGGAAGATAGAACACGTCACCCCAGTTCTAAAGTCCTTACACTGGCTTCCTGTATTTCAGACAATAGACTTTAAAATAATTTTGTTAGTTTATAAATCATTGGATGGCTTAGTATCAAAATACATCAAAGATCTGTTGTGGTCCAGACCACTCAAGTGTCCTGGTTCAAGTTTATGCTGCATCTCCTGAATTAGAACTAAACATGAAGAAGCAGCATTCAGTTTTTATGCTTCTCCAATCTGGAACTAACTTCCAGAAAACTGCAAAACTGTTGAAACACTGAGTTCCTTTAAAACAAGGTTAAAAACCAATGTTCTTTGCTTCCCATTAATATGTCACTGCAGTATACCCTTTTTAATGTTTTCATCATGTAAAGCACTTTCATTTGTTTTGTTGCTGAAATATGCCTTGCCTTTTCTTTTTACCCTTCCGCAAATGACTAAAGAAATGTTTTGCAAAACTTTAACTTGACAAAATTCAACTTCCTGCCTTGAACGATTCATCTTGCCTTTCAGAACTCCCAGTGGCACCAGTGCATGACTGCCTTCTATCAGACTGCCCCTGGGCAGCTGTGGTCACAATGTAGTAGCTTGCCACTATGGGTGTGTGAATATGTATGTGAATGGGTAAATTACTGAATGTAGTGTCAAGCACTTTGGGGTCCTCCGGACTATAAAGTACAGGCCATTTACCATTTACTATTCCTTCTTCTTGAAACAGGACTCCAACATAAAACATTTCTATGGACAAGTTGCAGTTTTTCTTCACATTGTGATGTGAAAGAAGACATAGCATTAGGTGAAGAAAATCTAACCTGTGTGCAAACCAAATATACCTTATAAAAATACCTTGGTTGAATCCACAACAACCAGACATCCTGACTCTGGTTTATCAACAGAGAACAAACCGTCCAACTTCTTATCCTTCATTTTTCCTTTACCATGGGAGTGAAGTCTGACTCCTTGCACCAACACTAAACCAGAGTACCTATGTCTTTCGGACTGACACTTAGGTGAAAGGCAAGAAGAGGAAACTCCCTGAAATCAATATCCTCTTTGTGTCGACAGTTCACCGCTTCCGCCGGAATCCAGACATGTTAAACCCCTGAGCAATGATGGAATTAAGCAGATTTAGCAAACTGCTGCTGTGGTGTGCTGACGGAAGGAGGCTTTTGGTAACATGAGTTCACTAAAAAACAGCTTAGGCCTACAAGAATTATGTTAAGGGTAATGAGAGTATGGAATTTCTTCATTTCCTTCAGTTAGTTCAGCTTTATTCCTTCTCCTGACAAAGTGCTAAACCTCAAATAATTTCACCCAGAATTCAAATTACACCTCTCCATAATGTTTAATAAGACATGAAAACCTACTAATTTGAGAACTTTGTTTGAGTATGACTCTCTCTTTAATAATTCATAACTCAGATGATTTATTTTACCTTAAGTCCAAGCTTCTCAAACTGTGGTACAAATAGCACTATTGGGACTTGGGAGTCAAGTTGCCTTTGGAGGGTTTTAGAAGATATTTTGGTATCAAACATTTCCATAATAAATCCAGAGTGAATTAACAACCTGAAAGATGAGTTGTTCATTTTCCTTCACATTTGCTTTAACCAGAAATCATTCAAAAAACAACTGTAGTGGAGAACATCTTAAATTGAACAAGACACCTGTGAACAAAGAGCAAGTTGTGATTTGTCTCACAACTTGAAAAATGGGAATGGCACCAAACCAAACTTGACCATTTTCCACTTGCAAACTGGAAAACCAACGTGACATACTATTGCTGTGTTTAATGACAAGCTCGCCACTATTAGCAGTACAATCTAATATGTGCTTGACATTTAAGCATTCAAACACTAAATAAACATGTTCATTAGCAGGGATTGTACAGCATCATCATCTGAAGTAAATGTTCACTGACAGACAACCCTTCATATAAACAGTTTTTTCAAGTAGCTATCACTATGACTTTAACACCCAGCGATTTCGAAAGCGTGGTTGATGAAAGACCTCTAACTTAACCACTTTCAATTTTGACATCGGGGGAATTACTTTTTCAACTTAAAAGCTGGACATTAAAAAAAATTAATACACAAATATTAAATTAAGCCCCATCTTTCAACAAAAAAATGGATGAGTTGCTGTCACAGTTTCCTTTAACTTCATGTAAGATGAAAGCGTTCTTTGTCTTGTCACAAAGCTTGTGTACTGCTTTTGATGTGCCTCTTTATTGAAGAGTGTCTGTGTTTTCAGATAGATGGTGTTATGCTGCATCATGTTACTTTTTTCATGACATCACTATTGTTGTATTTTCTTTCATATTAAAGTATCATCTGACCATGTGGGAATGAAATTTCAGTGCTCTATGAGTGTCCCCAAGGGGGAAGATAATTATTTATTAATAAGTAAGAAGGCCAAGCCATCAGTTTGTCATTTTCAAGCATCCTGCATGCCTAGGTGAGCTAAGCATCTGTAGAGTGAGACCAAGAAATATTATTAAAGGTTGATTGCTGTGGTTTTGCCATTTGCAGCTGCATCGATTATAAAGTAGTGGCATGTACAGTATATGCAATATACAACCCATGCAGAGATATTTACTTGCTGCTCATATGTAAGCTACAGCATTAAATGCTTAGCAATTGCATAGTATCTTCCTATGCCATTGATACTAAGGGAGGAAGCACAAAGGTGTGAGAGGGGAATCCAAGAACTGTAAAAAGTGCAAATGATTCACTGGGATGCACATTTTTAGATTTAACACAGTAATAAAAATTTAAAACTGTAACCACTTGTCAGCTTCTTCAGCCTATTCTTTTTCAAAAGGTTTATAACTTTCTAAAATTTTTTGTGTAAAATTTACAACAATATTCCTTATTTTTCAGCTTGTCAGAAGAGATGAAAAGTGCATAACATTTTGGATTCACAAGTAAACCCAAGGGTTATGAAGGCTTCATCTATTTCCTACCCTTTTTCTGTGAGTTAAAGTCACTTGCTTATGACAGAGTATAAGGGCCCGACTAAGAACTTTGTTTTTTTTTCTTAGTGTGTTTCTAATATGAGAAAAAAGTTGTGATAATGCAAGAATATAGTTGTAATTTTATGAGAACTCTACACCAAACTGCACTAAAATAAGGAATACTGAGTACTTTGTGAAGTTATAGTTGGTATGGTTTTACTAATAAGGAAATACTTAATCTTTTAACACATTAGTATGAAGTTATCATCAGCGGCAGGACTCTGAAACAATTGTTTAAACAACTTTCCATTTCAAAGAAAGAACCACTGACTTGCTGAGTTGGTCAAGCCAGATCACAATGATTCTGTTGAAGCTTTTTGTTCTCATTAAAATGACCTTTTTCTCGTAATTTTTACAACTTTTTCCCTGTAATATTGCATCTTTATTCTGCCAATTCTATGACTATTCTCATAATATGACTTTGTTCTCTCCTATTAGGACTTTATTCTTGTTTTTTTTTTTTTTTTTTTTTTTTTTTTTTTTTTTTTTTTTTTTTTTTATTATCTGGCCCTAATACTCTGTCAAGCTTGCTTTACTAACCTTTGCTGCCGTTTTTCTTTTCACTGTCACAAACGTCTCCATATCTGCGCTATGGAGGTAAATATGTTTCGAAACATCCACACTAGAGAAGTACTGCTCTAAGCTGAGTCATGTCAGTTTGTCTGTTTAATATCTAGTTAATGGAGGACTAAAAAAATGCTCAGTCCTCAGTGAGCCATGTATAATAAATATGTAGTAAAAGGGAAGTAAGTTGGCTAAACCACCTGTCCGGTGGTTCAGACGTGGTGTTTTTGTCTGCAGCTTCCATGTTGTCTTTGTGAACTCTCCTCCCACACCACATCATCTGATGACTCTGTGGGAGGAAAATTGCAGAGATAAAGAGAAACGCACTGTCATGACAACAAACTTAAACCTTAATCCAACTCCGGTGAGGTGTGTTTGTGTGTGTGTGTCATCATACTTGCTCATTCTTGTACTCTTAATCACAATGAGGGCTAGTTGTTGCGTTACTTCCTTCCTTTTCTGTTAATGGAGACCAGTGCTGACTAACATTTAATGACTAAATTACATGCTCTGAATCTCTCTGAGAGTACATCTTTCAACCTACAAAAATCCTTCTAACTTCTGAAATTATTTTGAGACCTATTTCATTTTGGAAAGCACAAATGTGGTGCCTTGTAAAAGTACTGGGATGCCTTGAACCTTTTCACATGTTAATAATTGATTCTCATTTACACAAATCACAAACATCTAATGAAAATTAGATGTTTATGTGATAGACTAACACAAAAGGAATATAATTGTAAAGAGGAAAGGATATGCAGTTTTTCAAACATTTTAAAAAAATTAAATATGAAATATTTGGCACAGTTTTTGACCAATCTCCTTAGCTCAATTTCTTACTGAGCTTCCTGTTTCAAAAAAAACAAAAACAAACAAAAAAAAAACCCCTCCTGTTTCACAACATCTCTCTGGTCAAACCTGCGAGATGAAACGTGTATTGAATTGTAACATTTGCCTTTTTTTCTTTTGCAAAAACATTGTGAGATGTTCTGTATACTGTGAATACAGTTCGTGATAACTTGAATGACCAATACGGAATCCTTTGTTTGCACTTTGACAACTCCTTGGAACATGATTTTATTTGTGTTAGGGTGTCTTTTTAAAAAGGTACTTGAAAATGTTACACTTTAAATATGAACTATGTTAAAATACTGTCTTTTTTGGGAAGGTTATGTGCAGCAATTTCTACTTTTTGTAAAACCATGTTATGGCAAAAATAAAGCTTAAAGGGGTCATGACAACAAATTTCATTTTTCTGTGGTTTTGGGGGTATAATATGATCTGTTGTGGACTGATGAGGCCGTGTGAATGTCAAGAGTTGGAATCAAAAGCTCTGCTCATGGGCGGTCAGCTTTGTTTCTTTGCTCAAAAACAGACGAATTAGAGAACAGTTTATCTTTCTACATAATTCAAATTCTCCAGTTAGAGCACACCATCAAGCAAACAGCCCTCCCCTTCCCTTCTTCCCCCCCCCGCTGATCACCGGCTAATTGAAAGGCTAAGTCACGCTAGCATGTCTGGCTGCTCCACTTGAGAAGAGGGCGGCTACTAAAAAGCGGAACTGTTATGTCCGAGGGAGCTCAAAAATAGATGGAAGTTTCCACATACTCCCGAAGGATGAGAGAATCAGAGATGAGTGGCTGGAGTTCATTCATTGGGAAGTACCACGCAATTATAACCCCAATGTTCAGCGCATTTTACTGAAGAGTTTCCCAAATATGGTTGTAGCCAATCAGAGTGAAGTCAGCTAGATAGAGACACATATCATTACCGTACCGAACCCTTTACCAGGAGGGAAATCTGACCTGCCAAAACAACCCCCTACAAAAAGGTGATGTTATTTTTTTTTTTTATGAAATTCTTTGTGAAATTGACATAAGCAGTAATATCAACTACTTCAAATAATTTATACAGTGATGTCACCACCCCTTTAAAAAAAATGCAAGTTTGACCACAATTTTTTCAAAAAGGTGCTGAAAAATCAGTGATATTAGGACGCAACAATCACAAAAACATCACAACATCCTGGAAGGAGTGGCTTTTGTGAAGATATTAACCAGTGGTAGTGCTCTGTTTCCTTTCA
Source organism: Anableps anableps (assembly GCA_014839685.1). Taxonomy (NCBI): domain Eukaryota; kingdom Metazoa; phylum Chordata; class Actinopteri; order Cyprinodontiformes; family Anablepidae; genus Anableps; species Anableps anableps. The sequence continues at coordinate 4,744,666 of CM026073.1, forward strand.
GCCCCCACCCTTCTGTTCCACAACAGTCAAGAAGAGGAATGCAGGGTGCACTTTCACAGTTGATTGCCACCAGCCTTGCCCTGACCCCCTCCTCTCCTGTTTTACAATGCGGGAGGAGTTTTAAATTGCCTTGACCCCACATTCAACTCAGCCAAATTGATCCTGAGGAGTGAGATGGATAGGATGGCTGGCTAGCCGACAGACTGACGGGCAAACAGAGTTCAGCTTTCATGGTGGTTTCCTTCTGGTCAAGGTAAGGTAGCTGGTTAGTGGACTGAATTTCACTCACATTGACCTGCTGTTACCGTATTTGTTTCATGTATGCGGAAATAAAAGCTGCAAAGTGAATTAATGTTGTAAAAGTTCTTCTATGTACTCCTCCGCTTGTTAAAACATACGGAAAGGTACCCATAAAATGCTACCTTCTAAGGACAGCAGCTGTTAGTGAGGGACATATCCATCACATAAAAACAGATGCCACTCTTCCCTTTCCTTGCAAAGCAACCTTCAGGAGCTCACCACCTACACAGCCTTTTTTATAACCTACAAAACAAATGTTAAAAGGAGGTCAAAAGAAGTTACATTTCCCACAAACCATATAGGGGACTCAGTAAACATGCTGTGGTCAGACAGGTCCAAAACTGAGGCTGACATGTAAAATACTATCCCCACCGCAAATCATCTTAAACCAGGGGTCTTAAAGGACCTTGAAGGCCCTTCTCCTGTTTGATTAAAAAAAAAAAAAAAAAAAAAATCATTAAAGGGCGGTACCTCTCAGTGACGGCTGCAGGCCTCAGACACCTGTCCACGGGAAGGGCTGTTCTGAAATGTAAATTTCCGCCCTGGGGGACTAATAAAGGAATTCTGATTGATTGTCGAGTCTCACTCTAACTTGGTGAATCTGGTTTGGTTCTAGCCAAGTTGGGTGTGTCACCATTGGCAGTGTGTTTCTCAGTGTGCAGGAACGCAGTTTATTCATGTCTTTTAATGGCCTAGTCAAAGTTAATACCAAAATCTAATTGATCATCTGATGCAAAATTTTAAAACTGATGTTCATAGACACTATCCAGCCACTTTGACTGAACTTGGGCTATTTTGCAAAGAAAAAACAAAAATCACTCTCGGTCCAAAGCTGGTAGAGACAACCTCCGAAAGACTTAAAGCTGCCCAATTTCTACAAAGTATAGGCATACACTATAGAGTACAAATGCATGACACACTTTTCAGATATTTAACATCGTAATTTTTCTTCATCTTCACAAGTGGGCATCACTTTGTATTTTATTTGGATATTATTTAACAGATGAAAACATTGAAGTTTGTGACTAAATTAAACTTGACTAAATCTGAAAATGTTCAAGGGGGCTGAATACTTTTGGAAGGCACAGCAAGTGCAATAAATACAAGATAGATATTAAAACAAATAATCTAGAACTTGTTACTGTATTTATGACACTGTACAATGAAAATGTGTTGCATCTTAAAGATTATTTTGTGAAGTGCCGGATGTGACACTCCAATCAGAGTTGCATGACTCCTCTTTTTTAGTAGGAGTGTAGGAGTCATGTTATAATTTGATGTTTTCATGGGAGAATCAACGGGAGCGAGGCAGAAAAAAGTTTTGGATAGCACCTGTTTAAATCATCTAGGAATACACCCACAGCTTCCCAGAAAAGCCAAAATATTATCCCAGCTTTTTCCTTCTGTTTTATTCCCTACTATATTTCTCCTGTGCCCTGTCCTGCCCTGTTCCCCTTTTTGGTCCAAAAAACAATGAGTTGAAAGTAACAGCTGCACTCTGACTAACAGAGAAGGAGGGGGTGGTGGTGAGGGTCCTTAAGAGGACGGAAAGGGTGAAAAATGGGGCAGCGAAAAGAAAATGAGGTGAGAATAAATTCCTAATAATGATCACTTCAAACATCATTGATACCTCCATTTTCAGAGCACAAACTTTATTTTAAAGTAACATCTAGTACCCATATTATAAGTTAAAATGTCTTGTCCCACTGGCAGATTATTTCACTTATAACTAGAACTTTTTCATCAATATTAAGGAATTATTTATTTGAAACAAGCTTTTATATATCATGCTGAAAAGTTACTTGTCAGTTAGTTTTGCCTTATTTCAAGTGTATTCAAGATATTTGCTCTAGAAACTAGTTCAAAAATACTTGGTAAGATTTTGTGTTTTTGCAGAATAAGAAATTAGGTGTAAAAAAAAACATTGAAAATTTTTTGAAAATTTTGATCAGTATTAGATAAACGTTTTTGCAAAAATAACAAGCAATTTACTAGCAATTCGTGGTAAATTGGAGCGTAATGACTTGAAATGATGTGAAATTCATTTGAAAGTTAATTCACTCTTGTTGAGATTAAACTGGAGGTAAATTGGAAAGTAACTGGATTTATTGTATTGAATTGAATTATTGTTTTACTTATACTGTGTTTACTGCCATCAAGACACTTCTGCAACATGCCAGGACTGAAGGGTGTAACAATGGCAAGAATGATTTCTCTAATGTGGTTGCTTTTGTTGATGTATTTTATATCTTAGTGGACACATGTTAAGAGATTAAGATACAGATACTGTCTATCTATGAAGACAGATTTGGTTCAAAGGAAATCATGTCATTTAATGCTTATAACAAACAAAGTGGTCTGATTCATAGAAAAAGGATCTGGAGTTTGTTGTGGATCTGAAACAAAAAGGGGGGCCTTGCATATTGGCCTTATTACATGGATGACATACAGTGTTTTCAATTATAATTATCGAAAATGCTTGCTGTATCAAGGCAAGTTTATGGATGGGTTCACCCGAGTCTTCTTTTTAGTAAAGGTTGCTGGATGTTTCGAGTCCTATTTGCTATGAAATTAAAATGAAAGCATAAATGTGTTTTATAAGAGAGATTTTTAGATCCAGTAGTTCCTGCGGGGGGCTCCTGGGGCTCCATGCTGGGGGGGTGGGGGGGGCACTGCATGTCTGTGGCTCCAGTCTTCCTCATGTCGTCTGCATGTCCTGGGGGGTGGATCTGTGGGCCCCCACACCTACTATCAAATATTCCTAGGGAGAAACAAGCACACTCACACACGGACCCCCCCCCCACACACACACACACACACACACACACACACACACACACACACACACACACACACACACACACAGGTGTCTAGATTCAGGTGTTTGTTAGATACATTCTCAGTCGGGCTGCAGTTGCCACTAAATACATCTTGTACTGCCTTGTAGTGTGTACTGTTGTTATTAGATATGCATATGTTGTTTGTTGTTGTGGATTCTCTGTTTTGTTTTCTCTTCCTGCAGGTCTTGAGGCAAACTTCAAGGGTGTTGACTTGTTTTATCTTTATGCTTTTTTTTCTCTCCTCTACTTGCATCTCCTTTTTTCCCTTTAAACCTTTCCTCCATCTTCCGCTCTTTCCTTTCATCTTTGTGTCTATTATATTTGAAACAACCCAAAATAATTTTTAATGAAGTTTCAAATATATACCAAGGGGAACATCATGGCAAAAACCGTAATGCTCCAGTTGTGAAAGCAAATCTGTTGGGCCTTACCTTGACATTCAGACGACAATTCTGAGTGCCACACTGCCGGACAGGACCTGTAAAAAAAACAAAACAAAAAAAAGTTCTTTGCCTTCATCGATAATGAGTGCAAATCTTCTTATTTGAGACAGACTTTAGCCCTTTTTTTTGACAAATGTGCAAAAACAGTTATAACTAGGAGATGTTATATTCTCATTTGGCAAACTATTCCAATGACCCGTCAGAACAAATAACATTCCCAGGTGAGGGTGGCACCAAACCAAAGAAAATGAAGGTTCAGATCATGAGCAGAAGAAGAAAAACAGCAATGAACATTATTTTGAGGAAATGCAATAATGAGAGATCTATCGTTTGCCTAGTGTGGATAATTTTTCTCCAGGGACAACAAGGTCGCAAAAACTGCTTTGTTATTCTTTTGATAAAAATATTATTTTTTCTTTTATTCTTCTTTTCTTCTTCCAAGTGGACTTTCTTTAAATCAGCACATTATTGTCCCCTAAAATCGTTAGTTCTCTTTCTATCTTTCTTTTCTCTTTTTTAGTGGAACATAGTTGTTGAGTTGTGCTAAAAATAGTATGAATAGGAGTGCCCGCTAGTCAGCAAGGTCAAAGCATTCAGTGTTCACCAACACAGAAAGTTATCTAAAGCCCTGGTAAGATGGTTGGCATTAATGAGAAGATGGATGGAGCTAAATACAGCACAATCCTGGAAGAAAACCTGGGAGAGGCTGCAGTAGTCTTGAGGCTAGAGCAGAGGTTCATCTTACAGCATGACTGCAACTCCTAAACATATAAACAGAAATAGAATGGAATTGTTTCAATGAAAGCATAAAATTGGGAACAATTTCACTTTTCAGATGTGCAAAACTGGGAGAGACATACACCCAGAAATGCGCAAAAAAAAAAAAAAAAAAAAAAAAAAAAAAAAAGCCACAGTAAAAGTTAGTTTGAAAATGTAAGAAAAAGGTTGACTAGAAATGGAAGACACACTTTTCAGATTTTTATTTGTAAAACATTTGTAAAATTTAAAAGTGATGAATTACTGATCACATAAATTCCCAATTAAATATGTTAAAGTTTGCTTGTAAAGTGACAAAATGTCATGAAAAACATTTACAAATTAACACTTTAAGCTTAATGAGCGAGTGAGCAACTAAGAATTCCTGAGACTTCTTGGGAAGTTGGTTTTCTCTGTTTCCAGATCACAAATCTCAGCAGAGAAAATTTTAAGCCTTCCATTGTTTCCACCATTAGTGTCAAGTCCCTGTGTGGCTTGCGCTGCCCACGTAAACCCGACTCGGCCTGTCCAGCACGGCGGATGTAGCAGCTCCTTTTAGCGAGGTCTTGGCATTCTCTGGTTACTGAGTGTGCAAGCAGACAGGTCCCTGTGTGTATCCCTTACACTTGCTTAGGCAGGCAGGAAGTTCCTGTTGACATGAATGAACTGGCCTTTCAATAATGCAGGAGGAGCTCAGGGGAAAAGGGCTGACTCTCTCTAAGAGCCATTACCTCAGAAACTGCATTGCTTTGACAGGCTGTGTGCATTTGCGTGTATGTGAGAGAGGGAGTGTGTGTTTGTGTGTCAGGAAAGGAGAAAAAAAGGGATTGGAAGAAGCAAAATGATCTTTAAATATTATGTGGATGCATTAGCTTGTCATGTGGACACATCCTCATATGGAGAACGTTAGAGACAATCTGTAGCCTCTTAGAGCTATTAGGTTGTTTCAGATTAAACATAAATTAAAAGCACTTTGTTGGGAATGGATTATCATTAAAGGTAGTTTTAAGTGCATTTGATATGCATTCAACAATAAAATTAGGACATTTAATTCTGCTATACTTTTTTTGATTTGACTTATTATTTGGAAATAAATCATTAATTTACATATTTCCCATTATGGATGCTGGTAATTTAGTGCGTTTGCCATTCTATCAGAGGTGTTTGATGCTGCATTTTTTGGAATTGATCCAATACCGATACGGACTTTGTATCGATATTTTCGATATTTTGGATCGATCTTTCCACCTCTACATTCTATGCTTTTGTAGTTTTGATCATTTTCTATCCCAACTTTTCCCCGGTACAAAATGTTGCCATCTAACCCACGATGTTTTAGTTCATATTCACTTTGACAGCTGATAATTTGAGGTATTGTTTTCTGTTCTACTCTTAGTCTGCTGTAAGGAATATACTTATATAGCACTTTATCAAGTCCAGAGGACCCCAAAGCGCTTTACATTCAGTCATTCATCCATTCACACCCACACACTCACACGCTGATAGTGGCGAGCTACTGGATTGTAGCCACAGCTGCCCTAAGTCACATTGACAGAGGCGAGGCTGCCATGCACTGGCGCCACCGAGCCCTCTGACCACCACCAGCAGGCAAGGTGGGTGAAGTGTCTTGCCCAAGGACACAATGACAGAGATGAACGGAGCAGGGCTCAAATCAGCAACCCGCTGATTACGGGAAAGGCCCTTCTGGAATTATGGTCAAAGATTCCCATAAACACACTCTTTAACCTTGTACAATGACTTCCCAGAATAGTTGAGGGTGTTTGTTATTGCTGCAAAGGGTTGGTCAAAATCATATAAAAACTCTATGGATTAAGAACTGGATGTTACTAAAATTCATATGTGCAGGTGAAGGAATACTTTTGGTGTTTTTGCGTTGTGCATTTTATATAGCTGATAAAGGTCAAACCATGGGTTAAGAAACAATTACCTTTGTTACCTTATTTGCTGGTTCTCACAGTTACAGTAAGACAAAATCCATTTAAAGCAGTCAAATTATTTATTATTGAGCAACTCAAACCAGACTATTTCTCCTCACATTTTTTCAGGCAAACCATGCATTAAAATACATAATGATACCAGGAGCCATGGGAAATGATCCTTCTTAAATGACCAGACTAAATAAGCCCGACCACATAAACATTCTTGTTTATGAGTGCATTCTCCCCTTCCTCTCAGCAAAACCTCCATACTCCTCTCCACTCCTCAGCAGTTTGTTTGAAGTTGGCCCACACAGCTCTCGACCATTAGCCAGCCTCCCATCTGCCTGGCCAATGCAACTTCATTACCATCTGCACTGCTGCTGCTTTCATTGGTGGGAGGACAGCACACAAATGTAGACAAGGTGTTTTTTGAACAGAACCATCTTCAATACCTTCCCAGTGTTGTTAATTGGCTGTCAGGCTTTATCGACTAGAAGAACCTTTAAAACTTATGCCACAACATTCCCTATAAACTCATTAGGTCTCAAAAGAAGAATGTCTATGAAGGTGACCTAAAAGCAAAAAAATCTGGCAAAAGATATATTTTAAACTCACAAAATAGAAGCAAGATATGTTGTTTCAGCAAAGTATTGTTTCTTCAATTTAACTTTGTGCAAATAGTTTGCTCTTATAAAATAATCATAACTTATTTCCTCTGTCGTCATTTAATTGCGTGAGTTGTCAATGTTAGTAGACATCATGCCACTTCAAATATTACATTACAGAAAATCTCCAGACAGATGTAACTTTCGCCATTATGCTCTCTTATCTGTTTTGTAATTTTGATGTATTCCTCTTCCAAGGGTTCTTCACTCTTGCTGTCCAACATTCCTGCATGGAAAAATGTTCAACCTGGCATTCCTCTCAAATTTGAGAGGCATATCCCCAACTCCAACGTCTCTCTGCTGGGCTTCCTGATTATACAAGCAGATCGAGATTTAAAGAGTAGCAGGAAAAGGAAAGGAGGTGGATTGGCAGTGGTTGTCAACAACAGATGGTGTCACCCAGGACGTGTTACTGTGAAGTGTTGTCTCTGCAATCCAGACATTGAACTATTGGTATTAAGTTTTCGTCCATATTATTTGTCAAGAGAGTTCACCTGTGTTGTTTTGGTGGCTGTTTACATTCCACCCTCAGCCGTTGTTGATGATGCATGTGATGTCATCAGTTCCACTGTTGCAAAGATGCAGACCCAACACCACAATTCTTTTGTGGCAATATCTGGTGATTTTAATCACGCCTCACTCTCTACTACACTGCCAACGTTTCAATAGTTTGTCAGCTGCTCTGCCAGAGAAAACAAGACATTGTATTTGTTTTACACAAATGTCAAGGATTCATATATTTTCAAACCAAGACCTCCTCTGGGTAAATCAGATCACAACCTTGTTTTTCTCTGCTTAGAATATAAACCCCTTGTCCAGAGACTACCTATAACAAAAAAAGACTGTGAGAAAGTGATCATAGGAAGCTGAAGAAGCCCTACAGGGTTGTTTTAATGCTACCGATTGAATTTCTCTTTGCAAGCCACATGGAGAGGACATTAATGCCATGACTGAGTGTGTGACCGACCATATAAACTTCTGTGTGGACAACACCATCCCCACCAGAACAGTGAGATGCTTCCCTAATAACAAACCCTGGATCACCAGTGAGCTGAAGGAACTGTTAAACAAGAAAAAAAGAGCCTTTAGGGAGCAAGACAGAAAGTTATTGAGGAGTATACAGAAGCAGCTCAAAGTCAAGATTAGAGACAGCAAGGAGGTGTATAGGAAGAAGCTGGAGAGTAAACTACAGCGGAACAATATCAGAGATGTGTGGTCAGGGATGAAGAAGATCACAGGCTTCAAGCAGAAGGAGAATCAGATAGATGGGAGTATAGACAGAGCAAATGAGCTGAACACATTCTTCAACAGGTTCAGCTCAGGAACAAGCTCACCATCCTCCCTTCCTGCCCCCAGCCAAACTGACTTCCCACCCTCCATTGACCCACACCTTTCCTATCACACCTCAGATGTTATATCCTCTACCTCAGTCATAGACTCTTCTGTTTCCACTAGTTTGTCTTCAATTAAATTAGAAGATACTGCTGCTCCCTTTGCTTCCCCCTCCCACATTTCTGTTTCTAGAAATCAGGTGAAGAGGCAGCTGGAGAGACTGAACCGGAACAAGGCTGCAGGTCCAGATGGTCTCAGCCCCAGAGTCCTGAAGGCCTGTGCAGAGCAGCTCTGTGGGATTGTACCACACATCTTCAACCTTAGCTTGACCCAAGAGAAGGTACCACTGTTGTGGAAGACATCCTGTCTGGTTCCAGTACCAAAGAAAATGTACCCATAAGTCATCAACGACTATAGACCTGTTGCCCTGACATCCCACATCATGAAGGTCTTGGAGAGACTCCTGTTGGCCCACCTGAGGAAGCAGACCAGCACATATCAGGACCACTTGCAGTTTGCTTATTGCCGTGGAGTTGAAATTGAAGACTCCATTATACACCTGCTTCAACAAACCCACTGTCACCTGGACAAAGCAGGCAGCACTGTGAGGATCATGTTCTTTGTTTTCTCCAGTGCATTTAACACAATTCAGCCTGATTTGCTTCATCTGAAACTCCAGGAGACTCAGGTGGAGGCCTCAACAATCGCCTGGATCCATGACTACCTGAGAAACAGACCACAGTTTGTGAGACTGAAGGACTGTGTGTCTCGCCAAGTGGTTAGCAACACATGAGCACCACAGGGGACTGTACTCTCACCTTTCAGCATCAGAGCCAGGGACCTAAAAAGTCTCAGTAACCTGATAAAGAAGGCTAGTTCTGTTCTGGGGACGACCGCGGAACCTCTGAAGATGATTATACAAAGAAGGATTTTGCATAAAATTAAGAAAATTATGGACAACACTGACAATCCTCTTCATGAGACTGTCATTGGAAATCAGAGTCTCTTCAGTCAGAGGCTTCTTCAGTTTAATTGTAAAATGGGCCGCTACAGGAGATCTTTCCTTCTCGTTGTGGTTGTGTGGCTAACCCTTCTATGAATCAGCTGGATAACTGTAGACAGCTGGATTTGTGTGAAATAACTCGGCACTGCAGCATATCTTTTTGTATCTCTCTTATAAAAAGGAAACTTCATGCCACTATTGTTAAGAGTTTGGTAAGCGGAGATGTTTTGTCTTTTCCAGTGTTTGTGGAAGTCTCCAGCTTCGAAGTCGGGTGATGAAGGTCCGTCTGTTCCACGAGTAAGGGAGACGATTGAATCACTGCCTCGCAGGCAGATTCCTGAGTTAAGTGGGCTGGAGAATAAACCTATCACCCTATCACATTATGATCTTCTTTTGTTCTTTGGTTTGTTTGTTTGTTTGTTTTTTTTTTGCACTAGTGGCCTTTATTGACAGTTACTAGGCAGAAAAGGGGGTAAGACATGCAGCAAAGGTCTCAAGGTCGAGAATCAAAGCCAGGATGGCCCTTGATTGTCTTTTTTCTGGCAGAATCATCTGCTGGATCAAGAATAAAGGTTCAGCTGAAGGTATGCCTTGCTTGTCTTAAGTTGGAAAAGGAGGGGTGTGAAAGGGAATTTTAGCTTCACAGAGAACTGGAACTGAGAAAACTTGAGGCAGGAAACAACCATAAGATGGAGTTGCAGAGAGGTTCTCCTTCTCCTGGTATCTAGATGCCTACATCTTCCAACTGTGGCGTCACAAAAAATATTGTAATGGTTCCTCTATTTTGTGACTTTAAGGTTAAGAGCTACTTTGGTGATTTGAGCAAATTGCTGCTTTTGGTAAAGCTGATACTCCCTTCCATCTCCAACCTTCTCTAAAAGCTGACCAGCCTTGACCTTGCATAACACTCGGTTTGTGTGAGGATTCAACAATGTGTTGAAAGAACACACCACAACATAACTATATTATACTGTCAATGGTACCTAGGAAGTTTGAATGAACTCATGTTCTGGTATTTTTCTTCTTTTAACAGGGAGGTTTCAACACCTCTACCAGTAAACTAGTTGCATTTTCAACTAATTAGCAATATGAAGGGTCAGTCTTAGTCTTTACTGTGGAGGAATATTCTGTATTTCTCACCAATGACTTGTTCTTTTTTTATGCTGTAAAAATGTTATATGCTGTATACCCAAATTACACCCATTGTAAACCATATGAGTCAGTGTTAGTTTTTTTTCTCCTTCTCCTCCATGCTCAGTGGTAAATACTAGAGGTGAGAATCTTTAGATACTTAGCAAATCAATTCAATTCCTAATACACGATTAGTCATGGGGTCATCTTTAGCTTTGCTAGCTTGATGTGCTTTTGATTTATATTGTTGTTTCACTTCCATCTCCAGGTTGAAGCCTGTAATATATCTCCTTTTGTTTCTTGTATTTCAAGAGATTTCCTTTCAGTTTCACACATCCTGCATATGACATGGCTCTTGCCCAAGGAATGTTCTCTTTGCATTCACCATAAACTATTTGGGTGCCACACTAACACGCTTCAGATCATAAATTTCCTTTCTGCATATACACACCTGGGCATTTGCTGAGCCCTAGGATTTTTGTCCTTTTAGGAATTTTTATTGCAAATGCACAACAGAGCTAAAGTTTTGCAATGCTTATTAGAGCGCTCAAAACATGTGTTTACACAGCAGAAAGTATTAATCAACCACTCAACTATGCTGTATCCAATATATTGTTCCTCTCTTTTGTGTTTTCATATGTGGGCTTGTAAACAGATGTGCTCCCCTCACCTCTCCCTCATTTACTGACTTCCTCTCACTAAGGCAGTAAAAAGAGCTCAGCCCTCATTATTCTTTGGTTTGTAGTTGTTCCAGACAGCATGATCAATGAAAGGTCAGCCAGGATGTTGTTTGCACATGAGCACGGGTTATTGAACACATTTTTCATGTAAACTGTACAAAACTAAGGTCTGAGTATCAGGGATTTATACACTCAGTTGCTTTAATGTTGAAGTGATGGCTATACAAAATTTTGAAAAGTAAAACAATCACAGTGGTTGTTGGGATATGAAATCTCATGAAAGGCCTATTCTGTTTTACATAGCTGACCACATAAACAAAATACAGAAGAAGAAACAGTCAGAGTAGGTGATCTCTACTCATACAGCCAAATGTGCCTGGTTACAGTAGTGTTGGGCATGTTATTCACAAATGTGCTTCTAACACATTTCCAAGGATCAAAATACTGCTGTATTTCTGAAAGTTTTCAAACTTTCACATAAGTACAAGGTGCCACTTTTTTAATTATTATTCTCAGTGCAAATGTATGAAAAGGTATGTCTTTGAAATTCAGTTAAACAAATGGCACTGCCTATGTTGAAAGGGGCAAATTTACTCTGTGGTTGCTTTACACTCCAGTGTGACTTTTCCTGTACATTTGAATTCAGTTCAATTTAATTTTTTTTATCTAGTGCCAAGTGTTATTTCAAGTGGCTTAATATAAAAAGGAAAAGGCCCTATTCAAATCCAGTTATATTAGTTTTAGTTGCATGTTCAAATTCCATTGAGAGTTTGATTAGAGTCAAATGAAATGAAGGGGAAGGCATGGACCAAATGGCCTGAGACCAGGAATTGAACTTAGGACAGTCATGTCAGCTTCTATAGTCTATGCACACGGTGTACTAGCATCACCAACTGAACTAAAAAGTGTCCTAGCTTTACAAGTCAATGACAAATGAAAATAAATGGCTTTAAGAAAGCAATGTTCAAGCATCATCTTACTTCCAATTCCAGGGTATACATAAGTTTTACAATTATAATGCACACAAAATTGCCAATGCTATTAATATACCATTGTTTTTTTTTCTTTTTCTCCAAAACTTTTCAGATCATCACATGTATTTGATCAGAAAAAGATACCTTAGGTAAATACAGAAAGCAGTTTTCGAATGTTGAATTGATTTCTCAGGGAAAACACTGAACCCAAACTGGCTGTCAAGTGTCTTTACAACTTCATGGCTTCCTACACTTGAAAATGAAGGACTTGACTAGACTTCAGAATTTCACACACTCTTATTTAAACTAGTAAACACACAAGCGCCCCCCTTGGCAGTCCATTGAGTGAGATGGAAAACAGGCTCAAATGGAAGGCTGTGGCAGAGTATATCTTTGGTCCTTATTTGATATGTAAACACTACAAAATTGTCAGATTTGTCCACACTTGCCCAATGTGAATTCCTAATAAGATATTACGTTATTCCTTAGTGACACACTGGGCAGTGGGACAGGCTTCCTTTTAAGTGAGTGGCTGGCGAGTCAAAAACATAGAATGTTCAATCAGGGTATCAGGAAAACTTTTCTGACAATTAGTGCATTTTATGAATAAAATTAAGAAAAAAAGAGAAAAGGATGAAAAAAAACTTTACTTTTTTTGTTTTGTTTTTTAAACAAACACCAATTTATACACAGATAGAATATTTTAGATATGCATTTATTAAAGCTAAATTTTACAAAACAGAAGGGCAAACTGTTCCTTCAATAAACACTACACCTTTTACTCAAATACACAAACAAAACCAGCTCATATTTTCAGCTGAATCCAGTTAAAAGCTTATTGGTAATCCTTTTTAAAACTATGTTCTTTTTCCCATGAGTTTGATCAATTTGCCTCTGAAATGCTTCTTTGGTGACTACTTCCACCTACTTCAGCTCTGTTGCGAAACCAGCTAAATGACTGGTGCATTAATGAAAAGGCACTGTATCATCACTGTATAAACTATTTCATGTAGTTGATAATGCTGCTTATGTCAGTTCTCCAAAGAATTTAATTTAAAAAAATAACGTCACCTTTTTGTAGGGGGTTGTTTTGGCAGGCCAGATTTCCTTCCTTGGTAAAAGGGTTGGGTACGGTAATGATATGTGTCTCAATCTAGTTTATTTCACTCTGATATTTGGAAAACGCTTCAGTAAAATACACTGAACATAGTCTCAAATTGGGGTTATAATTACGTGGTACTTCCCCATAAATGAACTTCAGCCACTCGTCTCTGATTCTCTCATCCTTCAGGAGTAAGAGGAAACTTCCATCCATTTTTGAGCACCCTCGGACATAACAGCTCCGCTTTTTAGTAGTCATCTTCTTCTCAAGTGGAGTAGCCAGACATGCTAGCGCAACTTAGCCCTTAAATTAGCCGGTGTATCAGCTGGGGGGGAGGGAAGGCGAAGGGGAGGCCTATTTGCTTGATGGTGTGCTCCAATAAGAGTATATGAATTACATAGAAACATAATCTACATAGAAAGATAAACTGTTCTCTAAGGGGGGACAAGATGATGGAAGAGGAGTAAGACGTGTTTGGCGTGGGCTCCCGCTACAATAATCCTATTAGATCGTTTTCGATAAGATATTCTTGTCACATTGAGTATTTGATGTATCTAAATTCGAATTGAGTGATTATATCCTGGAAAGGCAGAGGAATGGCAACAAACTTGAGGAAATACAAGTATACCGGTTCTACGGCTGCTCGGCCCGATACCACCTCAGAGCAGAGTACATCTAAAACCAGGAACTCGGCACCTCGGCACCTCCTTCACCAACTCCCAGCAAGGTGGACGTACTGTCCTGGAAGTCTGACATTCTTGCCTCTATAAAATCTGATATTTCAGCAGTGATTAAGTTGGAAATAAAAGATGCTTTTGCCAAGGATTTCACCTGTATTAAAGGTGAACTACAAGCGGTGAGTGCAGAAGTGGTTAATGGTACAATGCTACTTTTTGCCGACCAGGATCAGGTTAAACTGAGTGTTAAAGAGGTGGAAGACGGTTTATCAACCTGGTCTGACGAGGTTGAGTTGGAATGTAAAGTCTCTCAATGATCCAGTGAAATTTAGGAAAATTATGACACATCTGAGACAGTTTAATGCTAGTATTGCCTTTTTACAAGAGACCCATCTCCATGCAGCAGATAGATAAAAGATGATCTGGTCAGGTCAGGTGTTTCAGTCCAATTTCCAATCCAAGTCAAGAGGGGTAGCCATTTTAGTTTGTAAGCAGGAGCAATTTACAGTATCCAGTGTATATTCAGATCCTGCTGGACGCTATGTTATAGTGGTGGGAAAGATATACGCTCTTCCAGTAATCTTAGCCTCAGTATATGCACCAAATTGGGATGATCACATGTTTTTAATAAGTTTTTTTTTCAAATATACCTAATGCATCAACACATAGTCTCATAACTGAGGGTGATATAAACTGTGTGCTATCTTCTCTTTATTGTAGGAGAGTGGGAAAAATTTGCCTTACTAAATCTGCCCAGTCAATTAATTCATTCCTTAAAACTTATGGTGCGGTCGACACGTGGCGCTTTCGAAATCCAACATCAAGATCTTTTTCATTCTTTTCCCCTGTACATAAGACTTACTCACGGATTGACTATTTTTTTCCTTGATAAACAAATTTTGCCTTTATTGAAAGAATGTGATTATGGAACAATAGTCATTTCCGACCACAGCCCTCTCACAATGAAACTGAATGTTCCTATCATGCAATCGGTTTATCGTCCTTAGCGGCTTAATCCCCTACTTTTATCTGATGAAGACTTTATTAAAATGCTCTCATCGGAAATAAAATTTTTTTTGATATTAATCGAACCCCAGGGCTGCCACTCGGTACTGTTTGGGAGTCATTAAAGGCTTACTTGAGGGGTCAAATCATCTCTTATTGTGCAAATAAAAAGAAGAAAAGCCTGGAATGGCTAAAACTGATAACAGATGAGATTTTACAGTTAGACAGTGAATATAGTCACTTTTTTCACAAGATTTACACAAGAGATGTTTGTTACTCCAAACTGAATTTAACATTCTATCAACCCACCAGCCTGAGCATTTAATATTCAGATCTAGGTATGGTTATTATGAGCATAGTGAGAAGGCTGGACGCTTACTTGCACAGCAGTTACAGCAGCGTTCAGCTGGCCAGGATATCACTGCAATAAACAATGACTAAGGTTTAAAATGTGATAATGCTGGCATTAATGTATGTTTCAGCAAATTCTACCAATCTTTGTATACCTCTGAGTCATCACTTAGCCCTGCTGAATTAGAGGATTTTTTTAAAGGATGTTAAAATCCCTTTTGTAAGCTCAGAACTGTCTAATGAGCTGGAGAAAGATTTATCTCTAGAGGAGATAAACTCTGCCATTAAAAACATGCAAAATGGAAAGTCTCCAGGGCCAGATGGCTTCTCAACAGAATTTTAAAGAAATTTTCTAACCTACTTTTTCCTCTGTTTATTATGAATTTTTAAATAATCTTTGGCCACGCAATGATTACCATTGTTTATGCGTCATTGCTATTAAAGAAGGAGAAAGACCCTTTAAACTGCAGCTCATATCACATGGTTTTGCTCCTGAATACAGATGCAAAAATCCTGACAAAAGTGTTGGCAAAATGACTTGAACGGCTTATTCCCACAATTGTCTCACCTGACCAGACAGGATTTGTTAAAAATCACCAACCTTTCTTTAACATTAGGTGGCTGTTTGATGTGTTATACACCCCCACCCCACCTGGTCATAACTATGATGAGATCATACTTTCGTTAGATGCTGAGAAAGTATTTGACCAGGTGGAGTGGAACTATTTCTTCAAGACCTTAGAGGTGTTTAATTTTGGTTCTAAATTTATATCATGGGTGAAGTTTATATATACCTCACCAATGGTGGCAGTACGTATTAATAGTAATTTATTCGGCTATTTTTAATTGAAACGTGGAATGAGGCAAGGGTCCCCGCTCTCACCACTTTTATTCCAATTGCGATTGAACCGCTTGCTGTGTGGCATAGTCCGGTAATTAAAGGTATAAGTTGGTTTGGCACTGAACATAAAGTTTCCTTATATGCTGATGATGCACTGTTGTATATTTCAGATCCTCAGTTTAGTATTACTGAGTTACTTATCTTACTTAAAAATTTTGGGGGAATATCTGGCTCAAAGATTAATCTTCAAAAAAGCGAGCTGATGGCTGTGACCTCAATAGAAGGGAAGCTTATGGATCCTGTTCCTTTTAAAATTAGTTCTAAAAAATTTACATACCTTGGTATTTGGATAACTCGCACCTACAAAAAACTTTATGAGGTGAATTATCTACCTCTCCTGGTGAATCTTAGACAGGTGGGAATCCCCGCCTCTCTCCCTGGGAGTAAGAATCAGTTCAATCAAAATGACCATACTCCCCAAATTTCTTTATCTATTTCAGAGTGTGCCAGTGTTCCTTACTAAGTCTTTTTTTTTTTCAACTTGAACAGTGAATTATCAACATTTATCTGTAATAAAAAAACATCCACGGATTGGCAGTGAGATGCTGCAACTACCCCGTAGTCTTGAAGGCATGTCCTTTCCTAACTTCATGTACTATTATTGTGCGGCTAACATTAGAATCTTACTGTATTGGTTAAAAAAGGATACTCTTGTCCCAAGTTGGGTGACCCTGGAAAGGAACTCAATCGCATCTAGTTCTCTCTCTCTGCTTTACTCTGCTCCCAGTTACCTTTTAAGCAACCAGTCTCAACCTATAATTCTAACCCAGGGGTAATCCATACGCTAAAAATCTGGAATCAATGGAGGAGGTCATTTAAATGTACAGAGTTATTATTGTCTGCGTCAGTCTCAATTAACCACATGTATGCTCCCTCATTGACAGATATAGCTTTCAATGCCTGGGCTCAAAAAGGAATAAATTCACTATATGATCTCAACATAGACAATAGGTTTGCCGCATTTGAACAGCTGGTACAGAAATTTGATATCCACAAATCACAGTTCTTCAGGTATTTACAGCTGAGGCATTTTGTAATGTCAAAGTCTGATTGCTTTCCTCTGTGCCCTTCTACATCTATTGTGGATAAGATTCTGGAGTGCAGATCTGACACAAAACGGCCAATGAGTAGAATTTATACATTGCTTAGTTCATACAATGATACCAGTTTGGATTCTCAGAAATACAGGTGGGAGATGGACTTGGAGGAATCCATATTGGACTCAGTTTGGCAAAAGGTTATTCAGAACATTTATTCCTCCTCAATATATCTGAGACATGCAATAGTTCAATTCAAGGTAGCACACTGTCTACACTGGTCCAAAGACAAATTGTGCAAGTTTAAAAAGGACTTGGAACCGGCATGTGATCATTGCAAACGAATTCTAGCGACACTTTTACACACTTTCTGGACTTGTCCAAAGCTGTGCGAGTATTGGGAATCTATCTTTGACACTCTTTCAGGAATATTTGGACAAACTGTACATCCATCACCACTCATCTCTCTCTTTGGGGTGGCTCAAGAAGATTCTTCCTTCAGCAAACATCAAAGGAGTATGATAGCTTTCTGCTTCCTACTGGCCAGGAGACTTATTCTTTGTAGATGGAAAGATCCACATCCTCTGGTATATGGACATTGGATAAGAGAGGTTATTTGTTACATCCATTTGGAGAAGATTAGATACACAGTCAAAGGATTCGTTAAAAAAATTCTATATCTGGCCGCCATTTATATCTTATGTTGAATGCATCTCAGAAGATAAACTTGTGTAACAGTCAACTGTTGGTTTTATTACATATGCACAAACCTGAGACTTACATTGTTTGTTTTACAAATACAAGACGTGGACACGTCGGGGTAATAGATCCGGTATAGGAGGGGTGGGGTGGGAGGGATATTTGTTGTGTGTGTGTGTGTGTGTGTGTGTGTGTGTGTGTGTGTGTGTGTGTGTGTGTGTGTGTCTTTGTTATTGTTTTATGTTTACATAAAAAACTAATAAAAAGACTTTGATCAAAAAGATAAACTGTTTTCTGAGTCGTCCACTTTTGAGCAAAGAAACAAAGCTGACCGTCTATAAGCAGGGCTTTTGATACCAACTCTTGACAGTCACACAGCCTCATCAGTGCGCAACAGATCATATTATAGCCCCAAAACCACAGAAAAATGACATTTGTTGTTATGACCCTCTTTAAATTGCTTGAGTTTACAGTGTGTGCTGATGATTAGACTGAATTGCTTTCACCTGCTGAGAAGTGCTTCAGAGTGGCACACTCATGTTTATGCACATACATCTGCACCTAAAAGCAGGTCAGTGCAACACTGGCCCTTTGAGAAAATATAATTTTTTTGTATATGTATTAAAAATCAACAAAAAGATAAATTTGCTGTGATTAACCACAATATAGGTGGTTTCTCGGTTCGGTTTCTCTAGCTACACCCAGGCCTAATTCTGCCTGGCCTGATCAGAATCTATCAGGTAGGTTCTGTTTGTCAGAAATTAAGATCTCAAAATGCAACATACCATGTCCTGATCAAAGCAAATTCAAAAGCAGATGGCAAATGAAATCACTGGCATCATTTTTGAATGTATCACAAAGCCTTCAATGCCAAAATTTCATTCAAGAGGTCATAAAATAACCACAAACACCATCAAAAGCACTGCAGGCCTGCATTGAAGAAAATTGCTAAGGGTGCAGAATTTTCCACCGTATGTCCTGAAATCCAGATCTGCTAGTATTTTTTTTATCACACAGCTACTGTGGATGCATGCAGTCATTTCTTGTTAGAAAAAAAAGAAACAACTCCATAGAGATGTGGTGCTTGTCATGATGTTCCTGAATGCAAACTATCTTTCAGCAGTATTTTATTGTAATATACATAGCACAGCCGATTAATTTCTTCATCAACTGATATTCATTTGGTTTGAAGTGTGAGTTTAATGCTTTAGGGTGGATGGAGCTATACTAGAGCAATGCTCTACAAATCTAGCTGAATGGCACCTTACATCATGTAGGCGTTTGTTTTTTTTATCTCAACTAAATGACTGTAAAAAACATAAAATATTCTGCAAGAAAGTGTTTCTGAGAGAAGAAGTGTGAGAGCATCAAGTACAGTTCCTGTGTGAAACTTGAAAAAAGACAGTTTCCCACATTCCAATATTAGTCATTCAGTGCAGCCTTTCAACAGTTTTCTTCGTTTGAACAATTCTACATTTAGTCACATTGCAACCTCAATTGTCAGTGTACTGTATTTGGATTTCTTGTGATGTGATCTGATGTAAAATTTTGAAGTGACAGAAAAAGCATGGTTTCATGTTTGAGTTCATCAGTCAATATTTAGGCCCAAGCATCTAAGCGCTGTGAAGGCCTACTGTAATCATGGCGTTTCTTATTATTGTGATTCTTGACACACAAGAAGCGCTAATTTGGAGGCCTAAACATATGTGAAAACTCACCAAACTTCACCCAAAATTGTCTCCCAACTGAAATTTTAGTATTTTAATGGAATCAAAAGTGGGCGTGACCAAGCGACTCTACAGCGCCCCCTAATATGGGATAGACCAACTGATAAATTCTAGAGAGCTGAAACTTGGTACATACCTAGATCCCCCTAAAACAAGAAAAAAAAGTCTCTTGGAGGTATGCCCTAAACCCAACAGGAAGTCAGCCATTTTGGGTCAAAGGGTCAATTTTGGCCTTTTTTTCAATTCTCACACGTCGAACTTTAATGAACTCCTCCTAGGGATTTTGAGCTATTGGCTTCAAACTTGGTCACTAAACCCTTAAGGCATTGAGAAATAAAAGTTATCAAAATCTTGAGTCTTCATGCATGTTATAGGGGCAAAGCCAGGCCTCAAAGTTGGCTTATTTGTCATGAATTTCAAACTGCTATAACTTTCTCATAAAAAGGTCAAATTACACCAAACTTGGTATGAGTCATCCATGTTGGATGACTGATGATCCTATGTGATCATATGCTGATGTCATCTAAGCCCCCTCGGAACAAGAAGTCACTTTTTTTTTTCCTTGGAAAGCTCAATCTCTGATCCCCTTGACCTGATCAACATGATCTTGAGTCAGAAAACAGATAACAAGTTGGTCTCATTGCTTTAAAGAGTTTTCGCTGGAGGGCGTGGCTGTGGCGGCGTGACGAAGTTAGACATCATGCCGTTGCCATATGTTTGGCTCTAAATTCCACATATTTCAGCTGATCTTCACTAAACTCACTATGATCGATCCTAATCCCCCCCCCACCGGAATGCAGTTCAATAATTTGTGGGCGTGGCCTAATCCCTCCACCGCGCCCCCTGGAAATCTTTAAAAAAAATAAGACCCAAGTCATTCTTTGAATGACAATCATGAAATTCGGCACATCTATGTGTCATGTCAGGACCTACTAAAAAGTCTTTTGGAGCCTTGGTCCAAACCCCACAGGAAGTTGGCCATTTTGGATCAAAGCCGCCATTTTGTCTCTTTCACACATGTTGTATCTGAGCGAACTCCTCCTACAACTTTTAACATGGAGACTTCACAGTCACTCTGCAGAGTCTCAAAGTATCAAACGACAAAAGTTATCAAAAACTTTTTACTACATCGCAGCATGTGGGCGTGGTCAAGCCTCAAAGTCTGACCCTTCGCCATAAAACATCGAGGTGGAATAACTTCCACATGCAAGGTTGTGACTTAATGAAACTTTCTGTGTGTCATAACAGATCAGCACTAATGACATTCTTGTCATCTTTTGGTGACATAACTAAGCCCCGCCCCCTTTGAACAGAAAGTGAGCTGTTTTGCTGCCGGTTGTCTTGCTTTTACTCTTTGATTCATACAAAATTAAACCGATAGAAACCGTATCCATTAACTCCTGATAAACATACATGACAGTTAAACAGCGTACAGGAAATCCTCACCAATCCTTCGCCACAAAACAGGAAGTGACAATAACTCCTGTCTGGTAGGTCGGATTTTTGCAAAACTTTTAAGACTTGTCACTGGACTCGTACTGAATAAGGCAATTTGGGAGAGTCACCAAATGCTCCACCTAGTGGATGGATAAAGGAATGGCGTGAGAGCATTGACGACGGCATATGGAGAGCATCTATAAATGCTAAATTTGTGCTGCCACCACCACCATGGGAGTGAGACATGGTGGTGTATTTAGGATATTTTCCAATGTTCTTCTCAGCAACTGTATAGATAGTGTTTTTCTTAACCTTCATTTTTGTTGTTTTTTCACAGATGTTCTCTATCAAACCACTGAGGCATTCACAGAACACTGTATTTGTAATGCAATTAAATCACATACAGGTTGTAATTAGCTAACATATGAAGTTATCTGGTTGTGCTGGATTTTATTTTGATGCATCAGAGTGAAAATACATTTAAACCTGCATAATTTTCCTTCCACTTCCAGTTTATAACTACTTTGTAGAAGTAGTTATGTTATAAACACAAAGGAGTTTATAACTACTTCTACTTTGTAGAAGTAGTTATAAACGCCTTTGTGTTGGTCTTAACCAGGGGTCTGCAATCTGCGCTCCAGAGCTGCAAGTGGCTCTTTGGACCTTCCACAGTAGCTCTTAAGAACTTTGAACCAACTAATGTATTTAAATAAAAATATAACAAATGCAGGTCTTAGCAGTTTGTCAAATTTTTTGATGGAATAATAACACTAATTATCCAAAAATGACTCCAAAACAACCAGTAATATGGTTTTTTAGGTCTTGTTTGTCATTCGGTTGGAAACTATGTGGCTTTTCAGAATCAGCTTTGAAGGCCAAGACTAAATGCCCAAACAAGAATTTTGACTTCAATTTCAAGCACTCAGATATCAGATATGAATATACAAACTTTAGAGGAAATAAAGGTCTTTTATAGCATATTCCACAAATATCAACATCCCATAGAACAAAATGTATCCACCCACTTTACTGCAAAAACTTTGTGTCTTTTTGTTTTCAGATCTAACAACAGAAATAAAATAATGGTTCTATACCACCGAGGCACTGTGTTACATAAAAAGTAAGGAACAATATAGAGAATTCACTTAGCAAAGAGAAAGAAAAGGCCCTTTTCTTGCCCCTGTTGGATTAACATACAGAAAAGAGAACCACTGCCAGAGATAACACCACTTCGCCAATCTTTACAGTATTTGGATATAGTTGAACTCAACTGACTTCATAACATTTGTTTTTTTTGTTTGTTTGTTTTCAAAAGGGCATGTCCATCACTACTTTTAATAGAGATTTTTTTTTCCATTAGTACTGAGTTGCTATTCTGAGAACCTTGTCACAAAAATTTAAAGAGAGATTTCATTAAGGTCATCTAGGATACAACAGAGCAATTATCACCCAGCAGTTTCCTCAAACTCCTTTTCTTTGTCAACTCAAAAGCTCACCTTTTAACCCCAGTGTGAGCCTTGCCTCCTCCCCCAACAGCAGCACAATAGAAATACAAGGTAAAAAACAACTTGCAGGAAGGCTCTAACTTTTAACCCTAACACCTTGTTCACAGAAAGGGCTGCGGGATATTTCCATTCCATTTGACCAGGTTCTCCCATTGGCACCTTAGTATTAGTAGAGCATTAACACTTCTGGCACCTTTTCTCTGTCACAGTTTAACAAGTCTGTGTCAGTGCACAACCGTATTATATTCAAAAGAAACCTGTTATGATAAAAAGGAGAATCGGCGTAAATTCAATCCGGAATATTCTCTCCAGCCTCACCTGCATCAACCATCCTTCACATCATGCGCCTCAGCTGCAGCACATCAGCAGCCTTGTTGTAGCCAATCATCGTGCAAGTCCCCCTTTTTATAAGGCCCTGCATCCATGGCTCCATCTGCTCTTCAGACAAGCTGTGACCTACCTCCACCCCTTCTCCACCCTCATCCTCTCGACTCCAGGCTTTCCTCCTCTCTTCGGCCTCCACCACCAGTGTCTGGGCCCCAGGGGGGATGACATCTCTAATCCTAGTCCTAGAATGTTCATCTGAGTTTATAGCAATTCTCAGCATCCACTTCTTCTGCTGGGGTCTGAGCGCCAAAGGACTTTTACTTATTCATGTTAAATAAAACTTTCTAATTGCTGCTTTCGCTCTATATGAGTCTCTCCAGGTTGAATCTATGGTCACTACTTGGCAAACAAGCTTAGATTTTTTTTTTTTTGCATGGACTAGCAAAGTAAAAGACATCAGTTTTAGTTCATTCAGCTAAGTCCTTTGACCACTGACTAGCAGTTAATTGAACACATAGTATGATGTTTGGAAGTGATATTCTGTAACAATATTATCAAGAATAGTTCCCTTACCTGTAGTAGATAGATGTTTTACAATAGTAGGCTTGAAAAAGTCAGAGTGGTAAGAGCACTTTTAATTTGAGTTGGTTTACATGATTAAAATTAGCCAAAAAAAGGGGGTGCATCCGACTAGCTGTGAGCTTCCCACCACACTGAGGATTTATCTACTGTTGACCCCCACCTATTCGCACTTCAGTATTCATGTTTTTTTTTTTTTTTCTGTGGAACGTGACTTTAAGTTATTTGCAGAAAATATGCCTATTTGCCAATGTTTTCATCGCACATATCAAAAATATTCAAAAGAAAATGCAACTTAGGAAGCTGGAATTACTGAGCATAATGCCACATTATTGACAGGCAATTGCAAAGCAGCCAATCAAGGAGCATGTGTTGTGTGAAGTGTAAATATTAGCTTCTGCAGTTGTGCTAAGACAGATTCCACTGTGCATATTAATGCACATTAAGATATATTTGGTGTGTGGACTATTGAAATAACCAGTTTTAATGGTTTTTAGAGAGGGTCTCAATTAAAAAAAAATTAAAAATAGAAATAAAAGCATGCCTATAAAGTTGCATCTAAACTTATTCAACTTCCACTTCAAATCTGGTTTGTTCAGGTTTTTGCAGTAAATAAATTGCACTAGAACAGGTGAAATACTTACATAAAACTAATATTACAAGAATCCAAATTCAGTTTTAATCCTACTTGCAATGACTACTGTTGTCTCAAAATAATTCAAACTTCTGAACAGAAGCAAACGTTCATTGGTTAGTTACATCAGGTATGCTGGAGATGGAACACCTAAATTACCTGGACTCACTCATAAAATACCACTAATATTCAACTAATAGACATTAATTGTGACCAAGATGTTGTTTTGTTTTCTTCTTAATGTCACTGTGTTCTTACTCTAAAATGAACAATAACATTTGTAATTTTACATATATAGGATTTTCCTTTGGAAAAAAATAGACTTCATCTGAATTAGGAATGAAAATGTGGTATTGACAGTGTGACTGGAAATGAAAAGGAAAGGTGAAATGAGCAGAAGGAACTGTTGGGTGGTTAATGGAAGTAACAATGAAAATTGGGGGTTCTGCATTTTTCTGCTGTTAATCCTCCTCTTCTTCTTCTTCTTCTTCTTCTTCTTCTTCTTCTTCTTCTTCTTCACACAGAAACATTTCACACCCTTCTGTTGCTGAGAACAAACACTTTCAGTTCCCTCCACACACTCAAGGTTTTAACTAGCTCACATAATATCAAAGCACACTCTCCCACACTCAAGGTTTCCAAGTCTTGCTTTGCTGTGGGCCCCCTTAGAAAGCTATTGGACTTCAAACAGAAGACCAAGATCAAGATTTATCTTCAATAAAGCATTACCTTCGCTCCTTTTTTATATCACCCACCTCCAACTTTGTGGCCCAGTTTGTATATATAAATAAACTGAAATGAATTCAACTGAATTTACCAAGGTAGAAATTTACCCAAGGGAAAACTATATGAATGAGAGATAGTACTTTTAAATTGTCTATTTTATTTTCATTTCATGCTCTGGAAGGAGAAAGTTCAACTTTCCATTTTATTTTAGCATCATAAATCAGCCATTTCGCTTTAAAATAGTCTGCAACTTATACTTTCTTCTAACTATGTGCCATATGTGCCAGATCAGACATTCCGTCAGTGCACTTCGCAGCATTGTCCACTTGTAGCAAAACAGAGGAGCCTGGGTCGCGATTTACATCATCCCTTGTTACTCAGAGGATGCAAATACTCAGCACATTTTGCCGACTTTAATTATACCGGCCCAGTATTTTATAGGCTTGGAGTATGTCCTGCATCACAATTTGTTTCAATCATCAGAGTTCCAACTAAGCTGCCGGTTGCATTCAGCCAGTGCATAATCTCTACATGTGGTTCCTCGTACAGTGGACTTCGTTCATGTCAGGCCTTGAATTTCGTGACAGTGCCTGCATTTTGCACTTTACCCCCCGCCCCTTTCTCCATGCTCATGGCTGGGCCCTGATTCTGTTTCCACTCTGCACCCATCTTTTTCCTCAGTTGGCCGTCAACTCTATCATACAGTCTCATGAAACAGGCAATAATTTCTTTTAGTCAATGGTATCACCAGAATCATCAACCAATTGTTCGTGAATGACAGGCTCAGTGTTTTGGTCATAATTGGTCAAAGGCAGCTCTGAACAGATGGTTTCTGGCCTTGATCTGATGGAACTCCACGTTTTGCTGTTCCGAAGTTTGTTCCAGATTAGAGCTTAGGGACCAGATTTGGCTTCCTGAGCATGTTAGTTGTCTCTGGCCAGATGGCCTGAGTAGCTGTGGAGGTCGCAAGGGTAATGGGTGCTTAACGTGTTTTTTCGTGCCAAGCCGGAGTTATGTTCTTCCAAGTGCCTTGTGGTTTATTCTCTGAGCTACAGGGAGCCGGTGTAGGGACTTTATAGCTGGGAGTCGTGCTTTGATTTCCCGATTAAATGAATTCCTGAATGACATGTTCCTGATCAGCCGCAGCTGTTTGACTTTTAAGCAGATCTGTACGGCATTGCACTACTCTGTGAGACTGCAAATCAACGGATGTCTATTTTCTCACTCTTGCTGATTGTTTGTCCCTTGCTCGTAGTTCCTCTTTTAGGTCTTAGTATGCCGACTTTGTAACCGTCTCAGGAGTCTGTAGGTTTAGATCTGAGTCCATCGCCACACCCAGCTTTCAGGCCTGATTGGTTCTCCCATGCTCTTGGTGCACACTCCACTGATTTGCTCCAGTTCTACTCAAACACTGCCTGTCCTTAGGTTTTGGGGGTTCAGGCCAGTTTGCTGATGAACGGCCCCTTTATTCCTTCTATCAGTCCCTAACACTCTCAGGGATCATTCCTATTGCAATAGCCTGTTGCCTGGAGGGCCTTCATAGAAATAATGCACATCATTACACATGCAATAAGCCGCCGTGGTCATAGCTACTAATTAAAGCTGCTCCGCTCCGAGTTCATTATTCCTATTCTTCGTTGCTTCACCCAGCTGTCTGTCATTAACATCTTATTGTCTTAACATCCTCACCATTATGCTCTCGCTAGTCCTAGTCAGTTCAGCTAGATTACGTGCCGCTCACGCAACTCCCCTTTCCTGTCATCTCTTGACTCTGACCATCATTTGTTACCTCGATCATCGCCACTTTAAGCTCCTTTATCCATAGTTTTATAGCAGTCTTTATTCTTCTCCAAACACTAGCAACCTCGTAGCTCTCAAAACCTCTTTTCAAGCCATCCTGTCAACTTCTTTTTAAATAATCTCAAACACCCAAAAGGGAAAACTCTTGTCCCATCTTTCTGTCCCCTTTCATGTTTCACTCAGATTTGCTTGTCAGTGCCCCAAGCTCAGCTCTCCCTTGAAACCTCTGTCCCCACTCCTGAAGGCTTCCTCATGTTCACAGCATGGTATTCTTCTGGAAATTCTAGTGTTACATAAACTTCTTCCAAACCATCCTCTAGCCACTCATTTAGGCTAGGGGCCACATCGCTGCAGTCACTCAGGATATACTCATAGCTTAACTTCAGTAGCTTGGCTACTGGTCATCAGCTGCCTTCTCCTTCTGCATCTGCCCAGCCTCTGTCTCGGCACCCTCTTTTGGGGGAAAGACGACCCTAAATCATCACCCTATGTTCTTCATTCAAGCTCACGGCAATTCTCAGAACACGTCTTCTGCCGGGGTCCGAGTACCAAAGAACTTTAAGCCAATAATACTCTCTAATTGTCTCTATCTCTCCATGTGAGTCTCTCCAGGTTGAAATGTTTCAGTATTTACTGAACATGCACTGTAAAAACACAAAGAAACATTTTTAGAATCCGATGAATAAATAATTTTTCATGTTCACAAATTAACATAAGAGAGAAAGAACAAGTGAGTGTATTGTTTTGGAGCAGCAGTTCAAGCAACTACAGCAAATAACATACAGCATAAAATGTAGGTGCTGCAGGAAGTGCTTGAAAAGCTCACAGACTTGTCACTCATGGGCTGCCATAAAGCATTATTTATTTAACCTTTTAGCCTGGGGCTACAGGCCTGGCCCTGTAAGACAGAGCAGAGCAGCTTCATTTTCCCAACAGTCCTTTTAAGTGGCAAAATTCCTGAGTATCCTGGTAAACACTGAGGGGTCTGACCTCATCTTAGCAGGAAGTTCATGAGGTCGCCATAGACAGGGGTGGCGGAGTCTCATCTCACACACATGATAAGAGGCAGATTACAGACTCATCCCTCAGGGAGAATTTCTGTGACCTTTAAACTCTTAAGAGATAGGTCAGGGACCACACACAAACATCAGAATGATGTACAGGGTCTATTGGTAATGATTTATGTTGTAATAAATATTTAAAACCAATACGGATTTAAGTGCACATTAAGTTTTTGAAATGTGCCATTTCATAATGCAGTCATAGCGATGCCATATTTCCATAAATAGGTCACCAACAGGGTCATAAAACAGATCTCTTCTAACAACCATGGCATAATTTCTCACTTGTCAGTGTAGAACTATGCTTCATGGGTGTAATGTTAAACCCTGGCTTCCTGGGGCCTTTAAATAGGAACGTCATAGGCTACAAGTGTGGTTGATTTAGGAACACATCCTCAAAAAGACAGCTGGATTTCATTCCTGTGTTGACCCTCTTCTCTCACTGAGACAAATGTATTTAATGCTATGAACAGAGTGACGATAAAGACGAGAGTATTTTCTGCGCTACCCTCATTTACCCTTCCCTATAGCCGTTGTGAAATGATCTAAGAATGTTAAAGTCAAGTGAATGATTGAACGTGGTGTCACAGCTGAGCGGAAGCCTGGGCTCGGAGAAGACTCAAATATTGATGCTGTGAAATGCTGAAATGCGGCGAGTTCCTAGATTTGGCACTGCTCTGCTACAACCAAGGAAATTAGATCTTCAAGTGCTTTTGCCCTCAGTGACATAAAATCTCTTTCTGCATTGTTTTTTGCATTTCTTTTACCATTAGAAGATACTTAATTTGCTCAGTTTAAAAATTTGAATTGAGAGCAAAAAGGAAATTATTTTGAAACCAATCTAAAACTGATTGTTTTTATTTTGTCTGAAAAAACATTAGTGAGTCGGAATCTCTGAAATTTTGAAAATTAGAATTTGGACCAATTAGTGCTTCTTTTACATGTACAGTGTTTTGTTGAATATAAGTGCAATTTCTGGAACATAAAGTCCTGTCATATCTCTGAACTATATGTGTTGTTATTTGATGCATTCCCATTCTATATGGGTGTCTATGCTGAGATCAGTGATATGGAATTCATAGTGTTCTGCTGTGTCATGACCAGGTACTTAAGTTTTCTGTGACGCCACTGTCTTGCTAAATGTGTTTATCTAATTAGAAAATTAGCTACTCGTCTGGGAATAAAATTCAAATGCTCTATGAATGACCCCAAGTGGTAAGACTACTGGCCAAATTAATATAAGTAATTTATTAAAGGGGCATTATTGAATTTATGTTGATATTATATCAGTGGTGCACATGTGAGGTATACAGTTACATCTTGTGAAGATTTTAAATATTTTTTGTCATTCATTTCAGAAAAAACACAAAACTGTCTCAGAAAATTAAAATATTGTGGAAAAAGTTGAATATTGGACATTCATGGTGTCACACCCTAATCAGCTTATTAACTCAAAACACCTGCAAAGAATTTCCTGAGCCTCCAAATGCAAATGTTCAATATTTGCATATAGACATGATCCTCTGTTCATACTCCACTTAATATTTTTTATGAACCATTCCAGGTAAAGATTGAACTTTAAAGCTTTAAACACCTAAAATGAAGGACAGATAAACAAGCACCAACAGTAACAGAAGTGTTTTTGCACACGCCAATGTATTCAACAGGCTGAGTGCAAAAGCTTCAAAATAATACACCTATTGTATTTCAAAAGTGTTCTGCATTCATCTAATTATAGACTATGTAAATGTAACCTGGGTCATATTCACAGCATCTTAGAAACAAGAATCATTTAAGATTTGAATAAGATTTTTTTGTAACAATTACAAGACTGAATCACTGCTCACTGCAGTAAACTTGTCGGATGAGTCATTTCCTTTCCACAGTGTCCCAAATTATCCTCATTATACAGTGAAGTTGTGAAAACTCAGACTTTGACGTTCAAATAGAAATGTGGCTCAGTGATGGTGAGTCAATGGGAAAAAGTTACACTCAAAAACTTTACGACTGTACTCTTTTGGGAGTCACTATTCTATTATTTCTTTTAAGATATTTGCTCTCTCTAACACCAACAACATCATTCACCAAAAACAAGACAAAGTGCATGGCACTTGCTGAAGTAAAAGGACACAAACTGAAAATAAAATATAAGCCCAAGCTTGTGCCAGTGAAACTTTAAGACATTAGAATTAAATATGTCTAATGCAGCCTTGACTGCAATGACGAATAAATAATATAGACAAGGTTTGCTTAGTATTTAACATGTCCCTCTAATGAAGGCACTTGTGAGTAGGAATGGGCTTCAGTGAGATTATGGTATGATAAGCTTTAGTACAAATGCAATTGTTTCACTGCATTACATAAAAATGTTCAACTAAGATGTAAAACCTGATCTGCATGCATCTATTTAAAGCTGGAAAGCAACTGCAGCTCCTGCTGAAATATTATACTGAACATTGCAGTTATAACTGATCTACACACTTTATTGACATCATTACCAATGATGCTTTGTATGAATTCTATGAGTGACTTCTTGACCAATATCCTGAAATTACAAACTGTCTCTCACAGAGAAAATATGGGTTAAATGTGGAAATATCAAAATGGCCTCATGCTAACACATTTAGCTGCTAGTAAATGTGCTATGGATAAAGAACTGATGTAAATATATAACTTCTTCATTTTCAGTGCTTTTAAATTGGTCAGTAATCTTTAATTATATATTTGTCTGTTTGGTAAGAGGTAGTTCTCTGTTGGTTCAGCATTTATTCTCGGATGGAAAGACCAGGATGTCATGAACTAGAGAATTATTATCAGTCATAAAAGTATGTAACTATGCTATTTCTTATCTCTGTCATGTTTTGGAGAAAGTGTGCTGCTTACCTTCTGCTTTCTCAGTGACAGGTTAGGAGCAGTGGGTGTGCTCCATATGGTGGTTGGTCTCACACCTGAGAGCAATCTCCTCATCTTTCAGTTTGATCCATAAGGAGCTGTGTGACGACCGCTCGACACCTGATGGTTGACCAAACTGGTGGAAATCAAACCAAAGAAGTTCTAAGTCTCCAAGTTCCATTTGCAAATCATGTGCCCAGTTTTTTAATGTTCCTAAAGTAATCTGAGGACCATCTTACCTGAGCATCTCCTTGATTCTGAAGGACCACAGGTCAGAGTTTTCATCCTCTCCAAGTTCCAGAATTCTATATTCCAAGGCCTCCATAAGATCTCCAGAAAAGCCTCCAATTGCAAGTTGTGATCTACAGCCTATCTCTAGTGAATCCACCAGCCTGTACACTGTCCAACTCAATCGCCTGTATACCCTCAAGTACAACACTTTTTTCCAACTTGGATCACCCACACTTGCCTCCAGACCTCCTCCTACACAGTCTCTTCTCAGAATTCGGAAGCCATCTCCACTCATATTCAACACGTCTCATTTCTTTTGTTTCCACAGTCTGGCTAATTCCTCCCCCCCTTTTCCCTCCAGATAAACTGACCCTGCTGGAAAAAGTAGAACATTATTTTTGATAAACACCATAGGCTTATTATGGTGTCTTAGTGGTCTCTGCATGTGTGTCAGAGAACTTACCTCAATTTCTCAATTTCTTAAATGTAAGCCCACTCTTGATCTGCTCTCAGCACACTTGTTAATCCTTTTCAGAAGCAGTTTCTTCTTTGGTGGTTGGTTGTACCCAAAGCAAAATTGGGTAAGGATTTTCCTCCATTTGCTTTTCAATGACCAAGTAAAAGAGAGCAAATGTACAGGTTTTTAGTGATAGCTTCAAATTTAGATGCCTATTGGTTAACAATGAAAAATTGTCCTACAAATTAAGGTTTGTCAAATCACAGATGAAGCTCAGAATAGCACAAGTTATCAGCTTCACAGGGAAAACTGCTGCTTGCTTGGGGTTTTATCAAAAGAAACAGTTCAGTCAGATTAGCAGGCCAGGCAGCAACCATCATGTTGCTGTATATATATAAATAAATAAGAGGAATGCAGCAGTACAGAAAACTCTTCAGATAATATATATGCCTGTAAATAAAACAATCACTATCTGCCATTGGGTTCAAAGTATAAGAGGAGTTGGATGCCAGTCTTCTGGGCTTGAGTGTTTACCTATTGTGGTAACTCTGAGCCTTCTATGTTCCATTTTGTTACCTCACATTTACCATCTCCTTGCGCTCCTTTAAAGTTACCTCCATCAAGATTCTTCTCCTAATCCTCTGTGCTACTTCCTGGTTTTTCTTAATCAACTCCAAACTCACTGTGAAGACTCTGGATTATGAACCACAACTGGCTCCTCTAAGCTCTTTTTCCTCCACCATCCACTTTTGCATAACCTATCCACCCTCTAACATGCTCATCATTCATCAACTCCAAGTCTCCATCAGTGCAAACTCACTTGTTCCTGTTCACCCGGCGCACCTCTTGATTCACTTACACAGATGCATCTCCTGGATTTCATTCATCTCTCCCTGGCAGACTTTCATCAGCTCCACTGTTCACATTTGTTCTTCATCAAACTTTCAGATTTATATTTCTATTCTGTCTCCAGTGTTCCTGATTCTCCACGATGTCAGAACCTCCTGGACCAAGACCAATCATTCATTCATTTGTTAATTACTTTGTAAAATAGCATTATAAACTTTTTATTGCCTCCAGAGAGTGTTTTTCATGTGGGTCAGGCATTTACCAAAAACCATTACAATTTATACCAAAAATGACTTTGCAACAGACACTAATAAAGCTGCCTCAGTGCCTCTTATGATTGGAGCAGCAATTTGTAGAAGCAGTTTATCTACTTCCTCAATATAAAAATACAATTATCTTTGGTACTCAGACTGGAAGAATTTTCTCTTTGAAACATTGCAGAAAATTGTTGCAAACTAACAATCCAAACAAGATTTGAGACATAATGTTCTGCGTGACTCTCTTAAATTGTGTCATCTAACCTATACATTATTTATTATTTATCCACTTTGCTGGCACTGAGGTTAACATTTTGCTCAAACAGCTATTTGTCCACAAAAAATGCACCTGAATTTTTAATGATCCGGTGCTTTGGTAACATACTTTCTAAATGCTAAAGTGGCTGTGGGAGGTACAAAGACAGAGAACCCTCCTACTGCTTAGATACCCTTGAAGTTATCAGTAAGACCATGAAATGAATATGCTTCTGTTTTTATGCAGTCTGACTA
Source organism: Anableps anableps (assembly GCA_014839685.1). Lineage (NCBI taxonomy): Eukaryota > Metazoa > Chordata > Actinopteri > Cyprinodontiformes > Anablepidae > Anableps > Anableps anableps. The sequence continues at coordinate 4,777,494 of CM026073.1, forward strand.
ATCCAAGGTAAGACTTGGTAATGTGATAATTGTGTGTGTATGTCTGAGTCAAGCTTAGTGTGCTTCCTGCAGTGATCATTTGGCCACAATAAGTGGTTTAAATCTTCTGCTTCTGTTTTATGTTGGGCAATCTGGGTGAACTCGGTTAGCTCCTGTAGTTATCCAAATACATCTTATTACACAGTAACACATAAATGAAGATTTCTATAAAGCCAATGTGCCATTTAAGTCAAAGAAATCTGTTAACTTCTAGATTTTACATATATGTTTTAAGGGACTAGTCTGTTTATTGCCTTGTCTCTTGAAATCAATAATTTTAATTGTAAAACACCTATTTTCACACAACCTAATCAACACTTTTTTGAATATTATTAATACTGCAGCAGTCTGAAGCAAAGGTACATGATTATCAAATGACAAAAAGTCCCTTTTTTAACTTGTTACAGCTGCACTTTTGTGTTACAGTTCATAATAGGAGTGCTATCCTAGACTGGAAAATTATAAGTTGAAGCAAATAAAAGCTGCATTTCCATTACAAATGTTCACAAAACTTTTTTGATATTCTGCAAATGTCAAAAAAATAAAATTTTGCAATAGCATTTCTATTAAATATGAAAGGCAATCAAAATCACATGTGAATAAGCTTGTATATTATTCATTATTAATATGTGAATAAGCTTGTATATATGGTAAGTCATTAAAAATCCTGGCGGCAACGAATGTAAACATTTACATGAGATGCATTCATATTTCAGCCATGGCACTGGCGCTCATCGCAGGAGATGTCAACATCTTATTGAGGGATTAGAGTGGCCCCTTATTGCCCCTTATATTTGGGTGTGCCTATGTATGCAACGTTTTGGGAAATTGTAGTTGGCAATTTTACAGAAGAGCTATGGATTCAACCCTTTCGAATGAAAAACTCAACTTCTGATACCCCTAAACTAGATGTATTGTCCAAGGAGGCCAGTGCCTACAAATAAGTGTGTTGCTGTTGCTGTATACAAATTGCAAGACTTGTGTGATGTGAAAAAAGTGTTTCCATTACAGTTTGCGAAACACATAAATTTTGATACAGCTGAAAAACCACCTCATCCGAGCGCAAAAACTTTTTATCGAAAAACGTCAGTTTTTTTTTAAATTGCCATGTTTCCATTAAGCAAATTTATTTTCATAATTCCAATTTGCACAGTTTTATGGTCAATGGAGACACAGCTACTACTGACCTCTGGTGTTCCTCAAAACTTAAAACATGGGTTGCGTTCATTATACTTTTCCTTCCTTTAGCTTAGATGACAGAGTATTCCAACATTTCTATTCAGACCTATGCTGATGACGCCAGGTTTTCAAACCTTTTGACACATGTATGTATGTATAAGAACCAAAGATTCTGTGAAGGAAAACAACACATTTTTTACAATACTCCAGTTACTTTAGACAAGTGGTTTTCAAACATTTTGTAACAAGTACCACCACAGTAAATAACTTTTTCAAATACCACCATCTTGATGGCAAACAGCACTGCATCAGGACTTGGAGTTTTTTCAGTTATTTTTGTCATGAAAACAAAAACAATAAAAGAAAACATTCTTGTCCACTAGCACTGCTTGATTGGTTCAAGGATTTAGTGTAATTATAAGTTTATTTGCATTTCTGACAGTTTGTAACTCATTAAATCTATAACGCACACAGAATTAGACAACTTTATTGAGTGAACATGCTGCAAAATGTATAAAATGCAGCGAAATCTCTTTGTTTAGTTGTAGTAAGCCCAGTCACTGATCATGTCAGCTAGCAAGAACCAGATCTAAATTCCAACTTCAGAAGTAAATAGAACACAGTATAAGCAGTCATGAGCAGTTGTCGCTGGTTCGCTTTTGACCACTTAATCACAGTTAGTTTGCTCATATTTACCTTATAAATTCTTCACCTGATGTTTTTCTGAGTATGATTAAAGGCAGCCTAGTTACAACCAGTAGAAACCATGGCTTTAGAGCCCATGTTAACTAGCTCTACTTTGAAGAAATGTTCTTCATTACGTTTAGCAGTCAACATGAAGTACCATTTATTCTCAGAAGACATTAAGAATTCATGTTTTGTCTGCTGTTTGCCACAAGCTGTGAACTCAGGATGGATGACTGTGTGATCGCTCTAAATCTGATATCATGACTTCATGTTTATGGAAGATTTAAGAATGAGTGAGCAAAAAGAGTGAGATAATAGATGAGCTTCTCTTGGTTTCATGTTCATGCTGTGCCTTTGTTTCCAGATAAATATCAACATGTTGATTTTCTCATCAATATTTCAGATGTTTCATTTTATATGTATGGGCTCTTAACTCACATCGGATGTTTCTATTTGTCATGAGGTTGTCAAGCAGAATGTTGGCACATTTGTCAGTAAAATAGAGCTGCAATAAGAACATGTTATGTAAGGGTTGGCTCGTATTTTTCATTCTTGACAGTTTAGTGGATACATAGCATTGTATTCTGCAGGGTATCAAACTCCTTAAAAGGATTAGTAGAAATGCTTCAGTTATATTAGTAATATTTTTTCTTTATTTCAATTTTTGCTTTTAAACTTAATGATGGTCATGTAGAAAGTTTGATTGCATTTTAATGCTGATGTTGATTCTGCATCAGTGCATTGTACTTGCGGCAGCCTTGGAAGGAGAAACATCTCATCCTGCTCTCTCTCGTCCTGATTTGAGTTTTACCTGTTACTTAATATACTTAGTTATTATAGTTACTCTTATATTGTCTAACCTCATAACTGGATTACTTCAGATCTAAGGACTGTGGGATTTTTAATTTTACTTCACTTTTTGCACTATTTTTTCTACTTTCAAGATAAACAAGAGCAAGACACCTCAACACTGGGGACATTAGTAATATTATACAAAGACTTCAATTGCCATAACTGAGGGTTTCCTGACTGGAGGTAAATATCAAGATCAACGCAGGATCTGGAAACAACTCTACCGATATCTCAAAACAACAAACAGCCTCAAAGCACTTCAGGAAGCAGTTCATCCACCTGGAACCGTCTTGGAGCTAAGCTGAAAAATAAATCTCATCATTTGGATCTGACTAGACATCTAACAGGATGGATCCCTCACCTAATTGACACAGTGTGACCAGCATTGAGCCAATACATCCCCTCATCAACACCAGCACCAAAGCAAAAAAACAACAAGCAGCTGGAGCTAACATGATTCCACCTTCCTTGACTCTGGTACCAAGAACTAATCAGCAAGCTCAAGCCATAACACATCCCGTCATGTCTTCTACTGGAAACCCACTAAACTCCATTGGAATTTCACTGAAAAACAGGTTTGCTGCTCTGCAGCAGGAGCCTACGATGGACACCTCTAACTACCACCACATCACTTAAACTAGCTCTGCTAAATATAAAGTCATTATAAACAAAAAGACTTCTGGTTCATGACTTCATCACTGAGCATAATATTGATGTTATGTTTCTAACAGAAACGTGATTGGATGACAATAACGAATCACCTGTACTAACTGAATCAGCGGTTCCAAACCACAATTTGTTAAGTGAGAATTGAAAACATAAGAGAGGTGGAGGGGTTGCTACAATATTTCATGATTCACTAAACTATAAAAATGTTTTCTTTGGGAAATTTGACTCCTTAGAATATTTAGGAATTGAGATAAAAGGTCATAAAAGAACTTTGACAGTAACTCCATACAAAACACCAAATATGTGATTTTTTTTTTTTGACTGTAATGAGATTTTATCTGTTATATGCATTGATTAGGACTATTTAATAATTGTAGGAGATTTCAACATTCATGTTGATAAGCCAGAGGCCAAAAAAGCTGTGTGATATACTTGATAACTTTGGTTTGACTCAACATATCAAGCAAGCAATGCAAAATCGAAGACACACTCAGGGATTGATCGTCAGCAAGGGTGTAAATATTTCCAAGGTCTCTATAATTGATGTCACTCTGTCGGATCATTTCCACGTTATCTTTGAAAGACTCATTCATTAAAACAGATATTAAAGCAAAACGTTCTTTTACAGACAACACAGATTAAGCTTTTAATCAAATCTACTCCTCAACCTCAATACTATCATGTAACCCAGTAGATGAGTTAGTGGATCATTTCAATTCTAAGATTTCAGACATCATCGATTACATTGCTCCTTTTAAAGTGAAGATCATGTCTGGCAGGAAGAAATCTTGGTGAATAAATGCCCCAGTGGTGAGATGTGAAAGAAGCCTTTGTCAAAGGGCTGAACGTAAATTGCGTAAAACTCAACTTCACGTTTATTATGAAATCTACAAAGAAAAGCTGCGAAACTATCACTCATCACTAAAACATGCAAGGGAAATGTTCTTTGCAGAAATCATAAACAAAAACATCAACAATGCTCACACTTTATTTACCACAGTTGAAAGGCTCACAAATCCTCCTGTGATTTTACCACCTGAACTCCACTCTACCAGGGCCTGCAATGAATTTGCCGACTTTTTTGCAGTAGACGGTTAATCTGCAGATCCACACCAAATCCAGTACCAATTTAATGCTCGGACATAACAAATGCAGAGAAAATGACCACATTTCAACTATTCAATTATCAAATCTTAGAGGAAATTATAAATCAATTATCAATCCTGCCGTCTTGATATCCTACCTACAACCTTCCTTTAAAAAGTTTGACCTGTCATTGCATCTGACCTGATTCAAATAGTAAACTCATCCCTCTCATCAGTTGTTTTCCCCCAGGCTTTAAAAACAGCAGTTATTAAACAAGTGATAAAAAAGAGCAGTCTGGACAAATCCAATCTGCAGAATTACAGACCAATCTCTAACCTTCCATTTATCAGTAAAATTAATGGAAAAGCTGTGTTTCAACAGTTAAATAGCTTCTTAACAATGACCAACTGCTTTGATGTTTTTCACTCCGGTTTCCATGCTCACATAATATCTAGACTGCCCTCATCAAAGTGTTCAACAACATCCACATAAATACAGACTGTGGAAGAACCACAGCACTGGTTTTGTTGGACCTCGGTGCAGCATTTGACACTGTTGACCATGAGATATTACTAAAGCGACTGGAGAGCTGGGTCGGACTCTCTGGTACAGTACTCAAATGGTTATAACAAGCAATCAGAGTAGTTACCATAACTACGCAGATGATAAACATGTCTGCCTAAAAAATCAATCAGACAGCTGCAGCTGATCCAGAATGCTGCTGCTCCTGTTCTCACTAAAACCAGGAAGATAGAACACGTCACCCCAGTTCTAAAGTCCTTACACTGGCTCCCTGTAGCTCAGAGAATAGACTTTAAAATACTTCAGTTAGTTTATAAATTGCTGAACGGTTTAGCACCAAATTACATTAAAGACCTGTTGCTGTTTTATCATCCTTCCAGACCACTCAGGTCGTCTGCTTCTGGTCTACTCTTCATCCCCAGAAGCAGAACCAAACATGGAGAAGCAGCTTTCAGCTTCTATGCACCACAAAGCTGGAACAAACTTCCAAAAAAACTGCAAAACAGCTGAAATACTGAATTCCTTTAAATCAAGGCTAAAAACCCACCTGTTTAGAGTTGCCTTTGACCCATAATAACTGGAACATTGACAAACAAATTTGATGTGTATTGATGTTTTTAATGATGGCACTTGATAAAAATGTAATGATTGTTATAGGTTTCACAACTGATGACTGTTTGATATGTTTATGATGTTTTCATGATGTAAACTGCCTTGTTGGCTGTACAAATAAACTTGACTTGACTATGAAGCACTCAAACAGGAGGGTATTAAAATCGTTTATTGGTAATTTTCACCTGCAAAAACTAAGCATGTACACAAAGTCTAACAGCTATTATAGTGGTAAAAAATAAAACAAAAGTCCTAAAGAAGAACAAAATCCTAAAGTAACCTCCAAACACCATATAAAAGAAGTAATTTCGTCACATGGCTTTGCAGCAGGAAGGTTAGAAACCTGACCAGGCCTTTTCTGCTTGTGCAGCTCTCTTCCACAGTCCAAAAACATGGATGTTAGGTGAATTGGTCTCTGGAGGGTCCCTAGCTTAATCTAAAAGATACCAGTTAATCCACCAAGCACTGGCTGAAATAAGAAATGGAAAGTCTTGGGCCAAGTCAAAGCCCCAATCTTGATTTCATTGAGATGCTGTGGGGTGGCTTGAAGCAGAAGAAATACCACAAACATCTCCCATCATCCTCAGGCCAATTTCCGAGACTGGTAGAAGGCTACAAGAGGCGCCTCACAGAAGTTATTTCAAACCTGCCATGACACCAGGTTTTACGGGGTGTGTAAAATTAGGCTTATTTTTGCTGTTTTATCTATAATTAAATGACTTCCTTTTGTGCGCTGGTTGGCTCAGTTGGTAGAGCACATGAACCATATGCAGAGGCTATAGACCGTGCTGTTGTCCTGGGTTTGTTTCCCACTCTCTCAACCTTATTTTCTAACTACTATTCAATAAAGGCCACTAGTGCCAAAAAAAAATCTCTTAAATAGTTACTTTCTTTTCCAGAGGAAAAAAAAAATTAGACATCAATACAAACAAAGCTTGAAGGTGTTTGTTCCTGGTGCCTGTTTCCAGCAGTCATTGGGCAAGAGGTAAGGTATACCCCAAACATTTCACTAGGGCATCAGAGAATCACACAGCGATGTGTGCCCAAACTCATATGGAACATTTAAAACAAACAATTAATCTACCAGTCATGTTTTTGAACTGAAGGGGGAAGCTGGAGCACCCTGAGAGAATCCACACATGCACAGTGAGAACATGCAAACTCCATTGAGATTGACCACAGGCCAGGATTTGAACACAGGATCGTCTTGTTGCAAGGCATCAGTGGTACAAACTGCACCATCATTCAACCAGCACAGTCTCAGTCAAGTACAAATTAACTTGGAGAAGATTAAATGAAAAAAGTTTATTAAAGGTTTGGAGAGTAATGGAGCAGACTGAGACAGTTCAACAGCTGATTCTTTTGTGTAAAAAAAAAAAGCATTGATTTTTTTTTTCTCTTTTTACTTTCACAGCTTTAGGAAAGTGTGAGATGATGCTGAGGTGTGATTCTATTCTTAGTCTTCTTTTTCCAGGTTTTCAATGTCTATTCCCTTACTGCAACATGATTTGCAAACAACAGACACTGTTACCTTGCAGCAAAAAGATCCTCAGTTCAAATCTTGCAGCGTGGAGTTCCCATGCTGTAACTGAATTTCACCCTGTCTATATGACTGGATATGGAGCGTTTCATCAAATATTTCTGCATATAAACTTGTTCTGTTTGTCTTTTAAAGATTCTTCAGTTTATATTTGTTGTGAATTCATGATATACAAGTAAACATAACTGAATTTTGTATTGTTACAAATCATAAGTGCTGAGTTTTTTTTTTATTATCACACTCTACATGTTTCTTAGGCTCATGTTCTTTCTCTGAATTTGCACATGTATCCATGCTATCCATCAACATATGTACAGTTACAGCCAAATGTTTTGGCAGTGATTGGACATTTTATTACTTGCATAAGAAGTGGTGACAGAGAGTGATATATTCTTATCTTATGAGTTCTGACTTGATCAGAACTTACTGACTTCTGTTTATCCATTCACTTTTTGAAATCTGACTTGTGTTCAGATATGATGAGCTTTTAGATCAAAGGTCCAAATTTCCAGTAATTCCAACACGGGCTGCATACAGGATTCATTGTTGGTAGCTCTCATTTTTCTTTTTGGACAAAGGCTTTCCCAGATGTCCCTAATAATTGAAAGGCGGATTGATTCTAGAGAATAGCATTGTACCACTCTTCCTCTGTCAATCCTCGTACATCCTGCAGAATGTCAAGTCTTTCCATGATATTTTTGTTGGACTAAGATGACATCTTTGTTGCCACTTTTGTCTCAAGACTGATGCCCAAAAGTCTTCACCTCAGTATGTATGAAGATCCACTCATATCTACCTGGTGCCAAAAATGAGTAAGCTCTGCACTGGTGGCAATTCTGAAAACTCCTCTCTCTTAGCACTTGCTAGACAATTTTGGACATCCATAAACCTTCTTCAGTGCAACTGAACCTTAAAATTCTTGATGATCCTGGAAGATATAATGTTATGCACAATAATCTTAACTGCAATTTCCCTGCTTTCACTGCATATGAGGCCATTTTGTTGCAAAACAATAGTGGCAGTATGTTCTTCTTTAGAGGTAGCCATTGCGAACAAAGGAAGACACAAGTCACTTTCAAGCTGGGATCTTGGCATGTTCTGTACGCTGAGTTGTGTGTTGTGCAAAGACCAAATTGGTATGCTGAAGCCATCCTATTGCTGTCATGACTGAGCAGTCAAGAGGGATAGTTATTGTGCCAAGTTTGCCAGTACATGTGAAGCTGGGGCAGTGACTATGCTGCTTTTTCATTTAAGTGCACTTTATTGTGGGGTGCAGCTATATCCAGTAGTGTTATCTAGAAACATTAGGAAGTGGATTGATTTTGCAGATTTATTGGGAGCTGTGTTCTGAAAGCTCAAATGCCCCTCTTTCATAGCAATCAGGCTGCTAAATTGTTATACAGAAGTGGAGTTAACTGAATCACAGCAAAATGATGATGCATTTTGATATAAATTAGCTTTGAAGCTAATGAGACTCTTTGCAATCAATCAATATGCATCTCATCATTCAAGACAATAACCTGAGAAGAATTGGTCAAAGAATTGTCACCTTAAAAAATAGTTCAAGGCACAAAATTTTCTCCTGTCAGTTCTATTAACTAAACGAATATTTCTTTGTGTGTCTGTCTCCTGAGGTTCCTGTACTTCATATGTTATTTAATGTCCTATTAGTTTTGGTTTGTTGCCAGTGGGTATTTAGTTTTTTTACCCTTGAGTAGCATGGAATTTGTAATTTTGCAGCTAAATACACTAAAAAGGAGTAAATGCAACAAATTCATATTTTCTGTAAATCTAAATTACTTTTTTAAATGTCATAGAAAATACAATTTAAAATAGAATTACTGTCATTTTTTAATTAATGATCTAATTTTCTATTATTAGAAAATTAGGTGACAAAACATAAACAGAAAAAAAACACATAAAGAGAGAAAATATGAAGTTAAGTAAAAGAAATTGTGGGTGGAATACAAGAGAAAGGAGACAAGCATAATAAAAGCCAAGTGATATGGAGGAAAAGGGGAAGGGGGAGAGTTATCTGCTAATGGTGGGGTGCTCTGATTCATCCTCTCCCATAGGCAATTTATTTTGGTTTGCTGGAACAACAAAATCCAGTCCAAGTTTGGATCGCTCTGCTGTATGACGCAAAAGGGATATATGTGTTTAGGAGGGTGACAGACAGGGAAGCCTCAATCACAAGTAGGTCATCGCTTTAAAATAGGAGAAACCAATGGATACAAGGAATGCATTTCTAGATTTCTAGAAATTACTCGCAGACACTTTGCTGTAGGTATTCTAATGTGAAGTGCAACTTTTCTCTGTTCATCTGAGAGCAACACCTAAGTATTAATGGTCTGATCTGATGCTAAGTTTTATTTTGGGGGCCTGCTAGTGGCATTTTTAAAAGATTGGTATCAGATTGGTATCTATGCTTCTGACTAAACTTATTGAAAAATCTAGTCACTCTGGGACTTTCTCTAGCAACCCTTTAAAAGGGAGCTGAAATATAGTATGGTAGTGGTAGTGATGTCTGGCATTTTTCCTTCCAGAAAATACTGAAACTAGACCTCCAAAAAATAACTTGAGCCATGAACCAATTAGCTTTAGCCAAAGACAAAGAACAAATAGTTTTGTTCTGCCAGCCCATAGTCTGCCAATTTACATTTTCATGTTATACTAAACTAGCATATGCTGAATCCTTACCATGTCTGAGTATAAGATCCTAAACTGTGTTAGTGTGCCTGCAGGAAAGGGATTTTGAGGAAGGCACCGTGGGAGGCTTACAAAACATTATCTTCGTAGGCGCTTGCTGACGAGCAACAAGGATTCTCAGACTTTGTTATGCAAGGCGTTAGTCACTGCTACATGATTCATCTCTTACTTCACTCTTTTCTCCTAAAATTCCTTTCTATTTCAGATCTCTTTCCAGAGGAGGCAAAAGCTGTGACTCAATCAGAACAATCCTCTTTAGACATTGAGAGGACTTATTCAGAATTTGGTAAGGTCAGAAATATACTCGAGCCAAACGTGTGCTTTACGACACAACAGTACAGCAAAGAAAAAGATCCAAGTACAGGTGAATTTAGGTAGCATAAGTCTTAAACAGGAACTTTGGGTTATGGAGGCCAATGCAAAGGCCACTGAATAGTTTTAGGTTATAGTTTATTTCTTCTTGACTCTATAGAAACCTGCAGAGAACAATGGCTTCTGATTAAACCATTGCATTAAGTTTATCATTACAGGTTCTAGTGGCTTCATTCATCTCTTATTGCTTTCAGCCCTCCTTCAATGTTCGAATTGACTGGAAAAAAGGTTAAAGCAAGGATGCAGAATGATGTCCAGCTATTTCCAGGGATGGAGGTCTCGAGACTGGTCTCAACCTATTTTTTCCCGGTCTTGGGCTCAGTCTCAGATTGTTTTGCCTCGTTCGACAAATTGGGTCAAAACCAGTTCGACACTCAATAGTTTTTGTAAAAATTACGAAAACTTAATTCCCTTTTATCTTCACCTGCAGATGCACAGGAAAGTAAAGGGGAAAACAAAAATCCCGGGCCACCTGTAAGTTTTGTCCACCGCCAGAATTAACAATATGCGAAGTGAGCAAGACGACATCTAGTTTTACAAGACATCTACTCCAGACACAAGAAAATTATGTAGTAATGCAAAAAATATGCACAACACCCAGTTTCAACACTAAGCAGCTAAATAATAATAATAATAATAATAATAAAAATAAAAACGTAAACAGATGCTAAACCTGCATCACCGCTCTACATTCAAAACTTAACTTATGGCTCATCAAGCCAAAAACATAAATTCAGTCTTACCATCGATGTTTTATGCTCATAATCCATGTTAGAGAAAATATTCCCACTTGGCTCCTGTAATCTGTTGTCCCTGCGTCATCCCTGTTGGCTACGTGATTTTTGTAAATCGCACGAATTCTACTGGCTCCGATTGTTTTAGGATTCTCCCTTTGAAGCAATTTGCATGCCTGCGTCAACTAATAATAATATTAAAATGCCTAATAATTTATTAATATGTCCAGGATATGTGTTTTTTTAACATCTGATACTTTGATGAATTGCTTTTATTGAGATGATCATAAGAGGAAAGATTTTTTTTAAATATGACAAATCTTTATCAGCCTAGTCTCTTACTGTTTTTTAAATTTATCATACAACTATTGTGGAATGTAAGCTAATTATTTCAGTTTAGAGAGTGTGTATAAACGTATGGATGCTTTTAATAACCTAAGTATTATTTTATTATGACTGTTTAATTCCAATAAGTGGTTTTGGTTGAGTAATTAACTATTTTTTCATTAATTTCATTCAGCCTCTGTCTTGGTCTCGGAAGGTCTGGTCTTGGTCTTGGAACAACCGGTCTCGACTCCATCCCTGATTATTGCCTTACACCTAACCCTAACATGACCTGACATGCTGATCAGCTAAACGTTCTTTTAGGGTCTACATTTAGCATACACCATGATTAGCTGGTACCAGAAGCTAAAACTAATTGCTAGTCCAAGAGGGGCAGACTCTTCTTAAAACTCCCATTTCAAAGATTATAGCAATTTATGCAAACACTATTTTATAAACCTTGAAACCACACCTCATATACATGTATATTTGCTGTTATTCACACAGAAACTGATGATTTACACAGGAAATGAAGGCTGGTGCCCACCAAAGCCTTTCCTGTGTGAAACAAACAGAACATGTAAAGCATCTTTGGTCAGAATAATTGCCAGATATAAACCTCAAAATGTAAACATGACACAGGTAGCAAAAAAAAAAAAAAAAAAAAAAAAAAAAAAAAAAAAAAAAAAGAAGTAAAGCAGCGTTTGCTAAACTCCAATCATTAAGACTAGAACCCTTTTGAGAGGGTTGAAGCTTGTTTTGGTCTTGTATCCTCTTGGGCTAGCTGTTAGCTTCAGCCTATGGGAGCAATGGATTAGATTATAGGATGGTAGCAGTTTCTCTCAATACATTAAAAATACTACGGTTTCAAGATAATGCGGTTTTAACACAAAGATTTAAAACTAATATGTACACGTTAATTATTTGCTTTTATTTAAACAGTAACACATCAATTATTCTTATTGTTAGAAATGTGCTTTTTGATTATTCATCTATTCTCTATATCCACTAATCCATATAGGGTTGCTGGGATATCGAATATTAGATTACAATAATATTCTTAATAACATTTGTTTTATAATTATGATTTTGATAAGTTGGTAAATAGAGAGGGTTAGCTATTTTATGTTCTCTTAAGTTAGTTTCTTGAAATTAAAGACAAGTTAAAAATAAAGTATTTATTTCTGGCTGCTAGATATATAGAAGAGCATGTTTAAGTAAATGCCTTTATTACACAGAATACTCAACTTTTTAGTCTATATGTTGTTGGTAAACAATGTTTACCAAGCTGATTTTGGCTGGTTAATCGAGCTATTGGCTCATGTAATTAACCTTCAGTTGTCTGGACATCCGTTTAATATGCCAGTTGGTAAGCACTGTTTTTTTTTTTTTGTTTTTTTTTTTTATTAGATATATTTTATCCTTGTCTCTTTTATGTTAATTTTCTGTGAAGAACCTTGTAATTGTCTTGCATTGTGATATTGATATATAAATAAATCAACTTTATACAATTGCTAGTGGCTTGCTAACAATACTTTCAAAAGTGTTACTCTAATTAGAGTGGCAGGTGATGCACCTTTAGTTCCCTTGCCATGACCCTCTAAACAGCTGATCTTGTCTTTGCTGAAAAGATGGAAAAAAAAATAAAAATAAATAAATCTGAATGACCAATACTGTACAGCAGGGTTCTGCAGCTCCAGTCTTCAAGTGCTGCTGTCCTGCAACTTTTGGATGCATTGCTGCTACAACACACAACGAAGGGTTAAGGACCAGGATTTTGCAAAAGTTACTGACATGCCAAGGAGCTAATTCAACCTTTTGATTCAGTTGTACAGGAGCAGGGATGCATCCAAAAGTTGCAGGACAGTGGCACTCGAGGACTGGAGTTGCTGACCCCTGCTGTAAAGAAACAAATGAGGGTCAGAGAACACAGCGCTGTCCTGCTCTGTAGAAGAATCCAGTATTTCTGTAATCTCATTAAAATGATTTTAAACTGTAGGTATGGTAGTGATTTCTGTTGTTTTTGAAAAGGTAACTTCTGGAAATACTGTAAACAGGTCCATGCCTAAAGGGGGTTATCTGCAGCAGGTAAGATGGTGACTGCTTCTAACCTTTTAACAGAGCTTTCCCTTTAAGATGCTGCAGAAGCATAGATTCCCTGAAATAACCCTGGTCAAAGCAACGGACCTTAATGGTATGACCTGCTAGGATCTTCTTAAATTCTTAATGTTAGATAAATTATTTGTGCACCAGATGTCGCTAAATAATGACATTTTATGTCAAATGTTAAATATTATTCTCACATTCTAGTAATAAATATTGAAAAGAACAATAAAAGAAGACATTTTTCAACTTTATCTCTCACGTTATATTGATTCTCTGTTTCCGTTACGTCCGACCCTGCTCCACCTGACCCTGCAACCCCTTGCCCCTCCCCCCACACCCATCCATCTCTCTTGCTGCTTTATATCCCCTCTCTCTCTCTTACATAAGAGGGTGATAACACTGTTCACTGGGCTGACAGGCGATCTGAATGAGGACAGAATTATGAATGAATAATCAGCTATTCTTAATCCTGTCTCTACCTCCCTGCATTCCACACTTCTCTATCACTATGAATATAAAATAGTCTGCAGTCTCTCTGTGTAGGTGCTTGCATTTCTTCCTTCTAATAAGCTCCAGCATCTTTCACTCTGGTTGTTATCTTCATTGCCTAACCCTTTGGTTCCGGATTGCTGCAGCATCTGGCGGCTGTTGCAACAAAGATTAAATCCCGTAATCCTAAAAATGAGCTGATGCGATGGGTACATGTTTGTGTGCATACTTGTTTGCAGGCGTCCAGATGATTTCTGTTTGCCTTGTACCACGGCAACAACAGCGGTTGATGATGACAATGTCAGTGCTCATTCACAAAAAGCAGCCGCTGGAGGAAAGTGGGGGAAGGGAAAGAGGAGACGGTTGAGCCATGAAGGGAGGGGTAGGAATGCTGTCATCGGGGGAATCGTGTGCATTTTCATTCACAAATATTAAAATGAGGGCATCCTTGTTTCAGCAACAGTGCTTTGCAAAAGTATTAATTCCTCTAAAACTTCTTAAAATTGTCACATTCCATCCATAAACCTCAATCTATTTATGTAGTGCATATTCGAAATGTAGAATGAGAAGGACAGATGCTTTTTTCATTGTTTTGTACTACAGCTGCATGTCTTTAAGGTGTTTCTACCAGATTTGCACATCTAGAGACTAAAATTTTGCCCAAGTCTTGTGAAATCTTGAATAGCTTGTCTTCCAGAAATGCCTTGTTTTTATCTCCCTAACTCTTCCCAGGAACCTGCTTTCCCTACTGAGAAAGGTATCCTCACAGCATGAGCCTGCCACCGCCATCATGGTAGGGATGGTGTGTTCGGGGTTTTCCACACAGCATCTTTTGTACAGAGCAAAAACTTTCATTTTGGTCTCATCTGCACAGAATAACTTCCTCCACATGTTTGCAATGACAAACTTTAAACAAGCATCTCACTGAAAAACACAACTAATAGCTTCTCCCACCTGAGCTGCTAATCTCTGCAGCTGTTTCAGACTTACCATGGGCCTCATTGGCTGCTTCTTTGATGAATTCTCTCCTTGTGTTGCCAGTCAAACTGGACAGCCACGCAGGTTTGCAGTTGTGCCATACTCTTACTGTCTTCTGTGTTCTTCTGTATGATGCTGTTTTGTTCTCTAATGTTCTCTAAAAAAAGCCTCTGACACCTTCACAGTTCAACTTGGTTTATGCTGAGATGGACTCTTCACATAATAGGTGACTTCTGAAGACAATTAGTTTGACTTTTATTTAGGGGTATGAGAGTGGGGACCATATTTGGAACATCATATATCCACTTCACAATCTTGCAATACTTTTTGTTGTTCTGTCACAGAAAATCCAGGTAAGGGACATTGAGGTTTCAGATTTGAAAATGGGAAAAGGTTTGAGGGATATTAATGCATTTGAAATGGTCTTAATTTCTTCTTGCTACTTTATATCTCTTTAACAACAAATAGTTTTCCACTCAGAGCTTCTGTTACTTTTAATCAGGATGTTTTATCTGTGATATTCCAATGACTGCCAATGCTAGTGAAGGGACATTTATTTTTTATTCATTTTGTTTTATTTTTGTTAAATATATTCACTGTGATCCTTAAATAATTAAAATGTTGATTATAGCTGCAAGTCTTTTCCATTTCTATTTGCTCTGTTCATCAGGGTATTCTGAGTAAATGAATCATTGCTAAATGGATACATTTGGGTCAGTCAAAGTAATCAATCCCAGAGGTCATTTTAGCTGACAAGTGGCTCGGTTCTTCACTGACACACACTGATTGCGGAGAGGTCAAAGCTGGGGTCAGGATGTGCGTGTGTGTGTCAGTGTAGGAGGTAAATTGATTGTTCTCCTGGAGCCATGTGTTTGTATGTGTCATTATTGAGTTTGTGTGTTTCGAACATCCTGCTACGTAGGAAATACAACCTTGCAAAATGGCAGGCGATCACAGGAATCGCAATGACCTCATTTACTCAACATGCATCTGTCATGACCACGAGCAAACGTGCTTTCCATTTGCAGTTTTTTTGGATGATCTTTGAAATGATGCCTTTTTTGCATTTAGAGATTATAAATAGAGTAATGCACAGCTGCGTAACAAAAGATTAGAAAATGAACAGAAATGATAGTTTATTTTAGTATTTAAATTAAAAAAGTGAAACTTATATAGTCGTGTTAAAGTGAGCACACAGTATGACAGCTTGTATGTATGTAACAATACTGAAAAATTCAAGTAATATGAATGGGGCGGGGTGGGGGGTGGTTGTCCCGGGTGCTTCTGTGCTCTGTGCATTTGGTACCTGGGCCTTCAGTGGGGGTTTACCAATTGAAAACGTCCTGCTCTGGATGCGGCTTCAGACCTAGTATTTAAATGCTTCCTGAGTGACCACATGGATCCAGATCTCACAAACTGTACTGTATGCAAATAAACACAGACAGAAGACAGCTAAGGTATTATGCAGGTTTTCTTCTGATATTTTTTACATGACCCCATGATACTGCAACAGGATGTTTATGGAAGGTGGAGAGAGAGCGAGAGGGCGCTACTCAATTTACGCAACGGTGTTTATTCATCAATTACCCAACTAATCATTAATTATGAGCGGTTTTTTTTCACGTACTGAGAGTGAATACTGTTGTTATTCAAACACCAGTTAAGACAACTCCACCTCCACACTACAGCCACAACTGTGCCACGTATATAAATAAAGTACATGATACTCACTCAGTTACTGATTATTTCTTTATAGACAAAATTTATCCTCCTCTCTTTATGCAGGAAAACTTCAAAGACTGTCATAGACCTGATCTCTTGATTTCAGTTCCATCAACAAGTCCTTTTTTATGGCCTGTTCTTTGTTGTATTCTTGGCAAATCTCAGACATTTAATTTGCAATGCTCCTCAGAGTCTGTGGTACCGCTAACCGCTCACGGCTGAGACCCCCGTGTCTTTACGATGTCCATTTCTTGACAAAAAGTCCACCTTGAAAATGTATTTTTAATTACTCCTGAGACCAAATCAATTTCTCCATCTCCATAAGCCATTGTGTGTAAAATAAAAACAAATTCACACATATTAATATGAGCAGTGGAGATCGCTGACATGCTTAGCTAGCAAAACTTTGGCGTGATAGATTCGCTCTGACACATCCAATCAGAAGGTGAGAGTCTTCTGACATCACTGTGGGCCTCCTAGCAGGCTCTATGAGGCAAATCTGAAAGCTGATTGGTTAAAAGAACAGTTCCACTGCTAAATCATTTACTGAACATAGGCATGCTCTACCGATTCTGAAGGCCCTGGGCAGAGTAGGTTGGCCTTGGCAACACATAGATTCTGAATTCTGATTGGATGAAACACCGACAACTCACCCAGACATGTACAGGAAGCAGCACAGCCAAGACAAATGCTATTTAAAAAAAGAGAATAGACTATTGGAAGTAAATTAAACAATTTCATTGAACAAAAATTATAATTTAGGTTGTACATATATGATAGTGATTCTGATAGTGCTTCGGCCTGCAAAGAAGGCCTTGTAGGCCCTGACGACCCACCATTGGTTGACAGTATGCTGCAGGATGGATGACTGTCAGACTGACTGCAGTGCTTGGGAAGCGAGAAGTGCTCACCGCAGCTCTCTGGTTACTCATAACACAGCAGGTGTGTAGCTCAGCTGCAAAGCGTCATTGCCTTAAAAGTCTCCAATAAGACAGAAAAAAGTCACTAGATTTGTTCCTTTTTTGTTTTTATTCTTATTCTTATTCTTATTCTTATTATTAAAAAGTCGCTAAATATATAGCAAGAAAGGTAGTATGTAACAGATCATCATTCTTCCTGACCACAGCCTCGCTCACCCCCCCAGACTCAGCCGTACCTCTCGGTATGCCCCGGCTCCGCCCACTTTGCTGGAATTTTTAAAAATGTTTAAGGGGTGGGGTTATGCTTTCACAGGGGGGTTAGTTACATTTTAATCTAGTGTAACGATATACTAAATTTACATTTTGCAAACAAAGGGCTGGATGGTTGGTAGAACTGTTACCTGGGGTCTTTCTGCATGGTGTTTGCATGTTCTCCCTGTGCATGCGAGGCCCCTCTCTGAGTACTCTGGCTACCTTCCTCAGTTCAAAATAAGACTGTTAGGTTAATGGCACTGATCGCGGATGACGTCAAAATGCTAAATTTGGAACCGTGTACTGCTCATCCATTGTGACCATTTTAGTTTTGGACAAACAGGAGCGGTAAAGTGTGTGTGGTGAATAGTACAAGTCAAATCCTTTTCTCAAAAGATTTATGGTAACAAGTGACTCGTGAAATGATGATTGTGAGCATATGTAGGGATTTTTTTTTTTTAAATACCATTTCCAAAATCACAAAGGAATGCTGAGAAATGTCAGCGCTGGGTACAACCTTGTAAGTGAGAGGGGGCAAATGTAGAAAATGTGACCAGAGACACCTATATTTGTTCTCTACATTTCATCGGTGGAAAGGGGCCAACAATTGACTTTCCAGACCCCAATACTAGCATCTGCAATGTCTGTGCAGGTATGTTTGTGGCTTTTTCTCAGCGGAATGAAAATGTTGACATACAATACACGACATCCCTCATCGCTGCATTGTAAACACACTCATTCACAAACATTCACAAAATGTTTACTACTGAAGTGTTTAGTTAACCTGTACATAGAGGAGTAAGTGTCAATATAAATGACATTTATATTGACACTAAATGACAATTTAAATGCAGTCCAACTTGAAAATAATTGAATGTTACTGGCCTGTCAGCAGGACAAAAAGGGTTTGGTTGTGCTACCATCTGGTGGACTTGCGTGGGACTGCACACTTTAGATAAATAAGACTGTACATAAATAACTATTTTATTCACTTAACAGGACTTTTAATTTATAAAATGATAATGTTTTGATACAAACAGTCAAACACAACTACTTACTTTATGAGATGAAATCAATGAAAAGGGAATAATCAATTGTTAACACCCCAATGTTGCTCATCAGGTTTGGGGAGAATTCTTTTGAAACTTTAAGAGCTGTTTTCTCAGAAAGCTGGTTTCCTGAGTGCTAAAATTCTAATGACCATATCTTCTTTTCTTTTCTTTTTTTTTCATTTCCATGTGTTTGACATCACTGGAAATCTTAGAATCCACACTTGCATAATCTGGAAATAACTCAAAATGCCCCCAAGCAGACTTGTTCATGGTTTTGCCGTGCCCAGTCACATATGTTCTAAATTTCTGTTAGATGAGAGTATTTACAGTATGTGGATGTGAAAGCTTAATGAAACTTTCACCTTTTTAGGGTTGAAGCCCATATAGCTCAAGTATGGTTAAAAGAATTCTTAAGTGTATGTTCCTTTCAGTGTTTTTAAGTTTAGTGATGTTTTGTAAAATTATTAAAGTTTAGTTTAGTTGTTCCTGGATTCTGGTCCATCTTCAGTTCCTGTGCTTACTCTCATTGTCATTAGATTATTTTATCTAATCACCATTACTTTTTAATTACCTCACCAGTATTCCCATTGGCAAATCCAACATCACTATTTTTTTCTCCAAGTCTACTGAATTAGTGCCTTGCCCTCCCATTTTATCCAGTTTCTTTTCCTGTTTCAATTAAATACAATGCCAGACTTCTGGATTTTCCTAAATGGGTATTGTGTACTCTGCTTGGTAAGACCTTTTAGTTTTTAGAAAGCTAAAACAAAGAATTTTGTTTCTGTCTCTGTTTCTTAATCCTCTTTCTCGTTTACCATCCATTGTGACAGGTCAAAAAAAGGGAAAAAAATTACTGTATATATACTTGACATTCAAAAAGTACATCAGAGCGTGTAAGTGGTGACAAGTTACCGAGTAGAGGCAGTTGGTCCATCTAGTGGTCAATAAAATGAAGTGCAACTAAGATGTTTATCCTTCAACTCCCACTAATTTGGATGCTACACTATTCTTCTCAGAGATGATTGAACCCTTGCATGCACTTTAGTTTTGCTTTATGTAATGAAATATTTTAAATGTGGTGCTACATTCATGAGATGTATTCTACAAATACAGACTTATCGCAGTGAGTTTCGCCTCACACTGGCAATCTGTTCATTCTTCCAAACATCTGGAGTTAGTCTGAGAACAACAGAAAACAAGGATAAACTAATGATGAGCATCATTGTCATCCTGGTTGTTCCTGCTCAAATCTCCCTCCTCTCCCACAGAGATCTGCCGCACTGATTGATCCACTGGCAAAGATGTGTTCCTCTTTCTCCTCACCATCAGCGGCACATTTCAGTTTCTGTACAAATAAACTTTTTACACCCGTCAAATACTTATGTTACTTTAGGTTCGGCCATTATGTCTGACTCAACAAGAAAGTATCAGAAAAGTTAAGGGTGAGTGACTGGCCTCCAAATGCAATAAATGCATTGTTTCTAAACTCAATGAATAGTTGTAGTCAGGACAGTTGCTTGCCATTTGTGGTGTTAACAAGATGGGGGTGAGAGTTGGGAGATGCTTACCTTTTAAAAAATAGCATAACCTTTGATTTCTCTGTATTCAAAGCAAGCTTAAGCCCAGTCAGACAAGACTGAGCAGCGTCAGTGCAATGAATAAACTGTAACAATGAAGGGTGTAATACAGAACTTGAACCCACCCTATGAACTGTTGTTTGAATAAGACTTATTTTTGTGCTGTTTTCACGTGTTGCATTTGTTTGTTGTAAACCCCTCAAACAACAAAAAGGTCTGACTTTACAGAGGAAACTGATTATCTAAACATGACAAGTTTTGTTTTACTGAGGAAGATTAATGAGATGGAGCTTATTGAAACATGAAAATCTTCAAAGACTGCTTCTTCTTCAAAGAACTTTTTCACATTAAATGAAATAATCATCTTAGACTAACAGACGTTAACACTGCTGTTGAAAATAAATAATTTCTGAAGCAGGACAGATGTAACAGGCTGAACATGGGAACATTTCTCTTGTTCAGCAATGATCGAGCGAAGCGTGAACATCATCCCACTGTCTCTTCTTTTTCTGTTTTCCACTCCGACTCTTGATACTTTTTTGAGTCCATGTTCAAACACAGGTCTCTGCCAAACTGGAGATTAAGGCATAATCAAACAGACCTATGGGAGGTGGGACATGGGGGGCACCATGGGGGAGACTCGAAGAGATTCGTATTTATCTGGAGCAAATTTGTTCCTTTTGCATTGGCTACATCTATTAACATGCTTTACACATTTTTTTTTTTTTAAAAATATGTTGTTATTATTATTTTTCACAAACATCCACCCCCTCCCCAGTCACCTGGTGCCACTGTTTCTATTACCTGTTAGAGTTGGTAGGTTTTCTGTTGTCAGTTTAGCTTAATATTGATATATTTTTTTAAAAAAGTAAAAGTACTTCAAATATTAAGCATGATTAGGAACGTTTTAACACTATGATTTCAATTATATTCATCAACCACTGGAGCATAACTTGATACATAGTGGATGTTATCTCTAAACCAGCAACACTAGGTTTGGCACTGGATGACACCCTTTTTTTGCTTTTTTTTTTTTTTTTTTTTTTTTTTTTTTTTTTTTCTTAAAATCAAAATCAGCTGTAATTGCTAAGTTTGTGCACACAAAGAAGGAATTTAATTTGACTTTGGTTTTGCCTTGTTCTCAATAAATGCATTTAGAATTTAAATAGATAAAAGGGCAAAACAAAAAAGAAACATTTTCTGTCTTAAAAATACAGTGTTTTTACAAAAGAGGAAGACAAGGTTGAATTATTGCAAACATGCATGGTATTGATTTGGGCACACTGGCTGTCAAAAATTCTTTAGAGAGACAGACTCATGGAAGACACTGTCTCTGTGGCAGCTGTTTTTTGCAAATAGATCTCTGTAGCACCAAGCTGAAGTAAAAGTCTAAACTGTTTGCATCTTGGATGTGTGGGTCTGCAGAGATTTCAGCTGCCCTTTTTTTCTGACCCCAGTCCTGTACTGGATGGAGGGAGGGTTAGCTTTGATGATCTTCTCTGCAGAACTAATTTTTCATTGCAGTTTTGTCCTGTCCTGTGTCGTGGATGAGCTAAACCACAGTGATGGACAAACACAGGTTAGATTGAATAATGGTAGACTAGAAGATAATCAGCACCTTTTGTGGCAGGTCGCATTTCTTGACCTGCTGCAGGAAGTACAGTCTCTGCTGGGCCGTCCTCAGAACAATGTCTACGAATGAGGATCATTGAATGCCCGAGAAAAGGTGGTTTCTAGGAACCGGAAGTGGTCCACAGCAGACACAGTGTTCTTCAGAAGTTCACCCTCATCTCCACAGTCTTGAGCGAGCAGAACTCCAAGTGGTTCTAAATGCACCAGTAGACCAGCCAGTCCATCTCTTGTCTCCATACAGACTCATCACTGACCTAGGTCAGACCAATAACCCTAGTGTCACTGGTAAACTTCAGTAGAGAAGAGCAATGGGGAGAGAACACACCCCTGGGGGTCACCGGTGCTGATGGTTCTTTTGCAGGGGAAGATGCTCCCCAACTTCATCCACTGCTTCGGTCAGTCAGCAAGCTGGTGATCAACTGACAGGTGGAGACCAGCACTGTGAGCTGGCTGAGCTTCTGGTTGTCAAGCTATTAGCAAAACAAGCTACAATAGAGAATTTGACTCTTGTAACAATAAGAGAAAGCCTATATAAACTGCTAAATCCTGACCTCTTTTCTCTGCCTGATTTGCATGATCTTATTCCATATAAAAGAAAAAAGTTATTAAAACTGCAATATGTAATTTTAAATAAAAAAATATTTTTCTATATATTTGTTGAAACGGTCACCATGTCATGACAGAATGGTATGAGAAAGATAATCTGTGAATAAATTGAACTCCTCTGCCTTCTCCCAGTGCTATCTAGAAACAATTAATCAGAGCCAGGAGGCGGGGCTTAGAACTGTTAATCAATCACTGTCTGTGTGGGGCTGCTCCCTCTCTAACCCCCCGCTCTCTGCTACACTGCAGCTCGCAGAGACTGTAGTGAGTGCTCAGGCCAGCTAGTATGACCACCAATGATGGAGGATAAACGGTTTTCCTGTAACAGTAAGTTGTTTCTCCTACATTAGCACATTGAGCAGTGAGTGAAAGAGGTTGATTGACAGTGCTAAGACCTTCCTCCTGGCTCTGATAGGTTGGTTTTGGTCGGGAGTGGTGCCTTTCCTCAGAGAGCAATAGTCGCTCAGGGAGGAGGTGGAAGAGATGAATCTTTTCACAGATTATCTGTCTCAAAACATACTGTCCCAATATGGTGATAGTTTTAATAAATATGTAAAAAAAAAAAAAATAAATATATACATATATATTTATTTATTTATTTATTTATTTTACAAAAATAACATACTGCAGCTTTAAGTAAAAGTTTTGTTTTTTTGTTTTTTTTTTACCAATGAAAAAATTATTCATTAAAAATTCTCTTTTTGGTGTTTGTGTGCATCACGTCTGTGAATGTTTGCATGCAAGTGTTACGATGGTAGAGGTTGCTGAGTTTATAGTGACGCAAGGAAAGGGTTGGAAACCACTGTTTTAGATGACCCTAAAGGATGATTCAGGGTCACTTGAGCCTGTATTAACTTCTCATGAACTTTGGTTGAAAAAGAACCCTTCCTCTCTCCAGTTTCATATTTAGAAGCACACTTTTCATGGAAATGATCTACCCTGACTTTCTTCTTGTGACTTGAAGCCAACACCAGGTTACTTGCATTCACAGTTATGTAGGTTGTTGGAAGCTATTACAGTAGCACATGCTGGTCACTTGTTTGCACACATTTGTCATGGGTTACTGTCTGAACGGCTTTTGTCTCAGGCATCACAAGAATTCATGCTTCAAGCCTGTAGATTAAACTGATCCATTTTATTCCACATATTTCATTAGCTACTGTCTATGAGAACAGTTTAATGTTGGAAATTTGCAGGGATTTATTGCATTGTCTTAAAATATATGGTAAAAAGTTAATTTTGACTTTCACAAACATAATGACACCAAGGATAGATGTGTTTCCAGAATGGAGACAGTTCTACTCTACTTTTTTTTTTTCATGGAAAAAGTCACTGCTCCACAGCTTTGTAACGAGTTAAGAGGCCAACAGTACAAAGAATCCTTTCAGTCCATGCAGTACTGTTTAAAATCTCTTCACAAACACCTTTTGGATGGGTTATAAACAGTGACTTTGTGGAAAATTTAAAGTTCCACTTTGAAGTCAACCCCCACTTTGTTGTGGTCCCTGGATACAAATGCAGAAAAAGTAAAGTGAGGCACTCATGTCAAATATTCAATAAAGGTCTCATCTAAGGGGGCTCTTTGTGTTGATGATATAAGTACCTAAAGACACAAAACAACTGTACAACCAATGGGAGGAACACATTCATTCTTTACAAAGGTGTCTCAGATGTTTGCTTTCATGTGAAGCTAAATTTCCAGTACAAGCAGTCTCAAGCTGCTTTTCAGTTGGCTCTACTGGGTGCATTGTGACCTAAACAGTGAATGATGGCAAACAGCTCAATACATCTCACCAGGCACCTTTTGGCTTCTCACGGATCTGCTTAAGAAAGAGAGATCATGTTGTTCCATGCAATACTCAATGGCGTTATTCTTCTTCTTAATTTTTTTTGGCGGTTGGCAAGAAACATATGTTGTGCATTACTGCCACCTTTTGGTATGGAGTGCAGCACAAAATGTCTATTAGATTTTATAGATGTATTATTGGTAATCATATTTTAATAATCAACTTTGTTTTCCTAAAAAACCTTTCTGAAATTGGAATATTTTTACTTTCTGGATCTCCTGGTAGTATATTTATGAAATTAAATGTTTCTTTATTTTCCCTAATTCCTCGAGCATAGACCTTCTTTCTATCTTGTGACTCCAACATACTAGAATAACATGTTCTATTGTTTCATGTTATCCACAGTATTGACAGTGACCTATATTGTGTTGTTGTGTTCAAAATAATGAGCTGTTAAGACCAGTATGTCCAAATCTCAATCTTGCTAATCGTTTCTCTTCTCTTCTGTTTCTCCTTCCTGTTCTCATCTCTTCTTCTCTCTTTTGAAGCTTTTAAAAGCATATTCCTTTGTTATCTTCATCTCACTCTTTCTGCTACTTTCCCTTCAATCGTTGTTTGATTATACTTTTTGCTTCTGATTTGCAAAAAGTATAATCTAGTTATTATAAAGTTAACTCGTCCTGGTATTGCACTTTTCACTTTCCTATCTGCTGTTTTGTTTCCCTTAATCCCAATATGTGCTGAGACCCAAATAAATATGACTGTTAATTCCATCATATGTGTTCTAAATAATAATTGGTATGTTTCTAATAAAATGTCTGGTTGAATGTGTTTCTTTTCTCACTCTGACCCTCCTGTGGCTTGGCTGTACAGGTGAGAGAGCAGCTGTTTCCAGTTCAGCTAATCAGCATGTGACGAAGACACCATCTGTGGACATAACAATGTAAACACTCATATATTTTAAAAACACTCACTCACAAAAGAGAAAACGCTAAACATCATCTTTATCTATCTTTTTACTTTTTGTCATATTACCACCACAAACTTGTGTATGTGTCATGGGATTTTAATTGTCTGAACCAACACAGTATTGCTGTGTATAATTGTGAAGTCGAAGGAAAATTGGACATGGTTTTCAAACTTTTGCAAAAATAAAAATCTGATAAGTGTGTATTGTATTTGTATTCAACCCCTATCTAACTCTGATACCCTGAAACAGAGTTCAGCTATGTGGAATTTGAATATAAATCCAGCTGTTCTTTGAAGGCCTCTGAAATTTATTAAAGCTGCAATATGTAACTTTTATTAAAATATGTTTATTTACATATTTGTTAAAATTGTCATGACAGTATGTTATGAGACAGTCTATGAAAAAAAAATCTCCTCCACCTCCTCCCTGAGCTAGTATTGCTGTCAGAAGAAAAGCACCGCTCCCGACCAAAAACAACCAATCAGAGCCAGGAGGAAGGTCTTAGCACTGTCAATCAACCTCTTTTACTCACTGCTCAATGTGCTAATGTAGGAGAAACACCTTACCATTACAAGAAAATCCTTTATTTATGATTCTACAACTTTTCCTTATGCTGATGCATGGTCTCAGCATACAGTCACACTATGGTAGTCATGGCACGTTATTAGCAAGTAAATAAGTTAATCCCTGCTCTTTTAAATAAATCAAATCAAAATAAATCAAAATAAAGTAAAGTATCATTCAGCGTTAACTACATTCTTAAAAAAATGAATTTTGGTTTCTATTTACAAAAAGAATGCCAACTCTTTACAAAACAAGATTTTTTACGCATTTGTTAAAACTGTCACTATGTCCTGACAGTATAACATGAGACAAATAATCTGTGAAAAAAAATTAAGCTCCTCTGCCTCCTCCTTGTGGTCCTACTGCCATCTGCAGAAATACACCGCTCCCAGTCAGAAACAACCAATCAGAGCCAGGAGGTGTATCTTAGCACTGTCAGTCATGCTTGTGTATGCACTACTTACACCCTCCCCCTTGCTCTCTGCTATGCGACAGCTCTTTCCCTACAGTGGAGCCTGCCATGAATGTTCAGGCTAGTTAACATGGCCACCGATGATGGTGGATAAACAGGTTTACTGTAACCTTAGGTTGTTTCTCCGTCATTAGCACAGATGCAGCAAACTGACAATCTTGAGCTGGTATGCGCTGTGCGGGGTAAGGGTGTGAGCACAAATACAGGAGCGTTATTGACTATGCTAATACACTCCTCCTGGCACTGACTGGTTGTTTCTGACTGGGAGCGGTATATTTTTGCAGATGGCAGTAGGATCACAGGGACGAAACAAGGGAGCTCGATTTTTTTCTAGGATGATCTGTCTTGTATTATCCTGTCAGGACACAGTGACAGTTTTAACAAATATGTAAAAAATATATTTTTATAAAAATTAACTACTGTAGATTTTTTTTTGAAAAACTTGTTCAGTTTGAGATATTAGACTATTTATTTTCCCCTTTGGGAGTAATAAAGTATGTTTGAACTGAACTGAACCGAACTGAGCTGTGCATATACCACCATCTCCAGCAGTAAGCTCCCTATCATTTTCAACATCTTCAGCTCAATTCAGTTTATTTATATCGTGTCAATTGACAACAAATGTCGTCTTGAGGCACTTTACAAAAAAATAATTTCAATTCAGTCATACATACATTCAAATTGATTGTAATTATCAAACAGTACAGCAAGCTCAATTAATTATTCAAAATAGTTCTAAAAGTTTCTAAGGAAACCCAGCAGATTGCATTGAGTCATTGACATGTAGCATTCACTCCTCCTGTATGAGCACATTGCGACCACACACAATCGCTTGCATTGTGTCATTGACTTTACAGCAATCCCTCATACTGAGGATGCATGTTGTGACAGTGGAGAGGAAAAACTCCCCTTTAACAGGAAGAAACCTCCAGCAGAACCTGGCTCAGTACAAGTGGCCATCTGCCACAACTGACTGGGGGTTTGAGAAGACAGAGCAGAATGCACAAGAAAAACAGATGAACTGAGGTAGGATTATTTTCGATGTTCATGAAAGTAAAAGTTTAATAGCAGAAGAGGAAGAGGGAGACCGATTAGTTGATGGCAGTATTGTCTCAGCTGAAGCTCTCTTCCAGGAAAGCATCACAGCCAAACAGAACGTTAGACCAGGTGTACCTTCTGTGGAGAGAAAAATAACTGAGAGAAAACAACAAGTTAACAGTTGAACTAACAGCAAATAATGCAAATTGGAGAGTAGTAGAAGAAGAAAGTGAGAAAAAGTGGTCAGTTTGTCCTCCAGTAGTCTAAGCCTATGGCAGCATATCTCAATCATATGCTACTTCTTAAACTTATAACTTACCTCTCCTCCTCAGTCCCGTCCTGAATTTCTCCAGGAAACCCAGAAGAACAATTTATTCACTTATATCAATAAACTGTTCAAACTTCTCTTTGGTGTCAGTAATTCTTGCGTGTTTTTGTTGCCTCAAACCAAACCATCGTGATATAAGGTCAATAATTGATGTTACTGAATGGGTTAGCCATTTGTAGATGGTATCTAAACTGTCTCCTGATGTTTTTTTTAGTTTTGTTGTATTTCATATCTGTTTCCCTAGTTTCGCACTAAAAACCAACCCTCGACAAAACATCAAACTATGTACAGTTTCCCAAACCAAGGCAAACAATTCTTACAAAACTTAATTTGTTTTTTTTTTGTCCGTGCCTATTAATCTCAATAAAGCAAAACAAAGATCGTAAAAGAAAAAAATAGAAAATCTAATAATTTCTCATATTATTGAAAAATGTTATCCTTAATTTAATTTAACAACTTATATATAAAAAAACATTAGCTTTATATTGTTTAACATAGTTTTGTAAGGAAATAAAGGCAACACATGTGACTTTATGTCAGCAAGTTACAGTATGAGATATAACACATTATAGACAAGTCAAAGATCGGGTATCATGAGAAGATAAACAGTTATGTAGCGTCGGCTTTTAAAGAGAAACCCTGGGATCTCCAAATTACACTTACGGCATAAATATTGTAACTCAAGACCTGCATAGGAGTAGATGAGTCTGACAAATTCATGTGACAAATCGTCTTTTATCCTTGTTAGATCCATCGTCACACATCAGCAAACACATGACTGCAAGTCAAAGTAAATCGAAGCTTTCATTTACTCACGAGCACAGCAGAAACATTTCAGACAGATTACAAAACACCAGAGCCACACTCGTTTTGAGTGTGACACTGTGCTCCTCTGGTGACGTGTGGCTGTTGTTCATGGGATCCCTTTTACACCTGCAGTCAGTTGAGAGATTTAGTCCCATCGGGTATCGTCGTTAAGGACCAACAGGAGAAACTTCTCTCTGTCTTACCTCTGTTACCAGAATGCACGTAACTACGGAAGAGAAGATTGAGCTTGGATTCGATCCTGCTTTTGGGGTGAGTTAAAAGTCATCTGAATTCTTTTTAAAAGTTTCAGCAGTGCTTTGTGACTGGAAGGTTTAAGTTGAAATGACATAACATTAGTAGTTATCAGGATTTTTTAAATTTATTTTAAATTTTATTTCTATTTTATACAAGGAACAGAGGGGTCAAATAAGTACAGTGTGGAGTAAAGGCTGAGTGTAAGTCACAGTGGAATGCAATGACTAAAGCATGCATGAGTTTCACCAAGCACGAGAATATTTTAGTGGAATTGATTTCAATGCTTTCAAAACATAATGACAGAGAGTGTTTTTTAATCTAAATGTCAGATTTGAAACAGTAAAAAACTTAAAACATAAACCCCAAAACAGACACTAAATAAAAGCTGAACATACACAGAAATGTGTGCATAATTTTTGTCATAGTTACTGAAATCTGTTTACAAACTCACATTATAGAAACTTTTCTTCCATATGAGGACTCATCATTTTTAGGGTCATGCTATAGTGTTAGACATAGTTAATTAAGAGTCAGTTTCATGTCCTCCCTGGTGTCATGGATCCCACTGTGAGTGGAACAAAACAGACTGCATAGGGTGCACAAGTGTTCACAGCTGAGTCACAAGTTGATATCTTTCCTGTTTTCCTTCCCTCAACTATTTAAGGACTTTAGAAGACAGGGAACATAAAAGTTAGTACGCAGATATTTGAGCATAGCAGCCAGTCAACGTGTGTACACACAACAGCACGCGGTCTCATTATTTACATCCTCATAGCTATCATATCTATACCAACAAACATTAATAAAGCTTTGTATATGTTTATTCACACAAAAACTTTATGGAATTTCATGTTTTTCCTTTCATTTATCTGATTTTCCCAGAGTTTTAGAGCTACCTCTACCTTAATGCAACAGGGGGGCTCTTAATGACTCACTGAGTTAAATACAGTATGTTGAAGTTGAGAAAACATCGACCAGCATGCAAGAACATGGGGTCTTGGGAATTCCAATGATTCTCTTCACTGTGTCCAGGTTTCTGTTTCCTAGTACTGTTTCTGTCTGTTTCCCTGCAATGTGTAAACCTTTTCCAGGCTCTCTCTCCATCCACCTTCCTGCACTGTGAGCTTCTCATGTGTTCCAAGCTCTACTCTCATGACAAGCACAACAATTGTATTTTCAACTTTGCATTTCTGATGTTTTTTTGTTTTTGTTTTTTTTTTTTAAATTTCGCAGTCTTGAAGTGACTTGACTTGGAGAGCAAAGAGTTAACAGGAAAAGTAATGCAGAGGAGAAGCTCTGATTCTGTTTTCCAATCTATGATCCCTTCATACGGACCATGCAGTTCCATATTATTTTTCATAAAACTGCTCCTTCTCCCTTTTTTGTCAGTCTGGTGCTTTTACCTGAGTTTATTTTTCACCAAAACATACTAAAAATATTGCAGAAAAAATATGTTTGCATAAAACCACTTGCTATACAGGCAACTCTATACCCTTTTTTTTTTTTACTTCAAAATTAGTCTCAAACAAGAATATAAAATGTTCTGAAGTTTTAAAGCGCTCTCATAATATTAGGTTAACAGTCATTTAGTGACAGTAACTGGACATTGCTTTGTGATGCAGACTTCTGACTAAAAATCTGATAGCATTTTTATATTCTGAGATTTTCTGGCACATGATCTTGTTACACCTCTGGTTAACAACAATAAATGTAATAAATTTTTAACTTACTAAATTTTACATCTTAAGTTTTTGTGATTAATTTTCAAAATATTTCACTGAAACATTTTTAAAACCTCTGAGCCGTTCTTCTTAATTTATTTTGTCAGTGAAATGAAGTTTAAAACTAAGGCTACTTCATTTTTCAGTTTCAGTTTATTGGCTCAGGACTGAAGCCACAAAAGCAGTCAGCAAAAAAAAACTATGATGTGAAGCGCATTATATTTTTTGGCCTTCTATTTAATATGCAACTGAAAGGGAGAAGGGGAAGTAAAGACCCTATTATTAAATTGAATGGTAATTAGAGTGAAGGTAGTATTATCTGAAATAAATTATTTTTTCTAAAAAATATACAGAATTCTTTTTACCAGTGAAAGATAGAGTCTCTGTTTTACTTGTTGATTATAATGCAAAAATGCACTTTGAGCAATGTTTCTGCTATTTACACAATAAAGTCTTTGTTTGCCTTTGAAGGAAAGTCAGGTTGTCCCATTTCTTTTAAGGTTTCACGTATCAAGAGAGGATTAGGTTGAAAGTTCAAAAACAAAGACCAAATTCACAAAAACTTGCTTCCTACTGGGCTAGCTGCTATCTGCTAAAAAAAATAGCCCAGTGTCAAAAATATAAACATTAGGTGCAATAACAGTTTGACTTGTGTAGGCACAATTTAAAATCATTCCTTAAAATATTTTAGAGCAAGCCTAAAACTATAGAAGTCCTCTTTGCCTTTCAAAGCAGGGCAAAAGGTAAAGCAGCAACTTGATCGAGTAGATAAATTTAGGTTCAGTCAACTCAGTTTTAGCATGAATAAATAATACACTTCCTTTAACTTCTACTGCAAATTTACTGAACATCTGAAGTGCATCATCACCAAAGCTCTGCAAACTAGAAGGTTCATTATTTATGTGCCCACAATGTCTCTTGTCTACAACTTTTTGACAGTTTTGATAAATTATAGTAGTTCTAATTTTTTTCAGTTTGTCTGACTTTTAGTGAGTAGCAGACTGCAGGTGGTGGGAGATAGAAGGACTCTAGTTAAAATAATATCACTGATGGACAATGTCTCCCACCCCGTGCATGAAGCTGTTGCTGAGCTGGAGAGCTCCTTCAGTGACAGACTGCTGCATCCTAGGTGCACTAAGGAGCGTTATAGGAGATCCTTCCTCCCTGCAGCTGTTAGACTCTATAACCATCATTACTCCCAACAAAATCAATAAGTTTTTATATCCATGCTAGTATCTATACAACTTTACCGTTTTTCTATTGTCACTAACTGGAAATAGTTTGTATTTTTAATGCTCAGAGATATGCACATTTGTAATTAACCAACTCAGTTGCACATTCCTCTGGACTGGAGTATTTTTTCACAACTACACAGTATTCATGTCGAAATTTTGCTATTGTACAGTATTTTTTTATCATTTATTCATTTTTTTTCATATACCCCCAAATATACCCATATACCCCATCGTGGGACAATGAAGGATATTTCTATTCTATTCTATTCTATTCTATTTAAATTGTCTACCTTGGCAAGAGGGTTAAAGCCCTACACATTCCATATTAATTTGACAAGAATAATTTAAAATTTCTTGTAATCACCTTATTATTATTATTATTATTATTATTATTATTATTATTATTATTATTATTATTATTATTATTATTGCATTTCTTATTTAAAAGGCTCATATACAAGTGTAATAATTTCCATCATAATAATACCCACATTTATTTTTCTTCTTAGAATTTTTATTGTAGATATTATTGTGTTAATCTTGGTGTTTGTTCACTTACCCTTGTTCTCTTTTATTCAGCACAATAAAATAAGTTCAGAAATCTCTATTGAAGCTATATTATAAAAACAAAATAAGTAAATTAAATATCTACATGGTCTCTCTAGATAAAATACCTTGAAAGTGTAAGTAAGAAATAAAATGTATTTATATAAACCTTTTTATAGATAAGAATATCACAAAGTGCTTCACAGTATAGAATAAAATACATAAAGAAGTTTATATAAGATGTAAAAATAAGTAAATAATATGTAAGTAAGTTCAGTAATACCTTGGACTACCACAACCTTTAGAAAACAATTAGCTTTTCATACTTGTCTTACTGATAATGCTGCTGGATCAGTAGTCTACGGAGGTGCTAATAAATTGCCGTATTTTTGATATAAAAGTTCTCAGCGTTTTCAGTTCAGTTCTGTTTATTTATATAGCACCAATTCACAACAAATGTAATCTTGAGGCACTTTACAAAAAATAGTAATTTTAATTCAATCATACATATATTCAAATTGATCCTAGTTATCAAACAGTGCATCAAGTCCAGTTGATTATTTAAAGTAGTTTAAAAAGTTTCTAGCTAAGGAAACCCAGCAGATTGCATCAAGTCATTGACTTGCAGTATTCACTCCTGCTGGAAGAGCATGTAGCGACAGAAGACAATTGCTTGTGTTTGAACATCACACACAGGTTTTACTGAACAGATTTTTACCCTTAATATTGCTGGTCCAGGTTTATGTGCATTTGACACACAAATCTGGTGCAATAAATTTGCAATGAGGTGATTTACATCTTAGAGGGCTTTTTATCCATCTCTGAGAATTCTGATGACTTAGCTAAAATTAAAGTGAAGTGAGAATAAGTGAAATAGTTGTCTATCTAAAGTTGCACCAAATTTTTATCTCGTTTTCGTTTTTTTAATTAGCAAATTAAATTAAAATTCAGAAAGAAATGTCTTACTTCATGCGCATACCCTGTAAGTGCAGTTAGACAGCCAGTAGATGGAAGCAAATGTATGGATTTGCTACCTCCAGAGCCATTTTGTTTTGAGTTCACTACCTGCTGAGAAGCTGCAACAGTAAAGCACTTAAAAAACAGAGGAAAATGTGGAACACATGGCTTTGCATTTCTGTTTGTCTCAGTTGTGTAAATCTTGTGTGTGACTTCAGTAATGACGAGATATTAATTAAAGGTGCTCTTTTTAACAGCCGGCCAGGCTCCTTCTGCTGGATCTGTAATGTGTGTTATCAAAATTTCAGGCAGACCGTTGCTGCAATCTCTCACATGTTCTTATTTATTACCGAATCAAAAAGCTTTTTCCCACAGAGAAATCATCAGCTAAGACTTTAGTTAATTGTTGTTGTTTTTTTTTTTTTTTTCAGAATAGCACAGAATGTCCTTAAGCATTTCAGCAAACCTTGAAGACATAATAGAAAAAAAAAAACAAAACACTTTTCTCTCTTCCTGCGTCCCTGTTTCCTGTGCCTATATAACAGCTGCAATGGAGTTTCACAGCCTTTAGGAGACTAATTCCAAATTTATCAAAGGGTTTGTATAATTTCTGGTAACTGGCATTTTTTTTGTGCATTTACAGTTGCTTATTTCCATGTCAAAACAGCTTATTGATTTACTTAAACTGATGAATGTTGTTGACATGTGTTTGGTGGTTTGTCAGGTGCCAGACACAAAACAGAAGAGCTTATCAATAAACATCTAGTACAAAGACTGCAACACAGATTATCTTAAAAATGACCAAAAGTAATTTCCAGAGCAGGAAAAAGATTTTTTTTCCAAATAAAAATTACATCATAATTACCAGATGTCATCCAATTGTTGATTGTTATCTTTTCAGAAAGTTCCAGGTCAGCTTTCTGACCTAGAACCAGTTATGGTGATAAAAGAAATACAAATCTTAAATGTTTTGAAATTTTGCAGGTTTAATAGAACAAATAGGCTGCATTTTTATCTGGTTGGCTATTGTTCCTCACACCTTGTTGCTACTAGGCTAGCTGAATTTACCACGTCATTTTACTCACTTCTATCAGATAAGTCCGCATGCTAAAAATACTTGGCAAAACTTGCTCCTAGGATGCCACAAATTCTTTCATTTCCAAAACCTAGTGGTTTTTATGATCAGTGTTATTTATAATAATAATAATAATAATAATAATAATAATAAATTTTATTTGAGGGCACCTTTCAAAAACCCAAGGTCACCTTACAAAACAAACTTACCTCAATAAAGGCTCCAGACTTCCTGAAGATGGCTCTGGCTAGTGTGTTAAATGTGTCAAAACTTGTAAAACAGTAAATTTCCACAGATCATTACAAAATACATTGACTTTCCTGCATGTGGAAATCTGTCTGTTAGCCTATCGTAGGCTTTCATAGTCATGAATTTCTAAGGATTCAGCCTAGGATGTTTCTGAGCAGCTCTGGACTTGAAGACAATAGAAAGAATAAATGGATGTACATCATGATTTACACTTAGAAATATGAAAATGTATGTTCAAATTGGGAGCAGGTTTTGTCTCGTATTTCTTAAAAGCTGCCTCTGATTCTAATGCCACTGTAGACAGTTCACTCAAGACATGCTCACAGAGAGTTTCCAGATGGGGCTGGTTATTCTTGGCAGCTTGGTTGTATTGAAGATGTTTTGAGGTAATGATATGCAGGTGAAGCAGGAAGAGATGGAGAAGGTGTTTCCCATTATTAGTGAATGGCGCCTCCAGCTTGGATGGGAGGACTCTTTCCTTTTTTCTGAGATGTGTGGTCTATGCTAGCTTGCAGCCTCTATTTCCTGTTTATTACAGCCATGCATAACATCAACATCTGATGAAATTACGCTTTGCGTAGCCTGGTTGATTTGCACCAAACTAGTAGACTGAAATGCCTAATCCGCATTTTCTTTTTTTTTCTTGGCAACATTTTGAAAAGTTCACTCAAAAGCACTGGGCATGCTTTTGAGGTATTTTAGTAATTTTCCTTTTGTCAGACAGGTCCTATTTAAATGATTTGTGAAATCTATCAGTCTGATAATAATCAGACTATGTCTGAAATTACAATTTATTTAATAACCTAGAACAATTACATCTGAGAAAAATCAGCAAAGAGAGAGGAAACATGTAAGGTGAGCTAAACAGGACATGTCCTCACATGCTACAGTTGGGGTTAAAAGCTGAGGCAATATAGTTTATGAAAAACAAGGTTTCTGTCAGTCTCAGAACCTTTGGCTAAAACGGTTACTCCACACAGTCTGCTAGAACTGAAAAAGCCTTTCAGATGAAATGCGAAACATGTTTTAATAACCAAGCTGAAGTTAAACATATTCAACTGTAAGAACTTGTTTTGCTGTATAGAACATGTAAGAAAACTGCAACACAGCAAAAACATAAACTCAGCTTGTTTTAACAGCTGACCAGTGTGTTTTGGGAGTTTTTACCCTTTTTCTTTTTGTTTTTACTTGACAGAAAATAATGCAAATATAAAGATTTTTTTCCCATGAATATTTATAAAAGAAATCATTTTTGCCAATCAGCTATTTCCCTTCCTAGGAACAAGATATCTGTATACCTACATAACACTTCTAAACCAAGCATGTAATGAACACCAAAATTATTCAGTTTATTCAGTGAAAGCAAAGAAAAACAAAGCAATTATTGAACATTTAGACGTGATAAACAAGCTGTAGCTAACTGCTTGTTTCTCTTTCTCTGTGTTCTCCTTAGTGTTGAGGCTAAACCAGAAACACAAAGCTAAAGCAGAATTCATGGAGGTCAAGTTCCTTTTCTTGGCTTTGAAAAAGTTTAGATTGGAATTGATCACCTGTTTACCTTGTTTCCTTGTGTTGTGTTTCTTTTTAAGGGCAGTGACGAACAGCCACAGCTAACTGACATTGTGGAGCCACACACTGATGAGTCTTTGGGACAGACGGTAGACAAAGGTATAGATTTGGTTTACTCCCTGAATGACCGGCCGCCATGGTACCTTTGCATTCTCCTTGGCTTTCAGGTAAATAATTACCAGCTTATCACTGTTAGATATAACAAGAGTCTGTTTACAAAAATAACAAGTCCAAAGTGGGTCGTATTCATTTATCTGTATAGCTGATGCCACTATCACAGAGTGCCATCCTATAAGTTACCTAAAGGCACTTTGATCAATGTGAGCAAAATCACAGCAGTGCTGTTTTGATGATTTATAGCATAGCTATAATTACAGGTGTAAAAAAAAAAAAAAAAAAAAAAAAAAAAAAAAAAATATAGGAGAACTCTATACTGTCTGAAAAACATGGAAGAAAGTTTTCTTTAGGGTCATCAGCTAAATGAGAACAATCTTAAGCTCTATGAGCCATTGCTGGTGCTTTTATCTCCTCCTCCAGTGCATCAAGAGCCACTGCACAAAGGCAAATCCTACAGTTGGGTGACAGTTCAAGTGTCTTAACTTAAGTCAGTGGTCCAAAGACGATGAAAGCAAAGATGTTCAGATGAAAGCAAAGTTTGCACTTCATTTGGAGATCAAGGTGCCCGGCACCTTGGGTGCACTTTGGTGGCGTGTTCACTTCTCTCTGGCTAAGAGCCCTACTCTAGCGGAGAAGTGGAGCTTAGATGTGGTTCCAAGATTGTTTAATGATGATGTGGCCTTGGTCAACGTGTAGTCCTGTTTTAAACCAGACTACACAGGCCACATTAATGTGGCGCTTGGTTCATTGATGCACAGCCATTGTTGCTCCCACGCTCCGCCATGAACCATCCAAGACCTTCATAAATTATGAAAATTTTTGGAACTATCATACTTCATTTATGTGTGATTGACAGCCTACTGGACTTTTATTACATGCCAATAATGTGAAAAAATTAGTACATCCTGTTAAATATTTAGAACTTACTGAGAAATTTTCACATACCTCTAATCCTATTTTTCCCCCCCCCCATCATCTTTGGAAACTACATGACTTAAATGGACTTGAACAACAAAAATTGACTTTTTCTACTCACCAGCTAATTAGGATATAAACAGAAATGTAAGGACTCACAGGGAAGACCCAGAAATTCAACCACACACAGAAGTACGTAAAGGAAAAACGTTTATTCAGTATCGGGAACTGGTAGCAGCTCAGGAAGAAACAATGAAGGTCTCCACAAGGGAATCCGACGCAGCACCAGGGGCTTAGACGATAAACAGGCAGAGGTAATACACTGGAAGGCAGAGAGAGTAGACTTAGCTTGAGGGACAGGAAGTACTCGGTGGTCGTGAGGTGGAGCTTGAGTCAGGGTCCAGAAATCCAGAACCAAAGGAATCCGTAACGGGCTTGGCAGGAGGGGAAGATCCGTGGACGGAAATGGGTCGAAGAAACACAAGAAGGCAAGGCATGAAACGCTGGACTTCTACTGGCTTGTGGCTGTCGATAATCTGGCAGGGAGGCAGGGGCTGAGAGGAGTTAAGTAGAGCAGGGCCCAGGTGGCACAGATCAGCAATCAGGCGAGGCAGGTGAGTTGAATGAACGTTAACCCAGCATGGACAAGACAGGACGTGAATCATGACAAGAAAAGCATTTTCTAGCTGAGGAAAATGTTAGAACGCTCTCCCTAAGGTAGTATAACCTACTTTGGTTGAAAAATCATCACTGAGACATTTGTAGCCATCTTAGTGCCTGACATCAATGTGAGCAAAGTTTTCCAACCCTCTCACTTTCTCACTCATCAGCTGTTACAGCTTTTTTGATCACATTAGAAAACTTAACGTACATGTGATTTTTTTTTTGTTTGTTTTGTTTTTTATTTTTAATAAATTTGCAAAACACTCGAAAAAATTAGCTGTCATAATGGGATATTTGTGTGTAGAATTTTGGGGAAAGAGGTTAATTTAATCCAAGTTAGAATAAGGACGTGACATAAAATGTGTAAAAAGTGAAGCACTGTGAATACTTTCCGGATGGACTGTGCGTTTGCTCTTCATGCAGTGAAGTATCTCGCAGTGGACAGAGTTTTCAGAAATGTTACTCAAGTAAGAGTAGTGACACTTCATGATAATGATATTAAAGTAAATGTAAAACAGATGGTGCAGTAAATCACTCCTAGAAGTAGACTTTTTTTCCAAAATGTTACTCAACTGTGTAAATGTAACCAGTTACTACCCACTTCTGGTTACAATATCTGAAAAACCAACCCTGCCTCTACAGGGTAAACTTTTTATGGAGAGGAGCATAGACCTTGCCAACACACCACAAAAACCATCCACATTCTGGCTGAATTTTGACATCATAGTGAAATCTTATTGTTGTGTGAGGGGGCTGTCTCTAGACATAAGTTCACTAATCATATTCAGAGGATTTTATAAAATATAGGAAGACCAGTGAACTTGATGCAGACCATTCTCAAAATAAAAACATTAACCTACAAAAGGCCAGGATTAAACGGAAGCATTCAACTGCTAGAGTTTGGAAATGAATTCAAAAGTGGTATCTCATTGTAATGATAAAGTTTCTCCTTAAAATGGAAAAACCTTCTCATTATAGCGAGATGCAAAACTCATTAGAATGAGAAACATTCTCGTTATAATGATTATAATAATTATAATCATTATAATGTTTACTAATTATCACTAATAATAATGTTTCTCATGTTAAAGAGAAACGTTCTTGTTTTAACAAGAACGTTTCTCGTTTTACTAGACTATAATAATACACTTCTCTGACTAGTGATGGGAAGTTCGGCTCTTTTTGGAGAACTGGCTCTTTTGGCTTGGCTCCCCAATAAGAGCTGGCTGTTTTGGCTCCCAAATGGCTCTTAATTTATTATGATCTGTTGCCTCATATTTTAGCTTAACTTGGCAAACATGAATGCTTTTATGTTGAAGAATCCTTTTGCATTTAGTGTTTTTAATAGAAACTTTATACTTGCCAAATTTTATGTATTTGTTCTGTTACGAAAGCAGGCATTTTTACTGTAGTGTAATATTTTTTTCAAACTTTTCATTTTTATTTAACACAAAGACAATTTAAAAAAAACAACACTGCAAACAAATATACCAAACAGAATCATAATAATAATAATTTGTTCTTATATTATGTATTAGCCTATATAACATATTTAAACTGTAGGTAGATGCTGCTTTACTCACTGGTGTTACATTTCTGGGTTTTTGTGACACACTCTCCTCAATGCTGTCTATTTACTGAGAGGATGGACAGACAACCGGACTGTTGTGTCTGTCCCTCTCTCTGTTTTCACATGGGCTAATGTTATGATCCCATATCCTCACATGTGAGTGACCACAAGGTCGTCATGGTGCCAATAAAAAAAAAAAAAAAATGCTGTCGTGAGTAGGGCGGAGCCACTGAGAATAAGAGCTGAGCAGGGAGCCGGCTTCTGATTCACCACAAAGCATCGGCTCTCTGCGTCAATTCTTTTGAGCATGATCCATCCTCTGACAGATTAGGACCTGTTAAAAAGGCATAAAGGGGCTCACTATGACTCCTCCTTCTCACCATGTTTCCTCTAGACAACATCTATCTAAAAATCCCAAGAGATCTTGCTGTTTCACTGTTACAACCTTTCTTTTTCAAAAGTGAAGATATTTTGGTTTTAATGTGATATAAATCTCATTATAGTGAGTTAAAAATCATTTTAACAAGTCTTGTTATAATGAGAAAGTTTTCTTGTTTAAATGAGATACTGCTCCTAAATTTGTTTCCAAGCTCGAGTAGTTAAATGCTTCCATCATGCAGACTTGGCAAGTTTATGTACTTCTAAATTGTGTTTTCTGCATATAGTTGATGGTTTGTTTTTAAATACATTTAACCATACTATTTCAGTGACTGCAGAGGGATGTTCTAAAGACTGTTTAGGGGTCTTATAAGGACCAAATTACTTGTGTGGTCTTTGTCGTTGTGTCTTTGTGGGTTTTTCTCCATTCTTTTGGTCAAAGTCAACTCAGACTGATTGGTGTTGTATTGCTAATACAGGTAGGCTCCATAAACGGATCAGACAGAGTACAAATAAAAGATTTCATCCGTATATCTACTCAGCAAATGATTTTAACTGTGGCTAGACAGTGAGAAAATCTCTGTATCAAAAAATATACATATCGTAGTATACATCCAATAATACACTGAAACAGTTTAGTTTTTTTCTGATTCTTCTTGCAAACTAAAAATTCTGCAAGTTTTTATTGTTTTGTAAAACACTAATGCAACTAGCTTTGTGTTACTGTAGTGTGACACACCCGTATCATTCTTTCTGTTGTGCTGCTCAAAATCAATCAGGAACCACATTTTTTCTAAGCAAGCTCACTGAACAGACTCCAGCATGTCTGTGCATTTTCCACATCAGATAAACTTCTCATGTGAACAGGATTCAGGTTCGTGAAACCCTAATGGGCTTAAAGCAAGCACAAGACAGCTATTGTGACATTGTTGATTTGGTTTTTTATTATCTGATATGCATGTGGCCCATATTGTAAATTCTTAAAACCTGTTAGACATGTATTCTTTTCAATGGAATTAAGTTTGAATCGTGTGGTGTCGAGTGTAGTGGTAGCTATGTTTTCACAATTCATTAGTTACATCAGACGGGTACGGCTGTATGGGAAAAGTGACAGAACAAAGTGTCATGCTTGTGCTCACACAAAGAAATCAGAGGACCAGTGGGTCATGAGTTTGTTTGGGAGGTAAGCAACCATGACATTTGAATCATGCAGTAAAACTATTTACAAGGAGGCACAGCAAAACTAATAAATGTTGGTCAT
This sequence comes from Anableps anableps, assembly GCA_014839685.1. NCBI lineage: Eukaryota > Metazoa > Chordata > Actinopteri > Cyprinodontiformes > Anablepidae > Anableps > Anableps anableps. The sequence goes on from CM026073.1 coordinate 4,818,627, forward strand.
GAATCAGCGATTAGATATTTTTAGAGCTTAATCATTTAAGCTTTGGTCCTCCTCAAGGCCCCCAGATGAACCAAAGATGAGCAAAGATGTACTAGTGATGGAGAAAATATCTATATTTCCTTGCAACAGTGCTCATATCCACTTAACTTTTTCTTATTTTGTCATGTTAAAACCACAACCTTCAATTCATTTTATGTGAATTATGGATATTATTTTACAGACCAACTCATAGCAGCACATAACAATCACGTTATTGCCTTAATCAATATCCAACTGTCAAAAAAAGTGTTGCTTGTGATTTTGCTGTCAGTCAGATGTTAAATTACTTAGAAATTATGAAATTAAACATTACATGTACCATTAGTGTAAGTTTTCGTATGATGCTGGTTAGATCCACTAGGCGCTTATTTTATTGATGCTGCTGTTGCTTAAACAAGATTTTGAAACTGAATCAAAATGCACATTTTGAGCAACCATTGCTTTTTACATCATTACAATATTTGAAATACAGCTAAATACTGCAAAATTCGATTGCTGTACATTCCCATAAGCTTACAGACCCTTTTCAGGCAATATGAAAGTGCTACAAATTAAATTTCAAAATGTTTGTGAACAACCACTGGTGTTCACACTGGCGTGTTTCCAATACAACTACATACTGCAAAATTGCTTTACTGTACTGTCCTAGACTCTCTTATCCATTGTTTCACAATAAAAAAATAATAAACTTATGAAAATTATTTTCTATTTATCAATATTTATTTGTTGTAATCTAAAGTAATCTTTTGATTCAAAGCTGCATATTCAACATACATGCATATATTTATTTTATGCAATTATACATACATTTATATATGGCTTCTTGACACTTGACACTTCGTGTTTTTCATTTTCATTCCTTAGTTGCCTAGTGTATCTAAAAATCTTCAAACCCAAAATTAGATATAACTTTTATAATTTTGGTTCTGATAAATCAGTTGTGGAAGACACTTGTTATCCTAAACATGTTTTATTGGACAACCAAGCTCAGGGTTAAGATTATTTATACACAAAATTCTATGCAGTCTACCCATTGCACACTTCTGCTTTCATGAACCATGTTGTGTTCACTCTTTGACCACTAGGATGGTATTAAAGCACTACTACTAGAAATATTCATACACCCCCTTCATTGTATGCTCAGTGAAAGAGTTATTAAGCTAATTAGCTTCAGTGGTCTATAAGGGGTTATGAAGAGTGCTTCTATGTATTGTATTAGTATAAATCCAGTTTTTCTTCAAAAGGTTCTATGGTTTGTTAGAGAACAAAATAGTGAAACAAAACCAAAAACAACTCAACCAGTGTGGGGGTGTTGGAAGGAATGCCAGAAAAAAAGCAAATCTAGAGTTCTTAATAAGTTTAAAAAGGCCACAGGAAGATAGGCCAGCGACGGAGGAGCCAAGAGTCTGGTGGCCAGAAGCTGGTGGGCCACTAGGAGATATTAAAGTTCCCATGAAGAGCCCTGGAGATGATGGGCTCAGGAGCTGGGGAAGACAACCGCTGAAAGAGTTCTGATGACCCACAAGGGAATTCTGTTTGCGGGGAAAGTGACCCATGCAGAGGTGCTGGGGACCTATTTAGAGGGGCTTGAGACCCATGTAGAGGCACTAGGGATCCACGGAGAAGCACTAAGGAACCACATAGTCAAGTCAAGTCAATTTTATTTATATAGAACATTTCAGCAGCAAGGCAGTTCAAAGTGCTTCACATCATAAAAAACATCAATCAAGTATACAGCAAATCATCAAAATCATCAAGCAAATACACGACAATTATCAAACTCATTGAGCAAATATCAGTTCATCAAAATCATTAAGATCATGAAGTAAATATCATCAAGCAAATATAGTTCCATGTTCTACTTACTACTGATCAAAGGCAACTCTAAACAGGTGGGGTTTTAGCCTTGATTTAAAGGAACTCAGTGTGTTGGCTGTTTTGCAGTTTTCTAGTTTGTGCAGTTTGTTCCAGATTTGTGTTACATAAAAACTGAAAGCCGCTTCTCTATATTTGGTTCTGGTTCTGGGGATGCAGAGTAGACCAGAACAAGAAGACCTGAGTGGTCTGGAAGGTTGATACAATGACAACAGGTCTTTAATGTATTTTGGTTCGAAGCTATTCAGTTATTTATAGACTAACAGAAGTATTTTAAAGTCTGTTCTCTGAGTTATAGGGAGCCAGTGTAAGGACTTTAGAACTGGGGTGATGTGTGCTATCTTCCTGGTTTTAGTGAGAACGTGAGCAGCAGCGTTTTGGATCAGCTGCAGCTGTCTGATTGACTTTTTAGGCAGACCTGTTAAGACACTGTTGCAGTAATCAATGTGACTAAAGATAAATGCATGGATGAGTTTCTCTAGATCTTGTTGAGACATTAGTCCACTGATCCTGGAAATGTTCTTCAGGTGATAAAACGCCGACTCTGTATTTGCCTTTATGTGTCTCTGAAGCTTCAGGTCCGAGTCCATCTCTACACCCAGATTTCTGGTCTGATCACTATTTTGTAGGTGTAATAACTAAAGCTGCGCACTGACTCTAGATTGTTCCACTTTAGGTCCAAAGATAATAACTTTAACTTTATTTCTGTTCAGCTGGAGAAAGTTTTGGCACATCCATGCGTTGATTCGTTCTAAGCATCTGTTATTGTGCTGTGTAATGTGATACTGCACTACGTAGTTGTGGTAACTGATCATATTACTTGTTATAATCTGAGCTAATGGGAGCATGTAGATATTAAATAGGAGGGGTCCAAAGATTGAACCTTGGGGTACTCCACATGTGACTTTTGTCTGCTCCGATGAGAAGTTGCCTATTGACACAAAGAAATCCCTGTTCTTTTGGTAGGATTCGAACCAACTGAGTACTGTACCAGAGAGTCAAACCCAGCTCTCTAGTTGCTTCAATAAAATATCATGGTCAACTGTGTCAAATGCTGCACTGAGGTCCAACAGAACCAATAGAGGCATAGAGGCACTCAGGATGAGGAAAACCCACGGAGAGGCCCTGAAGATGAGGAAGACCCATGGAGGGGCCCTGGATACTAAAGACCACAGTGGAGCTCCGGAGACTGAAGACCATAGTGAAGCTCTGGAGACTGGAACCCAAGAGGAAGCTGTGCAGCCAAGAACCCAAGAGGAAGCTGCACAGATTCCTGGTAGTTCTGCTACAGCTGACTGAGAGGCTTAAGGTTCCGTTGCAGCTGACAGAGGAGAGGCTGCTGATTCTCTGGGGTGAGGAACAGATTTAAATTTCTTTGGCCTGGAGCAATTTGAGACTTATGGATATGGTGACAAAGATGACGAGGAGTAGTGGAGACCCCAGCCTGACGCACCGGATAAGCCACAGAGGCATCAGACTGACCCACTGGTGAAGTGAAGGATGTGTTCTTGTGGCAGCGTTTGTGTTGGGAGGTAGAAGAAACCAGGGAAGCAGAGGTAGAAGGTGCAGACACTGAAAGTGGAGACCAGGAAGGAGCAGCAAGGGGTATGGAGGAGGGCGAAGGGTAAAAGACCGGGAGCTCTTGCTTAGGTGGAGGTGGCTTGCCGGACATTTTAGCTGGAGCTGCCTGACGGTCCCACTCCTCCTCCTCCTCCAATAGCTCCACCAAGCCTAGGGAAGGAAGATGAGGAGTCCACTCATGCAGCACATCCGAACAGTTAACTGCCACCTTAAACTGCCTCCATGCAAAGCAGGTCTGAGATATGGTATCAAAATAAACCATAACAGTCTCTCTTAAATGTCCAGACTCTTTAGCAAACAGCAGGTCTGCTGGGTCCTGATGGCTTAATTCATCTTTCATGTTGAAAGATGTGATGTTATTTTAGTGATGGCGGACCCAAAAGCAGACAAGCAGAGGCGTTGAGTAGATGGTGAATTATTTAATAAAAAAATATTAAAAAACAATTTGGAAAGTTAAGCAGGGTAATAACAGGAGAATCCAACAGTAAATGAGTAAGTGAGAGGAGTTTTTGATTACTTGCTTGATTACTGACAAGGAACAGGTGGCTGATTGGTAACCAGGTGCAGGTGAGAGAGGGGACTAGGCAAACAGGCTGAGAGAGAGAGAGAGAGAGATGGCACAGAGGAGCAAGGAGGAGTAAACAAATAGGCAAGACATTATTCTAATTGAATAAAGAATAATTAACCACCAGGATGAAAACAGATCTAACCAGGGCTGGACTGGCCCTCTGGTGTACCGGGCAGTGCCTAGTAGGCCAATGCCCATATATGGGCTGACCCGAGGCTGTCATAATTTAACCAAAAAGGTATATTAAAAATCATTTTTTATCAACTGCGACAGCCCATTGGCTGATTTTCTTGAAGGACATTGGGCTTATGCAATGAAATCTCTCAGTCCTTCTTGACCCGCCCCTCCCCTCTCCTCCGAAGTTAAAAATGTTGCCATTTCAACTGACCAGAGTTGGAGGGAAGTGAATGAACACATGGTGGGGCGGGCTTAGAAAAGCTGTGAGAACAACTAATCTACAGCAGAGGTTGCGCTAAACTTTTTTGTTGACTTTTCTGTCGTCGACGGGATCAAAAAAATCTCATCATAATCAAAATGTACCCATCAATTTTTAAAATGATGATATATCCAATTGCATTTAACTTCATTCGGTTTAATTAATATTCAACAAGCTGAACTGAGAATCCACATTGTGTCATCACACATCAAGCAGATGACTATGTTTAACTTTTTCTCTGCAGTGACAAGTTTTGAAATCAGGGAACATTTCTCAAAGTGAACTGATCAGAAGTCACCAAGACTCTCTGTACAAGGGGCCACCTGATTCCCCAAGAGACTACTAAAAACCTGTCATCAAGGGATTAGAGACACATCTTCACTAAATACTATCTGAGGAAGTTGTTGTCAAAAGGTGGAAATGCTCAACATAGGAAATGATTAATTTTTTTTTGTCAGACCTAAAACATGGATAATAATATTAGGTTATCGCATTATGAGGGATTTCTGTATATAAATATGCTGTTGATCTCCAAATTAGTGTTATTTTATCTTGCCATATAATTACAATTTGCAGCAGGTGTTACAGCATATAATTATTATTATTATCATAAATTAGTAAAACTTAAGTAGCTGAAGAGATCCAAAACTTAGATGAGGGAGTCTCTTGACAGTTCAACTGTCAGTTGTGGAATCCACAAATCTGGCCTATATGGAACTGTGGCTAAATTGCTGAATAAACAACATAACTAGTCCTTTTTTCCTTTTTTCCTGGTAATCTTTCTTCTATTCTTCCTAGTAACTTCTTAATTAATTTACCTGTTTCTTGGCTTCTTTAGTACCTTTTTAGAATGGAGTAGAATACAATAGAATATAATAAAAACGTACAAGATGAAACTTACATATTAAATGATACTACTTAATAATGATACTCAAATACATCAATCCTTTAGTAGTAAAACTAAGTATCAGCTGGATTCTTAAGGGAGAACTGAAATCAAAGTTAAAATTATTGATATTGTATGAATATCATTTAGCAAAACACTACTGTCTGGTTGTTCCATAGTGGAAATGAAAAAAGAAGGCTTTTTTCGTATATGAAGAAATGCTGGAAGACTTCAGGGAGTAAATGATAAACAACCATACCCTTATGAATCTGTACTGACAGCTGGGTGTCCAGAATCGTTTGAAAACTCTTTAGATTTGGATTTTTATGTAAATGACAAATACACCCGAGTGATAAAGAAAAAAAAATCTGTAGACAGACAGACAGATAGGTAGAAATTCTTCTGTAACAGGGCTCCATCTTAAAAAAACATACATTCAGAATAAGAGAAAACTGACAGACAAAAAACACAATAAGCAGTAATATAACCCACATTTATACAAAACAACCAAATTAAAACTGTTCTAAAAGGTTTTGCTGTTTATCACATAACTGTTGGCTCGCCACAGATCTGCATTTGATTCCTGATGAACGTACTGGAACCTGCTCAGCTTGAAAGTAAAAACATGTTTTTTGTTCATCTGAGGACATTATTTTCTGACTTTTTTGGACAGTTTTAATATTTGCAGCTGAAAAAACATTTCTTCACAGTGCATTATTACCTTTCAGCACATTCAGATTTTTAAAGCCAATAGCATTTATTGTGATTAGTGTTCTCTTATTAAATTATCAGGTTGTTTACAGGCACATTAGTGTGTGTTTTCACTTGTTAAAGGTTTCGGTGTTTGCTTTGGACAGAGTACACATGCCAGAGGCCCCAAAGTGAAAACTCCAAAGATGTCAACAGTACCTTTCTCTTATCACAGGATGGTGCCTATCTACATGCAGTGTGGGAGAGTCATATTTCTTTTTTCACTTGAAAAGGAAAATAAGAGGAGCTGTAAATTCCCAGATGGCTGACTCAAGCAAAGATAAAAGACTATGTTTCGATGTTATCTGGATCCCCTCAGAGTCGCAGCACAAGCCTGGAAACCAGAGCTTAACACATGTTTTAGCACACTAAATCACAGCTTGAAATAAGCTCTTATAAATCTGAAGGACATTTAGACCTCGCGGTTGTCCAGTCACCTCATCACTAGTGGGGTCAGCACGTTGCTTTCTCCCTGAAACTAAGTTGATGAGCTCTATCTCATGCTTCGTCTCCATTCCTGTTCGAAGGCTCTGCATAAATAGGTACAGCACCTTGTAAAAGTATTCACCCTCTTTGTGCTTTTTAACATTTAGTCACCTTACAATAATAAACTTCAATGCATTTTATTTGGATGTTATTTGATAGGGAAGCAAAAGTTAGTGCTGAATTGTCAACAGGAAGTGAAATCACTTGTGGTTGAAATATATATCTCAGGAGCTGCGTTTCCATTATAAATGTTCTCAAAATTTTTTTGATAATCTGCTAATTTTGAAAAGCACAATTTCCCAGTTGCGGTGTAAATAGGAAATGCAGTTAAAATCCCACATGAATAAGTCTGTTCATGCAATAAGTCAATAAAAATCATGATGGTGATGGATGTAAATAGTTACATGAGATATATTCATATTTCAGCCACAGAACTGGTGCTCATCTTCAGCCATCAGAGGAGACGTCGGCATCTTATTCAGGAGTTGGAGCAACAAGCTCCTTATATTTGGAAGCGGCTACGTATATTTGCAGTGTTTTTGGGAAATCATAGTCAGCGATTTTACAGAGAAGCTTTGGATTCAACTCTTTCAAGTGACGAACTCAACTTTTGATGAACTGTGCAATGCTGTGAGACCTCTGGTGAAGCCAGCTGCCCATTGTGCAAGGAGGCCAGTGCCTACAAATAAGCGCATAGCTATTGTATACAAACTGGCGTGATGATTTATAAACTAATAGAAGTTTTTAAAAGTATTTTAAAGATCAGCACTAACAGTTGTCATGACAACAGATTCTCCCACCTGGTCTGTGGATTTCTGCAGTTCTTCTTGAGCTGGCATTAAATTACACATACTAATTAGGTGAAGGTAGTTACTGTAATTTATTTAGGGGTGTAAGCGTAATGGTGGCAGAATACAAATGCACACCACACTTTTCAGATTTTAACTTGTAAAAATATAGTTTCTCTTCTGCTTCAGAATGATTCTGCGTTGGTCTTTTAAATAAACACATTGCTTGTAAGTTGGCAAATTGTGAAAAGTGGTGTGAATAGGTTACAGAGGCAGATAAAAAAAAATATCTCAAATTTTTGGACTGAATTTTTAATGTTGCGCAAACTTAATTTTGCAAATGTTTTTGATGCACGTTTATTGCTGTTCTGTCTTTGAAAAGAAATTTAATTTGTGTTAGCATGGTTAATGTTCTGTTTAATGTGCAAAGCTTTTCATGCGTTTTATTAGTGAGGCAAAAGGAAATAGAAAACTATTCTTTCTCTTGATTCAGTTACAATCATTATAAGCACATTAGTTTGTCTAATCAGTACTTTCTCATGTTCCGAGCATGCAATACTCAGAGTGCTTTGTTCCACTTGGTATTTATTTTATTATACATGCAGCAGATAGTTAAAGCATTGAGGAAGATGCCAGAGACGCTGAGCATTCTCCACCCTACTGCGACATTTCCAGCCTCTCACAATCATGTTTTACTTGGTGAAAGCAAATTTGTGCCAGTTTTAGAAATTAATCCCAGACATAAATTTATCATGATCTGTTATCAATCTGAAGTAATCCTCCAAGATGCGATCTAAAATATGCTGCCTTTGTATGTGGGAGTTTAAAATGGACCTACTTTAATCTGCTGCAGTTTATTACCATCTGTCTTTGGTTTGTCTTTCCTTTTATACAGAATCTTTTTAAACAGTGATGTTTCTCACCAGCAGAGGCACCCTAATTCCCCTCAGCACGCTAAATATCTGCACGGAGGGGAGGGTTAAGTCTGAAGTGTGAGCTGAAAGAGTGCAAGACGTACAGGAATTTCTGGCTTGAGTTTATACAGTCCTCCATTCACAAGTAGAATTACCTCCTCTTCATTTCGCTACAATGTCTTGCAAAAGTATTCACAGCCATTAAGCTTTTCCACATTTTGTCACATGACAACACCAAACATCAATGTACAGTGTCTGTAAAAAGTATTCCCCCCTTGGAAGTTTTACCCTTTTTATTGCTTTAGCAAATCAGTTGTGAGCAACAAAATTAGGCTTTTTGGGCCAAAAGATATACACAAAATCCCCTTTAATATCAAAGTGAAAATTGATTTTTATAAAATAATGTCAATTGAATAAAAGTAATAAACATATTTAAAGCATAAATATTTATTCCCTTCAAGTCAGTATTTAGTAGATACACATTTGGCTGCAATCACAGCATGGAGTCTGTGTGGACAGGTCTCAGTCAGGCTTGCACATCTCGATGCTGCAGTTTTCCTCCATTCTTCCTTGGAAAACTGTTCCGGCTCTGTCAGGTTGCATGGGAATCAGCTGTGAACAGCCCTTTTCAAGTCCAGCCACAAATTTTCTATGGGATTGAGGTCTGGGCTTTGACTGGGCCACTCCAGAACATCCATGTTGTCTTCAAACCATTTCTGTCTACCTTTAGCTGGATGCTTCGGGTCGTCGTCTTGCCTTCTACCTTTAGAGGCCTTCCAGAGCCAGACAACTAATATTTCCTGTTGACAGATTCTCCCATCTGAGCTCTGGATCTTTGCTGCTCTTCCAATGTCACCCTGGGCCTCTTGGCTGCTTTTCTGTTTAATGCAGTTTTGTTATTTTCATCACCTGTTCATGCCATCAAGTGGGGTGCAGTTGTCAGCACTGTTGCCTTGCAGTAAAAATGTCCTGGTATTGAATCCCAGCCAGAGGTCTTTCTGCACAGAGCTTCATTCACAAACATGATATATAGGTTTGTCTGTCATCTGTGTGTCTGTGTTGCCCCATAACAGACTGGCAATATGACCAGGATGTACCTCACCTTTCCTCCAATGGGTTAGGGTTGGGATTAGATGGAGATGAGCCCCAGCCCCCCCATGACCCTGCACAGATAATTGGGTATAGATGATTGATGAATTCATGGATTGAACACTGCTCTTAAAAACCTTGGAGGCCTTGACAGAACAATTGTATTTATACTGAAATTAAATTACAAACAGTTTTTTTTTTCTTTTTTACAAATTAGATGAATTCTGATTCTGAAAGCAATTGTTTCCACTAGATTTTGTTTATAGGTGTATAGGTGGCTGAATACAAATGTAATGCTTTTTTGTGAACTGTTTGGAAAATCATTTATCCATTTCCATTCACTTTTCAACTATGCACCACCTAATGTTGGTGTTTTTACATAAAATCCCAATCCCAAAAATGTTGGTGTTTTGCCATCAATATCATAGTGTAATTCCTTTCTGAGGACAGTCACACACAAAGCTGCACCTGAACTGACCTTGTTACCTAGGACCGTAAAAGTGAATAGTACTTGTTCTACTGTTGAAGTTTGAGGTGAATAGTCATAAGCCTTCAACATCTCTGTCCATTTTCTCATTCGCTCTCCACAGCACTACGTTCTTGCCTTCGGCGGTATCATTGCAGTCCCACTGATCCTCGCTGAGCCTCTGTGCATCGCAGACAACAATGTGGCCAAAAGCCAGCTCATCTCCACCATATTCTTCGTGTCAGGATTATGCACGCTGCTGCAGACGGCCGTTGGAACCAGGTAACAAAGCCCCAGTGAACCAGTAAGCCCCTGGTTTACATAAACCTCTGATACATAAACTAGCATTTTCAAATGTATGTAAACTTCTTAGGCAGCTTAGATGTTGTAATTCAGAGGTGCTTACCTCTCTGTAGAAGGATATTTATCACTGTACTGTATGTGTGGGTGGGTTCCTGTTTGCAGTAGGGTTTTTTTCTTTTTTTATTTGAAGCATGTGTAAACTGAAGAAATATCCCATGTAACAATGCCTTCTCTTTGCTCAGGTATATTTGAACTTTTAACCCTTGCCCTGAGTGGTTGCTGCAATAGAAGAGGAAGCATTTAGTTTTTAATTTACTGGGGATTACCTGACAGTAAATCTCTGTCCACCTACATGCTTTATCTTGCATTGATTTGGTGTGAGTCAGATTGCCACTGGGCTGTGTGCCACACAAATGCTAAGAGGAAGACTTTCTCTTTCTAATCGATGCACTCTCTTCACTACACCCAGCTTTACATGGCTGTGTTTGAATGTTTCCATTTACCTGCCAATAGTTTCTCTGACTTTATTGATCTTCATGGTTTACTGCATGTTTGCAGTTCTGCATCCATGTCAGGACACAGTGTTCAAAAGTGCACATATACGTCTGTGCATCAGTCAGCGTGAGCAAATAACTAAAGCTTTTGTTCAAGTTCCCCACCTACATTTTTGGCTAATTCTTAAAAGGTCACATGGGATCCAAGCAAACAGGTTGACAGTGAATAATAAGTTAGTTAATCTTGATTTTCATTGCACATTTTCAAATAGTTGACTAACAACTGAAAAATGTATATCTACAGTGCTTTGCAAAAGCATTTATTCTCCTTGAACTTATTCACATTTTGCCATGTTACAACCACAAACTTCAAGGTATTTTATTGGGATTTGAAGCTTTTTACAAAAAAATGTAAAAGAATGACACCCATATGAATTAAGCCCCTTTTACTCTGATACACCAAAATAGAATTCAGTCCAACAAATTCCCTATTTAGTAAATAAAGTCTACCGGTGCGTAATATAATTGCAGTATATGTACAGTTGTTATCTGGAGATCTCAAAGGTTTGCTAGAAAACAATTGAACAAAAAGCTTCATGAAGACGAAGGGACACCACAGGTTGGGTTATAAAACAATATCCTAATGTCTGAACATGTCACAGAGCAATGTTCAGGTCAACATCATGGTGTACGGATGTGGGGCAGGGAAACTGGTTTTTGATCATTAAAGCCACCAGAAAAAAATGGGCTTTCTCCTTCTGTAAAAGCATAAATATGATTAACCATAAATATGATATTCCATCCATCCATATACAGACACATGTACATACAAACAGATATAGAGATTGATTGATAGATAAGTAGTAGATAAGACACTATATTTACTGGACCCTAAACACTGCACATCCCCACAAACACACCATCCCCACTGTGAAGCATCATGCATCTCAGCAGCAGGCCCTGGAAGTCTTGCAGAGGTAGAAGGTAAAATGAAATCCTGGAGGACATTTTATTTCCATCTGCAAGAGAACTATGTCTTCAGAGAACATTTATTTTCCAGCAGGACGACGACCTGAAGCATCCAGCTAAAGCTGCACAGAAATGGGTTGGAGATAACAAGGTGGCGGTTCTGGAGTGGCCCAGTCAAAGCCTAGATCTTAGTGCTATAGAGTGTTTGTGGCTGAGCTTGAAAATGGCTGTTCACAGCCAATCCCAGCACAACCTGATAGAGCTTGAAAAGATTTGCAAGTCAGAATGGAGTAAAATTGCAACATCTCAATTGCAACTCTGACTGAGACCTGTCCACACAGACTCCATACTGTGATTGCAGCCAAAAGTGCATCTATGTTATACTAACTTATAGGGGATGAATATTTATGCACTTATTTTATGTTAGAAATCAGTTTTCAACTTGTTCTACTGTCTGTCTTCTCCCTTCTCTAACTTTGCTTGGAGCCCATTCCAATCATTAAGATCACCCTGCTCTACTGTCTTTTAATCCCTTGACTTTACTGACTTACAGGTTACCAATCCTTCAGGGAGGGACTTTCAGTTTCATCACGCCTACTTTAGCCATTCTTGCTCTACCGAAATGGCAGTGCCCAGCCCCAAATGCACCTGTGACCCTTCCCATGCAGCTACAGAATGGAACCAGTCCGCTGCCAAGGGAAAACTCAGATGAAGTCTGGATGCCACGAATACGTGAGGTGGGTAAAATGTTTTTTTTTGGAAAAAGATAATAATTCCCAGTAACATGGACTAGTGACACTGTGCCTGAAATAAAAACTTCCTCTAGGTTTTCACTGATTACAAATAAACTAAACATGATTGAAAAACCTTGAGCAAACTCTTGTTGAGCCCCATAATTTGTGCCAAGAAATAGCATTGCATTTACAAGAAAATTACATTCATATGTTATAATTTAAATAATGTGTAATTTTACCACCGCCTCTGCAGTTCTATGTCTGGCAAAGATCTCTTTCGGAGTTTTAATGGTCCCTTGAGTTAAAGTACACTTTAGCTCTACTATCTCAAAAATATCTATAGAAAAAGTAGAATCTGACAGTTCAATCTGTGAATACTCACCTCTGCCATTTCCCTCTCCCAGCGGGTGTGCACAGGCAGGGAATTACTCGGGGGCTTGTTCACATTCATTAGTTCTGGGACTGCACCATCAGGGAATGGATGAGGGGGGTGTTTTCTCAGTAGGGTGTTTTCTAGGTTAATATTTTGAGTACTTATTAGGATTAAATTAAAATATGTTGTGTTTCTCTTGATTTGTAAATAATGTATTGTTTCATTACCTGTTCATTTAATGTAAATATTCTTGTTTTGTTTATCATTTTGCAGTTGTGTATCCTTTATAATGGTTTCTCCCAATTTAGTTCCACCTTATTTAAGTAGTATGTCTTTCCTTGTTCATGGTTTGGTTATTCTGCTGCACAAAAATTTAAGACGCTTCAGCTGATATCCATCTGAGACTATTCTTTCAACTGTTTTGGGTCCAACCTCCACGACCGCTTGACCGCCTGACAAGCATGTGACAGTCCTGCTTTAAAGGAACTAACAGTTTCTCCACGTCAAAGGTTTTCAGGGAGTTTGTTCAAGAGCTGAGGAGCAAAGAAACTAAATGCTGCCTCACCTTGTTTAGTTCTGGTGCTGGGAATACTGAGTAAGTAGATATCTGGAGCTCTCGAACATCTACAAGGTTCATATTTGACAAGTAACTCTACAATGTATTTTGGCCCACAACCATTTAGTGATTATAGAGCAAAAGCAGAATGTAATAAAATCTATTCTTTGACAAACAAGAAACCAGTGGACTTATTTAAGAACTGGTGTTACATAATTCATTTTCCTGGTGTTGGTCAGGACTCAACAGGATTTTGAATGAACTTCACTTATACAGGTTTCTGAAAATAACATCTTGGTAAGAGTTGTTTATGCAAGTATATTTTTCAGTTATTATTCCTCTTTGTTAAAGTATTTGTTAGTCACAGAGTTTCCAAAAGTAAAGTTTTTACCAGTAAATTCGTCTTTGTACACTTTTAATGCAGTTCTGCTTCCCTCTGCATGGTACTGTAATTCACAGATTTTCTGCATAATACATTTCAAGTAAAAATGTGTTTGGCAGGATTTATAACTGTATAGTGTTTAATGACAGTGAAGGCTGTGATGTTTAAGACACTTAAAGCTGCAGAGCTGGAATCATAAATCTATCTGTTACAGTAAATTTATTAAGGATCCTGCCAAGTAAAGATATTTTGTTCACATCTGAAGCTCTTTTCCTTATTGACTTAGCTGAGAACTTGGCTTACATACTTCTCAGGTCTTGATGTCTTTAATTACTCAGCTGGAAATTACAAAAAAAAAAAAACAAAGAAAGAAAAGTACTGTAGCTGCACTTGTTGGAAATATTTAAACAGCACATAAGCATTTTGTATTTTGTATTTTTGTACAAAATCTAAAACGACTATCTTGTTCATAAACATGGTGACAAGACTTTTTATTTTCATGACAATGATGCTTTCATGACTTTGTTGTTTTTTTTTAATGATTTTTCATATTTTTCATTTGTTCAAAGAAGTTCAGTGTTGCTTCAGTAACCAATAACTGCTTGTAAAATGCTACTTTGCTAAAAATTTTTTGTCTATAGCAGTAAAATTATTCCTCAGAGCAGGAGTGCCTTTTGAGTGCTCTCAAATAGAGCCAAGTATTAAGTTTGAAAGGTGTCTTCCAAATTTCATACTGAGGTTGGACATTTCCATCATGTCTATACTTGTGTATAACTGTTATAAAAGATGAAGGTGGCACTTTCAAACATTTGGAAATTGTTCCTAAGGATGAACCAGATTGGTGCAGCTCCATAATTCTCTTCCTGATATCTTGTTCCTTCATTGTCCCCCAAGGGGGAAATTTGTTTTGCAACCAGGCATTTCAAACATACAGAACAACATAAAAGTACAATGTTAAAAACAGTCAAAGCATCCAAGCACCTCTGACTTATTTTTTTCTCATTATTGTGGCATTTAGCAAATAGAAATTATTTTGGTCATTCAAAGTGACCTAAAACAAGAGTTTTCAAGTTTGGTCTGATTTAACAACAGACAGTGAGGAAAAGTTGTTTGTGTCTTTTTATTTGATGTATGTAAACTTCTGGTTTCAACTGTATAAAAATGTGTATCAGTGTGTTCTTAAGTATTCAAAAAGATAAAAGTGGAACATTTCATTTGTAATACAAACGATATTTTTAAATGGTGGTCAACTCAACTGTACATATTCAAAATCTGTGTGTCTGGAATGTGGGTTAAAGTGAGGTCCGTCTTTGCTTTCTTTCTACAGATTCAGGGGGCCATTCTGGTTGCCTCCTTGCTTCAGATCGTCCTAGGCTTGTCTGGACTCGTGGGCCTTGTGCTTAAATACATCGGCCCTTTGGCTATCGCTCCCACGATCAACCTCATCGGCCTGTCGCTGTTTATTGAGGCTGGGAAGAAATGTGGCAGTCACTGGGGAATTGCTGCTCTGTGAGTGTTTAATGAATGCACTCAATCAACAATTTTCAGAGCCATGTCTTCTTACTGTAGAGATTTTGTTAAGCTCAGACATCAGAAGTGTTCAATTATCATTAGTGTTCTCATTTTTTGGGAGTTTGGGAAAGGTAACAGCATGCTTTGTAAGAGTTACACAATATGAAAGGCTTAATCTGTTGCATTTACCGATTTCTTAGACAGAACAGGTTCAGCCTCTCCTTTCTTGGTATTTGACATAGCTGATCCAACCATACGTACCATGTGTTTCTCAGATGTTAAAAAAATGCTTTGAAATTGATTTCTGTGTTGATATAAATCCTTTTCACAGATTTAACAGCTTTGTAGTCTGCTACATACCAGAGGTGTTCAACAAAGTTGTGATCTTGCTGGAAACAGCTGTTAGAAGATGCTGGGGTTCCACTAAAGTGATACTGAGGTGTTAAAATTTGAATTGACTTTCAAGGGTTGAAGTCTGCAAAAATGACACTGCCCACTGCTAGCTAGATTGCATAACAAGTTTAGTCTATAAACATATCCTTCTGATGCAAGCTCAGAGACTATCTGCAGTGAGATTTACACCAGTTCTGTTTTTTTTTTTTGTTTTTTTTGTTTTTTTTTTTACAGTCCTTGGTACTGCGTTTCGTGTCAGTATAATGTTCTGCTGCAGGGATCTGTCCCATTATTTGATTTATGGACAAACCTGGATCTTCTGAATAAATGTATCTGATTGTAATAACATATGTTTATCAAATACATTTTCATGCAAAGATGAAATTTAAAGAAACCCTTTGAAGCACAACACAGGTTTATATCAAGTGCTTGATGTAAATATGCCAGAATGCAGGCAAGTTTATTTAACACAAAACCTGTCTAAGACATGACCTCTGCAGGTAGTTCCTCCATAATAAAGTCAATATGCTTTGGTTTAATTTAATTAAATTGTGGTATCATAGAATATATTCAAAACAGAGACGCAGCAATTATTTATACTGCTGCTATCAGATAACATTATGTATTACAGTTGTAAGAATGTTCCTTAGAACATTTATTGATTATTGTTTTGATTTTGAGAGCCACACATGTTAAGAAGGGATTGATGCTCAGCACTCTTCAGTTCAATGGAAAATGAGTAGGAGTAACAGGCAGTGTGCAGAAGCAGGTGAGACGGTGCCAACTATAATCCATAAAGATGGAGAAAACTCCATCCAGCTTCCCCCGGAACCTTTTTAAAGATCTTTGACATCAAATAGGCATTTTTGTCAACACAAGTCCGGCTCACTGATGATTTTTTTTTTTTTTTTGCTTTTTGAGCCATTCCAAAAGATGCTTGTGTGTGAAAATCATAGATCAGCAGAAATACTCCATGCCGTATTCACAGTCTGTTAGTTCCTGTTTCTCCCCCATTCAGATGCTTGCTTTGAAGCAAATTGTCTTCATTACTTCAAGATGCCTAAAGTCATTGAGTTGTTGCCATGTTCTTGGTCAATTTGCTTCTCTTAAATGGTTAACTAAGCTTCCAATAGCCCAGACTGATGCTATTACCTAGAGTAGTAATGTTTTTCTAAATGTTCACCACATCCTGATGTTGAGAAGGACAGTAATCCATCACACCCTTCTTGCTCCCTACCCCCTTTAACACAGAGATAAACACATTGGTTTCAAAGTCTTTATTTCAATATTACGTTGACACAAGTCTTTTCTTAACCTCTAATTCTGATCTTATTAAACATCCTGCCTAAACCATTTGGTCATAATTTCCTTTCCCTAAAAACAAATTTCATCCTTTAACAAAATCTGGGTTCCAGTGAGGCCCACAGTACGTACAGACTGTATGCTTACAGGAAGTCCCTATTAAGTTGACGTCCTGTTAAGTTTTAAAACCCTTCATAAACATAAAATAACATACATTCACTGTGATACCCTTAGCAAGTTGGAGAAAGTTTATGCAGCTTTTTTTTGCTCTATTTTGACTCTTCCAGCTCAGAAAATGACCATGATTCCAGTATACTGGATGGGACGTTAGTTACATTTAGTATATTCTCCATGCAGTTGTTAACTGGTTTAAGAAACATAATAGGAGAATAACAGAGTAAGAGAACCAAATATTCTAATTCCTATTCAGCCAGTTGAAGTACATGCAATCTCGCTCTTCCTCTCATGAGCTTCAAAAGCCCCTTCTTTATTGTCAAGTCTCACTCAAGTCTGTTGATGTCTGGTTTGCTTCTAGCTAAGCTGGGTGTGTCTCTGTTGGTGTTCCTCAAAAGTGGGCATGATTATGGGCATGAATATGGGCAGGAATGTGGGTGGACTGTGAGCATGCAGGAGCTGTTGTACCGTTAGGTTTCTCTGAAATCGATTGGTAAATTTGTTCACTCCAGGTTGCGCCCTGTGTGCACTCTTCAGCCACAATTGATTAAAAGGTTTGGGCCACAAAGTTTGACCATAGAATTATTGATTTGCAGTTCACCATCTCATAAACTACTATACTCTTGTCATGGATTCAATAGGACAATCAATGAATGGAGTCTGCTGCCAATCAAGTTGCTTTCCACCAATACCCGACTAGGTTCGGCTTGTACCACCACCGAGGCGATTCCAGAAAAGGGGAGGAACTGCACAAAATCTACAAATAGAGATGAATCTAGGTGGAACTGACTGGGGAAGAACCGGTGAAAGCCACACCCGTGGAGAAGGGGTTAATGTGGCTCAGTTGTTAGTACTCTTACGCCAAGGAGGTGCAAGATGACAGGCCTGGGATTTTTAGCCATGGAGTTTGCATGTTTGCCCTGTGTATACTTGGATCGTCTTCAAGAACTCCAGCTTCCTCCCACAGCCAAAACTGTTGGATTAATTTGTCTCTAAATTACCCTTAAGTTTGAGTGTATCTGTGCAGGCTTTTTGTCCTGTGTGTCTCTGTGTTGTCCTGTGATGTACTAGGAACCTATTTAGGGTGTACTCCACCTTTCGCCTAATGACTGCTGGAGATAGGCACCAGTACCATCCATGAAGATTTTGCTGAAATAACAGCAAGTCTGTGATGTTATTTTGAAATGGCAGTTGCACAATAAAATTGGGATTAAAAAAAAAAATTCAGTTTAATCAATCAGGTTTGAGGGCTAGGACAGGATTTAAAAGGAATTTAAAAAGATGCTTTTTTTCATGATGACTTCAGTAAAAATGCTGTTTAAAACTAGGTTACATGAGTCTGGTTGGATTTTTTTCAGAGCTGAATCTGGTATTTTATTGAACAACTTAAATACCATCATTATTTGATATGGTTGGTCTTTGCTTGTTTATTTTAGGAAAATTTATTTACAATAATATTCCTTTTGTTAGATAATGTATCAAAATAAACCCTTCATGTGGATTAAAAAGTTAAGCTATTCTGAACAACAGAAGCCACCAAATATATTTCATTTAATTTCTGATAGTATGGAATAAATTTGATGTGTTAATCTACAGTCATATCAGTTTTATTGCATGAAATATGAATGTAGGTGGAGGTCTAATTAGAAATCAAATTTCCTGTTCAGTGTCATATATAAACAATTAGATTTTGCTGATGCATAGCAATATTGGATTTATTTGCCAAATTTAATGGATTGCCTAAATTGTCTAAGACTGTGTGACGCATGTTTTACAATATTTATGACAAAAGGGAAGAAATAATGATACTGTTAAATAAGCAGCTGTTGTTTTATTGA
Source organism: Anableps anableps (assembly GCA_014839685.1). NCBI lineage: Eukaryota > Metazoa > Chordata > Actinopteri > Cyprinodontiformes > Anablepidae > Anableps > Anableps anableps. Next base: position 4,837,535 of record CM026073.1, read on the forward strand.
CAACAGACACACAGAACAATAACAGGAGAATCATACTGATAGAAAAACACTCATTAGCGGACCGCCCTGGCAGGATATAGATCTGCTCTGCTGCACGTTGCTTTTTATTTGTTTTTTTTTTTCTTTTTTTTTCTTCTGCTACAGGGAAGATCATGTTACTAAACTCTTAAAAGTTTTTCATTTCAAAAAGATTTAAGATATCCTGTCGTTGGCTAAATAAAAACTCATAGGGTGCTCATTTAATTAAACTCCATAATCACATTTAGTATATGTGTCCTACCACAAGGCTGATGAAAGTTCTATAAAATAAAACCAAACATAGACAAACACAGGCTGGGAAATAAAAGGTACACAAATTAACAACAGCTTTAAAAGTTACAGGCACAGTCTTAGGGTGCATTCACGGACTAAACCATCCCTGTTTAGTTCATTTTAATCAAACTCTAGTCTGTTTGCAATCGAACTCTGATGCAAACCAAAAAAGCAAACTCTGATCCGCCTAAAAACCTAGGTCTCGGTCTCTAGGTCCCATTGTTGAGAATTTCTTATTCTGTGGTTTTTACAGTTGTAGGCAGCCATTTTGCTGTGTTAGTGTGCATCTTCTGATATCTGTTATACTGCGCATGAGCAAATATTTTTTTTTTCTTTACATGACAACGGAAACTGAGATGTTTTCGAGCCATTGCACTCTGAAACCTGCTCTCAAATTGTGCCGTTATCAGAGAAAATAGTCGCCGTTGTCAAGTAAATGAACAGTACAAACGCAACAAAACCTTTCCATTTTCACCAGAAAACATTGTCGTGTAAACAAGAGCCTCAGAAAAACAGTGGCATGTGGGTGACTATTCTACGTACCTTGCTTGATGTCTGTATATGGTGGACACGCCACCTTGTGTGAAAAGTAACGTTCTCCATGGTCTTCTGCCTCATCTTCCACTCATGCTGAGTCCATTGTTGAAAAATGTTTGGCATATGTGCCACAGACAAAACAGAAATCCTAAAACTGCTAAAATTTGACTCCACTCCATTTTTGTTTATTTTTCCAGAAGTTGTTACGCTCAGTGTCTTCTTCAGAGGTTTTTGTGTGATTTCCTTCAGTAGTTTTTGATGATGCAGTACCACCGCAGGTTGGGGATGTGGGGGGGCTGCTCAAAGGGTGTGGCTCAATTGATTCAGTGCAGTGTGAAAGTGAACTGCACCGCTGAAAATGTAACAAATGTTGCAATTTTGGTCCCCAATCGAACAGAGTCTACTGGACTATCAGGTATGAAAACACCCTAAAAGTGTGTTTTTAAATTAGATTTTCTAAGCAGCCCTTGAAAGTGTCTGCTTAAACCATTTCACAGTGTATGAGCAACAACACAAAAAGCTGTCACCAGTTTGCACACCAGATGCTATTTAATTGAGCAGTTCAGACAGATGAGATGAAGCAAAACTGTTAAGAACAAATATAAAGGAATCTTAACCTCCGTAGACCTGAGATTGACATGCATTTTAAATTTTGTTGAGCTTTACACAATTAGGGGGAGAATAATAAATATGATAATCTAATCTTATCTTTGAAAATGGAACCTGGACATCACTTTCTTTCATAAAGTGATGTCCACATATGAGGACACTTGGTTCCCTCAAAACACAATCAACACACCATTGTGTAACAAAGTGCAAATTTTTATTTCCAGCCTAAACAATGTGGATGTATATGAATATGGACAAACAAAATATGCAAAAAAAAAAAACAAGAAACATATTCAAAAACCATTGCACTAATTGAAGCCAGCAAATTTATGCACCCAGTTTTAGCTAATGCTGTAGGACTGGAGTATTTCGAAACCAGTTTCCTCACAGCTTCATCAGTATTATGGTTTACATTTCTAGTGTGATCCAATCTTCTTTGTCCATCCCAGTTTCCTCCTCAGGGGTAGGCTGGGTTACGTTTGGACAGAGTAGAACAGCCTCCAATGCACTCCAGAACCTGCAGTATAAGATTCAGAATATCCTTACTGAAAAGCATTTTCACATTTACTCATATGTTGAAATCCCTTCGGTGTATTGTTGGAGGTACTGCATAAAGAATTTAATGTGCAAGAACAAGTTGCTTAGGTTGTTCTTAAAAGGGTTAAGGCCCCGACATGGTTCATCCAAAGTGCTCAGTTCTCATTGATGTAAACGCGTGATGAAAAATGCATCATTTTGTTCGCAGAGAGCCACCCGCCTGCCGAACTCAACACCAGGCCTGGGTTGAACTATTTCAACAGGGCTCTGTGCAAAGTGACTGGTCAGAAGTTTGTTGCTGTGTTTCATGCAGAACTAGTCTGCTTCCACTATCCTGTTTCTGTATCTCCAGGAGACATGAATACTTTTGAGGAACATTTATCTGACGCGGTGAGGAATTATGTACATTTCTAAAAATTTTCACTAAATAACTGCTATAATAAGACTGGCTAATGGTTAATAACACCTGGATTGAAATTATAATGCTGTTGTTCACGGAGGAGGCTGTCTGCATAAAAATGTGGCACTCTCTCTGTGAATGTTTCATAAAAGCAAAACTGAAAATGCAGGGAGGGAGGGGAAACCCTGGTGGGTAGGAGGGGTGTCCCCCAGGTGGTCTGTGCTGTTGTATGAAAAGTGTGTGCGAATACAAACAGTTCACAACCACGTAACTGTGATTACATTTTTGCAATGATTTACATGAAATTTGTCCTTTTTACCAAAGCAAAGTCCCACTGTCGACAGTTACACATCTCTGGTTTGGCTGCATACAGGAACTTTATTGTTTGAAACTTTGGGCAAATTTGAATGCCATACTAAACACACAGCACTATTATGCATAACAGAAGAAGAATCAATGGCAACATTTTATTAGATTTTTTTTTTCCCCTTAAAGGTGTTTTGACTTTTTCTGACATGTTGACACACATCTTGGAGTTAGTCGGCAAGGTGTTTATCTCTTCTGAAACCAGCAGGTGCCAGTATAAGTGTCCATCCTTGTGTACAAGAGGTTTCATGTACACTAAATTAAGTATTAACACTGACAGCCAAAAATGGCATGTTCACATATGTGGACGCCAGGTCTTAGGAGGTTTTAATATGAATTGAGGTAAAAATGGAAAACTAAGGAAGGGAAACCAACATTGATATAACAGGATTAAAAAAATCATGCTATTTTGTACCATTTTCAAGTGAGAAATGAAAGTCAGACTAATCCCAACAAGTAAGTGCATTACAGTATTTAGGACACAAGGTTAAATCATTACTGGTTAAGGGTTTCTTTTGAGACACAATAGGCTTTATCTTTACTAATGGTTTTACTAGACCAAGTCTGGTATAGTTTTACAGTATCCTCAGCGGACACTTTTTTTAGGTAAACCTTGCCCTTAGGATTGCATTAGGATCCCCTTTTTCCATCATAACACCTTTAATTCCTAAACTCATCAAGGTGTTGGAAACCTTCATCTGAGATTTTGGTCTATATTGACATGACAGCATCTCACAAGTTTGCTGCAGACTTGTCAACTGCACATCTATGATGTAAAGCTTCCATCCCACTGCATTCCAAATGTGCTCTTTTGGATTGGGTTGTGGCCAATGGCACACAATGAACTCAGTTCATGTGGAAGAAACAACTTTGAGATAATTGGAGCTTTGTACCATGGTACATTATCCTGCTAGAAGTAATCATCAGAAAATGGGACACACAGAGATGCACAAGGTCAGCAACAAAAATCAAATAATGCTCAACTGGTACTAAAGCTAATGTCACACTGTTTACTATCTTGTGGTGTATGCTAGTGTTTTGAAAACCATGCGAGAAGACAAAGAGTTTTTAGAACCCTATGTCCTGACATGACTATGAAGAAGTCAGGAGTGTGGAATTAAGAGGGTTCTGCTGCATCATGACCGGGTACATTACTTTTCTATCATGTGACCTTCTTGTTTAATTTTCTGTCATGTATGAAATTTGGCTTACCATCTGGGAATGAAATTTCAAGGCTCTGTAAGTGTCACCAACTGGTCAGGTAACAATTAACAAAATTAACTCGACAAGTGAAGCCATACTTTCAGTTTCAAGCTTTTACCATTCTGAGGTGAGTAAGACAATTGTGTGGTGTAGCATGAGCTTATGTGGTGCTATTGTTTGGTTAGTACTGCAATATCTAAGTTACTGCTGTTCATTTCAGTAACATATGCATATGAGTGATATACAGTGTTGTCACAGTTACACTGAAAAAGTAATCTGATCACTGATTACTGATAAATCCTTTAAAAACATAGGTACTTTACTGACTAGTAAACCAAGTAGATGATAAATTATTTTACTAGTTACATCCAACAGCTGACCCAACCCAACAGAGACCCCCCCCACCCACACGACATTGACTTAAGCTCACATTATCGAAAGTCAATTTTAAACAATACAGTCAATGTTTCTCCTGACTTTTTAAGGTTAACTTAAAAACTATTTCCTGAAGAAAATACATGTTTTGAGTCACATGCTCAGGCAACAAAATTTTTCGTGCCAGCCTGGTATAGCTTGTGATTAAATTATTAATTACATGGTAAGGAAAGACAGGAGCTTTATTTTCCTGTGGCATCATATTATTCTACACCATGAAATAAAAGCCAGGTACGCAATTGAGTAATGGAGGTTTACAGTGTGCCAAGAAAAGATGCCCCAAACAACTGCACCACCAAGGCTGGGAGGATGGCCTTGTACCAATCCTTGTTAAAGCTGGCATTTAACTTCAAAAGGGTTCTTAACCATGTCTAAGTGCACTGAGTTGCTGTGACTGGCTAGTTTGCTACCCAGGTTAACGTGCAAGAGGAGGTGTACCTAATAAAATGGCCAGTGAGTATGTGGCTAGGGAGGAAAGATCAATATGGGGCATCCTGATGGTGCCCTTGTGTGTAAACAGCATGACTTTAGTCCTTTTCTCATTAAAATACAGAAAACCTTCAGCCATCAATCTGATGTCAACAAGACAGTCAAAGAGAGATGGGAGAAAGCAGCCACTAATGTTTCTCAGCGAAAACTAAATCTGACTTCTACATGAAACTGAAAAGAGTTATGTTTCCAGGCAAACTGCACCAAGGGAGAGCAGGTACAATCAAACAAAAAAGAAGAGGAGGATCAAGAATGGAGCTGTGTGGTACGCCCCTGGCAGGGTCAGCAAAGGCAACTGCTCCAGCTATTCCCTATCTACAGTGTTTAAGGATTGCTTTTAAGTCCAGTACTACACATCGTTTACAATCACCAAGCTGCTGCTGAAACAATATCTATAAAAAAAACCCTAAACAGATCAGAGTCAGGGCTGTGGTGAGTTTTAAACCCACTTTCAGTATTGATCATAATAATTAGCAATCTTTCAATAATAACTACCAGTCTACAATAAAATCCCAACTGACGTTTCTCTGGCAAGTTGATTCAATAGCGATTTGATTTAATGTGGGAAACACAAAAGCGCATTCCAGTGGATTTATGATTGTGAGTATTAACGGGATGTATGGGCAATCTCTGTGAACATTTTCTCCTGTCTTCTGTCCTGCAGCACAGTCTGTCTGATCCTCCTGTTCTCCCAGTACCTCAGCAAAGTTGATGTTCCAATGATTGCGTACAAGGATAAGAAGTGGAAGGTTTTCCAATATCCACTCTTCAAGCTCTTCTCTGTGAGTCGCCTCAGATTATCAAGCATTCTTATGTATTTGTCTTCTTTTACGGTAAAGGGTTTTGGTGGTGGTGCTGGTGGGGGGATTGTAATATGCTGGACTTCAAAAAATAAAATATTGTTAGTTTTCAGGTACACTTTTCAAGACCTTTAAATTTATTTAAATTTTAAGCTTTTCAACTAACTTGAGGGGCTTTTGAAAATTAACAGCTGAGTGCACAAGTTGGAATTTATTGTGGAATTTTTCCTGATCAACACAAGGCAAACATTACACATACAGTATTAGGCTAAAATATGTACACCCCATCAGCATTAGGCTAAATGTGCTTCAGCACAGTTCCACCCAAACCCTTTTGCAGCCACCAACAAGGCACAGGCATAATTCTGGCAGCATATTTGATGATTTTGTGTGGTAGAATTTGTAGAGTTCATTCAAACTTCTTTGTTTCCTAGTGCAAACCACATCTACCTGTCTATGTCTAAACATACTACATTTTTCTCTTGTATGATGTGATGAGGACACTGTATCAGATCTTATAAATCTCTTTTCTTTTTTTACATTTTAAAAGACAGCTACAGCTTTTATTGCCAAGAAACTACTGAAAAACAAGGATCTCAAATTGTGTTTTAAAAACAAATAATTTGGTAAAGAATGGAAAAGAAAAGAAAAGAAAAAAGAAAAAGGAAAAAAAAAGAAAAAAAAAAAGAAAAGAAAAGTCAAGTATCTTGAGCACCCTTTGCTGTCTTTGTTTTCCTTTTACCCTCCAGGGCCCGTTTCAGACATCAAGGTTAACAAGCTCTGAACAGAAGGCAGATACTCTGAATAAACCTACCCAGCTCTGTGATACTCAGGATTTTTGGTTTCAGAACAAGCGATATCAGTAAGGTAGCTCAATTCTGAGTCAAGTTAACCCTTAGTTAAGTGTGAGTGTGAGAATTTAAAAAGCCCTCATCAATGGAAGGTAGATAACATGATTCACCATGGCAACAGGAGGAAATAAGAAGCCTCAAAGTGCGCATTTCTTGCCAATGGAATTAGAAATGTTAGTGACAGCATAAGGAGAATATCAAAACATATTTATCAAAAGAAAAGCAATACTTTTGCTGCTGTAAAATAGCATGAGTTAGTGTGACACTTACTAAGTTAGTGTGTCAGTGTGATTTGACAGAGAATTAGTTTTACTTTCACCACTAGACTATATATATATATATATATATATATATATATATATATATATATATATATATATATATATATATATATATATATATATATATATAGTCTAGTATATATATATATATATATATATATATATATATAGCGGCTGGGTAGCTCAATGGGTAAGTCACCCAACCTTCACCCGGGAGACCGGGGTTCGAATCCAGGCCGGGTCGCTTGGTTGAGATATCCAGTGTGGGTCCTTAGGCAAGATCCTTCGCGCTACTGCCTACCTCATGATGAGTGATAAAGGAATACACGCCATGCCGGCTCAGACGTCGCCCGGCCAAACAAGGTCTGCGTCAGGTGCTGGGGAACCAGGGCACCTTCACGAAAAATGGGTTACTGGAACAAGACGGAATTGGGCGAGAGGTGAAAACTTGGATCTGTTGGAATGCTACTACTCAAGTAACCCTAGTCAGAGGGGTTACATGCAAAGAATGCGGGAGGAATGGTTATGTCGACATCCCCATTCAACACTAACTGCCAAACAACTAGTAGCTCAGTGTTCCAACATCCGCAAACGGCAAATGCTGTCACAACTTGAGATAGACGAGGTACAACACAAATGCTACGGCAAGGGGGAGCCAGGACGCCAGGTCAGAGGGGAGTTAGCTTCAACTCCCCACCCGCAGATTGGGTATGCAGCCCCAATAATGAACGAACCATCACAGCTGAACGAGGCAGCAACTGACCTGAGAGGTAGGATCGTGGCCCGAATGAACACCAGGCAATCCCGATGCCAATTACAACGGCTGAGTGAAGTACCATCAGAAAGTCTCATTGAAGATGTGAATGCAGCATTGAGAACGATCCCTACCAACACCATAACGGAAACCAATGAGCTGGTGTACAACTCAGCATCAGTGATCCTTGAGATGCTCGGCTATAGGAGCAACCATGAGATTCAATACCCACCATGGAAAAGACGGTTAGAGGCTAAAATCAAGGTAACAAGGAGGGAAGTGAGCCAATTGTCAGAGATCCAAAGAGGTGCAATCAAAAGACCGGTACCCAAGCGGTACAGCCAGATGCCCATACCTGAAGCGCTCGAAACTGCCAAACAAAGGCTCCAAGCCTTGGCCAGTCGCCTAAAGAGGTACACGAGAGAAAATGAAGCCAGGAGGATTAACCGGCTCTTCTCCACCCAACCAGCTAAAGTGTACTCTCAATGGCAGGGTAATAACAACAGAGCAGACCCACCAAGGCTGGAGACCCAACAGTACTGGAAAGGCATATGGGAAAGGGAGGCGACCCACAACAGCAATGCACAGTGGCTAATCTCTCTACGAGATGACCACAGCAACCTCCCTGAGCAAGCCCCAGTAACTATCACAGTGGCAGATGTCCAAGAAAGAGTCTCAGGTATGAGAAACTGGACAGCACCAGGTCCTGACATGATCCATGCCTACTGGCTAAAGAAACTCACTGCCCTCCATGAGCGACTGGCAGCTCAAATGAACCAGCTGCTACAAAGTGGGACTCACCCTGAATGGTTAACTGAAGGGCGCACAATCCTGATCCAGAAGGATCCCTCAAAGGGTTCGGTCCCATCCAACTATCGGCCAATAACCTGTCTCTCTACAACATGGAAGCTCATGTCAGGCATCATAGCAGCTAAGATAAGTGGGCACATGGATAAATACATGAGTACAGCACAGAAGGGCATCGGCATAAATACCAGAGGAGCCAAACACCAACTCCTGGTAGACCAAACAGTCGCCCGAGACTGCAAAACCCGACACACCAACCTGTGCACGGCTTGGATTGATTACAAGAAAGCCTATGACTCAATGCCACACACTTGGATCATTGAATGCTTAGAGATGTACAACATCAACAGGACTCTAAGAGCCTTCATTGCAGCCTCGATGGGGATGTGGAAAACCACCCTTGAAGCCAACTACAAGCCAATTGCACAAGTGTCCATCAAATGTGGCATATACCAAGGAGACGCTCTGTCCCCACTGCTGTTCTGCATAGGTCTGAACCCCCTCAGCCAAGTCATCAACAAGACTGGCTACGGATACCGACTCAAGAACGGAGCCACCATCAGTCACCTCCTCTACATGGATGACATCAAGCTGTACGCTAAGAGCAAACGAGACATCGACTCACTGATCCACACCACCAGGATCTACAGCACTGACATTGGGATGTCATTCGGACTAGAGAAGTGTGGTCGGATGGTTACACAGAGAGGGAAGGTCATCCACACAGAAGGGGTCTCACTCCCAGAGGGAACAATAGCAGACATTGAGGACAGTTACAAGTACCTGGGAATACCACAAGCAAATGGCAGCCTCGATGAGGTCACAAGGAAAGGAGCCACGGCCAAATACCTCCAACGAGTAAGGCAAGTCCTAAGAAGCCAGCTCAATGGCAAGAACAAGATCCGTGCGATAAACAGCTATGCCTTGCCAGTAATCAGATACCCTGCAGGAATAATAAGCTGGCCAAAGGAAGAGATAAAGACCATGGATGTTAAAACTCGGAAACTACTAACCATGCATGGAGGGTTCCACCCTAAATCCAGCATCCTGAGACTATACGCGAGCCGTAAGGATGGAGGCAGAGGACTAGTGAGTGTGAGAGCCACTGTCCAGGATGAAACATCCAAGATCCATAAATACCTCAAGGTCAAAGCCTCAACCGACGATGTGCTCAGCGAATGTCTCAAACAATGGGGACCAGAGGATGAGGTGCTGGAGGAACCATCATGGGAGGATAAGCCCCTACATGGGATGTACCACCGACAAATAACTGAAGTGGCTGATATCAGGAAATCCTACCAATGGCTGGAAAAAGCTGGACTCAAGGACAGCACAGAGGCACTCATCCTGGCTGCACAGGAACAGGCCCTAAACACCAGAGCAATAGAGGCTCAGATCTACCACACCAGACAAGATCCAAGGTGTAGATTGTGCAAGGAGGCCCCTGAGACAGTCCAACACATAACAGCAAGGTGCAAGATGCTGGCAGGGAAAGCGTACATGGAACGTCATAACCAAGTGGCGGGCATAGTGTACAGAAACATCTGTGCAGGATATGGACTGGAAGCCCCGAGATCTAAGTGGGGCACACCCCCAAAGGTGGTGGAGAATGACCGAGCTAAGATCCTGTGGGACTTCCAGATCCAGACAGACAAAATGGTAATGGCGAACCAACCGGACATCGTGGTGGTGGATAAACAACAGAGGAAAGCCGTTGTGGTGGATGTAGCAATACCAAGCGATTGCAACATCAGGAAAAAGGAACACGAGAAACTGGAGAAATACCAGGGCCTCAGAGAGGAACTGGAGAAGGCCTGGAAGGTGAAGACCACAGTGGTGCCTGTGGTCATCGGAGCCCTCGGGGCAGTCACCCCCAAGCTGGAGCAGTGGCTAAAACAGATCCCAGGAACAACATCAGACATCTCAGTCCAGAAATGCGCAGTTCTCGGCACAGCCAAGATACTACGCAGAACCCTCAAGCTCCCAGGCCTCTGGTAGAGGACCCGAGCTCAGAGGTTGAGAAAGACCACCCGTGGAGGGTGAGAAGGGAATTTTTTTTTTTTTTTTATATATATATATATATATATACTGTTTAGTAAAGAATAAAACCCAGGATGAATGAAATGAAATGTATTTTTGAACTTACTGTGTGGTCATCAAAAAGGTAACTCAGATTAAATAAATTACAGATGCAGCATAGGTGACATTGATGAATGCATCAATGTAAGCTCTTGTTGAGCAGATTGAAAAGTGTGCAATATGATATAAAACATAAAAACAAGACAACATGATCTCCTTTATTTAGTGAAGGAGCAGTGAATCCAATGCCATCTATGCAGCCAATTATGCCTGGAAATCTAAAAATATATGAATAGATAATGCTTTGTCAAAATGTGACATCGACTACATTATTGCTTCACTGATATCTGTAATTCTAAGGGGTCCTTCTTTAGTCTTGTGGGTCTGTGACTATAGGGAGCACCACTCAACTGTACAGCAGGGTGCCCAGTTTTCAGATTGGGAGCTACATATAGACGTCTAAGTCACAATGATATACTGAGGGCAACTGTCTAAAAAGCTCCGTTATACAATGAATTTAAAAATTAAATTTACCTAAAACTAAGCCTTTTATGCTTGATACCAATAACATAAAAGAGAAACAGAATAGCTTTAGGAATGAACACCTGCCGGGGTCCGAACTCAAATGTCCCGCATGAGAGATGGAGACATGCATCATTCTGCCAAGGAAGATCTCAGCATAGTTCTGTGAGTGATAGACTGACATCCACCTCAGAGGCACCTCTGCTGTTCAGTAACAGTTTAAGTGTTATAGTAACATTCCTGACAGCATCCCGCAGGGTTGGTTCATGGAGGAAGTTGTGGCAGTAAGTTGACTCAGGATAACGTCTGTCTAGCTTTCTGTAACCAAAAACCCAGGATATGCACACAGCTACCCCTGAACTTACTCCGGATTTTCACTTATCCTGCTTTCTGAAACAGGGCCCAGCTGTATCGTGCTTGTTTTGTTATGTTGTTTCAGTAAGCATGTAGTTGTATAAGATAAAAGCCTGTTCTAGCTCCAACCTAATCCAAAATGTCAACAGAATTACTCACCAATTGCTTTGCATTTTATACAACACATGCACCCTTGGTTTAAATGTAAACATGTTTGCTACATGAGACTGCTCAGAATCAAAACCAGTTGTGCTCTCCTCTGTGTAAAACATTCAAGCTCATGGAATACTTTTTTTTTTTCAAGGAAACATATACTTCCTTTTTTCCCTTCTTTTTTGACAACACGATTGCAAGCAATGATTTTAGCTTTTACTATAAATAGGTAATTACAGGAAATTTTGACCACTTAAGGTTCTACTTTATGTAATATCTTCAGTGCTGTCATTGTTTATTAGCTTTATGTAGCCACACAACAGAATTTCAGAAGTGGTTGAACATAAGTTAAAAATACCAAGATGCTCTCAATATTTATGTTAAATTCCAGGCTTTGTTTGGAATGTGTGGTGCCTGGCTGGTCTGCTTCTTGCTGACCGTCTTTGACGTCCTGCCTTCAAAGTCTAACCAGTATGGCTTCTCAGCAAGAACCGACATCAACCTGAATGCGGTGACAAACTCACCATGGTTCCACATGCCTTATCCAGGTAAGAGCCAAGAAATCCGACTTTACACCCAGAACCAAAAGTTATTTTTCAACATGCAAATGCCAAAATGCACAACTACTATTATGATTAAAAGGCATCATAGACTCCTAGAGTTCAGGGGCCTCATGCACACCTGCTTGGATTTCCTACTGAAACATCAAACATGTAAATCAGGAAAGCAGTGTATGCAAAAACAAATTTAGATGCTGGACACATGGATCAAAAGATATTTCCTTTATATAAGCCAAACAACGCTGAACTCATGGCTGAAGTATGGACTGCTGCTTTGACATGCAACTATTTACATTTGCAAATAGGTAGAAAATGTCAACAGCTCTGATTTTCCTTCCTGCAGGAAAAGGAACATATATAAATATAGGGATGCCTAATGACACTCAACAAGTAGATGTATTTTATTAGGAAAATCAGACTCTCACCAGGTAATGTTAATCGCCACTTACATGGATAACACAAATTATTATTGTAAATTACTGTACAAGTGTGCCAGGGAAAAGCTGCTGGTGAGGCATTTCAGACTTAATGCAAATGTTTATTCCATTTCTATTGTAAACACAAAGGCACTCTGATCTGGAGCAACAGTCTTCAACTGTGGTTTCACCAGCAAAAACAGGAAGTCACTCTCTTAAACCACAGACTAGTAAAGAGGCTAGGAAGAACAATGCCTTCATGGCATCGTGCCATTGCGCTTCAAGGTTTTTCATCTTTGTGGGAGGGCAGGTGACTGTGTTTTAAATCAGACACCCCATCCAAAATGTTGGTGATGCATATTTAAATGACAAATTTACTTTGTACTTTAAGTAAAAAATGCTTCCCATGAACATAAACAAATCCACCCTGTGACTGATGGCTCCAATTACATTACAAGTTGCATGTAAACTTTGCTCTTTCCAGATGTGTTGTATTGTTTGCATGGCACGGCTCAGGGTATGACTTTGTTGGTGTCTTACATCTTTGTGGAAAATTTTGATCCACACGCTTTTATAACTTTGCTTCAGTTTTTGAGTTAGTAGAGATTTGTTTCTGTGTGACTCTATCAAGCTTCCACCACAATATTTCAATCAAGCTGAGCTCTGGACTTCTAAGTCATTGCAACATCGACATCATTTTCTATATTCTCTATTTTTTATTTTCCTCTCTGTTTGGATTTCTGTCATTTTCATCACCCAGTGTGGGGCAAGCCTCAGTCTTCAGAGAGATGGCCTCACATTTGACTCTAGAATATTTTGGTATACAGAAGAGCTCATGGTTGAGCTAATATCTGCAAGGTAAAGAGAGGTTTTTTGGCTCATTCAGATGCAACTTTGCAAACCATGATCCCACATTCTTTTTCAAAGACTTTCACTTAGCATGATTTCCAAACAAGAATTTTAGAGAACTGTCCAATTCTTTAAAGCTGCAGTATGTAACTTTTATGAAAAATGTCAAGCAAGGAGGAGGGTCTTAGCACTGTCAGTCACCCTCTGTTCACACATCCCCCCTTCCTCTTTGCTACTTTAGCCTGCCACTAATGCTAAAGCTAGCTAGCATGGCCACTGATGACAGCAGATAAATGGTTCTCCTGGAATGGTAAGTTGTTTTTTCACCATTAGCACATTTAGTTGCAGAACACAATGGTGATTGACAGCACTAAGACCCTCCTCCTGGCTCTGATTGATTGTTTTAGGTCAGGAATGGTACAAAGTTACAAAATGCAGCTTTAATGTAGGCCTGTACATTGTCTCTTCCTGCCTTGATATAAACCATTTCTGGCTTTGTTTTAGGTACTCCAAGGTTAAGCATTCCTTCAGCTTTTAACAGCCACATAAAATGTCCCCAGTGGAGAAAATCATCCACCCAGATTTAAGATTGACCAATGTGTTTCAACATTGGCATTTTGTTTTGATATCTGCTCTTCTGAAGGGAAGCTGGGAAGGGCTTGGCAAGGGTTTAATTGATAAGGATGGGACTTTAATACCACCCACAGGTAGGCCTGTCATGATAAATTTTGATGCCATATTTTATTTTGGAGCTATTTTCCCCTATAATTCTGTAGTGAGCCTGGCCTGGGTATAAGTACAGTCAGGTTAAACAGATTTAACACCTGTTTCAAATTCTGTATATATCAGTCAAACATGTTTAAGTTTAAATCGTAGGAATATGTTTTATGACTTCAGTACTTTTAGAAAGAATTACATGTCAGCTAAAAACTGGGACTTTTTTTGATAATTCCCATTGAATTGCAAATCTTAATTTTTTTTCATCACTTACATGTATGTATTCAATCTGTAAGTGTGCATGTGCATCAGACAACTACTTTTACAATACCTATGGGAAAAGTTGCATTACTTAAAATGCAACTTGAGCAGAGTTTTGAGTAGTTCAGCAAGAGTTTAGACACATGCCCATTTAGGATATGGAACTTTTAAATTAAGCTTAGATTTTAAGTTTGCTAGGGTCATGTGAGAAAGTAGCCCAAGTTTTAGCTCAGCATTCCTTTCATCAGAAGTTCTGAGTTTCAGGTCAACTAGATTTCCCACCAAAGTTGGAATTCCGTGTTTAAAGGTTGTAAGTTGTAGGTAACTGCACGAACCCAGACCTCAAAATTTAACATGGCTGGCAAACACGTAAAACACAGTGATAAAAAGGGATAATTTGAACCCTTACTGGTATTGTATCTGACACTGATGTCCTTCTTGGATTAGATAAGGCACTGGGCCCATTCACCAATCCTGATGCCATGGTCCGGTTCTGCTACAGGTCATGTTTAGACTTATTTTACAATGGAAGTTGAAGCTTACAGCCAAAAACATCCTGGACTGCAAAACGGAAGGCCTACATATACTAATCTAATAAATGGCATATCAACATATGTTTCACATAAATCACTAGATGTATTTTTTAGATTAAACATATGGGCAGTCGTTTGTTGCAGAAGTGGCCATTGGTCAGTCTGCTGCTTTGCCTCATCTGCTGAAATATTTCAGTTTTGAGAAAGATGATACACACCCCTAATCAAAAGTTTAAGACCAGTTAAAAAATGCACCGTTACATTTTGCACTGTTGTATCTCAAGAAGGTTCTAAGCAAAGCTTCAAAATGCAAAAAGAAGAAATGGGAGTGAGGCAAAAAAAAAAAAAAAAAAAAAAAAAAAAAAAAAAACTCGAATAAGCATTTTTGCAAACATTAAACTGAAATAGACTATTCATCAGCTGATCAAAAGTTTAAGACCGTACCTCAAAAAAACCTCCAAAACCCCCAATAGAAATAGATAATAGAAATAAAGAGTTTCAAAAAAGGACTCGGTAATGAGTAGCTGCACCATTCTTGTTAAACACCTCAAAAATTCGTTTTGGCATGCTTGATGCTAGTGTTTCCAGGAGGCCAGAGGGAATGTTGCTCCAAGTTGAGAAGATGGCTTCACGGAGGGCATCCTCGGTCCGGAACTGGTGTCCATTTTTGTAAACTTCCTTCGCCATTCAACCCCAAATGTTCTCAGTTGGATTTAGATCAGGGGAAGACGCAGGATGGTCCAAAAGAGTGATGTTATTTCTCTGGAAGAAATCCTTTGTCAGGTGGGCATTGCAAATTGCATCATTGTCCTGTTGAAAAACCCAGTCATTACCACACAGACGATGGGCTTCAGTCATGAGGGATGCCCCTTGCAACATCTCCACAGAATCAGCTGCTGTTTAACGTCTCTGCACAACTTGAAGCTCCATTGTTCCACTGAAGGAAAAAAGCCCCCCCCACACCCAAGATCATGATGCTTCCCCTTCCTCCTTCACTGCGCTGTGCACAAAACATTTCAGGTGGGATCTCCTTGTCGTGCCAGTAACGTTGGAAGCCATCAGCTGTCAAGGTTACATTTTTTCTCAGAATAAACTTTCTTCCATCTTTCAGTGTCCCATGTTTGGTGTTCTTGTGCAAACTCCAAAAGGTGCTGTTGAAGAAGAAAAGGCCTTTGAAGACTTTTTGTTTTTAAAACCCTTCTCTCACAGATGCTGTCTGATGGTTATGAAAATGCAGTTGGCACCAGTGACAAGCTTAATTTGGGCTGAGGATTGTTCTGTATCTTGCCAGCTGGATCCTCTGGCTCACGGCCGGTGAAATTTTTTTGAGGTCCACCACTTGACTTTTTTGTTGCAATGGCAAAATATGAATTCTTGGCATTTTTCAATTGATCTTAAAATTTTGATCAGGAATGCAAAATAGATGTTATTTGTGTGTTTCGTAAAAACCTTTAAAAGGGGCTGAATTCATGTTGGATTGTTACAGTAACAATGACAGAGGAAAGAACTGAAAGAGCTCCAAGTGTAAGAGCTCTACAGAGGAGTGACAGAGCTGCAACAGCAACAGGAAAGTTAAATGAATAACTGAGAAAGTTGCTTTATTTTAGTAGTTTGAGCATTCAACCTCTCTTTGTCATGGGGCATAAGGAATTTGGACTATTTGGAATAATTTTAATCTAGAAAATGCTGGGAGAGACTATTGTTACAGTTAATGATGCAACAGTACTAAGGTTGCAAATCACTCAAATTATGAATAGATTTTTTTTAAATGATCAAAAAATGTTTTTCACTTTGTCTTAATAAATTAGGGAACTCATATTTTATACAAACTTTAGGAGCATTTTCCCTAAACTCTCTTGTAAAGTCACATTCGTTCATGGATAATTGATCAACAATATTACTGAGGGACTATGTTGAACTATTAGAAAATTTTTATCATCAGTTTATACCCCAGTGAAGGAGTTGACAGCAGAAACTATCTTAAGCTGTTGTTACGTTTTAAAGTTCATTATGCCATTTGTTGCCCTGCAGTGGACTGGCAACCCGTCTGGGGTGTACCCTGTCTCTCGCCCAATGACTGCTGGAAGTAGGCACCAGCCCCCTTCACGACCCTGCAAGGATAAGCGTGCTAGATAATGGATGGATGGATTAATGTGCCATTTGTTGTATCAATGTAAATAGAAATACATCTGAGAATATGGGCACAAAACAAGGCAGTATAGGTGACATTATATTTGTTATTTATATTTGCTTATACAACATTATGACCAATAACAACACTTAATGTTTCAGTAAAAGCAGTCATAATCGGTAGATACTGGTTGTACCTTGGTGGAAACAACTGTCATCAAGCATTTACAGTGAGTCTTGCAAGCATAACAGTGAGTCTTGCATCTTTATGAAGAGATTCTATTACTTGCCCTTCTATTCAGGATTGTTTATATTCAGCCACACTAGTGGGTTTTCGAGCATGAATGGGTTGATTAAGGTCATGTCACAACATCTTTATTAGAAATAAGTCCTGACTTTGACCAGACCTATCCAAGACCTTTATTTGAGGATTTTCTGTAGTCATTTAGAGGTAGACATGCTGGTGTACTTTGGGTCAATGTTCTACTCTAAATAGCCCAACCACTTAGTTCATGCAGAATGACATACAGACCATACCACCAATTCCATTTCTGAGTGGCTCAAAAAAAAACAAAAAAAAACAGGAAAAAAAAGGTTCTGGCCTAGGAGTGGCCTAGTCAAAGTCCAGACCTAAATCTAATGGTATGAGCTTAAACAGGTTGTTCATTCTTGGAAAAACTCCAATGTGGCTAAATTTAAAGGTAAAACTCGATTGAAATTTTTAATTGAGTCAATTGACCTTTTGCAAAAGCCCCGCCCCTTAGTTACTGTTGTTATGTCTGACAAGCTCTCTGTAGCCGATAGAGTGTTAACGTATATCATGACAGGGATAGGTATACCAGTGCATGTTAGTGACTCGTTTTGGAGTGATACTTGTGCGATATCCTCCAGATCGAGGCAAAAGGGGTTACAATATGCAGTGGAGGGATATATTCAAAATATTACAATACGTAACTGAGGGGACACAACAGTTCTTGAGGCTAAAGCATGCTGGTCTCAAGCAAAATCAAAGCAACCCCATGTAATGGTAACGTTTGGCTAAATAATATGTACCAATATGTTGAATATATGGTTATGTAGCTTATGTATTTTGAATAAAATATTATCAGCATGTAGACCTACCGATGTTTGGGTGGCGTTCAACAGCCTCAGAGCTGCTCCTTAGTCTGGTTCAGCACTTGTACAGCAACTACTGGGTTGGGCTTTCCATTTACAAAATGCTTTCAAATTGCTCTACAAAATAATATACATTATTAATGAATATTAATCATAACCTTGTTATTATCACATCTAGAGCAGGTCAGTACTCGCCTTACCTTTTGAGCAGACGTATGCATGCTTGTTTATTTTCGAGACATTCAATTCAGAGTGGGGGTGTCCACACCGTTTTATCCATTGTAGACACCGCACCAGTTGTGTTTTCGGCTTTAGGAAGGAAAAAAAACGACTCCCCCAGACAAACTCTTGGGATACCTACTGTCTGGTTTACATAATCCCGCATCACTTCACCATCTTGGGGAATGTTGGACTTAGCTTACATAGTCTCAAATGCTAATGAGACCTCTTATTGAACAATGACTGTTTGGGGGCGGGACTTTGCGAAAGGCCAGTTGCAAGGTTTCTAATTAATTAATTGCAATTAATCACATTTTAATCGAAAACTGTAATAAAATAACTAAATAAAATAGACATTTTCAATTCAAAAATGATGTTTGCTGTTAAATTATTGAATAAATATAGACATATAAGCTCAACAGCAAATATATTTATTGTTTTTAATGTGTTATTTAGGTTATTCAACCGTCAGATTGGTGAAAAGTGCTATTATACCCATTCAGCTTTCAAATGTTTCAAGAACGCCTGCTCATTCATGGAACTTCATGAAAAAATACTTCTTTAGAAATGTGCACTGTGGACGCTGACATTACATTGGGGACATCTGTGGTTGCAGCAACATGTTTTGCATTGAGATGGTATTTTAGGCTTGAATCGCTTTGCTGATAGGCCAACTCCTTTTAGCACAATTTGCACACAATAGTATTTCAATAAGATTGTTTTTTAAGCGCAAATTTCCCCCAATGGGGCAGCTTTGTCTTTCAACGTTGTTGTTTGCAAATGCCACTTGTGTGTTAGATTTACAGACATAGCAGAAACACATGAATACAAAGGTTCCTGCTTTGGACTTTTGTACATTAAAAAAGGTGATCTATTGCAATAACATTTTTAATGCATTAAAATCTATGGTATTATATAAGCAAAAAATAATGTGCTAAAGTCCTGGCCCTAACTGAATTAAAACAATTTTCAAGTTGGATGGCCAAATGTAAAAGAATCCTTGCCAGTTATCGCAAATGCTTGATTTCAGTTGTTGGATGGCACATCCAAATACTAGGTTTAGGGAGCAAAAACATTTTGATGTTTGGACAGGTTGGTTTAAATGTCTTAAAATAACCATTTGGAAGCTGCATTCTGTTTTTACTCAGCTTATGTTTGTTGATTTGAAAATTAGTTTTATGATCTTAAACACTTAAATGTGACAAAATAGAAAAAAAAGAAGAAATCTATAAGTAAGAAAATATATTTTCACTACAATATAAATTTCTTGAATTTCTTGGGATGCTAAATTAAAGTAGCATGAGCCTATAGAGACTCATTCTTAAATAAAACTGGATAAAAGGCCAACATGTGACTTTCATATGCTTCATTAGGCTGTATTCTGATACACCCGTTGTTGCTCTTTTTGTTTTTAATAAACTAAGTTTTGCTTTTTCTGTCAAGTACAGGTAGCCTACAACACATTTAATCCAAATCTGGTGAAAAATCTGAATTACTTGACTTTTTTAACAGGTTTCTGGAAAATGAAGTATGACTAATTTGTTTCCTGTCCACAGGTCAATGGGGCATGCCCACTGTAAGTTTATCCTCAGTGTTGGGAATGATGGCAGGTGTCTTGGCATCTACTATGGAATCCATTGGCGACTACTATGCTTGTGCTCGTTTGTCTGGTGCTCCTCCACCACCCATTCACGCTATCAACCGAGGCATCGCAGTTGAGGGCATCGGCTGCATTCTGGCTGCACTGTGGGGAACTGGGAATGGAACCACCTCCTACAGTCAAAACATTGCTGCACTTGGAATTACCAAGGTACACTGCTCCATTTGGGTTCTCTGAAGTCCTAGTAATACTTCACAGTGCCTTACCTTCCAACTACAAACTTAACTGTACTTGTTTTTTTATCCAGCAAAGAAGTAAATAACTGTAAAGTAGAATGAAATGAGACATGACATTCATCTGTATTATCAATCTTTTAATGCTCTTTTAGCTCTTTGCCAAATTACATCAATCTGTCCTGACAGTTTTTCATGGAAATTCATTCAAAATCAACAGATCCCCACATTTTTTTCTTTTGTGCATGATTGTGAGTTTATTGCAAATTTTCCACAAAAATGGTCAAAAATGTTGGGTCTGAGTGATGCTAACTCCCACCTGCAGGTGGCAGTATTTCTTGCTTCTACTACACTGCTGGCTCAGCCTTACTTAAATTGAAGTTTTTGTCTGTGATCAAGTAAAAAAAATCACATTTACTGTCATACAAGAGCACAAATATTGCAAAATTGCTAGCAAATATTTCCAAATTAGCTCCACAAAATCAATGATTTTGATTGCAAAAATCACAAAAACAATCGCAAAATCCTGCAGGGGCTTATCAATACGAAAAGTTCATTATTTACTTTTAAGAAGAACATATCGAATGAAAATGAGTTTGAGAATGCTGCTCTAACTCATTTTCATTTTGGGCCACATCAAGATCTTGAATGTCCCCAAAGGGCTGGTTGTGCCAGAAAATATCGATAAAACCCAAAATATTAATAAATAGTTGTCTCTGCATTCGATAGATTCTTTTTAAAAATAAATAATGCTGAACTTTCACGATTGTTCTTGCAATTTTTTTTTTGCAATCAAACTCACAGATTTCATGGTGCCAATTTAAAAATATTTGAAAAAGGAATTTTGTTATATTTGCGCTTATGTATGACAGTAAAAGTGACTTTTTGTCACTCGCCACATCGATCATGGATGAATTCAATTAAGGCTGAGGCAGCAGTATAGAAGTAAGAAATACTGCTACCAGCAGGTGGGAGTTAGCATCACTTAAACTCAATGTTTTTGACCTTTTTGGTGAAAAATTTGCAATAAAATAACAATTATGCATTACCGTGAAAAAATGTGGGAATCTATTGATTTTGAGTGAATTTCCACAAAAAGTTGGAGGGACTGATTGATACAATTTGGCAGTATTCAGGTAAAAACAGCTTTGATCAGATTGAATTAAAGGGACAATTAAAGGGAACACTAAAATAACACATCCTAGATCTCAATTAATTAAATATTCTCATTGAAAAACTTTATTATTAACGCAGTGGAGTTGATTGAGAAGAAAATAACACAAAAATTATCAATGTAAATCAAAATTATGACACCATGGAGATCTGGATTTCAATTCATACTCAATATGAAAGTGGAAAATAACATGACAGGATGATTCAATGTCAGTGAATATTTTTCAAGACAAGTCTGAATGAGGCTCAGTAGCGTGTGTGGCTGCCATGTGCCTGCATAACCTCCCGACAATGCCTGGTCATGCTCCTAATGAGACAGCAGATGTTCTCCTGAGGGATCTCTTCCCAGACCTGGATTAGAGCATCAGTTAACTCCTGAACAGTCTGTGGTGCGACGTGGCGTTGGTGGATTGACCAAAACATGATGTCTCAGATGTGCTCAGTTGGATTCAGGTCTGGGGAACGGGCAGGCTGGTCCATAACATCAGAGGAACTGCTGACACACTTCAGCCACATGAGACCTAGAATTGTCATCAGAAGGAACCCAGGGCCCACTGCACCAGTTGCACGTGTTGGACTGTAAGTTTGTGGTTGTAAAATAACAAAATGGGATAAACTTCAACAGGTATGAAGTAAGTTAACAAGCTGCTATAGACCTAATCAGTACTCACTCACCTTTTGTTGAAGACCTCTCACCCTCTATCATGATCAAACTGAACCTAAGTCTCTGCTTCCTTAAATTATGCTTTACAGACATTGTCTCATTTTGCTGAGGGCATGGCATGATGTCTGAAAACACACAGCACAGTTGATTTGTTAAACCTGTTTTGCAGTGAACATATCACCTTTAGAATTATAAACATTCCTGCTTTTTGGTTGCGTGCCAAGTGAATCACAGGTCCATTTGACACCATAAAATTTATCTGCTAACTGAAACTTTAACGAGTCTGCATTGCTGTTTTTAAAGTAGCACTGACTTATTTCCATAACAAAAGCAAGCACCTTCACATTCAAAGAGCTAACTGACATACCTGTGGAGTTACATCTTAAACCAGTACAATTATCATGCCTAAATCATGTGTCAAGTCAAGTCAAGTTTATTTGCATAGCACATTTCAGCAGTAAGGCAGTTCAAAGTGCTTTACAGCATTAAAAACATCAATCAAGTATACAGCAGAATCATCAAAACATCAAAATCATTGAGCAAAATCATCAGAATTATCTATCAAATACACATGAAAATCATCAAAATCATCGGCAAAAACATTGATCAATGATTCACTGACTTTATTGAACTGATTTACACTCAAACTTCCACCCTTTGGAAAACCAAACTTATCTTACCCAGATTTGTTTGCAGATTTATGGTCCAGAGTACTAATCAAAGGCATCTCTAAACAGGTGGGTTTTCAGGCTTGATTTAAAGGAATTTTGTGTTTCGACTGCAGAGCAGACCAGAACCAGAAGACCTGAGTGGTCTGGAAGGCTGATACAACAACAACCGGTCTTTAATGTATTTTGGTGCTAAGCCGTTCAGTGATTTATAAACTAACAGAAGTATTTTAAAGTCTATTCTCTGAGCTACAGGGAGCCAGTGGAAGGACTTTAGAACTGGGGTTATGTACTCTGTTTTCCTGACCTTAGTTTGAACATGAGCACCAGCGTCCTGGATCAGCTCGAGCTGTCTGATTGACTTTTTAGGCAGACCTGTAAAGACTCTATTGCAGTAATAAATGCAACTAAAGATAAACACATGGATGAGTTTTTCTAGATCTTGTTGAGACATTAGTCTTTTAATCCTGGAAATGTTCTTCAAGTGATAGAAAGCTGACTTTGTAACTATTTTTATGTGTCTCTGTAGGGTTCAGGTCTGGGTCCATCACTACACCCAGATTTCGGGCCTGATTACTAGTTTCTCGCTGTAATACCTGAAGCTGTGTGCTAACTCTAGATCGTTCCTCTTTAGGTCCAAAGACAATGATTTCAGTTCCAACATGCAATGTTGAGTGTCTGCCTAACTGGATTTTGTCTACTCAAGAGTGCATCTGTTGTGAGCTTCTACTGCAGGGATCAAATCTACTGGTAATCTGTCTCCTGTGAGGCATGACCTGGCCATTGTCAAGCTAAGACAAGTCAAGTCAAGTTTATCTGTATAGCACATTTCAGCAACAAGGCAAAGTACTTTACATCATGAAAACATAAAAACATCATAAATACACAAAACAGTCACCAGTTGTGAAACCAGTAACAAACATTACATTTTATCAAGTGCCATCATTAAAAACATCAATACACATCAAATATGTTGGTCAATGTTCCAGTTATTAAAGGGCCAAAAGCAGCTATGAACACGAGGATTTTTAGCTTTTATTTAAAGGAATTCAGTGTTTCACCTGTTTTGCAGTTTTCTTGCAGTTTGTTCCAGATTTGTGGAGCATAGAAGCTGAATGCTGCTTCTAGATGTTTGGTTCTGGGGATGCAGAGCAGACCAGAACCAGAAGACCTGAGTGGTCTGGAAGGTTGCTACAACAACAACAGTCACATCCACGCATTGATTTGTTCTAAGCATCTGTTCAGTGCTTGGATGGGTTCAAAGTCACCTGGTGATATCGTAATGTAGTCTACGCCTCCAGCAAGCAATCATTTCTAAATAGCCGAGGGTCCAGACTCTTTGTACAAAGTTAAGTGTAGAACAAGGGGATGGTTTTTAACCAGGCTAACTTAATAAGAGTGATGGGTGGATTGTCAGTTTTCATACCTAAATTGTCTGTTTGTTGCAATGGGAAATACTTCCAAATAGTAAAATTTGTCTTTGTATAATCCCAGGGAAGAGTGTAAGAGCCTTCTTTTAGCCAGCTGACCACCAGTGTGCAGCAACAAGTGAGGGTGGGGCAGTGTTATATTACTATTCTCTCTGCTCCATTCATCCAGAATGGGACTATTCATCCAGCTGTCCTTTTAGAACAAAAAGA
The DNA here is from genome assembly GCA_014839685.1 of Anableps anableps. Taxonomy (NCBI): domain Eukaryota; kingdom Metazoa; phylum Chordata; class Actinopteri; order Cyprinodontiformes; family Anablepidae; genus Anableps; species Anableps anableps. The sequence goes on from CM026073.1 coordinate 4,861,803, forward strand.
GAAATCATTCCCGACAATGATGAGACTTAAAGATTTAGTTTTCTGCTCTAAATATTTTCAAATGGTTTTTGGAGCTCATTAGCTTCTTGAAAGGGGCTGCAGTCTTCAGGAGTCATAATTGGCTTTTCTTAAAGCTATACTCTTGATTAGAAGGACTAGTTAGTTTGTAAAGATCAAAAACCATTTACAATCCGAGCTTTACCGATGGCAGATTACAACACTTACAATGATTTTGGATTCACATTGCAGAGCTGTTTGTTAAATCAAGGTTTAAAAAAAAAGCAACGACAGAATTGATGCTATTCACCATTTATTTATTTTAATTGTGTCTCACCATACATTTATAAATATAATCAAAGTTGCCAAGTAGCTTTTTTTTGTCATTATTTTATCTTAGGTTGGTAGCCGACTTGTCCTCCAGACAACCGGAGTTTTGATGATCGTTCTGGGCGTCTTTGGAAAGTTTGGAGCGATTTTCATCACCATCCCGGACCCGGTCATTGGAGGCATGTTTCTTGTTATGTTTGGCATGATTGCAGCAGTTGGAATATCCAACCTTCAGGTAAACACATTAAGTTGTTTGTTTGTTGTTGTTTTTTTACAGACGTTACACATCCAATCTGACTAAAATTTGCATAACTTGCAAAGAGGAATAGGTAAAAACTTCTATCTCTATTGGGGTTAAGTGCCTTGTCCAAGGACACACTGATATGGGATGTGAGGAAGCTGGAAACACACTCTCAATATAACCAGATGTCTCACTCCCCACTGGGTCACAGCCTATTAACTTGTACTGTTAGACCTAAAAATATTCATGCCCCTGGCAGATTTAAATTTTAAAATATGTTTGTTCAACCAATAAGTTTCTAATAGGAAAATAAAAAAGGTAGCATGAATGTTTTAAAAAAAAATCTCATTTAATTAATCAAAGAAATTGAAGATTATTTATTCCATTCTTAATATTCATTGAAAAGTCTTTATTGATATGATGGCCTTCTTTTAATTACTGACCACCCTTTTCTATGTTTTCACTGGTATTTTGATGATGAGCTCCACATTTTTAAGGATGTAATGCCTCCTTGCCATCACCCTAATCTTTAGCTCTGTCCAGAGATCATCTGTAAGATTCAAATCAGGACTCTGGCTTGCCCACTCCAAAACATTAATATTACATACCAGTCAGAAGAAACATGTTGATAAAATTAATATACTACCTTAAACCTAAATCGCCCAGGGGTATGAATAATTGTGGGCTTAACTGTATGAGTTGACACATACACCAGAAGACTTGCTGTTGTAATTGCAACTAAAAGGTGGTTCTACACAGTATTGCCTCTTGGAGGCTAAGTGCTTATGCAGCCAAAACCAACATTTTTATTTGAAAAAAAATCATCACTTTTCCTCCACTTCATTTTTTTCTTTTTAAAAAGAACTTCATTCACCATAAAAACACAATTAAATTGTGTTTAAGCCTTAATTGCCTCTGGGAATCAATAAAGGAACACCTCTTCTCAAGCCAATGTTCATAATAGCTATCCACTATTTTGCAAAGGATAGGAATGAAATATCAGTCTATACATGTCAAGTTTATGGGGATGGGGAGGTGGGAGGCTTTGTATTAGCACTCCACACATTTTACAGATTTTTACATGGAAAACCAAACATTAAAAACTTTGTATTTTCCTTCCACTTCACAATGATGTGCTTGTTTTTAATTCTAACATTAAAAAATGTAAAACAGTTTTGGAAACATTTTCTGTCGGAACAGGCTCCTAGCAAGTATCAAAGTATTAACTGAGTTCTTTACTTTTAATAGCCAGCTTGATTAACAAGTCTTAGATGTTAGTCTTTCCTTCTCCACTATAGACAAATTAATATGAGATCTGGCAGAACATTTGTTGAAACTGAAAAATATTGCAGTGCTCAAATAACCAATAATAACTAATAATAGCTTTGCGCTGGTTTTATTTGCCTTAGACCATAACTGTTTGGCTGTTTCTTAGAGGTCTCATGCTGCTCTTTAACGAGTGTTAACGAAAACAAGCAGCAGGGAGTCTAGGGTAGCTTTTGCAGAAAGTAAAACCCAGAATATAGAAATCTCTACTTTGCTCTTGCAAAACACCAACTCTCCATCTCATTAGTGTTTGTAGTCCCATCCCAATGAGGTATTTTTTCCTTTAAAGAATTTCTTTTATCGGTCTTTGTAAAATGGTTGAAACTTTATGCCACCCCCCCCCACCCCTTTACCGCATCTAACAACCGTTTTGTTTGGCTTGAACAACTACAGCTCCCTCGAGTCCCAGTCATACGTGGCAAAACCTTGAGGGAGCTGCAGTTCAGTGTGCACCATTTATACAATGCCTGGTTGCAATATCAAAGTGTTCATATTTAGCATTGAACTGAAACCTTGGGTATTGTGTTTCAGTTTTTAAGCAAATGGAAAAACACACAAGAGCCTAATGCAGATGGAAGAGATTTGAAGTCAATAGTGGGGCATGTTTCAGTGTGGGACTGAGCCTGTGTGTGTTTGTTTTTACCTGCTGCTGTGAATGTTGAATATCGACCATTTTGTGTAATGGGGAAGAAAGATTCTTGCTTGTTTTCCAATTTGATTCCCTTCTAAGTCTTTAAAAATTAGAGACTTACCCCACTCTGACATTTTTAACCTGTCATGATGAAATAAATGTGAATCCCTCTTAAAACAGCATTTGATTTATTGCCTTTTAAATTTTCACATTATGCCTAATTTCATTTTAGATCAGTTCCAAATCAGATTTGGCCAAGAACAACAAAATAGCTTGAACTAAGAGTCAGAAAAAATAATTTAAACAAGTTGTGTGACATAATGTGATTCTCTTTTTTTCCCTCTCTTTAGTATGTTGATCTGAACTCTTCTCGCAACCTCCTCATCCTTGGCTTCTCTACCTTCAGTGGACTTGTGTTACCTACCTGGTTTCATTCCAATCCAGGCATCATTGACACAGGTAAAGTTATCTCACACACCCTTTTAAAAGCCTTTCAGGTTGGAAAACATTATAACAAAAATGAATGATTTCTCTAGTAAAGTGCAGAAAGCATTTTATCGTGTAAAGCTGTGGAGGTGACGGCGGCTCATGCTGAGAGAAGTTTGTCCTGTAGGTGGGTTGCTGGTTCGAACCCCCGCTCTGTCTGTGTCAGTCATTGTGTTCTTGGGCAAGACACTTCACCCACCTTGCCTACTGGTAGTGGCAGCCTTGCTTCTGTTAGTCTGCCCCAGGGCAGCTGTGGCTATTATGTAGCTTACCACCATCGGCGTGTGAAAGTGTGAATGACTAAATGAAGTGTAAAGCACTTTTGGAGTGCTAGATAAAGCACAAAACAAGTACAGGCTATTTACCATTGTATTGAGTTTTGATATAATTTTGAGGATTTTCTGAGACAGACTAACATAAAGTTGTGTATAACAGTGGAAGTAGATAAATAAATGGCTTTCTTTTCTCTGTGTGGTTTGCATTTGTGCTCTGACCTATTGTGATATATCTCTAACACCTTTGCACATTCAGGCCTAGTCCACGCATAGCTGGATATCTGGGAAAACAAACACACTTTTTTGCATTTTGGCCTTTCATCCACATGAAAACTCCATTTAATAGTGAAGATTTGAGAAAAACTCTATTTTTTTGTGTGTGTACACAGAAAAACAAAGATTTAGGGTCCCAAGCTTTTACAGTCTGCAACAAATAATGTGCCAATATATTCACATACTTGTTTTGACATTATTCCCAATCGACGTTGTCTTGTGTTTTATTAACTTTAAATTGTAATACGCAATTTAAAAGTAGTTGAACCTATATATCTGTTCACACAAATTACATTCCTGGTGCCATATTTAATTCCTAACAGGAAGTCGTGGTTGTTTTGAAACAATCTGATTGGCTGACATAGGTTTTAGCTTTAAGTTACACTGGCCCCTATGTGTTTGGCATGTTTAATCTGTAAACTGCATTCTTAACTGGATTTATGTCTAAACTTTAACAGGAAGATTCTAACAAAGGTTTGGTTTAATCTGGCTGTATGTCTAGGGCCATTGTCCTGCTGGTAGGAGTTCCTCCAGCCTAGTCTTTTACAGGCTTCTCTTCTCCTTGATCCAAAAAAGCATTTCTGCAGCATGATGTGACCCCTATATTTTATATTACACATTTTCACATGAACTCCTTTGACTGGAACATCTTCTGCCAATTCAATGTGTTTGAAATTATAACAGGGCTTCTTATAGCTCTCTTTCAAAATCATCTTTCTTCCACCCACCCTTCTATAAAGGCCATATTGGTGGGATGTGCAACTACAGACCCATTTAATAACTCAGAATATTTTTGAAAAGTCAATTTATTTCAGGAACTTTATCACAAAGTAAAACACATTACACAGATGGATGTTTGAAAGCCTTTATATGTTAATCATGATGATTTTCCACTTACAGTTAATGAAAATATGGCACTTAAAATTAGAATATTACATCAGACCAATAGAAAAACAGTTTTTAAAAACAAAATTGTGGGCTTAATGAAAGTATCTTTAATACCTGCTTAAAGGTTGTTACTTTCAAGAGGTACTTTTAAGTTGACAAACGAGAGTCATTGGGATATATATTCCAATTTATTGAATATGACTGTACTAGGAGTGGTGCCGCCAGACTCTCCAGCCTGAGCTGTAGAGTCCTGCATCTCCACTCGAATTATGATGGGCTTCTAGGCTGCTTCTGTAATGATGAATAAAGGCCTGTAAATACTGATTTGATCTTTTACTCAAAGTGGCAAGAATAAAGTCCTTGCAGGACATGACATAGTTCATAAAAACACATGTGCAAAACTCCTGTAAAGTTCTAATAGGTCCCTCCCAGTGTAGCTTATGTCAGTGTAGTACTTGCAATAAAATTTCTGACCACTCACACAAGAAAAAAGTTCAGAATATGTCTGAAGAATAAGCTGCACGAATTCCCAAACCAGAGCTGTAAGAAGAGAATGATGTCATTTTGTTTTCACAGCTCTGCAAGAGAGAAGAAATTTCTCTGATCTTGCCAAGCATTTACAGCACCTTTAATGGCTTCTCAGGGCATCCGCCCTGATGTCTTGATAGTTTTCGTGTTGTGCCTTGCTTTTTTCGTTTCCAGCTGATGGGTTAAACTGAGCTTCATGAGGTGTTTCAGAGCTTTAGATTTTATTTTATTACCTAACCTTGCTTTAGACTTGTCCACAGCTTTCTCCCTGACCTGTCTGCTGTGTCCCTTGATCCTCATGATGTTTTTTTTTTCACTGATGTTGTCTAACAAACATCTGAGGCCCTCGCAGAACAGCTGCATTTACTGAGCTTAAATCACACACCTGAACTGTGTTTACCAATGAGGCAAGTTATTGCACTGGATTTTATTTAGGGGTACTGGTGTGACGGGGACTGAATACAAAGGCACAGGATAGTTTTCAGAATTTTGTTTGTCATTAAAATGTGAAAACCATGCATTGTTTCCTACTTTCTGTTGCACCATCACTTAAAATCGTAATAAATACAATGGAATCTGTTGGTTGTAACGTAACAAAATGTGCTAAGAAAACTTTCACAGAACAAGGTAATAACCAAAACGCCATTCAATTCTTTTTTTTTTTTTTTTTCTTAATTAACAATGTTTTTTTTTCTATACCCTTATTAGACTGAGAGCATCATTTTCATTAGAGGTTATAAGACCACACCTTGCTGACATGTATCAGCTTGTCAGGATTTGGGACTGTTTGTGCCAGCTGCTCACTGGCTCATCACTTAGAAACTACCATGCCTTCATGACTTGTTTATTAGTCCCTCAGTATCAGCAAGAATAATATGCCTGAATGACAGTGACAGCTATCTGGTTATTGTAGTATGGCTCTCCCGTGAGATTTAGCCTTTGTTTGTGCCAGTGTTCTTTGGTGTGCATTCTGAAGCAATCACAATTGGCTGCTAAAAGGGAATTACCTTCTTATAAATCAAACGTAAAACAGCTATGGCTTGCCAAAAATAATGTTTTTATGTCAGGCTGATGATGGAAAATGTTAGCTAGTGTTCTCCCATTGTGTTTCCACTTTCAGATTATTCTTGAAAAGATGGAAGCAGTTTGGCCAGCCTAAGCTTCTAAAGGGAATATGTTGCCAAATCCCAGAGGCCCAGATGGCAAACAGTTTAGCCTTCAGCCTGGATTTCCAAGTGACAAGGACAGAGTTTACAGTTGTCTTACCTGATCTGATCTAAATATGTTGTTGTTTTTCCCTCATGTTTCTACTCTTGTCAGATTTGAGAGAGGAATAAAACACATTTAGTTTGTAGCTCAGTTGGTCCGGTCAAGCAAATCAGATGCGTTCCGATGTCATGTAAGGAGCAGTTCAGCCTGGTGGGGGCAATGCTGTGTCTTCTATGCTCTTGATCTTTGATTCTTCTCACATTTGTACTTTTTGGCTTGTGTCTCTTAGGGTCTGGGTATGGAGGAGGGGTTTTCATGCTTTTCAGCATAAGGACCTGATGAAATTAGCACGTCTTGTTTGCGCCAAAAGTGTGAGACTGTGAAAAAGATAGAAGCTTAAGGACGACAACAGATGAAATAAAAAGAGGATCACAAGAGGATGTTTTATACTCTGGAACAGTGGTGACCCTTCATGGTAATGCATTTAACTATTTAACTAAGTAATTGTTAGTAAAGCTGGCCTCTTGCACTACCCTTTTATATGTGGGCTGGTAGAAGCATAAGCAGAATGACATAAGTGGTGCAACAGGTCAAAGGCTAGAATTAAACTGCTGAGGTGACAGGTGAGCATTGTAACCCAGGCCCAGGGTTTAATCGGGGTTAAATCCAGGTTAACTGGTACCTCTGGGTTGTTTGTGTGTGCCAGTCTCCGTAAATGGTGGTGGCTCTGGATAGTGTATTTGCTGCTTTGTAAATGAGAGACAAAGACAGAAAAAGAGGAGGAGACAAAAAGTGAGGAGGAAATAAAAACAAGACTTATAGGTGTAGGAACTAGTGAATAATTTTTTGTAGTACTTTTGGTTCTATACAGTTAAGCCCAATACTATCCATACCCTTGGCATATTTAGATTTAAAGAAATCTTTTAATTCAATCTATATAATACATGTAAGATAAATAGATTTGTCTGTAGTCATATCCATGCTTTGGAGTGGCCCAGCTTGAGTTAAATCTGATAAAGAATCTGTGGAAGGAGCTAAAGATTAAGGGTAATGATAAGGAGGCCTTTCAACTCCAAGGTTATCACCAAAGATGAATTGTCAAAACACCACTTTCAGTGAAAACGTGGAACAAAAGAACTGTAAATAAAACAAACATTTTTTTTGAAACTTCCTTTACATTGTTTGTTATCTTTTGAAAGATGCCTGTTTCAATTTCTATAAGAAACAAACTTTTTGTTTGAATGAAAATAATCTTAAAACTAAATCTGACAGGGGTATAGACCTGACCTCACCCATAAAAACATCACTCTGGTTGAAATAGAGAAGGGGGGAAATGTGCAATAAGTTGAAGACTTCAAAACCAGCTCAGCCACAGGCTGTTAGCTTCTCTTAACTCTACATTGATAGTTTCATCAAGACCATTCTGGTGGCCCTCTATGAAGGCATTGTCAAAAGAGCAATTCCCAAGATTAAACAGTTCTTCTATGCAGACATAAGACTTTGATCCTATAAGTCATGTGATGCTAGTGTCTCCAAGGGAAGTGCTAATCCAGAGTCATCACTGGGCATAAAGGCTTGTCTGGTTTTCTCAGGTCTAGGCTGCTTACCTCCCAAATCCTCTTGGCTGGCCCCCATGACAGTGGCTGTAATCTGCCCGGATCAGATAAAGCACCCTTTTCCAGAGTCTTTCTCTAGCTTCAACACTCAGCTGATATATCCACACAACAAGAGGCCTCTCAATGCTCTCTATAAACAAACTGTCGCCTCTTCCAGACATTCTTAAAACTACAGGTTGTATGAGTTCCAGTAAACTCAGTAGGTATTGTGAACTTTTGACTGGCACCTCTCTGGGCAGGAGAATTTCTTGTTTCTGTGTGTGTGTGCTTGTTAGGGCATACTTGCGTGCATCTTGGGTTAACTAAACAAGAGTGTGTTCATTAAAACTACGTCAGTGCTGTTTTCAGTTCTTGATTCAATTCGATACAACTTCATTAGGAGGTTTATTGCCAGAGGGAAGTTATGAAAGCAGGGCATCCAACATGCTGGCATTCGCATTCAATAGGCCTCTGTGTTTGTCCATGTGCTGGTGGTCAAACATGCCACATAAAAGGCCAACACTGACTGAGAAAATCTGTACTCAGGGATCTGGTGACAACAAAGAGTTCCCTTTTACCACCAGGAGACCTTCGTAGCTAGTCTGATTCATAATCCGACCCCAGTCTTCTGCTGATTTTACTGTGATGTTCTGCTGATGTGTTTTTCCTGGAATATCACAACATTTTTCTCTCTGCCAGTCCTGCCATGTAGCCTTCTGAAGGGTTACATGCTCATTCATTCCTTTTTCTAAGTACTTGAAGAAAAATGTCTTGTTGTGTAAAAACTTACAGACTCTCCAAAGGGAGAGTGCTAAAATTTAACGTTTTTAAGCTTAAAAAACAGAAACCATAATAAATAATTTCCAAACTTTTTCCACCTTCAGGGAAACCTGAATCGTATATAAACCAATCTGATTATTTAAATACAGAAATAAAGAGATGCAATAACCTTTTTTGCATTTGTGTATGCAAACCTTTAAACTAAGGCTTTGTTTCAGTTAAAGTATTCAGTTTTACTGAGTTCACACCTCTAGTCAATGATTGTAAATCTGGTAAATCAAAGTGAAAGTCCAGCTAACCAAGTAGGATTTTGGTGACACCTACTCATCCGCATAATTAAGCCATAAGCAATAAGCTAACAGTCAGAAGAAGGGTGCAAAAATATTTCACACAGTTTCTATATTTTACATATTTCTAAAGTAAGAAGTAGGATTACAACACAAAGGTGTTTTTCAAAGATGACCTAGTAAATCTTGCTGAAATATTCCAAAGCCATATGGGAGAATATGTCACTCCCCACAACAAAACTCAGAACAAGTCTCCCCAAAGGCATTTTAAGTTATTTACAGATTCTAAAAAATGAAGGTTCTAAGATTCCCAATGATATCAAACACATAGAAATAAAAAAGAAGAATTTGAATGTTGGCACTCTGCAAACAAGATTGGGTAGAACACAGGCCTCAAAATTTCAAAAAGAATTGTCTCCCATGCCTGATGAGCTACCTTGGAGTGTTAACTATTTTCACTTTTAATTCACTATTTTCTTGGAAATTGATGGTTTTTATTTTTATTCTCTGTTTCTGCTCTGGGTCACATAGGATTTTTGGCCACGATTCTAAAATGTGTATGGGACACAAAAACAGCAGCATCACATCACCCAAACAACACCATACCCACAGTGAGGTGGTAGCAGCATGCTCTGCTCTGCAAACTAGTTCTTCAGATGGAACTAGTTTTTGAGGGTATTGTATTTCTAGTCTAGGTGGATAAATTTGTGAACAGTCTCAACTTGTGGGCTGGGGATAAGAGATGTCCTAACAATCTGAGTGATGAAATATGACCTTGTCAAGATGTGGCATCTTGATAGACTGCAACAAAAGAATGCTGAAATTAACCCAAAGGTTTTCCCACAAAGTATTAGTTTAAGGGTGTGCAAATTTATGCAGTCAGATCCGTGCACAATTTTTAGTTTTATATATTTTCATTTTAGAGATTTGTTTTTCAATGTAATTGCCACAGCATATATGCGACAATAGATGGAAAAAGTTTGGAAATTTCTCATGTCCTCAGTTTTTTTTAATCTCTAAAACCTGAAATTTTAACAAGTGTGTGTGTGAACTTTAAAAGCCACTGTAAGTTCAAGCTTTGGAGTGTTCCAAGTTACAAAAACCATTCTTTTCTCTCCATTTTGATGGATTTATTTATTCCTGGATCTGGATTTAGTTTTTCTTGGCAAAGTTGAAGACATTCATGTCCAAGATTAGGGCTTAGACAAAAACTATAAAGGTTAATTGGAATTTTGTTTGTGGCACGTCCAGATTTGAAAAAAGGAGCTTTGAGGAATAGCCTGTTCCAATAACAGCATTTGAGTCAGGTTTTTCAGATGTGCCAAGTAACTGACAGAGTTTCATAAAGGACAAAACTGGGGGGTTTCTTTAGATGTCTTTTCTTTTTAATGTTTTAACCACTCACTGAGGAAGCATCCCCATTCCTTATACTCACATGTAACACTTCTCATAGGAAAGTAAGCAGCCATTCAGTCCCCTGACAGCTGCTGGATTTTCCTCCCTTTCATCATAATCTTTATTTATTATCATCTTAAATTCTATTTTTCTCATTAGTTCCCAATGGTTAGTTCATGAACCAGACTTAAAACTATGGATAAAGAAAACATTAGAACAATGGTCATGGTCTAAAGTTTACATACATTCATCATGGCCATGGCAGTCAAATTAAAATCAACTAATATACAGATTATACATATATTTACCTACATAAGTGTGAACATAAGTGTGAATTATTAGATAAGTCACACTGAAAAGTCAAGAAGGTTTTTTTTTTTTTTTTACAAGACAAGGGCAGATTATATTTGAGATGGGAATTCTTAGGCACTTCATGATTTGATTTGTTTATGATTCAGCAGGTTGTGATGCAATTATAAATCGAATATTAGCATACCATGAATTCCACGTCCAAAACGATTTTTTTTTCCACACACAATTAATTGGAACTTCAAACAGAACATGTTTTGATTGAAATTATTAACCAGAGCCCCATCACAGAGAAAAAACAAGCAAGGATTGCTAGCTGCTATCCTACTGTTTCTGTAAACTCCTCCCAGAGATCCTGACCAGAATGAAATCTGTGTTTACTGATTTTTTTTTTTTGTTGTTGTTGTTGTCATTTAGAAATAAATGACAAAGCTCTGCACGATTTAGGTCAGATGGTGGCCGAACATTATAGGAGCTTTGTAAAACCAAATTGACCATGTGTTGGAGCAAAAACACGTTATCCTAAAACTCCGAAACAACAAAATATTGATTGAAAAAAAGAACACACTGGTCATCATTATTGGTGTCCATTTAAGATAATCTTTTGCATTTACCAAACTATTGTGGATCATGTTATTTCCCATAATTCTACATCTCAGTTGGTCATAAGTCCATGGGTGTTTACTTATCACCGATCAGGTTTTGAGAAGCGAAAGTTATTAGGAATGAATAAAGACTTCTTCCTTCCATCCATTGTCTATTCCTGCTAATCCTTGCAGGTAAAAAAAAACAAAAACAAAACAAACAAACACACAAAAAATAAAAATAATTATCATTAATCAAATCATGAAATGACTGAACCAAAATAAAAACCCAAGCCACTACCACTTTAATTTGGATGGTTCAGGATGGGTTGGATATCCAAAGGGAGAAAAAGGTGCCAGATCCGTTTTTTCTTTTAAATGGAAAGAAATTCCCAAAGCTGAGACAGAACAGTAACCTCCCAAGCTTGTTAGAAGCCTCAAAGGCAGGAAGCTTTGTATAAGAGACCATGATTTGTGTATCAACATCTTCACTTTAAAATTAAAGACATCTCAGAATTTTATTTCATTCACTTTGAACTAAACAATGACCTATAATCCAGCTGTCAAAAAAAGTAGGACTAGTAGGCTAAAAATATAGCTACTAAAAGTCTCTTGTTATGAAAATAAGAGTGTGTGCTTCAACTAATTTGGCCATGATTTCATGGAAAATTAAAAATGGTACAGAACTAAATAAGTTTTTCTTTTGTAAAAATACTAAATTAATAAAATAATAAATATTTAGTTATATTGCTATGTATTTTTGAAGACTCCGTATTAAATACACGTAAGATAAACAGATTTGCCTGTAGTAGACTAGGTGTGGATAACAGGAAATTGTTTTAAAATACCATACTGGTCCTGTGGTATTTTTGCCTTCTCTTATCTGAAAAAGTTGGGAACAAAACACAAAATATACTGCAAAGGCATATGGTGAAGGGCCTGAAGCTTTCTCTCCCAAAATTGCCCTTTGGTATGGATGACTTCATGGTTGTTGTCCTGTGTGTCTCTGTGGTACCCTGTGATGCGCTGCAGACCTGTCCAGGGTGTATTCCATTTCTCACCCAGTGACCGCTGGAGATAGGTACCCCCTGCATGGATATGTAGGAATAAGCAATGGATGGATTAATGGAAAATTGCTGTTATAAGTGATAACATGTACAGCTTATCCAACCTTACCTGGCCCTGTGTGAATATACAATTAACCCTCTTGTTACGTCATGAATTATCTTTGATTAATCAGAATTTCTTTTTTGGTTTCCTTAGCTACAATAAGGCCTCATTACTGCCAGACATGCAGAATCAAGAACATGACATCGGCTATATTGGAATATTGAATGCCCCAATTTAGAGAAATTCAGGAACAGACGAGAAATAAAGTCACTTACGTCTATTAGTTTGTGACCTCAAATTCAAGTGGAGTTGTTTTGTTTCATCACTCAGTGTGCTGTAGCCTCAGATCGCTGGCCTGACATTCTCCTTTGGGACATGACACAGGGTAATGATGTGAAGCGCAATTCCATCTCTGAACAGAATAAAGACTTAAGGTGGCCTTGTCAACATCTGGACTTAATTCTAATTGAGATGTGGTGACATAAACTTAAACGAGCCCTGCAATCTGGCTGAATTAAAACAATTCTGCAAAGAGGGGGCCAAAATTATTCAACCTTTATTCAACATAAAAGGGAGGCTTTTTTTCCATAGTAAATTAACTTACCATTTGAAAACTGCATTTTGACTGTGTGACAAAGTATGTTAAAAAGTCATCCAAAAAAAAAAAAATAATCTCCAGCAAGGTGGTGGGGGGTTGGTACTATTTCATAGAATTGTTATTGTTTTAGAAACCTAAACTAAAACAAGACCTTTGATGTTTCTATATACTTCTATATATACCTTTCCAGATATTACACAATCTTTTAAATGTACTTAACTTTTTATTTCCCTCTGAAGGAATAAAGGAGCTGGACCAGGTGATTGTAGTGCTCTTCACCACGCACATGTTCATTGGTGGATTCTTTGGGTTTCTTCTTGATAATACAATTCCAGGTACAAAAAAATTATCATAAAACATTAAATTATTAAAGAACCATCATCGCTGCCGGCTCACCCTGTCTTTTCTTTTTAGGCACTGACAAAGAAAGAGGGGTCAACAACTGGCAGGATAAAGTGCAAGAGAGTGGCAAAAATTCTTGTGATTTGTCATGCTATGATATCCCTTTCTGCAACAGCTTTCTAAAAAGGTTTAAATGTTTCATGTATCTACCCTTTCTCCCGTCTTACAAAGCCTCAAAGGAAGGGGTGTCCACATAAAGAAGTGGTAACTTCCTGGGCGATATTAATCCCAGTAACCTGAATAAAGCCAAAAATGTTGTTTTTACCATTTAACCTCACTGTGAGGTAATTGTGCTTTTTTAAATTTAGCCTACATGTTGAACTAATGAAGTAAAATGGAAGTTGTCTATTTTTTTAATACATATTCGGTTTGACTGATGTTGAAATTAAAGTATTTCAGTTAATATACATTGATGTGTGATTTATTCCTAAATAAGTCATTTCTCATATGATCATTACTACCTCATTATTAATACTAGCTTACACAACAGGAACCATTTTTATGAACTAATTGTATGTCGTAAAAGTGCATAAAACTGTTTTCAGTTAGATTTTAATGTGAAGGTTTCACTTTTTTGTCATTGTTTAGGTTTAAGACCTCAGGATTTTATAAGTGCCTTTGCTTTTACTAATTTCTGTTCTAATACTCATGAGCTGTAATAATAAAGATGGTGGATAATAAAGGGTTGTTCTGATTCAATAAAAAATTTAAAAGATTCAAAATCATTGAATAATAATGCTCACATAATTTGGTAGGACATTGCATTACTGTGTTTTTGACAATACAATACTGGCAGATCTAAAAAAAAAAAAGGAATATCATGAAAAAGCTGATATAGAGCTATTACACATACTAGAGTGAAATCTTTCAAGTCTTTCTTTTGTTTAATTTTGATTATTATGGCTTCCAGATGAAAACCCAGAATCAGTGTCTCTGAAAAAGAAAAAAAATTATTTCAGATACATTTAAAAAAGAGACATTTTAAACACCAGTTTCAGACAACTGAAAAATATGTCCATCACAATGCAGTTAATCCTTGATGGGGGTTTCTTCTGCAGTGGCTCTTGATGTGCTGATTCCAGCCTCAGTCCACTCCTTGTGAAGCTCTCTCAACCTCTTGAATGAATTTTGCTTGACAGTCCTCTCAAGGCTGCGGTTAACCTTGTTGCTGGTGCACATTTCCCTATCAAATACAAAAGTTATATAAAATAATATATAAGTTATATAATAATAATAATAATAATAATAATAATAATATATAAGTTATATAAAATAACTTGGTATATATTTATAAAGAGTAAAGAATGAGTTTCTGTTTCTGATCTGAACTGAGTGACAGATAACACAGGACAATCTTCATCGTGCTGATATTTTTTAGATGTCCCCGTATGCATGTGTGTGCATATACCTCTATTTGTGTGCATCTACATCTGCTATAGCTTCACATAGCTAAAGCTGAATTCAACAAAATGTGCAATAGTCATGCTGTCTAATCAGCATGTTGATTATGCCACCCCTGTGGGGTGGATGGATTATCTTACCAAGGAAGAAGTGTTCACTAACCCCAATTTAGACAGATTTATGAAAAAAATATCTGAGAAAAAGAGGCTTTTCATATACGTAGAACAAGTCTGAGATCTTTGAGTTCAGCTTATGCCCAATAGGGTAAATACAACAGTGTTTGGCTTATAATTTTCCTAAGTGTTTTTAAGAGGTTAAAAGTCATAGCTACTGTAACCCATAATTACAGTTAACACCACGGAAAACACTGATAGCTTTTGAATTTAAAGAGTTACTGAGCAGGTATTTTATAATCATTTTAACTGAATAACAGCACAGATTTCACGCAACCAACTACACACTCCTTGCTTTATTGCTCAAACAAGGTGGCTCCATATGGGGCTGTGCAGATGCTATATCACAGGAGGCACTGATATCACACAGTGTTAAATCCTGTATTTATTAATAAAATTAAACAGAATTACAAAAATGGGCAGATGGCTATATTCTATAGTAAAAAGCTGAAACCAACAGTTTTGCTTGTCACTGATGTCTTTGCACTAAATACCTCAGGTTAAGGTATTTTTGAAACTATGTTAGATCAGTTACAGTCAGGATTAGGACTGTGGAGAAGGTTAAGTGGGTTAACATAAACGCTAAGATTAGGCACTCGAGATAAAAGTGAGGTTTAGTCACTGGCTTATAGACCCTTATACAAACTATATATCATGGTCTTAAAACTAAACAGCAGTATGTGTGCATAACAACGTGTTGTTTTTCTTCATGAAACTAGCTTGAAAGAGCATTTCTGATACCTGTTTGTATTCGTCACTGACATTTATGGAAATGTTTAAGTTCTTCTTCACATGAAGATCTCCAGCAAATCATACTATAAAGAATAGTTTGATATCAGCTGTTACAGGAGTTCACTTTTGCATGACAAAAAGATGCAGATTTTGATTATAATATGTATTTGACCACGTGTCTTTGTACGATTAACTATGGGTGGGCAATATGGACTTAAAAGTTTTATCACAATATTTTGTGGTGCTATTATAACAATAAAAGTGATGATAACAACATTTTATTACTACTTTTTTTAGGTAACTGAACAGCTCTGACTGCATGACACAACAATCATAGCCCCACAAACATAAATGCTGCTCCTGAAAAACATACCCATTTGTAATACGCTTCTTTAGGACACCAGTCACATAAAGAAGTGTGATTTATACCACTAAACTGCACACAGTAACTGCATTTAATCATATTTTATAATTCACTGAAATTTATTGATACTTTCATTTAAAAATAATTGAGAAAATGATCAAACCAAAAATCTCAAACAAAATGGACAGTTTTGGGAATTTTAAACATCATTAAATGGATTTTATCGTGACAGCAATAAATCAAAATTCTCATCATGATAAGAAATTTAACACTATATATGATAAACAATATGATAACTGCCCATCCCTAAGATTAACACATGTACACACATTATATATTTCCAGTGATGAACTGGCAGCCTGTCAAGGGTGTGTCCCACCTCATGCCCAATGACCATTAGAAATAAACACCAGTCAACCCTACCTCACCCTGCAAGGATAAGTCACATCTAAAACAAAGTACTTTTACAGAAGAAGTAACCATGCAAACAGCCATTGCTAATAACATCAAAATTGCTACCCTCGGGAAACATAATAATCAGTAGACAGCTAAGTTAAAATATTAGACAAAATGTCAAACTTGGGAAATGCAATTGTAAATAGGTCAATATGTACCAGTAGGACAGACTTAAGGACTAGACACACAGGAGGCGACCTCTCCATTCATTTCCTATGGAAATCACCTGTTGTCCTCCAGACAAGCGACCGGCAAAATTTGTGCATGGGATATTTCGAGCTTATACACGCAGATGTGCACATGCGGGCTTGCAACACGGCACAAGGAAGATGGAAAAATGTTAAACATTTGTTGTTCCCATTGCTATAGCATTCCATATGTTGGGTTTCATAGCAGACTTTAGCCTGTCACTGTCGTTCCTCACTCCCCTCGTATTGAGCCCATTACTTTTTTCCTATGACATTTCACAAGGTTGGAGAGGGATCTTTAATCTTTCTTCTTATCTTTCATGATCACCCAATGTCGTTCCCTCTTTTCTTTTCAAGAAATTTGCATTTGACCTAGTATTTTAGAGTTGTTGATGCCTTTTTAACAAGGTTTTGAAGGGCCCATGGAAGAGAAACATGCCAACAGCATCACAGATCCTCTACTATGCTTAACAGTAAGCATGAGGTCCTTTTCACATATTCGTCCTCTGTCTCACACCAAGCCCATGTGGAGATTTTCAATGAAAAGCTCAGTGCTAGTTTAATCCGACAAAAGTACACAGTTCCAGTAAAACAGACCATTCAAAAACATTTGAATGTCCACTCTTTAGTACCTGCCTCACTGTCTAAAATTATCCATTCATACATAGATCCATCCTATCACTCAGTGGTTGAGCTTGACCCCTGCGGAATTATCAACCATGAATAAACACTGGACTTTCGTACTATCACTCAAATGCCTGGTAACTCTGAAATTCTGAGTAAGGAACAATGTGATATTTTGGGGGGGAGAAATGTGTCAGAACGCCAACATCTTTAAAAGGGGTGCCAAAATTTGTTTGTGGCCCTTTGGAACAAGGGTAAACTGGTATTAAAATAGGAATATGATAAATGCAATGTATCACCTCTCTTAAATCTTAACATAAATAAATAACAACCATTTCAAACATGTGTATCACATTTGCAGGAGATGTGGAAGTTTTAACACCCACACTTTTTCCGCAGTTTTCAAGAAACGCCTCACTGCTTTCCTGTTCCTTGAAACTCAGCATCAGCTGACGATTGGCTGCTTCCTCTCTTGTCATGGTCATTTATCAGTAATGTTAACATCAAGTAAGTAAATGTCAGTAAGTAAATTGTCATGTAAGTACAATTTAGCATTGTCACAATCCTGTCAGCCAGACCCATGTTAAAGGGGACCTGTTATGCTTCCTTCTAAACAACTTGGTCTATAGGCTATAAAATACATGATCATTTCATTTTTTGCACACAATCATTCTCATTCACCAGCTCAGTTTTGCCTAATTTGGGGTCCTTTCTGAATAAGCTGTTTTAGGGCTGTTTCACTTTTATGTAAAAAAGCTGTTGATGGCCAAGACCCCCCTCCCAAACTCATCCTCAAGATGTATCTACAGGCTGATAACTTCACACCCAAACAAGCAGATAGTGTTGAGAGTATGCACTAGTTTATCATATTCCTAAGATTTATCACAAGCTGTGACCTGTAAGCAAAACAACAAACACAAAACTTAGAGTGCTTAAAACAACTGTTACTGTATGTTCAGTCCAGCATATGACACCAATAGTTGCAGCAACACAGGGAGTGAAATGAGGTCACACACATTGGGTACCATATGTAAAAGCCATGTGGCTGGGGGTTTGTGCCAAGTCTGACAGTCTGCCCGATCTAGGAACCAGGTCGTTTGTAGGGAATAAAAATGAAAGCTTGTTTTGCACAAATCTAACAGGATTACTAAATGCTTATGTGGATTAAGTCGTATCGGCATATGTGAGTGTTCATTAAGAGAAGAGGCTCCCCCGGTCACAATGTTCTGAACGCAAGGTATTAGAGAAAGTCTGTCAGAGCATTACCTGCCAGAGTTTTATCATCCTTTGGAAACGTGACTTATTCTAGATGCCAGTCTGAGCTGAAAGTCTTGGATTTGTCTAAGTGGAAAAGGGAAAAAGGAAAGGCAAAAAGTACATTTTTTTTGTCAGTAAAATGTAAAAGAGTTTTTGCAGGCAAGTATCAAAAAACATATACAGAACTTTATTGGTTATTTTGTAATAATATAACGTTTTCCACTCTTGCTTTTTATTTGTTTTTCTTTAAATATTTGAAAGATTTGAAATCATGAATTACCTCCCCAACATTTTATGGCATTAGACGATTTTTCTTAAATTACAAGAAGCACCTGAAATTAACTTACAAAGCAATCAGGAGTAGAAGAAAAAATAGAAGCTTCCCTTCTATTTTCCCTTAGTTTCACTCTGATGAAGCTACTTTATGCAGCTTTACTCCAAAGTACGATGCAATTAACTAATCCGTGAAGCCTGAAGAGCTAAAAGCGACCATTTATTTTTTTATGTTTTTATTTGGATCATGATGATGCCAGAGAGTCAAAAGGTTAGTTACAATTTTTTTCAGAGAAAATTATTCACTTAAATTCTCCACTAATTTGAGAGCACGGTGATGAGAATTCATCTGAGAATTTGTCTGTATTTTCTCTTTGATATCTGAAAAAATCCTTTAAGATTACTCTACTAAAACCTAGCAGAAAATGTTTCCAAATGTTGAAGGCAACACATGTTTACAACTTCTTAAAACTCCACTGGATCACCAAGAATTTAATGGGTGGAAAAGTATCTGGTCCTATAAAGAAACAGCTGGTGGAGGAATCAGTTCCAACTAATTAAGTTAATTACTACCAGATTGGAAACTTCACTTTGTATGGAAGCCTTTCAGAAATTAGCTCAATTCATTTTTTTCAATAGTTTATTTAGATAGTGCCAATTCACAATCCATGTCAGCTTGAGGTATTTGTCAATTCAAAGTCAATTCAATCCAATCATACATCCATTAGAGTCATTGTCTTACAGCAATCACTCCTCCTGGATGAGCATGTAGTGACAGGAGAGATGGAAAAACTCCCCTTTAAAAGGAGGAAACCTCTAGCAGAACCAAAACCTGGCTAAGCATGAGCGACAATCTGGCATGATTGACAGGGGCTTTGAGAAACAAAGCATACAGACAAAAAAGAAACAGAAGCACTGATAAGAGTCGTTTCTATGTTGAAGAAAAGTAAACAGTTAATGACATCCGTAGCTCCTTTGGTAGCTTCATCAAGGAAAAATGCAGCTAATCAGATTAGCGCTGAGCCAGTTTTCAGGCCTATAGGATAAAAAAGAGCACATATAGTTGGTCATAGCAAAAGCTTAGCAAATGTTTGTGTCTAGGACAGAGAAGGGGTTAAACACTAGAAGACAGGGCCAAGTGGATCATCTATAGAAGGAGAACGTTACGTTTTTGTCAGCAGTAGTTCAGTGGATGCCCCCGTCCAGAAAACTGTCATAGCTAAACAGAACACCAGACTAGATGTAGCTTTGAAGAAGAATATTAAAGAGAGAACATTAAGTTAGAATTTGCTATAACAATAAATAATGCAAAACTGAAAAGAAGGAGGAGAGTGTAGTTGAGTGATGATAAGTGGTCAGTTTGTCCTGCAGTAGGCTAAGCCTACAGCAGCATAACAGCAGCGATAGCTCAGGAAAACCTGAGACACTCTATGAGCTTTATCAAAAAGGAAAGTTTAAGCCAAGTCTTAAAAGTAAACAGAGTGTCTGCCCCATGCACTAAAACTGGGAGCTGGTTCCACCAAAGTGTAAGCCTGATAACTAAACATGTTGACAGAAATCCAACAATCTGAGAAAAAAAAAATTATGGTAGATTTAAATTGTGGAACATGTACAAAATTATCTCTCTTTTTAAAATTCCCAAGAATATCCCATATTTTCATGTCTTCAACAGATGAGATTCAAATTCAAGAAATATGTGCAAGAAGCAAAGCAAATATGGAAATCAGTTGGAATGTGATTTGGGAGCCGTCTGGCAGCACTGTAAATAAAAACAGACTGATTTTGTCACAGATGTCTCAGCCTGGGTTACGAAAGATTTATTTTCCTGGGGATTCTCATGAGCAGCAAAAATTACTATCCTTAAAAAAAAGAAAAAAAAACACAACCCAGAGCTTCTGTATTTTTCTTCTCTGGATTTAAGTTCTTTTTTACTAGACAGAGTCAAAGAAGAGATATTTCTAACTGTGGTACCATTTTTAATGTCAAGAGCAGCTCATACAGTGCACGTTCTGTGATGTGATGTTTGCAAATGCATTAGATGAGATGCTATGTGTGCTCTGACCCACCACATCCTGGCATCAACATTGCTAAGCAAAAAAAGCCTAATTAGTGTTAGCGTTAACGACACTGAAGAGCTCATTGTTACCACAATGCCCTCTAATGGTGACTCATGAAGTCCAAAAAAATGTACATGTCCTGTAGTTGGTTCAGATCGAGGCTGGTCTGTATTCACACCAGATGTGAATCCCACCAGAGTTCATTTGGAAGGAAACCGAGACCACCTCTAAAGGAGAAATGAACTCTGGTTTAAAGAGATTCAAATGTGTCAGGTGTAAATACACCCTAAGGCTGAGTCCAGTCACACTACAAAGGTCTCATGTTTTGGTGTAGACTTCTGACCCACATGCACGAATATTCTCAGAAGACAGGAATAAAAGGTCAACAGATTTATTGTTACAATAATTAAATGAACTGTGAGGATGACATAGTACGTGGCTTCTTTAGATTTCAGGGCGGGAGCACTGTGAGAGAGAAATGTAGAGGAAGTATGATTTTGATAAAAGATAGTGGGTAATGAATGAGCTTACTGGTTGCAGATGGTGACGAAACACCAGCAAAGGAGGGTGTTGTTTTGAATGGTTAGGTGGAGCTGGTGATTTGATAGGAGGACAATGATGGTTAGGAGTTCATGAGCTCAGAGACTCAGAGAGCTTGAGGTGCCGTGTAGGTTAACACGAAGTCTAAGAATGATAAGCAGCGAGCTGCTTTTATCTGGTATTGGTTGGCTGATAATTTGCAGGCATGTGGGAGCACCCAGTTCAGCCCTCCCCTCTGGAAAAAACCTGCAGTTCCACAAAGAGGGAAAAAAAAAACAAAAAAAAAAAAAACACACAGACACAAACAAACCATATTCCTGACAGAAGGAAGCTAAATTTAACTGCTTGTATCTTGTTCTTTCTGCCATGATCATATCTTATGATAGGTGATGTTCAGAGTGTAGACGGTCCAGTAAACAGAGAGCTGTTCTTTTTGGTTAAGCTCTTTCTTCAAAACAACAGACTGTTGGAGCATCCACATTACTGCAAGAAGCCCCTAAACCATGGATCCATCTCCTCCATCATTCTACCAAGTGAGATACCAAGATATCTGAACTCCTCCGCTTGAGGTAGAAACTGACCACTGATTCTAACTTTTCTTAGTTCAGAACCATGGCTTCATATTTAATAACAAAATTCATCACAGCAGCCTCCATATCTATTCTAATGAGAGAACCCTATAGCAGTTTTATGAATGTTGGTCAGTGGTGTCGAAACATTTTGGAATATGGGCCACAATCCCAAAGTTGAAAGTAATCAGGGGCTATAATGTTTTTTCCAACTAAAATGCAAAATTATTATTATTATAATTTTTAATCTGCTCAGCAATAAATTAAACATGCAACATTGTTACAAAACAAAGTGGCAGTTTTTTGTCTTAATAAAAGACAGACAATTTCCTAACTTTTTGGGAAGATTTTTTTTCAGTTTATTTGGTCTAGAAAATCTTTTAATCTATGCCCAACAACAAAAATGACAACTTTCTTCATAAAACCTTTCTTCTATTAACCAAATTTATTTGAAGAATTGATGTGCTCTGGTGGGGGGGTTTTTTTGGGTAAAAAGTCACTGAATGTTTATGGCCCTACTTACTATGAAATTAAAATCAAAAGAAAACAAAGCTATTAAAAAAAATACTTTGTGCCTAAAACTTTTCAATAAAGGACAATTAGAATTAAATTAAATTTGTCATTGAAATTCCCACGCTAAAAAAAATGACAAAAGTGGCCACTGGAGGGCCAAATTTTTACCATACTTGAACTGCAGTTGGAGGCCACACAAAATTGTTTCAAGAACCACAAATGGCCCCCGGGCAACACTTTGGACACCCCTGACTTAGGTTGAATCTTTACAATAACTGTGAAAATAAAAGAAAAAAGTAGAAAGTGGCAGATCAAGAAAGCAACTTATTCTTATGACATGACATCCGACATGTGACAAATAACCTTATTTATGGTTTTGTACTAAGATTAAATACAATAACATGCAACAATAAAATTCACCAAACTACACTAGTAAATAGGCTGTTATGGTAATACAATTTTCAAAATCTATTTTTGTAGAAGAAATATCAAACAGTATTATTCAATAAGGGAATATTTAATAAAACATTGCCCTGATGTATCTGTGTCTCCCAGAGTTTGGGGGTGGTGGTGTGTGTGTGGGGGGAGGGGGGAAGGGGATTGGAATGCTAGTACAGTTGTAGACCTTTTGTGTGTCTACAATTCCCTGAATGAATAGCCAGACAGGAATAACTCCTTCAACATTCATATCAAAAACTCCTGGTCACACTTGTACAATTATACATTTAAACTTTATATATGTTCACACAGTTTGCACATTCTTTACAATCCTTTTAAAGGGGAAGTATCATGTGTTTACCAGGCACACAGAATCATTTTATAGCACAATCAAGTGACTATGTTTCCTTTCATTGTTACAAAAATGCTGTATATATCAAATATGACTTAAAAGGAATTTGACTTCATAATTTAACACCTTGAAATTGGGCCTCTATCTCTTTAAGAAAGTCCTGCTCTTTCTGAAAATCCACCTTTAGGAAGTCATCACAACAGCTAACCCTTTAACAACATTTTGCCAGTGTCACTGAGAAGTAGCTAGTATAATGAACTCAATAGGTGTGCAGTTCTACCAGGTGTTTGCTAATTTCTGCTAGCTAGTTTGAAGGGGCTGAGTGGGGAAGTCGCAGGGGAGGGATGCTCGGTGTGGTGGAAGCTTAGAAACTGCAGCTTTAAGGAGGAGCTGAGTCTCAAAGGTGGAGCTTGGTCCATCCAGGTGTTTTGCACAGCTGAATGGTTGCCACGGGAGATTAAAGGATTTATCAAACATGCATGAAAGAATTGAGGCAACACTCCAGGTATGTTTTTGATGAGAGAATAACATTATAACATGATGTGAAGCTAAAAAAAAAGTCAATTTTACATAATACTGCCCCTTTAAATACATCTGTATATAGTGTCCTGTTATTTTTATTGTGTTTTATAATCTTTGTAAATTTGGTATAGGGAGGTTTTTTCTTTCTGCTTGCATGGCCATCTTGTCATTATACAAGTAATAACAACATCTACACCATGTTTCGTCACAATTTGAAAAGGTCTCTATACCTCTACTATCAGTTTCAGCCTTACTGTGGGGGAGAAAACAGCATCAGTACTTTCATCAGTTGACACATTTAAAAGAGTTTTCTGTGCAGTGCTTCATCTCATTTTCCACAATAAGTCGAACCAGGCACAGTCCTCTGTGCCTGGTTAAACAGCAGAGAGTAAGGGGGTGACAAGACGGCAACATGTGTTATTCTTTATGTTTGTTAATTAAAGAAGAAAAACATTATTGATGGCAATATTTTGGAATATATCAAACTAAAGAGAATGTTTTCTGGATGAAAATATCAAAGAACTACAGTACTATTTCCCTTATTTGCTCTGCTTGTCAAAAAGGCTTGACAACCATGCCAAACAAAATAAAGTAAAATAAAGAACAGTTTCAGTTAATCTACACATTGCAATTCTAGTTTTGACAAAACATTTTTGCAATTATGAAAAAAATACTATGTATGTTTTACCAGACTGTATATCATGGATTTATGTAAAAATATAGAGTTAAGACTAGTAACAAAGGGGAGCAAATGACACTGGCTTAGCCTCAAAGCACAGATACACCCTTAATCCTCAAAAAGTGGAGATGGTCTTAGCAGTGGGCTAGCAGAAACAAGAAATAGGAATATGACTCACTATTTTACTTGAAGTTAATCTGCATTAAAAGTAAATATATATTTAATTTAGAGGGATACAATTACAATTTGTTCTGCATGATTTAATCTTGTTTTTTGTTGGGGGTTTTTTGCACATAAAAGGTAACCCCTTTGCTGCACAAACCCTTTGTGGGGTTTGCTGCACAAACCCCACAAAGGATTACTGCATAATGATATTTTTTTTTGTACAAAGCTTCCGCAAATATCTTCTTTCTTTGTTTTATGTATTCTTGTGTTAGATCAGGTGTCTTTTCCTGTTAAAATGGGATTTGATGGAACAAGCAGCAAATGTATCTAGCTATGATATGCAAAATTGGCTCTAGGTGATATATCATACATTCTGAGCCATTGCCAATGTGTTGACAGTGAAGGAATGAGGAATAGCTCATTCTTGAGAATGAGCCTTAAGATTAAATTACAAACTGCTGTTGTGGCATGTCTAGTTTCTAAAGATAACAACTGGACTAAACTCCTAACACTGTCAAATGAAGGACAAGCATTTTTATGTAACTGATGTTCTGTAACCTGATAAGTACAACTGTTAATGCAACTAAAAATCCATTTTAGGTAAATGCAATTAAAGTAAGCTTTTTTTTAAGTTAGCTCAGTTACATAGCACTTTAGAAGAAAAACAGACTGTGTTCCGGCAGGTGGTTGGCTGGGAATGTGTGGCAGTGATCAGGGGTGTGGCTCTGCTTTGGTGGAGTTTTGGCTGCTCAGCTTGGGGTAGCGTTCACAATGCGGTTGTGCTGTGTGGGTGGGGGTGTGCTGCTGGCATGCTTGGACACCTCTGGGTCTGTGGGGTGGGATTGGTGGGTGCATGGTCTTTGGTACACGTGGCCGGCCTTCCTCTGCTGCTTCTTCTTGCTGCTCTGGCCCCTGGGCTCGAGTCGGCCTGTGATAGCTCTCAGGCAAGTGGGGCGGTGGGGTGTGCCTTGTGGTGGCACGAGGGTGGCTGGCGGGTTGTACTTGGCCTGGAGCGGTGGATAGGCTCAGATGCGGGTTCCAGTCTAGTGTGGGCTTGTGTTGTTTCATTGGCGGCCCTCCTTGGGACTACGTGGACTCTTCCTGGCCCGTCTCTGGAAGGGGTCGGGGCTGGTGTCTAGGCCCAGGTTGTTTGAGTGGTGCCTGACTCTCGTCCTGGCTTATGGGCTACTCTGCTGCTGCTGCAGAGGGTTGGGCTGTCTGCTCTTCTCCACCCCAGAGAGAAAGGGACCATCTCCTGGGTCCGGGAACAGGTTGCCCCTTTGGGGAGACGTTACCTGGACTTGGGAGTATAGAGTGTGTATGGGAAGTGAAAGTGGGTGTATACCATTTAGTTTTCTTTGTTGGGTGAGTGGATGTGAATGTCTGTATGTGAGCATGTGGGTAGGAATGTGTGATTGTGTTTGTGTGTGGCTGTTTATCTGTCAGATTGGGTTCTGGGCTGCCCCCTCTCTTGGATCATCTTGGGCCCCCCGCTAAAAATGTGGGACCTATTTCCCCCTGTCACACTACCCACCGGTGGCGGGTGCCTCTGCCCGCCGTTGAGTTGGTGGCTCTTGCTGTCTGGGGCCAGGTGGCGGGTTATGTGCCAGCTCACCCTGGTGGCTGCTTGCCAGGGCCTGGGTGTCCTGGCTTGGCTGGGCCTCTGCTGGGAGGGATTTCACCCTTGGGGCTCGGGTATCTTTGTCCATGGCTGGATCTGCTCCGGTGTAGCGGGTTGCTGGTGGGGCCTGTGGGGTTGTCACTGCAGGCCCCTGGAGCTTCTGCATCGTGGCTGCTGGGGGTCACCCAGGGCTTGGCTCTGCTGATCTCTGGAGACGGGGGTCCAGTTGTTCCTGCAGGGGGCTCCTGGGGCTCCGTGCTTGGGGGGGCCAGTGGGCGTCTGTGGCCCCAGTCTTCCTTATGTCATCCGCATGTCCTGGGGGGTGGATCTGTGGGCCCCCACATCTACTATCAAATATTCTTAGGTAGAAATCTTGTAGACACAAGCACACTCACACACACATTGACACACACACAGGTGTCTAGATTCAGGTGTTTGTTAGATACATTCTCAGTCGGGCTGCGGTTGCCACTAATTACATCTTGTACTACCTTGTAGTGTGTAATTTCCATTGAAGTTATAACTGTTATATGCATGTTATTTGTTGTTGTGGATTGTTGTTTTTTTTTTTTTTCTTTCTGCAGGTCTCGAGGTAGACTTCACTTGTTTTATATCTGTTTTTTTCTCTCCTCTACTTCTATGTCCTTTTTTCTGTTGAAACCTTTGCTCTAGCTTTCTCTCTTTCCTTTCATCCCTTTTTTTCTTTTTCTTTTCGTCTTTGTGTTTATTACATTTGAATGAAATGCAAAGCAATTTTTGATAAAGTTACATATGTACACCAAGGGGAACATCATGGCGAAAGCCGTAACGCCCCGCTTGTTAAAGTAAATCTGTTGGGCCTTACATTGACACTGAGATAACAATCTTCAGTGCTACACTGCTGGACAGGACACGTAAAAAAAGACAAACAGATTCAGTCCATCCATCCATCCATCCATCCATCTATTTTCTTTCGCTTATCCAAGGTCAGGTCATGGGAGCAGCAGCCTAAGCAGGGAGACCCAGACTCCCCTCTCCCCAGCCACTTGGACCAGCTCCTCTGGGGGAATCCCAAGGCGTTCCCTGGCCAGCCAAGAAATATAGTCCCTCCAGCATGTTCTGGGTCTTCCTCTGGGTTTCCTTCCAGTGGGACGTGCCCAGAACACCTCACCAGGGAGGCATCCAGGAGGCATCCTAATCAGATACCTAAGCCACCTCAACTGACTCCTCTAGACATGGAAAAGCAGCAGCTCTACTCTGAGTCCCTCCCAGATGACCAGGTTTCTCACCCTGTCCTGTCTCTAAAGGAGAACCCAGACGGAGGAAACTCATTTTGGCCACTTGTATCCATGATCTCGTTCTTTCAGTCATGACCCAAAGCTCATGACCATAGATGAGGGCAGGAACACAGATCGACCGATAAATCAAGAGCTTCGCTTTTTGACTCAGTTCTCTCTTCATCTCAACAGACCGGTACAGCGCCTGCATCACTGCCGATGCAGCACCAATCCATCTATCAATCTACCGCTCCATTTTTCTCCTCATTCGTGAACAAGACCCCTAGATACTTAAACTCCTCCACTTGAGGCAGGACCTCTGAAAACCCAGCCACCAGGCCCTCGCCAGTGTGCCCCACCTCCAGGCCAGGCTCCAGAGTGGGGCCCCGGTGACCCGCATCCGGGGAGGGAACGCTGTTTCCAATGGTTGAACTCATCATAAGGGTTCTTTTGGGCTGCACTTTGTCTGGTCCCTCACCTAGGACCTGTTTGCCTTGGGTGACCTTACCAGGGGCATAAAGCCCCTGACAGCATAGCTCCTAGGGTCACTGGGACAGTCAAACTCTTCCACCATGGTAAGGCCCAAGGAGGGGACAGATTCAGTTCATACACTGAAATATAGAATCATATAGACCAGGAAATGGTGTCTTGCATATTTTAGATGTGTCCCCACTCCAACCAATAAACTGTATCTACATGCCAACAGATTTTTTGGGAACCATGTTAGGAAATAAAACCTTTTTCTGTCCTGCTGTCACATATGTAAATGTGGAGTTTGTTAAACTCCAGTGGGACTTTAACTGGGACTGTGTAGTCTGGTCAGATGAGATGAAGATTGACTTTTCTGCAACAAACACTACCTCTGTGTTTGGTATGAAACAAAGTAATCTGGAATACTGTGGGCCTGTTTTTCTTCCAAAGGACATTAAAACCTTGTTATACTGTAGAGTGCATGGTATTATGAACTCACTGGAATACCAGGACCTTTTCAGTAACAATCTGGTGACCTCTGCCAATAATCTGAAAATTGTTTCTCACCATATCTGTCCTAAAGATAATGGTTCATCACACCTGGCCAAATCACCACAGTCTGGTTCAACAGACTCCTATGGTTTTCTTAGTAACCACACTTAAATCCTATAGAACACCTGGACATCGAACTGAGAAGAAAAGAGCATATGAGAGTGATCTAGGGCTCTGGACAATCTGTGCCAAAATTAGGACTATTGCTCACCCAGAGGTGGCTACTTCCTTGTCGCAGGAGGCTGTATCCATTCCGAAGCCAGCTACTGATCTGATTGATGAGTGGTCGGCGCTGCCAAATGAGAAGGAGACTACTCATTTGCATCAGCTTTGAAGAGGCTGGTGACTACCATGCCTTGACTGGTCACTCACTGCATTGTCTACTTATTTTATTGTCCATTAGCACAGATATGCTGGTGTTGGCACTGGATAGGCTAACTTTTAGCATGATTGGTGAAAGTTCAATAAAAGGCTATATTTGTGCATTCACAAACCAAATAAAAGTTTCACAAATCACAAACTACGTTTTAAATACTCTGCTTTTAGTGTAAAAGAATCTAATCTATGTTTGAAGAGTCTATGTATTGAAGTTTTTAAACTAGAGCTCTTTAGCAATTTGCCAAATTGGAAGCTCCAATCGGAAGCCAACTTTAGCTCCATTTGTATGTTTTTGCTTGATGTCATGATGGATTACAGTATAGTCTGTCGAAAGAACACGTCAGTGGAGCTAATATATTATAGATATCATATGGCA
The DNA here is from genome assembly GCA_014839685.1 of Anableps anableps. Lineage (NCBI taxonomy): Eukaryota > Metazoa > Chordata > Actinopteri > Cyprinodontiformes > Anablepidae > Anableps > Anableps anableps. The sequence continues at coordinate 4,891,004 of CM026073.1, forward strand.
ACCCTTTTTCTTGATAAAATTTTCTGTAAAAAAGGAAAAACAGTATGAGTTGTGGATGACCAGCCTAGGCATGCTAGTTAGCCTACCCAAGGCTAACATCAGCCTATCTGTGCTAATAGATAGCAGAGGAAGTAGGTGATCCAGTGGCTGACCAGTCTAGGAATGCAAGTCACCATCCTCTCCACAAGTGAGTACTCTCTTTCTCATTTGCCAGTGCCGGCTACTCAGTTATCAGTGCCACCATATCATTAATCAGGTCAGTAGCTTTGCAACAAGGAAGTAGTTTACAGCCATTTGTCAGACTGTTCTGTACCTGCAGTTTCTCCTTATTATTTTTCCTTCCTCCCCATTCCTGCAATTTGTAAGTCTATTTTCCTCTGATTATTTCAATAAATTTCAGTACAATATTAGCTTCCATGTCCTAATCACTTTTCAGGTCAAATGAAGTGGTGTTCAAATGAACTGTAGAATTACCAAAAAATGGTTTCATTTATGTATGTTTAAACAATTTTTTTTCACCTTATCACTCAAAACTGAACTTTAAATGCCTTTCCAATGGCAGAGAAACACCCGATATTTAAGGTACAGGCCTAATGTTATGTATTTTCCACATTTGTGAAGCAGTGGAGAAAAGTTATGCTTGGGTAAATTTGTAGCTAGTTATAGCCTTGGTCTTCCTTTTGTGTCTGGATATGTTTTTCATGTCATCTCCTGGATTTCAGTTTTTATTGCAATATTGAATGGAAATCTTGGTAAACTCTTTCTGTAAGCCTACAGTCACACACAAGTTGTGATCTAGTATGTCCTTTCAAAAACAAAAACATACATACAAGTTTGGACTAGGTCCCCATCTTCAGATTACATTTGAGTAACTTTTTTCATCTAATTTTGAGTGACGTGACAGTTAAGCATAACTTTACCTCAACAGGCAAAATTCCTCACCTATCCTCAAGCTATTTTACCTTTTTTTTTTTTTTTTTTTTTTTTTTTTGCAGTGACAAAAGTGTGTATCTTGACTGTCTTAGGGAAAATAATTGATATTGGGTAGAGAACTGTAAATCTTCAGCAATATTTTGCACATACGTGATGAATTTGTTGAAAATTCTGGATCTTTGTTTTTTTTTGCCTGTGCTGTGCTTCTGTTCCAATTATGGATTAACATGAAATCTCCCTCAAACTTCAGATTTGTCTTGCTGCGTCCAAACATTTAGCTAGTTGTAAGCTGAAACTTTCCCACTATATCCTGCATCCATGAGCTTTTTGATAACAGGTTTTCCATGCAAACATCTTCTAACTTCTCAATTGAAGTTATAAATTGGAGGGGGTAAAGTAAAATTAGACATCATCTTCTGCATGACAGCACAAATGAGCTGCTTCTTCTTTCGGCTTTCTGAATCAATTCTTTTTATAACAAACTTTTACTGCAAGTTTCTTGTGGCATGTACCACCTTTGCACATCTAGAGATTGTGAAACCTCAGTCCCCACCAAATTGGATGGGGAACTTCCTTGGGCAGCAATGTTCAAGTGTTTCCACAGATTCTTTAACTAGGCCATTCTAACAGATGAATATGTTTTGAACGATTTGTATTTAGGATTCTGATGGATGGTGAACCTCCACCCTAGTCCCAAATTTTTTGCAGCCTCTAACAGGATTTTTTGCATTATTGGCCAGTATTTAGCTCCATCCATCTTCCAGCCAAAGCATGACGGTGTATTTAGCTTGATCTATGGTGTTTGTTTAATTCAACACACATTGCCTCTAGGTCCAAAAGTTCAGTTTAGGTGATCAGACCACCTTGTTCTACACGACTGCAACAAACATCCGTATGCCAAATAGGAGACAAAGCTTTATATTAACACTTCTTTTCTTGCCACTCCTCCACAAATGTCAGATTTGTGGAGTGCCCAACTGACAGTTATTACTTTTATTTAGCAGTATCAGACCAAAGACCAGATTAGATACACAAGTGCATGCCAGACTTGTCAGATTTCTGTTTGCACATAGTGAAGCCAAGCATATTAAATAAGTTTTGGGGTTTTTTTCTGGTTGAGGTGGAAAACAAAAAAGAACCAAAAAGTAAAAGGAACACATTGGAAAAATAGAATGCCCAGTGACACGACCCAGTGATCAATAATGATTTGTTTGAGGCTTCAAGACAGAAGAGGACTGCTTTTGTCTGTTAGTCCGCAGGAGCTACCCATGCTTCCATGTGATGTTGAAAAATGTGTGTCAAACATGTGTGCACAACAGTGTTAACAACTACTTCATAATTTCTTGAATGTCTGATAATGAACTAAAAAAATCAGTTATACACATTATGAAAAGGATCAGTTTGATCAAGCTCAGAAATGGAAGAGCTATTAGAAGAACACATGACTGGCTAAAAACAGACAGATTCAGCTGGTAAATCACCCAAAAAAGAAACAGAAAAAAAAGTTCTGTTCTGACAAACAAAATAGGATCTTTTCTCTCTTACACATCAGGAAATGAGACTTACTTTCAGGGCAGTTAATGCAGTTAATGCTCCTTATATATAATACTAATATTTGACTTTGATGTTGTAGCCAATTTTGGGAGACTGTTCTGTAACAATTCACTATATTCAATCAGGCTGTCACATCCATTTGCTCACTGGCTCCTTTGGTTCATTTACCAGGAACCAAGTTGCTACTTAACCAGGTCAGAACTCTTTTTTTTTTTCTTTTTATTCTGTTTATGCCTCTTATTCATGTTTGAATGATAAACAAGCCTCCAGTCACTAGGTGGCAGCAGTACTCAAACTAATCAACAGACTGCCTGTTCAGCCCAGTAGAAAAAGTAGCCTACTTAAGGCACAGGCTGGCTCAGGGTACAGTTGATGGATTGAACTGGATACAAGGGTAAGTGCACCAATCTCGCCATCCGTTGGCCTTGCTTGTGCACCTTGTATTTTTGTAACTCGTGTCACATTTCACTCAAAATTGATGATCTGAAAAGTGCTCTTGTATGTACTGACATTTGTATGATCCCTTTATGAGTGCTCATTTTTGAAGAATATTGCATCAAGGTACATGTCAAGTGTAAAAGCTACACGGCTTGCTTACCTCGCGTGCATTCATTGCGAACTTTTAAAAGTGCAATAACTCAGCCTTAAAGTATGTAGCCAGCAGAAAAAGACCAGGAAATACGACCAAGCCTACAAATCCCTTGGGTTTACTGTGAATGCAAAATGTTATGCCCTTTTCATCACTTCTGATAAGCTAAAACATAAACAATATTGTTGCAAATTTTGCACAAAAATGTTAAAAAATTATACACCTTTCTGAAAAGGAATAGGCTGATGAAGCTAACACGCAATGTTTACAGTGTAAAAAGGTTTTACTGTGCTAAATAAGCACATCCGGGGGGCATCGATAACAACGATGGGTGTTTTCAGAGGTCCCTCTCTGTCATGAGTCCGGGCAGTTTCCTGACTCCTGCAAAATGAAACAGTGGACTAAAGTGATACAAATAGGAGTTTATTTACAGCAATAAAATGATAATTTGTGCACCTCAAAAGAAGCTTCAGTGTTCATGATTCTGCGGTGCCTGGAGGGAGAGAGATGTGGTTAGAATGATGAGGCACATACGGAAATGGATCTCTGGGGAAGATGAGATCCTGGCAGTGGGTAGTGGAAATTGTTTTTTCACAAGGATTTTTATTTCTGATAAAGCCCTGCTGGTAACAGAGCAGAAGGTATGTCAGATCCAGATAATGACTGAGCAGAGAGCGTTGGAGAGCTGTCAGGCAGATGACGCCTGGAGACAATGGAGCAGCAGTGGAGGACTGTGGAATGAGAGAAACATCAAAGGAGCAATGCCTCAGAGGTTTCTGGAGAATGAATCCGGAGCTTGGCCTCTGTCTGACTCCTCCAGAGCAGCTGTGGCTACAATCCAGTAGCTTGCCAACATCAGCGTGTGAATGTGTGCATGAATGGGTGAATGACTGAATATATTGTGAAGTGCTTTGGGTCTTCTGGACATACAGATACAGGCCATTTACCATTTGTTGTCTGGGATTTGTCCCATTGAGTTTGTTTTCTCCGGATGCATTTCATCCTGGCAATTCAGCGAACAGAAGAAAGAGTTGTGAACAATGATGTCGAGTTTCTACGATGTTCTTGAATTGTGGTCAGCCTATGGTTGTAGTTTGGCAAGTAAACAAAACCACTCAGTCTGTGTTGGCTATGTTTCTAAATATTGAGCAATTAAAGTAGGAGCAAGAGGAATGTTTAAGACATTTTGTAGCTGGCAGATGATGGCCCTGCTCCCCTCTACTGAAATTAAATTGGAGCCATAAATATTGCAATAACTTACTTAACGCTTTTTTCTAACTTGGTTACAAAAACAGTTTCTTAAGGAAATATCTTATTTTCCTTGCAACAAATACAACTTTACAATCGGCCTTTGGATGATACTCATCCTCGTCTTGATTTCTGCACACCAGACTGTCCCTCTGGAATCTGGCATGACCTTAACGATCCTACCCAACACCCAAGAATTTCTCGGAGAGGATGAATCAGCAACAAGGACGACATCTCCAACCTTGAAATTTCTTTTCAGCCCAAGCCATTTTTGTCAGTTCTGCAACAGAGGCAGGTACTCCTGCGACCATCTTCGTCAGAACAGATCCGCCACGTACTGGACCTGTTTCCATCGACGATGAGAATAGACATCATCCTTGACAAATGTACCAGGAGAAAAGGTAGGTTGTCCCTTCAATAGAAGCAGATGGTTCAGTGTAAGAGCCTCAAGATCATTAGGATCATCTATGTTCATGGTTAAAGGTCTTCCATTAATGATGCGCACAACTTCACATAAAAGAGTCTGCAGTCCTTCATCATCCAGTAGCTGTTGCCTCACAATGGAACTCAGCACTTTTCTAACAGTACAAATCTGAACCCTCCATGATGAGATGCAGCAGGTGAGTTGAAAATCCACTGTACTCCTTTTCGCATCATGACATCATTGATACAAGAGTGATCCAGCTCTTTCAGTGAGTCTGTTAACACTCTCTCTGTCCCAACGTTTGTCCCATTGTCAGAGCAAATGATGGAAACCTGTCCTCTTCTGCTTTGAAAATGACGCAGAGCATTAATACATGAATCTGTATCAAGAGACTGGGCAACTTCAATATGTACAGCTCTGACAGTTAAGACATGTGAAGAGTACTCCATAACGCTTAGCTTTGGTACGTCCTTTTTTAACTTCAAAAGGGCCCAAATAATCCACACCTACACCTGTGTTGGTGAATGATGGTTTATCAAGAGGCAGGTGGTCTTGTGGCAGATCTGCCATTTTTTGTCGTCCTGGCCTTGGGTGCAGTCTCCTGCAGAGGTTGCACTCTGAGATTACCTTTCTCACAGCTGCATTGGCTGCTGGTATCCAAAATCGTTGTCGCATTCTGGCCAAAACATGATTTCTGCCACTATGTCCTGTCTCTTGGTGAATATGATGGAGGATGAGATGGGCTATTCTGTGCTTTTTATGCAGAATGGCAGGATGCTTTGTCTCCTCCGGCATCTTCAGTTTATTCAACCGTCCTACTCTCAACATACCATTCTGTAAGTATGGATCTAACCTGAAGGTTCTTTTCACCTGTGCGCTTCCTTGTTGCAAAGTTTTGATATGTGTTTGCCTCTGACTGAACTTGGCCAACTATGTTTCAGCTTTGGACAAATCTTCAGCAGTAAGCATTCTTTTATGCAACTTCTTTGTAAGCATGATCATCTGTTGTTCAACCAAAACCCTGACTTGCTCTGGTTTGTTTTCAAACTGCTGCATATTTAGCTCAGTTTCTTTTCTCTTTTTACTCAGGTAACCCAGAATCTCTTTCAAGCATAGAATCCAAGCAATGGCCTGTTTAAGCTTATGCCAACTGGAATAATACTCGATAAGTTGACTCACTGACTCATTGTTTTTCCATGGTTTTGTGCATTTCATTGCAACTGTTGTCCTCACTTCATCATGTTCCATCAAACTTGAATGTTTAGGCTGTTTTGGCCATTGCTCTTGATTTGTTAGAAAACTTGGTTCTTGAAACCAGCTTTTACTTTTGATGAAGGTTTCCATTTTCAAACCTCTTGATGCCAGATCAGCTGGATTTTGTGAGCTGCTGATATACTTCCACTGAGATTGGTTTGTCAGTTCACTGATCAAAGAGACTTGATTTGCCACAAACATTTTAAAACAAAGAGCATAATTTTCAATGTAACTCAGTACTGTAGTACTGTGTGTCCAGAAGACTGATTTTTTTCAGTGGTACTTGAAGTTCTTCTCTCAGTATCTGATCAACCTTGACTGCAACCACTGCTGCTGTTAATTCCATTCTGGGAATGGTCATTTGCTAAAGTGGTGCTACTCTGGAATTTCCCCATCAAGAATGACACTTGTGATTCACCTTGTTCATTAGTCAACAAAAGATATGTCACAACTTCACATCCATCTTGACTAGCATCGGAGAAGAAATGAACTTCTGAAGATTTTGTGGGCCCAAATGAAGCAGGCTTAACACATCTGCTCATACTGACTTCAGAAAGTCTGTCAAGATCTGACAACCACCTTAGCCATGTCCGATGTGACTGTTCTGAGATTTCTTCATCCCAGACTAGCTTCTCTTTGCAAATTTGTCTCAGAATGAGCTTTACTGACAAGAGAAGTGGTGCCAAAAATCTTAGAGGATCTTACACAGAGCTGACAACAGATAAAAATGCCTCTCTTTGTGCATGACTTATTTGGTAGCTGAACTTTGAACTTGAAGCTGTCAGAACTTGTGCACCACTGCATGCCCAAAGCTCGTTCAACGGGAAGCTCATCGTGTTGCAAATCTAAGTCTCTAACAACAGGCACTCTTTCACTGTCAGGAATGGAGTATAACAAAGCTTTGCTGTTGCTCATCCACTTAGTCAAATGGAAACCACCACTTTCACACAATCTCATCAGTTCTTTTGCGAGTGTAGCTGCTACTTCTTCTGTTGGCTCTGACTTTAGGCAGTCATCCATGTAGAAGTTCCTTGGAACTGTCTGTGCCGCTTCTGCTGAGATACTCGTAACTCCATCGTCAGCAGTTCTTCTCAGTGCATATGAATCGCAACTAGGTGATGATGTGGCTCCAAACAGGTGCGCACACATTCTGTACGCTACAGCTTCTTTAGTCACGTCACCATCCAGCTACCAAAGAAAATGCAGCAAATCTGCATCTTCAGCTGGGACTTGCACTTGATAGAACATAGACTCGATAGCTGCCAACATGGCAACAGGTTCTTGTCTAAATCTGAGCAACACTCCAATAAGAGTGTTCGTGAGATCAGGTCCTTGCAGTAATTGATCATTCAATAAACTCCCTGGTAAGATGCAGCGCAATCAAACACAACCTGCAGCTTTTTCTTTTTTGGGTGGTAGAATCCATGATGTGGAATGAACAACACTCGGCCATCACTGCAACTAAATTGTTCTTCTGGGACCCTTATAGCATAACCCTTCTTCAATATGTTGTCCATGAAAGCTTTGTAGTCGTGACAAAAGCCTGGATTTCTACTAAGCTTCCTCTTTAGAGTTAAGCCTTTGTTCAGCAATATCCTGGTTGTTTGGAATTATTACACTGTCATCTTTCTGCTTGATGCAATAATGACCATCAGTGAGCTGTGCTGATGTAGTTACATCATGCATGAACTGCTTATCCTGCTGAGATAGTTCTTGTTTGTTCTCATACTGTTGGTCTGGGAAATCTACATTGTAATGTATCACCAGGATGTCTTCAATGTTTAATATAGATATACAATTGACAAGAAAATCTTGTTTTTTTCAGTGACATGATTCCTTATCTTGACATCTGCTTGACTGGTCCATTCACCACCCAACCCAGAGCTGTTTTCACGGCATATGGTCCATCATTCTGGCTACTGATGATCTTCCATGGCTCCATAGCTTTGTGTGCATTAGCACCAGTGAGAAGTCCAATATCTGACTCCAGTCTTGGAAGATGAACTTGCTTCAGGTAAGGCCATCTCTGCAAATCTTGCTCTATTGGTATATTACCCTTTGTTGCAGGGATGTCTGATTGAGTGTACACATCCGGCAACATGATGAAGTCTTATCGTCAAGGCCACAGACCTCTAAATCTGTAAGAACATAACTACAGGCTTTGTCTTCCAGTGTCATGTTGCGAAGAAGGATTTCTTTCTTTTTTCTCGACTATTTAACTTATTCGCCAGATCCTCTGTGCAAAAGGCTGCTGTGCTACCTTGATCCAGGAATGCATAAGTTTTGATGATGTTTCTGTTTTTGTTGTGTCTTATCTGCACAGGTACAATGGGGAGTATGCATTCATTTTCCCCGGCCCCGGTGACTTTGCCTTTTTTACATCCAGCAGACACAAGAGCACTTGTAACTTCACTTGTGTTTTGTGGGTTATCATCCATGCTGTTTTCTTCTGACACAACATCTTGCTGTATCACATGTAGAATAGTAGGGTGCTTAAGAGAACAGTCAAAACATGAGGCCTTTTTTCTGCAGGTTTTATATAGGTGACCTGCGGTTAGACACCCAAAACAAAGACCATGTGACTTTAAAAACTGTATTCTGTCTTTTGAAGGTTTTACTTTAATTTTGTTGCAAACACTCAAAGCATGGCTGCTCTTACAATAAAGACAGAAGCTTTGAAAGACACTGGTTGTCTTGAATGAAGAAGTTGTTCTCTCTCATTGACTCTTTGTGGCATCTTTTTCAGTGGGAGATATATTCACAACAAAACTGCTTCCCTTTGAAAGGCATTTTACTTGATCGTATTTCTTCTTTGCACTGCTCTGACTACCTGGAGTGACATCAAGAATATCTCTTAATAGCGGATCATTGACAACCTTTACTTGTTGGTAGATAAACTCTACAAGATCAGGAAATTTGGCTCGTGTTTCTTTGTTTTCTTGAATGCTGTAAGCATGGCTTCTCCACTTTTCTTTCAGTTTATATGGTAATTTACACAAAATGCTTTTCATATTTGTTGAATTGTTCATTTCACTCATGTAGTCCACTAGTTGTTCAGTGTCGTCATTCACTGTGTTGGAACATCCAATCAGAAATAATGCAAATGCATTCAGCTCCTTCCTGTCATCTGATTTTATCTGGGGCCATTCCATAGCCTTTTCAATATATGCTGTGGCAATGGTCAACTCAAATCCATAGTGTTGATCAAGCAAAGCCCTTTATGCTAGGACTTTATGCTACTGTACATCAGAAATGAGGTGTAAAGAATAACTGAATACCAACATAATTTAAATCTGGGTCTTTTTGTCACATTGTTTCTCTCTAAGCAGACAATAAATAATGTGGCTAACTGTAAAGACATTCAAAGCAAAAATAATTACTTAGAGCATTTTCCTGGAACAGTATCCACATCTGATATCTGAGTCTGTCTGCCGACACACCAGCATGTGATTCAGAAGAAAATTGCAGGTAAATCGAAGGCATTAAAGACATTTTAGTTTGCTGGAGCCAGGAGTGATTAGATAAATCGACTTGCTGCAAATATCTGCCAGAGAATACTTTATTAGGCCCATAAAGTAGGAATTAGATTATACTGATTAATGGGCTTTCAATTTAAACTCTCCAAAACACACCACTGACAGTGGTTTGTCTTCACATTTTTAAAAGCTGTTTTAGGTATCATTACACTATTTGTCTGTCCTGAAGTAATGTACTGACATTCAAATTTAGACATGAACAGCAATCTGAGAACGGGCACAGATGAAGTCTTTTCCAGAAATAAAAAACAAAACACTTTCTTTTAACAAAAAAATTGTATTCAGCCCCACTTAGTCAAAGGCTTTCATTGCAAGTACCGCTACAAATCTTTCAGGTTAGGTCTTTATTGGTTTCCCTGTACTTGCTGAAGAAAAGCATCCCCACAGCATGATCCAGCCACCACTATGTTCAGAGTGATATGCAGTGTTATTTTGTTACCACACATTAGATTTTGCATGTAGACCAGAAATTTGGTTTGAACTCATCTGAAAAGAATGTGTGCAATACTCTTTCCATTTTTAGATAGTTGACTGAACAGTGTTGCATGAGACGTCCAAAGCTCGGGTTATATCTTTCTCACCTAAATAAACTTCAAGCTTTGCAGCAGTGCTTTAAGAGGGCCAGTATGGACCGGTATGCAATCCCACCACTTCTAAATTTTACCCCTCATCGTACCAGGAATTATTTCCAATGTTCGATGATTTCTGTGTTGAAACAGGTGTTATGTCAGTCTGTTGTGTCAGTTATGTCAGTCTTCATCATGCACCACCAAAGCTCTGCACAGCACAAGTGGCAATCCCCCCCAAAAAAAGAACTGTGCGTGCTCGCTCTCGGTCCGTAACCTGTGCACTCTGCTTGCACACAGAGGGACTACGGCAGACCATCAAGTTTCGTGGTGAAGAGACAGAACCAATGTGCAGACAACCACTGATGAGAGGCATTAGTGAGAAATTTAATAAGCAAAACTTACAAAACTAATGAACAGGAAAAATGGGGCATGGAAGGAAGCAAAGAATTATGTGAATCAAGGCATGAAAACAGAAAACCTGGTGCTGAAGAGTGAAAAATCAAGAGCTTGTGTGGCAGATCAGGTAAAACACGTGAAGATGATGAGGCAGTGCAGCTGAATGGCATTAGTGAAGATTACTGGTGAGCGTGAATACAATAGAAACTGGAAGCAGACTACTAACATGAGAGAAGCTAAAGAGGACTTAATAAACCAAACAAAGGCTAAAACTAATCTAAGAAAACTAAACAGAAATGCACAAAGAACAAAGTGCAAGAATAAACAAAAACTAAATACAAAAGAATAAATGGATATGGCAAGACATTTAGAGCAATAATAAATACAAGGGACTGAACAGAATATGGCAAGATCTGAACTGAAGTAAAAAAAAAAACAGTAGATTATGATAGGGAACAAATCTAAAGGAAATTAATATTCAGGAAGGGGAACACAACAATTAACTATGAAATAAACCTCAAGACAAGAACTAATATGGCAGAAACTATAAAGCATGAATTACCCACAACCAGAGGTAGGTAGAGTTCCCAAAAAGTGTATTCAAGTAAAAATAGCACTTAAAAAGTATCCATCCAAGAAATTACTTAAGTAAGAATAAAAAAGTGGCTATTCAAATACAGATTAACTGATCACAACATCTGATTTAATATTTAAAAATGATGTCATCAGGCAAAAAATATAAAGTTATGTGCAAAGTTTGGTATTTTAAAGACAAAGATTAAAAGAGTGATTTTTCAATGTTATTTTTTCATGTCCACATTAACGCCATGAGGCTCGATGTTAATAAAAGTGGCTCCAAGACACTTTAAATTTGACTTGTGGATTTGATTTAGAACTGGCTTTGTTCTTTTCTTCTTTGTAATTTCTGAACAACAAAACTACTGAGTTATAAATCGATACATAGATCTATATAAATATATCGGCCATGTTTTTGTCCCATATATATATATATATATATATATATATATATATATATATATATATATATATATATATATATATATATATATATATATATATATATATATATATATATGTGTGTGTGTGTGTGTGTGTGTGTGTGTGTATAAGATGAGTACCAGCACTATGATTTTTCCACTTAAAGCACTGGTTGTCAGTGACTTGTCTAGTTAGATTTAACAGTTAGATTTATGCTGAGATTTAAACACATACAAAGGGGCACTGTTCACTAAGTATGTGCTTTCTAAAGGATACTGATTGATACCTCTGAGTAAAGTTGAAATAAAATGCACTGATGCAGAAATTATTAGATAACTATTGCAAGGCCCTGTATTTTATCCTGTTGTATGTACCAGAGTCAGGTTATAAATCATGAACTTCAGGTTTTTTTCTTTTTTTAGCTTCCATTGTTATGGTTGCAGCACTATTGCCGAGCAGCAGTCCCAGCCTGGGGTCTATATGGATGGCGTTTGCATGTTCTCCCTGTGTAGAGATGAGTTCTCTCCAGGTGCTCCAGCTTACTCCCATAGTCCAAAAACATGACTATTAGGTTAATTGCTCTCCTAAAGTTACCCTTAGCTGTGAGAGTGTGTGTGCATGGTAGTTTGTCCTGTGTCTCTCTGTGTTGCCCTAAGATGAACTGGCTGCCTGTTCTGGGTGGACCCGGCCCCCCGCCTCTGAGACAGGCATCTGCCCCACCACAACCCTGCACAGATAAGTGGATATAGACAACAGATAAATGGATGTCTTTCTTTTGAATATATTTAGCCCGGTTTTCTGTCTGTTTCTAAACGATCACTGTTTTATAAAATATGACAGAACTTAATAGCACAACATTTTGCAGTCAGTAAGCTTCTGAAGGAGCTCCACTGTCTTAAACCACGAATAACTGGTAGTATTTAGTGGCTTTATTAGTGTATGTACAATCCTGATGCAAAAAAGAAAAAATAATTTACTTAAAGTTAGCTGTTATGCAGATTCCCTTTGCTCTGTTTTAACATGCATTGATTGTGGTGATTCTACAGGACAAAACTGAATTCTCTGTTACTAAGACTTTAAACCTATAGATGGTTTTTCACTCTCAGTTTGTGGAGATAAAACATCTAAATAAAGCATAAACATTGCACTTAAGTTCTCAAAAGATCAAAATTAATTTAAAAAAATTCCTAGTTTTTTGCTAAGTGTCTATTAGGATATTTGTCATAAAATGAGAGAAAATACATAGACAGAAAATTAGAACAGATGCAGGAAAGATAAATTGTGTTTAAAGTCTAATTTTGTTCTCTTTGGTTATATCGCTTGAAGAAAGTGCTTCCAACTTGGATTACCTACTTGAGACAATTGTAACGCCTCAAGAAAAACAGCTAACTCACCAGTGACAGCCATACAGCTGATTCATCAGAACCCAGTTATATTTTGCATTTAATTTAGCAAATATGTTAGATTAACATGTTGCCATTGACGAAACAAATCCAAAATAACATGCTTAAAATGTTTAAGATGCCAACAACTTTATAAAGGGTGAAAATAGCCGTTGAAGTATGTCTCTTCCACTCTGTGATCTGTCTGATCAGCAGCCGGTCAAGGATCAAGTACTGGGATAGGCAGCTTGGAGCAGATGATCCCCTTTTGGAATCCATCCAGCTCTGGTGCATTGAGTTCGTTACACATGGAAAATAGAAAGTGATCTAATCCTGGCGTCTGTATATTGACTATGTAAAATCACACTGGCTTACTATTCTGTTTAATTTTAAATTAACTCTAAAATGTATTGCTCAAGTGTATAATATTTCCACTTTTAGAGGGAGTACTCGAAGACATCTTCAATCTTAATCCCCCATTTTTCCCTCAATACATAAAATCACCATGTGAAAAACGCTTTCTGTATTTACTCAGGTTATCATTGTTGAATCTGATGATCTGAAACATTCAAATGTGACAGAAAAGCAAAAACAAAATATCTGTTAGGGTGCAAATATATTTTCATAGCCCTGTAGAATAATTCAAGACATTGAACAAAGACATATCCCTTTTAAAATTAGCTACAGGATAGTATCTTTGGAAGTGTATAAGTATATTGTTTGATTGTTTGGATCATGCATGAGGTAGATGAACCTTGGGGTAGAATCTGTCTCACAGCTTGGCTGTTCTGACTCGGAAGACCTTTGTATTTACTGGCAGGAGTGTGGAAAATCCATGCTTGTGGTTTAAGGACTTCAGAAGAGACACTGTGATGTTTTCTTCTGGCTTCACTATCCTCTGTATTACTTGTGACTGGATATGTTACAGCTTCCATACCAGATGCAGCACTCTCAATGGTCCCTCTGTAAAATGTGTTCTGGATGGGAGGGACCAGACTTGCTCAGTACAGTTGCCTCAGGATATGTAGTTTCAGCTGGGGTTTTTTGGCTAGTTAGGAAGTGTTATCTATTCACATAAGTTCTAAGTTCTGGCTGTGCACTAAAAGAAAGCAGACTAAAGACCTAAGTCTGTCTGTCCTTTGTCTCTGCGATGGACTAGTGACCTGACCAGGCTGTGCCTCACCTCTTGCCTATCAACTACTGGAAATAGGCAGCCACCCAGGCAACCCTGGACAACTTAGGCAGATATGAACAGTGTATGAATGGGACCAATGAATAGCTCAACATAGTTTTTAAAATGTTGAAACTTGAAATAAGAAAGACCACAGAGCAACAATGTAAGGCTGTGACATCAATACTCTAAACAAGACCAAAAACAGTTGACTCTTTAGAAGAAGATATAACATTTTGAAATGAAAAACTATGTAGTCAACATTTGCCAAAATATATCAACAGAAACCATATCTCAAATGAACATCTATTTAAATAAGGTTAATTCCTTATTGATGTAAAAGAAAAAACAAGGTCTCTAGAATTGATCCAGTATTTAAAATAAATACAAAGTGAAAAAAATGCATCCCACACATTCAAAATAGAAAATGCCCTGACACAAGTTAGATTCAAAGCACATTCATTTATATTACTAATGTTGAATTATTGGGGCCTGCCATAGCAATGCATAGGAGAGCAGTGTTGCACTGCCTCCCATGCAATGCATGGAGGCACCTATTACTCTCCACCTCAAAACTGCTTTCTCCGTTAATGCGGCCCAAACCGTAGCGTGCATCTATCTATCTATCTATCTATCTATCTATCTATCTATATATATATATATATATATATATATATATATATATATATATATATATATATATATATATATATATATATATATATCAAAAATTCCAGCTCGCTCTCGAGATGTGTGCTATTACTCAGCTTTTCGTTTTGAGTTACCATGGCGATGTAATTAGCGAAAAACTACCCCATACAAAGTGAATGGAGTGGGGTCCTGAAGATATCCTAAAAAAACACTATTTTTGAGGATGTACTGTGTTATCATGCTTTCGCCTACAAACGTTATTCAACACTCAGTTTGTAGATACGTCCGTGCTGTGTTCAGAAGTGAAGACGATATGTTGATACCTCAAAAGGTTTTTCCACAACACGCCTCATACTTTGGCAGGCCCCTTTTAAATTTCTTCAGAAATTTTCTCGTGGAAATTTATAACCCATTTATCCATGGTGAAGCTTATGTGAATAAGACCAGTAGGGGGCAGCATTATACTAAGCCAGCCTACAGCCTGCCGAAAATGATTAGTAGAAGCAGCAGCTCTTGTCATTAACGTTGCTGTCAATCAAAACGTGAATGAATTTGGCGATAGCATCATACTTATCTGGAAGACGCACATCAGAAAAGTAGCAGCGGCAGGTCGACGTGATAAACCGCGGCTCCAAGTGGCGAATAAGCCGAAAACAGCCCGTCTTTGACGAGGGTGGACAGCTGGTCCTGAAGCGCCTTCATTCTCATTATGAGATTTTTAATCGTTTCGGTACTTGTATTCTCTCGGGCAAATTTTCAGGTTTCATCAGAAGCTTCACCGATGGATTTGAGTCCCGATAGCTTCTTGAAGGCTGTCTTACCGTCTTTAGCACTGGGGTGTCTTCAAACGCTTTGAATACTCCATCAAAGCGATGGTTGTGTTTAAGGTGACTGATCAAATTTGACGTGTTAAGGTTGTGCTGTTTTTCTCCTGGCGAAGCTTCTTTCAACATTTGTTACACAAAGCCAGCGTATCGTCTTCCTTGATGTTCTCTGCTTCCTGACAAGCTGGGCTGCATTCACATGGTGTTGGAAGTTCCCAGTTTGGGAGGCGTTCTGACCTTTTATGTTTATATTTCTGTTGTTTGCGTGTAACCTTGGGGTAACTGATGCATTATTATTTTAACTATTATTAAAATTATGACTCAGTTGTTTTCTGACATGAGGGAAGTTTTAAATGATTTATTGCTAGTCAGTGTGGTTTTCTCCAGTTGTAGTTGAACTTCATGCAGGTCTCATGCAGGAGTGGAATTGCTTGATTAAAAAAAACAAAACACCCATCACTTGCACCACTGAACATGTTGTTTGGTGGTGCATGTGATGGGTGTTTTGTTTTTGCGCTATTCGTCATGATATGGGACCGATGAGAATGACATCATTTCTCGTTATCGGCCTGATAGTTACCATGCACACCTGCTTTTGAAGGGATGAACTTTAAACTGCAAAAATATTCTTTCTGAAGGTCTCATGCAGCTCCTCAGATCCCACCATACTGTTCACTCTTTCTTTTACAATCAGGAGCACATCAGACTATATCTATGGTTTATACAGGCTAAGCCTCCTTAAAAACGCTGAGTAATGATCTTCCAATGGTATGGAATCTACCTCTTTGTAACTTTAGCTTTTTTTAACTGGAAATAAATATAAGAGCATCCTAATTTATTGCTCACTGGAAATAATTTACAGAACATTTATAAAGGTCTTTCCAGCAGGTTTTTATTGTCCACTTGTATTAATTGAATGTTCAGTGTTCTTGAAATTGTTATTAAATATCTTTATATTCAGATATGCTAGAAAACCACATGGCTGTATTTCATCAGGACCTGCAGACTTGCATGGAGGAGTCTGGATATAACTGTGGATAGCTAGAGTACTCGAGCAGTGGAGAGAGATGTTGCTTTACTTGCATTCTCTTTGTTCTGTGTATCAAATCATGCAAAGACTTCATCCAGCCTGTACTGTATGAAGGAATGTGGGTATTGATTATAGTTCCTGATCACTTGATTGCCCTGGCCTTCATGACATATCTCTGGTGCTGTTGAAGGATTTTTGTTCTTTTTAATCTCTGCACATAGCTCAGCTTGGCTCTGCCCACCCCCACCCTCGATCGAAACACTTGCATCTAAGACCTCTGCCAGCATGTATAGCGCTCTTGACATTTAGGGTTTCTGATTCGATTTCACAGTAATCACGAAGTCAGTAAAATCCTTTAAGAATTTAAAAATGTACCAGTGCCATCATTTATGACAGAGTCCCTTCAAACATTGAAGTTCTTTAAAGCAGTTTTTTTAGGATATAAAGCAACCCCCGCTGCCGACCCTCTGGTGTTCTTGCTATCTGGTTTAGCTTCTTCAAAATTTTCACTGCAACCAAACACACTGATATTCTCTGAATCGCCAGGGTTGGGTTAGTGAATTGCCTGGTATTTTTCACTGATGTTATAATAAACATTCTCTAGATAATCTGCTACCCTTTAGGACAGTCAGATGGGGAGGACTGACCTCAAACTGACATGGTGTCCCGCAAAAATCAGGTCTTGGTTAGGACTGGTGCAGATAGAAAAGCCACCAATTGTAACCATCCATCCATCCTCTATACCCGCTTATTCTTGCAAGGTCGTGGGAAGGGCCACCGCTTGACAGGAAGAATCTCTTTCTGCTGGGAATGATGTTGCAGCTGCAGCAGTGTGTGTACACTGAGTCTGCACAGTTGCTGGAGCCATATCTTCTATTGGTTAGGCCATTTGATAGAACTAAATTTGCACTACATTAACAGTCCTACCTAGTGCATCTTCACCACTGCAGCTGCGCACAAGATTTGTGGCTGATGATGAGCTATAGAACCTGAAATGCTAATTGAAGGTTCGGCATATGGCATGTCAAATTTAAACATGTCACATAAGCAGAAGCCTAAAATATGAAAAGATTTAGACCACACTGCAAAAATGAAAAGCTAAAGGTACTCTGCCCTACATGTTTCAGGCGTTTCACTGCTTCAGCACACCTGATTTCAGTTGATGGTTGATTAACAGGTTTTTCCTGAACTGCAGTCGTCTGACTCAGGTCTGTTAAAGCAGGGTAACATCTAAAACATGCAGAGCACTGTGCCTCGAGGAACAGGGTTGGGAAACACTGCTAACAATATCTGCTGAGGGAGGAGTGAGCTTGTTTGCCCTTTATGATAATCGGTTCTGATTGATAATTCAGATCAGGACATGTTCTCTTTGCAGATCCAGTTAATTGTGTGTCAACAAAACTATATCTGGTGAAATCTGCTCAAATTACTGAATTCTTTGATATTGCATATCCAGCATTTTCCGCTCCCTGGCAGAGGTACGGATTGACGTGATGTTCAGTCCAGATCCTAACAGCAGTCCAGACTTTGAGAGAGGCTGTCACATATGGCCAGAAGGACAATTGTAGAATGTGGCTACACTTAGCATTACAGATATTGTTCAAAATTTAGTTTTAAAAATATTTTTTGCATTCTTGTGTTTACTTGTTTCACACACTTTAAAATATGTGTTAGTGCAATACAGCTTGTGGTTCTATGTTGGAAAAGATGTGTATCTTCCTGAGGACATGTCAGCCAGTAGGATCAGTCGCTGGTGGAGGTGTGGTGGACTCCTGGAAAATAATGCATGTGTTCAAGTGTAAAATAATTGAGTATTCTGTCATTTCAGTACATTTTATTGCCGAGGTATTACTATGTAATCAATGTAATGTTTAGGTTTATTTTTTTGGAATTTTAGGTAGGTATTCGGGGTTTTACGTATCTCCAATTTGGTTTCTTTTGTTTGTTTTTGTTTGAATTCTTTTTGAAAATGAAACAAAACAAAGATGGTCATCTGTTTGTTAGGAAAAGCAGATAAGACTGTTATCTTTTGTATGCTCTATCAAATGATCATCCGATGATCACAGAGGTGAATAACAAGAATTGTTTGCACATTTCTGAGTACTTGAAGACACAATCATTTAGGAAAACATGCAACAACTTATTTGTGGGAGTTAGGAACCGCAACCACCCATGAATAGCTGAAATCCGCAAATACTTGAGACATCCTCTTAAAACACTCATAACTGCGCATTTTACTTGTTCAAACACCAATTATACTTCAAACTATCATCCTGTAACAGGAGGCTTCATAGGGCACGATTAAAAAAGATACACAAAAATGAAAAAATAAGCCACATAGATAAACAAAATATAGATATGCAATGAAACACTTGAACAACACAGGCCTACACTGAACTAGCAGAGATGTGGGCTCCCACAGGACATCTCCATGAAACAAAATCTTGGGGGATATGCCAATCAGCAACAATGAAAAATAAATGATGGTTCTGGATTGGCTGCTTTGCAAATAACCAACAGCATTTCAAGCCTAGTGGACCCCTGCCTATGCAATATTTATGAGGAAAGTAACTTCAAGTATTCCCAGAAAATTTACCTATTCCTATTTTTTCATAAAACAGATCTAAAATGTTCGAAAGAAAATGCAGTTTGAAATACCTAGGTGCAATGCCTACATGTGGTATGGTATTTATTGGTGTGTATCGGTGGTTGCAACCACAGAGCAGGGTCAAGTGTGTTGTAATAACTTACTTGTGTTAATGCCAATGTGGTGTGGGTGTGATGAGCTTGCTACTGCTGCTACCATGTTCCAGTATGCTTCAGCAAGAATTTTAATGTACAGCTACCCCAATAATAGACCACTATAACCTTCTTACAGGAATTTTGTACATGCTCAACGCCTTCCATGACCTACCCAACCTATTGGGAAGCTCATCGAAATGCTCACCACTCTGCTAAGGCCATCCATGTTCTGGCTGATTTTTGTTGTTGTTTTGTTTCCAGTGTGAAGGTGATCTTAGGTACAAAGACTGGACTGAAAATAAAGCAGTACTCAATCTCCCAGGAAAAGTAAAAAAATAAAATAATAATAATTAAAAAAAAAAAAGACAGAAAGAATTCCTTTATTAGTCCCCCAGAGGGGAAATTACATTTCAGCACAGCCTGTCCAAGGTGGACAGCTGTCTGAGGCTGCAGCCATCACAGAGAGGCGCCACCCTCTCTGTGAAAGAAAGACAGAAAGAAAGTAGAGGGTAAGTTAACCCTTTGGTATTGTAATGTATTAGTGCTAACTATCCAAACAATGCTTTGAATATTCTGGAAATCCTTTGACCTGAGAGAAATTGTTTACTTTAATGAATTCTTTTGCCAGGTAAATAATAATTAATTTCATTACTGTTTTAGTAGACACTGGAAATAGGTTAACTTGAACATGTTACAGTTCAATCTAAGACACCCAGAGTGTTTTTTATGGTGACATCTGCTTACTCAGGGGTAAAAGTGGAAATTGATGTTGGTGCTTTAAAAGGGCTAATATATGCCTCAGTGTTATCCAGGTGTTCAGCTTTAATGTTCAGCCTAATGTTCAAGGCTTCCTTATGTTGCTTGAAGTATGCGTGTAAATGTGCTTGTAAAAAACATCTGGTACTTATTGAACAGAAAAGCTGTTCCACCAGGATCATCTTTCTTTAGCTGTTGCTACAACATTTATGTCACTTTTAAAGTTATTTTTATTGATGATGCAGCTATATCAGTCTGCCTGGTTATTGGCAAATTGTCAGTTTCCTCTAGGTCCAAGAGTGCAGTAAAGTTTTGGATTTGTGACATGATGTCATTTGATCAATGGCCTTGGAGATGGCACATTCCTGTGCTTCTTCAGGCCTCAAAGTTGTTGAAAATGATCCTGGTGGTTTCACAGTTAGCTGACTAAGGTGTCTTTTAAAAAAAAAAAAAAAAAAAAAAAAAAAGGACATCTGTGTCTTACAGGTAAGCAGACTAATGCTAACTTCACAGAACCTCAACTTAAAAAAAAAAAACAAAAAACAAAAAAAAAACACCTATACCTATTGGAACTGTAGTTTTTCCAGGGTGAAATGTACAACATACATCTTTGATGATTTCTAAAACAAGAATTGGGTGAACAGGTTTGAATTTATTTATTGAATTCATTCTCTAAAATGCAGTGTATATTGTGCATGTTTAATATATATTCCCCCAACTTTGACTTTCCAAGTTGCTGCCAAACTGAGACAGTGATGAAATTCCCAGTGTCAAGTTACATGCTGAAGTGCTGGATCTGAATGGTAATGGGCTCTTCTAACTTGGACATAACCAGATGGACGTTGAGTTCTGGTACTGTGTTTACTGTCACTGGATGATCTTGGTGCTAGCCATCCTTCTGTTCTGGTAAAGCTTCTTGAGGCAGACGCAATCAAGATGTCCGAAGAAATTGCAGAGGTTGCGCTCAGTGCCTTTATGTAGTCTTGTGATCCTTGCCAGAATGATAGCATGTAGGCCTTGAAGTTGGATCTGGACCAGACTTCTTGAATGATTCTGGAGGAGGCTTCCTGGATGAGCCTTTGGATGAATCCTTCCTGATTTTGTGAACTTTGCCCCAGAGACAGTCTCTTTGGCCACTTTAGCTGCGTCTTCTGTCTCAACAGCGACATTGACAGCTTTGGTGAACAAGGTTTGAACAAAGTTTGGAGCACTGCTTCACTGTTCACGGAGTAAATGAAGCGTTGGAGTAAAATTTTGTTCAGCAGATCTTTGATGCTTATGAAATCATAGGTGGCTGTATCATGGTGGATGTGGGCCTCCAGTTCATGGAGCGTTTCTCCTGGTTTTCGCTGCATATCACTCCAGAATTTGAAGCGTTCTCACACGGTGAACCTCACTGGGTCGTAATGATCATCCATGAACTTCTCAATTTGGTCCATGGTAAATATGTCTTTTTGTCTATCCTCATGGACAACTTAATCTCCTCAACGATGTTTGAGAGCTTCCTGTGCAAGACAGGAGATTGGTTGGTCAGGAAGACTTCAGCTTTGACATCATCAGCAATGGAATTTGCGGTGCATAATGTGCCGACTCTTGAGTAGTAGTCTTTCCACAGCTCGAATCCAGTGAACAACAATGCATCTGTGGCCATAGTGGTGGCCATAGCTCCTTGTGCTGTTCATGCTCCAGTTGCAACTGCTCCTGTAGCACTTTAATTAGCTCCACTAAAGCTGTATCTGTCATGATGCATCCACATTCACTGTATCCTCAAATAAAACAAAAATGGAATCCTGCCGACAATGCCAGAAGAACTCAGTTGTATTCCACAGAGAAAAAGGTTCCTTATTAATGCATACTTAATTAACAAAACCAGCTATTTAAAAGAAAAGTTCAAATGACAATTGCTGGGAGCGAAAAACCCACACATAGAGATGAATGTCTGTCTCCCTTTGTGGAAAATGCTACAAGCTATAGAAACTTCTAGAAAAGCCAAAAATTAAGTGGGACATTCAAGAACATACCACAGTGTTTTGGAAAGTAATACAATGTTCTAGAATAATCAGGAAATAAGCACGTTTTAGTTTGTCTGTAAACAGATGAGCCATTCTGGGTTGTCCCACAACAGAAGATATTAGAAGTGGTTCCTTTACCTATAGTAGACAGATGCCACAGAAGTTTTTTGTAAAAAAGTGAAGAAATCCTCTGAGTGGAAGAAGGTTTAGTCAGTTGCATTCCCCCTGTTTTAGCTGATATTAGCAATTTATAATAACTCAAACTGAAAATCTTGAAACCCGAGACTTTCTTGCTGCAAGGCAGCAGTGCTATCAATTGCACCAAGTGGACCATGGACTGAATACATGGCAACAATTATCCAACTTTCTCACTCATAAGAAATTAAACTTCAGGGTGGACCAGTACATACAATCTATCACTGGAAAGGAAAGGATGTATTTCAACTAAGAAAAATTTATCAAGCAATATATTTCTAACCCATGCTCACACACATTTGTATTTCTACCCATATTAGAACTTTATATTGACTTCCATTCATTTTAATAATTGCATTTATGCCTAACCCAGACATTTTCCCTAACCCTAACCATTACTAGTGTATTCCTACCCTTAACCTTAACCAAAACCTAGTTCACACCATACCTCTAAACATAACAACTAACCCTTATCAAGGAAGGTCACCGTATTAGGACCGGCTTTTGGTCCCCATAAGGCCTATCATTCTTCAGAAGGATAGTAAATATGCCAGAAATGGTCTTAGGTAAGATAGCTGTACAAGTACACACACACACACACACACACACACACACACACACACACACACACACACACACAAAATAGATAAAATGCATCTTTCTGTGTATATGTATGGGAGTGCAAAACAATTTACAGTAATATGGATGATCTAATGCTGAAAAAGACCTGGTAGAAGTATCATTTTTAGATCTGTGTCAACATTTATGCACTTCGACAAGCTTACAGGAGGAGCTGTTAGATGTGCCTTTTAATCCTTTACTGAGGTCTTTTTGCAATCCAGACTTTTAAAAATAAAGAAAGGAAATATCTGTGGACTATTAGTTGGGCATGAGGATGAAAAATCTCACATTATTTCATCATGCTTTCAGATGAACAGAAAAGCTCTCTGTATATCAGCAGTTAGAGTATGAATGCATATTTTGTATTTATTAAGGGCTTGCTTCTGAAGATTGACACTAAGGTGCCATCAAATATTTGTCCAACAGCAACTCTAAATTGTTTTTTTTTTAAATCCGTGTGAGAAAAGGAAAAGGGTCTGAAAAGTTTCTTCCCCTCTATTCACAAACTTTTTGTCATAAATTCTTGGCTTACTTATTTTATACTTCAAAAGAACAGTGTAAAACCAATAAAACCTGTGAATTTATTTACCAGTTTATTTACCAGTAGTGCATCTATAGCTTTGTGTATGGTTCTTTAAATGTACAATCTTGGCAAAAAGAACAACCCTACTGCTTCTATCAGACTCAAAAATGAGAGTAGCAGAAGTAGTTAGTTAAATGCAATTGATGCACATTATATTATCAAAATACCAGGGGAAAAAAAACTTTAGGACCAAATTTCTTAAGGTGTTGCTGCCCATGAATCTGAAAACAGGGATAAGGCCATTTCCAAACATTTTAAAGTTCTTTATTTAACTGTCCACTATTTAACTGTGAGAAAGATTATTCACAAGTGAAAAGTATTTAAGAACATTGGAAATCTTTGGAGGAATTATCTTAGTTCAGTTTCTATAAAGGACCCTGGCTCAGAAATCAGTTTCAACAAAGACATGTTCTTTAATACAAAAAAACAAAACAAAACAAAAAAACCCCCAAAAAAGACAACTTACAAAAATGCCAGAGGAGAACAGAGCATGGAGCAAGGGCAGAGTCTCAGGGAAGCAATAGGTGGCCAACAGAAGACTCGAGCAGTGAGTGACAGAAAGAGAGGAGCCTAAATGCTCTTCACAACTTCTAGAAGAGAAAGGAATCAAGGTGTTGGAATGGCCTAGTCAAACACCATACCTCCAACTGAAGGAAATGCTGGGGTGGAATCTTAAGATAGCTATGCAACAAGGAGTGCCCATAACTCTAAATGCACTGAAGCAATGCTGTGAAGATTTTTTGATACAAATTTCTGTTCAGTGATGTGAGAACTCATGAAGTTTTTCAGAAAACAATTACCTCAAGTTATAGCAGCTGAAGATGGTTTAACGAGATATTGAATCATATTTTCTCGTAGGTATCGCAGTACTTTTCAAAAGCTGATTAATTTTAACTTACATCATGTCACTGGTTTAGTATATCATTTATATTATGTTAAAAAGACTAAAATATAAATGCAGTCGTTAAGGACTGTGCAGTTTGTTTTTGAAAGTTTTGCTTTC
The DNA here is from genome assembly GCA_014839685.1 of Anableps anableps. Lineage (NCBI taxonomy): Eukaryota > Metazoa > Chordata > Actinopteri > Cyprinodontiformes > Anablepidae > Anableps > Anableps anableps. Next base: position 4,915,476 of record CM026073.1, read on the forward strand.
TAAATTTTTTCTTCCGAGTTTTGAGTCACAACAGTTTAAAAACAGAACTTGCGCAAAACATGAGAAAAATATTAATATTTTTTTCTTCTTAAATCATTTTCATCTATCAAATTTAATTATCAAGCTGGTCTGCGAACATCTCTATCAGTCAGACATCTGTGGTACAGGTCTGAGATTTAGAATTTTGTCAAATCTGCAGTTTGCTCTAATCACATGCTTACAGTCATATAAATTGGAAGACACACAGGGAAGTTCAGCGATCCAAATTTGGCATGTGATCTGCTTTTCAATGCTATCTGTCAAATCAAGTTAATAATGAGATAATACACTCCCAAACATTCCTTCTCTACAATTTTCCTCACCTTTATTTGGGGCAGCATGTGAGCACTTTCCTCAGTGCCTGAACCAAAGAGGACAGTGTCCCCAGTTGAAGAGAGATACTCTCCTCTTGAGCGCGTAAAACCCACATCCCTTCCTGAAGAATAGTGTAACCAAAGCTCTGTAACACCCTCTGTTCAGTGAACTTCAGAAACCCCATACGCTGAATAAAAATACAGAAAAGGGAGATTTGAACTAATTCTATGTTTAGCAAAACCAGGGCAGGACTTGTAACATGCCTTTTACAGTTTTATGACAACTGAGATTTATCTGAATCAGTAAAGACTGGAAAATGGAGTGTGCTGTTTTTTTGGGGGGGAGAGGAAGGGTGATTTTTTTTACTGATGTGAATCCTTTCAAAAAATATGCAGATAAATTAAAATCTTCTTAAATGTTGCAGTAGCTGCACCAACATGTTAGGTACATCATGAAGTATGTTGTTGTTTTTTTTTTTTTTTTAAACAAAACAAAACATTTTTTTGTTGTTTTTTTTAATGTCAAGCAAATAGGAGCAAAAATATCCAGTGACTTTTACTCAGACGCAGACTTGGGCATATAACAGTTAACCATATCTAGTTCTTGTAGTTGATAAAAAGCCAGGTCCAGGAAAAAACAAACAAAAAAAAAACAATTAGAACAAATTTAGGACATTTTATGTGTTTATTTCAAACAAAGATGCCAGACCCTTTTTAGATTCCAGCTCCACAATGAATTTCTAATCAGCTATCTTTAAATGCTTTACTATTTGGTGTAGTTTATTAAAATATTGGCGGATTAGTTTCTTTTAAAGCAGGTAAAAATATTCACAATAAAATTATTTTTGGAGTTTTTAATTTTTTTTTTTTATTTTTTTTTTACTCTCCCACCTGTTTCTACAAGCTGCTGGTCAGCTGTCTGAATGAAAAGTGTTATATCTTTCCCTCACTTAAGAGAAAGACTAATTCGCTGTTTGGAAATATTTTTGCTCACAAAAAAAGTCCGGAAAGCCAAGGAGCGCACAGACAGTGCCCCAGATCACTCTTAAGGCTGCCCGTTTATAAACAGTGGCCAAGCTATTAGCTGGGTAGCAAACTGTTTTAAGTTTTAGGTTAATTACATCATGTTTTGTTTTAGATAGTTGTCTCCAAAGGTATTTTTGTGTATTTTATTGAACTTGTGGAAACCAAAACACCTGCTGAGACAAGTCTGTTTTGAAATTTTTAGTATGCATAAGGCTGAACGGTTATCTGATACAGTTATCTGGATAACAAAATGGCTTGTGGTCTTATCAAAGAAAAAAAGAGAAATTGCAACTGCAACCAATAAAATCTGATGCCATTCCATTTTTGTTTACATTTCATGAAGGAGAAAGTTGCGCTCAGTGTCATTTTCTGTGGTTCTTGGTGCAGCGCCGCCACAGGCATGGGGGTAAACAGGTTGCTCAAAGGGTTTGGTTCGTCTGAAACATTGCGGTGTGAAAGTGAACCGCAGCAGCTGTAACAAATGTTGCAACTTTGGTCCCCAGTTGAACCTAGTCTACTGGGCAATCAGGTGTAAAAACGGCTTAAGTCAATCTTTATTTAACGTAATTAGATGAAGCCATCTCTTCCGTGAAAGTTAAGAGGTTTGTGCAAGAACATTAGGGATCTCAGTGTTGCACTGCTGTGTCAAAATGACCTGAGCATCATAAAGTTCACAAATCTGGACAAACAGAATGTTTGATTTAGGAAAACCTTCGATGTGTTTTCCACAAGAAAAGAACCATTAAGACCCTAAAGTCTCAAATGGAAGAGAAATGTTTTCATGTTTTTTTTTGATAGCTTGAACCTTTTGGGCACAGAAAAATGTTCTCAAACATGATAGTATGTTGCACCAAATTTAAGGGATTCATCACTTCAAATGTGTTTTGAGCTGTGGACCAAATCAAATGACTATATTGTGATGAAACACTTGGAGACTTTGTTATTTTACAGTTACAGCACAAATCTGCTTTTCATTTAATGAATATGACTCCATGTGTAGTGCCCTGTCTTGCAACAGTATTGACACCCCTGTACCTTTCATATTTTGTCATGTCACAACCAAAAATTTCAATGCATTTTATTGAGATTTTGTATGGTACAGCACCACAAAGTAATCCATAGTGCTAACATGGAGTGTGTCCTTCACCAACAAAGGGCTGAAAGACCAGGCAGAGAGGAAGAAGCCATTACTCCAGACGCAACATAAATCCCCTCATTACATTTGGAAAATGTAATCAGAGGATTACATTTGATTTATGTTGCATCTGAACTAAAAAGCTTTACGCATCTATAACTTCCACAGTGTTTTAAGTGAAAACTGGGCAGTGTCAGGTTTGGTAGTGGGTAGTTGAGGACCCAAATGCAGTGAGGCAAAGGCAACAAGTGGTTCTTGAAGATTTAATGAAAAAGATGAACAAAAAACTTACAAAGTCCCTGGGAATCCAGAGCAGAACAAAAACAGGAGCCAAATCAGTGGAGCACACCGGGGAAGAAAATGAGTCCGTAACAGGAAGTTAACTGGCAGAATCACATGTAGCTTAGCAGGAGAAACCAGCGAGGAGTGGGAGAAAGAAAGGAGCTTAAATACTAGGAGGGTGAATGCTGGAACAATGACTGGGGCTGACTGGCTCAACGTTAGCAGGTGTAGAGAAGGAGCGAGAGGGAGACTGAGGAGAAAGAGAGAGAGAGAGAGAGAGAGAGAGAGAGAGAGAGAGAGAGAGAGAGAGAGAGAGAGAGAGAGAATGGCAACAGGGGGAGAGGAAAAGTAACAGGGGAGCAAGGAAGAGAATCTAACTGTAACTGACGATAACTACACATAAGGAAATAACTAGAATAACCAAGAAATGACTGAACTAAAATAAATCCAAAAACAAGGCTGATCTAATCAAAACACAGGATGACAAACAAAATCTAAAAATAACTGAAATACTCAAACTGGGAACTGGACTAACAGGTAATAAACTAGGATTTGGGAAAATAATGAAAATAAGAAATAAATACAGAGAAACAAAAATCCAAAGAGTACAGAATATGACAGGCAGTTCTTAGAAACCAAAACAAGGAAACTCAACACTGTTAAACTTGCAAAAATGAACTATGTACCATTTCAGTCACAGCCTTTCATCAGCTGAAAAAACACCTGTTTGATTGTGCATTAATGCTGAGCCCTGAGGGGAGAAAAGAGGAGCGAACAAGACAAAAACCTGTCTTTGATGCTTCAAATGTATAGGTGTCTTTCTTTTAAGTTATTTGATAATTATTGGTAGCATCAGAAAAAATGAAACCAGCTAAAATATTGAACAAAGGCACATGTTGACTTTTACTGGACTGCTTTATCTAGAGTGGAAATTCTTTTAGCTCTCCCACTGGAATTTTCCAACTCCAAACTCCTTGTAAATGACTTTGTCCTGCATGTTGACTCAGAACTCTGCATCTTCTTGTGATGGAGAATAAAATATGCTAATTTACTTAGTTAATTACTCAGTATATTGTTTCAAATACATTTTTTTAAGAATTCTCTTTTTCCTATAACTACATAAAATGAAATAATGCACTTTTGAACGAGTCAGTGCTTAATATTTTGTTTTTTTCTGGTTTTGTATATTTACGGGGAGTTCATGCTTCCTAGTCTGCAGGAAGCCTGTGTGTGTCCGCAGACATTCACATGTGGTCCAGATTTTTGGGACTGTGACTCTGTGCTGACAGTGCCAATAAAACTCCCATCAAAGCAGATATTAAAAAAAGATTCAAGGAGTTTACTGTAAACAATAATGTATTTGTTTTCTTATGTTTGCAGTTTTACAAAAATCAAAAGACAAGTCTCACTGAACCTCAACACTGCAGCCTACTGAGTCTTCTGTTCACTATCTGTCAAGCAATGCAGTGTACGCTTGTAAGGACAGAAGTGTTGTATTTAAAAATTGATTTGGAAAACTGTTTCTTCTGTTTAAAATTGGTTATCTTGTAATTATGTTATTTAGGTGTATAAATATTCTTTATTTTAGTTGTTAAAACATGAGAATTTGGACATAACCTTATATTTTTTGGCAGTCTGATGACATATTTGTAAAATATTAAATCAGATGTTATGATCAAGTTCTTGAGTACAATTTTAACAGAAAATTTTCTGTCTAGCTTTTTGACTTCTACTTTTTTCTTACTTTTTCTTGGATAGCTACTTTTTACTTTTACTTAAGTAAAAATATGATGAAGTGGTGCTACTCTTAATCGAGTACAATTTTTATTCTACCCACCTCTGGATACTTGTGTGTTTCCCATCAGATTGTAAGATAAGTTACTTATTTTTGACGTCATTTCTGTGGCTTCTGCTGAAAGGAGAAGCCTGTAGGCTCCACCTGAATAGAAGAATACCGTCCACTCTCCACTGGGTGTCATCTGATTTACTTTGACAGGTAACAGGTGTTACAACCAACACTGATGAAAGCTGATTCAGATTTTGTTTACTTGAACTTTCTCATTCATGACAACAAACTAACTTTCATTCTTTTCTTTCTTTCTTTCTTTTTTTTTTTTTTTTTCCAAAGGAGACTATGGCCCGCAGAGGGAGTTTATACATAATATCTGACTGGAGGGAGTCATCGGATTTCTTTCTGGGTCAAAAAATGTTTTTGCTCCCCAGTTTTAAAATAGAGGGAGGTAACAGCTTCACTTGCTCCATTAGTAAAGCACTTATCTGTGGAGATGGAGTCTTTAATTCTGTGAACTGATGATGGAAGTAATGTTTCTCTGTGGGTTTGTTAAATGAAATACTTGCCTCTTCCAATTTCTCAGCTTTTTAATCCTACGTTACTGCGATTTATCACATGTCAATGTCTCAGACATTGCCAGGTCTGTTTTGTTCTTCTAGGGTGCTTTCTCTTTCAAACTCACATTTAAGCTGATGAATGAAACGAAACAAAAGAGGGGTTGAGTTTTCTGCCAGTAAGCTAAATGTATATCTGCTACATTCTACATATGGACTGAGAAAGCCAGGGATCAAACTAAGCGCAATTCATGGTGAAACCATGTCTAACAGTGTTCAGCTGGATCAGTGACTCCTGTTAGAATGGCAGATTGATTTTATCCAAATGGAATGAAGCATGTATTTATATTTACAAATAACTAAGGTCCAGTGCTGTATGATGTAGAGGGAGCTCTAAACTACCAAGAACCAACACTAATAAATTAACTGTTAAGTCAAAGCTAAATGCATTACAGCATAGAAGTTGTTATTCACAGCAGACAAAAGCAATCTGTTAGTTTGCAATCACAGCACAGTCTTTAAACCCATAATATCTGTAGAAAGGGGTTGAACTTAACCTTTTTGGCCTCTGCATTAAAACAGATCTAAACAGAAAGGTTCATGAACTCATGGCCCGTGAACTTAAACGTTGGTCAGAGCGGTAGAAGAATTCCTTGCAGTACCTCTCGCAACAGTTTGGTGATAATCTCTCTGTTGAGCTTGTCTGAAAGGTTGAAAGGATACTTTAGGTCGTTTGAGGAGGGGTCGCATGAGCTATGGCACGTATTCATGTACGGTGTACTGGTATTATTTTCAGGGAAGGCGCTCCAGTGTCAATAAACCAGCAAAATGTACTGGAACTGAGACAGAAAGAATCATGTTCAGTAATTTAGGATATGTGTTCTGATAAGGATCGTTTGTCAAAATAAAGGGTACCTTTTTAAAATAACCTTTAAGCAGGTATTAAACATTGTTCTCATATCTCTGTGTAAAAATGGTTTTTTATTGGTCTGATGATTTTTTTTTCATCAGCTGCAAGCAGAAAATCATCATTAACAGAAATAAAGGCTGTAAAACATCAGTCAATGTGGAATTAATCTATGTAATGTGCTTCACTTGATCTTTTCAGTAATATTCCAATTTATTGAATATGACTGAATATTGGCATCTATGAAAGGCTCAATACAAATATTCAAAAACTTCAAAAATTTCCACATTTTGTCAAATTACAACAAACTTAAATGTTTTAAAATAGAATTTTATGTTGTAGATCAAATAATGTAGCATATAATTGTGAAAAACCAGTAGAAGGATACAAGATTTTATTTATTTATGTATTTATTTTTATAAATTTGAAAAGTGAAGCATGCATAAGTGTTCATTCACATTTCCTTTGATACCACTAAATAAAATCCAGTGGAACCACTTGCTTTCAGAAACCACCTGCAATGGTGTGAAAAAGTGTTTGCCCCCTTCCTGATTTCCTACTTTTTTGCATGTTTCTCACACTTTGGTGTTTCAGAACATTAAACCAATTTAAATATTAGTCAAAGACAAGACAAATAAACATCAAATGCATTTTTTAAATGAAGGTGTCCATGATTTCGGGAGGGAAAAAATCCTGACATACTTGACCCAGTGTCAAAAAGCCTCCTAAACCTAATAAGTGATGGGCCACTGTTAGCAGCAGCAACTGCAATCAAACATTTGTGATGACTTGCAATGAGTTGTTTCCAGCTGTGGAGGAATTTTGGAAACTCATCTTTTGCAGAATTGTTCTAATTCAGCATGAATTAGAACAAACCAGCAAAATGTACTGGGACTGAGACAGAAAGAGTCATGTACAATAATTTAAACGATGTGAAAATATGTGTGCGTGGTTGTCTGTCCTGTAAGTCTCTGTGTTGCCCTGTCATGGACTGGCGACCTGCCCAGGGTGTACCCTGCATTTTTACCCAATGCCTGCTGGAGATAAGCACCATATATAGTCACATTTTTTTTAGACCTGGAGTTGAACAAGAAGAGCCGTAAACAGAGGCTGTAATTTAGTAAGATGCAAAACATCATTTAAGAAATCATCGTTTTTATGTAAAATTCCCCAGATTTAGAATAACTTGCCATCAAACAACAGACTCATTGTAGAGGTTTTATATCCCATGATCTCAAAGTGGCCAAAATCTGTGAACACTTAAGGACAAATTCACTGCAAAAACACAAAATACTACACAAAATCTTACTAAGTATTTTTGATCTAGTGTCTACTGCAAATATCTTAAATACACTTGAAATAAGACAAAACTAACTTGCAAGTAACTTTTCAGCAGATATAGGAGCTTGTTTTAAGTCAGTAATTCCTAATATTGATGAAAAACTTCTGGTTATCAGTAAAATAATCTGCCATTGGGACAAGACATTTTTCCCATATTATAAGTTAAAATATCTTGTTCCACTGGCTGATTATTTAACTCTCTGCCTCCATCTCATTGGCTGTCAGAATGCTTCAGAATCTTTGTGATATTTTTAGTCAGAAGTGGTTTTCGCCTTAAAACTCTCCCATCAGTGCATTTGTTGCCATTTTTCTGCGTTCTTTTGTTACTTCCTGGAGGAGTAATTTTGTTAAGCCAGACATTCCTTAGAAGGATTCTGTTCCACGCTTTCTCCATTTGTACATCATGGCTCTAACTATGGTTTGCTGGAGTCCCAAAGACTTAGAAATGGCTTTCTAATCCTTAAAAGGGAGTTTTTCCTCTCCACTGTTGCTACGTACGGTGCGAGGGATTGTTCTAAAGCAACGACACAATGCAAGCGATTGTCATTGGTCGCTACGTGGTCATCCAGAAGTGAATGCTGCAAGTCGATGACTTGATGCAATCGGCTGGGTTTACTTAGAAACTTTTTGAACTACTTTGAATAATTAATTGAGCTCACTTGGATCAATTGGAATATATGTATGATTGAATTGATATGATATTTTTTTAAGTGCCTCAAGAAAACATTTGTTGTGAATTGCGCTATATAAATAAACTGAAATGAACTGAACTGAACTGAACTGAACTGAATTGAATTGAATTGAATTGAATTGAATCGAATTGAATTGAACTGAACTTAATTTAATTGAACTGAATAACACTGAATTGAATTGAATTGAACTGAACTGAATTTAATTTAATTGAACTGAATTGAATTGAATTGAATTGAACTGAACTGAATTTAATTTAATTGAACTGAACTGAACTGAACTGAATTGAATTGAATTGAACCGAATTGTTTGGTTTCTAGTGTTCCACAGTGGGAAACAAAACATAAATGAACATAAATGATTTCAACTGATTGTCTTATCTGTTAAAAATGTCATTTTAACTATGCAGAAAGGAATTGCATGAGAAAGGTTAATTACAGTACTTAAGATGTCTCCCATAATGCAGTGCTGGTTAATGTCCTTAGAAATAGCATCAGACAGCTTGGCTGTATTGGGTTCTAGAAGAAGTTAACATGAACACATGAATTAAGGGTTTCGTGCAATCATCCAGAGAGACTATGAGTCTTGGAGGAGGATTATTTGCATCTTTATTTCTTTATTGGTTTCTATTGTTTGACATCTGAAAATATTGCTTTTACAGAAATTCAGTCTCCAAGTGCATTCCAAAGCTTATATAAAAGGGTGTAAGTTTCTTTTCAGATACCATACTCTGTATCAGTTTTCAGCTACATTTAGAATTTTGTGTCCTGCACATGAGGTTGCATTTTAGTGTAATAAGTGGAATCCATCACCACAATCTTTTTCAGACTGAGACAAGGTCAAGTAAACTGAATCTTGGGCTATATCAAACAAAACAAAATCCTGTCATTTTTCAACTTGTTTGCCTCAAAAAGAGTCAAATTCAACATGAAATTCAGTTTATTATTCAGTTCTTTGTATATGTTTGACTCAATGCTGCTCTTTCCAGAGGGAAAGCAAAACAATATTTAAAGGATCTGTGGGACAAAGTAGTTAAACTTTATTCAACTGAAAAAAAGACATAAAAAAACATCCGAGGAATTCTGAACAATATGCAGCGTTCAGTTCAAACTCTAATTATGAGGTGGAAATGGGGCATTCTGTTGAAAGCAAGTCTACAGTCTCAGTCTCTCTGTCAGACTGTTAGAAAAAATATTTTGGACGTAAAAAGGAAAAAAAACAACAGAATTTTAACTGACTTACTCTGGAATAAAAGCTGCAGCTGTTTCAACACACACAATAGATGAAGAATGGGTTGCATGGTTAAGATGCCACAAAGCACCTGTTTTATAACATGGTGAACAGCACAGAGGCGAGCATCATCATCTCTGGAACAATAATGAACTTTATGAAGAAATCCATCAATGTCACGATGAAAAGTACACCATTATCATTTTGGGGATGTGTGAACTACATAGGCATGGGGAACTTGTTAAAACTGATGCCAAGATGAACAGAGCATGTAATCAGAGAGTAGTGGAGAAGAATTTGTACTCATCAGACCAGATGCAGAGCATGAGAAGTACTTTGATGTTCCAACATAACAATGATCTGAAACACAAGGCCCCTCCAAAAGATCCTGGAGTGGCGATGTCGGTCACCTGACCTCTATACCTCTGAGCCGCCCTGGGAGATCTCACAGATGCAGTTCAGGAAACACAGGCTAAGAATTTTCTTCAAAGGAAGACTTTTTGTCAAAAAGAATGGGCAGCTTTACCATTTGAAAGAATGAGGTACCTCATCTACAGCTATCACAAAATACCGTCATCAGCTGTCCCTGATGTTAAAGGGGCAATACGCTGCATTAAGAACCAGGCTATGTGAACTGTTGATCAGAGACATTTAGGTAGTGTTTGATGTAATTTGGGTTCAAAAAGAGAAAACACAACTGTTTGATAATGAATGGTTGTAGCAAATTACTAATCATGAGTGTGAGAAAAAAAAAAGTGTTCATATTCTCAAAAAATGATCAAAAATCAGAAATTCTGCTAGGATATATAAACTTATGAGCACAACTGTAAGCATAATAACTAGGAGGCGATTTACCCTAAAAGCTTATTTTGTATTTAACATGAGTTCATGCACAGATAATTTGTCTGGTTTAAAGAGCATACTTTCCATAAATTCATAAAAATGTAGGAACAATTTTGGCATAAAATTTCCATCACACATGCTTACATGTCGCTGTGTAAAAGCAGTGGAAAGAGACTGTGGAATTATTTAAGGAGACATAGCTCTGTATTTTGTATTTGAGCACATACCTTTTCCAGCCAGCAGGGGTAGTCTAACAACTCAGCCGTCTCAGAGAGAAACATGCAGGATCTTAACACCTAGAACTGGGATATCTGCTGGAATGAACTGGAATTTTAATTTGTTTGTTTTCAGTAAAGAAATATAACTATGAAACCTAAAAACTAAACCCTAGCAAATTGTAATTTATAGAAGTGATGCTTTATGCCAAAGATGATATTTTTTGTGTAACTTAACAAAGGTTGTGTATTTTGAAGTCAGGAACTTAAAATGTTACGTAACTGTTTCATCTTAATTAAATCACTTTGTTCTTCCTTTATACCAGTGAATGATAAAAGTTTTCATACCCGTTTTCATGTTACTACTACAGACTATGTTGTGTTTATTTGAGATTATATATGCTTGACTTGGACAAAGTACTGCACAACTGGAGGGTGGAAGGAAGATTATACACGGTTTTCAGAAATGTTTGCAAATAAAAAATCAGAAAAGTGAAAAGCAAATTCAAAATCAATACTTTGTAAAACCCCCTTTCATTGTAATCACAGCTGTCAATCTTTCCCATTCAATTTGCAAACGCTCAAGTTCTTCATTGGATTTAGGCCCGTAGTTTTACTGGGCCATTCATTATGCGTTAATCTAAAGTGTTCCTTGTAACTCTGTATATTTAGGATCATAGTCCTTCTGAATGCTGAAACTCCTCCCTACTCTCAATGTGTTTGCAGCTTCTTTATTTAGCCCTATGTATTAGTGCTAACAGACATTCCCATAGCATTATGCTAGCACCATCATGTTGACATAGGATGTATGTGAGGGTAATGTAAAGATTCATGTTCCTTCACATGTAGTGTGAGGCGTGTAGGCCAAGAGGTGTCTTTTACGTGGCAAACTGTGAATGACTTTATGTCCAGCTTTCTCTCAACAATGGCTTTCTCCTTTTCACTCTTCCATGAAAGTCATATTTGCTCACCAGTGACAGATTCACACACCTGAGCTGTGGATCACTGCTGCAGCTCCTCCAGAGGTACCAAGGTACCATAGGCCTTTCAGTTGCTTGCTTCTCTGATCACAGTTTGGGCAACTGGTTGCTCTGGATTTTATTTGGGGGCATCAAAATAAAGGGGCAACTTCAACATAATTTTTTTTCAGATTTCAAAAAATGAACACCATGATTCATTGTTTTTCAAATTCATAGTTATGTTATCTATTACCTATTGTCTGTTATTATACTTCGTATAATATCACAAAATCCCAAGGAAAAAGTTAAGTGAATCAAGCTTGATTGTTTTGTTGAGCCACCATTCATTATGTTTTACTTTCTTTTGGGGTTTCATACCTCAGTGCCTTATAACTCACTACGCTTGTTAGCAAACAAGTTCTTTATTCTCTGTTTGCCCCGGTCATTTCTAAAACCATGTCTCACAGGATCTGTTTGGGTTCTGGTCCAACTGGCTTTTTTATTGTTTTTGTCCTTTGAGTTGGCAATAAATGATTTGAGCTTTAATCTGTCTGTATTCTCTGTAGGGCTGGTCGATATGGCTGAAAAATGTATTACAGTATAAGGGTTTCAAATCAACTGATATCAATAATTATTGATTGGTTTTTTGTTTTGAATATCTGAAATACTGCCAAACTGGTGACGTGACCTTTTTTTGTTTTATCCACAGTTTCTTCTTGAGCTGTTGTTATCATTTTCCCCTTTCACTCCGTGCCGTTGTTTTTTTATTTTTAAGCAATTATGGGGCACGGTGGCAAAACATGAAACTCCTGCGGCAGCAAGTTACTCAACAGGCTGTTGCTAGGTAACCAAAGAGTGAGTGAGTTAGTTGATGCCACCCACCTTGCTTAGCTTGCTAGAGGTTAAACAGCTATGGCCTTTCCTCTGCCTACATCCCCCAAAATATTGTGCGAGTCTGGATCGGAGTTCAGTGAAATTATTAAACATTGTATCAGACATATTGTCTGTTGATATTAATCACATGTCTATCACAATATATTTTCTTATTGATTTATTGCCCACCCCTAATTGTCTATGCTGGATTTGGGTTCTAACTCTATTGTCACCCTGCTCATTTTGTTTCACCTAGGGGTCTCAAAAGTTTACACACCCCTGTTTAAATGCCAGGGGTTTGTAGAGACCATTCTAAAAAATTTTAACACAAACAAATCCATTTATTCTTAAAAATTCACACCATTAACAATTCACACCAAAACAAAGAAATCCTGTAACTGACATTTTGCGAAATCATGTTTTGACACCATTTTAGCATTCAGTCTTTATTGGTAGGAGTCTGACAGCATCCCTGATGATCATTTTGCAATATTTGCTAACTCTGTGATGCAAAAAATCTCAAAATCTCACAAAATTGAGGACATCTCTTGTCCATCCCTCTTTTTGTGACCCGACGAATTTTCTGTCAAATTTATTTTAATTCTATGGGAGGCCAACTCCAAAACTTCTATTTTCTCCAGTGTGAGATCCCTCTTTCTGAGCAGACAGGCTGGTTTAGGGCCAAAATTAAGCAGTATTTGGAACTGTTTAAAACTGAATCCACTTGGATCAAAAAGTGGTATTTCTGTGACAAACACACCATTTGGACAAATTGTGGACCAAAAGTTCCATTTTGCTTTCATCAGATTGTAACAAATTCTGCCTCAATGCTTTGGTAATTATAACAAGACCTGGATGTTTACTTTGGACTCTACTTCTGAAACTAGACAGAGTTTTGGACCTCCTGTCCTGACTGATACCTTTGTACAATGAGATCCTTGAAGCCTCTATAATCCCTCTCCAAGCTTTCAGTTTAGCTAAAGGACGGAAATAAGCAAATATCAAGAACACCCTGCCAGGATAAATTAATCAGATTTATTAGAACCTAGGACAGGTGTAAACTCAAAAAGACTGAATGCTGAAACTAAATCAAGAGATGTAGCCATCAACACTTATAATTTAGGATGGTGCATGTTATGAAATCAGGTTATTGAAGCTTTTCATAATTTATATTTTTCATCCAATTCATTCATTAATACTATAGGATATGTCACATGAAATGGTGTATAAAAAAAGTGTTAGAACTATTTATAAAAATACAATTTTCTCCCTAATCCAAAAGACATTTTAACAGGGATGTGAACAATTTTGAGGGCTCACTGTGTGTTGATGTATCTAGACGGACTTTTTTGGAGACTCAGGCTTCAAGAAAAGCATATCATGTGATGCATCCGAGTTAAATATGTTGCACATCTGATTGAAGGATGGGTGGGAAATTTACAGTGTACAACGCTATATGATATTGTAGCTCTGTTGTTCATAATTCAGTTTTGTAGAAAATTAAAAACTAAAAACTAAGGGAAAAAATTTCAAATAACCTCAACTGAATTTTACTGTTCATTTCTAAAGTAACTGTCTGCGATACTTTAGCTCCAGAATACCAGGTGCACTTCAGACTATGACCTTGGCTGAAGAACCACAGCGATGTATCCCCTGGCAACAGAGGACATATCACACAAATTGCTTGCCACTAATCTCGCTCCTTTGTTGAGAAATTGGAATCTGAAAGAACTGTGTCTGCGTATTGGACCAAGGATGCAGGGATACAGCTAACATTACCTTTGCTAGCATTTTCCACCCAGACCATGTTGTCGCTCTATTCTATTCCTTGGACCTCCACAACTTTAAAAACCATTTGTGTCCAACATCTGGGCCACTTTGACAATACCATTCTCTACACAGATGCTCAGGTCGTATGTTTTCTCAGTTTCACATTGCCTTACTCCATCACTTCCTTCTGATCCTTTCACAATCCAACTTCCTCTTTCCGTCATCACAATAATTAACATATGAATCTGTCCAAGCTCCATTTACTTCCCCAGCCCTCACAGCCAATCACAGAGCAACACTGTCGGAAACTGGCTCTGCTCAACACTCGCTCACTCTACAACCTCATTCAAATTTAAATTCAATTCAAAAATACTTTCTTGATCCCAAAGGGAAACTAAATGTTGTTGTAACTCAAATTATTCAAGATTCTTCAAAGAGTTGTTGTCAACGTTGATTGCTGTGGGCAGGAAGAATCTCCTTTATTCTCATCATTCTCAGCAGCATTCTTAATGAATTTATAATGGACAATAATTTTGATTTCCTCTGTCTCACTGAAATCTGGCACAAACCCCTGGATTATTTTTCACTAAATCAGATCACACCCCCTGGTTTCACTTATATTGAGAAAGCCCATCCCAAGGGGCATGGAGGTGGCAGTGCAGCTGTACAACCTTCATTCCTGACATTTTTTCCATTTGAACACAGGCACATGCAGAGGAGGCGGAGGGAGCCTGAGCACCTGCCACTTTCATCCTTGATGCCCCAAGGATACAAGTGTGTGTGTGTGTGTGTGTGTGTGTGTGTGTGTGTGTGTGTGTGTGTGTGTGTGTGTGTGTGTGTGTGTGTGTGTGGTGGCCTGTCTGTGCCCCTCAACAATAATATTTAACTAACAATAACAATTTACCTAAATAAACTGATCTGGCTCCCCTCAGTCAAATAACGACTATGAACCGATTCTCGTCCATGACCTGCCTCTGCCTTCATGTCCTCAGTGGTTCCAGACCATCATGTGGGGAGGGGTGGAACTGGGCCCTGCAACTATCCAATTACAGCAAGAATACTTTCGCAACATAGACCTGCTTGTAAAGAAAAAACATAGGTCTGATATTGAAGTTATATATTTATTTATTTTTCTAATTGTCCTTCCAGTAGTCTGGAAAACTGCTCCTCACACCCCCTCCCACTCCCACTCCCTCTCCCCCTCCCCAAACACAGAAATGGTTCGGCCACCGAGAAAACTTTTAACTTTGAGTTTATCAGGCTGTCCCAATGCTGGACTAAATGTCCAGAGCACTACAGGAGAAGAAAACGTGCAGTCTCAGTCGGTTCCTCTGGTCTGGGTCAGGCAGCCTCCAGCACTTTGATTTAAAGAAACGGTACCACAACTGTCACCACGATACACCTCAAAGCCCAAGTATGCTACAGCCTGCTTTTGATTCCCCTCCACTCCACTGTCACCTGACTTCACTACCAGGCGCGTCATGACCAACACAGTCAGGATCTGGGCTTGAGGTGACCGGTTCTGAATGGAATGAAGTCTCTTATTTTCTTTCTTTTTTTTTTTTTTTTACCCAGTAAGGGGTATAACATGCATTTTTTTTCTTGTTTTTATATGGCTGAAAATAAAGCAATAAAGCAATAAACTGCTGTAGAACCTCAACTGCTAAGGAAAATTTCAGTCCATAGCATTTAGAGGTCACATCTGAAAATGTCACATAAACGGTAAGAAAAATACTGTAACAGTAATGTGGACCACAGCATAAAGCCAAACGTGCAACAAGTAAGTAAATCAAGATCTTCCAAAATTGATACCTATAGGCTGCATGGAAAATTTTTAATAAAAGCTCTGGTTCATTTGTCAAACAAATCTTTACCCTAATAAATAAACATAATACTTTTTTTTTTTATATTTAACTTATTAGAAAGTTTATTAATATTTTTTACATCATGACAGAAGACACGCCAAGGCAGGCAAGGCAAGGCAGTGTATTTGTATAGCCCATTTTAATGTATTTTGGTGCTAAGCCGTTCAGTCATTTATAAACTAGCAGAAGTATTTTAAAGTCTATTCTCTGAGCTACAGGGAGCCAGTGCAAGGACTAGAACTGGGTGATGTGCTCTATCTTCCTAGTTTTAGTGAGAACATGAGCAGCAGTGTTCTGGATCAGTTGCAGCTGTCTGATTGAATTTTTAGGCAGACCCGTGAAGACACTGTTGCAGTAATCATTGCAGATAAACACATGGATGAGTTTCTCAAGATCTTGTTGACAAGGACATGATCTCATGAATATAATTTATCTCCCAACCGTACTAATCAAAATCTCTCAGAGGTGCTAACATATTAAAACTGTAGAGTAAGCCCCTCTGAGCTATTTTGATCTTTAAAGTAGTCTGCTACTGAGTTGCTGTGGAGGTTAACCAGTCATATATCAGGGTTTATTTAGTAAGACACAGCAGCAATTTAGATTATTTCATAATATACCTCATAATCTCTCCTATGATCTATTTAACAGCTACAGTCTCAGCTCAAGGCAGCCCTCCATCACTATCAGCAGCAGGAACAGCAACCCCTCAACAGCAACATTGTACCCATCAGGGAAAACACAGGATAACTTTGCTTTGCATTGTCCCCACATGATGTGAGTGAAATAGTATGATGCAATTCCATATTCAATTCTTGATGAATATTGGTTGGTATGTCGTTGTAAGGTGTTTTAAGATCTTGTTCTATGTGCCTCTTTTTAATGCTGAGCACCTGCGTCTCTACACTGTCTCTACACTGCATATTGGTTTTAAATTGTCTGGTCCCACTCCTCTAGTCACTGCAGTTATTTATCGACCCCCAAAGCCAAACCCGATTTCTCTGACTTTCTGACCCAGCTATGTACCATCTTGACTTCTGTCATTGGGTGATTTTAATTTTCACATCGATGACATTAACTGCAAACCTGCCACTGAGTTCCTGGATCTGCTACATTGCCTCAATTTCATACAACATATTAATATTCCCACTCACACTCATGATCACACCCTGGATGTTGTCTGCTTCTCCAGCCTCAACCTCAGTATCTCATACCACCTGGCAATCACTATGGATATCAACATTCCCATCCCCATTCCCAAAGATAAACATTCAGATACTTCCACCAATCCTCTTCACTTTTCAATATGTTTCCTCTCCTTGCGTTACTCAGCCCCTGTCTCAGTTCTCTCCTGTGTCCCCAGTGGAGCTGTCCAAGCTCTTGGCCTGCACGAGAAGCTCCACCTGTGCTCTGGACCCCATCCCATCCAAGTATATAAAGGAATGTCTCCCAGCCATTTCCTCACTCATCATTGACATTATCAACTCCTACTTCTGCTCTGGTTCAGTTTAGTTCAGTGCTTGGTCCTCTACTCTTCATCCTCTACATGTTCCCCCTTGGTCACATCATCCACCTCCATGGTCTCCAACTGCTGTACTAGCAATGTCCAGGTCTACATCTTCACCAAATCCACCACCACTGCAACTCACTCCACTCTGACCAATTGTTTCACTGAGATAAAATCATCGATCTCTCAGACTTCCTCAAACTGAACTCTGTGGCAAATCAGACATTATCATCACTGGTCCCAAATCCCAAAACTTCCCACAACTTCAGTCTCACCATTGACAACACTACTTTGTCTCCTTCCACTCACATCCACAACCGCAGAGTTATCTTTGACAGTAAGTTCTCCTTCGAACACCACGTCAACAACATCAAAAGAACTGCCTTCTTTTCCATGTAGAAAATATTGCTAATCTCCACCCATCACTCACTTTCTCAGTTGCTAAAGTTCTCATCCATGCCTTAATCACCTTCAGACTCGATTACCGGAACAGCCTTCTTTATGCTTCATCATCCAAAGTCCTCAATAAATTGCATAATATACAAAACTCTGCAGCTCGCTTGCTCACGCGCACCCGCTCCTGTGACAACATCACCCAAGTTCTCAAGACACTCCATTGGCTTACTGTCAATGCATTCACTTCAAAGTTTTCCTTCCCCACAAACCCTTCCAGGCCCCCTTCTACCTCACCAACCAGCCCCACCATCATACTCCTTCCTGCACCCTTTGCTCCTCTGTTGCCAGTTTTTTGTCTCCACCACACAAAACCAAGCCCCGGACCTGGAGAGCCTTCTCAATAGCCGCTCTGGAACTCTCTCCCCAAAAAATACATCCATGACTGCACTGACCTGTCTACATTCAAATCACATCTCAAAACTGCCCTTCTTAGAACTGCTTTTAATGTGTGATTAATATCCTGTTTTATGCTTACCCTGTGTTTTACAGTGTCTAGTGTCATGTACATAGGTGTTCTTTTATGATTTTGTTTTTGATTTAGATAATTTTGTATGATTATTATAAAGCATCTGATTTTTTTTTTTTTTTGAAAAGGGCTATACAAATAAAGTGTATTATTATTATTGTTATAATTTAGCTAAGGATTTGTACAAGTATGGCTGACCTCCAGCAGTTCTTCAAGGAAGTATTTTAAAGGAAAATGCTCAAAGTGTCTCAGCCAACTGTTTCAGCAGCTTTTTTTGTCTCTCCACATTCTTTTCACTCATTTGGTTTCCTTCCTTGTGACAACTACTCTGGCTTCATGGCAAATCAATTACTAAGATACAATTTATGTAACAGTCATGAGCACTTTTGTTTCAGCATAAACTTTTTTACACCGAGCAGGCTAATTCAGGTAGGATTTGGGGAGCTGTCATTCTCCAAGAATTTGTAGATCTCCACACAGACTCTGAGTTGAACCTCCTGCCATTCTGAGCGTTGCGTGGTTTATTTTTGTTAAGTTAATCCTGCTGCTTCTCTGCTATTGGCCACAAGAGTAGTTACTGTAAACTTCCTGTTGACAAGAGAAAGTAGGTTACAGTCTGTACAATTACAGGCATTTAGCTGCAAGGCATGTCTGTTTGTTATTTAACATTATCACCAGTCATCATTTGACACATAAGCATCGAGGCATAAAATATGTCAGCAATGGAATCTTTCCCTTATCCAGTGCTGTGGAAAAATATCCACACCCTTTGAACTTTGTCACATTTTGTCATGTTCCAACCACAAAAATCTTAATGGTTTTATTGGGATTATAGTAAAATGAGGGAAGCTAGAAAACAGTGGCGAGTATCAACGGTGTCAGGCATGGCAGGAGAAAGACAGCTGAATGATCCAGGGGTCTAGGATGACCATCTGCAGTCCTTGAGGGCGAGTGTTCAGCATGTTATATATGTGTTCCTGCTTCAACACAAGTGACTCCACCATCTTAATTACAGCCTTGTACTTTCACTTCACTACTTTTTATGGACTACAATATAAAATCCCAATAAAGTACATTAAAGCTTGTGGTTCAAACATCATAAAATGTGAAAGTGTTCAAGGAGTATGAATCAGTTTGCTTGCCTCTGTATAAATATTAGACAGTTTCTTAATGTGCTGGAAAATACAAATAAGAAAGAAAACACAGGACCATGCATACATTAAAGGTTGACAGATATTAGGCTTTCTTTGCTGAATGCCAATGATTAAAAACAATTAAAATATTCCAAGGTGATTATTTATATTTTATCAAGCTGATGGTTACTTTCATCTGTATTATTTTTAATCTGGGATCCCAAGGGGCTTTCTGTGGAAATGCAAGTGGAAATGCATGTCTTTTTCTAAACAAGCTAGCTGGAACAGCAGCTTATTTTTCCTTCTGGTGAAATATTTCAGGTGATGCCTGTTTAACAGATCTGCCCCATCTTACATTCAGCTTCCAAAGAAGACAGTTTCCCAAGTACAGATGGTGACATCAGAGCTACTCGCTTGAAGACTCACTGCCAGATTGAACTAACTGTTTGCTAAGCAACAGCTAATTCAAGGCTTGCCAATAATCTTGCAGCAGACAAAAGCTGGCTGACAGTCCATTCTAGTCAGCCTGTAGCCAACCCCAATGGATGCCTGTTTGATTGTTAAAAGCCTATAGTGTTGGCTTTTTACAGTTTACACAGCCCATACAGTACTTCTGCCATCTGAACATGCTCAATAAGGCAACAAGGATTTCCCAAAAATGCTATTGTTTTTTTAATCATTCATTGCAAAAACATTCTATTTCCACATTGTTTTCTTCCAGGTCAATGAAATAATACCAGTCATGGTGGATTAACAGTAAGATTCAGCAGAAGAGTTGCAGAGAAGTGATGATGCAACTGTCTGCAGATAAAGAGTGTGATGAAGTCTAAGTTGCAAGGTTTTTTTTTTTTCCTTCATAGAAGCTATGGTCTGGTGTTCTGTTTAACTTTGACACCTTTCTAAAGGGGGACTTTGGCTGAGCTACCGATGCCAACAACTTGACATTTCCCTATAGATGATACACTTGGCCCCATCTTTCATCCATTCCAATTGATCCTAGTTATCAAACAATGATTTTCAATTTCAATCAGAAAAGAGAGAGATCAGCCAAAGACAAGATTCAAATAATAATAATAAAAAATCTAATTTAACCTTAAACACCACACAACCCCCTTAACCCACCATCCTCATATTTAAACCCGACATGGTGGCAGCATCATGTGGTGGGAATGCTTTTCTTTAATAAAGACCACATAGTGTTTCAGAGCTGGTGAGAAGATGGATGGAGGTAAAAAAAAAAAAAAAACAACAACACAGAAACAAAATTAGAAGCTGCAAAAGACTTGAATATCTATTGGAATTTCACCTTCCAGCAGGGCCATGACTCTAAACATACATCAAGAGTGACAATGAAATGGCATCAAAGGTGATGGTTTGGCATCAAAGAATGCTCATGTGCTAAAATGGTCTAGTCAAATTCAAATTGAGAATCTGTGGCATGACTTGAAAATTTATTTAAACAGATGATTTTCATATAATCTGATTAAAATTGTGGTAGAGGAATGCCAAAAAAGTTCAGTGTGTGGATGTTTCAAAGCTGCAAGAAGCATATTTGTTTACCAGCATCATATAATTCTTTCATAGCCTTTCGAGATTGTGGAAAAACAATTAACCACCAACATAGTTTCTCTGCTTCGAGTAAAATCCCCATGGTCGTGCATTGCATCACTATCACTGCCACATGCCCAGACAAATACCACATAACCAACTGTCTGCAACAAGGAACAACATCCTGAATGACTGGATTCTTTGTAACAAGTATTGGCATGAGAAAGTCACTTGGGATTTTAAAATGTTTTGGGCATGATTGATTAAAAAAAAGGAAAAAAATAATTGTTACAATTTGCTTTGTCATAACCTAAACTAGAAAATAAGTTAATTTTACCACAAAGAGAGTGGCTGAAGTTAAAATGGACTCTTTTGACTTTTTGATGGAATTATCTTGGCACTTGGTTTCAGTTAGGATTATTTGCATGTGGTGCACCAGCTAACACATTCTCCATTGCTAAGAATTAAATTTTAACAAAAAGTCAGCAGTGGTGTAAAAGTCATGATGGGAAACATGAAATGACAATCCCAGTTTCTGTTTTGGAGCTCTCCAAACCAAACATCACCAGGGATTTTGAATAAAACTCGTCTGCTGTTGATGGGAATGGCGGCTGCCACACATATTTGGAATGACCAAGTTGTGGCAACAAAGAAACTGCCCTAGCAACCTGTGAGAACCAGTGCCAAGTGGTTAATGCAGTGAATGAATTTCTTTATTCAGCTCTGTTAGGGCATATTAATGAGACGAGCCTTTCTAGTTGGCCTGGAAGGCAGAGAGACTAGTATGACAGCCATTAAGGATGACAAAGATCTATCCAGGAAGTGGTTATATAATGGAGCATTTGGTTGAACATGTGCAATACCTTGCTGAATAAGAAACAAAGAAGCTCATCTTTAGACTGCAGAGGAACTGAGATTTTATCACTATCGCTCTAGCATGTCATCCAGATAAAGAAACCAACAATTATGGACAGAAGAAAAAACGAAACCACACAGTATGGGGAGATTCCTTTGTTTTTATCATTTGGATAATTTATCTCTTTGAAACCACAAGAAAACAAAACTGCATTAAAAGGGAGAGCTAACTTTATTCATGCTTTTCATCCTCTTCTCTCAACCACATTATTATGGAATGCAGGTTCAGCTGAGCCAAAAGCAGCATGAATACGGGCACCTACATGTCAACACGGTCCACGTAGCTAGCATTTGATTCAAAGTGGTTCCTCATTCATTGCTGGTTCCTATTCTCCCCAAGCTTCACCTACCTCCGGACACCCCGAGCTCCACAGTCATCTTCCACTGCTTTTCTGCCTGCCTGCTCTCCATACTTAATGTGTTCAGGGAAGAAACGGATCACATCATATACTACCCAGTCCACACATAGAACTTACCTCCACAGGTCCTACTGCCCCTCAATGGGGGAAGCCCCTCTTTAAACTGTAAGATTGAAACTAACCATTCATTCATTCCTCTTCACCATCATCTTCATTATTATTCATCAACTAATCTCCCCTCTTTCCTCTTTTAGACGTTCTTGGGACCAAAAGCTGAGCTCTTTGTGTTTGCACATTTCCACTCTGACTTGTAAATTCATTTTCTTTTTAAGAACTGCCTCTGACTGTGATTCTGCATGTGGGTCAGGAAAATACCTGAAATCATGACATTACCAAAACTATTCTGGTCAGAAGTTTACATGCACTCATCATCAGCATATCTGACATTAATTTGTGTATTCATATTGGGCTTTTAAACAGTTTATTTCAACCTTTTTCATTTTACCACACACAAATTTCACACACCAAACAGTCTCAGTTTTGAAAACAGCAATCAGGTGCACAAGTTTGAAATCATGGTGAATTTTTATCTGTCCACACAGTTAAATGATCCTTTCTGACTCAAAGGTATACAGCTAAACCAAAGATTATTCATATAATTGGCAGATTTGTGTTTCAAATTTTAGCAATATGTTCCTGTTTGTCATTTGCCATGTTTCTATTCAATTGTCATGCAAACTTTTAGCAAATTTTTTAAATGTCACAAAAAAATGGAAATTAGGCATGTTTCCATCTCCTGGTTTGGAACAAATCAACAAGGCTATGCAAAGTATATTTTGTGAGATGCTGACGCTACGCATGGTTGTAATAAACAAGATCTAGGGATTGCAAACTATCATGGACCACACATCTCAAAAAAATTAAGAGAGAGTCTTCCCTTCCAAACTTGGATTTCGAAATTTTTCCGAGTTTCGTGCCCCTGGTAAGCCACAGACCCATCAGTGGATGGGAGCGTTAACTGTGTCAGAACGTATTTGCCAAATGTGTTTCCATCTCCCCTTCAACGTGTTAACTCATTCTTGGAAAAGCCAAAAACCACCTCAAACGAGAGTAAAAACTTTTTTTGGTGAAATTGAGGAAGTTATTTTGAATGTTGCCATTTCCATTAACCTTCTCTAATGCGATTCATCAAACTGCACATAAATGGACATATTGATGGAAACACAGTTATTGTACCCAAACAGCCCAGTCTTTGATTTATCTCGCACTAAAACTTTCTCCAGAAGTACTCGCCTTGTTCATGTGGGTACAGCTGCAAGTTTCAGTTGAGCTTGAAAGTGTTCATTTTGGAGCAGGGGGCATCTTTTGGGGTCAGCAATCTCAGGCCACACTGATGTTAAACTTGGTTCACTGTGGATCGTGATGATTTTGTCCAAGCATCTTCCAGTGCATGCCTTGGCGTTTCCTAAGTTGTTCCAGGACATAATTGTCAATTTGTTGCAGATTCTGTCAGATGGTTGAAACTTGGACACAACTGGGTGTTTAAAACTGGCTTCTGAAGTGAAACGGGTAACTTTAATCCTGGAATGTTTTCCCAAAAGCAACATTCTCAAATTGTTGGAAGTTTTGTGGACCCTGCATAAAATATGGGAATGGCTGGAAACCATTCATTGCCTTGACCCACTTGTCCTTATAGGGTTGTGGGGGGTGGTGGTGTCTATCTCCAGAGGTTATTGGGCAAGGTCACTACTCCAACACTCTGAAAACCAGACAATTTCAATTTTAAAGACTTCTGCCAGTTTTACCTACAACAGCAGTCATCTATCAGGCCAGAATTATTCCAAAAGCTTGTTGTTTAAAAAATGCAAAATTATGGTACAATTAGCTAAGGGATATTTAACCAAATAATAATAAATAAACCACTAAATACCCCATATTAACAGCGCATCAACGCCTATGATGAGTGTGAACTTATGCGTGGAACTGTAGTAGCAGAAACTAGTATGCTTTGGAGGGTTTTCCATAAAGTTTTTAATGAAACATTTTTAGCAGTACTCTTGTGTTTGGGTTATAGGTGAAATTTCACTTTAACCTGACTGAACAAACTTCAAGAGCTCATACTGACATAATTCTAAAGAACATTTACAAAACTACTGGCAGGACCTTCCAGTGCGGACACTGAACTGAGATAGCTATCCCTAGCAATGATATATTGACAAAACTGATTATTGTCAGCAGAGGCGCTGAAGTAGTGGTGTATTGAAAACCAGAAGTTTTTGGTCACCAGCATATAACCCTACCATGTACCATTACTGGTTTTGAACTTTAAGGCACTTCCACTTTGGCTTTACTTCTCAAACAGGAAGATTAAATACAGTTCTTGCTTTCTGGCAGCTCTTTAGCAAACCAGGGCCCACACTTTTGGGTTTCTTGCTTCTATGGTTTTGATTGCCTGTTTTGACTTGCTTCTGAGAGTTCAAAAAGTCATGAAAACAAGTTTGTTTTTCTCAACCATTCCTAGAAAGGAAATACTCCAAAAATGTCTATTTTGGTGCTATTTCATGTTTCTACAGTTCTTCAAAATATCTACTCTTTAAAGCAAATTTAGGTTTTAAATGGATTTCCATGGTAACTCTGAAGGAGCTGCAGGTGGTTCTACAAGGCATTAACTCAGAGTGGCTAAATACAAAAGTACATCACACATTTGAAAATTTTCACAGTAAAAAATATTTAAAGTCACATTTCATGTATGATCAATTTCCTTCCACTTCCTTTGTCTGCACAAGGTTAATGTTATTATCCTACTGGGGGAAACTTAGGTGGCCCAGTCGTTGCACATCTCATAAAGGCATGTAGTGCTTTAACATATTACAGGAGAATTGAGAAAAGAGTAGAATAAATAGCCAAAATAAAAGACACCGAAGGTCAAGAAAAGTTGCTTAAATGTGCAGCAGGTTGACTACTTTGTGCTGGTCTGTTATATGTTGATAAAAGCTAAGTGGATCATGAGTCTTAGTTACTGGATCACAGATTTCTAATAAAATGTAGGATAGTGTCTGTAGTTTATCTTCTAACGTGAGAGCTAAAAGCTTTGATAGCTGTTAAGTATGGGGAGGCATCCCATAGTTAAGGACCGTCACCATAGCAACCTCTCAAACTACTATGAACTTTTTGTCCTATGACCTCTCAGGCAGGGGGAAGGAGTGCTAACATTCCATTATTAAAACAAAGGTATTCACACTCACAGAATTTATTCTAGTCATTGTGCATTCCCCCACCACCAAAAAAGAAAGCTTTTTGTTTAGTAAAAACAAAAAAGGTGGACTGTTCAATTGCAAGCCTATATTTGCTCTCAAAATCTAGCTACAACATGACATTTATAGGAAATGTGGAGTCTAACATAAGTCTGTCTGAATTGAAGAGAAATTTATGTTGGGTTCTGCTTTAACTTTTCACTTAGTAAATCATTGATCGTAAGATAAAATCAAACTGAATACTCAAATAGTTCATGTTTTTGTATCAGATTTCGCATGCACTGATAAATGTTAGAAATTCAACCATCTGGTTAATTTCTATACATTTTATGTTGGATAGATTTCATTCAATAATTCTTAGTAGATATTAGGAAAGTTTATGAACCAAAAACCAAAATATAAATACAGTTCTAGTGGAATTTTTTGTAGCATTTTTATGTATTCTTATTTTGCTAAGATTGTCTTGTTATCTTAAAAAAATATACCTCATACCACTATCCACTTTCTAGACTGTTTAAAAGATATTTATCTTAAATTTGAAGACTATGAAGATTTATCATGTTATATTTAATGACTACTATCATCACAGCTGTTGAATCTTCTATTGTATTGTTGGTGTTTATGCTTACCTTTATATCTAATCCCAAAATTAATATCTAACCCAAAATTTAAAAGCACAATTCTATATAGGTAATAAGATCAATTTACTCTTCCAGTTTTTTTTCACTTTAAAAAGAAATAAAAAAGGATGAGCTTGTAATATAGGTAGAACACATTACTAAAACAATAGCATAATTAGCTTTTTAAATCTGTGCTTTTCCCTGACAACCACAGTTTGGATGTGCCACTCACTGGCAGCAGCTTCCTCAGGGTGAAGTAGGTCTGGTTGCAAGCAAGTCTGAATTTAGCATTAGCACTCAAACTGGTTAAAACTGGCATAAGCTTAAATTTTTGCTCTAAAACAAAATCTTTCTCAACCACAAGATTTTGACTGTTGTTAACTTGTACGGCGTGGATGCTTATTCATAACAGGCTATAACCCATTTGAACATCTCAAGCTAATTGTTTACTGCTGCACACGACGAACAGCCCACAACAGTTGACTGAACCGACATATTCAGTTAAATTCTAATCAAAATGTGTTTTAGTAGAATATATTTCAAAAATAAAGTTGTTGGAGTTTAAGCATTATTGTACATTACATTTATAAACTAATGTGCTTGATTTACATTTAAATAGCCTACATTTTCTTGCTAAATATTTCCTAGCTTACAAAATTCCTTTTCATAATGTAGTGGAAGTGTTTAAACAGTTGATCGTCTTGTAAATAAAACCCACACAAAGTCCATCACTCAATGCAAAAAGTGGGGCAAAGAATTTTTTTGTCTCTAAGGGGGGGATTGTCACGGTGAACTCTCAAGATAAGCAGAGAACACCGTTAATCAAAGTAGCAGAAGACACTGACGTGACCATCCTCTCTCTGTGGTGCTTCATCAGCAGATAGAATGTATGACATAAATGCTAACTAAAAAAAATAATAGTTGAAAAACTCATTAATGAAGGCCTAAATTGTATTGTCCAACTCCACAAGCAAAATGTAGCTATTTCACAAATAAAAGGAGACCTTTTGTTAAAACTAGTTTTATTTAAACATTTAAAAATTCAAATGAATCTTTAAACGTGGTAAACTGCAGTTTCAGGCATATAGTTGCTTTACAACTTCCCTGAAAAATGAAAAGTAAAAACTGCCTACAACGTATAAGAATGTTATGTTTTTCTTTTGGGTAGCAGGATAGCGATATTGTCTCCTGTCATTTGCATAGCTGTTGTGAAACACACCAGAAAATCTCCCAGGAAGTAAACGAAACCTTGAAAACTGGTCATGAGATATTTTCTAAAGCAACCTTTTACTGGAACCAGAATTTGTTTGTTTTTTTTTGTCGACATTTTATCCCCCCTGCCTTTTAAATCCAGAAACCAGAACAAACCCAGATTACCTAGATGGCAATTTACCCACAAAGGTGGGCGGGAGAAAGTGGTTTTAAATTTACACTAACCCTTCATGGAGGAGCTTTGTGAAAGGAGGTCACTGAATTTTTGGATATTTGTCTTTTGTGTTTTGCAAATTTCTTAAAAATTATTTAAAAAAAAAAAAACATTTCCATAAGTATTCACAGCCTTTACTTAATACTTTGTTGATGAAGCTCAAAATTGAATCTGTCCACCCATCCTTGAGATGTTTCTACAACTTAGATGGGACTTGAGTTGGAAAAGCACACGTCTGTATCTAAGGTCCCACAGCTGACAGTGCATGTCAGAGCACACACAGCAAGCATGAAATCATCTGTAGACTTCAAAAACAGGACTGTCTTGAGGCTCAAACCTGGGGAAGGTTAGGATACAGAAAAAATTCTGCTGTTTTTAAGGTCCCAATGAGCTCAGTGGCCTCCATCACTGGTAAATGGAAGACGTTTGGAACCAGCAGGACTCTTCCTAGAGCTGGCTGGCCATCTAAACTGAGTGATCGGGGGATCAAGGAGGTGACCAAGAGCTCGGTGATCAATCTGTCGGAGCTCCAGCATTCCTCTGTGGAGAGAGAAGAACCTTCCAGAAGGACTGTCTGCGGCAATCCACCAATCAGGCCTGTACGGTAGACGGAAGCCACTCCTTAATAAAAGGCACATGGCAGTCCGTCTGGAGTTTGCCAAAAGGAACCTGAAGCACTGAAGCACTCTGACCTAAGTCTCTGGTCTGATAAGACAGTATTTTTAATAAATTTGCAGACCACTCAAAAACGTCTTGTCATAATGGGGTATTTGTGTGAGGAATTTAGAGGAAAAGGATTAATTTGATACAGTTTGGAATAACATAAGAGAATGTGGAAAATTTCAAGCGCTGTGAATACTTCCTGAATGCATTGCGTAATGGAAAGTCTAAACATTATGAAATGATCTTCAATAAAGGCAGTGTGATCTGGAACGTTTTTATCTTGGGACTTCACTTTACCCTGGCCAGAGACATTTCTACTTTGAATCCCAATACAGGCCTGCTGATGTTAAGCAGAAACTCCTCTCACTGAATACATACTTCCTACAATCTGTACCATTCACAGATGTAACTATAGCCAGAGAGCATTAACCAACGCACATACAAAGTTAAAAAGCTTTGATGGCCTATTTTATTATTGGTTTTCCAACTTTGCCAATTCTTTATATCCCTCTGACTCTCTTTAAGCAGTCATTAAAGTTCCATCATCTTTCCTCCTGACGTCTCAACCTTAAATATTCCTTCAGAGAAACCTGTTGGGTCATAGCCAGCTGTTCAACCCAAGAAAAATACAATGAATTTCAATATTGAAGAACATTCTACAATGAAAATAACAGAAAAAGGATTTTTCCTAACATCTAATTTCACTGGAGACTTGTGGTTAAGAAAGGCCAGAATGTGCCTTGTTCTGTCGAATCTCATTATTTTTAGAGCTACCCAGAAAGGCATCCAGTGTTTCTGCTTCACATTCAATTCAAATTTAAAAATACTGTCTTGATCCCAAAGGGAAATTAAGTGTTGCTGTGACTCATTTAATTAAAGAGTTATTGTAGATGGTGATGGCTTTAGCAGGGAAGATCTCCTGTAGCAGTCTGTATTACAACACATTTGAGGAAGGCTCTGACTGAAGACACTCAATTTTTCTCTGACAGTCTCATGAAGAGGATGGTCAGGGTTGTCAATACATTCACTCACAAATATAGAGACTTAGGATAAGATATAGAAAAATATAGTTTAGGAATGATAAAATAAAATAAAAAATGCAACCCATATCACAGCGACAACACAAACCTGCAAGTGGGAGGATACAACATGGACACTTGATGACAGGACTATGAAAAACAGTGGTCCGTTTCAAAATTTAAACTCCCTATTATGCCATCACTAAATGTTACAAATTGTGAATTTGTGAGGAAGAAGAAGGAACAACACCAGAAGACTCACATTAAACAGAATTTATCAAGCTGGATGCTCTTTGTCATGTTTTTAGATCAGAATTTTTTTGCCATCTCAAATTTCTCCTCATGTAAAATAAACTCTGAAGTGCCAAGTTCTTTTGGTAAAAGTCATCGTTATTAACAACAGGGATTTTTTTACTCCATATCACTCTGTACATAACTACCACCCAAAAGATAGAATTGTGACAAACACACACACACACACACACCCACACACACACACACACACACACACACACACACACACACACACACACACACACACATATATATATGTGTGTGTGTGTGTGTGTGTGTGTGTGTGTGGGTGTGTTTTGTCAACATGGCCAAACAGCAGAATTGAAACAGTCTCCTAATTTCCCAGACATTCCACAGGGGACTCTCAGTGTAAGTACAGGAAATCCAACAACTTGCAAAATCTGTGCTACATTGATCCATGACGCCGTAGTGTTGCACAGGGAGATTTACAGAACAAGCACATAATGAAATTATGCCGCCCAGACAGCCACTGTACGTGAGAGGTAGGCGAAGGAGCTTTGTTTCACAATTAAGACAGTGGTCATTCAGGAAACAAGTACTAATCCGATTTTCTCCCTGCAACAAGGTCAACTTTCGATTAAAAAAAAAGAAAACATGCATCATGCAACATCTGTCAGGGTCTGAAAAAGTTTTTCCCCCTTATATATTTCTTCTGTTTTTGCTTTTTTTACGCACTTAAACTGTTTCAGATCATCTAACACTTTAAATATCACACATAAATAACCTGCAAATGGTTGTTTTTAAAAGACAGCTGTATTTGTTAAGGGAAAAAGTTTGGCAAACCAACCTGACCCTATGTGAAACAGTAACTGCTCCTTGAGCCTATAACAGTTAATGCCATCCTTGGCACAAACAAACTTCCTTCAAGCTTTTCAATAGTTACTAACTGGTCTTTTCCAACACTGTTGAGGCATTGTGACCCCCTGTACTTGAGATAATGGTTTTAATTCAGCCACACTCAAGGGCATTTCAAAGCATTCTATTTGAACTTAAGACCTGACTTTGACTAGGCCTCTTCAAAACCTTTATTTATTCATTTATGCAATTCATAGGTAGACTTACTGTTGTGCTTTGGATCATGTCTTCCTGCATAAAACAGGTGTGCGTCACTAATTATTTGTGATCTTCTTGCCTACTTGATCTTGCCAGACAAGTTCTAGATAACTTTTTTTTCAGGCAACAGTGAGGCCTGGGTGAGGTTGGTGAAATCTAACTCATCTTTCAAAAAAACATTTGTTAATCACAGTTAACTCATGGTTTACCAAGAGGGGTGATTACTTTTTCACACAGGACTGCGTTGAGATGGATGGATTTTTCCTTAATAAATGAAATCATCATTTTAAAAACTTTTTTGCTTTTAATATTTGCTCAGGTTAGCATTTGAAGCATCTATGTGTGGCAAAAAAGCAAAAGCTGAATAAATCTGTAAGGAGGTAAATACTTTTACGTAGCACCATGAACCACATGTATTTGAAAGGCTAGAAAATCATCATCAACACCTCTACTTATTGCACCAGACAAATCCTGTGCTCAGGCTAGCTTCTGACATGCAGTCAGTGAGAGAAGTTTGCTTGATATGCTGTAGTATTTATTACAAATTCTTAGTAATTCAAAATCTTTTCAAGCGTTTACCTGGAGCAAAAGTATGTTCTGCAGCTTGACATTTGTAAGAGATGACAAGGAATGGGCTTTGCCTGCACAGTAAAAATGTTATCTGTCAATACTGCAGTAGAAAGTTAAATCTGAGAGCAGATTGTTGTTATTTTAGACAAAAATAGAAGGGAAAAGTATTTACATCATTTGACATGCGCCTCACTGATTACACAATAATGGCTTCTTCCAGATTGGCAGTGTCTGTCTCCAACCCTTCTAGAACTTCTTATTATTACTGATAGTACAAGAGCTTTCATTGTAACTGTTGCATTCACTTGGTTCCATCAATATCTGTCCTCATGCATATCCCACAAATAGTATCAATAGGCATAAGTTTGTTACTAAATAACACAGGTTAAAAACTACAAAATGTTCATACTACGGTCTTATCCGTTGGCAGAGGAAGTGCCGCAGTGAACAGAATATTGCCAGCTAAAGCTCTCTTGTTATACTCTTAGAGCTACACTGTGAAAAGTAGAACAACAACAAGGAATAATATTCTGTGCAAAAAGCACTTGAAAACTACAGCTAAATTTAGCAAGTGCTTATTTTTTGGTAGAAACTATGTATGAAAATCTAAATAACAAGTACATGTTATATAGTTATAACTAATAAGCAAATATTATAATTTAAATACTGAGATAGTGTTTGAGAATCTGAGATTGGCCCATGCCTGGGCAATTTTCACATGCCCAATGTTAAATTTGAATGGATTTTTTTTTAGGTGACAGGTACTGTAGTAATGTAAAAAAAAAAAAAAAAAATTATATCCAAATAAATGTCTTTTATTGCAATGGGATTTTCATGGACTTCCTTCTACAAGTAATTTTTGGAACATACCAATACTGAAACCAAATGTAAATTCTAAGAATTAAGATCTAAATTGCTCTGAGAAACAGAGAAAGAGAACTTGTTTCAGAAAAAAACATTTGGTAAATTATAAAGTACAGAGATTCAGCTCTAAGCTACTAAGACTAGAACAAGAACAGATATTTTGATTTGTAAATGTCTGATGAATAAAGTGTCTAAACAGCTAAATCCTTATTTTCAAATCAAAAATGAGGTGAAAGGCAATGAAAAAAACCTTATGGTGCAAAAATTGCACCACTCAGAAGACATACATGATATTTCTCATAACCCAAGGAAAAGATCATCAAAGATAATGAGAAATACTACCCCTACTTAAAAATTTTTTTAGAATCGGTCAGTTTTGTTTTATCTTTTTTTTTTTCGGTTTCTTTTATATTTACCACACATGTTCGCTCTAATAAAGGATGGGTTTTCAGTATGGATATATTTAAAGAAGGTCAAGCCAAGAAAGTTATCTACAGTCATTAAATAAATCGGAAAATGTGTTCCGATGAGGCTCGTTTGTCAGATTAAAACTATGTTTTCAAAATGACAACCTTTAAGCAGAGAGTAAACATATTTTTCATTATGCCCACATTTTGGAAGTAAAAATGTTATTTTTGTTTTAGTCTGATTTAATATTCTTATCATAAATGTTGTGTTTTCATTAGCTGTGAATGGAAAATTACAAAATAAAGACTTGGATATAACAATAGCCTGTATGCTGGACTTTTTTAAAGACATGACTCTCAAATACTGTTCATCTACTGGAGATGCAAGAAATACAGAAATATAACTTCAGTAATGCTTTCAGTGTATATTAAAATGTATTTCTGTTTAGAAGGAATGTATCAAGAAGTTACCTCTGTAAATTCTGAAAATCTATCTGTAACAAGTTGGGTATTGCAAAACAACATCTCCCTGCATACATTGTTCTGAAAGTGTATCTTTTGTCTGGTCTCTGTAATGAAATTGTATTATCTAATGGCTGTTCTCTCCGTGGATGGGTGCGGAAGTCTCATTGACACCTACAGAAATCATTTGGCCTTTTGTTCATTAACAGAGGGTTGCCAACAATGTATGTGGTGACCAAAAACCTGATGGTCGCTCTGTCAGAGCTCCAGTGTTCCTCTATGGAGAGAGGAGAACCTTCTAAAAGGAAAACCATCTATGCAGCAATCCACCAATCAGACCTGTATGGCAGAGTGGCCAAATGAAACTGCCATGTGCCTTTTAGAAACACTCCTTTCTAAAAGGCACATGGCAGTCTGTCTGGAGTTGCCAAAAGGCACCTGATGGCCTCTCAGACCACGAGAAACAAAATTCTCTCATCTGATGAGAGAAAGATTGAACTCTTTGGTGTGAATGTCAGACGTCATGTTTGGAAGATACCAGGAACGACTCATCACCAGATCAATACCATCCGTAAAATGAAGCATGGTGGTGGCAATATAATACTATGGGGATACATTGCAGCAGCAGGAACTGGCAGACTAGTCAGGATGGAGGGAAAGATGAATGCAGCAATGTACAGAGACATCCTGGATGAAAACCTGCCACAGAGCACCCTTGACTGCAGACTGGGGCGACAGTTCATTGTTCAGCAGGACAGCAACCCAAAACACATGGCCAAGATCTCAAAGAAGCAGCTTCAGAACCGCTCCGTGAACAGACTGGAGTGGCCAAGCCAGAGTACAGACTTAAATGTGATTGAACATCTCTGGAGAGATCTGATCATGGCTGCACAGACATCTCTCATCCAGCCTGATGGCGCTGGAGAAGAACTGCAAAGAAGAACGGGCCAAACTGCCTAAAGACGGGTGAGCTAAGCTTGTGGCATCATATTCAAAAAGACTTGAGGCTGTAATTGCTGCCAAAAGCGGAACAACAAATTATGAAGCAAAGGCTGTGAATAATTAGGTAAATGTGATTTCTTGGTTTTCTATTTTTAATAAATTTGGAAAACACTCAAAACATCTTTCCACATTGTCACAATGGACTACTTGTGTGTAGAGTTTTGAGGAAAGAGATTAACTTTGTACAATTTGGAATAAGGCTGTAATAGAACAAAATGTGGAAAAAATGAAGCACTGTAAATACTTCAGAAAACAAAATTCTTCTTCTTCTTCTTGGATTATAATAAGCTTAAATCCAAATCCAGTAGGGGTATGAATAAGTTTGACCTCATGCATACCACTGATTTTATCCATCAATGGGATTGTGGCATAATTCTGGCAGAAATTTTGACCAATTCTTGGCAAAGTTGGCAGAATTTATTTGAACTAGTTGTTTTCCTTTCAAAGTCAGGCTTGATATTTTAGCCTGCTCTATTCATTGTACATTGACTGATGTTTTAGATAAATGATGAAATTAAACTGGCTCCGATGTTCTGGAACATCTCAGGAGAACCAAGAATCCAGCCTGTCCTGGACGGAAAGGTGCCGGAACACTGGTATTACTGTCCATAGTGAAGCAAATTTAACATAATTATGGACTGTGATTGTGCCAATAAAGAAAGAACCAAATGATCCAAATTTACACCCTATATACCCTACATATGTGGGTCAAATTCCCTGAAGAGGAACAGACTATTTGTTGCCATCAATAAGCTTCTGGCATAATTCTGGCTGAATATTTGACTACTGCTCTTGACAAAACTGATTGGTTTCAAAGGCTTTTCGGATAGTCCAAAGATTGTCAATAAGGCTGAGGTCAAGGGTTTGGGAAAGCAAGTACAGAATAATAATGTGAACCGGCATTATTTAGTCCAAGATAAATTTCGAGGTGTGTTCTTCTGAAAGTGACAGTTTGGGTCTGCTTCCAGACGTCGGCGAGGTGGTGACCATGCAGATAAGTTGCACTGACATATAAAGGTTTGAACTGATGATTTTGGAATCAGCAGTTGTTCAGAAATACTAGACATTCCCATTTTATGTGAATCTGAAATTCTCCAAAGATCTTCACTGAGGTATTTGGACTTCAATCAAATGAGTAGGCTACTATTAAACACATCTTTTCTATGCTGGAGAAGTAAAACTACCAGACTACTTAATCATCATCATTAATGTGAAGTTAAAGGAATTTTGGCCTTGTTAAGTTAAAAGAAAATCTTGAACTTTTAGGACTACTTTTACAGTGTATGTTCACTGTAAAGACTGGGACTGACCTTATGTACTGCAGTATTAAGCAAATATCTGTTAGTAACCATTACATAATAAAACGTTTTTTGTTTGTTTTTTTGTTTGTTTGTTTTTTTTTTTTTACATTTTTTGAAATTTCATCTCAAGTGTAGCTTGAAATAAAATTTAACTCTGTCTTTCACTTTGCTTCTTGAATTACCCACTGAGGGACAATAAAGGTTATTAATAATTTATTCTATTCTATAAATGTGTGCAAAGCTTAGTCAGCACTAAAGTCCGTAGGCATTGTGTTTCAGATTTACTTTTCAGAAGTATCTCCAGAGAAAAGAAGGTCCGTTGGCTCTATCAGTTTCCTCAGTCTTTGAGTCGATCGGTTCAGTTTAACATTTTCAGATTGAGCCCACTGTTTGCAGCATGTTTTAATCACTGTAAAAGCTTTCCGAGGAGTATAGGTATGGTTCAAGTGTGTCTTCTTTTGTATTTCAGGCTATGTCAAATAGAGATGGGCGGATCGATCCAAAATATCAACAACATCGACACCAATTCAGTATCGGATCGCTACTAGTGTAGTAAGAGCAATAGTCTCAGATTCCCTTATGAAATTTGATTTTATTTTGTGTTGTAGTTTCTCAACTCTACCTCAGAAAAGATTTTGTTTTGATTTTCTTTCAAATCATTTTTTTTTTTTGCACTGTCTTTGTTTAGGAAAACACACAAACTTGTTTTGCTGTCCTATTGTTTCTGTTTATCTTGTTAATGTTATTAAAGTATTTTTGTTGACACCCATAAACCTTGTTCAAATTCTTTCTAAGGTTTTAGCAATATGATTAAAAGGAAAAACCCCAAAAACACCTAAATGTCAGAACAGCTAAAGGTGCTTTTGGAAGTGTGGGCAGGTACCAAGTCAAGCAGGAGAATGAAACCAGCCTGTGCATAAAGCTTGTCAGCTGAGGGAAGCGTGAAGGGCGATCAGTCATTTACACGTAACCATTGATTGGAGTCTCTGACTCCAGCACTTTTGACCAGGTCTCGAAGTGGAACTTTTCAGGAACACCCTCCCCTGAGGTGTGAAGTATTCTACAGGTGTGAAAGTGAACATCTGCAAAACGCATGGCTGCAGGATTTGTTCTACGCAGGCATGGGCAGATAGCAGTCAAAGCACATGAGTGTTTCAGCAACATGCTACAATCACAACACCAAATCGTGCCCTGGCATGACAACTACAGTGGATTCAAGGTGTCTTGGCAGTCTCATCTAAACAGTGATGCAGTGCTATCTAAACGTAGGACTTTTCTTCAATCAACATCCAAAAATACCAGCAGTTTCCAGACAGCGGACTCATGTAGACAAAGCCTAAAGCATCACTGACTGTGAAAACTTCACCCTGAACCTTAAGCAACTTGGATTCTGTGCATCTCCATAATTCCTCTAAACTCTGGTACTTTAATTTCCCAATGAAATGCAAAATTTACTTCAATCTGAAAAGACAACACTGAGTTTTTTTCCTCCTCAGCTCAAGTAAGACGCTTCTGACATCTCTGGCTCAGGAGTTGCTTAAGAGGAAGACAACCGTTGTAGCTCATGTCCAGGAAAATTTGTGACATGCAAACCAATCTACCCCAATATCCAGTGGGCTTTTGCTCTATAGTTCTTTCAGCGCTGTGGTTATCTCTGTTGCTTGTGCACCTTTCTCTGCCACACTTTTTTTTCCTTCCACTCAACTTTCCCTTAATATGCTAGGGTACAGCACTCTGTAAACAGACAGCCTCTTTAGTAATTGCTTGTAGAACTTGTCAATGACGGTCTGCTGGACAACTGTCAAGTCAGCAGTCTTCTCCACGACTGTGTGGGCCATAATATAGTCGCAGCCAAACTTTTTAACATTTTCATCATCCTATAGTATAGTTATTTTTCTTAGAAACTAAATTTTGAGTTTTTAATAGCTTTGAACCATAATCCTCAAGGTTAGTAGAAATAAAACTTTAACCTATATAAATCGATGTAAACTAGAGGTTTACATACTGCATATTTTGGTATTGATCCAATACCAAGTAAATGCAGGGCCAGTATCACTCATACTGATTCTGACACCGGTAATACCTTTAGGTGTGGTTTTTTTGTTTGTTTGTTTTTTACTTTGAATTATTTTGTTCAAATCTAGGTCAGAATTTGGACAAAGTTTATAGGTGTCTACAAAATACTTTAATAACATGTTAACATGATAAACAGTGACAATGGAAAACAAAAACAAAAAACAAATGGCAAATTGGAAAAATATTAACATTTAGGAGCAAATAAAAATCTTTTTGAGGTCGAGTTGAGAAACTACAATCCAAAAATACAATAAAATTTCAAGGGGGAATCTGAAACTAAAGTATCGATCTTACCACAATAGTCTTCATCTGATACTGATAAGACTTGCTATGGATATTAGATTTTGAATCGACCCGCCCACCTCTATTGTGTACCAGTATTACCGAAAAATCTTTCATCTAAACTTAACTTTTATCAACATGGAAGCCTCGCAGTTGACTGAGTCACAGGAAGTTTTTGATGCTTTAGCCTGTGATTGTCCCAGTGATATTAATCCTGTGACACACAGTTTGACTCATTAAGACTGAATCATTCATTGTACACCAAACACACAATCGTTGCCATCTGGCTTGTATGACCTCCAGTTCTTGATGATTTTAACATTATGTCTTCGCACCTGTAAAATTTGACATCAGACAGAAGCAAATCGGTGTTGAGCAACCTGTTTCTCCCTCTGCCATCTGTTTACACTAGCAGCGGTGAGAAGTGAACGCGGCTCGTCAGAGGGCGGCTCTTTGGCTGCATTTTGGCATCATAAAGCCTGAACTCCCTCCCTCTTCTGTGCTGTTGCGTGGTGCTCCTCTCAGTATCTAGATCTATGTTGTAGCCTAGAAAGAACGGGCTGTGTATGCTTCACACTACACGAGCCTCCAGAGTGCAAAGATTGAATTAGGGTTATTATTATTATTATTATTATTATTATTTTTTCCCCTGTTGTCACTTTCTTCGGGGCTTTTTTTCTCCTCTGCTTGGATACCTCGGACTTAGGCATTGGATATGTGCACAAAGGATGATGAAAACCCCTTTCCTCATCGTAGAAGTAAAATAAAATAGGCTTTCGCGCACACTGGATTTACCTCTTGCCATTCCATATGAAGAAGTCAAAAGTAAGTGCCCGCTTTGTTTTGGGGGTTGTTTTTGATGGGGATTTTGGGGAAATAAGCAGCTGAAGTTGTGTCGAATACAACAGGACGCGATCCTGCAGCAAGAAAGCCGTTCTCCATTTGACACTTTTCCTTCAGCAGATTCTGAAACAGTTTATTCCCATCAGAATGAGTTGACTGGTTCCCACTGAGTGGACGGGATAAAGCCTAGGAGGAGATCAGATCTTCTTGTTTGACTTTAAAAGCAGTCTAATTAGGCTACTGGGCTGTCATCTGGAGGCAATGTGGCAAACCTGCTTTCCTTTTACCACGTTTATAAAAAAAAAAAAAAAAAAAAAAAAAAAAAAAAAAAAAAAAAAAAAAAGTGTGTGTTGGGGTCCACCTAAACATATGCATGCAAACTAAACACTCTCTGGGTTTAACTTGCAGATCAGAATGATCCGGTCAGATTATTTGCGCCAATCGGTAACTTCTAAGAACTATTTGCGCCCCGGGTCGCCACCCTTCCAAGAATTCTGCTCCTCAATTCACAGATTTGAAACAGAACATGGAATAAAACGTGTTTGCTATTCCATGCATATGAACTCGGCACCTCTCCTGCTCCTCAGGTAAAACACAAGGACGTGGAGTCTTGAATCCAATGTGCGTCTTTTGTCTCCTCCCGAGTTTGCACAGCGCCTCGGGTTATTCCTCAGCCCGCTTCTGCAACCCGGAGTTGGATGAGTTGGCCAGGACGATCCTACCTTCATGTTTGTGGCTGGACTAAAGATGCGCAAGCTTCTATTTTTGCTTCAAAACCATTAAAAATAAATAAATAAATAAATAAATAAATAAATAAATGATCACGTTTTAAAGCGCAGACAAAGAAAAATCCGTCTTGTTTATTTTGTATCTATTCTCACTTTTTAAATCTATAAACACTTGCGTAAACTTTCGATCGTCCGCTATAATAGGGCCACTTGACGACCTCAACATTATTGGAGTAATCCAGTTTAAAGTTGGCACTAGAAGTCATCTAAAGTAAACTTCCGAAGGTCCGCTGTCCGTTTGATCTGCACCGCCACCTCGCACACTTCGGGGCCCGTTTCCTAAATCTCTTATTCAGATTTTAAAACAAAATGAAAGGTCATAAAGCGCGGTTATGGATATAGTAGCTACCAGAGGGGTGCACATGTGAGTGCGCATGCAGAAAGGGAGAAGGAAAAGTGTTTGAAGTGTAGTTGAAGGCTTCCCGGCTGCTGGTGTTAGGAGCATCTCTCCCATTATGACTTGCAATGAGGTCTGACAAAATTTTAAATGTTTGAGCCTGAGTGCGGGATTTCCCGGATGAAATCCCTTTCATCCGGGATTTATGCGCTCATAAACGGCTGCCGCGCGGCTTGTGACCCGCTTCGAAAGCAATACACATATATAAAACTCATATGTCAAATATTTCATAGAATGATGATGCATTGATTCCTACTGTTCTCATGTCTCTGCATAATCTAACTCTAAATTCGTGATATTCAGTGAGTATGTGCACCGTAATTCTGATTCTGAGAGGAATGCTTTTTGCCAGCTTTGGCACAGGTGCTGCGCGCAAAAGCATGGGGCCGAGTCTAACCATTCACACCTTCACTGAACATTTGGCACCAGTAGGGAGCGCTAGTTTCCTGACGCCTTGCCATACAGGGATTATTATGTTTTGGGCTGTGAACGGTTTGGAAACACATCAAGTCTGTGGACCTCAGGGGCGCATACAAGAAGTTTTCAGAGGGGTGACCAGATTAAAAAAAAAAAACTCAGCAGTTTCATATATTAACTTAAAGAGGTGGTACTATGTGTTCTATCTATCTATCTATCTATCTATCTATCTATCTATCTATCTATCTATCTATCTATCTATCTTTTCAGGTTCAGT
Source organism: Anableps anableps (assembly GCA_014839685.1). Classification (NCBI taxonomy): domain Eukaryota; kingdom Metazoa; phylum Chordata; class Actinopteri; order Cyprinodontiformes; family Anablepidae; genus Anableps; species Anableps anableps. The sequence continues at coordinate 4,955,728 of CM026073.1, forward strand.
TATGGCTCACTATCAGCTCATATATTTTTTGTGTATTTTTTGTATTTATGAAATTAGTCAATTGTATGGACACTAGAAAAGATTATCTTATGGACGTTTAGGTGGTTTAAAAGTTTATACTTATATTCAGATAAATTACACATGGTTTTTGTGGACCAAAGGTTGTGACCAGGCATGTTGTATATAGGAAATAAATAAATACACAAAGAACTGGATTGAAAGAGTGGGTTTGCATACTGTCAAGATTTCTCTACACAGGGTTTTCTCAATAGTAGACTACCTGAGAGTTAAACATAAAGATGAATTTGGAGGGTTTTACATGTTATTATTTTACTAAAGCATATTTGTATGCAAATGTAATGTTCAGTCATGGTTAAATTCCAACAACACTAACTACTTTGTCCTGGTGACAAATCCAACCATAACATTGTGATTTTGAATTTAAGATGTTAGTTCAATCAACTGCTATTCATTGTGAAAGGTGTTCAGTAGAGAACAGTAATGATAATTTAAAAAAACATCTTTATTTAGGTTGTCTTTAAACATGGGACATTTCCGCAAAGAAGTCACACCTAGGCAGTACCTCCATTTATTCGCAATTCCACACTCATGGAAATTCACGCAAAATCAACAGATCCCCACATTTTTCGTGCTACTGCATAGTTGTGAGTTTATTGCAAATTTTCCGCAAAAATGATCAAAAACATTGGGTTTGAGTGACTGCTAACTCCCACCTGCAGGTGGCAGTATTTCTTACTTCTACTACAATGCTTCCTCAGCCTTATTGATGTCAAGTTATAGTCCGTGATCAGTATGGCGAGTAACAAGAAGTTTACCATAATACATAAGCACGACGGATCCAGCAAAGCAGTATCCCTCTGTTTTCCATGAGAGTGGGGTACTTTGGGAAGGGGTTTCAGGAGGAAAAAATATCACAAAATTGTTTGCAAATATTTCAAATGCAGCTCCTCAAAATCAGTGATATTGATTGCAAAAATCACTAAAAACAATCACAAAATCCTGGAGGAAGTGCCTAGGCATTAAGAAGTTTCAACAGCTTAATTTTCTGTCATAGCATTCCAAAGTCCCTTTGATGAGAGACCAAAGAAAGTTCTGGAAATGACTAGATATTTCTCTAACTGTGTTTACCCCCCCTTTACCTGTGTCTGGTTTGGGAGGGGGTTCACTTTTTCTGTCCTTAAAAAAACTAAATTCAGCTGTTTGGAAGTCATCAGTTGAAAACTAAGGGAGTACGAGCAATCACTCCTCCTAAAATACATCTGTTCGGAGAGTACAAACAGCAGACTTGTAAAGCAGCTGACTGGAAGCTCGCCTAATATCATCTTATTAGACTTCTAGTGTTACACAGGAGTGATTCAAAAGCACAAATGGCCCGAAAAGAGGAGTCAGGCTCAAACACGGTAAATCATCAGACCCACTGCTCATGCAATCCAAGCTCAGTTTACCTTTTCTTTATTGTTGTGGCCCCTAGCCTGCTAGAAAAAACTCATATCAGAATTTTTAAAGAAAACATAACTCTTGTACTGTGCAGTAGGAAGTATGCATGCTTGCTTTGAATGCACGGATCAACAGGCCAAGAAGGAAAGAAAAGAAGAGAGATGGAGCACTGTGTCATTAAATTTATTAAGTCACATGTTTTTGAATTACACTTACGGCTAATCATATTGGAACAAATTTGTTAAGTTGCTAATGAGATTAGCATAACAGCAGGAAACAGCACAGGGGAGCTAGATGCTTTTGGTGCCGTGGGTAGAAATATCTAGTTCCTTCAACTGGATCCCATGACTTAGCCATGACTTGGCCATTCAAGTCACACTCGTTTGCTGTTCTTAGTTAATTATCTCAGTGAACATCAGAGATGATTTATGGTCCCGGAGCCAAGTCTGGAGCCAATGAATGACCCCATCACACTGGCTATTACTATTGTTCTCTTGTTGTGAAGCAACAATAAAAGAGGTCATGTTAGGGAAGAGTGTTTGTTTCTCAGAGCTGGATCTAAGATATTCTCACTACTCATGTCTCTAACCAGCTAAAATATAATTCTTATGTTTTTGTCACCATGTGCTTGATTACAACCATCTCTCCCACTCAACTGTGTATCACATTTCCTTCTGGAATCAAAACCTTCCTTTGGTCTTTCAAACACCCTCCTTAAAGCTGCAGTATGTAACTTTTATCATTTTTTTGACATATTTGTTAAAACTGTCACTATGTAGTGACAGTATGATATGAGACAGATAATCTGAAAAAAATAAATCGAGCTCCTCCACCTCCTCCCTGAGCTACTATTGCCGTCTGAAGAAATGGACCGCTTATGACTCGAAACAACCAATGAGAGCCATGAGGAAGATCTTAGCGCTGTCAATCACCCTCATGTTTGCGCTGCTAAATGTGCTAATGAGAGATAAATAACTTACTGTAACAGGAATACTGCTTATCCACCCTCATCAGTGGTCATGTTAACTAGCTTTAGCATTCACAACAGTCTCTGCAGAGAGCAAGGGGGGAGGGGAGGGCGGATGAGCAGCGCCACATGGACAGTGATTGACAGCACTAAGACCAGCCCTCTGGCTCTGACTGGTTGCTTCAAGATAGCACTGGGAGAGCTGGGAGAGGGCAGAGAAGCTTGATTTTCTCACATCTTAAGTGTCTCATACCATACTGTCATGCTATAATGAGAATTTCAACAAATATGTAAAAATATTTTAGAAAAGTTACATACTGCAATTTTAAGATTGATTTTATTTATTAGAAAATAACAGTTTGATTTCGAGGATGCTTTTCTTCTTTTTTGTTACAAACTCAGTTTTTTAACCACAACCGTAGTAAAATGTGTGAAATGGATGTATAAATGTCTTATAAAGTCATGTCCACGTACGTCTATAGTACCCATGGGTCTGTGAAATTCTCAAGCTATGATGACCTTGATTACAGGTGCTATGGTTTTAAGGTATGTATGCAAAAATGTAAAACAAGAAAAGTATAAAATAATATGATAACTTTTAATCACAACAGAATACCAACCATTATTCTCACTGCTGGTTATTATAGTTCTAGCAATGTTTTATACAAGATTAGTTTAGTTATTTTGATATATGTAGAGTTAAGCAAAAATATAGAATAAAAATCAAATTAAATAAATTTAGTAATAGTTTTCATGTACTTTTAGAGTGCAGTATTTTCCCTCTTTTTGTTTGGCTCTTTATTAAAAATCACTGGAGGTCTCAGAAGAACCTGATGTCAGCGGGGTGATTTTTACACTGGCTATTCTGAGACAGAAAAGAAGTGAGCTGATAAGAAAGGCTCAAAGGATTTTTCACTTGAATACCAATGCAGTTATTGTGTCTTTGTTGTCCCTGCCAGATAATTTATCCAAACTGCAAAAACAGTAAATCTCTCTTCACTGAATTTCTTTAAAATAAGGTTTGTTGTTATTTTTCTACTCTTGGTCAAACCCATAACTTTCAGTATCTGCTATGTGTTTGGCGCCACCTTCTGAATGGAGGTATCATTGTGTACATAGGTAGAAAATCTGTAGTCTGTCCATAAGATCATCCACAGAGAGTATCAACACATTGTAGTGGGAAGATATAGATGTCAAAAGCTGCAAGGTTGAAGTCGAGTGGACAACAGTAGCTTGGCCATTGCCTTCCTATGCAGTTCCATTTGATTCTATTCTCCCTTCACTGCTCTTTCTGGGATTTCTCCCATTGAAGTGGATTTCTCCAGTTGAATTTCAACCAGCCCAATCAGCAAACAGGAGAAGTTGTGAATGATGACGTTGATTTTCTTCGCTGTTTTAGAATTGTAGTCTGCCTGTAGTTTTAGCAATGGGAGCGATGGAAGTGAACGAAACCAGTCCGTGTTGGCCACGCCTCCAAATATTGAATTAACATTAACAGCTATCTCGTTTGGTTTGGCACTTTTCCCTTTGTGTAACCGGTTCTTTTCTGCATTGTGCTGGTTATAAGTAAGGAATTGCCTATGAAACAGTTTGTCTTTGGAGATGGACGTTTTCTCCATTTATTCTGACGAGAACAGTAAACAGAAAAACAACCACGTTTTGGGCTGCCCGCACCCACCTCTCCCATAGGACAAGATTACAAAGGGGAGAATCTGAGGGGCACAAATAATTTAACAAAAAAAAGAAGAAGAAATAAAGAGGAGCGGCTCCTGATCTTAAAATCACACGCTTATAACAATCACAGTGGTTTCCAAAGTGTTTACAGTCAGGTATAGGAACAATCCGAGTAACAGAAGACATTTTGTGTAATTATAACAAAATACAAATACAACCCAGTTACATTTGCAGTGGGGTATGGTTGTTTACAACACAGGCAGTTTCAGGTAATCTTCATCACATCAAACTGGCGCATTACATACGTTACAGACAAACTTTAGCCTTTAGCCCAAACTTTTTTTTTTTTTTTTTTTTTTTTTTTTTTTTTTTTTTTTGTTGGTACACCTTGATACTGGTAACTGACACATGCTTAGTATATTGTAAATGCAAAATTGGAAACTGCCAAGCCAGGTCATCAACCCAGTACCACTGCTGTAGAACAGTGTGCAGTTTATTAAATTGCTGGCCATGACAGGGTAGTTACAAACCTTAACACAGCGATGTCGGGCTAATGCCCAGTCAACACAAAAGTTAATCCAATAGGTTCTTGCCTCAGAGATAAGTTCTGATTGGACACCTCTTTCATCTGCCAGCAATAATGACTCTTACCAGTATTGGCTTATCATTGACCAGATAAGTAGCTTCAAGGACCTGTTACTGCAAATATGAAGCTGTTTTTTCTTAATTCCTCTGAAAAGAAAATCAGTTCTGTAAAACATGTTGAGTTACACTTGACTGTATGAAAAGTTCTGTATAAGTAAAGTTTGACTGATTGAATCTTCTCCATTCACCCGCCCCATTCAGTATCTGGTTGTTTCAGCTTGCTTTCCAATGTTTTACAAGATAAATTAACAAATTTTGAACCAAAAAACTGCCAGAAATGAGAGAGATTAAATAAGTAAGCGCAAGGAAGGCAACAGTTTTTTCTGCATGTTATGGAAGAGAAAGCCCATTGTCTTTGGTCCAGAAGCCCTGTGTTAGATGATACACTCAGTCATAAGAGTATGTTGTGTGCTAGCGATATCTGCATGGTGTGAAGCTTTGTTGGGTTCTGTCTTGTCTCAAATGTTAAACCAAGATGATTTCCACTCTCAAAGTGTATCAGATGACCTGTTGGGTGTTTTTCATTTCACATGTAAGCAGAGGTTTTCAAAGTAATGAGGGAAGACAGTATAGGGCTACACGCTAAGGTCTGTCAGCCTGGAATTCCTGCTCACACTCACGTACTCAAGCTGTAGATTACTGGTTTGATGACACATGGGATTTATCGTTCCTAAATCTGAGTTACTGTCAATAGGCACAGGCATTTATGCTTGCGTGAATGGAAAGATTAATGCCGGAAAGCAGAGAAGTTACCCCAGATGATAGACCTATTTTTAGAGTGAAAGTGGAAGGTTGAAAGAAAGACTGGAAGAAGATTTTGAAGTCATTGCAATATTTTCTGAAGGTCCATAACAATTTAACTTAAAGAATTTAAACCCATTATTACTTTGGAAGCTTCACAAAGAAAATTGCAGCTTAGGGTTTCTCAGACAAACTGTTCTGGCTTAATTCTTCTTTCTGTCACAGCAAATGAAATATATTTTTGCAATTTCCCCTATGGGGACAATAAAATCTGTCTGTCTGTCTGTCTGCCTATCTATATATCTATCTGGGTTGGGGATGTTGATCTACAAGCCACTGTGGGAACATAGAACTAGCTGTGGGCTCTTTATGCTGTTTTCTGTTGCTTAATACACTGAAATGGTTAGGGATTGCTTTTGATTAATAAGTAACTGTTACTGCACAAAAGCAAATGCAGACTCTGTCATTCCCAGCAAAAGTGGTGATTTGTTTCCTAAAGTTGTCAATGAAGAAAAGAAACATTGATGCAAATTGCACAAAACCTTTTAAGTTTTTTAAAAATTATTTTCAAATCCTGTTTTGATTGTTGACAATTGAGGAAAAAGATTCTTCAGGGGAGCAATAACAGTATAACTGGTACCAAGTTTAACTGTATCAGGGCTTTTGATATGAGGCTTGGCCTTTAGCCCAGGACACTACTGTGTTAGTGGGCGATATGGGTGCTCAAAAAAAAAGAGTTCTCTGGCAGTTCCTCCTCAAACAAATTCTCTATTAGTACATCAAGTCAAGCAGGAGTGCACCCCTCCCCTTTATGGTGCTCAATGTAAGCACAGTTAGAAAGCATTATTGGTACATCATGGTTGTCTAATGACACTGGACTATTTCACTGCCTTTTAAGGAATATGGTGTGCATTCATTCAGACTTGTTCTAAATCTAGACTGATCAAACTTAAACTGGATTGCATTAAACTCAACAATGAGATAGAAACTTTTTAGATAAAAACTTTTTGAACTACTAGAGCTTACCGTACTGTTTGATGGCTAGGCCAGGGCGGCATTCATGCAAGAACTATCCCTGTGAAACCAGTGGCCTTATCTTATTTAAACTTCTTGATGAAGAAGGCATTTCAAATTCCAAGGCTGTGTCTTGTGAATGTAATTTGGAATCTGGATATAATGAGGAAACAAAATCTGATGACTGACAAAACTGATGCTAATATCCCCCTCGAGGCCAAATTCTATCTACTTCAAACATCATTATAGGAATTAGGAGGGGGAATCTAGACTATGTGAAAGCACATTATGGAGTGATGCTGATGATAGCTGCGGAAAGGAATGCATGATTTATCCCCTTGTTTCTCAAAAACTGAATAATCTTATTCAAACAAGACACAATGCATACTGTGTTTGTCTGTATATATTTGTTCAGGGATATTTTCAGGGGTCTAAGCTCTGTGAAACTGACAAGCTGCCTTAAGAGATGTGATTATCAGAAGCCCAGGGTGTTACAGGCATGAAGGACTCTTAGACATTTTTACACTGATCCTATGTAAGTACTCTCCAAATGTGTGAAGTCCGAGAGTGTACATCTGACTGAGCAGTTGCTGGAGGCTGCCTTTTTCAAGTATGTGATAACTTAGAAGTTGGAGTTTCCTCACAATCAGTTTGCCTTCGAGACCGGAAAGGCAAAAGCCTGTTGGATCCAGAAGTAAGAATTCATGTTAGCTAACTAAACCAGCAGTGGTTGTTGCATGAATGTCATTTGTGCTTTTAAACCAGTCTAGGCAATTATTATTATTATTATTATTATTATTATTATTATTATTATTATTATTATTATTATTATTATTATTATTATTATTATTATTAATTTATTTATTTATTTTACTAATAGGTTTTTTTGTGTATTAAAAATCTGGAAGCAATGTATTATCATCTAATCTTGTCTCAATATAAGGTTGTCTTGCTGTGAAAAACTATGATAATGCTCCTTTTATGTTTTCACAAATGAAATAAAAAATGCATAAATCTTAAACTGTTTGGAGTAGAAAAGCTCAGTATGAATTTGAATAGTCCAGGCATTTTGTATTTGAACTAGACTGATCAAATGCCTTTCAGATTCCTTAAACAGCAGTGAAATACAGGAAAAAATGCTGACCTGCGGGCTTCAGAAAACTTTTCAGAATAGTATGCATGATTTTTATTTGTCAGCTTGACATTACTTTAAGTCTGACATGCAGTGTAGCAAATTGAAGCTGTTCTTAGTCATTTCAGAGACTGTCAGTTGCAATCCTTTTCTGGTTTTATGAATGCAACATCATTTCCAAAAATCTTTCAACCGCAGGCAAATCTTTGCTGAAATGCATCAGAACAATATCCCCTAACGTCTGCTGATGACAACTTCTTAACTTCAGGCCCAAATAAACAGCCTCAGGCTCCATTCATGAGAGACGGTTGGCTGAAAAGTTGAAAAATACAGTCTTCTTCTCATTATAATAAGCCTAAAAGATTAAAAAGAAAAACATGTTTTACATCTGCCGAGTTGCAAAAATAGCAAATTTAATGCATCTGAAACGAACAACATGTGCATTTTAGTTACTTTATGTAAAAATTTTTGCTCTCACAATTTTTGGCAAGTTGAAGCGTGGCTTGAAGGAATCTGTTTTTTCTACTGGTTGGCACAAGCAGAAAATATGACATCAAGGTTAGCTTTAAAGATTTAAAACACTGCTTCTTGAAAAACAGCTTGCAATTTCATTTTTTATCCAATCAGATGTTAGATGTAAAAACATTTATTAAAAATTTACAACAGTTCACTATATTTAACCTTCTTAAAGGTAGTGTAAACCAGAAACCAAAAAGGCGACCAGACAGATCTTACTCAATAAAGGAAAATAGGTTTATTTTTTCATTCAGTGGGTGGCACTTGTCCTTTTTTTTCTTGCCCCTTAGGTCCATTGCAGTGAAACATGTGTTGTTCAGTAGTGCTGCTTTTTCCTCTCTGAGTCATCAGAGTGGGCCACATGACAATACATTGGATTTCAGCTATGTTAATAGTGTAAAACCAACAGCAGACAGTGATTATAATCCAGACGTACAAGTCTGAGGATGAATCAGACGGTGTGAACTTTTTTCACTTTATTTTGCTCTGCAAGGGGAACATGCCTTAGTGCTGAAAATAAAAATCTTAATAATCTCTCTGGAAGACAAGAAAGGATTTCAATTGAGCCTTCGGGTGAGAACATGTCAAGGTAAAATCTTGGCAGGGGATCTGTGAAGGGGAATCTGAATACAAGCAGTTTCACAACTCTCTCTTCCTTGTTGGCCAAGACAAATTCCTACTACAGCAGTTTTAGTGCATATTAACCAGATCTGTCCTGTCCCCAGTTTGTTGACACAGTAACTATTGTGCCTATATAAAGGGACTGTAAGAGGATCATAAAACACTAAGACGCATTTCCTTTCCAAGGAAAACAAGACAGAGCATACTATCATCAAAAAGTTCATCATAATCCTCCCGCTGTCATGTTTTCTCTCAGCCTTGAGATGAGATTTCCTGCTGGAAGCCAGCGGGACAATGCCATCGCAGTCACAGTGTTCGTAGTTCAAGTCAACATGTACATCAACATTTATTTCAGTTAAATTATGGTTGGCCTTATACAGGGGGTAGATGTGGATCCAGATTTGTGTCACACAGTGTATATGAAAAATAGCTTCTCTGAAACAGAAAAACATGAGAAGGAACTGAACTCAAATCTTCTATCACATGTCAGGGCAATCTCAGATACAGTATGTCTATACAGTATGTCAACCTAAAAATATGCTCAGATTTCTTTTTCTGAACTAGGGTGCGAAAAAATAAATAAACAAAAAAAATCACTGGCTTCATGGAACACTTTTCTTTTCCGCATAGTTCCGCATAGTTTCCTTAGCTGTGTTTCAATCATAAAACCAAGCATGGAGGGAGGTTCGGTTTTATCAGACACTTGAGAAGTTTTGTTGTCTTGTTCTTCTCAGCAACATGTGCTTTGAATTTTCAAACCATAAAAGAGGCTTCTTTTTTTCTAACACGCTTAAAGGTAGTTTGAAGAAAGTTGTTCATCTGAGATTAAATTAGATTAGTTCTAATTTGACATAAATTTTTTTCTGCTGTATAATTTTGTTTTCTTTTGTACACCAATTAGTGACAAGGTTAATTAGCGAAGGTTTAAATTCCTCATTCTACATTTAATAACTCACAACTGTGAATCTTTGCGTCTGCTTCTTGCTCCCTTTTAAATGGCTAGATTTAAGAAACTATTTATATCACAGGTGACACAATCAATTATGTGCTTTTATGTATCTTCTGCAATCTACGAAACTATTCTTTGTGGAAATGTGACTCAAAGAAAGCCATTGTTAAAATAAATACTTAAAAAGTCCTTTTTGAAGTTTATATTTAATATCAGATGAAGCTAAAATGAAACTGGAGGAACGCTAACATTATGGACCACCTTGAACATGTGGTGGAGACATCGTGCATCGTGCTGACATGCTTCTGTTCAGCTGGGAGAGGGAAGCTAGTAAGAGCTGAAATAAAGATTCTAAAGATAGGATAATCTCGTAGACCTGAGACACGGGCAGAGCCTCGTCTTCTAGCAAGATAACGTCTTCTCCACACGTACAGACAATAGAATGGAAAGTCCAGATCTATATGAAATCAAGAATCAGTGGGAAAACTTAAAAAACTGCTGTTCACAGATTCTCTCCAACCAATCTGCAACAAAGAATGGGGACAAATTGCAGTCTCAGCCGCCCAATAAAACTGTTGTAAAATACATTGAAGTTTGTGGTTGTAATGTCATAAAAGGGGAACCTGTGCCATTATGGAAACTTATTTAAAAGTTTTACTGAGGCAGTTTTTTGTATGGTAAGATGTTTAAGTATTTTTATAAACTTCTTAATGGAATGGCCTCCCTGAAACTTCTAAGCTCCTTAATCGTTTTTTTTTTTTTTTTTTTTTTTTTCTTGTTTCCTGTCCTGCTGACACACGGACAGTATTAACTTAAAAGGAGATGTTTGGTACATACTGATCCTTGGAATCTTTTGTTTTAAAACACAGCAGGCAATCTCCTTCTCCTCCCCAAAAGCTCATGATGAAATTTCAACTCATTAGAGACTGCTTCCTGTTTTCCACTACGGTGTCTGCTGAGCTACAAAGACAGCAAAGCAAATTGTTTTCACGTTTGATAAAATGAGCCATATCTCTAACGATTTATCATTACTGAGAGTTATATGTGACTGCGTGCATGTTGTTGCCATGGTGAATTGATTGGTCTCAGCCAGCCTCTTTCTGTTCATCTGGTGGTTATAAATTTTGCAGCTTTACTGAGGGCATGGCGGAGAGAGCAGGTGGGTTCGAGGATGCCAGTGGGAGAAATTTTTTGAATCTGTTTTTTGTTTTGTATTTTTCATTGCATTGATTCATGCATGTTGTTCTGTGCCAGAGGAAATCCAGGCAGTAACTCTTTCCGTGTTAAGTTTGAACCCTATGCACCTTGTTTCATTTCTTTATTAGTGTCAGTGTATGTGATAAATGATATATTTTAACATACCATCAAGACCTTCTATTTGTGCCACAATGGTCATATTATATAACTTCATCTGATCATCTTCAGCTTTATTACTTCCACTCTGCTTTACAACTTGTTGACTTTGTTGTGAAAGTCCTTTGACTTCCATTCTGCCAGGTAGCTGTTAATCATTAGCGTGGAGAGCGAGAGCACTGCTATAAAAGAAGTGCTTGGAGATGCTAGACTTAATTTTTTAACAACAGTCAAACTCACTCAGTATAGCCTTGTCACACTGTCATCTTTGTTTCTTTTAAATGGAATTGACAGACATGATGCCACAGGAAAATAACACTCTGGCATCACCAAGCTATGCGTTTAACTGGGTAGCATATGCAGTTTGATCACAAGATGAAACAGGCTGATGAAACAGATTTTTGAGTCATATAAAAAAAAAATCCACTACATGAGGACCACAGCTCTCAAAGTCCCATGCTGCAATTCATACATCACAGCAATGACCCAAAAATCACATTATTTAACATAATACTGCTACAGTAAAAGGAAAACTGGTGGTTTGACCAACTTTCTTGGCAGATAGAAGGCTCTGAGTTTGAATCCCGACCTGGGGTCTTTCTGCCTGGAGTTTGTGTTCTCCCTGTGCATGCATGGGTTCTCACCAGGTACTCGGGCTTTCTCACATAATCCAAAAACATGACAGTTAGGTTAGCTGGTTTTATTAGAATTGCTCTCAGACCTTAGTGTTCTGTCAGCATGGTTGTTTGGCAACCTGTCCAGAGTGTGCCCACCTTTCCCCCAATGGATGGATGGATACTGATTTTTGGTCTGATCTGGCAATTCCACCTTTGAGATTTATTTATTTACAGATTATAACCCATGAAAAGATAAAGGCAAATATCCTGATGTTTGCTTGATAGAGGTTGTAGTTTGGAATCCAACAGAAAATGATGGGATTATGAGACTTGTGCTATTAATTTGCCAAAGTATATGTGCCCAACCTTTATCTGATTTTTGTCCAGCTAAAAAAGTGAGTACCTGCTATTGGTTGATGCATTTAAAGATTGACAAGTTCTTATGTTTTGATGTATTCAATGAATAGATGAAACAAAAAGGTTTTTCTGTCAAATCTTTTCAAAGAGAAATTTGCAAACTCTGTAAGAAGCCTATTAGTCTCTAACTTTTGAAAGATTCTTTATTTACCAAGTTAATAAGAAAAGTCCCCTTTTAGGTTGCCTCTGACATGCCTCAGGTCTCTATTCTATCAGCTAGCTTTTGATTGTGTTAACATGGCATCTATAAGTGCACCTAAGCAGACAGCATTAGGAACAAAGTGAATTTTCTTGGCTGCTAACTCAATTTCTTCACAAAGTAAGCGAGCTAGAGTCGCTAGGTGTTTTTTTTCCCCTTTTTTTTAAAAGCTTGTGGTCTCCACTTGCCTTTTCTTAAATGGTGTTTAAGAAAACCCCTAAAATGGTGTTTTGATAGATGTTTGTGTCCTTTATTGTCTTACCTTTATGTGTGGGATTTTTGACAGTTTACCTCCGTGCAGATTATTCAGTAAGATGTTAAATATTAACTGTGACTCTGACAGAGGTATTTTCCATGGGGATCAAGTGCCATTTCTTAAGTATGTTACGTCGGAAAAAGAGATAAGTTAAAAGTAAAACATCACCTAAATTCTGAATCCCAGCTGCACGGTGTCATAGCCAGGATCGGCTCTGGAACATCTGGACAACAGCTTGGTATTTTCTGCATGGCCTTTGTCATATGCGCTAATCCTCATTATGAAACATGGAAAGTGAGGTCTTGCAGCAAAATTTTCAACTGATGTGGGCAGAAGATTAAGATAAAATATCCCTCTCTCTAACGAAGCAGTGGACTAATGCCATGCGAGGGCCTGCGCTTCACATTGATCAGATTATGCGGAGGAGAGGGCCATGAGGCCAGTGGTCTGGAGAGCCTCGTTCAGCTAATGGCACCTCAACTTCAAAGTGGCGGTGAAAAACGAGACGAGGACCATCATCCTCCGCATCAGAGACAGCAGGCTTCACGTGGCACACCTCTGGAACTGTAATTTGCCTCACAATGACGGATGAGAGTTCTCGCAGAGGGGTATGTCTGATCGGACAATAGATGATGTGATGATAAAAGTTGTTGAATTAGCTTCAGTTTTCACCCTCTTGGAGAAAATCAGGGACCAACGTGAGCATTCTGTTTCAGGGTAGGTGTGTTTTTAATATCACAACATGAGTAACAGCATGTTGGAGAGATGTCAAAGTCAGTGACAAGAAGTCAAAGCACTTTTCTCACTGAATCCCCTCTGTCGATTGATGCATTTGGCATGAGCTTTGTTTGCAGGCCATGAGTGTTTTTGGAGCTTTTAGAAAGAAACACTGTTTATTTTAGATGGTTATAATTTAACCAAGATGTTTTCTCAGCTCCTTCCTTGTTGAAGCAAGAGAGCTTACAGTAAGACAAGGTTTTCTCAGTATGCTGTAGATGCAGTAGACTGCATCAAAATATTACAAACCATCCAATTTAGTTGCTTGGGAGACAAATGGCTGATATTTTATCCAAATGACTCCAGTTTCATAGTCACAGCAAGAACGGGGGAGATTGGATTTTGCAGTTGTTCGTTTCATTCTTCCTTTTAGAAGAATTTCCTTGAACTCACAAAAGCAAAGTTATCAGACTTTGAAGAAATGTCTTATATAGTTTAAGCTATGCATAGGCAGTTAACTTCACTGACATGTTTGAAACAAATATAACCACATATATTCTTTTAGCTTCCAACACCATCTTTAAAAGTCTGGAATCATTTTTCTGGAATCATTAAAAGTTTGGAAAACAGGAATTTTAGATATGGCAAAAATCTTTGACTTTCCTCACTTCATTTTTCATTCTCTGACCTAAAAGATAAAAATACGAATTTCTTAACAATTAATGCCTTTCATAACTGAACTTATGCAATCACTGACATAGAACCCACTGATGAAAGCAAACTTATTGAAAATCTGAAAATAGTTACCTCACTGTAATTTGTCTGGTCACCACTTTCTAAGATTAGGCTTTAAGATGGACCTTTTCTTTTAGTTTAGATGACAGACCTAACATTTTAATACTCAGAATTCTTTGGAACTTTAACAAACAAAATAAAGCTTCCACGGATGAAAAAGTGTACATCTTTATAAATCAGATAATCCACTCCAGCTTTATCAGGTTTTTGTTATTTAGATATAAACTGCAGCAGCATATATTGTGTTTCTTAATTAAAACGTAGATTTTGTAATTAAATGACCAGGATGCTTTAAAAATATTAATAAAAACTGTTTTCAAAAAATCTTGAATTTGCATGAACAGTGATTTTTTTTTTTTGTTGTTATTATTATTTGTTGATGGTGATTGTTAAGAATAAAGTACTCCAAAGCAGTTGCAGTTGTTGAATGTTTCACCACTGTTATGGACACTGACCACTTATGAGGAGGGTTATGGCTTCTTTTAATTTCAGTCCCATGCATAGTAAAAATGTATATTTTTCTTTCAAGTTTGAGCTTTGAACAGAATCTTAGTCATGAATACCACATTTCCCTGAGCAGCACCCTGCCTTGCATTACTTGGCGGCAGCCCATGGTAAGCAAAGTTGCCCTTTGAACAGCTTTAATATTAATAGACATTAGCTTTATCAGTTGGCTTATTGTAGCTTTTATTTGCTTTGCAAAAACTGCAATCCCCAACAGATTAGATACAGTTATGCTCAAAGAGCTACATATGATCATCATGGGCATGAATGTCAAAATTTGCAGGCTCAAATTGGAGTTCATTTCTGTTAGCTGGTTACCTTGCCTGCACCAATTTCAAAAGGGTTTAAGTTAAATTTATCTGTATAGCACATTTCAGCAGCAAGGCAGTTCAAAGTGCTTCACATCATAAAAACTTCAATCACGTATTCAGCAAAATCATCAAAAACATCAAAATCATCAAGCAAAATCAACAAAATCATAAAGCAAATACACATGAAAATCATCAAAATCAAGATTTAAACCAGTGTTTTGGAAAGGTTATTCTTGGAGCTTAATGTTGTTCTGCTTTATCTATTTTATATCCCATTTCCATGTTTGTTTGGGATTTTGCTTCTGTTCGAACACTTTGCTGGGTTTATATTTTAACCATTCAGCTGTTGATTTCAGGTGAAACTGAAAGCAGCGTGAGTATCACTGGCTGCAAAACTGCCCCACAGCATAATGCTGCCACCAACGAGCTTGAAAGCTAACAGTGTTCTTTGAAAGCCTTGTTGCTATCCTTTAAAGTACAGTAATATTGATGTTATATATTTACAAAGAGTTGGACTTGCACAAGTAATACCAGTTGTGTTATTTTACAAAAAATGTTAATCTAAAAGTAGTAAAAAAGATTTTAAAAGGGTGCCCGCTTAAATGCCTCTCACTTTGTATTTGTATAACCCACAACTGCTGATCAGGACAATTGCCATAGGTTGAAGGCTATAATGTTGCTACATAATTTACCTTCAGTTTATTTTGAAAGCAGTGAACATTAACTCATTAACTGTGTGATCTGAATTTGTAGCAACCAGATCAGCATACAAAATTAAGATTTGCATGGAACGCAATAGCACTAGTAATAATGCTTATGTCAGAAGGTTCAACAGAAGACCTCAATGTTGGCATTCTGCTAAGTACTAAGTTAGTTTGTTTGTTTGTTTGTTTGTTTGTTTTTCTTTTCTCTGGTTAAATAGTTGAGAAGCGAGAACTCCCAGGAGGTTTGAAGTGTAAAAAAAATGTATGGCTGAATTGTCAAGAGATCAGCATAATCAGTAGCGGTCTCTGATATGGCTGACATGGGCAGCTGTCCAAGGCGATTTCTCGTCTAGGGCGGCATGAGCTCCCAGAAAACCCCCCACCCCCCATCACCCCACACAAAAACACACGTGTGCTCGGCGGTTCTATGTTTTGCTCGAGGTTCTGTTTTGTTCTTCAACTTTGGCACCTGCCCCCCAAAATGTCTGTGCAAGCCACCGATGTAGTCTGCTGCAAGAAAGCCTTGCTATTAATTAGCAATGTAAGATGCTAATGTTTATTTACTTTTAGCTGCTCAGGATGACATATTCGGTTTTAGGCAGAAAATATTACAGTTTTGAAAATTTAAATTCTTCTAAACTGAAACAAAAACATGGGAAAGTAATACTATAATTACTAATAGCAAAAATCTTCTGATGTAGCTTCCATCAATTAGAAGAGGTGTTGCTTGGTCTCCTATTCTGAATATTTCACAAGTTGGAAGTATATGTTGGCCTGTTTGTTTTTGTCTCAGTTTTTAGCTGGTTGCTATGTCAGTATAACAGTCCTTAATCACGTCACATTAGTTGGGAAAGTTATATTAGCCAGCTGTAATTACTCTATTGCATTAGGCTGCTTCTCAAGAATGGTTTTATAGCAAAATAGGGATGCACTGATAGCAAAATTTGAGTCGACAACTGATATTTACCAGCATCATATAGATTATATGTATTTCCTTACACTTTTGACACTGTGTATAAGTAAGCACATGCCTTCAATCTCTGCTTCAGTTAAACACTCCTTAAACCTGTGCTGCTAATTACATCTTATTCCAATTATGCTAATTGGAATAAAATGTTATGCTGAGTTTAGTAATAAAGACTAAGCTCATGATATCCATGAGGACATTATTATTTATTTCCCTATGGAATTAATAAAGTATTATTGATTTAATTAAATTTTAATGTATATTTTATTAACCATCTGTCATAGAATAAAATCTTCCCTGAATTATTGACATCTGTTTGTTTTGGACAAACACAAAAAAATGTGATTAAATAAATATACAAAACTAGTGGTCTAATATAAATTATTAAAATATTAATAAGCTTTGGAATTCAAATTTTCTATCAAAATAAAGGATGAAGTAGTTTAATATGCAATGCTTCACACTGCACTTTGTATCTCTCAAACACTTGGGCATCCATAGCCCAAATGTTTTGGGATAACATTTGGGGATTGATATGCTCAGTGAGCAGCTTCCAGATTTGAACAACTTCTCTGTTGCCATGGTAACTGTTGGTAAAGTTATAGATATAGCTACATAAATGTCAGAAAAATGTTGTTATTAATGTTTTGGCAGTGTTATGGTCGCTGAACACTTCTTAAGAGGAGGTTTTATGGCTTCTTTTTATTTTCAGTCCCATGCATAGTGAAAAAGTATATTTTCCTTTAAATGTTGAGCTTTGCACAGAATCTTAGTCATGAATGCCATGTTTCCCTGATCAGCACCCTGCCTTGCATTACTTGGCTACAGCCAATGGTAAGCCAAGTTGCCCTTTGAGCAGCTCTAATATTTAACAGTAATAAGCGTTATCTGTTGGCTTAGTATGACTTTAAAATGCTTTGCAAAAACTGCAGTCCCCAACAGATTAGATACAGTTATGCTCAGAGGTCTACGTACCATCCATGGGCATGGATGTCAGCTGATTTTGGGCTTTTAATGATTTATTTGAATTATTCTCTTTCAGGGTAACATGATTAAACACCAAACAACTGCAATTATTAAAAATTGTGGGGTTCAAATTGGAATTCATTGTGGATTTTCTCTAATGCTCACATGGATAAAGTTTTAAATTCAGGCTCAAATTTATACATGCATACCAGTTAGTGGTTAGTGGTGGTAAAGTTATAGATATGAACTACATAAATGGGGGAAAGTGCCCAAAAGACAAGGAGACATTATAGTTCCACAGCATCTAAGCTTAACTTTGATTGATTGATTACTTTTAATCATTTTGAGCCTGCTTTGCTTTGGACTGCAATGGGGCACATTCACTGTTTTTACAGAAACAATCAGAATCTGTGGTCTTCTACTGACAAAAAAAATGAAGTGAAATTTTATAAACAGGATTTTTTTTTTTTTTTTTTTTTTTTTTTTTGCATCATTTACTTCATATAGCTAAAGAATGTAACTCCAGTCATGGGAATCCTCTTTATTACTATTATTATCATTATTATTAGTTTAAACCCAAGTCATATCTTTGAGTCCACAGCAAATAAAACTTTGGATCTTCCTAACAGTCCAAAATATTTTTGCATTTCCATTGCATTGAAGTTCACATGGAAAGAGAGACTCTATGGGCTGCTGCAGCTCCCAGTCTTTCTACGCTGTGTGGCCTGTTCTGACCTGTGCTCAGATCTGATCTGACCTGATTGTTTCTGACTCAGGGGTGTATTTCTGCAGTTCGTACTGGGAACACTGGGAGAAAGCGGAAGAGTATGATTTTTTTCACATTATCTGTTTTATACTGTCATGGCATATTGATAATTTTAACAAATAAAAGTGACATACAGCAGGTTTTAGACAAATAGTCATGACATTAGTTTAGCTTTTTTAACCTGTTAGTCTCATTATGTAGCAGAATATTATAGCCGTCCTGAAAGACTTCAAGTTTTTTTTCTGAAAAAAACATCAAGATTGCAGCGTTATGAACATTATCAGTGAGCGAGCTTGATACAGTGTTGGACAAATCCAAGAACATGAACACTTTTGTAGCAGTATGTAATTGTTGAAATCTGTCAAGAGTCTCTCAGTGACTCATGGACAGGAATAGATTTTCCCTGAGGACAGATCAGCTTCAAAGCAAAGAAACAATTATTTATACTGGGAATCCTGCCATTAGAGAATCCTTTTTCTGCTACAACATTTATCCCACATTAATTCTATAATTAGATTTTTATTGGCTTTGACAGTGGAAGAATATGTTACATCTTCTGACGTTTTTACCATGATGTAGAAAAGCACTGGCTTATGCCCTTTGCAGACTCTCATAAAGAGGATCATCATAACATTTACTTTCCTTCCGTTTCGTTTGATCATCAGTAGAGTTTTAAAGATCGATGTTTTTTTTTTTTTTTTTTGGAAAGTGCAAGCCTGAACTAATAGTGCAAAATCCCCTGAGCGGGACCACCGTCAAATTTAATCTGGTGCCCTGTTCCTGTGGGCCTATCAGCTCACCAAATTTCACGAACATGTGTTTCTGACATCCACTTCATAACTTGTCAGCACCAGGAGGCCTGAGGAGAGTTGACCCTCAGACTTGTAGTCAGCACAGCTCCTTTAATATAATTTCTTCAGCCTGCTGTGTTCGCACACTGTGAATCTGTCTCTTAACAACCTGAGGAATGGCAGCCGATAGTGCTGTCATCACTCACCTTTCATATCAGATCCTGCTGTGAAAACAGGTGATTTCACTTGGCTTGATTTGCACTCACAAAAAAAAAGCCACAGGGATGACCATTAGCTTAAGAAGAGTAGTATAACAGGGATTCTCCGCTAACAGCTCACACCTGCACTGCTTTCAGCAGTATGAGCTCAGATGGACTGAGCTTTTGACTGGGTTTATAAAGAAGACTGACAACACACACCGTTGATATGTTGTAGGTGTTGGGAGAGCTTTTCAGCTTTTCTTTGAATGGATAATTATGGTTCAGTTGTATTATCAGATTGAGTCAAAACTGTTGTGCACCATCATTTTAAGCACAGTGTGTGGAATGGTGTGAAGAAGTATTTGCACACTAACAAATGTCTTTTGTTTTTGCCTTTTTGTCACATTTACATATTTCAGATCATCTAACAAGTTTTAATGTTGGACAAAGACAGCATGAGTAAAAATAAAATGCAACTTTCAAACAAGGAATTTATTCATTAAAGGAATAACGCTATCCAAACCGCACAGGCCCAATCTAAAAAAGTCATTGCATTCCCTAAACCTAATAAGTAGTTGTGCAAATATTTTGGTCAAGTGTTGGCGATAAGTGCCAATTACTCTTTTACATCACTGTGGAGCAATTTTGGCCCTCTCTTTCTGTAGCATTGTTTTAAAACAGCTGTACCGGTGGATTTTTGAGAAGGAATTGTTCACTCCCATAATTTGTGTGAGTTTATTTTGTAGCTGTTTAGGATAAGCATCTTTCCTTTTGAAGTCAGTTATTCTTTAAACACAGCATTAGAAATAAAAACTTGAATTAAATCTCCATTCCAATCCAGTCTGTCTGTGGCAGTCATCATTGGTGCTTTTTCTAAAACACAGACAAAATAGCTTGAAATTGCATTTTTTAAGCTAAAACGGGGTTGGTCATTCATCCGTTGCAGAAAGTGTGGGTTTTTGGAGTTTTTATTTAAATCATAATCCGTTTCAGACCAGCAAAAGTGCACAATCCCTTTATAGCAACAATATGGACATGGCACATCAGCATACAAATGGCAGTTTTGACACAAACACAGACCTATATGTGGCAAATCACTGATGATTTGGTGTGTTAAAATGACTCAAACAGTGAGAAAGAATGCAGGGTGCATAGATCTATGAAATATATCACTGACAAAGAAAATTAAGAGCCTAATGAGCACCAAGAATGAACAATCTAAGTTGGATGTAATTTATAACACACGACGTACAGCAATGGGTACTGATGATCGTACCAAGAACTCTTGGGATATTAAACCATCCTGATATTTAGTCAAATATTATAAGCACTGGGTATGATGATGAGCCCTTTAATCAATCTTTAACCTTGTAATTATGCTTGAGTCTCTTATTTTGAAGTGAGGAAGGAAGTAGTTCATTGTTCATTACTTTATTCATTTAGATATAACAAAATAAAATTCTATCATTTCAATGCTTTTTTTTGGCATAAGTGGAATCTTAAAAAAAATCATACAAGTATAACATATATGAACTAGTCTAACCTGAACTGGAAAAGTCAGCACTGATTACTGATTCTATAAAATCTTTGCTCTATTTATTCATTTATTTATTTTGAAAACACAAAAATGATAATGATAATTTTTTCCAAAATTATCTGTAAAATGTCATCACTCATTGTTATTGAGGAAAAATTATCATTAAGAAAGGGGGGAAGATGCCTACAGAAGGGTATGAATACTTCTCTAAGTGTCAGTTTAAGAGAACAGGAATATGTGGAAAATCAGCCATGACTCAGTGATTTAGGCAACCAGCAGGGTCAGACCGGACAGGACTTCAACAGATAACCAGCCATCTTATCTGTCTCTGCCTTCATACACCAGCAGGCCCGGAGAGAAAACAGCTCCTTCAGTGCATATTGTTCTGAACAGCGCCCAGAGAATGTATATTAACAATGAATGGAGTATCTATTTAGAACACCACCAATTATGTCATACTATGGATTATGCTGTGTATCTATTTAGGGCAGGAAGTAACTATGGAACTAACGGACCTTTTTAATCTAATTTGATGTCATTGTAAGGTGTATATATATATATATATATATATATATATATATCTGATATCTGAATGTTAGAACGTAGCTTTTTCCAGCCCACTTTCAGCCTGGAATTTGTCATTGCTTGACCAGGTACTACCTGCTTTGATGCTTTGAATAAAGGTCTGGAGAGGAATCACCTGAGTCGCATCTCGATGATAGAAACCAAGACGCAAAGTTTTTAAACTTTTAACATCATGAATCTAATATGTAGTGATGTGTAACTAGTTGCAATAACACTTCAAGCTGTAGATGTCTCTATACTTCAACACCTGATTCAGTTCAATATGTTGTTGCCTCACCTTGTCACTAAGTTCTGTGGGTTCCTGCTTAGGATGCATTCATTTACATGAGGTTTGTTCAAAAAGGGAAACATCTAAACAACACAGGACACTGATCCTCGAGTACTGGAGTTGCTCAATCCTGGATTGAATGTGAAGCAGCTCCCAGAGTGTCCTATGTCAGTCAAAACAGTGATTGAAGAGACAGTGCCTCATAGATGTACCCAACTGCATTACCTGCACTAGAAGGAGTTTGATATGGGTTCCACTGTGGCTTTGCATGTGGCAAGGTACTTTTCTTAGGCTATTTTCCAGTATGTGTGGTATATTTTTAACATCACTGTGTAGAGGGACACAACATATACAGCTGAACCAAACATCTCCTACGTTGGGCCAATGGCTATTTCAACCTGGAGAGACTCGCACATAGAGAGAAAGCAGCAATTAGAAAGTTTTATTTGACATGGGAGTAAAGTGCTTCGGTGCTCGGACCCTGGCAGAAGACATGTATGCTGAGAATCGCCACCAGCTTGAATGGACAGCTTAGGGCAAGGATTACAGTCTTGGCCTGGACACTAGTGGTGGAGTGGCGATCATAAAGGAGGGGAGTCTGAAGAAGCCTGGGAGGACGAGGGTGGAGACAGGGTGGAGGCGGGTCAAAACACGGCTGGGAAGCATGTGGACCCATGGATGGCGAGCCTTAGAAAGGGATTCCTGAATGATGGTTGGGTGAGGCAGAGCGAAACCCTGCTGCTAGATGGCTGCAGTGCAGATGTGAAATGTGGCAGTTTGATCATGCAGGTAAGGCTGAAGAGAGTCTCCCAGTTTGAATTTACACCAAGGCTTCATTTCCATAGTTCCCAAATGCCTTAAGCAAACCCCTGGTAGAACCTTTATTGAACTCTCTCTGCTGGTAATACTGTCTCATGAGGTGTCCTTTAGTCTGGTGACATTACGCTATTTTGACTGTCAGACAATTCATTAGTTCTGGAGCACAAAAATGTCTCCAGTGTTTGGTCTATAAGAGATTCAGACATTTTGTTATACCTGAAGATTCAGGGTCAATGCAGATATCCATGAATAAAATCAATCATGGAGCCAAAAAGTCAGGACACAAGACACAATTGCATTATTGAGAAAATATTACTCTGTCAACATGTACAAGAGAATATATTGTTTGAATTGCCTTTATTGACTTTTTTGTAAAGTGCATTGAGATGGTCTGTGTTGTGAATTGGCACTGTATGAATAAGGCATAAGTAACATTGATTGCATTAAATCCCTGTATTTCTTGAATGCTTTGTAAAGACTTCCTAGGTCTGTTTACCGTTGTCTTGCAAGATTTTTTTACTTATATAATCAAATTCTGCAACTCTTATTAGGTAATTATACATCTTTAGTAACTGTTTGTTGGATATTTAATAAATTTGTCCTGAACAGTGATGTCTTTCTTGTGAATAAAACCTTTTAAAGGGCCAAACACTGGTCTCCCTGTGCACCAAACTCTTTCCAGGTCAGCTCAATCCTTGTGACTGTTTAACTTGGTGCTTAACATTTTTTTTTCCCAAAAAGTGCAAAATGACTTCACCCATTTGTTTCCCACGTTTCCCTCCCATTTACCCACCCATAATACTCATATCCACTCATCTCCATCTGTTGATTTGAATGGCTAAGCTGAAGCTGAGGTAAAAGTAATTCTATCCCATCTGTCTTCTACATGATGCTTTTCCTCTAGCCTTTCCTGCTATTGATGGAGCATTGTTCCTTTCTTTTCCTGTTTTGGTTAAGCTTGACTAACATATAGAAAGAGCTGGAAGTCTGGGAGTGCAGTTTGTGTTAAATATTCTAAAGTTTTTGTTCTCAGTCTCAGATTTCCCTTGCAAGACTAAAGAGACAGCATGATCTGAAAATCTTTATCCAAATAAACTGCAGTGATAAACACCATTGCACCTGTTGAAGCCTAATTTTGTGGATAAGTCAGCAATGATCTCTTAATTCCACTCTTTTTAGAACACTTTAAATCTTTATTTTCCAAGGAGCAGGTTTATATTCAAGGTTGCTGAACTAACTTGGGCAGGGCAGGGCGGTGACTGGCCCAGATCTGTATTAAGAGGACAACTCCAGGTCTATTGCATAATATTGGCAGATTGACACAGACATCAGGAAAGAGGTCAGCCAATGGCAGCTTTCTGCTTGTGAGCCTTTAAAGTACCTGTTGGAAGACATGTTTACATTAACTGGCCTTGCTAAAGGGGTGTCACTCCTTCAAACATATTCAAAGCCTTTCCTTCCTCAAAACAATATAAAATTCTAAAAATATAGCTCTTAAATAGACTGTTTAAATATATCCTTGCTATCAGCAGTCTTTTGTCACTCTGGGCTCCCATGCATTGTCATTCAGAACATCAGCCAAAAACCCCAAAGCAGTAATCTCACAATGAGAATGTTAATAATTATTAAAGTCTCCACAGGATGACTTTAAATAGACCATATGGAAAATGTTTTTTTTTTTTTTTCTTTTGTTGTCAAAGGAATCCGTAGGCAGGTAGTCAATAATAACTTCTCACAGATCAGTCAAGGTAACTACTTAAAGCAGGGTCAAATAAAATTTTCTCCACTTCTGAGGGGTTTTTTGTTTCTGTGATTTTTTTTATGGCTTTTTTCGTTTTTTTACATTGTCACAATTTTTCTAACAGAACCCTGTGATCAGCTTGGACTTCTTGTTTCTCTTGTCTAATCTCAAAACAGAAGGTAGGAGATGGTAAAACTGAGTGATTGCAAAGATGACACTTGGTTTTCCTGAGGGGATAAAGGACACCTACCTGACCCTGGTTACACAGAGGAAAAGCTGCTGGAGCTTATCAGCTGCCTGATATGTTTGTTCGGTCAAACAAAAAATGCAAAAGTAATTTTTTTAACTAACGTGTTAATCAGAACAAGTTAATATTTTAGTGGAATTCATTTATTTATTTATTTATTTATCATAATAGCACTGGCTGACCAACAACTAATGATTACCAATGGATTCAAAATAAAAAGGATTTTATTTGTTAGTACACATGTGCACATTAAATTCAAATTCAAAAACAGTATATTTTTCCATAGGGAAATTAGATGTTGTAACTCCTGTCATCCAACTATATTTAAAGAATCGTTGTGGATAGTGATGCTGTCGGCAGGAGGGCTCTCTGGTAGCTGTCAGTCATGCAACAAATCTAAAGAGGCCTCTAACAAAAGACTGTTGATGTATGACAGTCTTATGACTGTCATCACATGCTAAAAGCTCAATATCTGGGCAGCAGAGATGATATTACACAGTAACATGTGTAACTGTTGGAAAAACAGTTAAGTTTATATTATTGTAACATTTATTTCATTCATAACTTGCAAAATTGGTTTACATTGTTTTATGGCTATTGTTATCTTTGTTGCCACATGACTTGAGTGTGTAAGTGTGAAAAAACTGCTTTGTGGGGCAAATTGAACATGCTAGCAAAACGGTAAATATGTAGTACATGTATGGCACATTGCAATGTAATTATATTTTATAGTTTATTGTAAACATATGTAGTGGATATGAGAATGACATTGTATTGTTCTTTCTTTTGTTGTTTAGTTTTCACAGTGTCAAAGTGTCCTAATGTCAAGAAAGTTTAGAAAATTAAAGATTCCAAGACATCAGTATGAGACGAGTGCCTTCATTTCCTGTATAAAACCGGTGCAGTTACAACATGTCCTGGATGACACCATCAGTTATTGGCAAGCACTGCTAATATACCTCATTTCATTTTGCATCTTCTCTTTAAATCTCTGTCTGATCGTATGAATGGCCCTATGATTTTGACAGCGTGGACGGAATCGCGGAATTTAATAATAAAAAAAATTGGAATCCACAATAAAATGCAGAATTTCACAGAATTAGGTAATATATTGGCGAGAAGGGAAGGATATACAGTAGTTTCTATTGTGTTTTGGCTACTGCAGCAACCGTATATGTTGTTACTTGGTAAGGCAGGGTTCAGTCACCTATGACAAAAAAAAAAGTCTCTGAAACACCAATGTCCTCCAAAAAATTATAAATAAATAGCTCAATGGCTAGCGTAAAGTTCAGGGCCAGTGAGTTTTATGGATTGGAAGAAAACTTTTCTGTATATTTGGTCAGCACATGGCTGACTGGAGGCGTAAGGATACATGTGACTACTAAGCACAGAAAGAAGTTAGCAGGGGCCAGTAGCAACTGCTAACTCTTGAACATTTAAATAAATCACTAGAACCGGGAGTTGAAGATGCTTATTGCTCTGTGTCCTGAATCAGATAGGAAAAAACTGAAACAAACTTCGTTCAATTTTCATAAAGCAGTGCAAACTGAGGAGAGGGGGTCCGGCTGCAGTTCTGGTCCTGATCTTGATGGAAGTGTGCACAAGTTTTTACTTTTCAAAGGATTTTTTATATGACAAATATTTTGGTGTTCAGTTCAACTCTAAAGCAATTTTAAAAGAGAGGTTTTCTTTCAGGTTAAAAATGAGATTCTTGGTTTAGCACATAATGTTTGACTTTAAAAAAATGATGGGGAAACTCTTTTTACTATCCTGTAAAACCAAAGTTCTGTTAAATCACAGAAGTCTGTTATATTTGTGAAACAGAATAACAGTAAATGTTGACCTCTAGCTATTCATTTGTTAATTTACTTCATTCACACAATAATTACATACTTTTTAGGTTAATACATATGGTGAAAATGGAAGAAGTGGAATTCAGAAATTAGTACACAGAAATTTATAGGTGTATTCCTCAGAAGATGTAGACCCCTACAATAACTTTTAGATTTTCAAAAAGCTGCAAAGGTTTCCCTATGTTACACTGCAGACTTAGGTTGAAAGACACCTCACTAATATTTAAAAGAGCTAACTTTAAGTATTCTTCACTCAGAATTTTCAGACCGAAGAGTGTTATTTTCAGTGTGACCTGTTAAAGTTTAGGTGTGGGGTGTTTACTGATCTGATTGAGCAAAGGTCTAATTCCATTCACGAGCCAATTTCTTGAGGAATCTCTGTATCAGTTATCTGTTCATAATGACACTGGACATGGTTCAACTAACTGTCGATTCTTGTCTCTTGATTTACAGAGTTGGATAGACGTCTGTGTCCATTTCCTGCTGTTGATGACGCTTGGGGTACATTCAGCTACAGTTGGAAGAGTGGTCAATGATATTGACAGAGGAGTCCCTAAATTGGTAAGATTTGGAAACTAAACAATTTAGGCAACATTTTTCAACCTGAAAGAAATTTAAAGTTTCCAATAAATAAATTAGATACAAATGATGTTTTCTTAACGTAAATTCACACTAAACACTTCCTGTCTTAGGTCAGTTAAGACTGCCAACATTACTTCTATTTACTAAATACCAGAATAATGAAAAATAGAACTTTAAAAATATTTCCTTGGTTTAAGGTAGAATTGTCTGTCGAAACTGTTATTACTTGCCTCAGGCTTTTCACAATACCTTGCTGGAATTTTGGCCCATTCCTCCTGACAGAACTGGTATAATTGAGTCAAGTTTGTAGTCTGCTCTGATGGCTAATGCAAAGTGTTGATGTTGTTATCCACTTTCTACCTAATTTAGAAGACCAAATTCTACATTGTCCATTTGGGAGAGCCATTAGTGTCCAAGTTTTAATATTCTGGCAGATATCTGGAGATGTTGCTTTAATATTTTCATGTAAACTTCTTTCCTTGTGATGCTCTTCATGTTGTCAAGTGCTTCCTGGAGTAGAGCACCACCCCAACATGAGGCTGCCGTCATCATACAACATATGTGGAATGTTCACTGGACTTGTCACCGAAAAACAAGGTCTTCGCCCCTGTGTGCATTTGCAGACTGTCATCTGACTTTTTTATGTGTCTTTATGAAAATGAGCTTCTTGCAATCAGAGTGGGGTTTTTTTGGTTCAGGCACTATTTACCAGCTCATGTTCATCTCTGTGACACAGAACTCATCTCCTTCCTGAAACTTACTGAAAGTATGATTGCTGGATATTTTTATGCTGTTCATACTTGGGTCTACATTTTTGAACTGGATGAACAGACTTCTGGAGGCCTGCAATTGTCTTTCTGATATCTTGGACGATTTCTTTCGATTGTACCATGATTTCTCATGAGGAAGCAGTGTGTTTAGTAATCTTAACTAACCTAAAACAGGAAGCGTTTAGTTTTATTTTATGCCAGTCAATGAAAAATTGTCTTTTTATATGGTGTATGTAAACTTTTGGTTTTAACTATATATACCATTACAGTTTTCTTAATTTTAAATAAAACATAAAAATGTTTTACGGTTGCTTGTAATTAAATGAGTGTCATTTATTGTTGCACCTCTTTCTTTCACCAGAGACAAAATATTCCAAAAGATTACAAAATTCCCATCAAGTACATTCCCAGAGAAACGGTAAGTAATCTTTATCTCTTCCTATGTAACAATTCATTAATAAAGAAAAATCCTACTGACAATTTGACTTGTCTGTGTAATAGCTTTAAGTTAAAAAAAGAAAACCTTCACTGCCAAAACATTATGACCACTGAAAGCTTAAGTAGCACTTGTAAAGGAGGCATTATGACAATTACATGAATGTTATTCGCAGTATTTCAACAACGTAAACTTTATGAATATTTTCCCAAAAATGGAAACAATACTCCCCACCAATTACAGTCTTTAAAGGGCAACAGTGGGACAACCAAAACACAAAAGCTGTTCAAGGCCTTGTAACAGTCTTTAGACCCCCAAGCTCATAGGATATGGTGGATTCAATAGTTTGATCTTAAGGAACTCAGCCAATTACCTATCAGTCTTCAAGACTCTATTGCCCCCAGTGCCAGACAACCCAAGCCCCTTGTGTGTCTTACCTGATCGAAGCTCCCTCACCTCAAGAATAAACAAGTGGTCATACTGTTTTGCCTGAATGTGTAAACCCATCTGAAGGATTTCATTCAATGATACTAACTGTTCTGAGAGGTCTTTTATTACAAATGTTGTTGCACATTTTCACAGATTTTATGCTTTTTTTCCTGTGTTTTTGCTCTAGGGGGAGATGTGTTGGGCAAAATTAAACCTTTACTACTTGGAGGAGAGCTTAAGGGCTTTATCCGAAAAGTTTGGAAACATTTCATCGAATAAAGACATCATACAAATAGTCATCCAATACCTTGAAGACAAGCGACTAAGAATCACTAATATTGTGAGTACAAATAATTTATTATTGTATAAATAAGGCATTTGTTGAACTGTTGATAATCTTGAAGTCTGTATAGTCACATGTGACTGTATTTCTATGTCATTTATGACTCTTGAAGATTTTCATTTCTGTTTGATAAAGCAAAACTGAAAAAGTGTAAAAACCTAATTTATTTCAGTTCAGTACTTAACCTGTTTTGCACAAGGAAAATGCTTTGCATCTGAGCTAAGTGCCCCTATTTTCATTTTCACAGAATGATCATATGTTAGAATTTATGTGCCACTACAGAGAAGAGAGGTGGGAAACAGGGAGATATTTTGACTATGTCAAGGAGCTCTACAGAGCTGCAGAGAATGAAGATCCTGACGATGATTGTGATCCACCTCCCTGTCCCACCACACCAATTCCAACAGAAGAATCTTCAACAGGTATTGTTGGCTTAATTCTGGTTATATTTAGAAAACATAATGTGGCTTAGAAGTGAAGCTTAATAAGAATCAATTTATATATTTTTCAGAAAAACTCTATGAAGTCATTAAAGTTATGTGTGGGATGATATAGTTGAACTACCATATGTGAGTTAAGGTTTGGAGTTAAACTACTATATAGAATATTCAGCTTTATTTATGATTTCAGAGGAAGGAAGGAAGGAAGGAAGGAAGGAAGGAAGGAAGGAAGGAAGGAAGGAAGGAAGAAAGAAAGAAAGAAAGAAAGAAAGAAAGAAAGAAAGTATTATTAACTGCCCTTCTAAGGTGCATAAGTGGAAGCTGCAGTTTGTTTTTTCCAAAAGTGAGATTTTTATTGCAATGTGAAATGCTGTTTTTTGTTGAATAAGTATTCATGGAACTAATCATAAATTTTAATGCTTGAACAGAATTGCTTGTTTGAGAACCTGAAAAGGGTTATCTTAACTCAGACTGTTGCTGAACTTGAGCTCAAACTCTACTACATAGCCTGTAATGCAGTAACTGACTGATCTTCCTCAATAGCTGACTGGTGGCCTAAATTCCTGTAAAATAAAGGTCAGGCTATTTTTGGCCTGAGGGGTTCTCAGCACATGGAAATCCTTTACCCTATGGACTCAGAAAAAACTGAGAAAACCACATGTAGAGTTAAACATAGATAAGACATATCTGTGGGTTCTGTATTTTGTGCCCTAGTAAACCAGCTGCCAAGCTCCTTCATTAATTTGGTCCTCCCCCCCTCCCCCCCTTCATACCCATGGGTTGCCGTTTCATCCCTTGAAACTTTTATTTTATCCCTGTTAACAAAACATTGTAGGTTATTTTCTGAAAACTTTATATCAAATCCTGTTTCAACTGATTCGGCCTCCGATCCCTTTATAGACCAGTTGATTCTTTTGAAACATGGGAGGTCATGACCCCTGAACCATTTATTTATTCATTTTAATTTTTTTTTTTTTTTTTTTTTTAACGTCCTGTCCGGCAGTGTGGCTCTCAGAATTGTAGTCTGAGTGCCAAGATGAAACCCAACAGATTTACTTTCACAAGTGGAGCATTACAGCTTCTGATATGATGCTCCACATGATGTATAAAGTATATTTACAATTTTATTAGAAACTGCTTTGGGTTTATTGCAAATGTAAAGGACATGGATACAGAAAAGGAAGGGAGAAAGGTGGAGAAAATGTTTAAAAGGAAAGAAGGAGAAAAAGCTAGAGGAGAGAGAGAAGGTAGAGAGAATACAAGACAACACCTTAGAAGTCAGCTTCTACACCTGCAGAAAGAAAGGACAAAAAAAAAAAAAAAAAAAAAAGAACCGGGAAACCATAGAGACAAACAACATATGTATATAAAACAATAACAACTACAACATCACTGAAAAGTACATGGCACAAGTTAATACAAGATATATTTAGTGGCAAGCAAAGGCCAGCATAGATTGTATCTGAAAACACCTGAGAGAGCATGCTCTGATCAAACCATCAAACCTCTTACTTCTAGATTTTTTTTGTCAGAGTGACAACACCACACTTCCTTACTGCAGATTATGAGCATATTCATGGGGGGATTTTTGGGGAGCGGAGGCTTGCCTGCATTCTGAGGAATCTGTGACAGTTGCAGAAAATATGTATTTTGGTTTAATTGTGAGGTAGCCCTAAACCAAACAAAGCATTGAAAATGCTACCTTTTTGTGT
Source organism: Anableps anableps (assembly GCA_014839685.1). Classification (NCBI taxonomy): domain Eukaryota; kingdom Metazoa; phylum Chordata; class Actinopteri; order Cyprinodontiformes; family Anablepidae; genus Anableps; species Anableps anableps. The sequence continues at coordinate 4,986,770 of CM026073.1, forward strand.
TATCAGAACTAGACTAAAAGTTTCATAAATCTGAAAGATGATCAAATGTAGCCAAGACTCTTAAGAGAAAACATCCAATAGTCTTTTAGCTTAACATAAGAAGCTAAACATGGTTTAGCATTAGAAGGTTTAAGCTGCTATTAGTGATGGTTAGCCAGTCGACTTATTCTCACATGTTTGTCATTTGGAGGCTTCTTCAGTAGCCATGTCCAGACTGTCAAGAAGTCTTTATTAACCGACTTTGTCCACACAAAAGAACAACTACTCAAGAACTACTTAATTTTTTACAACAAATTTAAGGGTTAAACAGATAGAAATTTGTCTTGCTTAAAGCCCTCACATTTGCCATAATTTATTTTACCAGACAAAGTCACATGGTGACAAGAACTGGGTACCTTTGCGAGGCAGACTTGCTTTTGATGAATTACTATGGCATTTCAGTATCACCAGATCTCATACCACACGATCCCGTTAAAATTGTAGAACAGAATGTCATAGTACACAAAAAAAATAAATAAAGATTAATCATAAACCAAACTTACCATGAGGCTGTAGTACCATATAAAGAAATGTTCCCTTGTACACCCAGTTTGTATTCCAAAAGACTTCAGAAACCTATAACTGATTCAAAAGTGTATTAAAGCTGCAGTAGGTAACTTTTATTAAAATGTGGGGTTTTTTTACATATTTTTTAATGCTGTCACTATGTCCTTACAGTATTATAAGAGACAAATAATGAATGAAAAAAATCAAGCTCCTCTTTCCAGTTGTCCTATTGCCATCTGCAGAAATACACTGCCTTAGAAGAAACGCAGTGTATTGACAGAAACAACCAGTCAAAGCCAGGAGCAATGCCTTACCACTGTCAATCACACTTGTGTACATGCTGCTGCTCACACCCCCCTTTCCCCCCACACCGTGTACCGTCATTGAAGTTCAAGCTTGCTATAGCTGTACTGAAAGCGGAGAAACAACCTAACATTAAAGGAAAACTATTTGAAGTCGTGTTTAGCACTACTTTACCATAGTTTTACTCAAGTGAAAATAAAAAGTAGCCATCCAAGAAGTTACTTAAGCTTTAATTAAGCAGCAGTAAAAAAAAGTATTTGGTAAAAAGGCTATTGAAGTACTGAGTAACTGATCATAACAAACACCTGATTTAATATTTTAAAATGATGTCATCCGACAGCCAAAAATATAAAGTTATCTGCAAATTCTGGTATTTTAAAGACTACTGTGAAAAAAATACAAATAAAGGGTTAGGGGATACAGATTTGTGTCTGGTGCATTTTTGGTTAAAACATGTTTTTTCTTCATGCAATGACGTTACTCACAGTGGGTAGCGTATCCAGTAATCTTACCAAAATAAGAGTAGTGATACTTTGTCACTACTTTTTACTTCAAGTGGAAGTAAAAAGCAGTTTGTAGTTAAACAACTCCTAAAAGTAATTAATTTCCAAAAAGTTACTCAAATAAATATAACTCGTTACTACTCACCTCTGGTCACACATAAAGCTTGAACAAATTGTTAATTAAATTGAATTATGACCCCATGGTATAAAATGGCTGCCATTAACGGCCATTAAAGGACATTATTGTCACCTTCTGTTTAGGAGTATGAGTAGAATTTTTAAATATACTTTTTCCCAAAGGCCCACAACCCACCCAAAACGGACCCACTTTTGGGTCCCGACCCACCAATTGAGAGAATCTTCCCAACAAGATGCTTTCTTTTTGTACCAAAAAAAGTCAGCTACACAGAATTACCAACTATACAAAGTAGTGAAGGGGTGAAATCCCTGGCATCTCGCTGGAACCGTTGAACGAAACAGTTTACAACGTGGCTCACCTTCCCTTTCCACCTTTTCTGAAACTCATTCTCCAGATCCTAACTATTAGCAAACCATGCTCCTGCTTGCTTCTGGTTGTGAAACTGCTGCCACCTTGTTTGGACCATTGTGAACAAGCTGTATTTAGGGCAGATCTCCTGTGGCTTTTTAGGAGAAGCTTTAATCTGCCACCATTATTTCTACACAAGAACTCTGCAAGATAAAAACTCTGACTGGCCTCAGTGCTTAGAATGCCCATTGAGACATTGTTGAGTCACAGGACTAAGGGAAGATGTCCCAAGGTAGTGCAATGTTAAAAGGAAGAAAAGGGCTGAAACCTGATTGTATACGTGTTGATTACAGAGCAATCTTCCAATCTTTCCAAGCGCTTTTCTTTTTTTGCCGCCAGATCAGGTGTTTTTGTGTGTTGTTAGGGGGAGGGTAAAGAGAGTAGCTCTGAAGGGACTGTTTAGCACCTAACAATGAATGTTTTCATCATCAGAAGTTATGCTTCACTCTAGCAGTCTTTTGTCTTCAGTTTTTGTCACTGTCTCCTGAACTCCTTTTTTCCCCTCTTTTTTTTCCAGTTCAATCCACGTCATGCAATGACACACCACACAATATCACCACGAAAGAACAAACGCTCCCATCAGGTAAAGATGTATTTTGACCGCAGGAACTTTTTGTTACATCAACTTTCTTTTCTTGTGCTTACTCATCGTCCATATTTTTTCAGCTGCAGAAACTGAGTCAAATAAGACTTAAGGGGTTTTATCCCAGAAAACAACCCAGATTGGAAGTACTTTTGTGATTGTGTGGTAGAGCCTTTAGGTTGGCTTTTAGCTTTCAGAAGGGTGCTCAACATTCCTGATTGGTTAAGTATTCTCAGTATAAACACCTTCCTATTTCAGTTCAACTTCCACTATAGCCCATCTTTTAGTTACAACCATATTACACGAAAGTTTTCCTCTGTACTTGCCAATGATTGCAGTGCAGGTTTTTCACATAGACCATTCACATCAACTGCAATACTCCTATTTCAAACATCCCCTCCACACATTTCAGCCATTCATGTAGGCTGTATTTATTAATATTCTTTTAATGGTATATATTTGCTCTGATTTGGGAGGGATTTTGCTCACACTTTAGAATGTCACCACAGCAAGAGAGTTATACAACATGTTTCTGTTATATATTTTCTTGTATTCTTAACACGATTTCCCTTTAATGTTTCTTCTGCCCCAGCTGTTGGTGAATAGGAAGTCTGTGGTAGCTAAATTCTGTTAAAGTGATTTTCAATGTCTCCATCACATTTGGAGTGATTTTGTAATGTTGCAGAGATATGACCTTTTTCCATAGTGATTTAACATTTAAGTCTCAGGGGGTGAAAAAAAATTTGGGATAGATGTTCTCAATTTACAAAACCTAAGTAGTTAAGTCCCATTGGAGGTGAGTGTATCTTCATCTCTGCAGACAGAGCGTGAGATTTAGATAGCATGAGATTAAGTAAAATAATTGTTCAGTCAGTGCTGTGATATCTGATTATCACTTGTCTAAAATCTACTGCAGTGTTGTCATTATGTACTATATACTGTATGGCCCCCTTTTTTCCACATGTCCAAAAAATGCATAGCAGCCTGGATTAGCAAGAGGTTAAAGCTGCAGTATGTAACTTTTATAAAACATATGTTTTTTTAGATATTTGTTAAATGTGTCACCATGTCGTAACAGTACGTTTTGAGGCAGATAATCTGTGAAAAGATCCATCTCCTCCCTGAGCTACTATTGCCATCTGAAGAAATGGACCGCTCCCGAGTCGTTCTGACCAAAACCAGCCAATCAGAGTCAGGAGGAGTGTCTTAGCGCTGTCAATCAACCTTATTTACTCACTGCTAAATGTGCTAATGGCGGAGAAACAACTTACCGTTACAGGAAAACTGTTTATCCTCCATCATCGGTGTTCAAGCTAACTAGCCTAAGAATTCACTATAGTCTCTGCGATCTGCAGCGTAGCAGAGAGCACGGAAGGGGGAACGGAGGCCGGGAGGTGAGCAGCACCACTCAGACGGTGATTGACAGCACTAGGACCCGCCTCCTGGCTCTGATTAATGTTTCTGATAGCACTCGGAGAAGGCAGAGGAGCTTGATTTTTTCACAGATTATCTGTCGCATACCATTCTGTCACGACATAAACTTGGCTTCAAATCAGATGCCTAGATCTATGCTTTAAATAAAACCCAAGGCAGAAATGCAATAGCGTGTTGGATGAATAGCATTATACCGCAGCCAGAGTCTTATTCATACATGAACATAAATGCCCAGTTTCAGCTTGTCATGTTCATCTCTAAGGAGTTTTGTTACATACTGCACTTTTGCTCAATCACAGAGATTGTTAAACAGATCCCTGTGGAAACCTACTAGAAACATAAAACAGCATACAATAATATAAAGTAATGTTGTGTATAAGCAGTTAAATGAAAAACAAAACAACCTCCTTACCCATATACAGCTAAACTGTATATATTGGACTATTGAAATATTCTGGAATCTGCCATCCACGAGTGTTTTAATTTAGCATAAACAAAAACACTGTTGCTTACAACTTCACTGTTGCTTACAACTTCATTGTTTGCGGTTGCCTATTTTATCTTGAAAATCTACTGTACCACGCTCCAAGAACGAGTCAAAAATCAATAGGAAAAAACAACATGCTTAAGATGTTAACGTGGCCTACAAAATTCTCTCAATCTTAACCACTCTGAGTATCTGAGGGGTCCACTGGACAAACAAGAATATGCCAAGCTACAAGTTCCAGCTAGTTACTTACATAAGTTAATGGATCTGCTGCAGACTGGTTGGTTCCAGATACCACAGCAGACCAGATGTCTCGTGTTAGTTCTAAATCAACAGTTTGCATTGATTTTGGTGGAACAGAAGGAGCTTTTTGACATTGGGTGATAATATCAAACAGGACAATTATGCAATATTAAAGTCCCAAATTTATTTATTTATGTGCTGGATTTCAAATCCAGTATTGGCTAGATGCAAAAGATTTAACAATGCTTTAAAGAATTACAACTTGCTATTAGGAATTTCAAAAGTTTTTTTTTTTTTTTTTTCTTTTTTCTGTTTTTCCTTTCCAGCTGTTTTGCCAAGTACCCTTTCCCAGATGATGGAGAAAAGTCTTTTCTCCTTACTGTTTATTCCACTGCTGGCTCTAATCTTCTTGCTTGTGTGGAAGGTAAGCTAACATTTAACCCCTGACACAGTCATAAAACTTCACGAGTTGCTCCAGAGATAATATCTGTTTCTCTGGGGTTTTATTATATTGTCGGAAGATACTGCTTTCTTCCATGGCATTTATTATAACTGTCGGCAGGTTTTCAACTTTCCACTGATGAAGTGTTTAGTGAGCATTTAGCACATTTTTTAACCCTTTGTAGGTCAGATCTAGAAGGAACGTAGATCATCCTCATTCAAATCCAGGAGAAGAAGACAGCTTCACACACCAAGAACAGATGGCACCTCAGCTAGATGGTGAAACATCAGAAAAGTAAGCTGTTTCTGTTATTGTTTCTGTCATTTCCACAGTTTCTTCATGCTGCAAATGGATGCAATTAGCAACAGAGGTTTGATCTTAAATGAATATGTATTAGTACTGCTTGTTTTTAATGTTTTTGTGTTTTTTCTCTATTTCTGTAAACTCTTGTCATCAATAATTTAAGATCTTGACTCTGCTATTCTAACTTATCAGAATAGTAAAATCTGCAGTAAGCAAGAAAATAGTAGAAACAGAAACCACTAAGTCATATAACTTGATAAAAAGCAGGTGTGCTTTTAAATCAGTAATATGCACTGTAAAAACTGTGAAGTGGTAGTTTTTGATAGAATTGGGACTTTGTCCACAGGTGGAGATACTCTACAGTTACATTATAAAAGGTCATGGAACTTAAATCATAAAAAGAACAATAAATCTGGATAACAGTGCCTCAGCTATTTGAACTTTAAGAATTTTCATTCAATTTGTAAACCCTCACCTTACTTGACTTCACCACCTTCAGTAAGCATAATATACTGTCATAGACAGTAAAAGGGTAAGATATTTCAGAAGCATGCTGGGGACTACCTAAAAATAAATTATTTATATACCATGGCTTCTACCAATTAATTAAATAATATACTTGTTTTTGAATTTTCTACTAATTTTAAAAACAGCATATCAAAATAACCTTCAAATGTAAATGTGTAGGTAAAAGGTAAACAAATACTTGCCTTGTCACATTAAACTATAGTATTCAGTAAACTCATATCTTGCTTCTGCTTTCAATGTTTAGACCAGCCGGAACACATTGCTGAAGTGGTAAGCTAGCATTAGCTTTTCTGAACTTTGTTTTTATATGACTTATTGGTAATTCGGCTCATAGCATCTTTCAGTTCAGCTGCAGTTAACGGTGCGCCAAACAAAATTTTCAGAAAAATACTTGGTTTTAAATGTTGAAAAACTTAATATGTTTGAGCTGCACTAAGTAAAACTCTCTATCATACAGAAAGCTCTGTGTGCATGCCAGCTGGCAGAGCAGGTCATGTGACACAAATATGGCTCTTCAGCCCAGCTGAGCTCCAGCCCCATAAAAGCACTCTTCCCCTGCGCCTCCCCGACACAGCCCCACCAGACTAGCGGCAGCAGCAATTAGCAAACACCTGGTGGAACTGTGCATCTGCAGAGCTTATCATGCAAACTAAAATGCTCCTAAGAATGGTTGTAAAGGGCATCAATGGACAGCATGGAGAAGTACTGTTGTGAGGATGTCCTGAAAGGCGAGTGTTGGAAAGGGTAGAGGTTCTTAAAGAGACAGAGGCCAATTTGAAGGTGTCAGATGCAGCTATGATTCAAAGTTACATTTCTTTTAAGTTATTTTTGATATATAGAGCATTTTCATCATAACTGAAGGTAACACTGTATGTATATAGCGCTATAAAATGGGACTTTGCACCTGGAAAATATATAATTCCCCCCTTAAAGGAGCTCAGGTGTTGACCATATTTCTGTTCACTTTTAGAAGCTTAAACAAATTTAAAAATCAACAAGCGCACATTAAACCCCCTAGACTGAAATAATTTTTAAAAATCTGACTTTCGTCTAACTATGGCCAAAGTGTAGGAGCCTTCCTTAAGCCTGCTAACTGACAGCAACAAGTGGGGGATGGGGAGCACTACCCTGTGCTAGATAGAGCCATCTCTGGCATTTTATTACTAGACTTTAAACTGTGGGAATAGTGTGGTGGAAAATTGTTACTGACTTTGAAACTATAACTTTTTAAATCAACGGTAAACCTCAATACCAGTTACTGGCCCACTCTGCTGCTCACTTGGTGTCTTTTCAATATAACATGTCTTGTTTTTCTTTACCCTCATTTCTAACACCAGCTAAGTAGAACTAGTTTTGAAACGATACACTTAATAATAAATTATCAACATTCAAAAACCAGACTCGGTGTGCTCAGTCAGTCAGTTCAAAATGGTGGCAGATTTCCTTTCTCACACCCGTGCTGTGCATAGCTTGTGCTGTATGAAAGCCAAACTCTTCCAGCAGGAAAATGAAAACAGTGTCATCTGAATCTCAGGCCATGGTTTCTGTAATAAATCTGCCAGGAACAGTCACAAGGAAGCATCACTTGCAGACTGCGAGCAAATGTAAATAACTTGAGTCCAGCACATGACACATAAAATGATAAAATTAGAATATGTCTAACTTTTTTACAGACAAAAATGCTGCATTAAAATGACTTCAGCAGTTTCTGTAAACAATTATCCAAATACATGCAACACATTAATCGGTCATCTGCACTTAAAGTAAGATCTCCTTTATTGTTTTACTTAAACTGTCACACTGTTTTCACATTATCAGCATTAAAGCATTTAATGGAGCAGGGAAGACATGTACCAAGTCCTTCTTGCCCACTGCCATCATCATCTACTGCAAGTCTTTAAAGAAAGTTGCATAATATAAGTAAAGTAAAGTATTTTTAAACGGAATTGCATGTACAGTGCCTGGCTAAAGTGTTCTCAACTGTTGAACTTCTTTACATTTTACAACGTTCCAACCACAATCCTCAATGTTTTTAACGGGATTTTATTAAATAAACTGACACAAAGCAGTATATATAAAGCAGGAAGTGGAAGCAACATGATACAGTGTTGTTTGATTTACAAATAAAAATCAGAAAAAAATGGTGCATTCAGCCCCTTGACTCAAGAATCTGTAATTTTTACCCAGTCTTTTGAAAATAGTTTAAATTCATCCAAGTAGTCTGGATGGAAAGTGTAAACAGCAATTTCCAAGTCTTGCCAAATTAGATTTATCTCTGGACTTTAATTTCGTCATTTTAATACAATGAATATGCTTTGAGCGAACCATTCTATTGTTGCTCTGAATGTATATTCATTGTTGTCCTGTTGGAAGCCAAAGCTCCATCATAGTCAAATCTTTTGCAGCCTTTATTGGTCCCACTCATCTCCTCATCAACTCTGACCATCTTCCTGTGCTGAAGCAAAGTATTTCACATCATGATGCTGCCACCACTACATTTTAGGGAGGCATGATAACTTTTTTTAAAAACTGATACCGATAACTGAAAGTTTTCTCATTCTAGATGCCGATAATTACCAATAAACATACCTGGAAATAAGAAAGGCCACAGAGCAACAATGTAAAGCTGTGACATCAATACTCTAAACAAGATCAAAAACAGTTGACTCTTTAAAAGAAGATATAACATTTTGAAATGAAAACCTTTTAAGTCAACATTTGCCAAAATATATCAAGAGAAACCATATCTGAAATGAACATCTATTTAAATAAAGGTTCCTTACTTATAGATGTGTGAAAAAAAATCGCATTCCACTCGTTCAAAATAGAAAATGCCCTGACACAAGTTAGATTCAAAGTACATTCATTTATATTACTAATGTTGAATTATGGATATTTATAACCTGTATATCCGTGGTGAAGCTTATGTGAATAAGACCAGTAGGGGGCAGCATTATCCTAAGCCAGCCAATAGCCTGCCGAAAATTATTAGTAGAAGAAGAAGCTTATGCAAATTTTCAGGTTTCGTCCGAAGCTTCACCGATGGATTTGAGTCCCGATAGCTTCTTGAAGGCTGTCTTACTGTCTTTAGCACTGGGGTGTCTTCAAATGCTTTGAATACTCCGTCAAAGCGATGGTTGTGTTTAAGGTGACTGATCAAATCTGACGTGTTAAGGTTGTGCTGTTTTTCTCCTCGCGGAGCTTCTTTCAACATTTGTTACACAAAGCCAGCGTATTGTCTTCCTTGATGTTCTCTGCTTCCTGACAAGATGGGCTGCATTCACATGGTGTTGGAAGTTCCCAGTTTATGTTTATAAAAATAAACATAAAATAAACATAAAATAAATGGGAAAAGCAGTGCAGGTTACAATAAAAAGTGTCTCAGAAATGAGCTGTATCTCCTGAACAAATGCAGTCTTTCTGCCATGTGAAGAGGGAAAGTTCAGGCATTCACTCAATTTGTGGTGAATGGTAAGTTGTTCTTTCCGGCACAATATAAAATTTCATGCTTAAAATTCAATTAAGCTATTTATATTGGAGGTTTAGTGAAACCGGGTCATTATGACCCGGAGGATATGGGGCGTACACTCAATATGAGGACCACAGAAGGGTTAAAAATGTTCTTTCCATTTCACGATTATGCATGGTTTTGTATTTTCAACCACAAAAACATACAATCATTATAAATTTGTGGTTCTAACATGACAACATGTGAAAAAGTTCAAGCGATATTAATACTTTTGTAGGACACTGTGACTCAAGGTGCTCCAGCTGCATTGCTCCTGAACAAAAACTTTATCTGGACACCGTCTAATGTTTGTCTTGCTGTCCTTTTACAGAAATGTGCTGAACATCTCTGCAACAGTGTAAAGTTCTGCAAATTAGAGTGCATCAGTTTATATGGTGAGTTTTTTTCACATCATGTCATATATAAAAGCTTGCAAAAGAAAGAAGTTGACCTTATGAACTTCTCTAAGACATTCTCCACATTCTCCTCCCCAGGTCTGTACTCTTTGTTTTTTCCTCTGTTGGTGTTCAAAGGTGAAAATCAAACATGGACCTGCATACCACAGTGAAACTGTAGAGGTGAAAGCCCTGTTTTGACTGCGCTCCAGATTCATGGTGGCAAACATTGACTGCGAGTTGTCAGGTTAAATCAAACCTGACACTGTTTTTTGCCTTTTTATAAGACTACATTAACCCCATGCTTTTGAAAAGGACAAAGATTTAATTGATAACCTACACCTGTCCATGCCCTAGACGCTCCAAGCTATCATCCATCATGACCTGCTGCATCTTCAGCCCTCTGGGGAAAACTTTGCATATTTATCGACTTCTTTTTCCTCCAGACTGCCATGTTGTTGTTGTTGTTTTTCCTTTTTACACCTACTTCTCAGTCTTCAAAGAACAAAGACAGTGTGACTGATGTCGGAAATATCTTGTTTGAACTGGGGCATGAATTTCTACCTCTGGTAACGCTTCATGTTAACCACATCCTCAACAGCTCCCCCACTTTTTCCTCCATGTCTGAGGTTCTCCAAAGAACAGCAGTGCTGAATGTGGTTCAGCCACAGTAGTGTATGTTCTAAGAAAAAGAAGGGGAGCGGGGGGGAGGGGGAGATTGATGTATTTATTTATTGGTGTTGGCACTCAGTGGCTACTTTTCCAGAGCTGAATGATTTCGTTTAAGGGCACCTTTTACTCATGGGTCACATTTAAAAAAATGAAATCTCTGTACCAACATATTGTAAAACTGAACACACTATCCTCTTGAGCAAATTACGCTGTCTGTAGTTGGCATATATATGACTTGAGCAATTTTGAATGTGTGAATTATTACATGGAGATAAAACATGTATTAAAAGTCTGCTGCTTTGACTAACTTCTCAAATAGGCTGTTCAGAATTGCAATGAAATTCTGCTTAACCATAAACTGGGATGATACATGTAGATCCACATTGTTTTCAGATTATAAAGTTTTGTCAATCAAAGAATGGGATTCAGAGTCAGCCAGACAACAACTGGCTTTCCTTAGTAGAAGTTTGTAAGTTTTGGCCTTTATTTTTTTACTCATCCTGCATAGGTGCCGTGCAAGGCACAACCTGTTACCGGGGAAACCTTTGATGACCCTTCATCTGAAAAAGAAAAAATTAAAGGTGTTTTAAAAAACTAAAAAGTCATTTTTAAAATGTATAATCTGCAAGATAGCAGATGAAATCTTTAAATGTTTGGCATAATTTTGCTGTCATCTGTATTATTGATAAAGCACAGCATAAAATACAGTCTGAGGTATGTGGGCAGAGTGATAGTTGCACCGGGCCTGTCATTACTAGTTTCCTTTTCAGAAAGCAGATTTTTGGGGAAGATAGGATCACATAGAAATTCACAGATGTATTTCCATTGCAGCACAACTAAGCACCACTGATGCCATTAGTTAGTAGAACAAAGGCATATCTAAGCCATGACTTGACTATTACTATTGACTATTTGCATGAAGTAAGCACTTTCGTTCCTGGCAAGGGCAGAGATTATAAGAGGCAAAGATTTTCCGTTTGAGAAAATGACAAACAAAAATACTACCAGGCTAAGTTTTACTCAAACCACATTATTCTTAAATGGATAGTTCAGAATTTTTAAAGTGAGGTTCTTACAAGGTTAGGAGCAGTTAATATCTTACCTGCAGTAGAAAACTTTCTTGCTGTCTTCATTTAGTATAATTGAAGATCAGTTAATTCCAATTTCAAAAACTATCAAGTGGTTTACATGACTGCATTGAACTTTTTGACACTCATCTCATTTGAAAAATCTAAAGCATTTACAGGAAGAGTGTCATATATAAGTGGAGTAAAATACTTTTTGACTGTCAGTCACTGTCAGTTTTTTTTTTTCTTCAAATCAATAAAAAACTTAAATTGTGAGAACTAATAGCTCAACAATGGTAAAATTTTGTTTTGGTTTTGGCCCCTCTTTAACTACTCATGGCCCCCGTTGGACAAGTCGGGAAAAATTTGTTTTGATTTATGTAAAATGTAACCTGAGAGTTATCTACTGCAGCTAACATTGAAAACCTTCAACTGAAAGGGGGCACGCAATACCTGCTGAAACAAACTTTGTGTTTTCATTTTTGTACGTTTGCTGGTTGTTTTCAATGAACAAACTATCATATCAAGTAATAATCCTCAGCTTCACCTAAGCTGTCTAAAACTGCAGAAGAAAATGTTACATTTTTCAAATGCCTTCTACAATAAAACTTGTTTACTCTTGCCCTCACTGCACTCAGTAACACAGTGATAGCTGGTAGTAAAGTACATGCAAGAGGGTTTCCATATTTTACTTGGCTACCTGTTTAAGTCTTTAAAGATTCTTTATGATATGTGTAATTCCTAATCATCAATTTTTTTAAACTAATCACCCCATTTCAATACAATGCAATTGTATAATCAAAATCAGATCCAAACACATACAGTTCAGCTCAATCAAATTTATAGAGATGCAGCCAGATCCAGCAGGTGATATTATGCCTATGATAAATTTATTTAACCAAGTTGTGTGACTTTGCAGCAATTCCTTCTCGTGGCTAAGCATGGGGCAACAGTGGAGTGGAACCACTGTCTTATAACAGGAAGAAATCTCCATCAGAGTGCTTATCCTGGTCAAGTGATACGAAACGAGCCGGTTGCACCTCTCTCTGTAAAGCAGTTCTGTTTTGGAATCTTGCCCAATGGACAAGAATTTGTCATAAGCATTAGTTATAAATTGTGCCCAGACAATTAAATGACTCAGATGTTAACGCTGCCTCCAAATCTGACGCTGGTGACTTTTTATTCTGACCAGTATAAGTGTTGTGCTTGCATAATGTTATCCCTCAGAATGACTGCCAAGGTTCAAAAAATAAAGTTAATGGTAAATGGTGAATGCTTAGTTGGATTCATAGAAACCTGCCATGCAAACCAAAATTTCCAACTTCTTTTTTTTTTTTTGCCTTAAAACACTGTCAAAGGAAGTGCACTATGACCTCATATATTAAATGGCTGCAAAGATTTTTGGGTCTTAATAGCTGACAGATTTTTTTAATCCATGCATGTATATTAAAAGCAGTCAGTGACTGTGCTCAGTCCACATTAATTTGAAATTAATAGCCATGCTTCTGCACTTCCTTTCTTCATGCACACTGATCTGATGAGCAAGGAGCTTCCCTTTGTGGTCCAACAGATAATAAAACTACTTTGGAGAAAGGCATCAAGATCAGACAAAATGTGATGATTAAAAAAAAAAGCCTTGACCTAACAAGAACCAAGTAGGTCAGTAAGAAAATAGAGATGAATGTGATTGCAATGCAAGTAGGAAGTAGGAATGAGAAGAGGACACGCTGGTTGTGACCTTTCCAGTTAGACAACTAGCTGACAGAGTCAGAAGTGACAAGACACTAGAATCTGTTGTTGGCTCTAGTGGATATTTCATATGATCATCATCATATTTGTGGTCTTATATTGTTCTATTTCCATTCTTGGTTTCGTGCCTTGTTTGATTAGTGTATTTGACTTGTGTGTAAAAGTCCACAGCCTATCTGTGCATTCCTGTGGTAGCAGAAACATCCTCCAAGGTCAGTCACCTCTGTTACGAGAGGTCAGTTAGCTTGACCTGTAACAAGTCATAAATTGGTACTTATTTTTTTTTCTGGTAAAGCAGTGCTTTTACATCAGCAGAACAAATTACAGTGGTTGTAACATTTCTTTCTGCATTACTTCTTAACCTTTGTAACCCTTAGAAATCATTTCAGACAGCAACTGCTTGTTTCCTGTGTAATTGGAGCTATATACTGGGAATTTTTCTTATAGAAGACAAGAGTATATTGTGCAAGTTTGATTATGTGTTTTAAAGAAGAAAAGGTATACCACATTGGTGTTCATATGTTTCTGATGAGCAGTAATTTTCAGCTCAAATAGCTGGAACTTCTTTGGCGTGGTAAAGTATTGTTTATTGTGTTAAACTGCAAGATAACAATATTCATACAAAAATGCATTTTTAATGAAAATTATGAGTGGTAAAACATTAACTGTGCCATAATCACTATGGCTATGTCTTTATTCTCAAAATATACCACAACTGTGCAAGTATTTCAAAAAGGAATACCAGAAATTAGTGGTAAATGACTGAGATTTTTAAATATTTAAAGATGCATTTGTAAACAATATTGGAGTAATATATCTATGACAGTTTAGACCAGTGACTTTTTCTTCCATCATCATAAGTTAGCACTTCTCTACATCAATAAATAAAAATTAAGTTGTCTGTCATCCCATGGAGTTTCTTTGACTATTTTCAGAGACACAGATTAGTCTGGCCACAAACTAACAAACAAGGCATACAGCATCCAGTTGCTTTTTATACATAGTCTACATTACATTAAGAGCTGTAACAGGTCTAAGCTGTGAACAAGTACAGATGAACAACACGGTCTCCCATTTTCCTGTCTATGTTGAAGCCAGAAACTGTTGGCATGTCTGATGCATAGAGGCCAGAAGCAAAGCAGTTGTCATGCATTAGTCACCAAAATGACTGCCCTTAACCACTGCTCCTGTGTATGTTATTCTGTGGTGGAAGAGAGTAGACCTGCATCCTGAACAGTGCTTTGGGGCATGAGTGATCCAATTTAACCGACTGGAGTGGGTGAACCAAGTGGCTCTAGGCAGGAAATACGTTTGGGTGCCAAAAAGAAAATGTAATTATAGCCCGGCTGATATTCCGGGCAAAAAACAAAACTAAACTAAAAAAACAACAACAAAAAAACCCATTAAAAAGTCTACTGTATTCTGTATTTTTGTATAAATGTAAACAAGCATATATGAATTATGAATAAAGTACATGTATCCAAATGTTATTTACTGGTTTGTGTGTTTTTTATTCAAATTTTTCAACAGGTTTTTCTTCTTTTTTTAAAAAATGGGATTCTGTGAGGACAGAATGAGTTCAGCTTTAAGAATGCGGGTTTAGGTTCGACTTTACAATAGACACATCCAGCGAGGTCCAGTAGGTAGAAAAAGGTCTGACATTCCAAAACAAGTCCAATCTCAAAAATGGTCTTTTATTGTGAATTCTAAGGTCAATTATGCTGATACCATGCTTATATGCAGTTCAGTTCCTGTCTTCCAATATGTCACGCTTTCTGATTGAAACGTACTGCATTGTATAAACAATGATTTTTTTAAAGAAATATAATTTTAATTGACTTTTACGCTTTAGCATCAGATGATTTCTCTAAATACGCTTAACACATCCTCCTTTGGAACACAAGTTTACATGGAAAAATAAGTATGGGAAATGACCCAGCAGCAATGTGCTGGTCATGTCACTCTTTCAAATTTCATACTTTTATAGTTCTGGTTGTTTCTTACCTGATATTTTTGTGTACAAATTGGAGCCATCTGTCAAAATTTTACAATGAATAGTTTTCAATATTCTGTACACAGAAAAATGTGTAGTGTAATTTGATAATTTTTGTAATTATGTCCCATCAGGAAGATTAATTTTGGACTGATCAAAGTCCATAATCAATAGTCACATTGCATAAGAATTAACTGGCTCAGCTGGGACTCAGAATTGCAGGCTGTAATACAAAATCTGCAGAAAATAATATACAGTTTATTTTAAAAGTCTGTAAGATTTGAGCAATTTTTATTTTTTATGATTTTTTTGTAATCACCATAATTACTATATATATATATATATATATATATATATATATATATATATATATATATATATATATATATATATATATATATATATATATATATGGAAATATATATAGAGAGCAATGGTTCCTGAGGACTGGAATTGAGAAACACTGATTTAGAGGTATGTGTCTGAGCTGAACAAATCCTAAGCACCCCCGCATACTTCATCCGACATGCCAAAACTGGTTCTCTTTGACGTAGATGTGTGACAAAAAATGTGTCATTTTGTTCGCAGAGAGCCATCTGCCTGCCTACACCAGGCCCGGGTCAAACTATTTCAACTGTGAAAGTCTTGGTCTTGTCTTGGTCTTGATACACTTTGGGCTTGGTCTTGACTGGGTCTTAAGTTAGGTGGTCTTTACTACATTACTATCTGACATTAAGTCAAACTAAATGTTCTTGTTTTGGTGCAATTAGGATTTCCAAAAAGATAGCTATATGCTAAATGCCAGAAAAATGAGGGTTAATTTGGTTGCATTACCTCACCAATTGGGTGACTTGGCTTAAATATTTTTTGGGCGTCCTTCCCTAAGATTCTTACCACAGCTTGCTAAAATTTTGGCCCATTGCCAAACTGAGTTAACTGGAATAACTGAGTCAGGTTTGCAGGCTACCATGTAATTCATACAGTCTCAGCTGTGCTCAGAGGATTAAGAAAAGAGCTTTATAATGCCAGTCCAAAACATGGTTTCCGTTACCCCTAATCCACTCTGTAACTAATCTGGTGGAACTCTCATAGTCATTGTCCATTAGAAAGACCTATTTGTGACATAGCTTTAGCTTCCTGACTGATGTCTTGAGATCTTTTTGCATAATATTCTTTCCTCATGATACCATATATTTTATGAAGTTCCACAGTCCTTCCTGCAGTACCCACACATAATGATCCTGCTGTCATGGCCCAGGCTCCTTGTGCAGGTATGGGTTTTCTCTTGGTACTCTTCCCACAGTCCAAAAACATTAATGTTTGAGAAGTTAGTGTCTTCAGCTTGCCCTTAGGTATGAGAGTGTGTCCTGTGTGTCTCTGTTTTGCCCTTCGATGACCATGTAACCTGTCCAGCTGGAAATAGCCACCTGCCCTCTGTGACCCTTAAGCATGAGCAGGTAAAAAGAATGGATGGATGGTTTCAGCTTTTAATGTCTTCTACACTAAATTGTAAAACAACTTCCTGGAGTAGTCTTGCACTTATTGAAGTAAGCAGTTATTTGTATGCTTATAATTCATGTTAATTTTACATAACTTTAAATTAATTCATGAATATAGAACAAACTCATTTAAACTCATATCATGACACTTCGTATACTGGTATTTTATTGTTTGTTGTGTGATCAATAACTACATGTTTTGGTCTTTTGAACTTGTTTTGTGAGCTAGAAACATGTTGTTAATGTGCCAGGTTTTATTCATGAAATTACAACATTCTCCAAGGACAGCTCAAGAAAAATCAGGCTGCAATTATATGCATTGTGTCTAGTTGATAAGATAAAAAAGAGTAACTATCCACTCATGCAAACTGGTAAATCATGCCTCTTGGCTTGCAAGGATTTCTGTCCTCCCAGATGACAACAAGCACAGAACGCAAGCAAGCAATTTTGCCCTTTAAGCACCAGACTTCGTAAAAGCCATCAAACCAAAGGGAGTACTTGGCCTTCAGCCTCTTGTCTATATCTTCATCAACATACCAGTATATCAGTTTAGAACAATCTTGACTATCATGTAGCTCAAATGTAACATTTGCTGAAGGCACGGAATTATTCACACATCCCCGAGGCTTTACTTGCTTTATTTTTGTCTACCCACACAAGCAATCTGTAAAAGTGCTTGTTAATTACCTAGCAACACACAAAGAATGTTTGAAATCAGATCTAATAAAGACAAATATTTCCTTCAAAAACTCAGTTATGGAACAGTTCATTCAGAGGTATTAGTTGAATGATGACTTGAATTCAATCATTTAACAACACTTGGAATCCATTATACTTAATTGGCATACACACCACTCACTCAGTCGTTATTGCTTCTTGCTGTGTTCAGATGGAAAACAAAAGGCAGCCAAAATTGCCCTTGAAAATCTTGACATTTCTTCTAAATGAAAGGAAAACAAAGATAGGAGAGTCCATTCCCAATGCCTATTGTTGCAGTGTCAAAAAAATTATTCATCCACATTACAGAAAACAAAAGGGGGGGCATTATGTATTTTCCAGGCACATAGTGCCATTTTATTGCACAATCACGAAACTATGTTCAATTCAATTCAAAAATACTTTATTGATCCCAAGGGGAAATTCAATGTTGATGTAACTCATTTAATTAAGGAGTTATAGATAGTGATGGCTTTGGGCAGGAAAAATCTCCTGTTGCGGTCCATTTTACAACCAATCTAAAGAAGCCGCTGACTGAAGAGACTGTTTTCCAATGACAGTCTCATGAAGAGGATGGTCAGGGTTGTCCATAATTTTCTTGATTTTATGTAAAATCCTTCTTTGCTTATCAACTCTAGAGGTTCCACAGTCGTCCCCAGAACAGAACCAGCCTTCTTTATCAGGTTATTGAGCCTTTTTAGGTCCCTGGCTCTGATGCTGCTGCCCCAACAGATGATGGCAGAGGAGATGACACTCTCAACAACAGACTTTTAGAAGACATGCAACATCTTGCTGCAAACCTTTAAGGATCTTAGCTTCCTCAAGAAATACAGTCTGCTCTGTCCTTTCTTATAGACACTTCACTGTTGAATCTCCAGTCCAGTTTGTTGTCTAGATGAACATCAAGGTATTTATATTCCTCAACCACCTCTACTTCTTCATCCGTGATAGAAATAGGGTTTGATCTATTTCTATTCTATTTCTTTAACATAATTTTTATAACTACTGATGGTTGTTATAAAAATTATGTATAAATCAGACATAACATTCTATATAGCACACTGTGGGATCCAGTCATGTGAAAGGACACAATGTAAAAAATTGTCATGGGGTCCTGACCAAGCATTGATATGCCACGGGTTGACAGGGATGCCTCGTCTTGCACTGAATTAATTCCATTGTAACTAAGGAGAAGTCATGATCCAACATCTGCTTTTCGTCTTTCCAGTAAGGGATTCATGCTGCTGTAAGATAATGAGCAGAAAGATAGATAAAGGAGTGCACTCTCCTGGGATTTTTCCTACAGCAGTCTGATCTCAACCCTACAGAACATTTACAGGGGCACTTGAAGCCTGAGAAAGCATTTCTGTGATGACAAGAAAGATGACCATTTTCATTTTCATTTTGTACAAATTTGTAGTAAAGTAAACGCTAGGGTGGGAAGTTGAAACCAAAGGTATTCTAAAAACCATCTACACCTTTTTCATCTATTTTAGTTCATGATCTGTGGTGCACTGGCGACCTATCCAGTGTGAATCCCACCTCTCGCCCAGTGACCGCTGGAGATTGACACGAGCCCCACGGCATCCATGCAAGGACAAACGTGTAGACAATGGCATTCATTCCACTGGCGCAAATCATTCTGATATATTTTTGTATCTGCTGTTTTGTTTGATTATGTACAGAAACTCTTTTCTCAAATCTCTTCCCAAACCATAGTCATGCTTCTGTTGTGAGAGTCTGCACTCTGCCCATCACTTTTCATAAGATAAATGTTCTGACAGAATGACTCCAGCTTGGTATATTATCTGATTGATTGAGGTTTTCCATTAAACTGAATGACAGGTTGCCTTCCAAGGGAATACAGTACATATTTGATAGATTTGACTTAGCTATCTGGAACCAGCAGAAAGGTCATTACAAATCAATTGCTTAATGACAGATTACAGTACTTCTATGGGTCACTGTAAATAGATATCCTGTAGTCTGACTTAAAGGGCCATGAGATTCCATGCACAGGTCAACAGTTCTTAGCTTCTCACATTTAGGTTTAACAATTTCCTACCATTGTCAAAGTTAAAGCTAGTGAAAGTTTGCTTACCATACAAAAATAACAAATAAACCAACTGCAATGTAAAACTGTCTACTTGTCATTTTGTACCCAAAATAATGAAGTCACCGTTTGTACTGGCCTTGGAGTTATTCCAAGTTTTTCTTTGAAATCTGTTTTTTTTTTTTTACATTGAGAATCAGTGATGTCAAATGGGGATCAAAACCAAAATACAAACAAATGAGTATACCGCAAAGTTTTCACGTAATAATGTAGCATAAAATTTTATCTAAGATTCAACCATTTTTATGAAGACAGACAGACAGACAGACAAAGATAGATAGATAGATAGATAGATAGATAGATAGATAGATAGATAGATAGATAGATAGATAGATAGATAGATAGATAGATAGATAGATAGATAGGTATTTTATTGTCACCATAGGGGAAATTTGTCTTGGAGAAAGTGCGCTAAACAAAGCTACCATAATTATATACACTACAAACAATACAAACACATATTGAAAACTGACGCCACAATAAAAACAAAAATACATATATTGCTCAATAAAAACACATATTGCACCTTCCATGACAGAAAACTATATGCCTGCCTTGATTTTCTGTCCAGTTTTATCACCAAAATGTAGGGAAATTTAAATGGCAGGAACTGGGAAGGAGCAAACTGAGTCAGAGTTGTGTAAAACACAAAACTATGTGGAGGCAGTTAAAAGAGATTTAACGCCAGGCAGAACTCAATGTAAAGGAAAGTACCTTGAACTCAAACTGAGTGTGTTGTTTTCTGGTTTTATGTACTTCTTTGGTGTGAATTTAATGTAAGTCCTTAGCAATTAAGTTGAAATTATAAATCTTATGAATTTAAGAATATTCAATATTTGTTCCACAGTAATGCATTCAAATATTGAATGTTAAATTTATCATGGAAAGTCTGAGGTGTCCAAACAGCTCCAATTACAATGTGGTAAAACATAGTCAAGGTTGCTGGTGTGAACTTTTTTTTAGCACTTGTGGTTGTTTTTACCTAGTCAAACCAATGTCGAACAAGTTCTATTCAACCTAATATTTGAACACGTTTCTTTCATATTTAAACCCATAAAATGAGAAGAAATACACTGTTGCTTGATTGCTCAGCTATTAGTAGTTAGCGCCACAACAAATAGCAAATCTTCTTCTCACTCAACTAGAACACACTTAACTTGGGTGTGATGTCAGAGTTCATACAAATAAGATGCAGCATTATCACTGCCTGTATAACTCTTCCTCAGCTGGTTTTCCTTTTTTGTATTGTCTTTTTTTGTCAGCAGTAATTATCACCCAAAGGTTTCTTTTAAAACAAGTATTCATTACAATAACTGTATATTAATTGAATCTTCTCTCAACCTAGCTTCATCCGATTTCAAAAGGCACCTTTGGTGGTGAAAGATGCTTGATTGTTACAAAATACTGTCAATTTGATTGACTTGTATTTTTGACTAAGGCAAGCAGCAATTTTATCTTCAATTTCCTAACCTTCCTTGGTCAACTGCCATCTATTCAAAGACTATGTTTTAGGTGTTTTCCTTATGAATGTATGAGGAAATGAATAACAGGTTTTGAAGGCTGTTAAGAATGAAAACAAGGAAATATGGCTGAAAAGATAAAACAACAGAAAGAAAACAAAAAGTGAAAAAGCAACAGGTGTGATATTTACAATCGAAACATGTTGTACATGAACAATGCAGAAGAACACATATTTAGCAAAAGTTCTCTTTAAGCAAAATAAGATAATAGAAGTTTTGAGTCAGAGTAGTATAATTTCAGGAGCTAGTGCAGCTGATTGAACCCCCAGGACCTGCGTGAGGAATGCATGAGGCATGTACTTGGAAATCATTTTTGACTAAAGACACCTCTGTGCAGGAAACAAACCAATTCCCCAAACAGTTGCAGTGAAAGTGGTTCTCCAACTTTCTTAAACATGGCCTTAAGGACTCTCTCTTGACACCAGCTTTCATGAACTCCCTTGTTCCTACCTCATGACCAGGAGCTTCCGCTCTCCCATCCTTCCCCACAGACAGCTCCCAGCTGCACAGAGCGATGAAACCAAAGAAGAGCGTTTAGTACCCAGACCTTTTTTTTTTGTTTTTGTGACTGTACGCCAGCTGAACTTGGACCACAGTGCGCTGGCTCCTGGTGAGAGTGCACTTGATGGATCAGTCCCTCATGCACTCATGAATGCAACTTGGAAGCATTTTCAAAAAGGAGCTTGTTTTTTATTTGTGAAAAATGTGTTTTCAGTTGTGCTTTGTCTCAGGCAAAGACGAATGTGATACAATGTTTCTTCATCAGTTCTGGTTTAGATAACAGCTCTGGAAAATAATTGAAAGCAAACAACTCTGTCGGACAAACAGCAGTTCAAGTGGAGACACTTTGGAAAGGGATTTAACTGAATTGTATCCAAGAACAACAATGCATGCAACTGTAGAGTGGTAGCAACAGCTTGAATGCCTTCGCTGCCAAACCTACTAGCTAGCAGATAGCACAGAAAGATACAACTGCTCAGCAAGACCTGAAATATCCGCATGTTCCTAGAAGTGTTATGTTTAATAAGTAGTGACTTATGATTAAAACCATGTGGGTGTGTGTTTTGATGAAAATGAATCCATCAATATGAATGTGTGACTAAAGATTCCAGTACTTATAAGAAAATTAAACTAGAACAGAAATCAGAATTAGATAAACATTTTAAATATGAACTTAGAGGCCCTTTACACATATTTTTACAACACTTGTTTTTTAACATTAATTTATCAAAGAATATATCTACATGGAAATGTTCCAACCAGGATTTGAATGCCGGACCAGGTTGCTACCAAAATGCCTTGGCTGAAATCCTTTTTCTTTTTTTTTTTTTTTTTTTTTTTTTTTTTTTTTTTTTTTTTTTTTTTTTTTTTTTTTTTTTTTTTTGTTAAAAGCTCAAACACTACTCAAAGTTTACCAAAGCAAAAATCCAGTAGCTGTGATTGTCTGATTTCATCCCACAAAATTAATTTAAGCTAATATTAGCCTCTGATGTAAAGGTGAGTGGTTTAAACATTAGTATGTTAGTCACTAAAATGAGTTGGCATCTGCTTGACAACTTCCTATATGCACTAATAATGGGCTCTTACGCTGTTTTGTTCAATGAGTCTAGGCTGTGTTTGATCTTCTATAGCTCAAAACAAAAACTTCTTAGACTGTTTAAACCTAAACTGAGCCATTCTACACTCAGAGATTTTACAATAATTTGACATTCAAATTATTCGGTAAAACAGAAAAATTGACTATTTAAATGGGTTTTCTGACATTAGGAATGCTTTAGACAGGTTTAAGAAAATATGGACTATTCAAATCAGGACTGAAATATTTTACTCTGTTCTACACATGACCTTAAAGCATTTCTTGAGATTTGAAAAACCTGATTTTGATTAAAAGAAAAATATTGCTAAAGTCCAGTGGTGGTCCGTGCATCTTGTACCTGGGCCTTCAGTGGGGGTTTACCAATTTATTTCACCACAATGACATTAAAATTATACAAGTCACCAATACTATAGTATACAAAAAACACAGTATCACAAGGCCTGGCAGTGCAGAGGTCATGTTCAGCCCTGACATCAACATCAGTACTGAGTGATCGGGTTTAAAGCGTCCTGCTCTGAATGCACCTTTCAGACCTAGTATTTAAATGCTTCCTGAGTGACCACATGGATCCAGATCTCACAAACTGTACTGTATGAAGTACAGTTTGTGAGATCTGAGAGAAGACAGCTAAGCTATTATGGAGGTTTCCTTCTGATATTTTTTACATGACCCCATGATACTGCAACAGGATGCTTATAGAAGGTGGAGAAAGAGCGAGAGGGCGCTACTCAATTTATGCAACGGTGTTTATTCATCAATTACTCAACTAATCATTAATTATGAGCATTTTTTTTCACGTACTGAGAGTGAATACTGTTGTTATTCAAACAAGAAATCCAGTTAAGACAACTCCACCTCCGCACTACAGCCACAACTGTGCCACGTATATAAATAAAGTACATGATACTCACTCAGTTACTGATTATTTCTTTATAGACAAAATTCTTTCTCCTCTCTTTATGCAGGAAAACTTCAAAGACTGTCATAGAGCTGATCTCTTGATTTCAGTTCCATCAACAAGTCCTTTTCTATGGCCTGTTCTTTGTTGTATTCTTGGCAAATCTCAGACATTTAATTTGCAATGCTCCTCAGAGTCTGTGGTACCGCTAACCGCTCACGGCTGAGACCCCCGTGTCTTTACGATGTCCATTTCTTGACAAAAAGTCCACCTTGAGAATGTATTTTTAATTACTCCTGAGACCAAATCAATTTCTCCATCTCCATAAGCCATTGTGTGTAAAATAAAAACAAATTCACACATATTAATATGAGCAGTGGAGATCGCTGACATGCTTAGCTAGCAAAACTTTGGAGTGATAGATTCGCTCTGACACATCCAATCAGAAGGTGACAGTCTTCTGACATCACTGTGGGCCTCCTAGCAGGCTCTATGAGGCAAATCTGAAAGCTGATTGGTTAAAAGAACAGTTCCACTGCTAAATCATTTACTGAACATAGGCATGCTCTACCGATTCTGAAGGCCCTGGGCAGAGTAGGCTGGCCCTGGCAACACATAGATTCTGAATTCTGATTGGATGAAACACCAATAATCCACACAGACATGTACACGAAACAGCACAGCCAAGAGAAACATTATAAAAAAGAGAATAGACTATTGGAAGTGAATTAAAACAACTTAATTGAAAAAAAGTTATAATTTAGGTTTTATATATATATATATATATATATATATATATATATATATATATATATATATATATATATATATATATATATATATGTGTGTGTGTGTGTGTGTTAGTGATTCTAATACTGCTTAGGACTGCAGAGAAGGCCCTGGTGGCCCACCACTGCTAAAATCTATGGTGTATCATTTTGTCTTGTGAGCTGTATTGGTACAAGCCTACTCAATATGTAGTATTGCATAAGACATTACTATTTTATATTGATTTTTATTCACTCAATTGAAGTCAAGCTGCAGTATGTAAATTTTATGAAAATGTTTTTTCCATAGTTATTAAAATTATCATTATATCGTGAAAGTATAATATAAAACAGATCACCTATGAAAAAAATCAAGCTCCTCTGCCATCTCCCAGAGCTCCTATTACTAACTGCAGAAATAAATCACTCAGTCAGAAACAACCAATCAGAGCCAGGAGGAGGGTCTTAGCACTGTCAATCACCCTCATCAATGCTGCTCATACACTCCCCCTTGCTCTCTGCTATGCTCGAGCTGGATCATAACAACATAGCCTGCCACTAATGCTAAGGCTAGTTAGCATGGCCACCAATCACGGCAGACAAACAGTTTTTCTGGAACAGTAAGTTATTTTGTCACCATTAGCACATTTAGCATTGTGTACACAAGGGTGATTGACAGCACTAAGACCTTCCTGGTGATTGGTTGTTCAGGAGCAGTGCATTTCTTTAGACAGCAATAGTAAAAGTTATATACTGCAGCTTTAAGTCAAGAGAGAAAGTGTTGGACTGTGGCTGGGATGCTCAAAATATTATTATTGCTATGTTAGAAATGATTTAGGTTAACTATAAATATAAATCTGCCAGGGGTATGGATTTTTTGGGGTTTAACTGTATATATTGAATTTATGACCAATTCCTCAGTCAGTATGAATGCATTTTGATGCTGTATGTGATATGGTAAAGACACTATGTCAGTATTAGAGAGGTAATGAGTTCAAGCTCAACTGTTTCTATTCCTTTATTATACTTTCACTCTTGCCAAAAACAAGTCAATGTTTTTATCATGCAAATCACTTTGAACTGCCTTGTTGCTGAAATCTGCTATACAAATAAACATGACTTGACTTAAATTTTATCTAAGGCAGGCTCAGACTTGTCATTAAAAGTCATTATTGCTTCACATTAACAGTTTCAATCTGTCTGTTTTCAGAAACATCTTAATTATGGTGTAATTGAAAGCAGATCATTTATATCATCACACTCCATTTCCTGATGTGTTGACATTTGCTGACTTGTTTTCCTACATATCACATGAACATTTTCAAGACACATTTATTTTCTACTATAATTATTTATAATAATAATAACAATGCTAAACATATAGTCAAAATTAGAGCTTTGTAGTCTAAGATTAATGCTTAACTTATTTAATGTTTTCTGTTTTATGACTGTTCTTTTATCAGAAGACAGTTGAATACATAGCTTTGAGGGACAGATATAAGTATTCAGTTACAGTTAGTTGAGTTACAGCAGTCTTTGCCTTGACCCTTTTTTGTAACATTTTTTATGAGAACCATAGCGGTATGTGTCAGCTTGTGTCATACAAGGTATTTAGTTGTTGCACTGTGAAAATGTTTCCCACATTGGCATCATAAATCATACTTTGCTTCTTTGCT
The DNA here is from genome assembly GCA_014839685.1 of Anableps anableps. Taxonomy (NCBI): domain Eukaryota; kingdom Metazoa; phylum Chordata; class Actinopteri; order Cyprinodontiformes; family Anablepidae; genus Anableps; species Anableps anableps. Next base: position 5,012,860 of record CM026073.1, read on the forward strand.
GCTAAGTGGGTGTGATATTCTTCATTTCGCTCCAGGTGTGTTGGTGAGCAGAAGTGCTGCTGTGAACATGAAGCCAAGGCTGGGAGAGCTCTGCTCGTCAATCTGCTGTCTTAGCGCATACATTAACAACAAAACCATCCCATCCTGAATGCATGACAAAGGTCTCTGTCGTCATATACTGTCTTTCTTGTGAATATTCCCTCCCAATCTGTGTGTGTGCATGCGTGTGTCAATGTGTGGTGTGTGTGGGAATCAGCACAGGAACCTTCACAGTTCAGGGACTCTAAGGTTACTAATAGCCTACACCAATAGACTTGTGATCCACATCTTACCCTTTATGGTGCTCTTCCCTGTGGTTAGAGCAAAATGCCTCCCCCCCCCCCCGGGTGGGGAGTATGGGCCTGGCCAGCCCCGTCCCGTGAGGACGTAACAGGAGGCTTATCGGAGTGCCGGGCTGTGCTGTAATACTCCTGTGAAAGGTCTTTCAGGCCGCCTCCCAATATTGATTTTTCTGGGCAGGAGAGAAACTGAGAAGGCCCCCCTCAGAAGCCCTGGAACTGCGGAGGAGGAGGACACAGGTAGAGATAGACGGTTAGGCTGGGAAGGGGGGTGTAAGACAGAGAAAGAGACAGAGAAGATCAGCGCTCGCTTCCACAGCTACTCCTTACTTAGAGGACATCGGCTGCATTCTGTAGTCTCCACAGATAAATTTCAGACATCAATGCTCAGGTTACAGTCCTATGATAAAGTATGTGCACCTTTTTCAGGTAGCTTTTTTGAGCATAAAACACATTTTAACATGACACAAGAATAACTACAGTCAATAAAATAGCAGGTTTCAAATGATGATGATTTACGTAATGGGAAAGGGCTATCTAAACCAATCTGGCCCTATATAACTATAACATAACTGCCCTTGCTTGTTAGATCAATAATGAAATACAGTTAACTACTTTAAAGTTCAATTTCACCAGCCATACCCAGGCCTGATTATTGCCAGATCTTTGCAATACAGAAATCACTTCAACAGAACTTGTCTGACAGCATTAATTGCAGGACATTGAATTACACATCATGACCCAGTCTTAAGAATTCTGGAACAGAAACAAAAGTCATTCACATCAGTCTGGGAATCCCTTTCTAAAGCTTTCGGACTTTAGCAAGCCAGAATGACAGCCATGGTCCACAAATGGAGAACCTTCCAAGTGACCAGTCTGCTAACATCATTCTGAGAGCACATGATAGAGACATATCCCAAAAGGCTTTCAGCTGTAATTAGGTGTCTTCTGATGGGATCTGGTTTCACTGGAGTTAATTTAGGGGTGCTGGAGGAAAGGGGGCAACATTTAAATGCACGCCACTATTTTGTGATGGTCTGTTATACAAAATCCTGTAATAAATCAAAGCTTGTATTTGTAACCTGGTAAAATATTAAAACTCCAGAAGCGAAACTTCTGTGAGGCGCAGTAAACAATTCCCCTTACTTGATTCAACACAGAAAATAGGGCTTGTACTGATGCACTTTAATGAAGAGAAATTAAACTATGAACTAAAATTCAGCAGATAGTCAAGTGAGAAAATTAGAAAATATATTCACATATTCCACTGAATTCAGTTTACTGAAATGGATCAGATTTACAACAGTTTTCTCAAGGTACTTTACAAATAACAAAATCATCTGATTTGTACACAGAAATATACAGTCCATTAAATCCAATTATATAGTCATATATTCAAAGTCAGTTACATACATTTCAAATTGATACTAGTTATATTGAACAATGTAATCAAGTTCAGTTTATTGTTAAAATTGGAAAAAAGTTCTTTCCAAGAAAACTCAGTCAATTGCACCGACTTTGCAGGAATCCTCAAACAGCCATGTAGCAACAGTAGACACTTGATTGCATACTGAGAATGCATCTATCAACAGTGAAAATGAGAATTCCCCTTTAACAAGCAGAAACTTCCAGCAAACCCTAGCTCAATGTGAGCAGCTATCTGCCACGACCAAAGATTAGATCAGATGAAGATTATATTGATAGGTTGGTACAAATGGTTTTCCACTTTGACCCACATCCTGTGAGGATGTCTCCAGCTGGCAGTCACTCTGAGAGCGTCTCTAATCAGTACTGTGAATATAATAATAATGGAGGAAGTTGTGTTGCGGCCTGATAGAGGAATTCAGATGATTTCTTTTTCTTTTTTCGAAGACAGAGCATACACACAAAAAACAAGAAGCACTGGTCCAGGAGTACTTTCTATACTAAAGAAAAGACTGAGACCTCATGGCAGCAGTAGCTCCTTTAGTGGCCTCATGTAGGAGAGATCTGTAGGACAATTGTCCAATTTTCTAGGGTCAGTGTCCAACAGCTTTCAGATGTTTTCCCTGCTCATGGCGATTTGACTGCTCTGTCAAGTTTCCATTTAAACTTGTGTTTATGAAGTGTTTTATTTTAAAAAATCTTTTTTAAAAATATCAACTTGCACCTCCATTTAACTTATTTCCAGTAAAGACTCTTTAAACACGTCTGCAGTTCAATCATCTCTATTACAGTTACTTCAGCTGAACCACTAGCACTAGCTCAGTTAAACCAGAAAGTTCTATCATCCCATGACACAAGCTAGACATTGTGAGATGTCAGTGTTACTGATGTTAGCTTGTCCAGTTTTCAGCAGCCGGCACTGGTAATTTACTCCTTGAGTAGACTTTTAGCAGTATGAGTATTCTCCTATCAATCAAGTGGAATGAATTATTTCACGGAGCAATAGAAAAACCCGCTGGGGGAAGTAATATTTTATATTTTATCGTAAATGTTGGGGGTGGGGGGTCAAAACCAATATTCTTCAAATGTGAAGGGAACACATCCCCTCTACATGTAATTATTGCAACGCTCATGGCTTCAACACACCTGAGTAAAATAATTAGATCATTAGCAGAACTCTGAAGAACATGACTGAATTTTATGGTAACAACTGAACCACTTGATTCAGGTGTGTTGGAAAAGGAACAGATCTAAAATCTGCAGGACACCTGCTCTCAAGAACTGGAGCTTGGCACCCCTGTTATAGGGTGAAACACATTACAAACAGTTAGTCATAGCAAAACCCATCTAGGATAGAGATAGGGTTAAACACAGAACAATAGAGACTATAGGAAGAGAACATTAAATTATTGTCAAAAATAGCTCAGCCAAAGCCCCCCTCCAGGAAGGTGACACTACTAAACAGAAACACTTCTACGAAGACCAAAAAAAACAAACAAAACAAAAAAAAACAAACAGAGAACATAAAGTAGTTATGAAGAAGTTATGCAGAAATAACAGAAACAACTTGTAGCTGAGAGAACCCACAGCATCTCAGTCACATCAACAATAGGGATTTGAGTCAGTCCAAGACGTTCCTTTTTAGCTGCAGGGTACAATTCTGCTTTGGCTGTCTTTTATTTTGCACAAATCATCACATTTTTCTCGAGCATCCTCTGATATATGATAAAATTCAATCACAATTCCATGATAGTGAGCTGGTCTGATGGTGTTGGAGCAAATCATCCCCAAACCATGAAACTTCCAGCTCTATGCTTCACAACTGGTATGAAGTTGTTTTCCAGTATGCTGTATTAGGGTTGCTCAAGAGAGACTGTATGACTTTGCTATTGTTATGGTAAGGTTTGATGACTAGCTCTTCCCACAGAGAAACATAATCCATGAAGGGGCCTGTTTTCACCAGCTTGTTCAGTGGCAGGGAGAAAAGGTGGAGTGTTTCAGTCAAGCTTTGTATGACCGATCAAAAAAATTACAATTTTGGCATGTCAAGAGAGGAAAACATCTAAGATGTTATTATTGTTGGGATACAGGATAAAGTAATTGGTGAGTTGCCTGTTCGAACCCCTGCTTCGTCCGTCTCAGTTTTTGTGTCTTTGGGAAAGACCCTTCACCTACCTTGCATGGTGGTCAGCAGGCCTGGTAGCACCAGTGCATAGCAGCCTCACTTCTGTCAGACCGCCTGAGGGCAGCTGTGGCTACAGTGTAGTAGCTTACCATCAGCAGGTGAATGTGTGTGTGAATGGGTGCATGACTAAATGTAATGTAAAGCACCTCAGTTCTTAAAAGAGCACAGGCAAAGCCCGGATCTGTGTCGACTTGACCATATTCCATTGGCCTGTGAAAAGAAAGAGCTACATATTGCCCATTGCAGATGACAAGAAACACACTGAGACACACATGACAGCAGAAGCATCAGAAATACCAATACTCTTCAGTCTGTCTAAAATTAATTGATGGTTGACTGAGTCAAATGTCTTGGAGAGATCTGTAAATAGAGCACAGCAGTTCTAATATCATCGGTTCTAGATATAAAAGCTGACAATGGAACTCAGTTTTATAAATGTGGAATTTCAACTGCTGGCAAGTGAGTTGGAATTTAGACACATAACACATCAAAGAGGATCCTTCGAAATAAAGACCCCCTACTAGCTCTCATGTACTATGGATAAACCTATGTTTGACCACAGTGAGTGAGTCCAGCTGAACTTCTCATTGGGAAAAGATCACAACCCCCAACATTGGAGAGTAACCTTCAAGCCCCAACATATTGTTAATTGATTCAGTGTTTATCTTGGCTTTTGAGGATAATTTTTTAGTTGAAAAATTCAGTCTTGAATCCCAACTATTTTTTTGTTTGTTTTGTTTTTTTGTTTTTTTTGATAATTAAAGCTTAAATGGCACACTCAGAACAGGCTTTTTATTTCATTTTATACATTGCTTTGCAGAGCTTTGACCGCCAGCAACCATTTAGGCAAGTGCTTCCACAGTGCCCCCCATGTCATAAAATCTTACTGTGGATATCCTCCTTGACATTTCTTTCATGAGCCACTGATTCTGGGGAATTAACTTTCCCTCCTAGTTAGATTATACTGTAACTACAGATGTGGAGTATCTCTAATGTTCATCAAGTGGTACAGCTAAAGTAGGCCACACACATGAAAATCTGTAATAAGACTGTCCACATTCACAAGACACTATTATGATTGTCACAGATTGATATAACATGTTGATTTGTGTAAGTTATCAGCCCCACAATTTTACATTAAATATACAATAGTGACCATAAGCAAGTAGTTTTCTAATGTTCACTTCCAAAATGTAAGTGTTTTGCATCTCAGTCAAAATAAGTTACAAGTGAGAGCAAAATAGAAAATAGCAGGTGGGTTGGAAGTAAGGAACTGAACTTTGTGTCAGATGGGCTTTTCAGCCAGATGGCAAGATGAGTAATGCCATTCACCATCCTTCATTGTCCTGCAGTTTGTTGGACAATGTTAAAACTAATGCTTTGCATTGTGAAATGACATAGCTGATATGATCTGGCACGATACTAAGTTGCAAACAGTATGTAACATAAAAAAATATGATTTACTAGTCTCCCCGTTGTCTCTAGTTTTGTATTTAAGTTGTGGAGTCTTTACTTTCCTTTGTCCTGATTCCTGATGACTGTTAGGAACTAGCTGTTCTAACAGACATCTCATCATGTCCCAGCAATTAGTATGCTATATTTCACACCTTTAAATGACACAAATACTGTAAATCACTGACATACAGAGTCTTGCGAATGTCAGTAAACCCCCTGAACTTTTTTGTACTTTTCATGTTCTAATCACAAACATCAGTGTATTTTAATGGGACTTTATGCAATAGACAAACACAAAGTGCCTAATTGTGAAGGTTATGGAACAGGATGCATGGCTTTTGTCTCCTTTTGTGTCAAGACTTTATAGAACCACCTTTTACTGTAGTTATAGCTACAGTTCTTTTGGGGTATAGTTCTACCACCTTTGCACATCTAGAAACTGAATTTCTTTACAATTCCTCTTTGCAAAAATGCTTAATCTCTGTCTGGATACAGAATGTTTTGATAGCAAATCTTAAGTCCTACTACAGAGATCGAGGGATAAACTATGATTGGGCGACTAATATGAATATGCTTTGATCTAAACCATTTTATTGTAGATCTGACAACCTCCTTCGAGTAGAGGTGTGCAATACTGCATATTTTGGTATCGATCTGATACCAAGTAAACACAAGGCCTGTATTGGCGATACCTTAGCTTTTATTTAAGTTTGATATATCATCAAACTTCTGACCTATAGGTGTTTTTGTGGTTTTTCCTTTGAAATATTTTATTCAAACTGTGAAGACCTATTGTAATTCAAATGTTTTCTCAGTGAAAATGAATTGCCTTTTAGGAGGTCTAAACATGTTCAGAAACTCACCATAGTTTGCACATACATCAGGGGTGTGTAAAATGTAAGTATTTTAGGGGTTTTGAAAAGTCGTAACAGAAATAGCTCAACAACGCCCCCTTCCAACTTTTAAAACACCCTCCAGTTGATCTTACTTTATCATACAGGCATGGAATTTAGTAAGCACGCTTGTACAACTCCCCAAGATCCACAGAAAACTCTCTTGCACCCATGCTATACACTAAACAGAAATTGGGCCAGCTTGGATTGAAGTTCCAATTTTGACTCCTTTTTGGCCGTTTATAGCCTCCGCATTTGATTGAACCCCTCCTAGAGATTTCAATCGATCAGGTTGATATTTGGTCAGATATTTGGTTGCCCATTCCTTACCAAGGTATGGATGAAGTTATCAAAATGGTAAGTCTTTGAGTATGCTGAAGGGGTATGGCCAGAACTCAAAGTTTGAAATCTTGCCACCACAGATGTTATATCTTATACATGAAAATCACTGAGACACCACACCCTATTAGATTGATCTACATCTGGTTCACAGCTTTTCACTTACAGACTTCAACATGACTCAGCATAGTTTTAAGGCATTGTCGATCAAAAGTTATCAAAAACGTTTTGTTGCATCAAAGCATGTTGGTGTGGCTAAGCCTCAAAATTTGACTATTTATCGTAAAACATCAAGGTGGAATAAGTACCATACACAAGCTCACAGCTGTATCAAACCTTCTTGGTGTCATTACAGACCAACATTCAACACATCAACACATTCATATGGTCATTCTGTAACATCACACGATTTCGGCTAAACTTTTAAGACTTGGAACTGGACCCATACTGAAGTAGCCAAGCCATTGGCTTCCTGTGCTATTCTGCTCGATTCAAATCTCACTTACAGCTTAACCTGAGCTTTCTCCCTTTGACTTGGATTCCTCTGGTAGAATTTCAACTGCGCCAATCAACAAACAGAAGGAGAAGTCTTGAATGATGATGTCGATTTTCTGAGCTGTTTTAGAATTGTAGTCAGCCTGTAGTTTGGCAATGGCAGTGAAGGAAGTGAACAAAGCCATTCAGTCCATGTTGACCATGTTTCCAGATATTGAATTAACATCAGCAGCTATCTTGTTTTGGCAGGCACTTCTCTCTTTGCTGTGGAGGAAGGTTGTTTACACTGAGGGCAATTTCTGGTAAGCTTCATAGTGTTTAACTGGCACATTACAGACATCAACAGCAAACGTAAGCGACTGGGTAAACTTTACAACCTCAGCAGAGTTCATGCCTCCAGGACGCAATTGTTTCTCAATAGCCAAGAGACCAGACCCTCTGTAGGAGACAAAGTGTAGTGAAAGGGACAGGTTTTACCAGGTTAATACTGAAGGGAAGTGAAGGTGATTTGGAGGGCTTGCCAAAAGCAATATTAAATAAGACATAACCAGAATTAACTATTTTCTCAAGAAAAAGATATTTTATTAGGTGCTTAATCAGATTCCAACTTGTCATTTGCCAAAGACACTGTGTAACCATTCTTTCAGTGCTTATATTGAGTTGCACTCCATTTTTATTGACCGAATGTGCAAATAACTCACTGAAAACTAATTTAGGATGCAACTGATGGCTTTTTATATAAAGATCTAATAATTCAGTACCTTCAAAAGCACCACTGACCTTTACATGTATTTTTGCAACAAATTGAAATTAGTCCATTTCACAAATACATGATTTTCAGAGAGCTATACAGAAAAGACTAAAAAACAGTTTTTCATATTTTGTGATATATAGTTGACTTTCGCTCTTTCTGATTTAATGCATTCTGTTTTAATTCACAATTTCAGTATAATCTAATTCATAACAAAAAACAAACAGCAAAAGCAAGAAAAAGTTTCAAAAAAATTAAAGAAATGATCAGGTGGAGAAAGTGAAACATCAAAGTACTGTATACCTAACCCAGGAGATGAGCTGACAAGGAAAGAGGATGGGGATGCAGATGAATTGGACAGACAAAGAAACCTTGTACACCATCACCTTGACGCTAAGCAAAAGTGCTCGACAACTCCAGTCCCCGTCATCTGATCTAAGGTCAGCCCTTCCACACAGTGTGATTCAGAGGCTGCTGAATGCTGCTTTCAAGGCCTCTTCAGTTCTACTTGAGGATGAATCACTTAGCTTCAGTCTTTTATTTCTGGAGAGGATCCCGTTTCTATGCAGCCATGTTTGTAGCACCAAAGGGAACATTGGTCAGCACCTCACCCCCGCACGAGAACTGCTGCAGGTTTAATCAGACCATCTGGTGTGCTGCTATCATAATCAGAGATGGATAAATTAACCACATAAGAACATCCATACTGTTGTACAATATGCTATGAGCTGGCCTATTTCCAGTAAGTGACAGTATCAGCATCTTTCAAAGTAATTGATGCATTCAAGTTTGTAAAATGACATTGCACTATCAGAACCAAATGTCTCCCATGGGGATCTTTATTTGCTAATGCATTTACAAAAGAAGTTGTATGGGTGTTGCCATCTTATCTAGACTTGAATAGCTTGCCGCTTCCCTATTCAGTCTGTCTTTTGACTGATTTCAAAGGAGGAATATGATAGCACTGAAAACTAGCTCAGAAAAAGTGAGACAATAGCTATTTCATTCTTTTAGTATCACTATATGAAAGACACATTTTTGTTCTTTGATGTGCCACTGAAAATATGTAAATAATACCAGTGCTAGAGTGATTGTTTGCAATATATGTTAAAAGCAAATAGAAACAAGGCTTGTCTCTTTTACCAGATTCAGAGGGAATAAAATAGCCAAAATAAAGTGTTATGCTGTATGCATAAAGCAGAAACAACCATTGGCTGTACTTTTTAAATCAGTGTTAGGTTTGATGGGTTCTTTTCATGACCAAACTACGTGAACAACGTGAAAAGTAAGGTTTTAGGAAAAATTTACTAAAAAAAAAAAAACTAAAAAATGTTAATGATGTTTTTGATAACCAGTGATGTCTTTGATAACCACTCCATGCAGTAACCAGGAAATGCTCTGGAGAACAAGAGAATGTAGTTAGAGGGGAACAGGTGGATTACTGGATGAGGAATTGTTTCTAGTGTCACTCTTGTAGCCCTGTCACACTGTTGTGTTTCTGCCTGTTGTTTGTTATGTAAGAAGACACAATGTCATTGTAAAAATAACACTAGCATGTCCTTACTGTGCATTTGATAGTATACAGAATTTGATCATAAGCTAAGCCAGGCAGCCAAACTGAAAGTGACGTCTTTCTGTGGAAGGCTGTGGAAGAAAATCAAAAATATGTGATTAGTCATACATTTGTAAAGGCAGTTGTACCAAATACTAAGAAAACTTATTGAAACTGAAATTCTTTAAGCAATTCTCTGGCTTAATATTGTGGCATTTAGCAAATAGATAATTTTTCTAATCCCAACTGACCTAAAAAAGAAAAAGTTAAATCAGTCTAATGTCAGACAGTCCTGATGCATGCAGATATTCTTCAATAAACATTTTGCTCCTGTTGACAACGCTCTCATGTGGAACAGCTTACTGAAGTGATAGGCTAAAATTAATATGTTAGCATGTCATCCTGACTCAGAAATACAGTGTTTCTTTACTAATATTATAAAATACAAAAACAAAAGCTGTTTTTGAATATCTGGGCCAAGCATACAAGGCTAAAGCAGCCTCTCTGTTTTATCATCAAGAGTGACAAGTGACATTGTCAAGAATGAAAATGCTTAAATTGTTAGGGGACACCTATGACTCCTTAGCTCAGGAAAATAAAGTGCTTGGCACAAAAAAAAAAAAAAAAAAAGTTTTTCTGGCCATCCACAAATAAACTGTCTGTAGCTGCTTTCCAATACAACGGTGCACAAATCTCAGTCGATTTTCTGCTAATGTAAAAAAAAAAAAAAACACATTTTCCCAATTGTGGTGTTTCCATTAAAAAAGAAATTAAATGAAAATCACATGTGAATAAACTTGTTCACACAATAAGTCATTAAAAACATGCCGCGCCATGATCCTCCAACTACTTCTTGTTGTCATCTTCTTTATGGTTTGCGTAAGTGGCCAATTGTTGATCATGTGACTCATGTGATGCGAAAAAAGTGTTTCCATCACAGTTTTGTGAAATAAACCAATTTCGATACGGCCAAGAACCCACCTCATCCTCACACCTTTTTTTTCTCAAAAAAAGATAATTTTTTTCAAAAATGGTTTGTTTCCATTGAGCAAATTTATTTTCGTTATTTCAATTTGCACAATTTCAAGGTTAATGGAAACACAGCTTGTGATTGCTGTGGATAACTTGGGGCATGGCTAGCAAAATCAGACAGTACACCAAGTCCTTACAGGTATTGGGACTTGAGTTTCAGAAACTGAAAATATTCACTATAAAAATCCCTTGACTGGGACCCCAATCTACTACCTTGAGATGGGAACTAGATATTTTCCATTTTTTAGGAAGCTCAAAGTAGTATTTTATCAATGTAACAAAGTAGGTTTCCCTTACCAGATCGCTGTTCTTGTTATCTCCATAATCGTGTAGAGATGTGGCCTTAAATGTTAGCAGTAAGAGCTCTGGACAGCATTATTACATATAAGTGTCCATAAAAATAAAGGAATACATTTGCCATGAAAGCATAAGGTTTAATATTTGTAGGTACATCAAAGATTGGGGATCCAACTGTTTTCATTTTATGGAGCTTTTTTAAAGGAAAACTTCAGCCTTCACTAGTTGTTTTGTAACACAAAAAGAAACCCAACTTTCACAAATAGTTAGATTTCCAGCCAAGACCAAGACAGTCACATTTATTCTGGTTTGGGTCTTGTATGGAATTGGAAGCTCTCATTTTTTTCTTTTTTTTTCTCATTCCTAATGAGAAAAAATAATAATTTCAATTATGGCACTTAATAACTTTGTTATAAAAACCTTGCTGTTTTGTCCCAGCATTAATTTTTTCTTCGTTTTAACAGGCAACTATGGTCGCTGTAACTAAAAGCCTACATTGTGAGCCAATATAGATCTGTCCAATGCCAGACACAACAGGGCCTCCCAAGAAGACCTATGTTTAGACTCTGGTGAGTTTCCTTAATTTGGCAGTACAAGACTCTTCTAAACAAGGCTAAGCAGGTCAGTTTTAAATGCTGTTTCTGTGTGTAATAATGAGCAGAAAATTAATAAGCACATAAAACATTCAGGGAGGTTTCAAGCTTCCTACTCCAGTTAAAGACAAGTACAAATAATTCTACAATAAGAGAGAAGCTTTGGGAAAATTGTAGTCATGTCAAAGCTGCAAGCCAGGAATCCTAGCTCGCTAATAAAAATATTTCAATGCTTTTCTGATGTTGGCCAAAAACCACACAATAATCCTCTGGAGTGTTGAAACAATGCTCTCTGGAACGATAAATCAAAAATGGGCAAGTCCATCAAAGAATTCCTCAAACACAAGGTCAAACTAGAAGGTGGATGGATCCCACGGGGAAGAGTCAAACATAATGGCCTTGGCCTGTCCGTGGCATGAGACACTAAAATGAATTTAAAAATAGGTAAAGAAATATTATGAGAAATTTCCTTTAAAAAATAAGCTTTAAATCACAATGTCAGGATCTTGTTTTGTGTGGGTGTTTGTGAGACTTTCCTCCTGGTCTCTGCTGAAGGGTGTGGTGAACCTGCTGCAGCCGTTACACCTGGATTCAATCACCTAGTCACCTGCTGGGGTTTCTAAGGAGCTGCTGGATGATCCTCCATTGCCTGATAATCAGCCTTTTCTTGGTAAAATCAAGCCACAACCGGTTTTCTCCTAGAGTGCAGAGTATCTGTTAACTTGCCTATGATATCTGTTTCCCTCCTCCAGTTAATGCCTCGCTTCTCTGTGGCTCCCAAGAATATTGGGATAGTGTGGCCAACTTTCGGACCACACTGCCTAAACCTCCTCATGTCAGACCACCTCCAGAACCTGCCTGCCCTGGAAAACAGACCCTCACGGTAACTTTGTCCCATCACCCTCTTTATTAACATTCATCTTCAGAATAATCCTTGCCCTCATTAATAATCGATCTCTCTTCCAGATGCCTCTGCCTTTAGAAGCCTGAGTTTTCCCATTGCACATTTCACATCTTTGAGTTAACCTTTTACTTTTCAAGTAATTTTTCAGAATTAAGCATTAATTTCTGTCATATTTGTCTCTTTTTTTAAATAAGAAACTGGTGCAGATCAGCAAATAACATAGTCAATAATGGCTGCAGGAAAAAGTTTTTGTTGTACACAGGTGACTTATTGATGGAGTGTAATCATAGAAGATGTTTCATCTCTCTATTGTGGCTGAAGTTGACAGGAATAATTCTGCACCTGACAGTCAAATCTTGCAGCAAACGCCAGCACAAACACACCCAAAGCATACACAGCCCAGCAGATATGATGGGTTCAGAGCAACAGGAAAAGGATTTCGCTTTAATGCAGAACTGGGAGTTGCAAATTTAAATGCGTATTTGACTAGTCAAGGTGTATAGCTATATTTTCTAAAATATGGCTATACAGTGTGTGTTCTTTAGCTGTAAGCAGAAAATCAACATAACTAGCAGGAACAAAGGCATGTAGATAATCTATTTAATGTGTTTCACATAATGAATTGAGTGACTGAAATAAATGAGGTTTTTAATACTCTAATTCATTCAGAAGGGGGTTTTTTTCTAACATGACCACTAGAGTTAGGTAGTGGCTCTGCCCCCCTTGACCCTGCAAGGACAAATGGGTATACAGTTGAAACCACAAGTTTACATACACTGTATAAAAAGACACATTTGCATTTCTTTTCACACTATCTGATGTGAAATCAAAATAAACTTTTCCCGTTTTATCTTAAGTAGGAATACCAATTTTTTTTTTTCTATTTGCTAAATGCCAGAATAATAAGAGGTAGAATTTATTTTTATTTTTGAGGTCATTTTATTACTTTCTTCAAACAAAAGGAAAAAAAATTCAAAAGTTTAAATACACTTCATTAGTATTTGGTACCATTGCCTTTAAACTGTATGACTTGGGTCAAATATTTTGGGTTTCTTCCCACAACCTTCTCACAATAGTTGGCAGGAATTTTGGCCCATTCCTCCTGACAGAACTGGTGGAACTGAGCCATGTTTGTTGGCCGACTTGCTCCCACATGTCTTTTCAGCTTTGCCTACTTTCCCCCTTTTTTCTCCAGATGTAACGATGGTCATTATGGCAGATCGGGTAAAACACACTAAGATATTGAGGCAGCGCGCAGGTGAATGACATGAATGAAGAATACTGGCGAGCATGATTACTATAGAAACAGCAGCAGACTAATAACATGAGAAGCTAAAGAGGACAAAAAAAATAAACCAAAGGAAGGTTCAAACTAATCTAAGAAACCTAAATAGAAATGTGCAAAGAACAAAAGGCAAGAATAAACTAAAAAAAACAAAATCCAAAGAAAAAACCTATATGGCAAGAACTTTTCATCAATAATTAATACAGGGGACTGAACAAAATATGGCAAGACCATAACTGAAATATACAGTAGATCATGACGGAAAAAATATTCAGGAAATGGAACACAACAATAAACTTTGAAAATAGACCTAAAGGAAAGCACTAATAAAGCAGAAACTTTGAAGCAAGAATTACCCAAAAGCAGAGGTGGGTAGAATACCCAAAATTGTACTTGAGTAAGAATAGCACTTCAAAAGTATCCATCCAAGAAATTATTACAAGAATTTAAAAAGTATTTGGTAAAATGGCTACTCAAACACTGAGTAACTGATCACAACATCTGATTTAATATTTAAAAATGTTATTAGACAAAAAATATAAAGTGATGTGCAAAGCTTGGTATTTTTAAGACTAAAATGAAAATAGTGTTTTTTCCATGTTGTTTTTCATCTTCATATTAACGCCATGAGGCTTGAAGTTAAAAAAAAAAAAAAAAAAAAAAAAAAAAAAGTGGCTCCAAGACACTTTGAATTTGACTCATGTGGATTTGATTTAGACTTGGCTTTGATCTTTATAATTTCTGTACAATAAAACTGCTGAGTTATAGGCCGATCTTATATAAAAATTTCACCCATATTTTTGTCCCATATTTGTATGACATTAGGTAGAGTACCGCCACTTATTTTGTTTTTCCACTTAAAGCACTGCTGAGTGGAGGACATTCCCATCATGTTTATACTTGCGTATAATTGTTTGTACGGACAAACGAGACCCCTTCAGGCATTTGGAAATTGCACCCATAAATGAACCTAGACTTGTGTAAGTCCATATGTCTCTTCCAGATATGTTGGCTGATTTCTTTTGAATTTCCCATTATGTTACACAAGGAACCAGTGTGTTTCAGGTATGCCTTTAATTACATCCACAGGTGTGTCTCTAGTTAATTCAGATGTTGTTAATAAATTATCAGAAGCGTCCAAAGACATGATATCAAATGTCCCAAATTGTTTAAAGGCATAGTAATCTTAGTGTATTTTAACTTTTTTGACTTTGAAGAAAGTAATAAAAATTGCCTTAAAAAAATTCTCTCTCATTATTCTGGCATTTAGCAAATAGAAAAAAAAAGGTAATCCTAATTGATCTAAATTTTAAAAAGTTTATTCTGATATATCAGACAGTGTGGGGGGAAAAATGCATTTGTGTCTTTTTATATAGTGCATGTAAACTTCTGGTTTCAAGTGTGTGTGTGTGTGTGTGTGTGTGTGTGTGTGTGTGTGTGTGTGTGTGTGTGTGTGTGTGTGTGTATAGATAATGCAAGGATCTTTTGAGAATTGAATAGTATAGCTGACTGAAAATTTTCCTCTAGTAGCCGGTTTTAAGAGAAGAGTTGAGTTCTCTGTTTCCTTTTTTTCTTTTTTTTTTCTTTTTTATCAGTGTAGATGCAACAATCTTTGCTAAGATTTCCCAAAAAGCAACACCCAACCTATACTTCCACCCTCCCCTCCATGTACTCATTTGCACACACAATGTAGGTTGCCTTTTTTGTCTATTCACCCAAATCCTTGTTATGAGAAGGAAAACCTCATTTGTGGGGAGAGTTAACACTAACAAAGTGCATAGTACAAACATTACCGTTGACTGGCTTGAAAGTAAAAGTGCTTGGGTTCAAGACCAGGATTTATTACCTGCTATAAAATGTTTAAGAGGAGCACATGCATTCGATAGCAAAACCCAGGTTATTCGAAATGCTTGATTAAAACTATTTGTAAAGGGGAACAAAAGCAGGAAGAATGTGAAAGAACTGGATCTGTAGAAATTGACTGGATCATAAAACAAATAGAGCAAATCTTATCAATAGGCAAATATTTTGCAATTGATATTTTGTTTGAGTAATTTTTAAAGTAAGACCGAAATAACTGTTTACTGTTGTGAAAAGCTCATATTGTTGGTGGGTTTCTTTCAAGTTTTACAAAAAAATTTTATACCTTAAACAAACTTGAGCAGAATATTTCTGTACCACATACCTGGTGTACTTTTTTTCACTGCACATGAATATCTAATTAAATTTGAACATTTAATTTGTCAGTTGATTCACAATTTAATACTTAAAAATAAAATATTTACACACAGAGTGATATATTTTAATCTTTTAATCATGAATTTGATGATTATGGCTTTCAGCTTATGAAAACCAGCTAGTCAGACAGTATGAGGGATTTTAAATACACAAATACAGCCATGTTATAGCCCATTCAGTCATAAGGCAAACTGTTGATTTGACAGCTCTCGATTGTATCTGATATAGTTCACAAGAAATGTGAGCCATAAAAGGCCATTACTACAGGAGCTGGCTATTGACAAGGGCTGGAAAGCAAAGTCCATTGAAAAGTTTGGGGGCGATTTACAAGGTGTGTACTTCCTCTGGAGCTAGTTCTTCAAGAGCAAACACACACAGAGACATATCAAGGATATGGGATGCAACTGTCAAATTTGTGTTTACTTCTCAACCAGAGACATGTTCAGAACTTTTTTTACCCAGACTAAAGAGCAATAGTACAAGACTGTTGTTCAGTCATCTAGATTCTTCTTCAGATGAAGCTAAATATATTTAAAAATCAAGATTTTATAGTTGTTGCTTGAGGTCCATTGTGAAGTTTCCACAATCAGTGATGACTTAGTAAGCCTTATCTGCCAATGTTGGTCAACTTTATCAAGTCCAAAGTCAGCCTATAAAACTACCCAGAATGTTTAGAGCACCTCATTCTTTTCTTTACTGATAAGTTTTTATGCATATGCTGAATTAATTTTTCATTGATGGAACAGGAAAATGAGAGACATCAGACCAAACAATGCACACCTCAGAAAATCCACAGGATGATTGCCATTCCACTGATGCAAAAATAAATGCAAAAACAGCCATGACCAATTATTGGGTGCATTTACTGCACAATATGTGTATGATATTTCTGTGATAAAAATTATTGTAATTTATGGTTCTTAGGTTAGGTTTTCCAGTCTTGAAGCTGCCAACAATGTTTTTGTTATTTTACTTTGATCTCAAAACATCGAGGAGAAGCTAGCTAGATAGGACAGGGCTAGGCCATCTAAACCTTAAAAGTCAGCAAAAAAATTTTTTATCAATGTGAAAACAGGCAGGAAACCAACGAAGAGATTAAGACTCAAGTTCTGTGTTAATACTTACTTGGACCAGGTTAAAGACGAGCTGCAGTATGTTGAACTGTAAACACTCCAGGAAGGATTGATCTAAGCCAACGGATAAAGAATTACAATAGGCTAAATGAGAGGTCATAAAAGCATGTAAACCTTCTTGAGATAAGGCTTTGCTTTAGCAATAAGTCATAGTTGTAAAAACTTTGTCTCTATAACATCACTTATGTTTGTCCAACTTAGGAGAACTACCCATAACATCCAAATTCCTTACTGCAAGTGGTTAGAGTTAGGGTTGGACTTAACAAGGGTGTCAATGTACTACTGACACCCAGAGGAATCCAGATTAGGTTTCCTTTGAAGAGGTTTGGATAATGCAAGTGGCTGAGGAAAATCTATTTCCTCAGGAGGGAGGCTGGTCTCAGCCGTAGAGATAGGAGGAGGAATTCCTTCATCTAGGGTGAGCTCAAGTTCTCTGCATCAAAAGAGTCAGTGAAGGTCATTTGGACATCTACATTGGAATCACATATTTACATACACCAAATAAAAAGAAACATATTTTTTTCAGTCTAAAGTTAAATCAAACCAAACATCACTTGTGTTTGGTCAGTTAAAATTACCAAAATTATTTCTATTTGCTCAATGCCAGAAAACTTAGCGAAAACATTTTTTAGAGATTTTTTTTTTTTTTTTTTTTTTTTTTTTTTTTTTTTTTTTTTTTGTAACTTTCTTCAGATTCAACAGTTAACATAGATATGATCAGTATCATGGACTGTCATGTTTCTTCCACAAACCTCTGGTGGAAGAAACCCCGGTTAACTGACACATATAAGTTATTTGGAGGCTCACCTATGGATGTATTTTTAGGCCACACCTGGAACACTTCTTGTTTAACACAGTTGGAAAGTCAAAAGTCAGCCAAGATATCAGGAAGAGAACTGCACAAGTCTGGTTCATCCTTGGGAACAATTTACAGATGCTTGAAGATTCCACATTCATCTATTTAAGCAATTATTCACAAGTATAGACATGATGGGAATGTCCAATCATCATACTGCTCAGGAAGAAGACGGGTTCTGTGTGCCAGGGATGAACAGATTTTCGTCCAAAACATGCAGATTGACCCCAGAACAAAAGCCAAAGACCTTATGAAGACGCTGGCTGAAGTTAGTCAGTGTCATTATCTACAGTGAATTGTGTACTGAAATGAGCCACTCAGCGAGGAAGAAGCCTTTGCTTCAAAAGAAACATAAAGAGCCAGATTGCAGTTTGCAAATACACACAGGGACAGACTTTCATTTTTGGAGACATGTCCTGTGGTCTGATGAAACTAAAGTGAAACTGTTTGACCATAGTGACCACTGTTACATTTGTAGAAAATAGGGGGCTGCTTGTACCATCCTAATTGTGAAGTATGGGGGTGGCAGCATCATGTTGTGGGGCTGTTTTGCTGCAGGAGGAAGTGGTGCACTTCATAAAATAGATGGCATCATGAGGAAAGAATGTTATGTGGAAATATTGAAGCAACATCTAAAGACATCAGCCAGGAAGTTAAAGCTCACGCACAAAATTGGTCTTTCAAATGGACAATGACCCTAAGCATCCAGCCCAAGTGGTTATAAAGTGGATTAAGGACAACAAAGGGAATGCTTTGGCATGACCATCACAAAGCCCTGATCTCAGTCCTATGGAGAAGTTGTGGTTAGATGTGAATAGGTGTGAGTGAGGTGGCCTATGATGGAGTTCAAGCAGTTCTGTCAGGAGGAATGGACCAGAACTCCAGCAAACTATTGTGAGAAGAAAACCCAAAAGGTTTGACCCAAATCATACAGTTTAAAACAAAATTATCTCTGATACTGACCAAATGTATGTAAACTTTTCAATTTGAAGAAAGTTACAAAAAAAATCTCTAAAAAAATGTTCCCGCTAAGTTTTATGGCTTTTAACAGATAGAAATAATTTTGGTAATTCTAACTGACCTAAAACGAGAGAAGTTTGGTCTGGTTTAACTTCAGATAGTGAGGAAAAAAAATGTCAGTCTTTTTGTTTGGTGTATGTAAATATATGGTTTCAGTTGTAATTAGAATGCTCCTTGGGAGGCG
This sequence comes from Anableps anableps, assembly GCA_014839685.1. Lineage (NCBI taxonomy): Eukaryota > Metazoa > Chordata > Actinopteri > Cyprinodontiformes > Anablepidae > Anableps > Anableps anableps. The sequence continues at coordinate 5,031,835 of CM026073.1, forward strand.
CCCCTTCGAAATTTTCTGGGCACATCCCACTAGGAGGAGACCCCAAGGAAGACCCAGGTCCTGTTTAGGGCTCCTCCAGAATGAGGTGGAGGATGTCCCTGCTGGACCTGTTGCCCCCATGACCCGATCTTGGATAAGCAGAAGACAATGGATGAATGCATGGATGGATGTTTGATCACCACAGTTTTCATGGCATGTAGAAAACGTAGAGAAGTATTTATTTCAGTTATAACACAGCTAAGGACTTTGGTTTTTTTTTTTTGTTTTTTTTTTTTGTTTGTTTGTTTTTGTTTTTTTTTTTTTTTTAAGTAACTCAAAGGAACCTAATCAAAACTAACTAGATTTGGATTTTATGTCATGAATCAGAACAACTAATTTTACTGAAAATGTTTCAGAATTACTTTGAAATCTCAATTTAGCTGTTCCTCCTCAAAAAAATGGTATGTCCAGTGTAACACCAAATTCTTTGACAAAGGGTCAGTAATTAGTTTCCTTCTGCATGACACATTTAGGTCATATTCTACAGAGATCCCTTGGGGACATGGGGGATTTTTTTTTTCTTTTGCATTACCTCACAAAAATATTGCATTCCCTCCCAATAAATACTGTGTTCCCTTGCAATAAGTTTGCAAATACACCCTGGTCTGTTTTGTATACAGTCATAGTGATAACAAATGTCAATTTAAAACTGTATGTACACCTTTAAAGATCCTAAGTGAAAATGTGTTTATATATCCTTAACCCTTTGGTGCAGAAAACTGGTTGGAAATCAATTTGTTCATGTTTGTATAATATCTTTCGGTGGAGATGGGAGTGCACATGAAAACGGCACTTTATGAAGATATAAATCTTCAGCTATCTCACAAACGAGATAATAACAAACATGTAAAAAGCCTTACAAAAACCTTAGATTGTAGCAAAAAGACTTTCAGTATTCAAGTTGTTGCATGAACTGACTAGTACATTATTGTGAGAGAACGCAAAACCTATTGTGAGGGAATGCAAAGTCATTGTATGGGAATGCAACACTTTTGCTAGGTAATGCCAAAGAAAAAACTTCCCCCATGTCCCCTAGGGGGTTCCGAAATATTCTGCTATATTTTGGGATATAATTTGTTTACACAGATGACTTACAGCTCCATATGCCTGTAGGTTTTCAAGGCTGTGTGTCTTGCTATCAAATGTTTAGCCATACATTTCCTGCTACATAATGCAGCCCAAATAGAAATGATGGTCATTGGTCTTGCTAACTGTGGTAGACTGTTGCCCTGTCCAGAGTATACCCCGCCTTTCGCCCAGTAACCGGTGGAGATGGGCACCTCTGTGATCCCGCAAAGACAAGTGGGTATAGACAATGGATGGATGAATGGTCCAGCAAAACTAAAACATTATTCTGAAAACATCTCTGTTTCTCTGGATGTCTCTTTTAACTGCAACAATAAACTCTTAAAAAAGCTTTGATCAAATCTTTTCATTTGATCACTTTATAACAGAGGTGACTAGATACACCTTTTTCCAACCGAGTAACACCATACTAGGATCCTTAGTCATGCCTCTGTCTCATCAAGGTAATACTTAACATGTAATATCTTTCGGTGGAGATGGGAGTGCACATGAAAATGGCACTTTATGAAGATATAAATCTTCAGCTATCTCACAAATGAGATAGTAACATACATGTAAAAAGCCTTACAAAAAACCTTAGATTGTAGCAAAAAGACTTTCAGTATTCAAGTATGCCAAAAAGTATGTATCTTTACTTAAGTTTGCTTGGTAAAGAATACAGCTGATCAGATTTTGACAAGTGCAAATAAATACTTTTGTATGTTTTCTGTCATGATTCATGTTCGGTCCTGCCCATGCTGTAATTAGCACTCATTTTACTCACCTGCTATGCCTGATTGCTTACCTGTTCCACCTGGGCCTCATCTTACTTAAACACCTCTCAGTCTCCGCCTCCCTGCCAGATTGTCGACAGCTTTCAGCCAGTAGAGATCTAGTGTTTCATGCCTTGCCTCCTAGTGTTTCTTCGACCCTTTTCAGTCCACGGTTCTTCCCCTCCTGCCAAGCCCGCTACGGATTCTGTTGTTTCTGGATTTCTGGACCCTGACTCAAGCTTTGCCTCACGACCACCGAGTATTGCCTATCCCTCAAGCCAAGTCTGCTCTCTCTGCCTTCCTGTGCATTACCTCTTCCTGATTATCGTCTGGCCCCTGGTGCCACGTTTGGATTCCCTTGTGGAGACCTTCTTTGTTTCCTCCGGAGCAGCTACCAGGTTCCGAAAAACAAATAAACTTGTTTTTTTTTCCCTTGACTCACTTCTGTGTGTGGTTGAATTTCCGGGTCTTCCCTGAGTGCCCTTACAGTTTTCATATTTTGTTGGCCTCTCCACACCTGCTTTCAATAGTGACTAAAGCAGATTTTAAGATGTTGCTTCAAACATATAAAATTCTAAATGTCTTTGCATGGTTGCATTTGTCTGAGATGGTGAAGCCTCACGCAACCTGTACATCCCCTATTTTCCATGTTATTCACTGAAAGTACCCAATGTTTGCAAAAGGACTTTGGAGAGCAAGTTCTTTCATTCTGTGATCCAACACTGTGGTTATTTTGCTGTAGACGTGCCATTGTTTAAGGTGTGCAGCAAGATGTTCGATAAGTCTGTTGTTGAGAGTGCCATCTCTTCTGCCAGCATCAGAGCCAGAGACCTAAAAAGGTTCAACCTGATAAAAAAGGCTTGTACTGTTCTGGGGACAACTGTGGAACCTCTGAAGATGATTATGCAAAGAAGGATTTTGCATAAAATCCGGAAAATTATGGACAACCCTGACCATCCTCTTCATGAGACTGTCATTGGAAAACAGTCTCTTCAGTCTGGTTGTAAAACAGACCGCTACAGGAGATCTTTCCTGACCACAGCCATCACAATCTATAATGACTCCTTATTTAATTGAATTACATCAACATTTAATTTCCTTTTGGGATAAATTAAAGTATATTTAAATTTATATTTAAGATCTGCTTTATAATCCAGTTTTGGTCAAGCTTTAGCCGTAACACTTGTGTCTGCAATATTTTCTCAGAGGCGTTCATCATCAACTCAATGACCACAAGCTGGCCAGGTCCTGTAGCTTTAAAACAAGCCCAAACCATCAGCCCTTCACAACTGTTAAGGACAGTACAGTGATATTTGTGCTCATATGCTGTGTTTTGTTGTTTTTCTAATCATGGTGCTGTGCATTATGGCAAACCATCTCAACTTTGGTCTCATTTCTCCCAAGGAAATTGTTCCAGAAACTCATACAGATTCATCTTTTCTAAACTAAGTCATGCTTTAATTTTTTCTTTTTTTTTCTTCTTTTTTGGTAGAGCGAAGAAAGTTTTTCTTGACAATCCTATCACACAAGCCAAACTGATTAATTCTGTCTTTAATTTCACCTCTGAAAATGTTACTTTTTAACATAGTAAGAGAGGCCTGTAGAGCAGAAGCTTTTGCTTTTTCTGTGATTACTCCAAACATTGTATCAACTGGCTCATCACATCTGGAGAAAACATTTCATGACTAGAAACAGAGGTTGCTTCAACAACACTGATGAGCAAGTAAAGAAAGTGAATGTCAAAAACAATTGAATTGCCTGACCTGGGTTTTAAGGAAATGAGTTCTCTGGCACCTTGCTGTTGTGGGTTTTTTTTGTTTGTTTGTTTTTTTTGGGTGGGTTGCCATGGGATGTCTGGGACTCTCTCCAAGCCAAACCCACACAGAATAAACATCCACATCAGCCTTTTGTTGATTTTTTTTTTTTTTTTTTTTTTTTTTTTAAACCACTCTGTTCCTTATCAAACTGATAACTTGCGATTATTGAAAGTGCATTTCCAAACAATTACTGTCCCCTAATCGGCCTATACGATTATACTTTGGAGGGGTACGTTTAGAGGTAGGTGTTTCCTCCTTCAAAAAATTTTAAATTTGTGCTATATGCTGTGACCACCTTCAAATAAAACAAACAACTTTAAGTATCTAAAGCTTACTATTTGAGGCTGGAATTAGAAAATTTATGGAAAGCACTGCATGATTCTTACTATTTCTACAGCCCTACCCACCTGACATACATCTTACAGTAAGAGAGGGCACACCTTAACCAAAGCAGATATTTACTTAGGGTGTGTCTGTTAAAATAAATAATAAAAAAATTTTTTTTGTCTGCCTTTGAAAAACTTGTTCCTTTCTTTGTTCGAATTTCAGATATGTACTTCCCCAATCCAGCTCAAAAACATGTTTATTCTAAAAAGCTTGATTTCCTTTAGAGAGATAAGCCATATTACCAGAATTCACAATTTGGGAAGACCTTCTTCTGTAAATGACAAATGCCCTGTACTTGTATAGCTCTTTATCAAGTCCTGGGAACCCCAAAGTGCTTTACACTACATTGTCATTCACACACACTGACGGTGGCAAGCTTCTAGATTGTAGCCACAGCTGCCATGGGGCAATCTGACAGGCAAGGCCGGTGAAGTGTCTTGCCCAAGGATACAGTTCTGTGGAACAGCTCTGATCATTTAGCATTTCTTAAGTCATTTAGGGGTGTCCTACCATGTCTGGTACCTGGATGTTTGCAGCATGTCCTATAGTCCGATGTGGATTTGCTTGCGATTAAAGGACAAGTAACCACTGAGTCCTGACTCAGCCCACTGATGTCCTGCTACATGGCAGCCACTAATGCAGTAGAGTTCTCAACATAAACAGTTAGAAATTGGTATGTAAAAGTCACAAAGTTAGCATCCAAGTGAATGCCAGAACTGTTTAATTTCTTCCAGAACAGTCTGTTATTACAAGATTAGCAAGCTGTTCTGTTGATCAGTAAGGGTCCTTTGCAACTTAACCCCAGTATTAAATGGTAGGTGTTACATTCAACTCAATCCAGTTCAAAAATACTTTACTGTTCCCAAAGGGAAATTAAACATTGTTGCAGATCATATTATTTCAAGGTTCTTCAAAGATTGTTTTTAAAACAATTTTAAAAGCCCAAAGCCATCAGCCAACATGGAAATTTTCTCTAGGCATAACAGAAAAAGGCAAAACTGGTAGTTTTTGACCACTTTCTGTGGTCAAAAAGTACTTTAGGTTATTTATTTATTAATTTGGTTCTGCATTAAACATGGAGTCACCTAGTCCTGATTTGATTTAGCACAACATGGTTGGGTTGTTGGATGGTTTGAACTTCCTCCTTCTCTCTCTCCTCTTGCTCCAGCTCTGCATCCACCACACCTCCTTTTCAACTCCTATCGGATTTCTGGCTTCAGCTGTCATAATTTCTGCTTTTGCAATGTTAATCAGTTGTTCCATGTTGTAAACCATCTCTGCCATCCATCATAATGGGTAACGTGAGATTGTTAGCTAACAAGTTGGATGAACCTCAAGCCCTGACAAGGACTCAGCAAGAGTATTGGGAATGCAGTTTTATGTGTTTTATTGAGACATGGCTGCAGGATTATATTCCTGACTCAGTCTCTCTGCTGGGCTTCCTTACTATACGGGCGGACAGAGATTTAAAGAGTCACAGGAAAAGGAAGGGAGGTGGATTGGCAGTGCTTGTCAACAACAGATGGTGTCACCCAGGACATGTTACTGTGAAGTGTCGTCTCTGCAGTCCAGACATTGAACTATTGGCATTAAGTTTTCATCCATATTATTTGCCAAGAGAGTTCACCTGTGTTGTTTTGGTAGCTGTTTACATTCCACCCTCAGCCGTTGCTGACAATGTATGTGATGTCATAAGTTCTGCTGTTGCTAAGATACAGACACAACACCCCAATTTTTTTGTGGCAGTATCTGGTGATTTTAATCACGCCTCACTCTCTACTCACTGCCAGCGTTTCAACAGTTTCTCAGCTGCTCTACCAGAGAAAACAAGACACTGAATTTGTTTTACACAAATGTCAAGGATTCATATATTTCCAAAGCAAGACCTCCTCTGGGTAAATCAGATCACAACTTTGTTTTTCTCTGCTCAGAATATAAACCCCTTGTCCAGAGACTACCTGTAACAAAAAAGACTGTGAGAAAGTGGTCACAGGAAGCTGAAGAAGCCCTACAGGGTTGTTTTGATGCTACGGATTGGATTTCTCTTTGTAAGCCACAAGGAAAGGACATTAATGCTGAATGAGTGTGTGACCAACTATATAAACTTTGTGGTCAACACCATCCCCACCAGAACAGTGAGATGCTTCCCTAATAAACCCTGGATCACCAGTGAGCTAAAGGAACTGTTAAATAGGAAAAAAAGAGCCTTTAGGGAGCAAAACAGAGAGTTATTGAGGACTATACAGAAGCAGCTCAAAGTCAAGATCAAAGACAGCAAGGAGGTATATAGGAAGAAGCTGGAGAGTAAACTGCAGAAGAACAATATCAGAGATGTATTGTCAGGGATGAAGGAGATCACAGGCTTCAAGCAAAAGGAGGATCATATAAATGGAAGTCTGGACAGAGCAAATGAGCTGAACACATTCTTCAACAGGTTCAGTTCAGGAACAAGCTCACCATCCTCCCTTCCTGCTTCCAGCCAAACAGACATCCTGTCCTCCTTTGACCCATATCTTTCCTGTCACACCTCAGATGTTTTGTCCTCTACCTCAGTAATAGACTCTTGTGCTTCCACTAGTTTGTCTTCAACCAAATCAGGAGATGCTGCTGCTCCCTTTGCCTCCCCCTCCCAGTTCTGTTTCTAGAAGTCAGATGAAGAGGCAGCAGGAGAGACTGAACAGGAACAAGGCTGCAGGTCCAGATGGTGTCAGACCCAGAGTCCTGAAGGCCTGTGCAGAGCAGCTCTGTGGGATTATGTAACACCTCTTCAACCTTAGCCTGACCCAAGATAAGGTTCCACTGTTGTGGAAGACATCCTGTCTGGTTCCAGTACCAAAGAAAACTCACCCATAAGTCATCAACGGCTATAGACCTGTTACCCTGACATCCCACATCATGAAGGTCTTGGAGAGACTCCTGTTAGCCTACCTGTCGAAGCAGACCAGCGCATATCAGGACTACTTGCAGTTTGCTTATCGCTGTGGAGTTGGAGTTGAAGACGCAATTATACACCTGCTTCAAACCCACTGTCACCTGGACAAAGCAGGCAGCACTGTGAGGATCATGTTCTTTGATTTCTCCAGTGCATTTAACACAATTCAGCCTGATCTGCTTCGTCTGAAATTCCAGGAGACTCAGGTGGAGGCCTCAACAATCACCTGGATCCATGACTACCTGACAAACAGACCACAGTTTGTGAGACTGAAGGACTGTCTCTCTAGCCAAGTGGTTAGCAGCAGAGGAGCACCACAGGGGACTGTACTCTCACCTTTCCTTTTCACTCTGTACACCTCGAGGGGGAAAAATAAAACACTTCTTCCTAAGCACCCTGAAATATGAGTTCTGAGTCCAAATGAAATCCTGTCAAATAAAAACATGTTCTGAATTTAACAAGGAAAAAAAAAAGCTTAACTACCAACTTTTAAAATAATAGCAATTGCTGATGTTACAAAAACACAATTGATTTTTGGGTTTACAACAGTCTAAATAGAATGTCCACCATTTTTATAACTCAGTTTCTATAATGTATACATCATTTGTCTTTTGGGAGTTGGTTTTCATCATCTAGGCCAACAAAAATGAGTCAGTGTAGGAAGGGACAAAATAGCAATGTGTCTGTATGAAATGGGAGGATTAATAGGTAAAGGAGCAAACTGACCCAGAGTCTTCATTTCATTTCTTGTTTGTGTCATGTTTTGTGTTGTTGGATCTGAGTGCAGACAGAACAATGGCAGTCTGATGATGATAAAAATAGAATTTATTAAAACGAAGAAAAGGAATTGAGGAATTGGCACAAAGAAACTGAAGGACAGAGAAACATGCATGGAGAAGACTTGACGCAAGAGAGAGAATGGAGAACAGACATCAAACAGAGAATCTGGTGAAGGGGTGAGAAAATAAAGATTTTTACCTACTGGGAGAGTTGATGAGTAGCAGGAGAACCTTGTGTGACAAATTATGGGAATTTAGTGCAGCTGGGAGAGAGGCAGATTAGGGAAACTGAGGGAAGGGGACTATTAAACACAGAATGAGGACGGAGGGAGCTGAACCAAAACACAGAAGGAACTACCAAACTAACCAGAGGAATATGATTATACTAAGGTAAGAGTCTAAACCCTATACATTAACACCAGAACATAAGGAGAGAAAAAAAAAAAACTCAACACAAATTAATTTATAGGGCAAGGCCTTAATAGCAATAACGATAATGAGAAACTTATCTCATAGGAGAGGTTCAGTGTAGTTTCATCAAGTTCTATATTCTAAACTGGTAGTTTAAGAATGATGATGCTCTATTTTGTGTCCTTTCTAGCTCAGCAAACTGATTCACACTTCCGGATCCAAAGGTTTGTTTAGAACTACCAAGCCTCAGTCCCAAAATCATAAAACTTTCACTTGGTTTCAAGAAATGGCTTCATTTTGTTATGAAGTGTGAATTAAGCATGACAGAATGATTTCATAAACATTGAAAAATGTGTATTTGAATTTAGTGTAGAGCTCCAGCTTCAAAAGTTAAAAAAAAAAAAAAAAAAAAAAAAAATTTAAATGCCAATGAAGGAGCACACATGCTGAAGTCCACTTGCAGCAAAACATTTGATTAAAATGGGTTTAGTAAGATGCACACCTCAAGCTGTACATTCCTAGGAACACTGGGTATCCTTTTAAATTCAGAAATTCAGACTGTGAGGAATAGACTAGATTGGGACGTTAAAACCATTTAAAAAGCTTTAAATGGTCCGTGAAATAGAAGGACCTGGGTAGCTGTAAACACAAAAATGTCAGAGGATGTCTGAGGTTTTGTGTAGGTTGGCTGTCTGAACAAACTGGGTGATGGAGTCAAAAATATAAACGTCATGAACAGTCAGTGAAGAGGCCTAAAGACTAGTTCACAGATACTAAAGCTTCAGCTGTCTGTGATGCAAAAACTGACTTTAATTATCCTGCAATAAATTTATCTTTCAGTATGGAGTGGATTATTTTAGGAGTGATTTAGTTGAATAAGGATTATCACATGTGGTCTGGAAATTCCTCCTTCTGACTGATTTTAAAGTATAATAATTAAAAAAAGATATGATATCTGAGGATTGCCCACTTACCGGACTGTTCTTAGCAAGTTTGTTTAAACGAAGGTCTGTTTTACCAAAATCACTATTTACTTTTGTATATAGTTTTTGTTGTGTATAAAATATATGTATATAATGCCAAAGAGACAAGTAAAATGCAAAAAGCACAAAAAGGCTTCCTGACACATTTTGTTTTAATGCTAAAAAAAAAATCACTGGAGGTCAGCATGGACAACATTCTTTGTTTTCATTTCTGTTTACTGCAGTGTGTCATGAAACTGATAAAATAGGTTTCAGATGTGTGGATGCTAATAATCTCCAGGCCTATGTTTAAATTGTCCCTTATCCTTAAGCTGCTGTCACCATGTTTCTAATCTTGCAACATATGTTGCTATTTTTAAACATTTGTTTCATGTCGAGGTGAAAAATTGTTGCACATTTTGTCAAACATCAAGTTCTGTTATGTTTATAAAGTACTGAATATTCATGTAGGTAAGTGAGAGAAACAGCAGACACAGACAAAACAGAAACGTGTTACGCTGCTGAATATCAGTGCTCCAGGTACTCATAAAGTCACAGCTTGCGGCAACTAACAGCCTCGGCTCCAGCTCATGCCAAGTCTTCTCTGGCCCAAACATTTTAAGCATTAAAAAGCAAAAACAATTTAAAAAAATGTTAAAAATTAAATAGTTTTATCCTAAACTATTTATCTCTGCCAAGACACAACCTTACTTCAAATTGTTCTGATTTACTGTAAAGAATCTTAGGTTCCAGAATGCCCGATGGTATTCAAAAGATTTCATTTATTGAAAAGAGCTATCAAAAAAAACCAAAACAAAACAAAAAAAACTTTTTCTCAATGTGAAAAATTCATTGTTCCCAAAATCCAATACGTTGTTGTGCTGTCTTTGTCAGTATAGGATTTTCCCCAGAAAACAAACTACACCCAGTGGTAGGGGTGCTGGGGCAGTCCACCAGCAGTCCACCTTGTTTTTGTGTTAAAAATTTTAAAAATCAAGCGCAAATCTTCTTGGATGTGTGATTGACAGGAGCGGAGCAGTATCGGGTGGTGCCACATGCTCATTAGTTGTGCAGTGCACTGCACTTTCTACAGTCTAACTTCTGAAACTTTCTTTCCTCAACAAGGTAAACTGCCTCCTCCTCTTTTTAAACTTTAATACGTTGATTAACACAAATTTGCATAATGCATTTTCATTTAATTTTTTCTGTGCTGTATGTATTGTAGGCTTCTTAAAAGTATCTGGTCAATAACAAAAGTTCAACTCAATACTTTGCCAACAAAAGTTATGTTACAATGACGGGTGAAACGTTTCCTGTAAGTCTTCACCAGGTTTGCACACACTCTAGCTGTGTGCACTAACATCACTCCCTACCCCCTCTGATCACAGAATGTCAGATGAGGAAATTTCTTCTAACACTCTTTTTCTTGTGTTTGAAGCCTGATGTAAAAGAAGCATAATCATTATAAAGCAGAAATGCACATTTGACCAAACTTGCATGATGCAAATGAACTTTGACAGTAAACCTCCATCACTGAGACATTTCAGATATTTAGAGCAGGGGCTGAGGCTGTTCATCTGGTGATGGAACTGCCCCAGGGAACAATGAAAAATTAGGTCTCACCTAATTAAACAGGTTATCCACTATCCAAACAGGCTCAGTGGAATAAAAAAAAAAAATAGAGTGAAAGATAATACAAATTTGTAACTTTTTCAAGGGATGAGTAATTTTCTTGTTTGTTAGGTTATTTTTCTATTTTTGGGATTCACCCTGCTAACACTGAAAGTATGAAAACTAGGAAGAGGAAGGAGCAAATACCTGCCCTGTAATATGCAAAGCCAGGAAAGACAAATCACTGAATACAAATTGTTACACCCTGAAATAATAGGAATCCAGAAAAATCTGAACAGAAATTGTAATGGCAACCTTTAACTAATTTCTAATTCCACTGGGAAGACAAATTTGCATATTAAAACTGGTGGCAGTTTGATGGACATAAAGTACATGAGATTCTTGTTCAGTCTGATACTAGTGTCAATAGATGAGTAAAGGAAACCCTGGGTACTGTAACACAAAACGAAATAATTTCTGCTGTTCTCGCGAACTGCATTCATTCTAATGTATTTGATACTTATTTCCATGTATAGACAACAAGGCTCACTCAGATTTTATTTATTTCACTCAGCCTACAAAATAGGCTATAAAAGAAAACAAGGATATGCTTTCGGAGTAGAATAATATCTATCTATCAATCTAATATCCCAACTGTTCGGGATTCAAAATTCTAATTTGTTTTTTTTAGCTTAAACTGTGTTACATTCCCTGTTTTTGATTCGAGGAAAATCGACAAAAAGAATATTCTGGACAGACAAAAAGCTCACGACTGACCTACAATTAAAAAAACACAACAGCAAACATGAGTATTTATGGTTAAACATTATCCTATCCCACCCATGCAGTACATCTGTTACTGCTGAAATTGAAACCCACTAAACTAAATTGTTAAACAACCAACTGCTGTGACTGCCCTTGGAATAATATGTATGTTTGGACTGCCACCACACTTGAGGCCTGGTCTATGTAAAACATTTTCCTTAGTGCATGTGCAGTTCAAACAGCCATCAGTCCACAGGGGGCTCCTTCTTGGTATGAGAGCAATATTACAAGGCTGGAAGACTTTAACATTTTACTCATATGACTAAATGAATGTCACTAGAAACTGCTTTGGGACTTCAAATTTTCTCTCAATAAAAAGACCATCATAAGAAACTTGAAACCAAGTGTTGCAAAAGCAGCTGATTTACTGTATGGCATTTCTTGTTTGCCTGCACATTTAACAATAAAATGCTGAGATCAGTGGCACAATGTATGTGGATTACTTCAAACCATGTGAAAACATTTTGTGTAGGGTCATTCAAACGCTATATATCCAAATTATAATTTTGTTCTTTTTCCTCATGGATCATAGATTTGTTTGAACTGTGTTACAGAAACACATTTAATGTAGCTATGACACCAAATGAGCCATATTACAGTTATGTCTGGGGAGAAAATTTAAGGGTCTGCACCATGTGCAACTGCTATTCCACAAGCCTTGTTTTAATTATGAAATTGCAATTTCACAAGCCTTGTCTCATATGAAATCATTTATTTTTTTCAGGGATATTTATCTTCAAAATCGTGTCTGGTGTAAAATCAATATTTGCTCATCCTTAATCTCCAGTTTTGTACTTTTTGTCAAACATGATCAGTATGCTGCCAATAGTTTTTCTTTGAAAACTGAAGTGGAAATTAGAAGGTGAAGTTTACATATGCACTCCGCATGGGTATAAATCCATTTGACAAGAATAATTTTGGGCTTTTATTTATTTATTTTAATCATTCATTTTCCATATACTTTCAAGTTTTTTGTTTTTGTTTTTTTTAATTGGGAAAACTCAGTAAATTGGGTAAAGAAGTTTAGCTTTAATGTGGATTTCATACAGGGTGAAAACATAAAATAGTCAAGCTAACAGGTTGAAATACATACATACAGTTCCTGTGATATCTGGTTAAATATTCCCCAGAGAGTTGTACCCTAACCAAATACATCAAGTCATCCAAAAGCATACTTTCTGATTTTCTTCATTAAAAACTCCAGAGGACACAGGTGGAGGCCTCAACAATCGTCTGGGTCAGTGACTACCTGACAAACAGACCACAGTTTGTGGGACTGAAGGACCATTTGTCTAACCAGGTGGTAAGCAGCAGAGGAGCACCACAGGGGCCTGTACTCTCACCACTTCTTTTCACTCTGTAAACTTCCAGCATCTCAGAGTCTTGTCATCTGCAGAAATACACCTGACTCCTCAGTCATCAGGTGTAGCAGAGATGGACAAGAAGAAGCGTGCAAAGAGCTGGTGGGTTCCTTTGTGGCATGGTGTGGGAGCAATTATTTCATCTTAAATGTGGACAAAACAATGGAGATTATTGTAGAGTTATGTAGAAACAGGATTACATCAAATGCGATTTGCATCATGGGAGAAGAACTGGAGGTGGTGGAGGAGTATATTACTTTCATGTTCACCTGGACAACATAATGGACTGGACTTGCAACATTAAATCTGTCAAAAAGGAGGGACACAGCAGGAAATTAACTGCCCTTGGAATAGAGGAAATTTAGGTCTTTCACTTTTTGCAGAAAGATGCTGCATATATTTTATAAGTCTGTTGTTGACAGTGTCATCTCTTCTATCATCATCTGTTGGCATAGCCACATCAGAGCCAGGGATTTAATGGCTCTGATTAAGGAGGCTGCTTCTGTTCTGGGTACCGGTCTGGAAGAAATTAATATGATGGTGCAAAGAAGGATTCTTCATAAAATCAAGAAAAGTATGTACACACCTGAGCATCCTCTTCATAAGATTGCTTTACACCAACAGTGTCTTTAGCTGGAGGGTTCTTCAGAACCACCATAATACAGACCGCTACAGCAGATCCTTTTTGCCCACAGCCATCATCATTTACAAAAAACAAAAAAAAAAATATGAAAGATGATTGAATAATATGAGTTTCAAAAGGCATTTAATTTCCATTTATGATTAATAAAGTATTTTTGGATTTGAATTGAGGCTTCATTTCAGTCTTATCAGTCTATCTACAGACAATTGCTTGAAATGATGCACCTGGAATCAGCAGCTCAGAAAGGCTTTCCTGACTCCATGATGTACTGGTGACCTGTCCTTGTTATACTGTAAATCGTGTCCGTTAATCACTGAAATAGACACCAGACCCTGCCTGCAATCCTTTCTGGGTCACATGGGTATAGAAAGTGGATGAATGGGTGGACTTGCAAATCTGCTGTGCCCCTTCTTTACTGGGTTTGTTGTGGTTTTCCTACTGCTTCAAGTACTCAGTCTGATGAATGCTATCAGACAAAACATTTGTATGCTGGCAATAAGAACCTGCCTGGTGTATGCAATCATGATGACAAACAAAGTCAGAAGGCCTTGGTCTCATTAAATTTACTTTTTAAAACCTATTTAGTTAATATTTGGCTGTGTGTCTTTGCATGTACTGGAGATTTTATGTGTATTTTTGACCTTTTGTTTATTCAAGAAAATCAACTAAAAGTTTGGACTTGGAGAATCCTATTTTTTATTATTATTTTATTTGGAACATCTTTGCAGTTATTGTTTATATAATCCCCCATCCCCCCTTGAAAAAAACCCACTAAATTAAATTATTAAAATATAACAACAGGACATTCATGCTCATTATTACTGTAAATAAAACACTGCCACATTAACAGGAAGTAGTTTTTTTAAGGTTATACATATACAAATTCTCAAAATAAGAGTCAAACTGGAAAAAAGTGGGCTTTCCAACTCCTTATACAACTACCAAAAAAAAAAATTAGTAATCAGTGCATATTGTCAGTATACTCACAAGATTATTATTCATAAATTTAGGGTTAGAATTTCTTCACACCACAGTTTATTGAAGAAACGTGTTCTCCAGCAAGTCACACATCGGAATGCAACTGTTGTAAATTAAAGCTCAATGTGTTCTAACTCTCATGGCACAAGCGTTTCCTGAATTTTAACCATACGCTTCCCTGCTGCTAGATCAACATAATCCACATCAATGGTAAGAGTAAACACAATCCAACAGTGGCTCTGTGACCAGAATTACCCCACACAAGATGCAAAAAATGCCTGTCTTTTATGATTTCTGTATTTCTACATCTTCCAGGCTTAGATTTCATATTGGCACAATGGAGGGAGGGAAGAACCAGAAAAAGACCACATGTGGCCACCAAACAAAAGAAGAAATTTGTCTTCAGAGATGTTTGTTGCTTGAGTAATGACCAGATTATTCTGTAAAACGTTCTGTGGGCCTGCAAATAGACAGATGTGATGAAGTGATTAACATTCTGGTTTAGTAACAGTCAGACAGCTGCTTAATGCTTGAAATCTGAAAAGTAAATATACTGGAAAAGAGGAAATGATTTGAACAAGGGATTTTCTTTGGATATTTTGCCCCAGTAATCATTTACTTTGGTCTGTTCTATTCAAGTCATTCACACAGGGGAAAAAGACAAAAGACCCAATAGAGCATGCCTCCAAACAATCTATATAACTTTTGAATGCTGATTTAAAAGCCTTAACTCGGGCACTTGCACAGATTCTAATAACAGGCCAGGATAACCTGATCAAATATAAACAGCAATAAGAGAAATTATATTATTCTAACCAACCTAGCTCTAGGTTAAAACATGATTATCACCCCCCAGCAGTCAACATATCATTTCCTAAAGATCAAGAACAGATGAAAAGAAATATCACTGATATCTACAAGGCTGATAAACTGCAGCCCCGAGAAGGAGAAGTGTCTTGAAGGCGGAGCTGGATTCACCCAGGCGTTTTGCACAGCTGAATGGTTGCCACCGGAGATTAAAGGATTTCTCAAACATGCATGAAAGAATCAAGGCAACACTCCAGGTATGTTTCTGATGAGGGAATAACACTATAACATGATGTAAAGCCCAAAAAAGTTGATTTTACATCATACCCCTTTAACATGATCTTGCCACAACTGTATTTTACTGTTAGGAACATTATCCCATGCTTAAAAGATTCCCAGTTTCTTTTAAGATTTGTCCACCATTTCACTCAAACATTGTAAATTTACTTAATCAGACACCTACAAAGCAATGCCATCTTTATCTGGGCTTTTCCTGTTTAGCGGTACAATCATTTTTGTGTATATAAACTTGAAGAGAGTAATGTGCTTGCATTTTTTAAAACACAGTAGTTTGATTAATTCCATTTCCCATTCTAATGCCAAGTCAATATCCAACTTTATCCAATTAAGGAAGTGACACAGTCTTATGATGAACTGGTGGTGAAGAGAATGAGATTTCCAAAGGAACAGTTTGTTTTAAACACATGAGGGGAAGGAGAGCTACTGACAATGAAATAAGAAACGAGAGGTGACAGGGAGAGGGAGAAAAGCTTTTAAAGAGTTTAGCACACTAATTAATTTACTTCCCATCTGACTAAGGGATGAGATCAGAGAAGAGGGGATTTCTCCGCTTACTGCTCTTACCTGTGATTTATTCAGTTAGATTTAATTTTCAGGTCATAAGAACAGACAAAGGTTTATTCTAATGTTTTGCCTAGTCTGTTTTCGTGCTGATGACATTTTTTAATCCACAGTTTATTTTGGTCACATTTTGATCTTCTAATTTCATTTGTAGATTTTTTTTTATGAATTTTATAATTTAATATTTTTCTGATTTATATTTTTGCTATTTTTAAAATACTTTGATTGAGGGGAGTGAGTCTTTAATCATTGTAACTTTATACATAGAACTTAAAAAAGTAAGGTATATAGTGAAAGCTTTGGTTAGAACCTTACATATACTCTGGGCTGAACAAATAATGATCCATGGGTGTTTGTGTTTTAGTTTTCTTTTGTGTTAATTTGAATAGAATAGAATAGAAATAGCCTTTATTGTCCCATAAAGGGGAAATTCAGGTATAACAGCAGCAACAGATATAAAGTTTCACACAAAAAGTTTTAAAGTGTGAAAAACAATTAAAAAAAACAAGATTAACAATAACAACAATAAAAATAATAATATACTGTGCAAGACTGTACAAGAAATGCTGTGAAGTTATGAGAAATAGGCATATTAGACTCACGAAGGAATTTATTTTCCAGTTTGCCCATAAACCTACACTTAACCACCCACTAGACAACAGCTTTGGAAGGGGATGATTTCAAATGAAAGAAAGGCTGTTGTATTCCATGCATCATGCCAGTCAATTTAAGTGTCCCTGTAGTTCTTTTAAAAAATGCTGAAAACCCAGACATTTTCATCAATTAATGAAACAATGAAATCCCCCAGATGGCCCCTAGTGAAAGTGGACATGTCCAGGAAAAAGAAGATGTTTGGTCAAGTATGACTTAGCTATCTCAGAATAATATTCTCCACCAGCCAGTTCTTTTGCAGTCTTTACGGCATTATGTCTCACCTGTTTTTGCCAGGGAACCAAGTCGAGCTATCTCATTATTATGAGATACGAGATGTTTTTTTTGTTTTGTTTTTTTTATCAGATTGGTGTAAATGGACTTCTATAATATGTGTTTTTTGGATGTGTTTAAGGTACATATTACACCATAGGTAAATATTACACCATAGGTGCATAAATGAAGGCTTGCCATAAATTCAACTTGGCAGACTCTCTCTAGCTTACCTGCATCATCCATTACTGGGTCCATGCCTCCGCTGCTGCCAATTGACGTTGAAGATTCTGGATATAAGGCTGTCAATCAATCCATGGTTTCATCTGCTCGTCAGCCAAGCTTCATCCCACCTCCACCCCGTCCTCTCAGGCTCCTTTGGGTTCCCTTCCTCCGACCTCTGCTCCACCACCAGGTCTGGGCCCCGAGGAGAAGAAGACCCTAAATCCTCACTCTGTGTTGTTCATTCAAGCTCATGGTGATTCTCAGCGTATTCGTCTTCTGCCAGGGGTCCGAGCGCCAAAGAACTTTAAGTCAATAAAACACTCTAATTGTCTCTTTCATGATGTAATAGGTCTTTAAAACTTTGGTAATTGTTTTTTGTTCCCTAAAATGTGCTTTGCATTTTATAGGCTGCTTGTTTAATAGCTGTTTGTTGACAGATTTCTAATTTTGTCTATGAATGCATAACTGCACACAGTAGTTTTCATTGTTAAATGAACGTAGTATCTTTGTACTGCAAGTTTTTTTGTTTTAAAATGATGGTCACTCTTTTGTCCGTTGTGCGACCAAATAAGAGGCCTCTCCAAACCAGGCGCTCAAACTAAATTTCAGCCCCAGCCCTGAATACCACTGAACTCCATCCAAAAAATCTGGTTTTCAACCATTTCTTCTGCCTCTAGACTTTCAATCTCAGACCTTTCCAAAATGTCATTATAGGTTTGTACTTGCAATTATACAACATATGCAATATTTCTGGACTTTACAGTCAAAGGCCAAATTTCCCTTGCACGCCAATTCAGTTGTTTGTTGGAACAAATAACTTAGCTAATCAGCTGACAGCATTTAGGCACCTGGATGTGGTTAAATATTATTTACTGATGTTCTGAGGTTCTTGATGCCAGAAGGGCTGATCTGAGTATTTTAGAAATTACTAATCTATTGGGATTTTCCTATTACACCAGATATTGTGTGGGTTTGCAGAGAATGGTCCAAAAATGAGAAAGTATCCAAGAAGCAGCATTTGTGTGGGTGTAAATGCTTTGTTGATGACAGCAGTCCAGATGACAGAAAGGCAACAGTAACTGAAATAACCACTCATTACAAATAAGGAAAGCAGCATACCACTCTGAAAGTGTAATACATTCTTGAAACAAGTGCCACTCCTTTCAGCTAACAACAAGAAACTGAAGCTACAATTCCCAATGGGTCACAAAAACTACAAAATGGAAAAACACTGGCTGGTCTGATGAGCTGAGACATTCTGATTTAAAACTTAAACAGGTTTCTTAAACATGATAATGAATTCACTGCATTCCAATGGTTTCCACAGTCACCAGATCTGTGTCCAATAAATCACCTCTGGTATGGTATGAGAAGGAACATTTTCATTGCTGATAGGAAGCTGAAAAATCTGCTGCAATTAAGTGCAACTATGACATTAATATGGACCAAAATCTCAGAGGAATGTTTCTGACATCTTGTTTAATCTATGCCACAAAGAATTAGTGAAGTTATGATGACAAAAGGGAGTTCAAGGCAGGGTTGCGTGTATGTGCCTTTTCTTCATTCAGTTATGCGTTATTAGTGTGTGTGTGTGTGTGTGTGTGTGTGTGTGTGTGTGTGTGTGTGTGTGTGTGTGTGTGTGTGTCCTTGGTTCAATAGGTCATATACCTCTCTATCTCCTTTCACTTTGTTATTGCTAGCAAAACCAAACTGCCATCTTGGGATGGTGACAATAGAGCGACTCCAATTTTTTGCATTCTTTTCTCCTCCTCATTCTTAAAATAATATGGAACAGTTGCTATATTTTGATTACAGAAGTTACATAGATTTCAAAGGAGCAATTTCAGAAGAGCTTTTAATGTAAAATTACTAAAACATAAAAAAGCATTTTACAAAGTGAACACACTCAATTTTTGAGTAATAGAATCAGTACAACAAAACAAAGAAAAAGAACAATGGCAACACAGTTGTGACTGTGTAAACACATGGTCAAAATGGACAATGGATATTAAGCATTATTCAAGTACTAAATTTCTCATACTAATGTGTGTGAGGACTTGTTCTGCTTTTTTCTTGGTGGATGTGCACTGTTGAAAGACTAAAAACTAAGGGCAATCTTTAAATTCATCCTCTTAGGAGGTATGTTGCTTTGTTAACTATCATCTAAGCATTTAATTCAATTATTATAAGGACTGTTCACTTCCAAGAATGCATTGCTTAACTGCATTAACCGTTGATGAAATATGAAATGAAGTCATTTCACATGACAGGAATCAAGTATCGTATTCAGACTGAGGTCAGATGCTGCAGTAATGATGAATCTTTGTTGCATGCAATCTCTACAGAGGAAAAAAGGTCAGCCTTCTTATAATGGCCATGAGTGATTGATGTCAAAAATTGTTAAGGACTTGGTCGTTCCGTTCTGAGCAATGTCACATTTATTAGATGGCACGGTGCACATTTTCTTCTCACTGCAGAATAACATCAAACATGAGAGCAAGGGAAAGAAGTCTGTCAAAGTGCTCAGGGCTGGAGTATAAAAAGGAAAACAAATAAGAGATTGGTCACGGCAACAGTCACTTCACATTTTCCTTTAAATTTACTGACACTGGGTTATATTTATGATGTGTCTTATTTGGCCAAGGCATTGTTGTTGGTGAGCCTGTCTTATTTAAAAACAACACTAATTCAAGCGCATGACAGAAATAATAATTTAACAACTAAAACTGAATAAAAAAAGACCTGACAAATTTGGTCACTTGTTATTGTGGCAATAAGCAAATAGACTAAACTTTTTCTGGTTTATGTCAGTTAGAATGAAGAAAACGATCTCTGATTTAATATCAGATGGTTAGAAAACTAAGCTATGTACTTCAACTGTTTTTGTTGAATATGGTGTTCATACATATCTGATTTCAACTTTATACGATAATGTGTACAAACAATAACATCACATGGAATTTCCGTCTAAATTTTGCTTTTGTCCACACGAAGATATTTTGTAAAATGTAGATTCTTCTGTTGTGTTTGCATCTCTTGACCACATGAAAACACTTTTGGAAATAGAACTGAGATTTGTAAAACAAAAAAAAAAAATCTGAGGTGACAATTTGAACAAGAGTTAGAGATTACAAGAAATGAGAACATAATTAATCAGAATCCACTTTATTGGCCACATTTGTGAGCACAAACAAGAAATTGGATTACTGACTTCTTTGGCTGGAAGGTGTTTATTGTGTTCATCAGAGAGACAGCATTGGTAAAGAAACTGTCTCTGTGCCACCTTGATTTTGATAAGAATACTCCATAATGCCGACAATGCAATGCAGAAAGAGTGGAACATCACCTCTCCAGTGGGGAAGGAGCATGAGAGGGTGTGTCAGGTTGAGAGGTTCTGGCTAGAAATAATTTTACTCACGTTGACACATGGCTCTGGGTCAGGAACCAGTCTCCTTGAAAGGGGTGGGACACTTTTTCATTCTGGATTATCCTGCTTTCTCTAGTCCTCATTTGATAATCTTTGCCTGCTAAAGTTATTTAATATAACCAGTTTTTATAGTTACTCTTATTTTGTCTATCCTCATAACTGGATTACTTCAGATTTTAGGATTCTTACTGTTAACTTCACTTTCACCCTTTTTTCTGCTTCCAAACTGAACAAGAGCAAGATGCCTCTGGTCGACACTGGGGACATGAGCAGTATTATACAAAGACTTCAATCGGTAGAATTGAAGATTCACCTACTGGAGAGGCATACAGGTCCTGGAAATGAAACAACTCTACTTATGACTCAAAACAATGGACAGCTAAGTATTATACAAAGACTTTAATCATTAGAAATTAAGATTCATCGATTGAAGACGAATATTGAGATCAGCGCAGACTCTGGAAATGAAACAACCCTACCGATGACTCAAAACAGGAAGAAATCTCCATGGATAAGTGCTCCACTTGTAAGAAACAAAAGAAGCCTTTGTCAAAGGGCTGAACGTAAATGGCGTAAAATTCGACTTCACGTTTACTATGAAATCTATAAAGAGAGGCTGCAAAGCTATCACTCATCACTAAAACATGCAAGGGAAACATTTTTTTCAGAAATAATAAATAAAAACATCAACAATGCTCGTGCCTTGTTTGCCACAGCTGACAGATTGACAAACTCGCCAGTGACTATCACACCTGAACTCCACTCTACCAGGGCCTACAATGAATTTGCCAACTTTTTTTTTACAGAGAAAATTTTAAAAATTAGAGGGTTAATCTGCACATGCAGCTGATCCAGAACACTGCTGCTCATGTTCTCACTAAGACCAAGAAAATAGAGCACATCACCCCCGTTCTAAAGTTCTTACACTGGCTCCCTGTAGTTCAGAGAATAGACATCTAAAATACTCAAGTCTTCATGTTCTAGTCTACTCTGCATCCCCAGAACCAGAACCAAACATGGAGAAGCAGCATTCAGTGTTTATGCACCACAAATCTGGAACAAACTCAAAAAACTGCAAAACACTGAGTTCCTTTAAATCAAGGCTAAAAATCCACCTGTTTATAGCTGCCTTTGATTAGTAGTAAGTGGAATATTGATCAATATTTTTGAAATATATTTTCTTGATGATATTTTCTTGATCATTATGATTTTGATGCATTGATATGCATATATCAATTTATTGGTCAATCTAAGATCCCATCCTCATTTATGGTCACGAGCTTTGGAAAGTGACTGAAAAAAATGAGATCATGCATACAAGCATCAGTTTTTTCATACTAGATCTGTTTTTGCACTAGAAATAACACTCTCTGAACTCATCCATTTACAAAATACTATTACAAAAAAATAATTACAGTATGAAAGAGTTATCTTGCTGGAACTGCTTAATACAAGCTGTCATTTCTAACTATACAAACTTAAATAACCATAACCAGTAGCATGTGGAAATTGTTTCAAGACGCTTGCTCAAAATTTGTGCTTCTTAGAACTTAAAAACCACAAGTTCAGTCAAAACATTCCTGTGTTTGGCAGAAATTGAGAAATGATAAACAATAGACTTTGGAAACAACATTAACCAATGAAACACAAACTTGTAAAACTATACACTTTAAAGACAATTGTACAATGTAAAAGACAGAAAAATAGAACAACTCCTGCATTTTACCTCTAAAAGATATGACTATACATGTGGCGGTAGCCCACCATAAAAGTCAATAGTTTGAATGTGGTCTGGATTGTTACAGCGCATTATGTTGAGAACTAAACTACACAAGGGGTCTAAAGGTTTGGGTCCATTTGTAGGGGAAAGATAACTGCTAAAAT
Organism: Anableps anableps; assembly: GCA_014839685.1. NCBI lineage: Eukaryota > Metazoa > Chordata > Actinopteri > Cyprinodontiformes > Anablepidae > Anableps > Anableps anableps. The sequence goes on from CM026073.1 coordinate 5,054,546, forward strand.
GGTTAACACTAATACAATGAAATGAAATGAAACTATGTCATACTCAAATAGGGCTTCAGTAGGAAACTCAAAGAGGCTTTACAATTTAATAAGTCATTTCGACTCACACACACTCACACGCTGATGATGGCAAGCTACTGGATTGTAGCCACAGCTGCTCTGGGCAGTCTGAAAGAAGCGAGGCAGCTATACCGCGCCATCAGCCCTTCTGACCACCACCAGCAGGCAAGATGGATGAAGTGTCTTGCCTAAAGACATGACAGAGATGGACTAGGTTGAGGCTTGAACTGGACACCCACCAATTGCAAGATGAACACTTTCGTCACCCCAAGGTGAATTAATGCAAAACTTTAGACGCTGTCAAACAAACAAACAAACAAACACATTTTATGGAATAAAATTAATATTAGAAGAGCTAAATTGAAAACATAAAACAAAGACACAGACTGACATTGAAAGACGTTGGAACAGATCTATGACCTCAAAAAAGAAAGGACAAAGTCAAAACATATCATAAAACTAAGTCAAAAACTGGAGCCTTACTGTAAAGAACTCTGTCAAAGTAAAAAAGCAAACAAAGACAAAAACCTCTGAAATAAACAGTCAAAGGAGGAAAAAAACATTGTGTTGAGACAAGAGAATTGACACGTAGAATAAATGACAACTGTAGTGACAGCCTCATTTTTCAGTACTGGCCCTTAAGGCTCATCGCCCTTGTTCATCCATGTTTCAGATATTTCCCTTCTTCAGCATCCCTCTTTTTTAGTCCAGAAGGCTTCATGTAAGACTTCCAGACAGAAAAAAACTGTTCAAGAGAGTGGTTCCTTGGCTGTTCAGACAGGCAAGACAGCTAAGAAGATGACTAACTGACAACTGTGAACAACACAGATGAACACATGGTTGGCTGGATCCACTTGATGAAAGTAATAGGTGCTTGTGGAATAGATTAAGCAGCCATCTCTGAAGGCCATAACAGAAGCTAGTGCAGCCTCTGAGATGCACATGACAGCATGAGCTGGATCTTGAGAAGATACTACACTGTCATCCTAAAGGCTCCCACATACTCAGGTGTACTGTGTGTAATCTGTGACCCATGCAAACTTCGCATGCACTGTCTATGGATAATTGAGATTATTTCAACTGCATACATTTCTCATGACAAATTCCTTCATTTCCCAAAATCCAACTGGGTACTAGCAAGTTTGATGAGCTAGTTGGGCACCTAGCCATGTTTGTTCTCCACCAGAGCAGCCACTGCACATCTGTTAGTGCTATGCAGAGAGTGGCAGTCTAGTTGATAAGCATCCTTGCAACTGGTCATGCCAACTTTCAGCTTTATCAGCTTGGTGTCACATACAAAACAGTTTGATGTGACCACCATCTCCTGTCCAGCAGTTTACTGTGTGACACAAAGTATGCATACATTGTTGTAAAAATTTACCTTTGCATGGACGTGTCAGGCGGATGTCTACATTGAGTCTGCTTTGAGTATGTTCGGACCTCCACATAGTAAAGTACGCCCAAGTAAGTGTGGGTCTTAAAGTGTAACTAACCCCTAAATCAACTTTTTTTGCTGATAAACTGTCTAAATAAGTTAATTAGTGTTCTGTCTTTATGTTTCTGTGCAAATTTTTACATTTTTGTGTGAATTTGTTTGGTGAAATGAGTGTTTAAACAAATTTGGTTTAGCAAACTCAAATAAAATAGAGTCAAGTATATTGACTCTATTATCTACTCTAAGGCAAGTATATTGGATTGAAATAATTAAATTGCTTAGTGTTGAAAAAACTAAATTTAATTGTGTGGAAACCATGATGTGTTTTAGTTCATTGAAAAAATTATTTTTTCTGAGTATGGATTAATTGAGGAGGTAGGCTCTCTTGGCCCCCTTGGTAACAGAAACAGGAATATCCCTTTAACAGAGAAGGTGAGCCCTTTTGAAGCCTATTATAAATGACTACAGTGATCACAGGCTTATAGTCGGCCTTAATATGCATAATGTGACCATAGCCCTGGGCATAAACTGTCATGCCACTGACGTTGTTTCCATCCCATTGTCATGCGTATTTTTGAGTGAACTTTTGAAATGTCACAAAAAAATGTAAAGAAAATGCAACTTAGGTATATTTCCATCTACTGGTGTGGAGCGAATCAACCAGGCTACATAAAGCTCAACTTCATCAGATGATGACATTATGCATGGCTATAATAAACAGGAAGTAGCAAAATGCAATTCTAATGCATGCTGACAGCAGCAACAGCTGATCAGTCATGTCAGGTAAATCTTTGGTATGTCAGAACTTTTTTGGCAAATGTGTTTCTATCTCCAATTTAGAATAACTCTTTGAGAAAACAAACAAAAAAAAAAAACCTACTTCAACCAAGCATCAAAACTTTTTTTAATGAAATTGTGGAAGTCATGATGAGTTGTTTAACCACAGCATGAAGTGCAAAACTGTGGCTTAAGCAGTGGTAAGGTGCTCGGCTTAGAGAGGATGACAATGCTCTCTAGGGCTGAGGCAAGTAGGACTCAAACTGCGGTTGCAGTTGTGGGACTGATTACATAAGCCATGTCTGTGTCATTAGCCATGGCAGACACTGTGGCTGAGACGGAGAAAGTGAGAGCTGTGGCTGGAATTGAGGTTCTGACTGGGGCTGGAGCAATAGAAATGTGAAACTAAAAGGACTGGAGTGCATTTCAGAAACAGCTCAGTTCTCCAGTTCCAGTAGCATGACTACCAGTCACCTGTTGGTAACAGCTGGGCATGTTATTACTGAAATCATTTTTGATAACTATACTTGGAGAAAATAGAACATTAGAGGTTCTGACAAAAAGCAAAGAAAAACTCTAAACTTTCTAAACATCAACGTATATACTAAAGGAGATAATGAACTTAACAAACAGGTTTGATGATGAGTAATGTAGAACAGGGTTAGGAAAGGCAGAAGAACAAATTCAACAAAAATAAAGTACAAGTGGCAACACAAACAGACCTTGGTTACACAAACCAGCACCGTAACTAAAATCTAAATCAACCTAAACAGATCAGTTCAAGATATCAAAGAAACACAAAATACACCAAAAAGCAAATAATGATAAAAGTTCACTCTTTCTCAATTCAATCTTGGGGCATTTTTATTTTTTCTATTTATTTACCTTTTTCTTTTATCCTTCTGTGAGGGAAAAACAACACATATCTGCTTCATATTCCCTATTTGCTGCTTTTCTTTTTGTTAATATGTTAAAGAATTAGTCAGCTTAGAATAAGTACCCCCTCTGCAGTTTTGCTTTACACTTAAATAAGCAGATGCAATCCCATCATTAAACCCAAATAAACCCATCATTTGTCTCAATTTTAATATTTCTTATGAAGTCAAAAAGTCTAAACTTTTTGTCTTGTAGGTTAAAATTGTCAGTAGCTCACACAAGTACTCGAGTACTCAAATATAACTTGAAAAAGCCCCTAAAATTACGAAAAATATCTTGTGTATTTTCTATATCTGCTAAACAATAATAGGAGCATACAGGATTTTTATTGAATAAAGCAGTACAATTTTTTTCTAAGAAAAGTATGTGTAACTTACGATAGAGCCAAAATGTTAAAAGGGTTTCTTGCACATATGTCTAATTAAAAGAAAACAATCATAGTATTTCCCCCACAATAAAAACATGATCTGGGTCATCCTTTCTTTCAAAACAGTTGCTGTTTTTAGCTAATTTTAATAAATAATTTAAAAGCAGAATTGTGTGCACCAGAGTCTGCATTTAAGTAAAAGTAATTTAATTGATGTGGTGCTATTAATATGGAATTAAAGAAAATCCATACAGTGAAGGTTATTAAGGGACAAATAATTTTTGTACCTAAACTGTTCCATTCTAAGTTCATTTATTTTGTCCTAATTGAATAAAAAGTTTTCACCTGAAACAACCAACATTGATGGCCAACTCTGTAGCATTTCTGAATTGCAGTCATCAGTTCTACATCAATATGTGAGCGAGTCCTGATAAAAAACAAGGTTTTTAACAGGCTGTCCTACATTTTTCACATGACGCTTGTTCTCTTCGTTCTGTGGCCCATTATTAAAGCAAACATTTTACTTGCTGCTTTAACTGCTTGTCATGGTTTTTAAAAAAGCCATAAGTCCATTAACTGAGTGAATGAATCTGCCTTTAAGAACTGATTTTCTTGCATGTTTGATGATACCAGTAAAACGCCTTCAGGGGATTCAGATTCATCAACTCTTCAAGCACAGAACACAGTCACTCAACACATGCTGGTCCTTGAGACAAACTGACATGTGTCTCCTATTGACAGAGGTGCACTTCTCAAGCTTAGCATTCCAGTGTTCAGCATTGTGTTCTTAATTCCTGGAAGAGAAAGTCAGGTGAATACAATTGGGTTTGAATGCCAATAAACTTATGGAAATTTTTTAGATTTATTCCTAGTTTTTTCTATGTCTTAAACAAGAAAAAGTTCTGTATCCATCTTTCTCTTTTAGGTATAAAGTTTGGTGGAGTAAAGCCCAAAGGAATGCTTATGTATTGCTGTTATAGCAGTTTAGGCTCAAACTTTCAAAATATCATATTGCTACACTGTTGGTTTTGAAAAACATCCAGGGGTTTGAAGAATATAAAGTACTTTTTGTGTTAGTCATTTATCATAATTCTTAAAATTGATTTACTCAACAGGTACATTCACCTGTTTCACTAATGGCTAAATGCTGTATGCCAGATATTATCCATAGCCAGAGTTTTACTCTTTGTTATGAACAAAAACACATTAGAAACATTTTTGAAACAGCTATGTATGGAATGGCTTTATAATTGAAAGCATTTTTAACCACTTGAGCTGAAAATCCATGCCAGTAACAACACTAACTTCTAACAATCCAGACTTGGCTCTTTAATTTAATGTATATTTAGAGTTTATTGAATCCAGAAGTTCATCCCGGCTGAATAAATTCAGAAACCGTTCCGGGGGGAACAACATGCAATCATCTTAGGCAGGAATAACATAAATGTTGGACTTTCAATGACTTTTTAAAAAAACATTTATGTTTCCAGGTTGGAAGGATAATAAAATGGTAATGATTTTTTGAACAAGAAAATTGGAAGCACAATTTTGGATTTGCTGAAGATTTTTCTCAAATCATCCCTTGATCCAAATGTATATTAAGAGGCTACTGTACATTTACAAGAAATCTTTTTAAGTGACATATCATTTAACTTGGCAAGGCCAAGCCATATTAACGGGGTGGGGATGAATAATGTAAAAACAACTTTATTGAGCATTATATCATGTTATAATGTTATTCCCTCATGAATAAAAACATGCCCGGAGTGTTGTTTTGATTGAGGCCTTATCCACACATAACCGGATATCTGGAAAAACAAATCTTTTTTATGTGTTTTGGCCTTTCATTTACACAAAAACTCAGTTTTATGCAACTAAAAATTTATATTTATGAAACTCCGACCAAAGTGGTGATTTGGGAAAACTCTGTATTTGTGTTTGCATGTGAAAACTGAGATTTAGGGTTCTGTGCATTACAGTCTGTGACAAATTATGTGCCAATATATCCACGTACTTGCATTGACACAATTCCCAAAGGACATCCTCTTGTGTTTTATTAACTTTATATTCTAATACTGTCACATCCACTTACCTGTATGCAGGTTCTTTGGCTGTGTTCCCTCTTCCTCCAGGGTGGAACAGGCAGGTGGATTGCAGGCAGCTGCAGCTCATTCAGGCTCATCAAGGAAGCTGCTTATAAGGAAGCCAGCTCTCTCAGAAAGATGCTAGATCATTCTCTTACCAGTTTGGTAATCAGGCCTCAGTTGTGGCATGTTAAGCTTTTATGGTTTCAGAATTGATTGCCTGCTTGTTTATTTCTTCTACAGAAAGCTGTTTGTTTCCTTCTTGGAGCATGAGCTCTGGTCTTTGCTTCCTCCCTTGCGTCTTGATCTGATATGGAGTTCGTTTGCCTGGAACCATCTCAAGCTGCATGCCTGTCCTGGTAAAGATCCTAACTTGCCCATTTGTCCACTGCCTGTCCACACTCTAACGAACATTCTGACTGTTAACCTGCCGAGAGGGAGACATTACAAACCACACAACCAGTATTTCAACCAAGTTCCTGCCAGTCTCTACCTGTGGCGTGATCATCTCCTGCTGGACCATGTGTTCATGCTGCACAGTAACCAAGATGGCTCTCATGATTCACTTATTCAGCTGAATTCTTCAGCTCAATTAACTGTTCACATCTTCCTTTCAGTTACCTTTCCTGTGGACCAGATCCAAGCCGACACAATCTGCCTGCTTAATTGTTGTCTGACCTCTTTGGCAAACATGACAAATAAACTATATTAAAGTTGTTCAACCTATAAATCTGTCCACACAATAGAACCTCCTGGCGCCATGTTTAATTCCTAATAGGAATTCATGGTTATTTTGAAGGATTCTGATTGACTGACATAGGTTTTAACTTTGCACTACACTGCCCCCTATGGGTTTGGCATGTTTAAAACAACACTCGGAGGTGGACTTGTGTGGGTTCATGTGGATGAAAACTTTCCTAAAACTGATCCCATGTGTACTATATATATATATATATATATATATATATATATATATATATATATATATATATATATATATATAAAATTAATTTTTATTTATTTTATTTATTTTAAATGTGGAGGTATTTGTTTTTATACAAGGCCTCTGTTAGGCATGTTTGAGAAATTCTTGACTCTCTCATAGCAGCCATGGGGGTGCCTTGGTGCTTGCAAAGCACTGCTTTTTACCCAAAGCTAGTCTTTGGCGCTGCAGTCCCAGCTGAGCTTCCACCCGAAACAGTACCCCTCCCTTGTGTCTGCCCCACACAGCTCCTCCAGACTAGCATCAGCAACTAGCAAACACTTGGAACTGCTTGTTTACGGAGTTTATCATACGAACTATCTCTCAGTTCAACTATCTTAAGAATGGTTGTAAACAGCAAATTGGAGGAGCATTGTCGTGATGACATCCTGAAGGCTGAGTGTTGGAAAGAGTAGAAGCTTCTTAAGAGACAGAAGCCAATTTCAAAGTCAAATTTTATGTTTGGTATATACAGCATTTTCATAACTGAAGGTAACATAGTTACTTGACTGTGCTTTAAAATGGCACTATGTGCCTGGAAAATACATAATACCCTCCCTCTACCTTCATGTGGGAGAAATGGCACAAGTACAAGTGTACTTTTGAAGAGAACAATTTTGTTGAAGTAAAATCACAATACCTCTTAAAGAACAAACACAAGGGAATACATGCAATATTTATATATTATCAGTTTTTGCAACAGATATTTGACATTGGCAAGACTTAAAGTCCACAGTGTCTTAAGCTAGTCTACCTACCTGAGATGTTTTTGATACAAAATGATTTACACAGTGGAGCAGTTGTAAATAGTAGAGTAACTAATTACATTTTGAATGATTTCATTTTCAAATAGTAATACTATCTTAATATAATATTACTGCCAAGGTATGTCAACAGGGTGGTGTGTGTGTTTGCGTCTACCTCTTCTCATTACAGGGTGTGATCAGCAGGTGTGTCCTCACAACAATGGTAATCATTAAAACTACTAACCGTTTTGCCCACGATTATCAGAAGTGTAATTTATAAAGCAAAGGGATAAAGGAAAGTAAAACTGATATTAATATTGACATATTGTCCACAGCTTGTTAGTAAAGTTGAACATAAAATTAAGTCCGATCAAACAAATTCCCTTTCTGGTGGTAAAGAGAAAATACAAGCAGCATAATTTCTCTTTGCAACCATACAGTAAATTTGTTTCACAGCATTCATTGGGTGACCATTACTGAGAAGAAAGGAAATGACCACAGTACAGATGAAAGAGATGAAAAATGCCAGATTTGCACAGCTTTGGAACACATCTTGGAGCGATTCAGAAACATTAATGAAGCCTTCAGGTGAAAGGAGATTGGTTAGAATGTTCAGGAACAACACAGGAGCCAGTAAATCTCAAGCGGGCCATGCTCAAGAAATTTTGACGAGTTTGTCATTGTCATTTTGTACTCGAGTTTTTTGACGAGTTTTTGACAAATTTGACGAATTTCGACGATGACGAGTGTTCATCACTCTTAACATTGATGTGAGTTTTATACCACCATGACTTAAAAGAGTGCCCACCAAGAAAAAAACCCCTTGTTCAAAATAGACATCATCAAGCTTGAGTGATGTTTGCCGCAGCCCATATTGACAAGCCAAGCCCTTCTGGAACAAAGTTTTAGGGTCTGCTGAGAAAACGAGATTTTTTGATCTTAATGACAAGACATATGTTTAGAGCAGTCAAGTTGGTCAGCCAGTCGCTTTCATACCTGAACACTGCAAAGGCAGCAAAGTGACAGCCAATCAAAGCAAGAAGGTTTGCAGAGATCCACTATCTTCCGCTTATCCAGGGTCAGGCGGTAGGGGCAGCAGCCTGAGCAGAGAGGCCCAGAATTCCCTCTCCCCCACCACTTGGGCCAGTTCCTTCGGGGGAAATCCAAGGTGTTCCCAGGCCAGCCGAGAAACATAGTCCTTCCAGGGTGTCCTTGGTCTTCCCCTGGGTCTCCTCCTGGTGGGACGTGCCCAGAACACCTCACCAGGGAGGTGTCCAGGAGGCATCCTAATCAGATGCCTGAGTATGGAGATAAGTTAGTCTCAAAAAGATTCACAAAGTGTATAAGATTTGTATGTGTATAATAAGATCCACAAGCATACAAGAAGAGTTGTAAGTGTACAACATAATTCACAAATGTGTATAACACAAAAGATTCTTTGTGAATCTTTTTGAGACTAACTTAGCTCCATACCCAAGCCACGTCAACTGCCTCCTCTCATTATGGAGAAGGGGCCAGTTGAACACTAATTTTAGCCACTTGTATTCGCAAGCTCATTGTTACTACCCAGAGGTCGTGACCATAGATAAGGGTAGGAACATAGATCGACCAGTAAGTCGAGAGCCTTGCCCTTCGGTTCAGCTCTCTCTTCACCATGACAGATCAAACAAAGATAAGAATAAAAAATATCTAAAAACAGAATAAAGAAAAATATACTGTACACTAAGGGCAAAATTTCAACATAAATACTATGCAGTTATTAAAAATAGCGTACTCCGGTCTAAAGGAATGTGACTCTGAGTATGTTAATTTAAAAAAAAAAAATCTACTGTCAAACATGGTGATGGTTACATCGTGCTGTGGGAATGTTTCACTGCCAGTGGTCAATTCCAAGCAGAAATCAAAACATCTTACAGTAACGATAAAGAAAGCCCACATTAGGCTTTTAGAATAGCCTTCCCAAAGCCCAAGCCTCAAAAATGTGTTGTAAACTTGTGAACTATGCTCAAAAGCACGATCTGTGGCAATAAACCAATCAATTCTCTCAAGAAGAATAAAGAAAAATCCAGGCAGAATTACGCCACAAGTTTTATGACATGATGAACTTCCAAATCAAGCTCTTTAATTGGTCCAAAATCAATTTAATTACAAAGTCATAACATAAACATGTGCATTTCTTTTTCTAATAGGTTGCTGTGTAGAACCTAAAGAATCAGTCCCTGGCTAAGAATTTTCTTTTTAAAAACCCTGGTTGTTCAAACAAATGTTACCACAGTACATATGAAAGAGTCGTTCACAACTTCATACAGAAGTGTTGTAGTTTCAGCGAACAGCAACAACATCAGCCACCAAACAGTTATAAGTAAAACATGCCCAGACAGGAAGGCATTCTTGACTATTTTGGAACAAACTGTAATTCACAGATGAGTCATCCATTATTTTAATTCTTGAAAATGAGAAAATTTTGTACTGATCACTAAATCATTACGTAACAAACACTAATGTGTGAATACTAATAAAATATTCATATAAATGTTGAATCTTGAGCTTTAACTCTTTATGTTGCAAAGAATTCATCTAAAGCATCTCAACAGTGCACATATTTAAATGTTTTAGTAGGCTGGAGGTCCTTATGGTACCAAGTTGTCCTTTCCCTGACCAGCTCTATGGTGTGGTTATGTTCATTGTTGTGCTGGAACACCCAGTTGTGTCCAGGTTTCAATCATCTAGTTGCTGATTTGAGATAAGAGTAACTGTTATAAATTTGTGTTAAATGGAGGCAAATAGTGTTTGCTGTTTTTTCTCTTTATTTAACTTTTTCAGATGTTCTAACACTTTGGGTTGATGCATTCATAAGGAGAAGTCAACTTAAAGACAGATTTTTTTACCTTTGCAAAAAAATGTTTTTCTACACAATTTTCCTTGGACAGTATTTCAGCACTTTTCTGAGTTCTGTATTTGGCTTTTTTTCTATAACCAACTCATTTTCTTTGATGCAGTGGAAATGTTAATTGATTACATTTGGGAAATAAAAATATAAGGGAAGAACACTTGACTAGGTGTCAAAGCCAAACATTTATCTGTAAATGTGGACCATAAAAAATATATTTCGCTGGACACTGGGCTGTGTCCAGAGAAATATACTAATAATGTTGACCATATACAATAAATAGCTATGTCCAAAAGTTTTATTAAATATACAAATGCAGTTTCCCAAAAATTTGCTTTTTGTATTGTTTTTAGATAGCTTTGCAATGAGATGTGAGTCATAATAAGTCATTGCAAAGAGCCTAAATAGCTGAACGGTGACTTGGTAATGGTTTCTTTATGTGTTTTCTTTTAAAATTGGAGTTTGAGACAGTTGGAGTATGGACAAGCAGGTGAGTTAATGGTAATCCAGGCAGCTGGTATCAGGATGACAGCCAGAGGAGCAGTGAGGAGATTCACAGTGCATCTGTTGAGAGGATTTTTGCAGCAATCACAAGGAGCGAAGAAGCACTGGAACAGGGGAACTGGTTGCTATGGGAAGGAAGACAACAAAGGTATGAGTCTGAACTTGAGGGAGGTTAAAACACAGAAGAAGGTAGGCCTGATAACCACACATGAAAGCAAAACAATCCAGCCTCTGCCTCAGGGATTCTGCTCCTCTTTATGCCTCTTCTGATTTGTTCTTAGAAGCTCCAACTGCAAGAACACACCTATCATTCACACTCTGCAATGAGAAGAGGTGAGGAGAGACATAAATGAACACACCAACCTCTGCACATCTCTGTGGATATGACAAGGTGACTCTTAAAGCCCCCCTTCAAACAGGATTGGGGCTTTTCCAAAGTTTCAGGACTCAAATTTCTATGACTGATTGTGACTGAATCACAGCACATCTGGAAACCTAATTCCCATGTGAATCTACTGCACATTTGAAGATGTTTCTTTACAATCCACCCCGAAGATAAAATTTTACTATAGTGAATCTTTATCAGGCCTTTAAATATTGTGTTCTATAAATATTTTTTTCAGTATTAAAGAATGGTACAGCAGTGAGAATCAACCTAATTTCAACCCTTAAAGAACATGTACTTGTTGCATTTCCATTACAAATGTGCACAAAACTTTATTGATATTCTGCTAATATCAAAAAAACACAATTATGCAATTGTGGTGTTTCCATTAAATGAAAATTTGAATTAAAATCACATGAGAATAAACTTGGTCATGTAATAACTCATTAAAAATCATGCTGGGGACAGATGTAAACACTTCCATGAGACATATTCACATTTCAGCCACAGGACTAGCACTCATAATCAGCCATCAGAGGAGACATGGACGTCTTTTTCAGGTACTGGAGCAATGAGCCACTTATACTTGGGAGCAGGTACGTATATATGCAGCAATTTGAGAAATTGTTGTCGGCAATTTCACAGAAGAGCTATGGATTCAACACTTTGAATGACAAACTTAACTTTTGATGAGTTGTGGATACTGTAAGACCTCTAGTGAAGCCAGCTGTGAATTGTTCAAGGCAGGCAGTTCCTACAAATAGGTGTGTTTCTGCTGTATACAGACTGGTGTGATGCAAAAAATGTGGTTCCATTATGGTTTTGCAAAATACACAAATTTTAATATGGGTGAAAAACCACCTCATCCTAGCACAAAAACCTTTTTGTGCAACAGCAAAAGTCAAAAACTTAAAAAACTGAAGCACAAATACATAAAGGAATCTGAACAGTAGTCAACACGGAGCACGAGAGGGAGCAGAAGTAACAGAAGGGAGTGATTTCTGAGGTGGAAATAGGTGGGTGATCAATAACAGGTTGCAGCTATGAGGGAACAAAGAGACTGAGTACTGGGTACATGAGACAAGGAAAGCACAATAACCAGCAGAGATATCAAGAATCAAGGTAACAATTATTAAGATGAAATGACAAATCAAAAAGAAACGCAAAACAGTGCAAAATTGAAAACAACAATAACAAACTAAGAGGTTTTGGAAAACTGCTCAACACCATCAGATTCAATGCAGAGGGAAAGGTTGGCAAAGACCTTCTGGAGGACTGCAAAGAGGCCACACGGTCTGATGACGAATCTCTGTGGACAGACATGTAGCTGTACATCTAAGCAAGGAAGCTCTGGTATGGTAGGGTAATCGTCGGCCATACAAGATGACCTAACAGACCAGAAGAAGTGGCAGAGAGGGGTGAAGGGGCCTCGAAGATGTGGGTCGTCCTCTACCCCTGACCTTGGGGGAGACCCAGGCTTGGAGAGCTGAATCATGCCTGACCCCCTCTGGAAGCACAGAGAGATACAGAGGTGTGCCATTGCCCCATTACCCCGGTGACAGATGATGTAGATACTGCAAATTGAAGTATTGATTCCAGTGATGACGATGGTATTGCTGGAAATCAACACTATTGATTTAGTACCATTGCTGGTACTAAATCTAGCAATGAGAGATATTCTGGAACATATGAGGAATGCACTAGGGATAGCAGCACTTGAGAATGCTGTTACCTTGAGGAATATGGGCGACCAGAGATGAGGCAGGGCTGAGACTGTAGGTGCAATTGTGTGAATCTAGAATGTGGATCAATGTCAATGACACCTTTTCATTCTAAGAACATGACACAGCTTAAGAGTACTGGGGTGAAGCTTTAGAGAAGAAGAGGAACGAAGCTCTCAAGAACTTGTGCAACACTGCATCAGAATGCAAAAGCCAATCAGATTCTGTTGTGAGGCAACTGCAGCCCCGTAATGTCCTCCAAAAGAGGTATATTATAGTAACCTCCGACAGCAGACGCACAAACAGCATGATGATTTCTTTTCTAGGTACTTTTTAAGGCCATCTTTCACTGTCACTTGTTGATAAGATTGTTATGAGCTTTGGGCACATTTTTACTATTTTTGACTATTTTCTAGGCTGTTTTTATTCATAGGCTTTAGTTAAATGATTTCCTTTGTCTTTTGAATATTTTGGGAGGTTTGGTACTGTATTTTCTGGACTATAATTGCAGTTTTTTTCATAGTTTGGCTGGTCTTGTGACTTATAATCCAAAGCGACTTATATATGTACTTTTCCTCTTCATGACGCATTTTTTCACTGATGTGTTAAATGCTGTTTCTTACTGACGTACGTGAACCAAGGATGAAACCCTAATGTTTGCAATGACGAGGAAAGCTAAATGTGCGCTGAAAGCTAGGGGGCCAGAACTGGAGGAATGAGTCCACAGTTGGGTGTTTAGATAATGTGCTGTGAAGCTTGTGAACGGTGCAACTACCAGGACACGGAATAATGCCTCGATGTCCTGGTAGTTGCCAAGGAGGTGAATATATAACTTTTGAGGCAGGCCTTCTTGGTGCAACTGCTTCAGTGAATGCGACCTGCTTCTCTATCACCCTGGATTTACTGCAGGCATCTCCACTTCGCAGGTGCTACATTGATCCACGTTTCCCCATCAGATAGTTTCCCTTGCTTTTTTGTGCCACCCACACAACAAAAAATGTGCGTACTTGTTCAGTGCTCATAACCAGCGCACAGTGCTTGCGTCGCAAGGGAACTACTGACACCATGAAAGCACAGATTGTCTTTGGCGGAGCTGTTCCTGACCATCCATCCTGATTTAGCACAGACATCGGTGCATCAGAAACTGCAAGCAGACTTTTAAGCCACTGCCAACAGTTTCCATATGTTTGTTAAAGAGCAGGCAACTGAACACGTCACCGGAACCTTTACTTTTGACAAATTCTAAATAGATTCGACTTATACTCCAGATTGACTTATATATGTGTTTTCCTCTTCATGACACATGTTTTGACTTATGCAGCTTATACTCTGAAGCAACATATAGTCCAACAAATACAGTACATATACTTTGTAATTAATATTTGATTGTTTTGAGCTGGGGTGCTGTTCTTTACCCGCCTATAAATAGGGTGGCCTTCAGGAGCACGGCGCTCGCTTGTTCTCACTCCCTCTCACTCCTTCTCACTCCCTCCTCCACCAGGTCACATTTTCGCCGCTGTGCACACATAGCTGTAGGTCGCAGCTGCGAGGAAAAGCACTGAAGAGATAAGGTATTTAAATAAAAATAATGTTGAAAAACCATATGTTTCAAACCGTGTCCTCCTTAAATATGTTGTGACCTTTTTTGACGTAACATAGAAAACCCAAACACAGACAGTATGTGCACAAAATTATGTGAAATATTGTTGTGTGGAAGCTTGGTGCAGACAGGGCGTGATGCCAGTTGTGGGTTTGCAGATACAGCAGAGATTAATTGGAGAATTAATCCAAAACACAATGCATCCTGTCACACATAACTTCTTGCCAACCATTGTGCAGGTAAGTTTACCCAAAATGGTTGTGAACTCTAACTATAAAAAAACTGAAGATACTTGAACACTAAAATTAGCCATCTTTGCATAAATATATATAATACATGATTAGGCCTTTTATGCAATAAAGGTTTGGACTTTATCTTACCAAATGAATCTCATAGAAAAACCATGCTAAAATGGAAAAAAAAACATAACCACGTAAAATTATAAATGAGGTTCTGACTGATCCGCTGACAGAATCTGATATCAATGTTCATGGGAAATTTAACCCCGCTGAACCAAATTTCCTATTTTATTCAAAAAGTCTGCCTGTTCTAAGTGAACTATTAATGGATGAATCATAGCCAACAAAACAGCAGCAAATTTACAAGGAGTTCCTGCTGAAATAGGTCACTAATCCACAGCAGATGACAGGGTATAATATCCCCTGTTGATGGATGTGAAGTTCCAGCTTTGTTTTTATGCTCTGCTCCTGTGTGTCAAAGCATTTGTGTGTCATATTTGTAATTTCTGACTCACTGACTGAGTCATAGACAAGAACTGACTTCAAAAAAAGTTTCATTGCCTCAGGCAGCAAAAGTGAAAAAGATACCCTTCTCAACAGCTTTTTTGTTATACTTGCATTAAACTTCTCAGAGTCAGAGAGCAATTCCAGTAATAGAGCAGTCTAAACATCAGTGACATGGCAAAGTTCAATGTGTATATATATATATATATATATATATATATATATATATATATATATATATATATATATATATATATATATATATATATATATATATACACACACTCAGAGGTTAATAATTAAAAATTCCACAACAGTCTGAGCAACATGAAAAATTTAATCGCTAAATGTAAAAAATCTGCTTCATTTACGTTTGTTTGATGGTAAATGGTTGTACCATTTAGTTCTACATTAGTGGTTTAGTAAAACAGTTATTTCTTAATGTGGAATTTTTTTCCTTATAAAATAAATGTTGAATTTTTGGATTTTTTTTTTTATTCATTTCAGCATGAAATTATGGTACCACAATATAAACAATTCAAGGCTTTTCACAGGACATTTTGGGACATTAATGCATGTTTCTTCATCAGTGGTATCAGAAATTTTTGCTATCTGTGACCTGTGTTTCTTAGCTTTTGAGTGCTCATAGATTTTTTTTGCACTCTGTGCAATCTTAGAATGTACACTTGGTTTATTTCATGACAATAAGTCAAATCAGACTAACTTTCTGCTCAGATTTGATCCTACAGAAAAATAGGGTAGCTAATTTAAAATCTATGACATGGTGTATTTAAATGAGTCCAAATTAATTTTATAAAGTAAAGGCATAACTGGAGTTTCTGGCCCACTGTTGATGTTTAAACTGGTTATTAAGGCAAAAATGACAGGGCAAACAAAATATTTTAACTCAATTTATTTGCTAATTTGATCTTTTTCCGACGCAAGAATGTTCCAGTTGTTACCAAATGACCTTTACGAATCTCTATCTGGACAGACTTTCAGAGAAACATTTGCAAAATGGAAATAAGAGAGGTATTGTATTTCTGGATGTGTCTTCATGCAACAAATCTATCCTAACAGCTAAAATAAATATGTACAGTTTTTTAAACCATATGCTTTCCTGAACACATCCAGGTGAAATAAAAAAAAATCTTTAAAGAATTGTTTTTATATTTTAGTTTCTCAGATAAAGTTGCATTTTGTAGTGTTTCTGGGCATTTAGGGGAAGGATTAAAAGTTTTATCTTTTGAAGACCATAATACATAAAGTATTTAATCCAAAGTTCTCAAGAAATCAGCTTGCATCTTTCAAAGCCTCCTGATCTTTTGAAGTCCAATGTTGATGAGCTGGAAATTTGTCAGAGGCATGGCTATCAATTCGTTTTTAAAGTGACTTAGCTCATGGGAAAATTATTTTAGTTAATGCTCAGACACGACGACTCCTTCTGGCTTTTTAACAACATTGTTATCAGTTGCAAACAGGGCAGTGAGTTCAGTGATAAAATAAAACAATGCAAACCAAGTTTCCCATGACCTGACTTAAATGAGTAAGACTTGGACCTAAAACTGTAGTATTGATATATTTGATAAAAGCAAAGAATGTGAAATGCTGAAAACTCCTGATAAGCTCTCAAATTGGTCCAAAGATTTGATTAGCTCTTCTTTTTTCTTATTTGTTGTTGTGACATTACTTTGAACATTACTTTGTGACATCAGCTTTGAACATGCTGAGAATAAAGGACTAGCACTGAGTTTACATCTTTGTTTCATTATCTAACAGACTGAGGTTTGTTTACATAAATGATAGGAGTGTCAGGACATCAATCCCAATTGGCTGTTAAAACAGCCAATTGGGATAAGCCTCTATGCTAGCTGTGGTAGTAAAGCAGAACATTGGTAAACAGGATATTATAAGATTCAAAATATAGGATGAAATGACTAGCACATTTCATCGTTACTTGCTACATCATTATTCCTCCACTTAGTAGTAAACAAAATTGTAGATTTGGCTAATGGCAGGGGTCCTTTGTGGTGTTGAACATTGTAAAATTTGATTTAAATTTTTCCATGCCTGGATAAGTATGAAAACAGTAAATTAATGTAAATTAATGTATAAACAGTGATTTACTCTGTTCAAATGTGCACCTAGTTTGAGGTAAAATGAACACACATACCCTTAATTTCAATTTAAGGAGACATGCACTTCTCTTTATGGTCTCTGCTGCCAGAGGAGGTTTTGTGGAAAGGATGGAAATTTTAGGTTGATCCAAGAAACATAAGCTTAATCTGCTGGTGTTGAACACACAACAGCAGAATGTTTTCAGTACATTCTGGAAACATTCTTCAAAGGCTTTTTGACATTCAGACATTCTGAACATCTGTATTTTTTTTTTTATTTTTATTTTTTTATTTTTCTTTTTTTTTTATTTTTTTTTTTTTGGTTAATCAAGTTTGTTGGCTGTGTGTGAAAAAGACTAATGGAGCCTGCTGGGATTTTCCTAAATGTGTCTGATCAGTAGTAATAAACAGCAGGATCTTGCATCAAAGTTCCCTAATCTGGCACCAGTGAGGCTGCATAGAAGAGACAGCCATTTATTAAAATTCTAAGTTTATTAATGGGTAGTTTTATCAATACATTCTGCCCCAACTGATCCTTTGAGAACATTTGTTACCTAACTAGCTGTCCCTGATGTCCATGCAATATTGCAGAGTCGTGTCAACCAACACAACTCCACAACATCCAGAGCCATCAGGAACTCCAAGCGAATCTCATCCTCCCCCGGGACTGTGCCACAAGGAGCATTTTCACCACTTCCATGACCTCAGCACCAGAGATTGGAAAGCCCGACCCAAGGTCCCCTGGCTCCACTTCCTCAGTGGAAAACATCTGGTGGGATTGAGGAGGTATTGAAGTGTTTTGCCCACTAACCCATCATGTCCCAAACTGAGGTCAGCAGCAGACCATCCCCACTATAAATAGTGTTGGTAGGTGCACTGCTTCCCCCCTCTCAGATGCCAGATGGTGGACCAGAATTTCATTGAAGCTGCATGAAAGTCATTCTCCAAGGCCTCTCTGAACTTCTCCCATGGCCAAGTATTTGCCGCAGCAACCACCCAATCCGAGTCTGAAGCCCTCCCAGAGGTGGGAGTTGAAGCTCTGTCTCATGGGCAACTCTGCTCGGCTTTCCCAGCAGACTCTCACAATACGTTTGGGCCTACCAGGTCTGACCAGCATTCTCCCCCACCATCAGAGCTAACTCAACACCAGGTAGTGGTTGGTGGACAGCCCCGACCCTTTTCCCCCAACTGTTCAAAACTTGCGGCCGCAGATCAAATGAAATGACAACAACGTCGATCATCGAACTGCAGCCTAAGGTGTCCTGGTGCCAGGAGCACATATGAATGCCCTTATGCTTGAACGTGGCATTTGTTACGGACAATCCATGACGGACACAGAAGTCCAATAACAAAACACTACTTAAGTTCAGATCACAGGTAGCGGTTTCTCCCAACCACACCCCTCCAGGTCTCACTGTCATTGCCCACATGAGTGTTGAAGTCCCCCCAGCAGAACAAGGAAGTCCTGGGGAGGATTGCTCTCCAGCATCCCTTCCAAGGACTCCAAAAAGGGTGGGTAATCTGAACTGCTGTTTGTCACATAGGTGCAAACAATAGTCAGAACACATGCACAAAGGGAGGCTATCCTCTCATTTACCATGGTAAATCCCAACGTACAGGCACCAAGATGGGGGGCAACAAGTATGCCCATTTCAGCTCAGCACTTCTCAGCAGGGGCAACTCCAAAGTGGAAGAGTGTCCAAATCTTCTCAATTAGACTGCTTCCAGACCCAGAGCCCTGTGTTGAGGTAAGTCCAACTGTTTCTAGTCAGAACTTCTCAGCTTCCTCACCAGAGGAAGCAATATTCCACATTCCGAGAGCTAGCTTCTATAGTCGAGTATTAGGCCAACAAGGTTCCTGCCTTCGGCCACCACCCATCCCTTTTGGCCCCTCTTATAGATGGTGAGTTCATGAGAAGGGGGAGTCATGTCTCCTCTTCAAGCTGTGCTCGGCCAGGCTCCATGGATGAAAGCCAGGCGTTAGCCAGTATGCCCCACCTCCAGGCCAAGCTCCAGAGTGGGGCCCCGGTGAACCGCATACGGGCAAGGGAACACTGTTTCCATTGATAGTATTCGTCATAAGGGGTCTTTGGGCTGTACTTTGTCCTATCCCTCACCTAGGACCTGTTTGCCTTGTTGACCCTGTCATAGCTTCTAGGATTATTGGGACACTCAAACCCCTCAACCACAGTAAGGTGGCAGTTTTTATATATTTTAAATTCTAGCTTTGTGTGAACCTACTTGCTTGACTTGATTGACTGTCACTTTGGTGTTGTTGCATCTTGACACCAAAATCCAACTGAAAATCTGTGGCATAAGTTGAAAAATTACATTTGCAGATGCTCTCCTTCTGATGTGACTGAGTCTGTGGTATTTCAGTATCTAAATGTGCAAGGCTGATATGGAATACGCTGCCCAAATTGCAGCAAAAAGTGGTTCAACAAAGTACTGGGTGGTGCTGTTTCGAATCCCTGCTCTGTCCATCTCTGTTGTTGTGTCTTTGGGCAAGACACTTCACCCGGCTTGCCTGTTGGTGGTGGTCAGAGGAGCAGGTGGCACTGGTGCATGGCAGCCTCGCCTGTCAGACAGCCTCAGGGCAGCTGTGGCTGCAATCCAGTAGCTTGCCACCATCAGAGTGTGAATGAGTGCGAGAATGTGTGAATGACTGAATGTTGTGTGAAACATTTGGGGTCCAGGACTTGATAAAGAACTATACAAGTATAGTCAATTTCCAGTTTTTTTGAATAAACAATAATATTGATATTTGTAACATGTTAAAATCATACTCTACTTTTTGTAGGTCTTTATCCCAAATCAGTGTATTAAAGTTCATGATCATAACATCCTAAAATGCAAAAAAAATAAAAAATAAAAATAAAATCTAAGAGAGCATGAATGCTCTTGCAGGACACTGTACATGGGTTTAATCAAGGTGGATGTTGAGGAGGGGGTGTTTAATGCTACTAATGTATACAACAGTATTGAAAGTTAGTCTCCAGGGATAAAATGAAAAATGGGGTGAATTGACAGTGACTCTCAAGCTTTATCCCCACTGCGTCTGCTAGAGGGAATCACATTATACTGAGTCCTCTACCAATAGTTCACTGGGTGTTACAGTACATAAAGTTACTGTTGTGTAAATCTGTTGTGTGACTGAAAGTAGGGGAAAAATATAGGCTATGGCTATAGGCTATGACTCGATGCAATCTGCTGGGTTACTTTAGAAATTTTTTTAACTACTTTGAACAATTAATTGAGTTTACTGTGCTGTTTGATAACTAGGATCAATTGGAATGTATGTATGATTGAATTTTTTTTTTTTTTTTCTTGTAAAGTGCCTCAAGATGACATTTGTTGTGAATTGGCGCTATATAAATAAACTGAATTGAACTGAATTGAATGTTGTCAGTCTGGGAACTCCTCAGTCATCGTAAAGTCTCAGAAAGCACATAAAAATATGTTCTCTGGAAGCCCTTAGCATGCATCTCCACAGTGAAATAAGATTTTCCTAAGATATTAATGTGGCAGCATGGTAGCAGTATGGATTAAATTGAAATATTAAAGCAATAAGTATTGCATAATCATTTTCACAGTTGCTACCCAGTGAAAAACCCCTGCATGTACAAAATTCTTTCTACGGACTGTTCAACTAAGAATGATTACAACCCAGGCCAATCTTTTGCTTTTTTTCCTATGACACTGGCTGATATAAAAATCAATTCACATCATGAAACACCAAGAAGGTGCTGCTAAAGTTATTGAACTTTCTTTAAAAGTCAGGCATTGCAAATCCTTTCTCAAAAAACCTTAAAAATCAATCTGTCCCTTAATTAATTTAATGTTTAACAATTATCATGCAACTGTGATAATAATAGACAACAATGTGAGGAGTTTTAATGAGAACTACTTTCTTCAGAGGAAACAGTTCCAATGAAAACTGTTTGGAACGATGCTTATTTCCATGGGAAACAAAATTTTCTCAGCTCTTTGCAGATTATTTTTGCTGCATATGTGAAGAAACAAAATAAGACCCAAGTACAACCAGTTTGATATGTTTTTTCAGCGATGACCCTTCATGCTTTACATGTCTATCTGTCTCATCATGATTTTCTTCTTTTTTGAAAGGGAGTTTATTTTGAAAACATTTTTCTTTGGCATTTGATCAAGCGTCAGTGTAGTTTTGCTCTTGTAGGGCTGGTCCAATTATTTTCCATTTACTCACTAAATCCTTGTAGACTCACAGGGGGCTTGTCTGCAGCAATTCATTGGTGGACTACACCCAGGACAGGTTACGAGTTCATCAGCAGACACCATAGAGACACAATGGACAGAGAGCAGTGCAGACACATGCTCACACAGAAGGTAAATCCAAAAAAGTCAGTTATAGTCTTGCTAATTTTTTATAAATATTTTTCATATTACAACCAAAAACTTCCAAAGCATTCCCACAGCAGCTTCCTACCACCACCACAACTACATTCCACCACAGCAATAGTGTGTTCAGGTATAAATGCAATGTTAGTTTTCTGCCACAGTGTGTTTTGTGTGGATGTCCACTTTTGGCCTTGTCGCTAATGCGCTCCGGTAGACTTGGATTGGGCCATATTGCAACATTTGGTTATTTTTCAGTTGTTGCGGTTCAATTTTACACTACACTGTTGAACAAACAGTGGGTTTAGTCTGTTGAACAAACTAAACCCTTCTAGGAACCTGTTTACCCCCTTGCTTATGGTGGCGCTGCACTAAGAACTACTGAAGGTAACAACACACAACTCCCTTCTTCGAAATGTAAACAAAAATGGAGTGTGTTGTAGGATTCTGTTTTGTCTTTGGCAAAAGACTGCAAGCCATTTCTCGCTTGCAGTTCAGCGCCACTTGTGTGGCGTAGAACACACAAGTTCATTGTGATTGTATGTACTTACATTGTGCTACACTATAGTCCACCACCTGCTGTTGGAGTGGTCTCCAGTCCACTTTGCTTCACATGTGCATTAGAACTGCACCAAAGTTCACTTCGACCAAACAGAGATCCTAGGTTTTTAGGCAGACCAGAGTTCGCATTTTTTCGCATCAGAGTTCAATTCTGCATTCACACCTCCCCAAGTGAACAGGACTTTCTTGGCAAAAGAACTAGAGTTCAATTAAAGCGGACTAAACAGGCCTGGTGTGAATGCATCCTAAGAGTCTGATGCAAAATCCAAAAGTTTGCTCAATTTTTACCAGAGTTAGTGTGGACTGACATGGATCTATGGGACTGATAGAGCAAGAAGACCTAAACAATGTAGCTTCACATGAAACATGTTCAGTTGGAGAAAACTGCATCAAGCTCAACAATGGTCTTTTGTGAATCTGTCAACTGGTATTACCAACATACCACTGTATTTTATTCCACTGTTGGGAAAAATTCAGTTTGGGTTGGTTTAATTAGCTAAAGTCAGCAAAAACAGATGCCTTGAGAGACGTCTTGCTAGCTTGTTAGCTCCCACAACTACAAGGATTTATTGACTTCCCAACAAGCTCATGGTGAGATGACATCTATCTACTACAGAAAAGAGAATTACTACTGATAAAGGGATGGACTCTTTCTTGTAAACAGTTTTTCTGGAGGTTTATCTCCATGTATAAAAATGTTCTGAAAATTTGTTGAATTTATTTATTGTTGCGCCTGATTTTCGAAAGCTTTCTAAAAGGTGTTTAGGACTGGGGTAATTGCTGGTAATTTTAAGACAGCTAAACTCTCGTGTGTTTGGTTTTGAGTGTGCATGTTATTAAAAGGACCATAAACTTACCCTCAAATCAAATTTTTAGAGGAGCTAACATATTTAACTCTGGTGTGCCTTTATAATTCTTCTAATCAAGCCCTTGTTTCTAACAGTAGGCCTACCAAAAGGTCTCATTACATTATGCTCTATAGCTAGATATTCACTTATAAAAGGACTGAAGTGTTTGGGGTGTGGTGCAGGCCATACCACTACTCCTATGGCTCCAGTCCCATCTAAGGCCCCTGTTGGGATTTTGTTTTAGAATCTCCATGAATCTTCAGATTTTTTTTATTGACTTCCCTTGCTCTACCACATGCTCAATATGTCATAAACAGTTTTATGTCTTTCAAGACTTCCTTATAACTTTCCATGGTTTTAAAAAAGGATATTTGAAGTTCCTTGGCAACTGTTTTGTATCTTTTGGACTTGTTTTGGTTTTGGATAACAGCATTTCTAACAGCTCCCTCGTCTTTTCCAGCGTGAGAAAGAAACTGCATTCAGTCAATCCCAACAGCTAAACCACCATTTTTGGTAAACTAAGATCATGTAAACACTAAAAATGTGTCTAAAATATGCATAGTGTGTTTAAATTGGTCTGATTTAGATTCCTCACAAGGTAGTAAATGTTGTTTCCAGGTACATTGTGGCAGTCTAGTACAACAAAGCAATTCAGCATTATATGGTTGTCAGTGTTACAAGAGTGTTAACATTGCAAATAAAATAACACCAGCAGGCTATTTCCTTGTTGGAAAGTCTCTTTCAGAAGGGTTCCTCATAAATGTTTCCGCAGACACTCAGAGGTGGACATGAATCTCTCTTTTATGTTACTGCCCCTCTCAAAGAAGAGTGATCCTCAGTGGTTTGGATATGCCAGACAACCTTTTACACTCTCTGTCTCCCATGAACAAAAGGAACAGGATGAGGTTTGTTGTTTTTAAACATGATTTTTTTCTGTTACAGTTTTTGTTGGATTTGGATGCTGAAACTTTCCCCCTTTGTTTCCCATGTTAGTTACAAATTGGAATGCAAGTGATTGTATACATTTACAAGGTTTCTTTATATGATAATTCTAAGCGGTTTTCAACATGTGGTGTGTTCATGCAGGGAACTAACTGTTCTCCAGTGGCCTCCATACTCATTAAATCTAAATCCAAAAGAACACCATTGGAATGTGATGGAAGATTCACACCCAACAAATCTGCATCAACTGTGTAATGGAATCTCTGGTAAATTCCAGACTAGTACTAGGACTAGTACTTGCTAGTACTAGTTCAACCTAGTGTTGGCAAGATGTATCTAATAAAGTGTCCGCTGAGTGTAGTTTGTCGACTGTACAACATGGCACAATAGGCCGTACTCCCTCACTCATGGATACACATCACTCTGTTTTTAACTGTAAGCTTAATCATAAAGGAAAGTTTTAGGCCTCATCTTTAAAGTAGACAGGGTGTCTGCCTCACAGACTAAAACTGGAAGAGGAGCCTGATAACTAAAGGATCTACCTCTCATTCTACTTTTAGAAATTCTAGGAACCACTATTAAACCTGCAGTCTGGGAGTGAAGTCCTCTGTTGGGAACATATGGACCAATCAGATCTCTAATGCATGATGGAGCTTGGTTATTAAGGGCTTTATATGGGAGAAGGAGAATTTTAAATTCTGTTGTGGATTTATTCTTACACAACTTAGTTCTCATGTTATGGTCTGAGGAAGTAACATTTCTACTTATGAGATCAGGAAATTGACACTGATCATCTGGAAAACCCTTATCCCTTCCAATGGAGCTGTGAAGGGATCCAACCCTACCCACTCAAGCAATGAAATGCCTCCAAAACCAGAAATGTGCAGCACATAGAATCTAGCAGATCACTTCCCTTACCCATCTAATACTTATAACTTTTTAGGCATCTATTTTAAATCTCTATTAAATCTGTTTGTGCAGGCAGCAGTCCCCTGCCATACTGTCCCTTCGGTAAAAATAATTGTGTCTAAATTTGAAAGTGTGTCAGTTGCACTGGTAACGGATTCATGTGATCCAGTGAGTCAGACTATTGGGCACCAAGTGTATTGACTGGCATTCCAAGACCTTGAGAAACTGCCACTGGAAGACAAATCACGTTATCAGGGAAAAAAAATGTTCCAGAGCCTTTTCTTTCTTTTTCTTTTTTTTTTAATCATAGAACTCACGTCCTCTATTGGAAGGACATCATTCTCACTGTGTGACAGTGAAGATAAAATTAGCACGGGATTGTCCCCAACTGAAATGTAACATTGTAAATAAGGCAGTAAAACTTAAATAACACCATTTGAGGGCTGCACGGTAATGCAATTGGTAGTACTATTGCTTTACAGCCAGAAGGTCCTAGGTTCAAATTCAAGCTGGATTCTTTCCAAATAGTGTTTGCCTGTTCTCTCTGTGCATACATAGGTTTCCTCCAGGTACTCCAACACGGTTTCTGCAGGTTTCACGAATTAAAATTTAAGACCATTATGAATGAAATTCAAGACCTGTATCATGACAGAAATTCACAATTTAGTAAGAGTTGGATGGGGAAGATGAAAATATGCAGACCAAGTGATGTTGTTGGCATGAGATTCAAAGGATAAAGGGCTATCAGGGATGACACCCAGATGCTTAACTTAAAGGGAGGGAGAAACTAGGGAATCATCAACTGTAATTGAAAAACTGTTACATCTGGATAAGGTAGACTTGGTGTCAACAAGGAGAAATTGTGTTTTCTTGGAGTTCAGTTTAAGAAAGTTGTGTTTAAACTATGATTTAATTTTTACAGAGGTTTTCTGAAAGGAATGGTGGTGGAATTCATTCTATAGCAATGAAAATTAAAACCAAATTTTTTGAAAATTATACCAAGTGGAAAAAGATAGATGATGAACAGCAAAGGACCAAAAACAGAACCCTGAGGTACAGCTGAAGTAACTGGGGAAGACTGTGACTTGAACTTCTTGAGTTGGACAAAATGTTGAGGGTCAAAGATCTGAACCATTTCAAAGCATTGCTATAAATAACAAGGGAAGATCATCAGTCAGAAACTTTGACATTTAAGGGGTGAATAGTAAAGGAGGGCCATTCATTTCTTTTTAATAAAGCCTATTTCTGGCTGCATAGAAGCAAGGTTGTTGCACATCATCCTCAGGATGTAATTATCTTGATCAGATTCTGCTCATCAATAGATCTCAAAGCACAAATGGAGACTGGAGACTCTGTTCTATGTGTAACTGAAGACTAAACCATTGCTGCTGTTGTTCAAAAATCCTTACAGGTCATAGTTGTTAGAGATTTTTTACATCTTCCCTTAGTTGGATCAGGGGTGCTATATCGGTGGGTCAGTTTCAGCCCCCAATTCCATGTCAGGAGCTTTCAGTTAATTGTGAGGTGTAATAAATGGTGTAGATAAAGGATGATCTGAAAGGGCCTTAAGATAACACTGTTTTTAAAATGAGGCAATGCCTGCATGCTAGTTCAAGCAGTCAACTCGAGCTGGGCTGCTGCTTCACATGTGATCCTTCTTACACTATACAGAATATATAAAAAAAAAAAAAAAACCTCATGATTTGGGGCATGTATTTTAGCTGGAAGACTCCAGCTGTATTTCCTGCCTTACTACTGTGAGCCTCTGTTTTGTTCTCTTTAGTCTATCCACCAACCATCACCCCCTTTTAGGCTCTGAGGTTGGACACTCTCTACTCACATCCTGACATATGGAAGACATGTTGACATGGGGGTACAGATGTGCTTTTCAGGAGAGAACACTCATACATGCATCAGATAAGGAAACCCAGGAGTCAGTTCAGGAGCATTAGAAGAAAAAGAACAATGATGTTTGTTTTTTCATGAAATAAAGTGTGGGGGATCTGCTATCTTTTCATATTTCACTGTTACCATATGAAAACAGAAATCCCATAGTGTGTGTTCGTGTGTGTTCTTGTATTTGATATTGTGATTTTCCTAGTACATACAAAAATGTGGGAACTGAATGCTCCTTATGAGGCCTCCATAAGAAAAAGGGCTGCTTTTTGGGGTTAGGGTTTAGGTTTAGGACGAAGGTGTGAATTGAGCTTAGGCTAGGGCCGATGGGATAGCTGCCTCACTTCTGTCAGACTGCCCCAGGGCAGCTGTGGCTACAATCCAATAGCTTGATTGCCACCTTCAGTGTGTGAATGTGTGCATGAATGGGAATGACTGATTTCATTGTAAAGTGTCTTTGAGTGTCCTCATAAAGTGCTACATAAGCCTGATGTCATTTTATTTTATTTCATTAGGTTCAGGGTTAGGCATGTACTGGTGATGGTTACGTTTAGGGTAAGGGTCAGGGTTAGGCTATAGAAATGAATGAAAACCAAATGGAAGTTAAAGCAAAGTCCTTGAAAAGATAAAGAGACACACTTGATTGTGTGTGTGTGTGATGACAACACCACCGACTAAAGTGACTCAAGTGAACCGGATCACTTCAGTTTGTTATTCAAATTAACTCAAATCCATAAGAGAAACCACGTTTACCACATCTACCGTCTGCTTCTTCAAATCCTTTCACACATTTTCATCCACCTAATGCTTTTTTACTTTACATTAATAAAGTTGTAAGTTTATATAATCAATAATTAACACATCATTTTAAAACTTTTGTTTTAAGTTTGTTGACACTGTCCAAAATAAATGTCAAAAAAAGGTTGTGCCTATAAACAGGTGTTGCTTCTCATAAACAAAAAAATGATTTGCAATAAATCAACAAATAATGAGTAAAGAGGGTCTTAAAGAGGTCTAAAAACGCTGATTTAAATGTATTCAATGATTAAAACAAACAATTAAAATCAAATCTTGGTTCCTCTTCTTTATTCTCTCCGTGATTACTCATTTTTCAAACCACAGTCGGTGCCTCTTCTCCCGTTTCATAAAGAAATCTTTACATTGCAGTGAGAAGTTTACCACATGGGGTCCCATGGAGTCAACCACCCAGGTGGCAAGCACAGCTTTGAAGAGCACAGAAAGATGGATCATGTTTGCCTGAGAACTTAAAAAGTTCCTTTGGTCTGCAGGAAGTGCTGACACTTCAATATTTTCTGTCGTGTTTGGTGAAGACCTCAAACATGCGGGGGTCAAAGGGAATGGCATGAGTAAACAAACTCAGCTCAGAGAAGCAGCCTTTCGCTGTTCAAACAAAGCTGATGTTTGATGGTTGCTGGGAAACTGGACATGAGACGTCAAGCACAGAACCTGTCCACTACTTTAAATTTGATCCACTCATCCGGAGTAACTTTGTTGCATTCACATAATGAGCAGTCAGACTTAAATCAGAGCTAATACTGGTAAAATGTAATATATTTATCTGGTTAAAAATTAAAACATGTCAGAATAAATTCATAAAAACAAAAAAAATCATATTGATGAAAAAAAGATGTCTTGAGTTCTCTGGTTGTAAATCCTGTGGATGTTTGGCTTGCTCTCATTTCGTGTCTTCTTAACTTCAGTCAGCACTTTACAATCTGTTCCTCATTCAGCATCTCACACACACTTACACGCCAAATGTTCCAGAACTGCTACCTGAAAACTTTCATGCAACTAACTCTGAAATCTTCAGTGGAGACCACTGCTTGGGATGTAAAGTCATGTGGAAAAAAGACACCCCATTAAAAATTCAGATCTTAAGAGACGCTAACATGTTGATGTCTAATCTATTTCTGTGTCTGTGGAAAACAAAAGTGATCTACTTGCAGGTAAACAATAAAAATCTAACCTTCTTTTATGTATTAAAAAGATTTCTGTCATGATGAGTGTTCTTTGAGACTCCAAATGCAGATCCGAGGAACCAGGATGGCGGTAGATGAAAATGGCAGAAGGAAAACAGGTGTATCGGGGTGGAATATAGAAGCACTGAGGGAAAAATAACACTAGGGATCAGGAAAACAGAAATAAATGAAACACGAAATGGAACAAAAGAGTCAAAATAAGCAAGCCAAAGCCAGAGTCTAACAAATGGTGACAATAACAGCAAAGATAGATGAAAAAATTGAAACAGAAATAGGGCATTTCTGAATATTTGGTAGTGTCTACTTGTCTGTAACATCCATCATGGTTATCTTTGCCTCACTCTTCACTTTCAGCTATGAAATGTTTGAGGGTATCTATGGCATCTCTATGAGATCAAGGATCTTTCCTTTTCTTGGTGGATTCTATGATGGTGAGCCGGTCAGTTCCTACTGCCGCACATCATGCCCAAACCATGACACTTCCATCTCCAAGCTTCATTTATGGGTTGAGGTTGCTTTCCTGAATTTTGTATTTGGTTTATGCCAAACATCTTTTCTCTGCTGTTCCAAATGTTACAATTTAATGCTCATCTGTCAAAAGAACAATTTTCGAGGAGTCCTGGCCTTTGTCTACGTTCTCTGTGGCAAACTTTAGTCTGGCTTTTGTGTTTTTCTCATAGCCCAAAGGTTTCCTCTTTGCATGCTTCCCATGAATGTTAAAGTTTTGCATTTTATTTCTGATCAAGAACAGGGCAGAAGCCTGCTGTAGGTTAGCGATGGTATTTAAGGGTCTTTGGAGACTTCTTTTAGCATCTTGCAGTCTGTTGGACCTAAAGACATGAGCTCAGCATATTGGAGCAGTTATTTTTGACGTCCTTCACTTGTAGACTATTTCCCATCCATTGAAATTACCAATCTTAATTTTTTTTTTGAAACCTCCAACAATCATCCTCCAAAATCCTGATTCAAAGACATTCTCATCATGTGCACCTGACTGAAATACACATTTTTCTAACTTTAAGCATTTAAGTGGGAATGATCTTAATTTATTCCTCATCAGAAAAATACTTTTTATTACATTTTACAGAAATTCTGAAGGTCATTTCTTCAATTTTTATTATCCTAATGTTTTCAGGATTAAGTATTTGCAATAAAAAAAACCCAGGTCTTATCATGTAAGCCATGGCTTCTTCACAGAAACCTCTTGCAGCAATATCAAAAAAATATAAAAAGTTGCTTCCTATCTGTTTCCACAAGGCATGTGTTCAAACTTTGCAGTGGGTCAAAAGATAGATAAAGACAACTGCATCAGAACTACTATTGCATTTCAAAATTAGAATATTGGGTGAAAGTGTGATATTTCTTGCCAGTCATTCCAGAAAGTGAGAATCATTACACATAGAGAAAAATTTTTCATATTTTATTTTTTTGCTTTTTTAATTGTTATGGCATAGAGGTAAAGAAAACCCTAAATTCAGTGTCTCAGATAATTAGAACATCACATTAGACCAATAAAAATATGGATGTTTTAAGCCTTGAAAATTGCGTACATTTCTATGCATTCAATACTTGGTTGGCCTCCTCTTGCATGAATTACTGCATCAATGCTCCGTGGCATAGAGGCCAGCAGCCTGTGGCTCTGCGTAGATCATCTGCCCTGCTGAGTCTGGTGTCTCTGATCTTCCTCTTGACAACAGCCCATAGATTTTCTATGGGGTTAAAGGTCAGGAGACTTTGCTGGCCAATCAAGAACAGGAACACCATGGTCAAGGGAACCAGTTTTAGGTACCTTTGGCAGTGTGGGCAGGTGCCAAGTCCTGCTGGAAAATACAATCAGCATCTCCAGCTTGTCAGCAGAGGGAAGCATGAAGTGCTCTAGAGTTTCCTAGTAGATGGCTGCATTGACTGTGGACTTCAGAAAACCCAGTAGACCAGAACCAGCAGATGACATGGCATCCCAAACCATCACTGACTGTGGAAACTTCACTCTGGACTTCAAGCAACATGGATTCTGTGCCTCTCCATTCTTCCTCCAGATCCTGGGAGCTTAATTTCCAATTGAAATGCAGAATTTACTTTCATCTGAAAAGACCTCAACTGTGTCTAATGTCTTTTGTTTGCCACTTTCATCTCATAAATTTTCCCTTCCACTTACAATCCAGATTCCATCCACTTCACCCTGCTTTGGATGGTTTACACCAAGAACTTAAACTCATCCACTTTCAATACTTCATGGACTAGGTGAACTGTTAATAATTAAACACAATGAAACCCTTGCGAAAAAGTACAGAGTCCCTTCAAGACTGCGACACAAACACAGTACATAGAAATGCAATACTAAGAGTTTTATTAAGAATAAATGTTTCATCATCGACTTCAGGCTCCCAGCTGCATTAATAGGTCTTCAGAACAGTGTTGTCAGACCCATGTTTGTCCTAAGCATAAGCAGACTAAGGACCCACAGATCTTAGACTGTATGTAAAACTCAGAAGTTTATTGCTACTTGTTTAAGACACCTTGTTGAGACATAAATGAGTCAGGTGCCAGTTTGTCATTGAAGTTGGTCTTAGAGCCTGAGATTGGGTCTCACTTTGGAAATTGTGATTTGTCGGCTGATTTAGCACCAATCTTTAGAGCTGCAACTAAAAAATATTTTAGTAATTGATTATTTTATCAATTATTTGGACGATTAAGCCAAAAACACTGGCACATTCTGCCAATTTTTCATTGAACCACTTAAGCCTTTTTAAAATACAATATTAGAAATACAAGAAAAGATTCAAATAAACAAATTATTCAATTCCTTTTTTAAATAAGAAAATAAACATTGTATTGCCTAAATGCAATAACATAGCATTACATTAGTGTACACTTGATCATTTGTGGATTAGTTGACTAATTTTTGCTTTAACTGATTATTAATTGGATAGCAAAAGGTGCTAAATGTGATAGTTTGTGTTTTTTTACACAATTTGAACCAGGTGAAGCTAAAACTTTGCCACTTAAGGAGATCCTGGGTTTTTTTTTTTTTTTATTTTTTATCTTAAATACAAAATGTATAATTTTTGTACAGTTTTGGCTTAATTACTGAACTGACGATGTTGTTCTTTCAGCAAATGGCCTTTTTTTGAGTCTATTAACTAGCGAAAACTGCTCCATTCGGAGCAGCCAGAATGGAAATGACTACAATCTCTGCTACAAAAACTTTAAATTTTAAAGCCAACACCTAACATGCAGTAAAATGAGGCGTCCTCATTTGTTAACTGCTTTCATGAAAGCAGTTAACAAATGGGGATCTTGGACATTTTTTTTATTTTTTTTAAATTTTTTTTTTTTGCACAACTTTTGGCTAGGTTGTATATTTTGGGGATGGATAAACCACTTTTTAAGTCAATGTTTTCCACTTGGTGCTTTTTTGCATATACTTAATGAAAACAACTTTTTTTTTTGTTACTAAAACAAAGGAGAATTTCATTGCTGAAACTGGTATTTGCATTCAAATGAAGAGCAGATTTAGCCTTTCAATGCACAGTGTTTTGCAGTGCTTTAATGCTTGTGCTTGCTTATTTTCGCTTTGTCATTTAAAGCACTTTGGATTTTCTTGCATATAAAACTTTACTTTTTCAGGTAGACCAAATATTTGATTTTGTCAAAGTGGACTTCTTATGTTACATTTCTCTTCCCAGTAGGACATGCCATTAAAACCACCAAGAAAAGGTGCTCAGGGGACATCCTGATCAGTTGCCTGAACCACCTTAACTGACTTCTTTCAATGTGAAGCAGCAGCAGTTCTACTTTGAGGTCCTCACCCTGTCTCTAAGGCTGAGTCCAGACAACCTCCAGGATCACATTGTTTTAGTCATGATCTATATTTCATGACCGTAGATGAGGGTTGGAACATGACGGACCACTAAATGGAGGACTTTGCTCCATCTGTCCATCTTCTTTGGAGTTTAAGTAAAAAAAAAAAAAAAAAAAAAAACGAAAACTTTTTTTCCTTGCTTTGTGTTTAATCACATAAAATCATTTGGTGCTGTAACATGACAGAATGTGTAAAAGTTAATGAGCTATTGAACTTACATCAACAGGATCTTGTGCAAGGAACTGATGAGGTTTTTTCGTCTAACAAACGGTTTCTGTGTTATTCTGCATACCTTAACAAGCAATGAACTGCTTCAGTTCAGTTCCTTTATTGTTCCCCAAGGGGGAAATTTGTTTTTCAGCCAGGCATTTCAAACACACAGAACAACCTAAACGTACATAGATAATGTTAAAAACAGGCAACGGATACAAACACCACTTCATAAATATATAAAACTGAATTATAACTCACAAATTAAGGGACCTGTTTGCTGTGGGTACAAAGGAATACTTCTATCAGCCTTGGTAGCATAGGGAAGAGGCTGGAACTCTAAATTTACAGGGTGGTCTAGAGGGTGTAGGATAAGCCTTGCTTTCTGGGCAACAAATAAAAATGTCATTAAGGAGAGGTTGAGCTATCCCAATTATCTTGTTTGCCGCAGTAACAATTTTGTTGAGGCAGTTTTT
The DNA here is from genome assembly GCA_014839685.1 of Anableps anableps. Lineage (NCBI taxonomy): Eukaryota > Metazoa > Chordata > Actinopteri > Cyprinodontiformes > Anablepidae > Anableps > Anableps anableps. Next base: position 5,087,968 of record CM026073.1, read on the forward strand.
ATTCTGAACACTTAAGTTTCCAAACCATGCAACCATGGAAAAAGTTATGACAGATTCAATAAAGACCTATAAAAGATGACCCTTCTAGTTACACTAAAAATATTTAGCTTCCTTAAAAAGGTACAGTCTCTGCTGCTCTTTTTTTTTTTTTACAGATTTGATCAGTGTTCATATCAAAGGCCAGCTTATTGTTGACTATTGTTCACAAATATTTGTAGTTTGCAACAACCTCAATTTCTGTACTGTTAATAAATACTTAGGATGGGAGATGAGCTTATCATGTGCTGTTGGTGCCAACACAACAAAGTTTCCATGCAACAATAATTGGACTAAGCTTTGATCTCAAACCCATCCAGCACCCTTGAGACTGAACAGAACCTTATCTGTTCAGCAGACACAATGCCCCAACATCTTATCCACATTTGTAATGTTTCAAGTTTAAAGGAGGATGATTGGGAAGCCCGTTGTGCTTGGTTTCAACAGGAAAATCACTTTAAAAGTAGTAAACAGATTCTAATTTCAACATCATATGGACATGTTATATAAAAATGAGTTGATTTGCCCCAGTTTAGAGAGTTTATCCTATTTCGCTTTTGGAAAAAGTGAGCCGCTAGTATCAAACCTGGGGAAAAAACAAAAAGCAAAAGAGTTTATTCAGGACAGAAAACTCATTAAAGAAGATCTAATATTTAAACTCTTCTGATTAAATGAAAACATTACTTGCTTAGATTGCTTAGAATAACAGATTTAAGCCAAGGCAATGCTTGACTTTTTCTGAAACTAAATTATCTGGTGGAAAGGCTTGTTTTGGGACAAAATAAGGGAAGAAGCTGTGTGAACAATCACATCACATTTCAGATTTCAAACCTTTTCTTTTAAGGAAGTTATATATTCATTCAATCCTGCATAATATCAACCTACAGCTTTTGCTTCCCCTCTTAGATTTCTGTTTTCTATTCACTGCTTATGTTAAGCAACTCCAGGCTCCTTGTTAGACAGACGTGCACTTAGGAGCCTCAAAACCACCAGTTGTAGATAACATCTAGGACAAACACCCAGCCCATCCTTACTCCACGAATGACTAATATTTTGATAAAACATGCTTGGTTTTTCTATGAATTTGTGCCTTACATTCACATATTGACATCTGAGTGCTGCAATCCACAACCACAGATCTTATCTTCAATGTAATGCTCTTCCTGCAGGTCGCCCTGAAAGCTTTTACTCAAAAGATTAAAGATTTACCTGGCGACGCAAAGCATCACTCGTCACAACAGTCTGAGCTCATCTCATTCACAATGTCCTACCCCAGATCTTCATATGTTCTCTCTAGAAATTAAAATAAAAATTTCCCAGAAGTCCACTGTTGCATATGGACGTTTGGTAATTCAACCTCTGTACGTTTACTCTATACCTAACAGTGTTCCATCAAGAATGCTTACAATGTTCCTCTGTACAGGAAAATTTCCTACTATATAATCATGTATTGTTTTGCAGCAATTATACACAAGTCCTCTAGAGTAACATGAGTCCAACACAAAGTTGTGAAAATGTGAGCATTTTCCTTCTACAAGAAGCCGTGACACTGAGCATGAGGAACAATGTGTTTCACCGGATGTAGCACCAATTCGTCTATTGATCTTTTGCTCCATTTTTCCCTCATTCATGAAAAAGACCCTGAGATACTTGAACTCCTCCACTTGGGGCAGGACCTTCTCCCTGACTCAAAGAAGGCACTCTACTCTTTTCTGGCTCAAGGCATGACCTCGAATTTGGAGGCACTGATCTTCATCTCAGCCGCTTCACACTCGGCTACGAACTGCTCCAGTGAAAGTTGTAGATCATGAGGTGATAAAGCCAATAGGACCACATCATCGATGCAATCCTGCGGCCTCTCAACACCTTGGCTGAGCCTAGAAATTCTGTCCATAAAAGTTATGAATAGAATCTGTGACAAAGGGCATTCTTGGCAGAGTCCAACTCTCACCGGAAACGAACGAGACTTATTGTCAGAAATCTGGACCAAGCTCTGACACCAGTCATACAGGGCCCTAACAGTCTGTATCAAGAGCCTGGTACCCCATACTTCCGGCAAAACTTTCAATTTAGCAGTGATCTATGTTCCTACACTCATCAATGGTCACTAGCTTTGGGTCATGACCGAAAGAATGAGATCACCGATACAAGCGGCCGAAATAAGTTTCCTCGGCAGGGTGTCTGGGCTCTCCCTTAGAGATAGGGTGAGAAGCTCAGTCATCTGGGAGGGACTCAGAGTAGAGCTGCTGGTTCACCACATCAAGAGTCAGTTGAGGTGGATTGGGCATCTAATTAGGATGCCTCCTGGATGGCTCCCTGGTGAGGAGTACTACTGGGAGGAGACCCAGAGGAAGTCCCAGGACACACTGGAGGAACTATGCTTCTCGGCTGGCCGGGGAACGCTTTAATCCCAATAGTCTTTATTCTCTTATTTCAGCTCAGCTTTATTAGATATATTATTTACCACAGGACACTAATCCATGTTTGGCAAGAATATGAGCCACTTTAGAAATAGCATGAAAAAGTCGAGACAGGAAATAACATGAAACAAAATCCATTTTAGAATCGTGACTATGAGAAATGATAAACTGGACGTCTTGAGTATGTAGTGGGCCTGGTTCTCCATTAGCAAACATTATAGTTTAGTCAGCCTTCCTGTTATCTGTTTCAGTCCGGACAGGTTATTGGCCACCAGCTGGTAAGTCTCTTCATCACATAAAAATTAGGCTACTTTATTATCTTTGACATAATCTAAATTGGTTGTGTGTTTTGCAAGTTATGACACCAGGATAGCAACAAACAATAGGAACAGGTTGGCGAACATAGCCCTGTGGTATACCTGTGATTTGGACTGATAAAGGAGAGAACTGCCCTCCAATTTTATGACCCTGTTAATTGATTGGCTACGCCAGAGCTTTTAAATTGAGTTGTACATTTAGTTGTATTGATAGTCATATTTAAGAAATTAGAATATGCATTGAAATGAGTCTAGTTTGTTAGATTAAAAGTACATTTTGAAAATGACAGCCTTTAAGTAGGTTAGACATACTTTTCATTAGACCCACTTTTCTGTTTTAAAATTTTGGATTTTTTTTATTGGTCTGATGTAATATTCCAATTTAAAATGACCTGTTTTCATTAACTGTAAGTGGGAAATTATCATTATTAAAATGAAGGTTTTCAACCATTCATCTGCATATAATTAGTCTATATAATGTGTTTCACTTAGCGATAAAGTTCCTAAAATAAATGTGCTTTTCAAAAATGTAATAATTTATTAAATGGGTCTGTAGAGCCCTGTGGTAAACATGTGATTTGAACTGATAAAGAAGAGAACTAACCTCCAATTTTTTTGAGCCTGTTAACTGATTGGCTAAGCCAGACCTTTTAAATTGAGTTGTATGTTAGTTTATGCATTTAGTTGCATTGACAGTCATATTTAAGAAATTAGAATATGCATTGCCATGAGGCCCATTTGTTAGAATAAAAGTACATTTCAAAAATTTCTGTACAAAAAAGACAAGTACGCTGAGAATCACCATGCGTCACAGTGCGTCGACTGTTCGGCTTTGGATGAAGTATGTCGGGGCCGTTACGTGACGTCAACGAGAGCCGATTTCAAACGCTTCGGATAAAGGTGGAGCTCTGTGTGAGAGAAAGATGTCTTTACAAAATCATGATTTTTGATCCCACTTTATTTAATAACCGCCACCGCCACCACCATGGGTCTTAGAAAAACCTCAGATTGTTAAAAAAAAAAAAAACAAAACCCAACAACAACAGAAAATGAGGTAAAACTGAAAACAGCAAAATGGATGCTTGGTAGTCCAAAGCTGTACCTTCTTTATGGGGTACACGGTTAATAGGTTAGTTTTTAACACTGTCTTTGACAAAACACATGATGGATCTGACACTTGACATGTTAAAAACCACACCCCTCCCAAAAAAAGTAACGGACACAAAAACACACTGCCATAGCTTTTCCCTGCAGTGTATACAAAATAATACTAATAAATAACACTGGATATGAAACCCTGAATATAAATGTAGGATATGTTTAGGGTCAAAAAATGAATGCCTTTAAGTAGTACTGCCTTACCAATTCTTACAAAAATCAGTCTTCTGTGCTGCCTCCATTATTAAAGTGATAAACAGATCTCAGTCCAGAGGAGAGAAAGTAAGATCACGAGAGCTGTAATTATCATGAGGATTAGCCTGCGAGAAAACAATGTGGTTCTGCAAAAAATTACCTTAAGGGTGTAGCAACCGTCATATTGGTACAATGACGTGGCTGCCTCGGTTTAGTGTTTTCAGTGAGGCAGAAATGTTTTTGGTTGGCTTTTTTGAAGATAGCTAGTTGGGTTTTATTTAGCAGAAGAGTGAAAAAAAAAACCCAACTTCTTTGCATTACCAATATCTGCTTGTAAACATTAACAAAAGTCTATTCAGAGTCTGCCTAAACGACTTTAAAATACCTAACGTCCAAATGATGTCTTGGTTGCTCTGGGTCGTTACATCATCCTTATTGTGCAGAGAGGATGTAGGAAATCCATTTTTTGCAAATGTGCAAAGACAGTTCCCCTCCTGAGGTGGAAGGAGTTTTGGAAAATGAAAACACATGGTGCTGTTAAGGAACTGTGTGCGTCACAGTTAACAGTAACATAAAAATGGGTGTAGCCCATGTAGAAGCTATGTCCTCAGGACAGTTTATGAAAAAAAACATCCAAAACATCCACCTCTGACGAAGCTGCAGCGTCGGCAGGACAGAACACAGGCGTAAAAATGTGACAAACAGTCTGGAGGAAGACCTCCGACGAAGGCGTGAAGGCAGCTGTAAATGCAGGATGATGTCACCGCAGGAAGAGCCCAGCGAGATCAATAAATATTAGCTCCTGCGACGGAGTGGGAGAGTGTGTGAGGGGGGGATTTTGCTCGCTGTGTGGTTTATTTTGAGCTGTTATCGTCCTGCCTCGGAGAAGTCTGGGGAACGTGTCACTTCCTTTAATTGTCCATGATACAATCATTCTTTTTTTTCTTTTAAACGACAACAGAAGGAGTCACATCTTATTAAACACAAATCCAGTGATAAACAATGACTACACATAGAGCAACAAAACAAAACAATGTGTGAAATTCACATTCAGTTCAGGCTCACATCTACATCTGCGATGGGCTAAAAACAGATGATGTGTTCCATAAAATTTTATGTGCTGAACATTTCTGGATTTTTTTAATATATGATCTGTGATTTGAAAAAAGAAAAAAGAAAAAAAAAAGAAAGATAATCAGAGCAGTTTGGAAAATATCAAAAACCAATCTGTCATAAAATCCCAGCTGATTAGAAATACACACGTTTAAGAGAATGGTTGTGTTTGCTCTGAGTACTGATGAGCTCTGAAAAAAAGTAGTCCAGTACTGAACTGCACCAGGATCAATCACCACTTAAAATGCGCTCTATCTCCTCTAGTCTCTTTAAGGCTGCTGCTCTTTTTTCCTCTATATCTTTAATCTCTTTAGTGGACTTGCCCTTAGTCCGTTTGCCAGCCTGGGTACCGTCTAAAGGTTCTGTTTGGTCTGCCCCCCCACTCTGGAGGCCTTCTGCTGAGGATTTCCGCACATTCTTCTCATCCCCAGCGCCCTTTCCAACAGCATCAGCACCCCTCCCTTCCTTCTCACCCACAGCAATCTCTTCCATCGCTTCCTTTGCTCCCTGCGGCTCCTCCTCCTTGGCTGACACGCTGCCTCCCTCTCTGGAAAGTGGCTCCCCTGCTGCGCTCATGGCAGCCATTTTACTGCGCACTATGTTCAAATGACGACGCACGTACTCCTCGTTTGGCGCCAGGGCCAGTGTTTCCTCAAGGCACCGCTCGGCCCGCGGCAAGTCCCGCTCCTCGAAGTAGACCACACACAAGTTGTGTTTTCCTTGGACGTTGGTGGGGTCCATTTGCAGAATGCGTTCAAAGCAAGCTTTAGCACCGCGGGTGTCCTTCTTGTGGTTCATGAGGATGTCACCTTTCAGAATCAGGCCCTTTACGTGCTCAGGGTGATGGCGGAGGAGCTCGTCCAAAACAGGCAATGCGTCCACCTCACGTTTGGACTGAGAGTAAAGTAAAGCCAGGTTGAACAGTGCGCTGCGGAACCCGGCCTGCAGACCAATGGCCTTCCGCATCCAATGCTCAGCTGCGGCATTTTCGTTGGCATCCATGGCGAGCATGCCGAGGTTGAAGTAGCCATTGGCATCGTTGGGCTCCTCTTCCACGTAGATGAGGAAACGACGGTTGGCTTCGGGCCAGAACTTTGGTTCTCCTGAAAGGAAGCAGACACAGTTGAGAATCAAGGTCTGAACCGACACCACATGTATTTTCAATCTGAGCACACAGTCTCAGTGAACATAGTTGTTTTCTGTGACTGTCTTCGCTTGAAGATGGAAAATTCTTGAAAAGCTGACCACCTTCAAAGTCAATACAGAGAATAAAACGTGATTTAAGAGTGACTGATAGAAACTCAAGAGTGAAAGGTATGAAAAGTACAGAACATTTACTCTTGGAGCACTTTGCAAATTAATATTTATACAAGAATGGAATTGGCTCCAGAAAGCATTTTAAGCAAGTTTGTATGGAGCTAAATTAGAATAGAATAGAAACAGCCTTTATTGTCCCACAAAGGGGAAACTCAGGGGCCAGATTTTTTTTTTTTTTTTTGAAACTGAAAAAAAAAAAAAAAAAAAAAACCCACAAAACTGAAAAACAATTTTGAATCAGGAAAAACATTTGAAACTGAAAAACAAATTTAAACTGAAAAAAAAAAAAACCTGAAACTGAAGAAAAAATTAAATAAAAAAAAAAACTGAACTGAAAAATAAAAATATTTCAAACTGAAAAGTTCAAAACTATTTTACTACTACAAAACTAGTTTTTTGTTTTTTTCATTATCAGAAACTTTATGTCCCCAATTTAGCTCCATAAATTTGCTTTAATCTTGTTGACAAAATACACAATTGACAAAATTGACAAAACAAAGACACTTTTGGATTGTAGTTCAACAATATACAAACAAGCATGAACTACTCATCAAAGGTCACTTTTTTTTTCTTTCACACTGAAAGTTGATCCAATGAGATCACAGCCCGTTAGGATTGCACAAGTAAAGGGGCGTGGCCTATAAATCAGCATTCACCTGAGCAATGTGTGTAAAATGTATATGAGGGATTTTCCCTATGTCTGGCTGAGCACAGAGTCTCGATCTACATTCAAATGGCCCAAATTCATGGAGTGCTTTAAACCTGTTGTGTTTCATTTTCGGCATATTAATATCTGCATCACGTTCTACTGACCAACATATTTCTCAGGCACACAGTGGAGCACCATCTCGTGTGTCTGTGCAGGAGGTTTATGAATAATATTGATAGCTTATCTTCATAACCCTATTCAATATTATGTGATCTTGATCGCAGTATGTGAAGAGCACATTAGTATGATTTTTTTTTTTTTTTTTTACAGATCATCTGTCTCATACCATTCTGCCACAACATAGTGACAGTTTCAACAAATATATAGAAAATATATATTTTTATAAAAGTTAAATATTGCTGCTTTAAGGTAGCTGTCGCTTAGCAACGTGCATCTCAACCACATGTTTTTTGCGTTAGTTTTAGCTTTGGCAGGGGCATTTCAGGAGTGCTGTTATGATTTATCTTGAACGGTTTCTGACTCCAAATAGTCCCATTTCTTAACAACTCCAGATTTCAAAATCACCAGTTCAAGCAGTGGTTCTGAGTCCTGTTTTCAGATGAAAGTAAATTCTGCATTTCATTTAGAAATCAAGGTACTACGGTATGGGACTTCATGCTTCCCTCTGCTGACAAGCTTTATGGAGATGCTGATTGTATTTTCTAGCAGGACTTGGCACCTGTCCACACTGCCAAAGGTGCCTAAAACTGGTTCAGTGACCACGGTGTTCCTGTTCTTGATTGGCCAGCAAACTCTCCTGACCTTTAACCCCATAGAAAATCTATGGGCTGTTGTCAAGACAACAGACCCAACAGGTCAGATGACCTGAAGGCAGCGATCAAAGCAATTTGGGGTTCCACTGGACTGCAGAGCCACAGGCTGAGGGCCTCTATGCCACGGAGCATTGATGCAGTGATTCATGCAAGAGGAGCCCAACCAGGTATTGAGTGCATAGAAATGTAGTTTTCAGAGCTTAAAACATCCATATTTTTATTGGTCTAATGTGATGTTCTAATTATCTGAGACACTGAATTTTGACTTTTCTTTACCTATAAATTATGATTAAAATTACAAAAAAATAAAATAAAATAAAAGCTTGAAATATTTTACTCAATGTGTAATGAATCTCCATAAAATTATTGGCAAGAAATATCGCACTTTAATGCAATATTCTACTTTTTTAGATGTACTGGTATGTGCCTTTCTCACCAGTACTGATTATCGATCAAAATGTAGTGAATTTTCTGTCTTTATATCTTGATACTTGTAAACAATGAGACAAGTCAAGATTCAGAATCAAACAAATGGCTGGGATTAACCAGATATCACTCCTTCAATGACACAGGAACTGAGCATAGTGCATTGAGAAAGTGAAACTACACCCTGATTTTATGGTTCTAAGAAGTAACCCAGCTTTACAGAACCATAGGGCTAATAAAAGTGTAATCTTTTCAGTGGTTTAACTTTTACTTTACATCAATCCGTCATGCTTACCAACAGGTTTCTGTTGGTTGCAAAAGCTGCCTGGCCTTCCAGTCAAACCTGCTGCAGGTAAAACAGATCATTAAATGTTTTTCTTGTCACTGAGTCAATAAAAAAAAAGGAACTGACAGAAACTTGGCTATGATCTCTTGAGCATAGGGGACAGTTCTTAAGAACCTGGTTACACCCTAAAGGTAATAATAGGTTACCTCCATTCTTCATTCCAGTTTGGAGAGTGATACCCTACACCAGCGGCGAGTAATGTCAACATCAAGCGGAGGACTGGTTCTAGTCTCTCCAGATACTCCATTACAGTCAGTTTGAAGGGTTTTATAAGGGTGAACAGGTTAAAGAGTTCATAGTCACAGCTGAGTTCATCTGAAGGTGTCAAACGAGAACTTTTCACTTTCTCGTAACTCACCAGACTCCTGCATGAGAAGAGCTGAGTTAAACAGTGCCAGTTTGTGGCGTGGGTTGAGCTCCAGAGCGTGGTTAAAATTCTTCAGGGCTTCAGAAGGGTCTTTCATCTCGATGTTGACAATGGCAAGGTTGTACCAAAGGTCGGCGTTGGTGCCGTCGAGCTCCAAGGCTCGGAGGTAGGCGTCACGGGCTTCTGTCAGCTTGTTCATCTTCAGCAACAGCTCCCCTCTGTCAAACAAACAATCGATTTTTCTGATGGAAATTGGCACCTTCTGCAGAGTTTTCATTTTACCACTTAAGCTTATTTTATACAATATTAAAAATACCTTGACAAAAAATACAAAAAAAACAAATAATTCAATTCCTTTTTTAAAAAAAAAAACAAAAAAAACAAAAAAAAAAAAACAAAAAAAACAACATTTTATTGCCTAAAATGTAATAACATTGTATTCCTTTAGTTGTAGCGCAGGATGCATCTGCAGCTAAAAAAAAAATCCTTCTAACATAAACATGTGAAAAGCTCAGCCCTTTCTGCTTGACTTAACATCACTACAGTGTAGGGCTGATCTGTTAATTCATTTGTTAATAACCGAATTAATAATTGGATAGCAAAAGCTGCTTAACAGATTTTTATTTATTTATTTTTTTTCATAGAATTTGAACCACGTGAAGCTAAAACGATGCCACTTGAGTTCTGGTTAGAACATATTTACAAACAAAGACGTTTTTCAAAAAATCTTAATACAATACGTATGTATTTTTGTACAGTTAGAACCTTAAAACTTCAACTTATTTTATTGGGATTTTATTTGACAGACCATCACAAAATAAGGTATATAAAAAAAGTATAAATTGTCTTAAAACATTCGCAGAAGAAAAATCTGAAAAGTGTGGCATTTGTTATTATTAGTCCACTTACTCTAACACTCCACAAAATCCAGTTACACCAAATTCCTTCCGGTGTCACCTTAAATAAGTAAATAAAGCATAAATCCAGCTGTTCTAAGAAGGCTTCGGAGGTTTTTAGTGAACAAACAAGCATCATGATGACGGAACACACCAGACAGGTCAAGGGTATAATTGTGATGGAGTTTAAAGTTGGGTTCCTACACAACTGACTCGGAATATTATCCTGAAAACACCATCCAAACAGTGAAAAACTGGGGGCATGCTTTTCATCAGCAGGGTCAGGAAAACAATCAGAAGTAAGGGACGATGGGTGGAGCTACACACAGCACCTTGCAGCAGGACAACAATCCTGTGAATACAGCACTGGGTTTCTGCAGGTTTCACCAACTCAAATTTAAGACTTTTTAAGACCTTGATGAATGGAATTTAAGACCTATATTTTCACATAAACCAACTGGCGATAAATTTGCACTTACCCATGATAGATGCAAAAAAGCTAACCAGCTAGCTAGTATGTTGGCACTAAGTTACAAGCGCTCGAGTCACAGAAAGCAATGAAGATGTCTGAGTGCAACTCAAACTTTTGCCTGACAGGAAAGTCTTACGAGAAAAAAAAAATTGCATAGAAGAATATACGAGATTAAATAGTCCTGTCAAGACAAATTTTAAGACTTGTGATTAACATGTTTAAGGCCAACTAACATTTTTAAAAATTAATTTTAAGGCCTTATTTTAGATATATAAATGTAAGACTTTTAAAGGATGCACGGACACCCTGCAGCAGGAGTTGTAGTGAAACCTAAGTTTTAAGTCCAATTGAAAATCTACAGCAATATTTAAAAATTTGTCCAAACTCAATCTGAGCTTGAGCTAATGCAAAGAACTCTGTGTGGGTCTGGCACAGAAAATCAAAATAAAAGAAGTTTGTGGCATTAAGGGGTTTGAATACTTTCACAAACCATTTGCAACATCCTCAGAGTTCAAAAAAATCTTGCCTGCTGATGTAGGCTTGTTTGAAGTCGGGTCTCATGCTGATTGCTTGTCTGTAGAGCTGATCGGCTTCCTCCAGCCGTGAGTCGTTGGCCCGGATCAGATTTGCCAGGTTTATGTAGACGTTAAGGTGATTGGGGGCCACACGTGTTGCGTACTTCTTACCCGGAATAACCTGATTAGTGAATAGCAAAAGAGCAAATACTGAATCACGAATGTGATTCATTTAAGTAACACAAAGATGACTAACTGTTTATGGGAACAGACTGACAGTTTTGGATTCAAGTGTGAAAAGTCATCTTGATGATAGCTGTGGCATTTAGGGAGAGCTGGATTTCAACATTAGTTTTAACTGTTACATTAGAAAACAAAGTAATTAGGAAGGTGTGGCGTGCACTACAGGTAGGAAACCTAAAACGAGTTTCCTAGGAATCTAAAAAGCCTGTTATGCATCCACTGTTTTCATGCCAAATAGGTGCAGTTCATTTTTCATGGGTGAACAGTGGCAAACACCACTCCCAGACAAAAATCATGACACACAAACATGGACAGAAGCTTCAGGTAGTAAACAATAAAAGTAGAATTCTAAAGAAATGCACTTGGTGATATAGCAACAAGGAAATTAAGTTTATGTGAAATGAAAACATACCTGTGGCATGAGGGATTTGGCAACCATATACGCTTCCTCTGCCTCTTTGGACTTGTTCAAGTTCTTGTAAGTTCTTCCAACGTTCATGTGAGCGCCAATGTCATCTGCGGCAACAACAACAATTCATTTCAAAGACACTTTATTTATCCCAAAAGGAAATTAAATGTTAACATAACTTGCAACATCCAAGTATAGGGCTGGGCAATTTGGCTTAAAAATAAAATTCAGATTTTTTCATTCCTGATCCGATTTTAAATTTTTTTTTATCATTTTCTTTTTTGAAAAAGAAATTGCAAAGGACAAAAAATATTTTTAAAAAATGGCTTTTATTTTAATCATCCCTTCTGTGAGTTGTACGATGGAGTATTAGAGCCAGGCTATGAGAATTTTTGTTTAATTATGAGAATAAAGTCAAAATATTAGCAGAATAAAGACGCAATTTTCCAAGAAGAACGTCTTAAAATTACGAGAAAAAAGGTATTTTAATCAAAAAAGCTTCTAGACTTATTGAGATCAAATGTGTTGAAGCTTAGCCTGAGCGGTTGTTTCTTCGAAATAGACTGTAGTTTGCGTCCAAATAAATAGAAACTGTAAAACACACTTGTCAAACAAGATTATTGCCTAGGGAGCACTGATATCATTCTGAACTATGGAAACATGAGGAGCTCATTGGTGGAAAAAACATTCAGATTTTCTAAAAATTAAATAATCAAAAACCAAAAATTTGATTAATTAATAAAATCGATTTATTGCCCAGCCCTATCCAAGTATTACTGAAGAGTCGTTGTGGATGGTGACCCAGTGGGCAGGAAGGATCTCCAGTAGCAGTCAGTCTTGCAATAAATCTGAATTCGCCTCTGACTGAAGACTGTTGAAGACTGCTGTATGACAATACCATGACTGTCATGACATGCTAACAGCTTGATCTACAACCAGCAGAGACAATATTTCACAGTAACATGCCCTGAATGATACAGTCAGTTGTTTGCAAGCACTGCTAATCCACCTCATTTGCTTTTGGTGCTCCTCTTTAAGTTTTCAACTGCCTGTATGGTTAGAAAGCCAAACGAAGAAGAAATGGTTTAAAATTCCTCCATCTCTCTCTGCTCTTTGGTCCTGCTCTGCATCTATTAACAAATTTAAAAAAATTTTTATGCACAAATTAAACCGCCTTTATTTGATGTAAGCTAATCTGAAGCCTAAACACTGGTGAAGGTTTGATGCTTTTCAGACAAGAACACGAACGTATTTGTACGATTCAGGAAGCAGAATAAATCCTACTAAGAACTATAATGAGTGGCCAAACTTTGAACAATGAGAAGAACCTATTCCTGATGATTACAGCAGGAAATTGTCACTGGGTTAATGTGTTTTCACTGTTAATCTTGGGGAAACACTTGCTGGTGGTGAACCGACAAAATGGATGTTGTCCCAGCTGATGACAGGCTTCCTGAAGACTGAGGAATGAAAAATCCCCAGCCCCACCCACCCCCAACGGATAAAAGAAAATGAATTAAACAGTGAAAGGGCCACAAGTATTTTATCTGCACATGTAATGCAGAAAAGTGCAGTGTAGCCTCTTGATCAAGGAAAGCAAACATAGTGGAAAGATATATAGAGCAGCAGGGCTAGCTCTTAACCATATGAGGAGAGAAGAGATCAAGAGACACTACAAATGAACTTAATGCACCAACAGTCATCTCTTTCACCCCCTTCATCAAAATGGACTCATTCACGAGGACAAAACACCCTCTTACATGTTTACTTGCGCGTCATTATTCACAGTTTATATTTAAACTGCCCTCGATTCTTTTAATTTCTCTTGGGTTTGAAATAATAACTCGCTAGTGTTTTCCTGTGATTTTATCCTCAGTCTATTCTTTTTAATCCATCCTTTTTGAGGCCAACAAGAAGTCCCTAAAACTGAGGTTATAGAAGCAGAATTTGATATGAAACATAAACTACAGCCTTAATTTTTCTGAGTGTTCATTTTGTACTTAAACCAACATGTACTTTAGAAGTAGAAGCACTTCCTTTGTAGCTGCAAGAAAAACGGTTTCAGGTTTTTTTTTTTAATGTCGCAGCTACAACTGTGTATACACCATACCTTTCACATGTTCTAGTGAAAACTAAAAATGTCATTTTTCTGGTTTAAAGCTTTTAAAATTTTATGAAAAATATGTTTTTTACATATTTGTTAAAATGATCATGTTGTGACAGCAAGACGGATAATTTGTGAAAAAAAATCAAGCTCCTCTGCCTTCTCCCAGTACAAACTGCAGAGATACACCACTCAGTCTGAAACAACCAATCAGAGCTAGGAGGAGGTCTTAGTGCTGTCAATCACTCCCCCTTGCTCTCTGCTATGCTACAGCTGGTTCACAACAACATAGCCCGCCACTAATGCTAAGGCTAGTTAGCATGGCCACCGCGGATAAACAGTTTTCCTGGAATGGTAAGTTGTTTCTTCACTATTAGCACATTTAGCAGCACGTACACAAAGGTGATTAACAGTGCTAAGACCTTCCTCCTGACTCTGATTGGTTGTTTTAGGTCGGGACCAGTGCATTTCTGTAGATGCCAATAGCAGCTCAGGGAGGTGAAGGAGCTCGATCTTTTCACAGATTATCTGTCCCATACCATACTGTCACAACATGTTGACAGTTTTAACAAATAAGCAAAAAAACATATTTTTGTAAAAGTTACATACTGCAGTTTAAGTACCCCTTACATTTGATCTGTTACATGGATGCAAATACACCATTCACCAAAAGTTAAAGATGCTTGACTTTCATGCCGAAGTTCATGCTACAGTGATATCATGAAAGTAGGGCATCGAAGTAGAAGCGTGCAACAGCGATTTTCTCATCTCAAATAATGTATTGGAACAAAAGCCAACAACAGTGGTGGATTCGCCACAACAGAAAATGTCAGTGTCTCAATAACGTGTCATGCGACCTTGAGCAGCAATTACTGCTTGACAACGTCTCCTGCTGTTCACAAGTCGACTTATTGTCCTTTGGAGAAAATGAAGGCCATTACATTTCAAGGCTCCCCTGTCTCCAGAAATAGTTCCTTAACGATGCAACCTCAATGGGCCGGAGCACTGTTGCCCATGAAGATGAAATTAGGCCTGTGCTGTTCATGCCGGGGCACAATGATGTTATTCAGGTAGTATGGGCTTTATTATTTATTATTTATGACATTTGTCATTTCATCGAATTTTATCAGTGCAAAGACTTGAAAACCAATGTGCCTGGATTTTATTCCGGAAAATGCATGTTTTCACAGCTGCTCTATTGATGCACTAGAATCTTGTACATTGATGCAAATTAGTTAATCTTAACATCCCATGCCAGAAGGTGTCTAAATCCCAGCTTGAAGGAGTTCTTTAAAGTGGCTTCAGTTTCAGTTTTGTCAGTTTTTATGATACTGACAAAGCAATGGATATTTTGTTTCTTTGAAACACCCACAGAACAAAACAATTGTGGTCTGGAAAACAGGGACAGATTCTCCACAACATATATAACACTTTCAGTTTACTGAAAAATGTCAAATGATTTAAGGATGTCTGCTTGCAGTCTCTCACCTGGCTGGACGCGAGTGGCTTGGAGAAAAAACCGCAGAGCCATTGCATAATTGTTTTGGTTCTCTAAAGCATGGCCAACATTATTCCACAACTTGGCGTTGTTCTTGTTAACCTGAAACAGAACACAGTTTAATTAACAAAAAGCCTTCAGAAAACATAGCTTTGATCAATCAGTCTTTATCTATTAGACTCTTTAGCTAAGACTTTCATCACAGGATAATTAAAGTTTTATTTCAACACTGGAAAACTGCCCGAATGCTTTTACCTTCAGGGCAGAGGTGAACAGGGTATATTCTGACTCCCAGTCCCAGTTCCTGTTGAAAGTTTTCACTGCATGTGTGGTTAGCAGCACGCCAATCATCAACCAGGAAATCTTCTTTAATTGTCTGCAAGTGACAGTTTTAGACCGACTTTAGAGCTCTTTTGTTTCGTGCATGAAACCAGTCACATAATACTGATGAGTCATAGCGGATGTTTTAAAGCTCAAGTGTGTAACAATTCTGAGTTTTAATACAACACACACTGCTCTATGTTTATTATATTCCCTTTCTGTTTACAAGTCTCATGAAAGCACTGCCAAAAAATAACGTTTCAACTGTTTCTTAGGGAAAAAGTTTTACACCAACAAAGTAGGGAATACCAAACATGTAGAAGAATGCTGTTTCAACTGTTTCTTAGGGAAAAAGTTTTACACCAACAAAGTAGGGAATACCAAACATGTAGAAGAAGGTATTCTGGTGAAAAGTAATGTAAGAATTGGAATGCCCCAAATAAGGGTGGGCATTTATCGTATCATTCACTGTGATAAATTTCATATCATGATACGGATTTGGTCTATCGTCACAATTAATTCCAATTAATGCTGTTTAAACCCCCTCAAAACTGTCCATATTGTCAGGACTTTAAGTTTTACTATTTTCTCCACTGTTCGTTCAATGAAAGTATCAATAAATATCAATAAATTTGAAAATATGATTGAATGCAGTTACTGTTTGTAACTTAGTGATACAAACCACACTTCTTTACGTGACTATCCAAAAGAAGCGCATTACAAATGGCTATGTCTTTCAAGAGTTTGTGGGGCTATGATAGCTGTATCATGCAGTCACAGTCATACAGTTACCTAAAAAAAGAAGTAATAAATAGTTCTTATTGTCACCTTTATTGTTATAAAAATAGTACCATAAAATATAAAAAAAACTTTAAATCCATATCACCCACCCCTAGCCCAAAGCACCTTACATTAAGACCCTGAACCCTAAACCTAAAGCTCGGCACAACTACTTTAGCGGGATTCAAGGCAGCTGGAAGATCAGGCCACACTGCTTCTTACCTTCTAATGCCCTTCATCATATAAAACAAAAAAAGCCCCTCATCAGACATGATATATAGCAGCTTCACCACTCTGGTAAATCAATACATTTCAGACAGAGATTACTTCATGTCCTTAACCACCTCTTTCAGTGAGTAGAGCACTGGTGGACAGAGTAATAAATGGCAACGACATAAAGATCTACAGTGTCTTGGAAAAATATTTATATCTCTGATGTTTTTTTGATTTATGTTTTGAAACTGCAACTTTAATGAATTTCATTAGGATTTTATGTGAGACCAATACACAGTAGTGCCTCTTTTGGGAAGTGGAAGGAAAACGATACAGGATTTTCAAGGAAAATAAAAAGTATGGTGTGCATTTCTTTCAGCCTCTTTTACTCTGATGTCCCACACCTGGGGTAAAATGGGGAATATGTTGAAAGCAAGGTTAGGTTTTTAAAACATTTCAAGGAAATTTCAAAGAACATGCCATTATATAATCATTTAATTTATAAAGGGAAAAAAAAATGTTTGCGACTCATTGTCTCATTTACAAGAAGGACCTGTTACATTCATCATAAAAATTACATTAAAAAAAATAATTCTATAATCTACTAAACACTTCTAAAAATCAATACTATACATTGTCAACAGAGGGTTTTCACTGATAACAAATACGAGAGCCTACAAATTGTCAAATCTCTTCAACAAGATTTTGAATTCCCCAAGTGTGACCAGATTGGAGATCTTGAGATCTTGATCTTCCCTAAAAAAAAAAAAAAAAAAAAAAAAAAAAAAAAAAAAAAAAAAATCAGCCAGTTTGTATAAAGCTTTCACTGGCTGACAATATTTTTTTTATTTTATATTAAACCTTTATTTAACCAGATAAAAAACCCATTGAAATCAAGACCTCTTTTACAAGGGTGACCTGGCCAAGAAAGACAGCAGCACACGCCATCATAGACAAGACAAGTAAACAGAGATAACAAAATAGACATGAGAAATATCTACATGCCAACAATTGAACAATGAAGGGTAGTAGTTGTAACAATACTAATTTAAAAAATTTTGCGAAAAGCGTTCAGTGAAACCAGTTCCAACAGTTTCACTTCAGCTTATAAGGCATTCCAAGCAGAGGGGGCAGAAAAGCTGAAAGCTTTCTTTCCCTTTTCTGTTCGCAAACGAGAAACATGGAGATGCAAACTGTCCTTAGAGCGTAAGGGATAACTGCTGTCTGTTCTCCGAAAGACGATGCATAAAGAATTAGGAAGCAGGTCAATAAGAGACTCGTACACCAGTCATCCAGTGTGTATTTCACCTGATATGCTGGGAAGACATGCCAGCTTTAGAATACAGTTTACAGTGGTGAGTTTATCAGCTTCAACCACTGATAAATCTCAATGCACAGTGATACAACACTTGACTCAACGACTGGAGTCAAGGACTGACAGCTGTTTGAAGCACACACATAGATGGCATCACCATAATCAAGTACAGGCAAAAAAGTAGCTGTGATCAAATGCCTCCGAGCTTTGAGGGAGAAACATGATGTGTTTCTGGAGCAGAACCCAAGCTTCACCATTAATTTGGAGATTAGATCAATAATTAAGCCCAGGTACTTGTAACTGGAAACCCACTCAAGAACTTTATCTTGGGTAGTTCTTATAACGGGATATTCTCCAAAGGAACAGCTAAATTTGAAAAAAGCATTATTTTAGATTTATTAGGATTTAAAACCAGTTTTAGTTGCTCAAGGCGACCTGCACTTCATCAAAAGCAGCCTGTAGAAATTTAGATACTAGAGCAATAGAATCTGAACGACAGTAAATTACACAATCATCTGCAAAAAAGTGGTACGGGGCGTTTTGCAAATTTTCACACAATGCATTAATGTAAATTGTAAATAAAATGGGGCCTAAAACAGAGCCTTGAGATACACCTTTTTACCCTAAGAAAACTGGAACTTGCTCCAGCCATCTGTACACACTGTGTCCTATTTGCCAAATAATCTGCAAACCAACAAGATGCTTCTTTGGAGATGCCTATTTTAAGAAGGATATTTAACAGGATATTGTGGTGACCTGCTGAAGTCTTTTTATTTTAGCCATTGCTATTATCACTTTGGACTGCTACTTACCCTTTATGTGAGACAATCTTGAATCCATGTGCTACAAGAACACAGAATCCCATACTGGGAACATAAAGTACCCTCTCTGCAACAACAAAACCCACAGGAAAGAAGAGGTTGGATGCTGGAATGAAGGGCAGGACGATCAAAGACAAGGCCTGAGAGGAAAAAACACATAATAGATCAGACATTTTGCCTAAAGAGAATAAAACAAAGGTTCAACCTCTTAATATGGAGGACCGAAACTGACATAATTAAAAATAAAAGCAGAAATATATACATTTTGTTTTTCCTTTTCCTTACACATGCGTTTTCATCAATAATTTTTTATATTTCTTTTTCCTCTTCCTTATACATGCCTTTTTGTCAAGAAATGAAAAAAATGCTTCAGTTGCTAAACTGAAGCCAAAGGAGCAGGCATGCTCAATCGATTTGCACATGAATCCTGCTCCTTCCTGTTTATTGACCAATAGTAGAGGAGCTAGACCAAGAAGGCAGCCCTCCTTATGTGCATAATGAGGCAGAAATGCATAAAGTAAAAAGAGGAGACGAGGAAATCTAAAAAGATCAAACGATTGCATAAGGAAAAGGCAAAACAAAATATATATACATTTCTTGACAAAAATGTATGTGTAAGAAAAAGGAAAAACAATATATATGTATTTCTGCTTTTATTTTCAATTACGTCAGTTTCGGCCCTCCATATATTAACGGTAGTTCTGATAAAGAACTACTTCCACAGCTGACAATGTTGTCTCAACAGTTTAAGTTGATGGTTATGTTTCCAAGCAGCTAAATCTATATCTCTCCTGACCACAAAACCTTTCTTCGGAAGAATTCTAACTTATCCATGTGGGCATCTGAAAACTTCAATAAAGGTTCAAAGAATCAATTTTGGAGTAATGACTTTCCACTTGGTCAGCACCTCTTAGTCCATAATGATGTTAAACTCACTTCACTGTGGACAGGGACAGTGATGAACCAGCTTTTTCCCAGTTTAAGACAGGGTTGAGGATTGGTGGTTCTTGGGTTGTTTCTAATCATTTGAACAAATTTCTTTTCATTGGAGGGTAACAGCTTCGGTCAGATCGTTGGCAATTAGATAAAATTAGCTGTTTCAAAAGGACAATAGTCTAAGAGATGCATAAATGCTGGTTTTGGATAAAGCAGGCTAACAATAAGCTTCTGGAATGGCCCTGACTTCACATCTATTAAGATTGTGAGGAGTAAGCTTAAAAGCTACGTCTGTTGCAGTAATCCTAACAATAGAAATGAGCCTTACCATTTCTAATAAAAGTAGAGGTCAAATATTCAGCCAGAAGTATGCACGCACATAGTTGATAACTACAACAAGCATGAAGTTTCATTGCAACTTACTAAATGACATTCATACAAATAATCCTGTTGGTGTATACATAATTTGAGTCTTTCAACTCAGGCAAAAAATGAAGAAAAATCTTTTCAAAAGTATTATTATCATCTCCCCGGCAATGCACTGTTCAATCTAAAAAACATAACATTCATAAAGCTATTTTCTTCTCTAAAGAAGTGACTGGGTATCTCAATGTAAATGGTAAATGGTCTGTACTTGTATAGTGCTTTCCAGAGGACCCCAAAGTGCTTCACAGTACATTCAGTCATTCATCCGTTCATGCTCACATTCACACACTGATGGTGGCAGGCTACTGGATTGTAGCCGCAGCTGCCCTGGGGCAAGTCTGACAGAAGCGAGACTGCCATGCACCAGCACCTCTGGGCCCTTTGACTACCACCAGTAGCAGGCAAGGCAGGTGAAGTGTCTTGCTGAAGAACACAACGACGGAGATGGACGGAGCAGGGGACTTGAACCAACAACCCAGTGGGACAAACCCCTATCACCACCGCCATGTGTTAACTGATGAGTTAAAGCATTGAATGAGGGAGGGGGGTGGGGGGGTTAAGAGCATTGGGTACCAGGCACCTTGTCACAGGACTGCTAGGTCCCTGTACTACCGGTGTCAGAGCTTGGGCTGCACTACTGGCAGGAAGTCACACTTGTTTCTGGTGAGAGTCATCTCAAATGTTCAAAGGAGCGTTATCGAAGATCCTTCCTCCCAGCAGCTGTTATACTTTATAACCATCACTGCTCCTAACAGAATCAATGTGTTTACATTCCTGCTGGAATATATATATATTACTTTCTAGATTTCTGCTTATTCTAACTAATTATCAACAAGAAGCTTTAGATTTCAAATTATCAGACAAATTGAGAAGTTTCCCAAATAAAATTGCATTCTCCAATGAAAGTCATAAAAAGCAGAGGAATTTATGAAATCTTAACTTCAGGCAAAAAGTCAACAGCCACTGTGAGAAACGACATTGCAAAGCAGGTTTTCCCAGGGAACAGCAGCTTGTGAGTGGTGTCTCATGCTCCATGTGAGACAGCTGGCAACCTTGCAAAGATGCTAAATAGGTTGATGTGGTATGACATTGTTATGTAACATATTCCAAAATCCTCCTAGCAAACCAGAGTAAACACTGTGCAAGTCATAATTGAGTTTATTTAGTGTTGATTTGTGCTCCTCTTTCTAAAAATGAAAGACCATAAGGAAGTTTACTGACCTTCAACTATGAGAGCCATAAGAGTGTTGCACAACAAATGCTAATTTTTTTTCCATATCCCACAGAGAACAACCACCACCCATGTTTTCCTTTTAAATTCAAGCAAGAGCCTATCTTTTATTGCTGGCAAATAGTTTTTTTTCTCCCTCTGTTTGTTTTCATTTCACTTTTTGATGCAATGTTTTAGAGTAGAAAGTAACAGCCAAAATGAATTAAAACCAGAACTTCTACAGAGAATAAGTCATACAACAGTGCACAGTAGGGTAATAAAATTAGTATTTGGCAAATTAAGGCAGTTTTAAACCTTATTCAGTATGCTGATCCAGTACAATGTAGAAGGAAAAAGTACAATTATCTTCTGCATCTTTTAAGCTGTGGACGTGCGTTTGGACACAAGGAACCACTTTCACTGATGTTTTTGCCCTCAAACAGCAAGTTGTGTAAAAACACAACAGGAGTTCTATCCTTTAACTGTTTAATTCCTAGGATTACTCAGCTCAGTCCAAAGAGCTTAAAGTTAATACAGCCATGACAGTAAAGGGGGGGGGAGAAAATGGCTTAAAGTGTTTCAGTACTAAACAAGACAACCTCTTTGATGCTCTAAATTTCTGGACAGTCAGAACCACATGAAAAAGAACAAGTGCTGTGTTGTCTGTATGTTAAAATGAGCCATTATCTCCAACATGCTGCTCCAACATGTAATTCAGCTGACTTGGGTAAATTTAACAGGTGCATTATCAAGATACTGGCAAGGCTGACCTGTCATGTTCCTTAATATTCCAGCTAAGGCTGCACAAATTAAGGCAAACTTATTGTTATCGCAAGATCACTGTGCCAAGTATGCATATTTTAAAAATTGCCTGCAATAAATGTTGGTTACTTATCCAAGTACGGAGCATGCATGATTTTTATTCCTGAAATATATTGGGTGACATTTTTGTTTAATGCAGCATAAACATTTTAGAGAGCAAAGAGGTGGAAAGGTGGTCTAGTCATTAAGAAGCTCCAACAGATTGTCTCAGTTCCAAAAACATGACATGCTGCCCCAAAATAACTTTTTCAATTAAACCATGTTGCTGAGATGGAAATAATAAATTTTGTTTTATGTTTTTTAAATAGCTGCTTAGACCACTCATTATCTGAGGTCTATGATCCCAAAGCGGAAATTGTTTAAATAAATTGTAGAAGAGTTTATCAAACTTTGATTACTAACCAGATCAATCTTGTTACTTATTTGACATTAGAAATTGTATTTCATTTTTCGCACAATGACTGCTGGAGAAAGGAACCAGCTTCCACATGATGCAGCAAGGATAAGCAACTATAGAGAATGGATGGACGGACAGAGCGTTAAAAAAATACAACAGGCTACAGTCATGACATGCATGCAGCTCTCTTGATGTAATTAGATCATTAATTGAGAGGGGTGTGTTGAAAATGCAGTGAGCATTCAAGAATGTCATTCATTCCGAGACAAAAACAGGCGTTCAGCAGGTGGTCCTTAGCTCAGGACCACAGTAGCAGATGTTGTACATGCTGGCTATAGCACATTGCTCTGAAAATTACAGTAAAAAAGGTAATTTATTTATTACATTATCATTTCTAAAAAAGAGCTACCTCCGCATTTTGTAATAACTGGTGCAAAACGTAATAATGTTATCACATAAAGTGGCAGAAGGTGCGTTCAAGAATTTTATTTTGCGTCAGTTTTTACATAATCCGGTTTCAATGATGTTTTATTACATTTTGAAGCCTGATTTTATTGTATTATTACATATTGCAGCGTTATTACATAATACGGCATTACAAGGCAGAAAACTGTAAACTACCACTCAAATGGATCAAAGAAGAGCCAAAATGCCCAAAACTCAGTCGGTGATCGGCTTAAGGGGAATCAAAGGTCTACAGTTACCCATGAGTACTTTAACAATTTAAGACAATAATTCCTTAACATTGATGAAAAACTACTATTGTAAATAAAGTGACCAAACGTCCACTCACCATGATAACAGTCTTGGCTGAGCTGTGTCTGTAGCGCATGCTGTAGTGGGCCAGCAGGCACAGAAATGAGTAGAACACCACAGTGGCCAGGTTCCGGAGGTCTAAAATGGACTCCACCAGAGGAATGGTACCCATAGTCCAGTCGCAGCACAGCTCGGAGGGATTGAGTAGAAGCCATGCGTTCACAGGGAGCAGGTAGTTGAAAGTCAGCTGCCTGGTGGGAGTGGGACTGACTGCTGCTGGGTTGTCAAATCTACAAAAAAGGCATAAGAGAAATTCATTTAGCTATTACTACAAAGAGGAAAATGTAGATCATAATAGAGATGAATAATATATCCCGTATCTATCATCCTTGCAACTAATTATGTCCTGAGCATTTTATATTATACCCAATTTCCATTTATTTTGGTTACGACTCCAGCCTGGGCCATTTGACTTCTGATGAAGTATGAAAATTATTGTAGCTCAAACCAAAGGACCCCTGATGATAGATAGTTGTTACATAGCAAAATTTCTATACAGTAGACACGTAATTGCTTTAATATTGCCAGACTTATGATGCTGAATTGACAACAGTAGTGTGACAGTTTGCTTCACCAAGTAGCACTTCAGGACTTTCAGGATCCGCAAATCTGCACAACGGTTTCAGCCTTTGGCCTTCACTGAGATTTACCAAAACATTTCTTTTAATACCTTTTTGTCACTTCTTTAAAATCTAACAGCATGGACGAGCAAATGAGATCAGCAGCAGCATAACGGGAGCTGTGTTTGCAACGCTGTGAAAAGCGCTCCTGGAGCACAGCATGGCTCCTTGTCAGTGTGTTTACTGTTAAAATCAACCTGTTGCTCTGATGTTATTTTTGGACAGCAATGTTTCTTTCCTGGGTTGGCTCTGATATGGTTCAAATTTCTATAATCAGTGTTTGATTTTAGACTCACATGCTTTAGATACTGACAGCAGAAAAATTTACATGCACAGAAGAGAGTATTGAAATTCAGGACTTTCTGGAAACCTCTTTTTTTTTTTTTTTTTTTTTTTTTTTTTTTTTTTTTTTTTTTTTTTTTTTTTGGATCAACAATCTGCTGCCCTGCTGAATTTGCTTGAGCTTAAACTAAAATACAAACAGCTTTCTAGTTGGACAGTAAACTACTTTTAGTTTTTCTGATGTCTACATCTTTAACTTCAAGGTCTGAAAAAGCTTCTTTGTTCTGTTTTTATTTTAGCTCGTCTTAAACTTTAAAATAACAAACTTGAGCATACTGAAACCATACATCCCTTTAAATAAAAACATAAAGGCCAAAAAAATTAACAATAAAACGATCAACATTCTTACTGATTTAGAGATAGGGTTTTTTTTTCTCCTTCTTTTTATTGTGTTTGAGAATACGACCATGACCCGAGGTTAAAAATAAACAAAAGTCTTGCTCGTGAGAATATGTCGAAAGAGGGTGATGCATCTTGCCGTTTACATTTTTTCCTTTAAATCTGACACCAGCTATATTTGCTGTCTTACTAAAAGTCCCAAAAGTTCCCCAAAACAATTTTAATCCTAACAAAGTTTCACAGAGATAAAATCTTACTGTAAGTCCTTTATTGAGAAAAAAAAAAACTTCCAAACCGGTGGGTCTGTATCAACACAGAAATACTGCACTGATACCATTATCTTCACTACAGAATGCAATGTGAAAGTCTTTGTCCGTTCCTCCTGTCTTTATGCTTTATCCCCGGCAGCCAGACTTTCTTCTAGGCCACCAAGATCAATAGTTCTTCGGGCTCTTTAAAGGTCAGTTAAAGTTTTTCTTTGGACTCTGGCTCTGAAGAAGGTACTGAGTGCAACTTCGTTCTTCATAAAATGTAAACAAAAATGGAGTGGCGTCAGATTTCAGCGGTTGTAGGATTTTTCTTTTGTTGTTGGTAAAAGACCACGAGCCATTTCTCCCGCTTGCGATAGTTGCGTGTTTGTTTTGGTCAGAGTTACCCAGAATCCTCAGCTCTATAGTCCACTTCCTGCTTTAGAGCAGTCTCCGGTCCTCTTGGTGTTCACTTGTGCATTCGAACTGCGTCAGCGTTCACTTCAACCGAACCGAGACTTAGGCTTTAAGGGGGACCAGAGTTCACTCTTTTGGTCCGCATCAGAGATGGACTGTGCATTCACACCTCCCCAAACGAACCGGACTTTCTAGGCAAATGAACTGGTGTTTGATTAAAGCGGACTAAGCAGGGCTTGTGTGAATGCACCCTAAATTCATTTTTGATTGATTTTTTTTATTTATTTATTTTTTTTTTACCAGCATATCAAAGATATGACTTTTGCATGTTATTAAACTGCTGTAGAAAGTTTTTAGAAGAGCCACATAAAGAATGTGGATGGGGATTCACCCCGTCCATTAAAATGGATAGACTGAAACTTCAAAATCAGATTTTTTTCCTGTCATTCCTATCACAGAACACACTATGACTAAACCTTTTGGAAATCTTGGAATTAAAGTAAATATCTACATTTTCTGGGGAATACAAACAGAAACTAATCTTTTTGTAATACTATCAGCACCAGCCAGAGTAATCACAAATAAAAGGTCCTGGAATCAGTTTGAATTGCCAGGTCTGTTATAACTTTTTCTTAAAATAGTAAATAAGTTGTAACACCTTGTTTTACAGCGACTACTCTCTCACCCATGGTGTGAAACTGCCTCTTCTACCAGTATAAACATTTAATGACCACTTATGGCATTAAGGCTCCAAAACCATTTTTGTATGCTGTTCTTATATCCTTTTGTATTATACTGTAGGTCTTAGTGATTTTTTTTTTTTTTTTTTACATCTCCAGTTTTACACCTGACATTTCTTTTCAAACATACAACACAATATGCTGCCACAGTCACATTTAAGAACAGAACAGAAAGTGAAAATAGGAAAAAAAGCAGCTTACTCCAAAGAACTCTTTCAAAGATCTTCAGAAAGTCTTGAGCTTCAGTCAGAATTTTGCAAAAAACAGGAGGAAGTTTGGTTCCTTGGATGTAACTTAGAAACCCCCCCCCCCAAAAAAAAAAAAAAAAAAAAGATGAAGCCCGTACATTAAATGATTTCTATATGCCATCTGGATAAGGCAGCTATTACGCAAATATTTGGAAAAACTGACCAAAAGCCGAGTCAATCTAGTGCCCATGATGAATCTGTTTTGTCTTTACCGCCGCCTGTGATATCTCCACATTCATAACTCATGATCAGTCTTTTTTTGTTGTGCCAGTAAAACATCCCAAGCCTGCATTTGTATTTGAACTGCTCTGATATGGGTCATAATCTGAACTTGTTTTATAGAACCCCTGCTGTAAACTCTGATCAGTACTCAGTAGACTATAAGCTATGTATGCTGGATAAACTGTTATGGCTTTGTGGCAGATATTCTTGCAGACAATCTGGAGTCGTCTTTAGGATTACAGCCAGAGGATTAGTCTATTCAAGCTAATTGTCTGGAATTTTATCTTCACGCTCAAATGTCATTAGGTAGAATCTTGTGCAGATCATTTAAAAATAGATAACCATCAATAAATACTTCAGGCTGCAGAGCTATTAACATTTACACTGAGTGTTTTGAGGGGTCACAGAGTGCATACCTTCATTTAGAAGCTGTCACTGTAAATTACTTCTATAAACTGTGTTTAATTCAGATACTCGGCCAGTTGCCCTTTTATGTTACAGAGCTGATGATCTTGCACATTCAACTCGAGATGAACTGAAGGACAGATATATATACAGAAACAGTAACAGGCCTGTACTGTTTCGTGAAAACAGTCAATAGGGTCTTAGACTTTGAAACATCAGCTGATGTTTAACATCTTCCTGCATGATCCTATACAAGACCAGAGTTCTGGTGCATTTACTGTGGTCTGTAACAGGATTAAAGGAAACTAAATCCAACTGAGATCAGGTGATGGACTGAACCATTTGAGGCTTTTTTCCTTTTCACTGTGAAAATGTTTGGTCGTATCTTAGATTTTATTGTGATGTCCACTGTGTTTTCATTACTCACTGCTAAGTTACCTCAGAGCCCCATCTGAGCTTTTCTGTTCTTCAACCAACATTGAAAAGAGGAAGAAAGAACTTTAAAAATAATTCTGTTCCAAGTCGTTTCTCCGAATATCGATTAGTGTATTAAAAATGCAATGTGAACCTCTTTTTATTCAATAGACTGATTAAATGTTTGAAACTTAAAAAGCAAAAACGTTACCAGTCATGAGGCGGTTATTCTGTCTAGCTAAAGGCTAGCCATCTGCAGTCCTCAAGACGTGTGGTTATTTTAGATGTATCCCTGTTCCAACACAGGTGATACACAGGCTGAATTCCAGCCCCTGCATTTCATCAGGTTCAACAGGAGCATGGTAATTAACTGCTCATTTGATTCAGGTGTGATCGACCAGAGAAACATCAAAAACAGGGGAGCCCACAGGGAACCCACGAAGGGATGCATCTAAAAGTTCCAGGATACTAGCTCTCGAGGATTAGATTTGGGCACCCCTGATCTAAAACATGCAGGACACTGGTTCTTTAGGATTGGAGTTGTCCATTCCTGGTCTACAGCAAGAGATTGTTGATATTTTTGGTCTCCCTTTAGTCTAAGGATGTTTTCACACCTGATAGTCCAGTAGACTTGGTTTGACTGGGGACCAAAAATACTAAATTTGTCCCATTTTCAGCTGGTGCGGTTCACTTTCACACTGTACTGTCAAACAAACCAAACCCTTTGAGCAACCTGTTTACCTCCTCACCTGTGGTGACGCTGCACCAAGAAACACTGAAGGAAATGACAAAAAACCTCTGAACAAGACACTGAGCGCAACTTTCTTTTGCACGAATTGTAAACAAAAATTGAGTGGCGTGAGATTTTAGCAGATATAGGATTTCTCTTGTCTTTGGAAAAAGACCACAAGCTGTTTCTCCCACCAGCGCTAGACTTGCGAGTTTGTTTTGGTCGTTTTTACCCAGAATGCCCTGTGGTACAAACGTGTTTCATGCGTTAAAAAGGTGCCCAACGCCTCAAGTTGGAGGCTTTTGCACTTTGAAGTCAGGCGCTTGAAACTGCTCTAGATGCGCATCTGAGCAAAGTGTGGAAAGACGCGCCTTGGGAGGAGCCTCTTGACTTGGTTGTCTTCCTCGGCTGGTCTTTTTGTACAATGAGGAATGAAATTGAGAGCGCGGCTTGGCTTTTTCTACTGAAAGCAAGAGAATGTCATCGTCAGGCGCCTCTGTGCTGTGTCTGGATCCACCAGATAATTTAGAGGCGTTATGAGTTTGGTGAGTTTCACCACCTACTCCAGGAGCTGCATGCTGTCGAGGGTCGCTTTCTGTGCTATTTTCGTCTCACCCGAGCCCAGTTTGACCACCTGCTCAACTGGACGTAGAAAATAGGACGGGCACAAACAGTGACCATGAGTTTGTCATCCATTTTCATCTTTGTGTGATGCGACTTCCCAGGCTCTTGATCCTTCTGTCCCGTCGGAAAATACGCCACGTCACATAGCGGAGTCTCTCTGATTGGTTGACGCTCCAAGTCCATCTGGAAAAGTTCAGATTTTCCAACTCTAGCGTCTCCTTCTTTGGCTGTGCTGTTTGCCCGTCAAATGTTTGAAATCTGAAAATGAATAGCACCGGAGGGCTGAAATGCTTCAAAACGTGCACGATGCAAGACTTCTCAACACCCCCTGAAGCTCAACTAGTGTTCGGTCTGAACGCACTATAGGAGTTTTCAGGATGTTGACAAAAAAAAAAGTTCTTGAGGTGGAAAAAAACTCAGTGGTCATTTTTATTTTTTATTAGTCAAGTTCAGTACTCCCCTATAAGTTTATTATACATACACCAAGTGTGGCAAGAACAAGTAAACTCCATGCAGAAAGACCCCTGGCCTGGATTCTTGCTCCAGCCCTACATTTAACATACTCATACCTCATCTTCACCTCCATCCACAGAATAGACATCAGGTACCATGAACATACCAAGGATCTATGAAACATGGTTATTTTATTTAAATTACTGTCATAAAAGGATCAGTTGTTTACTTCTTATAATCAATAGTTTAAATTTAGGAAATTCATGTTGGCCTGAATAACTACAAGGTGGGATATTTTATGATTGACAGACTTTCCCTGACTTCCCTGCAAACCTGACTATAACTATGCAGATACAGAAAATGGATGGATGGAAGGAAAAAATTAAAAAAATAAATCTAAAAAACAATAAAACACAGGCCCTTTAGCCACATCCATTAAGTGAAATAATCCCAAAACCACAGGACTATTTAGTTAAATAAACAGAGACCTTCTGTAAACCATAATGCAGTCTGAGTTAAATAATGAATCACATCAGGGAAATGTGTTTATGTAATCCTGAAATCCATTAACATGCAAAGAACAGCTTACATTTTATTACACTGGCATTTAATGTCTGAATATCTTTGGTAAAAATGCATCACCTGGGGAGCACATTATAATTTATCAATGTATTACATAACTCACCTAAACATTTCTCTAAAGTGTAAAAAAGGAGGAGGTTTTCTGTTCCAAGTCACACAAAGTTACTTTTTATCAAAGTTAATTCCTGTAATCAGTTCCTGACTCAGTACATGTGGTTATGAGGCCTGCATACCTGGTGAAGACAGGCAGCTGGGACTGGATGACCTGAACCCTGACGATGACGAGCAGCAGGGTGCTGATGACGAGGACGATGAGCTTCAGCAGCGTTTGCAGGACAGCGTACGGAAAACCATCTTTACCCTGCAGGACTTGCCGCAAAGTATCCAGCAGCATGGGCAGAGTAAACTATGAATGGCAAAGAGAAAATAACAGGAAGAAGAGAGGTCAAGACGATCTCACAGTCATTTTAAAGAGTAACTAAACCTCCAATCAACTTTTTTTTTGGCAGATAAACTGTCTAAGTTGGGCCTTAAGGATGCTATCTTTTGTAACTGTGAAGATTTTTGTGTAAATTTGTTGAAATATGTAAAATTTGGCCTAAAACTATCTTAGTGCTGCCCTGTTTGGCCTGAAAGGTGGCTACTGCAGTTTAATTTTCCTATTGGTTTCAAATGGTACAGCCTTCTGTGATGTCTACATCACAGCCCTACGTTCAGGTATAAAACTATCTCACTTAGACACACCCCCATGGTGAGTCAGATGTTGAAATTGCGAGCATTTCGACCATTGATCAACAGCGTTTCTCAGGTTTGCACATGCGTGATTCATTTGTAATGTGGACACGGAGTGGAATGGGTTTGCTGCAGGACTACTGTGAGACCGACGACAGTGCTCAGGAAGCAGGAGGGGCTCACGGCAGAACTCACTGCTTGGTCAGGACAGTTACTGCAGAGCGACTGGTGCTTTCATATGTTGTCGCCAAAGTTTCCGATAACACATCAAAAGGTGGCTAGACTTGTAGCTAGTCACTTTGTTGTGACAAAAAGTCACTAGAGTGGTCTAAAAACAATAAATATAGCAACAAAGTCATCGAGTTGACAACGGCGCTTTACCTTGTCATGACGATCGCCCACCCCCCTTAACCAGGGTCTCTTGGCACCGCCCACTATGGTGGAATTTTTCAACATTTTTCTTGGGGCAGGGTTATGCTTTTACATCAGGCTTAGTTTCCCTTTAAAGGGGCAGTATTATGTAAAATCAACTTTTTTGAGCTTTACGTCATGTTATAATGTTATTCCCTCATCAAAAACATGCCTTGAGTGTTGCTTTGATTCTTTCATGCATGTTTGAGAAATCCTTTAATCTCCCGTGGCAACCATTCAGCTGTGCAAAACACCTGGGTGAATACAGCTCTGCCTTCAAGACGCAGCTCCTCCTCGGAGCTGCAGTTTCTAAGTTTCCGAGCGTCTGCCTCACAGAACACACCTACCCCGCGACTTCCCCACTCAGCTCCTTCAGATTAGCCAGCAGCAATTAGCAAACTTCTGGTGGAACTATGCATTTGCTCAGCTCATTATACGAGCTACTTCTCAGTGAAACGCTGATAAAAACGTTAAAGGGTTAATAGAGTAGCGCTGGTATGGTGACTTCCTGAAGGCGGAGTTTCAGAAAGAGCAAGAGTTTTTAAAGAACAAAGGCGTTAAATTGTGAAGTCAAATTTCTTTTAAGTGATATTTGAAATATACAGCATTTTTGTAACAACTGAAGAGAACAGTTAATTGATTGTGCTATAAAATGATTCTGTGTGGCTGGAAAATACATAATACTGCCCCATTAAATAGCTTAATATTTCCAGCAAATTGTCTCGTCAACAGCATTTATTATACACAACAATATCTGTATGTATGAATGTTCTGAAGGTCACAAGAGTGCACTAAAAGCTGGTTTAACCCCTTTCTTGTTTTACAGTCATTCAACAATAAATAGGATGCCAACTTGTAATTTAGAAAACCAAACCTCCAGTAACACCTTCCTTCATCTTTAATGCACTACCCTGAAGGAAATTCGTAGTAAACTATCCTAGTAGAAGGGGAACATAGAAAATAGTTATATTGGTTTGAACCAGCAAACCTGTTTTCTTTTCCACAAATCACTCATGTTTATCTATGAAATGCTCTGTGTGCTCTGAGATTTGATTGCAAACGTTAGATTTACTGTAATGAACAAGACAAAGAAGGCTTCAGAACCCTACCCCTTGTGCAACAAACACTTCATAGACGCAACAGATGCCGACCACGGTGATCCCCTGCTCCTTACACAGTGTTGCTGCAGCCACCAGAACTACAGTCAGAGCAATGGGGGGCCACACTGGAAAAAAACAAAACAAAAACAGACATTTGAGACAATGAGATCACTTCATTGTAAATGAATTTTGATGTTTGAGTTTCAGGTTTGAGTTTCATATTCATATTATTTCTTCTTATTTCTTCTTCATATTTGTGCCCAATAACCAGTTCCAATCAGACGTTTACATACAGTGGTGAGAAAACCCCATGACTGTTTCAAATCAAACACATTTAGAAAAATTAGACTAACACGAAATGCAGTCTTTACATGAAGGTGAACAAACCTCCATGGCCCTGAGTGAAGCCTAATAAACCAAATAACTGGTTGTTCCACAACTGTAGTCAATTCTTGGCGATAACTCAATGAGTCTTACTGAATCTGTCTCATTTCACCATCAAACTTTTTTTTTTTTCCAGAAAGCGTCTGACTTGTTCATGTGGAAAATCTGTTAATTGGAGACAAACTTGAAGGTGTTGATTTTGGAGGAGGAATTCTTTCAACACTATGTTAGTCTATGGCCATGTAGAACTAACTGTGGACAGTGACACTGGTGTTCCAGTGATTTCCAATTCATGCCAAGCTTGAGTGTTGGTAGTTCTTGCGTTGATCCTGAAACTAACAAACTCCCTGAAATTGGAGCATTTCTTCAGGTTTTCCAGACCTTGGCAAAGAGGTTAAACATCCCTTGTTTGGATCATCAACTTTCCAAACTGCAGTTGTTTAGAAATGGCTCTAAAACACCTTCCCAACTTGTGTAAATCTACAAGTTGGGAAGGTGAACTTCAGTGAAGTCCTTGGACTTTGCCATTGTTCTGAGAATAGGCCAGCCCAATGAATGCTGCCTACCTCGATAATCCTGGTCCTTGAGTAAATGTCATCCATAACCCCAGATGTAACAGAAAACTGATATAGCCTCCAAAAAATAAAAATAAATAAATAAATAAATAAATAAATAAAAAATAAATAAAAATAAAAATTGCCCTTCAGCTTATTTGATATATCATCAGTGGGATCCCAAATAATCTCACCAAGTAGTCACTAGTTTCATTTGGTTTATCTCTTCTTTAGAGCAACATCTTGTCAAAGTACACTTTTGACTCAGATTTAGGCTATCATAAGCAATAAAGGCAGCATTCTTTAAGAAAAGACTAACATTTCACTGGAAAGTTTATGTCCTAAGGAAAGTCTGAGTTATGTTCAAAATGCTCTGTAAAATATATTCCCTCCATGCTGCCAAGCCAGTAACTTCCCCTAAAGGCACCTGCTAATGTTTGCTGTCATGCAGAAAGATTCCATAGAATATGGAGACCCTGTGGTAGGAACCACAAACATTGTGATGAGTGGTCAAATTATCATGCATTTTTGCTGCATTCATCCATTTCATCCATGAATGTTGGGAGACACGTGGTCTCAATATACTAATGCCAAGAATTTAAATGTAAGATATTAAAATGATAGATAAAGCAAAGGTTGACTGGACTGTTTTTCCATATGTCTGTCTCTCTGGAATTAAAAAAAAAACAAACAAAAAACTGAAAACAAACCTTTCCAAACATACTGAGAAACCCAGTATGAAACTCTGATAGCATCACAATGTTAGGAATCAGTAATCCCAAGACCTTAGCCTGTTGGACTTTTGTTTGTTGATCCCCTCAAATCACAATTATATCTCTGATGCTGTGGAAATCAATCAAGATTTTTATGCTGTATAAATTCATGAAATGGCTAATCTTGGCTATTTAAAGAAACAAGTGCAGCAAAGTTCTAATTTTTTTCACAACTTTGTTAATAATTGAAAGGATATACAGTGCTATGACAATGTATTTGCATCTTTGTATGTTGTTTCACTTAAATGACAAGGATAAATTCAATTCAAAATTCAAATTCAAAAATACTTTATTGATCCCAAAGGGGATTAAATGTTGTTGTAACTCATTCAATTAAGGAGTTATTATAGATTGTGATGGCCGTGGATCTCCTGTAGTGGTCTGTTTTACAACTAATTTGAAGAAATTTCTGACTGAAGACACTCTGTTTTTCAGTGCCAGTCTCATGATGAGGATGGTCAGGGTTGTCCATAATTTTCTTGATTTTATGTAAAATCTTTCTTTGCATCATCATTTCCAGAGGTTCCACACTCATCCCAGAACAGAACCGGCCCTCTTTATCAGGTTATCGAGTCTTTTTAGCTCTCTGGCTCTGATGCTGCTGCCACAAAAGATGACGGCAGAAGACGAGATGACACTCTCAACAACAGACTGACAGAGGATCTGCAACATCTTGCTGCAAACCTTGAAGGATCTTAGCTTCCTCAAGAAGTACAGCCTGGTCTGCCCCTTCTTGTAGATGGTTTCACTGTTGCGTGTCCAGTCAAGTCTGTTGTCTAAATGAACACTGAGCATTTAATATTACTCAACCGCCTCCACTTCTTCTCCCATGATAGAAATAGGGTTTGATCTGACCCTGTTTCCACCAGGCTAGACACACAGTCCTTCAGTCTTACAATCTGTGATCTGTTTGTCAGGTAGTCATGGATCCAGGCGATTGTTGAGGCCTCCACCTGAGTCTTCTGGAGTTTCAGATGAAGCAGATCAGGCTGAATTGTGTTAAATGCACTGGAGAAATCAAAGAACATGATCCTCACAGTGCTGCCTGCTTTGTCCAGATGACAGTGGGTTTGTTGAAGCAGCTGTATAGCGTCTGGCGTCTTTAACTCCAACTCCATGTCGATAAGCAAACTGCAGGGGGTCCTGATATGTGCTGGTTTGGTTTGCTTACTCAGGTGGGCCAACAGGAGTCTCTCCAAGACCTTCATGATGTGGGATGTCAGGGCAACGGGTCTGTTGTCGTTGATGACTGATGGGTGAGTTTTCTTTGGTACTGGAACCAGTCAGGATGTCTTCCACAACAGTGGTACCTTTTCTTGGGTCAAGCTAAAGTTGAAAAAGTGCCGCAGAATTTCACAGAGCTGCTCTGCACAGGCCTTCAGAACTCTGGGTCTGACACCATCTGGACCTGCAGCCTTGTTCAGTCTGTCCAGCTCCCTCTTCACCTGACTTCTAGGAACATAAAAGTGGGACGGGGAGGGAGATGGAGCAGCAGGATCTCATAATTTAGTTGAAGACAAACTAGTGGAAGCAGAAGAGTCCATGACTGAGCAACAGGATAAAACATCTGAGGTGTGACAGGAAAGCTGTGGGTCAAAGGAGGATGGGATGTCTGTTTGGCTGGAAGCAGAAAGGGAGGATGGTGAGCTTGTTCCTGAACTGAACCTGTTGAAGAATGTGTTCAGCTCATTTGCTCTGTCTATACTCCCATCTATCTGATCCTCCTTCTGCTTGAAGCCTGTGATCTTCTTCATCCCTGACCACATATCTCTGATATTGTTCCTCTGCAGTTTACTCTCCAGCTTCTTCCTATGTCTTGCTCCCTAAAGTCTCTTTTTTCCTATTTAACAGTTCCCTTAGCTCACTGGTGATCCAGGATTTATTATTAGGGAAGCATCTCACTGTTCTGGTGGGGGTAGTGTTATCCACACAGAAATTTATATAGTCGGTCACACACTCAGTCATGGCATTAATGTCTTTTCCATGTGGCTTGCAAAGACACTTGGTAAATACAAAAAAGCATTTTTCAAATGCTGATTTTATTTATTAAGGGGAAAAAGCAATCCAACCCAACCGGGCCTTATGTGAAAAAAGTAACTGCCACACATTTAAAACCATTCTTTAATTATGATTGGGTGCATTTTATTTTTTAGAAAACTGAATGAAACTCCAAAAGCTACATCCCTTCCTGACTGCTGAAAGACCTGTAGAATCACAAAATCACATAACAGAACCTGTCTAACAACATGATGTCGGCTAAAAGATCTCATAATATAACACATCATGCCCCAATTAATAGAAATGCAAGAACAGATGACAAAAAAAATAAATTAATTGGCATCAATTAGTCTGCTTGCATGACCATTTTTCATGCGAAGACAAGTCCACCTCTGAATGGCTCTAAAAAAGAAAGAGAGTTGGATTGGCCAAGTGAAACTTTACTGTTTCCACACAGGGCCAGGTTGGTTTGGATAGCTTATTTAAATGACCAATTATGGTGTTTTACAAAATAAAATTATCATTTCAAAACAGATTTTTGTCTTTACTCTGGCTATCTTTGTTAGATAGTAAAATGTGTTTGATTATCAAAAAGTGTGAAAGAAAAACCAAAACAGAAGGAATCTGTTACACGGTACTGTAGATGATTTTATCTGGGGTACTTTTATCTTTACCTCACAATGCAAAATGCCACCAAACTAAATGGAAAGATAAACAAGTTCACAGAAAAATCTTCTAAAAAAAATTCAAGAGGTTAAAGAATTCTCTGTGGTACATTTGACTTACCAATGGAGTGGTCCGTACTAGTAGATTTTGTGTATGCCAGAAAAGCAGCTAAGAGGAAAATTGAAGAAAGTAGCTCAGCTCTACCAACAACACCAGTCACCTGAATAGAAAGGAAAAGGTGACATTAGACACATTAAACAACAACCTAGGATCTACAGCCACAGGAATGCGGCGTTTGAGGCCATGAGATGTAAGGTTGCATTGTATTAGGAAATCATTTTTAGAAAAAAATTAATATTTGGGAATGGGGGTAAAAGGCCATGAGTGAGCTCACACTCACACTTTATATAAAATCACAAAATATGTGGCCAACTTTTTCAATGAATTTTGTGACCTTCTGCTTGTGATATGCGTTGATTATGTGGGAGACTTCAACATTCATGTTGACAACTCCCAAAGCAGAGGGTCAAAAAAAGCTGTGTTTGACTCAACATGTTAAACAGTCAACACAAAATCGAGGACACACTCTGGACCTGATTCTCAGTAAGGATATACATATTTTCTAAGGTCTTTGTCAATGATGTTGCCTCATTTGGCCATTTTTCTGTTATCATTGAAAGCACAATTTCCGTTGACCCCTTAGCCAAAGAGATATTTTACAAAACATTTTTTTAACGATGACACACCGGAACCTTTCATCAAGTTTACTCTTCCATTTCCTCCTTGTCCTATCACCCAATAGATGGGTTGGTAAATGACTTTCATTCTAAAATGTCAAACATCATTGACTCCATTGCTCCCACTGAAGTGAAGGTGTGTCCAGTAGGAAGGAGTCTCTGTGTCTC
The DNA here is from genome assembly GCA_014839685.1 of Anableps anableps. Lineage (NCBI taxonomy): Eukaryota > Metazoa > Chordata > Actinopteri > Cyprinodontiformes > Anablepidae > Anableps > Anableps anableps. The sequence goes on from CM026073.1 coordinate 5,125,246, forward strand.
TGCTGTCGTGAAAGTGTTCAGTGATATCCATATAAATATAGACTGTGGAAGAACCACAGTGCTGGTAATGTTGGACCACAGCGCAGCATTTGACACTGTTGAATCTGATATATTATTAAAGCAACTGGAGACCTGGGTCGGACTATCTGGTACAGTACTTGACTGGTTTGAGTCTTACCTAAAGAACAGAGACTTCTTTGTGTCAATAGGTGACTTTTCATCAGAGAGAACAGAAGTCACATGTAGGGTTCCCCAAGGTTCAATCCTGGGCTCCTCCTATTTAATATCTGCATGCTCCCGCTCGCTCAGATTATAACAAGAAATAAAATTAGTTACCATAACTATGCCGATGATACATAGCTCTATTTTAGAATGTTACCAAGTAACCATGAACCCATTCAAGTGTTTAGCAGAAGCATGAAACAAATCAGTGCATGAATGTGCTATAGCTTTCTCCAGTTGAACAGAAACAAAACTGAAATTATTATCTTTGGACCTAAAGAGAAACCATCTAGAGTCAGAAACCAGCTTCAGTTATAACAGCTACAAACTCGTGATCAGAGTCAAAATCTGGGTGTAGTGATGGCCTCAGACCTGAGCCTTCAGAGACACATGAAGACAATTACAAAGTCAGACTTCTGTTCCCTGAAGAACATTTCCAGGATTCAAGGACTAATGTCCTAACAAGATCTTGAGAAACTCATCCATGCGTTTATCTTTAGTTGAATTGATTATTGCAACAGTGTCTTCACAGGTCTGCCTAAAAAAAAAAAATAAAATAAAAAATAAAATAAATAAAAATAAAATAAATAAATAAATAAATAAAAAAATCAATCAGACAGTTGCAGCTGATCCAGAATGCTGCTGCTCAAGCTCTCACTAAAACCAGGAAAATAGAGCACATCACCCCAGTTTTAAAGTCCTTACACTGGCTCCCTGGAGCTCAAAGAATAGACTTTAAAATACTTCTGTTAGTTTATAAATCACTGAATGGCTTAGCACGAAAATACATTAAAGATCTGTTGTTGTTATATCAACATACCAGACCACTCACAGAACCAAATATGAAGAAGCAGCGTTCAGTTCTTAGGCTCCTCTATACTGAACAACCTTCCAGAAAACTGCAAAAATGCTTTAACACAGTTCTTTTAAATAAAGGCTAAAACACCTTTTTTTTAGAGTTGCCTTTGATTAATAATAATCTATTTTCTAATTGGAAAATAGATTAATTCTCATTTGGATTACAACTTTTCATTACTTCTCTTTATTCTTCCATTGAAATGTAATTTTTCTCTTTTGTTAGTTTTTTTTTTACTAACTGTATTACGTTTTTATCACGTAAAGCACTTTGAACTGCTTTGCTGCTAAAATGTGCTATGCAAATAAACCTGACATGCGATCATCGATAATATTGGTGAATGCTGTGATAACGATATCAGTTGTGATAAATAAACAAATAAATTAGAATTATTAAACATCTTAGATCACAAATCATAAGTTGTCTATGCAGCTACAAGAAAAAATTAAATCCATTATTTCAATCTCAGCAAGGTTTTACTGATAAAGTTACTTCTGGTCAATGTCTGCTGCTTTGACATTGAAACAACTTGGCTGTTGTTTCTTAATGCCTTGACCACCTTACCACTTCTTTACCTTCAAGAACATTTTATGCTACATTAAACAACTAGTGATACTAGATACTAACATTATTCTTGTCTGTCTAGAACAAAGAAGCTGCTTACTCACTGATGTGTTTGAGGTTGTTCTCTTGTTGAACACCTATTTTCTTTTCTGCATTACCCAACATGACATCCTCAAGTTTTTTGATGCATTCAAACTGATCCAAGGTCCCCAGTATGTGATAAATAGGTAAGAAGACATAGTATCAGAAACATCTCTACAGCATTATACCTTAGCCACCATGATACACCGTTTTTACAGGGTACCGTGGCTTTAATTTAGTTCTTTTGGGTTGTCTGCCAAACTGTCTGTGGCCACTAGATGAGAGAAGAACAATCTTGTCTTCATCAGTTCATAAAATGTTGCACCATTTGTTTAGGCCAATTGGCGTGTTCTTTGGCTAGCTGTAAGCTCTTCAGAACATGCTGTTTTTTTTCCAATTTCTGGGCTTCACATAGGTATCTTCTAATTGTTCCAGTACTCAGGGGTAACTATAGACCTTCTATGATCACTGGTTGTATCTACCATTTTGGCTCTTATTTGATCTGTTTGAATGGTAGTTTTCAGTTTTCTTCCACATCTTTCTGGTTTTTCTGCTCTTCATTCATTTTATAAGAGATTCAGTGCAGTTAAAGAGACTGAGCCTAATTAGATCTGAAGGTCCAGATAAAGTCAACCCTAGGGTTCTGAAAGCAACAACAAACCAACTACACGACATGGTATTCTACAGCTTATAGTAAAAATATTTAAGCATGAGACAGGAGAACAGTTCCAGCACAGTGGAAGATATCCTCCCCTTGTTCAGTTGCCTTGAAAAACAGGTTTCTTCTGACTGAAAGCTAAATCAAGACCTTTAAGTGGACTGGCCAGAGTCCCAACTTGAATCTGATAGAGAATCTGTGGCGGGAGTTGATGATCAGGGAAATGGCAAGGTCTTCTAACCTCAAAGACTTTGAACTCATAACCAAAGCTATATTGCCAAAATAAAGGGGGAAACATGAAAAAAGCTGCTCAAGCAATTATGAAAAGCATTTGATGGCTGAAGTTCCCATATTTTTTATTTCCATTAATTATTAAAAATAATATATCTCACACCATTTTTTTAATGAAATGTGAAAAAAAAACAAAACAAAAAAAACCCCAATATAATTATTTGGGGTTTTCTTTCTTCAAAATTTATACTCTTTTTAGATGTTTTTATTAACTTTTGATAGAATTCTCTCATTTCCATCAGAAATAAAATTCCTGATTGATTGAAAACTTTACCTTTAAATCTACCAGAGGTATAAATAATTTTGGCCTCAGTTGTAGCTAACATAAGGAGTCATTTAGGAGTTTGCTTAACCTAAAATTAAATTAAAGATACCACAATCAACCCTCTGACAACACTGTGAGGAGTGTGTTCTTTGTTTTCTAGTGTTTTTGTTTTTAGCTTGATGTTTGGGAACACAGCACAAGACCAAATTAAAGCTGCAAGCAGCATTGGGCAGCCCTCGCAGCTCAGTGCCGCTCTGGCCATCCGGCGACTGCTGGACATCCGGCACCGCCATCCCAATGCCGTCATCAACGCTCTCACGCCGCTCCTGCACCCGTCCACTAGGCGGAGCATTGGCGAATCTCCCAAATCGCCTTCAGTCCAGTTCAGTACGAGTCCAGTGACAAGTTTTAAAACTTTCGCTGAAATCTGACCTTCCAGACAGGGATTATTGTCATTTCCTATTTTGTGGTGAAGGACTGGCGAGTATTTCCTGTACACTGTATAATTTGTCATGTGTGGTTATCAAGAGTTAGTGAATATGGTTTCTATCAGTTTAATTCTGTATGAATCAAAGAGTAAAAGCAAGACAACCAGTGGCAAAACAGCTCAGTTCCTGTTCAAAGGCTTAGTGATGTCACCAAATGATGATGAGAATGTCATTAGTGCTGATCTGTTATGACACAGAAAGTTTCATTAAGCCACGACTTTGCATGTGGAAGTTATTCCACCTCAATGTTTTATGGTGAAGGGTCAGACTTTGAGGCTTGACCACGCCCACATGCTGCGATGTAGTAAAAAGTTTTTGATAACTTTTTTCCTTCAATGCTTCAAGATTCTGCAGAGTGACTGTCAAATCTCCATGTTAAAAACTGTAGGAGGAGTTCGCTCAGATACAACATGTGTAAAAGAGACAAAATGGCGGCTTTGATCCAAGATGACCGACTTCCTGTGGGGTTTGGACCAGCGCTCCAAGAGACTTTTTCGTAGGTCCTGACATGACACACAGATATGCTGAATTTCATGATTGTCGGTCAAAGCATGGCTTGGGGCTGATGTTTTACAAATTTCTAGGGAGCGCTGTGGAGGGATTAGGCCACGCCCACAAAATACTGAACCGTATTCCTGTTGGGGGGTGGATTAGGATCGATCATTGTGAGTTTAGTGAAGATCGGCTGAAATATGTGGAATTCTGAGCCAAACGTATGGCAAAGGCATGATGTCTGACTTTGACCACGGCCACGCCCAACACCAAAAACTCTTGGTGCTTTAAGTGAAGCGAGACCAACCTGTTATCCGTCATCTGACACAAGATCATACTGATTAGGTGAAGAGGGTCAGAGATGGAGCTTTTCAAGAAAAAAAAGTGACTTCCTGAGGGGGTGGGGCTTAGTTTACGTCAGCATATGACCACATAGGTCATCGGGCATCCAACATGGATGACTTATACCAATTTTGGTGCAATTTGACCTTTTTATATGAAAGTTGCAGTGGTTCGAAATTCATGGTGAAAAGGCCAACTTTGAGGCCTGGCAATCGCAAATAATTGCATTTTAACTGAAAACTATATAATCAACAAAATTAGCAACCTTTTCAATAAAAAAAAAAACACTTTTTGCTGATAAATTATTGAATAAACACACATATGAGCTCTACAACAAAGCTATTTATTGTTTTTAATCTAATGTTAAGTTTTTTTAATTCTATTATATCTATTCAGATTTCAAGTGTTTCAGGAACCCCTGTTAATTCATGGAACTTTGAAAAAATATGAACTTGTTGGGACATTAGTCCTTGAAAAAATATGAACTGTGAACGCTGACATTAGCGTTGGGGATGTCTGAGCTGCTGAACATGTTTTGCATTGAGATGCTATTTTAGGCTTGAATAGCTTCGGTGATAGGCTGACTCTTTTCCAGGGTCCAATCAGATCGTTCTTTGACATAAAAGTTAACCCCCGATAGGGGAAAAGAAAAGCTGCTTCGTCGTCCATTGGTGTTCTTTGCAAGTGCCGCTTGTGCGTCAGATTTACGGGGGTACCAGAAGCACATTACAAAGGTTCCGGCTCAGGAGTTTTGTATGTGAAAAAACAAACAAACAAAAAAAAACTGCGATTATTTTTGTTAAAATTCTTAATGCTTTAAAATCTATGTAATTAATTAATCAGAATTATCGGGTTAAAGTCCCGGCCCTAATTTTGTGTTTGGACTGTTACACAAAATCCACATCAAACAGATCAAAATTTGTGATTGTAATTTGCCAAAATCTCAAACAGGCATAAGGCACCAATAGGCACCAATGAGTCATCGATTGCAAATGTCCTGAGGACAGAGGCTTTTACTCTCTCTGGAGTTCTGAAGTAGATGAGTAACTGACAGGACAGGAAAATCACCTTCATGTGTCAAGACTGAGTTGGTGGAAGACAGTGCTCAACACTTGCGCTGTTCACATAAAAGCTGAGAGAAGACCACTTCAAACTAACCTCTTATGGTTAAAGCCAGATGTTGCATAACACAGACACATACATTTTATTTAGAGGCATCTATGTGGGCAGCAGCCAGTGACTGAAACACACCAAAGAGACAAAAAGCTGGCTCGGAGACGGGGAATTCTCTGATAAGAAGTCGAGGGCAGAATTAAGAATCTTCCTGAAAAAAACAAACAAACAAACAAACAAACAAACAAACAAACAACAACATCAAAAAACCCGCTGAATACTTTGTCCAAACCACACTAATTACCAAAAACAAAGGAAATTCACACGGAATTCCCCATTTCGCTGCCAAAGAGAGCCGTACAAAACAGTCTATGAAGACTTTTCGTGTCATGACATTTCACACCAACGAACAGAAATGGTTTGCTTTTCTTGAGGAAGTCATTCTTGTTTTGTTTTTTTTAAAAAAAAAAAAAAAAAAAAAAAAAAAAAAAAAAAAAAAAAAAAAAACATTTTATGTAACTTCAGGCGCAGAGAAAATCTCACTGGAAGAAAACGACTCACTACGACTCCCAGGTGTCAAAACAGCCAATCAAGAAATAAAGCCTCAAACTCATTGACAGAAGTGAGGTGACACATTCCACAACAGAACACTTGACACACAGAATAACACTGCAGCGTTGAAAACCGGTTATCTCCAACCGCAGGAGGGCGGAGTCCACCGATCTGAGCCCTCGAATCCAACTGTGAAAACAAAACTATCAGGTAAATTTTCTCAACACATGTAATATTTCTAAAACAGCCTCTCTGACAACAGCGTCTGTCACTTATGTAAATGATGACTGCCCTCGTGTGGAAGAAACAACATTCTCTGTTCTACCCAGAAGCTTTATTTCATTTGAAATAGTCCAACCCTAAAACCTCTCATAAGGTTCCACACGTGGTTCCAAAAAGAGCTTTACAAATTAAGAGCCTATTGTTTGCGGTTTGCAGCCCTTAAGAACACACACGCACCGGTATTAGATGAGGGTTGCGGCTTCTGACTGAAAGGATTGACGTCAGCGTTCAAACGGAGCACACGCTCTGTTCACAGACTGACCTATTTGTCAATCAGAGAAGAAGGGAAGAAAAAGCAGCGGCATCCCACTTCTAGGAACCTCTCTCTTCAACGCTAACTCAGCTGAACAGAAGACAAGCTGAACACGGTTAGCTCAGTTACACAGAATTACCCAGACCCAATTTCCCTCTTCTGAGCGTCTGCAAACTGCTTTTTCATTCCAGGCTTCACCCTCAAGCCACTTTTGGAGACTTGGAATCCTGATTTGGAGAACACCAAACAATTTGGATTTGGAGATTCTGACAAAAAAAAAAAAACAACAAAAAAACCCCCCTCCATTCAAAAAGTCATCACCAAAAAACAGTGAGAAAGACATGGGGGGGGGGCAGACAAGGCCTCTTTGTACACGCTTATCATGAAGAGACCTTCAGTGCTTGGAACGTTACAGCAAAACAAATGATCCGTTGAGAACGAGATTCCAGACAGCGATAACGCAGAGGGCATTCGTTGGACGAAATCTAAGGGCTCATTTGTGAGGCAAATTGTTTCCATTCAAGATGACCGAGAGGCTCTGCGCAGATCAGAGCGAACCGGGAGGAAGGCTCGGGCCGAGCTGCAAGATGTGCAACGGCAGGACCCCGCCCCGCCAAGCAGAACGCTTTTCTTTGTTTCTCCTACTTCCCTCGTCGTCACTTCAGCTGTGGCGATGAGGGCGGATCGCAAGCCTAACTGGGACAGAAGCATCCCAGACACACACATGACATGGAGTCTCTCCTCAGTTCAGCAACAGCTTTGGTAAACAGGGTTATATTAAAAAGTACGGGTGAAAAAAAACGTGCAAATTTAAAGATTTAGATTTGACTTTTTTTTTTTTTTTTTTAATAAACTTTTTGACTTTTTTTAACTTAAGGTACCCACGACAGGGAGGCGAACAGTTCTCACACCTTCAGCTTGTTGTCACGTAGTTGTTCTTCAAATTAAACACAACAAATGTGACTTTGAAGTGGCTTCTTTCGTAAATGTAATGTGTTTTTGCATTGTCTTTGTGGAAGTGCCAAGCATGCTGGCTATGGATGGGAAGAAAGGGCTTTCTAGAGCTAAAACGATTAATCGTGATGAATCAATTATTGAAATAATCCTCAACCAGTTTAGTAATCAAATAATTAACTGGAGTATACAGACTAAAACATGCAATTTGCTAAAATAACAACACACTCAGAGCAGAAATTAAGCCAAAACTGCACAAAAAATATATATACATGTTGCATTTCAGATGAAAAAACTCTTCTACCCAGAACTCCTGAGGTCGCAAAGTTTTAGCTTCACCTGGTTCAAATTCTGTAAAAAAAAACAACCTATTAAGCACATGCTGCGTTATTGCATTGTAGGCAATAAAATGTTTATTTTCTTATTTTAAAAAGGAACTGAATTATTGGTTCATTAGCTTAAGTGGTTAAATGAAAAATATGCACAGTGTGCCTTTTTTTTTTTTGATTACTCGATTAATTGTCAGAATAATCGTTAGAATCTTCAATTACTAAAATAATCGTTAGCTGCAACCCTAGGGCCTTCCAAAACCATTCATACTCCTTGTACATCCTCCCAATCCGTCACGTTACAACTACAAACAAAATTTATTTTTGTAACAGACCAACTCTAAGTAGTGTTTAATTGTCTAAATGGTGCATTTTTTCCCCTTTTGATTAAAATCCTGAAAAGCTTGGATTTGCATTTGAATCAAACTCGCCTATGCAGCAACTACAGCTGCAAGTCTTTGGGGCTTTTATTGCACATCTAGAAACAAACATTTCAAGTTTACAGATTAGCTCAAGACCCATCAGACTGAGTGTGTCGGTACGCATAATGTTTTCAAGTCCTGCCACAGACTCTTAATTGGATTCTGGATTAATCTGAGCTTACCCGGGCTGTTCTAACCCATGAAAACGCTTTCATCTAACCCAGAGGTCTCCAGCTACTGTCCTATAACCTTGAGATGCAGCCAAGTCCAACCACACCTGAATCAAATGAATGGCTCATTATCAAACCTCTGCAAACCTTGATGACATGCTGAGGAGGGGATTCGGCCTTTTGAACCCATCTTAAAGTTGCAGGAGAGTAGTTTTCGAGGACTGGAGTTGGAGATCGCTGATCCAACCCCCATTCCATCAACCCAATGTGACGTCTTTTGCAGCCTCAAACTGTTTCCTTAAGGACTGTCTTGTATTTAGCTTTGATTTCTCAGTCAATTCTGACCAGCGTCCATATCCCCACTGAAGAATCCCTCAGCATCAGCGTTGGCATTCAGCTTAGCTTGTAGCAAACTCCAAATTGGACAACGGATTCTTTCAAAAACAACTATTTGTCACTCTTCCACAAAGACCATGACTAATTGCCATGGCAACAGATTCTCCCAGCTGAGCTGTGGACCTCTGCAGCTGCTCCAAAGTTACCTTGAACGTCTTGGCTTTTTCTCTCTCTCTGTCTCAAGAGAAAAATCCCTTTAAACTCATCAAATCTTTAGGAGTGCACCAATTGCAGTTTTCTGGGCGATCACCGATTCTGATTTTGGCTGATGCCGATTTTTTTGTCAAAAAGTCATTAAACAGAGCGACAAAGTTGCCAAGTCAGCAGCAGTGGGGTGACGACTCTTAAGCCCGCATGTGAAGACGTGACCCAGTGGGCGGGTCTGTCAGACAGCCCTCTCTCACGGCAGAGCAGAAGGCCTGATTTTCAGACCTCTGCGGAGGTAGATAAGTTTGGTGGATGAGATCAGTTTCCCATGTAAGCATCGGCTGATCGACAATCTCCCAAAGTTTGGGAAATCAGGGTCTATTTATTGGTGCTCCCCTAGTTTGAACGCTTCTGCTAGGTAATGTAAAGATACTTCTGAAAGAACAAAGGCAGCGTGTATCTTAAGTAATTTCACAGCTGCCTTTACACAGGTTTCTGCATTTCAAAAAGTAAAAGATTGCCTGTTTTAATGCATTTCAAAAATGATACCTTACTGTTTGAACAGGAAGAGTCACACAACGTGGATGGAATGAAAACATTCTGCTCGACATAAACGTCTTCACCCGGACTTCTGGCTAAGTTGAGCTTTTAATCCACAAGATCCCCAGCTGTTCTCTTCAGTGTCATACAGTGCATGTGTTATTTATTTCTTCACCATTCAAAATACAAACTTACGGCCTCCGTGTGGATGGGATGCACAGCAAACAGCAGCGCTGCCAGCAGGCTGAAAGTCTTGTCCAGGAAGACTCGGCAAACCCGCAGGAAAAGCACACAGACCACTGCGTGTAAAATGATATTCAGAAGGTGATAGGAAGCTGCGCTGAGTTCACTGAAGAGGTAGTTCAGTCGGAACGTGAGCACCGTCAGCGGTCTGTAAGACTTATGGCTCCTCTCCTGTAGCGGGACACGTGATCAAGCTGTCAGACGCAGGTCAACGGTTTTCTAAACAGATCTCGTTGCTCTGTTGCGGACTTTACTTCACAATTCACAACTGAAATTTAGGCAAATCACAATACTGCAAAACGATTCTGTATTCAATAAATGAGGCTGTGATCAAGAACACCAGAAGTAAGATCTTTAACAGTTACTTGCCTCGGCCATAGGCGTTCCCCAAAAGTCATTGAGGAACAGGTTGCGGAGGGGGGTTGAGGGCCGGAGGTCCTTGTTGTCAAGGATAGCTGAGACATCGTCAAACACAAATCCGCACGACAGACTGTTCCAGTAGCATCCCACCACCAGCCCAGTCAGAAGCAACATTTCCTTCCATGACACGACAGCCATAGCTGACCCAAGCCGTCATGGGTCACTGCTCGAGAGAACCAACAAAAAAAAAAAAAGGGTTGAAAGGCATTAAATTTAAGTACAGCAGGAAGCTTTTATTTGGAGTAACACAGACTGAATTCAAGTTCCAAGATGACAAAACCTACCCATAAGTTTTAGAAGTAAGAACTTCAAAGAAAATCTTTTTGTTTTTTGTTTTTTTAGTATGACATTAAATGATCCTAGGGCTGGGCGATATGGCTTAAAAATAAAATCTCCAATTTTTTTTCCACACCAGATCCAATTTTTTTTTCTTGCTTTCTTTTCTAAAAAAGAAATTACAAATGACAGAAAATATTTTCAAGAAGTGGTTTTTATTTCAATCATCCCTTCTATAAGTTGTATGACGAAGTATTAGGGCCAGGCTATGAGAATTTTTGTTTCATTACAGAATAAAGTCATAATGTAAGCAGCAAAAAGGCATAATTTTACCAAAGGAATGTCTTAAAATTACAAGCAAAAAGTAGTTTTAATGAAAAACAGGCTTGAATAATTAGTTTTTCTTTTTCATGTTGGAGATCTAATAAAATTACTACGTCATTCTTCAAATAATTGACTTTATTCTGGTAATATTAAGACTTTATTCTTGTATTATTTCAACTGTATTCTTGTAACATTCTGACTTTATTTTGGTTGAAAAAAAACAAAATTTTAGCCTGATTCTTAAATTTCATCACAAATTTGACCTGAATTCAAAGTTCAAATAAATAGACACTGTAAAAGACACTTGTCGAGCAAGATGGCCGCCTCTGAACTACAGAAACCCAAGGAGTGCACTGGTGAAAAAAAAAAAAAAAAAAAAAAAAAATCCATAATAGATTAAACCAAAAAACCGATTTCTCACCCAGCCCTAAATGATCCTACTTTGGAAACCGGATTATTTTCTGATGCTTGTTCTATGCAGTCACCTCTCTAAGAGGATGTTCATTCAGTTGTTTTAGTTTCTATAGGAAAAACAGTTTCAGATATCAGATTCAACTTTTTAAAAACAACAAATGAAAGGACATAGCTGTAAAACATATGGAATCTCTGTACTTTAACTCTAGGATAGAACTTTATGATGTGTAACTATAACAACTGTTACAACAAGCAAATGAGGTGTCATCCTGATGGAGTCATCCAGGACATGTTACTGGAAAATATCTTCTCTGCTGGCTGCATGTTGAGTTTTTAGTGTGTGATGACAGTAATGAGACTGTCATACAAACACATGTATACACATACATACAAACACATGTAAAAGTATAATCATGCAAATGACTGCAGTTTGAGAATGTTAAACTGTTGCAGAGTAAAAGGGTTTGTTTTCACAGACAGTTGTGTCTAAAATGTAGGAACAGAATATACAAAATGGGAGGGCCTCAAGATCGATAGAAACTTTACTCCAAGAAAAAAAGATCAACTGAGTGACTTGGTCAGAAAACTTCATGGTGGAAATGAAAAGAAACTTTTCTATGATAATGTTCCATTCTAAAAAGCTGACCTGTTAACTTCTGGAAATGTTGGAATCTGATTGATGAAGTTTCATTAGTGAAATCTGTGCATCAGTTATTTCATACCATCAGAAAATCAAAAGGAGATACAACAAGGTACTAATTGTGATCAAATTAGTTTTTGTCCCCCCCCCCCATCATAACTCATTAATCACTTTTTTAAAATCAGTTTTAGACAGCCATAAGGCATAACTTTTAATTAAAACTCTTAGGTCTTACATGTGTGATTTGTCTCTTTCTACAGAGTAAAACAAGTGACTGAACATCTTCCAGGAGAAGTGATTCCATGCTTTCCATCATAGGAGTTGTAGCACAATCATTTGCCTTACTACTCTTGCTATGTGCTCTGATCTTGTGAGACGTTTATTATAGTGTTGAAAACGAGAACACAGCCACTGGCTCTAACAGTGTCGAGAACTTGTAGGAAAATTTGTCTTTCGTGTAAACAGTAATCAAGCCACACCTGTGCTATCAAACCTCCTAACAAAATAGTTGATACTTTAGATCACTCAATAACAGCAAACGCTGCTTAATTAATTGAGTAATGACGTTGCCATTTATTTTGAAAGACACGAGACCACAAAGTGTAGGGTATTAAACGTGTTGTGAAAATGTCAGATTCGCTAATGTCCCGTAGCGTTAGCAACTTTAGCAGGCAATGCTAATTAGGTTGCTACGACTCGTAAAAAGACTGGGTATGGTGGAAGTGTAATAGTTTAGTTCTGGCTTACCGATGACATACAATAGCAGAGACGGGAGCTTCAATAAAGCTTATCATAAAAACTCAGGATGGTGCAGAAGACTTGGAGTTACACAGTATTTCATTTATACCAACTAGCTTAAACGCACCGCAGCTATACCTTCCGGTGCAGAGGTGAGCGCGCAAGTTAAACATTAGCCAAGCTAGGGGGGGGAGAGTCAGCGGCTTGTTTGAAGTTTTAAATCGTCCGCGCGACCAGAACCGCGTTAAAATGCCTTAATGCTTTGTTCTAAAGTTACACTCTCGCGCTGTCCACGCGATTGAGTTTACTCTCTTTTTTTTTTTCTTTCCCCCAACAGCTCACGGTTCGTGTTTGTTTTATTTCCGCGTAGCTGTTGTTGTATGAGCCGTAACCTAGCAGCAGCAAGAGCTTCACTAATGGACATTCAGGATGAACGTTTGCTGTTACTCTGCCTTACCTGTGTACTTCAGGTTTGCTTCCACCAAGTCTGACGTGTCCTACTGAATTCAGCTAAATGTTTCGAATACATCTTTAAATCAAGGTTTCGACGTATAAATTTTGTGCGTTTCATTCATAACAATGAGTGGAGTTGTTTTTGCCCCTCTATATAATGCTGCTGACAATCGTAATAATGTATGATTTACGATATAATCAAATGAAGATACTCAGAAAGGATTGGCCGTCGCCTCTCAGCCTCACTTAAGCTTGCAAACTAGATTGATTAGCTGAATCTTTAAAAACATTCTTTTTCAAAATGCCGCCGTCCGGTCTCATATGGGATAAAGTGTCGAAAATTGATCCACAGACCCTTGATGAATATGAAAAAGACGAACTGGATGAAGTCTTCCGCCTTTTTGTTGCGGTAATTATTTATGGTTCATATTTTACATAATATTGACATCCCAGATCGATGCTCAGTGCCTTCTACCTTTTTGATTTCAAAATGCATGCTTGAGGAGTCACTAAGCCCTGAAAGTGCCCCCTCTTACAGATTTCTTCTGCTTTTGCCCTTTTGTCACACTTAAATGTTTCAGATCACCAAGTAAATTTAATAGCAGCCAAAAATAAAGAAGCAGGTTTTAAATGTTGATTTTGATTATTAAAGCTACTCACACCGACCTGGCCCCTATCTAAAAACGTAATTCCCTCCTGGTCCAAATAACTGGTTATTCAATTCAGAAGCAGTTTATTTTAGGGGGAATTAAATGTTGTCCTAACTCATATCATCCAAGTATCTTGAAAGAGTTGTGGATGGTAATTCTGTGGGCAGGAAGGATCTCCAGTAGCAGTCAGTCTTGCAACAAATCTGAAGAGGCCTCTGACGAAAGAAGAAGGTGTCATGACTGAATGACTAAATGTTGTCATAATTCATATGATCCAAGTATCTTGAAGGAATCATTTGCTGTTGATAGTCTCATGACTGTCATGACATTCTAACAGCTGGATTTCCAGGCAGGAGAGATGATATAACTATCTGCTCTTTGGTCCTGCTCTGCATCCATGACACCTCCTTTTCAACTCCTCTGGGATTTGGGGTCATAGTTCAGGTATTTGAGCTTTTGAGATGCTTATCAGTTGCTCCGAATTGTAAAAATGATGCTTTTTATTTTTTTTCAACGGTTATGCATCATAACTGTCCGAAAATAATTTTTGTAAAAAAAAAAGTAAAAATCCTTCCAGCTGTACAGCATCCAATACAAGAGGGATTAATTGTCCAAACATGCAATGCCTCGGCCAAAAAAAAAAAAAAAAAAAAAAATTATGAACAAAACTTCACAAACCACAAAGTTTACAAAGAATTATGCCACCCTTGGCACCAACTACTGCCATCAACTGTATGTGAAAGTCAGCAGTGAGTCACTTGCATTGCTGTGGAGGTATTTTGGCCCACTCTTTGCAGAATTTATTCACATTGGAGAGTTTTTGAGCACGAGACTGTCTGTCTAAGGTCATTCCATAGAACCTCTATTTGATTTTAGTCCAGACTTTGATTAGGCTACTCTAGAAGATTCTTTTCTTTTGGGACATTTAGGGATGGACTTGTTGCTGAGCTTTGGATCGCTGTCCTGCTACTAAGTGTGGTTGAGCTAAAGATCACAAACTGACAGATATTCTTTAGGATTTTCTGGTGGAGAACAGAATTCATGCTTCCATCAGTTATAGCAAGCCCCCAAGGTCCTGAAGTAGCAACGAAGTCCCTGACCATCACATTGCCTCCACCACACCTGCCACTATACTGTTCTTTTTCTGACGTGCTTGAGAGCAGATATAATGGAACGCACTACTTTCAGAAAGTTCCACCTTTGTCTCTTCATTTCACAGAATAGTTTCCCAGATGTCTTTAAGTTCATCCAGATGTTATGTCTTTCTGGTAAATGTGAGAGGCCTTTGTCTTCGTTTTGATTAAGATTGTTTTTTCAGCTTGGAAAGACTGATAGATTTAATTGAGTTCGTTTCTCATCTGTTCTTGCTTTTCCTTAGATTGAGCCATGATGTGTTGCTTTTTGGAGATTTTTTTTTTAGCCTACTTCGTGTTATCAGACAGGTTCTATGGATGTGGTATATGGGTTTAACACATCTAACAGTAATCACGCCTTGGTGAGGCTGGTGAAGTTGAACTCAGCTATTCAAATCCAGATAATCAAAGTTAATCCATGACTTTACAAGGGAATGGTTTGATTTTTTTTTCCACATAGGGCCAAATTGGTTTGATATTAAAATTAATTTTTGCTTTCTGAAACATTTAAGTTGAAAAAAGCAAAAATGGAGGAAATATGTGAGGGACAGAACATTTTTCATCTATATAATTCGAATTGAATTTCAGCATGGATCAGGCATAACATTATGCCAGCTGATGGGTGAAGTGACACCAGTTATCTCTTCATCGTGAAACTTGTTGGTGGGTGGGATAAATTGGGCAGCAACAGAACTTTTTTTCCCCCAAACTTTGTGTTACAAAGTGACACGAAGTGGAAAAATGAGTAAGTGTAACGATTTAAGCGTTTGATAAAAAGCCAAAATACGATAACTTGGTCAGAGCAGCTCCAAAACTACCGCTGTTGTGAACTGTTTTGGTCCACAGCGGTCTAATCAAATCATCATTATATTAATAATGTGTCCAATAGAGTGAATGTGTAGAACTGCTTTAATGTAATTAGGGCTGGGCAATAAATCGATTTTATTGATTAATCAAATTTTTGGTTTTTGAATGTTTAATTTTTTGAAAATCTGGATTTTTTTTTTTTTTTTTCTCCCTAATGCACTCCTTGTGTTTCCATAGTTCAGAGTGATGGCAGCGCTCCCGGGGCAGCCATTTTGTTTGACAAGCGTCTTTTACAGTTTCCATTTATTTGGATGCTAACGACTGTCTATTTCAAAGAAAGAACCGCACAGACTGAGCTTCTCATGTTGGATCTCAATAACTCTACAAGCTTCTTTGATTAAAACGGGTTTTTTCTCGCAATTTTAGGATGTTCTTCTTGGAAAATTATTATTCCAAGATTATTATTATGTTTATTTTGTTAATATCATGACTATATTCTCATAAGTAAACAATAATTCTTGTAGCCTGGCTCTAATACACCATCATACAACTCACAGAAGGGATGATGAAAATAAAAGCCATTTTTTGAAAATATTTTCTGTCATTTTCTATTTCTTTTTTAGAAAAGAACGCGAGCAAAAAAAAAATCGATTACATTCATAAGTCGAATCAGGTATAAAAAAATTGGGAGATTTTATTTTTAAGCCATACCGCCCAGCCCTAAATGTAACATTCAAACTCTCTGGGTGCCATTTATATATTTGCCCAGTTGGAGGGTTTTTCACTGCCAGTGACGCCCACACCCAATGTTGATTTTAGCGAAGCTGCTAAACTTGTGCTCAAGGAGAATGAGTTGAGATTCTGGTGATGGAAGAGAAAGAGGGGGATGGAGTTAGGGTTAGTCATAACTAATGTAATCATTGCAATATCCAACCAGACAATCCGTAAGAGCTGTTTTCCTAAAGTTATCCAGGCCTCGTCAGTGTCTATCAGAATGGATCCAAAGAAGGAACGGTAGTGAACCAACAGAGTCATGGCTGACCAAGGCTGATTGATTCGCCTGGGGAGCAAAGGCTGCTCAGTGTGGGCCGATGTGATAGACGACGTGCCGCGGCCTAAACTGTTCAAGACTGTAATGTTTGTTGTAATAGAAAGGGGACAGTCCAGGCAAGTTAGGATGCCCTCGCCGACACCTGACCACCTCTACCGGAAGGTCCAAAAATGACCAAGGAGCATTAAAGGGGGATATTATGCAAAATCAACTGTTTTGAGCTCTATATCATGTTATGATATGATGATGTTCGTTCTTTCATCAAAAAAATACCCGGAATGTTGCTTTGACTCGTTTGTGCCTGTTTGAGAAACCCTTGAATCTCCTGTAGCAACCATTCAGGGGTGTCTAATCACTTCCTCAAACAAGCAGCAATTAGTGAACACCTGGTGAAACTGCGCATCTGCTGAGCTTATCATACAAACTACTTCTCAGTCCAATGCTTATATGAACGGTTGTAAACGGCATCATGAAAAAGCATTGCTGTAATGATGTATGTCATAAAGGGTCGGAGCTTCTTAAAGAGACAGAGACCAATGTCAAGGTGTCAGATGCAGCTATGATGCAAAGTCAAAATTCTTTTAATTTATTTTTGATATATGCAACATTTTCATAACAACTGAAGGTAACATAGTTATTTAATTGTGCTACAACCCCTGGCAAAAATGATGGAATCACCAGTCCCGAAGGATGTTCATTCAGTTGTTTAATGTTGAAAAGAAGCAGATCACAGACATGACACAAAACTACAGTGATGTTAAGTGGCAACGTTGTGGCTTTAAGAAAGACTAAAAGATATCAAGGAAAAACATTGTGGTCGTCTGAGGCATGGACTTAGTGAGTGCCAAACAGTAGTCTTCGTCAGTCTGGCTCCAGCGTTCTCTGATTGCTGTTGCCAGATCAGCGTTGCGGGTTGGAGCCTTGTCACGGACCATTTTCTTCAACGTCCACCACAGATTTTCAGTTGGACTGAGATCCAGACTATTTGCAGGCCATGACATTAACCTGACGTGTCTTTCTTCAAGGAATGTTTTCACAGTTTTTGCTCTATGGCAAGATGGATTATCATATTGAAACTGATGGGATAAGAAAAGTGTCGAGAATGTCAACGTAAACTTGTGCATTTATTGAAGATGTAATGACCGCCATCTCCCCAGTGCCTTTACCTGACATGCAGCCGCATATCATCAGTGACTGTGGAAGTCTGAATGTTTTCTTCAGGCAGTCGTCTTCATAAATCTCACTGGAGCAGCACCAAACAAACGTTCCAGCATCATCTCCTTGCATAATGCAGATTCACGATTCATCACTGAATATGACTTTCATCCAGTCATCCACAGTCCACGATTGCTTTTCCTTAACCCACTGTAACCTTGTTTTTTCTGTTTAGGTGTTAATGATGGCTTACTTTGAGCTTTTCTGTGTGTAAATCTCATTTTCTTTAGGCGGTTTCTAACAGTTTGTTCACAAACATTGACTCCAGTTTCCTGCCATTTGTTCCTCATTTGTTTTCTTGTGCATTTTCTGTTTTCAAGACAAATCGCTTTAAGTTTTCGGTCTTGACGTCTTCCTTGGCCAACCAGTATGCTTGCCTTTAACAACCTTCCCATGTTGTTTGTACTTGGTCCAGATTTTGGACACCGCTGACTGAATGACCAACATCTTTTGCAACACTGCGTGATGATTTACCTTCTTTAAGAAGTTTTGTAATAATCTTCTCTGTTTCAGTTGACGCCTCTCATGTTGGTGCCGTGGTTCATGCAACAGCTCTCCAAGGTGTGGTCACTTCTTAATAACTGCAGACTAACGAGCAGATCTAATCTGATGCAGGGGAATGACAATTTACAGGGTGATTCCATATTTTTTCTTCAGAACTGAGTGATTCCATAATTTTTTTTCCCTCTGCTTGAGCCAAACAACTGACTGTTACTGACGACCACAATGTTTTTCCTTGATATCTTGTAGTGTTTCTTAAAGCCACAACGTTGCTACTTAAAATGACTGTAGTTTTGTGTCATGTCTGTGATCCTGTGATCCTTGGGTCCTTCCATCCTTGTGAATGTTACTTTGACACTTACCTAATGTATTATGGTCATAATGTTTTGCTTGACTGAGTTTGGGTAAAACACGATGCATGGATATCAAGTTGTCTTCCTTGATTGCTGAATAGTTTTGTCAGCGCCTTCTTATGTCTGACATAGCAGCTCAACATCTGCTAAAACCCTCACTCAGCTATAAAATCTGAGTGTTACTGAACTTTGATCGGTCGAAGAAAAAAACATGTCTCTGTAGCTATAATATATATATATATATATATATATGTGTGTGTGTGTGTGTGTGTGTGTGTGTGTGTGTGTGTGTGTGTGTTTAGTTTCACCTCTCGCTGTTTTAGATTGTACTCCATCATTATTAGTTTAAATGATTGCACTGTTGAAAATCTTTCTGTGTAAATCATGTTTTCCATGCAGACCAAAGAATGGGAGGTGAAGGATAAAGCCACGGAGAACATTATTCGAGTCCTCCGAGTGGGCCAGGCCCTGCTAAAGGTGTCAGGTTTTGTTCTCTCTACGTTCTGGCCTCTCCTCTGCACATCTGCTCGCTGGCTCACAGGAGTGATTTATTTTTAAGAAGCAAAAAATAATTAATTGCACTGCTAGCGATGCTTGTCAGGGCATATGGTGCATGCTTGTGATGTTACACAGACATGATAAATGTTGGTTTGAGCTCATTAGTCTCATCTCTTTCTCCACCTGTTAGATAAAAGAACGCGAGGTTAAACTCCATGAAAGCTTCATCGATGACATTGGTGTGCAACATGTCAAAACTGGTTAGTAAGCAGGCTCCATTTAGTGGAAAAACTTTTTTTTATGAGAAACACATATTTAAAATTGTTTTATTTTTTTGTTTTTTTTTTAACACTGTTCTCTAGAAAATGAACTTCGTGCAAAAGTGTCCAGGCTGGAACAAGAGCGCAAGGTAAGGCTTTGAAACAGTTGTTTCAGTTCCTTACAGTGATGGTAAAAGAAAGTTCATTGTCTTTATTTATAAGGATTTCAGATGTAACATGTTGTTTACCTATACTGTTTGGTTCAGGTGAGTCATTGAAAATAAGTCTTTGTTTTCAGTGTCGAGGAATTCTGCCCAACTTCCTTTAGAGCATTTCTTATGTTTCAGTCTCTTAAGCCAGTGGTGTCCAAACTTTTTGTCTTGTGGGCCAAACTCAGTAAGTCAAAAGTACTCGTGGGCCAAACTCAGTAAGTCAAAAGTACTCGTGGGCCAAACTCAGTAAGTCAAAAGTACTCGTGGGCCTAAAAGAATTCTAAAACCACAAAAAAATGACAGTATTTTTTTTCATTGTTCAACAATAAAGTAACCATACAATATTTCTAATTAAGTAAAGAAGTCAGTTTTTGTTTTTTTTTTTTGTATGAAAGGGAAGTTTATATAATTATAGATCCAAAACTTAAAGAGTGTTTCTTGCAAATTGTTTTGGAAAAAAATAAAGAAAAGCATTTAGCCTATTTTTAGTACGAACAGGATTTGAGTCACTCTCTCTTTAAAAAAGCTTGCTGTATTAATCCAGGTTTAATCAATAAATTAATTGCAGATTTGGGTTGCCCAAAGTCTGTTTCTAAGTAGAGGCCAGTGGACAGATATAGTCCTATTTACTATGAAGTTAAAGAGAAAGCAAAAAGTGTGGTTGTTAAAAGACAAATACTTTGTGTTGTACTTAATATGTTCCATTGTATAAAATTTTAATTTGTCAGTTATAATTTTGCTCTAATTTAAAAAAAAGAAAAAAAAAAAAAGTCTCCATCTGTATCAACCTCCACACAGAAACAGTGAAGGGGCCACAAATGGCCCCTGGGCTGCACTTTGGACGCCCCTGTCTTAAGCCATAACTCATTTCCATTTCATTTCACAATGAACAAGTAACTGGTTGCTCTATTCAGTAAAATACATTGAAGTTTGTGGTTGTAACGTGAAAAAATGTGAACAACTCAAGGGGTGCAAATACTTTTGGAAGGCACTGGGGACCACTCTGTCGTGGGTCTGAGTTGAAATCCCTTTTGATGCCTCTTCACTTCTGCCAACAAGGCCAAATCTTTCAGCCAATCATGGAGTGTAACCTTGGCTACGACAGGATTGGCTGTTGTGACCACTGCAGGAGAGCACCTAAGAAGATTACCGCTAATTCCATGCACGCTCTCAGCATTTACTTCTTGTTTCAAATGAATTGAAACTGAATTATTATCATTATTTGGCTTGAGGAGAATTTCCAATCTCACTGTTTGTTTTGCAAAGAAATTAATCCATGTTTGAGAGCCCAACAATCACAGCTGAGCCACATATTGGCTCTGCAAACAGAAGAAGGTGATGAGAGACTAAGGTGGGGGCTGTTTGTTTTTTTGTTTTTTTTCTGTGTCTCGTTTCCAATCCACAAGGCTCAGCAGCTCGGCACCGGGCCAGACAGCCGCTTTCTTAGGGATGAGATTCGGCAGCTCGAGGCCCAGCTGGAGCAACGGGAGAAGGAATTGACCCAGTTAAAGAAAGACATGGGCAAGGAAAAGAAAACCAATGAAGAGGTATGAGTGTGCCACCCACAGTACCTTAGTTTCCATACAGTGTTGGGTTTTGTTTTGTTTAGTTTTTTTCATTTAAACCCATGCTGTTAAAGGGAATTTTATGGTTTGTCTTTTGAAAAATATTCCAGTGGTTTATGGTGAACCACATATGAATTATATTTTGATAAAGTCCAACAACAAAGGATGAAATCGTGAGGAAAAAACCCACTTTGTATTGCAGATCTGAATTTCCTTTCTAACAAACTGAATCTGGGGTGATCAGATTAGTCATTGTTTACTTTAAGCTTTTAGGCACCTTGCACTGAAGAATTCTCATATTAGACATAGCCCTGCTTGCTATGTTCAGGTGGAAATGAAACAAAGGTTAACTGTACTGTTATGTGATAGAAATGTTTCTGTGCATTTTGTTCTTTGTTTACTTTTCCTAGTTGGTTGTGCGGTTGGAGGAGGCTGAGGACGAGGTGAAAAAGTTAAAAAGAGAGGTACGCAACCACTGGGAAGACATCAGATGCATCGTTCCATGTCATTCTCCGCTGTCCTCATCTGTTCTTACCTCCCTTAAATTCTGCCTGATTTCACATGTTCTTCTTTTCTTTATTTTGTCTGTTTCTCTTCCTTTGGATAGTTGAAAAAATCTAAGAAGCAGGTAAGAAATGTAGGAATTGTAGAGAAGTAAAATTAGATTACAATTAAGGATGGAGAATTTGATTCCATTGCACGATACAGTTCTAGAACTATTCTATTACTGTTAAAGATGCACCCGACACGGTCAATGTTTGATCACTGGTTTTTGTAAAGCTTTGTAGCGTGGACAAAAATCCTCTTCAACAGCTTTTATTTCAAAAGACATAAGAACAGAATTCCAAACACATTTTTCTCACCTTCTGTCCCTGACTCGTCATTACTTATTTATGTATCAGGACCAGAGGTGATGTCTGTGACGCTGTGTGAGAGATACCCTGTCAGGGATTTACTGCTATTTTAAAGTAAAGACAAAATTATCACAGAGTTGAGAAAACTGACTATGCTAGCGCTTAGCACAGGTAGCATTACCAAAACGGTGGTGTCCAAACTTTTTGTCACACTGGCTGAAATCGTCAAGTTGAATGACTGAAAATGCAAAGCTGATTTTATTGTGATTTTTAATTATTCTTACCTGCCAAACTATAAACATTTTATTGAAACAAACAAAGTAGTCTTTGAAGAAAAGGGATCTGTAAATCATTGTAGATCTGAAAGATAAAAAAGGTCTTGCATAGTTTCCTACGTTTTTTGTGATCTTTTCAGTTTTGCTGGTCTAAATAATTTTTTAGTTTGTTCTCAGCAACAAGAACTAGAAATATGTCACTCTTCTTTTGAAAGTACTTCCTGTCTTTTCTCCAAATCTAAGAAACTGATGCTCCCAAATCTGCTTCTCTGTAATAGTCGCTGAATGTTTGTAGTCCTATTTACATCGAAATTTAAATGAAAAGAAAGATATTGTTGATAAAGACAAATACCATATTTTCTGGACTATAAATCACTATGGAGCTGAAGTCGCATAAGTCAAAAAATGAGTAAAATTTACACAAAAAAATGTGTAATGAAGAGGGGAAAAAAAAAAAAAAAATATATATATATATATATATATATATATATATATATATATATATATATATATATATATATATATATATATATATATATATATATATAAGTCGCACTGGACTGTAAGTTGCAGGACCGGCCAAAGTTTGAATAAACATGCGACTTATAGTCCGGAAAATACGGTACTTTGAGTTGTACCTAACATTTTAGATATTAATCTGTCCTCATCCTCTTTTTTTTCTTTTTCTTTTTTTTTTTTTTTTCCAAAGAAGTGTCCGTTTTGCACCATCCGCCCGTTGTGTCGGGCCAAATTTGTACTACTCTTGAATAGTATAGCGGTTGGGGGCTTCAAAATTTACAGGAAGTGCCGCAGATGGTGGCCACGATTTGGACACCCCTGCCATAGAAAATGTAGAAATTTCCAAAAGGCTGCCATCATTTCCAACGCCATCAAGTTCTGTGACAATGATTCTAAGTTCAAAGTGATCTTCTGAAAAGAATTGAGTAGTTTCGACCTTGCTGTCCGATCTCCTTTCTGAAAGTGTTTCTGCCCTTCCTGTGCCACCGTAGAACGAGCAGCTCCAGCAGGATGTGGAGTTCTATCGCGGAGAGCTGGAACAGAAGGAGCCACTCCCATCCAGAGACGAGAGCGCAGAGACTCAGAAGAAACTCAGCTTGGCCAATCGCCAGCTCTACCAGTGCTTGGAAGACCTTCAGGTTTATGGAAATCTTATTTGCTAAATGAGATAAAACATTGTATATAAAGCCAAAAACAGATGACACCACTGATTGTTTTTAAAATAAATAATTCTGTTTTTACAACTCCTGTTTATGGCTGTTGGCTCTTGTATGCAGCATGTGTTAAAGTTCAAGGTATTTGTTCGTGGATCTAATTTATTGTATTATTTTCTGTCCAACAGCGAGCAGAGGATGAAAACACACACCTGAAGACACAGAATGAGCAGCTGCAGAAAAGCCTGGAGGAGTCTGTGAAGGAGATGGAGAAGATGACAGATGAGTACAACAAGATGAAGATCGTTGTGCAGCAGTCTGACTCAATTATGGACCAGCTCAGGAAAGAAAGGGATCACACGAAGCTTCAAGTAAAGCCTGCTCTCCTTGAACTGCTGTGTTTTTGTTTTTTTTATGGCCATGTTTTGATCCCACCCTGAATCAGTGGGTGGTTTGTGAAATATGTTTCCATGCTGAGATGAGTTATGCAGCATCATTTGTAATTCTTTTTGTAAGGTCAAAAGAGTGAGAGCAAGAAAAGTTGGTGTGGTACATCTGTCTTGTTTGTTTTTAAGTAGATAATCTAATGTTTCTGTGCACCAAAATGAAGCAAGGTTTTAATGTGTGTTTTTACATGCAGGTTAGAGAGTTGACAGAAAAGATTCAAAGCATGACTGAAGAGAATGACCCAATTATGGCAGCTGTCAATGCCAAAGTAGAAGAATGGAAGGTGAGTGTTAAATATGGGCAATAATGTCAGGGCTCCTTTTTCTTTATCTTTTGTCTTTGGGCAGACATTCCTAACAAAATTGGCTCTACAGACACCCTTATATTGCTTTTGGAGAAACATTTCGATCGCAAGAACTCATGCAGTTGTGATCAGAGGTTTACATTCTCTCATCAGGGGCATGAATGTCATTCATTTTGGGCTTTTGATGTTTTATTTGACCCATTCGTTCTCCAGACTGATATGATAGTACCGCAGACAACTTCAGTGATTTTAAAAACTCGGTGCAGAGGTTGTTTATTCGTATTAGATATTTTCAGTCAGATGATTCTAAATACAGGCCTAAATATATCCAGTTAAGCCCAAAATTATTCATGCTTCTATCTGATTTAGATTTTAAATTATTTATTTGAACCAAAAAGTTTGATAAGAAATGAGACAGGAAGGCTCTCTAGTAGCTGTCAGCCTTGCAACCAATTTGAAGAGGCTTCTGACTGAAGACACTGCTATGACATGCTAACAGTTCAATATCTGGGCAGCAGAGACGATATCCCACAGTAACATGTAACATCTCTGATGACACCATCAGATGTTGCACTGCTAACCCACCTTGTTTGCTTTTGGCACTCTTTTAAAAAAAAAAAAAATCTATGTCTGAGTATATGGTTAGCGTTACGTACACCAGGCTCGTTTGGTGGGGTAACATAAAAGGAGACCACACAAGGATTTTCTTACGTGCAACAAAATGATAATTTATTAAAGTATAAAGAAATAAAACCTGAAAAAAAATACCTTAAATGAGAAACCAAATTTAGGTTAATGATAGCTCATGAATAACCATAATATCCAAAAGCCAAAACAAATCTAGCAAACTATAAGATGCAAACCAAACCAAATGGGGATCTGGAGGGAGAGAGAG
This sequence comes from Anableps anableps, assembly GCA_014839685.1. Taxonomy (NCBI): domain Eukaryota; kingdom Metazoa; phylum Chordata; class Actinopteri; order Cyprinodontiformes; family Anablepidae; genus Anableps; species Anableps anableps. Next base: position 5,150,363 of record CM026073.1, read on the forward strand.
TGCTGCATGTGTAGCAGCTTTTAAACAGTAGGTAGCAATCAAGCCAACCAGCAGCACCTGCAAAAGGTCTCTCTCCAAACCCCGCAAGAAAATGGCAGAGACCTGCTGGGGCCGTAACATTAGAAACCCGGGGATATGATCCCTGCCCATCATGATTGATGGAAGAAATGGTTTGAACTTTGGGGTTTGGGGTCGTAGTTCAGGTATTATTTGAGCTTTTGAGATGCTAATCAGGTGCTCCTGGTTGTTAAAAAAAAAAAGACACCTTGTTATGATGGTTACACATCATAAAAACTGTGCAAAAGTAAAATAAAAATCCCTCCAACTGCACAGCATCCAAAATCTGAGGGAATAATTGTCCAAACATGAAATGACTCAACCAAAAGAATTATGAACAAAAGTAAACAAAAAACGAACAAATCAGAGCTGACATAACAGAGGTACTCCAATATGCTGCTATTGTGGCGGCACAATTGTGGAGAATAATTGTAATAAAACAATGTAAAAGATTTATAATTGAAAAAAAATCATCAGTTTTTATTTGCATTTTGAAAAAATGGCATGTCAAAAATTATTTTTACTTTTCTCAAAAATTAATGGAAAGATATTTTATGGCATTTTATGTATGAATCAAGACCTTTTAATTGTTGACCAGCTTTCTGCATGTTTCCACTGGTATTTTGGAGATTTACCTCCAAATACCTTACCTTTGGTGATAAGCTCCAAATCGATGATGTTGGAAAGCCTCGTTGCTTTAGCTCCCCATACAGATTCTGTTTCAGATTCAAGTCACTCCAAAATGTTAATATAACTTCCAGTCAGGAGAAAAATGTTGGTCACCTTAAAAAAACACTTTAAACCCAGGAATATGTGAATAGTTTTGTGCTTAACTTTACATATTGTACATTCCCCTAATATTTGGTTAAATGCCCCTTATCAAGTTGCCCCTGAACCACACCATTTTTTACTATGCATTTTCAATAAGATGATGATCATAACTTTGGAAAGACCATTTAAGAAGCTTACTGATAGCCATTTAAAAAATAGTTTTGAAGTGTACTTGGAATCATGGTCCTGTTGGGGAAACCCAACTGCATCCAAGTTTCACCCAGCAAACTGTTGATTTGAGGTGTTGAAGAACTCAGAGGTAGTCCTCCAGTTGGTACAGTATTCGTTGGTATTGAAAGCCTCACTTTAAGTCTTCCACAAGGTATTGACCTGTCTATTTGGGCACCAGCATGTTTAAGGGCTTCTTACTTGCTTGACACCCTCCCAGTCCATGCAGATGTAAAACTGTCTTCAATGTGGACAGTAACACTGGTGTTCTAAGGATTAAACTGTGGTTGTTCCTACACATCCTCACCAGTTTTCTTTCATCTGATGGGAACATTTTAGGTCAATTCTTTGAGTGGAGGTTCACTGTTGTAATTTCTTTATTAGCCATGATAAACTATGACTTCAGTAAGGCGGGTATGTAAGAAGACAGTTAAGCCCCCTCTCCATTGTCAAGTCTCAGTCTAGCCAGTTAATGTCTGGTTCAGTTCCTGCCAAGTTGGATGTATCTCCATTGGCAGTGTGTTCCTCACTATGTGGGCGGGCCGGAAGCACGCAGGAGCTGTAGTCGACACTCAGATTATGTCATTTTGCATGTGAACCCCTGGGCGGCCAGTTTCTCCAAAATCTCTATATATTTGTTTGTTGTGGGTTGCCCAGCTGACGCTGTATACGCTCTTCCGTAAGTACCGCCTTCGCTCATCCAGTGATGTAAATCTACAGGCAAATCGACAAATGCGTCAGCTGCCAATCAAATCCCTGGCCAGCTTGGCCCGGCTTGTACCATCCATGAGGTGGTTCCAAAAAACAGAGAGTTGCTGCACAGAATCTCCAAATGGAGACGAATCTGGCCGGGCTGACTGGGGATGATCGGTTAAATCCACGCGCGTGAAGAAGGGGCTGTAGGGAGCACATGCATAACTCTTGAAGTCTTGTGTGTATGTGGCGTAGTGATGGTGTGAGTCTGGTAAAGCGGTAACAACTTGTACTTATGTATCATTTTTTGAACTGATGATTTTGGAATCCACAGTTCTTTACGAATGCCTCTACAGTTCTAAATGGTTCAGACGCAAACTGCAGTAGCTTTAGGTATAGATTGGGGTTTTTTGTGTAATGAAGCTGGTTTACCTCTTTTTTTTTAATCACCATGGTAACCTGTAACCTATTTTAGAGTAAAGAGCATGTAAACCAGTCAGGATTTTGTCTCACGAATGAAACTGACTGTGATTATCAACCAATGAGGTTTAATCACATATTCACTGGTGTTTTATTTTTACAAACCTTCCTTCCTTTTTCTTTATTTTGGCTGGTTTTATGATTTTAGCTCCACATGCCCCAAGTCACAGACCCAGGATGGATTTATAATCATGGCTTTACCTTTTAGTACGACGTCCAACCCAGATCTCTTAAAGAAAACCTGGATATGTTGAACCTCAGAAACAAAATCAGCTAGTTGCATTCAGGATTATAGAGAGAAGATTTAAAAAGAAATCAGGAAAAAAGCAGCCCATACAACCGACCTGTATCGCACCATTTCTGTCATTTTTGTCGTTGCACTAGCATGACGCAACGTTAAGTGTCTGGTTTTCACCCCGCCTGCCCAGTGAGAGTCCAACTGGCGGTGAAAACACTCTCCAGAATACACCGCATCTCAAAATAGCATACCGAACCGTACCGACCTGTGCTGTACTGCTCAGTGGAAACGAGACATCTGTCTGATCAAAAAATTGGTTTGATGTTTCTAAAGATTTAACTGTCATATAAAAAAAAGAAATTAAAAAAATCAATAAGGGGGTAAATCCTCCTTCACAACACTGTCTGGTTATTTATCCCTGAGAGTTTTTCTTGTACAGGAAGTACATTTACACTACGTTGTTCCACTCAAACAGGTCCAAATGGACTTCAGTCTCCGGTCAGTAAGGGTCCAATCTCTCTGTGCTGCTTGATGTATAATGAAGATTCAGTCAGCTTTAGTCCTGTTAGTACGGAGTTTAAAGTCCCAGCGAGTCTCAGAGCAAACTGCTCCGACATTATCTTCAGTTCAAACAATCTCTCTCCTTTGGATAAGGGGCTGCAGATCTATAAACGTGATGAATTTCAGTCACTTGAAATCTCTCCACCACCAGATCTATAGAAGCACAGGAGAAAGAAGCTGGTGTTTTAGCCAGCTCATTGCACCATACTAGTATGTGGAGGCCCAACATAAAACAGAAAAACTTCTGACAGATGAATATGATGTCAAATAAAATTAAAAAAAAAAAACTGCCATCAGCTTCCCTAATTGAGTAATTTTGCTTTACTTTAGTTGTTTAATAACAATGCTTCTTTACTGTATTTTGTGATTTTATTTTAGTTTTTTAATCATTGGCTCTTAGTTGAGCAAACATTAGATCCGCACTGGTGACAAGATGTTTTCCTCACACAGAAAGTGCTCTCTGGGAAGGATGAAGAAATTTTGGTGTACCAGCAGATGATCCGTGAGCTGAGGGAAAAGCTGCGCTCAGCCCAGCTGGACTTGGACAAAAGCAACATAATTGCCCTGCAGCAGGTATGTCCAGAAATAGCAGAGGAGTCAAATCTCTTCATGTATATGTTTATGTCTAACATCTCTGCTTCTCCTGCTGTGGTGCTCGAGAAGTGTGGCATATTATTAGGACAGTGTTAGGTGCATAAGATGATTCTTTAGAATAATTCACATTTTGTTAAAAATGTTAAACTATATATAATTGTATTGACATTATTCTTAATAAAATTAAAAAGAAGAATTTTTTTCAACATTTCAGCATATTTAGCCCCCAAAATTGCCCACCATGCATTTCTATAAGATGTTGTAAAGTAAAAACATTTATTTGAACTACTTCAATATTCACATCAGAGTGCCTGGTTGCTGTGGCCACAAAAAAAAAAAAAAAAAAGAAAAAAAAGACTTCCAAAAAAAGTTTTTATTGATAACTGTGATGAGCTTCCAGCTTTCTAAAACTGCCCTTCACTAGAGAACCTATTCTGTCACTGGGGCCATTTGTTCCCAGTGGACATCAGTGGGATAACAACAGAAACCATTTCTTCAGTTATTTTGAAGTTAAGTTCGAATGCTGATGAGTTATTAACTGCAGCTGAATTATTTACTGCTCAGAACTTCTCAAAAGAACCCCTCTTCAGAAAAATCTGACCTATTCCTTTAAGTTTGACTTTTTATTGGATCCACCTTTTATATATAGTAAAGTCACCACCTTCAAAAAAGTATACCATAAAAATACAAAAAAATCTGTGAATGTGTTAGGTGGTAATAAAATGTGGCTTTGCATGTGTGTGTGCATGTTGGTTTGTTCCATCCACATGCCATTTTCCACTTTTTGACCCTGTCTTGTCTGCATCATTACCTTTTTTTTAAAATTTTCATTGACCTGTCCTCCCTTCCTTCTCTATCGCTGCTCTGGCCCAGGTCATATATGAGCTCTGTGGTGTAAGTTTCATCCGTCATGTGTTTCTTGTTTTTAGCCTCTGCTTGTTTTCGTGTTAGAAGTTGCCTCAAAGCGCCCATAATGAAGCGTGTTACAACCCTGGTTAGTGCTGCGGATGGACTCTTATTACTTAGAAATGTCTGTGAATGCCCCACAGGCTGTCCAAGAACGAGATAATCAGATCAAGATGCTGAGCGAGCAGGTGGAGCAGTACACGGGAGACATGGAAAAGCACGCTCAGCTCATAGAGGAGCTAAAGATGTCCACAAACAAAGACAAAGGTGTGTGAGTTTGTGTTTAAACTGACAAATCAAATGTCTTGCTGTCTTTTCTTTTTTTAGTGATGAGCTCCAAGTTTTTCAGTCATAAACATAAACGTTATTCATGAAATTTTATGTTCTTAAATAAGATAATTTGAGTCAAAAAGTTGCTCCTCAAAAAACATGTTTCTTTGGCGAGTGGCCTAAAAACTTAATAAAAATCATTTACTTTCTATTAGAAATGACAGTGATAAATGGGATAAGTTACAACCCACCAGTTTGGTTTCATGGCTCGCTACACTGGTTTAGCCTCTGCGCTCTGATTGGAGTTCTTGTCATGCAAAGTCAGCTACCTTCAGCTGAGAGAATTCTAAATGTTGAAAAAGCCAGATGTTTCCTCGGAAAGTGGTGCGAACCAAAACACTGCTGACACGGCACAATATGGATGCGAGTGCTCCTGTACTTACAGGGTCTGTATGTTGGAACTCCTAGCAAAAATGTCAGCTTTACAAAGTGAGAACATCACTCACAAATCTAATAGTATTTTCATTCCCAAATGGTAAAAGAAATCTGCCTCTGTGAGATGAGTGTTAGTGTAATAATAAAACCAGTGGAGTACAGGACAGGCTTTTACTAAATGAAAGAGTACACTTGTAGTTTGATCATGGGCGTAAACATCATTTTGATTTGTGCCATCTGAGGATTTGTTTGAAATGTTCTTTTTCTGAACTGACATCATTATAAAACATACAGCTTCAGTTCATTTAAAAACCAAAACTGTGAACAAGTTTGAATTACTTGCGGATTTTCTCTGATCTTCACAGGCTTAGAATTATGCAGATTAATGCTAATCTCCTAACTGATTAATCTGAAAGTTCCAGCATGTGTTCATTTGACAGGCTTATTCACTTGTAGTTAGTGACCATGTTGAGTGCAAATTTTAGTTTCTTTTCGTCAGCATAGATAGGATTTGTTTGACAGCATTTGAGTTGACCACTACCCATGATGTGCAGGTCAAAGGTGAAGATCAAAGATGGGGATTATGGATTTACAGAAGTTGGAAAGTCTTTAGGAGCCATTTCTAAACACATACAGTTTCTAGGATCATCAGGTTAAGCATAGTGTACATAAATACAATTCACCATATTGCCAAGCCCTGGAAGAAGACTCAAACAAGACAACCCATGACCTATGAAAGCCTAATCTGTGCATTTTAAATTCAAACTTGTGAACTTATTTCTAGTTTATAAAAATTATTGAAGTAGCGATACAAGTATTCTGATCTGAAAAGGGAAGAGGTAAAAACAAATCCTTAAAAGCCACAATTCAAACAATCATATTCATGATAAGTTTATATGAACGTTTGACTTGAGCTGTGAACTGTAGTCTTAGTTAACTTAGGTTTTTAACCGAGTGTTTGGCTTGTCAATATAGGTTATCATAGCAGTTTTTGATAACATGTTTTTGTCTCAGGTGTGCCTTCAGCATCACAGCAGAGGAAGATGGAGGAGCTAAAGTCCAAGCTGAAAGCTGCAGAGACCAGAGCAATGGAAGCAGAGCGGGCTTTCAGACAAGCAGAGGCACATGCTGAGGAGAAAGACAAAGCCTTTATTGAGGCTTCAAATCGCTTGAGCCAGTATGAGTCTGTAAGTATACAGATACGCTGTTTTTCTCCTTTGTTTTTGGCCTCTGCTTCCAAGACTTGTTTTTATCCAAATCGAATTAACTGACTCCTAATTTCCCAGAATTAAGGCTTGTGATTTTCTTTTTTACCATCCTTTCATTGCTTTTATTAGAGATGATAAAATGCCTATGTGACTGTGGTGTGATCAACATGCTTTTTGGGTCCACAAGTGTAGTGTTTGTTTTTCACCAAAGCTAATCGCACCCTGACTTCCCCAAATAAAGCATATGAGACAAAAAACAAGGAAATAAACAAAAGGGAGACAAGACGTGCTTTTTGACGGATGACAAATCACAGAACTGTTTCTGTACGGCAGGGCACTTATGGCCTGGAAGCAGCCATTGCTGAGATCAAAGAGTGTAACAATCAAATTAGAATGAGAGATCGTGAGGCAGAGGCCATGACCAAAGAGATCAACCAGCTCGAGCTGAGAATCAATGACCTCATGGACGAAAACGAGGAGTTCCGGGAAAAACTGGGTCAGAGTTTTTAAAAACACCACTGTTCTCAGTCTTTTTAGACAACACTGGCTCATCTGAAGCGGGGAAATTTTAAACGAGTGCTTTTTTTTTTTTTTTTTTTTTTTTTCCGGTTGTGAACAGGTCTGAAGCCAAAGCAGGAAGTGGATCTGACAGAATTTAGGCGTGCCAGGGATCTCAGGCAACGCCAATACAAATCCGAGAACCAAGTTCTTGCCAAAGAGGTAAAACTGGGTTCAAAGAAGTTCCGACTGTTGCTTTTAGATGTGCTGAAGTGGCCTCATGTCAACACATTGCTTGATTTCTTTTCAGATTGAACGACTGGAAGAAGAGCGACTGGAGCTGAAGAAACAAGTCAGGCGCCTGGCGAAAGAAAGAGGTGAAAGGGCTGATTTAAACAGAACAAAGCATGTCTTGTTCAACACACAGTCCAAGTGTAAAGTACATGTGTAACTTCTCAGCCAAATCCTGACTGATGGTGGCCCAGTCTTTTCTTATTACTGCTTTAAATTGATCACAATTTGTCAACTTCTGTGTTTTTGAAAATTTGCTACAGGTTCCAAATAAGATCTTTTAAAGTGTCTTGGCCACAGTTTCAAAATATTACCGTATTATCACTTTTCCTTTGGGATACAGTGCTCCAAAATGCAGGAAAATACACAGAATAAGAAGTGATCCTACACTGCTTTACATTCGCATTCCACATACTGTGCCACATCCCTTGAGCTCTTCCACATTTTGTCATATTACAACCACAAACTTCAATATATTTTTATTGGGATTTTATGTGGTAGAACAACACAGTCATGCATAATTGTCAAGCAGAAAGGAAAGTATAGATGGTTTTCAACAAATATTGAAAAAATATTGTGATTTTTTTTTTTTCTGTTTTAAAAAAGTACACAGTGATTTGTTTACGAAAGGGGCCTGCAGTATTTGCCTTGTCATATAAGACTTGCTAAATGAATAAAATCAGAAAACATTAAGCTGCATTTCTAGCAAAAACAGGCAAAAATAAGATACAGTAGTCTAATCTTGAGCAGGGGTATTAAAGTTGCTTAAAATTTAAAGGTGCAGTATGTAACTTTTACTATTGGCGTCTAAGGAAATGCACTGCTCCTGACCAAAAAACAACCATTCAAAGCCAGGAGGAAGGTCTTAATGCTCTCAATCACCCTTGTGTGCGCACTGCTAAATGTGCTAATGGTAGAGAAACAACTTACTGTTCCAGGAAAACTGTTTATCCACCGTCATCAGTGGCCATGCTAACTAGCCTTAGCATTCATGGCATAGCATAGTAGAGAGCAAGGTGGAGGGTGTGTGCGGTGCGTACATGAGGATGATTAACAGCACTAAGACCTGCCTCCTGGCTCATATTGGTTGTTTCTGACTGAGTGGTGTATTTCTGCAGTTAGTACTGGGAGGACTGGGAGAAGGCAGAGGAGCTTGACTTTTTTCACGGATTATCTGTCTTATATTATACTGTCATTACATAATGAAAATTTTAGCAAATATGTAAATTACATTTCTCATAACAGTTACATAGTGCAGCTTTAAGTTTGACACTTAATATTTCTTTCTGGTGATCAGCCGTCCCTGCGGGAATCCCACAGTCCAGTCTGCAGCTGGAGGAAGATGTCAGCTCCAGCAGAAAAGAACAGGCACTGCTCAAGCAAGAAAGCATCTACACTGATGATGAGATCAGACGCAAGGTAAACTCAAGAGTAGTTCATGACTTTTTTTTTTTTTCTCCATGGAAAAAAAAAAAAAAAAGTCTGGTGAAAAATTGGGACCGATCTGATCTACTACCGGTATCAACCCAAATATGGTTAAAATGAATTCAATGATGTTCATATTTCACCACCTAAACATTCAAAATTAAGTTCCAGCTGAACTATTTCATGTTCATTAATCGTTTTTTGTCCAAAATAAAGTTGCTTAGCATTTAAAATAAATACAGGGCCAGTATTACCGATACTGATACCGATACTTTTTATTTAACTTTGATATATCAAACTTCTGACATTTTGGTGTTTTTGTGGGTTTTCCTTGATTTATATTGTTAACACCTTGGAAAGAATTTGAACAAAGTTTATAGGTGTCTACAAAATACTTTAATAACATATTAACAAGATAAACAGAAACAATAAAACAACAAAACATATTTGTGTGTGTTTTTTTCTAAAATAAACTAAGTATCATTAGAGAAAATCAAAACAAAATCATTTTTAAAGTAGAGTTGAGAAACTACAACACAAAAATAAAATAAAATTTCATAAGGGAATCTGAAATTAAAGTATTAATCTTGCCACACTAGTATTAAGCCGATACCGATACTGACTTGGCAGTGGTATTATCGATATTTTGGATCAATCTGCCCAGCTCTACAGTTTCAGCACACTCCCTCATAAAATCTTTAATCGTGTGAACTAAAAAGCCGTTCTATGCTGTTATTTCCACTAAACTTACCTGGGTTAGTTTAGAAAAGTTAGAAGTGTAAGAACCATTTCAGTCTAGCTTAAAGCAAGGGGAGTGGTGTACATTAACAATATTATGTCTCCACAAACAATGCAAAAACTGCCGGTGTCTCTCCTACACACACGCCCTCCATCTCTCACATCCCTGTTCTTAATTCCTAAACATTGATAACCTTTCAGATCGGAATGAATAAGGCTCTTTTGTTGTTGCGTATATTGACTTTTAAGACATTTTTGCTTATGTTCTCTTTGACAAACCAAACACTGAGTTAAACTACTTTTTATGAAAATCTGGTGACCTGTCCTTCACCACCTCATCCTCTGCGGTGTGAAATTATGACCTGAATCCAAAGGACAAAACCAGTGTTCTCTAAATATGCAACTTTAAAACAACACTAAGCATCATGTTGGCACACCAGAACACAATGAAGAGAAGCGCATCCAAAGGCTACGGTTAGACCATCCCGTGTAGATTTACGATTATTTGGATGTGGTTCATTGCTTTAAAAATGATGTGGGTGAAAACCTGATCATGTTCTAGAGACAGACTTATCCAGGCTTTTATTCAGAAGCTCTCAAGCAGGCTGAGTTATAGTTGTGCTTTTGAAAGTTCGCGTGCACGCCAGCCGAGCAAGCAGTGTGGCATTTATACTTGACGTGTACGTCGATGCAGTATGCTCTGAAAATGAGCCTTTATAGTGGAATTTTATCAATTCCAGTGCAGGGGGACCTTCTCTGCAAGCACACCTTTCAAATCATCCGGTTTGAGTGAAAGGTGGCGTGCGCGATCCGCGGCAAGTTACAAAAATTCAGAGGTGCACGACCAGGCGCTGCGACACCATGCGAGCCCGACGCTCAGGGGAGAGGACAGTGCGTTGGGCGCGCGCCCCCTCAGGCTGTTTTCACTGCGTCAGCTATAAACCTGGCTTTATAGAAGAGGTTAAAGTGAGAGGAAAATACTATGAATATGTTTCACTTCATTCATTCATTTTGGCTTCCTTAACAACATTAACTTTACATTGCAGAATGAATACCTAGAGAAAGAGCTGAGCAGCAAGAAGAGGGAGCTGGAACTTCACAAGACTGAGTTTCAGGCTCAGTGTAAGTTTGAAATGCTCTCAGTGCAAAAACACTTTGTTGTTTTTGTACTGAAATAGTAAACAGTGTATTCACTATCTCAGAGGGTCATTTGTTTCCTTTTTTCATGTCCTTGCTGTGTGTTAATTTGCAGTGGAAGACCTGTCGAAAGCAAAGAGAGATTTAGAGGCTTTGCTGAAAGATGTTCTTCAAGCTATGAGGATTAATCAAGGGACTGGTGCTGATGCTGTCACTGTTAGCAGTCTGAAGAGCTTGCCTAATGTGAGTATCTAAAGAGGCTGAGATACAGTTTTTCAATATTTTGTCCTGTTACAGCCACATACCTCAATCTGTTGTGCTGAAATTTTATGTGATAGATTAAGACACAACTTGTGCATAATTGTAAAGTGGAAGTAAAAGGATACATTGTTCTCCAAATTCATAACAAAAAAAAAAATCTGAAAAGTGTGGTGTGCACTTTTATTCAGTTGACTCTTACAAAAGCAACCTTCGACTCTAGGTATAGCTGACAGGCGATTTCTTTTCCGGCTTTGATTGCACACCCAGAGACTGAAATTTTTGCCCATTCTTGTGAGGAAATTACCTCATGCTTTTGGAACGTCCTTTTTTTTTTTTTTTTCAAAATTGTTTCAGCCACTTTAGAGAGAGTCTTAGCATGAACTGCCATTGGTGTGCTTTTACTATTGTCCTGTTGCATAACCAAAGTGCACTTGAGTTTAAAGTCACAAATCTATGGGCAGAGATACTCACTAAGGATTTCCTGGTAGAGATTAGAAATTATGGTTTCATCAGTTACAGCAAGTTATCTAACAATCCCAGACCATCACACTACTTCCACCATGTTTGTCTGTTTGTTCCAAATTCCAATTTAGTTATGTCATTCTACATAAAATTTTCATCAAGACGTTTGAGAAATCTAAGATGGACCTTTGTGTTCTTTTTGGTCACCAGTGGTTTTCTCTTCTTGATATTTTTGCAAAGTCTCTTTCTTATTGTTGAATGATGAATTCTGACTTGGGTGAAGCAGGTGAGTTCTGCTATAGAGGGTTTTTTGGGTTCTTTTGTGACCTTCTGGGTTAGTCGTCAATGCGCACTTGGAGTAATTCTGGTAGCCCGGCAATTTCTGGGAAGGTTCACCTCTGCCCCACGTTTTCTCCATTTATGGATAATAGCTCTCACTGTGGTTTACTGGAGTCCCAGTCCTTTAGAAATGGCTTTGTAACCCTTTGCAGACTGATAGATAAGGTTAGGGTTCCAATCACACCAGAGTGTGGCTAGTGAAACCAAAAAGTTAATAAATGATTGGGGGGGTAAAGTTTTTACATTGGGCTTGGTTGGTTTCAGTTCGTCGGATATACAATTTTGTTTTATTTAAAATATGACAAAGAAGCAAAAAAAGAGAGGAAGGGCAATGAGCCTCTTTGTTATTTCTGTCACTAGGTAACTCAACTCTAAACAAAAGCAGCGGGTCATTAAAAGAGCACCAAATTGTGAGGCAAAATCTTTATTAGGAGAAAACTGAAATGGCTTTACAGCATCAGACATGTGCAGGAGGAAGTATCACAAGTAGATCAGATCGAAGCCACATTTCTGACAGATGTTGGAAATAATATTTAACAGAGAACAAAATGTGTGCTTACTTTGAAGTTCAAGCATGATCATTTCTTGTAAATATAAATCTGATCAGAATAGAAATGTTATTCTTTTTTTGTTTTTTCAACGTGTCCTGTCCAGCAGTGTGGCACTCAGAGTTATCGTCTGAGTGTCAAGGTAAGGCCCAGCAGATTTGCTTTCACAAGCGGAGCATTACATGTGTGTGTGTGTATGTGTGTGTGTGTGTGTGTGTGTGTGTGTGTGTAATAGACACAAAGATGGAAAAAAAAGGGGAAAGGAAAGAGAAAGGTGGAGGACAGGTTTAAAGAGAAAAAAGGAGACAGAAGTAGAGGAGCGATAAAACAAGACGTGTTATTCTGAGGAATATTTGAAATGAGTGAAAATTGGTTTTGGTTTTTTAATGATTTGTTCTTTTTCTAGAGTGAAATGATTTACAACTGCAAATTTTGTGGCCTATTGAAATTTATTTTATATTCTTTCTTATTCAACAAGGGTCAGAATTATACATGCAGGCTCATATGTATTGCTAATATTTTAAGAATGTCTTTTGACTTAAAAAGTTCTAGGCGTATCAGTGTCTTCTGAGTAATCACAATTGATTGCAGCAGGAGGTTTCTTTGCCACCATAAAACACCACTCACAGGGTTTTTCCATTACATTTTTGTTGCAAAACTTAGCCAAGGCTGGTGTTATAGAGCCAGATGTTAATCTTTTTTTTTTTTTTTTCTATGATTAGAACACAAAATCTCATCATCTTATCAGTAAAAATGTCTCTTCCAGTCATTCTTTCATCCTCCCTCTGATGAAGCTATTCTGAACTCTTGTCCTGGATCATACAGCAGGGAGAAAGTATAGCTAAATCATTTGTCTCTGTATCAGCATAAACAGGTCCTGGTATTACCATCCTCTTTTTATTATTGTTAAAATCATCATGAAATGTTTGCTAATGCTTCACAACCCTAACTAGCTGATTTCTGATTAGTTAAATACAGTGTATGGATTAAGATCTCTTAACTGGTGACATTAAAATATGGATGGTAAACAAGAGTTGACTCAGAAATTATAGATTTTGTGTAAAATTATGGGCCTGGGCCCAGTTCTACTCAAAAACAGTGATGGATGTTATCAAAATAAACAGAAGGGAGGAAAAGAGACAGAGAGATGTTAGTCATCTGCAAATCCAGCACAGGTGTGTTTTCTGTATTTGTAATGTTTTTTTTTTGTTTGTTTGTTTTTGTGTTTTTGCTCTAAATTAGGAAAAACAAACATTAACCAACTCTGGAGCTTTAAACATTGCTGTAACATTTGGTTGGCTGTTGGTCTCCATAAACTCGCCCTAGTACTGCCCTCGGATCCAACATAGAGTTGGTGCTTAGATAGTTCCAGTTTATCAGTGTCATTGCAAGAGCTTATGTTGGTGAAAAAGGCATTTATAGCATGGTGGTGGTAGCATCATGCTGTGGCACTTTCACTGCCAGTGCTATTGATGCATTGCACAAGGTGGATAGCATTATGAAGAACGAAATCCTTGAAATTCTTTAACTTGCGTGAAACTTGACCACAATTAAAAGATTGAATTTGACATTCGTGTCTATAATAGGTGTTTGTAAACATCTGACTGGAACTGCTTCAGCTGTTGTTTTTGTGCTACTTTTTAAATGTCCTCTCTTTCTTGCCTCAGGCTTTAGATGTGAGCAGCATAGGTGGGCAGCGCGAGGCTGACCTCAACTCCCAAATCCATCAGCTGATAGGCCGAAATGAAGAACTGAGGCAGGAATTGAAATCAGCTCGCGAGGAGGCGAGCAGCAGCTTCAGTCACCTCATCAGAGCCAAAGAAAAGGTAAGACAAGATGAAAAAGTACCGGAGCCAACAAGAGTGTTTTATGCCGCCTTTTAGCCGACAAAGTCTTTAGTTGTTAGCTCTCTTTGACTTAACAAGAGAAAGGAGGTAAACAAACTTGAGTTTCAGCTCTGTATTTATATTCGGTTTAAATATTCTAAAAACTGAAAGTCTGCAGCAAATTAACTTTTAATGAAGATCGTGTGCCAGAAAACACAGCTTGTAAAATGTTTGTTAGATTCTTGTGTTTGAAAGATAGAATCACTGTTCAGTATCAAAGACACATGAAACTGTTTTTTTTTCTGTTGTAGTCACTGCTCTGTGAAGTTTTGAAACAATCATCATGCATTTTACTGTCTTTTGTGAAGTAATCCTCAGGATATCTCATTCCAGAGTGCTTCTTCTAAATTGCCTTTCTCTAGAACATACACAGACATAAATTTAATAACGAATTGATAAGCTTGACTGATGAGCTATGATGTTTTCATCATCTTCGCCTGTCAGGTGAACCATCTCCAAAATGAACTGGAGCTGCTCAGGAAGTCAGGCAGTGGTGGAGTCCTCCCTCGACCTTTGACCCTCCCTGAGGATTTGGGCCCCAGCAGCACAGAGGTCATTAGCTCCTTGAATGAGTACGCCATTCAACTGCTTCAGGTCAGACTTAGCTTCCTCTGAGGGCTTGGGCTTAAATAATTCTAAATGAACTGTGAGTCCATTTAAAAACCTCCTGCAGCACTTCTCTACTCTTGTTTAGGAGCTGAAGAGCAAGGAGGAAAAAAGCAAGAAACTTACAGAAACCCTGGAAGAATACAAAGAGAAGTTTGCTGTCATAAGCCATCAACAGGGACTCCTCTATAAGGAATATTTAAGGTGGGTTAACTGAAGAGATTTTGAAGGCAAACTGTTGTAATGAACTGGTAAGAATGTCTTTATTCTTTGTTTCTTAGTGAAAAGGCAGAGTGGCAAAAAGAGATGAAGACATTCACAGACATGAAAAACAAGATGGAGGAGCAAAAGCAGGTGGACGATGTGAAAATTCATCAGTTAAATGTAAGTCAGACAAATGAATTGCTAAAAGGTAAATAGAAATAGAATTCACTGCATTATTCATAGAACTTATTCCCCTGGCTTTAAAATCTGGCTTTTATAGAGTCGAGTAGAAAAATCCTTTATTGTCCCACGATGGGGAAATTTCTGTGCAACAGCAGCAAAGTGGCAGTGATAGGCAATAACAGAAAACAGACTCACACAAAGAATATAATATATATATATGAAAAACAGAATAGAGAATAAAAAATACTGTACAGTAAGTAAGGCAAATTTCAACATGAATAGTGTGTAGTTGTAAAAAAATACTCCAGTCCAGAGGAATGTGCAGCTGAGTTGGTTAATTAAAAATGTACAAGATATGCATATCTCTGAGCATTAAAAATACAAAAACAAACAATTTACAGTTAGTGACAATAGAAAAACGGTAAAGTTGTATAGATACTAGCATTGATATAAAAACGTATTGATTTTGTTGGGAGTAATGATGGTTATAGAGTCTAACAGCTGCTAGGAGGAAGGATCTCCTGTAACGCTCCTTAGTGCACCTAGGATGCAGCGGTCTGTCACTGAAGGAGCTCTCCAGCTCAGCAACAGCTTCATGCATGGGGTGGGAGACATTGTCCATCAGTGATATTATTTTAACTAGAGTCCTTCTATCTCCCACCACCTGCATTTCTGATGAGCTTATGTAACCATTTCCTCTAAGCTACTGCTCCAACATACAGTCCCATAGAAGATGGCTGATGCCACCACAGAGTCAAAGAATGTCTTTAGGAGCGCCCCCTAACTCCAAAAGACCTCCGCCTCCTCAGCAAGTAGAGTCTGCTCTGACCCTTCCTGTGAAGCGCAACAGTGTTATGAGTCCAGTCCAGTTTATTGTTCAGGTGAACACCCAGGTACTTATAAGAGTCCACCATCTCAATGTCCACTCCCTGGATGTTCACCGGTGTCAGTGCCATGTGTCATGGATCATGTGGATATCCACCACCTGCTCCTTGGTTTTAGCAGCATTGATCAGGAGGTGGTTTCTCTGTCACCAGTTCACCATGTCCTGAGTCCACTGTCTGTACTCTGAGTCATCCCCACCTGTGATGAGTCATCAGAAAACTTTTGCAGATGGTAGCATGGGGAGTTGATGGAGACATTTGCAGTGGAGAGGGTGAAGAGGAATGGTGTCAGCACAGTTCTCTGAGGGATCCCTGTACTGCAGACCAGCCTGTCGAAGACAGTGAGGTCGTCCTGTATCCACTGGGACATGTGGTGGTCCACTCCTGCTAACTCCAGCTTGTTCCTCAGAAGTTCTGGCTGGATGGTGTTGAAAGTACTGCAGAAATCAAAGAACATGATCCTCACAGTGCTTCCAGGTTTCTCCAAGTGGGTCAGAGCTTGGTTCAGGAGGTAGATGATAGTGGATGATGGCGTCATCCACCCCAATGCCAGCTGGTAAGCGACCTTCAGTGGATCCAATGAAGACATCACCTGGGGGCATAGATGTTTGAGGACCAGCCTCTCGAGGGTCTTCATCAGATGCAATGTGGTCCTTTGGATGTTTGGTCTTTGGTACCGGTACCACACAAGAGGTCTTCCACAGTTGTGGTACCTTCCCCAGCTTCAGGCTCAGGTTGAACATATATACTATGATGCCACACAGTTTGATCTGCGCAGCACCTCAGGAGCCTGGAGCTGATGCCATCTGGACCCACAGCCTTTCGCAGCTTGTTCCTCAGCTGAAGTGATGAAAGGGACAAGATGGAGGTGGGGGAGGGGGGCTGTGGGATGGAGTCCTCTGAAGTGAACGGGGTGAATGATGGCTGAGAGCTGAGAGGTGTGAAGTCATGAGAAGAAAAGCTGGCAGTCGTTACAGATGAGGGGGAGAACAGCAGAGGGACTGGGCTGGGGGCTGGGTGGCTTATTGGTCAAACCTGTTAAAGAACAGTTCAAGTTGTTCACCCACTTTAAGTCTCCTACAACCTAAGGGTTTGGTTTGTGGCCTGAAATTGACTTCACACTTCTCCAAACTCCACTGATGTTGCACTGCTGCAGCTGATCCTCTATCTTCTTCATGTAGATGTTTTTTCCATCCCTAATTTTCCTCTCAGCTCCTTCTGCACAGTTCTCAGGTCCTTCTTGTTTCCTGATTTAAAGGCTCTCTTCTTCTCCTTCAGGAGAGCCTTTATTTTTTGGTTTCTCCAGGGCTTGTTGTTGGACAAACACCGTTCCATCATGGTGGTTACAGTGTTGTTGACACAGACGTTTATATAGTCTGTGATGCTTTCAATGTCCTCCCCATGAGGAGCACAGAGCTCTTTCCACACAGTGGAGCTAAAACAGTCCCTCAGTGCTTCTTCAGTCTCCTCAGATCATTTCCTCACTGTGCGTGTCACAGCTGGCTCTCTGTGTACAAGGGGTTTTACACAAGCTGGAGATGAACCAGGTTGTAATCTGAGCCCCCAAGGAGAGACAGAGGTGATGAACTGTATGCCTCTTTGGTGGCATAGTAGAACCAGGATTTTGTCATCTCTGGTGTGGCAGGTGACATTTTGGGTGAAGGCTGGTAGTGTGGAGGACAGGGAGACATGATTAAAGTCCCCGGAGATCAGAAAGAGGGCCTGCGGGTGCTGTGTTTGAAGTCTGCTGGTGGTAGTGTGGAGGACATCGCAGGCTGCGGCAGCGTTAGCAGAGGGTGGGACATACACAGTTTATCACAATAACATGTGAAACTCCCGAGGAACATCGTGCGGCTTCATACTAACAGCTAGCAGTTCAGTGTCCTTACTGCAGAGCGTCTCTTTATAGGGTTAAATGTCCAGAGTTACACCATCTAGCGTTCACAAACATAACCAGACCCCTCTATTATTCTTACCATTCGCCTTCATTCTGTTGGCATGGAGTAAATGAAAGCCGTCCATATTTATATGAGAGTTCGGAGTTAGCGCGCTTAGCCACGTCTCAGTTAGGCAGATAAAGCTGGCCTCCTGGTAGCTCCTTTGATGGCACGCTAGAGCTGCTAGCTCATCCACTTTGTTGGGAAGAGATCTCACGTTTTCCATGATGATGGACAGGATGACGGGTCTGTACCTTCCTCTTTGGTTGCAACGCCCAATGCCTGCACGCTTCTTCCTTCTCAGCTCGTGGGGAATGTCGGGTCTCTCAGTGGAGGCGAACAGTGAGCTACCAAGAGCTAGCAGCTGAATGCTGGTATTAAACCATGACCTCATGGCCGCTCCCACCATCTCTGGACACGAAAGACTTAAAAAACGAACTTAAAAACACAGTTGTCCACAATACTGTCAATTTCATTGTGTGAACCAGCAATATGAAAAAAGAGAGCAACAGAAAAAGAATGTACAGCATGTCTAAATAAGATTTTAAAGAAAATACTCTTAATCAAGTCATAGCTGCTGTAGCAGGCTGGCAGCTGGCAGGCACCGGAAGTACCAGACTTTGTGGCCAATTCCTGATCACCGATTTTGCAAAGATCTGACCTGCCAGTTCAGATTTTAGCTGACTTTGATTCGTTTTTCAGAACTATGAGTTATAGTCAAAATACTTTTTCCAAATTCTCAATACATTTCTATGGAGCTGTATTAACAATACATGTGTAGATTAAAATAAGTGACTTCTTCAAAACGTGTGGGATAGCTCTGTAAATAAAACTCAACTAAAGAATAACACAGAATGTTACATTTCTTCTATAAGATCATTTTGAAATAAAAAGCTGCATTTAACCTAATATCTGAAATGTGAAAATTTAGATTTATTGTTGTGTTGGTTTGTTAAAACATTAGTTTATTGTATAGTTGAATTGATTTTAACGGAAACAGGGGCAACTTTTTAAAATTGTGAGAGACCGCAGTCAGGGTTACACAGCTATGCAGTTGAACCAGAGATCATTAATATATCAAAACAAAGACAACATAATTACAAATGTGACATCTTGAGCATCTCATATTAGCATTTAGCATGATTCGCACTGCTAATAAACAAAAGTATAGTTACCATTACCTCAGCTGTGAGATACCCAACATCTCCTAATCCATCATGTTCTGTTTGATATAGAATTAGATACGTTAAAAGGATAAAAGAGCCTCATTGCTCCAATACTTTCAGCTTCCTTTTATCAGCTTATGTCTTGCTCTGTCTTTAAACGGCAGCATGATTAAACAACCGTCATCCTTCCATAGAAAATACAGTTTCCTTTTAAATTACCATTGTGATTTTGCTGACTTCCTTTTATAGCACCTCACTGATGCTGAAAATGGCTAGCTTTGTGTCGTCTTTCCTTTGCAACAACTCTCGCATTGAGAGTTTCCTTAAAATTGGCTGGTTCCAGTCACCAGATGATCAATCAATGCATCTTTGTTTTTTACTCATGTGGGCTATTTTCTTCTTTTTTTCTTCTTTTTTTAATTCACCAGTAAGTGCATACAAAACAAACACTACAGACTAGCAGTTATTGATCTACAAAATAACAAATTAGATAAGCAAAGAAAAACAACAACAACAAAATAAGGAATGTGTGAAAAAAATAAATACAAAATAAAATGGATACATTTAAGACAAAGACAAAACACAGAACATAACTGAGTGTTGTCACAACAAAAATGGAATTGTTTAACATATGTGGGTTAGAATACAGTTTTTATTTTCTTCTTCTTGGCAGATATTTCCTGATTCCCCCCCACCTTTTTTTCTAATATTCCTTCTTTTAATTAATCTAGGATCACACAGATATTTTGGGTAGGAAAAAAAAACAAGAACAAAAAAATAAGTAAATAAATTAAGGATAACTAAAGAACATATTTTGCAATTATTTTTTATGATTTTTTTTTTATTTTTTTATTTTTTTATACAGCAGTTTTAAGAACATGCAGTTCTGAACTACCACTGACAAATCTCTTTAGAATCCTTTTCCTTTCACCTTCGCTAACTTAAAACATACATCAGGAAGAACACATTTGTCCTCCAAGACTACTGCACAGCTTGGATTGCACAGATTTCAACATGTGTTGCAACTGAATCTCCATGTTTGCATTACTCAGAACAGAAAAGAAGTGTATAACAAAACAAACACGGCACACGCGAGTAAAGAAGTTCGAACTGCGTGGTTCAGGGTCATTTATTTTGCGTGTATTTCATCCACCAGGAGCTGCTGGACACGCTTCACAGAGACCCAGAGACAATCAGGAAACAGCTGAGCGAAGCGTTCCGCAAGCTGACCGTCCTGAAGGTTAACGAGAAGAAACTGACACGGCGCTACTCCACTCTGCTGGAACAAGAGCAGCTCCTTCGCAAGGAAAACAACAAGCTGAGGGATGAAAGCAGCCACATGCAGGCTTCTGTCATCCAGAGGATGGGTTACCTGCAGAGGTACAAGGTAGTCGCATCCTGTTTCATCTGTCTCAGTGTCAAGTGGGAGCAAAACAGCTGGAATCAGTGGAAAACATTTGATGCTCGCAGTGAAACACAAGTGGATACATCACAGCATGGTATTCTGTTACTTTGTTTAGCATTTTCTGTGTCCTTTTTAATCTTCCTTCCCATCATGGAAGAAAACATCATTGCCAAATTTCTCATTCTGCATTTTATCAAGACCTTTTTTTTTTTTTTTTTTAGTTTATGTTTGCACGAAGGATTGGGTTGCTCTCCTCCACCCAGAAGTACACCATAAATCTTACGTTTGATCCAACAGAGGAGACCTGTTTTCCTCAAACACAGAATTTAGAGGTTACTTTGGCTCGTCATGCTGGGACACTCATTCTCTGCGATATTGATTTTCTGAGTCATCTTGATAGTCAGTGTTTTGATGTAAATTCATCAGTGCCTCGAAGTGCTATTTATATTGTCATCTTCCTAACACCTTTTCCAGTCATTCAGCACTCAATCATTAGACTCATACCTTTGTGCCTTATCGTGGCCCTGCTAGTCATGTTGAAATGGAATGTGCCAGACCCCGCTCAAGGCAAAGTAATTTAGTTCTGTGACTTTTGAGCAGATAATTTGCTCCTGACAGCCATCAGGTTTCTTTTCATGTCTTCTTGCAAAGGTAAACTTTCCCACTCAGAAGAGTTGTACTCACAGATTTGCAATGGAGCTCTTTTTGGTTAGTTTGGTGCATTGACAGAGTGAAGTATGTGGTGCATGTTAAATTGCTTTTGCTGCTCTGACACTATGCCACCTTACTAGTCCACTCTGCTGGGTTACCAGTTACCAGTCTGCCAGGATACTGGATAACCTAACAGACGTTTTAAAACTATTTATTTTTGTTTTGCCTCTTGCCAAATTTATACACACACACACACATATATATATATATATATATAAATATATATAATATATATATATATATATATATATATATATATATATATATATATGTATTTTTTTTTTCTTTCTAAAACCTAATTTATTTTTAAAGGGGCAGTGTTATGTATTTTCCAGGCACACAATCAAGTAAACTATGTTACTTACAGTTATAAAAATGCTATATATATATCAAACATAACCTAAAAGAAATTTGACATTGCAATTTAATGCCTGAAAACTGGCCTCTGTTTCTTTAAGAAGCTCTTGCTGTTTCTGACACTCCGCCTTCATCAGGTCATCTCAATAGTGTTCCTCCAATAAGCTGTTTACAGTCATTTCAGGCATGTTGCACTGAGAAGTAGTTAGTATGATAAGCTCAGCAGATGCGCAGTTCCACCAGCTGTTTGCTAATTGCTGCTGCTCTGAGTCCGGAGGAGCTGTGGAGGGGAAGGTGTGACGGAGGGGGGTTCTGTGAGGCAGAAGCTCAGCTTGGAGACTGCAGCTCTGAAGAGGAGCTGCGTGGAAAAGGCAGAGCTCGATGAGACCAAGCGTTTAGGCACCCCCAAATAGCTGCCACAGGAGATTAAAGGATTTCTCAAATATGCAGGAATAAATTAACGCAACACTCCAGGTATGTTTTTGATGAGGGAATAACACTATAACATGATGTAAAGCTCAAAAAGTCGATTTTACATAATATTTCCCCTTTAAAATATAAAGGATATAAAGTTGTGGAATTTTAGGTGCTATACTTGTAAAAGCAGCATATAAATTTGGTGTAAAAGCAACTGCAATCTACTGAACAAAGTTTTATTTCCTATAGTTACCTATATGGTTATTACTTCCCTCGGCCCATAATTCAAGGACCAGATAAAATATTTCACTGTGAAATGTAATTTTGTTTTAAAGAGCTAATATCTTCAGTCCCCATATCTGATTTAAATAGACAGAGTTCCAGCAACATTTAATGGCAACCCATGTAATGTCAATGCTTTGTACAACCCTTCTTCTGCCAATGGGACAACAGTAATCTCGTTTAACATTTCACAAGGTGGGAGCATGTAGTGTAGAGAGATGTGTTTGGTTATTCCTCTTTATACAAATAATTTATGCTTCTCTGGACAGTTCAGTCCTGGGTCTTGTCTTATGCTGTCTTCTCCTTTGTTCACCCTACATATTTTAAATAGGATTTAGGTCCGAAGAAGAGATGACCAGGGAATATGGTTGATTTTGTGTCTGATGAATCCTTGTGTCTGATGAATGTTTTGATTTAGCAAAATGTTCTGGATCATTATTTTGCTCAAAGAACTAATGACGACTGGTTTTCCCTTTTCTTCTGGAGACCACCACATTTCTATTTAAAATAACCTGATATTTTAGAATGTTCATGATGCCATGCACTACAACAAGCTTCCCAGTGCCTTTAGAAGAGAAAGAACCCCACAGCATCACAGATCTTCCATCATACTGCATGAGATACTATTTCACATATTCATCCTTTGTTTTGTGCAGCTGAAGTGCTCGTTGTTGAAAAGCTTAGGTCGAGTTTGAGATTCCGACTCAAGTCGCACTTAAGTCTCGTCAAGAAAAGATTTCAGGTTTGATTAGACTTGTGTCCTAAAGACCTGAGACTTTACTTGGACTCCTAGTCTAAGACTCGAGTTTTAGTACCACTTTTTATCTTCTTAAATGAAAAGTGAAAGGAAGCCGGTATGTGAGCTGCAGTATAGCTGCTACCCGTGTATATCAGCACTTTCCGTTCATTCAGAAGATCAACACTCATTAATTCACTTAATTTTTGTTTTGTTCATTATTTGGTAATTTAAACCTTAAATTTGAACATCTTTAATTCACTTCAATTCAGTTTATTTATTTAGCGACATTTCACAACAAATGTCGTCTTTAGGCACTTGAAACAAACGGTATGCTGACCCGGTGTAGCTTCTATGGAGAGAAAAGTAACAGAGAAAACATAAAGTTAACAGTTGAAATAAACAGTAAATAATGCAAGTTGGAGAGTAGTAAAAGAAGAAAGTGAGGCAAAGTAGTCAGTTTATCCTGCAGCAGCCTAAGCTTATAGCTGCATAACTATAAAGATATCTCAGGATAACCTAAAGCCCTTAGAATGATGCATGATAGAGCCAGATCCATGGAGAACCATCTTTTTGGAGTGTCCCCCCCCCCCCCGCTGGATCGAGCAATACACTCTACCTCCCCCCTACTCTCCCACTCGACAGGGCAAACATTGCTGTTTTAACTATAAGCTTTATCAAAACTTAAAGGTTTAAGCCTAGTCTTAAAAGTAGACAGGGTGTGTGCCTAAAACTGGGAGCTGTTTCCACAGGAGAGGACACTAATAATTAAAGGATCTGCCTCCCATTCTACTTTTAGAAATTCTAGGAACCACCAGTAAACTTACAGTCTGAAAGTGAAGTAGTCTGTTAGGAACATATGGAACAATCAGAACAGTTTCCAAGAGTGCTCCTGAAAAAAAATAACTTACTTTAAGAGTCTAGAATGCTTTTCTTGAATAGTTCTCTTTCCCTGTACACCAAGAATCTGGTTTGGATGCTGCATACCTAAACCATTCCCCACCCCCACAAGCAAGCTCTGATGATAGTCATGAATCACCAAAACAAAAAACTGATATTGAAAGAATCCAGAGGTCTTTCAACGCCAACAATAAAGAATGCTGTGAAAACACTCAGTGAGTGTGGGGAGAGCCCTTAAATGGCACTTGACGAGAACCTTACACATCACCTCGGACAGTCACAGTCTCAGGAGTATCTTAGAAAACATTTAATGCAGTCCATCAGGGCAGCCAGAAATGTAACCAAACACTACACAAATCTTTACAAGGGGAACACATTCTTCTATGCTACTCAAAAACACACTCGAGGTCACTGGGTGTATGTTCAGCTTTGATGGTCAAAGAGATGGTAGACATTTCTTGTGTGGTTAAATGGCTCCACATTTCAGCCTGCTTTTGAGAGGAAGAGATGCAAAAGATCACCCCCAACCTTTGAACTGCTGCTGCTGATATGGGCTAAATAAGCTTTCTCTTTAGAAACTAAAATACTGGAAGAAAGAAATTATTTATCCAGTTACGTGCATCTGTCGTATAGTTAATTCAGGGGGAGAGACTATTGTGTGGGAAAGTCACTGTAAAGCATGGTTTACAGTTACTATTTTTTTAAAGCAACAAAAAATGATGCCATCGACAGTTTACCTTCTTATATTAGCGGTTAGCGTGGTTAGCATTACAAAAACAGCAAGAATGGCATTCCTTTCCTTGACACTTACATTTCCAAAAATCTAGCAACATTTTCAAATCCAACATGTTCAGTAACCAACAGAGGTTGAAGGTTCAAAAGGATAAAATAAGACAAGTTTGCTGAACTTCCTGTTTAGCCTACCTGTTATCCACTAGCCTGTTAAAAATCAGCCTGTTGTTCTATGCTTTGCTTTGTACAGAGGGTCCGGACCCTCTGCAATTGAGAAATTATTTCTCGCCTGAGGCATGGACTCTGTTGAAGTTTTAAATGACTGGATCTGATTTTACCCAATCACTAACATAATCTGCCAGCTCGATCGTGAAGGAAGCTGTTTGCTGATTGGCTCGGGTGAAATGCATCCAGAGAAATCGAGGTCAATGGGACAAATCCCAGAAGGAGCACTGAAGGGAGATGAGAATTGAGTGGAACTGCATAGGAAGGCATTGGCCAGGCTAGTTATCCACTGAAATTCAGAAATTCAATGGATATGCGTCGACATGTACTAGAAATCTGGATGTTTTTTTCAGTACCTTCTTGCATCCCTGTGCTTCTTCTGATTTCAACACGTTATTGACACTTACAGTTTTTACAAAGCTCCTAATTTGCTCCCTTTTCAGTTGACCAGCCTGTTTGATGACCCTTTCATTTTGTTCTAAAGGAAATGGCAGCCTATAAGATTGCCACCCTGCAGAAGGCCTTGGATGACAGCGTACCTGCATCAGAACTTGAGAGGGCCAACAAGCAGTACACAGAGCTAACAGTCAAATACAGAGATGTGCTCCAGAAGGACAGTCTCCTTGTACAGAAAACCACCAGCCTTGAGCATTTAAAGGTAATAAGACATTACCAACTCAAACATTTACTCTTTAACCAAATGTTACTCTTTTACTTCTTCATGTCCTGATTTATCTCTTCTTTCTTCAGATTTTTGATTCTTTCTTGCAGTCTTTTAAAGTAGTTTTGAACAACACTTAAAGTTTTCTGAAGGTTCTTTTTTTAAAAGGTTTTTGATTAGACTTTGGCAGCCTTTTCACTCATTATCTGTTCAGTGTCTGACTATTTTTCTTCAAGCCACTAACATGAGTCATTCAGGGATAAACAGCTGCTAAACTCAAAGGAATGGCACATTGTTATTGTCTTCCTGTCACAAAGATGGAATTTGTTCAGATTCTTGAGTTATTTCATTTAACATAGATTAGGTGCAAAGGTGTGAATATTACTGTGGATTTGCTTTGATCTACACAGTCTTAAATATATACATACAATCCCACTAATATTTGGATAGATGTTGCTTAGCAAGTTGAACATGCTTGTTATAGCTATGGACAAGGTCCTGACATATACTTCTATATGGATCTTAGCCCATTCTTGGCAGCAGAATTGTAAAGTATAAATTAGCTGCTTTTATGCTGCAAACCCAACTTTTCAGTCATATCTATTAATTTAATAGGGTGAGTTTGGGCCATTCCACAACCATAGCTTTAATCCACTTTATCCATTCTAAGGTGTAGAGGCGCTGATGTATGTTTCTGGTGGTGGGTGCTCATCATTGATATATGGATTAGAGATCACGTGACTATCGTGTGTCACATATGCGCCCTTGCTATGCATTGAGTCAGGAATATTGATAGTCGAGAAAACAACACAATCAGGCTAAGAATCTGAAAAGGGACGCAATAGTTTGCTATTAATTGTCAGCACTACAACAACTAAATAACAAGGTCCAGGGGTATCACATTTCACAGGTCAATAAAAAAAATGTACAAAAAAAATTAAATAAATAACAAAGAAGTGGGAAGTTGGTCAGTCATTCTAGCTTGACTTTGACAACCTTAACATGTACATGTGCTGCACAATCCAGTGAGTTTTGGTTCAGTTAGGCCTACTAATGATCTGTCAGACAGTAGGTCTGTCTTGTTACTAATTATTCCGGGGAATTGTACAAAGTGGACAATAGAGAAGGACTGCGCCCAAATCCTTCAACTTTACCTCATATCAACAGCTAGACGGATCCTTGTCAGTGAATCAACCAGGTCAAGTGAACTCTATGATATCTACATAGAAGTGTGGTGAAAGATCCTGCCTGAGCATGTGGTAGAATAACTCGAGGTTAGCAAGGTAGTCAAGGTGCAGCTTGCCAGGTAACTATCCAAGAAACTGAAGGAGGATGTGTAAAAAAAATCTCAATAAATTTAAAGTTGTGTGGCAATTCTTGTTTTTAAAACTGTATTTTGTACCGTCAGTGAAACCAAAAACTTTTTCTACTTCGTTTATTGTTGTCCTGTTACCATTCTTTATTGTGTAACGACTGCATTCACACCAAAACTATACTGCACCAGATGCTGTCAATGTCAATATATTTCCAAAAATTTTTGGAAAAGCTGCCAATGAAAAAGAAAGTTTGAAATACCTTTGAAAACTCAGAGAACAATTGATGAAGACTGCTTTAAGATACTGCAAGTGACTGCTTGGTGACATCTTTTGCACAGTATTGTTATTTCTAGTAGTCTGCTGAACTTCTCCAATGCATTTTTATAATTCTGTCCAAAATCTTAGAGTGAAAACGAGTCTCTACGAGAACAAATCTCTGCCGTCAATAAAGAGCTGGAGATCACGAAGGAGAAACTCAATACTTTGGAGCAAGCATGGGAGAACGTCGGTTCAGTCGGTAAACAAAAGATGGAGCTCACTCAAGTCATTTACAGCTAAAAAAAAGAGCATAGTTTGTGTTCTGTTTACTCAGAATCTTAAAATGTGTTACAAAACTATCTGAGCTACATAACAGTTGAGACAGTCAGTCGCAACCAAACAGGAGTTTCGACACAGCTTCTCTTAGCTGTTCAATACAAGTCCTTCAGGGGCTAAATTTGAGGTCGTCATTGTTATAAACAAAACAGTTGCAGGATTTTAGCGACGCTACATAACATGACCACAGCAGAGGTTTCCCACAGGGGACGATGACAGTGTTTACATCTGTTAAATTACAGTTTCTCTGCTCTCCTCTGTTGTCCTGCATGCAATCATTATTGTAATGGAGTTGGTGGTTGTAACACAGCTTATGTCTGTTTAGCTGCATTGTTGGTATTAATTGGGTTTGAGCTGTGGCTTGAATTGTTATGACATTTTTGTCACCAACAGTGAAAATGTAAGGTTAAAAGTCATTAAGGGATAAGGGACTTGGAGCCACTCTATAGCAACCATTTCCAAACTACAACGCATTGCAAAATCAGTGACAGCGGTGCAAATTTTTACATTTTGTTATTTTACAACCAGATTTCAATGTATTATATTACGATTTTATGTAGTAGGTAAAATCAAAGTAGCACATAATTCTGAAATGGAAATAAAATCATACGTCCTTCTCAGAATATAGTATTCAGCCCTCTTTTCTTTGACACCCCTAAAATTCAAGTGCAACCCCTTCCTTTTTTTAGAAGTGACAGAACTAAAGAATGAAACCCTCCTGTGTGTAATGCAATGGCAAGGATGGATACATTTTGCAACAGCTGCAAACCTACCAAGACATGACAGTCAACCTAAATTGACAGGTCAAGCAAGTTGAGCATTAATTAAAGAAAATGCCAAGAGGGCTGTAGTGACTCTGGAGGAATTACAGACCTTCAGAGCTCAGGTGGGACTAATGGCAAAGAAAAGAAAACCAGTTGCTATTTGATTTCAGCATTGAAAAGGTATAAACATTAGGGCTGAAACTAGGGATGAATCGATTATTGAAATAATCAACTAATTTAGTAATTGACTTAATTGTTGACTGGAGTATACAGACTCAAAAAAGGCCATTTGCTTAAAGAACAACACAGTCAGAGCAGTAATTAAGTCAAAACTGTACAAAAATATACATTTTACATTTAACATACATAAACCTTCTTTGTCTATAAATATGTTCTACCCAGAACTTCTCAAGTGGCCTAGTTTTAGCTTCACCCAATTAAAATTCTGTAAAAAATTAAAAAAATATTTTAAGCCTCTTTTTGATATCCACTTAATCAGTTAATTTAAAAAAAAAAAAAATCAACAGATCAGCCCTACACTACTAATGTTCAAGCAGAAAGAGCTGAGCTTTACACACGTTGATGTTAGAAGCATTTTTTAGCTGCAGATGCATCCTTTGCTACAAGTGATCAAGTTTACATGAAAGGAGTGCTATGTTATTGCATTTTAGGTAATAAAATGTTTATTTTTTTATTTAAAAATTGTGAATTAGTTGTTTATTTGCATCTTTTAATGTTTTCTAATATTGTATGAAAAGGCTTAAGTGATTAAATAAAAAATCTGCAAAATGTGTCAATTTTGTTATCCGATTATTCTGATGATTAATCGTTAAATTTATCGATTACTAAAAAAATCGTTAGTTGCAGCCCTAACTTAAATATTTAATTGGAGATTTATTGGTACATTTATTCATTTCATTGTACATTCACATTAAATTATCAGTTTTTGTCTGTTTTGGCCTGGCATACACCTCAGGGATCACATCATGATGAATTTAAAAAATCATATTTCGACCCCCCACTTGGTGTCTCGTTAACTCCCTTTGGGGTCCCCACTCCCACTTTGGGAACACCAGATTTAGGATACTCTTGTCAGGGGTTTATCTCTAAAAAAATATGTAAAACCATATTTTCTTTACCCTGAACTTTACAGTTGTGAGCTACTTTGTGTCAGTCTGTCACAAAAAATCCTTATGGAAAACATTAGCATTCATGGCTGGAACATGACTAAATATTAAAAATTCAGGGGAGTAAAGTATAAAATACTTTAAAGGACAATATATAACATGAGTTTGTGATCATTATGTTTTACAGTTTTGACATTTATGCAATCAATCTGTTAATGGTTCCTCCCTGAAACAAATATTTTTTTCAGGCACTGAAACTAGCATGGCTAAAGCAGACAAGGCATCAATCAACAATGAGATGATATCGGCTGCAAGGCGAATCACAGCTTTAGAGATGAAGGAGCTCAACGAGAGGCAGAGAGCTGAGCACGCCCACAGAATGTATGAACACATGAGGAACTCCCTCAGACAAGTGGAGGAACGCAACTTGGAGCTGGAATCCAAGTTTGCAGAGGTAAGAGACCAAGGAAAACATTACAAATTAATTTCTTTCTGTCTGGCATTTAAGACATGCCAGTTAACTTGATCAAGTTCTACCAAGATCAAGTTCTAAGCAGAATTTGGTTCAACTGGCAGGCTCACCTTATTGTCTGATAAATGCGTTTTGTGTTATATAAGTACGGAATAGGGTTTTACGCTCTGCAGAGCCTGTGGGGAAAGACATTTATTTCACCACATCACCATTTAGGCTTATTTCTTGCTGAAAACTGCAGCTGAAACTTCTCAGTTTATGTCTTATCTTCTCCATTTAAGGCTCTCTGTCTTGCAAATATTACTTGAATCACTTTTATCAAACTCTTTGTTTTGCTTTAGCTGACCAAGATGAATGCAGAGGCCCAGAGGATTGAGCGAGAGCTAAGAGACGAGATGGCGGGCAGCATCAGCAAAGCCGTTAGCGATGCTGACAGAGCCAGGATCGCAGAGCTGGAGAAGGCAGAGGCCGAGCTTTGCGTTGAGGTCTCCAAGTGCGTTTGACAGTGTTTCGTTGTTTTTATTTGATTGCTACTATCATGAAAAATAGGTGTTGTTGGTGGCTGCCTTCACACTCATGCCACATCTTTGGTAATTAATTGCTGAAGCAAACCTGTTTTTGCAATCCTAGCAAAGATAAGACAGTCCTTTTAGGATTTGGACCATTTACCTTGGGCAGGAATCAATTTATTAGATTAACTGATATCATGACTGTACCAGTCTCTCATTAGATTGTTGTTAACACTGTAAAATATTATGGTTAGTGCAGCCGTGCCTGTTGGAGACATCTGTGTCTCGCTTAAAAACTTCAGGTTTAGTTCTCACCTTTGCACTTACAATCATGCTGGTAGTAAATTCATTTCAAGCTTTTATTTATGAGTGAAGATGAATACCAAGTACCAAGCTCTGCATGTGTTCCTGTCTTCTACAGGCTTCAAGAGGTCTCTGACGTAGCCATGTCTCAGGTATCGGCTCTCCAGGCCAGACAGAAGTCCAAAGATAAAGAAGTAGAATCTTTAAGGAGGCAAATACTAGATTACCAGGTAACTATGAAATGCTTTGTTTTATAGTTTGTTTTATAGTTGTAGTAATTATAGTTGTATAGCACATTTCAACAACAAGGCAGTTCAAAGTGCTTTACATCATGAAAACATAAAAATATCATAAACACATCAAACAGTCACCGGTTGTGAAACCAGTAACAAACATTACATTTTGTCAAGTGCCATCATTAAAAAAATCAATACACATCAAATATGTTGATCAATGTTCCTGTTTTATGGGTCAAAAGTGACTCCATGTTTGGTTCTGGGGATGCAGGGTAGACCAGAACCAGAAGACCTGAGTGGTCTGGAAGGTTGATACAACAACAACACATCTTTAAAGGGAGCAAATTGTATACATTTCCTACGCTACCTTCATGACATCTCTTCATTAACTCGTCAGTAGAGTTTAGATTTATGGCCCAAGCCGAACCTGACCTGAAACCCGGGCCAGGTCGGGCTAAAATTGTTTGCTTGATGGTTGGGTCAGGCTCAGGCTTTGTGGCATGTTTAACAAGCCATCCAGCACACAGAAAACTAAATTTAAGTCTAAATATAAGAGTAAGCAGGTTACCCTGATGAGGAAAGAAAGGTGCAGAAGTTAATTAGACTGTAACAAGCACAGTGCACTGCACAACTAATTGCTTAAATTTCGATCTTTAAACCTGAGTTGCTGTGGATTTTAACCAGTCAGATATTATTAGAGTTTATTTCATGGCAGGAATTTAGATTATTTCATAAAATACCTCATAATCAGCAACCATCTCTCCTGTGGTCTATTTAACAGCTACAGTCTCAGCTCAATACAGTCCTCAACAGCAACATTGTACCCATCAGGGAAAACATAGGATAACTTTGCTTTGCATTGTCTCCACATGATGACAGTGGAATAGTATGATGCGACTCCATATTAGATTGTTGATGAATATCGGTGGTTGTTATGTTGTTATGTTGTTGTAAGGTGTTTTAAGATCTTGTTTTAAGTGCCCCTTTTTAACTTTGAGCACCTGCCCCTCCAAAGGTCTCTGCACGGCCCTGTTGACCAGTCAGAAAAAACTCAGTAAAATGGACTGAAGTTTGTGCTTGTAATGTGACAAAATGTAAAGAGTTCAAAGGGTATGAATACTTTTGCAAGATACTGTATTTTGTTAGTTGTTGGACAGCTGTTCAGTCGGCCAGTATAGGGGACCTGTCTTAATGACATCATATTCACGGAAACTATCCCACTTTTTTCTCAGTCTCAGTCGGATGAGAAGGCCCTGATTGCGAAGCTTCACCAGCACATTGTGGCGCTGCAGCTCAGTGAGTCAGCGGCTCTGGGAAAACTGGATTCCGCTTCCTCTCAGATCCAGCAGCTGGAAGCCCACAAGCTGCGTGCCGAGCAGCGGCTGGACACCAGCGAGCGAGCGCTGTTCCTCGCCCGCCAAGAGGGCCGTAATCGCGCCACGCACCTTCGGCAGACCATCCAGTCGCTACGCAGGCAGTTTGCTGGAGCGCTGCCCCTCCAACAGCAGGAGAAGTTCTCTTTGACTATGTTGAAGCTCCAGGAGGACAGAGCTAAAGCCCAGGAGGAGAGGAAGGGGGCAGAGGAGGAGAGGTGGCGGGCAGAAGGAAGAGCACAGGAGCTGGAAGTGAGACTGCGAGGTCTGGAGGAGCTCATCTCAACCCTGAAGGATGTGAAGGGGGCCCAGAAGGTCAGTGAGGGGGTCGTGGGGGGGGGGCATCTGGAGCAGTTATTGGGACCAACTAAATTCTGCTTTACCTGAAACAGGTAACCGAGTGGCACAAGAAGATGGAGGAGGCTCGCCTCCAAGAGCTGAGGAAAGGCAGGGAGCTGGTGGTCCAGAAGGAGGAAATCACCTACCTGAAGAAACTTGTGGAGGAGCAGGACCGAACAATCCGCTCGCTGGAGGAGGATGTCGTTCAGCTGAACGCTGTAAGAGCAAACCTTCTGGAAGTCTCCAAACACAAACTCACTAAACTTGCCAACTTTTCCCTAACTCTGTTAAGAAATAATGTTTTCTAAATATTGTACATAACACAAACTCATTGGTGGTTCAAAGTGCTTCAGAAACATCTTTACTCTATTAAGCTTCAAGAAGAATGTCAGCTGGCTTGGGATCAGCGGGCGGTGGAGCTGGAGCGGCAGCTGGACCGCTACGAGAAGCAGCACAGTGAGATTCTTAACAGCACTGAAAAGGTAAAGCTATACTTATTGATACTTTGTTGATGAAATGATTCCATTTTATTAAAAATCAAACTTATTTTACAATAAAACAAGTTGGATCTTAAACTTTGGGCCAGTCACTGAATTCCTGTCTTTTCATTGTTTTTTGTTGTTTTTTTTAGATTAAGGAAGGGGAAGGACCCCTACCAGACCCAGCGCTGCCTCTTGCTCAACAGCTGGAGTTTGCTTTGGGTAAAATCAAAGAGCAGGTTCGCACAATCTTGGACCTTCAGGGAACGTGCAAGAGTTTGGACAAGGTGAAGCATTCGGTCACGGCTCACACAATCAGCAACATTTAGCCCTTAAGAGATCCTTTAAAATAAAAATAAAAAAGTCAGCTTCCCAG
The DNA here is from genome assembly GCA_014839685.1 of Anableps anableps. NCBI lineage: Eukaryota > Metazoa > Chordata > Actinopteri > Cyprinodontiformes > Anablepidae > Anableps > Anableps anableps. The sequence goes on from CM026073.1 coordinate 5,183,683, forward strand.
TTTTTGAATATTATAATTTATGATTTTATCTTATTTAAAAAATAAAACCACAGATAAAACACAGATAAGGTCATCACGACAAAAAGTGTTCACTTCCTAAAATCTGCTTGTAATTTTACCACCTTAAATGGATAAAAATACTTCAGCCTGAAATACTCATATTAAATAATATTTACATTTTTTATTATTTTAATCACTTAAAGGCCAGTATGTTCACATAGCTTCACTGTTTTTCTGCTGTCTACCACAGTACAACAAATTAGATTTTTAATCTGGTTAAATAAATAAAAGCTTAATCAAAAAAGAAAAAATAATTTCAATAACATGTATTATACACACAGCTTTTTACTCACATATCAGAATCAGAATTCCTTTATTGTCACTGTGCAAGAATGCACAACCAAATTTAAAAATAGCAAAACAGAGCATTTACCAGCATTGATAGTGACGCACTTTTATTATTTCAGTGTTTACATGACGTTCCCTGCAGGAAGCAGTAAAAGGTTTGCCATTGGGCTGCATATACTTTCAATCTGAAAACGTAGTCATAGTCGTAGCAGTAGCGCTGCACGACTGGCAGAGACCACGACCCTACAAGGATAACCGGGGATGGATGGATGGTAAAAATTACCGCCATCTGGGGGACAAACATAAAATGTAATATACAGTAGTCTAAAATGAAATTCGAACATGGTATTCAGTGGTGCTGCCTGGCCAAAAAAAAGTTGCCACCTGAATTCTACTAAGCACATAAGTATGAGCTTCTTATTGGATATTTACAGCATGAGTGATTATTCTCCAGCGGGCAACAAGTTTTTTTAACCCCAGCTGAAGAAATAGCAAATTTGAGCTATATTCAGATCTCTTCTCTTAAGGGTTAATTAAATGTATTTCACAGCCAGTTTTGTTCACTTTTTAATCCTTATTCTCTAAAACTCTGTTAATAAGCAGAAACTGAAAGAGAATGAAGTGGCTTTGTTGAAAGCAGAACAGAACATCATGTCCAGGGACAAGGTGATCAATGAGCTGCGTCTTCGGCTCCCAGCGGCCGCTGACAGGGAGCGCCTGCTTGCAGACCTCAGAAAGAACGAAGAGGACCAGCCAAGCAGTCAGGCTGCCCTCAAGCTGGCACACCAGACGATTAAAGATCTCCAAAGACGACTTGACAAGAAGGAAGATGTGCTGAAGAAGTACCAAAACCAGCTGGCTCAGGCCAGACAGGTGAAGCTATGAAGCTGAATGATGAATAGAAAGCAGTTACTTTTGTAAAAAGTTTACAGGGACATATTTTAATGTTGTGCTTTCCACTGTTTTTCATTCCTTGCCTCACATGCTGTCGGTCCTAGGATCAAGAGGAGATGATAAAAAGGCATCAGGAAGAGTTGAGAATACTACATCAGAAGCTGGACTTGCACACAGACACCTCTCTGGATCAGTTCAAACAGACAGCAATGGTACTTTCAGTCTCTCTGTTTAAAAAGACCCAGCTTTCCGACTAGGCCTTAAAATACTTAACATTAAAAATTAGTATTTGTCCATTCTCCAAGCACATGTAAAACAGTTTAAGTGCATTTTATTTGAGGAAGCAGTGACTGTTGGGTTTCAAACTGTCTTCTCTATGTTCAGGAGCTCATGAAGAAGCCCTCTATCAGAGTGCCAACATCTAAACACCTGGAGCGTCTGGCTGAGTTAGAGCAGACTGTGGCTGAGCAGGATGCATCACTCAGCTCTGTCACAGAGAAGCTGAAGCTGACCGCAGCTGAGCTGGAGCAACAAAGGATGACCATGGAAACACAGGCTAAGAAACACACTGAGGAGATGGCAAAGTAATCACTCACCTTAACAGTTTTTACAGTGACCTGTTGTGTGTTAAGCTTTTACGTAGACAAACAGAAGGCTCAAATTGAATGGTTTAGTGAGTTCATTAATGTGAAACTGTTGATGTTAAATATACATTGGCCCAGAAAGATTTTAGAGAAACAGGACATCTTATGACTTATATTTTTAAGAATGCTGATGTAAATATTAGCAGTGTTTTTATAGAACAGACTGCACTTACTGAAGTCAATAGTTTCTCACTTACTTACTCTTAAATATTAAGAGTGTTAGCCTTAATATTTATATCTCCTTAGTGGTGTCATTTGAGTTATGGGATATCCCAGGGAACAGTCCTAAGCCCATTTTTTTTTTTTTTTTTTTTTTTTTTTTATACTTTTACATCGTCTTGAGCATCTTATTGAACTCACTTCTCACTTTTAAAGTCTCTAATGGTTCCTCATTACATTATAGACCTATTGACTATTGACCTATGTACCATAAAAAACAATTAGATAAATCAACATCACCCTGCAAACAGATGCCACAACGCAGATTGTGACAAAGGAAGGTCGACTTATAATATCCAAGCAGTAGAGACGACGTTCCACAGTAATGTCCTGGATGACACCATCAGTTGTTGTCAGTCACTGCTAATCCACCTCATTTGCGTTTGCTGCTCCTCTTTAAATCTCTGTCTGTCCATGTAGCTCGAAAGCTGAGAACAGGGACGTTAGCGTTGGGAATATGATCCTTGCCCATTACGATCAGTGGAAGAGATGGTTTGAACTTCTTCCTTCTCTATTTGCTTTTTGGTCCTGCGCTAAATTGGGGAATGTTCCTTTTTTCAAAGTTCAGGTATTATTTGAGAGTTTGAGATGCCAGTCAGCTGCTCCTGTTGAGTAAAAAACACAACACAGCAACTGTCCAAAAGTAAAAAAGTAAGACCAAAACCTTTCAGCTGCACAGCATCCAAAACCAGAGGGAATAATTGTTTCATAAAATGATGCCCCAACCAAATAAATTATTAGCTAAAGTTTAGAAAAAGAGCAAATAAGAACTAACGTAACAAAACTACTCCAACATGCTGCCCCATGAGCAGCACAATTCAAGGTGATGTTTTGATCACTCAGACCAAGTAACTTCAACCATTTTCCATATAAGATCCCATGTTAGGGAATCTTTTGCAATGGTTCTATTCATGATGGGGAAACATTTCTGCTTTGATCCAAAGGACATTGTTTCAGATGTCTTGTGGTTTCGCAGATTTAAGCTTCTCCCCCTTCTTAAGCAGATGGAACTAACTAAAATGAGACTTTGAGGAAAAAAAAAAAGATTATTTAGACCACTTACTTAGGGTAAATTAAAAGACTAGGTTTTAAGCGGTCAGAAGGAAATCAGATTAAAGACGCTTATCTAAAGTTCAATAGTGCACAGGGACATCGTTATTTCAGTCATGGGAGAGCGAGCACTAAAGTATGTGTGGGTGAAGACAAAATTCTAACAATACATTTGAAATAAAGCACAAAACAACACAACTTTTAATTGAGTGGCATTAGAGTTTAATTAATATGTACACCGTAGTCTTAACAGTCCCTTCAAATAAAAGTAATTGAAACTTTTATTATTATTTGATCAGAGTTTTAGGAACTTTAGATCAGTAATCTAGAGTCTCTGTTTCCCTGGGATCTAAATATGACGTTACACTGGCAGCTAGGCAAGATGGGGAGTCAGGTTTATCCTGCCACAAATCACAGAAAGGAGGATATTCAGGGTGGTAGAAAAAGTTCTCATAAGTTTACTGTTGGAGAGCTGCAGCAAAGAGTCTGTATGTCAGATAGGTTGTTGAGTCATACCAAAAAAAGCCTTTTCTGTCCTACCGTCTCTAACGTGAGCATATGAAGTTTGTTGAACTCAACTAGAATTTTAACTCACCTAAGACGAACATCGAGCTTTGTTTTGCCATTAACGGAGAATAAACATGCAGAACAACATATTTATTCTTTAAGCTGAAGGATTTGTGATGCTGTGGGCCTGTTTTAGAGAGGGTGGCATCAATAACTCTTACCAGAACATTATAGGATGTTCTCTTTCAGAAAATGACCGATGGTTGGTGCTATCACCACGATAATGATCTGAAACGTCCCAGCAATGATTAACCAGATATAAAATCAGCCATCTGTCCAGATTTAAATCCCATAGAAAACCTGTTTCCCGTGATGTTACAAAAATAAAAATCCTCTTGTGCCACAAAAAGATAAAAATATGTAATAAATGAAATTTTGTTTTTATTTTTCATAGCTAAGGATATTAAACTAAAATGTCTGATTATTTTTCTCAGATTTTAGACCAAAATGAATCATCTAACTTTTACAAAGGAAAAAATATAAACATGGTAAAATCAGGTGAGATGAGGGAACACCTTCCATAAACATGGAAAATGATTTAATTTTGTTAGAGCCACAGTGGAGGGGTCAAAGAGCCACATGTGGCTCTGGTAGAGGTGTGCTATACTGCATATTTTGGTATCCAGTGCCAAATAAATACGGGGCCAGTATTACTGATACTGATACTAATACTTTTTGTTATTTAAGTTTGATCTATCACATCTCTGACATTTTGGTGCTTTTGTGGTTTTTCCTTTGATTTATATTGTTAAAACCTTAGCAAGAATTTGAACAATGTTTATAGGTGTCTACAAAATACTTTAATAATATTTTAACAAGACAAACAGAAACAAAACAAATTTGTGCATGTTTATCCAAAATAAACAAAGTACAAAAAAATTATCATTTGAGGGAAAATCAAAACATTTTTGAGGTAGAGTTGAGAAACTACAACACAAAAATAACATAAACATAAAGGGAATCTGAAACTAAAGTATCAAAGTATCAATCTTACCACGCTAGTACCAATCTGCCCACCTGTTGGCTCCGGAGCCGCTGGTTACAGACCCCTGATCTAGACCAGCTGTGTAAAAGAGAAATGACCAAAGTTCTCTCTTGTGAAATGTTATAGGGGCAGAATAACTGTTATCTTATTTGCAACAGCAGGTGGTCCAAACATGAACCGCGAAAGCAAATATTTTTTAAGTCCATGCAAACTCGGTTTTCTCATTAGAATCAATAATGAAAAACAAGAAACAGTAATTGTTGGTTTACTTTTCAAATTGAAATATTTGCTGTTTTTCTTTCGTATGGTCAAAAATGGATGGGGAGAAATTGAAGTTGTTTTTTAATTAGGTTAATTTTCGTTTCATTTTAAGAAAATAACTTGAAATTTACACCCAATGTCTGTAATGAATTTGTGAGGACCCTATGAGGACGTTCCAGGAGTTGTAACCTTAAGTTCTTGTGAGGTATAAAAGGTCCTGGCCAGAAAGAACTTCGTTCTTCTTCTTGCCACCTCGAGTAAAAGAACATATTTCTCTGTTCAGGCATTTATGCTCTAATTTTGATCAATTTTTAAGTTAAAATAAAGGAATGTTGACCTGGAATATACTTCTTATAATTCTAAGAAAGGGGATTTGTTACAGGCTGGAGGAAAATTATGTTGCCCAGGTGAAAGCTCTGACTGGTGAGGCGGAGGACAAGAGCAGCCAGGTGGCTCAGATGGAAAAGGAGATGAACTACCTCCGTACGGAGCTGGAAGCTCAGAAGGAGGCCAACATTCGCTCCCCGAGCAACACCATGAAAAACCTGGTGGAACGCCTCAAAGCACAACTCACTCAGAAGGAGAAACAGCTCAAGGTCCTTCACAGTTTATTTTATTTCGCTTCGCAGTCATTGTTTGGCTATTCAAAATGTTGTCTTCTACTTGACATGTAGAAAACGAGAAATAGAGCATTGTACGGCGCATCCGGGAAATATTCACAGTGCTTCACTTTTTCCACATTTTGTTATGTTACAGCTTTATTCCAAATTGTTTTAAATTCATCTCTTTCTCTGTAGTTCTACACACAAATACCCAATTATGACAACATGGAAAGATGTTTTTGAGTGTTTTACAAATTGATTAAACATTGAAAACCAAGAAATCACATTTATGTAAGTATTCACAGCTTTTTTTGATCCACTTTTGGCAGCAATTACAGCCTCAAGTCTTTTTGAATATGATGCCACAAGCTTAGCTCACCCGTCTTTAGGCAGTTTGGCCCGTTCTTCTTTGCAGTTCTTCTCCAGCGCCATCAGGCTGGATGAGAGACGTCTGTGCAGCCATTATCAGATCTCTCCAGAGATGTTCAATCACATTTAAGTCTCTCTCTCTCTCTCTCTCTCTCTCTCTCTCTATATATATATATATATATATATATATATATATATATATATATATATATATATATATATATATATATATATTCACTCCACCATATATAGGTGTGTGCCTTTCCAAATCTTTCCAAATCAAGTTCAATAAACTGAATTTACCACAGGTGGACTCAGTTTAAGTTGGAGAAACAAGTCAAGGATGATCAGTGGATTAACAAAGGCTGTGAATACTTACATTAATGTATTTTCTTGGTTTTCTTTTTTTATTAAATTTGCAAAATGCTCCAAAAAGTTCTTTTATATTGTCATAATGGGATATTTGTGTGTAGTATTTTGAGGAAAGAGATTAATTCAGTACAGTTCGGAATAAGGATGTAACAGAACAAAATGTTGAAAAAGTGAAGGGTTGTGAATACTTTCTGGATGCACTGTAATTCAATATTTTCAAGATGTGTTCTGTGTTTTGTTTTAGCTTCAAAGTAAATCAATTCAATGAACGCCATCCGAAAATAGTGACTCTATGTGTTTTGTTAGAGGATGTAGCTGTGAAATGAGGTCTGACCACCTTTATTGCATTACTAAAAACAGGGTCTGTTTGTTTCATCTTCTCTCAGGCTCTCAGTAAGGCTCTGCTGGAGCTGCGGGCAGAGATGACGTCTGCTGCAGAGCAGCAAGTCATAGCCAGCGCTGCACAAAAAGAGGAGAGTCTGAACGTACAGATCCTGGTTGACAAACATACCAAAGACCTGAAGGTAAGATCAAAGTGTCAGCACAGCATGCCCTTTTTTACTCACATGTCATGGTTCCTTCTCTGTTGATATAATCAGCTCAAATGAAGCTTTGTTGGATGCTTTAGGTTTTATAAATTGGCATAATGGTTAGAAAGCAGGACCTCTACAAAGCAACTGTAATTTAATCATACCTGCTGACAGGCTGCATGAGATGTTTCTGGTTTTTATGAAATTACGTTTGTAATGCTTCTGGATTTAAAGGACCATCTGCATCAATCTGAGCGAGCAGTAAGATGATCTCTGTGAACACATGTCAGATGTCAACCTTCACTTACAAGCATGTGTTTTGTTGAGATTTTTTCCCCATCTTTTACTGGTTATACAGTTCCAATAAAAAGTTTGCATCCACTCATCTTGGGCTTGAAAGTCATATTATTATTTTTTTTTAATTTAGATTTATTTGAACATTTTTTTCCTGGGATTGAATTATTATACATCCTAAAGCTGCACGATATTTGAAAACAACAAATGGATCCACGCAGGGTCAAACATATACATACAGACTGGAGTGTATCCATACACCCTAAGTAATACATTAATAATTATTATTAAAACGTCTGTTAGCTAAGGGATTTTTTATTCTTATTAATATTTGACACAACATAATATAAGACAAACATGTTATGGAATAGGTAATGAGGAGAATAGGGAAATTATTCACACTGATACAGCACACCCCAACGCTTCACTGCACTTAAATACATATTAGCATACAGTACATATCACCTCCTGCAGACACTATGCTTGCATTGCACCTGTTAATTGTAGCATCAGCCATGCGCTCAGAGACAACGACCACGCAACAACAGGTGTGTGACAGTAGGCCTGCATTATCCATATTTATGCACACAACAATGGCCCTGTACACACCACCATCACCACACAACCACAGGTCATGAACACACGACCCTGCACCACAACTACCTTTCATTGACGATATATCCGGATTAGGAATGCTCAGTATTAATCGTCTGCCACAATGCTTTTTTTAATACTCTTTATTTAACATTTTTCATTATTGCAATAAAACATACACCATATAGTGGTTTAGTGTATCTCCTCCTCGATTTCTTGCCAGTGATCCACCTGGATTGGAATCTCTTTAGCCAAGTCCGTGTTACAGCCCTTTTGTTGCGATCGATAGAATTTTAAAGAGATACTTTTCTTCCTTTTGAAGCACCTTTCCACATACTAGTCCCAGTGGGAGGATTTTGGGACCCTAGGGATGACGTAACCCAATATTGTCCCAATGGTTTGATAGATTCCGTCCGAGAATGGTGCTAACTTTGGACACGTCCAAAACATATATTCTGTTGGCATTCTGATAGCCACATTGTCTCCAACGTTACTGTTCTCCTCTTTGTCTAGGAATCATTTGTGGTGTAATAAAATATCTAATTTCCAAGAAAGAAATCTATTGAGATTATTAATCTCTTTTACAAGGGTGTCAGTATATAGAAGCTGTTCATCTGGGCTGTTATGGAAATAAGTTATTTTGATCAAAACTCAGTCAAGCTAAATAAGAGGAAACACAAAATCCAACTTGCATTAAAATATTTTATTGATGAAGTTTGCTGTAAAAAAATAACTACGTACAGATGGATCTTATTTGGTACATAATAAGAGTTTTCGTCACGTGTTATTTAACCGTGGTCCTCAAGCCACGCTGCCCTGCATGTTTTAGATGTTTCCCTGTTTCAACACATGTAATCATCTAAATCAGGTGTGTTAAAGCAGGAGAACATCTCCAACATGCTGGGCAGTGTGCTCTGAAGATCAGGGGTGGGAAACACTGGTTGAGATCACCTGTGACTATGATGCCATTGCTGAACTCCAACCTTTTACAGAAAACCCTTCTGCATTCATGAAACTTTACGAAAATCTTTAAAGGCTGCTGCTTCTTACTGGTGCTGTGCTGTTCAGAGAAGTGGGAACTAGATCAGAAGCTATAGAAGCCTCCGTCCCTTTACTCATTTGGAATGCACAAGTTATTCCAACGATCACAGTATATTATTGGGAACAAGGCCGAGGTCCTGCATGGGAGTGTCTGGAAGTGTAGAATAAAATATCAGGGATGAAGCAGAAGGCAAAATGCAAAAGCTCCCTTTAGGTTTGCATGGGACACCTCAGACTCACTGCAGACAATTTTTATGTTGGAGCTGAGATGAGAATCTGATGCAAATATACTTTTTTCCTACAGATTCGAAAGTACATGAAATACCAAATGAAGAGATGTGGAACTTGAAGTTCTCTACTGTTGAGAAAGAACTTCAAACGTAAAACTATCCTCATATTTCATCATCCACCCTGATGGTTCACTGACTGGTGCCAGTCAGTTTAAAGAGTGTTGGACCCAAACACAAAGCAGAACTGGAGCATCCTAAAGCAAGAACAGATTGTTCCACTATGAATGTAAATATTTTAATATGACAGTGAATAGTTGGGCATAACTCTTATCACTAGATGAAAACAATATGATCCTTGGTGCATGTGGAACCTGCATCACCAGGCATTAAAGCTGTACATACTCCACCTTAGCCATGGCGCTTTGAGGCCAGTTAGCAAGAATAGTCAACAAGGGCTTGAAAGGCTTGATGTTGAGTCATACTGCATTTCTCCAATGTAGGTCAACCATTCGCAGCAATCTACAAAAACCCCATTAAAACAATGCTTGTCCGTCTAAGTAATTGTCCAATAAAGTATCTGAAAATATGATTTAATAAACAATACAATTGTGCCCTTTTTAACCTTTTTTTGGATAAACGATACCATCCTTATGTTAGAAAGTGGTCGCTGCAAACTCTTGCATTGTCTGTTTCAGCTCCTCCTGTTTTTAACAGTAGATTGTTGATCCACTTTTGTCGTCTTTTTTCTGCAAGTTTTTTTAAAATTAACTCCCTTATGTCACACTACTTTCGGAACACGAGAAAAACATTTCTTTCTCCCGATTACAGCAGTTGCAACAACCGTGCACGGCACAGAAATTAGGCATTTTGATGCTGAATCAACAGAAAGAAACAGGGTTGTGTACAACTGCATTTACTTCCTGCCCCTCATCTGCATTTCGTGATGTCGACACTACGTCATTTGCAACCCAGCAATACGATCTGTTGTGGACTGATGAGGCCGTGTGAATGTCAAGAGTTGGTATCAAAAGCCCTGCTTATAGACAGTCAGGTTTGTTTCTTTGCTCAAAAACAGACGAATCAGAGAACAGTTTATCTTTCTACCTAATTCATATTCTCCAATTAGAGCACACCATCAAGCAAACAGCCTCCCCTCCCTCTTCTCCCCAGCTGAGACACCGGCTAATTTAAGGGCTAAGTCGTGCTAGCATGCCTGTCTTCTCCACTTGAGAAGAGGATGGCTACTAAAAAGAAGAGCTGTTATGTCTGAGGGTGCTTCAAAACGGCTGGAAGTTTCCACATACTCCCGAAGGATGAGAGAATCAGAGATGAGTGGCTGAAGTTCATTCATGGGGAAGTACCACGCAATTTTAACCCCAATTTGAGACGATGTTCAGCGCATTTTACTGAAGAGTTTCCCTAATATGGTTGTAGCCAATCAGCGTGAAGTCAACTAGATAGAGCCACATGTCATTACCGTACCCAACCCTTTAACTGAGGAGGTAAAATGGCCTGCCAAAACAACCCCCTACAAAAAGGCAACATTATTTTTCAATTAAATTCTTTGAAGAATTAACAAATGCAGCAAAATCAACTACAAGAAATACTTTATACATTGATGTCACCACCCCTTTAAGGACAACTTGAACCAGTCATGCCACAGCTAATTAGCATCAGCTGGGCAGCTGCACCCCGCAACCCTGCAAGGATTAACTGGTTTAGACTATGAAGGGAGGAATGGAATATAATTTATTCAATACATTGATTTATAACTGCTGTTGGATTTAACTCCAATTACTGCAAGAATTAACTGAGAAAACTCCTGCGGTCACAAAGCTGCTGATAAAGCTTCCATAACAAAACCAGCTCATCCGTCAATATGTTTTTTGCCAACTGAAACCAATTAAATGACAAAAACGACTATCTTTTGAACACATTCAACAATTAGCTACACTCTGACCCTCTAACACTTTTTACACGGAGCAGAAACTGAAAGTAGTGTGTCTCTACAATCTGCTTCACCTGTACTCATGTAACGGCATCATGATGTTAAATGAATAAACTCCTATAAACTAACACAAAATTAAACAGTTGTGTGAAATAAACTGCGGCTGGCCTGCCGGGAAAATTGTATGTACTTTAGGGTTTTGTCGGTGCCGATCCATTTTGAACTTGGATACAACTATCGCTTCTGATCAGTGTGCTGGGTGTGCAGCCCCACAAGTACACCCACTAGAAAGTATCCAGCACACATAGAGGAACACTGTCATTCTATTGGCTGGAACAGTTGCTAGGTGACTGTACTACATGATCTGCGAGAGAGCAGAAAAAAATCGCAAGCGAGCAGAGAGGTTTGCGAGCGCAGATTTGGTCTGTGCAGAGAGAGAAGTTTGTGCGCAAGGAGAAAATCTAAGAGAGAGAATAATGTAATAAAAGTATTAAGAGACACTCGTCCTCAACTGGACAAAGAAGGTTTTCTAGTGGTGGTTATTGTGGAAAGTGGCTGTGAATACAAAACTATCATACCCTCATCTGTGATCTGTCAGAGACAGAAAGCTTCCAAATGTTTCTATTTTAGAAATCAAAACATACGATAAAAAGAGGTTTATAAAGGGAAACAAAATTCAGCTAAAGAATTAAGATTTTATGTAACTCTTATTTTAGGCACGGGTACAGGAACTGAATGAAGAACTTCAAGCTGCAAAGGAGTCTGCCAAAGCAGCCAGGAGCAGAGAGAATATTCTCAGAGAGGAGATCGAAGGACTCAACCAAAATTTCCAGAAATATCAAAAAACTCAGAGACGTCTGCAGGCTGAAAAAGAGGAACGAGAGCAAGAAGTTCTGGAGCTCAAGCAGCAAGTAAAGAGGCTCACCAGCACCATGCAGGTTCGTAACTGTAAGCGTCGAATCACTCACTTGCTGACCCCAACAAATTTTCTTCTTTTTGCTTTGTTTCAAATTTGGTTTTGATCATCAAACTAGTTTTAACATCAAACAAAAATAGTGTGAGTAAATCAAAAAGCAGTTTTCAAATGATGAATCTCATTTAGTAAGGGACAAAAGCAACATGAAGTGGGCTAAAAAAAATCTCAAAATGCAACACAACCCTGATCTAAAGAAAATCAAAAACTGCATGCGAAATAATGTCACTGACAGCTGTCTTTCTGGAAAGGGTTACAAAGCCATTACAAAGGCCACAGCAAGAGCCATTTTACACAGCCGGTGAAAACAGAATAGCGGTGAACTTTCACAGGACTAGCTGGCCTACGAGAAATATTCCAATAGCACATTGGTGTCTCAGAACATCAAATGTACTGCAGGTCTAAAGTACATTTAGACCCTAACACTGACCCTCAGTCCCTGAACACAGACCCTTAGGGTCAGTGTTCATGATTAGCCAATGAGAGAGAGATGGCATCCATGGGAGAGTTCCATGGCTAAAAACACTGGTGACTAAAAGTAACACAAAGTCCCTTCTCATATTTGCTGAAAGACATCTTGATGATCCTAAGACTTTCTGGAAAAATGTTCTAGAATTAAAATTCTAATTAAATTAATTAAAATTAGAATTCAGATTCTAGAAAAGCACCACTCATTGTCCCAGTATATTGGATGAGCTTTTTTACGTCAGTTCTGATTTGTTCTTCTTGTACATTTTTGCTCATATTTTTTTTTGGTTTTTTTTGGTTGCGGTGTTGCATGTTTGGACAACTATTCCCTCTGGTTTTGGATGCTGTGCAGCTTGAAGGATTTTTGCTCTTACTGTTTACTTTTGGGCAGTTGTTATGATGCATAACCGTGGCAACAAGGTATTGTTTTTACAACTGAGAGCAGCTGATTAGCATCTCAAAAGCTCATGTAGTACCTGAACTACAACCTCAAAGCCCAGAGGAGTTGAAAAGTTGCTTTGATGGATGCAGAGCAGGACCAAAGAACAGAGAGAGAAGAAAGCTCAAACCATCTCGTCCATCACTCATTATAGGTAAGGATCGTATCCCCTACTTCATCATCTCTTTCAAACCATGCAGCCAGACAGATGTTCAAAGAGGAGCAACAAAAGCAAATGAGATGGATTAGCAGCACTTGCCAACAACGGATTGTCTCATCCAGGGCATACTGTGGAACGTTATTTCTGTTTCCCGGAAATTGAGCTGTTAACATGATGACAGTCATGAGACTGTCATACAGCAATGGTTTTCGTTCAGAGGCATTGTTAGATTCATTGCAAGACTGACTGCTACTGGAGATCCTTCCTGTCACCATTCATGACGACTCTTTGAAGATACGTGGATGACATGAGCTATGGCAACATTTACTTTCCCATTTGGGATAAAGTGTTGTTTTGAACTGAAATTGAATTATGTGGACTAACAAAACAAAAATTGAACTTTTTGAAAAGTGTGGATCCTGGTATATTTAGTTAACAGCATTTTAGTAAGACAACATCCTACAGACTGTCAAACATTGCCTGGTACTGCCTTCTATATTCGGGACCTTGAAAACCTGCCATAACTGATGAAGCAATGAATTCTGGTCTTTAATGGAAATCCTAAAGTCAGTGTCCAGCCAACAATTATTGACTTTAAGCTTAAGCAGATTTTGGCTAAACAGCAAAGCAATTATCCAAAGCACACCGGCAAGTCAACCTGTGAGAGGTTCAATAAATTAATATTTTTAGTGGCCCAGTTAAAGTCTTGAATTAAATTCAACTGAGATGCTATGGCATGCCATCAAATAGACTGTTCATGAAAAAATTAAAATTCTCATGAAAATTCTCCAGCACGGTTGAATTAAATCAATTATTACAAAGAAAAATGGGGCAAAATTCCTTCACAGCAGTCTAAAAGACTCATTGCCAGTTATTGCAAACACTTAATGCAGTTATTGTCACAAATGCTTAAGTTTCGGAGGCAGATTGGTTTGGATAACTTCTTCCTGAGGTTTATTCAGGTTGTCTTTGCTCAGTCGTAACATTTCTTTGAAGACTTAAATGTATTAGTGTGGCAAAAAAAGAGGGCAAATCCTGTTTCTAGGTACTCTGTGTTGGTCTTTGGTCTCAGGCATCTTGTTGGAGCTTTTGCTTATTGTGGCATAGGTTGCAGTGTGATATGTTGGACTGCAGCCACATGACAGCTACTATCGTCATGGCATCATGTGGGAAAGTGATGAAAATCCTCTGACTCTCGTTCAACATTCAGATGTTGAATATGATAAAACATTGATATAGGAGTCATGCCACGCCCGTTAGGCTAGTCTAACAGCCAATTTAAGAAAGATGGAGGAATGTGTCAGGAAAGAATGATCACATTTCTTCTGAGATTTAAGATAAACTGCAGCCAATTTCTGGGTTGATTTCATTATCTGGGTGTCCTTATAGGTTAGAACACCAAACAACTTGTTTACTTGTTTCTCAAGACTGTATAGTTGGGGTCAGATGTTTACATACACTCAAAATGAGAATAAAAGTCATGTTCATTTTTAGGCTTTAAAGATTTATTTCAACTGTCCCTTTTTCAAGGTGGAATGAATATAAGCCAACTCCAATCCTTCATATTGGTAAAAAAAAAAAAAAAAAAAAAAAAAAAAAAAGAAGTACTTGTTCCACTGGCAGATTATTTCACTTATAATAAGACATTTTTCCCATATTTTCAGTAAAATAATCTGCCAGTGGAACAAGTACATTTTCATCAATATTGGGAATTATTGACTTAAAACAAGCTCCTAAATCTGCTGAAAAGTTACTTGTAAGTTCATTTTGTTTTATGTCAAGTGTACTAGGATATTTGCACTAGAAAGTAGGCAAAAAATACTTAGATTTTGTGTTTTTGCAGTGAAGTTGAACCTCCATCAGTTGGTTCATAGCCATCAGCAAGCTTCTGGTTTCATTCTGTCTGGATGTTCTGCTTTGTTTTCTGGCAAAACCTGGTTTTTAAGTATAGTCCACAAATAACCTATTGGGCACTCCCCTGCCATAAAATGTCAGGGGGTTTTCTAAATTAGTTTTTATCATCACTTATATCATTTAAAGTTTTACATTAATATCGCCCGTTCCTAGCCGAAGTACCCAGTTGTGCTTTTATTGCTTTTGACTGGAGATAGAGTTGAAGAATTTGGAGGTAGTCGTCTGTCTGTTTTATTCCTTCCACATGGCAGAACGCATCGGTGCAACAAGCAGCAAAACACCTTGTCAGTTTCAGACATTCTAGTACCATCAGTGCTGCCTTTTTAAAGATTTAGCTGAATGTATGCATATTTTTGATCCAACATCTATAATTTTGATCACGTGTCAAATTCAAACTCAAACTTGGACACCCAGTTCTTGTTTTAAAAAAAACATCCTTGAAGTTGTTTGAATAGTCAGTCTTTTTGAATAATTATGAAACAGGAAATAAACTTTATCTTTCAGTAAAAATAATGATAAACATGAAAAGAGAGATGATTCTCCCCCTGTTGCTTAGAATCAAACAGAGGCAGCTGGGAAAGGAGCCATCATAGACAATCTGCAGAAGAAGATCAGGAAGCTGGAGTCTGACCTGGAGAAAAGAAACGAAGTAAAAAACATCAAAGATGATCATGGAAAGGTATGAACACCATTTCAGCCATGTAATGTTGCTGTTGGCCAAAAATCTCATGCCGCCATTTTTCATAATTTTTGTTATTTTGTTATTCATCAGCTCTTCTGATTACCCTTCACATCTGTCTGGGGTTTTATGTATACATTAGTAGTGAAAAGTATCAGCGCAAGCATGGAAATTTGACCAAACAATTAGAGTTTACATTGAGACACAAGACATTTTTTTTTATTTCCTAATACAAGGTTTCTCTTTGATAGCAACAATATGCTCCGTTACACTGATATCATCACTATACAGCAATACTGCAATGATCAACAAGTTGCTAGGCAATCAAAAAATGTTCCATGTTTTACTTCTGTTTTTATATGTTCTTCATTTCTACACTACATTCTCAATTCAGATTGCACTAAATACATGTAGAATCAAACATGTTTATAAAGTCCTGGAGATCCAAGAAATTTTCGTTTGGTTTTGCCTGAACTCCCAGTTGTCCTCTCTTTAGTTACAACCATAGGCAAGTGCAGAAATGATCAAAGAGAAAAAAACATTTTTCCTCCAGGTCCTAACCTGACATGGCAACATCTGACTGTACCAGGGAGTAATCTGTTTTATATCAATAACAATGCAGATGAGTTTAATTGATCGCAGCAGATTATAAAAGATGGAGCCTTTGGAGATGATTGTGTAAAGATTTTGTTTTATATAAAATGAAGAACATTACGGACAAACCTGAGCATCCTCATACATCACAAGACTGTCATACAACAACAGTGTGTTTCATCAGAGGCTTTTCAGAGCCACTGTAATACAGGCCGCTACAGGAGATCCTTTCTGCCCACAGTCATTTGACAACATTTAATTTCCCTTAGTGATTAATAAAGTGTTTCTGAATAGAATTGAATTGATATAGGTGATATCAGTATCTGATACCCATATTGGATTGTCCCAGTCTGTGCAGTTTTACCTTTTGTAACATCTTATTCACCACATTTACTACCAGCTTTCATCAGATGGTGTCAGTTTTACACAAGCTGTGTCACCAACATTGCTGGCCTGAGAGAATCTAGTTGTTAGCTACATAAATATCCACAGACAGGAGCAGATTTACCCCTAAATGCATGCATAATATTGTATTTAAATGTGGGCAAACTGCCTTACCACCTCGAGACTCAGTTAAATTGTTTAAGGATTTGAACTTCTTTTGCATGCAGTTGAGGATTAGACTGGCAAATGTTAATTTGCAAACATTTAGCGTGCTTAAATAGCTTCATGAAACTGCACCTCTTTTAGCTCAGGAATTTAGGTTACAACAAAGAACCTAAAGCTTCGCACTACAGAGTATTTGTCTGTGTAACTGATGTAAAACTTGTGTCTCCAACAGACTAAAGATGAAATTGTCCGGTGGGAGGAGAACAAGAAATGGCAGGCTAAGATGGAAAAGGTGAAGAATTCCCTGAAGGAGAAGGAACGAGATAATGAATCGTTGTCAAAGCAGCTCAGCACTCTTAAAGAACTTTATGGCAGGTCAGTGTACATCATACATCTGGTATGCACAACTTTTGGATGTGCTACAGTGATGCTGATGACTAATTTATTACTCCTTATGATCCTGTTTATTATCAAGAGGTGCTCAATCACAGCCATACATCACTCATGCAGTTTGGTCTGTCTTTTATATTTCTTGGCCTTGTGTGTTTTTGTTTACTTGCAGACTGGAACAGGAGAAGGCTGCATTGCAGAAAAAAGTGAAAGCTCGAGGCGTGACTGCTGACCAGGTGGTGGGGGCACGAGCCAGTGACATGGAAAGAGAGATAGAGGAGTTGAAGAAGAAGAATTCCGAGCTGGAAACCCAGATTGTAACCATAAAGTATGTACAATATGAGCCTTTATTACAGAATCCCCCCTGACTGTTAATGTTTTCTTTGATGTGTCAGCTCTAGTTTTGACTGAATTCAAGTATCCTGATAAAAACTTCACAAGCCTTTTTTTATGTTTGTCATCACAAAAATTATTTTAAAAAATCAATAATTAATCAAGAAATTACCAAAATGTTCTCAGATAATCAACTCTACATCTGCAAGAATATGCATTAATCTCCATGTCCCTAGAGGAAGTACCTTTATAATAGAAAATCGTTAAATGTTTTGTTTTTTTTTTTATGTCACACAGAGCCAAGTTCATAAATTCATAGAAAATCCATAATATATTTTTAAAAACCCTAAATATTCACAGGTAGTAAAGTATACATATGGAACCATATGATTATATTTCAATGCCTCTAGATTCAGTGGTGTTTGAGAAAAAAAAATTAACTGTCATTTTATACCACATTTAAACAAAATCCATAATTTATCAAATAAAATTATATTTTTTTTCAATGACCATTCCTACATGTAGAATAATAATCTTTTATTTCCATGTCCCCGGTTAAAACACTTTTTTTTTTTCAATGAAAAGTTGTTAACATCATTTCAATGATGTGCTAAAAACTTGCCAAGTCTTTTTTATGTTTGTGTACAAATTTATTTGAACATATCTAGAAGAACACTAGGCTTGGTGATGAAGCAGACTAGATCGCCCACTGCAGCAGTCCTTTCTCACTTGTTGCTTCAGTAGAGCTTACTGTACTTAGAAATGGGTTTTAGGACATCTCTCTTTAGAAAAACAAATGGTCAGAATCATCACACTTCCTCCTACGTGCTTTACAGTGCGGACTGCACACAGTTCTTTGCAAAACAATTTATACCCCTTGAATTTTTGACATTTTGTCACATTTCAATCACAAACTATCTTTTTAGGATTTTAAAAGGTATATACAGTAGATCAAGAGGAAAAAACATACTTTTGAAGTTGTTTAATAAATAAAAATCTGATAACTGGGTGTATATTTCGCCCGTTCATGTCAGTACTATGCAGAACCAGGTTTTGCTGCAGTTACAGCTGCACATCTTTTTGGGTCGCTGCCACTTTTACACACGTATGTATTACATGCACCTGTGTGAAAGTTAAAGTAATAATTATGAAAATATTCAGCCTAAAGTTTGTCACTGCAGAAAATATGTATCAAAAAGAACAGCAACAATAAAAAAAATATATTAAAAAGACTGTTTCTTTCTAAGTAATGTAAAAGTTAACATCTGGAATTAAAATAAAAGTGCAGTGTGTAATTGAATTAAATGTATGTAGTTAATCATGTTACCCCATACTAAGGTCCACATAGAATACTGTTGCTCTAGTGCCCCTTCACCTTAAAGACAGTTGGCTGCACTTTCTTTGGAGGTGTGGGAATAAAAGGGGGTCTCAAGACAAATTCATGCCACACTTTTCAGATTTATATTTGTAAAAAAATTAGGAAATCCTCACAGATATGGCTTTCTGGAGCTATGTGTACCACACACCTGTTCTTTTCCTTTCCTGTTGAATGCGCAGACAACAGCAGGCCTTACCTCGCGATGATGCCATGGAGAATCTGGTGTTAAGGAACCAACTTCTAGAGGAGAGACTCCGCTCCTTAGAGGGGCAGGTATCCAAGGAGCCCCCTTCAAGGCCCTCAGTAAGTGTTTAAACCACATATTTATTGCTCAAATCCAATCGTTTGGCTTTGTTTAATCTTATATTGGATATCTTTGACTCATTAGTCATTAAACAAAGCTCGTAATCGCAGGTAAACCTGAAGCAATAAACAAAAGAAAACAGTTCAGGTTTTTATGAAGAAAATAATTATTTTTTTTGGCCTCACTACTGGAAAGAAGTCCTCATTTCTCCTTTTTCGTCAGAAGAAGGAGTTCAGTAGGAACATTGTTCTGGTCAAAGCGACAAAATAAATGGACGATTAATAGTTTCTTTGAATAGACATTACTTTCTCTAATTTTGGACAACTGGAATTCAGGAGCAAAGTCAACAACAGACTAGTTATGTTGTATTAACTGCATTTCTTCTGTTTAAGAGCTCATCTTGAAGACTTGAATATGGGCCTTATATTTTACAAGCATGGCAAGATCTCACATTTATGGCATCATGTAGCACTTGGCCTATGCTCTATTTGTAGGTCTGGAGATGTTTAACAGTCTATTCATCAGTCTTTCTCTCTTTCTTCATCTTTCTCCTGCCTTTCTGGGTTTAATCTGACTCACTGCCTACGAAGGGGAGAGACGTCTCCTCCCAGGCGTTTAGCGGGATTTGTTCTCTCACTTTTGATGTTGAGGACGGGACGTGCATCGAGACCAGGACAGCCCAGGATCCGGAGAGCTGCACCTGCTCGCTCAGCCCTGACCCTGCAGGCGACATCCTTGGCCAACAGGGGGAGCCCATGCAAAGCCAGGCGGATGGAGAAACTCAAAGCCGCTCGGCCGGAGACGAGGATGCTCACGCTGAGCAGGAACGATCAAGCGTTGATGGAAACACTGCACCTGATCAAACAGATGTGGATTCTGCTGCTGATCACGTGAAAGACGAAGGGAAAATATTAAGTGCTCAAGAAAATCAACAAAACATCTCAGTTGGGTATGAAGGTACTGTGCCTGCAGAACAGGAAGAAGCACACAACACAAAAGGGAATGACACTCATCCTGATGATGAGTCTGAGAGGCCAGAATCCATCCCGCCTCCGTGTGGAACTCAGGCAGCGACAGGCAGCAGAACGAGTGAGAGTGAGAAGAAAAGGGATGTTTCTGACCCAGACGGTGAAGATATGGATCCCAACGATGATCTCAGAATCCCCCCAGAAGTGCCTCGGAATGCTGAAGAAGAGGTTGAAGTGAAAGAAGAGGAAGATGTGACAACAAGAAAGGCAATAGAAGAAGATGATCAAGATTTCTTCGCACCTGATCCTAATGTTGATTCTGTTATCACACTGAGCAAACGGCCAGAGAGATTTGTTGGTCTAAAAAGGGACAAACAAACACGAAAACAGGAAGCTCAGAAATACGAGAAGGTACTCCAGCTTGTGTAGGTGCTAGAGCAGTGATAGCAGTAGACGTGGCAGCACCAAAGTTAAGCATACCCACTGAAACGGCTTGTTAGTGTTTAACTCCCAGTTACTTAAGGTTTCCACTTGCTCTTTGTCTTTAAAGCCCTTGATCTTTGTCACGTCACAACCAGAAACTTCAACATATTTTATTCAGAATTTATACACAAAATGCGTTGGTCTCTCAGTTTTGCCTGTTTTTTTTTAAATCGCTCAAATTCATTCAGATTGGAAGAAGAGGGTCTGTGAACGTCAATATTCAAGCCTCTCAACTGGACTTAGCTGTTTACTTTGACTGGACTATTTTAATATGGAGACATGCTTTAATCTAAACCACTCCGCTGGTTTAGATGGGGGAAGAGAGGGTATTATTATTATTATCATTATTAATATTCTTATTAATATTCTTATGGCTCAACAAACACATACCCAGAATGTGGCTTTGACTCATTCATGCATGTCTGAGAAATCCTTGAATCTCCCGTGGCAACCATTCAGGGGTGCCTTAACGCCTCGCTCATACAATGTGCCTCCTATTTACCCACAGCTCCGCCTTGCACTTACAGTCCCCAGCAGAGCTCTGGCCCTACAGAGCCCCCCCCTTCCCCGCGCTTCTTCCGCCACACAGCTCCACTAGACTAGCGGCAGCAGCAATTAGCAAACACCTGGTGGAACTGCTCTTTCGCTGATCTCCTAAGAACGGTTGTAAACGGCATCATTCTCGGCATAGAGAAGCACTGAATGATGACATGCTGAAGGAGGAGTGTCGGAAAGGGGAGGAGGTTTATTAAAGAGACAGAGGCCAATTTCAAGGCATCAGCCTGAAGGTAGCATAGTTTCTTGATTGTGGTATAAAATGGCACTATGTGGACAACGCATTCCTCCCTCCCCCCATTAATCAATCATCAACTCTTAGCAGCCACCACCATGTATCACAGTGGTGTTACATGTTAGCTTTCCTCCACACAGTGTTTTGAATGGACAGGGCACCTCCTTCCTCATGTTGATGTGTTCTCCACATGGTCTGTGCCAAACTTCTAACCAGCACTAGAATTTATTTAGCATTGTCAGAGTAAAGGGGGCTGAATATAAATGCATGCCACTTTTCAAAACCATGTATACTTTTCCTTCCATGTCTGTGTTGGTCTGTCTCATAAAATCCCCCCAGAAAACAACTGAAGTTTGTGGTTTTAAGGTGACAAAATGTGAAAGACACTATCTGTATTTTTACTTCCTGCAGCTTTTTCCTCCACTGGACTTTCTCGGTACTGAACTGTTGGTCACATGTGGCTCACTCTGAGATTTTGCTGTTCTTTAGACTTCGGGAAGAGGTACCGGCACTCCATCACAGAGAGATCAGGACCTTTCAAAAGAAAACCTCAAGCTGGCCTCAGAGAACCTGGAGCTACGCCTTCAGCTGGAGCAGGCCAACAAAGACTTACCGAGGTTAAAGGTAACAACCTAACTCCCCGCCCCAGCTTAGCACATGGCCAAACATGCTGATCGTACAATGAAATAGTTGCTATATGCCTATTTTTGTTATTTTACAATTGTCAAATAAAAAGTATTTAGACAAGATGACAATCTGATTCATTGTGTGTAAATGCAGATGTAATGCTTTACATTTTCAAAAGATGTAACAAGATGGGTTTTATTTGATATTTCAAGAGGCAATGATAGTTAGTCCTTGTTATGCTTGCAAAGAACCATTCAGCTGCAGCTCTTAACTGTAAGTGTACTCCTGTTGACCATGAGGGTCGTTGTGACAGGCTGTTTGTTCTGAAAAACAGCAGATCTGCACCAGATGGTTCATCACTGTGAAGGAACTTCAACACTCTTCTTTTACAACATTTCTTCAGTTCATTGAGGTTTTCTGCACAGCTGGACTTTGACCATTGCAAGATGGTTGTTGATTAGCTCCTCTGTTTAGGATCTCTGTACTTTCATGACCCAGTGTGGCCCAAACCTCAGCTGTCTGTCAGCTTGGAACACGGGTAAACAGAGGAGTTGGTTGTTGATCCTGTTCTCCAGCTGCAAAATAAGATCAAATCATCACTCCTCCATTACCGTGCTTGACAGTTGGTATGTTTACACTGGTATGCATTGTTTGCATGGTTTTAGCTAAACTCAGCAGAGTGGCAAATGGATCTACTTTGTTCTTGTTGTTGAAGTCCCGTGGTTCTTTCAGAGGCAATTTTGAAGAGCTGCTGCTCGATTCTATTTTGAAAGATGAGACTTTCTCCTGGCAGCCCTTCCAAACCAGGGCTGCAACTGGTAGTTATTTTAGTAATCGATTATTCTGACGATTTATCAGTTATTCGGATAAAAAAATGGCACATTCTACAGATTTTTCAGTTAATCACTTTAGCCCTTTTTTACAATATTAAAAATACATTAAAAGATCCAAACAAACAAATAATTCCTTTTTTAAAAAAGAAAATGAAAACTATTGCCTAAAATGCAATAACATATCATTCTTTTAGTGAATGCTTGATCATTTGTAGCAAAGGATGCATCTGCAGCTAAAAAATACTTCTGACATCAACATGTGAAAAGCCCTTTCTGATTAACTTCTGTTGATTGTTTTTTGGACTAACTGATTAATAATTGGATAGCAAAAGGTGCTTAATAGATTTGGTTTTTTCCCTTATTTGAACCAGATAGCACTAAAACTAGCCCCTAAATTAGCTGACAATTATTTCAATAATGGACTCGTCACAATTTATCTAATTAATGGTTTTAATGTTCCTGGTATGAACTTCACATTTTTTTAACATACAAATTGAGGCCTGCAGAATCTAAGGTGAGGCTCTTGGGGCTTTCCAGTTTTTCTTAGCATTGCAGCATCTGACTTTGAAGTGAATTTCCTGGGATGTCCATTCCTGGAATGACTGGTAAATTTCTTAAAGAATGTCCTCATGTTAGTAATATTTCTCACTAACCTTATAACCCTTCCCTGGTTGATGGGCAGTAATTGCTTCTTCAAGGCCGCTGCAGATGTCTTTCCTCCTTGACAAAGCTGATTATTCTTGCTGATATTCAGTGCATTTGATTAGTAGCACCTTTACTTTCCCTCATCCCATAGAAGCAATCAGGGTGTATTTTTTTTTTTTTTTTTTTTTTTTAACACATCTTTTCCATTTTGGCTTCATCTTTGTTTAATAAAAAAGACAGAGTGGTATCTGCTGTGTTATACACCAGAGGTCAGAATGAAATATCAGAACCTGGCCATTTATAACCAGTGTCTCCTGCAGGTTATAGTGGAATAATGCATCATCAGGCCCTAATAGCTAGAATTCCACAAATTAGTTCTTCTGCGGACTCATGTTCTCCCCACAGAGTAGGACAATCTGACGCATCGACCAGTCATGTTAGTGCCATCTGGGCCGGCCGGCATCATTGCGCTGAGCGCTGGCTGTGATGTCCCAGACCTGTGGAGAACTTCACAGAATGATGTTGCTCCTTAAAGTGGCTTCAGACAGAGTTAATGTATTTGTGATTAATTCACACACATACCTGTCTGCTAATTCGTACCGGTAAGAGCCGGTTGGCAGGAACCCCAGAGTGGTTAACACCTGTAATTGGACAGGGATGGCGTGGTTCTGATGGGTCGATCCCTCCAGTACTGGACGTGGTTCAGTACATGGATCCAAGAGCAATGCTCCAGGGAGTCTACATGGGCTCGTAAGCCAGTCATCATCATGGGCCAGAAGATCTTGGTGGTCCCTGAAAATGCACTTCATCCTGATTCTTCCATTTAGAACATCTGTTAGCGCCAATAATCCATGGCACAGCTTTACACACGGGTGTCACAACGGTATTTAGATGTTTACAGAAATCACTGGGAATCCTTCACACCTTGTCACAATTTATGTTAATCTGTGGTGAAAAACAAAAAAGAATAAATAAATAACCGTGGTACGTCTCAACCTGGTGATCATCGGGGAATGTGATGGTGAGACAATGTTTAAATATTCTGCGGAGTTAGGATTGACTGGTCCTCATGTATAGTTATGGCTCAGCAGCCCAAGCATATCACACTGTGTTTTTGAATGCTTATGATAAAGTCGATCTATGGTTTAAGTGCGATATGTAATTAAATGTCTGATAGAATCATGATGAAACGTGGCTTCAGTTCTCCACCTCACCATCTGTTGCCATTTCGCCCTTGTTTCAAAACAAGCGTCCACGGTACGCATGGGTCAGAGTTGGCGTGAGAGGCCGCACATTTTCACGTCTCGTTCGTGTTTTATAAATCAGAACCTTTGCGTGGAAAGTGCCATACGCAAGTTTCAGGCCCTGTTATGACGAAGGTGTACATTCTTTTGACCATGACTGTATTTTTTTGTCTGTTGCCACAGAACCAGATCGCAGACCTAAAGGAGATGTGCACGGCACTGAAACAGGAAAAAGCAGAGGCGGAGAAAAAGCTGACACACATACGGGGAGTGAGTGAGCTTTTGCTTGTCGTCCAGACGTGATTATTTGTCGAAACACACCAATCCTTAATTTTTCCCAGTCGACGGCTGATTAAATGCGTTCTTCCTTCAGGCTGGTTATAGCGGCAAAACAGTCCCTGAGCTGGAGAAGACCATCGGGCTGATGAAGAAGGTGGTGGAGAGGGTGCAGAGAGAAAACGAGGCACTGAAGAAATCCAGCCTGCATGCAAATCAAGACAGAGTTGCTGCTTTGGAGAAAGAAAATGAAAAACTGAAGGTCGTCGCGTTGTTCCTTTCCCCTTCACATGCAGCTGTGTTTTATTTCTGCCGATGACAGAAAATGTCGTTTTCTTCCAGGCTGACTATGAGAGGCTGAAGCATCAAAGCGAAGCTGAGCTGAGTGCAAAACTGGAATCGAAAACCAAAGGGCTGGAGAGGATCGTGGTGGAAAATGAGCGCCTTCGCAGGGAGATTAAAAGGGTAGCTTCCGGGCCATAAATGCAAACTGGAACACGTTTTTGAGCGCCAGTTTCACTGTTCTCATTTCTCATCTCATCCGAGCGTCCTTGTTGTACCTGAACAGGAAATGGAGGCGGCAGAGAGGCTGAGAGTGACCAAGACGAGTCTGGAGGTGACCAATGAAAAGCTGGAATCGGAGCTGGACGAAACCAAACAAAGGCTGCGTGCAGCCCTGTCCAAAGCTGGCGCTGTGGGATCTGACGGCAAAGCGCCGAAGGCCACTGTTGTAACCAGGTCAGCAAACCTGAGCTTCTGACGAATGCAGCGCCCTGCGAAACTATTGGCACCCCCAGAGCGACGTACGATTTACGACGTTACAAACCAAAAATTGAATGTTTTATTCGGATGACAGACCAACACGTTTCACATAATTGTGAATAAAAATCTGAAACGTGTGGCATGAATCTGTATTTAACCCTCATCCTTTTTACTGTGATACCCCAATATAAAATTCAGTGCTACCAATTGACTGGAAAAGTTAGTTAAATCTTATTACCATTCATCCGCCTGTGTGTAATTCTATATCACTATAAATTAGTGCTGTCAATCGAATAAAAAATTTTATACAATTAATCACAATGTTTAATTTAGTAAGCTTGAAGTGTAAAAATACACATTTTCAAAAGATGTTTAAATAAATGTTTTATTGTCTCAAACCAAACATATCAGTTTTCCAGGTTTTCATATTCAGGAAGGTTTAAAAGACGTCATTTTGTTTCAGACGTCATTTTGAAATGTTAAGTATAAACTGCTTGTGCTTCAGTGGAAGGATAACTGACCGTGGCAGTGAGTAGGCTACATACTACCTTGGTTTTACCCAAACGTCCATCACCGTGATTTTTTTGTTTGCTTGTTTGGGTTTTTTTGGCAGGAATTTTTCCAAGGTTTTAAATAGTCATTATAAAGTCTTAATTTTAGACCTTAAGAGTCTTGAACATGACACGGTCAGGGTCTTTTAGGTTAGTTAGTTATGGCTGAACTTTGTCGGTTCATTGATTCGCTTCTTACATCGAGAACTACACTGATTTAGTTGTTTGTTCTACGATTCGTAGCTCTGGTAGTTCTCAGGTTTTTATGCTGTATAAAAAAAAACCCTACAAAACCCAAGATGCATGGAAGCAATAAGCCCTTTTGTAATCTATCCCCAGACATTTATCTTCCACACAAGCCTGCAAGATTCCTGCCACTGAAACTGACTTCCTGGCTAAAAGCTGCATGTTTATAGGTCAGCAGTTTTTTTATCACAGAGGTTTGGCTTGAAAACAGGGATTTCAGTCGTTGGTGAAAAGCTGTTGTTAATGACTTTTTAGGCTCATAGTATACTATCAGAAGGCATTGGAGATGGGTAACCTATGATTGCTAAAGCATTCCAGTCACATTTCAAAGCTGAAAAACAAAGTTAAAAATTACCCTACTTATGCTGTTAGGTAAGTTATTTTTAATAGTTGATGTAGGTGTTACATTTGACCCATGAATGTCTTATAATGGTCATAAAATGCTTAAAATTAACTGACTGAAACTTGCAGAAACCCTGATATTCAGTTTTCCACAAGTTATAGAATGTGACCTAGGGGGTGTTTCTGGTCAGATGAGACTGAAAAGTAACTTTTGCACATCAAATTGATGTTCATAAATACGGTATTCTCCATCCAATCTATCTTGAGCTATTTTGTACTGAAGGGGAAAATATGTTATCTAGAGCCGCGAAGCTGGTGGAGACAAAACCCAAAGGAGCTGCAGCTGTAATTGTAGCAAAGCATTGACTCAGGCGCCCGAATACAAATTCATGCTCCACTTTTCAGAGTTAAATTTATTAAAAAAAAACAAAAAACAAAGAAACAAACAGGAAAATCTTGTGTCCTTCCACTCCAGAATTATAATTTGTTTCGGTCTTCCTTATAAAGTTTGTATTGTTGTAGTATCACAAAATGTAAAAAAAAAAAAAAAAAATCAGACTCGATGTTTGACTTCCAGAATGTATGAGAATAAGATGAAGGAGCTGGAGAAGGAGCTTTCCCAGAAGACCTCCAGCGTGTCGGAACTCAAACAGCAGCTGAAGGAGACGAAGGAGCGCGAGGAACGAGCCGTGACGCGGGTGCGACAGCTCGAAGATCAGGTACGCGCTAATCAAACCTGAGTCGGGAACAGGCTAGCTCGTTTCATTTTACGAGTGCATCAAGCAAAGCCTAACTGCTGGCGGGCGTAAAGGCTCATGAGGACCCGGAATGCTCCTTCAGCTTTGGGATTTGGCCTCAGTTTGAGGTGAAGTAGAAGAGGAGGATAACATGGCTCCTCAAAACATTTCTACATTTAGAAATGATTTTAATTATATGTTGTATAGTCAAAAAAAAAAAAAAAAAAAAAAAAAAAAAAGACATTCATGCCCGTGATGACTGTATGTAAACTTTAGACCAGTCGGTATTTACTCCTCTGTTTGTTGCTCCTTAGATTGACATGTTACAAAAGTTTCCAGCAGCTCCAAAGACCAGCGTGGGGAGCTCCGAGGTGCTCCGAGCCGTCAGGTATGTCAGTGACATTCATGCAGTTTTTCTCATCATCACTGAACACCATGACTTCGGTTTTATCCGCAGTGATGCATGCAGATCTGAGTTCTGGCTGAAAACTGGCCAACCATTGAACATCTTTTTTATCTTCATGGTTTATTCCTGGATGAGGCGCAGACCTGCTCCCTGAGAACAGAATATTCCAGTGATCCATTGCAGGAAAGACCATTTATGTAGGAAAACAAGCCAAATGACTGTATTTACAGCCTATTGTCAAATAGACACTGTGGGGAAGTGGACAACTAAGGTGCTGATGCTTCATTTGATGAAAAAATGCTTCTATTTGAGCTGATAGCCTTCACCTCAGGGTGGCCTCAGAAAGTTGGAGGGAAGATGAGAAATAAAAATGCAAAACTAAAAAAATAAAATACCATAAATTTTTAATTATCTTTTTTTTATTATTCTGATTTGTTTTTCAGTCATTATTATAAAATATAAGTTAAAATAACTTATTGAAATGTTATTTGCCATGTTCATCTTTCTGATTGGCTGCCAGTCAAATTTATCAGGCAACTTCTTCCTCAAGCTAGCATAGCTAGCAAGCGGGAAATGGACAAGGAAGTTTCTGACAAGAAAAAGACCGAGGCAACCGAGGACACTGCTGCAAAAAAAACCCCCAAA
The DNA here is from genome assembly GCA_014839685.1 of Anableps anableps. NCBI lineage: Eukaryota > Metazoa > Chordata > Actinopteri > Cyprinodontiformes > Anablepidae > Anableps > Anableps anableps. Next base: position 5,212,367 of record CM026073.1, read on the forward strand.
CCTAAGAACTGTGGGGATGAAATCAAATTTGATGTGTGGGTAATATAAAATATTACACATCTTCTTATAATCAGAGGAGATTGTGGTGAAAACCTTTACTATCAGGTAATATATAATGACATGAACATCATACTACCTGATAAAATTTTCCACCATGGAACTCATGGCCAACTAAAATCAGACGACAGCATTTATGCTAAACAACAAAACCAATAATTACTGAATAGTGAATAAAAGTGAGAAAAAAAACATTCTAAAAGTTGTTGAAATATTTTGAATTTTTGTCTGTAAGTTTGCAAAGGGGGTCCCCGGGCAGAAGCTAATGCTGTTTGGGGGCCATGGCATGGAAAAGTTTTGGAACCTCTCTACGAGGTGACTTCTGAAGCCAGTGTTTGTTGTGATTTTATTTAGGAGTATTGGGGTAAAGGGGTATACAAATACAAAACATGTTTCCCTTTTCTCCTTCCACTTTAGTCATGCACTACTTCTTGTTGCTCTGACACAAAATCCTGGTAAAACAAGTTGTGTTTGTCATGTAACATATGGGAAAGTTTAACGGAATGGATGCTCCTGCGAGATGCTGCACATATCAAATTCATCTACCACTAAAAATGATCTACATAAGGGCTCAACTATTTAGAGATCATTACATTTGGAAATTCTTCTAGAGTCAATAAACGATAACCAGAGTTTTTTCTGAACCTTAAACACAAGATGCTGCATGAACACACCTTTAATCAGGGAGATGAACAGCTTAACTCTCCATCCTGTTGCTGATGCAACTAAGCTCTACTGATGTGTCTGCAGACTGGAGAACACTGAGCCAGAGAAGACGACCGCGGAGCTGAAACAGAAGCTGAGTGACAACCCTGAGCTGGATAGTGAAGCTCCTCCAGAACCTGGTGAGACTGCTAATGCTGTTCTTCAACAGAAACCATCAAGGCTTGAATGTAGCTACCTTGATGTGACTTGAACTTAATCTAGTCAAGCCTCTTGTGCATGCTCTGTAGGGTCTAGGTTAAGCACCATGCTGCCAAAAGTATTGGGTCTCTTCCCTTTTCACACACAAACTTTATTAATATCTTATTTTGAATACAAAGGCTTTAATATGAAGTTATGCAGCTTCAACTTTTCTGGGAAGGCTTTCTACAAGGTTTAGCTGTGTTTTTAGGAGAAAATGTTCACCTTTCTCCCATGAGCACATCCGTGAGGTCAGACACTGATGTTGGATGAGGCTTACAGTCTCTGCTCTAATTCATCCCAATAGTGTTCCATCCTATTGAGATCAGGACTTTCTGCAGGTCAGCTAAGTTCTTCTCTTCCAAACTCACTCATCCATGTCTCTGTGGACTCTGCGCTGCTCACTGGTGTGGAGTCCTGTTCAACAAAGGGACCATACCCAGGCTGGTTCCATAGAGTCCAGAGTATAAAATTGTCCACATGCCTTGATATGCTGCAATGTTAACATTTCATTTTACAAGGATTAAGGGGTTGAGGCCCACACCATAATTCCCTCTCCTCTGAACCTTACACTTGACTAAGTAAAGTCAGGCACCTCTGTGGAGTAGATTCCTAACATAGTGTAGGTTAATGGGAACCAAACCCTGATCTCAGGTGTTGCATTCAAAGGTTATGGGAAGCTGAAAAGACTTCTACAAGCAGCTGAAAGCCAGAAATCTACACTCCAAGCAGAGGTGAGAAAGCTAAGGAAGGAGCTGGAGAACTTCGACCCGAACTTTTTCGAAGAGCTCGAGGATTTGAAATACAACTACAATTTGGAGGTGAAAAAGAACATCCTGCTGGAGGAGCAGCTGAAGAAGGTGTGCGACCGGTTTGGTGTAACGGCCGAAATGCCCAACGTGTCCATCAGTTAACGAGGGCTAATGGAGAGAAGTTTCACTACAAGTTTGAGCTGTTCTAATTATGGTCTGTATTTTTAGACTGCTGTCAAAGTTTTTAGGGTTTTTTTAACAGCTGTTATTATATAGTTGTAGTTTTGTTAATAATTATTTATGAGGATTTTCTCTGTTTGCCAATAAAATGAACATTTTTAATAGTCAAAGTTGTTTTTCATTTATTCATCACACAACAGATGTTTGTATATACAGTATTTACAGTCATGAATTGTCTACTTATTAAGTAGTCGCACATTAAAGCCATGCACTTTTTTCAAAGCCCTTTACAAACCGTCTTCATAATTAAATCTACTTCCACCCTGTTTAGTGCCAAATATTAGATCCTCAGAGATTTCACCTTCAGAATGACGACTTCTCACTCACTGCAAACCTTTTAAGACGTTCTGCTAATTCTGTTTCTCAAAGATTTCTTTTTGTCAGAGTGCATCGTCCTCGCAGACGCACCGAGGTAACAACAAGCCTCGTCGTCTCTTCGGGTCACAGCTCATACCGCACATCCTGAAGCCGACTAAGGCGCTGTCCGTTCAGCGGGAAAAAAGACGAGAACAAGCCCTCGCCGCTGTTGTAAGCATCAACCGTTCCCTCCAGGCGAATGAGCACTGGTCTGTTGGCGAGGCGAGTTTCACCGTCCGGCCACCTCAGTCCCAGGTGATGGCGATGGATCTGCAAACACACACAAACTTACTCTACCAAAGGTTTCAGAGAGTGACAAACGGCATACAAAGTAGAGGTGCACGATCTTTAAAAAGCCTGACCTGCAGATTCCGATCTTTGCCAATACCGATATTTTTTTTCTTAAAAAAAAAAAAGAAGAAAAAAAAACAAAACAACAATCTTATTTCTGTATTTCCAGCTTTTCAGACAAAAAAGTCTGAAAAGCTGGTAAATACAGAAATAAGATTGGTTTCTCGTGCAAGTATTGGCCGATAGCCGATCTCCCAAAACTAAGAAAATTGGGGCCGATTTATCGGTGCACCCCTAATACAAAGGCTTCAACTGTGAATCCTTCACTTAAAGTTAAATACATTGCAAATTGTTTTGGACTAAAAATAACTAAACACCCTGAGGACACGATATTGTCTCCTCCCACCTTAATTAGAGTGCCGTCGTTGCAGTGCCACACGATGCCCTCGACGCGGCCTTCTGAGTTCTCCTGGAACCAGGAGCAGAGCTGCTGGAAGTTCACAGGTGGAGGGTTCCTGATCTGAATGCTGCCGTGTGGTACCAGGAAGTGGACGGGCTGCTTCTTACTTCCCAGTCCTGAACAGACAAAACAACTCAACTATCGATGAAAGTTGTGGGTGTGAGGGAAGAAAAGTAAATAAATAAATCATTTTAAATATTGGTTTGAAAAATATCAACCATACGGTTTTGAGATCCAAGGAATTCGTTAGAAACAAAATAAAATACTAAGGACAATAATTTTTTAAAAAACTGAACTAAAGCAATAGGAATCCATGCTCCAGTGGATCACAGCTTTGCCTCCACAGGCCTTGAACCCAAAAGGTACACAGTGGATTGCCTCACCGTATGGGTTTCCATTGACATTGGTTCCGATAAGCTCCAGTGTTTGCTCCTGAAGGTCTGCCAACGGGACTGCTGTGATTTCCAGCATGTCCTCATCATCACAGCTGGGTTTCAGAACAAGAGCTTCCCCGACCTCATAATCCACCACAGAGGAGTGCCAACAGTACTGCTTGTTGCTCTTCTCCACCGGGACCCAGCCTGCAGTTTCACAAGAACAGCAATCTTCTCGAAACTTGGCAACAAACAAGCCATACCTGCTCAGGCTTTTTCTAAATGTCTCAAAATAAACTCAGACATTTAACAAGCTAACTGAGGCCCATAGACTCTGTCTTAAATCTTATCCACTTGTGGATAATCTCTCTTAGTTGAATAATATACTTGAAATTGTCAGGAAATGACTTTAATCGACCCTTTCTCGGTTGATGGGCAGCAACAATAGCTGATGTCTTGCCACCCTGGCACTGTGTTAAAGGGACAGTATTATGTAAAGTCAACTTTTTTGAGCTTCACATCATGTTATAATGTTATTCCCTCTTGAAAAATATACCTGGAGTGTTGCTTCGATTCTTTCATGCATGTTTGAGAAATCCATTAATCTCTTGTGGCAGCCGTTCAGCTGTGCAAAACACTTCGGTGGGGACCAAGGCACAGCTCCTCCTCGGAGTTACAGTTTCCAAGCTTCCGCCTCACAGAGCAGCCCACCCCCGGGACTTCCCCACACAGCTCCTCCAGACTAGCCAGCAGCAATTAGCAAACACCTGGTGGAACTGCACATCTGCTGAGCTCATTATACGAGCTACTTCTCAGTGAAATGCTGGTAAAAATGTTGTTAAAGGGTTAGCTGTTGTGATGACTTCCTGGAGGCTGAGTTTCATAAAGAGACAGAGACCCAATTTGAAGGCGTTAAATTATTTTTTTAAGTGCTATTTGATATGTACAGCATTTTTATAACAACTGAAGGCAACATAGTTACTTGATTGTGCTATAAAATGATTCTACGTGGCTTGAAAACACATAATACTGCCCCTTTAATGCTTCAGACCATCGACCTGCCAAAGTCTTTTCATAGAGGTGGTTGCACTTGCTGAAAATCAATTAATTGTGTTTGAATGCTGTTACCTGCCTGCTGCTACTGTCACACATTAAACATATTAAAAGCCATTCAAATTCTAATTTTCCATTGTGGTCTAATCATTATTGGTTACTGCAGGTTTCGCCAACTCAAATTTAAGACCATTATGAATAAAATTTAAGACCCGTATCATGACAAAGAATATATATATATGTATGTGTGTGATTTTTTTTTTTATTTTTTTTTTTCCAGAAAACAGCGTTTTCTGGTGCACTTTAGCCACGTCAGGGGATCAAAACTGTGACATTTCTGGGGTCTGTTTGTACGGAAGCGCATTGTATTCACAAAATAAATTTTAAAAAATAGGCGCCTTATCTCATAATTACGAGAAGAGATCTCGTAATTACAAGATATGATCTAATTATGACATCTTTTTTCGTAAGAGATAAGGTGCCTATTTTCTTTTTTATTTGGTGAATGCAATACGCTTCTGTATATTTGTGGCTCTTGCCCGCAGCTTTGTGCGTAAGTACACTCCCTACAGTGTACTTAACTGGAACAGTGCTAAGTTTATTTGCATAGAATGCACGTAACATCGTATGGGTTTGCATCCAAAGTGAGACAGTAGCGAAGACGAAAGTCGTTCAGCCAACTGGTGATAAATTTGCGCTCATTAATGATAGACAGAAAAAAGCTAGGTAGGTTGCTAGCAAGGGAATATTAGCAGCTTGTTACTGATAACTGTAACCAGCTCGAGTCACAGAATGCGATGAAGATTAGAGGTGGGCAGATCGATCCAAAATATTGATAATAATGATACGAAGTTGGTATCAGTATCGGATTGATATAAGTATGATATGATCGATGCTTTAGTTTCAGATTCTCTTTTGAAATTTTTATTTATTTTTGTCTTGTAGTTTGTCAAATCTACCTCAAAAAAGATTTGTTTTGATTAGCTCTCAAATTATAATTTTTTGCACTTTGTTTTAGGAAAAAATGCACAAATTTGCTTTGTTTTTTATTGTTTCTGTTAATTGTGTTAATATATTAAAATATTTTGTAGACACCTTTAAACTTTGTTCAAATTCTGTTCCAGGTTTTAAGAAAATAATTCAAAGGAAAAAAAAACAAAAACACTTGAAGGTCAAAAATTTGATGCTATATCAAACCTAAATAATGAAAAGTATCGATATCGATATCTGTGATGCTGGCCCTGTGTTTCCTTGGTATCGGATCAAAACCAAAATCTGCAGTATCGCACACCTCTAATGAAGACGTCTGCGCGCAACTCAAACAGAAAAGTCTGACAGAAAAGTCCCACGAGAAAAAAAATTAATTAAAAAATACATATTATATGCGCAATTAAATTGTGCTGCCATGACAAAATTTAAGACCTATGTTTAATTATTTAAGGCCATTTTTGAAATGAATTTAAGACATTTTAAGGATGCGCAGACACCCTGTTGAGTAAATAAATGCGGTGTTGAATCAGTTTTTTTGTATTCTTGAATTAGACTGCAGAACCATTTCAAGATCAGATATTTTCTCTCATGTTCTGAGAAACAAAACCATGGAATTAAAACAGGGTGTACTCTCTTTCTTTTTTTCCATAACTACAAGGTAGAAGGTATCATAGAACCTGGAATATGTCCATGCTCATCAGGAATGGGATGTCCGTTGTTATATTTGACTCGGTGAGCAGGAATCCACGTCTCAGGCACAGTTTTGAAATCTTCCTCCACATTCCAGGGGAAATCTGGAAGAAACCCCAAATGCTCAAATAAACCGCCAGGTGGAACACTCTGTTCCTGATGATTAGTCCAAACTATTAAAGTGTGGGAAATGTGCACCTAACTAAAGTGATGATACCTTTACAGCTCTTGTGAATATGTTGGTGCTTCTTAAACCTCTTCTCTGCCTGCTTGTTGGGCTTCCTGTCCAGTCTGGCCCAGAGGTAAGGCTGACCTGATAAAAACACACCAACAGTCATAATTAGAAATAATCTCAATAAATTGATTTCTAATCGGTTTTTTTTTTTATATACAAATATGCTTGGCTTCAATAACACAGACATATATCAATTTCCACAAATCTTTAAAGTCTGAAAAATACCAAACAGTCTGAGGTTCACTCACCTTGATAAAGAGCAATGTAGCAGCAGGTACCATCCAGTTTTTCTGTGGCGAATGCACAGTCTATGTTAGCCTCTAGAGCGACAGGGTTCACATTTTCAGTCGCAACCACCTGAAACTGCTGAAGACAAGACAGAAAGAGGAGTAGAAATGTAACCTTTTGGCTTACACGTTAATCACTATGCATGGGTGCAAACTAGCCTTCCACATCTGCCTAAATATACTGTCCCTGCAGTAATACATGGTGGTGGAGGCATTATGCTAAGGAGATGCTTTTCTTCTCATATGGAGTTTCCTTTTCCAGCAGTTATATACATAGAGCTACAACGAAAGGGTTTAGATGAAATTTTATTCATGTGTTAGAATGGTTTAGTCAAAGTCCAGACCTAAATCTTAGACAATCTGGCGCAAGACAGATGGTGGCTTTCTGTCAAATCTGACAGAGCTTGATCCTGGTGGTTGTCCAGGGTTTTGACTTAAGGGGGGGGGGGGGTGGATGCTAATGCACGCCACACTTTTCAGAATTTTAATCGCTGTAAATAAAAATAAAAAAACAATCTAGACCCTTAGAGTAAGCGGTTCGCTCTTTTTGCGTCCTGCATTCATAAAGACAAATACTCTGAGATTGATGGAATATTTTCCCTGCACATTTATGCTCTTTAAGCGACACGAAGAAAATGAAACTCATTCTGCAAGCATTAAAGGTGTGGCTGCGGAGGAAGACAGCTGTGTGCTGTCAGTGGAGAGTGCTGCGGCCTGCAGTGTAACAGCAGCAGAATCAATCAGAGGCTGATGATGCTGATTCTCAGCTGTTCGCTCACCTGACGCTCCCGCTTTCTGGATGCTTCTTCCTTCACGTCGGTGAGAAAAACACACGGTATTTTCTGCTGAACGGAGCCCAGGCGGCGCATTGCGACTGCCCACTTGTTTTCCACCGGGAATGTTTTAGAATTAACCTCGCATGCAGGAATGTTAGCAGCTACTAGCCAGTGAGAATGTGTGGATGTGTTTACAACGTGACGTGACTCTTCTTTTTGATTCTAATGGAAGACTCGCGAGCGCCCCCGTACGACCTGGAGGGAAGTTACACAATAATTAAACACCAGCATGACTGATTGTTGACAACTTGGGAGATAAAATTATTTAACTTCAATTGTAAATAGGGTTTATTGAAAACAAAACTAAAATTCATAGTGTTTAAGATAAAAATGACAAAATAGCTATTTTAAGAATATAAATAAAGCCACAATTTCAAGGAATTTATCCAAGTTCAATAGTAAATCCTCCTTCCTACCTCAGTTTCAAAATGGTCCAACCCCTAAATAAAACTCACATTTGCAAATCAAGCGTGGTCCAAAGCACACCTGATGCAACCATTGGAGGACTGAATTATTGGCATTAGGTGTGCTTGAGACAGATCAAATTCTGTATATGTGTGTGTGTGTTTGTTTATGTATGTATATGTATATGTATACACACACCTCTGAACTAGATTGGACAGGATATATATGTTTTTTTTTAAAAATCATTTTAATAATTGATGGTAACATGTTCCTGCATGTTAGAAAGCTAAGTCCAGAGAAATGACCATAATGAAGTGACCAATACCACCTGGATGTAGCACCAACAAGAAGCTATCAACGGTTCCCACCAGATTCCTGAGGATGCAGAAGGGTCAAAAACCTTCTACTAACTGGAAACGACCTGCAGCAAGATTTGATGGACGTTACCACTGAGATTTCAGTTTCCACAGTTTCCATAGTAACACCATGCCCATAGTGAAGCATGGTGGTGGCTCAAGCATCACAACAATCCACCAGGTCTGGATATCAGAAGAAGTTCTGTTAGATACCAGAACAGAAATCGTAGTTACCCAACTCTATTTAAAATTTCTAATGGAATTTCAAAAAGATTGTTGCAGCATACACACCCTTGCTATGAAGCATGTTTGCAGCAGGTCATAACAGCAAGAGATGCTCTACTAAGTCATGAAAGAGTTTAATAACTTTGAGACTACAGTTATCATTGAGGTTTTTTTGTTTGAATTTAGAGAAACCTTATGTATTATCAGTTGTGCTAACCTATTTAAATTGTAGTTTAGTTTCTAACAGCTGCTGGTTTGTATATTTTGTCAGTAAAAATTTTATGGTCAAATCAACCCAACTCTCATTGTGTAATTTCATCCAAATGTTCCAACCAGCTGGGCTTAATCAGAGCATCACTGCATTAGTTCTACTGCTGCATGTATTTTATGCTTCTGTGTGCAAAATGTCTGCATTAAGGTGTCCTTTTAAGGTAACATTATGGTAATAATAATCAAACAAATATTTGAGATAATGAGTAGTCTGTGAAAGAATGAAAAACATTTCCATCCCAACAACATGATTCATGTGGCTGCAGCTGTTGTGTTGGCTGTAAAACACTGAGCAGAATAGAAATACATGCTTTTTAATATTTCTTTATGGCTTCTTGAAACATTTCCTGCATTTTTTTTTCCAAGAACAAACATCAAACATCAATTATTGTCATACAGTGCATGGATGCACTGCATTGATATAATTTGTGAATACTTATCAGTCTCCATGGATTTATTTATTTATTAATTTATTTATTTATTATTTTTATTTTTATTTATTTTTTTACTATTTTGGTGTTCTGCACACACTGATTATGATACCGATTAGGGATGCACGACGTATCAGGACTAACATTGGTATCGGCCGATATTAGTCATGTTTTAACATATCTGTAACAGTCCGACCTGGGTCTATATTGACAACCAATATTTATTTCCATCTCGTTGCCATTTGTTTCTGGAGGGGGTGGGGGGGGTCATGTGATAGTGATGCAGCGCAGGATTGTGGGGAGTTTAACTGAAGCAGAGAGGCAGTGGTGAAGCCAGCAGTGTCGTCGTCTTTTTCAAGATGTTGAAAGGGTAATGAAATATCAGCCATAACAGCAATATTAATATCAGATATTGATATCAGTCTAAATTTTCATATCGGTGCACACTTAATACTGATGATGCAGCCAGAAATACAATAGACTGGTTCCATTTAAAGCATACTCCTCTGATGGCCCAGTCAAAGTTCAGACCTAAACTAAACTCGGTTTCAGTCTGTAGAGGTGTGCTGAAAAAAGGCAACGGGTGCTGAGCCACGATCTGAGTAAATAACACAGTATGTTAAATGAACAGTAGCACTGATATGGCTGCCGAATGCTGACTAAGGAAAATGGAAAAACTAGAACAGTTTTCCAACATCAGGTTAAAGAATCATCTCTACATCTCTGTATTTAATCATTACTTGGAGCTAAAGAGCAATATAAACCTGGCTGCTTCTTGAATCAGGCAACATCATTTGAAAACATCAAAAATATTAAATGATGTTGGTTAAAAGGAGACTAACCAACTGGCTGGTCCACTTCATCCACCATAAACAGCTTAAAACTTTTAACAGGACAGTAGCTAACTAAGAGTAACTGAGCTTGAAAGTCAACATATGCCGCAAGCAGTACATCATCTGCCTCCTTCCCGTCTCAGAGCGGCTTCTTTCTCGTTGGCCTGTGATTTCCAGAAGGATTCAGTCTGTTGTGCTTCATACAACATATCAGGGCTACAAAAGAAAATAAAACAGGCTGCAGAAACGTCAGCTACTCTGAGGGGTTTGTTTCAGTCCCTGGATTCACACACAGTGTGATTTCACTGGAGTACTTTGTGCTCTGTTCTTCATCGTGTTCTATTTCTGCTCCGTCTTCACTGTGCAGGTCCATCTCACTGTGGGTGTTCCTCCACATCTCCGTCTCGGTGTCGTCCTTATGGTGCCGGACACAGCGGCGGATGGTATTCCTTCGCCACAGGAGACAGGAAATGCAGATAATTAGTCACAAAATACGTGGCTCACTAGAAATAAGAGATTCTTCTGCTTTTATCCATTTAAAATATTGAAAAATATTAACCGGTTACTGTCGCCTATTGCGTTGAGAGCTGCAGTGTGTTATTGTAAATGACATTGGACCCTCGGACTTTCTTCCCTTGACGCCCTTTAAGGCAAGGTGTCTTTACACAGTATATCCATCACAATCAATGCCAGATCATTTATGTTAAATGCCTTCTGTTTGGGTTGTTTTTTTTTTTTTTGTTTGTTTGTTTTTAAATAGCAGCTGAATTTAAAACAGAGCAATAAACAGTGACTGTTGCACTAATTTACAACTAGAAGCTATAGATAAGTGGCTAAGGAGACAGGAAGGTTGAGAGGCTTGCTTGTTTTCACCTGATCTCCATTCTTTGGATGCCATTTCTATTTGCCATAAAGGTGCATAAAACCCATTAGTAGAGACTATAGTTTACCACTGTGGTGGGCACACTTCTGCTAATCCACTCATAGCGGAGCTAAGTTTTCGTTTAGTACTTTAGCGTTGCTAACTTCGAAAATGTTTTGCACATTTAGCTTCCCCTTAATTTCCATAAATATAATTGTTGGTGTTTCCATTAATGACACTGACATGACAGTTTTCATATATAAAATAATATATAATACAGCTATTCATGGTTCCATATTTGAGGATTCTAATCCTGGATTTTTTTATTTAAAGATTTATGAGGGCTTTATTGAAGAGTTAGTGGACAGGAAATACTGGGGAGAGAGCAGGGGAGGACATGCAGCAAACGTGCCGAGTCCGGGATTCGAACCCAGGACAACTGCACGAGGACTGCAGCCTCTGCCCCTGCATATGGTGCGTGTTCTCCACCAACTGAGCCACCCAGCTCCCAGTCCTGGGTTTTTTGTTGTTGTTGTTTTTTTTTGTTGTTTGTTTTTTTTGTGGAACGAAACTCCAAAATATTAGCAGAAAATTCACCTATTCATGGATTTTATTTTATTTTTTTCATAGAGCATAACTAAACTATTTTAAAGAAAATGCAGCTTGGGAACCTGAAATACCTATGTGACTTGACATTGGCTGGGGTTTGCAAAGCAGCCAATCCAGGAGTGCCATTCATTTTCCTTGGTGCTGATTGGCTGTACCCCCAAGAACAGAGCTAAGAAAGATGGTAAAGATTAGCTTGTGTTGTAGTACAAAGATGGTTGCCACTGTGTGTATTTATGCATATTAAAGTGTATTTGGTGTTTGAATGATTGAAACAGGCAGTTAGAAGCATTTTCAGAGGGGGTCTCATGTAGCTATTCTATTCAAGGGCGGCTGTGGTCCCTGACCCCCACAAATACAGGGGGTCCACAACGGCTTGTAACTGTGACTTGGAATACAGTGACAGAAAAAGACACACAACATCCTTATGTCTAGAGTCGCTGTCATACAATATAGTATGAATTAGGGGTTGACCAATCCAGGCATAGCTATTGGTATTGTTAAATCACCTGTATTTATTTTGGGTTCAGTTTGACTCCCATCAGCTCTTTAATATTGTGGTGTTTACTAGCTTTAGACTGGTTTAGACTGGTTTTAGTCTGTTTGCTGTTAGTTTTGTTTATTATTGTTTACTTCTTTCATATTGCTATACATTTTTAATTCTAGCCCTGTTTTAAACCACATTATAGAAATAAAACTGACATCAGCATCACTAATGACCTTAGAGAAGCAATTGTTGCCGTTCATCAATCTGGGAAAGGTTTAACAGACGCCACCGTTCTGCAGAGTTCCTACGAGCTCCATCTCAGACTCTAAAGGTCTGTTGTATATTTTGTATATTTTATTTCTGGTTAGATTTAAATTATTTGATAAGGTTCAGGTTATCTTTCATTTGTCATGATTCTGCAGATAAAACCCGAGAACTGACAGACGGTGTACTTTCTTTTTCCCGTGACTATTTCATAAGGACAATTTAGCCAAAGTGTCCTGATGAAAAATTTAAAGCCACCCAAGTGATCAGGAACCCGACTCACTTTCTGTAACACCACCAAGCAGTCGCTGCGGTAAGAAGCAGGAGAACAACGCTGAGGCTGATCAGGGCGATGTGAGCAGCTGAGAAAGAAAGAAACAATTTTTAAAAAGTCTGAACACTTTCTATCTTAAAAGCATCTGACTAAAGCTTATATTCAATTAAGTAATGGCAGATTAAATTGTTTTAATTTGATCAATGCTTTCATCTAAAGCACAATTAGGTAAATTTGGTGTTTGCCTGCCCCTAGTGGCCAGAAAATCTTCAGATCAACCAATAAAATGATTGTTAAATTTTGAAAGACAATATGATTTCAATGTAAAGTCAAATTTGAGGCCCAATAATAATTGTGATAGAATAAAATTAGAATTATAAATTAGGATTAGGAAATCTATTGACCGAAAACCCTAACAGGTTTACGTCGCTCTTCCCTCACCTTTTTGTGTTCTGTTTTTATGCAAAATAATATTTGCAAACCAGTGACAGTAAATCCAGTAAAACTGTTAGCAATAAAAAGGAATGTTTACCATCCAGCAGGGGGTTTGCAGAGCCAACAGATGGCTGCAGCCCAGGCTCAGAGGAAACAGAGGAATTTAAGGAGTGAGTGGAAGTTGAAAAGCTAAACGTGACACCAGTGGGTATGGAGGTGATAAGGCGATGTGGAGAAACAGGAATATCTGGAGACATGTGTTTAACAGGGGAGGAAGAGAAGGAAGACAAAGACGGGTCTGTTGTCTCAGGAAGGGCGGCTGGCGTTGAAGGTGCCTGCTTGGTGGGATGAGGTGTTGCTGGCTTTTCTACTGAAGGTGGAGCCTCGGTTGGTGTCCTAAACGTAGGTGCAGCAGATGTTGAGGTTGGGTTCACTGCTTCCAGTAAGGTGGAAGATCTGGCAGATTCTGGACTGGCTCTGGTTGGTTTCAAACTTTGGTTCTGACCTGTAAGTGCTTACAACAGAGAAAATACATGCTGTCGAACACACTTCAACCAGTGAGGCGACATCAGCAAGAAGCACAAGCAAATTAAATCTTCAGCCACATGAGTAAATGCTGCTGTTCAGTCTTTCTGTTCACTGGGCGGGGCTGTCACTACCTGAAGCATTGAAGCAGAACACGGCAAATTTTCGGTCAGCTGACGCGTTCCACAGAACCAGCCCGGTTTTTCCTTTTCCACAGTTGTTGTCGGATTTTATTCGTGGGATGACTGCTGTCTTTTCAGCCACCCAGCCAAATCTGTTGGAAACAATCACATAATCAAGATGACATGCAGTGGCTATAAAAAAATATTCACTCACTTGGAAGTTTTACCCTTTTATTGCTTTAACAAATCAATCATGATCAACAAAATCGGCTTTTATGACAAAAACAATTACAAAAAAACCTTTAATGTCAAAGTGAAAACTGATTTCTACAAAATAATGAAAGTTGATTAATTCATTACAATTAACCGCCTTTAAAGTGGCTGACCTAATTCAACAGAGGTCCAGCCAGCGAGTGGAATGGAGATCACCGAACCAGAGAAAATCTGATTGAAAAGTACAAGTCAGAGGACGGATCCCAAAAAAATCTGTAAGCCACTGAACATCCCCTGGAGTTCAGTTACATCTTCACCAGTCAGAGCTTTGTGGGAGCACGGTAATGAGGAAGCCGCTGTTGAAGAAATCTCACATCAAGGCTCGACTGGAGTTTGCCACCTGGGAGACTCCGTGCTCAAGTGGAAGAAAGTTGTTGTGAGGATGCTTCTCTGCAGCAGCCCCTGGGAGGCTTATAAAGGTAGAAGGTAAATGAATGCAGCAAAATAAAGGGAAATCCTGGTGAACGATTTGCTTCTATCTGAAAGAACTATGACTTTGGAGAACATTTATGTTCCAGCAGGACGACGAGCCGAAGCATCCAGGTAAAGCTGCACAGAGATGGTTCGAAGACAACAAGGTGGATGTTCTGGAGTGGCCCAGTCAAAGCCCAGACCTCAATCTGATAGAGAATTTGTGGCTGGACTTGAAAAGGGCTGTTCACAGCTGATCCCCACCCAGCCTGACAGAGCTGGAGCAGTTGAAGAATGGAGGAAAACGGCAGCGCCCAGATGAGCAACCCTGACTGAGACCTGTCCACACGGGCTCCAGGCTGTGGTTGCAGCCAAAGACGCATCTACTAAACACCGACTTGAACGGGGTGATTTATGCAATTATTAGGTTACATATATTTATTTAATTATCATTATTTTGTAGAAATCAGTTTTCACTTTGATATTAAAGGGTTTTGCTTGTTTTGTCATAAAAGTCTAATTTAGTTGATCATTGCTAGATTGATTTGTAAAAGCAATAAAAGGGGAAAACATCCAAGAATGTTAACACTTTCTATAGCCACTGTGTGAATTAGAGACACGGTACAACTAGTCTACCAGAAGTATTTATGTGCTCTGAACTTTCCCATATTTTATCAGATTCTAATTACAAACGTCAGTGTCTTCCACTGACGTTTCCACTGGGAGTTTATGTGGTGAAAAGACTCGGAGCACTTCGGTCCCTTGCCCTTCCAGCTCAGTCGGTCTGGATAGACAGCATCTGTGAACATCAATTAATTAATCAAGTCTTTCCACAGATTCTCAACTGGATTTAGGCCTGGACTTTAACTAGGCCATTTTAACACATCGATTGATGTGAAGGATTCCATTGTAGTTGTTGCTGTATGTTTTCGGTTGTTGTCCTGCCAGACAGGGAGTCAACCTGTTCGCAGCCCTAACAGGTTTTCCTCCAGTATCGCCTTGTATTCAGGCCCCATATCTTGCTTTCAACTCTGACCAGCTTCCATGTCTGTGCTGAAGAAAAGCCTCCCCACAGCATGATGTGGCCAGCACCCTGTTTTACAGTTGGGAAGGTGTGTTTGGGTGTGATATCCCATGTTAGTTTTCTGTCGCACATAGCATTTTGCATTTACTCTAAAATATTGGTCTCACCTGATCAGAGCACCTCAGACCACCTTAATGTGACAGAATGGTTCTACGTGCTAGTTGGGTGACTTCTTAAGGTAACGAGTTGCACTGGATTTTATTTAACAGTATCAGAGGAAAGGGGGCTGAACAGATTTGCACATCTTTACAAAGTTTTATTCTTGAAATTCTTCTGCTTCCCAATTACTTTCTGATCAATCGTATAGTTTTGCAGTATAATGCATTAAAGTTATGGTTCTAATGTGAGAAAATGTGGAAATATTCAGTGGGTGTGAATACGACTGCAAAATACAGTAAATAAATTATGCTTTGCATTGCCTTTGGCCCCCTCTTGGTTGTGTTAACAGATCTGAGACTTGCAGATTAATTTCTAACTCATGATATAGTTCTAACTAAAGACTTTAACAGAACAGTTAGTTTCCATGTTTGAAGAGTTTTTTTTTTTTTTTCTATTAAACACCACCTCTGACTGCTGGGCTCATGTGACTTCATGCATGTAATTCATTGATCGTCCTACTTGCATGTCTCCAGTCCGTGCTGTACCGCTTCCTCCATCTGAGCTTTGGTTGCTATGGTGACGTTAAGAAATAAGCACGCAGCTCTTGCTTCGGTGAAGTTGAAGGTGTAATGTCCTCCGTCAATCAGCATGAAGATTCCCGTGGATTTGTTGGTCTGAACCATGACTGAAATGTTGCAAAATTGATACGTGTTGTTAACACCTCCATGTTGTTTTAGATGGAACTGCTCGGATTTTAACATAAGAATCAAGCAAAAGACACAGATAGCGAAATACTGCAATTTTAAAGCCTTTATATCTCTAGATTGTAGTTTGTGTAAAAGCCAAAGTTCTCTAACTGTTGTGGAGAACAAGAAGGCCACCACTGAGCCTTTTACAAGGTAAATCCAAAACTAATAAACAGCCAGAAAGAGGAGTTGTTTAAGAAGGGGAGGTAGTCGAGCGCTGTGGAGAAAATTTCCGAAAGTCACAGCATAATCTGAAGCATAAGACAGAACTAATGACTGCTGATTAACTTCTAAACTGGGAATGACAAAAAAAAAATAAAGGAATGCAAAATTGTCTGAGTCTGGTATTTCAGTCTGAAATGTCTGTCAGTATGGAAAAAAACTTCAAATGTTCCACAAGACCTATTAAGTATAATAAAAAGTTTTTCAAAAGTAATACGGTAGCATGATTATATCATCATATAAACCTGAGTCAAGGACTGTTGGTCTAAGGCTCAGCACACACTGCAAAAACACTAAATCTTACAAGTATTTTTGGTCTAGTTTCTCGTGCAAATCTCTTGGTACACTTGAAGCAAGACAAAACTAACTTAAATGTAACTTTTCAGCCCGATATAGATGTTTGGAACAAGACATTTTAACTTGAAATAAAAAATGTCTTGTTCCACTGTCAGATTATTTCACTTATAACGAGCACTTTTTCTTCAATTTTAAGGAATTATTGACTTGAAACATATCCTACATCTTGCTGAAACGTGACTTGTAAGTTAGTTTTGTTGTATTTCGGATATTTGCTCAAGAAACTAGACCAAATATCCTTGGTAAAATTTGGTGTTTTTGTGGTGCAGCCTCTTTCCCCTGGGTGCCATGGAACCTTCACAGATGAATAGTTCTTAAAGGATTTCTATCAAGCTCCCATTTGCTGAATTCCTTGTAAAAACTGGTAGGTTTTCCAAAATCCATCTTGAAAAGCCATTTAAGCTCATCGTTTCAGTCCATTTGATCAAAAACCCTTCTCACTGCGCTTCTTTTTTGAAATGTTTCTGAAGATGTAAATATCAAACTGCCTCAACAACTCCTCTTTTTAACTCTTTGATTTTTATAAGCTAACCAAAATATCTTCAGCAGACCCCCTAAAAGCCCACAAGTGGTCTCAGAAGCACAGTTTAAGAGCCATATGATCTATGAGCATGTGTCTATTCTATCCACAAGCACCTGGAGTACTAATAGCTACACATACACAACAGGTGTGGTATGTACACAGAATCTATAAAATATGTAAAAAATAAAGTAAATAATCAAAAAAATAATCCTGATTATTGAAAAGTTTAGTTAGTGTGTCTGAATATGAAAGGAGAAAGTGTTAAACTATGGTACAAAGTCATATCTTAGATTTAATGGTTTTTCAGACACATTCACACAACTTCATAATTAATGTATACTTGATATTATGATATAAAGCATAAAAAAATAAACACTGGAAAGACAGGTTTGCTGATTTTTGTGTGGGGACAAAATAAAGCAGAACTCTTACCTTTACTTTGACTGGAGGCAGAAAGCTGCAACATTGCTGTAAAGAACACCAGAAAAACGGGCATGAAGCAGCACCGTCTTGCCATGTTTTTCTATGTGAAATACAGCGGAAGTGGGTGAATGTGAAGAAACATCCAGGATGCACAAGGGAGTCCCAGAACAAATGGGGTCTGAAGGAAACAGGAAAACGGAGGTCAGCACTGCCTGATGGCCTCTCATCCAGACAGAGCAAACATCGACACTCAGCAGGTTTTATTCGAACATTATTTTGGTCATCAGATTGCTGATAGATGACATATAGAACTTATCAAGTACCATCTTTGAGATCATAGAGGATGTCCAGGAAATATTAAAGTAGAATGACGGGAAGTGTTAAGGATTCCAATAAAAACAAATAAGAGAATATAATCTCTGTTATACAAAAACAGGAGCTGCTGAGTCTTATAGGCCTTTTATCAAACTGGTGCCTTTTCAGTGAACACTGATAAAAGACCAGTTTTACTCTGCTGGGTGTGGAGTTCAGTGGTGTGAATATTTCCTGCTTTGCCAGCATTTCTACCAGAGCTGTTGGCTCTATTAGTCGGGTAGGAAAACCGACTTCCTTTGCAATGTTGCTGCTTTTTTTGTTTTTCGATTAAAATAGTTTAATGTCACCCCAGTGGAATTGTTTTTTTTAAACAGTCAATCTTAATTTATCTTTTTTACGCCATTATGAACATCATTTCACCCATGTTAAAGTGCTAGTTTATTTAATCCATTCCAGAATATTTTCCACCTGCTAATAATACATATATCCTGTAACATTAAACTGGAAAACAAACTAGTGTGTTAGAAGGAAACATGTAAAAAAAAAAAAAAGAAAAAAAAAAAGAAAAGAAAAAGAAAATGCTGCAAAACCCTGGTTAAATACAGTATGAATACCTTTTGAACTAATGCTTTGTTAAAGCGCCTTTCACCATCAGTAGCAGAGAATCTGATTTATCCTAAATAAAGTTCAGCTGTCCTAGTAGGGTTTTCCAGACGTTTGCAGTCACCAACTGAAGCCATAATTTGCAGAGATGCAAAGGATCAATTGAAATAATGTCAACACTAAAGGAACTACAGCTAATTAGTAATTATCAATTAGTACTGGTTAGCACAAACTGTACTAACCAGTACTAATTGCTGGTTAGTACAATTTGTGTTCTTCATGTAACAAGAGTCCCCTGTATTGTCTATATGTCTGGACTAAGGAGGGGGGATTAAAAAAGAGGCCTTTTCTTCTTCTTAAACCCCCCTCCAACATCAAAGCCTGAATAAAATCTTTAAAAACCTAAATTATAAAAGTATAAAATAAATGTGTTCTAGGTTGATAGAAGGAAACTGGAACTTTTGAGCAACAATTCCAAAATGTTTGTTGTCTGCACAAAAACAACACTGTACATCACCAAAGGAACACAATACTAATAGTGAAACATGGTGGTGGCAGCATCATGCTCTTCATTGCTCTTCTCCTGATGGAACTGGGAATTTTGGTGAGTGAAATGATGAATTTTAAATACTACTTTAGTTGTCTGATAGAAAGCTGGAAAGGGAGATTTCAGTTTTTTAGCATATGTGAGCCCAAACACACATCAATTTACCAGAAGCAAACTAAAATTCTTGAATGGCCTAGTTAAAGTCCAGAGGTAAATTTGACCCAAAAGAGGGATGTAGACTATAGATGTCAACTCAAGTTTATTTGTATAGCACATTTCAGCAGTAAGGCAGCTCAAATTGCTTCACATCATAAAAACATCAATCAAGTATACAGCAAATCATCAAAAACATTAAAATCATCGAGCAAGTATGCAGCCAAATCATCAAGCAGATACGCATGAAAATCATCAAAATCATCAAGCAAATATCAATGCATCAAAATCATAAGGATCATCAAGCAAATATCATCAAGCAAATATTGATCAATGTTCCACTTACTACTAATCAAAGGCAGCTCTAAACAGGTGGGTTTTTAGCCTTGATTTAAAGGAACTCAGTGTGTCGGCTGTTTTGCAGTTTTCTGGAAGTTTGTTCCAGATTTGTGGTGCATAGAAACTGAAAGCTGCTTCTCCA
Source organism: Anableps anableps (assembly GCA_014839685.1). Lineage (NCBI taxonomy): Eukaryota > Metazoa > Chordata > Actinopteri > Cyprinodontiformes > Anablepidae > Anableps > Anableps anableps. The sequence goes on from CM026073.1 coordinate 5,232,224, forward strand.
TGTTTGGTTCTAGTTCTGGGGATGCAGAGCAGATCAGAACCAGAAGACCTGAGTGGTCTGGAAGGCTGATGCAACAAGTCTTTAACGTATTTTGGTGCTAAGCCATTCAGTGATTTATAAACTAACAGAAGTATTTTAAAGTCTATTCTCTGAGCTACAGGAAGCCAGTGGAAGGACTTTAGAACTGGTGCTCTATCTTCCTGGTCTTAGTGAGAATGCAAGCAGCAGTGTTTGATTGACTTTTTAGACAGACCTGTGAAGATACTGTTGCAGTAATCAATGTGACTAAAGATAAATGCATGGATGAATTTCTCTAGATCTTGTTGAGACATTAGTCCATTGATCCTGGAAATGTTCTTCAGGTGATAGAAGGCTGACTTTGTAGGTGTCTTTATGTGCCTCTGATGGTTCAGGTCTGAGTCCATCACTAGACGCAGATTTCGGGCCTGATCACTTGTTTGTAGCTGTAATAACTGAAGCTGCGCGCTGACTCTTAATGGTTTCTCTTTAGGTCCAAAGATAATGATTTCAGTTTTGTTTCTGTTCAGCTGGAGAAACACATTGATTTGTTCAGTGCTTGGATAGGTTCAGAGTCACCTAGTGACAGCGTGATATAGAGCTGTGTATCATCTGAGTAGATATGGTAGCTAATCTTATTACTTATTATAATCTGAGCTAATGGGAGCATGTAGATATTAAATAGTAGGGGTCCCAAGATTGAACCTTGGGGTACTCCAGATATGACTTCTGTCCGTTCCGATGAAAAGTTGCTTATTGACACAAAGAAATCCCTGTTCTTTAGGTAGGATTCGAACCAATTAAGTACTGTACCAGAGAGTCTGGCCCAGCTCTCCAGTCGCTTTAATAATATATCATGGTCAACAGTGTCAAATGCTGCACTGAGGTCCACCAGAACCAACACTGGGGTTCTTCCACAGTCTGTGTTTGTGTAGATGTCATTGAACACTTTGACAAGGGCAGTCTTAGTGCTGTGGTGAGCACGGAAACTGGACTGAAAGATGTCAAAGCGGTTTGTCATTGTTAAGAAGCTATTTAACTGTTGAAACACATCTTTTTCAATAATTTTGTTGATGAATGGAAGGTTAGAGATTGGCCTGTAATTCTGCAATAGTGATTTATCCAGATTGTTCTGGATTGTTCTGTCCTCTCACTCTGATGGATTTGGAGATCTTTTACAATGTAAGGTGCAAAAATATAACCAAATCAAGATCTGGGATGCTGATAGTATCCTAACAAAGAAGACTGAATTCTGAGATGCATCAAAATATGCTTTAACAAATCAAAGCCGTGAACACCTATGCAGCTAGTATTTTGTTAGCTTTTTCGCCCTAAAAGATATGTTTGCTTTTCAGGCAGATTGAATATGATTTATGTCACATTAAAGGTGGAAAAGTTATTAAATAATTTATCATGGTCTAATTTTGTGTCACTAAAGTTGTGCCTTTTACCAGGGATGTGGATGCTATTTCTTGCCACATCACTTTCATTTAATTTGTAAATATTCACGCATTTCTACATTTCAGGCTTATAACCAATTCTGAAAATTGTCCATTAAAGTAAAAAAAAAAACTCAAACAATTTGACCAAGTTTACCATCCTTTTTATCAAGAGACAGAGTCTTGTACAGTATATTATTATTATTGTTATTGTTAATCTTGTTTTGTAAAAATAGTTTTTTACACTGTCAGAATTTTTTTTGTGTGAAACTTTATATCTATTGCTGCTGTTACACCTGAATTTCCCCTGTGTGGGACAATAAAGACTGTTTCTATTCTAATAAACTTGCATAGATCATGGAATGAAGGGATGATCTCAACAGTAGAGATGCGAGGATTGATCCAAAATATCAATAATATTGATCCCAAATCGGTATCAGTATTGTATTGCTACTAACGTGATAAGATCGGTCCTTCAGTTTAAGATTTCCCCTTAAAATTTGATTTTATTTTTGTGCTGTAGCTTCTCAACTACACCATAAAGCAGATTTTGTTTTGATTTGCTCTCAAATGACTGTTTTGTTCTTTGTTGAGGAAATATGCACAAAAATCATGTTAATATGTTCTTAAAGTATTTTAGAGATACCTATAAACTTTGTCCAAATTCTATTTGTGGTTTGAACATAATAATTTAAAGGGAAAAAAACCCCCACAAAAACACCTAAAGGTGAGTTTTATGATATATAAAATTTAAATGAAATGGATTGGTATCAGTTTCAATATCAGCAATACTGGCCCTGTATTTACATGGTATCAGATTGATAGAAAAGATGCTGTATCGCACACTTCAACTGAACAGCGGTGGAACCATTGACCACACCAGCAATCACCCAAGTGAAAAACCAAGTGATTAGTTGTTCCAGTTGGGAAGTAACTGACCAGCACAGTACACCTCTGGAACAAGCAGTTCCCCTTCAAAACAGTTGGTGGCAGCAGTGATATATGCTTAGACAACATATATTTATAAAAAAAAAAAATAGATGTATATTTATTCACTTTAAGGAAATAGTTTCTGTCTTTAGTGAATTGTTTGTAAAATACGGATGTTGTGCTTCAAAGCAGCTCTGGTGCTGATCAGCTGGTGGCCAACCCTACGTGAGTAATGGTCCCAGTCTGCCCACCTCTATGAAAATTTCTGGCTCTGCCACTGCATCTGAAAGGGGCTACAGTAATTAGTTTATGTTTCAAATTCCCCATCACTGCTGTACTAGTGATGGGGGAGACTTCTGTCCATCATAGGGCAATGCACACAAACACTGCAATTTAGAGAGAAAAATTAACCTAGCCTGCATGCCTTGGACTGTGGGAGGAAGCTGATGTATCTGGAGAGAACCCATGCTTGCACTGAGAGAACATGGAAAGCATGCAGAAAGATCCCCCAGGCCAGGGATCAAACCCAGACCTTCTTGCTGCAAGGCAACAGTGCAAATGCTTCAAGTGAAAGCAAGATTTAAGAAAAACTTTTTCTTAAGACTTTTATCTACTGACATTTATACCCATCCACTTTTTCTGACTGAGAGTATAATCATCATAGAGTCAGAAGAAGTTATTGCCCTCAGCTTTAAAAATGACCAGCTAACATTGTGTAAGCTAGTTTTCTTCCTCAGTAGCACGGGGAATGTTTACCTCCTTCCCATGCAGGTTTAGGTGCGATCACATTACCTAATGAATACTGAATGACAGTTAGTTGGTGACAGGATACTCCCTGTGAACTGGTCATGAAACTGAGAACTTCATTCAGCTAGCTGTCCCAAACAGCCCTGGTCTTCTCTTTGAGCATCATCACTATGATCATTGACAAAAGACATTTTGGTGGAACTACAACTATCTGGCATTAAAATGTCAATTAGAGCCAAATCCCATACAGACCTACAGACAGTTGGCAAGTTGTCAACAGAGGACAGCCTTCACAAATCTCTCTCCATGAGCAGCAGCGGCATTAATAGAAGTCAGCACTTTAGGCACGGGGTGACAGAAGGAGTCAAAGTTCTCTCCAGGGTACCCAGGAGGCCCGTTCGGGCGGTTAGGCCAGTCAGCGCTGTCAGCTCCGGTGGCTCCTTTCTCCAGATTAATCACCTCCAGGGGGAACTGGTTCGGAAGAGGAAGGTAGGCATGTAAGGAGGGTATCATCTATTAAACATGGTCCTGGCTAATACTGACAACAGAACTGGGTTTTCATGAGGTCTGGCTTTTATAGATTTATATTTGACCATTTGAAATGCTGAAAATGATTGTGGAGCATTCCCTGCTCATTGCAAAACAAACAAAGAGGAGGTTTTCTCTGTCTTCAGTGCTTCTCTCTGACAGGAAACCTCTTGTAAATGTTTAAAAAATCTGCTAGGTTCTTCCACCTCCATCTGAATCATCCCTATCTCACAGCATGTCTTTAATAAAAGGTTTAAGGAATGATTTTTGGTCGGTTATAAAAATATGTATAAACATGGCAGCTACCCTGTTTTTATTGGCAGAGCCAAGAGGCAACAAAACCTTGCAAAATCATTCATACCCCTTGAACCTTTTCATATTTTCTCATTTTAAATCTCAAACTTCAATGTAATTTATTATGTTTGTATGTGGTGGATCAGCACAAAGTAGGGTTGATTATAAAATAAAAGGAAATGTGGCTTTCCTGAATCAATACTTTGTAGAACCCAGTTTATGGAGGTAAGTCTCTACCAGCTTTACACATTTACAGACAGACCATTTTGCCTATTCTTCTTTGCAAAACAGCTCAGGCTTAGGCAGGTTGAACTGAGAGGATCTATAATTCAGGAAATTTTAAGTCGTTACATAAATTCTAAATTGGATTTGGTTCTAAACGTTGACTGGGGCTTTCTAACACACCAATGTGGTTAAATCAAAATCAATGATTCTTATACTGTGGTACAAGTATTTGGGCTGATTCTCAGAAGAAAGACTGTTATCAGGTTTTTGCTAATTATGTAAATCTGGACAAGTTAGCTGTAGAGCTGGAAAGAACTAGTTGATGAAAGTCTGATTTGTTCAAGACATTGATCTCTGATTCAAAGCGGACAGCAGCAAGTATAGATCACAGGGACTGGTTGCACTGTGTTCTATTTATCTCTAGGATCAGAACTTGGTTGTGGAAATGAGCTCAAACCCAACTTAACCATGTTCAAAGACTTGTATATTTGGTTGAGCAGGCTAATGAGTATAAACCTAGGTTTATAGTTGACCCATTGAAGCCGACATGAGGGGGCACACGCCAAACATGTAGTCCCCGCCCCTGCGCGTTGGCCTTGCGGGCTCTCGCAGTGCCTGGTCGTGCACCTCTGAATTTTTGTAATTCGGCGCAGATGGCACGTGCCACCTTTTACTCAAACTGGATGGTTTGGAAGGTGCAGATCCCCCTACACTGGCATTTATAAAATCCTCCTATGAAGGCTCGTTTTAAGAGAATACGGCACCAACGTTCAGGTCAGCTATAAACGCCACACCACTTGCTCGGCTCACGCCGCTCAACACAACAAAAGCATGGGTGAAAGCCTGGCCACCAGGCGCTCGCCAGCGTGCCCCACCTCCAGGCCTGGCTCCAGAGTGGGGCCCCGGGTCCAGACGAGGGAACACTGTTTCCAAAGGTGGAACTCATCATCGGGGGTCTTTGGGGTGCACTTCGTCTGATCCCTCACCTGCTTGCCTTGGGTGTATCTACCAGGGGCATAAAGCCCCTGACGACATAGCTAGGATCATTGGGACACTCAAACGCCTCCACCTCGGTAAGGTTTCAGCCCAGGAAGGATACTTTGGTATCGGTTTTACAAATAAGGAAACAGTCTTTTAAGACATCATCATCAAATTATTATCAGTAGCAGGACTTTGAAACAATTGTAAACACGTCTGTGTCTACTTCAAAGAAAGAACCACAGACTTGACGAGCTGGGCACGTCAGAACTTGATAACTATCAAAGCTTTGCTCTCATTAAAATGATCCTATTCTTGTAATTTCACAACATTCTTTTGATAAAATTGCATCTTTATCCTACTAATATGATGACAGATGGATTCTACCAATCAGGTGACTTCTGAAAGCAATTTAGTGGCACTGAATGTTAATGAAGGGAGTCAGAATAAAGGGGGTTGGATACAAACAGATGGCACACTTTTCAGATTTTAATTTCTAAACATTTTCAAAAACCATGTATTATTTTGCTTCCACTTCACAATTATGTGCTACTTTAACTCAACATAACCTTTTTGTTCTAGAATGTGCAGGATGCTGCTGTAAAATGACTTCCTCAGCCATCTGAACACCCAAGACTAGGGTTGTTTTTTATGTCTTTAGCTGCTTAAACTGCCAGAGTCAGGAATGCATTTCAGATTAATTATGAGTTCAAATTAGCCAAAAAGGAGCAACATAAATCATTCCACTTGACAAGTAACCAGTAAGACCATAAAGGCTTTTTGATTTATTGGGATGGGGGATATCAAAAAATAACCTTCCAAAGGGCTGATATATTAATTTGCTATGATAACACAATTAATCATTTTCATTCAGCATGTCCTGATGTTTCCAAAACAAACTGGAGCTATTCCTCCTCATTGTACGTCACCAATAATGTACACTTCTCAGGAATGTGAGGACCTCAAGAGGGAAAACAAGTTCTTATCAAATGAAATCCACATGGAACGGATCGTAATGCGCACCGAGAACGAGCTGACGATGAGGAACCTCAGGAACATGAACCAGGAGCTGCAGATGCAAGTCAAAGAGGTGTGCTTAAAACAAGGAGCGTAGTTTTAAGCAGCATATAAATCAGTAGCTTTTCTCTTTCTGACAATGAAGGAGTCAATTTCAAGATAAATTCTTTATCAGACACTTTTTGGAGTCCTGCATAGGGTTCTGTGATCTGATGTTCAGAAACAGAACCCATCTATCAGAGAGGGAAAGAACCGTCAGCTAAAAGAACTGTTCAAAGGAATTACATGTTGCATATTTAACCCTTACTCTGACTCCTAAAGCAGAGTAATGTTACATCCTGGAACAAAATCTGGCTTCTATAATTACCTAACCAAGTCAGCACACACCCAACTCCTCCCTTGTGTTGTCCTTAAGATGAAGCAGAAGTTGCATCACAGCCAGCAAAGGGCGACATTTTGCTCCCGAGCTGCAGAGGAGGCAGAGGAGTCCAGGGGCGAGGCTGAGAAGAGCAGGGCCTCGGCGGAGGCTCGGGCCCTCGGGTGTCAGAGGGACAAGGAGACAGCTGAGGCTGACCAGAGACGGCTGAGTGAAGAGCTGCAGCTGCTCAAGAAGGAGGTAAACTCCTGATGCTGAACTTAATTTCATCTCATGTTCACAACTCTAAACATCTGCAACGAAAACCTCATTTCCAGATTTTCAGTTATATATAAGATGCTATATAGAGTCCTTAAAATCAAGTTTAAATGCTTAAGTCATTTAAATTATATCTGCACTTTGATATAATTTGAACGGATGTTGAAATTGCTAATCATGAACTATTTCAAATACCACAACATTATAAATGATAATCTGCTGACCCCTGCCTGAATGGATCCAGACATGAAGCCAAATCAGCATTCTTCCAAACCAGTTCAAGCCAGATATTTACATACACTGTATAAAAAGACACATACAGTTAAAGTCAGAATTATTAGCCCGCCTGATGAAATCACACAAAACTCCTAATATTTCCATGGAAATGACCACAACAAAAACTGTCCCTATTTGTACTGCTTCTACTCTCCACATAGTTTGATCAGCATATTTGATTGATGTCTTCTTGTTTAGTTTTTAATGGCAGCTTACACCCATCAGTGTTGCACTACTGCCATCTCTTGGATTTTACTTCACATCACTGTCTTTCCTCAAATTCTCTTAATGAGTCCAGTATTATAATATCTTTCCTTTCCTTTCATCACTACTCAACGGAGCAGTCAAATTCTCAAACTTCAGTTCCCTGTTACAACCTGCCAATATTCTTCTTTGACTCACATATTTCCTGCAAACAATAAAAACATGTTCTATCGTTTCTGTAGTATTGCACCCATTACATAAACCAGTAAGAGGTTCCCACCATCTTAAAAAGAGTACCATTCAAAAAACTATGACCACTTCTTCTATTTAGAACTCTCCTTCCTCCTATTTATTCCTCTAATTCTTATAACATCAACCGTATTTTGTATCCTACATCAGTGTCTCCTTTTTATCTCATTATTCCTCATTTTCCATAATTTCTTACTTTCTTTCCAAACTATACTTTTGCCTTCAGATTTAGATAACTTTATTGGCATAACAAGACCTACTTTTCTAACAGCTTCCTTAGCCAACCTATCTGCTCTATCATTACTCAAAACACCTACATAAGCAGGAGTCCAGATTAATACTGCATTTTTGTTTTGTTCACACAGTCTATGATGAACAAAAAGAATCTCATACAGTATGTTTTGGTGATTACTTGTACTTCCCTTTTCAATGGTTAACAATGTTGATAATGAATCACTACAAACTATTACTTTACTTATTCTAGTATCCTCCACCCATTCTAAAGCCAGTAATATAGCACATCATTCTACTGCATACATACTCAAAAAATTAGATGTTCTTTTTGAAATCTTTATCTTTAATTCAGAAATCACTACTGCTACAATAGTTGCTTCAGTTTTTGGATCTTTTGAACCATCTGTATAAATTTGCAAATAATCATACTTATTCTCTACATGATTTTAAAATTCTTGACAAATATCTGTGGGATTTCTTTTATTAATATTTGATAACGATCTATCTACACTAATGTATTTCCATGTCCATGTCGGCCTCACAGGCAGTGTGAGGTTTTGATTATGCTCATTTGCATGGAAATATTCAAAGTTTTGTGTGATTTCATCAGGGTGGCTAATAATTCTGACCTTAACTCCAACTGTTATTTCTGACTGTCTGACATTAATTTAGACTAAACCTTCCTGTTATGGTTCAGTTACAGTTGCCCAAATATTTTTTATTTGCCAAACTTCAGAATCATGAGATATTTTCCTTTGAAACTTTTCTGTAAACAGGAAACATCTTGAAATTTTCATTTACAAAAATGTTTTTCCACAGAGTATTTACGAATTTTCTGTAAGTGTGTTTAATATTTATTCCTGGGTCTTTCTAAGCATTTTACCCATACCTTCATTCACTGACTATTGTGCATTCTTTGTATGTTTGGATTACTGGGGTTGTTGCCATTATCTGGAGTGAATTTTTTGGCACTGGCCCCATTAGAAATATTTAAACTGAAAACATTGATGTGTTTAATACTCATTTAACATTTTTCATATTATTTAACATTTCATATTATTTGGCTTTAAACATTTTGGGTATCCTTTAAACAAGCTTCTCCCCTTGGTTGGCTGTAGTTTTGGGCCATTCCTAAAGAGAGAACTTGTGTAACTGAGTCAGGCTTGCAGATCACCGTCGTCGCACTCACCTGTTCAGCTCTGCTCATGTGGGACTAACATCAGAGCTTTATGTTCAAAACGTAACTTTGTTGTAGTTAAGTCACTTTGTACCTAATTTGGTGATGTCCTTAGAGTCATCGTCCATCCTGAAGACCAATTTGTGACCAAGCTTTGACTTCCTGTCTGATGAATGGAGACGTTGCTTCAATATTTCTAAATAATGTTCTTTCCTCTACGGGTTGTGCAGCAGGACAACGATCCAAAACCCAACAGCAAGTCTACCTCCTAATGGCTCACAAGCAGTTGAACGGTTTGGAGTAGCCTATTCAAATTCTGGAATTTGAAACTGAAGTTGCTGTTGAGAGAACTTTAACAGGCCATTCATTTTTTAAAACCCAACAATGTGCCTGAACAAAAAAAACAAAAAACAAACAAACAAAAAAAAAAAACACATATCCAAAGAAGAGTGGGCCAGAATTCCCCCACAGTGATGGGAAAGACTCCATCTGTTACAAACACTCAATGGTGCTTGTTGATTCCAAGGGTGGAAAAAACTCTTCCTAAGTTTAGGGGAAACTTAGTTTTTTCCTACATAGGTTTGATAATTTTTTTCCCTCAGGATATCGTTGTCGGATTTTAAAATTAGTTTGATGACCTGAAACATTTAACAATGATAAAAAAAACAAAGAAAGAAAGAAAAAACAGAAGAAATGTCTGAAGGGGTAAAATACTTTTTCACAGCACTGTTGCTGAATATTAGAGAGCATTTAGTCTCAGATTTGCTGATAAAGTTTAAAAAAATTAACTTTCCAGCTTCACTCCTTACTCAAAATACAATATGGTCAACTCAAGTTAAGACTGAGAAGTGAAAAGTGAAAAATACAACTGTTTACTGTCATAAGGCCAAATGTGCTTTTCATTATCGCCACGTTGCTCTACAGCGAGTAATGTTTTAGCGATGAGTCGCCAGGAGTGATTTCTCCACATGGTAAGGTGAAGGGAAGGTTAATTACATAAATTCAAAAGTTACAGAAAATCACAATCATTTTTATAATTGCTTTTTAACACAGAGAAGACTTGTTTGGAAATTCCTTTCAGCTAAAAGGAGGCATGGTATCTAGGGCAGTGGTGTCCAAAGTTGGCCCTCGAGAGCCGGCATCCTGAATGTTTTAGTTCTCTCCTTCGTGGTAGTAACTACCTCCTCAGCATGTCAATATTTGTCAGGGGCCTGCTAACCAGCCATCATTTAATCCAGGTGTGTTGAACCAGGGAGAGAACTAAAACATGCAGGATCCTCAAGGACCGACTCCGGACACCACTGATCTCAGGGGTAGCTTACAAAAAGTGCTTTTCTGTCTCTCTGTAGTCATAAATTTTGTCTATAAAATCGGTACATACATCAAAACAATACATAAGTAAATGAAACTGAATGGATCAGGAGCTGCTATGCCTGTCTTGACTTGGACCTTTGGTTTTTGCAGCACGTTGATCTGCGGCTCACACTGGCACAAACAGAGAAGAGCTACTTCGAAGCCAAGCTGAAGCTGGAGCGTGTTTCTGGGGAGAAACACAGTCTGCTGCAGGAGAACAGGAGTCTGGGGGCAGAAAGAGATGAGCTGCGACTCAAGCTGAGGCAAATCACACAGGAAAATGTCCAGATTAAAGAAAGGTACCTTGCACTGGCTGACTGGCTATTCTAGCACCTCGTCTCCACAAAAGACTGATGTAACTGTTCAGTTTTTCAACCTCGACTTTAGTGTTAAAATCTTCAAGACAAACAAAAGCTGAGGAGCTCAAGGCAGGGACACATTTTTTTTTGAGCATTGCTAAGGCAACCATTTAGAGGAAAGTGTGTAGATAATCTATTCTGCCAGAAGTATTGGGTCAACCTTCCAAAATATTGAAATTTTATTTTTTCCATTTACCGCCATAATCACAGGTGTATAAAATCCAGCACCTACACATGCAGATAGGATGGAAATTGTGCAATAAGTCCAGTTGGGAAATTTCCTACCCACTAAGTTAGTGGTAATGTAACAAAGTGGAAATAAGAAGAACAAAAACTCAGCCAAAGTCTTGAGCCATGTAAATGGCAAAAACATAAAATCCTACCAAGTATTTTTGGTCTAGTTCCTACTGTAAATATCTTAGTACACTTGAAATAAGACAAAATTAACTTACATGTACATTTTCAGCAAGATATAGGAGCTTGTTTTAAGGAAATAATTCTTGAATATTGATACAGAAGTACTAGTTCGGCTGGCAGTTTTTTCACTTATAACAAGATATTTTACCTGTTTTAGGTGAAAAAATCTGACAGTGGAACTAGTACTTTTTGTATCTACAGTCAAGAATTATTGACTAAAGCTTATGTATCTTGCTGAAAAGTTACTTTCACGTTATTGTTGTCTTAATTCAAGTGTACTGAAGTATTTCCCTAGAAACTAGACAAAAATTCTTGGTAAGATTTTGTGTTTTTGCAGTGTAAAACCACAGTGTGGGGAATGAGGATGCTGAGGTCTGTAGAGAGCTCAATAACAGTGTATGTGGATTGAGTTTCTGTTTTCAAGCAGCTGCATCCAAGCCTTACATCACCAAATGCAATTTGAAGGATCTGATGCAGTGGTCTAAGTGGGCGTGAATATGGAGAGAAGCAGGGGCAGGATTGTGGGAACGTGAGAGGGCCATGGGCGCGCAGGAGCTGTGGTCAACACTCTGATGATGTCATTTTGCATGTATACCCTTGGGCGGCCAGTTTCTCAGAAATCTCTCGGTATATTTGTTTGTTGTGGGCTGCCCCGTCCAGTTGACGCTGTATGCACTCTTCCATAAGTACCGCCTCCATTCATACAGTGATGTAAATCCATGGGACAATCAACAAATGCATTCTGCTGCCAAACAAATTACTTGTGTGCATTATGCAGCTTGACCCGGGTTGTACCACTAGTGAGGTTGTTCCAAAAAGGGAGGAACCACGTAGGATCTGCAAATGGAGCTGAATCTGGTCAGGGCTGACTGACCAGTTATAGCCTCGCCTGTGGAGAAGGGGCTTTAGAGTAGAGACTGCAACCCAGGTCTTCTCTTCCAACATCAGTGTCTGACCGCTCAAATAAATTTTCCCAGAAGGGGTGAAGCTGTTGAAACAGCACAGGGTGGACCAACATCCTAATAAACCATAAGGATTTAGAATGGGATGTCACTGGAGTTCATATGTGTGTGAAGACAGATGAGCAAATATTTTTGGCAGTATAGCATATTTTCATTATCACATAAACAAGTGAGGAAAAAGAAATCTGGACATACAATGTCTTAAGAAGTCTTCACAACCCTTTAGCCTATTCCATTTTGACCATTTACAACACAAATTACTCCAAGTCTTCTGGAGTATGTCCCTATCAACTTTTTATAGCTATGGACTGAAATCACCTCAGCTGGCATCAGAATGGATAAAGGCCAATCAATAAACAGCAGTTTTCAAGTTTTGCCACAGACTTCCAGTTGTTCAGACCCATAGGTTTAGGGCTAACACCTGAATATCTTTGGATCTACACCATTCCGTTTTAGTCCTGGCTGTATGTACAGCCACACAAACATTTCTGGAGCCTCTAACAGGTTTTTTAGCGCCATCTTTCTTCACATCGACTCTGACTTGCTTCCCCGCTGAATAAAAGCCTCCAGATGGCATGTTTCACCATAGGACTGGTGTATTGAGGGTGATGTGCAGTGGGACTGCTCTCACTCTTTCATGAAGACCGGCGTTGTGGAGCCCACAACCAATCGTTGTCCTGTCAACAGATTCTCCCACCTGAGCTGTGGATCTCTGCAGCCCCTCTAAAATCACTATCGACCTTTTGGTTGTTTCTGTGATTAAGGCTCTCTTTGCCCATCAGTTTAACCACCATGTTGGATGATGGAATGAACAGCAAAATGTAAGATTTCAAAGCTTGAGATATTGTTTTAAAACTGAATCCTGTGTAAAACTTTTCTTCGTCTTTCTCCCTGACCTGTCTGCTGGGTTCCCCCATCTTTATGATGCTGTTTGTTTTCTAATGTTCTCCAACAAACCTCTGAGGTTTGCCCAGAACTGCTGGATTTATCCTGAGATTACGTTACAATCAATCAACTGCAGCCAGTTGATTACATTGGATCAGAAATTTGGAACTCATTTTCATTTCTGGTAACGATTTTGTTCTACTTTGTGTTGGTGCATAAAATCCTGCTGGTCCGTTGAACAAAATGTGGAAAAGTTTTAAGGGGCATAAATGTTTTTTGTATGGCACTATACTTCAGAATTTTTTTGAAAAAGTTTTTTGTCAGCTACTACGGTTGAGTTACAAAAGACTTTTGACCTTTCCCCTAAACGCTCAGTGGAATGTTTGGGGAAAGGTGCAGAAGTGAAGATGTAAGTCTGAGAATTTCTTTGGACATACAGGAGACTTCAAAGGCGTCATAATCACACAGCTAGTCTGTGTTTAGACAGGCAGGGAGGTGGTCTCTGTGAGCTTCCATAACTCTTGAGAAAATAATAGGAGAAAATACCAGAATCCAGATGACAGTGAGTTCAGACATATCTAAATTTATTGCATCTGAGTGGATTGTGTAGAGATGATACGTTTTTAGTTTTTAGAGCCCATATGCTTCAGTTCTTCAGTGTTTTTATATGATAATAAAATAGCTTGAAATTAGATAACTATAATGACTCAGAGCAACTGGATGTCTGGAAAGTAACAAAGTGGTTGCTTGAACAGCTGTTGAGAAGACAGTTTGATGGTTAGATGTTCAGTCACTGAGAAACACGTCAGCCCTGCATGCAGTTAGCAGGTTGAAACAAACTGCTACTTCAAGGGTTGAAAGGTCCTCTGAAGAGCTTGCAATGATTACAGTATCAGAATGAATAGTTAAAACATGATCTATATACCCTGCATAAAAAACACAACCATATCATTTTTCTATCTGATATTTCTATCTGATATTTTCTCTTTTTTTGTCAGTTACTATTACTAAAATTATTTTTATTTGCTAAATGCCAAAGTTATTAGAGAATTTTTTTTAGACACTTTTTATTTTGACTTTTTTACAATTAGAAATTTACATACATTCCCTTAGAGTTGGTTAGAAGTGCCTTTAAATGGTATGAGTTATATACTCAACATGAATATGATACACAAGTGTATTACATTGATTTGCAGAATTTTGGCCCATTCCTCCTGACAGAAGTGGTGTGCTTGGGTCAGGTGTTGAAGACAGCATGCTATCGCACACCTTTTCCACTCTGCTCCTAAAACTTTCTATGGGGCTGAGGTAATGGCATAGTAATGGCCACTCCAAAACATTGATACTGTCCTTAAGGCTCTTTGTGACTAATTTCCTGTTATAATTAGGCTCATTTTCCATTCGGAAGACTCATTTTGTGCACAAGCTACCGGGGAACCTGGTAAGCTACAGGTGTATCTTAAGGGTAAGTAAATGCTGTTGCTGTCAGTTGTTGAGATGATGTCACAGGTTGTGTTAAAGCCTCTAACACCTGTATCTAGATGACAGATACCGATAGAGGGGGGTTGCAATTAGGGATGCAACAATTGTAGTTTTCTGGCTGATAACCAATCTCTAAAAAGCCTGACCTGCCAATTCTGATTTTGCCCGCTATAGATTTGTTTTGGTCTGAAAAGTCACTAAAGATAGCAACAATGTCGCTATGTTGGTGTGACTATTGTTAACGTGCGTGGACCTGGTGGGTGGATCTGTCAGTCAGTCCTCTTTCATGGCAGAACAAAAGGGGACAGTGGCTGATTTTCAGACCTTTGCAGAGGTAGATAAGATCGGTTTGTCATGTGAGTATCGACCAATCACCAATCTCCCAAAATTAAGAAAATCGGGGCTGATTTATCGGCGAGCTGATTTGTCGATGCACCCCTAGTTATAATGCTTCATAGTGTGATCATCCTCCCTTTGGGCGATCTGTCTTGGATGAACAGAACTTTTAGAACCCCTGTGGGTGTCAGATTCCAACACCTGGCAACTGTCAGAACTCAAAGCTTCATGCAAACCCACAATGTGACCCCTACCAAACGGCGTCAAGTGCTGGGAATGGTGTTTACAACATCTATGTGGCATCTTCTGCATGGCGACCTTCACTGAACTGTTTTTTTCCAACTGTCAGATGCTCTGGAAACTGCCTGAACAACACTTATCCTCTCTGGGGCTGCTCTGATCGTGCCAGTTCCTTGTATCATTTACATACCCATCACTACTCTGGATGTGTACCAAATTACATTCAATCTAAAGTACTCCCTGTGGTGGTTAAGCTTCGCCAATGAGAGTATGTTTAGCTGCATTTAGGCTACCCTGAAAACAGAAACAAATTAGTGTGTGCTGGGATTTTATTTCATGCATTATGCTTGCAGTGAGATGAGTCTGAGGCGTAAAGCGACAGCGGCAGAGGAGGAGAGGCAAAGAGCCAACCAGGCTCAGCGAGAGGCTGAGGATGAGAGGCGTCAGGCCAACAAAGAGAGGCAGGAGAAGACGGCAGAGTGCCTCAGCTGGAGAGAGAAGCACAGCGAGTTGGCCAGCATCCTCCAAGCACATGAGGACCTTAAAGCTCAGAGGCGGAGCAAGGCAGTAAGGACTGCTCACCAGCAGAAGGCATTCAGAACCTTTGAACTTTGTCACCTTTGGTGAATTTACAACCACAAATGTCAGTGGATTTTATACAACAAACCAACATAAAGTAGCCGTGGGGTGCCATTTGTAAAGTTACACAGTCAAAAATTAACAGCAATAATTTGGGATATTTAGCCTGTCATAGGAGAAAAAAATGGGGTTCATTTTTCAAAGTTACATTTTTACAATGTTATTTATTCATTTATAAAGGTCACACTTTCAAACTAAATATTTAGTTCTGAGCTAAAAATTTAGTTTGAGGCTAAATATTTAGCTGGCTAACTAGCGCTGGCAAACTAAATATTTGTTAACAAGCTAAATATTTAGCTTAGAAAATATTTTGCTTCAAACTAATATTTAGCTAACTGTATGAAGTTAGCAAGCTAGATATTTGGTTTGCAAACTAAATACCTCTGAGCTAAATATGTAGTGTCGAGACAAATATTTAGCTTTAAGTTAATATTTAGATAAGTATTCACTTAACAAGCTAAAGATATAGTTTGGAGCTTAAGTAAATCTTTACTTAGAAAATTTGACATTTCTAAATAAATGAATAATATGGTGAAAAATAAAAAATGAACCCCCATTTTTTTTTTTTATTTTTTTTTTTTTTTGTGGTAGGGTAAAAATCCTAAATGATTGCTGTTCATTTTTGACTGAATGAACTTTAAAAACAGCAGAAGAGTCCACTTGTGTAATTGAATGTCAGTATAAATCCAGTTGTTCTCTTCATTAGCAAACAAACATCTTTCTAAAGACCAAGAAGTGCAGCAGGCCAGGCTGGAAAATGAAGCCATTGTTGCAGTTTGCCAAAAGTCATGTAGGGAACACAGCAAACATGCAGAACATGGATTCCTGGTGTGATGAGATCAAAATTGAACTCTTGGACTCTGTGTGGTGGAAACTAACACTCCATATGGCCTTGTACACACACCCTCCTTGAAGACATACACGGTGGTAGCCTAATCATGGTGTGGGGAGGCTTTTTTTCCCAGTAGGAACTGGGAGCTGGTCTGAATTGGTGATAAGATGAACTGAGCTAATTTCAGGAAGAAAAGCTGGTAAGAAGCTGCAACAGATTAGAGACTGGGGTCAAAGTTCATCTTCTAGCAGAATAACAAAACTAAGCATAGCCAACCAGAGCTAGAAATCAAAGGGTTTAAATCAAGGCATATTCAGATGTGTCCAAGTTAAAATCTGGAACTAAATACAAATGAGAATCTGGAGCAAGACTTAAAAATTGATGTTCTCGGGCTTTTTTAATCCAGTCTGACTAAGTTTCAGTTATTTTTCAAAGAAGAATGGAAACGTATTCAGACCGTAGAAGTGCAAACTTGGCAAACATCGTCCAAAGTGCGATGTGGTTCCATAAAGTAGCGTTTCATGGAAGCTGAATATAAATCTATGCCAAACTTTTCTGATTTTTATTTGTAAAATAGATTTTGCCATGAATCATTTTCCTTTCAGGTCAAAGTTATGTGTAACGTTGTGTATTGTTTGTGGCTGTAATGGGAAATCTGAAAAAGTTGAAAGGGTGTGGGAATACTTTTTGCAAAGGACTGTATCTGTTTCCTGCACTTACTGTTAAAATGCTGAATGAAACTCCCGTTGGATTTTATTTCTAATGACTTTTTATTAACAAGAGTTTGCAAATCTCGTAAATATTCTAAATCAAAAGTACAAGTGAAAAGAAATTGGGGAAAATTTTGACCCTTTTTTTTTTTTTTTTTTTTTTTTTAAACATTTTTTTTATAGATAATTTCAACCAAAGATGTTTTCTTGATGGGAACCTGCTCTTTGAATGAAAAACGATCAAATCCGTCGGACTTGGAGTTTCACATCGTACTGAACTCTCTAAATGTGGGAAACGGCTTCTGAACTGTCATTTTGCGCTGTGTTTTTTGAATATTCTGACTTCCTTGGGTACATCTCAGATTTATCTTTCCAACAGTGTCAGGCCAACATCAAGAGCTACTTCTTGTGTATGACCGAGAGCAATCAGCGGGTGAAAATCCTGAAAAATCCTGATGGAACCCCAAGAAATTTCACAGTGAGTGTATTCTCCCAAAGCAGTGGGAAAAAAATCCATTCAACTATACAAGAGAAGGAAAAAACACACACATTGACCTCACTTCCTTTTTATATGTTCTAACTCTGCACAGGAAGGAGATCCTGTCTATATCAGCACTCTGGAGGAAGAGCCTGAGAGAAGTTCATCCAGGTTGAGTTGTGTTGAAAATAACTGCAGTACGACATCACTAACCTGATCAGTCACTGATTTTGATAAACATGTTTTGCTGCAAAGCACATTTTTCACCTGTAGAGTAATAGAAAACCAACAGATCCATCACATGCATGATTCTACACTGTAAGTTAAAGATCAGTGTTACAAATAACAGCGGTGTTAAATTCAACAAGTGAAGTCATTCATGAGAAGAAACGGGGTAAACACCCTGTTTAATGTTGCACGTGCTGGTTACAGAACATTCCCCTTAAAGTCTGGGTAGCACAAGTCCTTCAGATACAGTCATATTCAATAGATTAGAATATATGTCCCGATGAGTCCTGTTTGTTCGATTAAAAGTATCTTTGCAAAATAACAACTTTTAAGCAGGTATTAAACATACTTTTCAATAAGCGCACATTTCTGTTTTTAAACATTTTTATTGGTCTGATCTAATCTAATTTTGAATGTCATGTTTTCATTAGCTGGTAGCAAAAAATAATGATTAGGAGAAATAAAGCTATTAAAACATCGGCCTAACTTTGCCTAATTAATCTATAGAATGTGTTTCATTTGGTGATGGAAGTACTGAAATAAATGGACTTTTCAATAATATTCTAATTTACTGAATGGGTCTGGATTGAACGGCCTTTGAATTCAAAGCTGACAGGAAAGAGAAAGCATGTAAGGAAGTGTGGAAATTGATAGGCTGCCCTGCTAAATTGATTTCATTTGCTTTGAAATGGAAACCAAAGCCATTGGAACGTAGAAGAAAATAGAAAAATTCCATTTCAGTGGACATGGCAATGGTTAATGATAAGTAAATGATCAGCTCCAGGGTGATCAAAGGTCTTCAGTTACCTGTGAATACTGTAGCAGTAAGAAGGTTATCAGAAGGAAGCCCCTGCAAGGTTTTCCTAGTTTGCGGAGAACACATTAGGCGACCTAAACAGAAAAGCAGTGACATTTTATAGACCAACGAAAGCAAAATTGATCTTTTTAGCTCCGTTTTTGGGTCAGTTTATCAGGCAATCCCAGAACAGAACACTCAACTGAAGCAACAGTACCCTGTGAAAACAGTGAACCACATCCCCAGCAGCCATCCTGCTGGGGATGTGGGGGCTTCTCATCATCGAGGGACCACAGAGTAGTTTGAATACTTGAAAAGTTCATGTTGCCTTATAATGTAGAGGAAATGCTCTTGGAATGGATGTTTCAACAAGATGACACATCAGGAAGTGAGGGGCACCTCGGTTCTCGATCAGCAGGGTTAACGCCGTGGAGCGGGCAGCTCAATCCCAGGACCGTAACTGAATAGAGAGTGTATGGGCTGGCATCAAACATGCTGTTTCTGAGGCTAAAGCAAGCAATAGTTGTTTCCAGCTGCTGGATATTCTAAGCAGAAATGACTGTGGTTAATAGAAAAACTAAATCTTCAAGTTTTTTTTTTAATGTGTACAGTACATTTTTCACATTTATTAAATAAAAATGCTCACACTATTATTCCAAACTATAAAACCAGAAGGCAACTGCTGGTGTTGTGCAACCTGTGGCCACCAGGGGGCCTCAGACACACCGACGACAACTTCTCAAGCTGATCTGTAGACCCTTTGCTACAAAAAGGTAAAACTTTTTTATCCTCCTCCCACAGGACAATGCTGAGGATCTCAGCCCCACACACAGGGAGGGACCCGGGTCCCAGTCACTTCGATGAACTGCCCCCCTTCGAAGGGGAGCGCCCCGGCTCGGCTCCCTCACACAGAAGCAGAAAGGTGGTGGAATACTTCTGGATCCCTACAGACCAGGAGTAAACATGGACGCTCTTCCAGGGAATCACCTGTGGCTCAGTCCAACGTATGAGGCGTTTTACTCTGGAGAGCCATTTCATTCAAAATTAATGTTAAGAAATAATTAACTCTTCATTAAATATATTAAGAAAATAGAATGAGGAGCTTATCTTCTTAAGCTGCTTTACTTATTTCAAGATTTGTTTTATAATGGAGTTTTATTTTGAGACTATTTTGTAAAGTTGGGAAATCTTTGCCTTGTCATTTAAATATGAAAAAGCCCTTCAAATAAAAACAGCTAAAAAAATACATTGAGTAGCTTTACAAAATAAAAACACCATTATAAAATAAAAACATAAATCCTGAATTAATAAAGCTTTAAACAAGCAAAACTATGACAAAATAAGATTCCTATTTAAAAAAAAAAAAAAAAAAAAAAAAAAATTATATATATATATATATATATATATATATATATATATATATATATATATATATATATATATATATATAATTTTTTTTTTTTTTTTTTTTTGAAAAGTTATTTCATTGGGACAGTTACTTATTTGATAGAATATTTATCAACAATATTTTGAACTAATGCCTCTCCGTATTTTACTTCACTCCAAATGTGTAAAGGGAAGCCGTTAAAACCAAAAAGAGCGACAAGTGCTGGTGCTCATGTACTGGACTTTATTGACATTAAAGCAACAGAGGTGCACAATAATTATGAATACCTTACAATAATATTCAAATTCATTACCCTACACAAACACATGGCTTATCAGCATAATTCTCGGGTATGTTTAGCCATTACATTTAAGAAAACATGCGGTGTTACCCTTCGACCTCATTTTCCACCCACCAGAGACACGTTTACGCTGAGATTTCAAATAAGCCACTTTCCTCACCGTCGTTAAGAACCCGGCAACAAAACTGCATTATGGGTAGGTTTCTACCAGGTTACTAAGCTGCAGAAATAACCTTTCCTTCTCTGAATATTAATACTTGTAAACTGTGTGAAGCCTCCTTGGAAATGTTTAGTGTGCAATCAGGCCAGGACTGAATGAAATGCTCAACCTTTTGTTTTGACTCATTTTATTTCATTATCAGAACAAAAGCCCATCTAACTAAGAGGTAGAAACACAGGCAAGTTTGAAACGTTTCAGCGTCACAACAATGACCACAGTTTTCAACTGTTGTAACATCCTGAAGAGGAGGATCGCAACCACTCGTCATACACAATACATAGGAGGCAGCAGGGCGCCTCCTGGTCATGCAGAGGATTTACGTTCAACTAAAACGGATGGGTTTCTTTTGAGCATGGGTGATTTAACACACCAAGAAATGTTTTCTGCTTCATCTTGGCTTCTGTTGGGCCTTTTCTCTCCGAGATTCACTAAATCCTTACCGCTGTGGCTTAGGATTGCACCTGAAAGTAATGATCTTAACACCGTTTCATAGATGTATTTAAATATCTGTTAAGATCTTTATTTTTTTTGCCTGAAGGAAAATAAGAGTAAAAAGTTTCAAATTAGGGAGGGCTATGGAAAAAACATGCAAAGTGAAAAAGTAAACCAAGCAAAAACAAGGAAACAAATGGGGCAAAGTCACTTTAAACTCCAACCCGGGTAGCTGACAGAACACAGATCCAAAAAAATAAAGAAAAAAAAAATAAATCCAAACATTAGGCAACAAGTCAAAACGATGCTTCTCAGCCCCACAACTTCACAAGCTTTCAGTTTGGATTCAGGGAAGCAGCTCGGCGCCGTGTGGCAGTGGTTAAATGAAACGTGGTGTTAAAATAAAGTGTGTGAGAACAAAACGGTGGATCTAGGTCATGATGCTTCTGCTCGGTTTCTCAGTCTGCTTCTTCCTCAGACTCCTCTTCCTCTGCTGTCTCCAGCCAAGTGAGCCACTGGTTTACCTGACAGGAAGAAAAACAAAAACCAGTCAGTCAGTTTTCTAATCTGTTTATGAACACAGAGGTTTGATGGAATTTAGAAAGGTAGCCATGAAAGGGGAAAGTTTTCAACTCGTCCATCAGCAAATTCTGATTTCTCATGAAGAGCTGCAGCAGGACGTGAAGCGGTTGTGTTTCCTTTGCTCTTTCTGCTGTGATCGGCGTTTTCAGAGCAGAGGCACCGACGCACTGCGTCTAGACGAGCAGGCGCTAAAACCAGGAGTTTAACGTCTTACATCTGTGCTGTTCACTCAGGGCGCCTGCCTACAAACAGGCTGCGTGTATTCTAACTCTTGGAGATACGCAGTATATCACAAATCTATCGCCATAGCAATATCAGCGTGAGCAATATTCACATTGGTTTGGAGCGCAATAATTGTGGGCTGATATATTCCAGGTGTTACGAACCTGCAGACTCTCACACCAGCAGGTGCTCACACTGGATGCTGACAATGTTGCCCAACATGCTACAGCTCAGAGTGATGGACGCACGGATGAGGAGGAGAGGAAGAAGAACGTAGGCAGACATGGCAGCTGATATGCTAACATCTGCAGCCGCAGCAAACAATGAGAATAACTCGCATACGGACGACCTCACACAGAGCGGTGAGACCAGAGCAGGTTCGCTCCAGCGGGATGGCAGGAGCGCCCCATAACCCCAGGCGCTGCTCAGGTCACCTGTTGAAAATACCTGTGTTTGTTCGAATCACAAAATATATATTGTAGGGTTAAAAAAAATAAAAAACGCAATGCCAGCCTTCTTCAATATCGTGCAGCCCTTTTTCGTGGTTTCTGGAGCTGATGGGACCCCCCCTGATCGCACCCCCATTGTCTGACCGGGACACCCGCCTCGCAGCGGCTTTCAACCCTGGGCCTCCAGTCCTGTTTACCCGCTGATTCAAATCACCGCTTCGAGGGGAGGCAGATGGAAAACAACCAAGACATGCAGGCAAGGCAGTCCTGAGAACCAGGGTTGAGAAACACTGCATTTCTTTAAAAAATAAAGTTATCACCATATCCAGCATGATCATAACAGAGGGTGAACGCTCCCGTGACGTTGCTGCAGCCTGTTCAGATTCCCTGTTCCGTGCTGAAAGCCTCAGCCTCAGCTCTACCTGCCTGGGTGAACAGCAGACACGGCAGAGAAAACAGGCTCCTTTAAACAATTACCGTATCTTCCGGACTGTAAGTCGCATTTTCCCCCCAGTTTGACTGGTCATGCAGCTTATAGTCAGCTGCGACTTACATATGGTTTTGTTCTTCTTCACGATGCATTTTTCAACGGGTGCGACTTATAGTCAGTACATTAAAGAGCAACAGCGTTCGCTGAATGGGAAGAGATCAGATTTGCCCGTTTCCAACAGGCTTGTTGGCTGAAGGGGGGGCTGGGGGGCCCCAGACTCTGTTCAGCAGCTGAGTTTTCTAGTTCTGCCCAGATGATGAGAGAATTATACCTGGAATAAAGCTTTTCCTTTTCCAGGGAATTCTTGGGTGATGTCTTCTTTCCATGCAAGGAAGGCTTCTTCTTCAATGATCTCCATGTCATAGAAGTTGACAAAGTAGCGCAGCAGCATTCCTTTAAGGAAGAAAAAAAAAAAAGCACAAAAATAACTAAAAGCATGTAATAATTACACAAAGATTCTCAGGAATACACAGGTGCCAACTTCATGGCTTTGTTGCGATAATTAACTTTCAGACTCCTCCAGTGACATTTTTACAAAAAAAAAAAAAAAAAGTGACTAGCGACAAATGTGGCGACTTTTCTCTGGTTTGGTGGAGACTCTGGCGACAAATGTGAAAGCGATTTGATATGATACAAAACTGATTTATGTATTGTAGGTTCAGGAAAGCTGTTTACATGATTAAACTGACGTTATTAAAGTTTATTTATAGTTCTAAATGTTTACAGTATTTTTCATCACTTTTGCTCTGCCGAAGGAAATATTCCCTCCTCCTCCTACCCGGATCGCACATGACCAAATATGCAAATTAGGTGATGACCATCCCACGGCTTTAAGGACAGACAGTAGCTGCTCTTCTTGCTGAGGAGTAAACCAGCAGCGTTGGCGTACCTTTGGGGAAGCCGCTGGCGTTGCAGTGCACCTGCAGCGCGTAGAGGGCGCTGACCTGCAGCTCGGTGTGGTCGTGCAGGAACTTCTGCATGACGGGTTTGAAGGCCAGCAGCAGCTGCTTCTCCTGCTCCAGCTGCTCTTTGGAGGGGGCTGCCAGCTGATCGTCACCCTCCGCCATGCACAGCTCCTGGGAGATGTACTGGAGGAAACTGGAAAAAGATCCCAACACTGGCCGGTTAAACTCAGCGCCGCCTTCTGCGAACATGAATCACTGCGTTCTCAGTATTGAGATCGACCGATACAGATCATTTTGACATCTAACCGATCCCTGATATTCCTCGTGAAGCCAGTATTGCTTTTTCTTCCTCCATTTACACAATAAAAAGAACACAATGATTTAAAAAAAAAAAAAAAAAAAAAAAAAAAAGCTGCATAAGTTTCAATTTGCATATCTGCATAAGTTTCTCTTATTACCAACCTGTCGCCGACTGGATTCAGCTCGTGTTCTTCTCATTACCGCAACTCCTGAACGGTTCAACACAGCAGAGAAAGTCCAAGAGTAGAGAAAAGCTGAGAAATTGCATTTTCAGCACATATGACACATTACGGTAGCCGTCCGGGAATTCTGTGATACCAGCAAGATTCGCACTTGTGTCATATTTGTCACCCGAGTTACTTTGTCTCATAACTCCTGAATGGTTGATCGAATTCAAAAAATTCCAAAAGCATCTGAAAGTACATAAAAGGCGCTTTCCAACGGTGTAGCGCATGATGCAATAGACGTTACGGAAAATATATGCTAACCGAGGGAAAGTCCCTGCGGAGCATCATACTGCACCAAATGGAGTAGCGGCGCGACAGAGAAGACGACGGGAAAGGAGACGGCAGAAGACGATTTGAAATAAGGAATAAAATTATAGAAATACCTCAAAGAAAATCCACCCAGAAGGCTCATTCCTGCAGACAGCGACCATGAGGAGGGACAGAGTACCAGCGAACCACGGTATGTAAAATGTTTGTACAAGCTAACTTTTCATATATGAATGCTGCACAACCACTGGCTAAATGTTAGCTTCATAATTTCCTGCATAACTTGTACAATAAATATTTATTATGGTGAAAATGAAATTGTCGTCACCTTCCTAAAATAATGGCCCAAGCCATTTTTCGCCAAAAGTGACTTTGGCCAAAAAAAAAATCAGCCCAGCGATGGACTAGCGACCTGTCGAAGTAAATCGCCTTTCGCGACCCGCAAGGATAAGCGTGATGGATGGATGGATGGATGGATGACTTGGGCCATTATTTAAGGATGAAGCTCACGCCCAAAACAGCTCCAGGAGTTCAGCCACCACTAAACTCCCACCTCTCAACTCCAGGTGAAATTTTCTCCCACTTCTTTGATGAAGTTTTGAAACTTCTGTGCAACAATTCCAACAAATATGCGGTGAGAAACCTTGGCAGAGGGAGAAAGTTGGCCTGGAGAGAGAGCAGTACGGAGGAGATGAACAAACACCCGGGTTTGCTGCTGCACACGGCGTTGCTGGAGGAAAAATACCAGTTTCCACGTGCCCTTCCCCTCTGCTGTCATGTCCAGGAACAGATTCATGGCAATTTGATCAAACCTTCATATGAGTGATGCAGCACAGGATGCACTCAAAAATCAGAAAGTACTACTGTACAGTGTAGCAGTACAGACCATCTCCAGCGGGTAGATCATGAGGAACCGATGCGTGGCTTTTTACCATCCGAAGCAGCGCGTTTCAGCGGACAAAAGAATGGTTGCCATAAAAGCCAGGATCGCTCTGAAGCAATACATGAGAGCCGAGCCAACTCAGTACAGTTCTCCGTGCTGGCTGATGTGATTGGCTACGCTGTCGACTTCTCGCTTTACCAGGGGGACTCAACAGCAGCATCAGGGAACGGGCTCTCCCACGATGTGGTGGCGTCACTGGTAAGTAAAGATTACCTGGGGTCGGGTTATATTATTTGCTGTGACAACTTCGACACAAGCCCCGTTCTCTTCCGTTACCTGGGTCAGCGGGGATTCGGGGCTTGTGGGACTTACCGGCAAGGGAGAGCTGGTGTTCCTACAGCCACAGAAAGTGCACTGCATAAAGGGTCACTGAGAGGTTCCATTCAATGGATCAGGTATCGCCACCTTCTCTTTGTAAAGTGGATGGATACGAGACAGGTTTCCATCTGTACAAATGTCCATCCTGTGTATAAAGGGGAGACAGTGTTCCGCTGGCAGAAGGCAGAGGATGGGAAACAGGCGCCTGTCCCCAGACCAGCTGTGGGGGAACATAAATATATGGGAGGCAAATGCTGGGAACAAACTCTAAACGTAGAACCCGAAGGTGACCAGTTTCCCAGCACTTTCCGGACATTGCTGTCACCAACAGCTTCATCCTGCACAAGGAGCTGTGGGCCAGTGAGCATCAAAAGCCAAAATTTCAGGAGGAGGTTGCTGCATCCCTTCTCTGCGTTCCACAGCGATTATGCCTCTGAAGACCACTTCCCCGTCTCCACGAGCCTTGACTCATGGGCAGGGGAAGGCCCAGAGAGCCAGCATGGGGTGGCGGCAGTGCATGTATGCGAAAGAAGCACCCTGTGGGAATGTGAGCTGTGCACAGTGGGACTCTGTCTGCAGCTCGAGAGGAACCGCTTTAGGGCCGACCACACGAAATAAAAACGCCTGGAATAATTTAAAAAAACAACCCAGGCATAAAAACTGGTAAATTGGAGGCCAGGCTTCAGAATTTTCTCTGCATTTATGTAATATAGCTCAATGTTTAAATTGTCATTTTGAAGTTCCTGTTCAGTAACAAACTTGAAAATTTAAATTCCGTTTTTTTTCTCTTTAAAACTGTTTGTTCACAACCTTTAACAGACAGAAATGTTAAATAACTACCAGACACAGAAAGCTGAGGTTGTTCTGGAAAAAGCAGCAAAAACAGACTCAATGCACATTTTTTGACAATTTTACAGCTATAAAAATAAAAAAAATAAAAAAAATAAAAAAAACCAGGCGGCCCAGTTATAATTTATGGTCGTAAGAGGGTTAAACAAAAAATCTTTTGTTTGATTGGCTGCTTTTCTCTGATTAACAGTTTGTTAATTTTTTTCCCAACATAAAATAAAATGACCACATCTATTATGCAAAGACAACAGTCCGTCTTACTATAGTATTCTGCCTAAGTAGAGGTGGACCTCTAGTGGTCACGATTGTCACAGCAGTGTTATTTTGTACCTTTAGTGTTACTGTAGGTAGTTCAGGCTGTACCAGGAAAGTGAACAGTCACGGTTTTTTTTACTATCCATTATATGGCCAGAAAAACATTTACCTGTATGTTTATGTTCAGTGCTGTACAACCTAATACCAAGGTTATGTTGTTGTAAACCTTAAAATAAGTATATTCTTTCTTTCTTTCTATCCATCCATCCATCTATCTAGCTCCAGCTGAAAACGCTAACCGTTAGCATATTTATGGGTTTTTCCATAGACGTTAGCATTAAGCTAGTGGTCTGGGTATTTTTTATTTTTATTTTTTTTTTTTTAATGGAGGGTGATACTTAAATGCACACAGAAAAAGGTTACAGACGTATTTACCTGTGAGTATGTTTATGTTCAGTGTTTTATAACTTGATATCAAAGTTATCTTGTAAACGTTGATTATTGATCGAAAATAAGTTTATCTAGCATTAAGCTAGCGGTCTGGTTTTTAATTCGTTACATTTTTTTGTTTGTTTTAATTTATTATTTTGTAGTTTTACAGTGAGCCTTAAGTAAAAATTTGAAGAGAATCCTAGAGTGCAGCTTCTCTTGAGGAAAACTGTTTGTCAAGCTCGCCCACACACAAGCAGGGGCAGAATACTTCCAGCATTCCCAGCCGCTCTCAGCCAATGCCGATCTCAAAGCATGGTTGTTGAATGGCTAATGTATCTGAGAACTCATGCACATATTGGTTGGATACAAGAAAAGAACCCAACAACTATCAGCGCAAAATATCGGCCAGCCGATGCATCGTGGACCTCAACATCAGTCGTATTTTCATCTTCCAGCAAAGTCGGTTTTAATTAATTTAGATTATCTAAAAAATGGTCTGTGGTTCTTCCAAAGCCATTTTGTTTGTAACATCAAAGGAAGAGATTAATGATTATGAAAAATAATTAAAACCTGGAGTTGCTCAGTGTTTAAGTTTACCTTGTCATGAGGATGTTGACAAAGCCTTTGTCGGTGTGAAGCCTGGGTGAGATGTTATCTTTAATCCACTTGTAGATTGACTGTGGAGATGGGTCTGCTTTTATCTGCTTCAGCAGCTCCTTCTCCAGCTTTAGCAGCGGGAACAGGAAGCTCAGCCCCTTCCCCTCCAGAACCTCCAGCATGCGGTCCTTATTCTGATCGATTTCTGTCAAAAGGCAGAAGAAGAAGGGGAGGAGGTCACTCCTGGGCCTCCGTCGTTGTAGAGGTTTGTTCCTGCAACATTTCCTGCTAGCTCATTAACTACCACCCTGATACCCTGATTCTGCATCGTTCCAAGCCGTCGCTACAGAAGGATGAGGGAATGGGGCTCTCTACCTGGAAGCATCTTCTGCATGTTGACCTTGCTCTGCTGGAAGAGCTCCGTGAGCCACTCACGGTCCTTCAGCTTGGCCGTCTGCTGCAGGCAGAGCAGGAAGAGCGGGAAGTGGGTGCCGTTCTCCAGGGGGTGAGCCAGCTCCGCCACGCTCACCAGCTCCGCGATGACGGCCCGAGCCGCAAACTGGGCCAGGTAGGACTTCACCAGAGGCACGTCCAGCTCGATTTTCGGGCACAGGTCCAGGACGTTGAGGAAAGCCTGAAGATGTGGGATGGAAAAAGAAAAAACCATCATGAAGAGGCGATAACAGCCACTGGTGGGAATTACTGAAAGCTTCAGTTCACTGTGTCCAGACCTTGCTGCACTGAAGATTTGGAAATCTTCAGTGCAGTTTATAGGAAAACAACAAATGTGTTACTATATTTTCCAGAGTAGAAGTCACTATTTTTCCCCTTTTTAAAGTATGGCTCGTCTTGCGACTTATACTCAGGTGCGACTTCTATACGTTTTTTCCTCTTCATGACTGATTTGACTGATGTGTTAAATGTTAATTGATACTGACTAACATGAACCAAGGTGTTACCGTCTGCTGCCAACAGGAAAACTATTCGCAGATTGCAAGCTGGACAGCCAGAGCACGGATGTCGGTGTGGCAGAAACTGCCAGCAGACTTCCAAGGAGAGGCCGGCGGTTTCCTTGAGCTCGTCGAAAATCAGGAAACTGAACACGACGTGTCACCGGATCGTAGCAACATGGACCAAGTCCCCTTCAAGTTAAATATGGTTTCTTCCCCTCTTCATGACATTTTTTGACTGATGCCACTTATAGTCTGGAAATTACAGTAATTATTTTCTAAAAAATAAATAAATAAATAAAGACCACACATCTACAGAAAAATAGAATGCATTTGTTCAGCCCCAAAGAGTTAATACTTTCTAGAACCATCTTTCTCCTCAGACCACATCTCCTAGTCTTCTGGGGTCTACCAGCTTTGCAGATTCATAGACCCACATCTTTGCTTATTCTTTGAGAACAAGAATAGCTGTTTTTTTTTTTTTAGGTCTGGTACTTAAATGTGTTCATTTCAACCTCAAAATTTTTTTTTTATATATACATACAAAAAGAAGAGCTAAAGCTAAGTCTGACTAGGTCTGTCACCTTAACAAATTCTACTGGCCGATAAATTGTCCCAGAAATTATTACAATAAATGGTAACGTTGCTGTTTTGAGACCATTTTCAAGTAATATTTTAATAATGGCATAACAATGCAAGTTCGCCCACTCAAAGACCAATGAACTTTAACTTTGTGAAGAAAACTTCACACTGGAACAGGAAGATACATTACATTTCCAAACAAACAAAAAAAACAAAAAAAAACAAACCCCCCCCCCAAACAAAAACACGTCAACTACAAAAAAAAAAAACTATCTTGCTACAGATGGATTTAGCTCCAGACTTTGACTGGGCCATTCTGACACGTGAATAGGCTTGATCTGTGTAGGGCACTCTGCTGGACGGTGAACTTCCACACCTTTTTCAAGTCTTTTGCAGGAACATCTTTATTTCCAGATTTGCGCGCTACGTTCCTACTGTGTCCCCTTGCTGAGGACGAGGCCCACATCATCATCCACCCACAGTGTTTCACTGTGGGGATGGTGTAAAACCTCTGCTCGGCCCTGTATCTCCGCTTCAAAGCGTTACCAACAGATTTATTACTTGATGAATATCAACTCTCTGTACCTGCATGAAATTTTCTCCGGTGATGAGCCCCTCGGTGCGGAGAGTGTGGATCAGAGTGCTGGCGTGCTCCTTGTCTTCATCAGGCCGGTCCAGGGAGCACACGATGATCTTACTGAGCATCTCTGGCAGGAAATGCTTTGGCGCCTTCATCTCTCGCACGCCGTTCACGGCTTCAGTCAGGTTCTTAGTGTTCAAGTACTCAGTCATGATCACCTCCTGAGAGGGGAAAAAAAAAAAAAAAAAAAAAAAAAAAAAGGTAAAATAAGTGGGAACGTTGCTCATTTTGATTTTCTACCATTAGACTTTAAAGTTCAACATATTTGGTTTTCTTACTGTGGTTTTCAGAAGTTCCTCTTTGGCAGGAGGCGGCTTTTTGTTGGTCTTCTGAGGTTTCTCCTGGATAGGTGGAGGGTTGGTCTTCAGGCCAAGCTGCGGAGGCTGAGGGAGGAGATTATTTTATGCAAGTTATGCTTCTATTCTCACTAAAAATTACATTGAGGTCTATCTTTAAGTTGGTCTGTGCGCTTTTTCTCCTACCTGTCCAAGTGGAGGGGTTTGGGTGCGAGGCGGCTGAGCACTGGGAGGCATCATTGTTGGGATCTGAGGCTGAAGCTTGGGCACCTGGTTCTTGTTGAGGAGGAATGACTGAGCAGGCCTGAGGCTGATCTGGAGACCACCGAGCAGCACAGAGAACATACAAAGGAATCAACCCAGACCTTAAATGAAATCTGTGTATTTTTGATAAGTGACGCCCTCATATCTCATAATCGCAATCAGCGGACCTGCTACCAGACTGAAGAAGAGGAGGAAGAGGAGGAACAGAAAGGTAAGAATAGATGGAGACGGAGCAAAGAGCAGAGGACAGACTAATAGCAGGTTGTGTTCCTCAGAATAACGCGTCTTTTTATAATCACTGGGCATTTAGGCTCCAATGCAGTGAAGCGAGCCGTGTAGCAATTACACCTGCAGCGGTGCATCAAGGAGCTTTGCGGTTAAGTTGGGATTGTTTTGGATTTTTAAACTGAGGTTCTGTTGAGATTAAAAAGAAAACAGTTTTCACCTCCATCTTCTAGTAGAAATCATCCACATTAGGAAATCCTGGAGGACAAAGCTAACGGCTAGTCTGAGACAAAAGCAAACTTCTACCATCATAAAACTTAAAACTCTGAGATTCAAGTTGTTTTTAGACGGCAGAAGCTTACTTTTGACTTGCATGATTACCCATTAGCTAGCTAGCTTTTTTTTTATTATTATTAAATACAATACAAAATAACAAAAAAAAGCTATCTTGCTAGTTTTTTTTAAATTAAATACAATAACAAATAAAAAAGCTAGCTCACTAGCTTTTTTGGGTATATTAGCAGAAAGTTATCAGAAGCCTCAAAAACCTCAAGTCAGAACAAAACAAAGATGTCTGCTGATGACTCAAACTTTTGCCTGACAGAAAAGTCCTGCAAGAAAAAAAAACAAAAAAAAAAAACAAAAAAACACTACATAGAATAAACGAGATTAAACAGTCCTGCCACAACAAAAATTAAGACCTTTTATTAACACATTTAAATTAAAACCAATTTAGATTTATTTAGATGAATGTAAGAAATTTTAAGGCCTTAATTTTAGATACATGAATTTAAAACTTTTTCAGGATGCGCAGACACCCCGTATTAACTGCTTTAACCTTTTAACAGAACCGCACTTCAAAACTCCTGAACTATCCCTTTAAGTTAAGACAACCAGATAATGAGCTCCTCCAACAGCGAGTTCTGCTAACCTCATCTGCATTGAGCTGTCCTTTCTTGCTGAAACGTGGAGGCATGTCCTTGGACTGAGCCTGCTGCTGGCTCATGTGGTTCTGGTTCTGGTTGAGGAAGTGTTGGTTCTGAACCTGTCAAACAATACAGAGAGCATAATGACTGATTATTGAGACATACACTTATTGTCTTTTGCTGTTTTTGATCAACTGATTACAGCTGGACACTGTTGTTCACTCTGAGCTGAATTACCTGGTTGGACTTAACGAAAGACTTGGGCCCCATGTCAAACTGCGACTGCTGAGGAGGCGCAATGTGGCCGCTGTGGCCGTTGAAGAGTGGGTTGGTGCGATGGCGTCCCATAGTGGGCGAATACCTGTCCTGAATAACACCCGGTCCGGTTCCAATCCCGCTGCCTGGGAAACAAAAGCAGAGCAGATATCAGATCAGATTCCACCAATATCAGTGGGTAGAAAGGGGAAAATTAAAAAATTAGTGGTGGGACTCAATGAAAATTGCGGGGGTCTGTACTTCACCGAAAACTATACGTCGACAAAGTAAGCAACATTTTCAATTCAAAAACCATTTTCGCTGCTAAATTATTGGACAGACAGAGATGTGAGCTCAACAACAAAGACATTTAGGTTTTTATCCTGTTAATTAGGTTATTCAACCATCAGACTGGTGCTAAGTGCTATATACCCATTCAGCTTTCAAGTGTTTCATGTAACGTCTTTGAAAAAAATACTTCAACGCTGACATCAGCGTTGGGGACGTCTGAGCTGCTGCAACATGTTTAGCATTGAGACAGTGTTTTAGGTTTGAATAGCTGCGGTGATCGGCCAACTCCTTTCTGCACAACAGTCTTTTCCACCATCCCAACAGATCTTCATTTTTCAGCCAAAATTAACCCCCAGTGTGCCAAGAGTAGCAGCTTTGTCGTCTATCACTGTTTGCAGATGTTGCTTGTGAATCAGATCTACAGACATACAGAAATGCTCAAATACAAAGGGTTCTGGTGGGAACCTTTGTAAGTATTTAAAAAAAGATTACTTGCATTAAAATTTTTAACAAGTTAAAATCTACGTCCCAGCCCTAATAAAAACAGCTATGAGACATGAACATAAAAAAGTGATCTGAGATCAAAGAGCCCCACCTGGCATCTGTCCAAACATGTCGGCCAATCCACCAAGAGTCTCCCTGTCCAGTTTCATTCTGTTGGGCATGAAAGGGCTTTCAAGGAAGAAGTCCATCCTCATCCCCTGAGACATGGGTGCTGGGATGAAAACACCCAAATCCTGGAGGAAAACAGAAGCAGAATCATGATGCTGTCTAAGAAAGTGATTCCACACTTAAAATAAACTACATAACTTAACTGTTTATAAGTTTAAGCTAACAAAAACTAGTTAAAACAATCAAATATGTCGCATCTCGTGAGATGATGACAGACCTTCACTGCATCCTGACGGATCTGGTTAATCGTCTTTGGTCCGTTGTCGATGAAGGCCTTGCGGGGGACCCAGTTGTTTTCACGCAGCTCCACTGTGTCTTGCAGCAGGAAGCGGATCCTGGCAGGCAGCTCCTTGTTGTTCATTAAGGATCGCATACGGCCAAAGTACTGATCCATTAAAGACTGTTTAAAGCACAAGGAGAGGGAGTGAGTGCAGAACACAGTGATGATAGCTGAGAGTCAAGTGGGAGGATGGAGCAGAAAACGTGCTTCTCACTCTCGAAACGTTACCGTCTGATTGTGCAGTAAATGGTAATATGTAGAGGTCAGTAAAGATCCAATCACACCCACACCGGATGGGGCCCCATTAGGGCCTCTTACCTTTGCTTTCTCATGGTCGAGTCTCGGCCCCACTGTTCTCATTATCTGACAGAGGCATTCCAGATCCTCTCCCATATCCTTGAGCTGGACTCTCTTCTTCTTTTCCAAAAGCTTTGGAAATAATTATAGGAGGAAGGGAGGGGTCAACATGAGGTTTAATAACCAACAAATTGATATTTTTCACTTTCATTTCCTAAAACAGAATCAGAAAAATGAGCTCACTGTTTTGATGCACTTATGAAGGATAGATTCATGGATGAGGTCGAGTTTGCCAAGTTCCCCGATGAATTTAATGTTGCCAAGCATCTTGATCTTGGCGATGGCACGCTGCTCCTCCTCCTCAGAAGTAAGAGGGTTGTCGTGTTTGTCATAGACTGAAAAGATGAACAGGTTAGCAGCAGCCAGGTGGCAACAACAGCTTTAACATAATACAAGGCGGACATTTTTATAGGGTTAGAAACAGTTACTGAACAGGCATGAACAGGTAGGGGACTTACATTAGGGGTGCACCGATTGCACTTTTCTGGCTGATCACCGATCTTTAAAAGGCCCGAACTGCCGATTCCGATTTTTGGTCGATACTGATTTTTTTTTTCGTCTGAAAAGTTGCTAAACATAGTGACAAAGTTGCTAAGTTGTCAACAGTGGGATAGACTATTGCTTAGGGCCACAACAAAGACTCAATAAAAAAAAAAAAAAAACAACCCACTATTAAAATTATAGGTAACAAATTTCATAATAAATGACAGGCTTCTTTTTTAAAGCCGATTCACCAATAATTAAAAAAAAAAAAAAAATCGACTGATTAATCAATTATTAAAATAATTGTTAGCTGCAGCCCCACTATTGTTAACTGCGCACATGGAGATGTTACCTGGTGGGTGGGCCTGTCAGTCAGCCCTCTCTCAGCAGAACAAAAAGGGCCAATGGCTGATTTTCAGCCCTTTGCGGAGGCAGATAAAATCAGTTTAACGTGTATCGGCCGATCACACATCTCCCAAAATTATGGCAATCGGGGCGGATTTATCGGTGCACCCTTAATTTTCATAGGATGATCAACTTCAGTTAATACACCAAGTTCAAAACATTTACACAAACATTTGAAACACCAATTATTCCTACACCAACAAAACACATCAACTATTGCAATTGCAGCAAATTTTTTCATAATCATTTCTTTTGTACCGTTTTGATTTTGATACATAAACTTTGCAAAAAATAAAAAATAAAAAAAAATAAGCATGAATACCCACTGAAGTTAGGCACTTTGAGGAGCACATTGTGCAGAATATTTTCTGTCAGTTCTGCTCAAGAGTAACAATTTAGCTGGTTAATCATCAGCTCTGATTGCCAAGCTGCTTCACAGACACGGCACTCGTAAACTGAAAACTGCTGGCTGGTGATCCTTCAGTTTCTACGCCACGACAGGTTTTTTTTGGGAACAACCAAATTCGTATCTTTTGAGCAAGAGGAAAAACATAAAAGTCTTCTTTAATCCAGCTGAGCTGAAGTGCACAGCAACGAGGCGCCACATGGTTTAGAGGTAGAGCGGCCGCCCCATATCAGACATTTTCTCTAGCGTCTAATTGAAACAAGTTAAAACTGCAGCAACAGCAAAGTTTTGCAGTTTGAAACCATAACTTTTTTTTAAAACCGTGGTACATCTTGACACCGGTAACCATGGAATCTACTGCATCACCAGATGGAAGAATGTACAACTTTTTCTAAACTGGAAACTGAAATATGCTCCAAGTTTTCACACCTCTACATTATCAGCCATCATGTAGACTTACTTTCAACATTTCTGGTGCGATTTTCAAATTCATCTTGAAGCTTGGAAATCAGCAGTCTTCTGAAGGTCTGAAAGGGAAAAAAAAAAAAAAAGAACTTTTCATTTTCTTCTGTTTTTTTTAAACTTGATTTTTTTGAAATGGGGTTCAAAACTCAATATTCCACACAAAATCTTTTCTTTGTTTAGGGGGAATTAAAAAGTTCACTATGAATTTATTTCCACAGATCAGGCTTTAAATGTGAAATGGAGGCAAAATCTCAGACTGCAAGGAAGGATGGACAAGTGAAAAAATAAAAAAAACGGTAGAATGGATGCATTTCAGCATCTGATCTAACATTTATCACGCTGACAAGTGAGAGTAATGTTGCTATTTTTCTTCTATGCTCTGTTTTTTTTTCCCCCATAGCTATCTAGATCTTGAAAATGATTCTCAACTTTTCCCGTTTTTAAGACTGAGAATCCCATTTATTGCCCTCAGATCTCCAACAGTCACTTACTGTGCTCTGCTTTTGGGATGTTTGGATCTCAGATGAAGGGCCATCAAAGTTTGGTGCGTCCTCTGCCAAGCGCAGACATAGCTGAGCATAGAGCGAGCTATATTTCGGCTCTTCTAGGGCTTTGTCTACAATCTGAAACAAACCAGAGTCAGAATGGGTGGATATGAGTCACCGAGAGTGGCCTTCCAACAGCGGATGAACGCGTCGCCGTTTAGCACGGCTACACGGATTAAAAACATTCACTTACCAGCAAGATGATTCCTTTAAGGACGAGTTTTGAATCTACGCCCACATTCAGGAGCTCAAGGCATAGCTTGTCAAACTTCTCAGGCGTGAGTTTGTTGAGTATGCTGGAAAAAAGACAAAAAACAACTGGGTAAAAATAAGCCATAAAGGTTAGGAGACCAGCTGAATTGGGTGAGAACATGAAAACTGTTTCACCACCAGCCAAACAATTTTCATACCAACATAAACACAGTTGCTATGAGCCAAACATGCTGTATACTGGAACATCTGTCTCAGACTCAGCTGAAATTCCTGACAACAGCAGTCATCTTTTGTACTCAGTAGCACCACCTGATGCACAAAGGAACAGGCCTAAAGTGCTTTTGGCAAAGCACATGCCATCCTAATGACTGCTGTCTTATCTTTGTATTTTGTGTAAAGAAACACGTCTCCGCTCTCCAGTGTGGTTTGAAATGACTTTAGAAAAGCTTGAATAAAGATTCTTTGAGATAAAGCTGAAGTTTGACTCGACCAATTTAAGATCACATGAAGACTTTTTGCATTTAATCACGATTAAATCCAATTCGCTCATTTATTTTGACTCCCCCCCCCGCCCTCGATATTCCAGACAAGCCAGATCAAATGCCTGGACATTATGCTGATGAAAAACCCCAAACCTGTCCTTACCCCCTCACTTTCCTGAAGATTGCATCGTGTCGCTCTTTCTCGTTACTGGAGTTGGCATCTCGTCTAGTGCTTCGTGAAGGAACCCATCTCTGAACGCTTTGCCCTGGGGTTTTCCCCAGGAACTCGCTGTCGACACACAGACAAAAACAGACCCAGTTCAACAGAATCCAACAACATGGTTTGTGCAGAACAGAACACAAAAGCCCTTCAAATCAATTGTTCTGAGACCAAACCTCAAGCACCTGCACAATCCCAATAACTGCTATCTTACTATTAGCTTAACTTTTACCCAACGTCACCACTGTGAGTCAAAGAAACAAATAGATTTAGAAATTATATTACAGTATTTCTGGGAATTCAAATCAATGTTCCCTGGAGTTCTAGCTTCTACTCAACAAAAGCTGCCCTGCTCTTTCGTTCTTTATCAGCATGACGCCAGAAAAAAAAAAAAAAAAAAGAATCCATGGTGCCACATCAGCTTTACACCAATAAGAATTCAGACTAAAACTAACCCTACCTGTTGCCGACAGTCTTGGGATAGTGCTGAGGTGCACCCCTACCACCTCCTCCCCCCGAAGAAGCACTGCAGAGGAAAATATTGAGAGGAACGCATCAAGTTCACGCCACAAATCAACGTTAATCTGCAATCAAACCCGATTCCAACAAATAAAAGCAAAGTAATAACTGATCTATTACACTGCACATCTGTGGTGCGGTCTCAGTCTCAAAAGTACTCTGAATACCCACTGCTTGGAGAGAGATGAAACAGTTTCCCGGTATCAGTCAACTGGAAGAGAATACTGCTGTGAATTAGTGCAGCCATTCAAGGAAACACAACTCACTGTTTATCAGCAAATTAAAATAGCTAATTCAGCCAACATAATCAAAACACTTTACATCTTTGGCAACATTTTAAAGAGCAAAAAATAAAACTCTAGCTCGATAATTTCCTGCTGCTCATGTATCTGTTATGGCCGTTGTCTTTAGCTCAATACTGAATTAGTTCTGGAAACGATAACATGTATCACAGTTAGGAGGATCATTAGTGTCTATACTGACTTAAAGTTACTACAAAATGAAACAGCAGCTAAATGTTGGCAAATCATTAACCAGTTGAAAAGCTTTTGAGTCATGAACATCAGATCGGCATAAAACTACGTCGTCTTATTCAGAAGTTGATCTTACTGGGATTTTACTTAACAGATTTCATCACAGAGATTTTTTCTAAGCATGCATTATAATTACTTGTGTACTGGACAACAATCTGAACTAAATCTGTTCTGTGGATCTAATAAACTTGGGATTTTTCACATTTTTAGAAAGAACAAATTCCATCCACTGTGCCAACAAAGAAGCAGTGTTTTGTCTGGGAAGAAAAGGACATTTAAACCAGAAAAAGACAGAACTATACAAGGATAAAAGAAAACATCTGCCTGTGTTGATCAGACAAATTCTGAGTCCTGTTTTTAATCGGCTGGTCAATGAAGGGATTCAGGTGTTATATTGGGCTGAGGCAGAGGTTAACTTCTACAAATGAACAATAATCTAGGAGCTTTACATCAACACAAACAGCATTTACACAGCAAACATTTTCTTCAGCATTTGTCTTGTTCTAATTAAAGCAATTATATTTCAGTTCTCTGATTTTTGTCAGTAGGTGTCCTTTCCCAACGGAACGTTATTTTTCTGCACACAGAAAGCTCAACTTTGTGGAACTGGTATCACATGCACCCCTCAGGACCGAAACTCAGTTTTGAAACCTAAACATCTATTAGCTGACTGAATAGACTACATTTTTCAGCTACCAAAAAGAAATCTACAGAAATGCTCGAAGACTTAACATGGGTGTTGCTACCCTGTTGTACCAGCCGTACCAGAGTTAAGACTGCTAACTGACACTAACAACATAAAGTTGGAAGAAATTTTGGAAATTCCTCTGAAAGAGCTTTTCATAGATTTCCTTCACAACCTTCTGTTTCCTTAAATAAGAGATCAGGGATGTGCATTTAAATAAATGTCACATTTTAACTCAGTTCAAAACTATCAGGAAAAACAATGCCATTGACAAAAAAACAAGTTCAATCATTATTTTTAGAGCAGTGGAGTATAACGCATTTCTGAACTCAATGTGAAATCGTGGTAAATAATCATGAGTTCAACAGTGACTGAACTACAAAGGCTCAATAACTTACTACAGAAGGGACAAACCAAAATATACAGAAAATACTCAACTGTATTATTACCAGAACAACAATGTACCTGGAACAACTTCTTACAACATAGTGGGTTTGTTTACCACTGCAACCCTAATTATCAAACGAGGAAGAAAGTGCTACATAAAAACATCAGAACACAGAAGCTATGACAAAGTGCATAGCTGCTTTCACCCATGTTGCAATCTCAAATCCAGAGCTATAAACTCTGAGGCCTCTGCACATGGGCATTATAAAACCAACATTTAAAATCCCAAACTTCACAAAAACAGACCCAAAAGAGGCAATTAGGTTAAATGTGAACATTTGCACTCTGTTGTGCAAAACTTGGCTGTAAAACAGTCATGGGGGGACTTTTGTACAACCAACAGGCCTGAATCCCTCCCAAGGATCAGTCTATATACCCAACCCCCCTTTTAAAAAGGTCTCACAATGAGAAGTGCCTGACAGCCATTTTGAGCAATCCCACATCCTGCTTTGTTTTAAATGCCGGAAGTCCCAGCCCAAAATGCTATTATAGGGCTGACCCTGGAATAAATGACTTGTGTTACCGTTAGTGGGCCTTGAAAAGGCCCTGTGATTTATTACCTGAAACGAGAAGCACCCCCTTCTGCAATCACACTCTCCACTTTGGCGGCTTGACAATGAAGAATACTCAAAAGAATAAGAATAATAGGAGGGGATGGGGAAAACGGGGCTGAGGAGGGCAGAGAAAAACAAAACAAAACAAAACAAAAAAACAATGCAATCAGTATTGTCTTGAAGGAAAATTAAACAGGAAAAGAAGAAATTTACATGGTGTGCAAGCCAACAAAAGGTTCAAAAGGAAGATTCTGAATTACACTTTGTTATCCAAGGACAACGTGTACCCATTTCTATATCACTGGTCTAACAAGAACACAAAGAACTGTGGGAGCCAAAATGCATGAACGTGAATAGGAGCTTTTGTCGACAACAAAGAAGAAGCTGCGTCAGCTAACGTGCTAACGCTACCGGCTAACATAAATAATTAGCTAGCTTACTATGCTGCTGTATCTATAAATTAGCTCCGTCACGACACAACCAGGACGGTTAAATGTATAAGCGACTGAGTTTGCGGGGTGTGTAACAGCAGCAAAGGAGATGTTTAGACTTTACACTGCCATGGTGTTGTGATCTAAATATTAATGGCTCGTTGTTATGCATGCAAAACAGCAGAACCGACGTTAACGTTATGTTCTGGTGCAGAGGCTCGGGGCTGGGTAGCAAGGACAGCCGGGGATGCTTTCCACTCAACCGGCCTTTTATTGTCATCCCGTCAGTGGTGTGGAAAATAATGTATGGGTCTAAATAACCTATTTATAGTGAATGGCAAACACATTTTTGACGGAACGTATTTTCCTAAACTTATAACATGCAAATACTGAAATCATCCATACATGCATGTATTTTTACAAATAAATAAAACTCACTGTAACTAGGCTACGACGCCATTTTCTGCTAGAATATAAATCCCCCGACCCGTCTCCAGGCTAGGCTACCAGCCGGTTCCCAAGCTAATATGCGCTAGTTAGCTTAACTCGAGGTGATGCTCTGTGCTTGCAAGCTAGCAGAGGCCATTTTGGATAAGCCGGTGCGGTTTTGTAAAGGGACATAAATCTACCTTACCTTCACCAAAGCAACTTCAGTTTTGTTTTGTTGTTTGTGTACCAAGGAAGAAATTAGAATGTCTCTATAAGAAAAGCGAATTTTGCAGCAGAATGCCAGGAGACCGTAAAAGTCGGAAAATATCCACAAAAACACACACTTCGACCCTGTCCCTCTGCCTGGTTTGTTTGCGTTAGCTGGCTAGAAACGAGCTTGCAGCCTTATGGGGGTAGAGAGAACTCAACTCGTATTGGTCGCTTATTTTGTTGCCATGTAAGTACTGACCAATCACATCATAGAAATGTTTTTTGGGCGTTACCGTTACCTCATATAATCCATTGAGATATATATATATATATATATATATATATATATATATATATATATATATATATATATATATATATATATATATATATATATATATTACACACAAAAAAACAAAGACTACGAGCAGATTTAGCTGATTGATGATAAACATACTGAGAGAAAAAAAACGAAAATATATAATTACATTATTTAATTCTGCCAATGAATCTAAGAACTGTTAAATTTCTTCTGATGAAAATTAAAAAGAGATATCATATTTCTCCTATTTTAGCTTCCCTTCATTGGCTCCCTATTAAATCCAGAATATAATTTAAGATTCTCCATATAAAGCCCTTAATAATCAAGCTCCATCGTACATCTGATTGTTCCATATGTTCCTAACAGAGCACTTCTCTCTCAGACTGCAGGTTCACTGGTGGTTCCTAGAATTTTGAAAAGTAGAATGGAAGGCAGATCCTTTAGTTATCAGGCTCTTCTCCTGTGGAACCAGCTCCCAGTTTTAGTCCGTGAGGCAGACACCCTTTCTACTTTTAAGACTAGGCTTAAAACTTTCCTTTATGATAAAGCTTATAGTGAAACTGGTTTAGATTATCCTGAGCTATTTCTGTAGCTATGCTTCCATAGGCTTAGGCTACTGGAGGACAAACTGACCACTTTTTCTCACTTTCTTCTTCTACTACTCTCCAATCAGCATTATTTGCTGTTATTTCAACTGTAAACTTTTTGTTTTCTCTGTTATTTTTCTCTCCATAGTAGCGACATCTGGTCTGGCGTTCTGTTTGGCTGTGATGCCTTCCTGGAAGAGAGCTTCAGCTATGATAATGCTGCCATCAATTAATCATTCTCCTTCTCCAGCTATTAACCTTTTACGTTCATGAACACTGAAAATAATCCTACATCAGTTCATCTGTTTTTCTTGTGCATTCTGCTCTGTCTTCTCAAACCCCCAGTCAGTCGTGGCAGATGGCTGCTAGTTCTGAGCCAGTTTCTGCTGGAGGTTTCTTCCTGTTAAAGGGGAGTTTTTCCTCTCCCCTGTCTCTACATGGAGGCTCGGTATAAGGGATTGCTGTAAAGTCAATGATACAACGGCCATGCAGTCACTACGTGCTCGTCCAGGAGGAGTGAATGCTGCAAGTCGACTCGATGCAATCTGCTGGGTTTCCTTAGAAACTTTTTTGAACTACTTTGAATAATTAATTGAGCTTATTGTACTGTTTGATAACTAGGATCAATTGGAATGTATGTATGATTAAACAGATTTTTTTTTTTTTGTAAAGTCCTGTGAGACAACATTTGTTGTGAATTGGCGCTATATAAATAAACTGAATTGAAAAACTGAACTGAATTACATTTCCTAACAATTTTAAGCAGAGAATAAATTAGAAACCAAAAACACTGAAACTGAGTGAACAGTAGTGCTTTATAAACATCAAAACATTTATGAACACTTATTAAGAAAATTATGTAACTGATGTAGCTGATAAACATATCCCCTCACCTTACCATTAAGTCATATTTTTATCTTTCCCAGTCATTTTATATATATAATATGAATATAGTCATATTCAATAGATTAGAACATTACTTAAAAGTTAATTTGTTTCAGTTGCTCAGTTCAATAAGTGAAATGCATTGTATTGATTAATTATACACAGACCTATGATTTCAAGCATTTATTTCTGTTAATTATAATGATTTTCAGCTTATAGTTGATGGAACACAACATTTAAGACTAGAATGTTGCATCAGATCTTAAGTGGGCTAAATGAAAAGTGTTTATTACCTGCTTAAAGGTTGTTGTTGTTGTTTTTTAATATAGTTTTAATCTGACAAACGAGTCTCATTGGAACACATACAAATTTATTGAAGCTGATTTGGCACAGGGCCAGCTCAAGAATG
Source organism: Anableps anableps (assembly GCA_014839685.1). NCBI lineage: Eukaryota > Metazoa > Chordata > Actinopteri > Cyprinodontiformes > Anablepidae > Anableps > Anableps anableps. The sequence goes on from CM026073.1 coordinate 5,275,035, forward strand.
TGATAAAAGGACCCACTTCCAATTAAGATCACCGCCCACTGGCAACAAAACTAATTTTCATGAACCATGTAAAAAAAAAAAAAAAAAAAAAAAAAAAAAAAGATTCTGCAGTTAAATAAAAATTATTTAATAGCTAATAAGAGAGTCCATATTGAGTTCCACAAATTAGCTGTACTATAGCATATTTTGCATGATAATATATCACTTCAGATATATTTTGTATTAAGTATAATACAAAATATATCTGATATAATCATCTAATATCAGACACTCTAGACAATTATCAGGATGCTATTAAAACTGTTACACTTACTGCAACACAGACCACAGTAGTAGTGCTTTGGAGGGTGACCACTGTGGTTTCTTTGGCTTACAGTAGATGTTTGACCTGGTAGTTGTGACCCCTGAAGCGGAAGCAGGGGCAACGTTCAATGTTAAGTTTAAAAGCTAACAACTACTGTGTACAATCAAACAAAGCTCGGACAAAAACAGTAAATTATAAATATTTACCAGTTTGTTAACTATCAAAGGAAAGATTGTGTTTTGTATGTTTACAACTTGTGGATTCATCAACTGATTCTGTGTGATTCAACTGCTTTTGGGGAGGGGCAGGTCAGAGGGAGCCATAAGCAGGCAGATTATCTTTTTATGCCTCAGGTTGGCTCTTATTAGTCTTTAATTGTATGTGAAGAGAAACACTTCTGTGCAATATTAATAAATGATCACTCTGAATTTTGAATATTGTGCAGATTGGTAAACTGCTGAAAGTAGAATAGAACAGTACTTCTCATACTGTATTTATTAAAGGATCTGTGTAATTACAGATTTTAATTATTATCTGTGTAATTATGTGGGAAAGCTTGTTGATGGAGAAGAATTTCTGTCACCAGTTGGGACAAATAATTTCTATTCTATTCTATTTTCAGCAGATGATAGCAGACGATATCCAAAACTCAGCGTGATCATTTATTAATATTGCACAGAAGTGTTTCGCTTCACAAACGGTTAAAGACTATGCTCCCATATATTCGTTCCTCCTCAACAGCCTTATTGGCAACTTGAAGTAACTAACATATCTGTAATTAATCGTCATAGGTTTTTAAATGATCAGTCTGTGTTTACGTCTGCTTTACTGATGTATTTAGTGATGAGAATATGAGTGCTTAAATCTAAAATAAGTTCATTCCTTATAGGAGGAATAGTAGTTTAGCCAGTTGGAGGATTTAGTAGGACATTTATGAATGGTTGTTTTCTGGTTAAATAAATGTGAACAAAGAAAGACATTTCAGAGATTTCATATCTCTTCTACAAAACTGTCTTCTTCCTTATTCATGCGTTATTTCTGCTGGTTAGTATAAATTAAAAAAAAAAACAAAACAAAAAAAAAAACAAAACACATTTTGTAAACAAGCAGTTCTTGCATGTAATTAGAAAGACTAATTAATACAGTCTTTAGGAAATCTAAGCACATCCTCAATGATTTCATTGGCTTTAGAAGGGAAAGAATCAGCAAGGTACTGCTAATCAGATGCATATGATTAACTGATTATCAGCCAGTGTGAACACCTCTAAAATAGCACAAGTTTTGGTAGTTTGGTAGTATCAGTTTCTGTTTGTGTATTTGGTAACTGTATTCTGGCCAAAAAAATAAGCCTAAACCTGACTTATCTAATTTTAAGAATCTTAAAATTATAGATTCCCAAGACGAGATGCTGTCTCTGATCATGTCGATGGAGCAGTTTCCTCTCCACTGTCCTGAGAGAAGATTAACCGCAGCTCCGCATGAACTGCATGCCCCACACACAATGCCCTGCACACGCTGCCCCGCACACGCTACCCCGCACACGCTACCCCGCACACGCTACTTGACTGGCATATGCCACCCCGAATATGCCAGTCCAAGTTGAATGCTGCCCCAGCTGAGCAGACGCTGTCCCAGCTGCTAGACCAAGAATGTTCTTTGTTTTACCAACCGGTTTCCTTTGTTTATTGGAACTGTTCATGAAAATGGTTTAAGAAAGGGGTTGTGTTTGGGCAGAGAAAATTAGTTCAGGATAAAACAATTGAAATATTGTTCTTTTCATGGTGTTTTTGCACTGTTGATGGTTGAATTGTTTCAGGCCTCGAGCACGCTGGAGCTGAGGTTATCGGTGATTCAAACGTTAATGCGATAAGTAGCTTTAGCACTGACGGTCCTGGTAATATGAGCTTGTTCCTCTTTATTGGTATTTTTCCCTTCCTCTCATCTCACTAATCTGCATAAAATAGGTAGCATAATGCTTAGCAACCCACTAAATTGTGTCCATTGTCTGAGTTGTTAATAATAAAGCTAAAAATTCAGCTCATGCTAAAAGGTAGCCACCATGCTACAATGTTTACAGCATAGCTTTTTCCATTTGTGCCAGGATCAGCTATAGCAAATTGCCGGAGCTCAAAAACAATTATTGTGGTGTTAATGGTGCATAGAAGTACACGCAGGACTTGAGGGGATTGGTAAAATAGCACCACAGTGCTAGTTCCTTTGTTGATAAGTTGAGCCTCTAATTCTGGATGTGACATCCTTATTCCTGTTATTTATCTGCTACAATTGTCCATAAATATTTTAAGATGAAATTTGAGTAGATCATAAATCCACTCAATCCAGCACTGTGGTGGCTTGGTACTACAACATTAACAATCAGTTATCTAAAAGGTTATCGATTTCTAATTTGGCAAATTATTTAATAAAACATTACTTTAATATAATGTTTTTATCCTCACTCCTGCTTTACATTGTGAAGCGACTGTTTGAACACATACCAGTTGTTCTTAACTTAGTCTTATGCTAATCATAATTAGTTTAAAACTAATTTGCCCTCATTCATAATTCCTCACAGTAAACCTTGATTTTAAACATACTTATTCACACTAAACTGTGATATCTCTGCATCATTTTATTGGTTATAAGATTTCATCTTATTTATTTCTTTCTCCAATTCAATTTTTGTAGTTTATTAGTTTTAATTATTCATTCCAATTTTACTTAGTAGTTTAGGTGAGTATTACTAGCGTACTGAGTTTGTGGAATAAAGCATTTTAACTGAAGGTTGAAGTGTTTTTTTTTTTTAATTTAATTCTAATATTTTGGAGAGAAGTTGTCTGTGTTTGTTCTGTATATGTGTGGAGGGATTGCTCTTTGAGAACGTGAGTGTACAAACTTATTCTTTCATCTAATTTTGTTAGTAATCATATTAAGTACTTATTAATAGTAATTAATAGCCAAACCAAATCTATTGTTGCACAAGATGGGTCTGCTCCAGATCCCAAGATAGAAAGATATCAACAATAACCTCAGAGAGGCAATTGTTTTTGCCAATTCATCTAGAAGCGGTTATAAGGTCATTTCCAAATACATTATAGTCCATTTTCCTACAGTGAGAAACATTTCTCATAATTAAAAAAACATTTCCATTTATAGTTGCAAAACTTCCTTAGGTTTGATGTCCTAGCAAACTGACCCTAACATCAGACTGTGCAGTCACCAGAGTAAATTACAGCAAACATAATAGCACCATCTTGGATTCCGAAGGCCTCACTAGGCATGTTAAGTTTTCTAGGTCATGATACTATTAGTAAAAGACTGAACAAGCTTTTTCTCAAAGAAGAGAACACGGTTTTTCTTCTTTGAGAAAAAAAACGCTTTCTCAAAGAAGGTCTGCTCCCGCTAAAATGATAGAAGCATAACCTGGCAATGCTCCACCTGATTAAACCACAAGAATTCTCAGAAGATTTTCAAAACGTTTTCTAAACTCTTCGTGGAATCTTATTGTACAAAGGTAGCAATAAGGAGAAGGTTAAAAAAAAAAAAATCCATAGCACAATATATATCTATATCGCATACAGTGGAGGCAGTCAATAGTTATAGGCCAAAGAGCCAAAATATGAACTTTTTTTTTTTCACAAGACGGAAACTGTTCAGTGAGACTGCAAAGATGCAACACTGAAGAAGCTGCAGGAATTTCCAACAAGAACCGGTTGTGTTCTGCATGGGAGAACAGTCGCCTGTATTGTGCAGGTCTGGACTAAGCAGTAGAGTTGAAAAACAGAAAGCCTAGCTAAAATCTCCCAAAGCCTTGTAGGACAATGAGTTGTGTATTAAGGAACCAAACTAGAACTTTAAAAGAACACCATACCCTGCAGTGACACATGGTGGTGGCAGTATCATGCCCTGCAGTTACTTATCTTCAAACTGATCTGAGATTTTTGTTTTGTTCCAAACAAACCGAAACCCAGAAACTTAGAACGCTGAAGACGAAGATGGCTCTTATTTTCTGGCATCTCCGTGAATCCATCCACACGTTTAAATCAACAAAAGAAAGGCTTTGCCAGACGACAATTAGTTCTGGAATGACCCAGCCAGAATTCAAAACCAAACCTGAAAATCTGTCTGGTCACCTCGAGAAATTTCACAAAACCGATGAACACATACTGATAAGTCAAGATGAGTGACTCCTACTAAAGAAGACTGAATGCTGACATTAAATCAAAAGGTGTTTTAGCAAAGTATTAAAGATGTGAACACTGGTGCATCTTTTTTATTTTTGTATTTTCTCTCTTACAGATTTTGTTCATTTGATTTGTACCACATTAATGTCCATTAAAGAGGGAGAAAATGTTTGGGAAGGTGTGGTGTTTGACAGTCACTGTAATTGTTTGTATGATAATATTCTTGTGATGCTTGATTTCAGAAGGAAATAGAATCAGAATCAGAATTCCTTTATTAGTCCCCCAGGGGGGAAATTTACATTTCAGTACAGCCCATCCAAGACAAGAAAAACAGACAACAAAAAACAAATAAGTTGAATTTCTAAAATAAAACCAACTACAAAGAACCCCAAAACATGACAAGCATCATTTATTTTCAGAAATAAAGGATCTTGTGCTACTGTTATTGGACAGATCATTCAAAACTTTTATGTTGTTCTAATTTTTAGTGTAATTCTTTAATTAACACTCATTTTTCTTATCACTTTTTAACTGGTCTTATTTGTTTATTGGCATTTATTTGCATTTTTTAATGTTGAACCAGCTGAAGATTTTTTTTATTTCATTGTGCAAATCTTACAATGATAGTACATGCAGGGATTGTAATCTGTTAATTTATTTAAACACTAGATGGCAGAATGAGCCTTTGTTTGGAGCCTCTATGTTGTCCTGTTCATCTAACAAACAGGGTACACTGTCCGATCAGATCTCCTCTGTAAGCTATAATCATAACAAAAGAAAGTGCAAGGCTTTACTCATCAGACGATAAAATGGTATGGTCTTTACAGATTCTGAATTTATCTAAATCTAACCTCATGTGAACAAAACTACACAGAAAATAAAGACAAAATAAACAAAACTTAAGCAGAAAACAGAAAAGGTTTGGGAAAACAGAGATATTTGCTTCTTCTGAATTTACAGTCAAGGTAGAAGAAAATGGTTAGTTCCATGGTTTGGGATATAAATATTTAGGTCTTAAAGTCTTCAAACAATTTAACTCTAATCTCAAAATCACACACTGCAGATTCCACTAAGTCATTATGTATTAGACAAGGATGAAGCCAAAATGGGAAAAGTTAAGTACTTGCAACATTTCAATTCACACAAAGGCATAAAACCTAAGACTTACTTTCTTTTTGTGTTAGTTTAAAACTAATTTGCCCTCATTCATAATTCCTCACAGTAAACCTTGATTTTAAACATACTTATTCACACTAAACTGTGATATCTCTGCATCATTTTATTGGTTATAAGATTTCATCTTATTTATTTCTTTCTCCAATTCAATTTTTGTAGTTTATTAGTTTTAATTATTCATTCCAATTTTACTTAGTAGTTTAGGTGAGTATTACTAGCGTACTGAGTTTGTGGAATAAAGCATTTTAACTGAAGGTTGAAGTGTTTTTTTTTTTTTTAATTTAATTCTAATATTTTGGAGAGAAGTTGTCTGTGTTTGTTCTGTATATGTGTGGAGGGATTGCTCTTTGAGAACGTGAGTGTACAAACTTATTCTTTCATCTAATTTTGTTAGTAATCATATTAAGTACTTATTAATAGTAATTAATAGCCAAACCAAATCTATTGTTGCACAAGATGGGTCTGCTCCAGATCCCAAGATAGAAAGATATCAACAATAACCTCAGAGAGGCAATTGTTTTTGCCAATTCATCTAGAAGCGGTTATAAGGTCATTTCCAAATACATTATAGTCCATTTTCCTACAGTGAGAAACATTTCTCATAATTAAAAAAACATTTCCATTTATAGTTGCAAAACTTCCTTAGGTTTGATGTCCTAGCAAACTGACCCTAACATCAGACTGTGCAGTCACCAGAGTAAATTACAGCAAACATAATAGCACCATCTTGGATTCCGAAGGCCTCACTAGGCATGTTAAGTTTTCTAGGTCATGATACTATTAGTAAAAGACTGAACAAGCTTTTTCTCAAAGAAGAGAACACGGTTTTTCTTCTTTGAGAAAAAAAAACGCTTTCTCAAAGAAGGTCTGCTCCCGCTAAAATGATAGAAGCATAACCTGGCAATGCTCCACCTGATTAAACCACAAGAATTCTCAGAAGATTTTCAAAACGTTTTCTAAACTCTTCGTGGAATCTTATTGTACAAAGGTAGCAATAAGGAGAAGGTTAAAAAAAAAAAATCCATAGCACAATATATATCTATATCGCATACAGTGGAGGCAGTCAATAGTTATAGGCCAAAGAGCCAAAATATGAACTTTTTTTTTTCACAAGACGGAAACTGTTCAGTGAGACTGCAAAGATGCAACACTGAAGAAGCTGCAGGAATTTCCAACAAGAACCGGTTGTGTTCTGCATGGGAGAACAGTCGCCTGTATTGTGCAGGTCTGGACTAAGCAGTAGAGTTGAAAAACAGAAAGCCTAGCTAAAATCTCCCAAAGCCTTGTAGGACAATGAGTTGTGTATTAAGGAACCAAACTAGAACTTTAAAAGAACACCATACCCTGCAGTGACACATGGTGGTGGCAGTATCATGCCCTGCAGTTACTTATCTTCAAACTGATCTGAGATTTTTGTTTTGTTCCAAACAAACCGAAACCCAGAAACTTAGAACGCTGAAGACGAAGATGGCTCTTATTTTCTGGCATCTCCGTGAATCCATCCACACGTTTAAATCAACAAAAGAAAGGCTTTGCCAGACGACAATTAGTTCTGGAATGACCCAGCCAGAATTCAAAACCAAACCTGAAAATCTGTCTGGTCACCTCGAGAAATTTCACAAAACCGATGAACACATACTGATAAGTCAAGATGAGTGACTCCTACTAAAGAAGACTGAATGCTGACATTAAATCAAAAGGTGTTTTAGCAAAGTATTAAAGATGTGAACACTGGTGCATCTTTTTATTTTTGTATTTTCTCTCTTACAGATTTTGTTCATTTGATTTGTACCACATTAATGTCCATTAAAGAGGGAGAAAATGTTTGGGAAGGTGTGGTGTTTGACAGTCACTGTAATTGTTTGTATGATAATATTCTTGTGATGCTTGATTTCAGAAGGAAATAGAATCAGAATCAGAATTCCTTTATTAGTCCCCCAGGGGGGAAATTTACATTTCAGTACAGCCCATCCAAGACAAGAAAAACAGACAACAAAAAACAAATAAGTTGAATTTCTAAAATAAAACCAACTACAAAGAACCCCAAAACATGACAAGCATCATTTATTTTCAGAAATAAAGGATCTTGTGCTACTGTTATTGGACAGATCATTCAAAACTTTTATGTTGTTCTAATTTTTAGTGTAATTCTTTAATTAACACTCATTTTTCTTATCACTTTTTAACTGGTCTTATTTGTTTATTGGCATTTATTTGCATTTTTTAATGTTGAACCAGCTGAAGATTTTTTTTATTTCATTGTGCAAATCTTACAATGATAGTACATGCAGGGATTGTAATCTGTTAATTTATTTAAACACTAGATGGCAGAATGAGCCTTTGTTTGGAGCCTCTATGTTGTCCTGTTCATCTAACAAACAGGGTACACTGTCCGATCAGATCTCCTCTGTAAGCTATAATCATAACAAAAGAAAGTGCAAGGCTTTACTCATCAGACGATAAAATGGTATGGTCTTTACAGATTCTGAATTTATCTAAATCTAACCTCATGTGAACAAAACTACACAGAAAATAAAGACAAAATAAACAAAACTTAAGCAGAAAACAGAAAAGGTTTGGGAAAACAGAGATATTTGCTTCTTCTGAATTTACAGTCAAGGTAGAAGAAAATGGTTAGTTCCATGGTTTGGGATATAAATATTTAGGTCTTAAAGTCTTCAAACAATTTAACTCTAATCTCAAAATCACACACTGCAGATTCCACTAAGTCATTATGTATTAGACAAGGATGAAGCCAAAATGGGAAAAGTTAAGTACTTGCAACATTTCAATTCACACAAAGGCATAAAACCTAAGACTTACTTTCTTTTTGTGTTGATTCTTAGAGGGAAGGTAACAGCTACTTCACATGCACTTGATTAACTGAAGATGTGCCAACCTCTTTAAATGTAAGAATTTTGGCCAATTGCTTGCCTGGAGATTACAGATATGTGTTAACTCAGTGTCAAATTTGAAGTCCATAGTGCTACTGATACCTATTTTTCACAAGCAGAAAACATTAAAGACAATTGTCAGTATTCCCAGCAATAGATGTTTCAGCAAATTGATAAACATCAGGCCATGCAAGAGCTCCATCTCAGATTAAACATGTCTCAGGTAGCATGTTAAATGCAGAGGTGGGCAGAATACCCATAATTGTACTCAGGTAAAAGTAGTGCTACTTCAGCATATTTTTAGTCAAGTAAAAAGTAGAAATTACTCAAGGCCACTCAAGTAACTGATCAAAACAGCAATCATTTAATTATTGGGTTGCAGTCACGTGACCTGGATGACGCACAAAATTCAGATGGGGGGCAGGAAGAGATTTGATCTGGTCCAAAACACAGAGAAATGGATGACAGCGAGTACGCAAATGCCTTAAATGGGCTAGCACAGACAACATATTGCAAAAAAAAAAAATATGCATAGATTTAGAGTCATAATAAAAAAGACTTGTCATATAATCTGGATGATTTACCTGGCGTGGAGGCCATTGACATAAACTATCTGGTGCTGCAGACCTCGTGTTATATGGCAACCCAGATGAAAGCTTTCAAAACCCTCGAAGCCTGCAATTATTTTCATTTCAGGTTGGGTTTACCATGTAGGATCCAAAGAAGCTTTAAATGGCCTTTGCATTGTTTCTGCTTGGTTGAGTTGTGCTATTTTAAGTAATTAGACTATGATAACGATACTAATGTTAACGAGTCAACCACTGTTATTTCTATGTGCATAGATCTACTCGTAAGTAATTTATTTAGCTTCTGTAAACCCAAATTCATGCTGGAGTTATATGTATATGTTGATGTTGAGTCATACTGCATTTCTCCAATGTAGGTCAACCATTCGCAGAGATCTACAGAAACCCCATTAAAACAATGTTTGTCTGTCTAAGTAACTGTCCAATAAAATATCTGAAAATACGATTTAATAAATGATACCATCCTTACCTGTTAGAAAGTGGTTGCTGCAAACTGTTGCATTGTCTATTCCCGCATTGTCCATTTTAGCCGTAGATTGTTGATCCACTTTTGTCGTCTTTTTAAAAATTAACTCCCTTATGACACACTACTTTTGGAACATGAGAAAAACATTTATCTTTCTCCTGATTAGAGAGTTTGCAACAACCATATACGGCACAGAATTTAGACATTTTGATGCTGAATCAACAGAATGAAATGGGGTTGTGTATAACTGCATTTACTTCATGCCCCCCATCTGCATTTTGTGACGTCAACACTATGTCATCTGAAACCCCACAATATTTAAAAATTATGGAGCCTAGGCATAAATTCAACCTGGAAGACTCTTTCCAGCCTCACCTGCATCATCCAATCACTGTGTGATGCGGCTCAACTGCAGCCCATCAGCTTCGGACCATGCCTCGTTGTAGCCAATCATTGTGAAAGTCTCCACTGATAAGGCTCTCCATCCATGGCGCCATCTGCTCCCCTGTTGAGCTACAACCTGCCTCCGCCCCTTCTCCACTCTCGTTCTCATGAATGGTCTGTCTGGAAATATTGTCACTTCTCTCCAAAAAAAGAATATGTCAGCATGACGTTGCAAAGTAACATCTAAATGAACCACATAACCTCCAGAAAAATATCCTGTGAACAGATAGGATAAAAGTAGAGATGCTTGGAAATAAAGCACAGCTCCATTATAAGGCTAATACAAAAACAAGCACTTTATATCAACTATCAAGCATAGTGGTGGAGGGGTGATGATTTGGACTTGTTTTAACAGCTACAGGATCTCAGCACTTCAAAGTCATTGAGTCAAATGTCAACTCCTCTGAATACTGAATTAATACTAATGAGTTTGTTATCATCCAAGCTTCAGTCAGGATGTCTGTGTTGAACTTTTTTGATTCAGCTGAGGTTTTTATAGTGTACACTACAAAGATGCAGACAGTGAGCTCGGATTAACAAAATGACAACTGAAAATCTTTGATAAAATGTCACTAAACAAGAAAAGAAAAAACTGTAAGAGGACAAAAAACAGCCTTGTTATTTTTTAGCAGGGCAGGTAAAATGGGAATAGCATAATGGCATTAGTTTTGCAGCCATGCTAACATTCTAATGTTAATTAGCAAGGTGCTTTTCCAACACATCCAGGCTGGTTTTAATCTTAGCATTTTTAGCTGGAATATGAGATTCTGAAGAGAACGAAGTGTCAACTTGCTTAAAAGCCAAGCTTCCACCTAATTTAGACACAAACAGAAACCTTGCAGAGGCCTTTACATTTCTGTTAGCCTTGAGCATTAATGGTTGCTGAAATATTTCACACTGGCTCATCAAAGCAGCTTTATTTCCATACACCTTGAAATCTTCCACTGTTGTATGCAGTTTACTTGCGTATTTGAGTATTCCAGGTCACACTTGAATAAAATTATGTTTTGTCAACTTCTTTTTGTCATGATCTCTTGTTGTTTTGCTTCTGTCATTTCTTTGTATTGATTTCTTGTTTTCCACCTGTTAGTTGGTATTTTGTTATTTGAGTGGTTCTTTACATTTAGCATTTATTCCTTCTGTTAGTCCAGTTGTTTATTAGAGTTAGTGTTCTGTTGTTTTATCTCTGTTTTATCTGCTCAGTCAGTTTTACTCTTTACTCAGCTGTGTTCTGTTCAGTCTACGCATAGTTATTTTTGAATTATGTATAATGGTTGTTATTCTGTGTTCCTTAGGTTCTTATTTTGATCAGATCAGACTTGTTTCCATTTTACTTTAGTTCAGTGTTTTCTTAGCTATTCTAGTAAAAAGCAGAAATTACTCAAAGCTATTCAAGTAACTAATCAAAACAGCAATCATTTAATTGCTGGGTTGCAGTCACGTGACCCGGATGATGCACGAAATTCAGATGGGGCGCAGGAAGAGATTTGCTCCAGTGAAATGGATGACGTATACTGAAGTGGGAGGGGTGTACCCCAGGTGGTGTGCACCATTGTATGAAAGGTGTGTGCGAATACAAACAGTTCTCAACCACGTGACTGTGCGTTGACTGTTTGGCTTCAGATAAAGTATGTCGGGGACTTAACTCTTCCCCGAGCCTGTGGTATTTCTTCAATTTCTCGTGTTCCTTTTTCCTAATGTTTCCATCAGGATCAGATGGCTACATCAATTACAACGGCTGTCCTCTGCTTCTTATCAATGATCATAATGTTGGTTGGCCATTACTATTTTGTCCGTTTGAATCTGGAGGTCCCACAGGACCTTTGCTCTGTCATTCTCCACTACTTTGGGAGGTGATTCCCACTTTGACCTATGGGTCTCCAGTTCGTTTTGCGCACAGATGTTTCTGTACACCATACCAGCCACTTGGTTATGGTGTTCCATGTATTCCTTAGCATCTTATACCCTGCGAGATGCTGGAATGTTTCTTGGGCCTCTTTGCATAGCCTGCACCTAGGATCTTGCCTGGTATGGTAGATCTGGGCCTCTATTGCTCTGGTGCTCAAGGCTTGCTTCTGTGCTGCCATGATAAGTGCTTCTGTGCTGTCCTTCAGTCCAGCCCTCTGTCATTGGTATGATTTGGTCATATCAGCCACTTCAGCTATTTGTCGATGGTACATCCCACGCAGGGGTTTTCCCTCCTATGATGGTTCTCTAACACTCCCCAAGGTTAGAGTAAAGATGACATTATTGATTTCAAATTTTAATCACAATATTTTAATTTTTTTATTGCAATGATACTGAAAGTGATGATAAAATTATTTTTAAATTCATGCCACTAATTCATGGCAATAAATTTGTCACTGCTTACAGTCACAGCTACAGAAAACAAACTTTTCTCTAAAAATAAAATGTATCCATTATCAAAAAGACTACTTCAGTACACCAGTTACATTAAGTGGTGCAATTGTACCACTCAACAAGCACACAACAGTGTTTGATTGTTTTTTTCCAGCTATATTGCTATTTCATGATACTTTCATGTAACCAACAGTGTCAAAAAAAAAAAAAAATAAAAAAAAAATGTCAGTTTCTGTCAGTTTGTAAGATTTGGAAACATCATCAATTAAAGTTTGTGGTTGTCACAGTTCTTATCAGGCAACGATAAGAACGATAATTTACCCTCCTATAACAAACAATGAAGTTTTTGTGCAATATTTCTCTAAATAATCAGGAATCCTAGGTTTTCCCTTACATGTATCTTCTCTTCAGCTCATCCAAAATGTTTTCCATAAGACTTAGGAACAAAGATAAACCACAGAAAATGTCATAATGTGTAGTTGTTGAAGGGTCCAAAGACAGACAAGACAGTAGTTTAGAGTTTAAAACTAATAAAACGAGGAAAACTGACAGTAGCAGCATGAGACCAGGACATGGAACTGGCGTGAGTACAACAGAGGAAAACAGCAGAAAACAATGAGAACCAAGGAGCCTAAATACTGAAGAGGGGTGATTACTAACATGGAAAACAGGTGAGCATAATCAGGGGAATGCTGAACATCTGACAGAGAGTGCTAAGTAGGAGAATTGAAGGAAGGTGTTATTAAAATACAGATTAAACACAGAGGGAGCAGGATTCAATTCATTTCATTTCATTTCATTTATTTATATAGCGCCAATTCACAACAAATGTCAAACAAGGCACTTTACACCTGCACCCCCCCACCCCAAAAAACCCCCAAAACAACAACAACAAAAGAAACTACAAATCTCAAAAGAAAAAAACTGAAAAAGGCTATAAGTATCTAAATATAAACATAAATGGGAACCAAAACACAAACACAAACAGATCATGACAGAAAAACGTTGAGTTTGTACCTGGTGATTAATTTCTCTGTTGATTTGAACACATATTTCAGATCATTATCCTGTTAAAAGCCTGAGGGATCACTTGTTTTTATTTTCCAGAAAACTCCACTAGATGTTTGTATTTATTTAATATTTCCTGGCATTTTACAAAATTCATCATGCTATGGCTTCTAAAAGGTTCCTATGGCCTTGAAACAGAAACAGGCCCACAGCTTCACAGCTCCTCCACCATATTTAACACTGAGCATAAAGTGTTTCCTCACATGTTTATCCTTTGTTTCACACCACAGCTATCTGGAGTGTTAGTTACAGTGAACTCAGTCTTAGTCTCAACTGACCAAAGCACACAGATCCAGTTAAAGTCCCAAAGATGACTCTGCACATTTATGTTTGTGATAGTAGGACAGAAAAGGGTTTTTTCTGGAGCTTTATGCAGTAAATTACTGATACTTCATCAAATCTTACTTTTTCGATTGCAACTTATAAATAAGCAATTAATTTCCTGCTATCATGGCTAAGTTCTACGATTTTGCTCTAAGTTTTTCAAGAACAGGCTTCCCTGGATAAACAGAGGCTTTCAATAAAGATTGGCCAAATTTCAAGGAGAGACCAAAGGAGAGTTCCACTCATATTTTACTAAACGTTCTCTGAAGGTTTCAGATAAAACCCCATCAGACGGTGAATAATAAAGTAACTATTCTAACTCAAGCATAATTACAATGCAGCAGTCCAGCTTCTATTTGCTGTTTCAAATGCAACAAGCAGGAATGATCAGAAAATGAATAAAAAGGGGATTTAGTTTCACCCAGTATTTCTTCAGCAGGTGCAGACATGCTCACTCCAACTCATATAAACCAGAAAATAAAAAGTCAGGCAGTAGCTGTCACTAAGTGATAACTGCGCCTTGGAAAAAGGTCACATTGCTTGTTTTTGAAGCATCAGCCATCCCTGCAGATCTTTGATGGTACCTGATTATTTCAAAGTTTTCCATCTAAGGCTTTTAAGAGAAATTTCTATAAAACAAGGCTTGATGTATAACATTAGAGAAATATTTGCAATGACTTGCAAGCTAAGAACTTCACGGATCTCTTAATGTTAATTTATATTTTTCTCATTTATGAGCTATTTAAAAATTCGCTCAATCATCTCAAAATTAAAAGAGATTATCCTTTAAGTGCTTTCATTTAAGATATAGACTGGCCAAAAATTGTTCAAAACATTAATCTGTTTGTCAAGAACATGATGTTGCTCAGCTTAAAACAATATGACAACACTGACCACAAAGTCAAAATTTGTCCAGATTTATACCCAAATTTGACCACATCCATCCATCTTTGTTTATACCTGCTTATCATTGCAGGGTCAAACTAGGGGTGGAATCTCTCTCTATCAGTTATTGGGAAAAAGGGAGCATAACCCTGGAAATTTGAACCCTAACGCAATAAATGTAAACAAGCTCCAGCAACCCTTCTACATACAGGATGTTCTGAATTTGTCCTTAGCTGTACCACTTAGGTTTTATTCTCTCTTTAAAATTATTAAATAACAATTTGATCCATGTGCGTTTTGCTGCCCTGTTTGGCGTTGTTCCACTGGGGAGGCTCTTCAATGGATTAATTTAAGACTAATATGGTAGCCTTTTGTACTTTGGCTAGAAGACTTGAATTGTTCCACTGGAAAGAGTCTTTTGCCTCCTCATTTCCACAATGGATCACATAAGCTATGCAGCATATTAAACTGGAAAAGATGACATACCCTCTTCAAGTATCTGTGTCTAAATTCTATACAATTTGATATCTGTCGAAAGGTGGAAACATGGACAATAATTTGCATATGCATCACTGCTTTCATGCCATTTCCGTAATCATCCGGTAGGATGATGAGTAGCTCCCAGGCACAATTTGTACCTTGATTAAAACACTTTTAACAGGATGAAACGTCACCCTCTAAACTAACAGCCATGGATGTGCTGCTTGTTGGCAACGATCTAAAATGCTTAGCTCACTTGCGAGTTTGACTGTCGCTAACCTAAGATGGAATTATTACTCCAAAACAAAAATGTTGTCAACTGTGAGAATTTGACAGTTCCTAGCTTTTCCTTAGTTTACATTTATTCATGACACAACCTAAATAAACATATTAGCCTTACTGTTGGACAACTCAAACAACAGTTAACCAAAACAACATTCATCCATGTTGGGGGGGCTTGGTGCCTCTCTCCAGGTGTCATTGGGTGAGACACAAGGTATGTACTGCACAGGTCTCCAGTCCATCACAGGGCAACACAAGACACAAAACATCAAGCTCATACCTAAGGACAAATTAGAGTATTCAGTTGACCTAACAATCGTGTCTTTGACTGTGGAGCAGTAGTAACCAAAGAGAACCTACGCCTGCACAGGGAGAACATTCAAACTCCATACAGACAGACCCCAGGCTTGGATTTGAACCCAAGACATTCTTGCTGCAAGGCAACGGTGCCACCAGTGCCACTGTTCAGCCCCCAAACTAACATCTTCAGCTGAATTCTAATCAAAATGTAGTACGTAAGATTTGTTACCAACATAAAGTAGCTAATGGTGTTAGAGTTTAATCTTAACTCCAGATTACATTTACAGTCTAATGCTTGATTAAATATACTTTTTTTTAATTAATACCCTCCAAAATTCCTTTTTATAGTAAAGTGTTTTATTTGATCGACCCTAACATCTTTTTGACCATATATATATATAGTATTCGTTATGTACAATCTAATGTTCATACTTAATACAAAAAAGCAATATTAATGTAGAGTGCACTCTACATTAATATTGGGTGACAGCAAAATAAATGACAAATTCTTAGTAAGCAGTATTACCTAACTTCTTTTTTACTCTTAATTCACATTCATCTACTATATTGTTTTTCTAGCCCACTACCTTTGCAATAAGACTTAAATCAACCCATATCAAGCACCAAAACAATTGGTCAACTTGAGTAAAGGTGTCTTTACACAAGAAATTTAATAATTTGCCAAAATATGTTTCAATTTTATTGGTCTTTACTAAAACAGTTATTTATTCCTTTGCTCCTAAAACTTACCTCAGTACACATGAAGCTGAGAGTGCGCCGCACATATTGACTGGAACTGTAATATGGAACAAATATAAATGCTTCAACAGGCAAATGAATGAAGAGAGGGAAAAGTGAAACATCCTGAGTCATTCTAGTGTTTGCATCTCTTAGCTGGTTTAATGTACGTAATTTATTTAAAGAAATACTACCTGAAATCTGCCCAAATGAAATGCAAGCAAAAAGTTTTTGGAATTAATTCGACCAGTATTTTTTTAATCACTGTACTTTAGGCCAAATAGTGGATCATGCATTGATCAAGACTCCTTTTTCCAGTTTAGATTCAGAATGAGGTGAAAAACAACCAGTGAGAGCAACCTGAAAACTTGAACAGCATAGACCAGATGCGACCTTTTAATCCTTCCCCCTCATTCCCAGAGGATTTTCGTAAAAAAAGTCTCCCATTCCCAAGCTGTCTGCTGAGATGCTGATAAACTGCAGTACATGTGACCCTCCACATGTTTGAATCAATAATGCTCTGTGATATCTTCTTTTTAATCTCCACAGTCAATTACATTACACCTGACAGGCTAATCTAACAGAAGGCATTGTGGTCTGAGTGGCCCTGGGCAAAGAATACCTCTCACTCTGAGAGAAAGAAACACTTTCAAGCTGCTGGTATGAAATAGAGAACAAAAAGCAGAAGGACTTCAAATCAAATTGGTGTGATACGGGTGAAATAATTCACTATTCACATGAAAATCAATAAGAGTGTATGTTTGCTAACTGTCTGTCAATTTTTGCTTCATTGCAAGTGAATAATATGTCGAAACGTCTTCTCCACAAACCATTTTAAGTAGAGCAATTGATCACTTGTCAGCTACATGTCAGAGTCCAGATTGACTCCTTCAGTGAACATGCTAAGACTTTTCCAGGATTTAGGATAAGGAATGACTCCACCATTCAATAAAACCCCTCTTATCACCAAGACAGCTTTTTTGATCTCGCCATGGTAAGAAACTTCTCCTACTTCTACTCTCACACAACACCTAACCATGGTTGTTTGTGTGTCTCTCCAGCTTGAGAATGTGGGAGTATAATATTAGTGCTTCCAATTTAAACTCTTCCTTCTAGTTCAAAACAAAATCAATATGAGATTCATTATGAAAAAATCTTCAAAGGAGCTTGCTCCCATGGGTTTGGATGCTTACTGTGAGCATTCCAGTGTATTTTGGCTCGAGGACGTCTTCTTCTCTGATATAACCAAAGAATGCCATTGGACTAAAGTTTTGTAGAGGACCACTCTAAGATAAAATGGTTTCTTTTTTTGGTTGGTGAATCGTGCATGTTATCCACCCTATGAAATATTTATGATACAAATGTACAATGTTGTTTAAAAGCATTTACACCTTTGAAAAATTATTATTTTTTGCTTTTTTTTCTTAACATTTCAGATCATCAAACAAATATCAACATCAAAAATAGCTTAAGTGTGAATGACGATTTAAAGTGAAAAATAAACACAACTGTCCTATTATGTTCATACCTGTTTAACTTTACTAATATGTTCCATATTTCCTCTGATTGGAAGCAATATTAGTGTTTTGGAATGGCTCAGCCAGAGTCCCGACCTGGATTAATGGCAGGAGGTACAGATTAGGGTGATGACAAGCAGGTCATCCAACCTCAAAAGCTTGGATCTCATCACCAAACCTGAAGGGCCGAAATAGCAGAGGAAATATGCAAAAAGTCGGTCAGGAATTATAAGAGGCTCACTGCTGTAATTCCAATAAATATTTTTAATGACTACTGAGAAGGGTATAAATAATTATTGACATCATTTTTTAAATGAAAAGTGAATAAAACAAGTATTTTTTGTTTTTAAAATTGATTATTTTATATTGCATTGATGTCTCTTGAGAGATGCTTGTCTTATTTCGGTTTAGAAAGAAACTTCCTTGTGGGAATAAAAATAAATGTAAATCAAGTCTGCCAGGGGTGTGAAAAATTTTGGGCTTAACTTTATTTTAGTGCTCTGGGCAGATAAGACCAAACATAACTTTTTGACCTAAATACAGAACACTATCTATTGTGGACTGGTGCCATATTCCCACCCAAAACACCATCCCCATAGTGAAACACAGCAGTGGCAACATCATGCTGTGGGAAGACTTTTCTTTAGCAGGGAAAGGGAAGCTGGCGGTAATGCAGCTTCCAACAGGATGACAACCACACAGCTACAATTTAATGGTTTACACCAAAGCATACTCTGTTAGAATAGGCTTGTCGAAATGCATAACTAAATCACATTTAAAATCTGTGACAAGTCTTGACAAATCCAATATGGATGAGCTGAAGAGATTTCACAAAGAGGAATGGGCAAAAATGTAAGTGTGCAGATGTGTTAGAGGTAAGTCCCCAAAGACTTGCAGCTATGATTCGGGCTAAATGTTGTTTTACAAATCAGACTCAAAGTGAAACAAATTAAACTGAAAAGCACACAGACACATTAAACTGAATTATGAGGGATAAATACAAAGACAAGCATTTACCAGTTTTTTTTTTTTTTTTAAACATTTTTTATATAAAAAAGGTGAAAATGTGAAAACCATTATTTTCCACTTCATAATTAAGTGCGACAAAGTTGGTCTTTTACATGAAATCCCAGTTAAACAGACTGAAGTCTGTGGTTATGCTTAAAATGTAAAATGCTTAAACGCTGTGTATACTTTTGTTATGCTAAAAACATCCAGGTTTTAATGTGTTTTTCTGAGCTAACATAAGATAAGGACTTCAACTTGACCTGAGATTTATATACCTTGACTTGGAATCGACTTGGGATGTTCATGCCTTTACCAGGGACTTGACTCGAGACTTGGGGGGGAAAGACTTGAGACTTACTAGTCACTTGCAAAACAATGACTTGGTCGCACCTCTGGTGGGTTTAGACAATGGATGGATGGGTTTTTCTATATGATAAGGACAAAGGTTTGGAATGGTTTTAATTAAAATAAATAGAAATATATATATATTGATATGTTATATTTTTAAAAGCACATTTTTTGTGAAAATGCAGTGGTTTGATACATCCAATTAACTGGTTTGTTTGTTTGTTTGTTGTTTATTTATTTTACACAGAGATAATGTACAACATTATTCAAACTTTTTTTTTTTTTTTCCTATGTTTGTTTTGGGCGCTAGAGGACATTTTCAATTTTTTGGACAGTATGTAGACAGGAAGGGGGTAGCTGACATGCGGCAAAGGTTCCGAGGTAGGGAGTCGAACCACAATGAGGACTACAGCCTCCGCATGCATAGCCTCCGCATGCCCGCACCTTCATACTTTAAAGGTAGAGGCATACTTTAACTATGTTCCATCTCTGGTTGAAAAGATCCATTTTCATTTGTAAAGATGCAGTCATTTTTTTCCATCATATACACCTTTTTTAGTCTCTGTTTTCATTCAGTTACAGTTGGTGACTTCATATTCTTCCAATCAACAGTTTTAATTTTCTTGGCAGTTTACGATAAAATGCGTAGAAAATACCTTTGGTCAGTGCTGAAAATGGTAAAGCCGGTATAACACACAGCAAATAAAACAGAACATTTGAAGGGACTTCACTTTCACGATTTTCTCAATCTCTTCCTTAATATTATACTCAAAAATGACTCAAAAATATGTCTGTGATCAACTATTTTATACATTTTGAGAAAATCAAAGGGGTGTGAAAGTATGGGATTTTGAATTTCCAGTCAAAATCCTTCCACAGTTTTGATGATTGAAATAGAAGTTTAACTGCAAAAAAAAAAAACAAACAAACATGAAGCAGACTTTACTGCATGAATGGATCACTTCTCTCATTATTTATTTGCAATGGCAGCGGTGCAGCCATTTTTCTTTCTTTTTTCTCTCTGTTTGTGGGAAAATTGCCATCAAGCCCTTATTTTACTTCGACACAATCTGCATAATCTGTTTAGATTTTCAAGAATCAAGAATTATTTGCGGTAGCTGTGATTTACATAAATAAATATCACTATGGGTGTGCATACACAATGTCTCATTTACACGTGGGTGAAGAGATTATTGGAGCAGATCTACTTTTGGATCAAGTTTCAGAATCGGAAGCATGAGCAAACTCAGGTTTGTAAACATGTGGCGCCAAGATAATAGCATTATGCATATGGATCCCTTTTAGGGTCTCTTTGAGGCTTGCTAGTTTCAATTTTTTAAACAACAGTCACAAAATATACAGCAGACCGATGACTATTTCTACTAGAACAAATTACTTATACCGTCATGTTTGGTGTCATCAAAAATCTTGACTATACAGAAAATAAAAGAGTGCATTTTCTTTCATTTGACAAAATGTGTGAAAAATGGAGTCCTGCAGCAGCACACAACTGCACTCAAACACACAATTACTCACTGGGCCTTTGCAGGTAATTCACACTATTACCACACCCTGTCATTTGTGTCATCCAAACAGTAATGGGCAACCTAGTTTAAGAGCAAAAGCATCCATAAATAATTTTCATTCTGCAGAAACGGATCAGACTACCGAGAGACAAGTTGTCTTTCTGCTAATTAAACCGCTATCGCCTGTGCCAGTCGTCTCCTTCATTAACAGTCCTGCGTGGCTCAAGGAAATGCAGTCTTCCATTACTGACTGGGCATCAAGAGGAGTCACAGTCAGAGGTTATGACTAAGAAACTGCTTTTGGAGGATGACATCCAAACCCAAATTAAGTTAATTTAAGGTTTTGCAGAAAGCTTGTCAAATCCTCACAGTGTCAGGAT
The DNA here is from genome assembly GCA_014839685.1 of Anableps anableps. Taxonomy (NCBI): domain Eukaryota; kingdom Metazoa; phylum Chordata; class Actinopteri; order Cyprinodontiformes; family Anablepidae; genus Anableps; species Anableps anableps. The sequence continues at coordinate 5,296,304 of CM026073.1, forward strand.
GGCAGCAGACATACAGCTAATAGGCAGGACAGCTCTGTGAATGAAACACTGTGAGCTTCAGAGCTACTGTCACGCTCTGTCTGTGGCTCAGCCCTGTTCTCAGCCGTCACTGACACTGAACCTGAGTGGCATTTTCAGAAAGGAAGCTGCGGGGCTCATTTGTGGGAGGTGTATTTGGTTTGCATTTTCAAGGCTTCCCTATAGTGTTCTGATTAAGATATCTAAGCAGTTGTGGGCCGAAGGTCATTATCTCTGTGACCATATATTCTCATTAAGGATCTAAATTGACTTGTTGAAATTTAGTTGGACGACTGCCATGGTACAATAGATGATGCGTAGGAGTCCGACATCAACTTGCCTCCCTTTGATTTATATTCTAATGAGCTTCCAGAAGGAATTGAATTTCTCACAGTTAATGCTACCTCCCTAGGGTTTCTTTTCTGTTATTATTTTAGCTCATGATTTGCAATCTAAGAAATATACCTCAGTATGTTTCTCAGATTGCAAATAGTCACAGCAGTAGACTGTAAAACATTTGAAGGTGGTTTAACTTGAAAATGAAGGTTCATCTGCTGCCTTGAAAATGCAAGTAAAGTCAACAACAACATTGTTTTGGTTTTATCTCAGAAATTGAATTTCATCAAGTTGATTTAACAACAAGAGACATATTGTCTAAACATTTTTTAAGTTCTGACAGATTATTAAAATTGAATTGTGAATTGTTTTAACGTAATACTGTAATTTGAACCAAATACTACTTCACAATATGCAAGAAAACACCGTCAACACCGAGTTGAACACGAATATTCATTTTCTCTTACATTATCAAGCTAAAATAACTTAAAAAGTTTAATGCTTGATTCAACTTGTATGAATCAAATATGTGATTATGTATTTTATGTAAGATTACACTCAGTTCTGCTCAAACATTTAGTTTTTTTAAGACAATGACCTTAAAAGGCACAGAGACATGGAGGCCTCCATGCCATATCTATCTATCTATCTATCTATCTATCTATCTATCTATCTATCTATCTATCTATACACACACACACACACACACACACACACACACACACACACACACACACATATATATATATATATATATATATATATATATATATATATATATATATATATATATATATATAGATAGATAGATATACACACACATGCCATTGCACATTTTGTGTCTCCACTTTTATGAAATGGAACTTTATTAAAGGTATTTTTAGTAGCATATGAATATGTTACTCAGCTGATTTGATACCGACATGCAATGTTTAACTGACAGAACTTGTCTGCTGTATTTGCAATTAAAAAAGACGAGTCTAATAGAACTCCTTAGGGACAGTTAAAGCAAATGTAATTAAATCTGAGATACATTTGAATGTATTTATTTCTTTATTTTATTAATTCTAAGAGCTGCATGGCAAACATTCTCCTGGCAGCTGGTGGCGGCCATAGAAAACATAAGGGGTGATGAAAGGGTATGCCACTGATTGGATGCTCTGTTTAGACTAAACTGAGGCAGGAGAAGTTTTCACATTTGGGTCTGAGGTTTCGGAGACAAATACACTCATTTTGTTTGTTATGTGGATGGTTAGCCGGCCCGCCAGTCACCAGGGCGGGACTCTTTCTGACGGCAGAGATAAGGAGAGAAGAGATGAGGTGTTCACATGCTGCAGGCAGCACCTCTGTGCTTGTCCGCTTTTCACAAAGCGTTCACGTCGAGAGGTACGCAGCAGGGCACGTCAAGTGTGTGTGTGTGTGTGTGTGTGTGTGTGTGTGTGTGTGTGCGTGCACATGTGTGTTTGTGTCCAAGGTGGTGGTGGGGCAGGGTGCCAGGAGCTCATGCCGCCATAGATGAGAGGCCGCCTTGGGCAGCAGTCCATGTCGCCCATATCAGAAACTGATTAGGCAACAGGATTTCTCCAAGGATTTTGTTGATCTCAAGGTGATCCATTATCTCTGGTACACAATAAACGTGCCACACAATGACCAACATCCCCAGGCCATGACACCTGAGCCACTGTGCATCACAGTGTAAGATGGGGCTTGTATCCTCAAAAACCCTCCAGTGTTGCTGATTTGATAAAATTTAAGAAACATCAGTTAGTCAAAATTCCTCTGCAACAATGTGAAAGACTAACAGTGAGTTATCACAAATGCTTGATGGGAGTTATTGGAACTTTTTCCCATTGGGTCAGATCCAAAAAGATAGCTAGTTTTTTTTTTTTTTTTTTTTTTGCTTGATACATAAAATCATAATTTGAAAACTGTTCTCAGGTTAACTTTTTTATAAAGGAAAACATTGTTTGATGATCTGAATCAATTAAGTGGCAAAAAAGCAAAAAAACAGAAAAAATCCTGAAGTGGGCAAATACTTTATTTCACAACACTGTACATGTCTATGATGAGTGTATGCACATTTTTGACCTGTGACTATATTTTGCATATTGCAATGCAAACCGTATTTTGACAAAAATAAGAACACAGGAGTTATTGAACGTGGGATTTTGTAAAGACTGAATGAGGATATATTCCACTTTACAAAAAAACTGGAGGTCAGAGTTCAGCCATTTTACAGAACAGATAAAGAGTCTCAAAATATTCATAAGATGTTCCAGAATCGAGCAAACATCATTACCTCTGATTTGTAATGATGAAGGAGGGTCCAAGTATAACTTTTATTTACTTCATCCATGCAAATGAGTCCATTCTGATGTAGCTTCACCACTTTTCCCATCTAATGACATGTTATTTTAGTTGCTTGGAAGCTTGTGTACTGTAAGCAATGAGCACAAACACACATTCACATCCAGGTCCTCCATCCTCTATGAGCTCAGTCCTCAGAGAGAGACAGATCCACCCGAGTGGTTTGTACATGGGCGTAATTAAGATGTGAGACCATGATAAGAAATCTCTCCAAAAGTATACAAACTGAATCAACATGAACGCTACTGTTTTATTTATGGCCGTGCCTTTCATCGTCTAAAGATGTCCTCGGATGTTCTTTTGGGAGAAAAACGCGCCAGTCACCATGCAAATGAGAAGGCATTACAAACAAATATGGTAGTCTCCTGGATCACCACATATCGCACAAAACCAGACGTTCAGATTATCCCAACGTCTGAGCAACTCCCTCCCCTCTCTTCTTTATTCATTGCTTTTCTCTTTGGTTTGTTTCCTCGTTTGTTTGTGCAACGAGTATTATTCTGTTCCAACGGTTATCACGCCCATACTGTTAAACATCAGCTGGCCCGCTGTTCAAACAGAGCACAGCCGCCGCTGCGGGGGCTCTGAAAGATGAGGTTTTGAGTCAAACACAATGACACTAATGTGCCATTAACCTTCCACAGCCACAAAGGGAATAAATGTCTCTATTTGGCTTGAAAAGGTGAAATAGGAGGGAAAATGAGCTTAACTGGCTCAATGACACTTGTTCGCCTTGGGGAATCATTGTTGTTTAATTTTGCGTGCGATTAGCTCTGATTAGGTGAAACTACTCATTAGTTACAGCATTTGTTGAAAGAAGAGAGTTTTTATTTTTACAGTGCCATGAAAAAGAATTGACACCCTTTGAACTTTTAGACATTTTGAAATGTTACAAACACAAACTTCTTCTGCATTGTATTATATTTTGACTCAATCTGCATAAAGTAGAGCCCAGTTATCAAAACAAAAGAAATTGATAAATTTTCTTAAACATCTTTTACAAATAAAAAACCTTAAAAAAGTGTTCCATGTATTTGTTCAGTTCCCTGAAAGCTGCAGTATATAACTTTAATAAAAAATATGTTTGGATTTTTTTTTTTTTTACATATTTGCTAAAATTATCATGATGTTGTGACAGAATAACATAAGACAGATAATCTGTTTAAAATATTAAGCTCCTCTGCCTTCCTCCCACACCTGCCACGAATGCTAAGGCTAGTTAGCATGGCCTCCAATGACAGCGGATAAACAGTTTTCCTGGAACGTTAAGTTGCTTCTCTGCCATCAGCACATTTAGCGGCATGTACACGAGGTTGATTCACAGCACTAAGACCTTCCTCCTGGCTCTGATTGGTTGTTTTTGGTCGGGAGCGGAACATTTCTTCAGACAGCAATAGTAGCTCAGGGAGAAAGTGAGGGAGCGCAGTCTTGTCACAGATTATCTACCTTATACCATACTATCACGACATGGTGACAGTTTTAACAAATGTGTAAAAAACATATTTTTGCAAAAGTTACATACTGTAGCTTTAATTTATTATGCCAAATAAAATCCAGTTCAACCAATTTCCTTCATAAATCAGGTCAGGACTCTGGAGAACTTGACTGCATACTGAGGAGGTAATTGAGCCATTTAATTCAGATGTGTTGGACCAGGAACACATCTTAAAGTTGGAGGACAATGGCCATCGAGGCCTGGATTTGAAGACCCCTGGTTTACGGAATAAAACAATATCCTCACTGAGCTCTGTTCAATCCATCATTTGAAATGGAAAGAGTATGGTATGCAAAGCTTCTACATTACCGTCCATCTAAACTGGAAGGCTGGTCAAGGAGAGCATTCATCAAAGATGCAGCCAAGTTTTAACTCTAGAGGAGTTGCAGAGATTCACATCTCAGGTGGTTGAATCTTTTGACAGGACAAATATCTGTCATCCAAAAATCTGGCTTATATGCAAGGGTGTCAAGAAGAAAGCCACTGATGAAAAAAAGAAATAAGTCATGTAGAGGACCATGTGGAAAAAGATGTTTTGGACACATGAAACCAAACTATTTTTTTTACATTGCATACCATATGCTATGAGCGGAAATTACAAACTAAGCTTGATCAAGAAGCTTAGCGATGTGTTGTATAGTAATAGAGGGGGTGCCCCAATATGATGAGGCCTTTCCTCTACCCAGTTGTTGACACCCAACCCCCCCCCCCCGCCCGAACCTCCCACCCCACACACACACATACACACCTGCTTCAAATAAAACGCAGTTTGTGTCAAACATGTGCACTACGTTTGTGCAGCAAAAATTCTTATTTGTGTCGCTATTTTAAAAAAATAAAATTTCCAGAAGTCATCAAAAGTCAACCAACCCCCCACATTTACAAAATAAAAAAAATTGGTGTCGATCAACTGTGCTACAAAAATTTTAGCTGCACAACCCGGCACAAACATAGCACAATTGATTTATATCTATTTCGTTTGATTTTGTCAATCTGTGGGACGATATTTTGGTGACTTATGGAAACTTTTAAAAAATCTTAAAAATTATAACAGCACAAATGAAGATTTTTGCTGTATAAATGTTTGACACCAATTTAGTTTAATTTGAAGAAGTTGGGGGGGGTGACAACTTCTCCCCAACTTCTCTCAGGGGGTTCACACTGAGCCAGGTTCTGCTGGAGGTTTCTTCTTGTTAAAGGTGAGTTTTCCTTTTCAGCGTCGCTACATGCATGCTCCGTGTGAGGAATTGTTGCAAAATCAATGATTCAGTGCTCTCCCAGGAGGAGTGATTGCTGCAGGTCAAGTCCTTCAGGTGGAATAATTTTTACAAATTTGAATAATAAACTGAACTTGACTGCATTGTTTGATAAGTAGGATAACATTGGAATGTATGCACTCCACTTGTAATCCGTCTGTATGATTGGACTTTTCATTTGTGAAAAAAAAAAACATGAAGATGTAGAATTTTTCATTCCACTTTACAATTGCACATGGGTACTTCTGTTGGTGAGTTCAATAAAATCCTAATATTTCACATTGTAGTTTGTGGCTGTGATATGACAAAGTGTGAAAAAGTTTCAGAGGATGTGAATACTTTTGAAAGCCACTGTACCATTGGTACCCACAAAAAACATTTTGAATCTAACGTTTCTGGCTGCCGTGCTTTTTTGTGCGCTTGTCCTGACTTTATTGTTTTTCATTGTTTATTTCCGGCCCCAGGTAAACTTTTCCCTACTGTCAACAACACAACAATCTTTTTCTGCAGCACAGCTGTCACACTCTTCACCTGCAGACAGAATAGCAAATGAATGACTTTTTCACTGAGGTTTTTGTTGTTTGTCAGGCCAAGAAGCTTTTTAATTCTGCACCAACAGACCTGGCATAACAATGGAGGCCGACATAATGGATTCCAGGGGGATTCTGAGGAACGTAGTGTTGACTGCTCTTGATCATCACAGCTGAGGCCACCAAGGACTTGTTATGTTTGTGCAGTACAAATAAAGTTTGAGGTGTTGCAACTTCGTCATTATTATCTGCCAGTCAAAAACAAGTACAAACAGCTCAGGCAGAGAACGATGGATGCAGCACAAAGAAGCATTGACAGTGTGGCGGCTGTAAATCAGAGAAAGTTGGAGCTCTATAGAGATGGTAAATAAAAAACAACAACACACACACACACACACACACACACACACACACACACACACACACACACACACAAATAAAGACTGTTAAATTTTGCTAACTTTGTTTTTGCAGTTATTGCAACAGTAGGCTGTTTCAATTCAACTCAGTTTATTTATATAGCCCCAATTCACAACAAATGTCTCAATGCATTTAAAAAAAAAAGTGAATTCAACTCAATCATTCAGACAGATTCCAAGTCAATTCCAAGTCATTCCAAATTGATCCTAATTATCTAACAATGCAGTCAAGTTCAGTTTATTATTCAAACTGGTTAAAAAAGTTTTCTGTCAGTGGAAACCCAGCAGATTGCATCAAGTCACTGACTTGCAGCATTCCCTCCTCCAAAATGCCAGACCAGATGTAGATTTATGAATAGAAAAAACAAAGAGAACATAAAGTTAAAACCTACGGAAGCAGAGAGCGGACATGTTACACAAACTTTTTTCTGATGGTTTTCTCGAGATAACGACTTAATTTTGAGAAAACAAACTTTGTTTCCTCGAGATCATGAGATGATTGGTGTGTGTGTGTTAAACCTGATTCCATCATTCAAATGCATGCCACACCAGCGGGAGAGGACTTAGAAGGGTAAGTCATGGCATGCATGTGTAATTCTGTAAATAATTCTGTGAATAAGTGATAGGATAGGATAGGTAAACCATAATGACACCACGTCATTGGTTGTATGATGACACCATTGGGAAATTAACTCGTTATCTCAAGAAAACGCCATCGTTATTTCATGATAATGATCGCGTTATCTTGAGAAAACGGTGATCTTTATTTCATCATAACAAAAACACAGTATTCGTTATGTTGTTATAATGATATAAATAACTTGTTATCTCGAGTTAACCATTGGGAAAATAAACATGCCAGTAAGACCACTCTCGGCTTCCGTAAAAAGATGAAATAGCAACAAATAAAGCAAAATTGGAGAGAAGTAGGAGAATGTAGCAGAGGGAGGAAAAATAGTCAGTATGTCCTCCAGCAGCCTAAGCCTGTGCAGCCTAACTGCTATAATAATAAAGAAATAAACAATACCCTATTGACCCTTTGAAACTATGTCATTTAATCACATGGGACGCCATGACGGACTTCGGAAGTGAAAGAGAGAGAGAGCGACTTTGATTGTTTTGAAGCTGTTTTTACCAGCGTAGCCATGGCTTCTATGTTTAAATCAAGCTAATTTGTCTGTGGAAGTAGCACACCTTGTTGGGGCTCATAGACAGCGGTACTTACAACAGTTGGAAATAGCTAGGCTAGACAGCTACCCATACCTTCTCTCTCCTTATGTGTTGATCAAATTGCTGACTTTGCCTAAATTCACTCCACATGATTTATACCCCTATGTCATAAACAGTGTTTCCCCTGACACCAGAGCAGACTTAAAAGCATACAAAAGTTGACATGCTCACCAGTTTTTGTACATGGTGGGCTACATGATGAAGAGGCATTTTCTCCATGGTTACTAATGGTTAGACACGTACCTTCTCCATAATGCAATATTTGATTGCATCTTGCTAACTGTACTTACTTATAAAGTATATGAACATTAATCTTCTTACCTTGTAAAAAGTGTTCACTGCAAATCCGCGAATACACCGAGTTCTTATGATTGACAGCTGCTATCCATCTTTGTCATCTTTCCTCATTAAAAGTTATACAATGAAATGACAACTTTGGTTTCCATCCTTGTCTGTTTGTGCAGCCGACCATGCAGAACTCTATGACCAATTTTAAAGTGAAATCAACTAAATAAAAGCGATATTAGGCTACCAACTGTCAGGTTTTTGACAGGTTGTTTTGACATCCATCATGGTGGTGTGGGTTGCTTTCTGAAGAGCACGATATCACGTGCAAAGGGTCAATAGATAAAAGACTCAATGGATTTTCTATATTCTGTCAAAAAACTGTTCTATCTTGCTTCGGGAGATACAGAAAGGCTTGTCAACTGTGATATGCTGGTGACCTCTCCAAATTGTTACCTGTTGATTACTAGAGATTGGCATCCGAGAGTAAAGAAATATCCACATGTCACAGCTCAATGCCTTATGTCTTACATGATATGTGGAGCCTTATTAGATCGCCATTTCGTGGTGACTTCTATTCACATTAATTACTCAAAATGATAACGATTCTTTGCTAAATGAGACATGTTGGACAGTTGCATTTTCTTTTCCTTCTTCACTTAATTATTTGATAGTTTAGGGAATGTAGTATTGTCTGTTCTACTATTGTCTGAGAATAATTTCATTTGACTTGTTCTGCTGCAGAGCGAGGCCTGTCTGTGCAAATCAAAAACCTTGTCAAAGCATTTATTAAATAGTCAGCCAGTGCTAACCTTTTTCCTGGGGAATTTGAATTGAATGAGTCATTTATAAAGGTTTAAAAGAGCAGCTTTTACACATCTGAAGAAACGTTTTAATTAAAATCCAGCAGAATGATAACCGGAAGATAATCATTATGAAAACATCAAGTCTTCACTGCTTCCCCTCTGGTGTCAGTCCTGCCTGCTTCCTACCGTGTTGATTTTTCATGGGGGCCCGGCAATGTTTGCAGAGCATTCTTAGGACTAAGACCTTTGGCCTGAAGTCAAAGAGTACAAAGCGGAGCTCCTGCAGAGACTAAGTGTAAAAAAATATGAAGTAAGAGACGTGACAGAGGGTGACATTTCTAAAGGAAGACCAAGGCTGTTTCAATATCAAGAATGAGGTCCTCAGTGAAATCAGGCTACCCCTATGCCACAAACCTTTTCTCTTGCAGTGACAGAATGGACTTTCAAAAATGATGTAAAGTCTATAAGATGACCTCCTAAATGAAAATATCAGACTGGCACAATGTGGATTAAAAAGCCATACACAAAAAAATCCCCAAAATCCCCCAAATCCCTGGGTCAGACCAAACTTCAGCAGATAACTGGCTGGCTTATCTGTCTCTGCCCCCACACACCAGCAGGCACGGAGAGAAGACAGCTCCTTCAGTGCATATTATGCTGAAAAGCGCCCAGACAATGTATATTATTGATAATGAAGTGTTTCAGTGGACTATCTATTTAGAACACCCACCAATTATGTCATACTATGGATTATGCTATGTATCAGTAATGTATCTATTTAGGGCAGGAAGTAACTATGGAGCTAACACTCCATGTTTAACTCATTTGATGTCATTCTAAGGTATATAATAAAATCTGAATGCTAGATCAGGGTCTTTTCCCAGCCCTCTACCTGTACCACCTGAGGAATAAGCTGACTTGTGTCTCCTTAATCAGAATGAACATGTAACATTTTTAAACTTTGACAGATTTTATAAAAGTTTAGTAGAGTTTTTTAAATTCAGAATTTTACACACACTAAGAATGATATGCCTTTTAACAGTTTGTGAATATCCAGATGATAATGTCATTCCTTAATTAATGATCCACTGTTTTCTTGGGTGACATCATGAGAAAATCAAATGAAATCAGCAAAGATATCAGGATAAGAACTGTGGACCTGCACAAGACTGGTTCATCCATGGGTACAATTTCTAGATGCCGGAAGGTGCCATGTTAATTAGTTCAAAAGATGTATAAACAGCATGGGAATGTCCAACCATCATAGAGTTCAAGAAAGAGATAGGTTCTGTGTCCTAGAGATGAGCATATTTTGGAACAACAGAAACTACAGAACAAAAGCAATGAACCTTGTGAAGACTCTGGTTGAAGCTGGAGAGTGTCATTATATACGGTGAAACAAGTACTTTGTTTTTCTTTCTATTAGTGATCTCTAATAGAATTAGCTGTTCTAGAATTGGGCTGTTCAAGGTGGGATGTTAAGGAGCTCTGTTACTTTTATTGGCTTTTGGATAATTATTCTCCCTGGTATTGGATCCTATGCACATTGATGGATTTTTGCTGCTATCTTTTTTACTTTTGAATATTTGTTATGATATGTAACATAAGCAATGAGGTGCCTTTTTTACAGTTGGGAGCAGCTGATTAACATATCAGAAGCTTAAATAACACCTCAACTACAGCCCCAAATTTCAGATGAGTTGAAAAGGAGGTGCCGTGGATGCAGAGTAGGAGCAAAGATGAGAGAGAAAAGAAGGAAGTTCAAAACATCTCTTCCACCATAAAGGGCACTTTGAGATCTTTGGGAAACAAAACAAAATGGCAATATCTGGTAATTTCAATTACACCTCATCCTCTGTTACATTTGTTCAGAGATGGTCACTTGTTCAGAGAAGCTGAAGAAGCCCTGAAGTGTGGTTTTGAGGCTGCAGCCTGGGAGGCACTGTGCCAACCACATAGCAAGGACATATATATACCATGACTGAGTGTGTGATTTACTATATAAACTTCTGTGTGAATAGCACCATCCCCACCAGAATAATGATATCCTTATACAATATGTAATAACAAACCCTGGATCATCAGTGACCTGGAGAAACTGCTAAACAAGAAAAAAGAAAAACAGGGAATTATTGACTAGTATACAAAAGCAACTAAAAGTCAAGATTAGAGAAAGTAGGGAAATGTAGTGGAAGAAGCTGGAGAGAATAATAATATCAGAGATGTGTAGTTATAGGGTGGAAGAATGTCACAGGCTTCAAGTAGAGGGAGGATTGGATAGATGAAGTCTGGACAAAGCAAATGAACTGAGCAGGGAGCACCAAAGGGGACTGTACTCTCACCATTCCTTTTCACTCTACGTCACAGGCTTTCAGCACAGGTCAGAGTTCCGTCATTTGCAGAAACACTAAGATAAATTCAATTCAATTCAGTTTATTTATAAAGCGCCAATTCACAATAAATGTCGTCCCAAGGCATTTACAAAAAAACAAACAAAAAATTTCAGTCAATACAGACATTCCAATTGATCCTAGTTATCAAACAGTATAGTAGGCTCAATTACTTATTCAAAGTAGTTCAAAAAGCTTGTAAGGAAACCCAGCAGACTTACAGCATTCACTCCTCCTGGACGAGCATGTAGCGACTGCACAGCATTGTGTCGTTGACTTTCCAACAATCCCTCATACCAAATACACATATAGCGACAGTGGAGAGGAAAAACTCTATTTAACATAAGAAACCTCCAGCAGAACCTGGCTCAGTACAAGTGGCCATCTGCCACGACCGACTGGCGGTTTGAGAAGACAGAGCAAAATGCACAAGAAAAACAGATGAACTGATGTAGGATTATTTTCGATGTTCATGAAAGTAAAAAGTTAATAGCAGGAGAAGGAGAATGGTTAGTTGATAGCAGCATTATCTCAGCTGAAGTCCTCCTCCAGGAAAGTATCACAGCCAAACAGAACGCCAGACCTGGTGTAGCTTCTATGGAGAGAAAATAACTGAGAAAAAATAAAAAGTTAACAGTTGAAATAACAGCAAATAATGCAAATTGGAGAGTAGTAGAAGAAGAAAGAGAGAAAAAGTGGTCAGTTTGTCCTCTAGTAGCCTAAGCCTATGGCAGCATAGCTACAGAAATAGCTCAGGATAACCTAAGACAGTCTAACTATAAGCTTTATCATAAAGGAAAGTTTTAAGCCTAGTGCTAAAAGTAGACAGGATGTCTGCCTCACAGACCAAAACTGGGAGCTGGATCCACAGGAGAGGAGCCTGATAACTAAAGGATCTCCCTCCCATTCTACTTTTCGAAATTCTAGGAACCACCAGTGAACCTGCAGTCTGACAGCGAAGTGCTCTGTTAGGAACATATGGAACAATCAGATGTACGATGAAGCTTGATTGTTAAAGGCTTTATATGTGGGAAGGAAAATCGTAAATTATATTCTGGATTTAACAGGAAGCCCATGAAGGGAAGCTAAATTAGGAGAAATATGATCTATCTTTTTAATTTTCATCAGAACTCTTGCTGAAGTAATTTGGATCAGCTGAAGATTTTTAACTACATTCTGTGGACTTCCTGATATTAAAGAATTACAGTAGTCCAACCTTGAAGTAACAAATGCATGGACTAGTTTTTCAGCATCATTCCTGGACAGAATATTTCTAATTTTGGCAATATTCCGGAGATGAAAGAAGGACATTCTAGAAACATGTTTAATATTTGACTTAAATGACATATCCTGGTCAAAAATAACACCGAGGTTCTTTATTATCTGAGGCCGGTTTAATGCCATCCAGATGAAGTGATTGACTAAGCAGTGTCTCTTTAAGAGGTTCTGGTCCAAAAACAATCATAAGAATAAATAAGAAAATTTAGTGTCATCCAGGTTTTAATGTCCTCAAGACATTCCTGTAATCTACCTAACGGATTGGATTCATCAGGATTTAGGGATAGATATAGCTGAGTATCATCAACATAACAGTGGAAATTTATCCCATGTTGTCTGATGATTTTTCCAGTTGGAAGCATATATATATATATATATATATATATATATATATATATATATATATATATATATATATATATATATATATATAGTAAAAAGAATTGGTCCAAGCACAGAGCCCTGTGGTACTCCACAAGTTACCCTAGAGTGAGAAGAAGATTTATTGTTGACATGAACAAATTGGAATCTGTCTGACAGATAAGATTTAAACCAGCCTAGTGTTGTTCCTTTGATGCCTACAACATGTTCCAGCCTTCATAAGAGAATATTGTGGTCCACTGTATCAAAAGCCGCACTGAGATCTAACAAACAGAACAGACACAAGTCCATTATCTGAGGCCAAGAGAATGTCATTTGTAACTTTCAGCAGTGGCATTTCAGTGCTATGATGAGCTCTGAAACCTGACAGAAACTCTTCAGACAGGTCATTACTTTTTAGATGCTCACACACTTGATTAGCAACTATTTTCTCAAGGAGTTTAGATAAGAAAGGAAGATTAGGGATAGGTCTGTAATTTATTAAGTCATCTTGACTGAGAGGAAGTTTCTTAAGTAAACATTTAATTACAGCTACCTTAAAAGTCTGTGGAACATGTCCATTTAGTAGGGACAGATTAATCATATCTAAAATGGAGGCAGTAATCAAAGGGAACACCTCTTTAAATAATTTGGTTGGGATGGGGTCCAACATGCAAGTCGAAGGTTTGGAAGAAGCTAATATTTTTGATAACTCAGAAAACTCAACTGACTCAAAACAATCCAAACACATATCAGGTTCTAGAGTTACATTCAGTGCATCTTTATGAGATTTTCATGATTTGCTCTTTTTAGGGTTAGTCTTTAATTCATTTGATTTTGGCCATGGGCAAGACACTGTCTTAATAGGGTAATGGGTGGGTAACAGTACAGAAGCTGCAGAGAGGTGTGTTAAACTGCAGCTCTGCTCCCTGGTCTGGACCCTGGGTTGTCATTGTTTCAGAGGACTAATAAATTTGGCCAGATTCCTAGAAAGAGGAGCTGGTCTGTCCAAAATGGGATGGACACCGCCTCTCCAGATCAGACCAGGTTTTCCCCAAAATGTATGCCAATTATCATTATAGCCCTCATCATTTTCAGGACACCATCTAGACAACCAGTGGTTGAATGACAGCATGCGGCTAAACATGTCATCACTGGTCTGATCAGGCAGGGGACCAGAAAAAACTACAAAGTCTGACATTGTTTTGGCAAATTTACACACTGAAACAACATTAACTTCAGTGACCTCCGATTGGCATAACCAGGTGTCATTTCCGCCAGTGTGAATAGCACTCTTGTTGTATTTACGCTTATCCTTAGCCAGCAGTTTCAGGTAGGATTTGATGTTGCCCGTTCTGGCCCCTGGCAAGCATTTGAGTGTGGCTGCAAATGACTTTACAGTCATTGGGTGTATCGGAGATGGTCAAAAAGCTGAGTACAGAGAGTTGGTGGACCACTTCATGGCATGCTGTGAAAACAATCATCTTGTCTAGATTGTTAGAAAAAATAAAAAACATAATTGTAGATTTCAAGAGAAACAGTAATAGGTCAAGCACTATTTCAGTCATGAGAGAAGTGGAGGTAGTGGAGGAGTATAAATAGCTTGGTGTTCACTTGAACAAGAGACTGGACTGGAGATGCAACACTGAAGCCATCTAGAAGAAGGGACAGAGCAGGCTGTGCTTCTTGTGGAAGCCAAGGTACTTCGGTGTTTGCAGCAACATGCTGCAGATTTTCTATAAGTCTCTTGTGAAGAGTATCTCTTCTGCCATCATCTGCTGAGGTAGCAGCATCAGAGCCAGGGACCTAAAAAGGCTCAACAAGCTGATAGAAAAGGCTGGCTGTGTTTCAAGAACTGATCGGGAACCTCTAGAGGTGAATGTGCAAAGAAGGATTCTACCAAATACATAAAGAATGTATGTAAACTTCTAAATTTGAAGAAAGTAAAACAAGAAAAAAAAAATCTCCCCAAAAAATCTCTCATTATTTTAGAGCTGCTTGGTGAAACAATTGTTAGCACTATTGCCTTACAGCTTGCTCTGCATAGAGTTTATATGTTCTTCCTCTGTATTCATGGGTACTTTGGCTTCCTCATGCAATCCATACCATATCATTTTATTTTTAAAGCACTTTAACAACATCACAGCTGACCAAAGTGCTTTACAAAAATGAAAGAGAGAGAACAAGAACACAATAAAACAGCTATAAGTTACCACACAGGAGTTATAGAAAATTGCACAAGTACACACAAAGAGTAAAAGCTGACAACTCACACTGGGTTAGAAGCAAAGGAGAAAAAAAAATGTGTTTTTCAACAAATTTTAAAAAGAGCTATAGATAGAACCTGCCTGACCAGCAGCAGAAGCTCATTCTATGTTTTAGAAGGCAAAACTGCAAAGGCTCTGGATATATAAAATGTCTTTGGAACAGTCAAAAGGATCAAGTCAGGCCACCTAAGAGCACACTACGGCATGTAAGGGCAAATGGAACCCTGAGGTACCACCCAGGAGAGGGCTGCGGAAACAGAGGTAAAATCATCCATCATGACACAGAAGCTCCTATCAGAAAGGTAGGAGCTAAACCATTGAAGGGCTGAGCCAGTGATGCCACTGTTGCAGTCTGAAGATGAGAATGTTAAGGTTCACTGTGTCAAAAGCAGCTGTTAAAGGGGGGGTATTCTGTATTTTTCAGGCATACAGTGCTATTTTATACCACAATCAAGTAACTGTTACTTTCAGTTGTTATGAAAATGCTGCATATATCAAAAACAACCTAAAAGAAATTTGACTTGGCATCTGACACCTTGAAATTGGCCTATCTCTTTAAGAACCTCCTATCCTTTCCGACACTCCCCCTTCAGGACATCATCTTGCTACGCTGCATTTGAAAAGATTACCCTCTTATTACATTACATGTCGCTTTTATTTTTGTAACTTAACAGCAAAATATGCTTTCAGAGCACATTTTACTTACAATCTCATTAGCTACCTGGAGTGAGACCAAAAGAATGCATTCATTTAAAAAAAATGCAGAGTTCTAAACAAGCAGAATAAGTTTATTCACATGAAAACATATTTTGACATCTTTTTATATTGGTGGCTTTTGTTAAGCATTGCATATTTTGAAGATCTCAGGAAAATCATCTGAAGAATAAAATACTATTTTAGTTCACTCTAATGTCATGAAGAAACATCTTTTCCAAATTACACCCAGACTGAGCTAGGCTGGTTGCTGGGAGACTTGGGATGCATTCACATTAGCCCTGTTTAGTTCGCTTTAACCGAACTCTGGTTTGTTTGCCTAAAAAATGCAGTTTGTTTGGGGAAGTGTGAATGCACAATCAAACTCTGATGCTGACGAAAAAAGCGAACTATGGTCTGTCTAAAAAGGTCTAGTTTGGTTGATGTCAACGCTGGTGTAGTTCTAATGAAAATGTGAATGCAAGTGGTCTGGAGGCTGCACCAAAAGCAGGAAGCGGATGATAGTGTGAGGCATTCTGCGTAAAAGCAACCAAAACAAACATGCAAGTCTAGTGCTTGAAATGACTCATGCTCTTTTACCAAAGGCAAAAGGTAGAAGAGAAATCCTATAGTTGCTAAAATCTGATGCCTCTCCATTTTTGTTTACATTTCATGAAGAAGGAATTTGCGCTCAGTGTCTTCTTCAGAGGTATTTGTGTCATTTCAGTGGTTCTTGGTGCAGCACCACCACAGGCAAGAAGGTAAATCAGGTTTTCAGTGGGTTTAGTTTGTTTGAAACAGTGTGAAAACAAACTATACCAGCTGAAAATGTTACAATTCTGGTCTCCAATCGAACCGAGTCTACTGGACTATTAGGGGTGAAAACACCCAAAGAAGCTTTGGGGTTTTCAAACCTGTTGGGTTGAGAAATGTAAGCCCCCAGCCTTTTATTATCATTGGCAAAAATATCAAAGGAAGATGGCATATGCCATAGTATAGTGCTCAGTACAGTCCACAACAGGGGCAAAACTGATGCTAGAGGTGCACACATAGGAAACATCTCGGGGCAGATGCAGTACCTCTGGTTCTAGCATTGTTCTGTGATGGCTGAGAAATTTGCTGGGATAAAAAAATATTTGGCAGCTACTAATTAAATAAGATTGTCATGATTACCTTTATACCTAAATGAGGTTTTCAAAAGCTACTGTGATCCAGCAATGTTCAAACAGGGGTTTAACACCCTGATTCCAGAAAGAATAGTTGTCTCATTATTCTGACTACTGTCCACTGCAAGACAGGTACTGATTTCTCACAAGACCTTCATAAGCTAACCTTAAAAAAATAAATTTCCTTCATCTTCAATTTTTTTATTTGAATCAGCATAAATCTGCACAAAATTACTTGTGCATGCCTTTAAAGGCAAATTCGAACCGTTTTAATGAGGTTTTACTTTTTTGTACTCCCTTCACATCATACACAAGCACCAGAGGCATCCTTTTCAGGAGTCTGTTTTTTCTCTAACCATTTTCAGCAAAACTGACAGTGACCACAGATGACAATGTTTGGAGGAACTACACACATCTTTTTAGGTCACTCAGGTGCAAAGGGAGCAGGTGAAGTCTTCCAGCACTGGCAACTGATTTCTTCTGTGGATCTGAACTACAAAGTGTCAAATAGATAGAGCCAAAGTCTACCCACCTACATCCCCAATGCATTCATTTTAAATAGAGCACGAAGGAAATTTAACTTTAGCCTCCCAACTGAAGCTGCATTAACAGTGTAAAACCAGAATCTGAATCTCCTCATTTAACAATCCAGGCAGCAAATGTTTTTGCAGGCGCAAACACTCCTCAGAGTAGTTTCCAGAGGTCTTTTCTCCATGCAGATGGTGCGTGACTTTCATAAAAGCCTTAACAAATGGAAGGAGTAAATGAAGTGGACAGTTCCTCCCAACCGGAACATCCAGCAGGTTCTACAATCTGGAGAGAAAATAGGATCACATCTACTTCCACTGGTTCAAAGAAATAATGACACATGAAAAAGTATCCCGCAGCTCCTAACTTTGTTTCCAAGTCTAACTCAAAGAGCCTCATAGCCTTTACTCTAGATATCACAGAGAAAAGTTTTTCACTCCCCCTGGGTATGGTAATCCTGCAGATCGATTGTAACTGATTTATCATTGTTTGGACAAAATGCATGGAAAGCGTTCTTAAACTCAGTGGATCCACAATTCACCAAAGGCTCACAAGTTTTGAACAAGAAGAGCAATTACTGTTAGATATGTATACTGCTGAATAAAACATACATGAATTGTTTGCGTTAGGGTAAAGCCCTTTGATAATCAGTATTTTAATTAACAAGATGAAAATGTTTTCATTATTTCTTCTGCTTATAACAGAGCTGAGAAGCAAATTATACAGGGATTAACACTTTGATGGGCATCAGATAGAATGTAAATAGCCTCTGTTGATTACCTTGATAGCTGAGTAGCTTGGCTAACAAGAGTTTATGCAAAGCTCTGTAAGATGAACCTCTGATTAAATATGTCTACATTTGTTGTGGTTGAGTTGGTAAGCACTTTGTGTTTAGTTTTGATAAACAGCTTAATTGTGTTGGGGTAACTGTGTCCACAAACGTAAGGGTTAATTTACCCAGTGCATTCAATTTTCAGGTCAGTTCAGGAATGTGTCCTGTATGTGTTTTAGTGTATTAGAGTGTACAAAGCAACTATACAAAATATCACACAATGGGCATTGTGTGGTGTAGAGGTAGAGCGAGCGCACCATATACATAGGCTTTAGTCCTCAATGCAGCCCTCCTGGGTTCAATTCCCGACCCTGAGACCTTTGCTGCACATCTTCCACCTTCCTTCTCTGCCTGGTCACTGTCAATAAAGGCCTCTGGGGTCAGCAAAAAAATTTTAAACAGGACTTTTATGCTTCTTTGTGAACAAGTTAGGATAGGTCTATGGGCTAGATAAAACGTGTTCATTAAATTTTTTGCACAAAACCCTTCTCAGATAATGAGATTTCCCTTGCTCAGTTCTGTCTACTTTGAGCTCCTTTCAGAATGAGCTGTTTTAGGGCTTTGTCATTTTTATGCAAATAAGCTGCTGCTAGCCACACCCCTAACTCAATGTTTACACTCTATACACATCAAAATGGCTGCAAACAGATACACAATTGTACAACCTGACCCTGAGTCAGCCCCAGAAGCAGAAGAAGTGGAGCCTCCTACACAACCATCAAGGATGCAGCAGTGATTTCTGAATGGTAAGTCAACAATAAAACACTAGTCTTTTCAAGCAACCAACGGCGGTAAACCAAGCTGACCAAATGTGCTTGTCTTCTAATAATAGAGCTCTGCTTGGGTTTCTAGATGAGAGGCTGGGTGCAATTGAAGTTGCTAGGTGAGGAGGAGTATCTGCGGATTGTGACATCATTATCAGGAGGTATTTGAAACAGCTCATTTTCCAGACACCAAAAAAAATTAACCTTAACTTATTGCCCGAAAACGGCTGAATGAATTTTATTTTTTTAGCGCTTGGATTGTTTCTAGAAGCAGCTGAGACCGAAATAGAAGTACAAAAACGTCCAAAAGTGAATTTTGCATATAAGTCCCACTTAAAAAAATAATTTAAAAAACAATGACATATTCTCCCATTTTCATATGGCAAAATGGAAAACATGTCTGTGAAATCGAATAGCTTGGGGAATGGTCTCTCTAGGAATGTAGAGAAACACCCAGCTCGCAAATAGAGGTGATGCATGATTTTGGGTTAATAACAATAAAATGAGATTTTATCAACGCTATTGCTGAGTTTTTCCATGTTCTAATTTTTAGCTTTTTTTAATTACTTGTTTTTGAAACATTGAGAACATTACAATAGCTTGATATCACCTCAAAGTCACAGTTCCAGTATGTGATCAGTTTTAAAATTCCTTCTGTTTAACATTTCCATTTACAAC
This sequence comes from Anableps anableps, assembly GCA_014839685.1. Lineage (NCBI taxonomy): Eukaryota > Metazoa > Chordata > Actinopteri > Cyprinodontiformes > Anablepidae > Anableps > Anableps anableps. Next base: position 5,316,002 of record CM026073.1, read on the forward strand.
AAAAAACAGAACAAGAACAAAAAGAGAGAACAGGGGGTACAATTCTGAAAATACATTCTTTGTATGTACATAATCATAAGGAGATTAGATAGCAAATAGACACTTCCTGCATGATGAAGAAGCTCTTTATTGCCATTTCTTGTTAATCAATCCCATATTTTTGCATGTTGTGTTTGGTTAACATAGGACACCAATTTTGACCATAGGATTGTAAACTTGTTCATCTGTAAATGGATTGAAAGTGTTAATCTTTCCATCTGATAGCTTTTATTAACACATTCTGTCGATTCTTCTAGAGTGGGTGGTTCATGGAGGAGCCAACGTCTGGTGACAGTCTTTTTACAGGCTCTAATTAAGATTTGACACAAATATTTTGCGTTGTCAGGTAAATATTCTATGTTATGCAGAATAAAAGTGGTAAACTTAAAAGGTATTCTTATATTAAAAATAATTTCATTATTTATGTATTTCTATCCAATATTATTTTATCACTATACAATCCCAAAATACATGCGAATGGTTGGGTTCTGTGTTTCCACACTGCCTCCAGCACTTAGATTCTGCCCTGGTGCAAGGAACTTTCTGCTTCTAAGCAAGCATTTCCAACAAAATTCTTTCCATGAGTATGAGTTCATATATTTCCATATTGACATGCAATAACTTTGCCTCTCTTCTTCGAAGAGTTTCATTTTACTTCCCTTTTCCCATTTTGTTTTCACATATGAAGTTGAATGTGTTTTTTTGCTCATAAATCCCTTATATAGCCATGATATAATACACTTTTTGGATTTTGCCTGATATGCCATTAGTATTTCATTAAGTAGTGGTTACTGCTCGTCCAGGTGTCTAATAATTTCCAGATTGAGATAGTGATGCACCTGTAGATATCTATAAAAAAATCCTGTTTCTCCAAGTTATAACTTGTTTTAAGTGTTTCAAAAACTTTTATTTGACCTTTATGCCTTATTGAGAAATGTGTTATACCTTTAGACACCCAATTATAGAATCCAGTATCTGCTTGATTTGGTTTAAAATCAGGGTCGTAGGCTCACCATCTTATAATTCTCAGGTTGTCATGTAGTTTATATTCCTGTTTAACTTCTGACCAGATTTTTAATTGGGATTTCATCCAAGGATTTTCAGTCTTGATTGAATCTGTTCTAAATCCTTATTCCCCAAGATTGCTTGTAGAGGGGGGTCCGGTATAAGAGCTAATTCAATGTCTTCCATCGAGCATAATAGTTTTTATTACATAGGTTCATCAGAGGTTTAATTTGTGCAGAATAGAATGAGTTCTTTAGATTTCGTACGTTCACACCCTGTTTTTCTTTTGAAAGTTGTAATGTTTTAAATCTAATTCTTGGCTTTTTTTTCCTTGCCATAATAATCTGGAAAGCATTATATCCCACTCTATGAATTGTTTTTTTGGAATTTCTACCGGTAGAGCTTGGAATAGGAAGATAAATCTTGGTAATTGGTTCTTTTTCACAGATTAAATTCTTTGGATTAAGCTCATAAAAGGGATGACCGTAAATCATTACATATCCAGTCTAATTTTAGTCAGGAGATCCTCATGGTTACACTTAGTTATAGTGGTTGTATCTTTGGGGATTAGAACAGCAAGGTATTTCACTATGGTCTGGTCCCATTTAGGTTTTAGTACGACACCCAATGAATTTGGAAGGTGATAATTAAATGTCAATATTTGTGTTTTATTCCATGTTCTAATTTTTAACAGTGTTTCTCAAATTGCTAATCGCGTTTCAAAGAATGTACAATCAATGCACAATTTTCCAGTTCAGGTTTGATCAATCGAAGTATTTTAAATTTTGACCTAAAGATCATAAAATGCAGTCCAGATTCCTTAAAAAAGAGTGAAATAGCCCTTTAGTTTAGCATCAACAGGCAGCCAACATTAGCATCATTACTGACAAATGGTGAGCCACTTCCAGTATTTTGACATTGTTTACAATTCATTTCTGTGTTTGTTTGTCAGTCTGTTGATGTTCCTGTTTCCTCCTGGGTACCCAACATGCTGCCAAACAAATGGTTTAAAAGTGGTGGAGCCTTCTGTTATGCTTAACTTACCAAGTCTTTTCAGGCACAAAAACTCCTTATGAGTCAACTCTGTCAACAGCTTCTTCCTTTCTTACTTCAAAATAAGAGTCTCAAACAGGATACAACCAAGTGTCATCTTAAAGGGCTCACCATAATGTCTGAGGCTCATAATATTGGCTAATCAGAAGCATAATAACAGCAGCTGAGTAACTTTTTGCTGTATGAGACATATTTGGGTGTCTTAAAATCACCAGCTCTCACAGTTTGATCTTGCTACACCTCGTTCCTTTAGTTAGTAGTATGTGTTAGTATGTGTTTTCTTCACGTCTTTCTTCAGATTCTTTTAACCTACTTCTCATGATAAAAATGCTTTGTTGCTTATATGATCTGGTGACATCCAAGCTTTATGAGTCACACAAAAGGCCTCACATTTCACTCTGATCCAAGGCTTCTGTAGCTTTTTTCTTTTTATACTCACAAGATCTTCAGATCTAATAAATATTTTATTTTTATTTAGGTTTATTAAAAAGAGAGATACCAATCTCATCTGATAAACTTAATAGTTTATCAGATGAGCTCCATATTTTCTTTTAGTGCTTACCCAAGATTCCCAGATTTGAATAACATATTTACAAGATTTCCTTAAACATCATGTTTCGTGGTCTCTAATTGGCAGTTTGCTTTTGTCACATTTTTCTTTGCAGGTTCAACACACCAAAGGCATGCTTGAACACAAAAACAAAGCAATGAATGGCAGAAAGCAAGCAACTTCTGTTTTGCTGCAGTTAAAATTATTATCATTTGTCCCTGCTGGAGTCTGGGAACAACAGTAATGACTGTATCTGTTAAATTCTCTGCTGCAAAAGTGCTGACAATTCGGGTGGGCAGAGGTTTACATTAAAAAAAAAAAAAAAAAAAAAAAAAAAAAAGGTAAAAGTAAATGGGCTGAACTAATCACTTGGACTAACAGTGCATAGCCAAAGATAAAAGACTACCAGTGCATTGCCAAAGACAAAAGACAAACGCCAGATGCTTTTGATATCCTGAGATTTTTTTCTCTTTTTTTCTCACATTAAACAATTTTATTGGGATCCCAAAACGTGTTGGCACATGGTGGTAGCACCACCATGTGCCAACCACACAATATTTTCCATTTAGGCTAGAATATTCAGTTTTGGTTTTATCCGACGTGAGTACCTTCTTCCACATGTTTTCTATGCCACATTTTCCCTGTATTTATAGGTCTGAAGTTGTACCAGACTCTTTTTATTTCACGATGATTGTTGGTACAATGCTCCATGACATGTAACATAGTTTTAGAACATAACCCTGCTTCAAGCTTCTCCATAGCTGTCTCCCTGACCTGTCTGCTGTGTTCCTTGGTCGTTATGATGCCGTTTGTTCTCTAATGTTCTCTAACAAATTTCTTTAATGCATCTTTTCTTTTCAGAAAAGATGCATTAATCCTGAGATTAAGGGTGCATTCACACCAGCCCTATTTAGTTCAGAGTGCTACAAAGTCTGGTTCGTTTGGGGAGGCATGAATGCGCCATCAAACCCTGATGTGGACCTTTCCAAAAGCAGGAAGTGGACTAGAATGCAGGGCATTGTGTGTGGGTAAATACAACCAAATAAACACTTGTGCCTAGAGCTAGTGGGAGAAATGACTTGTGCTCTTTTGCCAAAGACAAAAGAAAAATACCGGAGGTCAATCTATTTTTGTTTACATTTTGTGAATAGGGTAAATTCAGCTCCACCACAGCGAGGGGGGAAACAGGTTTTTCATAGGGTTGGGTTCAGTTGATACAGTGCAGTGTAAAAGTGAATCACACCAATTGATAATGTAATAAATGTTGCAATTCTGGTTCCCAATAATGCTCAGGCTATCAGGTGTGAAAGCATTCTAAATTTCATACAGGTGGATTCTGTTTACTAAATAGGTGTCAGATATGATTTAGGGGGTAAACTAGGGGAATAAATAAAAGTTCATCCCAAGCTTTTCAGATTTTTAGTTCTTAATAGGATTTTTAAACCATGTATTGTTCTTTTTATTTATATTACTTTGTGTTAGTGTGTCACATAAAATCCCAATGAAAATTTGAAGTTTGTTTTAATGTGACAAAATGTGAAAACATTCAAAATGCATTCCTAGTATTTTAGTAAGACCTCTAAAGTGTCCACAGCTGGGTGTTAGCAGCTCCTTTTCTGTTAGTTCCTTTACTCTTCCTAAAGCTGATGTGCTTTCTTAAAATGTGGAACTTCAATCATCAAAACTGCCTATGAGGAGACAATGAGATAAAGTGAATGAGACAACCTGAGTGATCTGTGTTGTACTTTTGACATGTCACTTGAAATGCACATTCTGAGGGCATGTGACACATTTAGTAACTAAAAACTGGCTCAGATGGGCGGTTCTCTGCCAACACTGCAACCCAGTCCCTTTGCATTCCATGCTGCACACATTGGAGGGAATTGTTAGATGATCCTATATAAAAGTACTGAGTGGTGTGTTGAGCAAAGCTTCTGAGAAGTTCTATCCATCCCTGTAATCAATACAGTGCAGTGGCCTTATTGGATTGCAATCGATGGAAACAAAACAAACTAAAATGTTCATTAGATTCCGTGATAAATTTCTGAATATCACAAACAATACTGGATAGACTTTTTTCCCCCAGACGTTTTATATCAGAGCTTTCAAAAGCCAATATCAATTACTGCAGTAATGACCAAAGATTTACGTTATACATGTAGCTCTCAGGGTACTTGCTAAAGCGACATTAAAAATCAAACTAATCTGACTGAAAAAGAGAAACAGCTTTCAACAAATTACAGGACTTCTCAGAGCACTTTTATTTCTGCAATAAACTAATGAAACTAATATTAGAAAGGTACCTGAAAAATACAGTGGCAGTTCACATACAGTCAAGGTTGACATGAATTGGATTTAGGCTTTACATTTTTTATTTGAACCATTCTTTTTCCAGGGTGAAATAATTATACAACATGCATTTTCAATAATTCTAAAAACCAAAGCTGGATGGGCAAGTTTTTCTGCTAATGCAACAAGGCCAAAGCCTGTTAACCTTTTGACTGCAGCTTATAGTTTATATTTGGCATCTTTTTGACAGCACTCATTGGATTAACCAATACTAGTCAAGGAATGTCAAAGGAACTTAGCAAAGATCTAAGAAGGAGAATTATAAATTTATACTACTGTATAAAGTCTTTTGGAGCTATCTTTAAAAAAAACCCTGCAGATTCTAAGATCATTTGTTTAAACAATTAAGTACACATTACTAGAATGTGTCACCACTTCAACAAGGTCTGGAAAAGAACAAAAACTTGTCACCCTTAGAAAAGAAAAAAAATGATCAGGAAGTTCAGGAACAACTCAGTAGCAAAAAAGGCTCAGGTCTACCAGTGTCTCTGTCCACAGTCTAGAAAGTTCTTCATTGCCAAGGACTGAGGTTGAGTGTTTGAATATGACAATACTCTCAATTACATGCTACAGTCTGTTTTGTAATGGATTCAGTTTTCTAACTGACTTCAGTTTTCTAACTTTGAGGCTTCTCCTCAAAGTTCTGACCAAATCCTGAATAAAAATTTGTGTTTTAGGATATTAAATGAGTCTATGCCAGAAGAATTGTTTTAATTCAGCCCACTGGATGGTTTTCAGTTCAGATGAAATGGCTTGTTTAAGGTCATGCCACAGCATCACAATCAGGCTGTGTGATTTTAAAAGTAACAGGTCACACATCTTCCAGAAGGTTCCACTTTTGTCTCGTCAGCCAACAGAATATTTTATCAGAAGTCGTTGTGATGAGACGAGTGAGTTGTGTAGTGCTTTAGATGCTCAATGTTTTTTTTTTTCTTTTTTGTGACACCCTGGATGAGTTGTCAACCCCCCTTGGCATAATTTTGGTAGGCCAGCCTCTCCAAAGGTTCACCACTGTTCCATGTTTTCTCTATTTGTGGATAATAGCTGTCTCTGTGGTTCAACTGAGTTCCAGAGCATTAGAAATGGTTTTGCAACTTCTTCTAGACTTTGTTTCTCAGATACTCTTAAATTTCTTTTGTTTTGGGTGTGGTGTGCTGGTTTTTCATTTAGGATGTCTTTAAACTTGATAGTCCAGCAAACTTGGGTTAATTGGGGAATCAAACTTATAATATTTGTTACATTTTCATCTGACATGGTTTGCTTTCACACTGCGTTGTGTCAAACTAACTAAAACCTTTAAAAAATCTATTTACCCCCTCGCCTATGGTGGTGCTGTGCCAAGAACCTTTTAAGGAAATGACACAAAAACTTTCAAACAAGACATGAGTGCAACTTCCCTCTTCGCGAAATGTAAACAAAAATAGAATGGAGTCAGATCTTAGCGATTGTAGGATTTCTCTTTTGTTTTTGGTAAAATACCATAAGCCATTTCTCCCTCTAGTGTTAGACTTGGATGTTTGTTTTGGTTGTATTTACCCAGAATGCCCTTCACTATGGTCTGCTTCCTGCTTTTGGAGTGGTCTTCGGTCCAACTGGCATCCACATTTGCATTCAAACCGCATCAGCGTTCATTTCAACCGAACCGAGACCTAGGTTTTCAGGTGGACCAAATTTCACTTTTTTTTGGTCCACAGCAGAGTTCAAATGCACATTCACACCTCCCCAAATGAACTGGACTTTCCAGGCAAATGAACTAGAGTTCAATTAAAGTGGCTGGTGTGAATGCACTCTTAGTTGACTTCATGCTTTCAGACAATTTTTTTAGGGATTTTCTGATTCTTCAGGCCTTGGTGTTGCTCATGAAATAAAACAAACAAACAAAAAAAAGTGTTTAATAACAGTTAAGTCTTACTTTAACAAGTTGAGAAATTAAATATTTAGGTGCCCAGGTTGGTCTGGATAGCTTTTTTTCTTAATAAATAAAATTATCATTTGAAAACTGCGTATTATATTTTCTTAGGTTATCCTTTTCTGATATTAAAGTTTGCTGAAGCAAAAAGGCAAAAACTAAGTATTTCAGAGGGGAAATACTAGGCTGTGCATAGAATTTTAAAAAGTGTCTAGATTAAAAAAAATCCGCAATGAAATCAGACTTGTGCACCAAGTTTTCATTTTAAATATTAACACTGAAATTCCATGTTGTATAATGGTTTCTCTCTGAAAAAAGTGAATGTCCAAAAACTCCAAACAAATGTGATATTCATAACAGTATGTAACCTTCTGACCACAACTATATTCAGTACCACCTACATGTATCTTACTATCACATTTGTGGTTTCCAGTTAGGGTTAAAGGGTAAGTGGGGAGAGTCCTGTGCAGCAAACTCCTTGTTGACCACATTGCTGATCGGGTTGAATCTGCCTCTTCCAGCCAATCGATTCTGGTGGATACAACCATTGAGGGAGGACAGGCTGTAGGGAGGAGAGGCTGAATCACATGGAATCTGATCAATACTCCAATGTTCAGCAGTGTATTTCATCTCTGACAATCCAGTTCCTCAAAAACAACAGTCCCTAACCCTTTCCCTTCTTGTATATTTACCGTAGTAACCAAATTTTGAGAAAAGCAGGGATGTTCTTTTAGGTGTCTCTAGATCTGTGAATTTGTCTTATCCTCAGCAATGCCGAGACTATATGCAGTGTTATACTTGCCAAAACATTGATTGTTTTAAAGGGGGTGGGATAATCTTCAGAGAGATGAATCAGTAGGGCCAATCTCACACCCAGGGGGGTACAAGTGACCTGGCACTTATTGATGCTTTCACATTTCTAACCTTGATGCGCATTAAGGTCGAATAAGAAGCTGCTTCTTCTGCCCCAAAGGAATCAACAATAAACAGCTTTAAAGTCTCAAACTTGACCCTTTCTTTTTGAGTTTCTGTGTATTTCTATCAGTTTCAGTCAGTTTCCCTTCTTACATTACCAGAACTATATTTTTTTCACTCATAAAATGTAGTCTTTGAAACTTGCCACATGCAAGTAAACATACAGCAATACCTAATAATGCAATCATTAGGTCTAGAAATATTTCTGTATTAACAGACTCTTGGTTATCATCACCCTGTGACCCATAGATGTGTTATGAAAAGAGATGCAGTTGTTATGATTGGTGACGGCAAAGGTAAAGAAGAGCCATAACGGAAATGGCCACTGAGATGAGGCATGGTGAAGATTTATTTAACTGAAGACTTCACATAGACATGAGTGTTCACCAAACTGACGTAAAAATGCAAAAGAATCCCGCACTTGACAAAGGCATGACTAGAACTTAAATTACTAGCACTAAATTAACAGGAGCAAAAAGGCTGAGCTAGGAACTTAAAGGGGTGGTGACATCACTGTATTAACTATTTCATGTAGTTAATATTGCTGCTTATGTCAATTCTCCAAAGAATTTCATGAAAAAATAACATCAACTTTTGGTAGGGGGTTGTTTTGGCAGGCCAGATTTCCCTCCTCGGTAAAAGGGTTGGGTACGGTAATAATATGTGGCTCTACCTAGTTGACTTCACTCTGATTGGCTACAACCATATTTGGGAAACTGTTCAATGCGCTGAACATAGTCTCAAATTGAGGTTATAATTGCATGGTACTTCCCCATGAATGAACTCCAGCCACTCATCTCTGATTCTCTCATCCTTCAGGAGTAAATGGAAACTTCCAGCCGTTTTTCAGCACCCTCAGACATAACTGCTCCGGTTTTTAGTTGCCATCGTCTTCTCAAGTGGAGTAGCCAGACATGCTAACGTGACTTAGCCCTTAAATTAGCTGATGTATCAGTTGGGGGGAGGGCTGTTTGCTTGCTGGTGTGCTCTAATTGGAGAGTATGAATTATGTAACAGGGCTTTTGATACCAACTCTTAACATTCATATAGCCTCTTCAGTGCACAACAGATCATATTATACCCCAAAACAACAGAAAAATTAAATTTGTTGTCATGACCACTTTAACAGGAGAAACAGACTAGACTGAGACTATAGGAATAAATACAAACTAACAAAAATAAATCCTGACATCTAATGAAGAAAGAGAACCTGCTCAACACAAATTAAAACTAATGAGAACACTAAAACACTGATACTAGAACTTAAGGGATAAATGATAATCAAGGCTTGGAATTTCAAAGATGTGAGCAGACTGGACAAAAAAACAACAACAAACTAATGGACTAGAATAAGACCAAAAAGGAAAATAAACTTCCAAAAATGAATAATTAATCAAAACTAAGAAACAAGGCTATGGCAGTCAAGGCAGAATCAGGTAACTATGAAGAAAAGACAAGCAAACAAAAAAGTAAAACTAGAAATACAACAGAAATAGGAGCTCAGTGTCAGCTGAAAGCGTTAAGCTTTAAAAACTGCATGGCTTTAAGTCAAGTCAAGTTTATTTGTATAGTGTAGCAGCAAGGCATTTCAAAGTGCTTTACATCATAAAAACATAATCTAGTCACCAATTATGGAACAACCAAGAAACATTATTCTAACACATGAATATGTTTTGTTTTAAACCATTCCATTGTAGCCCTGGCTTTATTGTCTACATATTTTTGGTTTTGCTGTGTGAGAATCCACAGCATATGTTGGTGCAAAATAATATGAATTAGTTGGAAACTAATTAGGCCTCATTTCCAAATTCCTCTAAATTAACCTGGCTTCTCAACATTCACAATTCATACTGAACTGTGACATCATTGCGTCCTTTTACTGGCTGTATTTTTACTTGTGTATTTTAACTGTTTACCTTTCAGTAGCTTATCAGTTTCATCATTCTTTTATCTTTTACTTCGTAGTTTAGTTGAGTGTTACTAGCTTAGTGAGGTTGTTGATTTAAGTATTTAACTGTAAGGTCAAATTCTTTTTGAGAATAAACTTTTGTATTTTGGAGAGAAGTTATTTGTGTTTATTCCGTATATCTGTTGGGCTGGATTTACACCTTTATCTATTGTTATTTTAAAACCTAAGTCTTATCAGGCAGGTATTTATAGACAGTAATTGAAACTGAAGTATTTGACTATTATTTTCCTGATGATCAGGTGGTACCTCAACTTGGTAATTCTGATCTAAATTACTAGTTTTAATAATAACTGCCCTAAGCAATTATTTAGACCTATTGTTGCATAACAGTGCTTTCCTCTAATAAATTAGCATTTCACTTGTGGTGGAAAAATTACTGCATTTGATTTTTCATTATCTTCTTGTTGTTTAGTTTTTTTATTTCCCCTACTTTATCAGATTTTTTTAATGAGGTGAAGACTAAAAAACAAGAAGCATTTTCTATTTTCCCCATTTTGGTGAACATAGAGGTAAACCCAACATGAATTGGAGCCGTAGCAATATGAGTAATAGGCGGAACTGTTTTAGAGGAAGGATTTGCTGTAAGACGATCATTCCTGTGCTGACACAGTAAAGGGAACGTGCTGATTCACTTGACATAAGAGGACCTGACAGTTCACCGACACCACTTTCTTACCCTAGGAAGGAAATAGTGCAATAGAAAGCTAATTTTTGGATTCTACTAGGTTTGTATACCTACACAGCTTCCATTCACATTGAAGTAATCAACAGCTTTTATTTCTCTTGTTTTCAAATGATCTTATAAGGACAAGTAGATTTTTGACTAAATGAAACCTTCACACCTTTAAGTAAATTCTGGCACGTACAGAAGGATCAGTTGTCAGATTTTCAATGTAGTGACAGAAGAGGCATTATCATTTTTTCCAAAAAGACAGAAAAGCTTTGTATGTTTTTGCTTTGCCATAAATAAGGCAACAAAAAGCCTAAATGACCCACTTGTAGTGTCAAATCAAATGAGCAACATGAGTGGTCTATGAGTCAGAGAGAAAAACTATGAAGTGCTACATTCTCCATAGAAAAAGGCACAAATATTCATGATTTTCCACCCGTGAAGCCTCACTCCCCTGTGCTGCCCATCTGAAGCAGTTTGCACTGCCAGATTGCTCCTGTGCAGTATGACACACACAAGTGGTTGTTTATCAGGCGAGCTGCTGTTTAACTTTGTAGGACACATTTCCATTGATTGGGCTTTGTAATTTTCCCCCCAAGTAGATCGTGTTAGCGGTGGCGGACTGGTGTGCATTTAAATGAACAGAATATTTCTCCAGCATGGTGGAGTGATTCCTCAGCGCTGAGAGCCCTGCATGATTCCCACAGTCATTTACGGAAATGGAAGATTGCCACAGGAGAGGTCTATTCCCTGGCTGAGAGTGTCTTTTAGAAGTAACAGGTAGCTTTTAAAAATGTTCTCGGCAGGTGGTACTGCCTCATGTTACAAGCTTTGGTTTGGAGTAGAAGTTTAAGTTTTATTTATGCAAATGGAACAAGATGATACTGTCATTTTTTTTTTTTTTTTTGCTTGTTACACCATTAATATGTTTCAACAAAGTCATTGCATAAAAGAGGATGAGTAGAAAATCTCTAAAACTCACAATCTGGAGCCTGGGTCGGTACAGTCTGTTTCAAAAGGATTTTTCTTCATTCACTGCATTACACCAAAGGTCAAACTCACAAAGTGAACTGTGGAGTACACAAACACTTTTGTATTTTCTATCCTTATTTGGACACTGAATTGAGTTCTATACATTTGTGTCACTCGATTTGTGCCTGACCCTAAAAGTTATGTTCCACCGAAATAGGACATGAGTCTGGCCACCATAAGACTTATCACTCTTGGCAGGGTAGGTGATTTTTCAACAAAAGGTTCTAAAGAGAAAATGAAGAAGGGCTGCATTCTTAAAATATGCTGTGGAAGCCTCCCAAACTTTTCTGCATATTGTCACATTTCAAACAGAAATGTCAATAGATTTCCAGAGATTTTGAAGAAATAATCAGCAATTTTCTTACTTTTTGCATACATAACTGCATAGTTTATGCTCCTTCCACCAGTGGAAGTATGTGTGTTTTTTCAAGAATACTTACCTCTATTATTTACCAAAATGGCCAACACAGGAAGATAGAAGCGTATATTATGATAAGTACAAGTGAAAAATGGTAAACACTATATGTTTGGGCAAAACTGTAGGCAGGCAGGCCCAAAATATATTATTTACAAATGATGGTTGAAAAGGACAAAATGGGAAGGAAATGGGGTTTCAAATTTCAAAGGGCCGAATTAGAGCTGCATCCATTTTTTTTTATATAGTGATGGAGCTTTTTAGGACATAGGGAGACAACAAAGCAGGACTGTGTCCTGAGTGTAAAGATATAGATGCTTGTATATGGTATGTTTTATGGGAAGAAATAACCATGCAAGGTGTAAATGATGTTCATTCACACCTCATTTCGTGGGTGCACTCGATCTTCCCTTTACTCTCAGCACCTAACAAGAGTTCTGCTTTCTCCAAGCAAGTATCAGGAGTCCCAGCAGTCCCCGTAAAGCTGTGGTGGTCCCTTGTGTATATGTGTGTGAACGATGCTGTGAGGATTTATACTTTGTTGTGCACATGGGTGTTTATGTGAGTACACACTTTTAATGCAAAAGTGTGTCTTATGTGGATATCTTGGATGGAAGCACTAATAGCCCTGCTGTCTCTGCGGGCTCTCTTGCAGGCTCGACCGACCTTGAGCCGGCAACTCTTAAAGGATGACGTGCCCGGGCTTTCCACTCATGCTCGCCACCGAAGTTTGAGAGATATCATGTAAACCCCTACATTAATCATGCAACTCCTGGGTCATTAAGCACCTCAAATCGCCTGCTGCAACATCTACCTTTGGAGTCAAGTTATCTCCCCACTATAACCAAGAGCTGTGACATTGCTTTTTAATAACAGCTGTTCTCTCTAACACACACATTCTTTCCTGCTACCTTCTATCCTCCCGACACTGTTGAGGAAGAGTCGGCACTTCTTCTTGTTATGCCCTTGTTCCACACTGCTAACGCAAACAGGGGTGTGAAAATCAGAGAATAGTGAAAAGTACAGAAGTAAGTTTTAGCTCCATATTTTTATACTGATTCTCTCTTCTTTGTTAGGGAAACAACCACAGATTCTGTGATTTAACTAATTTTGTGATAATACGATTTCACATCTTCAGCATTTATGTTAAGTAAATGAATGTATACCATAACAGAAATAGCCTGGTAAAAACAGCCCCTTGTTCTACACTTTGCTTCATATAGAAGGTCTGGACCCTCGGCTGTTGTGAAACAATTGCTAACTGGAGGAATGGACTCTGAATTTTTAAACGATTGGATCTGATTTTACCGAATTACTTGCCTTGGCTTTGCCTTCCTGTGCTATTCCGCTCGATTCAAATCTCGCTCCTAGCTCAGTCTGGGTTCTCTCCCATTTACTTGGATTCCTCTGGCAGAATTTCAATCAGGTCAACCAGCGAACAGAAGGAGAAGTCGTGAATGATCCTGTTGATTTTCTGTGCTGTTTTAGAATTGTAGCCAGCCTGTAGTTCTAGTGATGGACTCAGACCTGAACCTTCAGAGGCACATAAAGACACTTACAAAGTTAGCCTTCTATCACCTGAAGAACATTTCCAGGATCAATGGACTAATGTCTCAACAAGATCTAGAGAAACTCATCCATGCATTTATCTTTAGTCACATTGATTATGGCAACAGTATCTTCACAGCCTAAAAAGTCAATCAGACAGCTGCAGCTGATCCAGAACGCTGCTGCTCATGTTCTCACTAAAACCAGGAAAACAGAGCACATAACTTCAGTTCCAAAGTCCTTCCACTGGCTCCCTGTAGCTCAGAGAATAGACTTTAAAATACTTCTGTTAGTTTATAAATCACTGAATGCTTAGCACCAAAATACATTAAAGACCGGTTGTTGTTGTATCAACCTTCCAGACCACTCAGGTCTTCTAGTTCTGGTCTACTCTGCATCCCCAGAACCAGAACAAACATGGAGAAGCAGCATTCAGTTTTTATGCTGCACTAATCTGGAACAACCTTCCAGAAAACTGCAAAACAGTCGACACACGGAGTTCCTTTAAGTCAAGGCTGAAAACCCACCTGTTTAGAGCTGCCTTTGATTGATAGTCTGGACCATAAATCTGCTGCTCTAAATAAAATATTTTATTACATGTTAACCGTCATCTCCTAATAATTAATAAAATTACAGAGTTGGTGGGGGGAGTACATCAGCTGAAGGCCAGTCATCCTGTAAGAAGTACAGGGAGGTTAAATTAGCAGAACAAAGTATGGGTTCTGCGGGTAGTTTTAATGATTTCTACTACACCTTAAAGGAGAAAGCCAGCAGGCAGATGTGCCTCTGTAAAGTAAAATGGGTTCCGGAACATCAAAGGCCTCAGGGGTGCCTCCTCCTCCAGACTACAGAGTTGGTGGAGGGAAGACATCAGGTAAGGGCCAGTCACCCTGTAAGGAGTACAGGGAGGTTAAGAAGTTAGCGGAAAAAAGTGAGGGTTCTGCGGGTGGTTTTAGCGATTTCTACACCTTATAGGAGTAAGCCAGCAGGTAGACGTGCCTCTGTAAGGTAAAATGGGTTCCAGAACATCAAAGGCCTCAAGGGTGCCTCCTCCTCCAGACTCCTCAATATATAAAACAATGAGAAAAAAAAAAGTGGAGATGATTGTGTTGAATGTGCCTTAATTTGGGAAGTTTGAGTGTAAATCAGTTAAATAAAGTAAGCGGATCATTGATCAATATTTTTGAACTATATCTGTTTGAAGATATTTACTTGATGATCCCTATGATTTTGATGCATTGATATTTTCCCAATGATTTTGATATGTATTTGCTCGATGATTTTGTTCAATGATTTTGATGATTTTGCTGTATACTTGATTGAGGTTTTTATGATGTGAAGCACTTTGAACTGCCTTGCTGCTGAAATGTGCGACGCAAATAAACTTAACCAGCTCAACAGGGAAGGAAGCTACGCTATGAAGTTGACTGGAAAATGCGTGCTCTGTAAACAACCATCCCTCACTGCAAAAAAAGAAGTGCCAAGCTGAACGTCATCTTTGCCAGCAATAAAATGTCTTAAGCATTCCTATTGCTCTGACTTCAATTGCTGAATATTTGGAAGCGTGGCCAACACAAACTCAATGGCTTCATTCACATCCTCTGCTACCATTGAAAAGCTATAACCCAATATAGGCAAACTACAATTCTATAACAGCACAGAAAATCAACATTGTTCACAACTCGTTCTTCTGTTTGCTGGTTGGGCCAGTTGAATCTGTACTGGAGGAATCAAGCTCAAAGGGAAAAATGCCAGTTGAAGCACTGAAGGGAGATGGGAATCAAGCGGAATTTCATCGGAAGGCGAAGGCCAGGATAAAACAGAACATGTCAACATGAGACCTGGTAAAAAGCAATGACAATTGGCCACAGTGGATCTAAACATTAGACAGGGAACCATCCTTTAAACATAAGGTGAAGCATCTGACTGAAATGTGTGAGAACAACAGTCTTGTACTGTCAGGATCCTGGTGTGTGCATGTGCTCCTGTGTTTGACTTTACGTGTGAGATCTTTTTCCACAGAAGATCTTTGTTGAACATGTTGGACTGACCTGCCACACCTGTTGGTAATTAGCTGATTACCAGCTGGAAATATAAGGAGTTTTCAGACGACCAGTCTTGGCCTGATGATCAGCATTCTTGGGAGAGTCAAGCCAGAAACTTTCCTGAGATCCTAGCTCTAGAATTTGTAGTAGTTTTATGCCACGGGTTTACCTGCTCCTACTTACTCCTTGCTCTTTCTGTGCCTCCCAGGTTGAAACGACACCAACTCCTGGACACCACCATCTAGACCTCTGTTTATCAGATCACTCACGAACTTCCAGTCATTCAGTGGTCGTCTCCATCCTCCTTCAACCTCAACGGTTACCTTTCTGCCTGCTCTCCAACTCCCTTCTGACAACAATCATTCGGATCTCATTTCCTTTGCGGGAAGCTCTGACCTCACCTAACATCTGTCACCAGGGTCAGCCACCCTCCTATATGCTAAACCACTACTCCACAACACTCAGCCTCCTCAGTTCTCTTCCTTCCAAGATTTATCTTCATGTCAACATCACTTGTGCTAATAATATCTCTCCCCTCGTGATACCACTGAACCCAGAGACCAGAACCTACCTTCACTGTTTACATTCACTGTTTATTTAAAACAAATTCTTTTCTTACCTTAGATTCTGTATCCTGTATACGATTCTATAAGTAGGACAGGAAAATACCTGGAACTATGACAAGTACTCTCTAAGATCATAGAGATGATAATAGACAGCACCAATGTGATGTAAATGTATTCACACTTCTTGAACAATTTCAAATTTTGTTGTGTTAAAACTAATGCTGGGATGCTATAAAATTTTTTAATTGAGTTAATTGGAGGGTCTGTAATTAATTAATAGAAATTAATCACATTTTGATCAAATTATTTATCAACAAAATAAGCAACATTTCAATTTAAAAACCCTTTTTGCTGCTAAATTATTGAATAAATACACATATGAGTGCAACAACAAAGATATTTATTGTTTTTAATCTATTATATCAGATTGATGCAAAGTGCTATTATACCTATTCAGCTTTCAAATATTTAAGGAATCCCTGATCATTCATGCAACTTTGAAAAAATACTTCTTTAGAAATGTGAATCGTGGACGCTGACATTAGAGTTGGAGACGTCTGTGTTGCTGTAACATGTTTTGCACTGAGATCGCATTTTAAGCTAGAATAGTTTTGGTGATAGGCCAGATCCTTTTTGCACAACTTGCACACATCAACAGTCTTTTCCAGCATCCCATCAGATCATTTTTTGAAGCAATAATTAACCCCCAGTGGATCAAGAGAAGCGGTTTTGCTGTCACCTCGCAGTTTTTTGCGGATTTCGGTTGTGCT
Organism: Anableps anableps; assembly: GCA_014839685.1. Classification (NCBI taxonomy): domain Eukaryota; kingdom Metazoa; phylum Chordata; class Actinopteri; order Cyprinodontiformes; family Anablepidae; genus Anableps; species Anableps anableps. The sequence goes on from CM026073.1 coordinate 5,332,897, forward strand.
TCAGATTTCTAGGCGTACTGGAAATGCCTAGAACTCCAGCCAGAACCATATGTATTTAAAAAAAAAAAAAAAAAGAAGTGATTTTTGGCATTAAAGTTTTTAATGCGTTAAAATCTATGCAATTAATTAATCGAAATGAATGCGTTAAAGTACCAGCCCTAGTTAAAACCACAAACTTCAATGTATCTGTAGGACATTTCTGTAATAGATCAAAATGAAGTGGTACTCTTATTCTGGGTCAGAAGAAAAACTTGACATGGTCCTCAAAAGATTTTAAAATTAAATTTGTAAGATTATATATTCATTCTAACCCACTGATATGAAAATGTTCAGTTTGACTTGTTTGAGACGGCTTATGTCAAATAAAACTGATGTCAATGGCTGACGAGGTGTTAGCGTCCACATCTTTGAAAACGAATTAAAATTTTTAACAACCACACAGTAATATGACATTTCTCTCTGCAGGTAAGGGAATTATTAGTAAACAGAACCTCACTTCCAAAAATCCAAACTCTTTAATGAGATCAGGTTGGGGAGATCAGGTTCCCTGGTTCTCTTGCATTGAACGAGCATTTAAGCAGGCTTCTGATGAAGCATTGGTGTGTGAACACATTGGCCATTCATTCTATTACCATTATAATAGCATTACAATTGTCTTGGGGCTGTTATTTTCTCTTTAAACAGGCACATCTTGTTGCTTCTATAAAAACAAATCTCAAAGGGTTTCTGCTTGATTTATTACTGTGTTTATCAAAACAATGTAGAGGCCTTTTCTTACTTAGCTACAGGTCTCATATTTTGTGGTTCATTGCATACGGTGATGGTATTGTTCTCTAACATCTCTAAAAATATTTCACTGTGCCCTGTATCGTATTTGTCTAATTGTGTACACTTTTATTTTACATTAAAATGTGTAATACAAGACAATGCTGAGAATATACAAACACCTAGCCTGAATTTTCTAAGATGTGCCATTAGCTCAGTTATTTGCTCATCTTTTCTATCTACTATCTGCTCCATTGCTACACCTTATTCATAATGGGGATTTCTCTAATTGTATTCAGCTGTAAACAACAGAAGAAGCAGAAGTAAGCAATTTGAACTTAGTTTTGCATCGTTCACAGTTGTTCTCTTTTTACCACTGAAATACAGTTGAAATCAAATATAGACACCATATAAAAACACACATAACATTTTTTTCACACTGTCTGACATTAAATCAGACAAAACTTCCATTTTAGGTCAGTTAGTATTATCAGAGTTATTACTATTTGCAAAACTCCACAATAATGTAAGATGATCTATTTGAGAATTTCTTTTAACTTTCTTCAAATTCATAAATATATACTTAGTATTTGGTAGATATACATTTTCAACTGTATGACTTGTGTCAGATGTTTTGGGTGTTTATATGGGAGCCACCACCGCAATGTTTAATTAAGACTTTTAAAGGAGTTAAAATTATTACATTCATTAGTGTTAAAATTACATTTCTCTGGTATACAATATTAACACAAGAAGAGTTTTTAAAAATACAATACATTAGTGTTAAAAGCCCACAGATTGGACACTGTGATGGAATAAAAGGTCAACATTGAGAGTGTTGCTTATCACTTCTTTATGGTGTTAACAAAAACGAATAAAGATAACTGAATATAAATGGACAATATCCCCTAAAATTAACAATATTGGTGTTACAGTCTACATCCATTAGGGCAACTGTTTTACACTCAAGAGACAAAAAAACAATACAGAACACACATTAACTTTTATCTAATTCCACAATGGTTCTTGCATAAACTCATTATGGAACAGAGCCATGTGCAAAAAAAAAATGCTTACCCTAAACAATACAGCCATGTATTGTAGATGTAGATTTTAACTGAGAACTCTCTTCGAAGTGTTCACTGTTACAAAACAAATATCTCGACTTAATTTCAATATCTGAGTAGTATAGCATCTGAGCATAAGCTTATATGACTGTACTTATATGCCTATATGGTAACTAATCACATTATTTGTTATAATCTGAGCTAGTGGGAGCATGTAGATATTAAACAGGAAGGGCCAAAGAATGAAACTTTGGGGTACCCTGGATGTGACCTCTATCTGCTGTGATGAAAAGTTACCTACTGATACTGTTCTTTTGGTAAGACTCGAACCAGTTAAGTACTGTAGCACTGGTCATCGGTAGGAAGCTATTTATCATCTACGATGGAGTATTAGGGCCAGGCAAAGAAAAAAAATTACACAAATAAAGTCATTGTATTATGAAAATAAAGTCATAATATTATCAGAATAAGGTTGTAATATTATAAGAACTCCGACACGAAAAAGCAGTCTTAGCAACTTGTTAGTTACTTGTTCTTTGGTTTAGGTTTTACAAATAAGGAAAATAAGGAAATAAGGAATAAGGAAAAAAAGGAAATACTTGATCTGTTAACATGTCAGCATTATTATTATTATCAGTAGCAGGCTGTGTCCTGCTACTGATAATAATCTGATGCTGATATGTTTACTGTGACTTTATTCTAGTAATATTATAACTTTATACTCAAAATATTATGACTTTATTCTCATATTACTATGACTTTATTCTGGTAATATGATGACTTTATTCTTGTAATTTAAAGATTTTTTTTGTCTTAGCCTGGCCCTAAATATGCCATCGTAAACACCTGGTTTTGAATTATCAAAAATTCTCCAAAAAGTTCTCTCTGTCATTGTTGTAACAAATAAAAATAATTTTGCTAATGCTAAATGCACTAAAACTATCAAGGTTTAGTCTGATTAAATGTCAGACGTTGCAGGAAAAGGTGTTTTATACAGTATGTAAATATTTCCCATCTGAATCTATATGTGAATATGTTGTCATAGGCCATCAGCAAGATATTCGCTGAGAAAAATATGAAAACTGTTGAGCAGAATTTTAACATGAAAGCTTCCTGTCAACGACAAATAATAATTTGTTCACATATAAAGACTTCACACAGCAACCATCTCTCTTTAGATTGTTGGTAAACAAACTGATGACTTTATGTTGTCATAAAGCCCAATGGAGTCCAGTTGGATGCTCTGTCCTGTGCCCCATTTCATCTTTTGAAGCATGCTTCTCCATCCAATTACTTTTAAATTACCGAGGAGAGAATCCAGTCAGCACCTTAGCAACAGGCAATGAGGATAGGATTTTGGGCTCACCAGTGTGTGACAGGGAGTTAGCAAGCAACAGGGCTGACACGTGTGGTTTATGGATGACTTCTTCTGGAGCTCATGGGAAGCTTCTGTCTGTATGTGGCTCCTCGAGGGCTGAATTAGCCCTCTGATCCACTAATCAATTTAGAAAGGAAGAAAAAATTAACATAGGCTCTCCCACTTGGAGTCAGGGATGAAATATATTCCTCTTGGTGGTTTTCATTGCTTGTGTGAAATGGAGTCCATTTAAAAAGCAGAGTGTCACTGTTGCTTCTTTTTATTTCTGTGTGATATAAAGGAGAGCAGCTGGGAGTTGACTTCTTATCTGCAGAAGGAAAAAGTCAGAATCATTTTTAAGGGTAAGGAGCTCAGTATCGGGTCTTTTAGATCAGGTTAGAAAAACATTCCAATGCCAACATAAATCATATTAAATATCATATTTGAGACCATAATGAAACATTTAAATGCAGCTCACCACTTTCCAGCATGATATAACAGGTGAGTCAGACATCATGGCATCATGGTCCAGGAGAAATTAATGGGTTTCATAGGGACTAAATCTCAAGTACTTTCAGTGTGACAGATTAGTCCAGGAAGTGGGTCAGCTCTACAGGTCGGTGAGGTGCACATCTGGGTCGAGGCACAATGTCCACAACAGTCAGGCATCAAGCTACCCTAAATATCTCAAAACGGCCAAGTAAAGTACAAATTGTGATATAATTATTTTATTTCTGGTTTCTATGCTGTAACAAGGCCTGCCTTCCTCTGAAATTATGTTTTACCAACAAGAACTGATTTTCTTTAGGTCCATCAAAGTGTCCTTGGGAGCATTAGGCATTAGGCATTAGAGCTACTCAAAATAAGGGCTTGTGTGTGAATGGCATCCAGAGGGCAGAAAAGAACCTCATTAGTTGTTCTGCTTGAAATAGGTTTTGAATGAATGGCTGTTCATACAATCTGTGAAAATGTATTTGCCCCTTTGCAGATTTCTTGTTTTTGTCACACTTACATTAGCTGGGAAAAAACAGCCCTTTGTTCTATGCTTCGCTTCATACAAAGGGACTGGACCCTTAGCTATTGAGAAATGATTGCTTGCTGGAGGCATGAACTCTGTTGAAGTTTTAAATGTTAACCAATCGCTAACCTTTGGTCGTGATGTACGTATGTAATGCACCAGTTCCACGCTATGAAGAAGAGGAAAAATGCCTTTATTAGTCCCCTAGGGGGGAAATTACATTTCAGTACGGTCCATCCAAGAAAAAACAAACAAACAGCATACATGGGTTGACAGGTGTCTGAGGCTACAGCCATCCTGGGAGGCACTGCCATTTCATTAGATGAGAAAAAAAGACCACATTGGGTAAGAAGAGGGGGAAAAAAATCATTTTTCACACTTTATCCATGACAGGATACAGTTTGAGATTGCAAAAAACACACAAGCACAAAAAAGCAACGTACAGACAACATCATACATAAAAAACATGTGGAATGGGCAAGGGTGGAGTGGGAGGGAGGTCCCAGCACAGGCCACCCAGGTGAGTGAAGCAGCCACCTGGCTCATTGCATCCAACCTAGGTTACCGTACTGGGAGGGCAATATGAGGGGGGGCAAGCAGAGCCATTGAGTTGAGGGGGAGGGGTTAGCTATGAGCATGTGTGTGTGTGTGTGCATGTGTGTTTGTAAGTAAGTCTGTGAAACACTGTCCCAGATAGCCCTCCTAGCCATTGTCCTTGATAGTTAATGGAGCGTATATCAGCTAGCCTCAGTGGAGTTCTGAGCCAGGTCCACAGATGTCATGGGTAGGGGAGGGGCAGAAAGAGCAGAGCATCTTGTTCACATAGCATCCAGGAGAAACTGAGATAGCCAGCCTTCCAAGGCTGACACTGGGCGGCCAGATTCAGATAATAACAATTGTTTAGGGTCAGGCCGACTCCATTAATTTTCTGTCTGCCTTAGAGTCTCCCTGATACATCACAATGGCACGCATTTGTGGTTTTGTTCACTTCCTCCACTGCCATTGCTAATGCTACAGGCAGGCTACAATTCTAAAACAACAATCATGGTTCACAACTTCTCCTTTTGTTCGCTTATTGCTTCAGTTGAAATTCTACTGGAGAAATCCACTTCATTTGGAGAAAGCCCAGATGGTGTACTAAAGTGAGAATTAAGTGGAATTGCACAGGAAGGCAATGGCTAGGCTAAACGTACATGTTTCAGGTTATCAAAGATAACCTGTGAAAATATCAAATGTGTTTTTTAAATGATGATTTCACTTATTAAGGAAAAAAAACCTATCCAAACAAACCCAGTCCTCCATAAAAAAGCCTAATAAGTGGTTGTTCCTCCCTTGGGAGCAATAATTTCCAACTATAGCAGTTGCTATAGTTGGCAATGGGTCTTTTACTTAACTGTTGACTTTGGCCCACTTGTCTTGTAGAAATGTGTGTTTTTTAAACTTGTTGAAGATAAAGAACAATAATAGCAACACATAATCTTAGACACATATCTAACAACAACCGTTTACTTTTTATATAGTTTTGTCCATTTTGACAAAGCCCTAAGATAAAAACTTTGGTGTCCAGTGCTATTTCTTTAGCAATCATCCTTTCCATCAATTTATTAAACTCCTACCAGAAAAAAATGTCCCTTTCTTTACATTACACTTTATAGAAACATCTGGAATATTGTCATTATAGGTTGTGATATAAGTTTGAATGAACCTTTTGTATTGTACTCGTGTCTGATTTAGTTTGGGCTTCATTACAAATGAACATCTAGTCCTACGCCTCTAAAACAGATAAATCTTGGTTCAGATGTCCCCTCTAAACATTCAGATTCAGCTCTCCCTTCTAAAGATTCAATGTATGGTTTGAGTTTTCAGGCACGTTTGACAATATAATAATTCAGAGATAACCCTTTCTAAGTTGTTCTTGGTCACTATTTTTTCTAAGTGGAATTTTGAAGGTATTGTGAACTATTGTTATATTCTGTAACTATTTTGAGAAATATCAACTAAGTTCACTATTTGGAGAGATTTTTAAAAAAAAAAAAAAAACTTTTATTTATATTCATATAGTGTGTCCCTCATCTCTGTGAATGACATTAAACGTTTTGAATTTTGCTCATATGGATCTTAAATTGAACTCTAGATCTGCAGGAATTTTTATATATGAAATTAGTGATTTTTTTATTTATTTTTTTTTTATTTTGGGAAAGAACCCATTTTAAGAATATTTTACCACAGCCATATCTTCTCAATACTTTAAAAAGATGCCAAGCCACTCTATCTAAAGCCTTTTTGGCATCAAGAAAACAGGAAAGCTTTGTCTGAAGCACCCTTCACACCATAGATAACACTGAGTGCCCTTCTAACTCTGCTTAGTGAAATCCTTGGTGCCCCAGGACAAACCCATTTCGATCCCTTTGCACTATATTTGGCAATGTCTCTTCCACGCCTTTGTGAGGATTTTACACAAAATTCTGAGATGGGATTTGACAAATTTCACAATGTCATGTTTTCTCAGCTGTTACAGGGTTAGAATCCATCAAAAAGATTTGCCCAAACTGAACAGCGAAGATTAAAAAACCTTTGTATGCAGTGAATGTTTTTGTTTTCAGCTTAAGCATTTTTATGTCGATTTTTGTTCCTGTAAATATTTATCATGTGTGCTCTCCTTCCAAACCACTGATGCTCCATCTGCTCCGTACAGATCAATTACCTAAGGTAGTTTTCAACATCAATATTAGTATCTAGGTTTGCTAGAGATCCAGAGAGGGATCTAGAAATCCAGAAGCCTGGGCCAGAGTTGAGAGCCTGCTGGGTTCATCATGATCTCCCTACTGATTTGTACAGCTGTGGGAGCCAAGATTTCCCTTTCAGCCAAGCAGAGAGACCGGGGTCAGAACAGAACACCTGAAGGAATCCAGCTGGTTCTACGAGTGGTGAAACAGCTCAGTATTGGAGCAAATAAGGTGCTTTCTGCTGTTCTTTTGTGACAGTTCTGCTACTAAACGATGTTTGCTCAAGGCTGGGTCTGAATCTTGGTTGTCTTCCTTCACCCTTCCCTGTCCTTTCCTTTCTGTTCTGAAATTTAAATAGAAACTAGAATTGAAAATAGGCTGTAAAACCCGCTTTTTGGGATTTTGAGAGACTGATACATGCTTGATAAACTCTTCAGCTTAATTAATATTTTGAACATTTATTTTCTCGAAATGCTCTCCATTTATTCAGTAATTTGTAGATTAATTAATTTGTGTTATTTTATATTAAATGAGTGTGTTTCTTTGCTCAGTTTAATTATTGGTGATATTAGGTTGGTTGATAATAAATGTAATTCTTGATTTAATTGCTTATGAGCTCTTTAGTTGAAGTTTTAGTGTTGTTTCGTGGTTCCTTTCATGTGAAAGAGATCATTCCCTTGACACGTCAAGAATTTATCTTTCAGATTGATTTTTGATAGATTAGGAGACAGATTAGTTTATGAACACTAATGTAATTCAATTTACTTAACATCAGTACAATGTGAATTATAAAAATATGCACTAATTTCAAACCATCTCCATTTGCTTGACCAAAAAAAAGTCATTTATTAAACAGCTCACTTTAGCTCTCTTAGACTTATACTAACTTCTGAATTTTCCACAATGTCAGTCATACTTTAATCACCCCAGCCCTGCAATTAATCATCCGGCTGTTTAGTGTGATTGCAATGAATATTCAGTAACCTACTCAAGTCTTTCACCCGACCCTTCCTTCTGCCTCATCCTAATTATATTCGTGCACTCGCCCCATGGCGTAGCAGTGCCTGTTTGGCTTGCTCACTCAGCCTCCACCTTAACAGTCATTAAGAAAAATGACACAAGTGCAGGTACTGAGAGTACCGCAGAAATGAGTTTAAAGGCAGACACCATAAAGCTCACTGGGATGAATTCCCTTCTACCCGCTCCCGCTCTGCACAGGGTATCATAAATTACCATGCGCTAGTTCCTGACAGCTGAGAATCAGAGCATCCTTTCATTGAAAGCATGAATCTGAGGTACCTTTGAATGCACAGCTGCTGCAAACTGTCCTTTAAATTCTCCTGCACATGGTTCACTGTTGATCATTTCATACCGAAAGTTAATGTTGCGTTGAGGGGAGAAGCTTATGTTTTGGGAGCTTTAGTGGTGTATTATTTTTCACCACTTACACTCATTGTATAGCTTGCGGGTTTGTTAGTTTTGTATGCACGTACACAATGTTACCACTCACTTGGTAACAAAGCCTACCAATTTATTTTTCTATCTTTCACTTCAATTCAGCCACAGAAAAAAATAAAAAAAATCTTGGTTTATGTTGCTAAGACAGAAGTTGGGTAGTTTTGATACTGTTGTTGTTACATGCTGAAGTTAGCCGATGAATTGTAGCTTCTGACAGATCTGTTTCACTGTGTTTCCCACCTGAAACAGCTGTGAACTGATGTTAGAACAGCCTGATATGAGTTTACCTGCTGATTGGATTTTGGAGAGTATTTCTTCTGTGAATAAGATAAAGAGAGGTCATGCCAGGTTTGAAATAAATTGATTGTTTAAAAAAAAAAACAACAACAAACAAACAAACAAAAAAAACAACCTGTTTTTGTCTTTTTACTCAATATGAGGCCCTTTATTATTTACAGCTTGCATCCTTATGTTGGTCAAAATGCCCTACATTTTATTAACTTACATGGACTTGATAAGTGTAAACAAAATGTGAGTCTCTGCTTAGCTTTTTTTAGCATTAATTTGCAGCATTTATTACTTTTTACATAGAAATAAGCATGACTGTAAAAAAAATGGGAACTGTATCCTGGTTTTGAATGACTAGAGAAAAAAAGTTGTTGAGTTATTGATTTTCACCTTCTGTCTTACCTTAAATTATCCTAAATATATGACACAAAATAATCTGATTGCTTATCATGGTCTTATTCTTACCATGATGAAGAACATTTTTGTCCTCATTTAAATAGTTTTTCTTAAAATAGTTGACTGTGTCTTCATCAGGAATGAAGACACAGAGATTATCTAAATGTTGTTACAACTATTGTCATCTTTGTCAGGTTATTTGTGCCTCTTGGATGTAAAACATGATGAAGGGTCTGATTTCTGAGGGTCTATGCTCAATTAACATCAAGCAAAGTAGCCTAATAATGATGTTGTAGGTACTGTAGCTTCTGTGAATCTATGCAAGTGTAACTAGAGGCAGCACAGCATTCTTTATTTTATAAATCCATAATCTCAACCAGATTTTTGATGGTAAGTATAGTTCATTCATAGCTATAATCTTGCCAATGGCACCAAAATGGCAAGAACCAAATTCCAGTGGAAACCTCCAAAGCTGGTCAGCAAATATAAGTGTTTAATTGCTGGAATACCAATAAAGTCAGGTATAGCTGACTTATTAAATGACAGTTTTCATAAAATGCAAATACAGAGAAAAATTTTTTTCTTGGTTGAATGAAAATAATTTTTAATCTAAAACTATTATATGGTGAACGAATAATGTTAGGCTTAGCTGTGGTTGACAAATCTAATAGCATAGATGCTGACATTATGGAGAGTTGCTGGGATAGTCTAATGACCCAGTGAGTGCTTTTTGTGATCATTGCAATGTATAGGATAGTAGGAAAGTCAATTCATTTTTGCTCCAAAAAATCAGAAGACAAAAATGAAAAAAGGAAACAATAGTTAATAAACGGTGCCTTCCATTAACAAAATAATATTTTTGTAGGAATCGTGTAAAAAATATAGCAATGTTGTTCAATAACCCCTGTATGCGTTGTAGTACTTAAGCAAACTATACTAGTACTGTTATGATTCATGTTTGGTCCTGCCCATGCTGTAATTAGTTTTCATTCTACTCACCTGTGTCACCTGATTGCTGATCTGTGCCACCTGGGCCCTGCTCTACTTAACTCCTCTCAGCCCCTGCCTCCCTGCCAGATTATCGACAGCCACGAGCCAGTAGAAATCCAGCGTTTCATGCCTTGCCTTCTTGTGTTTCTTCGACCCATTTCCGTCCACGGATCTTCCCCTCCTGCCAAGCCCGTTACGGATTCCTTTGGTTCTGGATTTCTGGACCCTGACTCAAGCTCCGCTTCACGACCACCGAGTATTGCCTGACCCTCTAGTTAAGTTTGCTCTCTCTGCCTCTCCGTGTATAACCTCTGCCTGATTATCGTCTAGCCCCTGGTACTGCGTTGGATTCCCTTGTGGAGACCTTCATCGATTCTTCCTGAGCTGCTACCAGTTCCTGATTCTAAATAAACTTGTTTTTCCTTTACGTACTTCTGTGTGTGGTTGAATTTCCGGGTCCTCCCAGTGAGTCCTTACAGAATAATCTGGCCACTATGGACCCGTCACCCACACAGGAGTGGCGTTCATGTGTTGAAGACGCTATTACCCGCCTGGAGTCAAACATGCAACAAATGATGAGCATGCTTGATAGGATGTCCTCCCTTCCCTCCCCTAAAGGAGCCCCTTCTCCCAGCCTCAAAGCCGCTACGTCTGGTTTCCAGGTCTCACCCATTTTTGAGCCCCGCCTGTCTCCTCCGGAGGTGTTTAAAGGTGAGCAGAGTCAGTGTCGTCCCTTCATTACTCAGTGTGAAATAATCTTTGAACTTCAGCCGTCATCTTTTCACTCTGAACGCGCTAAAGTAGCCTATGCTATTTCCCTCCTTTCGGGAAAAGCCAAATTATGGGGGACTGCAGAATGGCGGAGGGACTCCCTCATTTGTTATCGGTTCCAGGACTTTTCCAAGGAGCTAATCAGGGTCTCAGTGAGGAGATAAAGGATGAGCTGTCTACCCGAGACGCTCCCAAGGACCTGGAGGAACTGGAGACCCTGGCCGCCAGAATTGATGCTAGGCTCCATGAGAGAAGGTTGGAGAGGAGTTCCCTCAGTCATACTTACCATGTTGAATCTGTTCCCAGATCACAGCCACCAGTCACGGCTCCACCTTTGAGTTCTTCACCCACCTCTCCGGGAGAGGAGCCTATGCAGATTGGTCGAACTCGCCTGTCCCCACAAGAGAGAGAGCGGAGATTTAAGAGAGGCCTTTGTTTCTATTGTGGTGGAGAGGGTCACCTACTTAGTCGGTGTCCTGTAAAAGGCCAGGCTCAGCAGGAGGTAAGAGGCTCCTGCTGAGTCAAAAGCGATGGCAATCCTCTTCATTCTCTGTTCAAGCCACTCTCCAAGCTGATTGTCAAACCAAGCGTCTCCCAGTCTTTATAGATTCAGGAGCAGATACTGAGTTCATGGACCGTGGTCTTGCCGAATCTCTGGGCATCCAACTTTTACCTACCTCTAAGTGTCTTGAAGTTTTGGCTATTGATGGCCATGTACTTCACCAGATCACCCATGAAACGGGTCCCATTAAGTTCAGTATTTCTGGGAATCACCATGAACTTATCTCCTTCCTGATAATAGAGTCCCCTGGTCTCCCTGTCATTTTGGGGGCTTCTTGGCTAAGAAAACACAACCCCCACATTGACTGGGTGAAGGGCGAGGTGTTGGGTTGGTCACCATCTTGCCATTCCACTTGCCTCTTAGCAGCTTCGGTCCCTTTTTCTGTCCCTATCTCGGGACAGGAAACCTATCCCGACCTATCCAAGGTACCGGCTGTTTACCATGACCTTCGGGAAGTCTTTAATAAGCATCGCGCCACTTCCCTTCCACCCCATCGGCCCTATGATTGTGCAATTGATTTGCTTCCTGGAACCTTTCCTCCCAAAGGCCGTCTATACTCCCTCTCCGGCCCGGAGGATAAGGCCATGAGGGATTATATCTGTGACGCACTCAAGGCAGGCATTATCCGCCCTTCATCCTCTCCAGCTGGTGCAGGTTTTTTCTTTGTGGGCAAGAAGGATGGTTCTTTGAGACCCTGTATTGACTACAGGGGATTGAATGACATCACAGTCAAGAATCGTTACCCACTTCCCCTAATGAACACTGCTTTCGACCTGATTCAGGGATCGACAGTTTTTACCAAGCTCGATCTCAGGAATGCCTACCATCTAGTCCGTATCAAGGAGGGGGATGAGTGGAAGACGGCTTTTAACACTCCAACCGGCCATTATGAATACCTGGTAATGCCCTTTGGCCTATCCAACGCTCCCGCAGTGTTCCAAGCTCTAGTCAATGATGTCCTCAGGGACATGGTCGGTCGTTTTGTTTATGTTTATCTGGATGACATCTTAATTTTCTCTAAGGATCTCACTACCCATCAGACTCATGTCCGTTCTGTTATTCTCCGCTTGCTGCAGAATAACCTGTTTGTCAAGGCAGAAAAGTGCGAGTTTCACAAATCGTCCACTTCATTCTTGGGTTTCGTCATCTCTCCTAACAGGATTTCCATGGACCCCAGCAAGACGGACGCCATCAAGAATTGGCCCTGCCCACAAGACCGTAGACAACTTCAGAGGTTTCTGGGGTTTGCTAATTTCTATCGACGGTTCATCCGCAATTTCAGTTCTGTTGCTTCTCCACTTCATTCTCTTACTTCATCCAAGTGCAAGTTCGTTTGGAGTAAGAGTGCTGCAGAGTCCTTTGACCACCTTAAAAAGGCCTTCACCTCCGCTCCTGTCCTCCGCGCACCGGACCCTTCTCGCCAATTCATTGTAGAAGTGGATGCTTCTAACTCTGGGGTGGGAGCCGTACTCAGCCAGAGAAACACTGATGAGAAGATTCACCCATGTGCCTTCTTTTCTAGAAAACTGTCTTCTGCAGAGACCAACTATGATGTCGGTGACCGGGAACTGCTGGCAGTCAAACTGGCCCTCGAGGAGTGGAGGCACTGGCTCGAGGGAGCTAAGGAACCCTTCGTGGTCTGGACTGATCATAAGAATCTGCAGTACCTCAAGTCTGCTAGGAGACTTAACCCCAGGCAAGCCAGGTGGGCTCTATTCTTCAGTCGCTTTAATTTTTCACTATCTTACAGACCTGGGAGTAAGAACACTAAGCCAGACGCACTCTCCAGGCTGCATGAGACTATGGAGGAGAGTCAAGAGGCTAAGCAGGTGGACTATGTGCTCCCCTCATCTGCGCGGCTAGCAGTTTCCAGGCTAGAGCTAGAGCAGAGAATCAGAGAGGCCCATCTGCAAAGCCCCATCCCTGAGAGCTGTCCTAAGAATCGACTATTTGTCCCTGAGCAGCTAATACCTGAGGTACTATCCTTTTGTCATGCCTCTAAATTTTTCTGCCATCCAGGAGTCACTAAGACCCTAGCTGTGATCAGGAGGTGTTTCTGGTGGGAGACTATGCTGCAAGATGTAAAGGAGTTTATCAAGGCTTGCAGAGTGTGCTGTCAGGCTAAACCATCCCGTCGACCACCCTCTGGGCTTCTGTGGCCCCTCCCGGTTCCTCACCGCCCATGGTCCCACATATCCATGGATTTTGTTACTGGTTTACCCACTTCCGATAACCATTCTGTCCTCCTCACAGTTGTGGATCGATTTTCTAAGATGTCCCACCTGATACCACTTCGCAAACTGCCTTCGTCTAAGGAGCTGGGAGCGGTTCTGGCCCGTGAGGTGTTCCGTTTGCATGGTCTACCTACTGACATTGTTTCTGATCGAGGACCCCAGTTCATTTCTAAATTCTGGAAAGAATTTTGTGGTCTCCTGGGCATCACAGTAAGTCTCTCGTCAGGATTCCACCCTCAGTCTGACGGGCAAACGGAGAGGGTCAACCAGGAGGTGGAGACCAAGCTGCGCATGCTCTGTGAACATGATCCCTCTTCCTGGTCACAGAACCTTCCATGGGTGGAGTATGCCCTCAACTCACTCCCTTCTAGCTCCACAGGTCTGTCTCCCTTTTACACAGTTTATGGCTACCAGCCTCCAGTCTTGTCCCTTCAAGAGAAGCCCACTAGAGTTCCCTCTGCTCATGCCTCTGCTTTGAAGTGCCAGCGGGTATGGCGCCAGGCCCGCAGGGCCCTTCTAAAGTCCTCTGCTTTATGTTCTAGATTTGCAAATCGTCGCAGAGTTCCGGCACCCACTTACACCGAAGGTCAAAAGGTCTGGCTGTCCACCAAGGACCTTCCCTTGCGGGTTGAAAACCGGAAGTTAGCTCCTCGTTTCATTGGACCCTTCCCGATTTCCAAGGTTATCAACCCAGTGGCTGTCCGGCTCCGCCTCCCCAGGACTCTCAGAGTTTGTCCCACCTTTCATGTGTCACGTGTTAAACCTGTTTTCTCTTCACGGTTGGTTCCCTCCTCCAGGCCCCCTCCTCCCGCCCGGATCATTGATGGGGGCCCCGCTCACACGGTGCGCCGCCTCCTTCGCTCCAGACGTTGGGGCCGGTCCATCCATTACTTGGTGGATTGGGAGGGATATGGGCCTGAAGAGCGCTCCTGGGTGCCGGCCCGACACATTTTGGACAAATCCCTTATCAGGGAGTTTCATCGTTCCAATCCTGACCAGCCAGGTGGTCCTTCTGGAGCCGGACCTTGAGGAGGGGGTACTGTTATGATTCATGTTTGGTCCTGCCCATGCTGTAATTAGTTTTCATTCTACTCACCTGTGTCACCTGATTGCTGATCTGTGCCACCTGGGCCCTGCTCTACTTAACTCCTCTCAGCCCCTGCCTCCCTGCCAGATTATCGACAGCCACGAGCCAGTAGAAATCCAGCGTTTCATGCCTTGCCTTCTTGTGTTTCTTCGACCCATTTCCGTCCACGGATCTTCCCCTCCTGCCAAGCCCGTTACGGATTCCTTTGGTTCTGGATTTCTGGACCCTGACTCAAGCTCCGCTTCACGACCACCGAGTATTGCCTGACCCTCTAGTTAAGTTTGCTCTCTCTGCCTCTCCGTGTATAACCTCTGCCTGATTATCGTCTAGCCCCTGGTACTGCGTTGGATTCCCTTGTGGAGACCTTCATCGATTCTTCCTGAGCTGCTACCAGTTCCTGATTCTAAATAAACTTGTTTTTCCTTTACGTACTTCTGTGTGTGGTTGAATTTCCGGGTCCTCCCAGTGAGTCCTTACAAGTACAGCAGCATTTGAGATCTGTATAATGTCACCTGCCTCACTTCAGTGCTTTATTAAACTTAACAACTATAACGTTTCATATTCAAAGGTGACATAACCTAAAAGCATAACTCCTCTATGTGGGGATTCATTTTACACCTCAAGGACCTCCTCATGTAAACCTGTGACTTCTTATCATAATAATTAACGAACCATGTCAGCAGTGTGCAATGGATTTTTTCTTTGTTTGTTTTTAATCTACAGAATGTCTTCAATCCAGTTTTCTATACAGAACACTGGAATAAACAAATGCACACACACAACTATTCTTCTCCACATTTGCTTTTCACATGCATTCTTTTAGGGACCTAAAAGGATGAAATCAAAATTTATACACGGTTTGAATTCGAGATAATCTGACTGCTTGGTGGTGGAATACCTTTTGTTGTTTAATCGCTGGTTCAGTCAAACTCCCCACTTTGTACTAAACGTTTTGTACAGAATGCAGTCTGAGCTGGTGTCATACCTACACCCTTTTTTTGTTTGAGCCATCTGTTTCCCCCTTTATTTTGATAAATGAAGTCTAAATGTTTGTGTCACTTCTGAAATTGCTGCCATTATCGTGCATTGTGTTCCTGCCTAATGGCGCATGATAACTTGTTTGGTAAACAATGTAGCTGTCACCAGCGAACAATGTGACTTTGGGGAGCAAAATATCTCATAAGTCCAATGACAATTACCTATTTCATAATGGCAGTTTAGAGCATAATTGCTTTCGTATTCACTTATGTGGATATGAAAGACGGCCATATTTAAAAATAGTTTATTTAATCACATTTGACAGTTTTGCTATTTCTGCATAAGCAAGGCAGACAAATAAGATTCAATTACAGCATAAAGCTTTTCATTGTCTTTGATGAAATGTTGATGTGTTTGATGTGCACACAACCAACAAGCTCATGTTCTTATTAATGTACATGTTAATGTGTCTTATTTTCTGAAACTAAATTTTCAACAAATGACAGTCATTATACTTGTAAAACAATTGCTTTTAAACTTTGCAAATTTTGGGGCCATCATCATGATGAACACTGATAACTGACATAAAAAAGTCTTTTGGCGTTGACATTTTCTTACAGAAGCTTTTAAGCATTTTGTCACAGTACCATCCCAAACTTCAATGTTTTTCATCAACACATAATAATGGAAGGAGATGATTCATGGCTTTCATTAAAAAGATGATTTGAAGTTGTGTCCAGCCTCACTGAGTTCAGACTTTGTGGAACCACCTTTCTTCTAGGTTAACACTTGCAAGTCCATTAGCGTGTGTCATTCGTAGTTCTGTACATCTACAGAGCGTTCCTCTTTGGAGGGTCATATTCAGTCAGATTCGATGCAGAGCAAAGAACACATTGACTGACTAAAAGGGATTTTATGGACTGGTAATATGAAATTTGTTCTTTTTAGGTCCAGGAGCCACAATTTGTCAGATGGCCACCACATCCTAAGTTAAAGCTAAAGTTCACTGTGAAGCATGGTGACTCAGGCATCATACTATGATGTCTAGTCTAGCTGCATCTAGTCCTCTTTTTCCTTGAAGACTGGACAAACCCAAAGAACTGAAAATATTCTTCAACAGGTTCAGTTCAGGAACAAGCTCGGCGTATTCTTTTCCTGCCCTCAGCCAAACATACCACCCACCCTCCATTGGCCCAAAGTTTTCTTGTCACAGCTAATACTCTATCTTCCACCTTGTTCACAGATCCTTCCTCTTCTCCGTTACTGTCTTCAACTAAATTTGGAGAACCGGAAAAAGGCTGCAGGTCCAGATGGTTTCAGCCCCAGATCTCTTCAGACCTAGCCTGACTCAGAATACGATTCCAATGCCGGGAAACACATCATGCCTTGTTTCAGAAAGCTTACCAAGGAAAGCTAGTAAAGACTTTAAACAGAAGCTCCAGAAGTCACAGGTGAACCCTCAGCAATTGCCTGCATCAATGACTACCTGACAAACAGACTTCTGTTTGTGAGCTAAAAGGTTGTGTATCTAGCCAGATGGTCAGCAGCACAGGAGCACCACAGGGTATCACAATGTTGCCATTCCTTTTAATACCTTAGATTTTCAGTATAAGTTAGAGTCCTTTCATCTGCAGAAATATTTGGATGACTCTGCAGGGTGTATCAGAGATGGACAAAAGACCGAGTATAGTTGGTGGACCACTTTGTGGCATGGTGTGGAAACAATCATCTTATCTTGAAATTGAAGAGAAAAAAAACCCACATGATTGTAGATTTCAAGAGAATCAGGAATATGTTTCTCCTGAAATATTCCATCATGGGAAAAGAAATAGAGGTGATGGAGGAATATAAATACCTCGGTGTTCACCTGGACAACAGACTGGACTGGAGTTGCAACAGTGATACCATCTACAAGAAAAGACAGAGCAGACTGTACTTTTGAGAAAGCTTAGGTCTGCAGATCTTCTAGAAGTCTGTTGTTGAGACTATCATCTCTTCTGCCATCATCTGCTAGGGTGGCAGCATCAGAGCCAGGGGCTGGCTCCGTTCTGGGGACTGCTCTGGAACCTCTGGAGATGATGAAGATTCCTCATAAAATGAAGAACATTTCAGATAACCTTGAGTATCCTCTTCATCAGGGTGTACTTCATCTGAGAACAGAATGCCTTCAGTCGATCGCTAACAGAGATTTTTCCTGCCCACAGCCATCAGCATCTACAACATATTGGATTAACCTATTTAACATGAGTCACAACAACATTTAATTTCCCTTTGGGATCAATAAAGTAATTTTGAACTGAATTGAATATACCACTTCACACTTAATCCACAAAGTTTTAGTTTGGTCTCATGTGACCCGAACAGCTTCTTCCATATGTTTGCTGTGTGCCCTATGTGGCGTGTAGCAAACCTTAAATGGGACTTCATAAATTTTCTTTTATTTTTTTCCATTCACTTCAGAATTGTGCACTAGCTTGTGTTGGTCTACAACATAAAATTCAAATTAAATGCATAGAAATTTATGGCTGCAATGTAACAATGAAAGAAATATCAAAGGTTATGAATACCTTTGCAATTTAAAAGTTGAATCAAATATGTTCAGCAAATCTTCTTGTTTTCAGCTTCACATGGAATGAAAATGCATGTTTTCTCAGGATGCCTCACTCTACTGACTGCTCTTTTGTCTCACAGAGTCAGAGATTTACACGTCCTTTCTTATCGCTCACCAAAATTTGGGAGATGTACGCTTAAAAACCTGATGGAGATAAACAATAAACGCTACTGACATCCATAGGGTGAAAAAAATATGACTCACCTTATGCTATGTCATAAATATACATTAAGATAAATGCACTAAAATTTTTGCAGACAGGTATTTCCTAAGAAACACAACATTAGTATAAATCATTGTTTATTTTTCAGATCCATTTTATGTTTGGCTCTAAAATAAACTGGCTCTCTTAATGGTAGCCATTTCCTCTTTATTAAAGTCATTCATGGTTGCAGGCAGTATTTCTACAGTTTAATGACTGTGAAGAGAAGACCCATCTGTTTCATATATGGGCGGTGTGGAGAGCATTCCATTCAACAATATCAAACATTTAAAAAGCATTAAACAGCTAAAATCTTTAAAATGCAAATTTTGTAGTGTGAATTATGCTAATGTGTGCAGTGTCCCGATTGGCTGATGAGTCTCTCCAGTAGTAGTTAACATTGGTAATGGCAAATGGGGGGGGAAGTGACATGCATTGTCAGAAATGTAATTAGAATGTGTATTACAGAACACCCCATGCAGAGATAATGACATTTCCTGTGGATAAAAATACCCATAATCTATTTTCATAGGAGATTTGATTGATAGGCTGCAAGATAAAAGAGATGGAAGTGATGTCGAAAGTTTGATTGTGTGCACAGTGCCAACTGAATGTTGGATGAAAAATGAACCAAGAAACCAATCTTATTTATGAAGTATCTAAACCAGTTTTTGGCTTTCCAAATTAGACTTCTCTACTGACTGTTTTGCAAATTATTTTATGGATCCCTCCAAGTGCTGCGAGTTCTTAACTGATATAAATTAAACAACCAGCATATGAGGCCCTGATAAAGTTTTCAAAAAAAAAAAAAAAAAAAAAAAAAAGGTCAGAGTTACAGAGTATACGTATATGTTAGAATGAGAATAATATTTAGTGCTCTTTGTGTGCATTCCCTCCAGCCCTGTTTAGTCCGCTCACCTGCAAAGTCAGGTTCATTTGGGGAGGTGTGAATGCACAATTGAAGTCTGATGCAGATCAAAAAAGTGAACTCTGGTCCACTTAAAAACCTTGGTCTTGGTTTGGTTGAAGTGAACTCTGGTGCGGGTTGAATGCATGTGAATATCAAGCAGACCGGAGACCGCTCCAAAAGCAGGAGGTGTACTATAGCACAGGGCATTCTGGGTAAATACAACCAAAACAAAAATGTGTGTCTAGCGCTAGCGGGAGAAATGGCTCGGAGTCTTTTGCCAAAGATTAAAGAAAAATCCTACAACTGGTAAAATCAAATTTTTTTCTTATATTTTGTGAAGAAGGAAGTTGCGCTCAGTGTCTTCTTCAGAGACTTTCGTGTCGTTTCCTTCAGTGGTTGTTGGTGCAGCGCCACCATAGGCGAGGAGGTAAACAGGTTGCTCAAAGGGTTTGGTTCTTTGACACAGTGCAGTGTGAAAGCGAACTGCACCCACTGAAAATGTAACAAAATGTTGCAGTTTTGGTCCCCGATTGAACCAAGTCTACCTGACTATCAGATGTGAAAACACCCTTATAGTAGTAGTTATAGTAGCGTTGTGACTTTGAGATGCTCAGAGCTTTAGAGTAGAAGAGACTCCAACAGCTTGGTCTAAAAGACACGAAACCATGAGTTTTGTAAAAGGAAGGCAGTAGAAACATTTAATGAAGTGAACTTCTTGTAACAACAGGTACCTTCTGCTGGATCCTGTTTGATCTTTTTAAACTCCGATCTCAATTGAGAATTGGTAGCAGAACTGCACATTCAAAGGAGATAATACACTGAACCCAAACCGTAGCCACTAGGATATGACACAACACAGAATAGCCACATAAAAAGCTCCTATCAACCGTTTGCATGGTGGTGAAGGGTGATGGTTTTGGTTTGTTAGGCAGGAACAGGAACTCAGGTGCAGTCATAGAGTCAGCCATAAACTCCTCTTATATCAAAGTTTTACTGAGTCAAATTTGTCTGACAGCTGAGGGTTGGTGGAAATCAATTCATTAAACAGGACAATGGCTGAAAATGGTTCAGTCAAAGTACAGACCTCAACCTGATTGATATGATGTGTTGGGGCCTTAAGAGAACAGCACAGAAATACAAAATCTCTCCAGTCTGAATAAACTGAAGCGCTGTTGAAAGAAGAGTTTTGCCAAAATTCTGCTACAGTGAAGTGAGAGACTGATGAAGCTCGATGTCTTTCAGTTATGGCTGTTATTGCTGAGGCGGATTTAGTTTTTCATCTGCAACGTTTCTATTACGCCTTCATTTTTGCTTAAAGATGACTATGGAATCAGATGTGTGTTTTGTACACTTGTGGTTATAATAAAATAGTTGTATATGGTGAAGATCAGATAATTTTTTTAATATCCTGGTCTTAAAAGCCCTAGAATTAAAAGAGGGTGTACTTTCTTTTTCTAGGACTCCACATATCTAGTCCTAGTAAACATCTACATTTCAGATAAACTTTTTCTAAAATACTGTGAATAAGAATTCGAAAATATTATATGTACACTGGAGAAAGAAAATAACTGTGAATCCTTGCAGGGTAACTTTCATTTCCCTCCACATTATTTGTCAGTCTGAACAGTTCTCCTTTGTGGTGACAATTATTGCTATCGAATGCACAGGAAGCTGCAGCTGAAGCCTATTCAGCAGTGCTGCTTTGTCACAGCTGTCTTTCCTTCCCAAACTACAGACCTCACAGAAAGCTGCATTCATGTCAATCTCGCCTTTATTTCATTTTTACTGTGATTGTTGCTTTATCTCTGCCATGCAATTTACAAGATAGCAGGAGGATGTATAATCCCTCGTCCTCATTCTTTCATATCGGGCTGTTTCATTCCCTTGTACCTTCATTTTATTATTTATGGTTATTATATGGCTTCAGGAGTTCCAGAGAGTCTCGGCTTCAACCCAGTTCTTCTTTTGTACGCCTGGTGATCCCAGAAGTGAGGCTTATTCTGTGACTGCATGCTTTGTAAGTCATTTTGGATAACAGCTAAATTACTCACATAAATATGCTAATACGGTGCCATTCAAAGTAAAGCCATTTTCACATTTTGGAGGAAGCGATGGGTGGTGCTTATGAGCTATATATACGCTCTTCTTTGACAGAACTGTGCTAATAATGTTGTTAATGCCATAAAATGTGACAGCTGACAGATGGAGCACAACGTGTACTGTTTGTGTGTGCTTGTGTGAGTGTTTCCCTGGAGACGGTGCTCACACTCGGACACAAAAGTACTCATTGCATAGCAGGGCGTGTTCTACCTTCCACCCAGCAGAGAGAGCTTGTGACAGTTTTGCACTTTTGTGGTTGCACAAATGGAAATGAGAAAATTTCTTAGAAGAAACTGTGTGTGTTTATATGAATAATTTACAGTTTCTGTAAATGAATCACTATCACCTCAGACAGAACCTGACTTTCCTCTCCTACAGGCTGCAGCAACAGAAATATCTTTCACCACAATGACTGTCTTTTTTTCTTTCTTTTCTCTGTACCCTTACTAATGTGTGTGTGTATGTGTGTATGGTGGGACATGTGTTGCTGGATCAAGCGGAGTTATGAATCAGCCTAACCTGCATGTTATTAAACAGGTTTAAGGTTCAACAAGTGACACTAATCCCTAATATTATCCATCCATCCTGCCATTGTCATCCGCTTATCAAAAATCAGGATAAAGCGGAAACAGCTTTAGGAGAAAAACCCAAACCTTTCCACATTCACTCTCCAGGTAATTTTGGCAGATCCCAAGGCATTTCCAGGCCAGATGGTATTTTTAGGCCCTCCACAGATTTCTGGGTTTGCCCTGGGGTCTAATCTAAGTGTCCCGTGCCTGCAAATCATCCAAAAGAAGGTACCTAGGAGGCAATCTGACCATATGCTTGAACCACTGAGAGTGTTTTCATACCTGATGATTGGGTAGATTCAGTTTGATTGGGGTCCAAAACTGCAACATTTGTTACATTTTCAGCTGGTGCTATTCGCTATACACTTCACTGTATCAAACGAATCAAACCCTTTGAGCAACCTGTTTACCCCCTCGACTGTGGTGGTGCTGCACCTAGAACCACTTTTTTTTCTCTCCTCTACTTCTATCTCCTTCTTTCCCTTCAAACCTTTTCCCTACCTTTCTCTGCTTCCTTTCTTCTTTTTTGTCTTAGTGTTCATTACATTTGAAATAAACCCAAAAACAATTTCTAATAAAGTTGTTCAAGTGGAACATCATGGTGAAAGCTGTAATGCTCCGCTTGTGAAAGCAAATCTGTTGGCCCTTACCTTTACACTCAGACAACAATTCTTTGTGCCACACTGCTGGACAGGACACGTTAAAAAAAGAACCACTAAAGGAAACAGCATGAACAAGACACTGAGTGTAACTTCTTCCTTCACGAAATGTAAACAAAAATGGTTTGGTGTCAGATGTTAGTGATTGCAGGATTTTACTTTTGTCTTTGGCAAAAGACTACGAGCCATTTCGCCCACTAGCACTAGACATGCACATTTGTTTTGGTTGTATATACCCAGAATTCCCAGCACTACAGTCCATTTCTTGCTTTTGGAGCAGTCTCCGGTTCGCCTAGCATTCAACTGAATTTCAACTGAACCGAGACCTTGGTTTTTAGGACCAGAGTTCAATCCCAAACAAACCAGACTTTATAGGCAATCGAACTAAAATTTGATTAAAGCAGACTAAAAAGGGCTGATGTTAATTCACCCTTAAACTGGCTTCTTTCAATACACAAGTGTAGCAGCTCTACTTCAAGAACCTCACAGATGAAGGAGCTCTAAGTTTCAGCCACCGTACAGCGGAAGCTCATTTTTATCCTTGATCACTGTCTTTCAGCGAAGATCCATATCTCATCATATGTGAAGGTTGGAACACTGATGAATCGGCATATTGAGAGCTTTGCTTCTTTGTACAGACCAGGGCTACACCCACATCACTAAAGTCTAAGTCCATCTTTCCTTCTCCCTCTACATCCTACTATCACTCTTGAACCAGATACTAACTCCTCCTCCAAATGGAATGAAGATTAACCACTAACCTGGAGGGAGAGATACACTTTTTTTTTTTACTTTGTTATATTTATTTTTGTGTCAATAGTCCCCTTTTAATAGGGAAAACACTGAGGCATGGGCTCTGCTGAAGTTTGAAATGATTGGATGGATTTGATTTTACCCCATCGCTAACAATTGGCCGTGACCTATGTAATGTGTCAGCTTGACTGTGATGGAAGCTACGCTATTAAGCTTACTGTAAATTCCATGCACTGTAAACAACCATCACAAAGAAAGAAGTGCTGCAGCAATAAAATGTCTTAAACATTCCTCTTGCTCCGACTTTAATTGCTCAATATGGACTGAATGGCTTCGTTGACTTCTTTTACTGCCATTGTCAAACTAACCCAATATATTTTTTGTTCTTCTTGCTCTTGATGTAGACAGATGCTTTTTTTCTTCTCCTTTACCTTCCCTGCTCTGCCCTGCTTCAGCTCTCTGTCCTGTATTCTTGTTAATCCTTTTGGAGCCTCTCTTTGCATATCTTCCAAATTTTAAATCATGGATTTGGTCAGCTGGTGTCTCAACGCAATTGATCAAATTTTCACCCTTTTGTCCCAACAGTACATTTTTCTCCAGATATACAATGGACTCCTGGCAGAAATGAAGGATTGTGTGCCTGTCGATATTGTCAGCTGAGGATGTTGGTGACGTATACATAGATGGATTTTTGATAACAGGATTTCTTCTTTTTGGAGTTGGCGGTTACCTGGCATATCAACAAATTCAGAAAACATCAGCAGCTGTTCTGGCAATTGTGAAGCTGCCCAGCATGTGTGATGGGATATACCAAGTGATCAACACTCAGACTGAGATGCTGCGTGAGCAGAATCGGAACCTGGATGCGATCCTTGCACAGGATCGTAGGCTGGTTGCAGTTCCTGGACTCACCAGTAAAAGGGAATAGACCCTGGAGAAGTTGCAAGCTTGGCTTTGGTGGGATTGACCAAGAATTTGGCTGTTTGGACTCGCCATTGTGATGTACTAGTGAGACTCTCGGGCAAACAGAAAATTAACGGAGTCGGCCTGACCCAAAACAATTGTTATTTGAATCTGGTTCTCCTGTGTCGGCCTTGGAAGGCTGGTTATCTCAGTTTCCCCTGGATGCTATGTGAACAAAATGCTCTGCTCCCTCTGTCCCTCCCCTACCCATGGCATCTGTGGACCTGGCTCAGAACTCTACCAAGGCCGGCTGATATACGCTCCATCAACTATTAAGGACAATGGCTAGGAGGGCTATCTGGGACAGTGTTTCACAGACTTACTTACAAACACACATGCATACATGCTCATAGCTATAACCCCCTCCCCCCAACTCACCACCTCCACTGGCCCGGCACGGTAACCTTGGTCAAATACAATGAGCCAGGTAGCTCCATCGCTCACCTGGGCGGCCTGTGCTGGGATCTCCCTCCCTCCCACTTACCCATTCCACATTTTTTTTATGTATGATGTTTGTATGTTGCTTTTTTGAGCTGAGGTTTTTTGCAATCTCAAACTGTATCCTGTCATGGATAAATTATGAAATATTATTTTTTTTCCCTCTTTTTACCCAGTGTGGTCTTTTTTCTCATCTAATGAAAGGGCAGTGCCTCCAAAGATGGCTGCAGCCTCAGACACCTGTCCACCCATGTATGTTGTTTGTTTCTTTTTCTAGAAGTACAATTCAAAAACAGTGCAGAAAGTCAACTTCATTGTTCACAACTTGTCTTTCTGTTCGCTGATTGGCCAGGATGAACTGCATCCTGAGAAATCGAGCTCAATGGGACAATCCCAGACGGAGCAACAAAGGGAGATGACACTCGAGCAGAATTACGTAGAAAGGCAATGGCCAATCTAGTGAAATGGGATTTAGCATTGAAAAATAAGAATCTTGTCTTCCTGATATTCAACCAGTAATTTCATAATGCTTAAAAATGTGTGTTTGTATGCATATTTTAATTTATGATGAGTAATTTTATAGTTTAAAGCATTTAGGGAGAGAGAAATACAGCAAAATGTGGCTCCTTGACAACTTGTTTTTGGAGAACAGTTTTTCAGTCAAATCTGTTTGGTCAGCTCTTTAGTCAAACTGGAAATCTAGATTATTCTAACCAAAGGTGACTGGCCCTGCATCTGCTGCCCCAGCAATTAATGAGCTGGGCCTTAGGAGTCACTGAGGCAGATCCCCAGATAGAGCTGTCCACTTTATCTTAGCCTACATGGAGCTATTCCAACTCAGACAGTGATATAGTGCCTGGGTTTCCATGAAAGGTCACAGCTTCCTGTACCACACCACAGGACCTCCCCTACTGTATCCACAAAAGAGTAATGGGGGCTGACTCTGCATGCTCCACAGCTAACATTAACATTTTTCTTTTTTGACATACTTTAGGGTTTTGTTTTTTTTTACATGTAAAGATCTGTTTTTCTGCAGCCTAACCACTGTGACACAACAGTGACTGCAAAGTTCAGGCTGTGAGCACGCTGGAACTTATTCTGTGGTTGGACAGTCATTTCTCACCATGACATTTATGGTTCACAAAGTCTTGAATATAAAGAATTTAGTCTTCATCATGATATTTTAATACAAGCTCTACAGATCTGTAGAAAAGCCTTGTTCAACATAAAACCATGGGGTGGAAAGAGAAAGGAAACTTTTTATGATACATTTAGTGTTTTACACTAAAGGTGTATTTCTCTTTGTAAAATTTAAAGGGAACAAATCCAGCGACTGAGATGACAGAATGCACTGGCAACTTTTTTCAGAAGCTGAATTTTAAAGTGAGATGATTATAAATGCTCTAGATATGTGGAAATTAATAATTCAGTGCTATAGCTGTCATAACTCCTAAACAGTGTGGGCTTGAGTTGCAAACTAATCATATCTAGCCACACACCATCTTCCAAACAATATGTCAGCACAGGACAAAAAAACTAAAACAATAAAAAATTGAAACAAGACATGACACAAAATGTTCAGTCAAGGCCAACAATTTTAGCTGTGATAAATATGTATTTTTGTTGTGATCCATAGGTGTTTAGACTTTTAGTTTCAGTTTTTTCTGTTTTGATCATTTGTTTATTGTTTGTTTTATTATATCCATCCATTTCACTTTATTCCTTGTGTTAGTTCAGTTATTGTCATTATTTATGTTTTGGATTTGTCTCTTTAAATTAGTACTTATTTCTGTTTGCTGTTCAGGTTTCCTTTCCCCATTAATTCTCTTTGTTTTTGTTTGTTTTTTACCTCGGCCTCAGCCAACCATTCTACCTGTTCCTTTCCCCAGCTGCATCCACTCACCTGTCATTAGTCCCTCTAGTGCCTTTGTCATTTCCACTCCTCATTTCTACTCAGTATATTTAAGCTCTCAGGTCACATTGTTCTCTACTGGCTCCTTCTGTTGCATTTGGTTACCTCCATGTTATCCTTGTCGTCTTTACGTTTTCCTCTACCTTCATTAAAATATGAATTCAATAACAATACTATTCTCCTGTATACATTTTGGTCTAGCTACAAACCCAGCATTCTTAGCAATTTTATTTACTTTTCTCTTGAATAAATGAATAAACACATTTTATGAGTTTCAAATGATTTTATTAGCAAATGCATTACACCGTCCAATGCAAACGTCTTAAAACCCTTTGAACCTTTTCATATTTTGCAACACAACCACAAACGTCAGTGTATTTTTGCTGGGATTTTATGTGATAGAGCAACACAAAGTAGTGCATAACTGAAGTGGAAAGAAAACTGCATAAAACAAAAAATTTTAAGCAAAATAATTAAGCAAAAAACTGAAAACTTTCATTAACTTAGTACACTAAAATCTAATTTCTTTGGTCAAAAAAACCTTGTGTTTTTATTATTAGTTGTAAAAATTATTAATTTTCTTATTTTCTTTATTGCTTATCATTTCTTTAGCAATTTAGATTTTTTTTTAATGTTTTTTAAAATCCTTTTCCAGTTTAGATTTTTTTCCAGAGAATGTTAAAGAGTAGTAAATTGCTGTTATTATTAGTGCTTATATTTTTATAATATTTTAGATATTGATTGATAAATGCTTTGTCAGTTACTTTAAGGAAAGGTTTAACTAGAAGGTCTCAGGGACAATTTTATGTTCAAGGCAACTCACTGTTCTTCCAGTGCAACAGACACTTTTTTTTTTTTACCAAACCCAATGATTTATTGTTTAAAGCTGGTATGTTTGTTACTTCTAACAGTTGCCCTTTAATGAGTTTCCATGACAGTTTGATCCACTCAGTTGGCTTTAGCTGAAAAATCCTGTCGTCTATGATTTCGCAGTAGTAGCAGATGTTAAAGTATGTGATCCCCAGTCTCTCAGTCGTGAAACAAAAGGCAGTATATTACTGTGAACACCTAAATGAACAACAGGAAACAGTTTTGGAATAAGGAAATCAGACGGAAAGGCAAATTCTCTCTGAATCCACAAAAGAGCAAACATGTTCGCAGTCAAATTAATTTTACTTCATGGTGTCTGACTGCTGAGCAGTTCAGATCACTCACCTGAAGTTATCTATCTGTTTATGAAAACAGAAACTGTTAACTCTAACAAGCAACCCTTTCTTGACAGGAAGCAATGCCACAGAGATAATGTTCCATCCAATGTCTACCCCTGCTTGATGGTGAAAGTTTTATTCGTGATAACAGGGAGGGTTCAGCTCACTCTCAGCATGCTCATCAAAGCACTCACATGGAACCATAAAACAAGCTAAACACTCAAGCTTTTAAGGGGGAAATGGTCTCAGGAAAGCATTGCAATCCACTTAATGGAATGACAACTAAACACATGCACAAACACTCAGTTTTTGATGAAGGTAATTCCTCAGAAGCCAAATAAAGGTACTTGCAGAATTCTCACTGAATTTATCAAGAATTCAATGGGGTCTTGTTATCGCCTCAGGCTACATAATCTGCACTGCAGGCACAGCGGATTGAAAGCAGAGGGGTACATTTCTTCTGTTAGCCACTGTAATGGCAGCCAACTAATCACTATGTACTGAAAATATGTGAAGCCATAGGCAGGAAGTCATAAATAAGCCCATATTGTGAATTTAAAGTCATGCATTAATAAGGTGACCTTGGGTCGACATCAAATGCTTTGCAGAGATTGACCAATCCTTTTTTTTTTTTTTTAATCTCTATCTTTGATCAGATACCATCGATCTCTTCTGCCTGTTAAATGAGCTGGGGATGCCATTTATTCTGTGGCCCCTTTCATAGGATATAGATCAGCTATCCGGGGTCACAGAAGATAGCCTCCTGGAGAGATCTGACTGAGGAGATAAAGAAGAGAAGTGATAAAGTCAGGCAGATCCAGGATGATAGATACTATTCTGTTCCAAAGGTTCACAGGTTCACATGCCATCCAAAAGAAATCTTTAAGCTTGGTGTGTGTCTGATTTCAATGAATAGTTAAAAAAGGTAATTTCAGAAAGATGTTTTGGTCAAGAGACATGCTTCACTGTAAAACAGATTTCTTTAGTCTTTTTTTTTTCCATTATATTTTAGATCATCAAAAAAATGTTAATATCAGGCAGCCTGAGTGAATACAACATGACATTTTTAAAGAATAAGAAAAAAAAATCTATCAAGTCAACCTGACTCCATATGACAAGATAAGTGCCCCTCTTGTGAATCTGGCATAATAACCCAAACTTGACTGCATTATTTTATAACTAGGATAGAAGTGGAATGTACCATAACCTGTTTAAATCATTGGACTGAACTGATTCTATATTTTTGTCTGTAAATATCTGTTTTTCTTATAAGTGCCATCCTTCAGGACCGGAAGGAAATGAAAACCCTGAAGGAGAATGTTCAGCCATCCATTTGTGATCTTAAGCTCAAGCGCACCAGGGTTATGCAGCAAGACAATGATCGAAAGCACACCAGCAAGTTAGCTGATCTTGACTTCTAGGCCACACAATCATTTCCTGTAATAAAAAATTCCCACATATTTCTTGCCTTTCAAGGAATAAACCCATGTTAAAATTACAGCAAAACAATAGATACATCTCAAAAAATTTTAATTATGTAAAAAAAGGTCCATATGCTTTGTCACTCAGTTTTGCAAAGTGAAATTCGTATGTTACGTAGATTCATTATGCATAGAGTAAAATATTTTCAGCCTTTGTTTCTTATAATTTTGATGATTATGGCTTCCAGACAATGAAAACCCAAAATTTTGAGTCTCAGGAAAGTTGTCTATTACTCATGTGTATTTCAACAAGAAATACAAGGCTGCAAGATATATGTATATTTCCATGCAGTCACTACTTGGTTGGGGCTCTTTTTGCATGAATTACTGCATCAATGTCACGTGGCATGGAGGCGATAAGCCTGTGGTTCTGCTGAGGTGTGATGAAAGCCCAGGTTGTTTTGATAGCTGTCTTCAGGTCGTTTGTATTGTTGGGTCTCATGTCTCTCATTTTCCTCTTGACATTATCTCATAGGCTGACTCTAGGGTTCTCGTTAGGTTAGTATGTTGGCCAGTCAAGCATAGTAACACCATGGTCATTGAAGCAGCTTTTGGTACCTTTGGCAGTGTGGGCAGGTGTCAAGTCCTTCTGGAAAATGAACTTAGTATCTATATAAAGCTTGTTAGCAGAATGAAGCATGAAGTGCTCTAAAATTTCCTGGTACATGACTGTGTACTGTGGCCTTCAGAAAACCCAGCAGACCAACACCAGCAGGTAACATGGCACCCTAAATCATCACTGAGTGGAAATTTCACACCTGATTTCAAGCTACATGGATTCTGTACCTCTCCAGGGACCTTATTTTCCAAATAAAATCTAAACTTTACTTTCATTTGAAAAGAGGACCTTAGACCACTGAGCAACATTCCAGTTCTTTTTCTCCTTAGCCCAGGTAAGATGCTAGGAGCCCATGTGTTGGATTTGTCTGCTCGTAGCGGCTCTTGATGTGACTCCAGCCTCATTCCACTCCATGTGAAGCTCCCCCAAATTCTTGAATGGATTTTGTTTGACAGTCTGAAGACTGCTGTTATCCCTGTTGCTGGTACACCTTTTCCTACTATACTTTCACCTTCCACTCAACTGTCTATGAAAATGCTTGGATATAGTACTCTGTAAACAACCAGCTTTTTCAGCAATGACCTTTTGTGGCTTCCTGTCCCATCAGTGGTGTCGATGACTGTCCTCTGGACGTTTGTCAGGTCAGCAGTCTTCCCCATGATTGTTTAGATGGCTTCTGCCATCTTACCCACAAAAACAATGTTCTCAAGAGCAGCTCCCAGTGTTGCTCTCATCTTTAGAGCCTACTATGAATGTCATCTTATTATCTATCAACATCATTCTCTTCTGAGCATCCCTCTTCAGCAAATTGCTCTTCAGTGCATTACTATTGTCTATCCTTCTCATGTTCAGAGCAGCCATCACCAGTGCATTCCTCATCACTAGCTTCACGGTTTCAATCACAGCCATCAGTGATGAGGACCATCATCCACTCCTGCACCATTGCCATCTGTGTTGTCTTCACAGGCTGCACCTCAGTCTTTATCATCATCTCTTTCATCACCATCTGAGCTAACATCTTCTTTGTCTGCAGAGCAATTTGCTTTTTAGTTTGAACTTGAAAAGTGTTTGGAAGATCTGCTATGATCCTCTGGATTTTTGTTTGGTGCTATTTTGTCAGTTCGGTATTTTCAGTGAATCCTTGTGGCATGTTCACATCACGCATCAATGATAATCACTCACCTACTTCACATCCAGTAATCACTCCTAACGTTATATATTCAATGTTTTTTTTTTATCCATTTCTCGCTGGATTCTCCTGTTTTCTCATTGTTTTCTTGGTGCTCCTGGTCCCTCTTGTGCTCCATGTTATTATAGCTTCATGTTTACCTGGATTCCTTTACCTCATTTGGTCCTTTTTATTCTTAGTTTTTGAACTGTTTGTTATTAAATTACACATTGCAAATAATTCTGCCTGCCTCCTGCCTGTGTTTGATAGGGCATTTGTGATAGAAATATCTCTTACTGAGATGTACTTAAGACCTAGGAAAAGGGGTCTGCAACTTAACCAAGTAAAACTTTGTAAGACCTACAAATGTAACATGACCTTTTGAGAAATGTCAACTTATAGATTTTGATAAATATGTAGTAAATGTATTTTTTTTTTTTTTGGTCATTTTTAAAGAAACATGCATTTTCTTCTATTGGTTCAAGATGGTATAGGTATTAAACAGCAATCACTGTTCTTAGGTCTTTGCTCGCTTATGCTGAAATTTTGCTCCCATACCCTCTACCTTCAGCAATAACTACGTTAAATGTAGTTTAGAGATCAATAAATATTAAACTGTTTCTCATTTATTTATTTATTTATGAATGAAAATGGAACTCATACAATTGAAGCGTGGTCTCACCAGAGTTGCATAAAAGTCAACAGCCAAATATCATTAGCTGGGTCCAGGTTGTGTTTATAGGTGCCTCTCTTTCACTATGAAACATTTTGGGGTTAAAAACAACATATACAAGTTATGTAGAAATTTGGACTAAAATTTGTGTGAATGTTGAGTGTAGCAATGTTTACAGTTTCTATTGGTCCATGATAGCTAAAGTTAGCTAATGACAGCTAAAGAGAGTCTTCATTTGTGAAATTTAATTCAGAACTTCAACAATAACTATTTTGCATGTAGTTTAGAGATCATTAAGTGTTAAACTGTTTCTGATTTGTTTTTTTATGAACAAGAATGAAACGCCGACAGTTGAAGCCTGGTCTCACCAGAGTTGTATTTAAAGTCGATGACCAAATATCATTAGCTGGGTTCTGTGTGTATTGATGGGAGCCTCTCTTCTACAAGTAAACATTTAGGGTTAAAAAAAAAACAACATATACAAGAAATTTGGACTAAAATTTGTGCTATGCTATATTGGGTGTAGAAAGGTTTACATTTTGTGTAGGCTCGTGATAGCTAAAGCTAACAACTGCTAAAGAGAGTCTTCATTTGTGAAATTTAATTCAGAACTTCAACAATAACTACTTTACACGTAGTTTAGAGATCACTACATGTTAAACTGTTTATCATTTGTTTTTTATGAACGAGAACAAAACTCAGACAGTTGAAGCCTGGTCTCACCAGAGTTGAATCAAGAGTTGACAATAGAATAGCATTAACTGGGTCCTGTTTGTCTTTTTGGAAGCTTCACTTCTGCAAGGAGACATTTAAGGGTAAAAAAAACAACATATACAAGTTACACACAAACATTTGAGCTACAACTGAATGTTGAGTGTAGCAAAGTTTATGTTTTTTATTGGCTTGTGATGGCTAAAGCTATCTAACAACATCTAAAGAGAGTCTTCATTTGTGAAATTTCATTCAGAATTGTAGAAAAAAGCAGTCTTCACCTTGAAGTTATCCCCAGACTTTTACACTTTCATTTCCTCTGTTTACATTTTGCAACCAACAGCTAATCTTTGTTAGCCACAGCATATTTTCTTTTTATGGAGCACCTAAGTGTAAGAAAACATTCAAACATTATGATGTGAACAGGCTGCATAAAATTATCTTCTGTGTGTAGCATATAAAGGTATTTGTCAAAGCCCAGAGATGCTTGGCTCCGATTCTCCAGGTATCTGCATGGAGGCGATAGCTCTCTCAGCTTGGACCTGCAACAAAAAAACAAAAGTAGCTTCTGGATTTTGACACAGAGAAACCAGTTCTACTACTATCTTACACCCACAAGCACGTTCTGCCTCTTGCCAACCATCCTTCCTCCCGAGTAATGGATGGGTCTAACTTGTTCAAATCAGCTTCAAATGAAGATACATTTCTTTTCTCCTTCTTCTCTTCCTCTCTGTTGACTACTTTGCCAGAATTAGAAAGAAAGTTGATCTTCAGAGAGAATCCTGATTTTCAAATGATGGAAACCTGCAGCAAAAGACCAGCAGGTATGACTGAACCTGGCTGGCATTATCTGTTAGAGTCAGAGAGCATCAGCATCACCCCAGGACAGCAAGATGAAAACCTTTTCCTGCTCACAGAGTGAGCTTGGTTGAAAAACAAAGGTGGTGGGAGTGGGGGTGGTTGTGGGGTGGTGCGTATGATTTCATGCAAGCAACTGGTTCACCTGAACAGTTATGAAATTCCAATTGTTTTTTTTCAAAGTTTTTCAATGTTTATGAATCATGAATCTTGCTCAGGCTAGATTAGATCACCTTTTAACATGGAAATATGGAGCATCGCATACCTTAACATTGCATTTTATTCTTATAAATAGCTTTTTATTGCATGCTTTAAAAGCACTGACTGTCAGATTGTTGCCACCTTGATGATTCCGCAGGACACATATGTGTGTTTTGTTTTATTAGCTTTTTGATGTGCACTGTAGTACCTAATATAATTCAACCCCCCAGAGCAAAATAGGTTTACTGGTAAAAAATGAAAAGCAGCAGCTTTTTGCAATAAACAAATCAGTCAAGAACTAGTTCAATAATCCAATCAAATCTTTATTGTCATTGTTTACAAACAAACAATGAAACTAAAAAGGTGCAGTCGATTCGGTGTGAGGTATAAAAGTTAAAAAGACAAAAAGAAATAAAATAAATAAAAACATCACAATATATACAAGAAGTCCATTGCAATAAATAAATTGCACTGGTTGACTGAAGGGCTTTATTGCACATTGTGAATGAACATGAAAAAGTTTTATTGTGAATTTAGGGCAATGATTGCTCTTGGATAAAAACTGTTTCTAAGGTGGTTTGTCCTGGTTTTCACTGTTCTGACTCCCAGGATTTGTTCCCACTTGACTGAATGTCTTCTGCACACCCAGGTGGTGCCATATTGTTGTCATGAGTTTTGTGAATGGTGGACCAAAATGAAAAGGAGGTTATTTCATGAAAAAACTGCAGAACAAAACTTACAAAAACCACAGGAAATGCAGGGAGCCAGAACTAAACAAATAAATACTTAAATACTTGGGAACTTAATTAGAAGAAGCTTGTCTGGAGGTTGGCCATGCGGCCATGAGAAACCACAAAAAAGCTTAGGGGTCAGATAGCGGTGCCCGAGGTTCGACAGCCAGCGACAGAGAAGGTTGAAAGACTGATGGTGCAGAAAGGCCAAACTCCTGTGATAGTGGCATAGGAAGTATGGAGGCCAGTGGTGCAGATGACCTGGAGAGCCCCGACACAGATGCAGAAGGTCAGAAGGCTTGTGGTGCTGGAGGCCAGGATGTCAGCGGTGCGGGAGGTCAGTAGGTTGGTATCGCCTAGAGAGGACATCAGGAGGCTGGTGTAGAAGGTCTGGAGGCCAGTATCGGCATCACAGAAGATTAGGATGCAGAAGGACAGAAGTCCAGCAGTGACAGAGGTCAGGATGCCAATGTTGGTGACTGAGGGATGTTCCTGGAGGCTGTCATCCATTGCTGTGGAAGTTTCTTGGAGACCAGCAGCAGCTCAAACCCCCTCTAGGAACCTGGGACCAGGAACATGAGACAGAGATGGAGCAGTAGGATCAGAGAAAGTGGAGAGACAGTTCAGGTGAGAATGGTACTGCATGCAGCCCAGCTGGTGTTGACGGTAATGGAGAGGACGGTAATGAGGACAGAAAAGGACATGTAGATGATCATGATGAGGATGATGATAGAGGAGCAGGAGATGTGGATGGAGGAACTTCAGTTGTGGGCTTAGGAGCCACCACTGGCTGAAAAGCCACTGCTGCTGAGGGCTGAGGAACTGCTGTGGCCGATGAAGTAACTACAGATGCTGCTGCAGCTGATGTGGAGAAATTGCAGGTGCTGTTTTGATACTCACAGCCATCTGGCTATGGGAGCAGACGAGGACGCGTCAACAGGTTCCTCCAAGTCAGCGGTTGGAGATGTCGGCCAGACCCTCTGGAACAGAGATGGAGGCATCGAGTGGAACCTGCAGGACAGGTAGAGGTTCTGCCTCAACCTCTACCTGTTTTCTTAACCTAACATCCCAGAATCGTGACAGGTGGATGTGCCTCTAACTTTAAGCTTGTGAACTGTGCATTAAACTGTACATTCATAGCCATTGCTATCTTGTATCTTGTTTGTGCAAGTTAAACTTTGAATGTTGACTTGACCATATTTCTAACATTCAATGAAATGTTACCATCCACATTTTTGAGGTGTTCGGTCTCAAGCACATCTGATGTAAGTAGTTGACCCTTGATTGGTTGCATCAGTTATGCCTGAGACCACACCTGATTTACTAACATGTGCTCCTATGAATTACTCTATTCAGGATTTAATTTTTAGACTCAAGAAGTCATTGAATGTTGGATTTAGTGTTGAATCTGGATACAATTCTTGTAATATTGCTTTTATTTAACTACTTAAATTGTTCTTTCAGTTTCCTTATTTAAAATGTCTGAAATGTTTGCATTCTGCTAATTATTCTAAATAGCAGTGGGATTGAACAATTTTAGATGCAACTATACTATGATAGATGTGTTTTACTAAAAAATGCTTTATCATATTTCTTCACCGCAGCAGATGCTGGCTGAAACCAGAAGCACAGTAGCGAGTCTCTTTGTACAAAGTCAGTTTTCTATCTGTCAGAGGATCCGCAGAGTGGCTCATTAACTAGTATGACTCAGAAATGTGTAGTCAGGAGGATTGTTAGTGTGGTGAGATGGCATCTCAGGTCACTATCTAATCCTCCTGTTCAGTCTGTGGCCCTGAAAGGAAAAAATTCTCAGGCACAAAAAAGAAAAGAAAAAAAAAATCAGAGGACAAAGAAAAACTTGAAGAAGCAGAGCTGACAGGTCAGGATGGCAGCTGTGGTGGTGGTCACATAATTGGGTGTATTATGTACCACTCCACCTACTCTCTGCTACTCCAGTTGTTTTTTGGAAGATTAATAGACCAGTTTTTGTGATGAACTTTTAAACTGAACAATCAACCTGCCACTGAATTCATCCAATGAAAGACTGTGACTGTAAAACTACCCACTGTCATTTTACAATGCTGTGTTCTGCATGGGAAGCTTTGGTCCTGGCATCAGTGTTGTTGTTACTGAGACTTTCCCCATGCTGGACCATGCATTGTGCCACATGGCAAAAAGTGATCAGAATCAACTTGAGAATACAGGCCCAGTTGTTGGCCAGGTCCCAACTTTTCCAAATCCTACAGTGCCTTGCACAACTATTCATACCTCCTGAACTTTTTGACATTATTTTATTGACATCTTATGAGCTACACTAGGGGTCTGGAACCTGCGACTCTGGAGCGACATGTCGCTCTTTAGACCATCCAGTGGGCCTCTCAATAACTTTGGTCAAAAATGCTAAAGAATTAGTGATTTACTATGTAAAGGTAATAAAATGGCAAGAAATACATGCAAAGATTTTGCACAAAGAATGACACTAATACTGTAAGGAATATTCTTTTTTATAAGGTAAGTTTTTTAGTCTTTTTGTTGAAAGTATGTGCTTTTTCTGACATAATTTTCTCTTAAAAATTGTATGTTACCTTGAAAAAATAAAATCATTCCTTTTGTGTGTAAAGTTTGATGATTTTCTTTACTTTAAATCCTAAAAAAACAACAAACTGTTATTTAAAAAAAATCCTGGAGTAGATTGTTAAAGGGTTGGTGACATCACTGTATAAACTATTTTATGTAGCTGATATTGCTGCATATGTCAATTCTCCAAAGAATTTCACAAAAAAAAACAAAACAAAAAAAAAACCCATCACCCTTTTAATAGGGGGTTGTTTTGGCAGGCCAGATTTCCCTCCTCGGTAAAAGGGCTGGGTGCGGTAATGATATGTGGCTCTACCTAGCTGACTTCACTCTGATTGGCTACAACCATATTTGGGAAACTCTTCAGTAAAATGTGTTGATCATCGTCTCTAATTGGGTGGAACTTCCCCATAAATGAACTTTAGCCACTCTTCTCTGATTCTCTCATCCTTCAGGAGTAAGTGGAAGCTTCCATCCATTTTTGAGCACCCTTGGACATAACATCTCCCCCTTTTTAGTAGTCATCCTTTTCTCAAGTGGAGTAGTCAGTCATGCTGGCGTGACGTAGCCCTTAAATTAGACGGTGTATCAGCTGTTGGACCTCAGTGCAGCATTTGACACTGTTGACCATGAGATATTATTAAATCAACTGGAGAGCTGGGTTGGGCTGTCTGGTACAGTACTCAATTGGTTTGAATCCTAACTAAAGAACAGGGATTTCTTTGTGTCAATAGGCAACTTCTAATCAGAAAGGACAAAAGTCACATGTGGAGTACCCCAAGGTTCAATCCTGGGATCCCTTCTATTCAATATCTATATGCTCCCACTAGCTTAGGTTATAACAAGAAATAAGATTAGTTACCATAACTACGCAGATGATACACAGCTCTATATCACAATGTCACCAGGTCACTCTGAACCTTTCCAAGCACTGAACTGATGCTTAGAACAAATCAATGCGTGGATGTGCCAAAACTTTCTCCAGCTGAACAGAAACAAAACTGAAATTATCTTTGGATCTAAAGAGGAACGATCTAGAGTCAGCACACAGCTTCAGGTATTACAGCTAGAAACTAGTGATCATGCCCGAAATCTGGGTGTAGTGATGGACTCGGACCTGAACCTTCAGAGACACATAAAGACATTTACAAAGTTGGCCATCTATCACCTGAGGAACATTCCCAAGATTAAAGGACTAATATCTCAATAAGATCTAGAGAAACTCATCCATGCGTTTATCTTTAGTTGCATTGATTATTGCAATAGTGTCTTAACAGGTCTACCTAAAATATCAGACAGCTGCAGCTGATCCAGAACGCTGCTGCTCACCTTCGGCAATAATGTATTTACAACAGACAAGATTACAAATAGTAATGTACAATGTCCTATGCTGTCAACTCTGTTTACAGCACAACCTAACCCTTACTGTAAAAATTTTCACTCATTCATTTTTTGAGAACTTAACCAGTGCTTCTCATGACAAAACTGTTCATGTTTGAAAATTAATAACAGGCTAATACACATTTCACTAAACTACCTCACCTGAGGTTGTAAAACTTTAGAAAATGAA
Organism: Anableps anableps; assembly: GCA_014839685.1. Classification (NCBI taxonomy): domain Eukaryota; kingdom Metazoa; phylum Chordata; class Actinopteri; order Cyprinodontiformes; family Anablepidae; genus Anableps; species Anableps anableps. Next base: position 5,371,448 of record CM026073.1, read on the forward strand.
AAGCTTCCATTTTACAATTATGCACTAGTTTGTGATGACATAATGTTACATAATAAAAATGAAATATATAAAGGTTTGTGGTTGCCATGTGACAAGATGGGAAAAAGTTCAAGGAAAGTACCCAGTTGAAGCTAGCATCAGTGACACAGGAGTTTTGCACTCTTCATTGAAGTGCACAGGATGAAGATGGAGAAATCGAAAGCAGCAGAAAAAACTCCCTCACAGTGTCTGGCTTCCCCAAAAACTTCTTAGTGTCTCTGGTTCAAATCTTTCTGTAGAGTATGATGAGCAGGCATTGTTTGTGTCACTGTTGGCCAAGGAATGAACTGCTGGCATGTTAAGGGGTGAAGCCTGAGGCAGGCTGCAGATCATATTTGTAAAATCTGATACATTTCAGTTTTAATCAGAAAAAGTATTTTGTCAAATCAGACATCTTAGAGGATTAATTCTGTCACTGACTTCTACTGATGCAAGGATTTAAAAGTCAACTACAGGGGATTTGAATTTTTTTAGGTCAAACAACCTTAAATTAAGATGTTGTCGGACACAGACAAAGTTTCCTGTTTCAACTAAGAGACCAGTTTGGATTAAAATGAGCAATAGCCATCCAGCTGATTAAAAGATCCTAAAACGTTTAAGTTAAACAACAGTATAAAAAATACAAAGGAGAAGATTTGTAATACAGTTTAATGAATAATGGTAAGTAAAAACACTGTTAAATAGTGCAATCTGTTAACTAAACAGAGTCCACCTGTATGTAATCTAATCTCAGTCCAAATCCAGATGCTCTGTGATGCCTCAGAGGTTGGTTAAGAGATTATTGGGGAGCAAACAGCATCATGAAGTCCAAGGAACACACCAGACAGGTCAGGTAGAAAGTTGTGGAGAAGTTTAAAGCAGGCTTAGGCTATAAAAAGATTTCCCAAGCTTTGAAAATCTCACGGAGCGCTGTTCGATCCATCATCTAAAAATAGAAAGAGAATGGCACAACGATAAACCTACCAAGATGAGGCCGTCCATCTAAAGTTCCATGACCAACAAGGAGAGCACTGATCAGAGATGCAGCCAAGAGGCCCATGGTGACTCTGGACCAAACACAGAGATCCACAGCTCAGGTGGGAGAATCTGTCCACAGGACAACTATTAGTCGTGCTCTGCACAAATATGGTCTTTATGGAAGAGTGGCAAGAAGAAAGCCTTTGTTAAAGCCATAAGAAATCCCATTTGCAGTTCACCAGAAGCCATGTTGGGGACACAGCAAACATGTGGAAGAAGGTGCTTTAATCAGATGAGACCAAAATGGAACTTTCTGGCCAAAATGCAAAATGCTGTGTGTGGCGGAGAACTAACACTGCACATCACCCTGAACACACCATCCCCACTGTCAAATATGGAGGTGGCAGCATCATGCTCTGAGGGTGCTTCTCCTCAGCAGGGACAGGGAAGATGGTCAGAGTTGATGGGAAGATGGATGGAGCCAAATCCAGGGCAATCTTGGAAGAGAACCTGTTGGAGCCTGCAGAAGACTTGAGACTGGGGCGGAGCTTCACCTTCCAGCAGAACAACCACCCTAAACATAAAGCCAGGGCTACAATGGAATGGTTTAAAACAAAACATATTCATGTGTTAGAATGGCCCAGTCAAAGTCCAGACCTAAACCCAGTTGAGAATCTGAAAACTGCTGTTCACAAATGCTCTGCATCTAATCTGACTGAACTTGAGCTGTTTTGCAAAGAAGAATGGGCAAAACTTCCAGTCACTAGATGTGCAAAGCTGGTGGAGACAGACCCTAAAAGACTTGCTGCTGGAATTGCAGCAAAAGGTGGTTCCACAAAGTGTTGACTCAAGGGGGCTGAATACTTTTGCACGCTGCCCTTTTCAGTTTTTTATTTGTAAAAAATGTTTTGAATCATGTATAATTTTCTTTCTACTTCACAATTGTATACAAAGTTGTGTTGGTCTTTCACAAAAAATTCCAATGAAATATATTTAGGTTTGTGGTTGTAACAAAATATGTAAAAGTTCAAGGGGTATGAATTATTTTACAAGCCACTGTATGTGACTGGAGCACAATGACAACAAAACCACACTTACCAGAGTAAATATTTGTAACAATAAAAAATGTTATTTACCTTCCAGTTTTCTTATTTATTTAGTACAGGTTTATTAAAATACATTTGTGCATTCATGTCTGTGTTTTTACCTCTAAGAATTATTTGCATTAGTTGAGGGTTGTAACTCAGGATGGCTTTATGTCTGGCAATGCCCCTGGCTCCAGCTCCTCAGTGGCCCTGAATGAGATGTGAAAAATAGAAGGACTGATTTACTGAGAGCCTCAGAGTGATTACCAGCACAAACATAGACCTGGGTATTTTATACTCAAGATGTTGGTTTGTTTCTGTCTGTACAACACATTAATCAGCATTAAGAAATTGGGACAAAGGACTGTTCATGGAGGACAATAATGTCAGTGGACACAATGAGGCAACATTTTCCATGAAAGCAACACCACACAGTGTCTCTCTGCTCTACCATGGCAACTGTATGGGAGTTGACTTGTAATCGGGAGTACCTTTTGGCATGTCTGGGGCTGCATAGTTGGAAGTCATTAAGGTTCCTCACTGTTTATGCTGCTGTAGATTTCTGTGGGATCCTTTCAATCGTATTAGTGGCACAAAGGAATCCAAAAGAACAGGGAGATAGTTTTTACACATTAGCTGATTACCACAGACCAGGGCTTTTCAAAGTGTGGGGTGCCAGAGCTCCCCCCCGGGGGGACTTCACCAAGCCTATAACTGGTTCATTCATCCAGCCACCAGGGGAGCTGTTATAAAAGTGCTGACTGTGCATGGCTGGAGTGGAGCTGCCTACCTTTTACATCCCAAAACTAGATGAAAACTTGATATGGAATTACTAAATTCAGCAGTGAGTTGCTTGACATTCAGGATTGTTTTGTCAAGGTTTGTTGTTTTACCGCTAGGATCTGTTTTTATTTTACCACTCCCACGTTTATGGAACAGAGCTCCACAGAGGAGTTTGGATATTTTTAATTGTCTTGTGTATAAAAATATTTAAGGTCTTGAAATAGGACTATTGATTAGGTTTAGGTCCTTAACAATTCGGCTAAACTGACATTGACCCATTTATTTATTTTTATGGTGTTTTTGACATCTTTTGAAATGCTAGTGCTAGTGGGATTGCTAGTGAAGTACCTATGATGCCTGGGCTTATTTTTGGTTTATGTTAACAGACTATAGGAACAGCAAAGTTTACAGACATAATAGCAATAATATAGTTGGGGGGCACGGTTGTCAATTTGCTCTCTAAGGGGGGGGGGGCTTGCTCTCCCACTCTTTGACAATCCCTGCCATAGACAACACAGACACAGCAGATGAGTGTCTGCGCCATACAGTAGGTATTTCCTACAGCAGGTGGTTTGAAAAGAAATGGTGAAAATTTCCGACAGTCATTCCCAACTTTGGCCTTGGTCCGGGCTAAGTAAATCTATTCGTATATTTATTCACACAATGTGGTGCAATTAAAAATTACTTTGTTTTTATTTCAACATTCTATTTTTGTTTACTATAGTAATTAGGGATGTCACAAATCAATTTCTGGTTAAATCAGCAGAAACACTCTGGTGCTGGATTATTTGTGTTGCTGAGAAATTTCAGGGCTCCGCATGAGCTCACTTGGCAATCAGAACAACAAAGCTGGGTTTATGATTTTCTCTAATTTTGTGCTGCCAATCATCTTTGGAAAATAAGGCTGACAGTATTTGAGAAGTCTCATTATTGTCCTGTTACAAAAAACTAACACGTAAACATTTGAACACACATCCCACTGAACGGGGTGGGCTTCCGACACACAATAAGCTTACCATCTGAGAACAGGTTGACGAAAAACCTACAGGGTTACATAATAATCCAACCAGAGGTCATATAGGAGGATTTTTTTTATGGTGATATGAAAATTTTTACCCTTTCATATAAAGCCAGGCACTAAATCATTTTCTGTGTATGTTTCCATAAGAGCTATGGTAAAGTAGGGAGCTATGCCTTCCAATCTGCTCCAGGAGCTCTAAGAGCCCCTCTGAGTAATTACTGGGCAATGGAAACTGACCTCGAATCTACTAATTATAGTAACTGAAAAACCATGACTGTGACAAAGCACTAAAAAGGTTGAGCTCACCCCACTCCCAAAAAAAGACTCCATCTATTACCGTTGAACTTTACTGAACATGCTATAACTCAACTGACATGTTGTAAATGGCTGATGTTGCATCATTGGCAAATAGAATTTAATCTGCTATATATAACCATACCTTTCATTATATTGACATTTCTATCTTTCACCTATATGTATGTAAAGTCAAATTGTCAGTGTGAACTTAAGAACCACATTACAAACATCTGCTCTTAGAGATTTCACCAGTGTTATCTACATCCACAGACCACTTTACTGGATATACCAAGGGGGTAGTGGGTTGCCTTCAAAAATGCCTTAATTCTTGATGGAGTATCCTCAGAGAGGTTGGTTCATATTGATATATCCGTGAAGAAACTCTCCTGTTCCACCTCATCCAAAAGTTTCTCTGTTGAATTGAGATCTGGTGACAGTGGAGGCCAGTGAAGTACAGAATCTCACTTTCATGTTCAAGAAACCAGTTTGACATGATTTTTAGCTACGTGCAATTATATGGAATAGCTTGCTGGAAATAACCATCAAAGTTGGGTACACTGAGGCCTTACAGGAGAGGACATGGTCAGCAACAATTCTCAGGTAAACTGTGGTATTTCAGAGATGCTCAACTGGTACTAAGGGGCCTAATGTGTGCCAAGAAAATATCCCACGCATTATTTCACCACCAGCATGAACGGTTGTTACAACCAAGGACAAATCATACTTTCATCTTTTTACGTCAGTTTCTGACCCTACCATCTGAATGGTAAAGCTAAACTTTAGACTCATCAGACCAGGCAGAATTTTCCCAATCTGTTATCGATCAACCTCAGCAAACCCATGTGTCCATCTTGGGGTTCAGTTTCACATTCGTACCTCACAGCGAGTGACACCTTAAACCTGGTTGTAATTAGTGGTTAATGCTAATCTTGCCTTTATATCGTTGCAAACCAGTATGGCCATTCTTCTCTGATGCCTGACATCGCAGAGGTATTTTCATGGACAAAAGTGTTCACTGGATTTTTCTCTTTTTTAGCCATTCTTTGCAAAATAGTTGGGTAAGAAAATCCAGTCAGATTAGCAATTTCTGAACGTTCACTAATCAGAAATTTTCACTCTTTCTCAACCCAGTGCTTGGTTTGAATGTTGTTACATCATCTTCACTATTTCTCGATGGCCAAATGCACTGAGCTGCCACCATTTGATTGCTTTATTCATTGTTTGCCCTAACAAGCAATGACGTGAGGGTGCATTCACACCATCACTGTTTAGTCTGCTTTATCAAACTCTAGTTCGATTGGCTGGAAAGTCTGGTTTATTTGGGGAGGTGTGAATGTGCAATCAAACTCTAAAAACTTGCCAAAGACAAAAGAGAAATCCTACAACCACCAAAATCTCACACCACTCCATTTTTGTTTACATTTCGTGAAGAAGGAAGTTGCGCTCAATGCCTTCTTCAGAGGTTTTTGTCAGTGGTGCAGCGCCACCACAGGCGAGGGGGGAAACAGGTTGCAAAGGGTTGGGTTCGTTTGACACAGTTCAGTGTAAAAGAGAACTGCTCCAGCCGAAAATGTAACAAATGTTGCAATTTTGGTCCCCAGCTGAACATCTACTGGACCATTAGGTGTGAAAACACTCTTAGACATGTGTACCTAATAAATTGTCCAGTGAACATATTTTAATTTGTGTGTTATGAATAAGAATGTTGAATCATTTCTCATAAGGTTTATTTTTTGTCCTATTGATCAGTGTGGAGTAGTTTTGGTAGACGTTCTTGCATCATATTTGTCTTTATAATTTTAATTTGTAAGTGTTTCCATATAAAAGCCTGGAGGGCAGAAACAGGAGTGGGACAGCATTGCTGAGGTTACTGGAAAAACTTCATGGATTATTGCCACATTGTAATGGTCTTATTAGCAGAGCATTACTGGCAGGAAAACAAACACTTCACATGTAAAAGACAGCTAAGTCAATCTAATAAAATTGTATGTTTTTTTCAGTTGTTTAAATACATTTAAATTAGTGTTCATACACACATCTGCTTGGTATGATTCGCAGATAAATGTTTCTTATGAAATATTTAAACATACAAAACACAGGATATATACTATTACTTTGAAATGGAAACTGCATTTCACTTTTTTTTATTGTTGGGACTCTTGAAATATACGTGTTACTTTCACATCTTTGTTCCTTAATGGAGCTGAACACTGAGGCTTGTAATTCATAACGCTGATATTAGAACTGATACTGAGCTGAACATCTACTGAAAACAAGGCTGAACTGAGGAAAAATTATTTTCTCCCACAGCTCATTGTTTCCTTGATAGTGTCTTTGTTCACAAGGCCAGCTAAAAGGAAAACCACTCCAACACAGAAGCAATACAATCTCCGCTTTGATTGCATTGTTAGAAGTGGGGGAAAAAACAACCATAACAAAACAAGTAGTTAGCCTTGATGGGCGTCCTCTACTGACTCTTTAAAGACTTCATACAGCCATTGAAAGGCTGCTGTGCTGTGGCACAAGAACACTTGAGGAAGCAGGGAATATCTGGGCTGAACAGAAATGGGCCCATTTGCAGTGTACTCCATGTGAAATTAGGCCAGAAACAGAGACATTTTTCTCAGCTGGGAGCAGTTCAAGAGATGTACTTTGGGACAATTTCAAGCAAATGTGCCATTTGCTGTATTTTAGCAACTACTTGAACTGTCATTTGCATTACAGATAAAATGGAGTCATCTCCCTGCTGCTGCTTTAGCCACTTCAGAGCTAGCAAAGTTTGCAAGCGATCCAAAAAAAGAAACATTTGCTGATCAGTTTTCTAAATGATTCCTTTCAATTATTTTGTACATATCTAAATGTAATAGATGATGCCATACTGTCTGTTTTTTGTCCGCGCATATAAATTGCTCTCCCACTGCGCTATTCTATACTCACATTGACACATTTAAATTAGAAAGTTTGTTCTGTCCAAGGAAAGTCTCCACTGTGCTTCTCATCACAAAAATGCCAATGTTCAATTCAACTGAACGCTAATGAACCAGACAAAGGATCTGCAAATTCAGCCAGAAACCGAGCATGTTGTAAAAGATTTATTTTAAATGTAAAACCGGTAGGATTAGGGAAGCTTCTGCAGGCACACACTGGAATCTCTGTAAGAGGAGAGAATAGGTTAGTGGTTACTGCTAAAGAGTCAGTAGCTATGTTTCCATCCAACTCTCATGCAAATTTTGAACAAACTTTTAAAATGTGGCAAGAAAGAAAAAAAAGAACAAAAATTGCGAATTAGCCATGTTTCTATCCACTGATTTGGAGTCAGTCAACCAGGAAAAAACTGTGTAATTTTGTCAGATTTGCATGCATATGGCTATAATAACCGAGATGAAGAGTTTGCAAAAGAACATGGACCACACATCTCAGAAAAATTGAGAGAATCCTCCCATCTAAACTGGATGTTTGAACTTTGAAAATTTTGTGAGCCTTCCACAACCAACAGTGGATGGGAGCTTTCCATCACTCCCATCCCAGCCTGGAGGGCTTCTGGCCGGCCACTCCAGCCTGACAATCCTCCCCTCAGTGAAGGTTTGGACTTAGAAATTTGAATGAAGTTTTGTGCCTCTGATAAGGCACCAACCCACCAGTGGATGGCAAAGTTTGCTACATCAGAACTTATTCTGCAAATGTTTTCCCATCTCCCCTTTAGTGCATTAGCTCTTTTTCAGAAAAGCCAAAAACCACCTCAAGTGAGTTTAAAAATTTTTTGGGGGAAGTTATTGAGGAAGTTATTTTGAACTTTGTCGTTTTCATAAACCTTTTGTAATGCGGTACTTCAAAATGCACAGAAAAAAGGTTCAGTGAATCTGAAGGGACTCAAAATTAAAGCCACTAACCTTTTCTGGACTGGTATGATCCAGACCGAATGCTCCTTCAGGAATTCGTCTGCTCTGGGGACCTGAAGGTTAGTGACTGTCTTTGTCTCCAGGAAGTTCCTCCTCAGCCTCAGACTGTAGAGTTACTCTCGCCTATCTGGACAAACCAGGGAACAGGTGATGACATCCCAGTAGGGTAATGTGGAAACAGAGTCTTGGGCAGGCTCGGTTTGATTCACACACGAAAGAGAATTTGTCAACAATGAATCCATAATGCAGAGCATAAAACAGGAGGTAGCCAATAGTCATACACGAAGAGGCAGAGATCAGATTATTTATCCAAAGGTAAACTCCTTAAGGTCATGGCACAGAAATAAGGTCAATGTCCAGAGATCAGAAGTTTGGTACAAGTCAGACAAGGGGACAGCGTGGGAATCCAGGGCACAGAAACATGATCATAAAGAGGAGATCAAACAAAGAAGAAGACCCTGGACATCTGGCAGGAGCTGTCATTAATCTAGCAGAGACTGGAAGGCTGGAGGGCGATGAAATACAGCAGATAACAGGTGAATGAAACTGAACGGAGAACAGGCAGACATTAAACCATTGCACAACTCAGTTTATTTATCCAGTTCCAATTCACAACAAATGTCATGCCAAAAATATCTTATTCATACACATTCAGTGTAATCATTTAGCTAAATTCAGAGTCAACTACACTCATTCAAATTCAATAGAAAGTATAAAACTTTTCTATCTAAGGAAACCTAGCTAATTGGATTGAGTCACTGACTTGCAGCAATCTCTCCTTCTGAATGAGCATATAGCAACAGGCAGTTAAACAAATTTTTTAACTACAAGCATACTGAACATGCAAACAGCAACAGTGGGAAGGAAACTCCTCTTTAACAGGAAAAAACCCTCCAGCAGAACCAGGTTCTGTGTGACTTGCCATCTGTTGCCTGGGAGTTTGAGAAGACACAGCATTCACACATGAAAAAAAAAGAAACACAGATGCACTGACCAAGAAGTACTTTCTATGTTAAGAAAAAGTAAAGAGTTAATGGCAGTAGAAGCTCCTTTGGTGGCTCCATCTAGGAGAGAAACAGATCTGAAAAGATAAGCTCTGAGCCAATTCTCAAGACTATACGATGAAAGAGAGCATATAGAATTTGTTGCAATTAAAGCTCAGCCAATAGCTCTGCCTAGGAGAGAGACAGGGTTAAACACCGAAAGGCAGGGCCAAGTGTATCATCCATAGAAGGAGAATATTAAAACACAGGAGGTGGTTAGTGGACAGCCAGCATGGAAGAAAAGGAATTAAAGAGTCTTTTATTTAGCATTTTGTTTATCAAAAATTAAAAGGATGTAATCTCCCACAAGAGTTTGTTTTGTATAATTTTGTTCAGTATAGTAAAAATTTGTATAGTTTTGTTCTGACATAACTGTAAACAATGTGAATTTGTATAGACTATGTTTTACAAACTGATACATTTTTAATTTAAGTGTTGTTTTGTTATTTCTGACCCCAAAGCCATATTTCTTTTACAATCTTTTAGAGATTCCTATGGAAATAATGCATATTCATGTGTCTTTTTTTATGAATGACATTAAAAATACCAGTCCTCACCATACATAACAGCAGCTCATTATTTCCTAATGATTTAAATTTCAGTTTTGATGAAGTGTCTTTTCCTTTAGGAAAAAAACAAACACAAAATAGAAAATATATTTTCCTCCAACGGAAACTGCTAAATTTACATTATAAAAAAAAACATCTAATATCATTAAAAAGACCTTTTAAAGGGATCTCAATTGCAAAATATAATAGTGAAACTTGTTTTAAACAGAAATCAAATTCCAAAAGTGTCTTCAAAATATGCAAAATGAAAAAATCATGACTGAGATATACAACTTGGAGAAATATTATTTCTAGGGCAAGGACTCTAAAGGGTTAATTTCAATTAATTAATGACAAATTTGAATGCATTAAAAATTTTAATTACAAATAATCACATTTTTGTTGGACTAATTTTTGTATTTATTTGTTTCTGGTACACCCGTAAATCTGACGCACAAGTGACATCTGTAAACAACAGCAATGCACGACAAAGCCATTTCTCTTGGCCTACTGGGAGTTCATCTTTGCTTCAAAACACGATGGGACACTGGACTAATGTTGTGTGCAAAAGGAGTTTTGCAAAAGGAGTTGACCGATCACTGAAGCCATCCAAGCCTAAAATATCATCTCAGTGCAAAACATGTTGCGACAAGGACAAATGTCCCCAACACTAATGTCAACAGTCACAGTCCACATTTCTAAAGAAGTATGTTTCAAAGAAGTTCTATGAATGGTCAGGGGTTCCTAAAATACTTGAAAGCTAAAAGGGTATCAAAGCACTTTGTAGCAATTTGATGGTCAAATAACCTAAATAACAGATTAAAAACAAAAAATATCTTTGTTGTTGAGCTCATATGTCTATTTATTCAACAGTTTAACAACAAAAAGTGTTTGTGAATTGAAAATGTTGCTTATTTTGTCGATACATGGTTTTCGATTAAAATATGATTAATTAATTACAGACCCTGCAATTAACTCGACTGAACATTTTAATCAAGTCCCACCACTAATTATTACATAAAAACTAAATTTAAAAAACAAAAAAATCTCATCAAGGGATCCAGGAGAGTTAATTAAAATAATAATAAAGAGTGAAATATTTTTTCTGTATCACTTCTGCATCCATTGCGTTTGTGGCTCAACAAAGAAGGACTCTGACCTGATAAAAAAAAAAGGCTCCTGCATGCTCCTAGTGCAAACTGCTTTCTGAATCCAACAATAAAGCTGCAGCAAATCACTGCTGAAAATGTAGACTAACAGCTCAAAAAAAGGAACTGAATTATTATTAACAGTATTGAAACAGTGATAGTACCTCAGTGTTTTCTTTTCTATGATTATCATATTTGCTTTCAAATGACTTTAGGCAGTAATGGCAATGAGCAGGCATGAAACAAAGCAATGGTTTTTATGTTAATAATTAAAAAGTTTAGATTTAAGCTGCTCATATTTAATGAAAACCAACTGAAGCTCAACCCCAGACCAGGCAGCATCAAAGGCCCTGCTGGTAAATGTCAGGTGACTTTGTTAGGCGCTGACATGCACCACCAACGAGGAGCAACATTGGCAGTAATTGGGAAAACAGCCCGGCACCCTCACACCATGAAGCCCCATTGATTTTCTGTTTATTCACGTCTCTGTTGCTGAAATTCAGCAGCACAGCAACTGCAGAGGAGAAGCAGCTCCCAGAATGCCTGTGCTCCTCTGGGAGCTGCTGTGTTCTTGAGGAAGTGAGGTTCACGACGTAAACAAGGGGGCCCCGGCGTAGATGTGTGTTTGCTGGTGCCTGCTTTTATGTATGCATCCTGTCTTCATATGTCTTGCTCTTCATGTCGGGGGCAATGACTCATGCTACAGAGAGGGCCAAGAAACAAACAGAGCTAGAGAACACCTACTGGGCTGGTGAGGACAAAAGGAGTGGCTCTCGCTGGCATCCATCTTATCTCTGATTCATTATCATCTTTACCGTGAGCTAAAGGTTGCTGTCTGTTGATTCTGTGGAAGGAGTGTGCATTTGTCCACCGACTATTCCCTCAAGGCTCTGAAAATCTTCCCTCCCTCTCTGCCAACTCTAAACAGGTTTATTTAATGTGATGCATTTCTGTTCGCCTTTCAGTTGGAGTGGACTCTCCATCACCTACGCTAAACTGATACACACACTGCCCACAAGTGTGTAAAGGCACAAAGAAATGCTAATACAAACAGACACACAAATGCAGAACACGCATACCTGTGCTGCAAAGTGTCAAGCTGAGAAATTGAAGTGGACAGGTTAAACTGTCCTGGGGCAGCAGATCCTTAACCGTGCAGCTCAGCTTTATTTTAGGAGGCTGAGGCCAAACTCAGCCGACTCCAGCTGTGCACACTCTGATACTGAAAGACTACAGGGTCAGATCTTTAAAAACTCAGCAGTTATTGACATGACTACAGATGGTCCAGATTCACTTTTTGACACCTTAGAACCACAAACCTCAATTTTTTCCATTAGACTTTACAATAATAGACCAAAACAAGGCATGCAGAATGGAGAAGTTGTGAAGGAAAGTTAAATTTATATTTAAAAGGAAATCTATAAAGTGCATTGAGCATTTGCTTTCCAGGTCAACTGAGTCCATACTTTGTAGAATCTCTATCTGCATCCATTGCAGTTGCAGGTCTTCTGGAGTATCAGTTTTCTTATCTGACTTTAACTTTTCTGCAAGATAAATACGCTTGCTCTAAGTCAATAATTATTATATATAGATACAAAAAGTTCTATTTCTGTGATGATGTGGTTTGGTGATGGACCCAAATGCACACACAGCAGAGGTGGTGAGTAGATTTGAATGTTTAATAAAAATAATGAACAAAAACTTACAAAAACCACAGGGAATACATGGAGCCAAAGCAGATCAAAAACACAAGAATCCGGGAGAGAAAACAGCAGGGTTTGATGGGGAACAAACAGGTAGATAACAAGAGAATCCAGTGAGGAGTGAGAGCAGGAGAGGAGTTTAAATACTGGAAGTGTGAATGCTTGAAGAGTAGACTGGGGCTGATTGGCTAATGGGTTGCAGGTGTGAGGGGAGATAGCAGAGGGCACACTGAGGAGAGAGAGAGAGAGAATGGCAACAGGGGGTGAGGGAGAGTAAACAGGAGAAATAGGAAAATTAATCTAACAGTAACAAAGAATAACTCGAGACAAGGAATAAATAAACATAATAAACTAGAATAACTATGAAAAGATTGAACTAAAGTAAAACAGAAACAAGGCAGATTTAATCAGAATAAGAAATTAAGGAACACAGGATAACTGTAATAGAAACTAGAATCAAAAAAATCAAACCCTAAAACAACCCAAGTTCCACTGGCAGTATTTTTTTTCACTTAAAACAGGAAAAATGTCTTGTTATGCTGTACTTACATTTAAGTTATTTTTTAATTAATTTGTAATAAAATATTTGCATTAGAAACCAGACAAAAATTTTTGGTAAGATTTTGTGTTCTTGCAGTGTAGCTGCTATTTTCCCACTAAAATGCCATGAATGCAAAACAAATAGGGACCTACTTTGTTGTTTTCTTAAAATATTGACAATTCAAACAGTTTTCATTCTATCTGCCACAAATAAAAATAAATGAAAAAAAAAAAAAAAAAAAAAAAAGATCTAGGCCAAGGGTCTGCAACCTTTACAGCCCAAAAGACATTCCAGTTTTATCTGTATCTGCTCAAGGATGTGTTTTTCTGAATGCGAGTGTGATTTTATTCAGCTGTGAAGAGATGGCTGAGACAAAGAAATTCTGAGGAAATAAAAGGCTGAGGTTTCCTGGAAGATCTGCTGTATTTTCTGTTAAAGCTTTACTTCTTGAGCACAATGGACTGAGACTTCGGAGGCTGCACAATGGCAGTTCAGCTTTTTAGCGCAATTTTATCTGCATGTTTATTTAATATATATTATTAAGCTTTTGCTATTGGATTGTAATTTATGCAGCATATCACAACAAATAGTTATTGAGAAAACAATAAAAGCAACATAGGAAACAGAAATGTTTACAAAGCTGCTGAAGAACAAATATTAAATTAACGAAACTAGTTTTTGCAAATTTCTGTGTTGTTCAGATTGGAGTCGAGATTTATAAGGGAATACCATCTATAATAACAGTTTGTACATCTAAGCTAAGCACAAAAAGTAAGAAAATTAATGTGTGATTGATTATTTCCTAGCTCTAACAGTGTCTAACAGTGCTACTTGGTAGTGATGGGAAGTTTGGCTCTTTTGGCTCGGCTTCCAAATGTCTCTTAATTTATTATCATTTGTAGCTTCATATCTTAGCTTAACTTGGGTAATATGAATGCTTTGTATGTTAATAAATCCTTTTGCATTTTGTGTTTTTATAAGAACCCTTATACTTGCCTAATTTTATGTATTTGTTCTGTTAAGAAAGCAGACATTCTTATTTTTGTGTAATCAAACTTTTAATTTTTGCTTAACACAAAAACAAATTGGCATTCAAATATGCATAATGCCTCAGCTTGGATGGGCTGATGCAGTTCCTCCTGTTTTTGAGAAGACAAGCTCAGTGGCAATCTCAACTCTTAGTGACTGAACTCTACCCTCCAAGATGTCAATGCTTAGAGCAGGATTATCAGAGACCACCTGCAGAATGTGGGAGTGGAAAGGATGGACCAGCCTCAACCTTAACCCAAACGAATACTTACAGGTTCAAATTGGGCATGCCAGAGTGACCAACACAACCAGATTGACTGACTTGCAACAAATCCTGGTTGGAAAATGAGATGCCATTCCATAGCAGTGTGTCAGCAAGCTGCTGACCAGTATGAGGAGAAGATCCCAGGTTATCAGGGCTGTAGCTAAATCTCCTGTGCAGCTACAGAGGTATTGGTTTGCGGAATGAATAAGGTTTAAAATCACCAGTGTGTCTTTATTTTTTCAATCATCAAAATCATGAAAAAAAATTTCCCACCACTGTTAAATGTCAAAAATTGGATCGACTTTCTGTGAGGATTGTTTTTGTCCATATCTCATTAAAGTTATTTTAGCGCAGCTTGTTGAACACCATGTTGTCTGCATTTCTAAGTTTCTGACTGCCAGTGAGACGCACTGAGGATTCCTCCTTTAATGTTTCAGCTCTCAGCTACCCAGCTCTGTAATTTCCCAACCAGCATGGCCAGGGGAGCTTAAGCACTAAATTGCTGTCTGGAGATGTTCAGTGGCTCTTAGAAAAGCAACCAGCTAAAATGTTCTTGTGCATCCTAGTGCATATTTAATCCCTGATTAATCAGTGCAGTTGGTAGTGTGTGTAAGCAGATTAGTCCGACCCTTTTTCATCTATACCAGGAAGATCAATATCCATCCGTTTTTATTGAAGGACCAGGCATTTAGCTTTATCTTTATTTTAAATAAAAAAAAAAAAAAAAAAAAAAAAAAAACAAAAAAAGGAAGATTAAAAAAAAAAAAAAAAAAAAAAAAAAAAAGAAAAACTTTTCTGTAGGGAACAGCTTCCCTTTTGGAAATGTTGGTTGTAACATCAGAAACCATCCAATCTTGAAGCTCAAATTGTGTTTTTCCCACCACAAACACATCACAACTATGAACTTACATTGTTTAGCTCTTTTGGGCCCATTAGGGCTTATCAGGAGCAGCTTAATAACAGGCCATCCCCCATCATGTCCCGTCTGCGGGACACATGTCGCGCTTCCGAATCTACAGCCTTATACTCACACTGGGCCTGCGCACCTCCTTTGCAATCCTTTTTTTTTTTTAAAGACTAGACCCTCCCATTTTGATTGACACCTCATTCAATCAATTATGTTATGGAATAGGTTTTCCAGAGCCAATATATCCAGAAAGCGTCAGGTTCAAGAACAGCAGCTGATTTAATTTGGGTATGCTTTTTCAGACGTTTTTGGTGTGGCAAGTTAACTGGTTTTTAAGAGGAGTAGGTTTCCTGAGACTGAGGCCAGATTGTTTGGCTCACATGAACGGTATGAGGCTCACATCTCTTTGTGTTCCTTGCTCCTTGAAGATCTGACAATAACCTCTCTTGTCTTCCCTGACACAAACCAGATTCTTCTGTTGATGTCTGAGTTCTGGACTCAGACATCAACAAATTGATAATGAACTAATATGGCAACACATTGGAAACAATAATAAACAGAAAAATAAGCTGAATATGACTAAATTTATAAACCTATATAACCCACAAGAAAAGTGAAACTCAAACACCCATGGATGTGACAAAATCAGAAAGTAAGTTATGCCATAAATTTAATTTTATAGCATGCAGAGGTGAGTGATGCATCTTTATAGCTGTTTAACGCCCCAAGTGTCTGTGAAGATCCGACAGCCTCCTGACTGGTTGGTCTGAGGCTTCTTCATTGTTTTGTAAATGTTTGCAGGGAATTGCATTAAACCTCAGTTCTACTGTTGCCGCTAGGAGGAGAAGCGTTACCAGATCATAGAACTGTGTTGTTAGTCTTATTATTTACCCACAGATTCTTGTATATCTAGACTTGTTCAGGTATTTGTTGAAGAAAGGCCTATAATAATTTCACTGAGAAGTTAGAAGTTAGGGTTCAGGATCAGTGTGAAATATGATTAGAAGCACAGTAAGCATGTGGGGTCAGGGGTCATTTCACCCTCTAACTAAATATTCATCAGTATCACCTTTCAACCCAACAGTGGTTATTTTGACCTCTGGTGTGATTAAAATATGAATGAGCTCCTTTTAAAGTCTAAACTCTCAGGGAGCCCACATTCAAACGGAGTATTTCATGTTAAATTCATGAACCACTTAGTGATGTGTCTTGGTGAAACCACTTATTCCTTCAAGCTCTTCCATTCTCTACATCCTGCTCCACAGGCAATCAGATGTAGATCTAGTATTACCTTTTTTTGGACAAAAAAAAGAGGCGTTGCCAGAGCTGTTTGTTCGTACTATAACTTTTTAATCTGGAAAGGTTTAAGTATAACTGTGAGATCTGCAGATGTTAAAAACCATGTAGGGGGTGGCATTTTAGCGATAGCACAGCAGCACCTTTTGTGCCCTGCAGCATTGTGTTTCGGCCCAGTTGTGCAGCCAACCAACCTGTGGTTCTGACCCACTTTCCGGGCTCATCCGTCATGCTGAGAATCCCAGCGACTCTGATTAATTTCCCTTGAATTCCATTTATTCCTCCCAGGCCGTTAAGTCATCATTGCAGACTTACCTGTTCCACCGTGCTGCAGGCAGGCAGGCAGGCTGCATTTGAATATTTCATTATGGCACGATAATACCTTAAATATGCCACAGGATATGATTTATACAGGTCACAGAAGACATTCGCACGTTCCTGTGCCTTGGTGTAATCGCCGCAGGTTATGATCAGTGACCTGACATATGAATGTAGCTTCATATGATAAATTAGGAAAGGGGATACTTGGGGAATACAGCTCTTTTTGCAGACAGATGCTCACACTGAAGGAAATCTCACTGTATGGAAACCTGTAGCACCACATCTGTTTGGAGGATGTGGAAACAAGCCTTGAATTAATTTTCCTTCCCTCTTCAAACTGATTAGTGGGTTTGGGGAGATAATGCAGCCCTTAAGGAGCTACACTTAGGCACAGACTCTATGAAGTGATCCGTGAACAACATTTCACCCAGCAGTTAGCCAGCTTATCACCATCACAACTTAGAGTTCAGCAGCAACCAGCTGTGGAAAGCAATCAAGCTCAGTGTAACTGAATGTTCTTTAATTTTCAAATGATAGGGAGGAAAAGATGGGAAATTAAAGGCTGTTTAGCAAAATCACATCAAATATAGATGTGGCTGGGATTTACATTTCTTAATTTTTGAACAAATTTTTTTTTTTTTTTTTCCTTCACCTGCTCTTACAGTTGAATCCAGAACTTTCCATACACCAAATAAAAAGACTTATATACCTTTTTTTTCTCCCTGTCTAAAGTAAAACCAGATCAAACGTCTTTTGTTTTAGGTCAGTTAGAATTACCAAAATTATTTCTATTTGCCAAATGTCACAATAATGAGAGAAAGAACATAGAGATTTATTTATTAATGAGTTCAAAATCAGAAATGTATATATTGAATGATTACTATCTATTTAAACAATGAGGGAAAGCCTAGATGATGATTTCACCTCAACATTTCAATGCAAATTCACCTGACAACTTCCACAGGAGCAGGGTGGCAAGACCAAATGTAAAGAATAAACGAAACAAGGATAGTATACATTGTTATTGCTGCTTTACTTTATGATTGCACACTCACGCAGTTGCTCAAAGTTATGTGTTTCAATGCTACTTAAATATGCCTGAAGTAGAGGAGTGCGATACTGCATATTTTGGTATCGATCTGATACCAAGTAAATATAGCACTGGTATCGCCCATACTGATTCTGATACTGATACAAGTTTGATATAGTATCAAACTTCTGACCTTTAGGTGTTTTTGTGTTTTTTTTCCAATAAAATGTTTTGTTAAAACCTTGGATAGAATTTGGACAAAGTTTATAGGTGTCTGAAAAATAATTTAATAAGATAATAACATGATAAACAGAAACAATAGGAAAAGCAAAAAATCTTTTCCTGCATAAACATCATATTTGAGAAGAAATCAAAACAAAATCTTTTTTAAGGTCGAGCTGAGAACACAATACCAAAAATAAAATAAAATTTCACGAGGGAATCTGAAACAAAAGTATCAGTCTTACCAACCAGTCAGGAGTCTTGCTAGTATTGATCTGATACTGATACCGATACCGATTTGGTATCGATATTATTGGTATTTTGGATCAATCTGACCACCTCTAGCATCAAGATAGTCAAATTGACACGTGACATCTTGGTACTAGAGTCAGTCTCCTTCAAAATAAAACAAATTAGCTTGCCACAACAGAGTTTACGAATACACATGCTAACATATGTAGCATCCATTATTACATTCATAACCACAACCTGCTATATGTGGCGTCATGTCTTCTTCTGCTCATGTAAATCACATCAGGGATGTAGACTGTTCATACTGGAGTCCGATGATGGTTGCAATAAAATGCATAATGTAATCAACCATGTGCAAATGAAATTGGATCTAAGCAAAGAGTTGGAACTGAGCATTTGATCTGCCGTGTGATATATAGTACTTTTTTTTACTCATCTGAATGTTCATATTCATTCTTTCATGCAGGTTTAATCAAATAAGGTGACAGTGAGGAGACTAGTTCAGGAAACTCTAAAATGAATTTGACAGATTTATGCTTAAATGAATAACACTAAAGGAATTTATTCATCCATTCATCTTCTGCTATTTATCAGCCAGAGGGGAGCAGAACCAGCAGCTCCCTGATTCAGATGCACGTCTCAACCATGCATTATGACCTCCATTGAATTCTGAGTCTTTCCTCTTGCATGGCATGTCCAAAACACTTCATTTGAAAGATTCTTGGCATTCTAGCAACTCTACCAGATCTCTGAGCCACATTAACACACTTCTGTTTTATGAAAAACAACAGGGACTCTCTTCTCCTTAAAGACTGTGATCTTCAACCTATTTTCACGGCCAGCCAGCCTTCAGAAAAAAAGTTCCATTCAACCCTGTCTTTTTCTCTTTGATAGAAAGAGCTTCATGAGGCCCCCCAAAAAATTCTTTTACCACTGTAGAGTCTGGTAAGGGATTTAAGTAAGTCTCAAAAGAATTTCAAATCCACCCATCCAGTGTCCCAGAAATAGTTCACAACTGGAAGACATTCAAAACGACTTCCAACATGCTCAGGTTATACCGTCTAAGAAGTCTGCAAGATGCTAAAAGAACTCCCTGAAAACCACTGAATGTCATAAATGGACATAGACAGCTTGTAAACAAAGGCCAGGACTCCTCAAATACTGTTCTTTGAACAGACGAGACTAAAATTTTATTATTTGAACACCAGAATAGAGAAAATATTTGTCATGAACCAAACACAACAATCCAGGTTAATAACCTCACACCAACTGTGAAACATAGAGCTGGTGGTATCATAATTTGGAGATTTTTTTGCAACAGCAGGATTTGGCCAGCTTGTCATCTTACAATCTGCCATGAATTCTACTGTGTATCAGAGGGACCTTGAAGAACATGTGAGAACATCTGTAAAAATATTCATGTTAAAGCAGACCTGGACGATGCAACATGTCAGTAAGTCAAAAAGTACCAATCAATCTACCAAGGGCTGGCTGAGAATTAAGGAATGAAAAGTCTAGATGTTGAGCTCATTGAGTTGCTGAATCAGGCTGCTCATTCAAGTCGTGTAGGTAGCATTGTACGATCGATACTTTGTTTAGATTCCCATTTTAACTTTCATTTTATTTTTTGTAAGGTAGTTTCTCAATTCTACCTCAGAAAAGATTTTATTTGGATTTGTTCTCAAATGATATTTTTTTTGCAGTTTGTGTATGCATGAGAAGATGCACACGAATATGTTTTGTTTTTCTGTTGTTTCTGTTTATCATGTTAATATGTTATTAAAGTATTTTGTAGACACCTATAAACTTTATCCAAATTCCGTCCAAGGTTTTGACAAAAAATATTAAAAGAAAAACCACAAAAACACCTAAATGTCAGTAGTTTGATCATATATCAAACTTAAATCAAAAGTATCAGAATTGGAATTGGCATCAGCATTGGCGATACTGTATTTACGTAATATCGGATCAATATCAAAATATGCAGTATCGCACACCTCTATCAAGCTCACATCTGAATGGCACACCACAAGAGTGGTCTCACAGGAATAATCTCAGCCAAAGCATATAAGACTAGCTATTACAAATAGCAAGTTGAAAACGAAACAGTCAGATCAACAAACAAGCCAGGCACTGAGGGTCAGCTATTTGCTGTTAAGGTGTTCTAACTTTTTCTTCAGTAAGAATACACATTTTTGTTGACATCTTTTGCATGAAGATTAAGACAAGGTTAATGTTTTGTGTTTCCATGTTATTAAATCAATTTTATTTCCTGAAACAAATAAAAACAAGATAAGAAATCAATATGTAAACATTTCTTTTAAAGGAAGTGCATATTCATGAGGCAGTACAAATATTTTATCGACTGTAAGATCAGGGGTCTTCAACTCCAGGCTGCTAGGGCCAGTGTGTCCTGCAACTTCTCGATGTGTCTCTGCTTCAAGACACCTGAGTCAGATTATAAGATCATTAGCAGGACTCTGGAGAACTTGATTGCATACTGGGGAGGCAGTCCAGCCATTTAATTCAGCCATTTAACCATTTACCAATGGCTGGACCAGGGACATAATATCTAAAAGTTGCAGTGCACCAGCCCTTGAGTGCCGGAGTTGAAGACCCTGCTGTACACTGTTTTTTATGACTGTAAATGGACAAAATAAAATATGTCTAAATTCACCAAGCCAAAACTCGCCAATTATGTCAACATTCTTTCCTGTTCTATAGCTTGACTGACTAAATGAGAGATCTTACTGTGACAAACATCTTCTAATGAACGATTTTTATTCAGTTTTTCCTGAGAAAAAAGCCTAAGAATAATAGTATCAAGATTTTGTTTGACACATCAAGTGCTTGATTATTAAACAGTCAAAGCATCAGATGATTCAAAGGAACAATTCCCTTGTGATTTCACTTTGAATGCACCATGAGGCATTTGTTTATTGTAACTCTGTGAATCAGTGGAGCACAGCGAGAAGAGAGAATAATTACAAATGCAGATTCCCAGTAAGTGTCTGGAAGGTATGTTAAAAGGTCCTTGAAATTATATAATTTAGGCCTAGCTTGATTACATATAAAAGGGAGATGAGGAGAAAATACTTCTGATTTATTCAAGCAAACAAATAAAACCCTGGAAGCATATGAGAAGTAAGCATCTGCATCACTGTTTTGCTTCAACCAGAACTTGAAAATGAAAAAGGAAAAAGAATCTAATTTGGTTTGCCTGCCTGAAGTCTAGCCCGTGATCTTTCTCCAAACATTTACAATTCCTCATTAAAATCTTATTTTCACTACATGAACATTATCTTTTTTATTACAATCATTTCTTATTAATGAAGCCAAGAACTGAGATTTAGTGTGCCCACTGAGCCACATTATCCGTGCTTTATTAGCAGCCCCTCTAACATTAGCCAAGATTAATATGGAGAGGAAGTCGCTGATTGAACTGCACTCCAACTGGTCAGATGTCACCCACAGCCTCCTCAAATATCCCTTTAGAGGCTGGATTAAGAGAAATCAACGACACTTGAGCATGATTTAAAGAGTTTCTAAAATGCAGCATATAATGGCTAAGAAACATTTGAACTACTTTTCACTTAACTTTGGATTTAAAAATCTTTTGAAAGGCAGCCCGTAGTTAGAGTTGACAGGGGGTAGGTCCACCCTTTATATAAAGCTGTTGAATTTGTGTATGGATTTTGTAATTTATGGATTCCTGTAAAATTCCAACCAACTGTCTATTGTCTCCACCTGTGGTATCCAAAGTACGTCCCTGGGGCCCTCTGGAGGACTTTGGGCAGCCCCCCGATCTCAGTTCTAGAATTGAGCAAATATGGCCTGCAAACATAAGTTGGTTGATGCAGATGGAGACTTTTTTCATCTTTTACATATAAATAACATCTTCTTAAAAATATATTAGGTGCAAAAAAAATAGATTCCCATTTAATAAAGGTTTTGGATTCATTGTAATTTTGAAGTAAATAGAACCACAATTATTGACATGATTTTACTCAAAAGCAAATCTTGCAGCCCAAATAAGAAAATAATCAACCCAAAAACTTTTGAAAATGTGGGCCTTTCTTACTAGACCTTTTTTATGTATGGCATCTTCAGTGATTTACTGATCCGTTTCTATGAAAATCTGATTATTTTGTTGATTGCAATGAAATTGTCTTTTTTTTGTTCATTATTGAGCAGATAAAAAGGCACACATTTGTTTTAAAAATGTTATAAAAATATATAAAATTTTTGTTGCGCCATGTGCTTTTAAGTTAACCATTTTGTCATGGTCCCAGGTTCTCGTGTTAATTATTTGCCCTGTTCTTCTCTGAGGCCTCGTCCTTCCTGTGTCTATTGACTCCAGCTGTCTGTCAACCCCCTGATTACCCCGCTGTGTGTATTTAAGTTCTTACCTGTGCCTTCGTTCCCGGCTGGAGTCTTGTGGTGTGTATCGTTGTGTTCATGTTATGTACTCGCCGTGTAGTGTCCTGTCCTGACCTGCTCACCTGTGTTATTTCAGAGTTTGGAGTATTAAAGTTCTCTGTTGCAAGCCTGGAGGAGTTCCTGTGGCACTTGGGTGGTGTCCAAAAAAAGTGTGGACACTACTAAGCTACGGCCTCATAATCTTGGAGGAGGGGAGTAATCCTACTCTGGACGGGTCATCAGTCCATCACAAGACATCATAAGGACACACATGATAAACAATAATAATTTTCAGGACTGTGAGAGGAAGCCGGAGTACCTGACAGGACCACACCCACTCATCCCCAATGAATAAGAAAAACGTGCAAAGTCCATACAGACATAACCCAGGTCGGACTTTGACCCCAGAGCTTCTTGCTCCAAAGCAAAGGTTCTAACAAATGTGCTTCCTTTCAGCTTCTAGTTAAATTCTGACACCTTAATTTTTTGCACTGAAAAGGGATCTGTCATTATTCCTTTGAACAAATGATGAGAATTCTTTCAAGATGCCATGGCTGGGCTTTTACAGGCTGATAATGATATCCTTTTTACTTTGGAATCTGGCCTGCTGATTCAATGCAACTACATGTGACGGTTGTACCCCCTGGAAAGGTCCATGTGTGGTTGCTCTTGAAACACTCACTCCAGTTGCAGCACAAACTTTGTTAATTTCCAGCAAAGTCTTCAATGGCCTTTGCTTCACAGCTTTCTGTTGCTTTTGTACTTTTTTCTACCAGACTTTTTTCCTTCCTCTTAACTTTCCATTATTATGTTTGGACACAGCTTTTCAAACAGGTACCTTTTGTGGCTTTACCTCCTTGTGGAGGGTGTCAGTGACACAATAGAGAACTCTAAAGCCAGCATTTTCCCCTACGATTGGACATAACATAGGTATAATATTTCTGTATTATTTTTTTTCTGTTGGTCTTAAGTAATATTCAAATTTTCTCAGTAAATGTATTTTGGGTTTTTATTAGCTGTAAGTCACAATAATCTTTAACACTGAAATAAATGAACTGTTCAACGAATTCACTGAGATGCACCTTACAAAATAATGTAATCATAAGTGAGACTTGCATTTTTTAATTTTTTTTATTTTATGATTTATTTAAGGGTGAACAATGGGAGGAGGTTGTGATGAAATTGGAGTGGAAATCTGGACTGTAAATTCAGAGTAGGAATTTACACTTTGCTTGAATTCAACAATTAAATGTAACAAACACTGACTATAAAGAAATAATGTGCTTCAGGTTCCTGTGTAGAGGTGGTAGCTTTAAACATAAAGTAAATCAAGGTATTACATGATCATTACCATATAATTATTGACAATGTATCAGCTCATTTGTTAAAACAGTGGTAACAATTTATCAGATTTTTTTTTACTAAACTCAGACACTGTATCTGAGAAAAAGCTTGAGTTCTTGCATTTACAGACTGAAAAATGTCGGATTTGAAAGCTAATGAGATTTTCCTGTTAAACTGATGGCAAGGATGGAGGCGGGCAAGGTTTGGGTTGACTGATATGAAAACACACTCACCAGTGACTTTATTAAGTAGAAATGAGCCAATCATAAGGCAGCAACTTGCTGCATGAAGGCAGCCGGTCGACTTGATGAAATTCAAACTGAGCTTCAGATGGGAGAGGACGTGACTTTGTTGGTGCCAGACTGGGTGGTCTGAGTATTTCAAAACTACTGATCTGCTGAGGTTTTTTTGCATAACAATCTTTTGGGTTTGCAGAGAATTATCTGAACAAGAGAAAATATTCAGTAAGCCACACTCACTTTGAGGGAAATGCCTTGTTGAGGCAGACTGATTCAAAATGATAGAAAGGCAAAAGTAGTTCAAACAACCACTTGTAAGCAGGATGTCTACAGCAGCAGAAAGCACACTGGGCCACACTGCTTAAGAAGCTAATTCTACATTTCACAAATCCTCCCCAAGATGTGACAATAACAGATTGGAGAAATGTTGTCTGGTCCAGTGAGTCTTGACTTAGGGTGCATTCACACCAGACCCGTTAAGTCTGCTTTAATCGAACTCTAGTTTGTTTTCCTGAAAAGTTCAGCTCATTGGGGGAGGTGTGAACACTGACACGGACCAAAAAAGAGAACTCTGGTCCGTATAAAAACCTCGGTCTCAGTTCAGTTGAAGTGAATTCTGTTCGAATCCATTGGTGAATGCCAAGTGGATTGCAGAGAGCTCCAAAAACAGGAAGTGGACTATGGTGCAAGGCATTCTGGTTAAATCCAACCAAAACAACCCCATGTGTTGCTAGCGGAAGAAATTCCTCGTTGTCTTTTACCAACAACAAAAGTGAAACCCTACAACTGCTAAATTCTGACGCCACTCCATTTTTGTTTACATTTCGTAAAGAAGGAAGTTGTACTCAAGTCTTCTTCAGAGTTTTCATGTCGTTTCCTGCAGTGGTTCTTGGTGCAGCGCCACCACAGGCGAGGGGGTGAGCAGGTTTTTCCAAGGGTTTGGTTCGTGTGAAAGTGAACCGCACCAGCTGAAAATGTAACAAATGGTGCACTTTTTGTCCCCAGTCGACTCGAGTCTACTGGACTATCAGGTGTTAAAAAAAATACCCTTAAGCTGCAGTCTTCAGACTGTGGGGTGAGATTTTGATTAAAAACATGAAGGTCTGGATTCTAGCCTACATGAGTATTGTTGATGATCGCATTTATCCCTTTATGATCACAAGCTACCCATCTTCTGATGGCTGCTTCTGGCAATATTCCCTCAAAGCTTAAATCATGTCAAGCTGGTTTCTTGAACATGGCAATGATTTCACTGGACTCCATTGGCCTCCACTGTCACAAGATCTCAATCCAATATAGCATCATAGTAATGTGGTGGATGTGCAGTCAACAAATCTGCAGCAAGTACATGATAGTCATGTTAAGATGGAGCAAAATCTCAGAGGAATCTTTGGAGGCAGAAATTACACAAACCATGATTTTATCCAATTTTTCCCATGACTTAAAGAAAAACACAAAGTATTTAGGCCAAAGAAAATGTTTATATTAACAAATGAAATTTATTACTTAGTACTAAACCTACATCATTTATACAATACCATGATCTCTGTGCTTTGGCAGATAATAAATATGTTCTTATCGTTCATGAGCTAATATTATATCTGCCACCCCGATTTGCAGTGTTAAAACGTACCATACCAAAAGTAACCAGTCTGATGTTGCACTAAATGAAATGCAGTGTCTACAAGATACCTTAGCTTTTTATTTTAAATTTAAGACAACATTTTGATATTGGACTTAAAAAAAACAACCCGGTGATATTTATTTTCCCTTCATGGTTAGAGTGGATGTCTGCCAGTATGCCTGAGGAGGTCATCCTGTGGACCTGGCACCTGATGCACTGGGTCAAATGAAGTGCAAGAAATGCAGCTTTCCACTCTGACGCATAAATGGCACAGGGCCATATTCTCACCAATGCTAACCTAAAATATATATATAAAACCTCTTTAACTGAATTTGGCCTGAGAAATCAAAACTCAAACCAAAGTAGAGAAAGCTAGCCAAGCACTCTGTTACGACATACTAACATTACAAGGTGCATCAGCTTCTACCCTTACGCTCAACAAGAGGTGTGCAGTGTGAACATGTTGAAAAGACCGATCCCGGTGACCTATTTGGAGTGCACTGCCTGTGTGTATGACTTAAGAAATCAGTGTGACCTTTGCTGCAGTGCTACACATGGAGATAATGATTCTCTGCTGAGAGACTGAAGTGTAAATGAGGGCTGCTTTTCAGTTTGTTATAGAGCATAATCAAGGCTCTGCTCCGGCACCTCAGGATGGAAATTAGCTGGAATGAGGCAGTGAACTGTGAAGGGCTGGGACATCACGAGGACGAAGCTCACTCATACACATTTACAAACTCACTGATACATTCCCCATGTGCTCAGGCACACTCTAAGTATTTACTCTACAAGGCACCTGTGTTCAGTCCATATGTGCTTAACAGCTTCCCCTGAGCAAATCTGGTATGATTTGGAGAAGGCAACATCAGGTTCAGTTTGAAAAAATATCAAAGCGTGGTTTAAAGGCGAAAAGCTGTTCCCATAAAGGCATCTATAAATGTATAAATGGAGATAAAAAGTTGCTAGAGTTGATGAAATAGGCTAACCGAGCATAACTTTAAGGGTGCATTCACACCACCCCTGCTTGGTCAGCTTTGATCAAACTCTAGTTTGTTTGCATAGAAAGTCGGGTTCGTTTGAGGAGGTGTGAACGCACAATCAAACTGTAATACAGCCCAAAAAGTGAACTCTGGTCCACCTAAAAGTGTTGTAGGTCTCGATTTGGTTAAAGTGAACTCTGATGAGATCTGATATGTGAATGTGAAGAGGAACCCAAAAGCAGGGAGCAGACTATAGCGCAGGGCATTCTGGTTAAATACAACCAAAACAAAGGCGTGTCTCGCCTTAGCGGGGAAATGGCTCATGGTCTTTTGCCAAAGACAAAAGAGAAGTCCTACTGCAAAACTCTCACTCCACTCTGTTTTTGTTCACATTTCGTGAAGAAGGAAGTTGCGCTCAATGTCTTCTTCAGAGGTTTTTGTGTCATTTCCTTCAGTGGTTCTTGGTGCTGCATCACCACAGGTGAGGGGGGAAAACAGGTTTTTCAAAGGGTTTGGTTCGTTTGACACAGAGCAGTGTGAAAGTGAACCACACCAGCTGAAAATGCAATAAATGTTGCAATTTTGATCTCTAATTGAATTGAGTCTACAGGACTAACACCCTAAAGGTCCTGCACCCAGTTTCTTCTGGTTTTACCTCTTTTTGTCAGAGTTAAACATTTCAGATGATCAAACAAGCATTAATATTGTTAATGTGGGCCACAGATGGATAATAGTAGTGCAGGGTGAAAAACCACTCCAATTCATAATGTTATTGTTCATGTCATGGAAAATGCTGAAAAACAGTACAGCCAGCTGGTTTAAATGCTCTAATAGTAATGCAGAGGAACTTTACATATCCATACCAGCGTCAGCAAGCATCAGTAACAACCAGAGAAACGTTTCCCCCCAGAACATGCAACCGCTGCCCACAGAGTTCCGTTATCACAGTAACACATCTCAACTCGTAGTGTCTTAGCTTGTATGTGAAATAACAGGGCATAAAAACACATGAATACAAATAATACAATGTCAGATAAAACTAACTAGAATAAATACTAAATGCAGTTTTCAAATCATGTAAATCAGTGTTTCTCAATTTCAGTCCTCTGAGACCACTATTCTGCATATTTTAGATGTGTCTCTGTTCCAGAACACTTTATTTAAATGATTACATGACCTGATCTGCATGCCATGAAGTGCTGCAGAAGTCTGTTATTCACCCACTTATACAAGTCAGGTGTGTGGCAGAAGGGAAACACCTAAACCATGAGGGCAGTGATCCCTGAGAACCGGAAATGAGAAACACTGATGTAAATGAATAATTTGAAAACTTGCCATGTAATCAGGCACACACAACTGTACCTACAACATCACCTAAGAGGATAATAGAAAGCAAGAAGATGGGGAAAGAAAAAGGGCAGAATGCATATGACATTAACATTTCAGTAAAATTTGTCTCATTCATAAATGCATGGAAATAAAAGTCCATTATCAATTTGACCAGCCCTTCCATAATTCAAAATGATAAATGACTACAAGTGCTAAAGTGGCCGAACACAGGCAATTCCCAAGTGGACAAGGTTCAGGGTATGTTATCTGCTATAAGTAAATCTTACATCTCCAGTTTGATCGAGTAGTACTTTCAGAAATGATTGCCAGCAAGCCCAAGACAAATGCTAAATGGTGCTGGTAAAAATTTTCTAGTCTAAAAATGTCACCAAAGGGTTATGCAAGCACTTGTATTAGCCTTTAAATTACTCTCTTGTATGCAGTAGTGTTAAGGTTACACTCTATGGCTATTTATAGGGATGTTTGTGATTGGTTGGATATTGTAATGCTGACTGTTGCGCTTGAAACACCTACCCAAAGCTGCTAAATCTCTCTTTTTTTTTTTTTTTTTTTTTTTTTTTTTTTTTTTTTGTAATTGTTACACTACCTTAAGTCTTCCATTTTCCAACCAAACAACCAAAGGCCTTCTGCTGAGGTCCACAATTGGTTTCCGCAACAACTCCAGTTAATAGTTCTACACCGTCCACCGAACTTGCTCTTTGTAAAAGCCAAAGAGAAGTTCTTCTCAGCATGGCAGTGGAAGGTGTATGATCTGTGGCCGTATGTCAAGATGCTGCTCATCCAAGCTATGGAGGAATCTTCTGACAAACTGATGTAACATCATTACACGGATGGATTTGTAACTCCAAAACATTCTTACCACATTACTTTGCTAATAATAAAATATTCAGTGATGTTGACGAGACTTTGTGTCTGCACAGAGATAAAGAAGTTGAAGAATTTAAATATTGTTCTTTATTGTGTATTTCAGGTTTTTTGCATTGTGGATGCTTAAAACTGTTCCAGGACAGAGCAGGCCAAGGACAAGCCAGAGCTGAGATTATCAGTAGCTGTGTTTCCATTACAAAGGTGCACTAATCTCTGTCGAACAAACACCATTTTGCAATTGTGGTGTTTCCATTAAATAAGAAATTAAATTAAAATCACACGTCAATAAGCTTGTATACATAATAAGTCATTAAAAACATGCCATGCCATGATCCTCCAACTACTTCCTGTTGTCATCTTCTTCATGGTTTGCCCCAGTGGCAACATTCAGTTGTTGATCATGTGACTTGTGTGATGCGAAAAAAGTGTTTCCATTGCAGTTTTGTGAAATAAACCTATTTTGATACGTCCGAAAAACCACCTCGTCCTGGCGCCAAAACTTTTTCTCAAAAAAAAGGAGAATTTTTTCAAAAATGGCATGTTTCCATTAAGCAAATTTATTTTCGTTATTTCAAACTGAGCAATTTCAAGGTTAATGGAAACACAGCTAGTGATTCAAACTTTATTCCAGTAAGTGGTTTAAGCACTGATAGTCTGCTAATGTGAGCTTGTTCTGTATTGGTATTCTTCCTTTCCTCTCTTCTCACAAAACTACATAAAATAATACTTATGTCATGCTTAAAGTTTGTCCGTTATCCTAGCAGCTAATACTAAGTTAAGGTAGCTATTATTGATTTTGTTGTTTGCGAAATAGCTTTGTCTGTTCGCGTCAGTCAGCCATAGCAGACCAGCGGTCTAGAAATTGCATCTGACAGCTAGAAATTGCCCTCTGTCTCTTTAAGAAGCTCATACTCTTTCCAACACTCCGCCTTCAGCACATCATCACAACAATGCTTCTCCATCATACCGTTTAAAACCCTTCTTAGAAACTCAGCAGACATGCAGTTCCACCAGGTGTTGCCTAATTGCTGCTGCCAATAGTCTGGTGGAGTTGTGTGGGGGTGGCTCGGGGGGAGGGGGAGCATGGTTGGGGACTAAAGTTCCAAGGTGGAGCTTTGGGAAAACAGGCAGCGTATTGTATGAGCAAGTGTGAGCAGCAGTTAAGGATCAGATTGCATGAAGACACATGATTGCAGGATGATATGAAATGCAGCCATGTGGTACTTTAAAATTAAACTTTGATATTGCTGACATGTATTTTTATTGTATAATTCCGTGTCCAGGACAGTAAAATTGCAGAGCTCAAGGTCCTTGAGTTTAGGATTGACTGTATGCAGGGACTTTTAAACATCATAAGAAAAGCACAGGAGAAGAGCCCTTTGAAATATGCAACAGTTAGACAGATGGAGTGTCTGGACCTGTCTCGCATGTTCAGGGACTCAGCCAAATGCCAGAATCACATGAAGTCTCTTGTTCAGACTTTCCGGAAGAACAAGCAGCTGACAGGAGGTCTACCTGCTGGTAGGAATAGTTTTGAAAGGGGCTATGTACCAAAGTTTGAATACCATACTCAACTATCCTCAAATTTAGTTTTTAATTATTCTTAATTTTACCTCTCATCTCCTATCAGGGTATAAGTTTAGCATGGATCTCTCATGTTTATCATTCCCTCTTCTAATGGTCCTGTACCTGTTCTGAATACAGTGAATTGAATAAGTTCCATAATTTTAGATGGTTTTTATTGTTATTACAGTAATTTAGAAATTAAGAATTAAGAATCGCTTTGTGTCTTTTTACTTACAGAGCTGCCATTTTATTTATCTATGACTGGATCCATTTACATATTTGACTTTTCTTTTTTCACTCACTTTATTGTAGGGGATGCTGTTGTCCAACAATTTGACAGTTTCATGTCTGATAACGATAACAGGTTTCTGTGTTAAAATGTGTGGGAGTCCAACCACCACTTGGACACAGGGCTAATAAAAGGGGAAGAAGTTATAGGTTTTGTGTCTTCCTCCAGTTTAGGCCTGTTGTTAGTGTGTGTGTGTGTGTGTGTGTGTGTGTGTGTGTGTGTGTGTTTATGAGAGTGTAAGTGTGAGTTTTGTGTGTCTGCCCGTGACATTTCTGCAGGTTCTAGAATCAACGGAAAATTTAAACACCAACACCAACCTGCATGTTACCTCCCGTCTTGCAGGTGCATTTCTATGCCAGCCGCAAATAGTGTGACACAATAAAAATCCTGTAACTTTTGCAGTGTCGCTTCTGATCACAACCAATCAGTATGACCAATAACAAAATAAATGCTGTTCAAAAAAAACACCCTGAAAAAGAAATTGTATTTTTAAGATCAGTTTAGAATATTTTTAAAGGATTAAATATACTATAGACACTGTTTTTGTATTTCCCCGGCTGTACATATTTTAAGTTGTAAAACATATTTTTTTTAACTTATAAATAGGGGAGAAATTCTATACAAAGTGAAAAAACATAAGAACGTTTTTTCACAATATTTCTTTATGCATGTTTATTTGACATATGGCACTCTTGCATCTTTTATATCTTTTTCTGACATAATTTGTAATGAATTCTAATCAGTAAATAAATTAACATATTTTTTTTTAAACTGAAAAAGAACATTGTAAATAATTTGAAAAATCAGACAGTGCAGAAAAAAATCACAGCTAAATGAGCTGTGATTGAACACTTTTGATTCATTTAGACTTTAGAAAGAATAAATGTATGGCTTGCACATTATGTTTAGAGAAGAGGAAAATGGATAAAAGAAGTAAAATGAACTACTTGAAATCAGTATGAGAGGTATGTTTATTTAATAGCAGCCAAAATTTTGTGTATAAAAAAAAAAAAAATCAAAAGGATAAACATTACAGTAATAAAAACAGTTTTGAAAATGAAAAAGAAGCAAATGTTACAATGTAAATCTGACACTTAAATCAAGCAGCAATCAGGCAAACATTTTTCAGTCCTGATTTAAAGAAACCAGAAGTTCTTCATTTCTTGGGTTTTCAGGTAGTTTGTTTCAGAGCCAAAGAGAATAGAAACTAAATGCTGCCTCGTTTTGTTTTGTTCTAGCAACACTGAGTCAGTAGGTGTCTGAAAACCTGAGGTCTACACGGTTCCTGGCCGACAACAAGATGACGGTGTGCACAGACACAGCAGGTGTAGTCTCTGGACTTTATTAGTGTATTGTTTTACACTGTCTTAGTGCAGTGGCACTACAGTATAGCTGTACTTATCTCCGTTAGCTTAACACAGGAAGATCCCCATCAGTCACCGGAGCACATTATCCCTATTGTGGGATAAAGTACTGTGGATTTCCGTAGAAACAAGCAAAACCATTCCCCACTCTCCTTTGACAGTGAGGTGGTGGAGAGAGTTACTAACTTTAAATACCTGGGAGTAACTATTTCAGATAATACAATAACACCTCCTCAGCAGTGGCGAAAGCACAGCAATGCCTGTACTACCTGAAAAAGTTAAGGAGCGCCCAGATCCCTAAGCAGCTAATGATAATTTTTTTTTATAACTGTCATCACCAGTGTTTTAACTTATGGATTTTAGTGTGGTTTTTAAACTGCACTAAGGCCAATCAGCAGGCACTCCAGCAGGTGGTTACAACAGAAGGTCATTGGGACAATTCTTCCAGAGATCAGTATTGTCTACACCACCGACTGAAAAGAATCCGCAAAATATGTGCAGCCAACACCATCCGGCATGGCACCTGTTCAGTCTGCTGCCCTCAGGCAGAAGGTACAGGTCTATACATGCTCAAATCACCAGACTGGCCAACAGGCTGTACCCTCAGGCAGTAATTGCTCCCCTTTTCTCTCTACCCCATCCAGAGACAATCACCATATCTTACTATTTCAATAGCTGTGAAATGGACTTTGCATTGGTGCATTAATCAAAACATAAGTCAAATAACTGTCTGTATGTTCTTTTTCTGTATTAATATGCCCTCTGTTTGCTGCAGCATCACTGTTATGGTTTATTAAACCGGTTCCTACACTGAAATTATTCATTGCATATTATTGTGTATATTGTGCTAACATTTTAACGGGTGTTTATGGGACTTGGAGGATTTTTGGGGGATTTTTTGCAGCAATCTTGTTGATCCATATTTTGTTGTTATATCTTTTATGATAAAGACAATAAAAGATTTAACTAAATTGAATTTAATTGACTTTAAGATTCTGCTATTGGTCCAGTTAATTAAAGGGGCAGTATTATGTATTTTCCAGGCATTTTATTTACTTTTTTAAAGACTATTTTTTAGCTATAGTAGCGTACTCTACCAACTGAGCCACCCAGCGCCCCATACTGCCATTTTTTTTTAGCATACTCAAGTAGCTATGTTACCTTTAATCATTATAAAAATGTTGTATATATCAAACATGCCTTAAAATAAATTTGAATTTGTAATTTGACACCTTGAAATTGTGCTTCTGTCTCTTTAAGAAGCTCTTGCTTTGTCCGACATTCTGCCTTCAGCACATCATTACAACAACCTTTCTCCGTTATGCCAGTTACAACCGTTCTTAGAAGCATTGGACTGAGAAGTTTGTATGATAATCTCATCAGACTGGCAGTTCCTCCAGGTGTTTGCTAATTGGTGCCACCGTTAGTCTGGAGGGGCTAAGTGGGGAAGGTGCAGTGGAGAGGAGAGGGGGGAGGTGTTCTGTGAGGCGGAAGCTTGACTGGAAACTAGAAATGTAAGGAGGGGCTTTGTGAGAGTAAGTGTTTAGGCACCCCCTAATGGCTGCCACAGGAGATTCACGGATTTCTGAAACATGTATGAAAAAAACAAAGCAACACCCCAGGTATGTTTTTGATGTGGGAATAACATTATGACATGATATAAAGCTCCAAAAAGTTGATTTTACATAATATCTATCACCTACCTATCACTCAACAAACCTGGAGCCAGTGCATTCTAAATATTCTGTTTCTACACCATCATAGAAACAATAAAACTGACCAGTAAATTCTGCACACTGTTAAAACAGAATGATCACAGTCTGGCCTTGCTTATTAAAACAATGATTCAAAGGAATGGAATAAACTGAGAAAATGATGCATATAAATTACTGATCCCTAACCCATCTGTGAGCTTGTTCATAAATCAGTAAGAGTATGAAATGACTGGATAGATTGAGTGTTTGATCAGCATGAAAAATGATTTACATCAACTGAGGTAAAATATTAACAGTGAAGACTGGCTGATCTTCACTCATCTTTATGAAACCTGAGCATAAATCCGATCATGGAGTAGAAAAAGAAAAATTCTGTTATGCTTTAAGGGAAGATCGATTCCTATCAATTATTGTTTGTAAAATTATGAAAAAAAAAAACTTTGAAGGAAGTAAACAGAAATGTTGATTTCTTTGGCTGAGAACAGCATATTTCATTGTTCTTCAATGTAGATGATTCATGCTGAGAGACGTCAACTAATAAGGACGGCAAAATAAATCAAACATAAATTAAATTATTTTGTTTAAAAGCTTCACACTGAAACTGACCATGTTTAAGGTTTAGTTAATACTAGTTTTAGTGCTGTCTGGACTGTTGAAATCTCTAAATGGAACAGGAAACACAGTCAGGTAGAAGTCAGTGGTAACCTTCATGTAGATTTGTTGAAAGAATCTCAGGTTGGCATAAATGCTTATACCTTCACAGTTATGCCGTAATACGCTCAAGTTCAGTTTCTGGAAGTGGATTAGCATCCTGACGCAAACATCTCTGCCTTCTATGGTGAACAAAAACAGCAACAAGAACAAGAACAAGAACAACAGCAAAAAAACCACCAACTATCAGTCCATTCTTCCATGCATCCGACTTTCCTCCATCCTTCCTTTGGATGTCTGTGTTCCTTGTAGAACAGAGCCAGGCGTTGGTCTGATCTGTCAAGTAGAAGATGACTGAAGAACATTATCTACTGCTTTCTCATAACTGAACTCAGACCAGCTGCTTTCTGCAGAGTCTCATCAACAACATCTTCAGAACTCTTTTCTCTACTACTATATCAGATAATAATAATAATAATAATAATAATAATAATAATAATAATAATAATAATAATAATAATAATCTTAAAGCTGTGGTATGTAACTTTTATATTAAAAAAAAATTTTTTTCGGCATATTTGTTGAAACTGTCACAATGTTGTGACAGAATGGTATGGGACAGATAACCTGTGAAAAAAATCAACCTCCTCTGCCTTCTCCCAGTGCTCCCAGTGTTCTCTAGAAACAACCAGTCAGATCCAGGAAGCGGGTATTAGCGCTGTCAATTACCATGCCTGTGGTGCTGTTCATTCCCCCTCTCCCTTCCCCCTTCCTCTCTGCTATGTTGCAGCTCACAGAGGCTAGACTAGTTAGCATGGCCACCAATGATGACGGATAAACAGTTTTCCTGGAACATTAAGTTGTTTTTCTGCCATTTGCACATTTAGCAGCGAGTAAATGAGATTGAGTGACAGTGCTGAGACCTTCCTCCTGGCTCTGATTGGTTGGTTTTGGTTGGGAGAGGTGCATTTCTTTAGACAGCAAAAGAGGTTCCGGGAGGAGGTGGAGAAATTATCTGCCTCATAACATAATGTCACAACATGGTGTACATGGTGTACAACAAATATGTAAAAACATATTTTTGTAAAAGTTATGTACTGCAGTTTTAATAACAGTCATTTAAGGTGACTTTACAGAGCAGGTCTATAGATGATCAGTTTGTTTAACTAAATACCTTTATGTTAATAATCTTATTTCCACCTTTAACAGGATATTAAGGAAGCTCTGGGTTGAGCAGTCAGCATTTTCCCCTCTTTGTAGTTTTGATGCACAAACAGTTGCTCCTACATATTTATCTTGTTAATGAGACAGTAGCCCCGTCCATCAGTGGAAATAGGGTCATGCTTTTAGAAAGTACAGTTGGTGAGCTATGGCGAGACCAGATCCACAGTGGAAGGTAGCCAAGGAACTCAGTGAACTCAGTGTTTCAGCTGTTTTGCAGCTTTCTGAAACATTATTCCAGATTATTGGAGCAAAAAAACTGAAAGCTGCTTTTCCATGTTTGGTTCAGATTCTGGGGGTGCAGAGTAGACTTGAACAGTGCTTTATAAACTAACTGAAATACTTTAAAGTCTATTCTCTGAGCTAAAGGGAGCCAGTGTAAATAAAACCAGGGTGATGTGCTTGGTCTTAGTAAGAACACTAGCAGCAGCGTTCTGGATCAAGTGCTAGTCTTTTTTTTTTCTAAAAAGTCTGACTGATTTTTTTGGGTAGACCTGTTGCAGTAATCAATATTACTAAAGATAAACACATGCATGAGTTTTTCCAGATCTTGTTGAGACACCCCTTTAATCCTGGAAATGTTCTTCAGGTGATAGAAGACTGACTTTGTAACTGTCTTTATGTGTCTCTGAAGGTTCAGGTCTGAGTCCATCACTACATCCAGATTTCGGGCCTGATCACTAATTTCTAGCTGTAATAACTGAAGCAACATGCTGACTCTTGATTGTTCCTCTTTAGGTCCAAAGATAATAACTTCTGTTTTGTTTCTGTTCAGCTGGAACATAGAAAATAAATGAATTACTGTGTCTAAAACTCTTATTTTCTCTAATATATTATTTTAGTCAAAACAGCACAACATCTGATACTTTGATTTAAATAAAAGCAGTCAGATGATTTTGTAGATTTCAGTTGTATTTCTATAATAATACTGTAATATTGTTAATATTCATAATTTGGTTCTGTCAGATGTGGAGACCAAAGTGTTTCTGTCCATCTCCATCCAGTTAACATCTGATCTGAGATGTTTTTCTCTAACATTAACAACCTGCTGCTGGAAGTTCTGATCCAGAGACAAACAGACTCACCTGGTTCAATTCTCAGGTCAATGATGGTGATGGTGTCAGTGGACAGAATGGCTCTCTTCTCATAGTGATCTTCTCTATGAATGACTCGACACTCATATGTTCCTGTATCGTTGATCGTCACATTCTGCAGATTCAAAGACACATCTCCATGATCAACATCCTTCAGATCGACTCTGTTCTTAAAGGAAGGAAACTGATTCTCTGGATCATACTGCTTGTCCCTGTACAAAAGTACATAGTTTGACCTCAAATCAGTTCTGCTCCAGACTATAACTATAACAGTTTTGTTCTCAGTAGCTCCACATGGCAGAGTGACATCTTCTCCAGGTTTAGCTCTGATGTTTTTCTGATCTGCAGGACAGGAAACGACACAGAGCAGAAAGGTCACAGGTTGAACAAGAAATCTGAAACAAAAATAATTTCATTTCTAATGTACTTAACCAAATTTTTGCATCTTGTGATGTCCTGTCTACATCAGACCCTTAACATAGATCAGACCAAAATTCAGGACAAAAACAAAGAAGGATCCTTCACTGGATTTGACATTTATCATACTGCAATGATGTGACTTCAAGTTGGTTCTTGGGATCACTTTGGTGGAAAAGCTGTTGAATTTAAAAACAACTCATGGCCACATAGTTTTGTGATCTGGTCTTATTTTTATGAGACCAGATCACAAAACCAGTTCTCTCCTTTGAGACTTTCTTTAGGTCTCAAAGTTTGAGTTGGGTCAGACACAAGATCAGGGTCCGAATCAAAACATACAGCTATAATCCTGGGTCAGACAGCTGGCTTCTGCTTTTTGGCCTCCTAAATCGTACTTGTAAGTACGCGCCCAACCCCACAACCACCATCTTTAAATGACAATTTTTTCACCCTAACAACCCCTAACCCTGATAAACACTACACTGCAAAAACACAAAATCATTTTTTCCATCAAAAATTAGATTAGTTTAACTTCCTGCTGCTGATGTTGTTTTCTAACAGCAGAGCAGCTTGTTTGAACTTTACATGCCTGCTGCTCGTCATCATCATCAACTTTATTTATAAAGTGCTTTAACACCAGCCACAGCTGACACAAAGTGCTGAACATCAGAGATAAATAAGACAAAAGAAAACATCAAAATAATGTAATAAAGCTAAGCACACAACAATATAAATGTATGAAAAACTCAATACAAAACATAATAAAACAAAGCAGTAAAACAGATAAAATCAATACCACCAAAACAAAGTATGCTATCTTATGTTATAAACGTACCTGCAGCAACAGCAACTATGAGAACGCGGAAAAGAACAGCAAAGAAAAGTGACACAGTTAGAAATGGAGCCATTTCCTCATACAAAACCACAACCAGTTTTTCTGAGTAAAGCAGAATCCTCTGAAGAACAGCAGTGAACAGAGTTTAGGTTAAATCATAAACTTTGCCCGACTAAGTAACTGTAGTTGTGTGAAATTGACGATGACTTCAAGTAACAAGGAAGTGGATGGAGCTGAGAGGTGGAGCTGAGAGGTGGAGCGTTTGGTGAAAGCCACCATTTAAAAATATAAATATAAAAATCTTTCACTGGTTTCCAGCTCAAAACAGTGAATCAAGCAACAAACTGATATCTGATCCTAAAACCTAAATCTACCTCCTTTAAAAGCCCTCAGAGATCTTTATCCTTAAATCAGAACATAAAGTCATGGTATGCTGGGTCCTGCTCTTCTTGTAAATCATGTGACTTCTAGAGAAACTGACTTGAATTCCTGAGGTGTTACTGAGTTTACATCCTCTGAGTAGAGACAGTTTCTTCTTCCAAGCTGGCTTAAACACATCAACATCATGTTTAATCTGAAGCCTTTCATCCTGAAAGCAGCAGAAAAACAACAAATCTGCCCCTAACGCTGTAATCTGTTCATGTCAACATCACTAAAACTAGTTCACATCTAAAAATAAAGCATGGAGCAGCAAACAAAGTTACCAATCTTAAACCAGTTAAAATGGTCATCAGAAACAGCTCAGGATTTATGGTCTGACTTATTATTACAGTAAATACAGTTTGGCCCAAAATTATTCACACCTCTGGCAGATTTAAATTTCAAATGGGATTTAACCTGTTTGCTTCGAATAGGAACTAAGAAAAGTGTATTTCAGAAGATATTAAAGCAACATCAAGAAGAACCAAATCTTAAAGAAGTGCTTTTTTTCATTTTATTTAAAAAATTTCATGTCAAAAGATTTTTATACAATTCTCAATGCTTACTGGGAAAATGTCCAGCAATTAAAGTTTTCTTGTGATTCCAGAGCAGCTTTCAATTTTCTCTCATATTTTGATGAGTTATTTCTGGTGATGAGTTCTAAGTTTTTTCCTTGTCATCAACCTCATCTTTAGCTTCATCCACAGATTTTTTTTACCAGACCTATGTCAGGATTCTGGCTGGGTCGCTCCAAAACATTAACTCCAGTCAGAATAAATATGTTGGTAGAAACAAAATGTTACTTTAAGCCAAAATCTGCCAGGAGTATAAATCATTTTGGGCTAAACTGTAACTACCTCAAGGTTATGTAAACAGAAAAGAAAAGTTTAATCAGTAGTTGCTGTAAATGTAAAAAAAATTATAGATTTAATCACTTTGATTAAAGACTAAATATAAAATAATCCAGTTTTCTGTTGTCAGAAAATAGAAAAATAAGATTGACCTCTGTTAGCAAAAGCTCCCATCTGAGAGTGATCCTTGCATGTTCATCAAGATCCAACCAACAACCAACCTGCCCACAGGTTAACTGATGGCAGGAGCTTGTTTACACTGTTTTATAAAAGTCTTCATGCAAAGAGGCTGGGAAAAACCTGTTTACCCATCCAATATCTGTGATTGCATTATGCAAAACTGGTTTGTTTGGTTCAGTGTGATTAGGTTTTGTTTTAAATTGTACAACAGGTCCCAACAGGTCCCAGAGAGCTTTTCAAACTGTCAGAGTTTTACAGTGCTGCTCCTTATAAATGCTTTGCTTTTTTTCCTGGCTTAAATGTTTCAGATCATCAAATTAATGTTGACATCAGACAAAGAAAACCTGTGAAACATGAAAATGTGTGTTTAAACTGTTAAGGAAATTTGTTTGCTAAAAAGGAACAACCAAGACAGAAATCATAAGAGTTAGAGATTCTCTTTAAATCTTTTACTTGCCAACAAGGAGAAGTTTGATGAGATCCACAAAATCTGTAAGTCACAGCACTTCCAACAAATAGTTTAAAACATTTCGGTTCCACACAGTCAGACTATGTCTAGTAATATAAGGTCAAAGGAAAGAGTGAAATATAAATTGCAATTGATGATTCACAGATAAGTAAAACATAAAATGATAATAATGAACAAACATTTTCCCAACATAAACTGTTTGTTTTAATTATGGGAAATAAACTTTCTACACCAACCTGACTTTATGCAAAATTATTGTTAAATGATGAATTAACTGTGATTAAACAGTTTCTGGTTCATTTTCATGAGCTACACTTGGTCCTGATTACTGCCAGACCCATAGAATCAATGAGTCACCCAGGCAGAACCTGCCTGACAACAGG
Organism: Anableps anableps; assembly: GCA_014839685.1. Taxonomy (NCBI): domain Eukaryota; kingdom Metazoa; phylum Chordata; class Actinopteri; order Cyprinodontiformes; family Anablepidae; genus Anableps; species Anableps anableps. Next base: position 5,412,112 of record CM026073.1, read on the forward strand.
AAGTAGGAAAAGCTCTCAAAAAGCCACAAAATGCTTTGATCTAAAAAATAAAAAAGTTAAAACAGGATGGAAAACAAGGTCATTGACATCAATCAGTCTAGAAAGGGTTACAGAGCCAACACATGGAACAGGATGACCTGCCAACATAACTTGATTTCCAATAAGCAGAGACATAGATTCTGCTTTCTAGCAAGAAAATCTGAAGGAAAATCTCTGAACAGCAGTTTGTGACCTTAAACACCGGAACACTTGGGTCATGCAACAGAACAATGATCTAAACAAGGGTTGGACTGGCCATCTGCCATACTGGGCAATGCCCAGTGGGCCGATGGGCTGACCTGGGGCTGTTGTATATCAACCAAAAAAAATTGTTAGAAGTATTTTTTATCGACTGCGATGGTCTATTGGTTGTATTTCTTGAAGCACATTGGGCTAACCCAATGAAATCTTTCAGAAATCTATCAGTTGGATATAGGTTGCATATGGGCCAAAAAAGAGAATTTGTGTCCCATTTGCCTGCTGTGTGAACATAGCCTTAGTGGACAGAGAAAAATTTACTGAACTTACTGATGTGTTTAGCACAAAAAAATTGTGCGGGAACAGGTTCAGGGCCAGAGAAGGAAGGAAATTATCAACTTTACTGATAGCAAAAGGGTCATTCTCTAATCTTTTTAGCATATGCAGAAATTCAGTGGCAAGTTTAACCAGAAAAGCTGCAAATGTGTGGGCTGGTATTTGATACATTGTTAGGACCATTTTTGCAACAAATACTGCGTTGTGGGGACAGACTGCTCTTTATGGGGCCCAAACCCTGGGCCCAACAAGAAGAATTGTTGTTTTTAGGTTGGGGGTTAGGTTTAGGACCAAGGTGTGAATTGAGTTTAGGTCAGGGTTAGGCTATAGAAATAAGTAAAAACGAATGGAAGTCAATGCAAAATCCCTGTGAAGATAGAAAGACACACTATGTGTTCCTCTGTGTGTGTGTGTGTGTGTGTGTGTGTGTGTGTGTGTGTGTGTGTGTGTGTGTGTGTGTGTGTGTGTGTGTGTGTGTGTGTGTGTGTTGGAAGGATAGGAGGATACTAGATGTTATTAACTCTGGCAGCTTAGGAGCCGAGCTTAGCCGTTAGCTACATTAACTGATGCGTCAGGTGTTGGCTTCTCTCTCCTGCCATCTTTCCTCAGTTCAAATCAGCAGCTACATCAAGCCAAAGCAGACCCGGCCCAACTGGCCCTTTACTGCCTCACTACTTTCATCACACTGTATGTTAAATGTAATTGAAGAAAACCACACTAGCCAGAGCTGAGGATGTTAAGAAATATCTATGGAAGTGACCAAAATAGATAGGATAAAAACAAAATTTATCTAAGTTGAGGGCTTTGAATGCAGAAGATTGATAATGGATGTACAGTGCTATGAATTGTTCTCATCTGTTCTTGAGGGGCAAGCTGTGTTGCTTTTTGAAAACCCTACTTCGTGTTGTCACAGAGGTTCTGTTTAAGGTATTTCTTTATTCTACAAGTCTGGCATTAAACAGACCTAGTTGTGACTAGAGAAACTGACTTCCACTTTACAAGAAATATGATTAATTATGAAACACTTTTCTACCAAAGCTGTTCCGGTGGTTAACCGGGTTGACTGGTTTGCTTTTCCACAAAGTAAGAGCCAAGTCAAAGCTACATCTCGTAAAGCTAATTTTTGATCCACCCCCTAACTTCCTCTCTGATTTTGTAAAGGATAATAATGCACAGATACAGCTTAACTACATACATCATATTATTCATCCCATCATCCAGTGCTTCAAGTGGGCCAGTATGGACCAATATGCAGTACCACCACTTCTAAATTTTCCCCTCAACGTACCAGGACTTATTTCCAAGTATTTGATGCGTACCAGGACTATTTCCCATGTTGTAACTGGTGTTACGTCAGTCTGCGTTTCCCATCCATGCTTCCCCAAAGATCTGCACACAGCAGCAGAAAAACAAACAAACAAACAAACAAACAACAACAAAACCCCCCAAAAACTGCACATGCTTGCTCTTGGTCTTCAACCGGCATGCTCTGCTTGCACTTAGAGGGACTATGGGAAGTTTTGAAGCAGCACAGGTAAATGGCATTAGTGAGGTGTACTAGTAAGTATGAATACAACAGAAATCAGAGGCAGACTAATAACATGAGAGAAGCTAAAGAGGACTTAACAATAAACAAGAGAAAGGCTAAAACTAATCTAAGGAAACAGAAATAGACAAAAAACAAAATGCAAGAATAAACAAAAACTAAATATAAATCAAGTAATTACAAGGCAAGACCTTTCGAGAAATAATAAATTCAGGGGCCTGAACAAGATATGGCAAGATCTGACCTGAAGTAAAAACAATAGGTCATGACAGGAAAAAATCTAAAAGAAAAAAATTTTCAGGAGGGGGAACACAACAATTAACTATGAAATAAACCTCAAGGAAAAAACTCATATGGTAGAAACTATGAAGCATGAATTACCCATAAGCAGAGGTAGGTAGAGTGCCCAAAAATTGTGCTCAAGTAAGAATAGCACTTATGAAGTATCCATCCAAAAAATTATTCAAGTAAGAATAAAAAAATATTTGGTAAAATGGCAACTCAAATACTGAGAAACTCATCCCAACATCTGATTTAATATTTTAAAATGATGTCATCGGGCAAAAAATATAGTTATATGCAAAGTTTGGTACTTTAAAGACAAAAAGTGTTTTTTCAATGTTATTTTTCATGTCCACATCAAGGCCATGAGGCTTGACGTTAATAAAAGTGGCTCCAAGACACTTTGAATTTGACTTGTGGATTTGATTTAGAACTGGCTTTGTTATTTTGTTCTTTGTAATTTCTGTTCAACAAAACTACTGAGTTATAGATCGATAGACAGATCTATATAAATATATCGGCCATGTTTTTGTCCCATGTTTGTATATTAAGGGGAGTACCAGCACTTATTTTTTCCAGTTAAAGCACTGCCATCATCCCTGTAAACAGATGCCTCAGTATCACCTCTTTGACTTATCAAAGTTGATTTAAACAAGCGATGCTTATGAATGCTTCATAATCCCAACCAGTTGATTTCTCATCTACACTAGAAGCAACAGAAAACAGCAGTTAAACAGTTTTTACAGACTAACAGTGTTAATGAACTGAGTTACAAATTAGGTTTAAGAAATGGACAATATTCAGCTGTAAGCTGACCTTTTTAACCTAGTTAAAGTTCATGTTAATTGATATTAAAATAAAGTACAGAAAGAAAACAGACACTTTGTGTTACTCTGAGACTAATCCATTATTTTATCATTGTTGAAGCACTGTTTTTACTGTTTTTATGTTTTAAATTAGATTTTTTTAAAAAGAAAAATGCTAAACTCTGAAGTTTTCAACACGATGCTCACAATGTCTTGTTTGGCTGCTGTTCCCCACAAGCCTCACTCTTGGTCCTGCTGACAGGATTTTTTTCCTCTGGTCCAGCAGCGCACTAGAGCTAGCATAGCCCTGGATTTTTGGGGCCAATGCCAGAGTTTGCCCCAATAGAAACACAAAGAACTGGTGCTGAATGAGCACCAGACAAAAAAATAAACTGGTGGATAAGGGCCCATTGTGTATTCACTAAGCTATCTTTCTCAGGTATCAATTACAATTTGTTTCATGATCTGAACCATTCAGGTGTGACAAAAAGCAGAAACAGATTAAATCTGTAAGGGGCAAATATTTTTCACAGCACTGTACTAGACAAAGGATTTTTGAAAGAAAAAAGAGGAAAAGCAGAGATGCAGAATAGTGTGACAGAGGAGGATGCAAGGGAGCGATGAAGCCAGATCTACTGTAGGGACTCCTCAAAAGAGGAGGAAGAAGAAAAAGCATGATAGTATTTTATCTTCTTCAAAAAAGTATTATGCATGTTCCCCTCTATATTCTCTAAAATAATGTGCAGACAATGTAAAAAGTTGAATCTGTTTTGGTTTTAAAGGGGTGGTGACATCATTGTATAAACTATAAACTATTTCATGTAGTTAATATTGCTGCTTATGTCAATTCTCCAAAGAATTTAATTTAAAAAAAAATAACGTCAACTTTTTGTAGGTGGTTGTTTTGGCAGGCCAGATTTCCCTGCTGGTAAAAGGGTTGGGTACGGTAATGACATGTGGCTCTATCTAGTTGACTTCACTCTGATTGGCTACAACCATATTTGGGGAAACTCTTCAGTAAAATGCGCTGAACATTGTCTCAAATTGGGGTTATAATTGCGTGGTACTTCCCCATAAATGAACTTCAGCCACTCTTCTTTGATTTTCTCATCCTTCAGGAGTATGTAGAAACTTCCAGCCATTTCTCAGCATCCTCGGACATAACAGCTCCTCTTCTGAAGTGGAGTAGCAAGACATCCTAGCGCGACTTAGCCCTTAAATTAGCCAGTGTATCAGCTAAGGGGAGGATGGAAGGGAAAAGGGAAGGCTGTTTGCTTGATGGTGTGCTCTAATCGGAGAATATGAATTACGTAGAAAGATAAACTGTTCTCTGATTCATCCGTTTCTGAGCAAAGAAACAAAGCTGACCGTCTATGAGCAGGGCTTTTGATAGCAACTCTTGACATTCACATGGCCTCATCAGTGCACAACAGATCATATTTTACCCCCGAAATTACAGAATAATTAAATTTGTTGTCATGACCACTTTAAGGTTTTGTCTTTCTGAAGCAACTGGAGTCATTATTCCTTAAGCAATAATCTATTAATTTACATAAATACTCAGATAAACAACAGAGCATGAAATATTATACAATCATGTCAGTTATTCATACTAAAAAATAAAATAATAAATTGCAGAGCCAGAATGTGAAAACACTTAAAAATGTATTAGCTCATGCATGTATAACCTTCTGTAACAGGAATGCCTTGAAGTATTCATCTTCTGCATGACTTCTTCAGTGACTTCCAGCTTTGTGGAGGAATTTAAGCTTTCTCTTCTTTACATTGTTTGAACTCATTAAGATTCACCTGCATCCATTCATACAGAGCTCTTTCAAAGGGATAATTCTGTCTTTTTGAAAAGGGGGTTCCATTAAGAGTTCATGACCAGCTAGTTTCTTATCTATAAAAGAGCACAAAAAGTATGTTAAAAATATGGCTACCTCAGGGGGAAATGTCCAGAAGGTTCAAAGACAAGAATACTATTTTGCTCATACAAGAAGATGTAACATACAATGTTACAAAGTCGACCTCAGAGGAAAATATAAAGTGATTTCTTATCCAGAAGCCAATACAGGATTCTACTTTTCCCTAAAATACAAATTATCCACACTACAAAAAACAGCAGATTTGTCCTCACTGTATTTCCTTAAAACAAGCTTCATTGTTGATTTTGTCCTTCTGCTTATGATCTAATCCGTCATTTTCTCGATCTGCTACAGACTGGGAGTATTGTCCCTGTTACAGTCAAAAAAAATCTGAGCTGTGTGAGAAGGCCCCTAGTGGAGCCTCGAGGGCTGGTATACATGATGAAATTTACGTCATGTGATTCACAGAAGGGGTCCCCAAGTCCAGTCGTCAAGAGCTTCTATCCTACAACTTTTAGATCCATCCCTTCTCCATCCATTCTCCTTCTGAATCAAATAAATGACTAACTACCAGAACTTCACCTGTTCATTGGCCAATGTGTGGTTTGTATCCAAAAAATGTTCAACCCTGATGGCAAATTTTGTTTTTTGGCAAAATATTCAAACTTGCAGCTAATTGCAATAGACAAATGCATGCATGCATTGCCTTTGGATAGATACTGACCAAAGCAGAATTTCATTGGAAGATAAGGAACCTAGTATCAACCACAACAATTAACAAGGAAACCTTTTGAGAAAAACAGGCAAAACGAGAAATAATATTGAAACAAAATGAATCTTCAGGAAGTAGAACTACCATGGCATAAAAAACAACTCTTTATATGCTACATTTTAAGCTGTGTACTCCTACCCAAAGCTATCTCTCTCAGGACCTCAGAAATACCACTGAATCTCTAAAACTACTAAAACACTGCTTAAGAAAACACCAATAAACTCAAACATAGATCGCTCATTTATCTTGCAGCAACCTGCCAACATGCAAGCACACTATTACAGTTCCTGCGTTCTTGCTTATGGTTCAGTTTCCAGAGAGCCTGTCATTAAATACACAGTTTCATTTGAACACATTCTATAGGGATAAATAATGATTCTGGGTTGTGAGCACTTGAAGCAGCTCGCTTACTTTCACAGAGCTTGTCAGGGTAGTTAGCATTTATCTTGTCACGGGGACAACACCCACCCTACTTTTAACACGAGTGAACAAAAACACATTTGGATCAGTGTGCTGTAGCTGTGCATTTGGCATCTGCTTTTAGACCTGTAACACAAACAACTGCTGTTCAGCGAGTTCCTGAACCTAGATTAGGATATAAAAGACAGATACTGTCAGTGCATAGCACAATGAAACTATCTCTGTGTCAGCACCAAGTTGCATAAAACATTCATGAAAGCAGTGTGACGAGTGAAAGAATGACACAAACGTAAAGGAATGCAAAACTATGGAGTAGCACATAGAAAAAGTTGCATGAAATGTTATTGTTAGCACCAAAATATGCAAAAGTGAGATAGCAATTAGTTGCTGTAACTGATACAGTTACATCAACAATTATTCAACTCCAACAGCAAATTAGTGTTATTGGCAAGATAAAAAACCAGCAGATATTTGCAATAAACAAATCAAACAAGAACAATTTAAATAGCTCATCACAATGAATATTACAAGTGGCTTCCCCAAATAAAACAGTCTCTAAATTGTTCAACTACAACATGAAATTCCTGTTTAGTACTAAGCAGAGCACATATTTGATGTTAATTACCTGCTTCAAAGCCAGCTTGTTGTGACATTCCTGAAGAATTTTAGTCCTCCTCTAATGGCCAAAGGCTTTCAGTTGATTACTATTGTGATTATGATGGTCACTCTAGTATCTTCCAGGACTTCAGCTAAAACTAATTCTTATTGGCCTTTGAGGTATGTTCGAGATCATTCTCCTGTTTTTAAGTTCAGTGGTTCCTAAACTTCAGCTTCCTCACAGACAACATGACTTTTTCTTGCAGAATATCTCGATACTGGTTTGAATCCATTTTGCCCTCCACATGCTGCAGGTTTTGAGTGCCAAAACAATCAAAACAGCTCCAAAATATGACCGAGTCATCGCCATGCTTTTCAGTAGGCATTGTGTTTTTTTCAGTGTATGCATCATTCTTCTTCCTTCAGAGATTCCGCTAATTCGGGTCTTTGCCCAAAAAGTTCCCTTTTTGATTTATTGTTCCACAGAACAGAATCTTAAAACCTGTTTGGCTGATTTATATATTTGTGAGCTAATTTGAGCCCGCGTTTTTGAGTCAGTAGTGATATATGTCTTGGAGTTCCGGCATGGAAACCCTTTAGCATTTAGTTTGTGCCTTACTGTGGAAACTAAAACTTCAGAGACAGCTGCCAATAAGTCTTACTGAAGGTTTTTTTGCAGCTGGTAGAGGGTTTTTCACCACTCTTTTTCCTAAGGTTTCTGGTGGCAACTGTTGATAGCTTCATCTTTGTGCCAGATCCATATGATGCAGATATTGTTATTTTAAACTTGCAAACTGTACTACCAACTGTACCTCTTGGAACATTCAGAGTCTTTGCTATTTTTTTAGGAATCGTTCTCCTTGTATGTGCAAGACAGTAATCTTGTCTTTGAACTTTTTGGACATTTTCCCCCTGACTTAGCCATATTTTTAACATGCAATCAGATGTTACCGTCAACCATCCAAGTTGCCTGTGTTTGTAAGGTCCATAATGATCTCCTTGGTCTATTTAGAGTTACACCAAATTTAACCATTTCAAATTTCTCTTTAGAGGCAGTTTTGTTGTTTGAGATTACTATAGTGACAGCTGTATCATCAAATTTGTGGATGGTTCACAGTCTTACAAAATATGTTGATGAAGAGGCTTAGCATTAGGTTATTGTTTTGGCTGTATGTTCAGGATCAAAGTCCTGCTGGATGGTGAACCTCTGCCCCAATCTCAAGTCTTTTGCAGCCTCTAACAGATTTCCTTCTACTATCGCCCTTTTAGAGCTCCATTCCTTTCCTGATCAACACTGACAGCTTCCCAGGACCCACTAAAGAACAGCATCCCCACAGCAAGATGCTTCATGGTGATATGAAGTATTAACGTTCTGCTCCCATGGATGGATGGACTCCTTTGCAATTCCAATAGAATTATGTTTAACAGCAATCCTTTTAGGACTAGAGCATCAATAAGGGTAAAAACTTGTGGTGGGTTAATTGCAGGGGCTTGTAATTAATTCATCATAATGAACTGCATTTTAATCGAAAACTATATATCAACACAATAAGCAACATTTTCAATTCAAAAGCCCTTTTTGGTGCCAAATTATTGAAAAACTAAACATATGAACTCAACAACAAAAATATTTTTTATTTTTAATCTGTTTTTTTTTAGCTTATTCAACCATATGATTGATGTAAAGTGCAAAGCTCCTTAACAGCTTTTAAGGGTTTCAGGAACTCTGATCATTCACATAGCTTCTTTGAAAAAATACTTCTTTAGAAATATGGGCTGTGAACGCTGACATTAGTGTTGGGGATGTCTATGTTGCTGCAACATGTTTTGGATTAAGATGTTTTTTTGGGCTTGAATAGCTTCAGTGATAGGCCAACTTGCACACAACAATAGTCTTTTCCAGCATCCTATCAGATCATTTTATGAAGCAAAAATTAACCCCCAGTGGGCCAACAGAAGCGGCTTTGTCGTCCATCACTGGTCACGTGTGCATCAGATTTACGGGCATACCAGAAACACAGGAATACAAAGATTCCAGCCAGAACCTTTGAATGTAACCCCCCTCCACAAAAAATAGATGAATTGAGATTTAAAATTTTAACACGTTAAAATGTATGTAATAATGAATTATAATTAAGTCCTGGTCCTAGTAAAAACATCTTAGAGGACACATGAAAAAGCCAGACATAAAATAAACCATTGCAGTTAAATAAATACATAAATAATGACTAATGATTGAACAGTCACTTTAGATGGTGTAAATTAAATCAGTTTTAAAACAGTTTATTAACAGTTAATTAACCATCACTAAAATATAGAACATACATTCTTATGGGATAACATGTAAATGCAACTTGATTACCAATCAGAGTTTTCTAATTTACAAAAGAAAACATATAACGGCTTATTTTGTGTGATGGAAATGAAAGTTTATTCAGACAACCAGACAATTGGTTGGTCAAGATTTAATTAGAAGTATTACAGCAAAGGGGTCTTAATACATATGCACACACCACTTTCCAGTTTGTGTATGTAAAAAAAAAATAAACTGTTATTTTTTTTCTTTTTTCTTCCACTTCACAGTTTTGCACTACCTTGTGTTGGTCTGTCACAGTAAATCCTAATGAAAAGCACTAAAGATTGTAAAAAAAAAAAGTATGAGCTTTTTTTTTGTTGTTGTTTCGAGACGCATACCTCTAAGATGTTTAATTCAGAGTTTGTATTCAATTACCTCATGATTCATAGAAAAAAATGCAGATTTTCTTAAATTTTGTTTTTGTGTATTCCATATAAGTATCAAGAACAGGGTGAAGACATGTCATCTATCTGCACTAGTTCTTCACAGAATGATCTATATAACTTCATAAGTAAAAACTAGTATTTATTTATATAGCTGCAGAGATCTTGGCTTGTCAAACTCACATTAGTCAAGTGCAGACAGATGCAGAGGGGACGTTGTGATGAAACGCTCCCTAACCGTAACCTCTGCTGTAACCTTAACATTCTGTATCCTCATTCTGTCCAAACTGATCTCACTTCACTTTCAAGGTTGAAAACTCAAGGTGGTTCTCAGAGGGTATTAAGCGGCTACACACACACGAAAACATACACACACAGGGAGCCCCGTTTTGAAGACTTCTTATTTGTATTTCAAGGTTGCGTCCCGCTCTCTTTGCTGGAGGGCAACGTCTTTGTGATGACGACACGATGGAGTTTGTGATGGAAACAGCCAAGCCTCCTCTGCACAGCAGAGAGTGAAACAAAAAGCAACTGTTAGTGATGTGTGTTTATACTTTTAGATTCTTATCACATTTGCACTTGACTTAAGATCACCTGCTGTGGCAAGAAAGAAAGCTAGGTGCTCAGCTGAATCATGAAGTTATAAAGTTATCTGAGGAACCAAAAGGAATTCCATGTATGAAAGTTATGATTTAATGTATCATTTTACTTGTCCTGGTTAAAACATACAGTTATACAGATTACACAAAAACATGCAGTTTTTGTTGCAAATCTGTTGCTTTTACTCTTTTCACACAGCATACACTTTCACATTTGATCTAATAGAGGAAAAAAAGGTGGTGGTGGTGGGATGTGTGGAAGTAACACATGTTCTAGCAAACCAGAGCACAGGAGTTGACAAGTTTTCAATGGGTGTAACCCACATGCTCACCTCTGTTGCTCAACCCACAAAAGGAGGCAGATTTTCTTACTTTCTGTGTTGGGAATATTTCAATTGAAATTCTGAAGGAAACAGAATATTTGCTCTGAGTAAGTTTATTAATATTCACTCTCTGAAACCGATCCACCTTATTCCTCGCCCCCATGAGGCTTTGTGTGATTTATGGGTGCAACTTCTGCTGCTAACAAGAACTGGCTTTTGTTTATGTGCAAGCAATGTGCTCATCCTCTTTCGTTGTGGGTTATATAAAATATGTGGGAACACCAACAATCACAGCTCAGACGTGGCAATATTGTCTTACCGCTATTTACAGTTATTAAAAGGCTGAAGGATAACCTGAAGATTTGGCTGCACACAGCCTACACTTGCATATTTAGCTACTTCATTGACTTAGTTTCTTCAGATGGTGAAGCGATGAGCAATCTGAGAAGTGTTGAAGCTTATCAGTATCCTCACAATAAGGCTGGCTGCGTTTTGTTAAAAGAGCTAGTGCACAATCTTATTTACCTTAAATCAGAGATGGAACCCAGCCAAAGCCTTAAAACGCCACATTACCGAGCCTTTATTTCGTTTCAGCATTGGGTGAAATATGAACAGCAGGGTGTTCATGTATTGCAAAGCAAGGCAGATCCTGCAGCCACGCTGCTGCAATACTGTGGAAGCTACAAGCAGATTGTTTTTGTAGTCTTAATAATCATTTTGATTTTATTATTTGAAGTAAAGACTCATAAATGTTGCAGGACACCAGACCTCCAGTTCTGGAGTTGAAGATCCCTGAAAAAAAACCCACTTTTTAAAAAATGCTTTCTTTGCTGTAATAAAGTTGCATCCCTTTCTAATTTAATAAAAAAAACTGGCATCCTTTAAAAACTATGCAGCTCCTGCACCTGTTAAGAGCTGTGTTACAGTTATTACAAGTACACCTGTACATGTTTGAGGAAATGTAATCAAGGAAACATGTTGGTGCAATATTAAATGTCTTCTCACTTTTCACTTGAAATTAGTTCGGCTCTTAAATTGACTAAACCTGCACTGACATGCTAAATCAACCATGACAAAGTTCTGTCTTAGCTCCGTCATTGTTGAGGAAGCAGAAGCAAATGGCTGAAGGCAAGACAAGTGTGTGAAACTAGAGGGGTGGAATCCTCTAGTTTCCTCTAGTTTCATATGTATGTATGAAACAAGCATACGTACGGCGTTTTAAAGTTTCCTTATCTCTCGGTACGCGATGAAAACAACCGCTTATCACAGCAACACTCTCTGTTTGTTTCGGGAGCATGTTCAACACACTCTTGTTGCAGCCACAAATTCAGCTTGGTCCGATTGTTAGTACAGCCACGAACAGCATAACATGTACCCGAGCTCAAGGACATTTTAGTTAATAGTTTTTTGTTTAAAGAATGATAAAATTGGTCAGAAAAAGAATTGTAACTTCTGTAATGAACACAAATCAGTGAATTAGCCAGTAAACCACGGATTAGCCAATGCCTTACTGCTACTTCCAGGGAACACCCGAAGTAAGACCCATAATCATTTCTACAGTAACCCTTCCAGGAATGAAGTGGATACCAGAGGTTTTAAAACATAATTTGAGTTCTAAGCACCTGACTTAACTTTTTATCTTTGCACTTTTGTTTTAGTTTGTTCTATCTGTGAAGCACTTTGTGATTTTTATCTGTGACATGTGATATAAATAAAATTTACTTACTTACTTAACTGTATTTGGAGAGGAAAACAGAAAAAGGCATTTCTGCATTGTTTGCGAAATGTTTTGTGTCTCAGGCAGGACATTTTTGAAAGATGTCAGAAAATGTACTTGTGTGCTACAAATGAGTATTTATTTAATAGTGAGAATTGTGGTAACATCTTACTTTTGCATATTTTTATACACTGCAAAAAATACCCTTATCAAAACAAGTTTAAAAAAAGCTTTTTCCCATGTTATAGGTGGAAAAAGTCTGCCACTGAAACTAGTACATTTTATCAATATTCAAGAATTACTGACTTAAAACAAACTCCTATTTCTTGCTGAAAAGTTTCTTGTAAGTGAGATTTTTCTTGTTTCAAATGTAACAAAGATATTTACACCAGAGACTAGACGAAAATACTTGGTAAGATTTTCTGTTTTCACAGTATACTGTACTTAAAAAATGGTAGATAAGAGTTTCATAGTAACAATGAAGACACAAGTTTGACCTCAAACCACTTTTATGATCAATACCTTATATTACATTACAGTTGAAACTGTAGGAAGTTACCAGAAATCACTAAAAGAGATTCTGAAGTCAGAAGTACAGCAGCCCTCCAGCTTCCTACTGTTCGCCTCAAAGTCCTCTTCATCTAAGCTCTCATAGTCATGTCAGACATATCACTGCCCTCTGTAAGGCTGAGTTATAAGTTGTTTCCAATGATCTTTAAATTGCACAAATTGGAATTAGGAAAAAAAAAGAAAAAAAACGAAAAAAAAAAAAACCGCTTAATAGAAACACGGCTATTTCAAAAAAACTCACATTTTTTAAATAAAAACTTTTTTGTGCCGAGATGAGGTGGTTTTTCAGCCATATCCAAATTGGTATTTTTCACAAAACTGCAATGTCAGCACTTTTTTCACATGAGTCACACCAGTTTGTATAAAGCACAACGAGCTTTTTTGTAGCCACTGGCCTCTTTGGACAATGGGCAGCTGGATCCAACAGAGGTCTCACAACATCGCACAGTTCATCAAAACCTGAGAAAGTGTTGAATCCATATCTCTTCTGTAAACCCACTACAATTTCCCCAAAAAACTGCATATATACGTAGCCACTCCCAGGTATAAGGATCTTGTTGCTCCAACTCCTGAACAAGACACTGACGTCTCCTCTGATGGCTGATAATCATTTGTGCCACGGCTGAAATATTCATATATCTCATGTGTCTACATCTGTCGCTGCCATAATTCTTAATGACTTATCACAGGTCATTTTAACTGCATTTCTTATTTAATAGAAACACCGCAATTGTGAAATTGTGTTTTTTTGACATTAGCAGAGTATCGAAAAAGTTTTGCTCACATTTGTAATGACCCAGCTAGCCATGAGTGTTAAGGCAACGTCCCCTAGTTACAAAAATTTGGAGGTGCACAACCAGACGCCGCAACAGCACGCCCAGTTCAGTGCGTCAACTATAAACCTAGCTTTAGAAGCTGCAACCATAACAGCAGCAGCTGTAACCTCTACTGCTCCAGGCTCCACACCTTCCATTTCTTTTTCAAGTTCTCCTGGGCTCACTTCTTTATTCTTACTACTTGTCTTTCTCTTGTAGTTTGACTTTCTACATCTTAAACCCTGAACTAACAGTGTTAGCAGTGATTTTTTTTCTGTTTTGAACAAAATATGCAGCTGACCCTTATTATTGCTAAACACAGAATAAATGTCTTAACTTGTTTTCTTTATGGGTGAAATTTCTAATAAAAGTAAAATAAAAAGATAAAAATAAGTTGTTATGAAGCTTTACAGGTTAAGATAGACACATATTTATTTATATACTGAATAGAAATGTTCATTTTAAATGTACATGTTTTTGTCATAGCAAACATGAAGGAGTGGTACTTTTTTTAAAATGTTTTTTTCAAAGCTATAAAGGCAAAAATCAACCATATATTCTGTTTATATTGATGTAATTCAAGTGAAGTAAACATGCATTTTTTATATTTTTATTGTTTGAAATTCTGTTGAATTTCAAGCAATAAAAATGCAGCAGGCCCAACCCCACAAACAATGGCTGTGTAACCAAAACATGAACAATCTATAGGGTTAAAAAAAAAAACATATTACTCTCCTGTGATTCACAGTAGGGCCTAATATTTCAAAATATTAGGAAATGCTTATCTTTTGTGTGAAATAGCCAAATAGCATCCTTAACAGTTCTGCTGTCTAGACCAATCAAAATGTTCAAACGCCTGCGTCAGTCAGCCAGTCAGTGCAGTCTCTTATGTGTCATTGAGTAAAATGGCCATGCAGCCTGTCAATAAACCAGTAGATAAGTTTTCTGTTGATTATTATTATTATTATTATTATTATTATTATTATTATTATTATTATTATTATTATTATTAAGTAGCAGTATATTTACAAGTTTACAGGAGAAGCTGATTGATCAAAATGTCAGGTGTTTTTTCACGAACACGGCCTTTGTTCCATCAGCTCTGAACACTATTAAAGCTGCAATGATAAAACTAATAAGGATTACTTTGGTCCAAAATCAGACTGTTGTGTCACTTCTCTCTGGAAACTGAATTTGGCCCTCAGAAATCATAAAACAAGGGGACTCTTTAATTCTCATTAGGCTCTCTTTTTTGTTTCTGCTTCTTTGTTTCTTTGTCTGACTCAGCACTCTGTTCTAAGCCATTAGCCTGCACACAGAAGGGTGGAAGCACGACTTTTAGGAAAGTGTCGCATTAGACGTATTTAAAAAAAAAAAAAAGGTTCTATTGTTTCAAACTGAAAAGAAGATAAGTAAGTCATCATAATAAAGTGCTTTATTTGACATGTATTTACAGCAGTGTAAGTAAACCATTATATCTTGCAAGTTTCTGGAACATCAACTCCAGGATAGATTATTCTAGCTCCATCCAGTGTTATGATGAAGGCCTTTTTTAGGCTCTTTATCAGAAGAGTAAATGATGTGCATATAGGTGCAAAAAGTCGATTTTTTAGGGTGTTTTCGCACCTTACAGTCCAATAGACTTTGTTCAACTTGGGACCAAAGTTGCAATATTTGTTACATTTTCAGCTGGGGCGATTCACTTTCACACTGCACTGCATCAAACAAACCAAACCTTTTGAAAAACCTGTTCCCCTCCTCGCTTGTGGTGGCGCTGCACCAAAAACCACTGACGGAAAAGGCTTGTAAACCTCTGAAGAAGACACTGAGCACAACTTCCTTCTTCATGAAATGTAAACAAAAATGGAGTGGTGTCAGATTTTAGCAGTTGTAGGATTTTTCTTGTGTCGTTGGCAAAAGACCATGACCCAGTTCTCTCGCCAGCACTAGACACGTGGGCTTGTCGTGGTTGTTTTTACCCAGAACACCCTGCGCTACAGTGTGCTTCCTGCTTGTGGAGTTGTCTCCGGTCCGCTTGGCATTCACATATGCATTCAAACCGCACCAGAATTCACTTCAACCGGACCGAGACCTAGGTTTTTAGGCAGACCAGAGTTCCACTGGAGTTCAATTGCACATTCACACTTCCCCAAACAAACCGGACTTTCCAGGCAAATGAACTAGAGCTCAATTAAAGCGGAATAAACAGGGCTTGTTAATTTGGCTATTGCTGCAGTATGTTCTTTGGCTTTACTCAGGATGTTCTATTTATATTCTCTCTTCATAACACCTATGATAAAGGTTTCTTTTAATGAGAGATATTCTGCCCAACAGATAATCTTCGAAGGATTGAGCCAGACTTTCTTACTTGATTCCCTCCTGGGAAAATTGCAAATACACAAATTTGTAAATAATGTATAATCAAGAGACACAAAATCACCTGGCTGAAGAAACATAAATTAGTAATTTAACAGCTTTGTTGTGTGTGAAAAATCTTGCATTGTTTCTCCTCTCAAGGTAAGCAAGTGCAAGAGGACAAAGTTAAAGCATTATAGGAATTTTGTTAGTGGTTTGCTTTTTTCTCTCTCTCTTTTGTAACTTTTTTCTTTAATTTTTATAGCAGTGTCTACAGCTATCAAGAATTAATTTAGAATAGGAAACAGTTTCACCAGAACCACAGCGTGTCAATAATGTTTGAAAGTCCAATAAAAGGAAAGGACACTTGGCAGCTGATCGAGGAGCTGTTGGAAATCCTTTGAAAGGAAACAAATAACTAATTCTGATGGATTCTTTTGTACACGTGTTTTTTCTTTTTTTAACTTCCAGAGAAGGCTTGATCATTTTTAGTGTTGAACATGAGTATTATTTAATGCAGTTAGGATTTTTAAACAATAATTTAAAGAAGTAAATAAATTACTGTTCAGTCTGTTAAAATACTTTTTGATGGTTGTCCTAGGAATGCAATCTTACTCTGACAGAGTTTTCAAAAGCATATTGAAAGAAAAATAAAAGCCACTTCCACCATATTTATCACATGTCTTAGTGAGACAAGCAATCTGCCAACTGCAGATAGTGGGTTTTTTAATTACTTCCTCTGTGTTTAATTAGCACAGCTTATTGGAATTTTGTGCTTGGAAGAAGAAAACAAACCTTAGCAATCAGTCACTGGTGGGTGTTGTTTAGGAGGCTTGAGAAAAATGGCAACAATAAATCTCATTTTATAAATTTCCCAGATTCCTTCTTCTGTTACACCTACATGTAATTTCGCCCTCCTGGTGGCAGAGAAAGTTGTTCAGGGCGTCTCCTTTTTGATACAGTTCAAGCAGAGGTCACAGAAGTGGCACGTTGCCATGGGGACTCATTCTGTGTAACATCAAACAAAAATGGCCACCCTGGTCATCCATCATCTCTCCACTGAGGCCCATCCATCATCACAGAGGCATGCTGACACTCACTTTGCTCTGCCTCCTCTTGGCTGAGCTGTGATTGGATGGTGTGAACAAGCTGAGGTGCCAAAGTAGAGGGGTGCTTTCACGCTTGTGGAGCAGTGAAATGTTCAAGCCGACAGAAACACATTGATTTAGAGATCCATAGACATGGGATTCATCTACCTTGTGGTTCAGCTGTGTGCTCACATGAAGGTTCATCTTTTTCTTCTTTGGACTGAGTGGAACATGAGGAGCATCGGAGAGGACAAAATGGGCCAGAGGCATCTATTTTTGCATGCTGGGCAACCAAAAAATGGCTCTGGCATTTTTGGCCATGGCGTCCCTCCATGATTATTTATATGATACATGGAGATATGATATGACATACCAGAATATATTTGTGCATGTTATGTTGTTTCAAAAAAATAAAATAAGGCACAGCAGCCTACAATGAAGAGAGGAACCATGTTTAAAAAATGATCCACTTTTGCTACTCAAAGATTTTCATTTTGGGAGAGATGGCTACAGAGACACAATTCCCATCTTTTGGAATAAAACCTGTGTCAAGGAGTTGACATGAAGTCCAATCATATTAATTCCACTGAGTTGTTCATTTTTCAAGTTCAGACATATTTTAAAGACAGCCATAAAGTGCAAGTGGAAAATATTTATGATTCTCATTTGTTGCTTTATTATTTTTGCACTGTTCTCTGCCATATGCTTTGAAAACCAGTGGCCTGGCAGACTGAAGTGAGCAGCCAGAGGTCAGGACCCAAGAAACCAAAACAACAGAATCCACAGAACTGATTTTTTTTATATATATATCTCTACATGCACGGTGTGTCAGCAGTCAGGCGTATTTTAGTTTGAAATGTATCAGCCGCAGCAAGTACAAGTGTTTGACTGGTGAATGGAAAGACTCACAGGATTGTAAATGTTTCATTGACATCAATATTTTTGTAGGGTTGTGATCATTAGACTGAACTGTTGTAGATGGGTGAGGTGATTTTCCAGTATTTGTATGGTCAAGAAATCCCCTGAACACCAACCATTTACATTCATTGCAAGAAGAAAGTACACCCCTTTCAAATTCTAGGACTCTATAAATCTGGACTAGAGCAACAAGCTTTAATGAGAATCTAAATCTAACCTCAGGAGTACAAAAACACACTAGATCCCACATTTAATTTATTAAAAAAAAAAAATCACCCAATTATACAGTAGCATATGGAAATGCTTTAAACAGAAATACATCCATGTAGTTTATCAGACAATGGTCCACTCTCTGCAAACTTTGCCCTCAGTTGAGGTTCACAAAACTTGTTTAGAGCCACAAATATTACTTGACCTTTTGAAAAAAGGCAACTTATAACTTTTGATAAATATCTACTATAAGAAGTTTGTCATTTTTTAAAAGAATAGTTGAATTTTTTAGGTTTTAAAATGAAGAAAAACATAAAAAGCTTAAAAAAGAATGGATACATTTTCTTTTATGGAATGCTCATTTGTAAAAAAAAAAAAAAAAAAAAAAAAAAAAAAAAAAAAAAAAAAAAAAAAAAAAAAAAAAAAAAAAAAAAGTAGATATGGGGTGCCGATTGTAATATTTCACAGTCAAAAATTAACACCAACAATTTATTTAGCCTGTCACAAGAGAAAACAATGTCATCTTTCAAAGTCATATTTTTACCACATTTGTTAAAAAAATAAAATACATAAGTAAATATGATATAACTTGAATAAATTAAAATGTCATAAAATAAAAATAAATGTCACAGTTCCAAAAATATTCAGTTTGCAATTTAAATATTTAGCTACAAACAAAATAAGAAAATAAAATATCTGTGGTAAATGCTGGTGCAATTGCTATAGATCAGGGGTCCCCAACCCTCAGACTCCAGTCCAAGTCTGGACCCGAGAGGATTTAGTCCGGACCGCAAAGAATTTTCTAATTTACTATGTAGTTGTATTTACATATTTTATTTCTTCCGGCAGCGGTGTCTGCCTTTTGAACAGGTGCGACAGGCAGCTATACAGGTCAGCGACATCCTGGGGGGGGGTCCTTTAAGGCGAGTTTCTAAGTTACAAGCTTGGAAGATAATACACAGCAAGCTGCCTGTACAATGATTTGATGGGGCACAGATGAGTGAGTAAAAGAAGATGGCTTTGTCAAAAATATGTAAAGAGGTTAACGAAAATTGCACATTTAAAGATGAATGTACAGAAGTATTTTCACTTCCGGGTGCATAGGCTACACTAGACTTTTTTGTTCATTATTTTGACTGACGGGGTCAAAAATCCCATCATAAACTATATTTACCCATCAATTTTTAGAATGTTAATTGCTTATTCAATTGCATTTCATTTTCATTAATATTCAACATGCTTAACCAAGAATCCACATCGTGTCCTCACACATCACGCAGATGAATATATTTAACTTTTTCTCTGCAGTGACAAGTTTTGAAATCAGAGAACATTTCAAGTAATCAGAAGTCACCAAGACTCTGAATGAGGGGCTACTTGATCCCGCAAACACTCAGTGGGAGGAGACTCCCACAGTGGTTCAGCTGCAGCGCATGTGCTCCAAAGCCTTTGTAACTCCTCAACACGCTCAGCTCCCAGATAGCGAGATGCTTTGAGTTCAGTGTCCAGGTCAGAGATGACACTCAAATGGGGATTTTTTAAACTCATTTGATTTTAGTTACCGCTGCAATGTACTCTGTGCATAAAGTTGAAAATGTCTGCACATCTGCACCAAGTGGTCAGGTGTGTCTAAGCTGTTAAAATGCCTACAGATTTTCCAGGAGATTGGGTGTAAGGCCAGTTTGCCTCATATGTTCTGAGTCAGTTGGACTCAAAGAGTGGAAATCTAAAGAGAAATTATGAAACCAAACGTACTTCAACCAAAGCTATCAGCCTGCGTCTGATGGTAGGACGAGAAGGATAAATGAACTAAGGGGACAGTATGAGCAAGATACACGCAAGTAATTTTAAGGGCCCAACAGCGAGAATACAATTGAGCTCTGTGAGATTATTGTACAATATCATTATTTTTTTCATTTCTATTTTTTTAATATTGGTATTTAAATTGGATTGCACTTTTATTTCAGCAGATGAATTAATGGATCTATGAATAACTGATCAGTAGCAAAAAAGATAAAATCTACATTGTTAATTAAATGCTAAATAAAAAGGAAGTATGAAAATATGTTTTGATGGTTGATTATAAATGTTTGGACCCCAGATTGTTTGGATGATGGAGGTAGTGGACCTCTTGCTATTTTAGTTGGGGACCCCAGCTCTAGATAGTCTCCAACCTGATGATGGTGAAAATAGATCTAAATAATATGACTAACATTTTTAGTATTGTGGAAATTTAATGCAATTATTCCATGAAAGTGTTTCAAAACTTCTTAAAAAAAAAAAAAAAAAAAAAAAAAAAAAAACGGCACTTGTTATATCTCTTTTTAAAAACATCAGTTTGTTCCTTATGATTTTAAGAAAAGTCATTGAGAGCCATTGTGAAAGGTCCAAAGATCCACTTGCAGCTCTGGAGCAGAGGGTTGCAGACCCCTGCTTTAGATCATTGAAGTTTGGGGCCAGTCTTAAAGTCCAGGCCCAATATTTAAATCAAATGTAGATCTGGAATTCAACTAGTCCTCTGCAATGCCTTTTTTATTAATTTCAGGATCATTGTTCATTTTCACAACTCAGTTTGCATCAAGTTTCAGTTGCTGGACAGATGGCCTCAGATTTGACTCTAAAACACTTGGTATTGACACACACTCAGGGTGTCTTCGCTTTTATTCTTTCTGCCTGGTTTGGTCTTTTAAGTTGCAAGTAGAAATTTGGATTAAACAGGGTTGTATTTTGAACTGGTAAAATGAGGAAAAACACCAAAGCCTCTATGGATGAAAAGTAGAGCCAGAAGAATCTTGGCAAGCAGTTCAGATCCTTAGTTAGCTTAGCTTGAGCTTCTGAGGTCCTAAAGGCGTGATTGTGTCCCCATGGCCAAATGTTGCTTTAAAAGATATCTCTTTCTAAACACCATCAGTATTATTAATTAAAGCAATCTATCCATAGATATCTAGTAACATAAAAAAACTGACTATCATGAAAAAGTTTAATACTTTTTATAAAGTGAAATTCATATATTACAAATTCATCACACAAAAAGTGAGATTTGAAGTTTTTTTCTTGTATTTTTGATTATTATGGCAACCAGAACATGAAAACTCAAAATTCAGTATCTCAGAATATTGAAATATTGTGAAAAGATTAAACAATGGAAGCTCCTTACACCTTAATAAGCTAATTAATAATTCAAAACATCTGCATAGGTTTCCAGAGCCTCAGTCATAGTGAAGACTGCTTTATTTGACAGATGTCCAGAAGACAGCCATTGACACCCTCCACAACAAGGGTAAGCCACAAAACATTGCTAATGAACCTGGTTCTTCACAGAATGCTGTATCCAAGCATATTCATGGAAAGTTTAGTGAACTAAAAGGATGGTAGGAAAAGGTGCACCAGCAACAGGGATAACCAGTCTTTAGAGCAGGGGTGTCAAACTCATTTTCATTTCTAGCCACATCAAGATCATGATCATCAAACTTCTGGTTGTGACAGAATGTTATAATAAAAGTTCCTTTTAATAAACTGTTAAAATATTATAGCTTTCTCTGTATTCAATACGTACATCTTAAAATTAAATTATATTTAACATCTTTTCACAGCCTTGTTGCTGAAATGTGCTATACAAGTACCAGGAACAACATATCTGGTTGCCCAAGGTCTGCTGTCCCTGGCCCAGGGTGGAGGGAGACTCAGAATTGGGTCCCTACACTTTCAAATTATAATCAAGAATACTGTTTTCAAGACAGGCATGTTGGTGAGGAATAATATAAGCCTAATATTTAAGTTACATAAAACATTTTCTGTTATTTTTCTTGTAGTGGAAAATATATGGAGCAGATAGCAGAGGGGATAATGGAAGAGAAGAGAAAGGGAGAAGATTATTCATGTCCTTAAGTGGTAAATATTAAATCCCTTTCTGCTAGTTACACAATGCTGTGGGTATCTAAGACTACATTCATACCACAGGCCTTAATGCTCAATTCCAATTTTTTTGTGAAATCTGATTTTTTTGTGTGGTCGTTCACATTTCCAAATATAAGCGAGTTGTATGTAATCTCTTGCATGAGCTGTAAACAACCTAAAAGTGTCCCACATGCACAGTAGAGGATGCAGTAACGTCACACATAACGAGAGTGTTCAGTGTTTGCGAAGGTAAACACGGATAGTAGTGGTGCAGCATAAGTTGCGGAATATTAATTAAATCAGAAACCTCGCTTTCTATCCATAGACTGCTCTCTGCATTATTGTCCGCCATGGAAAATGTTTTTATTCCTGCTTCTGTGTATCAGGATGCAAAATAGTGACATTTGTCAAGTATCAGTGACATACACGCCGGATGAATGCGACCTGGCCGTAAGGCATAGGTCACAATTGAAAAGATCAGATACGTATTGGATTAAGGACCACATATCCAAGTGGCCTGGGTCGCATTTGTAAAAATTGGATCTGTGTTGTTCAGACTGTCATGAAAAGATCAGTTACAGGTCGCATCAGGGCAAAAAAAAAAAAAATTGGATTTGGGTCACTTCAGGCTGCAGTGTGAACGTAGCCTTCGATTATCCTGTCCCAGGCCTAAGCACAGCTGTCAGCTGGCCTGACTGTAAGTGTCATATCCTCATGTCAAATCACTCCTGAACCAAAGACAACATTAGAAACACATTACTTGGGTGAAGGAAAGGGAAAAAACTGGACTGTTGATCAGTGGTCCAAAGTCCTCTTTTCAGAAGAAAAAGTTTGCAGAGTCTGGAACAAAAGTGGAGAGGCACAGAATCCATGAAGTTTGAAGCTCAGTGTTTTTCCAACATTAGTAATAATTTGGGGTGCCATGTCATCTGCCGGTGTTGGGCCACTGTGTTTTCTGAAATCCACAGTCAACTCAGTCATACTTTCACCCATTGACAAGCTTTATCAAAGTGCTTATTTCATTTTCCAACAGGACTTGGCATCTGCCGACACTGACAAAGGTACTAAAAGCTGGTTCAGTGACCATTGTGGTACTATGCTTGATTGGGTGGCAAACTGACCTGGACAAAATAGAGAATAAATGAGGTGCTGTCAAGAGAAAGATGAAAGTTACCAGACCCAACAATGCAGATGACCTGAAAGCAGCTATCAGAGCAACTTAAGCTTCCATTACACCTCAGTAGAACCACAGGCTGATCGCCTCTATGCCACACTGACAAGAACTAGTAGCACAACTAACAAAAACCTTTGAGGCAACAAGAGAACATAGCGGTGAGTGAAAGAGAATGAGAAGCTTAAATACATGGGAGCTTGATTACTAGACAAGTGACAGGTGGCTGATTGGAAACAGGGTGCAGCTGTGAGAGGAGACCAGGGTAGGGGAAATAGATTAGGTAACATGAAATTATCTGAGGAAGAAATAAACAATATCCATGGCTAAACAGTGATCTAAGGAAATAAAAAAGTAATAAAGAAACTGCACACAAAGGATTAAACTGAAATCCTGAAATAGCATAACTAAACAAGGAAATAATCAAAATACAAACACAGAAGAAACACAAAAAAACCCCAAACACACAAAGATGACAATGTCATGTTTTTATTTTGTAGTGTACCCTAATTTAGCGCTTGTCACGAGGTATTGGTAAGGCAAAAACCGTTTTCCACCTCGGAGGAACTTAAAGATCTATTTTCTCTATACAGAGCAGTTTGTAGTTAACCCAGGCTACTTTTACACAAGAACACTAAATGGAAACTGACATTATTTTTGGATGTTGACTGGGGAAAAGTTCCACGTTTACGTGGCACAGCTGAGAAAATGTAATTGTCATGCACTAGATGGGGCTGTGATTTCAGCATGTCGTCAGAACGTGCAACGTGCTTTTGACCCTCAGCCACATTATCAGTAAAGCATCTCAGATAAGCCAAGTGCTTATGTAACACATATACATTCTCTATCAGAAGTTGTGTTGAACTGATCAGGTTATGTAGCACAGACAATGCTATCCGCCATTGTTTATATCTGCCTCCATGGTGGGGGGGGGGGGTTGTTCCTAAACAGTTCCACTCTGAGACCTAGTTTCAAAAAGTGCCGGTGTCAGAAAATCTGATCAATGGAATCGTGTAAACTAGCAGCTGGATTGCAGCAAAAATGGTGCAGTTTCAAATTGGCTCCATGTAAATGGGGCCTCAAAGACAGCAAGGTGCCCAGATCCTGTGGCTGCAAGCCAGGCCTAAATCATCAGCTATCCACCATAAAGTGTATAATTTGTATGTGTGGTTACATTTTGTTATGTTATGTGTGCTGTATTTGGTTTGCGTTTCATCTGGACAGAGAACATTGTTTAAAGAAGTCTTGTGGTACATTCAGATGCAGCTTTACAAATCTCAATCGTGCTGGTATTGTTTTCTAGAGAGGAGAGGCTTTCCTAGTGGCTTTAGGAAAGAAACCTCTTAAACAAGCCATTCCTGTTCACTTTCAGGGTTTTTTTTTTTTGTTTTTTTTTTTTTTTTTTTTTTAATGTTTTGTCATTAACTTTGATATTGAACATGCTAAAAAAGCCCTGCAGAGTTTGAGATGTGTCTTTTGGTTTTTTTTTTTTTTTTTTTTTTTTTTTTTGTGCAAATTTTCTGATCATTACACCTTGGGGTAACTTTACTTGGATGTTCTTAATTTTTGAATAATCATTCTCACTGTGCAATGACAACCTTTAAATTATTGACTGTTTTTTAAAATGACCTTGTATCCCTTCTTAGACTGATGGGCAGCATGAATGGCCTCTTAAGGTTCATGCTGTGTTTCCTCCCTGAGAAGGTGTTAGCACACACCTGAATGCTCCAGACCACCAAAGTGCCAAAGGTCATGCTCTTGTAGATGTGGTCTCGCTTTCTGTAAAAATAAAATTATGGATTGGACCAAGTAAGGCATGAGGACACAGATGTACTTTTTTTTTTTTTTTTTTTTTTTAAAAAGGTGTTTTTATCTATCCCACAAAAATATAACAATTAAATGATGTCACAAGACCCTTAAAAGAGGTCAAATTAACCGAACAAAGTTTTGCTCGAACAGAAATTTAGGATAACTATGGACTAGTTAACAGAAAAAAAAAAACCTGACTTAAACAAGAGACAAAGGGGAATTTACATACTGGCTGATCTGACCAGTCTGGAAAAAAAAACGTAGGAATTACTTTTAGATAAAATAAATCAAACACTATCAATTAAAATTACTGAACTGGAACTGCTGTATAAACAGTCTTCACCCCTTCAAAGGTAATATAAACATCCAACTAGTAGGAGAATTCTTAGCTGTCGATAACCAAAACTTCAACACAGATGTCAAACTTTATTTAGTTTACAAAACAGCCAAGTAAACTAGCACTTTGGAACTTACCCAGAAAAATTAATTTAGGGGAAGATAAATGTGCTAAATGTTTTCAAAGTTAGCAAAAGTGCTAAAGGAAAAAATTAGTTCTGCTATTAGTGCATTAGTGGAAGTGTGCCCATTACTGGCCACCAGCTATCACCAAAAAACCAAGACTAAGCTTTTGCCAAAGCACAAAGTGGTCCTGAAATATTGTTCTAAGGCTGCAGGAGGCTTTCTAGTTGTAGCAGTTGCCCACTGAAGGACTTTATTGGCTTTCAACATTAGCAGTCACACTACAGCAAAAAGACCCTGGAAGCTTATGGGTTGTAATTTGAGTGACTTCAATAACAGTTGTAAACACTAAAAGGGTCACAGTTTACCGGCGGACAAAAAGAAACATGTATGGCCCCTTGTAAAAAGACACTTATAGCAGATGACGATAATCACTACTTCAAGGAGAATTTAAAACCTAGCCTAAGTTATAAGCAGCATCTTAATCCTGTATCTTGAGATGACGCTGGAGTATTTAAAGCTATTCTAATTAAATCCATATAGATACAATAACTAAAATCAGTTGGTGAAGTTTTACAAACTCAGTTAGCAATTTGGAATTTAGACCCCCAAGATTCCAACTTTATTCTACTGAACTAATCTCTATTGTATTGTTGTTCAATTTTTTGATCAGGGACCACAGACTGTTAACTGTTGTCAACAATCTGTTGATGTCAGGTGGGGCCTTAGCTGTTGGATGTTCCTGCAACTGGACATAGTTTTAAATCACCCAAAGGCATTTAAAAAGTTTTTAACTTTACTCATCTTATCACATTGAATTAAATGTTAAAAGATTAATTGGCAATCAGTAAATATTCATTTGTTAAATTTGATCTTATGACAAACAGCACAGGTCTGAATTCCTAACTACAGAAGTGCAGTGCAGTGTTATACCCAGACAAAATGAGATGCATTCAATGAGGAAATGTTTCCTTCGGTCATTAAAAACTTGAGATTTGAGGGAAACTTGGGGAAATATACAGCTTTTGTTTTTCTGCTGGTAATAATCGTCTTTGCACCATACCACATGTTGCAAAGGAGTTTATATTGGATCGAAAGTTCAAGGCTCAGAGAAGCCACACAAGCTGAATGAATAAAGGTTTAGGAAACAACTTTAATGTGGAACAGTAGAGAGGTTTCATGGCTCCTGATAACTCTCTGTGAATAACAGATGGACAGATTGTGGCAGATTGGTGGAGATTCTGACACGATGGAGGCGATCGAGGACTGAGCAGCTGAAAGTGAGGAATGTCCATAAAGCTTGAGCTGACACATGAACCTGAGACTAGGACAAGATAAATGAGCTATCTGACAGAAAAGGCTTGACTTTAACCTGAAAGTGTAGGAAACAGGTATGTATGAAAGTATAAATGAAAGTGGAAGGACAAATTATACGGCTAAAACACTTTTTAAAAATATGGCTGTTTTTTATGGACTACACCATCATGAGGAAGACGATTGACCCTACAGTTGCCCACCAGACAGTTGTTAATACCCTCAATAAGGAGGGTAAAACACATTGGGTTATTGCTTAAGAAACTAGCTGGTCAGAGTGCTGCATCCAAGAATATTAGTGGAAAACTAAGTGGAAGGAAAACTTAAGAAAAAAATGCACAAGCAACAAGGGAAATAGCCTTGAAAGGATTAAGATGCGAAGCTTATTCCAAGTTTTGGGGGAGATTCTTAAGATGAGGACTGTGACTGCAGTCAGAGATTTAAGACCCAATATCTGCTTTTCACATTTTGCATTTCATTTGGAATTCAAAGTCATTTGCAGGCTAAGAGTCTGAAGGAAGGTTACAGAAAAAAACAGTATCCAAATTGTTGAAGTCCAGAGTAAAGTTTCCACAGTCTGTGATAATTTAAGGTGCCATGTCATCTGCCGGTGTTAGTCCACTTTGTTTCATCAAATGTAATGTCAGCACCGGTGAATACCAAGATATTTCAGAGCACTTCAAGCTTCCCTCTACTGAAAAGCTTTTTGGAGATGCTAATTCCATTCTGAATTCATCAACCCACACTGCTAAAATTGCCAGTCTGATTTAATTATCACAATATTACAGCGCTTGATTGGTCAGAAAACTCGACTGACCTGAACCCCACAGAACATCCATGAGAGACATCAGAGACAACAATGATGATGAGACGATCACTGTTGTAGCTAACTGGGCTTTCATAGCACCTCAGCAGAGCCTCAGGCTCCATGCTGCTTTGATGCATTAATTCATATACAAGGATTCTGAACCAAGTATGGAGTGTAAATTCTACACAGCAGATGGAGATGCTTTTGGTAAGCTGACATTGCAACAATACAAATCCTTTTTTAGTTGGTCTGGTGTAATAACATTATGTAATAATTTTCTGAGAAAGTGAGTTTTGTGTTTTCAGCTGCTGTAAGATACAACATCTAAATCAACTGTATGGATGTCACCTTTTCAGCTGATTTAATTGGATAAATGAACCATTCAATGATATTATTTACTCAGACGCACCTTTACCACTGTGGTAAGAGTTTCACGTGAAGCACTTCTGCTACTGTGGAGCTGGTGAAGCACTAACACTACTGCTGGTGCTACTGTGGAGCTGGTGAGGCGCTACTGTTACTGCTGTTGAGAGAAAAACTCTTCAATAGATTGCAAAATGCCACCTAAGAAGAACAACAACAGTGAAACCTCATGTCTAGTGAGATTACTAAAGACGCAACGCAACAACAACAGTAAATAAACTAGAGGTCATGCTCAAAGAAAAAGACAAAAAATTGAAAAATTAGAAAAATGAATTGACAATCTGGAACAATATCCAAGGATAAATGACACAGTCATACAAGGACTGGATAACAAATAGGGAGGAGGGAGAGGATGCACCAGTTGAAGAACTAGAAAAACTAGAACAACAGATCATAAACTTCCTTGAAAGTAAAGACATCCATCCTTCCAGAGCAGTCACATTGAAGCCTGTCATATACTCCCTAAAAAGGAAGACAGGAAAACCTGCCATAATTGTCTGATTCTGGAACCGACAATGAACAATATATTTCGTAAAGACAGAAATGCATATGGGGGAGGAGTTGCCATCTATGTTCAAAGTCATATACCAGTAAAAGTGATACAAGATCTCATGCTGGACTCAGCCGATGCCATTTGGATACAGCTTCATCTAAAGTACGCCAAGCCACTAATTATTGGCTGTTGCTGTAGATCCCTAAATGCAAAAACTGACTACTGTCAAATGCTGGATCTTCTCACCAACACGAACAATGAAGTCTATCTATTGAGAGACTTGAACATTGACTAGTGCTCTTCAAGGTGTCTCAAAATCAAAACTAATGACTGTATCTGCTGCTTGTGATCTCACAACTTATAAACGAACCAACTAGAGGAAGTAACAAAAGTGATGGAACCAAAATAGCAACCTGTATTGACCATAGTTTTACAAACATGTCATATTTTTGCACTGACTCTTCATCCACTCCTGCTGGTTTCAGTGACCATAATTTAATAACAATAGTAAGAAAAACAAAATTCTAGAATTGGTCCCAAAATTATCAGTTAAAGAACATTTAAAAATGTTAATCTTGATAAATATGTAGAGGAAATTAAAAATGCTGACTGGGCAGAAGTATATGCAGAGAAAAATCCTGAAGATACATTTCAGATACTTGGCAAGTTACTAACTAACACTGTGAACAAATATGCACCTGTAAAAAGTTTACAGTGCATAAATTACACACACCATGGCTAGATGATGATTTAAAACAACAAATGCTGACTGGAGACTAAGCGAAGCAGACTGCAGTCAAATCTAGACTTCAGTCAGACTGGCTTGTAAACTGAGAAATTCTGTAACTAAATGAAACCAGACAAAGAAGAAAAAGTATTATCAAGAGAAAATACAAAAAAGTAAAGACAGTAAACAGTTATGGACAACCCTAAATTTTCTCCTAAAAGGCAATTCATTTACCTCCTCCTACTTGGAGACAAACAATGGATTCCTAACTAAATCATATGATATAGCCAATCATTTAAACAATTATTTCTTAAACAAGATTGATTTCTTCAGCACGGAAGCTGAGAGCGGTCGTACTCACATTTATTTTCCTGATGGTTAACTCGAGATAACGAGTTATTTATGTTGTTATAACAACATAATAAATTCTGTTTTCTCGAGATAACGAGATAATTATGTCATTATCACAAAATATCGATGGCCGTTTTCTCGAGATAATGAGTTAATTTCCCAATGGTTTAATCAAGGCATTACATTCTTTTAAGTCATGTTTTATATTTACAGCATTTTTATAACAACTGAAGGTGTGCTATAAAATGGCACCATGTGCCTGGAAAACACATAATACTGCTCCTTTAAGTGGGGCTACAACCTTAAACATATAACCAGAGCTACAATACAGCATAGTACACTCATGTGTTAGAAGGGTCCAGTCAAGTTCACGACATAACTCCAATCGAGAATCTAAGGCTATTCAGTCTGTTTTATCCAGTTTGTCAGAACTTGAACTATTTTACAAGGAATGGGTGAAAATGTCAGTCCCTAGATGTGTAAAGCTGATAGAAACATACCCCAAAGACTTGGAGCTGTTATAAAGCTGATGGCGATTATAGTTTGTCATAGATTATAGTTTGCTTTAACCAGTTTGTTTCATGTTGACTCTCTTTACCTTGTGTTTTCATTTGTGTAACTATCATGCTTGCAATCTGCACAACAATGAGCATTTGTATTGACTCTAGCGGGGTGTATACAAATACACATACTACTTATGAATTTTTTTTTTTTTATAAAACAATAACACCATCTACTTTACAGTTATGCTCTGTATTATGTTTCTCTATCACATAAAATTCCACGATAAGACATTACAGTTTGGTGTAGTATTGGGACAAACGTAATACTTTTGTCAGGCACTGTCAGCTTAACAAAAGTTAGGAGGCAATTGTCTTGATATAGATTATCAGCACTTCAAAAAACTCAAAAAGTTTGATTAAACACAATGTTTACAACTGAGTCCGATCACTTTCACTTCACTATCTCCAATTCCCGTTACTCACTGTGGTAATGCGAAGTCTGCAACAAACCATTGTAAATTAAATGAAGCAATTACCATAATTGACAGAAATCTATGTTGCTATTAAGCTGCCAGTCTTTAAGAGCAGACACATATATCTTACCCTCTTAATTGATTGCTTCTCTACATCACAAACACAGAGACCCCCATCACCCCAGAGACACAACTCTCTGTCATCACTTTAAACAGCACATCATTAGAGTTTCTGCTTCATGAAGACAGATGTGTCCTCACTGTTTATACTGATGTGGTTTTGAACAACAAAACATGAAAAAAGCTGCTTGAAAATCTAACACCGGAAAAAGACAGATAGTTCTGTTATTCAAAATGTCACAGCATTTCAAAGAGATTCATTTGAATTTGAGACTTCTCTGGGGTTTTTTTATGCTCTTTACGATTGGCTCGCTCTGACTTATCTCCTGCGGGATCTTATCTGTCTCTCAATGGGCTCTGGTCCAGTCATGCTGCTTTCATCTCTGAAGAAAAGGATGATCTTAAAGTTGAAAAGGAAAAGCTCTTTGTGGTGTTGTTGTCATCAACTGAAGAAATCATGCATGGTTTTCTGCTGTCATTGGACCGAGTATGCATTTAGAGAAAGCTTGGAGTTTGTCAACAATCCAGGTCTTCTGACAGCTAAATTAAAGTTTGGTTGCACAGCCACCTATGAGAAAGTGTTTTGTTTTTTTTATTTTATTAGCTGTCTCTAAATGTACTCCACACTCATGGCTTCATGTCTGCAATAGTGCTAAAGTGCACTAGTTCTTTATTTTTTGTGGAAACATTAAAGCAAAGGTTAAGTTTCAACCTCTACTGGGTTTCTAACATAATGAGCCTCAATGTCGGCCATGTTGCTTTCAGAGATTTTTGTTAGTGGTATATTTTCTATTTCTACTCAAGGTTTTCCAATTTAAGTTTGGTGGCTTGCAGGGAAACTTTAAATTGTTTGTATCCTAATAGTTCCTACAAGTCCCTTTCTACAGTGACTTAATTATGTGTTAAATTATACCATTTTTGTCACTTGTTACTTATAATATCAAATTTAAATTTGTAGTGGACACATCAAAAGGGTTATAAAAATTAGTAAAACAAAATATATCATAATTTTCAGCAAGATTTGTTTTGCATTTAAGGCATCAATAGCTGGAATACATTTTTTGATCAAAACGCATAAAAAAATGACCTTTGGTTGACATTTTATACTCTTACTGAACACAGTGCTCCCAGCTTTGTTTTGGTCAGTACACTTGGCAAAAGAGATTAACATAAAGGTATGTATATGTTAAAGCTAGTGGTGGGTTTTGATTAGATTTTTTTTTAAAAATTGAGATAATTGCAGGGTCTGTAATTAATAAATCACAATTCATCCTATTTTAATTGAAAGCCATATGTTGACAAAATAGGCAACATTTTCAATTCAAAAACCCAATTTTCTGCTAAATTATTGAATTAATAGACTTGAGCTCAACAACAAAGATATTTGTTTTTAATCTGGTTAATCTTATGGTTATTCAACCATAAGATTGGTGTGTGGGTATAAAAAGTATTATTATGTCATTCAGCTTTCAGGAACACCTGATTATTCTTGTAACTTCTTTGAGAAAATATTTCTTTAGACATGTGGACTCTGGACACTGCCATTAGTGTTGGGGATGTCTATGCTGCTGCATGTTTTGCACTGAAATAACACTCCTGATGCCTTGTCTTTTATTTTTCACTCTGGTATGTTGGTTTATTTAGAAATGCAGCCACTTCTATACCGGTCAGTTTCTGAAATGCTATAAAATAAAAAATCAAGTTGTTATCAGGAAACTTTAGCACAATCTTGATTAAAACTAATAAAGCACATAGGTTTCACTGAAAGATTTTCTACTGCAGCATCTTTAAATGTTTCATTACTGACTCAAAAGCAAGATCAAACTGACTGTCCAGGGCCATGGATAGCAGCACCCCAGAGGTCAGGTTCAAATTAAACTGAAAGACTGCTGATGTTTTGTGTGTGTAGTAAGTCTTTTGACTTTGCATGAATTCACACCAGCCCTGTTTAGCCTGCTTTAATCAAATTCTAGTTCATTTGCCAAGAAAGTCTGTTTCGTTTGGGGAGGTGAGAATTCGCAATTGAACTGTAATACAGACCAAAAAAGCAAACTCTGATCCACCTAAAAACCTTGGTCTCAGTTCAGTTGACGTGAACTCTGGCACGGTTCGAAAGCATATGTGAATACCAAGAGGACCGGAGACCGCTCAAAAAACAGGAATCTGATTATAGCACAGGGAATTCTGGTTGAAAACAACCAAAACAAAAGTGCATGTCTCGCGCCAGCAGGACAAAAGGCTTGTGGTCTTTCACCAAAGACAGAAGAGAAATCCTACAACTGCTAAATTATGACGCCACTCCATTTTTGTTTGCATTTCATGAAGAAGGAAGTTACGTTCAAGTCTTCTTCAGAGGTTTTTGTATCATTTCCTTCAGTGGTTCTTGGTGCAGCACCACCACAGGCGAGGGGGCAAACAGGTTGCTTAAAGGGTTTGGTTCGTTCAACAGAGTGCAGTGTGAAAGTGAACTGCACCAGCTGAAAATGGTCCCCAATCAAACTGCGTCTACTGGACTCTCAGGTGTGAAAAACACCTTAAGTGATAATAACCTTTCCAAATAGGAACAGGTTTGTTTGGGTAGCTTTTTTTTCCCCTTTGATAAATACAATCATAATTTAAAACTTGCTTTTTGTTTTTACTGAAGCAGTCTTTGCAAAAACACATCGGACCGTTGGCCACTACCGAAGTAAATTCTTTTTGTTCACAAAAATCTTAAACTTATCGGATACATTGACCAACATGCTTCTCCTCTAGCCTTGTAAATATATTATTTTTTAAAAATATTGAAAACCACAGAGCTGTACATCGTGACAAATATGTTGCATTCACAATGAAAAAAAATATCCATGTGACATTGTGCTGATGTTTAACCCTTAAGTGAGTTTTAATTTTGTTCATCACATTCAAAACATTTAAAGGTATTAATGCTTGGATAATAATGTTTATATTAGATGTCTCTTTAAGACTGCTGAGAAGAGGTGTATACAGGAAGTTTTTAATGAGGGCTAAATGGGGGCCAATGGTGATCTTGGGGTGTCACCAAAATAAAAACCCAGGCAGGAAGCAGAACTGCAATACAAAGTGAGTGACAAATATCCGACTCACAACATGAAGGTGGTTTAGTATATTTGTCTGACCAGAGTGACCGACCAAACCTCACGGTAGAAAATGTTTTGCACAACAAAAAAAAAATTTAAAGTTCTTTTTTTCAAATTATTCCAACAGATCATTGTAGTAAGTCTTTTGACTTTGCATGAATCATTGTATACTTGTCAGGTATAACACTGTCCTCTCCAGAAACTGTGACTCATTGGTTTTTTGTCTGCCATGTTTAAAGTACAGTGTAAAATATACAAAAGTTGGAGTTCACGACAATTCCCTCAATTAAATAGATACAAATCTGAGGGACACAAGTAAATTGTCCTATGTGTTTGGCAGTTTGGCAGACATTGCTCAAAAGTTTTCGCAAACACTGCTCAGGTTATCTTTGTCTTATTATTTTTTTTTTAAATAAAGTGCATTTTATAACACTAGCCAAACCAAACCAATGAAATAACAAAAATCACAAAGCTGTGGCTCATGCCTTGAGCACAATAAAATATAAAACACATCTGTTCAATTTTGAAAAAGTTTAATCTTACTTATTATAGGGTTTTGCTTTTTAATGAACGGAATATCCTCAAAGAGCCATTATGCAGCTCTATGCATTTATGAACTATTAAGGTTGGAGAGTTCCTTTGAAATGTGTGTGATGCTCACAAGTACTCTGTGAAAAACTGTAAAAAGGTTACATATAACTTTAAATGGGTCACCCTCTACATAATGATTGTCGTCATTGTATTATCTCATCATCTTTATCTTCTCTAACATTATCAGTAGAGTGTCATTCTCATGTGAGTCATTATCATCCTAATCTATTCAGTCAATGTTAGAAAAAACAGCATTTCATATCCTGAGTGCAATATTTTTATCTATATATGATAGCAGATGCAGAGGAAAGACTTTAACAATTTACAGATTCTGGGGGTTGTGCTAAACATTACCACAGAGGGGTAATGAGCGTTTCCTATCAGACCTCTGGGACTGCACTCAGACCATTAGGTAGAGGCTGAGCGGTGTAAATGGTCTGAAAAAGGACCAACATACATCTAAAATCACAGCAGAGTGTACTGTAATACGAGTTTCAAATAGCTGTAATAAGTCAAGGCTGAAAGGAAATAAGGCATTATAATGCATTAAATGTATAAATGCATAGATGTCTTTCAGTCAGTGGTTGTGAATCTATTTATTTTTCAGTAACAATTTCCGTAACAATACTGCCCCTTTTAACTTGAAGTAAAATCTCCAAATTGCAATTTCATTTTATGTTTCCCTAGATTTTAGTTAAGTTTCTGATAAGAAAAACATTTATGAGTTGAAGTGAAAGACGTGCTGGACTTGTTGGAATCTGCTCAAAACACAAAGGCACTAACTCGCTATTTTTGTTCATAGGGATGAATCAGTATTAGATTGTTAATTTACAATAACTTTGAGAAAAAAATTACCACTCCTGCATGAATAGAATAGAACCGAATATAAATTTCCATTTTTTGTCCCACAGTGGGGAAATTTAAGTGTACCAGCAGCAAGTTAGAGATAAAAAGAAGCACACATATTCACACAAAGGTAAAAATTATATTTAAAAAAGAAGAAAACATTCAAACTTCCACCCTTTGGAGAACCAAGCTTATCTTTCCCAGATTTGTTTGCAGATTTATGGTCCAGACTACTAATCAAAGGCAACTCTAAACAGGTGGGTTTTCAGTCTTGATTTAAAGGAATTTAGTGTTTCAGCTGTTTTAAAGTTTTCTGGGAGTTTGTTCCGAATTAGTGGTGTATAAAAACTGAAGGCTGCTTCACCATGTTTGGTTCTGGTTCTGGAGATGCAGAGTAGACCAGAAACAGAAGACCTGAGTGGTCTGGAAGGTTGATACAACGACAACGAGTCTTTAATGTAATTTGGTGCTTACCTATTCAGTGATTTATAAACTAACAAAAGTATTTTAAAGTCTATTGTTTGTGCTACAGGGAGCCAGTGAAAGGACTTTAGCACTGGGGTGATGTGCTCTATTTTCTTGGTCTTAGTGAGAACACAAGCAGCAGCATTTTGGATCAGCTGCAGCTGATTGATTTTTAGGCAGACCTATGAAGACACTATTGGAGTAATCAATGCGACTAAAGATAAACGTGTGGATGAGTTTCTCTAGATCTTGTTGAGACATTAGTCCTTTAATCCTGGAAATGTTCTTCAGGTGATAGAAGGCCAACTTTGTAACTTTTTTATATGTCTCTGAAGGTTCAGGTCTGAGTCCATCACTACACCCAGATTTTGGGCCTGATCACTAGTTTCTAGCTGTAATAACTAAAGCTGCACGCTGACTCTAGATCCTTCCTCTTTAGGTCCAAAGACAATGATTTCAGTTTTGTTTTTGTTCAGCTGGAGAAAGTTTTGGCACATCCACGCACTGATTTGTTCTAAGCACCTGTTCAGTGCTAGGATAGATTCAGACCTGGTTACTTTGTAATATAGAGCTGTGAACCAATTAAGTACCGTACCAGAGAGTCCAACTCAGCTCTCCAGTCACTTTAATAATATATCATGGTCAACAGTGTCAAATGAAGCACTGAGGTCCAACAGAACCAATGCTGTGGTTCTTCCACAATCTGTATTTGTGTGGATATTATTAAACACTTTGATGAGGGCAGTCTCAGTGCAGTTGTGAGCACGGAAACCGGACTGAAAGACGTCAAAGCAGTTTGTCATTTTTAAAAAGCTATTTAACTGTTGAAACACAGCTTTTTCGATAGTGATTTATCTAAATTGTTCTTTTTTAACAGTGTTTGATAACTGCTGTTTTTAGGGGTAAAACACCTGATAAGAGGGAAGAGTTTACTATTTGAATCAGATCAGATGCAATGACAGGCAGAACTTTCTTAAGGAAGGTTGTAGGTTGGATATCAAGACAGCAGGAGGATGAGCTTAATTGTTTTAAAATCTCTTCTAAGTTTTCATGGTTAAGTTGGTGAAATTCAGCCATTTTCTCTGCATTTGTTATGGTTGGGCATAGCATCGTTATTGGATTTGGTGTGGATGTACAGATTAATGTTCTAATTTTTTGAATTTTCTCTGTAAAAAAGTTGGCAAATTCATTGCAGGCCCTGGTAGAGTGGAGTTCTGGTGGTAAAATCACAGGAGGGTTTGTCAACCTGTTAACTGTGGCAAACAGGGCACGAGTGTTGTTGATGTTTTTGTTTATGATTTCCACAAAAAAATGTTTCCCTTGCATGTTTTAGTGATAAGTGATAGCATCACAGCCTTTCTTTGTTGATTTCATAGTAAACGTGAAGTCGAGTTACTTTGAAGAAAAAAAAATGTTCATGACATGTCCTATAGTTTTCATCATGGTAGGAGTTCACCCTGTAACCAGTGGGTTGCCAGTTCAAACCCCCATTCCAGCTGTCTCAGTTGTGTCCTGGTGGTGGTGGTCAGAAGGCGCGGTGGCACCAATGCTTGGTAGCCTGGCTTCTGTCTAACTGCTCCAGGGCAGCTGTGGCTACGATGTAGCAGCTCACCACTATCCGCATGGGAATATGTGTGTAAGTGACTGAACTTAGTGTAAAGTGCTTTGGACTAGAGAAAGTGCAATACAAGTACAGACCATTTACTATGTATCATTTACAAGACAACAGCAGACTATTTACAAGAAGTGAGTAAACTGCAAATAACAGACTGTAAACACTTATTGAATTTCTTGGGAGCAGTGATGGTTATAAAGTCTAACAGCTGCTGGAAGGAATTGGTATCCAGTTGTTTTATTGGCCAAAGGCTAGTGATAGTCTCCACATCCTTTATTCTCTTGAAAATCCAGGTTGATTGTCTTCATAGAAACATCTCTGAATCAAAGCCAAAACCCATAGCAATCACTTTCTTGAGGGTGTACTTGAAGCTGGAAATAATCTATGCTGTTATCCAGTGGAAGAACAACTATCTAGTACTTTCCCTCAGGGTCTAGGATCCCAGCATTCTCCAGCTGTCACTCATTAACTCATCTGTCTGTCATTCTTAGTCTGTGTCAGATCCCCTGTTGTTACCACCGTTCTGTTTTGTTGTTTTTCTGAGTTCAACTACCATTAAAATCAGCTCTTATCATCCAGCACCAGTCATCATCTCTGCTTTTGGGTCCTCAACAACCCCAGTCTATGACATCAGGTCTTATGTTCAGCTAATAGTTTTGCCATCTAAGCAAAAAGCCAGTGCTTTCACCTTTAACCAACTGGGCTGCCCCCTCATTAGTCAACCATGTAGCCTCTTTTCCACAACAAGCCATCAGTCATCTTCCACACACAGCTGATGGACAACCTTGTCTCCATCAGTGGAAAAAAACTGTTGTCTGCAAAAACAGAGCTTTTGGATTTTGTACCAGATGTGCACCAGATTCAAAGATGGTACAGTCCTTACGAACCAGTCATTTGATTCAGGAGTTTCAGCCCGTATCAGTACAAGCCACATTTCACTGGGGATAATGACACTCTCTGAGGTCTGTCTGCCACTTTTGGACCAAAATACATCCATCTCTGAGACACAGAACCCATCTCCTTCCTGAGCGCTATGATGGTTGGACATTCTAATCATGTCTATACTTGAATATACTTGTTTGAGCAGATGAATGCGGCTCCTTCAAGCATCTGGAAATGATTCCAAAGGATGAACCAGACTGATGCA
Source organism: Anableps anableps (assembly GCA_014839685.1). Lineage (NCBI taxonomy): Eukaryota > Metazoa > Chordata > Actinopteri > Cyprinodontiformes > Anablepidae > Anableps > Anableps anableps. Next base: position 5,450,620 of record CM026073.1, read on the forward strand.
GCTCCACAATTCTCTTCCTCACATCTTGGCTGATTTCTTTTGACTTTCCCATCCTGTCAAACTAGAAAGCAGTGTTCCAGGTGTGCCCTTGAAATACATCCACAGGTGAGCCTCCAATTAACTCCAGTGATTCAAGTTAACTTATCAGAGGTTTCCAAAGCCATGACATCAGCAGCTGGGCTTTCCCTCATTATTTAAAGAGACAGTAATCATTTTGTATGTAAACTTTTGAATTTGAAGAAAGTTACAAAAAAATCTCAAAAAAATGTTCTTGCTAAGTTTTCTTACATTTATCATATAGAAATAATTTTGGTCATTCTAACTGACCTGAAACAAGAGAAGTTTGGTCTGATTTAACTTCAGACAGTGAGAAAAAAAAACGTTTGTCCTTTTATTCAATGTATGTAAACTTCTGGTTTCAACTGTAAACAAGAAGAAGTCCATGCAGAGGACTGTACCATGAAATTAGATCTGCATCTTAGAGCATTGCTGAGTTTTCTGCATCATGAAGTCACTTTAAGTGTGCCTAGATCTCCATACTAACACAGAGTGAACTCATAACCTGCTCTGGAGCAAGGAATAGAGTTTTGGATTAAAGAAGAAGATGCAGAGTGTATCAATCTGCCTGGTCCACTGGGAACAACCTGGAAAACCTGGAAAATATTCCGTCTATAATTCACAAATGACAGCCTGATTCCATATTTAGAAGTTTAACACAGTCTTGTCAGACTTGCAGCAGACTGATGAGTCACAGCTGACCAGACAGCACAGCTGTAGTATAGTCCTATGTTCAACTCAGGAAACGGCATAAAGCATAACAATAGTCGGTTGTAAAAGTGTAGACATTTTGTGTCTGCTATTATAACACTGAATAACACCGATATGAAATTCAAAGTTCAAGTTGTTTTAAACTGTTAAAGTCAGCTAAAAAGTGGGATTTGTGTGACATCAGAGCCTTCCACTGCTCTGATGATTCCTTTGGTATTTAGTTTTGACTTGGAGCAGAAACCATGGTTTTCCTGATAATTCATCATCATTATAACATTTCTTTAGTTTACTTAAGTTCTGACAGTTGAAATCAATACAATATACCAGATTTATTAGATATCAGATAAATGTCAGTCTTCACATTTATCACTTTGTGACAGGTTTCAGGCTATTGCAGGATTCTCAGATACTTCTAGGGCCTATAGAACAATTCCTCATTAAGTTTACATTCATTAAAAGTTTTATTTTGGATTTTTATAATGTTCTGCAGCAATATGATAATCACGTTGTTGGGAATGTCCTCAGACATTGGGAGGAAGATTTACAGAAGACCGACAGTATAGTGAGGAAGTTTGGCAAAACTGCTTCATATGATTCCACTTCTTGTTCCTGAGTAATACATTTACAGAAATTCAAAATAAGATAATAATAAAAAAATATTGTAACTATAGGAGTTATAACTATTGCTATTGTTGTGTTTGTCACAACCAACTCAGATGTCAGTAAATGCTGTAAACTTAGTTGATTTATTTTTAATTTACGCTTGTACTGTGGCCATACCTGAGTATGTGTTGCACTTTTTGCCATTTTTCTGTGTTAAAAATGAAGAAAAAGTGCTGAAACAACAGACATCAAACACATTGTTCTGGCCGTATTCTGTGAGAGAAATAGCACAACTCAATAGAAACCTTCATTAGATGCAGTCCTGTTGAAAACAAATGAAGGTTCACATGATCCCTCCAAATCTCTGACAGGTCATCCAATACACTCGGTTTAAAATTGCTCATTTGAGTTTTATAGTGATTGACAGAACAAAGATTGATCTCCTCCACTCTGAAGTAGTGAACTTTAACACTGCCACAGACAGTCTTCCACAGAGCGATGCAAATGAACGCCTACACTTGGTCCCCTGAGAGGAAAAGTGTCATCGTTTTCAGTATGTATTGATCTTTTGAAGAGACTAGATTTAATATGCTTTCGAACTGTCAACAGCTACAAGACAAGAGGGCAAAAATATTCGCAATGATTTGATGAAGCGCTGGAGGAAGAGAAAATCTTGGAGAGGAATAGAAGGACAGAAAGCTTGCATAACTTTGGGACAGCAAGTACAGATCAGGTGGTCTGACCCCAAGCCTCTTCTTGGTTTTAAAATTAGTATGTAATCCTATGTGGAATTAATTAAAATCACAATTTTATATTTAAACTAACAAAATTTCTGTGATGTAGGTGGATTGCTTATAGTTGCATTTTTTTCATACCAGGGTGAAAATATATAACTCTGTGAAAGATGAGTCCAACCATCAATCAGTCTTTGATAAACATTTCCAATCAATAACAGAGTCATTGATAAGGCTGATAAGGATGTTTTGACTGATGCAGCATGCTGGAATAAAAACAAGTGAGACACACCAAGAACTGATTATTTATTAGAACTTTCCAGATCCTGAACAGGATCACAGGTTTGTTGATTCAACAAATACTGGGTCAAATGTCAGTAACCAGGATTTGGGTTGGCGAAGTCAACGACAAAAAAAATCCAAATATTTAAATCTGAAAATGACGTGATTGGGCTTCACTGAACTTTTACTGCAGGATATACCTTAAATGGGAACTATTATGCAAAATTCATATTTTTCACATTTGGGTACTTCCATTTGGGTCTCAACTGCCTCTAAAAATAGTCCAAGGACTTAAAAAAACCACCCAACCGTTTATTGACAAGAAGTTTATGTTTTTTGGAGTCTGGAAAACGAGCTCCCGAATATTAAACAAATTTAATTTTTTCTGTGGTTTTGGGGCTATAATATGATCTATTGTGCACTGATGAGGTCGTGTGAATGTCAAGAGTTGGTATCAAAACCTCTGCTCATAGACGGTCAGCTTTGTTTCTTTGCTCAAAAATGGACAAATCAGAGAACAGGTTATCTTTCTACGTAATTCATATTCTCCAATCAGAGCACACCATCAAGCAAACAGCGCTCCACCTCCCAGCTGATACACTGGCTAATTTAAGGGCTAAGTCACGCTAGCATGTCTGGCTACTCCACTTGAGAAGAGGATGACTACTAAAAAACGGAGCTGTTATGTCTGAGAGTGCTCAAAAACGGATTCAAGTTTCCACATACTCCTGATGGATGAGAGATTAAGAGAAGAGTGACTGAAGTTCATTTATGGGGAGGTACCACGCAATTATAACCTCAAATTGAGACGATGTTCAGCACATCTTAATGAAGAGTTTTCCAAATATGGTTGTAGCCAATCAGAGTGAACTCAACTAGGTCGAGCCACATATCATTACCGTACCCAACCTTTTTACTGAGGAGGTAAAATGGCCTGCCAAAACAACCCCCTACAAAAAAAGTGATGTTATTTTTTTTAAATGAAATTCTTTGGAGAAATTACATTTGCAGCAGTATCAACTACATGAAATAGTTTATACAGTGATGTCACCACCCCTTCAAGTCACAGTCTATGGGCACTGCGCTGTTACCTAGCCTAGCAAACCCAGTGGACCCCTGCCTCTCATCTAGCAACCCAGGTGGAGCTCAAGCATGATTTTGTATAGCCCAAAGACCTATCCTAACCTGTTCAAGGAAACACAATAGGTCAGTCACCTATAAACATAAACTGCACTTAACTTTTCTGTGTTTATAAGTTTGGTTTTCACTGGACAATAGCGTGGTTTCAATGATGTCAACATAGCTATACTGGAGGACAAACAACCAGTGCAAGTATACTACAAAATATGATTGCTTATACTTCATTTCAACTGAGTGGTACGGCACAGGTCAGTTGGGTTAGGTACCCTGTTTTGTTTGTTTTCATTGTTAAACCGGCCCATATAACCGGCCCGTACTGCACCATTGCTGGGGCCTCTTCAGTTGCTCATCCATAAGACAATGGTACGGTACGGTTAGGTCAGAGCTACTGGTGTCGTGCAACACAGTGTATTGATCTGAGGAAAGAAAAATCTCACTACTTCCGACAAGCTCGAGACATGCTGGTGTGTTAGGCATTTGGGTTTAAACACCCCCCCACCCTTATCCCCCACCCAGTGAGAGTCAATTGGTACTGGAAATGTTTTCCTGTATACGCCGTACCATAAAATAGCAAACCAAACCACACCGACTCATGCCGTACCGCTCAGTGGAAACGAGGCATCAGGCTACTAAACATTTCGTAAATCGATGGTGTATGTGCAACATGGTTGAAATGGTTCAGTTTAGATCCTGTTAAAATACATAATCTGCTGGTTTATAGCTGAACTGCATTCACCAATAGAATGCAAAGTATTATTGGTAATCCTCATAACTACCAGGATTGCTGCCAAGAAGGAGCACATGTTTGTGAATGCAAATAGAGGATTTAAAAAGACTGGAGACACAACTTATTTCCTCATCAAGAAACGTCACCAGACACACATAGGTCACGTGTCTAGTTGGGTAAGAAATGTGTCAGTTCAATTCAGTTCAACTCAAAATTACTTTATTTATCCTAAAGGGAAATTACAAGTTGTCATAACTCATATCATCCAAGTATCTTCAAAGAGTAACTATCAATAATTGTCCAAATATGCAAAATCTCAACAAAAAAACTTATGAAAAAAAGTCAACAATAAGAGCAAATTAGAACAAATGTAACAGAGTTACTCCAACATGTTGCCACCATGAGCGATGCTGGAAGCTTTGTGAACACTGCTGATCATGAGATTTTAATGAATCACAAAATCCATGTCATTAACCTTGTCTGTAATGCATACTGCAGTAAGCCCAAATTCAAAATATATTCAGCCTCTCTAATGATACATTTATCAGTTACCATCTACATTTATTTGCTTGTGATGCGTATTTGCTAAGACAGTACTTTCAACCTGTTTTTGTGTTTTCTTAAAGGAGACCCAGGTCTGGTCAGAAGATCTACTTGTAGGTTTAGACTTGGCTCTCTGGCTCAGGGCGCTGAGTGACTCAGTTGGTAGAGTATGCACACCCTGTGCAAAGGGACCTTATCAACACAGTTGTCCTGAGTTCGATTCCTGGTCTCCAGCCATATGCTGCATGTCTTCCCTCTCTTTCTCCACTCTATTTCTGTGTCAATTTGCTGTTCAATAAAGGCTCCTAGTCCCAAAAAGACTTGGGTCTCTGGCACAAGACCCCTCCTGGAGATGTCCCAAATAACAATACATCATTGTTCCTCCTGGAATAATACAAGAGAAGAAACTGATACAGTTATCCTCAAAGTTATCCCAGCAGACTTGGACATAGTGCAGCGCTGAATTAAGTAAATCCACCTTTGCTATGTTCTGGACAAACATCCGAGACCAAAAAGATCAAATTTAAAAAAAAATTTGTGCTCATCTCTTATTTTTATTGATGCTGGAAACTGTGTATGATGTTACCGTTATTTGTATTTGAAGTGCATCCACCTTTACAAATATCTTTGTCACTGTTGTAAAAAATCATCCTTGTTTGCCTTCATTTTTAAAAGTCTGGCTGCTTTGATGGAGATGATCACCAAGGAGGAGAGTCGTAGAGCACGCAGCGAGGTGCACCTGTTACCCATTGCGCTTTTGGGGCTCAGCACTGCCCCCCATCAGTGCAGCACAGTACTTTCTGCCTCACCCTTTATAATTTCTCTGCTCATTTATGACCAATCAGAGAGTCTAAATATATCACATGCATTGATTTAACATTGCGTGTCAGCATGTATAGTACATGTGTAATAAAACATGTATATTGGCAATATAAAGCGAGACAGCATGAGCCAGCTTCCTGCTTCAGTCAGTGTGTGTGACCCAGTGACATTAGAGACGAGCTACAGCTCATCACTGCCTCACCTCACCATTCTCCCATGTGTTTGAACAGGCAATGCATAAATTCAACGATTTTGACCATAAAAAATATTGAAATTATACAGAAAACAAATTTATAGAACAATCAAGTTGGATAGAAAGATTTTCTCCTTTTTCTCATTTTAAGTATATAACTTGTCATGGTGACAGGTGTGTCTGCCTTCCCTGACTTCACTGAGGGGGGAGAGGGAGGAGCATCTGCAGGCATTAACTGATGTTGTTATTGGGTCATTACTGCAAAACAGATTATGCAGCCATGATGCACATGTGCAGTAAATATGTCGGAGTTTTAAAATCTTTTGTGACGTCAAAAAAGTATACAGGAGGCTGAATTATCTGGTGATCAAACTATGTATACAACAATGACAAAAAAAAACAAAACAATACCAGTGTCTTAGGCATTGAAACAAAAGGTGGATATGCAACAGAGTGATGGTGGTACTAAATTGTAAATGCTGCTTTTGCCAGCTCATGTTCTTTCAAATGTAAATGATGTGCAACAATTGGATGTGAACAAAGACTTGTGAAAGAAATTAAGGGTGTCGTTTTTCCTGCAACCAAACATTTGTGAGGTGTTTGATTAAATGAACTAGCTATAAAGAAAGCATGTAATTTGTGCCAAACTCTGTGTTTTAATCTGCTTTTACCAAACAATATCTGATTATTCCTGCCACCCACGCATCATTTACCATGTTCACTTAACAAAAAAATACACCCCCCTCATCTGTAACGACTGCCAGCTTTTCTTCTCAGGACTTCACAACTCTCAGCTCTCAGCCATCATCCACCCCGTTCACTTCATAGGACTCCATCCCACAGCCCCCCTCCCCCACCTCCATCTTGTCCCTTTCATCACTTCAGGTGCGGAACGAGCTGCGAAAGATTAAGGTGCGAAAGGCTGCAGGTCCAGATGCCATCAGCTCCAGGCTCCTGAGGTGCCTGTGTAGCATCATGGGATACATGGGATACATGTTCAACCTGAGCCTGAAGCTGGGGAAGGTACCACAACTGTGGAAGACCTCTTGTGTGGTACCAGTACCAAAGACCAAACATCCAAAGGACCTCAGCAGCTACAGGCCGGTAGCCCTGACATCATATCTGATGAAGACCCTTGAGAAGCTGGTCGTCAAACATCTATGCCCCCTGGTGATGTCTTCATTGGATCCACTGCAGTTCGCTTACCAGCCTGACATCGGGGTGGATAACGCCATCATCTACCTCCTGCACCAAGCTGGAGAAACCTGGAAGCACTTCAAGGTTCATGTTCTTTGATTTCTGCAGTGCTTTCAACACCATCCAGCCAGGACTTCTGAGGGACAAGCTGGAGCTGTCAGAATCAGACCACCACATGTCCCAGTGGATTCTGGACTACCTCACTGACCACTCACAGTATGTGAGGACACAGGGCTGTGTCTCTGACAGGCTGGTCAGCAGTACAGTAGCCCTCAGGGAACTGAGCTTGGACCATTCCTCTTCACCCTCTCCACTGCAAATGTCTCCATCAACTCCCCATGCTACCATCTGCAAAAGTTTTCTGATGACTCATCACAGGTGGGGATGACTCAGAGTACAGACAGTAGACTCAGGACTTGGTGGACTGCTGCCAGAGGAACCACCTCCTGATCAATGCTGCTAAAACCAAGGAGCAGGTGGTGGATTTCCACAGGCGTAGACCCACCTCACTGACACTGGTGAACATCCAGGGAGTGGACATTGAGATGGTGGACTCTTATAAGTACCTAGGTGTTCACCTGAACAATAAACTAGACTGGACTCATAACACTGATGTGCTTCACAGGAAGGGTCAGAGCAGACTCTACCTGCTGAGGAGACTGAGATCTTTTGAAGTGCAGGGGGCGCTCCTGAAGAACTTCTTTGACTCTGTAGTGGCATCAGCCATCTTCTATGGAGCAGCAGCTTATCAACAGCTGAGAGGAAGTAGTTGGATATTCCTCACAGTCAAGATGATTTAGTTAGGCTTTTGCAAGCTAATTCATTAGCATAACATCTAGGCTCTATGTGGCTAAAGATGAATGCGAAGAGCACTTTCCTGCATTGCTGTGGTATTACAACAACAATAGGAGTCTTTGTCTCCTGTATTGTATTTGCTAGTGTTATCGGAGTCAGTCACAGCAACTTTGCATCTTCCAATGGCCATTGAGACCATCCTTGACTCCTTTTTGCTTAATGCTGTCCTTCTACTTGGCTGTTAGAAAAACTTTGTCAAAAGAATGAGCTATAGGCTACGTTCACACAGCAGGTCTTGGTGCTCATTTCTGATTTTTTGGTGAAATCTTTTTTTTTTCTTTTTTTTGCACTGTCGTTCATACTACTAATTAAATGTGACTGCAATGAGACTTCAGTGTGAGTGGTTTATGACTCCAAAGTGACCAGCACGCACAGAACAACTTTGACGTCAGATGGCAGCGCACTGTTTATGGAAGTAATAATGGATGGAGCTGTTTATGGCTTGATTTTAAAGTTTATTCAGCAAAGGAAGCCAACAGTATTGTCACAAGATCATAACAACACAAAGGAAGATAAAAAGATAAAAAAAGTGCAACTAATATCTTAATTTAATAATTATAATTTTTAGCCATTGTTATCGTCAGGTTTTACGGTGTCTGGCTTCTGCTGGTGCAGAATTATTTTATGTCATCGATGTATGACATAAAATAAATATGGAAAAACAGGGTAAAAGTGAAGCACAGAGGTTAACTCTGAGTAACACTAGTAACCAAAAATACAGGAATACAATGAAACATGAGATGCTGCACCAAAATTATCAAACTAAACTCAAATTCCAAGAGATTATGATACCTTGAGCTATTTTTCTAAGAAGAATGGGCAAAGATTTCAATCTGTTGATATCAAATGTTTGGAGAGCCATATCTCAAAAGATTTAGAGTGAAAAGAGGTTCAAATGTGGACTCGGGGGGAGGATTGTGTGGAAATGAACGCTAGACATTTCAGATGTTTCTTTGATAGAAATTTTGAAAACCAATCTTTATTCTTCCATGGCTGTAATGTGATAAAATATGGAAAGGGTTAAGTGTTCTTAATGTTTTTGCAGGAAACTTTGTGCAAACTTCCCACATTGAGCAATTCCATGAAAATCTGACCCTGATGCAAATTTTTTCCTTTACAAGAAAATGTACCCATCATAAGAAGAGTGAACATTAGATGGATTACCATTTTTACCATTATTAGCAACCCGCCTACCCATTAAATCAGTTCATTAACTGTGTTTTTCACAGGAAGTAGCAATATTTACCAGGACATGTCTGGGGATTGCAGTCTACGCTGCTAATTACGGGCAAAAATCTCTACAGATTTAAGTCAGCAGCATCACAGTCCTTGCTGTGTCAATGTGCTGTCAGCTCAGCGTGATGAAAAATGTTTACAGCACTACATTAAGAGGAAATTACCTCTTTTTGCCAGAAGCCAGATCATTCATTTGAAGGCGTAGTGTGCCTATCGTCAGCCCTGCCGTAAATTAGTCTGCACCTTTCAGCAGGAAGAAAGGTGGAGAGGATTAGAGGGATCAATCTTTGAGACGGGCAGTTAAAATCATTATTTGGCATCCTGCGGGACGCAGGTTGCGCTAAAGAGTGACAAATTGTCCCATGCTGTTATAAACATCTCTATTCATAGAAACCCCTGAATATGGTCGCTGTCAATCCAAATGACCAAAGTGTCAGAAGGGAAGAAGGAAATACTGAGTTAGTGAGGTTATAAAGGCTGCAGGATCTCCAGTGTTATTCATAAAGCAAGACCATAACGAGCCCACAATGGCTTTCCAAGGCAAAGATTTACAGTGTGCCTCAGAAAATCCTGCCACGCTCCCAAAGAACTCCCTAGCTTCTGTCAAACTGGGAATTAAGATGAAAAAAAAAGAACAAAGTTTTCCTCAGGCGTGGTATTCTCCTGGAGTATCTGTGCTGTGTATCAAATGAACCCAAAAAAAGACTCACAAACTGACTTATTCTTAGACTTCAAAATGTCCTTGACACACTGGAACAAGCATTGTTTATATTCCAGCTCTCACACAGTGGGAGGATTTGCATCTTTAACAAATAAATCTAAAAAGACTTTCTTCACAGATGTGTTTTACACCCTCAGCGATCACTGTTCAGCTGCATCATCCTGCTGCTAATCCAGTTAATCTTTCCATTGGCAAGAGTTCCAAGGATGATTCCCTGTTATTTTAGGGTAACGATTAGGTACTGTAGCATTGACAATGGCTTAACCCCTTCACAAGTTTTATTTATGTCCTGCCTGCAGAAGTCTTGGGGGAAAAAAACAGGAGAACAGATACTCCTGAAGAAACAAGACATAAACAAACATTCTTGGATGAATTATTAAATATCATTCTCTACCAGTGCTTTAAGTGGAAAAAGTAAGTGCAAGTACTCACCTTAATATCATAAGCATATGGGACAGAAACATGCATAATTTTTTTACACTATCTATCACTGTCTGTCGTTCTATAGATCAGTACTTTTATTGAACAAAAATGACAAAGAACAAAGCACATTCTAAATCAAATCCATGAGTCAAATTCAAAGTGTCTTGGAGTGCATAGTAACTAATTACTTTTACTCAGTGACATTTACTTGAGTAACTTTATATATATATATATATATATATATATATATATATATATATATATATATATATATATATATATATATATATATATATATATATAAGCGGCTGGGTAGCTCAATGGGTAAGTCACCCGACCTTCACCCGGGAGACCGGGGTTCGAATCCAGGCCGGGTCGCTTGGTTGAGATATCCAGTGTGGGTCCTTAGGCAAGATCCTTCGCGCTACTGCCTTACCTCATGATGAGTGATAAAGGAATACACGCCATGCCGGCTCAGACGTCGCCCGGCCAAACAAGGTCTGCGTCAGGTGCTGGGGAACCAGGGCACCTTCACGAAAAATGGGTTACTGGAACAAGACGGAATTGGGCGAGAGGTGAAAACTTGGATCTGTTGGAATTCTACTACTCAAGTAACCCTAGTCAGAGGGGTTACATGCAAAGAATGCGGGAGGAATGGTTACGTCGACATCCCCATTCAACACTAACTGCCAAACAACTAGTAGCTCAGTGTTCCAACATCCGCAAACGGCAAATGCTGTCACAACTTGAGATAGACGAGGTACAACACAAATGCTACGGCAAGGGGGAGCCAGGACGCCAGGTCAGAGGGGAGTTAGCTTCAACTCCCCACCCGGAGATTGGGTATGCAGCCCCAATAATGAACGAACCATCAAAGCTGAACGAGGCAGCAACTGACCTGAGAGGTAGGATCGTGGCCCGAATGAACACCAGGCAATCCCGATGCCAATTACAACGGTTGAGTGAAGTACCATCAGAAAGTCTCATTGAAGATGTGAATGCAGCATTGAGAACGATCCCTACCAACACCATAACGGAAACCAATGAGCTGGTGTACAACTCAGCATCAGTGATCCTTGAGATGCTCGGCTATAGGAGCAACCATGAGATTCAATACCCACCATGGAAAAGACGGTTAGAGGCTAAAATCAAGGTAACAAGGAGGGAAGTGAGCCAATTGTCAGAGCTCCAAAGATGTGCAATCAAAAGACCGGTACCCAAGCGGTACAGCCAGATGCCCATACCTGAAGCGCTCAAAACTGCCAAACAAAGGCTCCAAGCCTTGGCCAGTCGCCTAAAGAGGTACACGAGAGAAAATGAAGCCAGGAGGATTAACCGGCTCTTCTCCACCCAACCAGCTAAAGTGTACTCTCAATGGCAGGGTAATAACAACAGAGCAGACCCACCAAGGCTGGAGACCCAACAGTACTGGAAAGGCATTTGGGAAAGGGAGGCGACCCACAACAGCAATGCACAGTGGCTAATCTCTCTACGAGATGACCACAGCAAGCCCCAGTAACTATCACAGTGGCAGATGTCCAAGAAAGAGTCTCAGGTATGAAAAACTGGACAGCACCAGGTCCTGACATGATCCATGCCTACTGGCTAAAGAAACTCACTGCCCTCCATGAGCGACTGGCAGCTCAAATGAACCAGCTGCTACAAAGTGGGACTCACCCTAAATGGTTAACTGAAGGGCGCACAATCCTGATCCAGAAGGATCCCTCAAAGGGTTCGGTCCCATCCAACTATCGGCCAATAACCTGTCTCTCTACAACATGGAAGCTCATGTCAGGCATCATAGCAGCTAAGATAGGTGGGCACATGGATAAATACATGAGTACAGCACAGAAGGGCATCGGCATAAATACCAGAGGAGCCAAACACCAACTCCTGGTAGACCAAACAGTCGCCCGAGACTGCAAAACCCGACACGCCAACCTGTGCACGGCTTGGATTGATTACAAGAAAGCCTATGACTCAATGCCACACACTTGGATCATTGAATGCTTAGAGATGTACAACATCAACAGGACTCTAAGAGCCTTCATTGCAGCCTCATTGTGGAAAACCACCCTTGAAGCCAACTACAAGCCAATTGCACAAGTGTCCATCAAATGTGGCATATACCAAGGAGACGCTCTGTCCCCACTACTATTCTGCATAGGTCTGAACCCCCTCAGCCAAGTCATCAACAAGACTGGCTACGGATACCGACTCAAGAACGGAGCCACCATCAGTCACCTCCTCTACATGGATGACATCAAGCTGTACGCTAAGAGCAAACGAGACATCGACTCACTGATCCACACCACCAGGATCTACAGCACTGACATTGGGATGTCATTCGGACTAGAGAAGTGTGGTCGGATGGTTACACAGAGAGGGAAGGTCATCCACACAGAAGGGGTCTCACTCCCAGAGGGAACAATAGCAGACATTGAGGACAGTTACAAGTACCTGGGAATACCACAAGCAAATGGCAGCCTCGATGAGGTCACAAGGAAAGGAGCCACGGCCAAATACCTCCAACGAGTAAGGCAAGTCCTGAGAAGCCAGCTCAATGGCAAGAACAAGATCCGTGCGATAAACAGCTATGCCTTGCCAGTAATCAGATACCCTGCAGGAATAATAAGCTGGCCAAAGGAAGAGATAAAGACCATGGATGTTAAAACTCGGAAACTACTAACCATGCATGGAGGATTCCACCCTAAATCCAGCATCCTGAGACTATACGCGAGCCGTAAGGACGGAGGCAGAGGACTAGCGAGTGTGAGAGCCACTGTCCAGGATGAAACATCCAAGATCCATAAATACATCAAGGTCAAAGCCTCAACCGACGATGTGCTCAGCGAATGTCTCAAACAATGGGGACCAGAGGATGAGGTGCTGGAGGAACCGTCATGGGAGGATAAGCCCCTACATGGGATGTACCACCGACAAATAACTGAAGTGGCTGATATCAGGAAATCCTACCAATGGCTGGAAAAAGCTGGACTCAAGGACAGCACAGAGGCACTCATCCTGGCTGCACAGGAACAGGCCCTAAACACCAGAGCAATAGAGGCTCAGATCTACCACACCAGACAAGATCCAAGGTGTAGATTGTGCAAGGAGGCCCCTGAGACAGTCCAACACATAACAGCAGGGTGCAAGATGCTGGCAGGGAAAGCGTACATGGAACGTCATAACCAAGTGGCGGGCATAGTGTACAGAAACATCTGTGCAGGATATGGACTGGAAGCCCCGAGATCTAAGTGGGGCACACCCCCAAAGGTGGTGGAGAATGACCGAGCTAAGATCCTGTGGGACTTCCAGATCCAGACAGACAAAATGGTAATGGCGAACCAACTGGACATCGTGGTGGTGGATAAACAACAGAGGAAAGCCGTTGTGGTGGATGTAGCAATACCAAGCGATTGCAACATCAGGAAAAAGGAACACGAGAAACTGGAGAAATACCAGGGCCTCAGAGAGGAACTGGAGAAGGCCTGGAAGGTGAAGACCACAGTGGTGCCTGTGGTCATCGGGGCCCTCGGGGCAGTCACCCCCAAGCTGGAGCAGTGGCTAAAACAGATCCCAGGAACAACATCAGACATCTCAGTCCAGAAATGCGCAGTTCTCGGCACAGCCAAGATACTACGCAGAACCCTCAAGCTCCCAGGCCTCTGGTAGTGGACCCGAGCTCAGAGGTTGAGAAAGACCACCCGTGGAGGGTGAGAAGGGAATTTTTTTTTTTTTTTTATATATATATATATATATATATATATATATATATATATATATATATATATATATATATGAGTAGCTTTACCACACCTTGCTTTTACTTGAGCAATATTACTATGAAGTATCACTACTCTTACTTGAGTAAAACTTCTGGATGCTCTACCTGCTGTGAATAACTTCACTAAATGAAGAACAAACTTGTTTTAACCAAAAATAAACCAGATACAGACACACAGCTACAGTTTATCTTGAAGTGAGAATTCTTGCTTGAACAGAAACTTTGTTGATCTGATGTTAGTTTCTATCTGCTGAGACTTTAAAGGTCCTAAAGATACAGTAAACACTACATATTGTCACTGGTTGTACTTCACCATGTTCTAACATACATATCAAATACCTTCTGTATTAGTTTAATACATTTTATATTGAAAAAAAAATATTTGGAAAAGTGTTTCATTTGCCATAAATTGTTGCTTTATAATTATTTATTTATTTATTTAATTTTTGTCTTTAAATTATCAAACTTGCATATAACATTAAATCAGATGTTCTGGTCAGTTATTAGGTACTTAAGCAGCCTTTTTACAAATATTTTTTTTTACTCTTGAGTAGTTTCTTGGATGGATACTTCTTACTTTTACTTGAGTAAAAATATGTTGGAGTAGAGCTATTCTTGCTTAAATACATTTTTGGGTAGTCTACCCACCTCTGCTTGATAGTTTCTGCCATATTAGTTCTGTTCTTGGGGTCTATTTTCAGAGTTTATTGTTGTGTTCCCCTTCCTGAATATTTTTCCTGTGTTTTTAATTCAGTTATGGTCTTGCCATATCCTGTTTAGTCCTCTGTATTAATTATTGATAAAATGGTATTGCTATATAGGTTTTTCCCTTTGTATTTAGTTTCTAAGTTTATTCTTGCATTTTGTTCTTTATGCATTTCTATTTAGTTTTCGTAGCTTAGTGTTGGCCTTTGTTAGTTTATGTCTTCTTTAACTTCTCTTACGTTTTTAGTCTGCCTCCTGTTTTTATTGTATTCATGCTCACCAGTAATCCCTCGTGCCACGATTCCTCATCATACTCATGTGTTTCACCTAATCTGCCACTCAAGCTCTTGATTTTTTGCTGTTCAGCGCCAGATACTTTTTTTCATGCACTAATTCACATCTTCTTACGTCTGTGTTGTGTTCTGCTTTTCTGTTCCTCGGTTTAGTTCCACTGTGTGCAAGTAGAGCATGTGATTATGGGCTAAGAGTTAGCACACACTCTCTTTATTTTTCCCTCACAGCCTGTGCAGTGAAGTGCTGTTTGTATGGGGGGCATATTGATGGAGAAATGCAGACTGACGTAACACCTGTTACAACACTGAAAAAAGTCCTGGGACACTCCGGGCACTGCAAAAAAGGCCCCGCCACTTAAAGCACTATTCTCTATATAACAGATTCCTCCTCAAAAGTTACTTCCTTTTAGAGGTGGGATTCACAGCTCTAGTAAAGAAGTTCTTTTTAAAGTCTCTTTTTTGTCCCACTTAAATGGCTCAGAAGAATCAAATTTTAATAAAAGATGATGATAATCTGAGAAAATGCAAAAAGCAGTTTTTAAATAATGATTTAATTTATTAAGGGGGAAAAATGTCTAAGCCAGTCGAGCCTTCTGAAAATATAAAACCATATTACTTATTCCATTCATTATGATGCAAGGATCATATTCCTGATTCCATCTCTATCTGGAGCTTTCTAACCATATGGCCAGACAGGGATTTAAAGAGGAGCAGCAAAAGCTTAGGAGGTGGCTTAGCAGTGCTTGCCAACAGCTGAAGGTGTCGTCCAGGACATGCTACTGTGGGATATAATCTCTGCTGCACTGATATTGAGTCATATTGAACATGTTGCTGTATGACAGTCATGAGCCTGTCATACAGCAACTATCTTCAGTCAGAAGCTCCTTCGGATTTATTGCGAGACTGACCTCTAATGGAGATTCTTGTGTAAAAACTGATTTTGCATGGCCCAAAAAAAACACAGTCATGCAGTCGTGCACAAAACATCAGTGTGACAAGTGATGAAGTAGTTCAGTTTTTCTCTCTTACTCTTCTGGGTGTTTCAATCTTCTGCACAGGTAAAAATAATTATATTCAAGACTGAAATTACTGAACAGCATTTGAAACACTGAAATACGTCCTACAGCCTCCTGTAAAGAGGGGAATTTAAAAAAATACTGTTTATTTTGTCTATAGCCATATTTTTTCAAGTTTATATTAAAAATATGTTTGATGCCAGTCAACAGGATAACCCTTTGAGTTTTAACAATAAGCAAAGTCCCTTATATTCCCTGTTCCTCAATCAGACCATGCATCAATGAGATGTTCAAGAATACACCTTAAGGATTAACATGTTCATCTCTATTAGCCATGTGACATCAGTTCATTCCTCTATCAGGAAAACTCTGACCAGCCCAGAAACAAACACACACCTTTGTTTCTGAAGGTAAAGACATGAAACAATGGCAGAGAGGGCATTGTTCTCCTTGCTGCTTATTTTAAGACAACTATGCTACAGTATTTTGGTAATGGAATGTATTAACATTATTCATGTGAGTCTAATTTTGTTTTTCCTGAATATCACATTCAAAACCATAGTGAACAATGATCATTTCACTGATCTGCAATCAAAGAAACACCTTTCTTTCTTTATTAACTAAGTTCACTGTAGCATCAAATGAGAAATTAGGCTGGATAAAATGCAACGCTACAATAAATTAGAAATTGTTCTCATGAAAATGATATTCTTTTGAAAATAGTACAAAAAAGCAGGTATTTGTATTCATATATTCATTACTTTAACGGCTGGAGAGAATACAGTGACTATTATGATGTAATCATTATCACTGATATCCAAACTTTTTACACAAAGTACCACTTTAGAAAAGAACAAGCTCGACAAACATCACAGTAATGTCAGACGTTATAACACAGTAAGAGCTAATATTCTAATCCATCTCAAACAAGCAAACAGCCAAGTCATAGAAAATATGTTTTTAATGTGATCTCGGTATGTTTTTGCTTCATCTGTATACACTCTTAAAATCTTAAAACTGGGGAAAAGTTACAAACGTTTTGTTCTGCTGATCATAATCAGGTGGTTGGCAGAACTTGACATTTTAACAAAATGTTAAAATGAAGAAATAGGAGCAACAGACAAGAAACACCAAACAAGCTGTTCGGCAGTTGATCATCAGACAATCTATACATAAATCTGGCTTTCATTGTCTTTCTGTCAGGCATTCACACTCACAAGGCTATGTAATGGCTAAGGCATAACGACTTTCTGTCTATGAATCTGGGTGGATTGTCCAGCACAAGCAAGGCCTCTTACAATGCTCCTTCGCTGCCAAGATTGGAAACAGTAAGACAGTTATTTTAAATTTCTTGAAGGGGCAGTACTGTGTATTTTTCAGCCACATTGAATCAGTTTATAGTACAATCCCGTAACTATGTTACCTTCAATTGTTGCGAAAATGCTATATATATCAAATATGAGTCAAAAGAAATTTGACGCCGTGAAATAGGGCCTCTGTCTCTTTAAGGAAGTCCTGCTCTTTCTGAAACCCTTTAACAATGTTTTTACCAGCGTTTCACTGAGAAGTAGCTGGTATAATGAGATCAGCAGATGTGCAGTTCCACCAGGTCTTTGCTAATTGCTGCTGGCTAGTAAGGAGCTGAGTGGGGAAGTCGCAGGGTGGGGGTATTCTGTGAGGCGGAAGCTTTGAAACTGCAGCTCTAAGTGACCCAATATAACATATTTAGATGGTTTATCAGCAAAAAAAAAAGTTGATTTGGGTGTTAGTTACACTTTAAGTTCGCACTTAAAAAAATAGAAAGAAGAAAAAGGCGGGGGAGGGAACAATTTCCCCGAGTGCTTAGTGGCAGGTTTTTGTATTCTGTGGTGCACCATGACTGAGACGGAAGTGTGTTACATTGAGATGATTCTTGAATGTCATTTAAGCAAATGTTAATTTCAATGCAATTGTCAGTGAGCATTAGTTAAAAAGTAATAAAGCATTAAACTGCATACTTTAACAATGCAGGATGTTTAAAGAGTCTCAATACTGTGAACTTACCAGAAGTAGTTATGAGCTTGATAATGTACCTATAACTGAAACAGAAATGTGTCCTTGTTTGAGAAGTGGAGTGCAGTTTTCTTGCATTATGTAAAATAATTATTTGGTTTATACTTTGGTCAACTCAACATATATAATTTGTTAAATTTATATTACTAGAAATTCTAAACTGATATTAAATTGCTTCAACTTAATTATGCTTGGGGAGGTCAAAGTAAATCACGTTAGTTTCCTAAACCAGTTGAATTAACCAAACCTAAAATTACATGCTGGGTTTACTTAATAATAAGCACTGTTGGTAACTTAAAAAGCTGAGTGGAAATTGCTGCCTTCATTTTTTAAGTTAAGCCAGCAAAACATTTTTTCAAGTGCAGGGAGGAGATAGATGAAATGTCACAAATTTTCTGTCTCATATTATACTGGCAGGACATAGTGACAGTTTAAACAAATATGTTAAAATTATATATTTTTATAAAAGTTATGTACTGCAGCTTGAATCATAAGATCTGAGAGAAGCACTTAAGGAACAAAAAAAGATCTTTAAAGTCTACATCTCCTCCAACACAGAAAGCTTGCCCTTTTGACTTTCCAAGGGAGCGTTAAACATCAGACTTTAAAAGGTGGAGGAACATTTTGTTCTCTGTTTTTATGTAATCCACAGTGGTGAAAGCTCCATCATGATCTGGACAGTGTTTTCCCTCCCTTTAACAATGAAATAATGATGATCTGGTCCTATAACAGGACAATGCTGCAGTTCACACCCCCCAGCAGCCCAAACGACTTCTTCCAGGAAAATAATGACATTCTTTTTTGGACCATCCTACATGTTCCCCTCTTCTAAATTGCACTAAAAACATTTAGGAATGGGTAGTAAGGGTGATTTACTAAAATGGACATCAGTTCCAGACTGAAGGTACATTTCACTAGCCGCGCTCACCACACGGAGCAAAATAGAGTAAAATAAAATAGTTCAGACACATTGAAGTGACGGTGTTACTGTCCCAAGATTATCAGTGGCATCCATCTTGCTGCCTCTTTGACAACTTTCTGGAGGCGCCCCTTTTCACATCCATACATTTTGTAAATACCTCAGAAACCGATAACAAGAAATTCTGCCATGAATCTCATTCTCCTACAGTCCAAAGGTCCTTTAACTTTCTGTAATTCATTACTTTGATTCAGAAGCTTCCATGTGAAGAGAGCAGAATGTAGCCTTTGGACCTTCCACACGCGTATTTAAATAAAGAAGACAGAGCTGGAATCCTAAAATAATCCACACATGACCCGTTGTTTGCTCCCACCAAGCCAAACAAAGTGGCGCATTCGCAGTGTGACAGTTGCCCAGGGGAGCTGCCTTGTATCTTATGCATTCACACAAACTTGTTGCCGGTCCTCTACAGCAGCCTGTTACATAATACATGTGGACTGTAGCAGAGGGAATAACACCGAGCCTCACAGCGGTACCAGCATCAGTCATCAACAGTAACAGCATGAGGATCTCTCTATGTTTTAAATGGATCACTTAAGAGAGGTTGGAATTATTCAGGTATCTCTGATTTCCAGGGGATGGTCCTGCTAATAAACAACTTCAGATTATCATAATGTTGTTTACGATAAATATTTTGGTTGTGTTTTAATTATAAATACACTGCATGCTCTCCATTAGATGTAACATATACAGTATAAATGTATTTATGTTGCATCAATCTAAAATGGGTGATACAAGTTTTTATAATTTATGGATTAATAGTCTTTTTTTTTTTTCCAATCGAGTCCTGTCCTTTGAACTCACCTTCCGAGACCTCGGACCACTAAAGTCACTTCCTCCCTCAATAAACTTACCTTTGATCCTCGATTGTTTCCACGGTAATCCCTGGCAGCTCTTACTCTAAACCCTGGAAAGAAATCCTTCGAAAGATCACAAGCCACATAACGCCATCTTCCAGCGCCACACCCTACCTCTCACCACTGAAATGATATGGACTCCTCTCTGTGCCGCCTTGCTCTTTTCAGAGCCACAAGCCCATGGAACACCTTACCAAAAAATAAACTGGAGATGCATCAACAGAATGAATTTCAAACAGCTTTGAGGTGGTATTTACAAGAAAAACAACTATCCTGAATGATTTTTAGCAATATTATTTTGTGTTTTATTGATTGTGTATGTCTGCTTAATATATTGAAGTAGATTTACATTTGTAGAATGTTTTTCATTATAGTATATTTAATTTTATTTTGATCCATGGCCTTTATTTTGCATTGTATCATAGTTTGTATTGTAGTTATTTTTTATTTTGAATATGCGATGTGATCTATGTATGTTATGTATTTTTAGTTGTTTATGTTAAATGTGTGGACCCTAGGAAGAGTAGATGCAGGGAACTGCAACTATTGTGGATCCAAAAAAAAGAAAAGAAGGAAGGAAGTTGTCACCATAAATTCTAATTATTGATGTTTCAAAACACTTACAGCTGTTGGTATTGTTGGGATTACTTTTACTATTTTTCCTCCACAATAATAATAATAATAATAATAATAATAATAATAATAATAATAATAATAATAACAATAATAATAGATAAAGAAATAAATAGTTCTTATCGTCACTTTTATTTTTATCACAATATGACCCCAAAATATCATGATGAAAGTCCATGAAAGTCCATACTGCCCACCCCTGTGTGGGGTAAATTGAGCTCAAATGTGACAGAACATTTTTAAAACATATTTTCCTTTTCAGAGTTTGTTGGATTCCAATGACAAACAACAAAACAATAAAACTCAGATGAAGGCGATTCTGAGCATGGCCAAGGCAGTGGATTAACGATTATTCCTATTGTTGCTAATTTAGCAACTTTATCACTATATTTAGTGAGGATTAAGAGCCTTCTAGTTATTTATCTATTTATTTGAAAAAAGTGACCAGTGACAAAGTAACAACCAGGGGTGGGCAATATGGACTTAAAGTACTAATTTCATAATGATAAAAGTGACAATAACAACTGTTTATTACTTTTTTTAGGTAACTAAACTATGATTGCATGGCACAGCAATCACAAGTATGTGCTTGTGGGGCACAAGAACATACTGCTCTTGAAAAACATATGCATTTGTAATATGGTTCCTTAGGACACCAGTCACATAAAGGAATATGATTTGATTCACTACAACGCACACAGTAACTGCATTTGATCATATTTTTAAATTTATTGATACTTATTTATACACCTTTATTGAACAAACTGTGGAGAAAATAGTAAAAATAACAATCCCAACAATACGGACAGTTTTACGAAAAAATCTTATCATGATAAGAAATTTATCACAATAAATGATTAATGATACGATAAATGCCCACCCCTAGTAACAACTCTTTCTGGTATAACTGGAGGCTTTTGGGAACTGACAGGGTAGCAATTATCAACAATTTAAAGTGCTGCCTTGGACCCCTCCCTTGTACAGAAGTCCCTCTAAGCTGTACTCTGAACAAGAGATGTTTATCCCTCAACATCCAGAATAATACAAATAATTTGTGAATCCATGAAGCCACTGCAAGCTTGGTTGTAGTTGCTTAGGCTACTAAGCTGTGTAATAAATTAAAAACTAAACCCAACTCAAGACAACTAAAGAAAAAGGAGCTCCACTATTGTTGTGGTTTTGGATAGTGCAGGTAGCCAGAGTGGGCATGTGCGAAGTGGGCCTCTATGCCATCATTTCTAGAGATCTTTGCACAAACATCTAGTACACAAAGTTTTTAAAAAATCTCCATTTTTAAACTAATTTAAAACTGTTTTTATTTCCTCACCAAAAACTTGACAGTGGACAGAGTGGACAGGTGTTCCAAAAGCAGCAACAATTCTCAATTTTACAAAATTTTATAAAATATCCGTTTTTGAGTTGTAACTCAAATGTTACTTCATTCTTATCCATAACCTTTTATTTCTATAAAACGTAACCATTCTCTTGGGCTGCATGTTGCCACAATTTGTAGCATTGTTGCCTTGCAGCAAAGTGTCTGGGGTTCGGATCCTGGCCTGGGATCTTTCTACATGTAGTTTGGATGTTCCCCTTCCTTCAGTTCATGAGTTCTCTAAATGTACCTCAGCTTCCTCCCACAAGTCCAAAAACATCTCTAAATTGCCCTATGGTATGAATGTGTGTGCATGGTTGTATGTCCTGTGTGTCTCTATGTATGATATCCTGGCAATCTTCTCCAGGGTATTTCCTACCTCTAGCCCAATGACCGCTTGAGATAGGCACTGGGTCCTTGCAGCCCTGCAAGGATAAGCAGGTAGAGACAATGGATGGATGGATGGATGGATGGATGGATGGATGGATGGATAGATGAACTATTCTCATTTTACGACTTAGTCAATACTCATGGTCAGCATTAATCTTCCTAATCTGGATGGATGGATAAATTGGGTCTACAACCTCAACCAATTCCAACAATTGTAAACAAGACAAAAACAAATGATGAACTGTTGTCCTGGTGCACCCTGTCCACAGTGTACCAGACCCTAACCAGTTGAGTGCTTGGAGAGGCAGAGTTAATTCTTAGTCCTTGCTGCAGGTATTATCCTAGCACACCTGAGTTACCGACTAAAAGCCTGATTGGAGGGTTGCTGATTAGCTTAGAACACAGATGAACTTAAGACACTCTTTTGGGCTGGGATGAAAAACTAAGTTGACAAGGGGGCTTTTGGCTGTTGGAAGGGCAGCTATTTCTGGCCAGGCTATTATGATTCATTAGTGGCTGTTTGAAGGTCTGATGTGTCAAGATGTGTCATTTCAGTAATTGTCAGTCTGACTTATCTTAAACCCTGCCTCAGCCTCTGAGCTCTCCTCCCGAACAGACATTATTCCAGCAAAAAAACAACAAAAAAATATCCATGGTGATGGCTCAGGGAAGCTGAATTTGGTTTGGATCCCTCGGGGTAGTTATCAAGCTGGACAATAGTAATGCAATTTTTCATAGTCAGCTTGCGTTCCAAGATCATTGTTAACACAATGAGATTTTCAGAGTTCAGAGAGCTCCTGTTTTTATAGGAGAATGCTCAACCAAAAGAAAAGCACAATAGGCTGTCACATATTGTCATTTTTCTACGATTATATAATTCACTTGCAGATATACAAAACCCTGTTAGAAACATGGTACATAGGATATAAGAGCATGAAAATATGTATGTAATAGCAGAGAACAGAATGTTATACTATAATGACCTGAGAAAATAATTCTGGCATCCTGAAGAGTCTTTCATGGTGATGGATGGTTCAGGTTGTTTAAAGTGAGGTTCTAGAAAAACATTCTAAGCAGTTTATATCCTCCTGGTGGAGATAACTCTCATTATGTGTTCATCCAGTCTGTATAAATCTTAACCAGTTGGTCCAAGAGGCTAAAGCTAATGGCTAATCCAAGATAGCCCAGGAATAAAGTGGACTTCTACCATTTTAAAACAACTCTAGTCCTAAGATATAAAACTGAGTAAGATTATTAACATTACATTTTTACATCAGCATGCTCTGAACAAGGTGATTAAAAAGGAATGTTGTAACGGGTGTGTTCAAGTAGATTTATTAAATCCAGAATGATAGTCATTGGGAAACTATGTCAATTAAGTATCCCCACAGAAAACTATACTGGTTACTGGAAAAGGTTCTGAAAGTGAAAACACGCCATACTATTCATGTATCATTTTAAGCTGATCTCTGTACTCACTGTTGTTGCGCATAAGCCAACCCCTCCCTCTTCTTGCTCAACCTATGGGACTGACTTATGACCAGCTCTCCATCCAACGGGTCCGGAAAATCCTCAAACCTGTAGGGTATTACCCTGTACTAAGGTTTCTAAGATAATCTGTTTATGCTGGTGTCGAGGAAAATTTGTCTAGCCTCTCACTACCTCCTGATCCAGATGCCATACCCTTTTTCAGTTCACAAAGTGACCAACCGAGTAGCCTAACAGCAGCTCAACTTCATGAACCACACCTGTTAACGGTAGCTTTTCCTCTAAAAACAACGTGTACTTGTCACCGACTAGATAAATTTTAGTAACTCAGCTTGAGTCCCAGGGGTATTGTTAGTATTTCACCTAAGGTAACCATTAAAAACCTCCCAACTTTACTAGAACCATGTACCATAGTATATTTTACACTCGTTACAGAATTCAGTGACTCAATTAATTTGAATGTCCACAACTTTTCTAGAATTTTCTATGCTTCTTTATAATGAGTATTAAAAGTATATAAAGTATGCTTTGGCAGGGTTAGGCATCAGCAGAAAATTAAACAGAATCATCATAATTACTCATATATAAAAACAAATCAACTATCTTTCCCTAACACTGACACCCTTCATCTAAAAGGGAGAGGCTTTTGGGGGAGCAACTCAAGTTCATACCCCGGATGGAACAGTCCTCATGACAGATGACTCTTTGAAGTCCTTGGGTGGAGGGTGCCTTTGTTAGACGATGTCCTCCTCTCGATGGATGCGTGAAGCTCTGGTGTTGTTGTCCAGAAGCAGGCAGTCCTCCATCACATGCTGCATACAGTCCATCGACCAAGTCTGTCAAAGATTGCTGGGGTGCCTTTTTGCAGAAATCCAAGAACAGCAGCCTGATCTGGAACCACAGCTAGGGGCGTTGGCTTTCCCCTGATCCAGCGGTGCAGAGTCCTCCATCGCTCTATGGCTCCTGGGTGCGGTTCTCTCCGTTCCTCTTTCTGCGCTCCAAGTTGACTCGACTCTGGCCGAGGGGAATAAACGAACTCTTCCTCTTTTTTTGAGGACTTTTATATCTTTTCATCCCATTGTTGTGTATTGTAAGGTGCTACGTGCCTTGCCACATGACTTCTTGGATGCCTTGCTGCATGACTCCTTGCACAACTCAGGCGTTCACTCTCAACGGTCATCCGGAGTTACTTCCCCAATTCGATTCCAAGGCCTATTCCCTGTTCCTCTTTTACTCTGTTGTCGTTCTGACCTGTGCTTAACCCTATCATCTTTAACTGATCACATTCATTCTTACATTCATAACATGCTTAATATGATTTATAATCAATTTTCAATAAATGCTTAAAATCAACATCAAATCATCATTCAATCATCACATCATCACAGTACTAGTTACATATACTTCATTTTAATCACTCTTACTTCAATCACTCATAAAAAGGGGAAACATATTTCAGATGTGCAGAGTATATGTTCATTCATCTATTCAGTCTTTTTATCTCTGTGGAAAAGACTTATTATTTATTTTAGTTATTCATCAATTATATTATAAGATTGGATGAAACTGGAATGATCTCACCATAATTCTCCAGTTCATTCAACATCACATACAGTTAAAATTAAAAGACATATACTCCTATTTTTCTCTGTGTTTGAAGTTAAATCAAACCAAACTTCTCTGGTTTTAGGCCAGTTAGAATAACCAAAATTATTTCTATTTGCTAAAAGCCACAATAATGAGAGAAAGAATATGTCAGAGATTTATTTATTAATGTCCTCAAAATCAGAGGTTTTTGTATGATTTGGGTCAAATGTTTAGGGTTTCCTTCCACCAGCTTCTCACAATAGTTTGCTGGAGTTCTGGTCCATCCTCCTGATAGAACTGGTGGAACTGAGTCAGGTTTGCAGCCTGCTTTGCTCACAAAGGCCTTTTTAGATCTACCCCTAAATTCTCTATAGGACTGAGATCAGGGCTTTGTGATGCCCACGCCAGGACGTTTAACTTTGTTGTCCTTAAGCCGCTTTATAACCACTTTGGCTGTTTGCTGAGGGTCATTGTCCATCTGGAAGACCCATTTGCACCTGAGCTTTAACATCCTGACTGATGTCTTTAGATGTTGCTTCAATATTTCCACATAACGTTCTTTCCTCATTATGCCATCTTATTTTATGAAGTGCACCAGTGCACCAAACTAGCCCCACAGCATGAAAGCAGTGTGTTCCAGGTGTGGCCTTGAAATATCTATCAGGAGTTTCCAAAACCATGACATCATCATCTGCGCTTTCTCTTGTTGTTTCCAGAGGCAGTAATCATTCTGTATGTGAACTTCTGATTTTGAAGAGCTTAATAAGCATATTTCTGACATATTCTGACTGTCATTTTTGTGGCATTTAGCAAAAATAAATAATTTTGATAATTCTGGTTTGTTTTTTTGTTTTTTTTTTACTGAAAAAAACCTTCACTTGTGTAAACTGTTGCCAAATTATTTGCAATTTTTTCCATTATACCTAATTGTGTGATCTCAAAAACATATTCTAAATGTGTTTTTGTCTTGTAAGGAGCTGCTTCATTTCATCGCTCTTTGCAGTGCTTCCTGTTCACTGAGATCATGGCTGGAGTCCACTCTTGCAGTGTGCATGCTGGGTCAGGCTTGCAGGGATAGTCATACATTAACTTACCTTTTTGAAGTCCAACACTAGCTTTCAATTTACATAGCTAGATAAGAGATATCATTTATTCATAGTTCTACAGTGAGTGAAAACTAACTGATCATAGCTAAAGTTTCAGTTTACAGCAGCTGTCCACTCAAGTTCCTCATTTAAAAAAGATAAAATCAGACTTGTTTAGTTCAGAGTTCACAAAAATATTAACACCTCTGATGAACATGTTTATTTGACTGCATTGTGCACAAGACTGTCTGCAGCATCTATCTTCCTGAAACTTATTTTCACTTTTTCTCTCCAGCATCTGAAATATAATCTTTTTCTCATTCAGAATATTGCATAGAAAAAAATATTTTAAATAAATTATCATACAAAAATAATGTCTTACATTTACATGCAGTTTTTTGTACATATTTTTTCATCAAAGTCTAGCAAGAAGAAAAGGGATCTTGAAAACTTTTCAACTCATCCTTTGATAAATATGCTTTTCACTTCCATATGATTGACAACTTATTTATGAAAAGATAAAACACTGGAAAAAGGTTAGCATCACTGATCTGTTCAGGCTGTATACTGTTAATTCTGAATACGTGCTCACATATGGCAGACTGCTTTTGCCTGTTTTATTCCAAGATTATTCAGTAGTTTTAATTTTGATGATTATGTGCAAGAATACGCTCATGTTGCTGAAGATATCCTCTGTCCTGTTATTCCGTGGTCACAGTGGGATCTGCTTCTACAGTATTTAATTATGTATGCTGGTGTATTTGTGATTCAGATATGAATATGCATGTAAATAGATTAGCCTAAATGTGACCCAAACTGGAGCTCCGAGCTGATGGTATCCACCCCCCCACTGACTGGCTGCTGATTCCACTGAAATCTCCCAATCAGTCATACTTAACAGGCTCAGCTTGGACACTTCTGATTGGAGACAAATTGATAACTTTTGCGGTTCAGTTTTTTTTTTTTTTACAGACAAGTGTCTCCAAATTTGTATTTTCCATGTCAAAGTCAGGTCATTTTCTCACTGTTACAGCATTTAATTAAAATATTTGATCCAAGTCATACTGTTTAAAAGACAGCTATCCATGATACTGACCAAATGTATGTAAACTTTTGAATTTGAAGAAAGTTACAAAAAAATATCTCGAAAAAATGTTCTCACTAAGTTCTCTGGTATTTAGCAAATAGAAATAATTTAGGTCATTCTAACTGATCTAAAATGAGAAAAGTTTGGTCTGATTTAACTTCAGACAATGAGAAAAAATGTCTATGTGCCTTTTTATTCGGTGTGTGTAAATATATAGTTTCAGCTGTACGTCCTACAATTATAGGATCAAAATTAGGTCTATGTTTAAAATAAAAAAAGTTTTGGTAAAATATAATAAGAGCTATAAAAAAATAGATTTTAGAAAGTACATATAAAGTTTTGTTATCCTGTTGTATATTTTCTTCTCAAACATATTTAGTTTGAGTCCATAACTGCATTCTAGCTATGGTCTCTCAAACTCTTTTAATTCTGTAAGACATTGTCTTCTATTTCCCACTTCCAGGTGGTCTTAGGGAGAGAAAGAAATGTTTTTCAGAAGAGAAATAAACAGCAAATGAAAACTGGGTGGGAATGCTGCTTCCTAATCTCGGGCTTAGGCTGCTGAAGAGGCCTGTAAGAGGTCCCTGTCAAAATGAGGGTTGGTTCAATTTCACTCTCCCCCTTATCTCCCCTTCATCAGTATAGAAAGGCAACAAAAGCCTTTGAAGGCTTCATGGGACAAAACCTCTATTAAGTCCTTCAGACCCCTATTAGGTGAGAATTGATTTTTTTGACATAAAAGTTTGGGCATCTTGGCTCTAACTTTACAAGAATGGTCTCTGGCTACCTCCCAAACATGCAACATCCCGAACCCGTGAAAAAAAAACCTTTCAAAAGTGATTGTCTTTTACTTTTCAATCACATATGAGGGGGTCTTTAACCTCAGACTGTTTTAGTTACAATTTCTTCGATGAATATTTGAACCTCTTCCTGCAACCATGGAATGGAGGGGGGACTGAGAGGGGGACAAAGGCCACCCTATGCAAATTTCCTGCCTCCATTTGACTCCCCAAAACTGCCACACCCCACTCCAGTATATAGTTCTACGACTTTAATATTACACAGTACATTTTCCACATACACTAAGACTCCCTCTACACAGAGACAAATACTGCAAATTTTTGTTAACAATTAAGAAAAAGCGTGCGTCTATATGACAGAATGCAGCGCCGCCAAAATTGGTGTAGTGGCTATCCCAGGTCAATTGGTGGCGCTGTAACACTGCCATAGAACAACTCAAAAAGCACAGAAAAACAACAAACAGCATCATGTTTGTTATTAATTACTTTTTAAAAATTTTGAAGAAAAATGTACAAAACAAACAGGTTTTGAACAGCAGTTCAAAGCCAATGACAAGATATAATGTATAAAGTATCTGTTGTGAGACAATCAAAGCATAAATTTAAGCAAGATAATTAGAGATACATATTGTAAGGAAAGGAAATACAACAATACAAAATAAATGACTCTAGGAAAAAGAAAGAAAAGAAAGAAGAACAAACAAATAAGACTAAATAAAAAAAACAGCCAGAGGTTTCAGGAAATATTTTTTGTAATTAGAAAGAAACATGTTGCTTTTTTAACATTAATTAATCTGAGGGATTCAGAGATATTAGTTCTGAGAGGAAATATAAGGAATATAAGGTACTGAGTTTGTGAACTTTTGTCTGTGAACAAAAAGTTTGGTATATATATGATAATGAAATCAAACATATGTTCAAAATGACAATTTTCAGAATCACTGTAGTAGCAGATAACATCCTTGAGTCCTTAAACATACTTAGTTTTAGTCGAACAAAAAAGTGAGATTCAAGGACACTCCAAATTTTTGACATATGACATGTGCCTTGTTTGTTATTCGTGTGAGAGAAATGGTGCTCTGACATCATCATGTCAAAAATAAAACAAAACAAAACAAAACAAAAAAAAACGCGGCTCACATGTACACACAGAAATGTGAAACGAGTGTTTTGAAGATTTTCTGCTCTGGTACGCATTTTCAAAAGTGATTGTTTCTAATCTTCCAAAATGCAGGATCCAAATGGATACACAGACATAATAATAAAAAACCCTTTGCAGATACACCTACAATCGTCTCCATGTGGGTGGGGCCTAAATTAAATGACTTATAACTTTTTCCTCACTGTCTGACATTAAGATAAAAGGAATTCATGAAAGGTTTTTAACATTTAAATTCAGAACTTTACATAAATTCTCTTAGTATGTGGCAGAATAGTTATATCTATCTATCTATCTATCTATCTATCTATCTATCTATCTATCTATCTATCTATCTATCATGGATAGATATGTTCTCACCAAATATATATATATATATATATATATATATATATATATATATATATATATATATATATATATATATATATATATATATATATATATATATATATATATATATAGGGGGGTGGCCAGGAAGCTGCCAGTCAGATTTCGACTATAGCCCTGCCATAGCCCTGCCACCTTCAGCCACCCCTGTGGCCACGCCCCTGCTCCTAATTCACCGATCATGACACATGTATTCATAAAGTGTAATAAATTATTTTGAACCTATTCATTTTTCAAAAGTGATTGCTTTTTACTTGAACTTAAAGTTTTAATTTTTATGTAATTTTATGTAAAGATTGTGTTGCTATTATTTAATCAATTTGATGTGTACTTCTGTATTTTTGTTTTCATAGTGTGCCAGTTTTGAGTACCCACTGTTCTGCCTTTAACAGCATTACTAAACTCCCAAAAGTCACTCCTGCCCGATTTCCAAAAAAACTTATGAACGCCCCTGCAAGTTAAGCCATCTTCGGACCACGTTTGTACTGGACATAAGGACGCGCTTGTGTCCCGCGATGACAGGTGAACCCTCGGCCGTTCGTGCCACGCATGCACCGCTGGAGCGCACCGCCCTCCTGCCGCCGGGAGGAGCAGAGGAGAGGAGCAGACCGGAGCGCAGCGTCAGGAGTCACGCTGCATATGGGATGCGGTTGGCGAATTCTGCTGCTTGAATTATAATCTCTCGTAATATAAATCCGCAAAGTTTCCCTTCTGAGAGAGTCGGGAACGAGAAAACCCGCAGAGGAAAACCGCCCGCTTTAGAAATCTTGTGGCAGTGTCCCCGTCTGAGCTCCGCTGTTCCTCCCGACTATCAAACGCTTCGGAGCTGATGTTCGTGACAGTCTAACAGGGAGAGGGGCAAGGCAAAGACAAGAGGAGAGGAAGACAAACGGGTCATCTTCTGCAGATCTCCTGCGTCTGATGCGCAGGTGAGTGCGACTGTTGTGTTGATGGGATGTTGGCGGATTATTTGCGGGCTTAAAGTGTCAGATAAAACAAAAACACACGTGGCTGCTCAGATCACAGTACCAGCAGGCTTTTCTGCTTCTGATTGAAACCTGTATGTTCAGATGGAGACCGAGTGAGAACTTTCTGCACGTCAGGCTGCAGCCTGTCTCGCAGCGTGCGGGGCTGAGTGTCTCCTGCCGTCTGCAGCGCAGTACGCATTCAGTTTGGGTTTAACCCGAGAGACCTGGAGACTGCAGCCAGGGGTTGATGCATATTGGCTTATCTAAACCAAACCTGGTGATTTACTGGTCCCACTTTCTGTTTAAAACTACAGCTTCAAAAATAAATACATCAGTTATCCGCAGGTAATCATGTCACACCTTGAGTTACTCCCTAAAGTAAGATGCACTTTTCTACTAATAATAATTATTCAAAATCTGAAAAATTAGCCACAAATCTGAGCAAAAATAATCCTTAATATACAGTAGCATGCAAAAGTATTCAAATAGCTTGAACTTTTTCACATTTTATCATGCTACAACCCCTTTTGTTCAAATTTAACATTACAGACCAAAACAAAGTATTGTTTACATGGTTTGTAATTTTTCCCATAAATAGGAAAACCTGAAAAGTGCGACATGCAATCATTCAGCCCCATAAATCAATACCCTGTAGAACCACCTTTTGCTGCAGTTACTTCTGCAACCCTTATGTCTCTACCAGCTTTACATCGAGTCGCAGTGGTGGTTCTAGACCAAATTTACCAATGGTAAACCAGTGTTTTTTTTTCTTGGGAGCACAGAATGAAAATATGAATAAAAAGGAAAACAAAACAAAACAAAACAAAACGGGGCAATGTTTCATTGTTTAATATATTTAGTGAACCACAGAACTATAGACCATCTTGCGGCTCCGGAGCTGGAGGTTCCTGATTATGGAACAGGGAACTACTGTGGAACCATTAGGTTTGGTGTAAAGAAGGATTTTACATAAAACCTAGAAAATTATGGACAACCGTAAGCATCCTATTCTGTCATAGAAAAACATAGTGTCTTCAGTCAGAGGCTTCATCAAATTCGCTGCAATACAGACCACTACAGGAGATCCTTCCTGCTCACAACCATCACCGTCTGCAATAACATTTTGAAGAATCTTGGATAATTTGAGTTGCAACATTTGAGTACATTTTGATTTTCTCATCAAAGAGGACAAAAGTCACATGTGGGGTACCCTAAAGTTCAATCCTGGGACCCCTTATATTCAATATGTATATGCTCCCACTAGCTCAGGTTGTAACAAAAAATAAGATTAATTACCATAACTATGCAGATGATACACAGCTCATCCATTATGATGTCACCTAGTGATTCTGAACTCATCCATGCACTAAACAGATGGTTAGAACAAATTACTGCATGGATGTGTCAAAACTTTCTCCAGCTGAACAGAAACAAAACTGAAGTTGTCTATGGACTTAAAGAAGAACGATCTAGAGTCAGCACGCAGCTTCAGTTATTACAGCTAGAAACTAGTGATGAGGCCTGAAATCTGGGTGTAGTGGTGGACTCTGATCTGAACCTTCAGAGACACATAAAAACAGTTACAAAGTTGGCCTTCTATCACCTGAAGAACATTTCCAGAATTAAAGAACTAATGTCTCAACAAGCTCTTTAGAAACTCATCTATGCGTTTACCTTTAGTCGCATTGATTACTGCAACAGTGTCTTCACAGGTCTGCCTTAAAGGTCAATCAGACAGCTGCAGCTGATCCAGAACACTGCTGTTCGTGTTCTCACTAAGACCAGGAAAATAGATCACATCACCCCAGGTCTAAAGTCCTTCCACTGGCTCCCTGTAGCTCAGAGAATAGACTTTAAAATACTTCTGTTAGTTTATAAATCACTGAACGGCTTAACACCAAATTACATTAAAGACCTGTTGTCATTGCATCAACCTTTCAGACCACTCAGGTCTTCTGATTCTGGTCTGCTCTGAATCCCCAGAACCAGAACCAAACATGGAGAAGTGGCATTCAGTTTTTATGCTCCACAAATTTGGAACAAACTTTCAGAAAACTGCAAAATGGCTGAAACACCGACTTCCTTTAAATGAAATTTAAAAACCCACCTGCTTAGAGCTGCTTTTGACCCTTAATAACTGGAGCATTGACCAACATATTTGATGTGTATTGATGTTTTTAATGATGGGACTTGACAAAATGTAATGTTTGTTACTGGTTTCACAACTGGTGACCGTTTGATGTGTTTATGATGTTTTTATGTTTTCATGATTTAAAGCACTTTGAACTGCCTTGTTGCTGAAATGTGCTATACAACTAAACTTGACTGGATTTTTAATTTATTGTTACAGTAAAACTGTGAAGGTAAAAAAGGAAAATGGCCAAATTAGGCATGGTTTCTGTGCCATAAGAACCTGTAAGACCACAAGAAATTGAGTTAGTATTATCTCTTCAGTATGGGGACCATAACAGGGGCCAGGACCAGCTGGCACTTGTCTAGAACCACCCGTGATTGATTGGAATGGAAATTCTCTTTACAGAACAACCCAAGTTAGTCAGACTGGATAGAGAGCAGCAGTTTCTAAGCATTGCCACAAAGTTTCTAAGCATTGCCACAAATTTTCATTTTATATTCAGCTCTGGACTTTGACTGGGCCATTCTAATACATAAATGCTCAGTCTGAATGTTTAGGTTCGTGGTCCGGCTGAAAGGTGAAGAATTTCCCCACACTCAAGGTTTTCACCTAACATATGGGTGGGGGATATGGATTTAAAGTTTTATCACAACATTTTGTGGTACAATTATGATAATGTTAATGGGGATAACTATTTATTACTTCTTCTTAGGTAACTGCATGGCTGTGACTGGATGACACAGCAATCATAGCCCCATGAGCACAAATAATGCTCTTGAAAAACATACCCATTTGTAATATGCTTTTTTAGGATATCAGTCACATAAAGAAGTGTGATTTGTATCACTAAACTGCACACAGTAACTGCATTTAATCATTTCTAAATTTATTGATGCACTTTTATTGAACAAACAGTGGAGAAAAATAGTAAAAATAACAATCCCGACAATATGGACAGTTTTAGGAGTTTTAAACCTCATTAACTGGAATTTATTGTGACAGCAATAAATCAAAATCTTGTAAGAAATTTATTATGATAAATCATAAACAATACGATAAATAATCACCCTTATCCTAACAGGTTTTCTCTGTCAGGATTGTCAGCTTCTATGTCCCAGCATTCCCCACTGCATGATGGCTTGTGGTAAACTGAAAGCTCGATTTCCTTGGGCTTTCTTTAAAAAGTGGCTTTCTTCCTTAAATTCTCTAAATTTGAGCCAGATTTGCGCAGTGGAAGACTAATAATTGTCCTGCTGGCAGGTTGTTCCACCTGATTCACGGATCTTTGCAGGCCCTCCAAAGCTATTTTGGACTGCTATGTAATTGGATTACTTCTGAAGGCAATTAGTTGCACTGAACCTCATTTATCAGACTAAAAGTGGCTGATATTTTTAAAGATTTTTTTCAAAAACCAGTATTTTCTTTCCAATTCAAATCTATGTACTAACTTTGGTCTATCAGGAAAAAAAGTACTAAAATACACTGAAACTTTATTTTGGTTTTTATGTCAAAATTTGTAAAAATGCTCCAGGGGTATGAATACTTTTGCAAGGTAATGATTTTCTTCTTTATTTTTATGAAAAAGATTCTGACAGCCGTAAAGGTGTCAAATGACACGTTCTTCAGTCAAACTGTAAGAGTGAGGCGTCTCTGAATGCAGGCATTGTCCTTAAAATCGCCACAGAATTGCATCATCTGCCAGAGTTGCTCATGTCCTGCGGTGCAAATGACAGCTCCATGGCTCATCTGAAAGGCCTGTAGCAAAACAGCAGCTCATTACAAGTGCAGCAGCCCTGGCTGCCTCTGGCAGGAGGCTGCCGGCTCATTAGGGGTCACTGCGGGGCAAGACTCGCACTATGAGCCTCTGCTTGTTACCAGAGCGCGCGGTGAAACCTTCGCTTTTCCGGAATGAATTCACACTCGCTGACAGATGTGAAGATGAGCACGAGTTGGCCTTAAATTGTGTCTGTGCGTCGTATTGAGAACTGTTTTTGTTTTGGATTTTCCCCAAAGTTAGTAAATCAGTGTGAGGTTTCGGAAGCTTCACTCCTAAAAAGTTGGATGCTTCATCAGGGCCCTGACACACAAGTATTTAGACATTGTCCCCTCATTTTCCTGGTCTGGTGCCCAAAGTTTAGCAGAAGGAGATTTATGAATTTACAGATCATACAGTTTATGTTGTGAATGTCGCTCTCTGACTCAGAAGTGTGTGACAAGGAAAATCTGGAGTGAGACAGCAGAGAAGACAGGGCCGACCCACAACCCACATCAATCTCAAAATAGCTCCCAGAATTGTGCTGTGCATGCTTCTATCATATTCCCATCTATCAGTTCAGCATGTTTTGTACGCCGTCAGGTTCCTGGAGCCTCTTCTTTCTGTATGCTGGTTTGCTGTTTTGGGACCTTGATGAGGGATACTCTCTGTTTTTGTCTTATTTTTAATATGTTGACTAAATGCTGTAAAATAATTTATGTAAAGCTGATATTTCCCCTACACAAATCAAGCATGTTTTGGTGCCTAATACCTATGAAAGGGCAATTAGTTATGAAACTAATTCAATGTAACCAGCAGATAGATGTTGGACATGAGCTGAAGACATGGGACATTCAAAGAAGGACTGATCCACATTCACTTGGTGTTTGCGTGATGTTAAACTGGAAGCTTAAGTTGAACAGAATATGTGAGAAAACAAGAGCCAAAGTCACGATCAGCTCCGACCCACACTAGAACATGAGGACCAAGGAAAAAGATCTCTAAATGGAGATCATAAGGTTTCAGCATGTAGGATTATAAATATAAGTAACAAACCAATCTAACTTAAATATAAGCAGGGTGTCAGTGCATTCTTAAAAAGTCTTAGTCTTAAATTCATATATCTAAAATTAAGGACCTAGTGTCTTAATTAGATAAATGTAAGTTAGCCTTAAATACCTTAATCACAGGTCTTAAATTTTGTCATGGTAGGACTCGTTACTCTCGTATAGTCTATGTAGTTTATTTTTTCATGAGACTTTTCAGTCAGGCAAAAGTTTTAGCCCACACAGACATCTTCATAACGTTGTCGAGATGCTTGAGGCTACTGCTAACTAGCTGCTAATAACCCTTACTAGCTAGCTAGCTTTTTTGTATCTATAATTGGTAAGTGTAAATTATCGCCTGTTGGCTGGATGACGTTTGTCTTCGCCATTGGCTCACTTCTGTTGCCAACCTGTACAATGTTATGTGCATTCTGGGCAAAAAAGCTTGGCATTATTATATAAAATATGAGAAATTCTTTTTTACATTTCTGTCCGGTCCTAAATTTCATTCATAATGGTCTTAAAAAGGTTTAAATTTGAGTTGGTGGAACCTGCAGAAACCCTGATAAGGAATAACTAAAAAAAATAAGCAATCTATTTGTACTGATTAGAGTTAAAGTGTCTGAACTAATGAAGGATCAATGATCTCGTTTGGATTATTAGGTCATGCATGAGATTTTATCAGATTTTCGTGAAACATTGCATGAAAAAATCTCCATTTTTATGTGATCGTTATCATATCTAGGAGAAGTGGGTAGAGGGAAGATTTTGAAGTCGATCTTTCACATCTGCTCTTATCTAGTTCCAAATCAGCTTAGTAGTACAGAATTTTCTCGCCTCATGTATATATATCAGCTCTTGTCTTCTTAGATCTCAGTCTCTCAGCCGGCAGGCAGGATGGCAGTCCAGCTCCTCATTTCTCGCTATGCCGAAGGAATCTTGACTTGCCCGCGTGTCCCTTAAGGAGTAAGAGAAGGCAACATGAGTTGGAAACAACTTAGATGTTTGGAGGAAATGAGCCTTTCGGATCCCAATCAGCAGCCCTTCTAGAATGATAAATCCCAGAGTTACTTGCTTGATTGAGTCACGGGAGGTTCTTCGGTTGATGAGGGAATGCAGTCTCTTTAGCAATCGCAGGGAAAAAATCTTTTTAGAACGGCTTGAATAAAAAAAGCTATGATGCTCCAGAGATTAAGTCTTAGTTCTCAAGGCTAGAACAATTGATCTGACTGGAACTTGATGGCATGGATGATGAAACTTACACTTTTCTCTTTGTGGTTCTTATTCTTTGGTTACTGACACACTTTTGAGATATCCAGCTTTTTAACGTTCACTGACCTCCCGGATCCACCTGCCGTGGGTTTTGTTGCCGCTGTCGATGCGGTGCCGATGGATGTACGACAACCTCTAAACCTAACTACATTTATGAAGAATGAAAATCTTTCGCCACAAAAACCTTGAAAATCTTTCAAACGTTCACGAGACTTGTCATTGTAAGCATAGAAAGCATCAGATGAGTAACTTACTTTTTATGTTTGTGGGCAAACAATTAATGATTGCACAATTCTGTTTATTTTTCAACACTTGACAGGCTTACAAAATTGTGCTGCTTGGTTTGTGTTGTACTTTATGGTGAAGGTAATGATTTTGATCACCTGTTGTTTAATAGTTCTTAACAGAAAATATCAGAGATTAAGTTTTGTTTTCATCTTACCCTTTATGTGTTTCCCAAGCCATTCTGTCAAACCAGAACAGAAGGCCTCCTGAGCCTTATATGGAGAGGCTGATTGTGGGATGTTCCATTTCTCATGCCCTGCCGAGGGGTGTTTGTGTTTGTTGCATCATCTTTAAGAGGAGAACAAAAGCAGGTGTCTGTAACCAGACAATTGAATTATGTCATGGTTTTAGGTGTTGGTAACTATTATATATAGTTTGGATTATTTGTAATTTGCAGGTGAATGAACACCAATTAATGGTGGTCTTTCCTGTAGGAGAAGCTTCCTGTATAAGCTAGCTTCCTCGCTAGAGGTGTGCAATACTGCATTTTTTTTGTATCGATCCGATATTAAGTAGAGGGTCAGTATCGACAATACTGATACTAATACCGATATATCATCACACTTCTGACCTTTAGTTGTTTTTGTGGTTTTTCTTTTGAATTATTTTGTTAAAGCCTAGGACAGAATTTTGATGGTTTATAGGTGTCTACAAAATACTTTAATAACATGATAAACAGAAACAGTAGAAAAACAAAACAAATTTGTGTGCATTGTATTCTAAAAAAAGTGCAAAAAATTATCATTATATCATCAATTAACAAATTAACATCCAAAAATCAAAGCAAAATCTTTTTTTGTTTTGTTTTGTTTTTACAGTAGAGTTGAGTAACTACACCACAAAAATAAAACAAAATTTCTTGAGGGAATCTGAAACTAGATCGATCTTATCACGCTAGTATCAATCCAGTACTGATACCGACTTGGTATCAATCTTGTTAATGTTTTCTGCCCACCTCTATTCCTCACAAAACTGTACAAAACTGTTTTTGTACAGTTTTTGCCTCAGCAGGCACAAAACAGTGGCGCTCCATAGCCAGGGACCTAGTGCTGTTTTCAGTATTTTGCTATAAGTTGGGAGCTTTTAAGACATTGGGAGTTTTGTTTGTTTGTTTGTTTTTTACTGATTTTTTGTAATTTTTTTTTTCCTTTTCTACATCCATCTGCACAATACACTTTTGCTTGCTGGGAAGGAGAGAACCAATAAAATCACACCACCAGCTGAAACCTCAAGACCTGAGTCATTCTTGAACATTTGGCAAAATCCTACAGAAAGATTTAAAGTTATTCCAAAAAATGTAATTCTGGATCATTAAAAAAAGCATATTCATTTAAAAGTGTGACACAGGAACTGCTGATAACAAGAGTTGTAAAATGAGATGAAATCTTAAGTATACATCTAATCACTAAATAAGTAAAAAAAATCATGGCATGTGATGGATGCCATTCCAACCCCAATAATTTGTCTTCTCTACCCATTTTGCTGTACGACCACTTTGTGTGGCTTTTTTTTTTTTTTTTACAAATGACCAAAAACAGTTTAACACCAAGAGTCACTTTTTGGCCATTTGGTGTATGAAAACAGCTGCAGAATATGTATCTCTAACATGTCTTAGATTCTTTAATTAAAATCTAAACTTGTGAGCCGATATATGCGCTAAGATTGTATTCAGAGATGCACCGTGAAATTGGCTCCTGACTAATTTTCCGATTTTCAGTTTGACTGGGCTTGACCAATGACTGGTCTGTCAGTAACTAAAAAATCCAATCCTTTTCCAACTGGTAAATGCATTATAACCAAGTGCTAGGAGGTCGCAGTGACAACACTCTGAATTATGGAAGCCATTGCCTAGTCAAGATAACTTAATGTTAGCCACTTTCATCATTGGTGGGATGTTTAAAAATGAAGTCGGGCTAGTTAAAATAGCAAGGTTCTATGCAATTCATACTTTCTTACATTGTGGTAACATGTTCACTAAAACAGTTTGTATAGTACTGTGTGTGAAAGATTTAATGAGATACAAATGATCATAAACTGTTTTATGCTACAGCTATGGTGAAGTTACCAACCCTCTGTTAATTTTTCTCCACTTTTAACTTGAAAATTTTATGTTCTAAATCCAGATTAGTTTAACCAATCACATGGATAAGAATGGTGGGTTTTTTATGGTGTGTTGTCATAAAAAATACAAGAAGAAAACAGCTGAAAAAGTCAACATCCTGTTGCACTGCTGTTGAAATGTTGGTTAACATGGTGGCATATGGGAAACTTAATTACTAAGATGGTAGTTGCTATATCGTGTTTAAGAACCACTGGCCGATGCTGGTTGTGGTAACCGTGGTAATTGCTAAAGTACTTCTGTTGTTGTCTAAGTTTGAAAATAATCATAAATTGGTTCAGGAACTTGTCTCTCATCCTAAATGTGTAGTTTTGTCTCCTCTCTATACAAATAAATATGATGCCTGACACAAAGAAGGCTAGAAAAAATGATCTGACTGCATCTCTACTGTAATAGTTTTTAGAGAAATATCGGAATTGGTCTAAACAAGTTATGACAGGTAAAACCTTTACAAAAAAAAAAAGATATCAGAAATCAGCACAAAATTTTGATCTTCTTATTTTTAATTTGATTTTTTAAAAAGTCTATTAATCATCCATCTATTTTTAATACCCTGCTTGACCCTGCTCAGTGTCACAGTGGGGATGGTGCCTATATCCTGCGGGTCACCAGTCCATCACAGAACCAGATAACCATGATAACCATTGCACCTAAGGGCAATTTAGATTCCCCAGCATGTATGTTGATGGACTGTGGAAGGACAGAACAGACACATGCAAACTCCAAACACACTCTAGAAGGGATTTGAACCCAAGACCATCCTCCTGTGAGTCAATAGTGCCTTAAGTCATTCACTATTGCATTAATGCAGGCTTCTTGGTAGTCCTCTTGGTGGTGAGAATAACAAAACAAGACAGACCTCCCAGGCATGATCACTTAATCACATCTCAGTACAAGGAACTGGTATTAACAATGGCTTTTTAAGCTTTACATCCACTCTATCATGCTGCTTCAACATCATATATGACTCTTTTTTTAAACAAAAAATTGTAGCTGCAAAAATAAATACCTAGGAGTATTTTTAAGTTAGAACTTAAATTTATTAGATTTTCAAATTC
Source organism: Anableps anableps (assembly GCA_014839685.1). Lineage (NCBI taxonomy): Eukaryota > Metazoa > Chordata > Actinopteri > Cyprinodontiformes > Anablepidae > Anableps > Anableps anableps. The sequence continues at coordinate 5,491,179 of CM026073.1, forward strand.
AAGTTTCATACTATTTATCAGCACATTCATTCCTATTCAATTAGTACTCCTGACAGAAGCTAACCCAGAGCTGTGGACATGCATACTGCAGAGCATAGAAACAATTACTGTATCCGAGCGCTCGCTCTGTTTGCCCTTCTTGGACATAATGGTTACGCCTCACGGAGCGGCAGATGCCAGCTCCGGCTGTGAGAATGAGACAGAAGTCTGGGCAGAGCTAACTAAATGGCTGGCATATTTCTATTCTCACTGCTAAACAAAATGACAACATCCTTCATAAAATGACTCATACAGTCACATTTCATCCATATTGAACAAGAAATTGAAATAAGTAATTCTTTTCCATGTAGGAGGTGACTCTCTCCTTCATACTTTACTATCAGGCTTAATTCTGTCAGCTTCACATAACTAACAGGTATGTTTAGTATTGACTTTCAAATCTAATTCACTGTAAAATCTGTTTTCTTTATTTCTTAAATAGGACAGCACCTAATGATTATTTTAGTAATTGATTAATCTTTTGATTATTCTGACGATTAATCAATTATTCGGATAAAAAAAAAATCGGGCACATTCTGCTGATTTTTCTTTTAACCACTTGAAGTTGCAGTATGTAGCTTTTATAAAAAAATATATTTTTATGCATTTGTTGAAACTGTCATGATGTGACACAATGATATGAGACAGATAATCTGTGAAAAAAATCCAGCTCTTCTGTCTTCTCCCAGTGCTCCCATTGCTATCAAGAAACAAGCAATCAGAGCCAGGAGGCGGGTCTTGGCGCTGCTCATTTCCCCCTCCATTACGCTGCAGCTTAGAGACACTGTAGTGAATGCTCAGGCTAGTTAGCATGACCACTGATGATGGCAGATAAACGGTTTTCCTGTAACGGTAAGTTGTTTCTCTGCCATTAGCACATTTAGCAGTGCAAACGTGAGGTTGATTGACAGCGTTAAGACCTTTCTTCTGGCTCTGATTGGTTTTTGTCAGGAGCGGTGCATATCTTCAGACGGCGATAGTAGCTCAGGGAGGAGGTGGAGGAGATCAATGTTTTCACAGGTTAACTGTCTCATAACATACTGTCACAACATGGTGACAGTTTTAACAAATATGTAAAAAATATATATATAAAAGTTACATGCTGTAGCTTTAAGCTTATTTTGTACAATATTAGAAATACATGAAAAGATGTGAATTAACAAATAATTCAATTTCTTTTTAAATAAACTTTTTTTTTGCCTAAATTGGAATAACAGCATTCCTTTAGTAAACACTTGATCATCAAAGAATGGATCTGCAGCTAAAAAAATACTGCTAACATCAGCACATGAAAAGCTCAGGCATTTCTGCTTGACTTAACATTAATACCTCTGTAGGGCTCATCTGTTGATTGTATTTTTTTTTTTTTTTTATTAACTGATTAATAATTGGATACTTAAAGGTGCTTAATAGATCTTTTTTTGTTTTTCTTTTTTTTTTTTTTTTTTTTTTTTTTTTTTTTTTTTTTTTTTTTTTTTTTTTTTTTTACAGTTTTTGAATCAAATGAAGCTAAAACTATGCTTACAATTTTTTTTATCTTGTATGCAAAATGGATATCTTTTTTGTACAGTTTTGGCTTAATTTCTGCTCTGTGTTCTTTCGGCAAATGGCCCTTTTCTGAGTCTGTATACTCCAGTTAATGATTAATCGATTACTGAATTAGATGACGATTATTTCAATAATCGATTCATCATGATTCATCATGATTCATTCAATTAATCATTTTAGCCCTAATCTCAAATACATAGTTCAGGATTTTAGATAAGTGTCATATCATCTTTGTTATATATAAATCCAGATTACTTGGTTGAGTTGACTGAACCCTACCAAGCTAGTCCAAGACAAAGCTGGACCTCTACTGTCTTAAAACATTTTCAGCGTTGGAAACATCATATATTTTTATGCTAATTCTATTTTGTACACCTTTAAACTGAGGATTATTCAAAAAGGAAATTAAGGCAGCAGAATCAGCTTTATTTGCCAAGTTTCAGAACACAAGCAAGGTATTTGACTTCAGTTCTGGTTTGTGCCCAACAAACACAGTTAAAATGTAAATATATAAAAAAGGTAAAATAAACAGCAAAACTTTTCATTTTTGTAAATATGTATATATACAGTGTATTTACAAAAGAGGAAGACAAGGTTCAATTAGTGCAAAAATGCATGTTACTGATCAGGGGACTCTCTATGGTTTTTGCAAATAGTGCTCTGTAGGGCCAGTCTGAAAGTTAAAAGTCTGAACAGTTTGTGTCCAGCATGTGTGGGGTCTGCAGAGATGTTAGCTGCTCTTTTCCTGACCCTAGACCTGTAAAGTCTTGGATGGAGGGAATGTCAGTCCTTATGATCCTCTTTGCAGACCTAATTTTTCGTTGCACTCTGGTCCTGTCCTGTTTTGTGGGTGAGCCAAAACCACACAGTGATGGACGAGAACACAACAGACTGAATAATGGTCGAGAAGAAGGTAGCCAGCAGCTCCTGTGACAGGTTGTACTTCTTGAGTTGCTGCAGGAAGTACTGTCTCTACTGGGCCTTTTTCCGAACAATGTCTGTGTGACGACCATCTTGGGTCTCGAGAAAGGGTGGTTCCTTGGAAACTTAAGGAGTTTCACAGACGGGTCTACTGAGGTGGAGTCATTTGTGGAAAAAGAGAAGAGGAGTAGGACAAGAACACACCCCAGGGGGGCACCGGTGCTAATGTTCTTGTGTGGGAGAAGATGCTCCCAAGCTTTACCTGCTTCTACCAGTCAGTCAGGAAGCTGGTGACCCACAGACAGGTAGAGGCTTGCATTGTAAGCTAGGTGAGCTACTGGTGGAGGATGTCTGGGTTGACACAAGTAGGATCATGGTGTACATCTCAGGGTGGTTGAGGTGGTGCAGGAGGAAGCTGAATTTCATTATTGTATATATTTTTATGTACTGGGCATATTTTGGTATTTTAACACCTTTGAACATTTTAAAAAATATTTCAATACAGTGTACTCTTACTTTTTCTATTTTTTGTGGAGCGTTCACAATTTGTTATACAGACATCAAAACGTGTTTTATTCTTTTCTGTTTCCCTATTTGTAAAAATAAAAAAGGGGCATTCTTCTTTTTCCTCAAGAACATTGTCAATATTTTGTCTAATCCCACTCCTGCTATGAGTTCAGTCTATGCTGACATCTTCTAATTTTGATGGATAGGTGAAGATAATCTTGTAATCTTTGATTTTTTTTTTTTTTTTTTTTTTAAACAAATACTGCTGCCTCTGTTAAGGAACCTGCATCATATTCTGTCTTCTGTAGTCAAAGTTGATTATTTTTAAATCTTTACATGAATTGGTTTTACGTATTTCAGTCCCAAGAAAAAAAAAAATCAGAAATAAGTAAGTCAGAAATCTGTGTCTTTGGCTTTTAAAAATAAACCAAACATGTAATTTTTCTTTCTTTTAGGGGTCATTTTTTCCACTGTGAGACACGGTGAAGCTTCGGCTAAGGGACACAGATGATTGCAACAGCATCTCCACAGGTAGTCCCGACAGTGGCTTTCTTCATTTATTTGTGAAAGGTTAGATAAATGCCAGAAATAATTGTTGCTCTGCCTCTCGACTGTTCTCTCCGGTCCCCAGAGTCTTACCATGTTGATTTTCTGAGGTGGTGCAGGTCATCAGTACCTGGGCAGCTGGGGTCTGCTGGGCTCAAGTTGAAAAACGGGTGCAAGGCTGGGGGAGAATGAAGCCATCTTCAGTGACAGCGGGATGTGAGCTTTTGTCTGTGGTCAGCTGCTGTGGAGAGAAATCGTAACGTCAGCACGGAATCCGACTGAGTTACTTCCTGCCTGGTTGAAAGAGTCAAAAAATGGACGATACGGTGCTTATAGCATGCTTATTATCCAAGCCAAGATTAGCACAGAAGGAGAAAGAACGCCCTGGCATGAATCCAGACTGTATATTCATACACTCTAAGATGCATTGATGTTGCTGTCAGGTGCTCAGCTGGTGAAGCCCAGCAAAGCAAAGCTGGAATCTAATATTTATTAAGAGCAGAAGGATGAGAGGTCTTAGGCTGTGGCTGTGGATAGTAAGCCGCACATGATAACATAAGGTCCCCGATTCTATGGGGACATGGAATCCGTTGTAGTCGGACCTCTTTTGTGTTTTAATGCGTTCATCCTTAATGCAGACAGCGGCTGTTGAAGTTGTTGAAGTTTACTTTTAAAGGCAGAACTATTTCTAACTAAAGGGAGAGAACACTCAGGAATCATTTATTTCCTGACAGGAAAGAAATAAATTAGCTTCAATTTGCAGCTTCTCCTCCTGGTACATTTACTTCAATTTTGCATCCATTTACATTTGAAGAATCCATTTACAATTTCAGGTAAATCCCGGCACTGTAGTCAACCTCAAATAGTAGATAGAATTGTGGCCACCCTCACAGATGTGTTTATTACGTCCTAATTGATAGCAGATTCTTTCATAGGATAGAAGGATATATATTTTGCTCTGATGGTGTGTTTTCAATTGTGAGTTATTCTACAACCCAATATACAGTGTATCTACTTTTAAAATAATTTTGTTTTTGCCTTTTTTTTCTTAACACACCTACATCAGGGTTTCTGCAGGGCATTATAAAAGCATCAGCAGTCATTAATGGATTTGTTAAATTTAGGCCTTAAATGGCATTAAAAAGCATTAAAGGAGCAGTATTATATGTTTTCCAGCCACATGTAAACAATCAAGGAACTTTGTTACCTTCAGTTATAAAAATGCTGTATATATCAAACATGACTTAAATTACAAGTCAAATTTCTTTAAACACCTTGAAATTGGGCCTCTGTCTCTTTAAGAAATTCCCTGCTCTTTTCCTACACTCTGCCTTCAGGAAGTCATCATAACATCGCTCCTCTATTAAGCTTTTAACAACATTTTTACCAGCATTGCACTGAGAAGTAGCTTGTTTAATGATGAGCTCAGCAGATGCGCAGTTCCACCAGGTGTTTGCTAATTGCTGCTGGGTAGTCTGAGGAAGCTGAGTGGGGAAGTCGCTGGGGAGGGGTGCTCTGTGAGGTGGAAGCTCAGATGCTAGGTCCCACCAAGCGTCTTGCACAGCTGAATGGTTGCCACAGGAGAGAATCAAAGCAGCACTCCTGGTATGTTTTTGATGAGGCAATAACATTACAACATGATGTACAGCTCAAAAAAGTCAATTTTACATAATACTCCCCCTATAGATCTGAATCTCAGTGGCATTAATTTTTTTTCAAAAGGTTTTACATCCCGACTTTATCTACACCGCTTCACAAGCCATCATGTAGGTTTTTGCTGCTTTGCTTAGGATCATTGTGTTGGTGAACAGCCTAAGTGTGGTTGATATACAGACTTTATCTTACCATTATTCACGTCTTTCACTATTTGTGTATTTTTGCCCTAAAAATAAAAATTGACACTATTAAACAGTTAGTAGCTGAAAATAGTTGAAAACTGGATTAAGATCCCCACTGCGGAGCAGGTTGGTGGCAGGAACCAAGCCCTGCTGTACACACTTTAAGCTTAAAGGCAACCACTGACAGGTATTATAGCCTTGAGTGGGTGGTTGAGCAACAGAATGTGGAACATTGAGCTGTGTCTCCAGACTCTGTCACATCTGTCACATGTGCTCAGTGTGAACCTGCTTTCATCCGTGAAGAGCACAGGGCGCCAATGGCGAATCTGCCAATTTTGGTGTTCCCTAGCAAATGTCAGTAGTCCTGCACAGTGTTGGGCTGTAAGCACAGGCTCTATATATGGATGTTGGGCCCACATACCACCCTCATGGAGTCTGTTTCTAACAGTTTGAGTAGAAACACGCACGTTAGTGGGCCTGTGTGAGGTCATGTTGTAGGGCACTGGCAGTGGACCTCCTTGCACAAAGGACAATGTCATGGTTCTGCTGCTGGGTTGTAGCCCTCCTACAGCCCCCTCAATGTCTCCTGGTATACTGGCCTATCTTTTGGTACCTATTCCATGCTCTGGACACTGTGCTGAGAAACACAGCAAATCTTCTTGCCACCACTCACATTGATGTTCCGTCTTGGATTAGCTGCACTACTTGAGCAACTTCAGTGGGCTGTAAAAAAAAACACCTCATGATGCCTCTATGCGTGACAGCACTTACAAAATGAAAAAGTGACTAAAAGTTCAACCAGATAGGACGAGAACTCTACTGAGTTTCACATGTTTTTCTGATAACTATTAAAGGAAGCCCAAATACCACCTGTGGTACTTGTAGCAAAGTTTTAGAACCATGGATTAAACAAAAGAAACTAGAGAGCAGTCTGAAGGGTTTTTTCTGCTTAAAATTCATCTATCCTTTTGCAATTCTCTTTTACCCTGTTCTATTTGACTTGACTCCCTATATTGACTTCCTCTGTGAGAGGAACCACATTCATAACCACACTCCCATTATTCTGTAGCGGGACCCTTTGTACCAAGAGCTCAGAGAGAAAAGCTTCAACCTTCTCACTGTGTCTGAGGTTTGTGAATCCTGCAGAGATTTAGTCTCCAGCTGTTAGAGAGTCGACAATGACCCATTTATACAATGCTTCCCTCATACACATTAGGTCATTACCACTCTGGTTGGACAAAAGCCTACAAATTCTTAATATTCATATTACACACGGAAGGGACTGTTTTTTTGAAGTGATGCCATTTAGGCTGAGCAATTAGAAAAGTAATAAGATTTGTAGATTTAGTCCAAACTAATTAAATGATCTCTTCTTAAACAGTTTAATTTGTGTAGAAATAATAAGAAATGTTAAAATTACAACATAGGAAATAAGTTATTTTAAACTTATGAGGATATAGTGAATAATTTATTTCTTTGCATACTGGGAGTCTGTGCTTTATAGCTTGATCTGACTTGACAGAATGACGAGCTGCTCCTTCCGGGGGAGTTTATAGTTTTTTCCAGTTCGAGGGATGGATTTTCCAAAATTCTGCAGCTGAACTTGAGTAAGAAGTCGATTTTATTGCACCAGTCTCTTTGTGATAATATGAGCTGAGTAGTTCTGAGGCCTGGCTTACCCAATCCTACCTCCAAGGGCTTTAGGAGGACCTCCCTGCTTGTTCGCGAGTAAACAGTTCCGAGTGATTTTTGCCATGTTAGCTGTCGGATTGCTACATTGCTGCTACGAGTGCATCAGGAACCAATGCCAGAGGCCATTTCTTAGATATGTCAAGGGCGCTGACAGAACAGCAACAGCTTTCCGACTGAAGAAGGGTCAGCTGTCTTGGTACATTTTGAGCTAAAGCTCTTCGGATACAAACATTCATCCATGAGCAAAATGTCAGACACTTGAGAAGCGCTTTAGAAACACGGGATTGTCATTCATTATGAACACCGTTTGACATGTTTGTTTAGCTGACATACTTTTGGTCCAATAAGATTGTTTTGATTTACCTAGACTTCAATAAATTAACAAAGCAGTTTATGCGTTGACTTGGTTTATACTAAAAAAAAAATAATTTGATAGTAAACTCAATGTCATTTGTTCATTAATTGCTTAGTTTATTGCCCTTTATTTTGAAAATAATAATAGAATTTCTGATGTTACACTGTGAGAAACTACAATCAGTAAAGTAAAAACAAAACAAAAAAAAAAAATCAAAAAAAAAAAAAAAATCGCCATGTTGGAAGGAATTTCTTGACAGATATTGAGCCTTTGTAGATTAAACTACTAAAGAATTTGTCTCCCGTACCAGACCTACTGTGGTATGCTTGAGAAATGAAAGTCAAACGTTTTTTTTTGTTTGTTTTTTTTTTAAAGTTTATTCACTGCCAGCTCTTTTATCTAAGTTTGGTTTGAATACAGGGATTTTAGTTGTTGGCTAAATCCTGTTGCCATTAACCACCACTGGACAGCTTCCTCTATACTAAATTAAAGGTTTTGGAGTAAAGTAAGCAGATGTGGATAAAGTTAAGTTTACTTTAGATAAAATGATCTAAGTAACTACGCCATTGCGTTATCTTATAAATAAAGTTTGAGCCCTTAAATGATAATTGTAGGAATGAGCTAACACAATCAGAACAATAACTGATATTTGATAATATACACCTTCCTATATATAGTAGGGCTCCAAATGTATACGGAGGTCTTGGTTTGGTAAGTACCTGGGTTTTCGGCTCATTGTTCATTACAAACGTTAAAAAAATGCCAAAACCACAGGCTTGTTTTTACTTATATGACAAAAAACAATCACAAAACAGAAAGTCCAAATGCTATTAAATGGCGGAAGAAATTTCCATAATTACCCTAGAGTGTCTTTGAAAACAACATCTTACAGTTTAACAAATGGAAGCTTTGAGGTCCAAGGAACTGTTAGCTTAAAACATGGCCTATATGTCCGGTCTTTGCTGGATGTTTATTTATTTATTTATTTATTTTTTATTCTTAAAGAAAAGACTTTTAAATTCTGTTCGTCTGCTGCAGGTACTTCTTAGAAATAAAAATAAAAAGCTTTTAAACACCTTCAGAAATTTTGTAGCGCTCCTGTTCAAGATTATTTTTTAAGATGATTAAAATTTGTTGCTTTGAAGGAGTGTCAATCAAATAGCTTTGAAAACTTTTTCTCTGTATTATTTGTATTTTGATTGTTTGTTGAAATTGAAATTGCAACCATTGTATATTGCAGTTTTTCTGAGTTTCTTTAGATAGTTTTTCATTTGCTATAACACAAGAAATGACCTGTTTGCATCCATGACATAGTTCTAAATTGTAAAAACTTAAAAACAGGAACACTACCATGTCTTTTACCAAAACCATGTAGATCTAGATCAGCCTAGTTCAGTTTTGTCACAGAAGCAGTTCATCTCCATTAACTTCATGCTTCAGGGCTTCAGTGTCTGTACCATACTTCCACAGCTCCGCAGAGCTACACAGTGTGTCACATAGTGACCTGGCTGTTGTGCTCCCAGGTAACCATGGTGTGCATTTTGCACACAGAGCGGGGTTGTTGTGAAGCAGATGCTGCTTGTATGAAAATGTCTCACAGCTGCATTCTGTTTGTGAGTTTTGGCAAACATATTAACCCTCTATACTAACGCCAAGGTTGAAGTTTTGCTTCCTGCTCAGGCCAGATTGTGCCAATTGGTTGGACACTCTGTCTGATTAATATTTTTGGTTCTCAAAAAGTTTGAAGTCTTTTCATTTACATCCCTTTTTGCCTCAAAGTTTTATATCCGGTTTCTGGACTGAGACTGACCAACAGGACGCTGAAATTGGCATCCTGTTTGCAACATCAGTAAACAAATTTTCCATCACCATGTTTGATCAACTCTAGTTTATGCACTAAGATACTTGGGCCCTGTTTACACGGAGACGATTTTAGGCGTGTCCGCAAAAGTATTTTTTCATTTGTTCATCCACAAGATTGAGTGTCTTGGGAGGAGACCAGAAATAACCATTTTTGAAACCAGGTTCCAGAGTGAATACGTTTCAAAACGCTGGTTTCATGTTTCCGTGCGGCCATGTGAGCAGGGTCTTTTTTTTTTTTAAACGATGACGTCGTAGCTCCATCTCTATCCTGCATGCACCTCGCTTTTACAAATGGTGTTTTTTTTTGTTTTTTTTTTTTGTGTCATTCTCTGGCAGCGTTGCAGTGCCACTGATTGGCCCAGCATACCAACTACATCATTTTCTGCAATCCGTAGAGTGGATGTCCCTTTTGATCTTCATCGTTTCCAAAACATACCCCACTCATCTCTGTGTGTACAGGGCCTTAGACTGGTCAAAACTGGACTAAGTAATTCTTAACTCAAGACAAACTGTTCAAAAACAATTTGTGTTCAAACTTTTATGATATAAACTCATATGCTTAGGAGCTTGATTGTTTTCTTTTTTATATTATCATGACATAATTCTAATTTTAACAAATATTTAAAGACACATTTCTCATATAAGTTACATATTGCACCTTTAAGCAGGTATTAAACATATTATTTTGCCCAGATTTCAGTATCAGAGGTTTTTTGTTGAGCTGATATACTGTAATATTCTAATCTTAAATGCTGTGTTTTCATTAGCTATAAGCAGAAAATTATCAGAATTATTGGAAACGACGGCTTGAAAACATCTGTCTGTGTATAATTAATCTTTATAATGTGATTCACTTAGTGAATTTGTTTCTGAAGTAAATGAACTTCATAATTATATTGTAATGTTGAATATTACTGTGTATGAATGTTGATTTGCCTTTGAAACTTTTTTGAATATTTTCACATACACAATGAAAGTTTAACCACTCACACACTGTTTTATCTTCTCTGTTTGGTTAAGAATGATCAAGTCCAATTCTGACAGCTTGAATGTATTTTACATTATGAGCTAATCAGATATCTTTAAAGCAGAAGTAGCTCTTTTGTCAAGCTACAATCTGAACGCCAGCTTCTGTATCATCCAAGAGGGACGACGAGGAAAAAGAAAAACGAACAGAGGACAATTTGCATATCAATCATTTTGGCATAGGTTTAACACAGTTACCCCCCCCCACACACATTTCAGTTAAAACGATTAAAAATTGAGGGAAAACTGTTTTATATATTAAATTCAACCAATGGGAATTCTTTTATCTTTTAAGATTGCACTGCAAGTAGATTGCTTGGCAACACTACCAAATGTCAAATAAATAAATAATCAAAGGAAGATGGTAAATTACCATATGAAATATGCATCGCTGACAGCGAAATAAAAACCAGAGGCAAGTTGTGTTTAGAAGTTGATGGAGGGATGGGTAAAATAGTCTGCATAAGTATGCTGTCGTGCCATTGCTCTTTTTTGTCTTCACACCAGCTGTTGATGAAGGCAGAGACCAGCTTTGATCAGTGAGAGTAGGTGGAATGAGACTGACAGTACAGATGTGGACCTGAAGGCGACGCCAGCTTTCTGCATTATTTATTTTTCACAAAAGAATTTTAATTCGTTGGGGTGTGAAAACACAAGCGTTTCTGGAGCTTTGCTTTTAAAAGCTTCAACACATCAGACTAAAGAGTTCTATTTAGACAACATCCGTACAAATCATATGCTAGTGTGCACAAATATCAGGAAGAAAATCAGACTCTTTGACACAATAATGATGTAGAAATAATTTCTTTTAGCTCTCTTTGGAAAACTAAACCAGACTCCTAGGTGCTCCAGCGTTTCCACCTCAGTCATAGTTAACATTTCTCAGTAAGCCATTAAGGGTGAAAAACTTCCATTGACAGAAATACAAACTTCAAATGTCAGCATTTGTTCAGAGCGCCCAGGGAAGGAAATTCAAATGGCACAGCTGATGCACCTGCAACTGAAGCTGTTTATTGTTTCACCAATTTATCAGTAGAAACCCAGACAACACAGGTGCTCTGACAGTAGCTACAGGTCTGGAGATTGCTGTTGGATGTGTTGATTCCTAGGAGGCTTGGAGCTCAGTCATAAAACATGGTAAAAGTGCTAATGCTTCTCTTTTTGTTTGGTTTTTTTCCACACAGACGGACATTGCATTTTAGGAACTGCCACAGATAAGAAACACACCATGCTCTAGAATTGTTGCCAACCAAAATTAAACCTTGACTGTGAAGTTACCATTAATGGGATTTATGAAGGCCTTGTATCTGGCATAAAGTCATCTCTTTTTGGCTTGATTTTATGACATTTAACACAAGGGATGGGAGGATGCATGATTTGAGACAAGCTGTCAGAAAAAAAAAAATGTGAAAAAAAAATGAAATTAAAAAAAAAAAAAAAAAGCTTTTTGTTTCATTTTTGCCTTGAATTTGTTACCTGTGTAAAACATTCTTGTCCAGGTATCGGCTAGTCCATATATTGCAGGTTTTATGCTTGGAAAATTGGAAAAGTCTTTTTGTGCTCTTTCTAGTGATACCATTTAGTGAGATATATTGATCCAGTTAAAACTTTGGTATCATTTCTTCACAAGCGTTCAAACATAAAGTTCTTTATTTGAAGCAGATTTGTACAAGACAGGCAACATACTGAAAAAGTAGTTAAGTGCTTCAGTGAGCTGAAAGTTAAATGTAAAGACATTGGGCGTACATGACATCATTGCTGTATGTTCAAGCCAAACTAACAAAGAACGATTTTGGACTTGAACTTGATGAAAGGAAGTTGTTCTTTCACGATCCTGTAGGCAACGCTGAAATTGATTATCTTCTCGGCCTCGTCCGATGCTCTGTTTCCTGTTGTCTGCCGCTGAAAGACAGCAGGGAGAGGAGTGATTTTATCGCTACAAGAATTTATCACAGCATGTAACATGTTTTATCTATGCATTGGGTTTTTTTCAGCATTTCAGTTCAAAATGTATTGGAACCAGTCCCAAATGCATGGTCTTCCTACAGTAATATTATATTATCGGCTTTATGGTCTCTTAGCCAGGGAATCTGGTCAAGCCACTGTCTTCAAAATGTATACACTTTACCCCTTTTAATTTCACTGGGCTCTGAGTCTACTGTATGCAGCTCATTATCTGATGCCGTCTCTGGACCAGAGCTTGGCATAACCTGGGCAGTTGATGGCTTCGTCTCAGAGCATTGGGAATGATATTTGGACGGCTCAGAGCTTAAGTTGATGAAAAAGTTGTCAATCGCTCATTTCATTCTCTCCTCAACTGCACTAAATCCACTCTGTTCATCTGTCTGGCTTAGCCTACTTGCCTCTCTGTCTGACTGCAGCACACAAAAGCACACACGTACAGGAATATCTGGACTATGGCCAATCATGGGGGGGATGGGGGTCGTGTGCGTCTGTTGTGGAACTACCGAGAGTCTTTCAGTGTCATAGAAACTTTGTTTTTTTTTCTCGAACAACTGGTCCCACTGGTGTGACTTCCGATTTTTATTTATTTTTGCTGCAGCATTGAGAAATTAGGTTGCATTTAGAGCCTTGTGCTGTGTTGTCTTTGTGAAACTATAACTAATAAGGTAAATAAGAATAATGGAAAAAAGTGGTATTTTGTGTAGCCTACCGTCTTGTGATATTGGAAAGTAACACTTTTAATTTTTTTTCCCCAACTAAATGGCTCCTAAACTGCCGGTTGGTTTTCTTTTAATTAAGACACTAAAATATTGTCATAGTGTTACTTCATTTTAACGAAACTTTTTGCAGAATTAAAAATGTTATTTGTTAATTTTTCCTAGCATCACTGTAGGAACTGTACAACTTTATATTGTATTGTGATAACCTTATATGACCATAATTAATTTTGTTTGAGCAATATTTTTAATCGTTTTATGCCATATCTATTTTTTTTTTTTTTTTTTTTTTTTTTTTTTTTTTGTAGTATTTTGTCAGCAGCACCCCCAGAAAATTTTCATAGGGGTGGCCAGACCAGGCCAAAAAAACCTAATTTTTAATAATATAATGATGATAATCTATCTTCTTGAATCAAGACATAGATATATATGACTTTGTATGCCTCTGTATGCCACTGTATTTTGTTAGAAAGTAAAACAACTGCGTAAACATCATCCAAGAGTAGTGATTTAATATTTTACCATGCTTAGATTAGACTAACTTTTCTAACAAGCTTCAACACCAATGGAAAAGATGACCTTACCGTTTGCAACAGTTTACCCATAAAACTGAAAACTGTCAGAATATGCCTAATATCCTGTTAATCTGGAGAGACCATTTCACTAAGCACTCATCTGTCGTCGCCCCTAAAACAGAGATCCTGAATTCTTGAAGTCTGTCCCACTGCTCTGACCCCGACCTGTAATGAGTTTAATCCATCACTTGTCTTTATGCTACCCTTTATGGGGCACAAAGTGAAAAGTGTTGGAGATGGTGTGAAAATATTGGTCCTCAATTGGGCGTCAAGTGGCAAAACAAGGAGAGAAGGCTGGAAAACCCTTTGAGAAAACAGGCTTTACAGAGACTGTTAGTGCTGCCTTGGAGAGAGGTGTGATGCTTTGGGGAATAAAAAGACTGGAGTGGTAGAACTCGAGGGTGGGGACAGAGGGCTCTTGAGAGTTCTGGTGAACAAATGAGATTGCGAAGAGGAGAGGAAGAACATCCATGTGCAGGATTTATAGAAAAAAAAAACATGACAACTTGCTGCCTGGCTATTCTTTGCCATCACAATGAGTGTTGGTTCCACTTCTCTGAGAGCCAATTATCTCCTCCTGCATGAGTTACTAAGATCATTTAGGCTTGGTGCCAAGTGCGTCAGCGTCGCTTCCTCATAGCGCTAAGCAGGACCATGCACTGGGACGTTTTGACGCTTTAGGCAGGTGAGTGTGTGGATTTGATTTCATGATAAAGCTGCCATGAGAGGCAACGCAGTTCAGTCCGTACTCTCCGCATGCTGCTGCGTATGTGTGTATTTCAAGGCTGATTGTTTCGCGGAGGAATGTCTGACTCCTCTCTCAAGCTTTCTTTCCTCCCTTTCCAATTCACACCCACACCTTGTTTGCCATTTGTTCTCCATCTTTGTTGGGTCTCTATCAGGTTTCTTTGTTGTTGTTTTTGTCTCTTTCTTTCTGAACTTGACATTGACTGTTTAACAGATTTTCACAGTACAAAAATATCAAGTAAATTCTAATTGCTTTTATTTAAAGCAACCAAAAAAACTATTATTCAAACTGCTGCAGTTATAGTAATGTTATGAATAACTTTAATTTATAGTTACTTTAATTTTTAAAGACCTACTTATTGCACAAGAAATTATTCCTTTTTTTGCCCTTTAGCATAGGAGGTATAGTAGTTGGTTGAAAGAGTGATGGGTGGTAAAGGTGGACAGATTGATCCAAAATATCAATAATACAGGGATTAGTATCGAAGCGAAACTGACTTGGTAAGATTGATACTTGAAATTTGATGTTATTTTTGTATCATAGCTTCTCAACGCTACATCAAAAAAAGATTTTGTCTTGATTTTTATTCAAATTATAAGTTTTTATACTTTATTTATTCAGGAAAAAATGCACACAAATGTTTTTTTTTCTGTTTATCATTTCAATACCTTAAAATATTTTGTAGACACCTATAAACTGTGTTCAAATTCTATCTTAGTTTTTAACAAAATAATTTAACGGAAAAACTGCAAAAACACCTGAAGGTCAGAAGTGTGATGTATCAAACCTAATGATAAAAAGTAAAGGTAATGGTAACGATATCGGTGATACTGGCCCTGTATTGACTTGTTATCAGAGCGATACCAAAATATGCAGTATCGCACACCTCCTTTATACCCTACAACTGTCTGTTAGGGATGACAATTAGGACTTCAAATACAATATTTTGTGGTATTTATTGTGATGATAATAAAAGGTGATGGTTAAAAAAAAATTAACAGCTTCTCAGTCTTTTTTGTCGCCTTTTGTCGCCACCTGTGGTCAAAGCCCCAAAAGCACAAGTACTGCTCTAAATGAACCTACCCATTATTAAATAGGTTAATTATTTATGCCAGTTACATTAATTCTACTGCAAAAAACATACCATAATTGGTTTTCTGTTTTTCAATATAGTCATACTTATTGCTGCTCTGATGAACCCAAAAGAGACAAAAAAGATAAAAACAACATATGTAACAATCCATACTCCGCTGTAAGTTTTGGGAGTCTGCAAACGTCAGAACAGAATTTATAATTTATAATTAATACAAGAATTTAGAATTCTTATCATGACACAGATACAGACATATTTCCAAACAATGTAATTTACCAGTTTTATAGGTAGGGCCTCTATTCAACATAATCTTCCATCAATACAATTTTTAGGATTTTTTTTTTTTCTTTTAACAAAAGTTTCAACTGCTGCTGTTTTGAAATTGCTGTGTGATATTAGAGAGTAAAGGATTAGAACCTGCTACTACAGAGAGATTAAGATATCTATAAGTAGGAACCTAACAGATCACTATTCTGGATGTAATTTTGAAGTTTGAGTAATAAAACAAAATCAAAAGTGAGGACTATTGTTGAATTTATTTTGTGGACGTGACATAAATCTGGATTTTCATTGACAATGTCACTTTTTTTCACCCTTTGCACTGATGCTCAAAGTAAAAGAGAGACTGTGTTGACTGCTGTAGCTCCCTGTTTGTCTGGGAGCTCTCACTTTGTTGAAGACTTTTCAACCAAATCAAATCAGACTCCTTTAAAAAGAAATAATAAAGCCTAGGCCGGCAAGATATTAAAAAAGTCTTGCAATGGCAATAATATGAGTAAATATTGCGATGAATATATCAGTTGCTCTGTGCTTCCTACACTCTGTGGCCTTTAACATTTTGGGCAATGTCATTTGTGTCCAGTGTGACCATCTGCTGCCATGAGACTCTGTCCAACTGGTTAAATACCTCATGAAAATGCAAGTGGCGTAATATTTGGAATTAGTTGCGGGACTCGATTAAAATTTTAGTTGAGTTAATTGCAGGGTCTGTAATTAATTAATCGCAGTTAATCATATTTTAATTTAAAAAAAACTATACATTGACAAAATAAGCAACATTTTCAATTTAAAAAATTCTTTTTGGCTGCAAAATTATTGAATAAATAGACATATGAGCTCAACAAGAAATATATTTATTGTTTGTAATCTGATATTTAGGTTATCAACCAACATATTGGTGAGAAGTGCTATTATTCCTATTGACCTTTCAAGTGTTTCAGGAACTCCTGATCATTCATGTAACTTCTTGAAAAATACTTCTTTAGAAATGTGAGCTGTGGACGCTGACCTTAGCATTGGGGACGTCTATGCTTGCTGCATATGTTTTGCATTGAGATGGTTTTAAGGCTTGAATAGCTTCGCTGATGTTGGTGGGTAAAGAGAAAAATGCAAAATTGATGTAATTAATTAATTAATTCATTCATTAATGGAATGAACTGTTAAAGTCCCTTCCCTAGTTGGAATACATCAGCCAACAATAATTGCACTTCAGTCCTTTTCAGTATGGATGTTGTGGCAGGTCATTTCATTGATTCACCACTTCATACCCAGTGGTGCCATATGCTGCTGGATGTTTCCCTTCACCAATTAATGCCTGCAGTAGGAGTTGTTGATTGATATGAACTTTGAAGGGAAACGCCTCAATTAGGAAATTAAGACCACCATAAGACCCTAATAAATTAATAATATCAGCATATCATTATCTATCTAGCTAGCAAGCTGGCTTGCCTAGTTTAGATTATTCCTCAAGTCAGTTAACAGTCTGTGGGAAAGCAGAGAGGAACAGCATTGCATTGCTGAGGACAGTCCCTCTGGAACTTTCTCTGGCATTTATTTGAAAACACTTTAAACCACCGCAATGCATGGTGTGCCACTTTGAAACCATATCTAACCATACCAGAGCCAACCCATGCCGGTTTCTGACATACGCTGCCGCAGTTAACAGTTAACCTGCTGAGCTGGGCCTGCAATTTACTTTGTTGACCTGTTTGATGTTCAGCTTCTCAGAAGCTCATCTGCTCATCATTCTAACTAATTTCCTCTTAATTAGTTCAGCCTTTAGCCTTTTAGACGTTGCCGGAGGCATAAAAAACACAGTGGTGTCACTTTGTCATGTTTGTGTTTTCTTCCCACCGAGGCATCTTCACATTCTCACAGCTCTGCCCGCCTCACCCCCTCCTCCCTACTCCTGGCTTATTGTAAATACTGAGAACTTCATTTCATGTTGGAATGAAGAGCTGCATGAAAACGGAGCAGAGGTTACTGTAAGATAAACCGCCACTGTCCCATTTGAGGGGGATTCATACCCAACACACCAGCTGGCATGATGGCGCCTGTTGTTCGGCTTTGACACTGCCCCGCTGGTGTAAAAATGTTTTATTATTGTTTGTCGTTTTCTCTGTTTTGGTACATAATGTTATTTCAACTGCTCAAACCTATGGTTGTGACATGCTATTAAACATCAAATTCTCAATGGAGAGCCACTGCAACAGTTGGAGCAACTATAGGAAAATGTTTCCTCCACTGTTTGTGTGTTCCTCACCTATGCGCTTGCTGCTGTGCATTGATCGTGGAGTTTTTTGGTCCAGGATGAGATAAGGGGGATCCAGGGCTGGTTTCCAAGTTGGAATGAGACAGTATCAGAGGCTGGCTTCTTCAATGTGGGGAGACGCACACTGTCTTCAGGCCATTGACCTTCTGTCATCCGGTGGAGTTGTGCGCCTGATGCCTGCAGTCTGTTTGTCGTGGCCTGTTGATGGCATCCCCAGTGTTCATCACTCCCTGCTCCTGTTCTGCTACTTCTGGCAAATACAGTTTTTTGTCAGCTTTAACTGGATTACCTGCCCGGCAAATTGGTTGTTTGTGTGTGCACAGGTGTTTGGTCCATGTGCCACTACAGCCTGCTTTGGAGTTCAGCAGGGTCCAAAATTCCTTCATACATATTGCTTTGTTAAACACCCGCTCAATCAAAAACAAACCTTGTTATCCTTGTTATTTGCCAATCTCATAGCTTTTAAAAAGCAAAATCCTAAAGGCTTGTTTGAATCAATTAGCAATATTGTGGCTCCTGATATTCCTCCTGTTCCACTTAAAACTAACACTGATTGCAATCAGTTTTTGATATACTTTTCAAATATGATTGCTAAAATAAGCTTAAGCATTTCTGCATCAGTTGAACCTTATCGAGAATATAGTGTTGGTCATGTCCCTTATACCTGTTAGGCATTTGATCTTGTCACTTTGCAGGACATCATTGTTCTGTTTGGTTGTATGAAACCGACTACAAGCCTTCTTAATGTCCTCCTTTGTAGTTTATTTGTGAATGTGTTTGATTCTGTTGGGCCCTGTGTTGTAAAGATTCTTAATCTCTCGCCTCAGTCAGGCATGTTCCTAATCTTTTTAAACAAGCAATTGTAAACCCTATCTTAAGAAGAATCTCATCTTGATCCCTTGTTACTTAGCAGTCGTAGACCAATATCAAAAACCCTTTCACGTTCAAGCTTCTAGTGAAAGTTGTAGCACAGCAATTTCATAATTTCCTGAAGAAAAATTAGATATTGGACACTTTTCAGTCTGGTTTCCGTGAAATGCATTCAACTGATGGCAGCTGACTCAGGAGATTACACAGTCTTAGTTCTGTTGGACCTTACCTCTGCTTTTGATGCAGTTGAGCATGTCATCCTGATAAACAGACCTAAATATTTTTGATTTACTGATGTTGTCTTTCAATGGTTCACATCCTACCTTTCAGAAAGATTCTTTAGGGTCTACATTAATCAAATAATGTCTGACTCATCAGATCTGCCTTATGGTGTACCCCATGGATCTGTTCTTGTCCCAATTCTGTTCCTATTGTATATAATTCCTATAGGTCAGATTTTATGTCATTTTAATCATGTCACTTATCATTTTTATGCTGATGACTTACAGTTATACTGTTCTTTTACACCCTCTGAATTTTTTAAATTGTCAAGTCTGAGGGATTGCTTAGTTGAGATTAAGAACTGGATAAATGTAAACTGCTTACAGCTAAACTCCAACAAACCTGAGACATTGATCATTGTGCCTGATGAAAGGATTCCTGAAATCAGAAAGCACATTAGTTTTCCAGGATCCTCTGTTCAGTCTAACCTCAGAAATCTGGGTTGGATTTTTGACAGTTCCATGTTTCTTGATCATCATTCCAAGCAATTAGCTCAAAATTGCTTTTAACATTTAAGAAATATTGCTAAACTCAGATCCATGGTGTCTAGATGTCATCTGAAAGTATTCTACATGCTTTTGTATCATCTCGGGTGGACTATTGTAACGGTCTTTTTACTTGTTTTAACAAATCTGCAATGCATTGCATTGAAACTGTGCAGAACGCTGCGGCTAGACTTTTAACAGGGACAAGCAGGGGATCTCATATAGCTCCTGTCCTAGTCACTCTTTACTTGTTACCAGTTAATTTTAGGTTCCAGTTTAAACTTCTTGTTTTAACTTTTAGGGCCCTGCATGATCAGCAACCCCCCAGTTTGTCTCTGACAGTCTTAATCCTCAGACTTCTGCCAGATCTCTGAGATCTGCTGATCAGAATCTTTTGTTAGCCCCATGTACTAGGTTTAAAACCCGTGGGGATCGGCCTTTTCAAGCTGTTGCACCTCGATTGTGGAATTCTCTCCCATTGTTTTTGTTGGGTCGAGTCTGTTTACAGTTTTAAAATGCAGCTAAAAACCTATTTGTACAGACAGGCTTTTAATTTAATTTTTATGTTTTATGTGCGTTTCCTACATGTTTTGTGAAGCACTTTGTGATTTTATCTGTGAAAGGAGCTATACAAATAAAATTTTACTTGCTTACTTACTTCAGTGATAGCAGCAAGTCTCCTCTCCCCGGGCCGCTCAGCTCTATTTCATACCTTTGTCTGCTTGTGGTGATTAACTGCCAGCTCTCGTGGCTCGGGTGATTTCTGCTTTGTGTCGAGAGCTCGGCTCGAGACGGCACTGTGTGAAGAGACGGGGGGGTTGGATTGGAGGATGGGACGGCTGCTGGGATTGGAGGGTCAGCTGATCAGCTCTGAGGTGTGGGAGATTTATGACCCCCCCAGAACAAAGCTGTGTCTGCTGAGAGAGCGGGAACCATAAATCAGGGAGAACTGGGTCAGATTGGGTCAGCGCTCATCTGCTCAGTGCTGATCTCTTTTCCTAAAGGTGTGGGTTTTTTTTTTTTCACCTGACACTTTAAGTGACTTTTTTCAGCCTTTCCTGCTAGATTTGCAGACCTGATATCCCAGATAGGCCATATTTTCTTCTTGCTGGTACAAAAGCATTCAAAAAGGCCTCTTGAACTTCACATTTTTTTAATGTTGGAACCACAATACATGGTTTTCTTTATTTCTTTATTTTTTTTACTGCATCATGCAGTTTGATTCAGCCCCCTGTGTCAATGCTACGTAAAATCAACTTTTCTTACAATTTTAAGGTCTTTTAGGTTTGTCACGTCCATAAAACCATTTTATTTTTTGGCCATTCTTCTTGGAAAAATAGCTGAAGCTTAGTTAGATTAGATCGAGAGTGTCTGAGCAATGAAGCCCCTTCTCCATTGGCAAGTCTCACTCTAACCCTGATGTCTGGTTCAGTTTGAGTCAAGTTGTCCGGGTGTCGATTGGAATGTGTTCCTCACTATTGTGGGCATGAAAATGGGTAGGAAGGTGGGAACATGACCAAAGAATAAAATGCACTATATATATATAGTATATATATATATATAGAATATACATATATATATATATATATATTATATCTATATATATATATATATACATGGATGACATCAAGCTGTACGCTAAGAGCAAACGAGACATCGACTCACTGATCCACACCACCAGGATCTACAGCATTGACATTGGGATGTCATTCGGACTAGAGAAGTGTGGTCGGATGGTTACACAGAGAGGGAAGGTCATCCACACAGAAGGGGTCTCACTCCCAGAGGGAACAACAAGCAGACATTGAGGACAGTTACAAGTACCTGGGAATACCACAAGCAAATGGCAGCCTCGATGAGGTCACAAGGAAAGGAGCCACAGCCAAATACCTCCAACGAGTAAGGCAAGTCCTGAGAAGCCAGCTCAATGGCAAGAACAAGATCCGTGCGATAAACAGCTATGCCTTGCCAGTAATCAGATACCCTGCAGGAATAATAAGCTGGCCAAAGGAAGAGATAAAGACCATGCATGGTTAAAACTCGGGAAACTACTAACCATGCATGGAGGCTTCCACCCTAATCCAGCATCCTGAGACTATACGCGAGCCGTAAGGACGGAGGCAGAGGACTAGCGAGTGTGAGAGAGCCACTGTCCAGGATGAAACATCCAAGATCCATAAATACATCAAGGTCAAAGCCTCAACCGACGATGTGCTCAGCGAATGTCTCAAACAATGGGGACCAGAGGATGAGGTGCTGGAGGAACCATCATGGGATGATAAGCCCCTACATGGGATGTACCACCGACAAATAACTGAAGTGGCTGATATCAGGAAATCCTACCAATGGCTGGAAAAAGCTGGACTCAAGGACAGCACAGAGGCACTCATCCTGGCTGCACAGGAACAGGCCCTAAACACCAGAGCAATAGAGGCTCAGATCTACCACACCAGACAAGATCCAAGGTGTAGATTGTGCAAGGAGGCCCCTGAGACAGTCCAACACATAACAGCAGGGTGCAAGATGCTGGCAGGGAAAGCGTACATGGAACGTCATAACCAAGTGGCGGGCATAGTGTACAGAAACATCTGTGCAGGATATGGACTGGAAGCCCCGAGATCAAAGTGGGGCACACCCCCAAAGGTGGTGGAGAATGACCGAGCTAAGATCCTGTGGGATTTCCAGATCCAGACAGACAAAATGGTAATGGCGAACCAACCGGACATCGTGGTGGTGGATAAACAACAGAGGAAAGCCGTTGTGGTGGATGTAGCAATACCAAGCGATTGCAACATCAGGAAAAAGGAACACGAGAAACTGGAGAAATACCAGGGCCTCAGAGAGGAACTGGAGAAGGCCTGGAAGGTGATGACCACAGTGGTGCCTGTGGTCATCGGGGCCCTCGGGGCAGTCACCCCCAAACTGGAGCAGTGGCTAAAACAGATCCCAGGAACAACATCAGACATCTCAGTCCAGAAATGCGCAGTTCTCGGCACAGCCAAGATACTACGCAGAACCCTCAAGCTCCCAGGCCTCTGGTAGAGGACCCGAGCTCAGAGGTTGAGAAAGACCACCCGTGGAGGGTGAGAAGGGAATTTTTATATATATATAGATAGATAGATATATGTGTATATGTATGTGAAATGGAAAAACAGTTAATTACTCAACCAAAACCACTTCTTGGTTTTAAATCAATAATGGTCATAATAAATGAATACTTGTGTTATTAAATGCATTGATACACATTCCCTAAGCTGAAATAATCAGCTTACATTGCACAACAGTTTTATGATAAATTAAAAAAAAAAAACAGTGAAAGGTTAGGCTAATAAAGATTTATCATATTTTAAAAAGTTGTTCCTCTTATGATCATCTTTCTTAATTACCCCTTTAGAAAAAACACCAACATAAAATAAGGCCCCAAGAAGCCATGGGGGGCATCCCTTACTTTTATTTCTGTATTTCATTTTCTTGTGCAGAAAAACCCAGCACATTAACTGTTATGATTGTAAAGTGATTAAATGTGAAAAAGTTCAAGGGGTATGAATACTTTTTCTAGTCTCTGTAAATTACAGATTTTTCGCCGTCAATCACAGCTGCCAGTGAATTAATGTTTTGTATTTAAAAAGCCCATTAGCTGCTCTAAGTGAGTCACCAGTAATCCTTCCATTATCTCCAGCTATGTTCACACTGTTGGCCTTTAGTCTCTGCTCGTCTTAATCACCCTAATTATATCATATTTGTCTTTCTGAGAGGCTGATGAAAATGAAACGGCATGTTCTCATTCTGGCAATGACTTGTAACTGATTATACACAAGGCATTACGCTCTCTGATTCCAGTCTGTTTGATTCCGGTTGCTGGTTTGACTAGTTGTGTGATTTGTCTTCCTTTGGGCAGCTGAAGCCAAAGTGAAAAATCGATTTTTCAGCTGAAGGATTAGCATTGGAGTTATGGCTATAGGCGTGCATTACATTACAGTGATTCACGCGGCATCCATGCATCAAAGTGGGCTGAGAAAATTCTTCATTATCAGATGCATATGGTTGATATTATGGGGGAAAAAACATGCATAGAGTTGACTGTAGTCTTTAGTGTCAAAGCAGTGGGCACCAAGTATGGAAATAGCACTGAATAATTTGACGGCACCTTGTCGAAGTTCAGACAACCCGAGTAAGGAGATAAATAATGTTTGCCAGGAAGGATGGATCTTAATTTATTTGTGTCTGTATTGTTACACAAAGGGCCATTGCAGGCTGGAAATCAAACGCATGCAAATACAGGCTGTGGAATGGAAATGACTGCGAAACATCACAAGGTTCTCTGCACGGCTGCCAAAGCAGCGGGGAGTTGTACTTGTGTTTACGACAACATTGATCGTATTTTCTCCCATTTCGCTTTACGCAGGTGTGTGATGCGCTCAGTGTTTCTGTCTCCCTACTGTTCATTGTGCCAAAACTC
Organism: Anableps anableps; assembly: GCA_014839685.1. Lineage (NCBI taxonomy): Eukaryota > Metazoa > Chordata > Actinopteri > Cyprinodontiformes > Anablepidae > Anableps > Anableps anableps. Next base: position 5,515,258 of record CM026073.1, read on the forward strand.
GAAAGGTTTGCAGTGCATGTGCACATCAGAAGCCCTTAGTTCCAGTCGAATGTTTCATTGAGCTCTGAACAGCATCTTTGCTCTTAAGTCTGAAGCGCTAAACTGCTAATAAAAAAAGGGCAGCGGTGACCTTTGCGAGCTAAATGTTGTCATTTACATACCTTGTGAGAATGGTTTGGAAGGCAGCTGAGGGGACTCTGGAGTGCTTTTGTCCACTCTTTGTGACTTTTTCCACACATACAGTTTACCATGAGTCATTATTGCTGAGATTTTGGTGTATGATGGCTTTTTACTGTCAGTGTTGCTTTAATGAGTAACACAAATGGCATAATCAGATCCCAAGGGGCAGCTATTAGCCTGCAACTGGTTTATTACTGCAGTCCAGTTTTACTATTAACATTAGTTTGGTCTCAGGATTTAACTGCAAAACTATGATGATGCCCATTAAAATACCCCCCACAGCAGTTTAGTAGCATTGTAATTATATGGTACAGTACAGTGCTGCAGTTTTTATGTTCATTTTATCCATAAAGGGGAAATAATTAATATAAAACTGCAGTATGACATGGGGAACACTTGGAAATGTCTAATTTGTCTGTTCTTACCAAAGGATCACACTTTGTGGCTTGTAGCTGAATACTTTTAGACTAAATTGAAGCTTTTGTCATATAGTTTCAGTCAGAAGTTTAATTCATCTCATCATGGGCATGAATCTCAAATTTTTTCACACTGGAACAATAATAATGAATGGAAGGTGCTGTTAATTAGTTTCAATTTGCAACATTATACATGTAGAACTGTACAATGCATTATGTGCTTTTAGTTCTAAAGTCCTTACACTGGCTCCCTGTAGTTCAGAGAATAGACTTTAAAATACTTCTGTTAATTTATAAATCACTGAATTGCTTAGCACCAAATTACATTAAAGACCTGTTGTCGTATCAACCTCCCAGACCACTGAGGTCTTCCAGAACCAGAACCAAACATGGAGAAGCATCTTTCACTTTTTGTGCTCCACTAATCCGAACAAATTTCCAGAAAACTGCAGAACAGCCAAAACACTGAGTTCCTTTAAGTCAAGGCTAAAAACCCACCTGTTTAGAGCTGCCTTTGAGTCATAATAACTGGAACATTGACCAACATATTTGATGATAACTGACCTCCAAATCAACTGTTTTTGCTGATAAACTGTCTAAATAGGTTATTTAGAGTTCTATTATTATGTTTTTGTGTGAATTTTTACATTTTTGTGTAAATTTGTTTAGTTCTGCAATATTTTGCCTAAAACCGTCTTAGTACTGTCCTCCTTCGGTCAAATGGTTCTTAGGCAGTTGAATTTTCCTATTGGTTACAGCGGTACAGCCAGTACACTATGTCACAGCCCCGTGTTTGGGTATAAAACCATGTCACTCAGACACACAGCTCTGCCCACTCGATGGCGAGTCAGGAGTTGGAATAGCGAGCTGGGTGTGACCAAGGCGAACACTGATCGATAGCGTTATTCAACTTAGCAAATGTGTGATTTATTTGCAGTGTGTTAAAGGAGTGTAATGGGTCTCCTCTGCTCTGACTATTGGCGATGGTATAGTGCAGGACAGACGACTGTCAAACTGACTGCAAGGCTTGGGAGCGGGAAGTGCTCACTGCAGCTCTCTGCTTACTCAGGACACACCGGGGCTACAGCTGAGCTGCAAAGCTTTGTTATCATAAGTCTCCAACAACACAGAAAAAAGTCACTAGAGTTGTCACATTTGTTTTTGTGATTAAAAAGTCGCTAAATATGGCGAGAAAGTTTATAAAAATGCAACAGATCTTCATTCTTCCTAACTCCAGCCTTGCTTACCTCCTCCTCTCATCCCCAGTCTCCTCCGTGCCTCTCAATATCTCTCGGCTCCTCCCACTTTGCTGGAATTTTTCAAAATGTGTGAGGTTACGCTTTCACAGGGGGTTAGTCACACTTCAAGTCTTGTATACAATCTAAGAGGGAGAACTGTAGATGTACACAAGTTGACAAAGTCCAGTGAACACAGTTCTGAATTATAGGTTTAAACAGTTGTATGCAAGTTTGTTGGGATGTGTCACCACTTTTATGTGGCCTGGAAGAAGACTTGAACTGTCAGGCTCAGGTGAACAGCTTTACATAGCTATGGATGGAGACTAGTACTGACCAAGAAAGAAGCTCCCAAAAAGCTGGACTGAAATATTTCAGCTACCCACTCAGACGAAATGCCAAATACCCCCTGAAGAAGGTTTGTTCTTGGAAAGACTGAAATGCATCATCACAATGTTAAGAAGTATGTTTACAGGAGGTGAGGTTTTAAAAACTAAGGATACTATACCAACTGTCAAGCACAGTGGTGGTAGCATCATGCAATGGGGATGTTTTGTTACCACTGATACTGCTGCATTCCACAAAGTAGATGGAATTATAAAGGACTACCTCCAAATTCTTCAACATCCTGCCAAATCAGATATGTTTTTATTATCTTTTTAAAGATAATAAAAACAATGAATGGAATATGATATCTAGGGTAAAAAAAAATCTGTTCTATTTACATTTGATCAAAAAATGGCATGTTAAAAACTATATATAACTTTTTCAATAATCAGAACAAAAATCTTGAGATTGGATTTCCATCACCTTAATCTTTGGCTCCCTCCACAGATTATCTGTCAGATTCAACTCTGGCTGGGTTGATTCAAAACAGATATTACTTCCAGTCAGGGGTATGAATAATTTTGGGTTTAACTATATAAAAGTGTCTGTTATAAATCCTGAAAATTGCAAGTTAATCATGATTGTACAGTATGTGAATGGGAAGATTTTAAGACTAAAACTGACAGAGATCAGACAGATTTAACTGGTTTCATCTGAAGATTTCGCAGTCGTCTGTCATCATCATGAGGACAGCTTGAGAAATATTCACGGAAAATCCCTGTTTAATTGTGTTTCATTTTTCCTGTTACTGGAACCTCCCAGAACTCCGCTCTGTACCATTAGCAGTTTGTCTCTGTAGAGCCTGCTGTGCTTTGGAGAGAGAGGTTTCATTGCGCTTTGAATTCCACACCCGTCATGCATCTGCTCTGTGGATTTAACTCACAGACACCATCAGGCATTATAATTTCTCCCCAGACAGCCTTGAGTGAGCAGTAATGTCGTGTGCCATGAATTCATTGCCTTGTGTTGGTTGGGAGATAAATCAATGTGCCATACAGAGGAGGGTTTTAACATTGTAGTGTTAGACAGAACTGACAAAACTTTCTTCTTTTTAATCGACTGTGGGCACTTTTTGACTCCACACAGTGAGCGACTGAAGTTACTTTAATCACAATTTATCCTTAGCTCAAGGTGGCTGTCATAATGGTCTATGTGGGACCCAGGCACAGGCAAACTTAGAGGCAAAAGGTAATAAGTGGCTTTAAAGAAGAAATAAACACAAAACTTACAGGCAGGCATGATGGAAATCAGGGCTAGACATGGGTAGGCAGGCAACGGAAAGAAGAACTTAAGGGTGCGAGAGATGGTAGGCTTGGGGAGAATCCAGCAGTGAGTAAAAGAGAATGAGGGAGAGGTGGAAGTGGCAAAGAAACCTGAAAAGCTAATCAGAGAAGAGTAGTGGTAGCTTGGGGAGAGAGAAGGCACAGGAAATTAGCAGATGAAAAACAGCTGGGAAGGGGAGCAGAATGGCAGGCAAAGAGAGGAAAGAAAACAACAAAAGCTGAGAGCCAAGAAAGAGAGAAAATGGAACTTAAGGGGAAAAACCTCTAATAACCAGTAAACAAAGGAACTCTAATCTAAGGAACCTCAATCTGAAGGTGTTTTCCCACCTGATAGTCTGGTAGACTTGGTTTGATTGGGGACCAAAATTTCAACATTTGTTACAGTTCGCTTTCACACTGTACTGTGTCAAACACACCAAACCCTTTGAAAAACCTGTTTACCCCCTCGCCTGTGGTGTCGCTGCACCAAGAACCACTGAAGGAAATGACACGAAAAACCTCTGAAGAAGACACTGAGTCCAACTTCCTTCTTCAAAAATGTAAATAAAAATGGAGTGGCATCAGATTTTAGTAGTTCTAGGATTTCTTTTGTCTTTTTCAAAAGAGTGCAAGCCATTTCTCCCGCCAGCGCTAGACACGAGTGTTTGTTTTGGTTGTATTTACCCAGAATGCCCTGCACTATAGTCGGCTTCCTGCTTTTAGAGCAGTCTCCGGTCCGCTTGGCATTCACATATGCATTTGAACTGTACCAGAGTTCATTTCAACAGAACCAAGACCTAGGCTTTTAGACGGACCAGACTTTGCTTTTTTGGTCCGGATCAGAGTTTGACTGCGTATTCACACCTCTCCAAATGAAACAGCTGTTCTCGGCAAACGAACTACAGTTTGATTAAAGCAGGGTAAACATGGCTGGTATGAATGCACCCCAAATGAAAAAGCAGAAAGGACATGAAGCATTAAACTAAAACCAGATCTAAGTACATAATCAGGAAATGATCAAAACCTGGGAAACAGATGAAACTAAAGGTCCAGACACCTACATATCCAGACAGTGGCTCATTAAAAAGCTGAAAATGATGCACCAGACTGAGCTTTAACAACTCATTTAGGATCAAGAATAAAAGAATGTCCATTAAAGCCTCATTTCAAAGGATCATTGAACAACCATGCTTATCAGACTATTACCTCTGACTTTTAATGATAAAGTAAGAACCAGTGAAGATATGGATTATTAATATATTACTCTGATCACACTGAGATGCTGAACAACTGGCCGACATTAACTACCCCATTATTTTGAATCCACACAAATAGAATAAAAAAATACAGTCAGAGCAGTGCTCCGGGTGTCACTTGTGCTTTCAGCTCTGCTAACAAAAAGTACTTGTTCAGGAAATTTGAAATTTAAACCTCATCCTGATGAGTATTACCGAGATATCACACATCAGTCCTAACAATGATTGACTCAGACTCTTCTCCATGAGCTGACATGCTTTCAAGAAGGCTCGTCACTGCCAGGCTCCACTTCCTGCAGAGGTTAATGGAACACATCCTGATAAATTAGCAAAGTGCGACTGATAGATCAGTCGTGTAAATACCATCGTTCTCTCTCAGCGCCGGCCCTGGCGCCCGCCCAGCACAAATGCTGCTTTATTCTTTCGGTTGCCAAATTGGATTTACTCCGTTGCACCGCAAACCTCCCTGCCTAATCACTGCAGGGAAATAAGTGGTGGCCAAAAGGAGTTTAACACCATGAAACTTGTGGAAACAAATGGAAACAGACAAACGGTGAGCAAATGATGAAAACATCTTCCTCTGTTTGACTGTTAGGGTGCTGTAAGCTCGTTCAAGTTGGATTCTCATTAGAACGATGATGAGATAAAACGAGTTCATTGGGGCATCCTGAGCACTGGTGACATTTTGTGTCTAGAATCTCTTCAGTTGCTATTTGTGCAATTTTTGTGAAGAAAGCAACTTTTTTAAATGAAATGTAATTGTTGAGGGATAAATTACGATGCCTCCACATGTATGCCATCACAGACAGACATATCTCATCAGGGGAGTATGATTAGAACATGGTTGTTCTGCATTTGTCGCCAGGAATTGGCACCCCAAGACTTTGACAACAAGAGACCGAGAGAGTAGAATAGTTGCAGTCGTCCAGGTGTGGAAGCAGCAAAGCACCCCCGAATTATCACACGTTTGACTATTGGTATGATGTTATTTTACTGGAATGCTGTTAAATTTGTGTCGTATGTAACGGGCTGTCTACCTTCCAAAGAGTTGGTCTTTTGTGTCATCTGTCCACAGAACATCTCCCCAATAGTGTTATCGAAATGTTTTCCTGCAAATGAAAGATGGGCCTCTTTGTTTTTTGTTTTTTTTTTTTTGGCGGGGATTAGCAGTAGTTTTTTTCTGGAATTGTCCAATGGATGCCATTTTTTCCCAGTCTCTTTGTTATGGCGTAATCATGAACTCTGACCTTAAGTGAGCCCATTATGGCCAGAAGTCCTTTAGATGTTCAGGGTTCTTTTTGGACTTCTTAGATGAGTCACTGATGGACCCCTTAAGTAAATTTGGTGGGCCTGTTTACCACGGAACTGAAAGAGCGAGATTGCAGTAGGGGTGAGCATTTATTGTATCATTTATCATGAAAACTTTCTTACCATAAGAATTTTGATTTATTGTTGTCTTGATAAATTTCAATGAATGATGTTAAACAAACAAAATGGACAGCATTCTGAAATGTTATTTTTACTATGCTCTCCATTGTTTGATCCACAAGAGCCTCAATAAATATTAGTAAATTTGAAAATATGATTAAATGTTGTTAGTGTGTACGGTTTAGTGATATAAATCACACTTCTTTAAGTAAGTGGCAACCTAAGAAGCTTATTTCAAATAGGAATGTTTTTCAAGAACCATATTCCTGTTTGTGGTGCTATGAATGCTGTGTCATGAAGTCACACCTTTACAGTTACCTAAAAAAGAAGTAATGAACAGTATTTTTATCATAATTTTTATCGTTATAACAATAACTCTCCCTTAGAGATACAGTGAGAAGCTCGGTCATCTGGGAAGGGCTCAGAGTAGAGCTGCTGCTCCTCCACATAAAGAAGAGCCGGTTGGGGTGGCATCTGGTTAGGATGCCCCCTGCACGCCTCCCTGGTGAGGCGTTCCAGGCACGCCCCACTAGGAGGAGACCCCGAGGAAGACCCAGGACAAGATGGAGGAACTATGTTTCTTGGCTGGCCTGGAAACACCTTGGGATTCCCCTGGAGGAGCTGGCCCAAGTGGCTGGGGAGATGGAAGTCTGGGTCTCTCTGCTTTGGGAGATAATGTAATTTAACACGTCCATGGAACTTACACCGTTACACAGAGCCGTACAATCTGCGACATTCGTAATTTAATAATCTTGTGCCCTCGGTGTCTTTGACTAAGTCAAAACGGGCAATAGTTTCTTTTTCCATCTTTAACAGAAGCAGTACATGATATCACGCAGTTAACCAAGCAAAGTTTCTTTTCTTTTTTCTTTTTTTTTTTTTTTTTTTTTTTAGTTGCACCATTTTTGCATGTGCATCAGCTAATTTATCATGTTGTTTATTAATTTGGAGCATCATCCTCTCAGGTTTCATATTATTAAAAGTGGAAGTTTTAATCAGGTTTTTTGCTTAGTCATCCTAATTAATTAATGGTGTAATGTTATTGGCTGGGAGGCTTTTAGTGTCCAGTAATTAGGAGCTGAAAACAGGCTCATTGAAACAAGCCGAAATTAGCATTTTGTTCACAGCAGTAAAACAAATGTCTCTTTGCCTGCCAAATTCTAGTCTGGTGGCAAAGTGAAAACTTCCTTTTCTCCTGCGTAATCCTGGTTTTTCTCACTGTTAAGAGAACACCACATTTATTTAGAGGTATGAATAAATATATTCTAACACCAGACTTTTCTGTGTGTAGTTTATACCTCCAAGTTTATTTTCCCTACTTTCTGTTATGAAATTCAACTAAACATTTCCAACATTTTTTTCTTCTTCTCCTGAAAAATCAGTTGGCATCCTAGTGTTCAGGATTTGCAATCAAAAATGCTATTTTACAAGGAAGAAAACTTTAATTTGATTGTTTAGAATTTTCCAGTGAATTAGCTTCCAATCTGCTTTTGTTACATGTGGTTCTGATTCCCACACGGACCCACTGAATCTGAGAAATGAAAAATTAGAGATTTTGACTCGTGACCAAAGCAACATTGCTGTACATATAAAGGTCACATAATGACATTATTGTTTTGGATTCTCACATGAAATTCAACTGTCAGAATGTGCAGTTAGTCGCCAAATCATTGTTTTAAAATACATTTGCACCTTTTTTTTTCACCTTACAAAAATGTTCATAACCCCTTGAACTTTATTGCATTTTGTCATGTTACAACCCCAAATTTAGATTTATTTTATTCAGATTTTACGTGGTAGACCAACACTAAGCTGTGTGTAATTGGGAAGTGAAAGGAAAATGATACATGGTTGTAAAAAAGTTTTGTAGGTAGAAATTTATGCTTTCAGCCCTTTAAAAAAAAAAAAAAAAAAAAAAAAAAAAAAAAAAGTGATGCTATGAAATAAATCCAGTCCAACCAACTGCCTTTAGAAAATGCCTGGCCTGATTTGTAACTGGTCTATCTGTGTGTATTTACACATGACTTATTTGGTCCATTTTAATGGACCAGAGTCAATTTTCCGGTTGGTCCGGATCTTTTGCGCAGCTGTAAATACACTCAAGAGAACCTTTGTGCAGACCAAACAACTGGACCGAGACCCACTTTTTTGAGGTGCTCTCAGTCCGCTTCCAAATGAACTCTGGTGGGGTTCGTTTCTGGTGCGGTTCGCTTCTAGTGTGAATGTAGACCAGCCTCGATCCGAACCAAGTACGGAAATGGACGTCTTGTGGACTTCACAAGCCACCGTTGCTAGGAATTATGGTAAAAATGAGCCCTTCAGTGTTGCTAATGCTTACTACTGATTGTACTGAAATCTACTACTACACCTATTACTGATTGTACTGAAATCTACTACTGCACTACTACTGATTGTATGGAAATCTACTACTATGCTTACTCCTAATTGTATTAAAATCAAACCTGACCATGAATGTGGACAACAGAAATGCAGAGCGCAGGACTTCCAAAGTTTGTTTTTCTGGCTCTGTGATCTGTCCTGTCCCCATCATTTCTATCCAATGATCGTCAACTGTGTGGTTTTGTTTCCAAATTATAGTCCACTTGCAAAAAAGCACAAGTGAAAGCAAACCGTACCAAATGAAAAAAGTCCGTATGTTGGTCAGACCAAACAAGTGGAACAAAGGATTTTCTTGGTGTGAATACACTGTTAGTGTAAATTCAGCTGTTCTGTGAAGGCCTCCCGGGATATTAAAACTTAGACAAACAGAGTCTTTCCATACATTTCTCAGTACAGTGTCCAGTCAGTCTTAATAGATAATAAAGTGTGCCATTGACCATAGGCCCACCTTTAAAAACTTTTAGGACACGTCATTGTAATGTTTAAAACTGAATCTGACTATTAGGACACTGCCTTTTCCAACTGGTCCTTGTTTCTGATCATGCAATCATCTGCATTTGCTTCTAAAGGAGAACCAGTTGACTCGTATTTCCTTAATTAAACTATGTTTTTGAAAACTTAACATTACATCAAAAAAAGTCCATTTGCAAGCGGATGAGAGGTGCAAACTCTGCAGGAAAATCTCGATGTTAATGCTTCCCTTTGCCAGATTTAATTGTCAGATTTTTATTTCTGTGAATGAAAACCCAAACTGTGCTGGAACATTCCGAGTGTGTGCCAGCAGTTTTCCTTGGATCTGTATCAACTCTGCCGGTTTCCCAGGCGAGGCGGGGAGACGTGGTTCCGTCCGCTGCAGCAGATGCATTTCCTACTCCTGGGCTTCCCGTCGCCTTTGTATCCCCACACAGTACAGCGCGAGCAGGAAGATCAGCAGCAGAATGAATGGGCAGCAGAGGCAGCGGCGGCGAGGTGAACCAGAGAGATTAACTGGGAAATTGACACTGACAAATCTCATACATTAAGGCTTCCTGGGAGGCAGCTATCGGTGGAATAGGCAGCAGGTACCATATCCCATAAATGAGGCCGGGCTTCTATAATAGTCTGCGTGCTGGAAAGCTGAACCTTCCTGTGGTGGAAAGCACAAATGATAAGGAAGCCAGGTGTGCCGGAGACTTTTTATTTGACTAATGTGTTTACAGCTAGAATAATGAATAGAGTGAAGGAGATGAGAGTAATTAATTTGAGCTTTACCAGCTAAATAACAAAGCAAATACGGGCAAAACTGTTTCATTTCCCTTCGGACTTGATGGGGTTTTTTTCCCTCCTCTCTCGCCTGCTTTAATGAGATAAAGCCAGCCTCCTTTGAAAAGGAGACCTAGATACTGTTGTTAGTAGCCTTTTGATCTGCTCTCAGGGTGTTTGCTTACATATCTCAGTGTAATGAAGGACACAAACACCATTTGCATATATTTTCTCTGAGTGTCCACAGATGTTGATAACGGAATGAAAGGTACATATTCTTGCAACACAGTGAAATTTGTAGGCGTTTTTATCTTAAGGAGGTGCTATTATGGCTTTAATTTTCCTTTCCTCACCATATTGTGTATGCATCCATCGGTCCAGCGTGTGAAAAACCTAATGAACAAACACAATCACCTTTTTGGCCCTGGCAGCTGCACCACTTCTTGTTGACTCAGTCTTATTCTCTGCGACTTAACCCTGCTCAAGAGGTTCATCGTGTGTTCCCTCTATCTTTATTTATTTCAGACGGTGAAGATGTTTTCCTGGAAAGGTACCACTGCCCCTTGCCGTTGCCTAGCAACAAAGTGAGTCCATGGGACTTGACATCTCGGAGACTCTCACCACCTACCCAGAAACGGTCCTCCTCAGATGTTTGGGGAAAGTTTGAGCATTTGTCGCTGTTCGTAAAAGTAAGTGCTTTTCATGGTGATTTGTGAAAATATTCACACTCAAACTTTTACATATTTAGTCGAGTTAGAAGCAAAAATTTTGAAATATTTTATTCAGATTTTATGGGATAGACCAGCACAATGTGGCACATAACTGTGAAGTGGTAGTAAGAAAAAAATGCATGTCTTTCAAAAATTCAACTACTCAAAGAAGCATCCAAAATAGCCATGGCAACTCTGGAGGAACTGCAGTGATCCATAACTCTGGTAGCATAATCTGTTGACAGGACAAGTTGTGAGCTCCACAAATCAGGCCTTTATGAATGAGTGGTGAGAAGTAAGCCATAAGAAGTCCTATTTGGCCTACATGCAAAACACTAAGTGTGGAGAAAGTGTATCACTCTGCAGTACTCTCAACACACCATCCCCAAAGTGAAACATGGTGGTGGCAGCATCATGTTGACTGTAAAAAAAGGTGTAAAACCACACTTAAAAAAATAATAATAAAGTAAAACCATGTACCATTTTCTTTTCATTTCACAATTATGTGCTATTTTTTGTTGGTCTGTCATTTCAATTCAAAAATACTTTTATTCATCCCAAAAGGAACAGTGTTGTAACTCATATCATTCAAGTATCTTCAAAGAGTCATTGTGGATGGTGATGTTGTGGGCAGGAAGGATATCCTATAGCAGTCAGTCTTGCAATGATTCTAAAGAGGCCTCTGACGGAAGACGATTGCTGTATGACAGTCTCATGATTGTCATGACATGCTAACAGCTTAATATCCAGGCAGCAGAAATGATATTCCACAGTAACATGAACTGGAAGACTCAATCATTTGTTGGCGAGCACTGCTAATCCACCTCAAGTAAAATCCCAACAAAATGTAGCAATGCTGCAATGTGACAAAATGTGAAAAAGTTAAAGTGAGGATACGAGCGTGTTAGTGGTTGTGTCGGTCTTTCTATTGAGTGTATTTTTTTTAAATCTATTTAACAACAGCCCTGCACTACTGCATAAAGTGATGATGAACTACAGCATCTTGGCTGCAGCAGCTTTTTAAAGATCATTTTTTACTCAGAGGGGAGAATTCATCACACTTCTCTGTGTTAAATATTCATGGAGGCGTTGTGTTGTTAAAATAAGGCTCATTAGCACTTCCAGCCTCTTTTCAAGTTCCGCCTATCTCTTGTCACTCTCAAAAGAGCAACAGAAACATGTTATTCATCTCTCACATCCTGTGCACTCAAAGTGGGTCAGAAGAGAACATTAGCTTTGCCTTTATGTCAAAGTCAGACCAACTTCAATGCTATTACATTTTAACATCTATTGAAGTATTATGAATATGGGTAAATGCATTTGTAAAAGTGAAACATTTTCTCATTTTTATTAAATACAAATTTCATTTTAAAAAAAATACTTAATGCTTTTCTTCATTTGCTTCTTTAAAAAACTCTTGTTTTATTCTCAGGTTTTCCTTCCTGTCTATGCCTGGTAATAACCTGTCTGCTGGCTAAATTAGATACAACTGGACATCTTTAAGTTGGACTGTTCATGTCTGTTGTTAAAATGAATCCTGAATGAAAATGAGTCACATGTACTATGGCGACAGCATTTTTGGTGCGCCATTATGAAGTGTAGAACTTTATAGAAGCAATATGAGTTGAAATGCATTGATCAGAATTTGCAGCTGATTTCTGATCTCTGGTTTTTGTAAAACTTTGGCCTGCTGATACTTACTTTGGCCAGTTTCTCTTTTTAAAGTGTAACTAACCCCCCTGTAAAAGCATAATTTTGAAAAATTCTACCAAAGGGGGAGGAGCCAATGTGTTCGGCCAAATGTAGGGATGAGCTCAGGAGGGAAGGCCGAAAGAAGCACTGTTGTCAACTTATCCACTTTGTTGCTATATTTATTGACTTTTCAGACCCCACTAGCAACTTTTTTTTAAATAAAAAAAACAGCAAGTGACAAATCTAGTGACTTTAATCTGTATTGTTGGACACTTTTATGTCGACAGCGCTCTGCAGCTCAGCTGCAGCCTCGCACTGTCCTGAGCGAGAAGCGAGTGCTGCCGTGAGCCTCTCCCATTTCCTAAGCACTGCAGTCAGTCCGTCCTGCAGCATACCGTCGGCAGTAGTCAGAGCAAGGGAGACCCATTCCACTCTGGGTCCACATTGCAAATAAATTTCACATTTGCAAAGCTGAGTAATGCTGTCAATCAATCCTCGCCTCGGCCACTCTCAGCTCGCCATTCCAACTTCTGACTTGCCACCAGCTGGGCTGTGTGTCTGAGTGAGATGGTTTTATACCCGAACGCGGGGATGTGACGTAGTTGTACCAAGCTGTAACAAATAGGAAAATTGAACTGCTTAAGCACCATTCGGCCGATGGAGGCCAGTACTGAGACAGTTTTAGGTCAGATATTGCGGAACCAAACAAATTTACATAAAAATGTCAAAATTCGCACAGAATTATAAAGATAGAACCCTTAATAACCCATATAGACAGTTTATCAGCAAAAAAAAAAAAAAGAGTTGGTTTGGGGATTAGGTACACTTTAAGAAGTATAATATAACAAGATTTAGGTGAAGCTTTCAAGTTTTGTTCCCTACTAGGCTTCCTGACATGTGCATTCATTAATTATTTCTGCTAGGAACAAGGGCAACATCAGTCTTCCAAGTGAGAGACCAGTCGCTGTAAAATAGTTTTACTATGATTGTAAAATGAAGACAAAATTATTTCACTGTTTGCTGTTTATCATCTTACATTAGCAACTACCTTGGTTACTTAAGCTGGTGTTATGAAACCTGATTTCTCCAGACATTTTCTCTGGAGACTGTAGACTTTAACCCAAACTGTGAGATGTCCAAAAGCCTGCCAACATTTTCAGGTCCACAACAGTCCATGACTGACTGGGGCCGAAGGCTCAGAAGGATGAAGTTGATCAACTTTGATACTATATGTTCAGCCTTCCTGTTATCAGCCAAAAACTATGGTCTCATTTCTTCTTTTGCAGACTGAAGGAACGACACTCTCAACATGTAGAAAATAAAACACCTCGCCGATGGTGAAGATAGCTAACTTTGAGTCTTCTTTGCTAAATAACAGGTTCTACGCTAAAACCTGCTGTCAACATAACCTGGTTCGCTTAATGGAAAAAGATGAGGAATTCAATTTTCCAACCAGGTGGTAACGGGTCAGGGCTGATCAAGCTCTTATGGGTTCCAGTCACCAGCCATTTTCTTGGTGCATCTACTCTACTTTTATGTGATGGATACAGGACATTCTGCAATACGGTGACTAATAGCAGCTAAAATCACCTTTAAAAACAATAAAAACAAGCATTACACAATAAATAAAACACAAACACCCATAAAATCCCTTGTAATGCATAAATCATCATAAGCCTAACATTACAGAGTCATTTCTTAGCAAAGAATCCAACAGTGTTCATTAAAACTACCTATTTTCTAAATTAAAAAATATATATTTTCTTCACAATATTCTCACAGATAACACTTTAAATTGTAGTTGACAGCAGTGGGGCCAGGTTTTTTAACATTGCTGTTTATAAAACATTTACTTTTTTCCTTTTTTACCTGGAAACTATCAGATAAAAAAACTCTACTGCTTGACCAAAGTTTCTTAGTCCTTAAATCTTAATAATGTGTGTTAGCCCTACCGGCTCCCCTGCTAAAGCAAATTAGAAATATTATTATTTATAAGAACCTGACTTGTCACAGCCCCTTAGAAAGTGGCTGGTGGGTCCTTATTTAAATGGTTGAACATCTAATATCCTAAAAATGGAGGCAATCCAGTTAAACAGAAACCTGCTGGAAACAGCTGACCCATGTAGGTTTTGACCTCAAACTGTCTACATTTCTAAGATGCATCTTTTAAAGATGAAGTATGTAACTTTTATGAAAAATATGTTTTTTAAATATCTGTTAAAACTGTCACCATGTTGTGACAGTATGTTATGAGACAGATAATCTGTGAAAAGATCGATCTCCTCCACCTCCTTTCTGAGCTACTGTTGCCGTCTGAAGAAATGCGCCGCTCCTGACCAACAACAACCAATCAGAGCCAGGAGGAAGGTCTTAGTGCTGTCAATCACCCTCATGTACGCACTGCTAAATGTGCAAATGATGGAGAAGCAACTTAACATTACAGGAAAACCGTCATCATCGGTGACCTGAGAAATCACTACAGTCTCTATGAGCAGCACCACAGACATGGTGATTTACAGCACTAAGACCTTCCTCCTGGCACTGATTGGTTGTTTCTGACTGAGTGTTGTATTTCTGCAGTTAGTACTGGGAGCACTGGGAGAAGGCAGAGGAGCTCAATTCTTCCCGCAGATTATTTGTCTCGTAGCATTCTGTCATGACATGGTGACAATTTCAACAAATATGTAGAAAAATATTTTTTATAAAAGTTACGTACTGCAGCTTTAAGAAGACTAATAGGTTCACGAACAGTCAGAACATGATTAGCTCCTTCTCTGATCAGCACAACTGAATTCTTCACCTTGAGTCGCTTGGTTTTCTGCAACTGGTTTGAGCATCTGTTGCATAGCAGCAGGGTTTGAATTATAAGGATTTTATTGTGCATTCAAATTGTTAGATTTAAAAAGAGAGTTGATTTTCATGATCTTTTACTGTAAGAGTAGTTTGTTGATCCACGTGCTGGGTTCTGTTGGTGCTGGCTGTGGAGCGGCAGTTGGTAAGGCGGTCTCAAACTGGAAGATCTTTGGATTGATCCCCAGTCTGTTCGTGTGTTGGAGTGCTTTGGGCTAGAGCTAAACCCCACCCCTTTCCCATACCCCTGCTGTGTTATTGCAGAAAAGAAGCATACTCACTGTACAATGCAATGTACATAAAATCATGTGCTAAAAAGTATTTGCACCCTTACCAATATCTTCTTTTTCCTTTTTTCACTCTTAAATGTTTTAGATCATCAATCTAATTTTATAATCAGACAGAAATTGTAAATGTATATAAAAGTATTATAAGGAATATTTCATTTAGTAAGGGAAAAAGGCTGTCCAAACCAACCTCACCCTGCGTAAAAATATATAAAATCGAGAATAAACTTTGATTAATTCCAAATTTTCACAAATTCTTTAAGAAGCTACACCCAGGTCTGATGGTAGAACCAAAAAGGCTTTAAATAGAACCTATCTCACAACATGAAGTAGGCCAAAAGATCTGCAAAAGCAACACATCCAGCCCCGTTCTAAAGAAAGTTACGGTTACATCAGAAACAAAGCCATAAGAAGTCTTGTTTGGCCTACATGCAAAACATCAAGTGTGGCGAAAGTGCATCGCTCCACAGACCCCTGAACACACCATCCCCACAATGAAACATGGTGACTAAAAAAAATGTGTAAACCACACTTTTCAAAACTTTTTCAGTAAGAAAATGTGAGACCATTTATTATTTTCTTTTCATTTCACGATGTGCTATTTTTTGTTGGTCATTCAGTTCAATTTAATTCAAAGATATATTTATTTATTCTGATGGGAACTTAAATTTTGTCATAAGTCTAATCCAAGTATTTTCAGAGTTGTTGTGGATGGTGATGTTGTGGGCCAGAAGGATCTCCTATAGCAGTCATTCTTGCAATGGTTTCATAGAGGCCTATAATGGAAGACTGCTGCTGTATGACAGTCTCATGATTGTCATGACATGCTAACAGCTTAATATCCAGGCAGCAGAGATGATATTCCACAGTAACATGAACTGGAGGACACAATCGGTTGTTGGTGAGCACTGCTAATCCACCTCATGTAAAATCCCAATAAAATGCAATAATGTTGCAACATGAAAACATGTCAAAAACTTTGAAAGCTAAAGTAAGGATAGCAGAGTGTTAGTTATTGTCAGTCTTTGTATTGTGTGAATGTATTTTTTTAATGTATTTAACAGCAGCCCTGCACTGCTGCATAAAGTGATGATGAAGTCATTAATGACTTATCAGGAAGGTCACAAGAGAACCCACTCCAAAATCTAAGGCCTTACTTGCCTCAATTAAGGTCAGTGCTCATGTTGCAACAATAAATAAACAATAAACAATAAATAAAAGGCAATAAATAAAATGCAGACCCAAAGGAACACTTAAGTCCATTTCACATTTACCGAATCAACATCCTGATAATCCCCAAGACAGTTCTGGAAATATTCTTTGAATTTATTAGACAAAAGTGGAGCTTATTGCAAGGTGGGCATCCTGCTACATCTGGTGCAGTACTAACAATAATGTGATGGTCTGGGAGTGCTATGCTGCTTCAGGACCTCAGTGATTTGCCATAACTGATGGACCCATAATTTAGGGTCTTTGTCTGGAAATCCTGAAGTAGAATGTCTGGCCATCAGTTTGTGAACTTAAGCTCAAGCACACTATGCAGCCGAACAATCATCCAAAGCACACCGAGTCCACCCCTGATCAGCTCAAAAATAACTGACTTAAGGGTAGTGTAATTTTATACTTTTTTAGAGTAGTATAATAAAACTGTAAACTTAAAGCTGCAGTATGTAGCTTTTATGAAAATATGTTTTTTACATATTTGTTAAAATTATCATTATGTCATGACAGTATAAGACAGATAATCTGTGGAAAAAGGTCCTCTGCCTTCTCCCAGTGCTCCCAGTGCTAACTGCAGAAATACACAGCTCAGTCAGAAACAACCAATCAGAGCCAGGAGGAGGGTCTTAGCGCTGTCAATTACCTTCATGTATGTGCCACTCACAAACTCCCCCTTGCTCTTTGCTATGATACATCTGGATCATAACAACATAGCCTGCCACGAATGCTAAGGCCAGTTAGCATAGTCACCAATGACGGCGGATAAACAGTTTTCCTGGAACTGTAAGTTATTTTTTCACCATTAGCACATTTAGCAGCACTACATGACGATGATTGACAGTGCTAATACCCTTCTCCTGGCTCTGGTTGGTTGTTTTTTGGTTAGTAGCAGTGCATATCTTTAGACGACAACAGTATAAGTTACACACTGCAGCTATAAATCCAATTGAAATGTTTTGGCAGGCCATCCATGTGTCATGATTTGTAGTGGTTGTGGTGGTGAATCCAAATGCAGACAGGCAGAGATGGCAAGTTTATGGAAAAGTTAAATAACAAAAACTTACAAAAACCACAGGGAGCCAGAGGAGAACAAAAACAATCCAGGAGCAAAAGTACAACAGGGTTTGATGGGGAAGTTAAGGTAAGGTAACAGGAGGGACCAACAAGGAGTGAGAGCAGGAGAGGAGTTTAAATACTGAGAGAGTGAAAGCTACAACAACAGACCAAGGCTGACTGGCTAACAGGTTGCAGGTGTGAGAGGAGAGCGCAGAAAGGAGACTGAGGTGAGAGAGAAAGAGAATGGCAGCAGGGGGCAAGGGAGAGTAAACAGGGGAACTAGGAAAATGAATCTAACAGTAACAAAGAATGACGAGACAAAAGGAATAAATAAACATAAATAGAATAACTAAGAAAGGACTGAACTAAAGTAAAACAGAAACAAGGGTTTTTCTTATAAAAATAAGAAGCTAAAGAACACATGATAACAAGAATCAAAACTAGAATCAAAAGAATCAAACACCAAAACAACCCAGGTTCTGATACTATGCTTGAAAACTTCACTGAAATAAAACAGCTAAGAAGTTATGAATAAGAGACGAAGAGTCTGACCAACTTCCTCCACAGAAATGTAAATACGTTTTGCCAGTTATTGCAAACACATAAGGCCAGGTTGGTTTGGATAGCTTCAGTTCCTAAAAGAAAACTGCACTCTGTATGTACACAGGTTATCTTCATCAAGTGTTAAAATTAGTTTGATGATCTTAAACCTTTGCATTTGAAAAACAAGAAAAAAACAGAAGAAAGCTGCAAATGAAGCAAATACTTCTTCACAGTACTGTGTGTCTGTGTGTGAAGGAAGTTCTGTTCTGTGTGAACAGCATATTTTTACTGGCAGAGTTAATATTTTACACACTTTCACAGACCTTTGATATTCATTTCAGCAGGACGTAGCTTCACCTTACAATTAGGCTGGGTTCACCCATAGGCAACCGATTAACATCCATTTAATCAATGCTTTCATATTTCATGACCGAGTCTATCAAACTTTAATGCTGTTCTGCAGCTGAGCGCCTGTGTTTTTCCATGCAGTCATCTCTGAATTGATACTTTCACCCACACATTTCTTGCTGGAATCTCTGAGTGAAAAATCTTGACTGTATCCCTGCTGTATGCGACCTTCACACATGCACGCTCCAAAAGATCAGGAAGAAATTATAACTTGTGGAGGGTCGTCCTTGGTAGTGAGAAATAATTTCACAAGGCCAAAAAATCTGCTGAAAGCCCCAGATGGCCCAGTTGTTTGGGTTGCCCTCTCTACGGACTTGGCATTCAGGTTGCTGTGCCACACTGAAGTACGTGTGGGGTAACATGCTGTCCCCAGATTGCTGGAATCACGCTGGGCCTGTGAGATGTACGATTAGCCTGTGCTCATACTTGATATGCAGTAGCCAGAGCCAAGAACCAAACAGGAAGCATGGAGGAGAGCGGAAGTGACGAGGAGAGTAGTAAGGAAACAGAATGTGGATGCATTTATGTATGTTCATGATATGCAAAAATTAGGGTGTCATAGAGGTTGGGTATGCTGGAAACAGAATCCATTTGCCTTAGAATTATTAAAAACCATATGTTTTTCCTGTGACCACAGTATGGTTTCTCACCAAGCATCTTGTCAATCCCTAGACAGAGCTCCAGTGTGAATAAAAATGTATTTAAAAAAAGGGTGAATGAATGTGACATTCACTTTGAATAAAAACATCAAATGGCAGTGGTGATGCATTAAGCATTTTTAGCTTTGTCGAATATACTACTGATCATTTCATTCCAGCTCCAGGTCAGTGGTTCGCGTTTTGAATGGGTCTTCTATGCACGAAAGGAATCAAGAATGCACATTTCATGTTGAAGGTGATTTAATTAGCTTCCACTGTTGGGTTAAGCTTCCTGAATGTTTTCATGAGCGGTTTCAGGAAAATTACATGCATGACTGAGACTCCTTCAAATAAAAACATTTGATTTATAAAAATGTGTATAAATAAACAAAGGAACTAATGGATTATCTAAGCATATTTGTTCGCATCATTCTTTGTATGAGACAAGCCAATGAACCAGTAAGAGAAATTCTATGCTGAGTTTTATATATCACAATGTGTTTCACTAGGTGACAAGCTCAACTAAGCCCAGAAAAAAAATATTTAAAACAATTTTTTTTTTAGCTCGGATTACAATTGAAATTCATGTTTAGTTCGCCTTTTTGATCAATCCTAAAGATGCTGTCTGTGTTTATTATCTCTGTCTGTATGATGATGTTTCCAAAACTGCATTTTAGTTGGGTCTAAAGGTGGTGAAATAAAACCCATTTTTGGATCCAACAAGTCATTTTGTATGTCTGTCATATGTGTTGTTATGATATGCCCTCGGATTTTGCGTATATTGGGATAGAGGGTGTCAAATGTACAGTGCGCTACTGAGTAAGGGCAGAATGATTAACTATTTAAACATCACCTGAACATCTGGAGCTGAAAATGATTCTATATTTATTTAGCAACTGACCTGAAGTTGTCAAATAATTATTTGCTACATAAATCAAAAATTAAGCTTGCATACAACATGCTGAGGTAAGGGAATGTTTATTAGTGCTGACAGAGCATCTGCATAGCGTAGTATGAGATTGAGTAACATCATTTATCAATACTAGAAAAGGAATTATTCAGAGATGCTCATTTGCATTAAAATCGATACAAACAGAGCCATTTACATTTCCCCAAATTGTCGCATTTCCTCTGACAGCAGCACTGCAATATGTTCATCCAGAGCAAAATATGCGACTCTCTTTTGCTGACAAGGCAAATACAACAGCATTGTTCAGAGGTACTTTCCCTCTGAGGAAGATGGACAGGAAATGCTGAAGGATGCAGCATGCTAGCTGTGCCAATGCTACAAGCTAATTCTATGACACTGATGTTTGAGAGCAACTTGAAAACTTCAGTAAAGCTCCTGTATCTGTGCTATCTGGTTAAATATTAGCATCACGGACACGAACAATCCTGACTGTGTTCTGTCTGTCTGAGCTCCGTCGAGATGCGCGTCCCAGCTTTGTCCCTCAGTAGTATCATTTATTTGCATCAACATTACATAGAGAGAAATGGAAGCACACACTGAAAGCAGTTATAATAAAATAAAAATAATTGCATTATAATAAGCATATTACGCATAACTCAAAGGCACACACTTCCATAAAGGGGATGAGGGCTAAATTCTCCCCTATTTATTGGTTTTGCCCTAATTAAGGAAGTAAAAATGCTGTCATATTTTAATTAATTATATGTCTTGCTCTTAACTAGAAACCTTCTCCCTTCAAGAAATGTTGCCACAGTATCAAAAATGGTATTGAGCATCAATTTTTTTAGTATTGATATAGAGTTTGAAATTTTAGAATTGCGACAACCCTGTGTAACATTACTAGATAATTGCTGTGCCATTTGCCTAAATTTTGTAATACTGGCATCTGTGTGTTACATATTAAGCCTAAAATACACATGACTGTCTAGCTTAGCTGGAGATCAAATTGTGTATACCACAGTCTCAGATTCTATGCTGTTACTTACTTAAAGATGCAAACCTTTATATGCTACTGAACTGCAAAGTAGATATTATGGCACAAGTCTAACAACAGTTGTATTTCTATATTAGTGGTATCTTCATATAGATTACTTTTGTCCTTTCACTTTTTTATTACATTTCTACCTTGTTTATGCAGAAGGCATTCTTTCTGGCAGAGGGACAAGTTTATTGTTTCAAGGTATACCATGATGCTGCTTCAAATTCACTTAAAGCTGCATCATGTAACTTTTACAAAAATATGTTATTTCCATATTTGTTAAAACTGTCACCATGTTGTGACAGTATGTTATGAGACAGATAATCGCGTTGCTAAATGTGCTAATGGTGAAGGAACATCTTATCATTCCAGGAAAACTGTTTATCCGCCGTCATCGTGGCCATGCTAACGAGCCTTAGCATTTGTGGCGGGCTATGCTGTTATGATCCTGCTGTAGCTTAGCAGAGCCTGCTATAGCTTGTTTCTGCATGAGTGGTGTATTTCTGCAGTTAATGCTGGGAGAAGGCAGAGGAGCTTGATGTTTTTCACAGATTATTTGTCTTATACTGTCAGGACATAATGATAATTTTAAGAAATATGTAAAAAAAAAAAAAAAATTGTAAAAGTTACATACTACAGCTATAAATGTTGCTTCATACCGTTACTTGGGTTCAAACTTGCCCACCTGTTCCTGCAAACTGTCACACAGCTGTGTACTAGAGCTGATAGAGGAAAATTCTTCATGTCTTGGATTCCATAGGACCACTTTTCTTTTAGGATAATGCTATTTAGAGGACACATTTTCAACCAGCTGCTAGAATTACCACCTCTGCCAGTATAATAAACAGCCTACACCAAGCTAACCACTAAAGCCACCATTGCTTCATTAGGCTTCCAACATTTCCCAGTACATCATAAAATGGAAATGAGTATGCACACATAGCTGACATAGTGCAGATGCAGAACTGCATGACGATCTGTTTGACAAGCTACCCTTACTTAATTTCACCAGGAAAATTGGTTGAAATCAAGTCTATGAAGGTGTGAAAAAACTCTCCTTAATGAAAGTTCCTTTGTTTAGGTTGTTTTATTATCATGCCTCCTACAGCCAGCCACTGAGCTAAACATTAACACCTTAATGTGAGAAATTCTTCAAAATTTACCCAGTAATGCTTTCCCAATTTCAAGATCCAATCTAAATTGGTAAAATTCAATTAGTAAAATATATCAGGGAAAGATTGGGCAAACGCTAACTCCTTATAGAAGAGATTGCGACTAGCAAAAATAAGACTTCAGACTCTACTGTCAAGATTTTAAAATTGTCTGCCTCACATGATGATAAAAAAATCTTAGGGTTTAACAAGTTTGGTTGTACAGTGTGTGGTGTTGAGCCACAAGACATCAGCAACAAAACACACACGCAGTTTTGTCTTCTGTGTATTTATGTGTATTTTGTATTCCCCTAAGTGTTTCCATCACTCTCAACCTTATCAGCTCAGTGTTGCAAACAAGACAGTTTGACGTGAACACTGTTTACTGTATGTGGTTGTAAAAACTTACCTTTGTGCAGACTTGTCTGGCTTTGAGTCCGAGTAGGCGCGGACCTCTACGGATTGACGTACGCTCAAGTATGTCGAGGCCTTTACGCTCTCTCTTTGCCAGAATGAACCAGACAGATATGTCTTGATATTTGGTAGAATACCAAACCTTGAGTCTTGTTCACTCAGTAACAGCATCCATACTGAGGAGTGTCAGGGCAACCTGGTGGTGTACAGTATGGTGCATTTTTTAGTTTATTTACCAGCCAATCACAAGATAGGGCTGATCAAGCTAAAATCCATCCAATTCCAGTCACCAGCCATGTTCTCGGTATGTCTCTTCAAAAAAAAAAAAAAAAAAAAAAAAAAAAAAAAAAAGAGCTATTGTGACAAAAAATACTGAAACTACTTCCATTTACAAATAATTGCATGCTATTTCTACAAATGTTCATATAAACCTCTCAGTTCAATCATGTGCAGTCAACCTGTTCTGCCACTTGTATGTAGCAAGAACAGGTTGATTAACTCTTGTAGTCCCAGAAGGGGGACTACAAACCCTGCAGTAATTACATAGTGAATAGGTTTTGTGTAACGCAGATGTTGGTCATGTTAGCTCACTTTTATTTGGAAAATTTCCCATCAGGTTTTAGAAAGGATGGCTTCCATGTTGACGTGACCCTCTTAACATCTCAATTTTGACTTAATTCCTGCCTATATTTCTCAGTGTCACTCTGCAGCTTGTGGCATGTTTGTGTTATCACCACCATCTCCCTGCAGGCTGTAACCATTAATATCATTTATGGGCTGTATATACAATCAGGCAGACAGGGGACATGCACACAAAGAGTTACAACAGGGAGCCGAGGAGACACGCAGTTGAATGATCTGGCCTCCGGCAAGATGGCATTCAATCACCGCAGGCAGTCAGGCCCAGGGGAATACACACACACACACACACACACACACACACACACACACACACACACACACACACACAACACATTTTTGACAGAAGTAAGGTGACATTCATAAGAATTCACAAAGTAATTTTATTAGCGCTCCCACAAAACCCTTCCCCAGCAACTGTCATCCATTAATTATAAATGTGCACTCATAACACAGTTAATTACTGCCTCAAATTGTCTTTGCAGCCTGTGGATCAACAGCCATTTTTTACAAGGAAATTATGAACTCGGTGAAAAGTGTGACAATCATGATGATTGATGGTGTTTGTTTTCCTGCAGTCCATTCATCTACGCCGGGCATGGGCGGAGTCCGTGGAGAGGGCCATCAATTTGATGGCAGCAATGAAAAGCTCACATTTTCTGAAAGTGCTCAAATAATAAAACAGTATGGTGAAAGTCCTGAAACTGCTTTGTTATGATATTGCAAGATGGATTAGTTAAACTGTGCAA
Source organism: Anableps anableps (assembly GCA_014839685.1). Lineage (NCBI taxonomy): Eukaryota > Metazoa > Chordata > Actinopteri > Cyprinodontiformes > Anablepidae > Anableps > Anableps anableps. The sequence continues at coordinate 5,539,371 of CM026073.1, forward strand.
GAAACCACAACACATTTTATTCTTTTAGTTTATCCTTACTTCATTAGCTACATAAGGACTCCCTACAGCCTTACCTTTTCTTGCGCCTGAGTTTTCTTATAAAATTCTCCTAACTGACCCAGATTGATGCTCTTATTTGGTGAGCAGGACTTGTGCTCATGCATGTCTTTCCGTTCCAGTGACCACCCTCTGCATGCCTCCTCCTCACACCTCATTGCCCTCCGGTGGTCCACGGTGTGGTGACTGGAGCGTTAGCTCTCATCCCCCATATCCACCTGTGTGGGTGATTGAAACAAGAGCTAGTTCTTGTCGGGGCCTCGGCCACCATGTAATCGAATTCTGCCTCGTTTCATGGAATGCAACAGAGCGTGGCACTGGACAGAGGGTAAATATACTGAAGACTTAAAGACAAACCTAAGCTAAGACTGCTCAACAACAAAAATACCACTAATAAATGAAATTACTCTATGTCATTCAAACACAGTGCTGCTTCTTGTAAAATACTGACCTTGTGTTAAGTTTTGTTTCAGCCCATGGTAGCATGTTCTTTTTTTGTTAAATTTTTGAACAGTTTGAACTTGCCATTAGGTTAGGAAGAATGCAGAAGGGTATAAAATCTGTGATCCACCAGTCAGAAACTTAAATTTGTAACTGATTGCAGGGGACTCACAGTGAACTACTTTCAGTACTAGTGTCTCAGTGCCAGTGAAAGTGTAGCAGAACTTTAAAGACCATTTACTGTATAGCTGCTAAGGACCTAAGTGCCATTTTATTAAAAATATGAGGTTATGTAAGCAGGCAGAAAAGATTTCATCCCTTAGTTCTGTGCTTCATAAAAGTATAAACATGTAAAAGGATATAAAATGTTGGATTTAAACCAGCTCCAACACTTGTCACAGAGCAATGCAGTCATTTCAGGCCGTTCTACCTTATGTGTGATCTGCAAAAATTAGGGCCGGGACCTTAAGCTGTTAATTTTGATAATAAATCACATAGATTTTAACACATAAAAGATTTTAACGCAGTTAGTCACATTTTTTCTTTAGACACAAAAGTCCCAAGTCGGAGCCTTCATATTGTGTTTCTGGTATGGCTGTAAATCTGATGCATAAGCAATATGTGCAGACAACAATGATTGACAACAAAGCCGCTGTTCTTGGCTCACTGGGAGTTAATTTTTGCTTCAAAAAATGATCTAATGGGACACTGAAAAAGACTATTGTTGTGTGCAAGTTGTCCAAAAAAAAAAGAGTTCTCCTATTACCAAAGCTATTCAAGTGTAAAATAGCATCCCAATTCAAAACATGTTGCAGCACCACAGACATCCGCAACGCTAATGTCAGCATCCACAGTTCACATTTCTAAAGAAGTTACACGAATGATCAGCGGTTCCCGAAACACTTGAAATCTGAATGGGTGTAATAGCACTTTGCATCAATCTGATGGTTGAATAACCTAAATAACAGATTAAAACCAATAAATATCTTTGTAGTTGAGCTCATATGTCCATTTATTTAATATTTTAGCAGCAAAAGTGTTTTTGAATTAAAAATGTTACTTATTTTGTTGATATAGTTTTTTAAAATTAAAATGTTATTAATTGTGATTAATTAATTACAGACCCTACAGTTAACTCGATTAAAAATTTTCATCGAGTACCACTAGCAAAAATGGTTCCTCCTACTTGGGGTTGTACCCCTATCTGTGGAATGGGTATAAGAGCTGCAAAAAACAGAGTGGGGAAGTGACTGTGAAAAGGAGGAAGTGCATTTCATCTGCAGCCAGATGGAAATAGGGTACCTTGTAACATGACGACATTGAGCTTTGGGTCTTTTAGTGTGGCATTATATTGCATCACAATGTAATGGTTTATTTTATTCCATGACAGCATGAGCTTGAGTGCTACTGGCTTGTGTCTTGAAACAACCAAATTTTATGAGTTTTGGAATAAATGTGAGGTAACATTAATTCTGTTATCTATTATAGAGTTTTTGTTGAAGCCCCAAATGCTGTTAAGGCAGTTATTAGGTAGAATGAAGTCAGATGGGTTCACTCTACAACAACAAAATCCAAAAAACAGATAAACCATTCAGAGGAACAAAGGGAGCACAAAGGCAACATATAGGACCTGAGCAAAACTGGAGGATCTGACAGTGAACAGAGAGAAACAAGAACAATTACTCTTGAAAAGAGAACAGGTGAGTCTAAGGAGCTGAATGTAAACAAATGTGGACGAAATGACCAAGCAGTCGTAGATAGAAGGAGAGATTGATGACTACGGGAAGAAAATAGAACAAGAGAATCCAGATTACCAGAATTCTGTATTTTCCCTACTATGAGTCACTCCGGACTACAAGTCGCATTTATTTAGAAATTGTCAAATTTGACTGGGACCTCGTCCATGTTGATGAAAGGTTCAAGTGACACGCTGTGTTCAGTTGCCTGCTTTTTAACAAACATGCAGAAATAGTTGGCTTTGGCAGTTTCTGGCGCATCGCTGTCCGTGCTCTAAATCAGGGTGGCCAGGAATGACTCTGCTGGTGTTCTGACGATTGGTGCTACCTCATCAGATTTTCGAACCATAGCTGGCAAAGTGTGGCGTGAAGACACCTGTAATAAATCCAGGGGGATAGAGAGCTGGTTTTGTTCATTGAAGCGGTTGGACCAAGAAGGCCCGCCTGCAAAGTCGTATATTCACCTCTTTAGCAACTACCAGGACGTGGCGACGTTGCGGGTGCAGGCGGTAATGTTTAATCTTTGGTTCATGCTCGTCAATATGGATTAACATGTAATGCATCAGTCAAAAAATGTGTCATGAAAAGGAAAAAAACATATTTCAGTCACAGAACCAGCCAAACTATGAAAAAAAAACTGACTTATAGTCCACAAAATACAGTATATGTATAAAAAAAGCACCCGAACCAACATATGCCAAATCTAAAGTACAAAACAAAACCACAAATTAAACACAAAGTTCTTTACCTCATCATAAAACCTACTTAGTCTTAAACTGAAAGGCCAGGCAGACAAAGTAATAAGAAAAGGAGGAACAAGGAGTTCACCGTAATTGTGGAGGAGCTGTAGAGATCCCCTGCTCAGGTAGAAGAACCCTTGGAAAAGAGGCAAGAAGAATGCCTGTAAGAACTATAAGAAGTCCTCTTTCCAGTTTGTGAAAATCAACCCAGTTGACACAGGAAATATGTGAAAAGAAATGAGCTCTGGTCATATGAGACCCAAATTTAACTTTTAGTGGTGTACATGCAAAACTCTGAGTGACAGAAAAATAATAGCAACTGCAGATCACCCTGAACATTCCATCCCCATTATGAACAAAATAACAAAATAATGGACAATCCTGTATTAGAGGCTGCGAAAGACATGCAACTGTGTCACCAGATCACCTTTAAGCAGGAGAGGAACCCTAAACATACAGCCCGAGCCACATGGGAATGGTATAGATCAAAGCAGCTGTAGTTTGTATAGAGCTATTTGTGGCAAAACTTGAAAACTTGGATTTCCACAGACACCTTCTATTTCAGTCTGACTGAGCTTAAGTCATTTTTTGTTGAAGACTGGGCAAAAATTCAATCTCTTGATATGTAATTTTGCAAAAGAAATGTGAAAATCATGTATCATTTTCCTTCCTCTTCACTACTATGCAATATCATCTAAAATCTTAAAATACATTGAAATTTGTGGTTGTGACAACATAATGCCTGTCTAGAACATTAAAGGAACATATTTCTGTGTAATCTGGAGTTCTGACTTCCATTTTCTTTGTAAAAAATATTCATATTTTTCTGTTTAAAAATGACTCCACAAAGATAGAAGTCTTGTGCTTGGAGGGTTAGTGGGACTGCTCACGCTGCTTTAGAACTTTGCAGGCATCAATCCACTGAGGCAGGCTCTGGTCGCTGGCCCTGGTCACTTTTGGCTGCTGTAAGGAGATGGATTCTCAGTGCAGGACTCACTCCAGCTACTGTGCTTAATGGGTTTTGTTCCCCAGGACATTGTTACACTCTAAAGGTCATCATAGTTTAAGCTCTTGCAAAGCACCTCTCAGCCCTGGCTGATTTGCTCCTCAACCACTCTGGTGTGGTATAGTTGAAACAACATTTTGCTGTTAGCTCTAATTGCTGAAAAGAAGCATCTAGTATGAATATTCTTTTTCTGCTGTGGCCATCTTCTTAGAAATTTCTCGAGTATATTATATATATTATATATATTTTCGTCAGTTCAATTTCAATTCAGTTCAGTTTATTTATATAGCGCCAGTTCACAACAAATGTCATCCCCAGGCACTTTACAAAAAACGAATTAAAAAATTAAATCATACATACATTCCAATTGATCCTAGTTATCAAACAGTACAGCAAGCTCAATTAATTATTCAAAGTAGTTCAAAAAGTTTCTAAGGAAACCCAGCAGATTGCATCGAGTCATCAACTAGCAACATTCACTCCTCCTGGCCGAGCATGTAGCGACCGCATGGCATTGTGTCGTTGACTTTACAGCAATCCCTCATACCGAGCATGCATGTAGCGACAGTGGAGAGGAAAACCCCCCCTTTAACAGGAAGAAACCTCCAGCAGAACCTGGCTCAGTACATGTGGTCATCTTCCACGACTGACTGGGGGTTTGAGAAGACAGAGCAGAATGCACAAGAAAAACAGATGAACTGATGTCGGACTATTTTCGATGTTCATGAAAGTAAAAGGTTAATAGCAGGAGAAGGAGAACGAATAGTTGATGGCAGCATTATCATAGCTGAAGCCCTCCTCCAGGAAAGTATCACAGCCAAACATGCCAGACCAGGTGTAGCTTCTATGGAGAAAAAATAACTGAGAGAAAACAAAAAGTTAACAGTTGAAATAACAGCAAATAATGCAAATTGGAGAGTAGTAAAAGAAAAAGTGAGAAAAAGTGATCAGTTTGTTCAGTAAGCCTATGGCAGCATAGCTACAGAAATAGCTCAGGATAACCTAAGCCAAGTTAAGTATAAGCTTTATCAAAAAGGAAAGTTTAAGCCTAGTCTTAAAAGTAGACAGGGTGTCTGCCTCATGGACTAAAACTGGGAGCTGGTTCCACAGGAGAGGAGCCTGACAACTAAAGGATCTCCCTCCCATTCTACTTTTAGAAATTCCTGGAACCACCAGTAAACCTGCAGTCTGACAGCGAAGTGCTCTGTTAGGAACATCAGATGTATGATGGAGCTTGATTATTAAGGGTTTTATATGTGAGAAGGAGAATCTTAAATTATATTCTGGTTTTAACAGGGAGCCAATGAAGGGAAGCTAAAATAGGAGAAATATGATCTCTCGCTTTAATTTTCATCAGAACTCTTGCTGCAGCATTTTGGATCAGCTGAAGACTTTTGTAATGAAATTTTCTTTCAGGTTTGGAATACTCAGTGAAAATAAACTCTAAGGTTATTAAAAATAGTCAGACAGAACAGGGTTATGGGGAAGTACTGTTATTTCTTCTCACTCAATCCCATATGTCAGCACAAGGTCTAAAGTATGACAACACAAGGGGGTAGGACTGTGAATTCTTAAAGTAAAGCCAATTGAGTCCAAGATAGCATTAAAGGGTACATTTAGGCTATCACCCTCAATGTCAACATGAATGTTAAAATCTCCCACTATAATGATCTTATCAGTATTTAACACTAAATCAGATTTTTTTAAAAATCTGAGAAATGATCTAAAAATTGAGACTAAGGGCCTGGTGGACAATACAAAACAATAAACAAAAGTGCTTTTACTGCTTTGCTACAAGGATGAGAAAAACTAAGGGTTAGATGTTCAAAAGAAGTGTAGCTGTTAATAGGCGTAGGATTAATTAATAAATCTGAATGAAAAAATAGTTGCTACTCCTCCACCTCGCCCTGTACTTCGAGGAATGTGAAAATTTAAATAATTAGAAGGGGTGGACTTATTTATACTAACATAATCCTCTTGCTGCAGCCAGGTTTCTATGAGACGGAACAAATCAATATGATTATCACAAATCAACTCATTAACTAGCAAAGTCTTTGAAGAGAGAGATGTTATGTTCAATAAACCACATTTAATTGTTTTATTTTTCTGTTCAGTTCGTGTTGTATTTATCTTTATGAGATTTTCATGATTTGCTCTTTTTAGGTTAGTGTGTAATCCATTTGATTTTGGCCATGGGCGAGACACTGTCTTAATAGGGTAATGGGTGGGTAACAGTACAGAAGCTGCAGAGAGGTGTGTTAAACTACGACTCTTGCTCCCTGGTCTGGACCCTGGATTGTCTTTGTTTTGGAAGACTAATAAATTTGGCCAGATTCCTAGAAAGAAGAGCTGCTCCATCCAAAGTGGGATGGATGCCATCTCTCCAGATCAGACCGGGTTTTCCCCAAAATGTATGCCAATTATCAATGTAACCCACATCGTTTTCAGGACCCCACCCAGACAACCAGTGGTCGAATGACAGCATGCGGCTAAACATGTCATCACTGGTCTGATCGGGCAAGGGACCAGAAAAAACTACAGAGTCCGACATTGTTTTGGCAAACTTACACACCGAAGCAACACTAACTTTAGTGACCTCCGATTGGCATAACTGGGTGTCATTACTCCCAGCATGAATAACAGTCTTACAGTATTTACGCTTATCCTTAGCCAGCAGTTTCAGGTCAGATTTGATTTTGCCCGTTTTGGCTCCTGGCAAGCATTTGACTATGGTTGCTGGTGTCTCTAATGGCCCATTTCTGACTATGGAGCTGCCAATTACCAGAGTCGGCTTCTCAGCGGGTGTGTCACTGAGCGGGGAAAATCTGTTAGAAATGCGGATGGGTTGGTGGTGACCCGTGGGCCCATTCTGGAGCTATGCTTCCTACGAATCGTCACCCAGCCGCCCTGAGGTCCCGGTTGCATGGGTTCTACTGAAGGTGTGTAATATTATTTTGACTGTAACAATATAAGAACATCTGAATTTGGTTTTATACTCAACAAAGTGGGAAGATGATCAGAGTTGATGGGAAGATGGATGGAGCCAAATCCAGGGCAATCTGAGAAGAAAACCTGTTGGAGTCTGCAGAAGACTTGAGACTGGGGCAGAGCTTCACCTTCCAGCAGGACAACCACCCTAAACATAAAGCCAGGGCTACAATGAAATGGTTAAAACAAAACATATTCATGTGTTAGAATGGCCCAGTTAAAGTCCAGACCTAAAAACAGTTGAGAACTGTGGCAAGCTCTGAAGACGGCTGTTCACAAACGCTCTCCATCTTATCTGACTGAACTTGAGCTGTTTTGCAAAGAAGAATGGGCAAAACTTCCAGTCACTAGATGTGCAAAGCTGGTGGAGACAGACCCTAAAAGACTTGCAGCTGGAATTGCAGTAAAAGGTGGTTCCACAAAGTATTGACTCAGGGGGGCTAAATACTTTTGCACACTGCACTTCTCACGTTTTTATTTGAAAAAAAATGTTTTGAATCATGTATAATTTTCTGTCAACTACATAATTGTATGCCACTTTATATTGGTTTTTCACATAAATTCCAATGAAATATATTTATGTTTGTGGTTGTAATGTGAAAAAATATGGAAATTTCAAGGGGTAGGAATATTTTTGCAAGCCACTGCAACATTAAAAACAACAAATATCTTTGTTGAGCTCATAGATCTTTTTATTCAATAATTTAGCAGCAAAATAGGCTTTTGAATTGAAAATGTTGCTTATTTTATCAATATATAGTTTTTATTTAAAATCTATTAATTATAAATAATTACAGACCATCCAATTAACTCGATTAAAATTTTTAATTGAGTCCACCATTAAACAATCATGATATATTAAAAATGCCATGATATTTCACATCAAACTGAAGTCTGTCAAATGAATATGTAACTTTCTCTTATCTTATTTTGAAGTCATAGAGGAAGTAGTTTTTGTTGTGTTGATGGAGTCAATAGAAAATAACATCCTGTAAGGCAGGTCAACAAACCTTTGTTACCTTCACTTCACATTGGAAAGCTAAGATTCTTGAAATTCCAATGATGTATGGCAATCATATCCGTAAACACAGTAAACGTTTTTGTCAAACCACACAGAAATGCAAAATAATGTCCAACTCACCATTCAAAGTCTTACACTATTGACAGAACAGAGCCATCTTGAACAAAAAACTGTCTTTTTTTACATCCACAAGGGTCCAATTATTGTACTCTAAGAAAATGGTTAGTCCACAACAAATTTTACGTCCACAATCTAACATAATCTGCCACTGAAAACCTTTCAAAATTTCTTTCAGATGCATCTTTTTCTCACAGATTTTTCATCATATCTGCTGTTAGCATGCTCATTTTAGCTTCAAACTTCTACAGCACATTTCCAGATGTGTACGCTTTTGATGAACATATTACCTGACCAATAGGTGAAAGACTACCCAATCTGCTGTGGCAAAAACATCAACTATTGGCCGATAGGTCAAAACTACCTTTCCATATTCTCCCATGTTTTGCTCAAACTAATTACGGTGCAGTGTAATGGTGATCGACACATCAAATAGCCAATTAAATTGTGTAAGTGGCGATATCTCACATGTGGGGTTGGTTTTATCATATACCTTTCAACTTGTGTGTGTAAGCAAACTTAATTTTTACTAACTCTTTTCTAAAGTATGGGACAAAGATTACCTAGGGTCTTCAAATGGCCCACCTGTACATTTCATTAGACAGAATGTGCAAAATACAATTTTGTTTTGTTTAATACAGTCACATTTGGTGTGGGGAAATGGTAAGACTTAAGGCTTTTGACCCCTTGTGTCTTACATTCCATAACTTCATGCTAAAGCCACTTTTAAAGCATATATTTTTAGAAAATAAATAGGCAGCCATACAAATATATCTTTTTCAGTATATTCAAGATCATATGAATCAATGACAGTAGCACTTACACTGATTCTGAGTGTTGTGAGTAAAACTTCAGAGTGTTTTCTTTCCAAAGAAATCTCAACCATACCTGTACTCCAGATACTTCAAAAACAGCTTGAATTTTAATTTGGGTATGCTTTTTCAAAGCATTTTGTGCAAAAATTGCAGGAATTTAAGGATTCTAGGAGTGCGATGTACAGCTTGTAGGATATTTACTGGTCATGACCTCCTAACAGAACCCCACTTCAAAATAACTGAAGTGCAAGAAGCTACTGTAGCAGAGAAAACTGGATTTTGAAGCAGGAGTGGAAAAATGATCCAGTAATAGCTGCTGTAAGAGTTGGCAAGTTCCTGCAGTGTACAAAGGGCACAAATTGGTTTAAATCATAAGAACTTTGAAAAAGGTCCTGCTGTGTCAAAAGTAAAAACATACGACAGAATATTAAAATGTAAAATACTGTAAAAAAAACAACAACAAAACAGTTTAGAGAAAAAGTTGCAGAGAAGTTTAAATCAAGGTTCAATCATGAATAAATATTGGAACCTTTGAAGATCTCACAGACCACCACTCGGTCCAATCCAAAGATTTCTTGGTATTAAACAAGACGTAACTCTGGCACATATCAACTTCAGTATGTTGATGGAAAAACTGACTATAGTAATACCTAATTTACCAGAACACCATTAAACAACACCAACCTAAGACTCTGTCCCTCTGTCAAGATTGGTGGTGATGATACAAGGAGACACAAGCCAACATTGACTTAATTATCAAAATGTGAGCATGGTGGTAATTTAAGGGAGCACAAAGGATTTTTCACTGAGAAATGTTTAATTCATTTAACAAGAAACAAGTAGCAGGAAAATGTTGTCCAGAAGGCTGACTCAACAGCTGAGCACATTGACCCAAATTCCTCGGGGGCCGCAGTCATTGTTACCGTTTGCTACTTTCATTAATTACATATTTGGCATGTTGTTAACCACCAAATACAGTTCAATAATTCACTGCAGTGATGGCAAAGATGCCTTTTGTACTCAAGTTTGAGCCTTGTTTCTTGTTTCTTTTATAAATTCAAGCTTTCTAAGGCAGTTAAGTTTAACTGTTTTCAGATCAGTTTTATAGGGATGATCACTGGGATGATAAAGTCATTGCCTCCCTCAACCAGTGGGAATCCTCCACTTTGGTTCTCCAAGTTGTCAATATCCCTGTTGTTCAAACACACCAGTGAACTTGAATGCCTCGCTCTTCTCCCAGCAGTCTTCCACTATGGGGAACTCTCCACCTGCTGCTTGGTGACAGTATTCAGATGCTGTCTGCCATGTTGTGGTTTCATGTCACCCTTAAGGTGACAGGTGGCTCCTCAGGGCCTTAGATACAGCTCATCCAGAGTTTACTTGCATGTTCTCTAATTTATCTAAGGGATTCCTTGCCCTGTGTATATTTTGTTCTTTGAGCAGCCAAGCATTAAATTGCTTTCCATCGGGAGCAGCTCATATGCTGGGGGTCACCAGAGCTGTGGCTGGTTTCCAGTGAGATGGTTTGGCAGCAAAGCCAACTCTGTAATTAGTGTCACCCAGCTCTGGAGCTGCTGGAGGGCCAAAGGGTCATCACGGCAGCAGAGTGCCTTTGAAAGTTGCCACTTAGCTGAAAGATGGTGGGTCACACTTGCAACACAAGTCTTATATTATAAATTAACAAAGTTGTTGTAAACAAAGTAAGGTTTGTTCTATTAAACACACTTTACACTTTACACTCTACGCTTTAAACCGGTAGGTCCTCGACCAAGGATTGTGTTACATTGCAGTGTTGTAATGGGAATACCTCCATCCAAGCACTGACATGCATGTTTTTTTTTTGTTTGTTTTTTTTTACTTTTGTCACCCATCTAAACATTTCAGTAGATGAGCCACACCAAAGAACATTACAATTCTTGTGCAAAAACTATTTTCTCTCCTTGGATTTTTCACAGTTTAATTACTTTTGTAAATGAAATGCTGGTCAGTATAGTACTGGCTTTGTGGATAAGAATTTACAGAATAATTCCACTGCATAAATATTCACCTCGTCAGGTCAGTATTTAGAAGCTGCTTGTTAGGCTGCAGTCACAGCACTGAGTCTGTGTTGATATGCCTCAGTCAGACTGGGACATCTGGACAGTGCAATTTTTCTCCATTCTTCTTTACCAAATAGCTCAGGCTCTGTCAGGTTACTTGGGGATACCAAGAAACTAGAGGCTGGACCTCCCAGACAGGTATTCTTATACCATAATCAGTTGCCACACATCAGCTGCTCTCAGGTAATCTACATTTCACTGACACTGCTGGCATCAGTTGGTTGGGCCTCTGTTGAACCATGTCAGTCACCTTAAAGGAGGTGAATATTTTTGCTTAATTTACTTTACCTTACATCTGAGCATAGCACCTTCTTCCTCATGTTTACTGTGTCCCCTACAGTGATTGTGGAGTGGGCTTTCTTCTAGGCACCCTCGAGGCCCAATCTGTAGGGTGTGTGACTAATAGCTGTTCTGTCAGCAGATTATCCCACCTGACCTGTGGATCTTTGTTGTTCTGCCAGAGTTACTATGAGCTTCTCCCTGATTAATGCTAAGCTCTAACGCGTTAATTTGAATTAATTAGTTACATAGGTCTTAACATGTAAAAAATTTGTTTTACATACAAAAGGTCTCGTCAGAACATTTGTATCCATGCAACAAACAACTTCCGTAAACATTGTCCATCATTGTGGACAATGAAGCCACTTCTCTTGGCCCAATGGGGTTTAAGTTTTGGTTTCAAGAACGATCTGATGGGACACTGGAAAAGGCTATTGTTGAATGCAACAACAGTTGAATAGGTATAATAGCACTTTGCACCACTCTGATGGTTGAATAACCTAAATACCAGATTAAAAACAATAAATATCTTTGTTGTTGATCTTATATGTCTAGTTATTCAATAATTTAGCAGCAAAACAGGTTTTTCAATTTAAATGTGATTAATTTTGTTTAATTGACAGGCCCTGTAATTAACTCGACCTTCCTTCCTCGATCTTCATGATGCTGTTTGTTCAGTAATGTTCTCTAACAAACCTCCAAAGATTTCACAGAACTCCTGTAATTTAACTTAGATTGAACTATACATGGGTGGATAGTGTATTCTGATTATGTGATTTCTGAAAACAATTGGATGCGCTGGATTTTATCTAGGGGTAGATGAGTAAATGGGGCCTAACAGTAGTAGTTGTCTATCACAGGAAATGAAAATAGAATAAATTACATAACAACATAAATTACCCGTTTGTTTTGTGGTTAATGTGAAAATTACTTTTTAGTCACTATTTATTGTCAATAAGTTTCCAGATGAAACTACCTGCCAACTTTGTTTTATCCAAACACAAGCTGGAATGAGAAGCCTTTGCTCTTTCAGCTTTCAGTGAAGCCTCAAGACTCCAGACTGTGCTTCACCAAATGTAGCCTGCGGTGTTTTCCTGACAAGGCAGCACCTCATGTGTCCATCTCCAATGTCACGACTGGTGACAGGGAAAAACAAGAGGAAAGTTTTCCCTCACACTGCAGAAAATAAAAGTAAAAAGTAGTTTGAAAGAATTTCCAGTTTTACACCTATTGCATCTGGTAATTAGGATCGCTACCCTGATAATTTGTTTTTACCATCCACATAATTATGATTAATGGTTTTATTGTCAATTCTTGTTCATTATATGCTACATTTAGTTTCAGATTGGCAGTATATGAACTTTTTTTTCTCTGCAAACCTTCATGTTTCTGAGCTCTGTTTTTACTGAGCGAAAAAAAAAGCGAGCAGTGCAAGGGCGTTGTGCAATTAAGTCCACGGTGTCTGTGTCAGTGGATGCTTGTAAAAACGCGAGGAGGCACAGATTGTGATTAGACAACATGGAAGTAGGGATGCTAAAATGACATTTGCGTTAGTGTTCTTCAGCTGATTTCACTCATTTAAATGGAAACAATTCTTATGATTATACAGAGCATAAGGATCCCATGCAGCTTGAATACCTGTAATCAGGCAATTACATAATAGCCTTGAAAGACATGGGTCTGATATGTGAGATTTGAGTTTCCACAATTCTTTGTGTAAAATAAGAGTTTAAATATTTTAGGAGGTTTTAAAAAGTGCTGAATTTTATCTTGTTTATATTGCCTGCTGCAAGATTGACTGTTTGGAAATTGGGTGAAAAATTCTGCGTGGGAAAGTTCAGGCCAATAATATAATATTTTACAGAGCTCTAAAAAATCCTTGTGGAATATATTAAGTAGTTCTAGTGTATAAAGAAAAGGGAGGTTGAAATAGTTTCTTATGCTGGAGTTGGGCTGTTGAATACTCACTATTGCAGGGCGTTTGGAGAACCTGTAACAAAATATTGGATCAAGAAAAAACAAAAGTGTTTTTCGAATAAGAATGACAGGATGCAGGGAGTAGATGTTTTTTTTGAACATATGCAAATTGAGTTCTGTCTCAGATCTAAAGCAAAAGCTCTCAGTTCTCCAGCAGCAAACTATTGTGAGAAGCTGTGTGTGTGTGTGTGTGTGTGTGTGTGTGTGTGTGTGTGTGTGTGTGTGTGTATTGTGGAAGGAAACCCAAAAGGTTTGACCCAAGAAATACAGTTTAAAAGACAATTATCCCTGATCCTGACCAGATGTATGTAAACTTCTGACTTTGAAGAAAGTTACCAAAAAAAAATGTCAAAAAAATGTTTTTGCTACGTTTTCTGGTATTTAACAAATTGAAATAATTTTGGTTATTCTTACTAACCTAAAACAAGAGAAGTTTGGTCTGGTTTAACTTCAGACAGTGAGAAAAAATGTCTGTGTCTTTTTATTCAGTGTATGTAAACTTCTGGTTTCAACTGTACAGTCCAAGGGTATGGTATGCTTTGTGTCTTTCTATGGCAAAATAACAAAACAAAATAAAGGTGCAAGTTTCTTTCCTTTTCAATGATACGGAACAAAATCAGGATCTAGCATCTGTTCAAATCTAAAACATAAACTCCAAAATCTAGCATGTAAAGTCCAGTGGTCCAGGTTTTTAATGTTAGAACATTGGGTCCGTTTTCCATTGACTTTAAAACTCTAAAAGACCGCTTTGAATTAGTAAATTTTGGCCTTCAAGTGGCACAGAAATTAGCTGCCAAATATTAATAAAAATGACATAAATGAAATACATATGTTAATTATTTTTTCACAGTTTTTCCTTTATTTGAATTCAGCTGAAATTTAGTGACCTGGAATGTGTCCCACATACTCTGTGGTGGTCAATCACCATATTACCAAACACTTGATAGTTCTGAGCTTGATGGTCACCTGTTCCATGCTCTCTTGGAGACTCATCTGCTGTGTTTAACGCCTGTGTGATCCCTCTCTCTAATGAAACGTTTGTGATCTTCAACCGTGCCCTTGCTTCAATGCAATACCATGATTGATGGGGTACATCTCACAGTTCAGCAGTGTATTCATAAAAAAGTGTAACAGAAAGTAAATCACATTTTCTGCAGCATTGCAGGATTCTCAGCTTGATTCCTGCCATACATTCTTTCTGACATATCTGTCTTATAATGTCTGTAATTTGAGTTGCTCAGAATCAAATAAAGCAACATTTATGCTATATTTTGACATCTTGAGGGTGGTAGTATGAACACAAATGACAAGAGATAAAAGCCAACCAATGATTGGTTGGATGGCTCACTGCGTTACTGCATATTTGTCATAGATGATGAAGCGTTGCAGCATCATTTCTCACATGATACTCTGAAGGAGTTCATTGGATCTGAGTAAACTGATGTGACAGCATGGGGATTTATGCTGTTCCCCCTTAGCTTTTATGTGACTAGAACAATGTCAGCTGTCAGGGTTATGTTGTAACCTTTGTTCTTGGGGTGAGAAAGAAAGCCACATTGCATCACTTTTAGGTTTTACACTAGATTTAGTGCAGTATCAAATAAAAACGATTTATTGGAGGTATTGAGACACAACATTGCTTTTTGAAATGTTGCAATCAGCAGTGCTCCCCCTTTTAAATCAGATAGGTTTTGCTTTCTGTTTTTGCAGAGGTCAAATGTCAAACACACATTTGACTCACCTGAAAAACCACAATACCACAGAAAGCCAACCTGATTGCTAATCAGCAAAAACAGTATAGCAGCACGGTTTAAGTCTGCAATGCTGCATCAGAGTGAGCCGTAACATCTCTGGAGCCATAGGAATGTCTGGCCATAATGCCAGCATTATTGGAAAAATCAAACAGCATATTAGTGCAAACATCTAATAATAAATCTGGGGATGGTGCAGTAAATCACTTGTCCATGACCTCCTTCGTACACCACAGTATGCTAGAGTCAAGGTCAGCTAAAGCTAGGTTTAAATTAGGTCATGCAGCAGATGAAGTGTTGCTGGAAAAATTGACTGGGCAAAAATTCCTTCATAGCTATGTTTCTATCCGATTTTCATGCGGATTTTGTGCAAACTTTTAAAATGTTTCATAAAAGAAAATGGACATTAGACATGTTTCCATCTACTGGTTTGGAGTGAATCAACCAGGCACAGCATAATTTCGTCAGATGTTGATGTTACGCATGGCTGTAATAAACAAGTTGTAGAGGCTGCAAATTAGCATGGAGCACACATCTCAGAAAAATGGAGAGTTTTCTCCTCAGAGGGGGAGATTTAGACAAATTTTTCAGAGTTACCCACCAGTGGATGGGAAAGTTCGCTACATCGGAACTTATTCGACAAATGTATCTCCATCCCCCCTTTAGCGCATTAACTGTTTTTCAGAAAAGCCAAAAACCATCTCAAGCAAGTGTAAAAAATTTTTTTAATGAAATTGAGGAAGTTATTTCAAATTTTGCTCTTTCCATTAACCTTTTCCGATGTGTCCAAAATGCACACAGCCATTGTGAGCAACTGATAATACAGAAAACAGTTTATTTTGTTGCTTCTGAAGGTTCTACAAGCTGTGGAATCATGGGGTGGCAAAGACCTGCTCATTTTATTATGTTAAAACCCTGGAATTAAGAAAAGTTTATACTTTCAGATTTTTTTTACAGTACATATCTAAAACGTGGTGCTGGCTAGTAAACAGATGCTTACATAAACTACCTCACCCCCAACTGGTTGTCTTAAATTAAGCAGCATTGAGGGAGTAGCTATTTATTTTGCCTTCATACTCATACAGCTATACACCCACGCACATATGTCCTTGTAATTCACGGTGACAGTAATGGCTAATTTCCTTGTCTGGGGAGGCTGGTAAACAGAAGAGATTATGTTGCATTATTGACAAGTTTATAAGGTTGACAATGATGTTGCATCAAGTTCCCACAACTAGCAAACCCTACCTCTTTCCTAGAAACTATATGACCCATTTTATGATGAAGTCATGTATAAAGGAGGTCTGCTGTGTAAAGTGGCTGCCTCCACATCACCATGTTGCATGAGAAGGCACCATCTATAATCTGGTTATTGATTTCCTTTTAAAATGATGCTTGATCTCCCTCATTTTTTCTTTTATGCAAGGGAAGGCATTCTTAATTTCTTTTAGAAAAACAGGCCTTTGTCTTGACAAGGCTTTTTATAAGCTGTCTCAGTTTCTCACCTTTGATGTCATAATGTGAACATTTCAAAGCAAAGCAGGGTATTTAGAAGACATATTAATTCAGGAGAGTGAGTGAAACTCGAAACGACTCGATCCCAGCTGAGTATAAACGTGACAGCCCCAGGAAGACTTCATACAATACTGTGCCAGTAAGCAGTTTACACCCACTTATCATGGGCATGAATGACATAGTAATTTGCGGCTTTTAAGGATGCATTTGAGCCATTCTTTTTCTGGATTGGTGTGATTACACAACAACAACAACAACAAAAAAAACATGTTTGTTGAATTTATTGTGGATTTTGACACACAGCATCTAAATTATACACACAATCTCAAATATATATATCATCTATAAATATACCCTGACAAATATTTAGTTAATGTCTGTTACCAACTATTCAGTTTTTTAGTCATCAGCAAGGTTCTAATTACTGGTGAAATTTTTAATCGAGTTAATTGCAGGATCTGTAATTAATTAATCACATTTTAATCGAAAACCATTTATCTACAAAATAAGCAACATTTTCGATTCAAAATCTCTTTTTGTTGATAAATTATCGAATAAATAGACATGTGAGCTCAATAACAGAGATGTTGTTTTTAATCTGTTACTTAGGTTATTCAACCAACAGATTGGTGCAAAGTGATATTATACCTCTTCAGCTTTCAAGTGTTTCAGGAACCCCGGATTATTCATGTAACTTCTTTGGAATAAATACTTTTTAGTGTGCTTGCTGTTTGTTTGTTGCTGATGTTTAGCATTGACATGGTATTTTAGGCTTGAATAGTTTCAGTGATAGGCTGACTTGCACACAACAATAGTCTTTCCCAGAGTCCCATAAGCTGGTTTTTTGGAGCAAAAATGAAACCCCAGTGGGCCCTTATTAATCGCTACAAAAACCATGTAGTTACTGTTCAATTTGCTAAAGAACATTTAACCAAGTGCTGGTGGTAGTGTTTGTATATATTTAAGCCTGCATTTTTCATTAGAAATGATTGTGGATTAGAGAAAAGTCACATTAAATTCAACCCTTTTCACCCTCATTGTTAAAAAACTGGCTTATTAAAAGCAAAAGCTGTTTGCTGTTGTAGAAAACAGCAGAGATTATTTTCAAAATAAATGATTAATATTTCTGTTTACTTGACAAAACATACAAGAGTCCCATGAGAGCAAGTTTGTTTACCAAAATATTCTACTTATCTCAACTGGATGCTCAACAAGATGTCAGGTTGACCTAATGGCAGGTCATTGGAAAATGTTTCCCACCTGGCAAACAAGAGTAGTCTGTGTTGTCCAACCTACATAATATCAAGATTTGACATCAGTAAAGGCCTGTGTCTCAATCCAAGGATCTGATGTTTTGTCTTGGACTTTTGTGCATATTGCTGCCGGAATGGTTGGATTGACCTTCTCGCCAATGCCATTTCCTCCTGAAGACTTTGTTATACACTTGATCTCTTTTCCTTATCTATTTGTGCTTAAGACAAGCTCTCTGCCCTTTTATGCAGACAAATAGCCCTATGAATACTTGTTAGTTTGTGATTTAATGTAGCATCTTACTTAAAGGCTATAATTGTTCCAGTGAGGGGCCCTTGTAGGGGCCTGTGGTGCTGGCATAGTTCTGCCTGTTGTTTTGTGACTTTGCAGGAGATAGTTAATCAGTGCAAGTGGCAAAGCATCCAGGTTAAAAGTGAATACCGCTTTCCCACAATCCAAATAGATACTAGCATATTTAATGAGCTAGTTGGGCACCTAGCCCCATTTCTTCCCCCCCCATAGCAGCCACTGCACACCTGTTAGTGCAGCACAGAGCACAGAGTAGCAGTCTAGCTGCTGCTCATTCTTATGACTGGTTGTGCAGACTATCAACCTTATTACCTTGATATCGCATACAAAACACTTTGATGTGAACACTGCTTCCCACCGAGCAGTTCACTGTGACACAGAGTACACACGGTCGTAAAAATGTATCTTTGTACAGATATGTCCAGTGGACCTAATGGCAGGTCATTGGAAAATGAGTCCGCATTGAGTCCACCTCAACCTCCGCAGAGTAAAGTACATCCGAGTATTTGAGGAATCAGTATGCAGTTATTTGAAGAATTAAGTATGCAGTCAATATCCTTGCTCATTTATTCTCTTTTAAATTTCACTTTATGTATTAAAGACCAAAATATGGCTGGGCAATAAATGAATATATAACGCAATAAACACATGATCAATAGTAATAGAAAATACATCCGACAGAATGTATTTTGCTGAACTCGGATCCAGAACTGCACAGCATTCTGGGGGATGTAGGCAGAGGAAAGGCTTTAGCCCCTCAACCTCACACAGCCAGCTAAGCAAGGTGGGTGGGATCTGGAGTGGGCATTTATTGTATCATTCATCATTTATCATGATAAATTTCTTATCATAAAATTTTAATTTATGGTTGTCACAATAAATCCCAATGAATGATGTTTAAAACCCCCTATAACTGTTTGTGTTGTTGGGATTTTTACTATTTTCCTCCACTGTTTGTTCTATAAAGGTAGGTGTATCAATAAATATCAATATGTTTGAAAATATGATTCGATTAATATGATTACTATGTGCATTTTAGAGAATCAAATCACACTTATGTGAAAATAAAAAACAACGGTGTGGAGTGAAAGGAAAATACGAGTACAGCAGTTCAAGAGGAAACTGTGGCTAAAACAGGAAAGGTCACATCTCCAGTTAGGAATTATTTCAGATATTTAAAACAAAAACGAATCAACAATTGATATTGACTGATATGAAACGTTCATATTATATATTTTTCAGCCATATCGCCCAACTCTAGACCAAAACTAAAATGACATTCAGGCTAATGAAGAGTGTATGCACATTTCTGAGCGAAGCTTTGTCTGTAGGAAGCAGCAACATTTTAAAGAGTATCTGCTTGCACTATATTGCAGAAACTGTATCATACCACTGGTCACATTAAGGTTCAGTCCTGCAGACGTGAGATATGTTATTTATCGTCTCCAGTTTTAATGAGGAGTCACCCTGGGAAGCAGATGGTACATTAGCTGTAATAAACCGACGCTGACTTCAGTGGTTTTGCAAGAGGATGTCGAACTGAACCACGTATGGCCTCCCTATTTCACACCCAGCGTTGTTGCAGGGGTCAAAAGGTGCTTGATGTGTGTGGGGAGAGTGTTCGTTTGACTTCATATAAACAGATCTCTTTTATAACTCTGGACAGGTTCTCATTGCCCCGAGTGAAGCATCATATATTGATGTGGGGAGAACAGAAATTACTGTAAGCTCTGACCCCTTTGTTCGCGGAGCCAGCATTAAAGTTGCTGAGCGAGGACTTTACATTCAGCTTGGCTTTATTGTTGCGCTCAGCAGAAGCAATCTGAGCGCACACAGACATGGTTACGTGGAACCCACCGAGCGTACAATAACAGCCAAGCATCCTCTGAGATTTCAACTCTGGAAAAGTTACTGTTGGATGCATTGGAGGAAAAAAAACAAATAAAAAAAAAAAACAAAACAGCCATCTCACTAATCTTTGGCTCAGATGGAAAACCAGCTGTGTTTTACAAGTCAAGATGGAAAAATTATCACATGCGATTCCTTGAAAGTGCATCTGGCAGCAACCATTTATCCCCCGAGGTTGCTTCTGAAGTCTGTAATTTTTGACTGCTTACTTCACAGTTTGAGGCCTGCTTGTCGTGTGTGGTGTGCGAGTGCATTTCATGTCCTCCGCTCTGTTTTGGAGAGAGACCTTGGATGAGAGGCAGCTGTCTGAAGAGTGCCTTGGCTCCCTCGGTCTCTGGTCAATGTTGATAATTCAGTTGTAGTAAATAGTTTTTATTAAATCTCGGCTGGGCGGTAGATGCTGCTTTCAACCCTGCTGTGCCACAGGGCACCTTGGAGGTAAACACAAGTAGATTCGGGGGGGAAGTCAGAAGGTGGTGGGTGGGTTGAAAACAGTTATCGCTTTTACAGAACAAGACTTTGTATACGTTTGCAGAAATGAGGCACGGGATTGTGTTACAGCAGTTTAAGGAGAGCTTCAAGGTAGCAGAGTGAAGGCAGCTTATTTTTAGCCAAATATTGTTGTTATAGAGGCAGAGAATGGATCTTTATGGAGGTCTCCAGAGATGAACCAGAGAGGAGAAACGGGGCTGGAACACAGTGGATCTCTGCAGTGTTCTCATTGAGAAAAATGAATGAATAAATTGAAAGTGATGGCATTCGTGGCGATCTTCAACGCAGTGAGACATTATTGATTTCTAAGGATAGAACACATTCTTAACGCGAGCAAAGATCCAGGCTTGTATTGTCTTTCACCTTGCTGCTACTCGCTTCCCTTTCACAGCCTATTGCCACCAAAAACGACTCGGAACCAATGCTCACATGCATAAAGTACATAGTTGTGCCTGTCTAGGTGTAGAAATGATGAGGTGTTATCTCTTTGATGGCCAGTGGTAGCTCTAACAGGAATGGTGCCCTGGGCAAGCCCCTTATACCCTCCCACAAGTAATTAAAATGCATGAATTATCTATTTTATTTTTCTTTCAGCAGAAAGCAGGTAATATAGTCTTCCAGCAATGGAAACCTACTCTACTGCATATGCATTTAAGTAGTAGCAAACATGTTCAGGGCACAACTGACAAATATTTTATTTTCTTGTTCTTGGACATTGCTTCCCTTCCTGCTGCCCTGGGCAACTGCCCACACTGCCCATATAAAAAACTGCCACTGATGATGGTAAAAGTGCAACTAAAAAAGGCTTTTATCATTGGAAAAAAATATGACTTAGCTTTTTTTATTTTTTTAAAAGCACTGTCAATGACATTAATCTATGAAGAAGTCCACTTTCACAAAGATTCAATGTGACAAACAAACTGTCCAACGTTTTCAAAGTTTTAAAACTTATGCTTATTGGGTTGGATAACATTGCCAATGTTTTGAATATGTATGCTTTGAAAAACGTTAAATTTTCCACCATATCGTTCTCATTGTTTAAAGACTTTTTAATAAGATGCGAGAAAAAAAAAATCAATAGAGTAGCACCTGGGGTCAGATGCCCAAACCACCTCAATGGACAAGTTTCGATACAGAGAAGGGGCGGCTCTTCTTTAACCTCTGCCCTGAAGAAAGAGCTCCCTACCCTATCTCTGTTGCAGAGTCCGGCAGAGGGAGCCCATTTTTGGCTGCTTGTGTGCTGTTTAGAAATATTTTTGGTCGTGAAAAACACAAACATGGAGGACCACCCCATCACTCAAGTTGTTGAAGCTGGAGTCGGCAAGCAATGAGCAGCCTGTCCACAGAGCTGCTGATTTCCAATCTGTGCAGATAGTCTGAGTAACTGACCAGTTAATATCAGCTTCTTATACCTAATTTGTCTTTATTGTAAGCAATCATTTACCCATCTGACCGGGAGTGCTGAACAATAATAAGCTACTTTATGCTCCATACAGCTGAAGAAAACTCCTGTCACTTTATCACTTTCTCTGGCATCTCATTAAATGGACTTTAAAGCATAGGATTTAAAAAAAAAAATCTTGGCAAATTTTTATACCAGTAACTACTTATGACTAGCTCTGTGACAGACGGGTCTCTGAATAAAGGAGAAGCCACACCTTTGGAAAATGGCTTTTATGCATTCAGCCCTCCTGACCCAGAGTCTACTTCAGTAGAACAGTTTTCATGTTTATATTTTAGAAGAAGCTAAAAGATAAAATCGATGTCCATGCATCCTTAAAAAGTCTGAAATTAATATATCTAAAAATAAGGCTTTAAAATGTCCAAAATTTGTTAAAAAAAAATGTAAGTTGGCCTTAAACGCATTAATTACAGGTCTTAAATTTTGTGGTGGCAGGACTATTTAATCTCGTATAGTCGATGTTTTGTTATTAATTTTTTCGCACGGGACTTTTCTGTCCGGCAAACGTTTGAGTTGCACGCAGACATCTTCATAACGTTCTGTGACTTGAGGTGGTTGATGCTGCCGGTAACGAGCTGCTAATATACCCTTGCTAGCTAGCTAGTTAGCTTTTTTGCATCTATAATGCGTAAGTGCCACTGGCTCACTTCTGTTGCCAACCCATACAATGATCAAAAAGGAAAAAGACTAAAAGGAACGGTAATAAACGTCTTCAACTAATCTCACAAGAGCACCATTTCTTTCTCAATAGTTTTCCATTCTTTTTTTTTTTTTTAAATGTGTATTCTCCGATTCATTTTTAAAACCTAACTGATACTGACAAGAGGTAACAGTGAGTGTTCTTCACACAGTAACAACCTCCCCACCTAAGAGTGTTGGAGTTAGCATGATCTGATAGCACCTATGAATTGTGCCCTATCTTATCACCACATGATTTCTCTGGGGTGCTCTGGTTTAATGTTTTAAGTCTCATTTGCATTTGAGTACCACCTGAGATATTTCAAAAGTAAAATCAAGTGTTTGTATTTTTCCTTTTAATATCAAATAAAAATAAACCTAGCACTGGATTTTGTCACCTAATATTCTGGTACCTAATATTATGCTACAGTGTGCTCCGTGTTGTTGCTCCACATTCACATCCTAAAAGTGGCTTATATACACAGCTGAGGTTGCCATTTTAAGATACCCCACCTTGACACTGAGCAATGGTGATGCAAAGTTATCAGCTCGTCTCATTTTTGGGCCCAACACTCGATTCCAAGGTGATGTGGGGAGCCAAGGATTAAAGATCATATCAAAGCCAGCGAATGAGTACAACGAGTCAGGAACGATGGCAGAGATAGCAGGTGAAGCCAGAGTTTGTGAAGACATGCAGTGCACTTCTGTGGCTCATATATAGTGTTCAGGTTTCTAGAGAGCTGAAGGCTATGGCGTGCTGTCTTGCATAGTTTTGTTAGGGAATTTGTCAAAGTTTGAATTTTAGCTTTACAAAACACACAGAATTCATAGAACCTGTCTATCTGCACAAAAATGTCCTATTTCAAACATTGCAGCAGTTCATTCAAATGCTATTTTACAACCCTTCAAAGCGCCACCACGTTCGCATCATTAGACGATTATTTACATAAAAGCTTGTAACTTGCCAAACTTATCCAGGCAGAGTAACTATGTAACAAAGAAGTAATTGGGTGTAAAATGAATGAAGACGTGGTAACTTTAACTGAAATATTGCACTTGAATTTGATTTAGTGTGAAAGGATCAGTCCTGTTCTTACTAAATGAATTCAAATGGAACAATTAATAATAAAAGCCTAAGATCTAATAACTTCCTGAACAGTCAACCAGCAGTGACCTGGGCAGTCATGATCTTCAATCGTGTGTTTGCTTGCCAAGATTCAAACTAGCTGCCTTCTACCCATGTGGCAACAATTCTAATCACTAGGTTAGCTCTATACGCACAAAACTGTACAGTGGTTCTGAAAAGCATGCACACCTCTGGTACACCCCCACTTTAATATTTCAAATCCAAATTTTTTTCCACATATGATCTGATATTTATTCTGTACAACTCAAGTGAAAAGCAACCATTTATCTTTAGGAAAAATTGAAAGATAATGAGAAATAACCATGTTGCACAAAGGTGCACACACTGAAGCTAAAACTTTGCTGAAGCAGCTTTTGATTTAGATTTAGCCTACAGTCTTCTTGGGTTTGCATCAGCTGTTCTAGTAGGATCTTTTTGACCTTTTATTTTTTAGCTGAAGCCATGATTTCCAGACAAGTTGCAAAGGATCAAAAGGATCTCACTGTGCAAAAGTATCAGTCAAGGAAAGGGTAAAAAAAAAAAAAACATATATCTTTTTCTAAAGTGAGGAAAAGACCAGACTGATATTCAAAAGGAAGGCTTCCAAGAGGTCAGGAATTTTCAACTACTGGTGATATGTTTTGTTGTATGGTCATCCAGAAGGGAAAACAAAATACAAATGTCACAACACAGCAATAAAAGCTGCAACGGAAGTTATGTTAAACAGAATTTATGATAAGAGGGACTTTATACTAAAACAGTATTTTTGCTAAAACATAAGTTATGATAAACTAGCATGACCTCTGTTTTAACTTAACTTCTGTTTTAGCATAAGCTTCATTGCTGCTTTTTGCTGTTGCGTTGTGGCCTTTTCTGATTGTGTTGTGGATTTTGCATTTTGTTCACCTTTCTGGGCCACCATAATTTTTTACATGTAGCGGTAAACTCCTGTATTCACCATAAGTCTGGACCAAGAAACCAGAATTCTTTTTTTTCCAAGAAGAAAGCATCCAGGCCTGGGTAGAGTCTCCCCAATCCTTGTTGCAGAATGTCTAATGGTCTGATAAAACTAAACTTGACCTTAGTAGTAGTTCTGTAGGCACATTTGGCACAGAAACCTTACTGAAAAAACATAAAAGCGACCTTTACAGATGGTGATAACTACATCATATTCTGGGGTTACTTTGGTTCAGCTGGAACTGAGGTTTTGATACCTGCCAGTTTTGAACCAAAACCTTAAGTTATCTCCTAAAAAGATGAAAATGAAGAGGGATTTTATTTTTAAGCATCAATGTGAATCCATTTAGCTCCAAGTGGACAAAAGAATGACTTCATGAGAAGGAAATCAAAGCTTGATATGGCCTAGCCAAACCCGCATGTAAATTCAAAACACAATCTGTGGACTCAACTGAAGTGGGATGTGGGTAAAAAAATGTTCTCACAATCTGAGCTGACAACCCCCACAAATAAGACTAAATGTTGACAAACTGTTGGGAATGGGTACACCTTGGAGAACTACTGAATACGCACTTTACAGTGAGCTAAAGTGATCCTTAGATTCACCATTTTTATGACATAGGTTTTTCATCTTTAGACAGCAATATGTAAAGGGACTTCTCTAAAGATTCTGACATGGGTAGAAATAGCTTCTTATGTTTAGGAAGGTGAGAGAATTTGTTGCTTCTTTTATATCCAAGAATCGCTTAGCAAAGAGAAGATTAAGTGGACACATTAATCCAGGAGTCAGAGCAATCTTGTAATCCACTCAGTATGCTAATTGCCTGTTCTTTCACCAGCAAAAGGGGTTTACAGGCCATTAAATGGCACTGAGCAGTTGACAAAGGATAGCCAACATGCTTCCCACCTACTCTCCCCCTCACTCTATTTCTTACTCTGACAGGGCGTTGCACACCCACACAACACTGCTCTACAGAAATAAACATATTATTGGTTTATTTATTTCATTTTTAAAATGCTACTTAATTACATAGTGCTGTATTTGGGCAGGAAGAGGAATAAATGTCTCAGATCGACAAAACTAAATAATGATAAAGGTGTTAACTATTTTATCCTCTTAACTCCAACAGGATTGTTTTGAAAGGGTTATTTTTAGGATAACACAGTTTTCTTCCATCCTTTTTTCATATCCAGGACAGTTGTAAGATGCCTTGAAATAGTGTTTGTCCCCTTCCAGATTTATTTTTCTCAAATGTGTGTATTTAAGATCATCAATTACATTTTATCAGAAAAGAATAATCAAGATAAAGATAATCAAATTTGTACACAGCAAAAACACAAAATCTTGCCAAGTAGTTTTGGTCTAGTTACTAGGTAAAATATCTAAATACAATTGAAATACGACAAAACTAACTTACAAGTAGTTTGTCAACACAATATAGGAGCTTGATTTTAGTCAATAAATCTTTAATATTGATGAAAAAGTACTAGCTCCACTGGCAGATTATTTCACTGATAACATGGAGAAATGTCTTGTGATAAGTGCGAGGGGAAAAAGATATCCAAACCCTAGGTGAAAAACAAACATGCCTCTATGTTAAATCCCAAATTGACTGTGATTGACCGCATATTCTTTACGGTCTATTGACTGTTCATTCTTACAAGCCACATCCAGCCTTGATTACTAACCTGTAGAAAGGCAAAAGATCTCCAAAGGTAACACAGAATGCCTCAATCTAAAGAACTTCAAGAACATTTAAAAACAAAGTCATTGACAACTATCATCCTGGAAAGTGAAAGATGGGAAAAAAGATAATGATGAACCTTCACAAGAGTGGCCAACTAAAATTTCTCCTAAAGCTTGTTAACTATTTATCGAACAGTTTACAAAATAACCCAGGAGAACATCTAAAGCACTGTAGGCCAAGGTCAGAGTTGATGATTCGACTATAAGAAAGAGGCTGGGCAAGAAAGGTGTCTATGGAAGACTTCCAAGGTGAAAACCACTAGTGACCAAAAAGAACACATAGATCTATCTTACATTTATCAGAAAATATCTTGAAGATGCATGAGACCTTTGGGAAAGTATTCCCTGGACAGATAAGACAAAAAATAATATTTTTAGAAGGCGTGTGTCCTGTTACATTATATATGAAACTAACAGCATTTCAGAAAAACATCACACTAACTTTTTTCCATCCAATTATGATGCGAACTTGAGTGAACTTACAAAATGTAGCAAAAAGAAGAAAAAAAGCAAGTTAGGTGTGTTTCGATCTACTGGCTTGTCATGAATCAACCAGGCTACGTAAAGCATGATTTCATCAGATGTTGATGTTATGAATGGCTGTTTAAATAAGATGTGCACATTGCAAACTAGCATGGACCATACATCTCAGAAAAACTGAGTGAGTCATCCTGTCTAAACTGGAGTTTTGGACTTTTACATTTTACAAAATTTCATGGCTCTGGTAAGGCACAGACCCACGAGTGGATGGGAGCCTTCGCTATTTCCAAACTTATTTGGCAATTGTGTTTCTATCCCCAGCACATTAACTCTTTCATAAAAGCCACAAACCACCTCAAGCTAACGTATAAAATTTTTGTGTGAAATTGAGGAATTCATTCTGAATTTTGCCATTTCCATCAACCTTTTCTAATGCGATACTTAAAAATGCGCATAAAAAAGACGTTGACGGAAACCGCTATTGTGGTGTTGTGATGGTGTGGGGCTGCTTTGCTGCTTCAGGAACTGGACATCTTGCCATAATAGATAGAACCATACATTCTGCTGCCTACCAGAAAATTCTAAAGGAAATTTTTTGGCAGTTCATGACCTTTAACTTTGAGTTATGGATTAGGACAGTAACCAGAAAACGCTATGGTGGCAGGTTGGTTTGGATAGATTTTTTTTCCATTAACAAATGCATTCCTTATCTGAAAACTGATTTTTATATTTACTCAGGTTATCTTTGTCTGATATTTTGTCCTTGATATGAAACATTAGGCATGACAAAGTGTGAAAAAACAGGAAAAAGTGTGACAAAAACAAAAGCATAACTCCGTAAGAAGGCAAATACTTTTTTTTTCATGGTACTGTAAATAATAAAAGATAGTTGAGTGCTATTGTCTAAATGTAGCCCCACTGATGCGCAGCTCTCCTTTCTGCCATTTTGCCCCTACACAGGGGGGGATCTTGCCAAGGTAAAGTGCAATTCTTAGCGCACTGCTGCCTGTGCAGTCTCCCAAGTGGCCTTCGCATCCTCAGCATGATGGATGTTGTTTCAGATTCGGTCTCTCGCTGCACTGATAAAACAGCCTTGTCAAAACACATCCACCACCAGTGTAAGCAGATAAAAGGTAGTTGCAGATGATTAAAAAGATTTGTGCTTTGCGTCATTTATGATGCCAACTGCCAAGGAGCGGGGCTGTGACGGATGACTCAGACAAGAGAGTTCGGCATGAAGCCTGACTGCAAATGTTGCTGGTAATGACCAGAGTGTGGTTTTTTTTTAGATGCAGCTAATGAGCATGGCCATTAGGCATAAATGACATTTTAAAAACCTGGGGAGCGGGGAATGAAGAAGCACCCTGGATAGACTCCCCGTCAGCAGCAAATATGCCATAAGCATCTGGTGGATGCAGCACCCAGTTCACACAGATGACCTCCACCCGGAGTGTCGTGGTCTGTCGGTCTTTTCACTGTGGGGGGAGTTAGGAGATGAAGGCTCATTATAGAGAAACTGTCATATCAATCCCATCTTGGGATCTCAGATATGTGTATGTTTCATACTTCTTTCCATTTGGCATATGAATTGATGAAAGACATTTCTTCTGCATCGTAGCCTTTTAAGGTGACAGAGCTTTCATATTACAGCTTATGGTTTGAGGAAAGATTTCAACATATTCTTAATGCAGAGGTCTATGATGTACATGTTGCAAAACCCACAGATTTTCCAGAGGAATCCAAACTCACATTCTCAAAAAAAATTGTGAAACAACGTCCTTATACTCAACCATTTGGTGTTTGTGGTTACCCTGCAGTGTCAAGATATGAAAATGTCATACAAAAAAATCCCATGCTGATAGTTCTCAAGAATAGATTCAAGTCAGTTGCAATTTGCTTCGACTGATCTATTGCCATCTCTGAGGTATTAGGAATTTTTAAAAAGATAAATCTTCCGGTGACTTTATCACACTTACCGTACTTCTCGGACTCTGAAGGCTCCCACATACTCGGGCGTACTCGGGCGTATTCTGTGAGCTGCGTGGAATCCGCGCTCACTGTCTGCGGACGGTTGAGATTTCATACTTGAGGGTGCCGATTACTACAATTTCTCCTGACAAATTCCGTCATTTCTCACAATCTGAATTGATACTAACAAGTTTGATGGGCCAGTTGGGCACCTAGCCCCATTTCTTCTAGAGCAGCACAGAGTGGCAGTCTAGTTGCTGTGCGTCTTTGCGACTGCTTGCGCCAACTCTCCACCTTATCAGCTTGGTGTCGCATACAAAACATCTGTGTTTGATCCAAACACTGTTGTCTGCCGAGCAGTTTACTGTGTGACACTGAATACGTGGTTACAAAAATATACCTTCGCGCAGACGTGTCCAGCAGACATCCACATTGAGTTCGCACGGACCTATTAGGAGTGAAGTATGCCTGAGTTTGTAGGGGCCATATGGGTGCGTTCACACCACCCCTGTTTAGTCCGCTTTAATCAAACTCTAGTTTGTTTGCCTAGAAAGTCTGGTTTGTTTGGGGAGGTATGAATCTCCAATCGAACTCTGATAGGGACCAAAAAAGGCAAACTCTGGTCCGCCTACAAACCTAGGTCTCGGTTCAGTTGAAGTGAATTCGAAATCGTATGTGAAGGCCAACTGACACTGCTCAAAAAGCAGGAAGTGGACTATAATGCAGAGCATTCTGGATAAATACAACCAAACAAATGTGCAAGTGTAGCGCCAGCGGGAGAAATGGCTCGTGATCTTTTGTCAAAGACAAAAGAGAAATTTGACACCACTCCATTTTTGTTTACATTTCATGAAAAAGGAAGTTGCGCTTGGTGTCTTCTTCAGAGGCTTTCATGTTGTTTCCTTCAACGCGGTTCTTGGTGCAGCACCACCACAGGCGAGGGAGGAAACGGGTTGTTGAAAGAATTTGGTTCGTTTGACAGCGCAGTGTGAAAGCGAACTGCACCATCTGAAAATGCTACAATGTTGCAACTTTGGTCCCCAATTTGACCGAGTTTACTGAACTATCAGGTGTGAAAATTCCCTAAGAAAGTGATCTGCTGAGAAGCTGATGCCGTAGCTCAACATCTCTGTACAAAACCCCTTCTCAAATTCTCAAAATTCTGGGATGTTTCCAAAAACAACAATTTATATCACCAGTGAAATGGTGCTGATTCTACGGTTGCTTTTATTTGTGGAAAAAGAAATCCAAAGTTTTTCTTTTTGCTCTATGCCTTCACAGTGGGAAGTTGAGCAGCATCAACATGTAGCCAGGGAAGCAGACACACTCAGACTATATAAATAAACTGCTGCTGTTTTATGGCTTAGCATTTCTGGGCTTTTTTATGTTAGTGTATTAATACTAACAAATATTTGGTTTTTGAACAATTTTTTAAACTAATTTTACTGACAGAACAAAAGAAGTGGGCATTTTATGCTTGTTTTTGCATTCTACTACACATCAATCAGCATCCTCTCTTCATATTAAGACGTACCACAAAATTTGCTCAAATTGTTGCATGCCAATAAAAATGCAAACCAATTCAAGCATGAATTAATTTTGATGTAAACAATTAGAATGTTGCTATGTAAGCATAAGGATTAGTTCAGTCCTGTTTGTGAACAGTGGAACTGTTCACAAACAGGACTGCAAAAGCAGTGGAACTGTGGAGGTGTTTGCTTTGGTTACAGAACCCTGGTAGAAGGATGTTTTCAAGGCAATGGTGACCTTCTAGTATTCTCCATAGGAATTGTCAGGTGATACCTCTCTGTTGCTCTGAATATGTCTTGTGTGTGAATGTTTGTGTGTGTGTGTGTGTGTGTGTGTGTGTGTGTGTGTGTGTGTGTGTGTGTGTGTGTGTGTGTGTGTTGGGGGGTGAGGCTGTGATAAAGTACAGATGAGATGCTAAGGTAAGACTGTATGTGGGTGGTTCTTTTCCCGGGTTGAGAATTTTCCTGGAAGCGATGGATGTAACAGTGGAAAACAGGCCGCAGTGGATGCTGTGGTTACTAACACAATGTTGGCAACTAGCCCTACCCACAAACCACAGGCAAATATAACACAGTCCCAATTTACAATTAAATGCTTTCACTTGATTTGCAAAATCAAACTTGGTTTACTGACTTCTTTGCAGAAGTCCTCTTTCCTATTTTTTGTTTTATTTATAAATAGAAGAAACATTTCACAAGCTTTGTTTTCATCAATCAAATCGGTGTCGAATATCAGGTTTGAACAGTGCATATACTGAGGCTTAATGAAAGCCTAATACTAAGGTGTTCTAATCCTGAGGTCCACCCAGACTGGCATTTATTAGCTGACTCTGTCTCTACAACATGGCAACAGCTCAGAAGCTTCTTCCTTTTCTACTTCAAAATAAGAGTCTGAAACATGAGTACAGGGATCCAAGCTCACCGTGGCATCATCACCCTCACACCTGATCACTGAATCATTGACTTTCTTTTACCTTACCATTAGATTGCACATGATTAAAAATGTTTCTCTTAAAATTAACACTGAATCACTCAGGAGTATATGATTAGAATATCACAAAATCATTAAATATAAGCCTCCTTAGATTATTACATTAGAGAGTAAATAAAACATCTCTTTCTTTTCATTCTCTGACCTTTTCACTTTCGATTCCATTCTTAAAGGCATCATTTGATGTATTTTGATGCACAGCTGGTTCAAAACAACATTATAACTTGCTTTTGCAGGCCCTGCAGTTCAGTCCCTCTGACCAACTCCTTCTTCTGGGCTTACTGGGCTGATCTCACCTCTTTTGACATGCACTCATCTTTATATTTGTTGTTCAGTATTATAGCTTGGATTTTTTTTTTTACAAGCGAAATCACATAATTACAAAAACTAAATTGCACTTCAAGAGACAGGATTCACCTTAAGAAATATTGGGGTGTTTAAAGATGCATTCACACCACCCCTGTTTAGTCCACTTTAATCAAACTTTAGTTTGGTTTGCCTTTTCTTTGCTTTTAACAATCACACCACTCTATGAAGTCCTTTGGTACTGAGAAACCTAAATACTGACAGATTTCAACTGGGTTCTTGGCTTTGTATGCCTTTTTCACACCCTTTGCTTCACTCCCAGTGTCATTTCAATGTCTTAACCATAACTTTTTTCATGGACTAATTTGCTTTGATTTCTTTCTATGTGTTGATTGAAGACACTCTTTTAGTGTCGGCACAACAACTGTTTTTTTTTTATTTTTTAATGTAGGAGACATTTCCAAACAGACAAATTTGTCTTTTATCTATCTTTGAGGGATGGGCAATGCTATGTTTGTAATGTTTGTGGTTCTACATGGCCAAACATGGAACTGAGTAAGAGATTTTATGTTGAGAAGTGATGTAAAACACTTTCTATAAAGCGCCTTCCCTGTTTTTCAGACAAGAACAGGTCTGGGGAGAATATTGAGATGTTCCTCTTCCCAAGATCTTAATGTCTGTTATCTTTCAATGCAGATCCAGCATCTCACATTCATAAAACACATTTATGGAATACAGACAAAGGGAAAGAAAGTTTCACTCAGAATGGACAACAATTCACTCCCTTTAAAGCCTCTATAATAAACAGTGCTACAAAAACCAACGGGGTGAGGAGAACCTTTTTAAATGAGGTCATCTCTGCACATCCTTTGATCCCTCCTTTCTTCATCTTAGCGGCAAGTGGCATATAAGAGGATCTATCTTTGTGAACAGTTTTGAGCCCCCAAAATTACAAACAAACGAAAGGCGAGGGATCGATAGTGTGTGTCTCCCAGAATGATGAACTGGCACTTCAGAGAGGGGGAAAATCAATGTCGCATTCCCTCTCCTCTGGTCTCTATCCTTTGTGGACCCTAAACTCTCTTCACAGTCCTCGTGCGGTAGTGCTTAAGTGTGTGCTCGGAATTGGGTTTGTTTCTGCACTTTAATGGCCCTTTGTTTCTTCTTCCTTTTTAGCCTGGAAGACCCCTGTCAATTTGATGTGTGAACGCACTCACCGATAATGGCCCAGAGGACACACAGTGGACGCAAGTGTAAGTGCTTCTTCGTCTGATTTACAGCTCTGGTGGTCCTCCACCCCTGCTGCCCTTTGGGCCCCTGCCTATTGATCAGAATACATTGCATTCCTTAAATTATAACAGTCCGCTTGGACGGACCTGGCAAAATGAAAACATATATTCACTCTAAACCTTGGACAATCTAATGCATAGTAGGGTTGCACTTTTTTTTTTTTTTTTTTTTTTTTTTTTTTTTTTTTTTTTTTTTTTTTTTTTTATTGAGTTAAATGAACATTTTCACCGTCCTAGAAAAAATAGGAGTTCATTATTTGCCTAAATGTAGAATTAATAAACTTCTCCAAGGGGAAAATTGGATTCCAAGAGCTTTGACTGAAGCTAGAAATTAACTGTTGCACTTTGGTAATCCTCGAGGATCACATTTACCACAGAGGGAAGTGTTTCCTGGCTAAAGTTGTACTCTGTTTAAAGAAATACAGAATGGCTCTAATAAATTTAGGAGGAAAATAAGCTCAGAGTTATTAGAGTGATTGCTTCTGTTCCGCAAGACGTGAAGTTAGTTTGCTACGAAACTGTGACTTTATACTGTATGTTATGAAATGAAAAAAAAAAAAAACAACTGAACCTGCATTGAGGGTTAGCTTGAACAAGCGGGAGAGTGTTACAGTAAAAAGCTGTTATTTGGTAAGCACAGATTTTATTATGTCCAGGGCAGTAATCAAATTCACTGGTTTTGATGGTATAAAAGCTAAAAGGATCACATTATATAAATATAAAAGTCATTCTCAGTCAAGAAGCTCCTGTAAGACAAGAGGCTCATTTAATGTGACAAACACTAAAGACTCTATCCATCCGTTCATCCATCCATACCTGCTTATCCATGCAGGCTGCTGCCGAGCTCCATCAGTCATTGGGCAAGAGGAAGGGTACACCCTTCAATTCACCAGTTCCTCGCAGGGCAATGTGTTTGAACAGTGGGAGGAAGCCGGAGTACCCAGAGAGAACCTCATCAAAAAAAAAAAAAGTAGAAAATGCAAATTAAGCAGTAAAACCCCCTGACCCAAAACATAAAAATGAAAAAAAAAAAAAAAAAAAAAAAAAAAAAAAAAGAAATGTTTTAAAGGAAACAAGCTTTCTATTTAGGAAGTTGTCCAGTTTCTGTTGTTTTACTAGAAAGCTAATGCTAGTCAGGTAATTAGCTATGTTAGCTGCCCCTGTAACATGCCTGCAGGAGACTGTTTATTTTACGGTTAGACACTGTAACCCTGGTAGCTCTTTGCAAACATTGATTTGAAAAAAGTATTACATCAAAATTACTCTAAAACAAAAATGTGTGAAATGATCTACTTGTTTTTATGTAAAACCAAAAAGCAGATTTTATGTTTACATTTTTATGTTTACTGGTATTTTGACTTTGATACACATACTTGAGCAAACATATAGAACATTCACTAAAATTAGTAGCTCTTTCGGGTCCTAATTTTTGAAGAGTAACACAAACCTGTTAAATCTCTTTAGCAATTATCTGCTCTGTGAGTCTACTCTCAGTCACTTAACAGACCTGTTGCTCAACTGTATTTTTAAAACAACTTTACCGTAATCAGAGTGGTGAGTGGCACTCCTTTCATTAACACACCATAACCTGTGGTTTTTACAACCGAAAACAGTTAAGCCCCCGTAACTCCGGTGCTTTGCTTGCCATCTCTCTGAAAGGACTTTTAATCATAGGAGTGGTATAACAGAAAACAATTTTGAAACAGCAATGTTTTAAAGACCTTGATATACCTCAACACGGGAGACTAGCCCATGCCTGTTGTCTGCTGTAGTTGAGAAACTGCGGTATCTTATGAGTATGCTGGGTGGCACATCTTTTAATTTACACACCATGACTGCCCATGTTTTTGGCGACAAGAAATATGTCAGTATCCCCAAATGTATCTTTATTGTAAGTGAGGAAAAAGTGTTACACTTTCACCAGTTTTTAAAGAAGAGTTATGGACAGGAGGCTTTGGAGCACGTCTGGTGCAGGAGTGCATTCTGGGAAATTTCCTCCTGCTGCCCCTCGTTTAGAGAGTTATGCTTCTGATTGCTTCAAATGGAGAAAAGATTCCCTGATTTCAAAACTTTGGCTGAAGTGGCGCTTGTAATTCCAGTTTATAGTGCAGCAGTGGAGCTCGTATTCAGCCTGCAGACCAGCATCAGAACCTTGAGACTTTTGATTATGCACAATCCGGTACGCATTTCATGTCCATGTTCATAAATAAGTGTGATAGTTCCATTTCATTGTTTGTATGTAGTTACTGGTTCCACAGTCAGTGGGTTTTTGTCACTGTGAAGAAAAAGTTACATGCATTCATCTGCTTGATGTGTGATGGCACGTTGTGGATTTTCCATTCAGCTTGTTGAATATTAATTAAACTGAATTAAACTTAAATGCAATTGAATTTGTTATGAGCATTATTTACAATCTGATGGAAAAAATGAATTATGACAGGATTTTTTTTGTGACACCGTCAGTCAAAATGAGGGACATTGAGAAAGTCTAGCACAACCTCTGAGTATGTGGGAGCAGTTTCATGTTTGCTACCATGCCCCATAACTGCTTAAAAATAATAAAAAAAAAAGAATAGGGTGGAAAGAAAGGAGAAAATGAGTATAACAGATCAAGAAGACACTGTGAATAAAAAAGAAAATGTTATGTCACTAGTTTGGCAGTATTTTGGATATTAAAAAAAAAAAAAAACCCTTATCAATATTGACTGATATGAAATGCTTATATCGTGAAATGTTTTTTAGCCATATTTCCCAGCCCTAATTCACACTTCCCCAAACGAACCGGACTTACTAGGCAAACAAACTAGTGTAAACAGGGCTAGTGTAAATACGCCCTTAATGGTTTCTAAACTGTAGCTTGTGCTAGCTTTGATTCCTTTATCTAGCAAATTTTTTGCATCACATTTCTCCATGGGTCATGATCTGAGCACATGTAATCTGCATTAGTTGGTGTTGTCTATATGAAAGCAGTGTCTGCACTAATCTGTCGAACTGTCCTGGATGTCACCTGCTTGTGTGATGTAGCTGAGCTTCCAGGCAGCAGGAAGGCAGTGCTGTCAGCTGTGGGAACCTCTTCCTGTCAGCCCTGCCTCATAAAATTTACTGCTCCAAGATGAAGGCCCAGACAGCTATCCATGTGGGGTATAGGATGGGAGGAGAAAGAGGGTTATCCATATGGCTATCTATCTGCTGCATCTATCTCCAGAATCTATTTGTCTCAGTTTCTTTGTCTTTGTTTGTCTCCAGGGGTGCAGCTTGGCTGCTGTGTGTCAGTAGCGAAATATTCACCGTACGTGCAGGGAGTTTGACAAGCTGCTCTGACACCTCCACTCTCTCCACCCTCATTTTCATTTCCTCTCTTGCGTCGGCACTTTACCTCACAGCTCCTCTGGTCTGCCGTTCAGCTATGAATTGTGTGCTCAGTACAGTCAAGATAAAAAGAAACTCACAGTGCACTGCTTTTACATTACTTACCTGAGAAAATAGGATGTTAAAAATAGAAAGGCCGCATATCTTCGGGAACAATGTCTAAAAAGATTTCATTTGAGCTTTTATCACTTGTCTGTAAAGGCTTTCATGCTATAATTGGCAATTTATTGTATTCTGTTTAAGATTCTTCTCACCTTCTCATAATGTAAACACTTTCAATCTTGGTTTGAAATCTTTGGGGAATTCTGTATTGGGTGCACTTCTGCCATATCGCTGTGTGTCTCTTAAGTAACCCCGAGAAAAATTTTGAAATGTAGTTCAAATTCCAGTTCCAGAGTTTGGAATGGAATCAGTAATTATTCTGACAGAACAAACTAGAAACCCTCTATTGCTTTTAGCTTTATGGTGTATATGTCATATATTTTATGTCAGATTTAGACTTAAGATAATCTTTTATCTTACCAACATGTTTCTTGTGTATGGCAGTAATATTAATGTTTTGGAAAACCTAGTCAGAGAATCTGGCTTAACGGTTGAGGTAATGGCAAGGAGGTCATTCAACCACAAAGTCTTGAACTTGGATTACCAAAGATAAATTGTCAAAATACCAGTGGAAACATTCAAAAAAGTGGTCAGAAATTATAAGGATTTGATTGCACCGGGGCCCTGCCCATTCATGGTTCAGTATCTGTGGATTCACCTATTTGCAGACTTTTCTGTAGAACGTAATTCCAAATAATTTGCTAACAAAATCCACCTCTTCACAGATTTTTGCATACAGCATAGCTACAATTTTCAAAAGAAAATGCTGCTTGGGAAGTTGAAATGCTTATTGCAATGCTACTTGACACACTATTGGCTGGTGTTTGCAAAGCAGCCAATCAAAGGAGTGCCATTCGTTTTCCTTGAGCGGAAATAAGGAAGACTGTAAATGTTAGCCTCTGCGGTCGTGGTAAGATGGTTTCCACATTCCGTAGATATACGTATTAAGGTATGTTTGATGTGTGAACAATTAAAATAGGCACATATAAGGGTTTTAGGGGTGGTCCCAAATATTCAGGGTTTTTAACTGTTGGCAGGTGGCTGTGGTCTCTAATTCCTGTGAATACCAGGAATCAGCTGTAGAGAGAGCAGTTAAAGATTTTTCCATCAAGTATTGAGAAGTCTATAAGTAATGTTAAGGGGGGCAGCTTTTTTATATCTCTTAAAAACAGATTTGTTTTTTTCATAATTTATATTTTTCAGTTATCTTGTGGTCTTGGACAGATGCCTGTCTCATTTTCTTTTAGAAGCAAACTTCTTGGTTGAATGAAAATCATTTTATTTCTAAATCTGCTAGGGGTGTAAACAATTTTCAGCTTAACTATACAGTTGGCAAAGATTAGATATTTTTGTAAATACATAAACATCCAGCACCTACATAAATAGCTCAAACCAGAACCTGAAACTGTATTCTATATTAAACAGCAAGCTAGTGGAAAAGATCAATAGGGGTGTAACATGGGACCTCTTGAAGGATGTAGCCAAAAGCTTAGCTGCTGGATTTTGAAAAAGCTGCAGATGATCACCTCAGTTTCAATAAGATAAATAAAA
This sequence comes from Anableps anableps, assembly GCA_014839685.1. Taxonomy (NCBI): domain Eukaryota; kingdom Metazoa; phylum Chordata; class Actinopteri; order Cyprinodontiformes; family Anablepidae; genus Anableps; species Anableps anableps. The sequence continues at coordinate 5,577,428 of CM026073.1, forward strand.
ATAGAATTACAATAATCTATGCCAAAGGAAATAAGCGTATGAATCACTATCGCCATCTCAGCCATGGATAGAGTAGCACTCGGTTTATCAATGCTTCTTAAATTTAGAATTATTTAAAAAAAAAAAAAAAAATTAACAAATTAGAACTTTCTTCTTTTTCCCTAGTTCTCCTGGAGAAAATGATCAGACATCCAGGGTTTTAAACATTTCTCATAGATCTTTAGAGCTAAAATTTCTGAGATACACTGAGGTTCAAGAGTAGTACAAAGCTTGATATCATTAATCGTAGCAGTGATAAGATTTACTGAACGACCATAAAAGATTGAATAAGAGAAGCACATGAAGCACAAATGAAATATGGCCAAAAACTGGTTCCTGTGGAACTTCATCCTTAAGAGTTATGATTATAAGATGACTTGAAGTCTGAATTTGCCACAGAAATGTTTCCAAATGATAAATGAAAATGACCTCTGGGGATAGCTACCAGCCTATGTCAGTAAGATGGTGGATTTGTCGGCTTCTCAAAATGGGGTTGTTATGCTTATTCTAATTTAACAAATTAATACATAAATGACCTAAGACTGAAAATCATTCATTTTAACCCAGATATTACTTGTTTAATGAAGGGTCATTGCATGTTAGACGTTAAGTCACTTGAATATATTTTTGGTGTTTAAAACCTAACATGGTGTGCTGGGTAAAACCCTTAACCCAGCACTTCTTCATTAACGGTGTATTCACACCAGCCCTGTTTAGTCCACTTACTTGAACTCTAGTTCGTTTGCCGAGAAAGTCGGGTTCATTTAGGGAGATTTGAACGCATAACCGTAATCAAACTCTGATGTGGACCAAAAAAGCTAACTCTGATCTGCCCACAAACCTAGGTCTCTGTTCAGTTGAAGTGAACTCTGAAGCGGTATGTGAATGCCAAGCGGACCAGAGACCGGACCAGCGCAGGGCATTTTGCGTAAAAGCAACCAAAATGAACAAGCATGTTTAGCGCTAGTGGGAGAAATGGCTTGTGGTCTTTTGCTAAAGACAATTGCTAAAATCCCATGCCACTCCATTTCTGTTTACATTTTGTGAAGAAGGAAGTTGCCCTCAGTGACTTCTTCAGAGGTTTTCATGGCATATCCTTCAGGGTTTTTGGTGCAGCGCCACAAAAGGCTAGGATGTAAATAGGTTTTTCAACTGGTTTGGTTCATGTGAAAGTGAACTGCAGCAGCTGAAAATGTAACAAATATTGAAATTTTGGTCCCCAGTCGAACTAAGTCTGACAAACTATCAGGTGTGAAAGCACCCTAAATCAACCCAAAACTGGATTCGTCCATATTTGACTCAAATGGGTTAAGCTAAATGACTTCGCTTGAATTTTTTTTAACCCAGCAGTTTTTACAATTTATTGAAGATGTATTGTACAGTAGTCCCATCGATATTTTTGTTCAGATCCATTGTTCTACATTTATGGACCAAAACATCTTCACTCCACACCCATATTTTCATTGTCTGTTTTTAATAAACAGTGTTAGGGGAGGTAAGCAGTAGTTATTAACTTCTCATCTTTTCAAAAGAGAAAAGCTGCGATTTTGACAGGAGGTTTGTTTAAATCCATATCTCAGGGACAGTATTGATCATCTCTTTGCTCTCTGCATATTTCTCAGCATCTTCCCAGGCAGTAATGATTAGCCCTGGGGGAAAAGGTAAACAGCAGTATAGAGAAGTTGCAAATCCTTTCTTCTTGCTAAGTTTCCCTCGTTAAGTCATCATCATAGAGCCAAGACCTTTATTTTCAAACTCTGCAGAAATATCAATATGGATTTAGGAGCCTCCCTGAAGCGAGGTCTTCAGCTAATTAAATCTGTAATCACTTTGTACTGTAAAAACACAAGCAGAGAAAGCGGGGGGTGAGGTGGGGCTGTTTAAATGAGAACCACTGGAACTTTATTTAACAAAGCTAATTGGGTCAGAGCTCCTTATCCTCATAAAGTGCTGAGGTTACTTGGCATCCAGTTGGAAGGCTTACAGCTCTTTGCCCTCAAACAGTCAGACTCCCAGTGAGAGTGTGAACCAGAGTGTAGAACCGCCAAGTTTAGGAGCACCGCAACTGTTGTCAAAGCCACAGCAAGAAGATATGTTAAATTATTGTTTTATTGTTTCAAGTCGATTGTTGTATATTGAAGAGTGGAATGGGATTCAGAAGGATTCTCTGCCGAGACTGAATTCCTATAGGGAAAAGTGTCAAACAGCCGGACAAATCCATGAATCATCTCTCTGTTGTGTTCTTCATTAGTGGAAAGTGCGAATGTGATTCAGTCACTCATGTCCCAATGAAGCAATTATCTCTACATAGACTCAATAGTTCCTAATTGTTTCTCAGAAGCTCACTTGGAGCCACAATAATATAGGAGAATTATATAAATAGAATTTGACTCATGTAGTGTCAAACTAGCACTCTATTGAATTATTTCAATCTGATTTAATTCTTACATTTAATTTGCACAATGTAGCCAGAGCTCAGTCTGTAATAAAAAAGATTTGTGAGCATTTCAAGAGTTTACAACACTAAATATGAACAAAAAAAATACTACCCTTGCTCTGACTGGTGGTGACCACCGTTCGTTTAAGCGAAACACTTCCTGTAAGAACAAAGAGGGTGGTTTGTTTAGCACACAAACACAATGTTATTCTGTTTTCAATACACGATTATGTACAGTAGCACAGTACATAATTACAGCAACAGCGCCACAGTAACAGTGTTCTTACTGCACGTTAGATATTGTGGCAACTTTGTCGTTTTAATGTCAGCTGGCGTATTAGACCAGCATGACCAGGACTGTAAAAAAATGTATTCTGTCGACAAATCACTTTAGCATCTATATGGTACAGAGTCAAAAATCATGTACGAAAAGTGGTTTTGTCCATACACTGCTGTATCTTCATCTTTTTAACTTACTGGGTTCAACTTCTTTCAGGCAACCACAACTTCTACTTCATCTTTTGTTTTTTATGGTGGTTTGCAAAAGATTTTGGGTACATTACCGCCACCTTCAAGGGAAGGTGTGGATCTAAATCTATTTTCTACCAATATATTCTTTATAAAATTCCTGTTTCTTTCAAAAATGTAAGATTATCCCCAAAGACTAAATAACCATAATTATTTTGAAGTAATTCCCTCTGTCTTATGCTTATTCTTATAGATTTCTAAGTAATATTTCCCTCCTATGTGTATATTTAGGACATTCTAGGAATACAAGCTCTACTGTTTCTAGTTATCTACAATACTCAGAATAATCTGAATCATGTTTTTTGAATATTTTAAGTGTGTTATTTAATCTAGTATGACCAAATTTATGACTGAATTCTATCACTTTTCTGAAACTCCCCCACTTTCTCTTGAAGACTGTAATTATATCAAGCCTTGACTTGTCAACTTATTGATCTTTACACTTTTTTCTAAACACATGATTTAGCTATTATTTTGATCCTCACTTTTGCTCAGTTTTACATTCATATCTATTACATCTTATTTTGCTGCATTTTTAGCAAAGTTCTCAAATAGTTCAAACACATATTTCAAGTCAATGTCTGGCCATTTCTATCTGATTCCAGAGAAGCTTGCAAATTAATGTAAATAGTCATTTGCATGAACTTTCTTGGCAGTTCACATGGCCACATATTGAGTTAAATCCCAATAAAAAGTTAAATCCCAAAACTATTCCATTTCTAAAGATAATGAAAATGAATAATACATTATCTATAGCAGCTTATCTGTGTGGGGCTGTAGTGTGGGTGGCTGATATGGGGCACAGGTCATGAGTTCATCACAGGTCAACTCAGGAACACCCCGGACAAATAATTGTGCATACACAAACTCACTCCTAAGGACCGATTAGAGAGACCAGTTAACCACATAGTTAATGTTTTGGATTGTGGGAGGAAGCTGAAGTACCCAGAGAGAACCCACACATGTATGGGGACAACACAGAAACTCTGTGCATAAAGGAATTAAACCTATTGACGCAAGACAACAGTGGGAGCAAATTCCTCAGCATGCAACCTTTAAAAAAAAAATAAAATAAAAAAAATAAAAAAAAAATTTACAATGAATTAATAGTACAATAAAATAGCATAGTTATAGTGAGGATTTAAATAAAAGATAAACTAAAATAATCCCAAAATATGTGGGAGGATACATTGTGGAACAAGAGAATAGTGTACACAAAATTACACATTATATACCATACAAAAAGGAATATTAGTTCAACCATTCAAGTGGGATGAATTAAACCGTGCTAGACTGATAGGGGTCCAAGAAACTATGTGTAGTTTGCTATACTTGCCGCACTTCTCTTTCTAGACAGCAGGAGTCACTATTGAGAAAAATAGCTTAGCAGAGATGGCAGCAGAACAAGAATCTTGCAAGAGATTATGTATAAAGTTTTTTTTTTTTTTTATCTTCCATGGCAACGGATGGGAATTTACCATTGAAGACATTCAAACTTCAATGCAAAACTTTTAATCCTAAAAAGCCACATAAATTGTAAGAAAAAAATATTTTAATGCTTAGTCATAAAAGAGGTACAGAAAAATAGAATATTTCTGAGCACCACTTTATTAGGTACACATGTTCAATTTCTTGCTATCATAAATAATGGTAACTTTAAATGTGCCATAGTTGATGGCGCTAGCTGGGTTGGTCTGAGCATTTCAGAAATTGCTGATTTAGTGGTGTTAAAACCATAATCATCTCGTGGGCTTAAAGAGAACAGTCTGAATAAAAGAGACATTGACAATGGCCTGGATCAATGACTACCTGACAAATTGACAACAGTTTGTGAGACTGAAGGATTGTGTGTCTAACCAGGTGTTTAGCAACACAGGAGCACCACAGGAGACTGTACTCTAACCATTTCTTTTCACTCTGTACACGTCAGACATCTAGCACGAGTCCAACTTCTGGTTATGTTCTGGGGACTCCTGTGGAACCACTGGAGATGATGGTGCAAAGAGGAATTTTACATAAAATGAAGAAAATTATAAACAACCCTGAGCATCCTTGTCATGATTTGTAATACAAGCCACTACAAGAGATCCTTCCTGCCCACAGGCACCACTATAACAAGTCTTTGAAAAACCTTGAATAATTTGAGTTACAACTACATTTAATTCCCCCTTTGGGATCAATAAAGTATTTTTGAATTGAATTGAACACGTCTAATGAGCACCAGTTGTGTGGACGAAAATGCCTTGTTGATGTCAGAAGGCCAGAGGAGAATCGGTCAAATTTATTTGTGATAATAGAAGATCAATAGTGGCTTAAATAACCACTTATTATAGCTAAGATACGCAGAAAACTATCTCCTAATGCAAAAATTCTCAAACATTGAAGGAAATGGGTTACACCAGGAGAAGATCCCACCAGGTGCCACTTTTGTCAACTAAGAACAGGAAACTGAGGCTATATTTTCAGAAGCTCACCATAATTCATAACAGATTAGTTTCATGAATCTCAATTTAATTTTTGGACATTTAGAATGTAGGTAGGCTTAGACACACCACTTCCAGCAGGATAATGCACAATGACATGAAGATCAAATCGTTTCAAACTGGTTTCTTGAACATGATAGTGAATTCACTGTACTCTGGTGACCTCCACAGTCACCAAATCTCAATCCAGTAGAGCACCTTGTGGATGTGGTCTAAGAGAGATTCATATCATGCTCAGCCAAAAAAAAAATATCTGCAGTAAATGTGTGATGCCACGCTGTCAATATGGACTAAAATCCCCGAGGAACGTTTTTGTCAGCTTGTTGAATCTATACCATGAAGAATTAGGGCATTTCTATAATCAATTTAAATAACTTTATTTGTCCCCAAGGGGCAATTTCAAGCGACATGAGTAGTACAAATAGACTCCAGAGTGAATAGCTCAAACAATAGAATTCATAAAATGCACACATATTAATAAATATATGTAGGTAGTAAAAAGTGCAGTGTGATTTGTGATTGTGTACAGTGGGAAGTAATTATGTAGCCTAATTACTTCCCACTGTACACAGTCAAAAATTGCCAAGCAAAAAGGGGAGCCCGCCATGGTTCTAAAAGGTGTACCTAATAAACTGGCCACTAAGTGTATATGATGCTCCAAAAGATTTTCTACTTAATAAAGTCTCATTTAAATTTGAACTGGGCGAAACCGCCAAAAACTGCATCAGCATTTTTTGACATAAATAGTGATAAACAAAATCTATCATATTTCATCAATAACATATTAATCACTTTTTTTCACAACACAATATGTGACAAATGGCAGCATTCTGTTGCTTAGAAGAAAAAGCACAATGATAAAGAGGCTAAACATGTGACACTCTCCATTAACCGTAAATGGTGCCAGAAGAAACAAACACTTTATTAAAATGCCATAGAAGTGACAGATGAGCTAAAGAGCGGACACCTCGACAGGGTAATTCTCATTATTCAGCGCCTTCTGCCTCTGAATATCAAGCCAAAGAAGTTGTTCTCTGTGAGTCTCTGTAGCAAGGTGTTAAATGTGTGCCTCCCCCATCTCTCCAAGTTACTCACATTTGTGTCCATCCCCGGGGCTCTTTGTCTAAAGCGCCTGGACTAAACAGGCAGTCGAGGCCAAGCGCAGTATTGCGAGGTTAGCTCTGCCCTAGAGAGATCTTCATAGTGACCTGATTTTCTTCTGGTCGCTCCCCTTGTTCCCCCAGACTGCGTGCTCATTTTCACCCGACGCTTGGTCAGAGCCGTTTCATGACGACAAACTACTCTAACAATTCTGATGGCAGGGAAAGATTTCAAAGTTCAGTAATTGCAGAGGCAGTTAGGCATTCTCGCAGATTTTGTTTCATTGTTAAGTCTGGCAGATAATAGCCTCCATTATTAGAAATGATGCATGACGTCCCAGTGATCTGATTGCAACCTCAGTCATGAAACTTCACATCTTCAGTAAGACTGTAAAAGCAGTGCGTTGAAGAGAGCCTCTCCTCTTAGCTTGCCATATTCAGCTCACAGTGATCTGAATTAATATTAGTGATTGGTCCCCCAGTCACGTTCAGCCCCATCTTTTCATTCCAGCATCTGGTTTTAATTGGTGCGACGCTGTAAAGCTACAGCTGCTCTGCCTGTTAGGACAATAAATTACTCCAATTAGGAGTTGAACAAAAGAGGCTGTCTGACACTGCAGCCCACTGCCATGCTTTAAAATTGGAATGCAGTGGAATAAGGCTGTACCGTAACACCTGCCCTATCATTTCTCAGATCAAAACACAGCTCGAGTTTTGTGGTTATGGGGAAAGATTGCTTTGCATGCCTCATGTATCCTCTGTCGTCGGAGCTGCTGGCATATAAATTAAATAGAAAAAATGTCAGCATTTGAAATCAATACAAGGTACATTGTGTAATTGCTGGATGGATGATTAATTGCCGTTTGCATCATGAGTTGTGGATACATCTAGGTTTTCTGGCAGCCACCTGCCATATCGATGGCACCGGTAATGAAGGCAATAATGAGGGACGGTTCAGGAGGATGTGGAATGGGAGGAACAATAGGAACATCTGTGCCTCTCCATAGTTAGACTGTAATTGAGACCATATTTCATTTTGGACTGTGAAAGCTAGCCCCACACTGTACTCGCTGTCTACCTTCCAGAAAGATGAGGCATTTATTTTGCCGGCGTAACGCCTTCAGCAGCTTCAGCGACACAGGTGGTCCACTGCTGGGAAGAATTTGGGGTGGCAGCCACCGTTGCGGTCGGCCCTCCTTCCTACGTCTTGGGCCTGGCTGTGCCATCCCTTTGTTTCAGCACTTGCTGTGAGCACACCATTAAGCCAGGAGAAGTTTGACAAGAAAAATGAAGTGTGCCATTTCCCGTGGCCTCAAGTGTCTCTCTGAATAATGAGCGTGTTGCTTTGTCTCTCTCTCTCTTGCATTTTGCCATCAGATATACTTTTTCCCTTGAAGTTTCCGTTTACTGGGAGAAGGGACGGTTCTCCAGGTTTCCACTTGTGTCTGGAAAACATAAAATCTTAGAAACGCTTCCAATGTTGTACTTCATTTGGGAAATCCTTATTCAGAAGTCACAGCTCAAGATAGTACTGCAAAGCTATGCTGTGTATGAGTAATACCATTTGAGGGAGCATCATGAGATGTTACATGCAGCTGCTTCAGTGTCAGCCAAATTACCTGGCATTGGTTTCTAGGTCTTTAATCATTTTCATGATCGAAAACATGCCAAATAATTCCAGAACAGAAGTGGATCGTATTGTGCCAGCTACCATTATTATGGTATTGAAAGATCACGTTTTAAAACTAAAATCTTCCATCATACCATTCTGGTTTATAGGCTTAGATAATTTTTTTGGAGTAAAGCTCTGTGAAGTTATAGTTCCCTTACCTGTGATAACAAGATGTCATATCACTGTGAGCTTGTTGAACATGGAATAAATCCTTATTGTGGTGGAAGGCTAACAAAGCTATTCAGAATAATGGGAACTGTTTGAACAGACTATGGCAATTTAAAAAAAAAAACTGTTATTAGAAATTTATAGTCTACAATTTTACAAAAGAAGTGTGTGGTTGTTTTTTTTTCATCTTAACAACACTCATGTCACTATGTGGCATTATGGTGGTTGAGCCTGCCTGTTGTTAACTAGGCCATTGCCTTCCTACGCAGTTCCGCTCGATTCCTATCTCTCTTCAGTGCTCCATCTGGGATTTCTTCCATTGAACTTGATTTTTCCAGTAGAATTTCAACTGGGTCAGTCGGCAAACAGAAGAAGATGTCAACGATGATGTCGATTTTGTGCACTGTTTTAAGATTGTAGTCTGCCTATTTAGGGGTGTAATTTGGCAAAGGCAGTGGAGGAGGTGAACGAAGCTATAAAGTTCTAGTTGGCCACGCTTCCAAATATTGAGCGATTAAAATTGGAGTAAGAGGAATGTATAGGACATTTTATTGCTGGCAAAGATGTTGCTTGGCTTGGCACCTATCTTATATTGCATTGGGGGATGGTTGTTTACAGCGCACACAACTTTTGGTTAGCATCGTAGCATAGCTTCCTTCACAGTTGAGCTGGCACATTACATACATCATGACCAAATGTAAGTGATTGGGTAAAATCAGATACAATTGTTTAAAACTTCAACACAGTCCAAGCCTCCAGGAAGCAATCGTTTCTCTATAGCTGAGGGTCCAGACCCTCCGTACGAAGCAAAGCGTAAAACAAGTGGCTGGTTTTTACAAGGCTAGTCTGCTATATCAATCTGCCGTATCAGCTACTTTTGGAAGATTAGCTGATTGCTGAAAATTTTCAAATCGCTACGGGTTCTGGAAAGTCTGAAAACATTCTATTTCAGATTATGTTGCACATTCTGACTCACAATTCAAAGGTTTATTCCCTTCTTGTGAGAGCAAACTGACAAAGGGTTCTAGGTCCTTGATACAGCCTCAACCAACATAACTGTACATGAAAATGTGGACATTGTTTGGCTGAACAGAACAGCAACAAACCTGTCTTTGTGTCCTCGCATTCTGTCCCAGTCTAATGAACATTTTCAATTTGTTTTCGGTTAGTTGCTCTAAGTCTGAATAGCTTGTTAGCTAATTTGCTAATGTAAAAACATTTTTTCTGAGTACTAGATGCATGGCTTTTCCAAATGTGAAGCAATCCAGCAACATTATAACAGGTTTTTTAGGTGGTTTAAAGGTGTCGGCAATATTTGTGTTGGGGTCTACAAGGAAACACGGTAGATGTCTTATACTCCCTCACGCTGTTTTCGCTGAACCCCCAGAGACTGTCTAACATGGATGACCTCCTCTGGAAGAGTTGCAGTCATGACTGGAGGGATCTCCATGCTTATTATGACAGAAGTGTTATGGTAATGGGATGGGAAGTCTGCACGGCGATGATAGCCCCGCAGGAATGGATAGCCTATTACCCACCACTGTGTGCTGGTAGTAATGGTAAGACAGAGGGCATCCTATCTGTTATGGTGATGATGCATTTGGAACGGGCACTACCTTAATATATCAGTGGATGATAATAGCAGGAAAGAGCATCCTGGGGGAGACGGGTATGGTCATGATGCTGAGAAAATGGTGAGTATACTGTACATAGCGTGCCAAAGTGGGTTTATGGTGATAAATAGAGGGAAAAGGCAGGGTTTTTCTCTCCCTGCTACAGTAGCGGAGGGCCAGCCCATGTGTTCAAAGAGCGTGAATACCCAGGGAGAGCAAGACAATGAAGAGCGCGCGTGTACATGTGCATACGACAAACAAGAGCCACTCAGCAGAAGGGGAGCCTTAGTTAGCTGTCTGCTTGGCGCTCCGCCGCCCCTCTGATGTATGTTTATGGCCCATCATCTCTAGCCAATTACCCTGCCCCAGCATAGGAGCGCAGCGCCTCCTCATCAGAGCCGTCAGTGTCTGAGCGGGAAGACAGACACCGACAGTTAATGTTTCTGGACATCCTTGGCAAAGCGCTATTCTCCTCAAGGGGCTCTGGAGATTCATCCTAAACAGTAAGACACCAGGTGATGTAGCCTGTCGAGCCTACAGCTGCTATGGGAGTTTCAAGCTTTTTTTAGTCGTTTTTGTGTGCGCAGTTTGGTGTGTGAATGAGTGAGTGAGTTGCAACACTGTTTGTGCAAACTTTTTTTACATGCTCTTTGTATTATCTCTAATTTGAATTGTGGTGATAACTCAGAGCTGATATACTGATGTTTGCATTGTAGTAAAGGATGTCTGATCACAGCATGTTTGGGTGTCTGTTTGCCAGGTACAGCAGAAGCAGACGTGTTCATGTGTCCCATCCATGCCACACTACATGGTCTCTCGTACAAACACATCTGAACTTCTCAAGGTAATCCCTTCTTCTCTTTGTAGTTTGTGTTTTGCATGTGCTTCAAATGAGTTTTTTTGTAAATTCAGAGCAGCTGCCTTTGTTTGCTTTCGCAAAAGAACTGTTCTCACGCAGAGAGGAGACCTTTGGAAAGTTAAACATGCTTCAGCTGCAATAAAAGCTCATTTGCTTTGAAGCAAAGTGTTGTTTATTATGCTTTCAATAATGAAACTGATTCAAAACTGGAAAGTTTTGTACGTGAAGGATTTGAGTTCTGTGGGAGAAGATAAGTGTCCATAAACATCAATGATGATTTTAGGATTCTCTTCTGGGCTTCACTTTCAGTTATGGTGACAATTTGACATGACCAAAACGTGCTTGTGTTGGATGGACAAAGATATTGACTGCCAGAAGTTGCGCTTTGGTGCCATTATCGCTTTTTCTGGTTTTTAGTTTCATCAGCAACCTTTTATGAAGTTTAAATAAGTCCAAACATCCTGCTATGATAATTAAATACTCTACCCAAGGAACCTATGAATTTCCTTCTAAATTTAGATTACAAAACAATGGCTGAATGTGTGTTTGAGTGTGTGCAAATGTCTTTTTCTGAATATGCTGCGGCATTTCACTCTGCAAATCAGCCTGTCTAGTTATTAGCATGCTGAAGAAGTTAGTTCATCATGACGGAGTGAGAGGACAGCTCTGAGCTACGTGCTGCCATCACATGGCCCTATGCTGTTTTAATTATGAGCTTCAAATTTCAGTGTTTACATATGTACAAAAGCAATAAGTAGAGGTAGCTTCATGAAATGTTGATGCATTAATTTTGTGTTGTGATGAGCCTAATCATATTGTGTTATACTTGTAATAACTGTTTCCAAGAAGGCTCATATTGGGAACAAACAAAAGACAATGCTTTTGTACTTAAGTAAAATGTAGAGATACAATTATTCTGTGAGGATGTAAAGATCCATCCAGGGCTCGGGGCAAAATATTCCAACGTAGGATTGACAAGTCTATATATAACGCTTTTTATACTACTTGTCCTATTTCCAAAACATATCGAAAAGTCTCCCTTTCTGTGTTCAGAAAACTGTCTGTGTGTTAAAGAACCCAGTTTAAAATAGTTATGTAGTTCAGGTTTGATTACTATTAATATTATAGATTTTGAACTGAATATATATATATATATATATATATATATATATATATATATATATATATATATATATATATATAATAAATTCCAGTCTCATTAAAACAACCATAAAAGAAATAGTTCCTAGTTCCTTAGCTTAGTACCTATAGGAAACAGATGGCAACTTTGTTCTGGTTAGCAGCTAAGGGTAAGCCAGTTTTTTTTTATCTCACACTGTGTGGAAATTGTCTTACATAACATATGTCACTATTAAAGGGGCAGTATTATGTAAAATCGTGTTTTTTTTTTTTTTTTTAGCTTTACATCATGTTATAATGTTATTCATCAAAATTATCCCTGGAGTGTTGCCTTGATTCTTTCATGCATGTTTGAGAAATCTTTTAATTTTCCATTGCAGCAAATTGTTTCGGTGGGGACCAAGGTGCTCCTCCTCTTTTCAAGGCACAGCTTCTCCTCAGAGCTACACTTTTTAAACTTCCGAGCTTCTGCCTCACGGAGCATCTCTCCCGCATGACTTTCCCACTCAGCTCCTTCAGACTAGCCAGCAGCAATTAGTAAACACCTGGTGGAACTGCACATCTGCTGAGCTCATTATACGAGCCACTTCTCAGTAAAATGCTGATAAAAACATTGTTAAAGGGTTAATAGACAAGCGCTGTTGTGATGACTTCCTGAAGGTGGAGTTTCAGAAAGAGCAGGAGTTTTTAAAGAGACAGAGTCCTAATTTCAAGGTGTTAAATTATGAAGTCAAATTTCTTTTGAGTCTTATTTGATATACACATTTTTGTAACAACTGAAAGTTACATAGTTACTTGCTTGTGCTATAAAATGGCACTATGTGCCTGGAAAGTACATAATACTGCCCCTTTAACAATTATTTTTTCTACTTAGAACCCAAATTGCTTGCACACAAAATTCTAATTCGTACTGATATGAAAGACAAAACAACTGCTAACTTCAGCGTTCTGAGCTGCTAAAATTAAACTAGTCATTGTATGCTCACAGTGCTTACAAATCGTTTGCATCTTTCCTCTTACTGTGTCACTATATTTGTTTTCAGCAAAGTAGAGATGTTTCCTCACAAAGTAGTTTCACACCAACCGAAAACTACAAAGGGGATGCTAACTTTAGCATCATTAGCACATAACAGTTATATATTTGCAATTTTCTCAATTTGTTTACAAATTATCAGTCACTGTCACTTTCTTTTTCAACTGAGAACCCAAAATGCTGCCACACAAAGTTCAGTTTATCGCTGATAGAAAACTGAACAGATGTTAACTAAAGCTTTGTTGTAGTTCCCAACAGTTTGCTAGCGATGGTTTTCTCACATCAAATTACATTTACATTTCCTTTGTCTTTTTCTTTTTTACATTTTTTGACTGCCAACCTGAATTGCTACCACACCAAGTTCAGATAGCAGTGATAGGAACCTATGAAGCAGATGCTAAGTTTAGTGTGATTTGCAATTAAAGATTAGCCTGTCATGGTTTTTTTAATCATATAATGTTAGCTAAAATAATGCTGATAAGCAACTCAAAAGCTGCCTAATGAGGGATCTCTATTAATTGACTATGTCCACATGCCAGAGCAACTCAGGAACTTCTTTCCTTCAGACTTCAGTTTCAAATATGGATACAACATGGTGTCACGTTCAAAGCACACAGTTTTATATCAAACTGTAAAAAAAGTTGACCATTTTCGCATGGAAATCCAAACCTGGTGCAAATGTGTTTAAAACAGTGATTATCAGCCAACTTTGCTCATTCTCACCATTTTATTTATTTTATGTGAGAACCCATAACAATTTTTTCAAGAAAAGAGGAAAAATATCTGTTTTGAAAAATATTGGAGTCAAATGGGAAAAGTTTGGTGGAATTTGATGTCAGACAGTAGAGAAAAACAGCCACTGTCTTTTTATCCAGTGTGAACTAAGAGTAAACTGAGATTAAACAACACCAACATTTTGTGTTCTCTATATTTCAAACATGCTTCTAGACTGTTCCTATTTTATACTGTTCTTACTGGGGTTGTCTTCCTTTTACTAATCTGCAACATTTAAAAGTGCTGTTCTCCAGTGAATGAGGTATTTGACATTCTGAAAGAGGCCTGGACTTTAAATCAAGGTGATCCTCCACGTCTCATCTGTTGAAAAGGCATGCCAGTGTGGGTGAACATTAAAGATTCATGCAAACAGCTGTTTCTCCTGAAGGACAGAATTGCCCAGAAAAGTGAAGTGGGTTTAGATTCGAAATGAGGGAGAAACCTTGGAGGAGCAGGGTTTCGAAGAATATTGTTTGCTTCTAAGGCAGCTTATGTTGTGTTTGGAAGGGGTGTCTACATGCTTGCCTGCAACAAATAGTTCTGAAACTGGGAAGCGATTCAAATTACTACTGAAACAAACTGCTGGGATTCTTTTGCCTTACAAAGGTGTTTTAGCATTTCTAAAGTTTTTCCACTTTTTTATTAAATAATTGCTAAGCTCAAAGGAGGGGATACTGGATTGTCAAAAATTTTTTAACCAAATAAATATCTAAAAAGTTCAGCCTCCCCCCTAAGTAAATACTTAGTAGAACCACTTTTAACTGCAATCAAAGCTGCAAGTCCTATGGGGGTATCGCTCTACCAACATTGTATAGCTTAAGATTGGACTTATTTTTGGACTTTATGCATTCCTAACTCATATATAGATTTTTTTATCTCAATCATTTCATTGCTGTTCTGCCTGTATGATTAGGGTGATAGTTCTTCTGGAAAATCAACCAGAACCCCACCCCACCCAACATCCTGTATTTAGCTCTATCTTCCCATCAGCACTTACCAGCCTCCCTTTGCCTGCTAAAGAAAAGCATTCCCACAGCATGATGTTGTCACTACCATGTGTCTCTTTGTGTGTTCAAATTGATGTGGAGTGTTAGTTTTTAACAACACATAGCATCTTCCATGTTGGGCAAAAAGTTCAGTTTTGGTCTAACCTTACCAGAGCACTTTCTCCCATGTTTGCTGTGTCCTCAGCATGGACTATTATAAAGCATAAAAAGGACTTCTTATGTCTTTCTTTTAGTTGTTCTTCCATAAAGGCCAGATTTATAGAGTGTAAACTAATAATTGTCCCCTTGTAACTCCCCCAAAGTTACCAAGGGCCTCTTGGCTCCTCACTAACCCTCTGTTTGGGGCGATGGTTGCGACGGTGTTAAGAGTTTGACTTGTAGTCAGCGGATTACTGGTTTGAGCCCTGCTCTGTCTGTTTCCATTGTTGTGTCCTTGGGCAAGACACTTCACCCACTTTGCCAAAAGGACAGTTGCCTTCCAAGATGGCTTCAGCCTCAGACACCTGTCTGCCTTGGACGGGCTGTACTGAAAAATTTAATTTCCCCCCTGGGGGATTAATAAAGGTATTAAATATAAAAAAATAGAAATATTTCCTTTGCCTGTGATTTACAGGATACAGCCCTCTTGTTACAGTAGGTTTGTATTTGTGCCACACAATCCACTTTCAGATGACATTGAAAGCTTTTCCTTGTCGTTTAAGATATTGTATTATAACATAACCATTTTTTTTTGTTTCTCCACACCTTTGTTCACTAATGACTACTGAAGTATCATTAGATTTCATTATGGAGTTTCAGAAAATAATGGCTTGAATACAAGTGCACACCAGAATTTTATTTGTAAAGCAATTTGAAAACTGTGTCTGTTTCCTTTCTGCTTCTGATGTATGGGCTATATGGACCCAAAGTTTTATCACGATACTTTGTGGTACTATTGTGATAATGATAAAGGTGACGATAAGAACTATTTATTCCTTTTTTTTTTTTTTTTTTTTTTTTTAGGTAACTGTATGGCTGTGACTGTATGGCACAGCAGTCATAGCCCAAACATAAATACAACTCTACAGAAACATACCCATATATAATATGTTTCTTTAGGACACCAGTCACATACAGAAGCATGGTTTATATCACTGAACTGCTCACATTAACTGCATTTAGTAAAATTTTCAAATTTATTAATATGTAATGAAAAATAAGAACAAATAAAATACTGAAACTAAATCCCAAAAATCTGGAGGTTTTTTTTAAAAAAAAACATCATTAATTGGAATTTATTGTGACAATGATAAATCCAAATTCTTATCATAAGAAATATATCATGATAAATGATAAACAGTACGATAAATGCCCACCCCTAGTCTGTAGCTTAAAACTTCAAGAGAAAAATATGGCAGTTTGTGGTTGTAACCTTACAATATGTGAAAAAGTGTGGGTGTGAATACTTTATCAATACTCTATATTTTATAACCAAGCCAATAAATTTGAAGAGAGATCTATATAGGAACACTGTATTTTATACAGTCTGATACAAGATCAGAGTGAACCATGTTAGCAGAGAAAAAAGGAGCTGATATAGGTCAAATTAGTCATTTCCATACAACACTTTGCTTGACATTTGGCCGCCTGTTGAATTGTGAAGCAGCGCCCTTGTACAGCGCTCGAGAAAAAGGCGTGCATGCATTTCAGCTGACATTTTTAGGCTGTTATGCGACAGATGCAGTGATAATGTATGATATTTGCAGACCGCCTCACAGCCACCGAATGCAGAGGCTGAGGTACGAGTGTTCGGCATCAGACGTACTCCATATTCGCTGTCAGTGCGTCGCTACGGTCATTCGCATCCCCCAGTTCGCCCTGACTCTCGTGTTTGAGCTCACATTTGTTCTGTCTCATTTGCGTCTTCGCTTCTGTGTATCCTGATGCACTCGTTCCTCCTCTGCCCCCTAGTTTTGGTGGAGACTGAGGCGAAAGAAAGCTCCATCACACCTACATTATTGCAGCACTGAGATGTAAACACAGCGCCACTGTGCATCTGTGAGCACTTCTCTCCTTGAGGCAAGAAAATACATCAAATGACCTATGAGAGTGTGACATAATAACGTTCTTCGCTCCTCTGAGACAGGCCGTGACCTTCTGATAGGAGCGTTGCAGTGACTATTTGAATGGTAATGTGACAGGTTGATTGGCAATTTACAGCCAGCACAAAGGCTTGCTTCAGTGAATCAAAGTACAGGCCTGTAGTAACAAACAAAAGCAATATGGTCTTAACCCCCATGCTCACCAAGCCAAATAACAGCTATTCTTGCTGCATAGTGCAGTGAAAACCAGGTGATGCCTCTCAGATATAACAGCTGGTTGTGTTTTGTTCCTGATGCTGCAGCTCCATCACTGCCTATAATGTAGCTTACCACCAACAGCGTGCAAAAGTGTGCCTTAATTAGGTGTGGGCAATATGGACCTACAGTTTTATCACAATATTTTGTGGTACTGTTGTGATAATGATAAAAGTGGCGATAATAACCACTTATTATTTCTTTTTAGATAACTGTATGGCTGTGACTGAATGGCTGTGACTGTATGACATGACACTTACTGCCCTTGAAAAAGATACACATTTGTAATACACTTCTTTAGGACACCACACACATGAAGATGTGTGATTTGATTGACTAAAATGCACACAGTAACTGCATTTAATTCTATTTTCAAATTTATTGATATTCACCTTTATTGAACAAACAGCGGAGAAAAATAGTAATAACAATCCCGACAATACGGACAGTTTTAGGGTTTTTTAAACATTAATTAGAATTTGTGGTGACACCGATAAATCAAAATCTTATCATGAGAAGTAATGTATCACGATAAATGATTAACGATATGGCAAATGCCCATCCCTAGCGTGAATGACAGAATGTTGTGACAAAGCACTGTACAAGTATAGCCCATTCAGCATTTGTGATGTGAAAGTACGTTTTACATTATTTTATTTTTAAATAACATGTTTAACGTTTTTTGTCACATACATTACATGTTTAGATTTTTTAGTTGCTGGCTGAGAAGCTCAATCAAACTTTCCTAGATTAGCCTGGTTTAAATGCTAAACAAAGCAATGGAGCTACTGTTTTATGGACATATAAAAGAACCTTAGGGGAAAGTTATCAAAAATCACATACTGTGCTGTCTAAGCATTATGAAGTTTTGAATAGAGCTGGCTTAATTTTGTGGAGAAAAAAAAAAAAAAAAAAATCCACCCAAAATACTGTGTTATAGTGCTTTAGCACACTGCCAAATCACCAGTGGCGTCCCAAAAAATGCTCCCCACCCCACTGGTCTCCACAGAGAATCATGTTCATTTCATAGAAAGGCACACAAACTCTTCTTCAATCAAGACATAAATGTAAAACCTAATAAATAAATAAACAAATGTAAAGCATATATGTCTGTCTGCCTGTCTGTGTATCCATCCATCTCTGTCTCTGTCTCTTCTCTCGTTCTCTCTCTCTATTTATTTTTTTTTTTGTGCCACCCTAAAATTTTTACTGGCTTGGTCTGGGTACCCCTATGAAAATTATCTGGGGGGGCGCCACTGCAAATCACAACAAATATTAACATTGTCAAGCTCACTCTGTATATTTATTATATTATATTATATTATATTATATTATATTATATTATATTATATTATATTATATTATATTATATGCTGAAAATTTTAGAAAAATATCAAATCTGGAGAAAAAAAAGTTACCAAATTGAAGCTTGGAAATAAAAAAATTAAATGTAAAATGTTGGAAAACCTGTCCATGGTATAAGCTGGAATAAACGATGGATGGATGGATGGATGGATGGATGCATGGATGGATGGATGAAAACTAGGAATTCTGGGTGCAGAGTGGGGCAACAAAACATAGCTCTTTAATACAAAAAGTATAATTTTTTATCAAATATGAAGACATATCAACACATATTATTTGCACATCAGCATCTTTAGTCTACACCCACACTGTATTCTTCTGACATCTGGAAACCAGTCAGCACTGGCATTTCTGTCTGATGTAAGAAAACACTTAAGAGTTGTGACCTCACTGGAATCTAGATTTGCACTAACGCTCCGTATTTCAGAGGGGTACCTTGCCCCCGTATTGGAAGAGGGGGAGAGAAGTGGAGCGAATGCAGGAACGACTGTGAGCCTAATGTAGATCTGTCATCAGCTGGCTGCAGATCAAAAGAGCAGCACTGGCAGGCGGAGCAGAGAATACACCGGAGCCTCCGCTCTGTGCCAGGCTCCAGCTTCTCTGAGGTAGACGAGCAACAGAGGGGCCTGACTCCAGGCAAGGAGTGTGTATCTGCTTTCCGCGTGTGTACGTGTGTGTGTTTCCATGGGGTTGGAGAGGTATGGGCACATGCACAATGTCTCAAGGCAAAGATCTGGGTCTGGGAAAATGTCACCAGAATCTGAGAAGCGGGGAAAAAAGAAAAAAAACAAGAAGAGAAAGAGGAAAGTGTGAGGAACAGACGCTTGTGCTCTGGGAGGTGTGGGATTTCGAGTCTACGGAAAGCAGATTCATTCTCTCAGAGTGGATGATCGGGAAGAATAAAAACGATGACACGAAGACAAAGACACAGGCTTTCTTTATTGAACACCTCTGCAGCATCAGTGCTCAGCTGCTGAGTGGATTCAAGGACATTTCTAAATTGCACCTCTCTGAGGTTGCTGTTTTCTGTCTCCAGCCTTTCAACAAGCATAAAACCGGAATACATGTTTGTGTGCCCTCGTGCAAACCAACAATAAAACTTTCTTTTACAATATTTTAAACATTTCTGTTCCTATATTAAAGCAGTATAAAATACTTGACAGTTCAAAGCTATTACAGGCTCAAAACATCTTATCATTGCAATGTGTGGTGCTGTGAAAAAGTATTTGCCCCCTTATGGTTTTCTTCTGTTTTTGCTTTTTGTGGTCATTCTTAAATGTTTCAGTTTATCAAAGAGTTTTGATATCAAACAAATAAAATGTGAGTAAATACATTTTTTTTCTTCTAAAGGATGATTTCATTCATTATGGTAGGTGGGTGGGTGTGTGGGTAGGAAAGCTATCAATCCCAACCTGACCCTGTGAGGAAACAGTAATTGCTCCTTAAACCTAAAGCATCTGTCACACGTTTTTATTCCTATTTTCCATGTATGTTGGTGTATTACACATTACTTGGGTTGACACATAATAAAACAGATTTTGTGAAACATCAATTTCTGACAGGTCAATATGTGTATCATCTTCAGTGTTCTTCTGATCTTAGTAGTGCATGTATATTGGGATAAATCATGTGGAGTTCGTAGTATTCTGCTGCACCGTGACCAGGTATGTTACTTTTCTTTGACATCATATTATTAAAAGGAAAAACTGACCGTCTGGGATGGCCATTTTGACATATATTTGTGCCCCAATGTGGCCAGATTGGCCAGTTTAATCAGCAAGTGAACGACTCTCATGCAGCACAATTTTTTGATAAGATCAAAAGGATATGTGACAGGATGGTTTATATGCTGAACAAATTGTATATTCTAGAGTGGGAAATCTGTACAAAGGTGATGAGAGAGCAGTATTTTCCAATGACATCATATCTTCCTATGCCACCAAAACTAGGGAAGCATGATATATTGGCATTAACATTGGTATCCTGTGATGGTAGCAATATTTTAACATTATGTTATTGGTACGATAAATAAAGTTGGGCTGATATTAAGGATCAATGTTTATTCCAGTCTTGTTGCCATTTGCGTATGTGTTGGAAAAGGGAGGGGGTTGGCCATGTGGTATTTGTTCGGTCATATGATAGTGATGCAGCAGAGGATTATGGGGTGTTTAACTGAAGCAGAGAAGTAATGTAGGCAATGTGGTCCCTTTTACATGATGTCGAAGGTGTGGGGGGACATTATAATACAACACAGACAATCTGTGAAAAAATTAAGCTCCTTTGCCTTCTCCCAATGCCTCCAGTGCTGACTGCAGAAATTCACCACTCAGTCAGAAACAACCAATCAGAGCCAGCAGGAGGGTTTTAGTGCTATCACCCTCATGTACTCACTCCCCCTTGCTCTCTGCTGTGTTACAGCTGGTTCACCACAACATAGCCTGCTGCTAATGCTAAGGCTAGTTAGCATGGCCACTGGTGACGGTGGATAAACAAACCGTTTTCCTGGAATGGTAAATTGTTTCTTCACCCTTATCACATTTAGTAGCGCGTACACGAAATTGATTGACAGCACTAAGACCTTCCTCCTGACTCTGATTGGTTGTTTTAGGTCAAGAGTGGTGCATTTCTGTAGATGGCAATAGTAGCTCAGGGAGGAGGTAGAGGACCTCAATCTTTTCAGATTATCTGTTTCATATCATACTGCCATGACATGGTGACAGTTTAAACAAAAATGGAGAAAACATATTTTTGTAAAAGTTGCGTACTGCAGCTTTAAGTTTGACTTTGACTAGGCCACTCTAAAACTTTTATTTTGTGTTTTCTGAGCCATTCAGAGATTTAGAAATTCTCCCATGGTTGCCATTTTTGCTCTGTCTTTATTACTGCTGAAT
Organism: Anableps anableps; assembly: GCA_014839685.1. Lineage (NCBI taxonomy): Eukaryota > Metazoa > Chordata > Actinopteri > Cyprinodontiformes > Anablepidae > Anableps > Anableps anableps. Next base: position 5,598,873 of record CM026073.1, read on the forward strand.
CCAATCCAGTAGGTCTACCAGTCGTGGGAAGTTTCACCACTGCTCCTTGTTTTCCCCGTTTGTGGAGTCCTGTTTATGTGTTTTCTTAATTCTACAGTTCAGGCAATAAATTGAACTAAAAATTATGGTTCATAATTTCTGAGAGGGGCAGTTTTGCTCTCTAAAGAGAGGTTAATCTGGATATCTTTCTCATGGACTGCGTAAAATTACTTGATAAGTGCATTTTTGTAATTGTTGCGCTTTCCTTCATCTATTATAAAAACTTATTGAAAATCTTAAGGGGATTAATTATTTTTCACAGCACTCTAACTATCCAGTCCATTGTTTTAATTTGGTCTCAAATTAGGATTACAGCCAGATTTAGTCATGTTTTGAGTTGTTTGGCCTTTTTGAAAAGCTTTTAAGTGGATTGGTAGTTTTAGGTTTTACAAAAGTGCATTAATAAGCTGGTACCAAGTTATTGTATAGCTGAACACACAGTGGGCTATAAAGACAAGACATGTTACCCTGACCTTCCTAATCTTAATGTGATACAGTTCAAAACACTAAAGGAAGAGGCACAGAATAACTCATTTTTTTCTCCATGTTTACTTTGTGGTTATCACCATTTCTGTGTGTGTGTGTGTGTGTGTGTGTGTGTGTGTGTGTGTGTGTGTGTGTGTGTGTGTGTGTGTGTGTGTGTGCCTAAGACTGTGTGTTCTGGAGTTTAGTCGAACTCAATGTCAAACTTATTTCCAAATCACTGATTCAGCTAGTTGTGGAGATACAGTGTAGTGGTGCCAGTGCTAACCTTTAGAGATTACGGTGACATTAAAAGCTGCGCATGACGAGTGGGGCGACTTCAACCTCTCGGCGGCTCATCTGATGCAAATGTCCTCTTTCACCTCTATCAGCAAAAGTAATTATGGCAAACCGCTGTGACATCTCGGGCTGCGTAAGAGAGGAGGAGAGCGGCGGGTAGAGGTCCTAGAAACACACCGATCTCTCTGGGTAAGGAGGAGACAATTATCTGTTCATGCTGAAGAGGCGGCCGTTGAGGGAGGAGCCCTCGACCCTGGAACCCCTCCGCTTCTCAAATTCAAGTATATTCAGTGCAGGAGCCTTGAGGGACTGCAACAAGACAATCATACTGCTGTTAACACACTCTGGGTCTGGATTTTGTAATGCATATTTTCAATGCACAAATATGTAGCTGGCATTCATATTATCAGCGCCACTGCTGCAGCATCAGATTGGAAATCATTTGGTTCCTAAGAGGAAAAAAGCATGTATATAAATGGACTCATCTGTACTCTACATAACACCATCATTTAATAATTTAAGAAGTTCATAATGCACTTATATTGTGGTGCAATTACAAACACTGCATTCCTTTAGGCCAAAGGTCAGCAACCTTTGCCTTTCAAAGAGCCACATTTACCCCCCACTGCTCAAAATAAAACTCACCTAGAGCCACAAAAAATTATTTTCTAAATATGTACGACATAAAAATTTTTATAATGAAAGCTAACAAAATTAAACTGAAATGTATTTCTATTTTCAGATTTTAGAACAAAATGAATCCTCTATTACAAAAGGGAAAAAACAGTTTTGTAGAATGAGGCGAAAAAGATAAGTTGCATCGTATGAAGCTAGTTAATTTTAAAAGCCTGATGTAGATGTTATGTGAGGATTTTTCTAAAGAACTCATGGAATAACTCCAAAAATTACCATTCCTTATTGCGTCCATAATCAAAACATTTTCCTTTTTGGTTTTGACTGTGCTCAAAGAGCCACAGAATACAGACTTCTTGATCTAGGCCAAAGGATTGCAACCTATACAATCCAAAGAGCCATGTCTTGTCTCCAGTTTAGCTAAAAAAAGAATTGGTATGAGACAGATAATCTGTGAAAAGAGCTACTATTGCTGTCTGAAGAAATGCATCGCTCCTGACCTAAAACAACCAATCAGAACCAGGAGGAGTGTCTTGGTGCTATCAGTCACCGTCGTGTATGTGCCGCTAAATGTGCTAATGATGAAGAAACAACTTAGCGTTCCAGGAAAACTGTTTATCGTTAACATGGCCACCGATGGCCATGTTAACTAGTCTTAGCATTTGTGGCAGGCTATGTTGTTATGATCCAGCTAGCAAAGGCTCTGATTGGTTGTTTCTGACTGAGTGGTGTATTTCTGCAGTTAGTACTGGGACTACTGGAAGAAAGCAGAGGAGCTTGACTTTTTTACAGATTATCAGTCTTATACTGTCATTACATAATTATCATTTTAACAAATACATAAAAAAAACATATTTTTCATAAATGTTACATACTGCAGCTTTAAGCACCACTTGACTCTGACTCTGGGACTTGAGTCGCCATCTCTGGGTCAAATGCATCCCTTCAGGTCTGGAACATGCAGTTTAATAAGAGCATTGTTGGAAAAGAAAATCTGTTCTTATCAATATGTCAAACACAGAAACCGTCAGCTGTCATAATAACTACATGGCCAGGAGGGTACATACCTAATAATCCTCTGAATTTTTCATCTTTAAAATCCAAAGATGGATATTGTTAAATTATTTCTCATTGCCTTCTAAATTGTTCCAGTATGTTCCTATCCAAGGTCTCAGTACACCCCAAATCTCTTCCCCTGTGAACATGAAGCAGCTTACTTCACTTCACAACAATGGCATTACTTTTACCATCCTGCAACAAAAAAACCCCCTGTTTTTATGAATGTAATCCCAGGTGTTAAAAGTCTAATCCAAAAGCACTAGGCAGCAGTCTTAGCCTGCACATTTTGATGTAATGGTTCCTCTATATATTATTTTTTATTTGAATTTACATACCTCCATTTTCCTGTCACTTTGCTGCTGTTACACCTGAATTTCCCCACTGAGGGACAATAAAGGTTATTTCTATTATATTCTGTTCTATTTTGAAATGTAGTACAAAATGTAATAATGTCAAGAACAGAGTGTTATGCTGTGCTTGTCTAGTAGCAGGTTCAACACATATTTTCAGCAGGCACTTTAGAGTTGTGAGTGGCTAACGTTTGATGATACCAAAGAAACATTATTCTTATCGTTTGGATTACGCATAAGCTATAATGACTTAGAGTAAAAATATCACATTTTCAGGGTATTTCTACAAACATTCCAAACAAAAATGTGTAACATAATCTCATTATGATTGTATTTTGCAAAAAGCAACAATCATTGCTAAAACTGCTCAAATATAACATTGATTACATTATTTGGAATAATGTTATGATTATTTTTGATTTTAATAGATGCATTTAAAATGAATAAATAGCTGCTAATTGTGTAATGAGCCAGGTGGAAAACACGAAGTCAGCAGACTGTCGATCACTGATTAGCAAGAGGGTGGAATCACTGGTTGCATCACCCTCTTCCGTACTTCTCCAAAGTGTTTCGTCTCACTGCCCACAGGCTTTTCTGACTCTTTCCTTTTTGGAGTCTGACAAAAAGCCACAGACTGAGCAGAATGTTTTGTCATCCATTTTTGCGTTGTTTTTGTGTCATGTACAAATCATATTCTGCTACTTTTTGGACTCTGGTGCCACTCTGCAATGGCAACCACACCCACTAGAGCTGGTACTCCATTTTAATGGAAAACCACCTGAACTGTGTGGAGTAGAGTTGATCTGAGTAGAGCTGCGCTGTAGAGGTGCAAAAGGAAAAGGAAAAACAAAAGGAAAGAGGCTACTTTCCTCTTTCCTGAAATAGTTCGACCATGTTGACGCAACGCAACTTCCTTAAACTTTCTCTCGTTTTTCAAAAACCACCCTTACAAATGGTCATGTTGTTTGAAGCATGACATTTCCTATTCTAAACACTAAAACATAGATGTGCCTTTAATCCCAGTTAGTTTTAGCAAACCAACACTCCACCATGCACTGCCTGTCATGATTTGGCTGTTTTCAAATGCCACCAATACTAAAGAAGCTATCCTAGGATGGAGTCCAGTGAGCTACCTTAAATCCCCAGGCCAGCTGGTCATACTTAACTTTTGTCATTGCTACGTCACATCCTCGAGCCAGGAAGCCAACTTACTGTTTTGAAAGGGAATTGTTCAATAGTTGTCTATATCGCTATTGGCAGGTCAGAGGTTTAACAACAGCATGTTGACCTCAACTCTCCATTCCGCCTTGGTCTTTTCAGGAATCACACAAAAACAGACAAGTCTCATCTTTGTTGTGCTTTCTGACAGAAATTTTAGAGAAGAAGGGTGAGACAGTGAATGCTGCAATGGCCATCAATCTGCTGATCAATGTGTGAAAAGGTGAATGTGTGAAAGTGAGACTAAAATTATAGTGATGTAACTGAAGTACACACACCGTTTGTAAAGTGTTCATTGATTATCCATTTTTCATTCTTGAGGATATTTTTTTAAAATATATTCATACATAACATCTGGGAATTTTTTTGTTGTGGCAGTTTGGTAACTGCTTTTCCATGCAAAAAACAAGCTCTTTTGGCTGTTGTTCCTTCTTCACTTTAAATCTTTATTTCTTGTTTTTGTTGGAACGAAATACCTTGCAGAAAGGTCTCTGCACTCCCACTGCTGACCCTGCTGCTCAGAGTCAATGGGCTGCAATGGCCTAGAGCAGCTTACGCTAACCTTTACCCCCCCCCGACAGTCACTTCTGCCTTTGTTGAACAAGTGGCCTGGGCATTTATCCCCTGAAGTGTCAACTTCTGTAATTGTACTCTGCTCCTGCTGTAAGAGCCCATGCACCTCATAATGAGTCCAACCACATTATTCATCACACTTAAGAGAACAGGTCAGAGCACCTTTTTAAGTTTGGTTCTTCTTCACTACCTTTTTGTATTTTCTGCTTGTAAGTACATGTAAATTAAACTCAAAGCAGTGTTTTCCAGTTCAAGAGAGCAATACTTTTGTCTTGAACTGGTCTATTAAACATGCACTTTCGATATGGGTTTAAGCTGCACAGAGACAGATGGCATACAAAAGAAAAATTTGGACTTTTGCTTGGCCTTACTTGAAATATTCTTGCTTGGAGCACAGTGAAAGAGTTGGTTGCACTGTTGCCTTGCAGCAAGAAGGACCTGGGTTTGAATCCCAACCTGGGATCTTTCTGCATGTTCTCCCCATGCGTGTGTGAGTTCTCTCCAGGTACTCCAGCCTTATTCCCCAGTCCAAAAACATGACTGTTAGGTTAACTGGTTACTTGAAAACTTGTATGGTATATGTGTGCATGGTTGTGTGTCTGTGTTGACCTGTTTTGGCAACCACCTAATGACTTCTGGAGATAGGCACCAGTACCCCAAGCAATCCTGTGAAGATTAGTGGATATAGACAAGGGATGGATGGAAGATTCAAAAGAACCTGACATTACTCAGCTTAAAATATTAGTCAGCAAAGGTGAAGAGCAGGACAAGGCTTGCCAGCTCACCATACAATCATCATTTAAATTGTTTGCACTTAATTAGGATTTTTAGGGGGGGAATTAACACCAGCCCTGTTTTGTACGCTTTGATCAAACTCTAGTTCGTTTGCCTAGAAAATCCGGTTTGTTTGGGGAGGTGTGCATGGACAATCAAACTCTTATGTGGACTAAAAACTCTAGGCCACCTAAAAACCTAGGTCTCAGTCCGGTTGAACTCTGGTGTGGTTCAAATGCATAGGTGAATACCAAGCAGACCGGAAACTGATCCAAAAGCAGGAAGCGAACTGTAGCGCAGGGCATTCAACAGGGTAAATACAACCAAAACCAACTCATCTGTCTAGCGCCAGAGGGTGAAATGACTCATAGTTTTTTACTAACAACAAAAATGAAATCCTACAACCACTCTGACACCACTCCATTTTTGTTTACATTTCATGACGAAGGAAGTTGCGCTCAATGTCTTGTTCAGAGATTTTCATGTTGTTTCCATCAGCAGTTCTTTGTGCAGCTCCACCACAGGTGAGGGCGTAAACAGGTTTTTCAAAGGTTTGGTTTGAAGTGTGAAAGCAAATCACCAGCTGAGAATATGACAAATGTTACAATTTCGGACTCCAGTCGAACCGGACCATCAAGCATGAAAACACCCAAAATCTAATCCCACCAATTCCTGTGGTCAGAGAAGTTGTTTTTTTTTATGTATAATTTGCAATAGAAAGTGTAATAAAAAGCAGTTTTTCAGCCAAAGGGCAAGATACTTTAAAAAAAAAAAAAAAAAATTCCATCTTAATGACATTTTCTATAAACAAAATGCTGGCGGCCAGTGTGTGATTGACAATTACAGAGTAAAATAAAATTGAGTTTTATTGTAAAGCTAGAAAAAAAAATTTAACCATGTTTTTAGTATATTTAATACAAGTTGGGTTTTTTTTTTTTAAACTTATTTCCACTCAATAATAAAGTTGGAAAAGGAGTAAGTATTTTCAAGTCTAAAGTAGAAGGGATTCAACAGAAAGCAATAGAAGTCAGGAGCGCATATCTTTAACACAGAAATGAACACATTCAGTCTGTTTTTTTTTTTTTTTTTTACATGAAAAAGAATACATTTTGAGCATTTGAGTAAAATTGAACAGCCTTTTTAACCCATGCAGAAAATATGTAGAACATATTACGGCCTTGATAAGATCAGTAGTTTTATAGATAATACAGGGATTGCTTCATGATTATAAACCCATTTTGTGTTGATGGACACACCACATGTATATGTTGCTTGAGAGCTGGCAGCTGAAAATAGCTTCAGCTGTAATGTGTAGCTATAGGTGTTGATAGTACTAATGTATACAGCTAAAATATGTAAGAACCCTTTGGTAAAGAATCAGTTTGAGCTACATCAACACATTTATTTTCAAAACATTAAATTTACTTAAAAAACAAGTCGACGCTCCAACATGATGGTGGATTTGGAGAATCGGCAAATATTTGAAAAGTCTAACCATCCATTTTCTATTCCTGGATTTAAGATTCATAGTGTGAGTGTGAGGATGCCTTCCCTAGGGGCGAATCAGAGTACATCAGCCAGCATGTATGTTTTTGGGTTGTGGGAGAAAAGTGGAGTACCTGGAGAAAATCCACTTATGCACGGGAAGAACATTTAAACTCAGCTTGGAAAATGTATCAGGAAAAAATGGTTTTCTAGGTTTGCTTTTAGTACTCTGACTTTTTCTACTATATTGCCTTGCAAAGATATGAATACTCCTTAAGTTTTTTCACATTTTTTTCATCTTACAACCACAAACTTCAGTGTGGTTTGCTTGGATGTTATGTAACAGACCAACGCAAAGTAGCTCATTATTTTGAAGTGGAAGGAAAAAAATGCATGGTTTTCAGAATTTTTTTTATACAAATAAAAATTTGAAAGTGTGGCATACATGTGTGTTGCACCCTCCTGAACCAATACTTTGTAGAAACACCTTTCATTGCACTAAGAAACTGCAAGTCTTTTTGGTGAGTATCTCTACCATCTTTGTACATTTCATCACTGATAGCTATGCCCATTCATGCAAAGTATCCTAAGATCATTCAGATTGTATGGAGTGTGTCTGTGAACATTAAGTCCATCATATTCTCAATAGGTCTTAGGTCCAGAATTTGCCTGAGCTATTCTAACACACCCTACCTGTCGAATCAAGGAATCACTGAAACAGAACTTGTCTGAAAACATACTGCTAAGCGATATCATGAAGCAACAAGCCATGCCCCAATCTACAGATATTCAAGATCAGATGAGAAATAAAGCTGTTGATATCGATCAGCCTGGTCAGTGTTACCGAGCCATTTTAAGGCTTAGGGACTCCAGTGTGAGGCCCTACATCTATAAATGGAGAAAACATGGCACACTGTTGAAGTTTCCCAGGAATGGCTCGACCATACCATAAATACTCCAAATTTCACCAACAACTCACCAGGAGGTCACAACAGAATCCAAAATGACATCCAAGGATACGTTCACACAGCAGATCTTGATGCTCAATTTCATTTTTTTTTCTTTTTTTTTTTTTTTTTTTGGTTCTAATGGCCATTATTTATAGTTATCTGACAGGAAAGGTTGTGAGAGAGGGAAAAGACATGTGGCAAAGGTAAACGGGCCGGGACTCAAACCCATGACAGCTGCATTGAGGGATGAGTCCTCTGTATATGGGTCGTGTGCTTCACACCTACGCCATCGCTGCGCCCAAAATCAGATTTTTTTAATTTTATTTTATTTTTGGTGTGTGTGTGTGTGTGGTCGTTCATACTACTAATTAAATGTGACCGCAACTTGACTTCTGTGTGAACGATTTACAACCCCAAAGCGATGCACATGTGTAGAAGAAGAACGTTGACATCACACAGCACCTCGGTACGGAAGTACGGAAGCACGGAAGTAATAATGGATGCCACCGTCTATGGCTCCGTTTTAAAGTCGGTGTGCAATGGGAGCCAACAGTATTATCACAAGATCATAACAAGACGAAAGAAGCTAAGAAAAAAGAAAGTTTAGTGATGGCACTGCTTGCTGGATTTACCACGTCTGGCTTCTTCTGGTGCAGAATTATCACGCATGTCTCACATCAATGACGTAAAAGTCAGATAAAATGCAAAATGATCTTGCTGACTGTGGATGCTTTGAAAACTATCAGATGCGTGTCCGATTTAGTACCATACATGAAAATGGCACAAATCTAAAATTTTGGGGGGTGAAAAGATCAGAATTGGACCATTAAGATTACATTGGAAAAAGTTGGATATAGGTCAAATATGGTACGCAAAAAAATCTGATTTGGGTCATATTTGCCTGCCTCATGAACATAGCCAATATCACTGTAGACTTCACTTGCCTCAGTTTATGGCTTTTACCCACATAGATGATCCCAAAGACAAGACAAGAGCAGAACATTGCAAGGTGTGCAGGCCCATTATCTCTGGTGTGAAAGTAACAATTTTAAAAAACATCTTCCCAACAGTCAAGCATGGTAGTGGTAGTGTGATGGAAATCATCATTTTTGCATGTAGTCAGGTTATCTTTGTTGATATAAACGTTTCTTTGTTAAAGATAAAAACAACAAACTCTGTTCCATCTGATCAGAGCGTCTTCTACCACATGTTTGCTGTGTCCTCTACACGGCGTTTGGCAAATTTAAAACAAATTGGCTTTCTTTGAATGGTAGTTTCAATGATTTTTTTTTCTTCCCACTTTATAATAAAGTCCAAAGTAAATATGTGTCGGTCTATCTTTTTGTGCCTATTTCCAGCAGTCATTGGGCAAGAAGTGGGGTACATCTTGGACAGGTCCCAAGTCCCTCATGGGGCAGCATAGGGACAAACAACCATGCATCCACACATTCATACCTAAGAACAGTTTTGGAGAGACCATTAACCTCACAGTCATGTTTTTTGGACTGTGGGAGAAAGCTGGAGTACCTGCAGGAAACCCACGCAGGCTGGGATTGGAACCTTGGACCTTCTTGCTGCAAGGCAACAGTGTTACCAACTGCACCACTGTGCATCCTTCAGAAAATTTCTTTTGCCAGTTTAGCATTCTGTTGCTCAAGTTGTCGCTCTGCCATATCCTGTTGGTATTCCTGATCTTGGAAAGTGAAACTAATTAGTTCAAGGGCTCATGCTGTGTATGAGAAGTTTTGGAACCCTCCGCAAACTATTTCACAAGCATATTTCACAATCATGCTTTTGATTCTACACGAAGAAAACTTCATGTTGATTGTGTTCTCTTGGTAGAATGGGGGGTGATCTTCCTGTCAGTGCAATTAGTTATTGCACGGAGGCCGGAAAAGCATTCCATTCATTATGTGAAAATATGGCCACCATGAAGGAGCCTCTTGAATTATAATGAAGAAGCCCCCTTGATAACCATGAATTCACCAATTAAGCCTCTCATACTGCATAATTATATGCATTTCAATGACTAGTTTTGCAATAGAAACACATCCATTTTCAGTCTCAAGGAGCTTTCCTGCTTACAATTGGAGGAGTAATTAAGAAAATTAGAGCTTTTGATGTTCCACATATAATACGCTGCAGAGCAATGCGACCAAGAATGGAGTGATGTTGTAATAAATTTTAGGGCTTTTTCTTTTTCTCTTCTCTCCTTTGCTCTTGATTTTCCAGAATTATCAACTTTTCCTTGTTCACATGTCAGCACTGCAGTCAAAGCAACCGGATCAGAGTAAGCTGAACAACTAGAATTTTTTAACTTTCTGCTTTTGGAAATGATTTAAAGAATACTCATTCATGTCTGTGAGCTCTTGGTCCCTTTGATGTGTGGAAATATCCTAATATTATGTACTACTTAGCTCTGTCTGACCCAGGTGACAGAAGGGAAAGCCCAGCTGTGCAGAAGATACGGTACAAACCGCAGGTTTCATAGCAAATGCTTTTAAATCTCAATTTTTTTTCACACTGACATGACCTTATTTCTTTATCAACAAAAGACCAAATCCTGACAGCTATTTTGAAGCAAGAAGTAATATCTTCTTGAAATCAAATGAAGACATGTGCCTACATTATGTCTGATGTATGTATGAAAGAAGAAAAGAGAGGAGAGAGAGAGCTCTCTGGCCAGGCTTTTATCATCCCTAAATGTACCAAAATGACTCTTGGGGGTGAAAAGAAGCCGTGTGGCTTTTTAGGAATTACTCAGGCCATCTCATTTAAATGTGTATTGCGTCCCGAGCAGCCAATAGAAGCCCCCCTCCTACTCTTTTCTGACAGAGGCTTTGATGATCTCTGATAACATACAGTGACTCCCCAGGAGCGAGGCATCCGACAACAGAGTCAGTAGAGGTCGGCTTCCCTGATCCTGGCCGAGCCGTATCCTCTCTCCAGCAGAGTGGTGCATTAGTTATTTCAGGGCAGTGAGAGTGTCCAGAGGCCCGAGCTTCAAACAGAGGAAATTTCTAAGTCACGAGTTTATTCACCTGACAGCGTCCTCTTCACCTGGATCAGTTTTGGATCAAAACTCTGTTGCATCATATCTGTAGTTTGATTTATTCACCAGGGTGTGATTGTGACTCCTAGAGCATTTTCAACTCAGCCTAACCTTCTTAAAGCGAACCCCCTGTGGCTTGTACCGCATGACTTTTCCAAAAATGACTCTCTTTAACATTTTAGAAATAATAGGATTTTATTGCAACATAAAATAATCATAGTCTGGACTATGTTTACCTAGCCTGGAAAAAACCAGCCCATTGTTCTACACTGTGCTTCTTACAGAGGGTCTGGACCCTCAGCTGTTGAGAAACAAGTGCTTGCTGGAAGTGTGGACTCTGCTGAAGTTTTAAATTTGTATGTAATGCACCAGTTCGACACTATGAAGCTTACCGGAAATTGCGTGTGCTGTAAAAAACCATCCCCCACTACGAAGAGAGAAGTGCCGAGCTGAACGAGATGGCTGTTAATGTTAAATCAGTATTTGGAAGCATGACCAACATGGACTGAATGGCTTCGTTCATTTCCTCTAATACCATTGCTAAAACTACAGGAAGACTACAATTCTAAAACAGTGCAGAAAATGGATGGTCCGGTTGAAATTCTACTGGAGAATTCCAGCTCAATGGGAGAAAGCCCAGACGGAGCATCAAATGAAATTGCATAGGAAGGCAATGCTCCGTACAGAGGGTCTGACCCTCGGCTTTTGAGAAACGATTGCTTGCTGGAGGCGTGGACACTGTTGAAGTCTTGAACGATTGGCTCTGATTTTAGCCAATCGCTAACTTTTGGCCATGACGTGTGTAATGTGCCAGCTCAATCATGAAGGAACCTACACTATGAAGCTTTCCGAAAATTGTGTGCCACCTCCTTCGCTATTAACAGAGCCAAGTGGAAAATCAGACTTTTCCTGAACCCCGAGGAATTTAGTGCCACGACATCTTTGCCAGTAATTAAATGTCTAAAACATCCCTCTTGGCTATGGTCCAAACCCCACAGGAAGTCGGCCATTTTGGATCAAAGGTGGCGTTTGTCTCTTTTATACATGTTGTTTCCGACTTTAATTGCTCAATATTTAGAAGTGTGGCCAACATGGACTGAATGGCTTTGTTCACTTCCTCCGCTGCCATTGTCAAGCTACAACTGTAGGCAGATTATGATTCAACAACAGTCATTGTTCATGACTCCCTCTTCTGTTCGCAGATTAACCAGGATGAAATGCATCCTGAGAAATTGAGCACAATGGGACAAATCCCAGATGGAGCACTGAAAGGAGATGAGAATTGAGCGGAATTGCGTAGGAAGGCAACAGCCAGGCTAATGTTTACCTAGCAAAGCCAAGAATAGTCATTTTAACCCCATAGAAACAGTATATAATGCTTTACACACAGCTGTCCTGTTACACCGTTTGGACATTGCTTTTGCAACCGAGTTATGTGCACTGCCTACTGTGTACACTGCTGCATGTCCAACATTGTACTGGACAGGGTAGATGTTTGGTGGGTTATATATATAAAGATGTTTTGTCAGAGAATATATTAACATCTACACTGGTCACATGCTTAGTTGTATCTGTTGGAATTAATGTTTTCAGTCTGAGGTATAAAAGTTATGTGACACAGAGGCTTCAAGCATGACTTTATGGCCTAATACTTTAAACTTAGCAAAAAAAAATCTAAGAAAACTTGAGTTTGGTCGTTTATTTCTTCATTGTAACAATGCTTCTTGGCAACCAATCTTATATGATTGAGAAAGCAGTTTATTTCCCTCTAATTGGTGCCATATTTATAAGGAAAATCCCACAGGTGTTCAGTGGGACTGAGGTTAAGACTAGCCTATCCAGTCCCAAATTCTGGAATACTCCCAGATAAATCCACTATTGATGTCTTGGTGGGTTGTTACCCATCTGGGGTTGTGTCTCTTAAAATGAAGATTTGGGGTTGTCACAGGCTGATGAATCTCATTTTAATATTTCCCTGCATTGAGATTGCCTCCTACGATGACAAGCTTTGTTCTTCCAGTGACGAAGATGCTACCTCACACTACCAGACTCCACCAAAGCTTCACCAGAAGATGTTTGGTAACAGCAGAAAGAATTTGTCAAGTTTTATGTGGATTTGACCCACACACTCAACTCTGCTGTTCAAGCCTCCAGAGCATTTGACTTGGAAATATGGCACCATTTAAGGTCAAATAAACCAGATTCCCAACTGGTTTACATTTCTTATCAAGGGTGTTTTTTTTCAACAAAGAAAATCTCAGGCAAACACTTTTTAATATATATATATATATATATATATATATATATATATATATATATATATATATATATATATATATATATATATATATATATATTTTTTTTTTTTTTTTTTTTTGTACCAAGTACATTTTAAAGAAGAACAAAATATTTTTCCACTTTATTTGGAGTCATTTTAGAGAATACTGTTGTAATGATAATACTTAGAGACCACCAAGAGAAACTGCTTTAATTGAGGAACTATTTATGGGCTCAAGTTCAACAACAGTCATACTGCAACAAGTTCTAATTTCAGCTGCCTTTTATACCAACCTTACACACACAGAATAATTTAATTCTCTATCTAGTTGTTAGTACCATACACTCTTTCTCCATCAGCTACAGGATTTAAAGAACTGAAGACTCAAGATTATTCTATGGCTAGTATTACTTCCTTGGTTCATTCAGCTATGTCTAAGGTTATGCCCCAAAAAAGGCAAAGAACTCCAATGGTAGCAAAGAAATTAGACATTAAGGATGATGATACAAAAGCAAAGAAAATACAGAAACCTTTATACTAACAACTGGAAATTTCTACTAAGTATTTATGCATATATCTATAATGAAAATCCTCCAGGGTAACATAGGTATTTTATAATGAAATTATTTTTAATTCTTAATTATATCATAATTTATATTATTGTTTTAAAAAAAAGCAATGGCAATCTTTCTAAATTTCATGTTTATCATTGTTAAGGCACCTGTGACAGAATCAAAATGAGCCTGGTGGGTTTATGAGGTATTTGAATCTTAGTGGTTTGAGTATTAAAGTAGGTTAGATATTTCTCCTTCGCATGTATTACATGGCAATGGGGGTACTTGAAACCCCTACGACACATTATGATAATGTTAAAATATAATATATATTTGTATATCTTTTATTTTCTTGGGGTGAACCGAAAAATGAATGTGTACACCCACTTTACAGAAATTTTCACCACAGTTTTAGATGTTGTGTGCTCCATTTCATAAGTAGTTGAGTTGAGTTTACTCTCTGTTGCCTAAAAAGATGAATGATGCAGAATTATCACATATGCGATCAATCAAATCAGACCCCATACCTGAAGCTCTTCTTTCAGCAATTAAATCAATATTTTCATGTGCTTTCTTTATTCCTGATGCCACTCCTGTCTACGTGTTTCTAAATCATAGTTCTCATGCACTTTGTGTTTTCCCAGTCGTTATGCCATGTGTCTTTGGTGTTATATGACTGTAGCCTGGGGAAGTAGAAGTGATTAGTGCTATTGTGATAAAAGCCACCATCCAGAAAATTTGATGAAAGTCGGTGAGTCAGAGGATGAGAAATGGGCTTCAACAAACAAAATAATCTCACAGAGGTGCTACAGTAGCAGGTACGCATCTATGAGCCCGTGCCCTGCAATTTTCTACTCAGCTCGACTCAGAACCTACAGGAAATTAGAAAAAACGCCTTGGCTGCCTTTGCGGAGGCCAATTTTGTGATTATGGGGTTGATAGCCACATTCTGTTGTTTGATAGCAGCCACATCTGTCCTTTTTAGGTGCATTCTGTCCAGCTTTTTTGCACCTCTCTCCAAAGACCCCCACACCCTTTCATCCTCCTCGCTGTTTATCGTAATTACCGATCTTTGTGTTTAGGAGGCAATAGGTGGTAGCCAGAGTATAAGATCTGGCATTAGGAGTTGTTAAAAGTTGCAATTACTCTGATATGACTTTAGCTTTCAGTGGAACTTTCAAACACATCCCCAGTGTGTCTATCTCTAGTTTTTCTAAATGGCGCTTTCTTCTTTAGTTTGATGGCCACTTTCATGAATCATGTGTGTTCTGTGCATCCACTGTGGCTATGGTCTTAAATGACTGACCAGCACTAATTTTATCTTTATAAAATATAAACTTTGCTCCATATGGAAAAAGAAAATAAGAACTACATCAGCTCACTCTTTCAGTGTCTTCCTGTACAAAACTCTGTCTGCTTAGCTCTTTTTAAATTCTAATCCAATGCTTTGGGACATTTTTGGGGGGTCAATTAAAGTATCACTAGTTAATTTATTGATGTAGTCAGATTCATCAGGTTCTTATTCTGTTGATACATTTAACTCTCCAGTGATGCATGTGTGTTGCATCAAAACCCTATTTTGACAAGAAGCCCCAGGGAAAGCTAGCCTATGAACCTGTTTTAATATGTTGCCCTCAGGCAGTTTCTTCACTGCAACAACATGCCATACAGTAACCTGACAAACTCATAACCAGACTGAACAGTGAGGCAAACACAGAAGGACAGAAAGTACACAGATTTTAGAGGAACCATTGGTCAATTTTTAATACCAGTTTAATCCGGTTCATGGTCATGGAGGATTGTCCCTATACCCATAGGTCAATGGACAAGAGGGAAATTTGATTTGAGTCTGGTTCCTGATTTATGATTTGATTTATTTTTAAAAGTTCCTTAACTTAAGTCCATGTGTTGTGTTCTCTACTAACTACAATCTATAGGTAACTTTTTCTCAGTAATAGAGAGGTGTGAATGTGCAGTTGAACTCTGATGTGGACCGAAAAAGTGAACTCCAAATACTTCGGCCTCGGTTTACTTAAAGTGAACTCTGATGTGGTTTGAATGCATATGTGAATGTAAGCGGACCG
Organism: Anableps anableps; assembly: GCA_014839685.1. NCBI lineage: Eukaryota > Metazoa > Chordata > Actinopteri > Cyprinodontiformes > Anablepidae > Anableps > Anableps anableps. Next base: position 5,614,684 of record CM026073.1, read on the forward strand.
GAGGCCCCTCCAAAAGCAGGAATCCAACTACAGCGCTGGAAATTCTGGGTAAATACAACCAAAACAAACGAGTCTAGCACTAGTTGGAGAAATCTTAGAACCACTAAAATTTCACGCCACCCCGTTTTTGTTTACAGTTTGTGAAGAAGGAAGTTGTCCTCAGTGTCTTCCTCAGAGGTTTTCCTGTCATTTTCTTTAGTGGTTCTTGGTGCAGCGCCACCACAGGCGAGGGGTTAAATAAGTTTTTCTAAAGATTTGGTATGCGAATCACACCAACTGAAAATATAATAGATGCTGCAATTTTGATCCCCCGTCAAACAGAATCAACCAGCCAATCACGTGAGAAAACAGTTAGTGTGCAAAAAATTTAAAATAAATTTTTTCAAGTGCTTTTAAAACAGGAAGATACTTATTTATTTTACATTGGAGAATACTTACAGCTAAGCTAAAAGTTATTCATACATCTGGTAGATTTAGGTTAAAGTAACATTGATCAGATGGTTCTGACTGGAGGTAATAACATTTTGGAGTCCCAAGCCAAAATCCTGACTTAAAATCTGAATCTGATTTAAAATCTGTTCAGAAACCTAAAAATTAAGGTGATGGTGTAGAGGCCTTCCCACATCAAATGGATGAATTCATCACTTAAGATAAATCTCCAAAATACCTGTGGAAACATGCAAAAATCTTGTCAGCAGTTATAAAATGTGTTAGATCGCTGTAATGAAAATAGCAGAGTAGGTTATAAATAATTTAAGACATGCCATTTTTGAAATAAAAGTAAACAAAACCAGTTTCCCTCCCAAATCGATGCACTTTTTTACATTGTTGCATTATCTTTTGAAGCTTGCCTGTCTAATTTTCTGTCAGAAAGAAACTTCTGGGTTGAATGATTATAATTGTACATCTAAATCAGCCGGTGGTATGAATAATTTTGGACTCAACTAATAAAATAAATTTAATTAATTAATGTTTGTATATAGCACAAATTCAGAACAAATGCAATCTCAAGACAACTTACAGGACAAATATATCCAGTTTTTACTATCAGACCAACTCTGTCCGATAGACGGATTCAAATTCAGATGTATGCATTCCAGTTTGATCCTGGTTTTATTGCAATGCATTCAGATAAAATTTATAATATCAGCTGATTAAAATGTTTGTATCTTAGGAAGCTTAGCCAATTGCACTGAGTGACTGTCTTTGCAGAGGAAGCAAGAGTGGATGGTTGATTCCATTGTGTTTTTAACCTTGTAATGAAAAAGAGAGGGTGGGACACATAGCATTGCAGGCAACAGCAGCAATGAGCTAACTGTCTTCCATGTTTGTTTGTTTTGTTTTGGTTTTTTTGCACTCTTCTTAAAGTCTTATGGGCAATTGGAGAACAACAATTTGGAGCATTATGGAGAGCATACGTAACAGGCTGATGCAAGCTGGTTTTATAAATTCTCTGAATCTGCGATGCCTGATCAGGTGCCGTTATTAAGAATCCCATAATTCTACACTAAAAGAGTTGAACAAGTTAGTTCAAAATAAACATTGACCTCAGACAAAGTAGAGTTTATCCGTTATCTGATAAAACATCCATCCATCCATCCATCCATCCATCCATCCATTCATCCATTGTCTTCAGCTCATCTGAGATGATGGGGTTGCCAGGGTAAAAGGTCCAGGAAGGACTTCTACCCAGCGACATCTTCCAGCTCATTCTGGGGAATCCCAACGTGTTCGCAGGCCAGATGGGATATGCAGTCCCACCAGTGAGTTCTGGGTTTTCCCCAGTGTCTCCTCCCATGGCAGGCATGCCTAGAAAACCTCCAAAGCGAGGTGCCAAGGAGGCATCCTAATCAGATACTCAAATCTGTGATGACCCAGAAGGGTCAACACAATGCAAAAGCAACAAAATGGCAACAAAAGCCACAAAGGAAATTAAGTTAAAATGAAATTTATACTACAACAGCAATTATAACAAACATAAGATAGCATGAGTACAGTTTTAGCATGACTTTTGTTTTACCTTACATTTTGGCTTTTGCTGTTGTGTTGTAGCTTGTGCTTTTTGTTGACCCATCTGGGCCACCATACGAATCACCTCAACTAACTCCTTTCGATGTGTAGGAGCTGCTGGTCTACTTTGAGCTCCACCCAGATGACTAACCTCCTCACCCTATCTCCAACGCTAAGTCCAGCCACCCTATGGAGGAAGCTCATTTAGCCAGCTTGTTTTCACGATTTGAAATTGAGTATTGTCATTTTCAAAACCACGATAATCTTATCTGCTTTGTTCCATCAAATAATTTTTTTTCATGTCACTTCATGGTGTCAAGTGCTGTTTGACCTGGTTCCTGAAGGAAGCATGTTGGCGGTCCATGTTGAAGATTATAAATCATAACTCCACAGCTCGAGTGAGTTCCTGGTGAGCTTCTCCTTTTCTTACTTGCCTGTAGTTTTGTTCCTTGCAGCCATTGGCTTGTGGAGTCACTAATTTAAACAAATGCTTGCTGCCTGATTATAAACAGCAGAATAAATGTGACAGGGTACAGATATTGTTGATACATTTTTGAGCTGAATAAAGATGAACAGGCATGCTCAGATGTCACCTGTAATAAGAAAAGCAGTTTAACATATGCAGGACAGACCGCTCAAGGAGAAAAGAGAAGAAAATAAAGGACAGCTATGAGAACTACAGGTACTTTTCAGAAGTTTGGGACGTTAGATCAGGCTGACGCCAACTAATATAGATACTAATATTAATGATAGTTTATATATGAAGCAGAGTTTACATATTAGCTTATTTGGTAGGTTTGTGTTTTCCAGTTCGAGTATATAATTCAAATTATGTCAAGAAAACAGGTTTCAAAACACAATTCATTTTCAAATTATAGTCACTACCTTTAATGTATTCTATTGGGATTGTATGTGATAGATTGTGAAGTCGAAAGAAAATGATGGATAGTTATCAGTTAATTTTGCAAGTAAAAATTGGAAAAATTGGGTGTTCATTTTAATTTTGTCCCTCTGAGGTGATATGTACTTTAAGCCAACCATCTTTCAGCACAAGTACAGCAGCAGTTTTTTTTTTTTTTTTTTTGAGAATGTCTCTACCAGCTTTACAGATCTAGAGGCTGAAGTCTCAGTTTAATTTAATTCTAGACTTTGACTGTGTTTAAAAACATCCTCATTTGTAAAAATGAGTTCCACTAATGCTAAAGTGCGACACCAACATGATGTTTAGCAGAAACTATTGCTGAAATGCAATCTTCAATTCAAATTACATCTGCCCTTGAAAGATTACAACCTTTGAGGACCAATTTAATTTTGAGATTATAATTCACATGTTCTATAATGGCCTTAGAGTTTGGATTTATGCTTATATCTTGTTCTCTACTGTCTGTTTTATTTTGTTCCTGTATGTTTTTTGTTCTTGAGAGGAAATGGAACTGCTGTGTAAACAGTCTTTACCCACTTCATAATAAAAGCATGAACATGAACATTTAACTACTTGAAGAATTCTTAACAATCGATAATCAAAACTTCAACGCAGATGTTGAACTTTATTTATTAAAGCAGCCAAGTAAATTTTCACTTCAGAATTTTTCTGAAAAAATTAATTTAGGTTAGGCTAACCCTCACACAAAAAATATATTTCTCAATATATTATGTGACAATATATTTTACGTGTATTCATATATTGTCAAATTTTTATAATAATATATCATAATAAAATGCATAAAAACATATTATATATACAAGTAATGTATTACAATATATGGGAAATTATTGCCGTTTCTATATATTGAGCAAATATATTCATATACTGTCATATGTTTTTAGATATATTTTAAATATACCCCAAAATAGATGTTATATATTGGAAGAGGCATTGTAAATATATGAAACAATATGTGTAAAATGATATGAGACATTATACCTCAGTTTTCAAGATAATATATTCAGATTTATATGGGAACATGTCCTAACTATATTGAAAAATCTATTGATTTAAATTCAGTAATATATCTGAACTAAATATGTAATGTATACATTGGTAAATACAAAATAATTTTTGTACGTCTGTCATATTTTTAAAATGATACTAAATAATGCATCACATTAGCTAGTTCACATAAATTGAATGAGGTTTATTTCAAAAGCAGCAACAAACAGATGAAAGGTATGTCCCCATGGTTGTACTTAATGTGCTCTGCAAATAGCAAAACAGATAGCAGCAATATCATCATTACTTCCAAGCTAATAACAAAAAACATAAAATAAACACCAACATACTGACAGTCATTACTTTAATGGAGATGTCTGTGACAGATTGAAGAAATAAAAATGAACGAAGGTCCTGATCATTATGGAAGTGTGCACAAGCTTTTACTTTTTACAGGTTTTTATGTCATAAATATGTTGGTGTTCAGTTCAGCTCTGAAGCATTTTTGAAAGCGAGATTTTCTTTTACGTTAAAAACCAGACTCTTAGTTTTACACATAATGTTTTAGTTCTTTAAAATGAGTGGGAAACACTTTTTAACAACTTTAAAACCAATGTTCTGTTGAACTGCAGTAGTCTGTTTCATTTATGATAGAGAACAATAAATTTTGACCTCTAGCTATTATTTTGTTCAATTTTTTTCATTGACCCCATAATTACATACTTTTTGGGTTAATAAATATGGTTGAAATGGAAAAAAATGGAATTCATAAAAATTAAAACGGAAAAGGTGGAATTTGGGACAAAAATTAAACAGATTTCATGGGGCCCTACATTGGTCACCATGATGTTCTTTGTTTTGAAATGTTCTCTAATTCACTTCACAGAACGGCTTTCACTGGATCTTTTACGGGGTACCGGACTAAAGGGGCTGAGTACAAATTGATAACTAGACTTTTCAGAGCATTATGTGTAAAAGTATTTCTCCCTTCATTTTCCTTTTAATTCAGCATTCCTACATTGCATTGGTCTAACCAAATGACTGACACTGAGAAATTAGAGCTTGTCTCATGAATTGAGTCTTCTCACTGCTTAATAATCTGGAAGTTGTTGTCTGGTTCACCAAAGTAACAATGGCAAGAAATTCAATGATGGGAAACAGTGAGCCAGGCTAAACAAAAGCAGGCTGTGAGCAGGATATCGATGCAGAAAGTAAAATTAGAATTGATTTGCAGGGAAAAGCAGGGTTGCTGTCTTGCAGAAACAGTGAGTCCTGTGAATTCCTAATCCTGCAGTCTTTGAGGAAATCTCTGTGGCAGAACAGCTCTCTCATTACTCTTTTAGACAGGGCCTCAATCTGCAGCAGATTGGGAGCTACATGAGCTTCAGACTTTATTAAGATTCAACCTCTCTGCTATGTTGGCAGACCTCAGGCCTAACGGGATTCTAGTAAACAGGCAGCTCAGTAGAGACACATTAAGTACTGTAAAAAAAATAGGCTAGCCAATCAACATGACTGGAAAATTGGATAATGTGTGTGATTGGGGGATTCATATTTGCTTCAACTGTTTATGTCTTCTGACTTGATTTGCTTAGGTACATTTTTAAAAGCCTCCACGTGGGAACACATTTCATGTCTGTGTTGATGATGTGCTGGGCACAGCCCAGGCTTTTCAGTGCAGAGTAGTTTTTTATAAAATCCCATGTCCCCTACAGTGTTAATTGGACTGCAGGTTCACAACGGCACACAGAACTCCCACCACAGGAGCTTTAGTGCAAGGCTTCAGGGATGCAGTTAAATCAAATCTGACTTGACACAAACTGCCGAGGCCAGGAGGGGAGGGAAAATGAGCTTTTCCTGGAAAAAAGGGGAACCTTTTGAATAAGCAGATTGACAGGTTGAGCAGTCGCAGGAGATGGAAAGCACTTGTTGCCTCTCGGATGCATGGAGGGGTCAGATGCCAGGTTTGGCAGCCTCGCCGAGGTGGCAGCAGCTTTTCTGCGTGACATTCTTGTCAAACATTTGGCGGCAGGATCTCTCACAACAGCCACAGCGGGAAGTTGACGGTTAATCTAATTTCACCAGCCTCAATCATACGGAGTGGCCTCGGGGGGTTGTTTCTGCCTCCATAACATGTTGGAGGCTATGTAGACACTAGCCTTGGCTTTATCCCGCACTTGTTGTAGGCTTTCTTTGAAAAGGAAAACCTTTGTGGTGATACAAAGAGGCACACAACGAAATGAAAAAAATAATCACCTGTTATCACACTTGTATGTCAGATGGTGTTGATATAACAGAGGAAATTGCTTTTTATCATGAAACCTTACAAGCTATATCGAAGAGAACAAAGAAAAACCCAGGACAGGGATCACTTAGAACAGAAAAACATCACTTCTTGTGGCAGCCTGCACTCAGATGTGTCAAGTGAACTTTCTTCCATTGTAGAAGGTGTTACAGTATGCAAGAATAAGTGCAAAATTACGATATACCATTAAAACTTTCTTTTATGTTCTATTGCTGAAAAAGAAAGTGGAAAAAAATAAGCATGCTACAGGAAGAAAAAGTTATTGGACTGTACCCTACTCCCTAATAATGTCACCCCCGTTGGCTGTGAGGGTAGCACTGCTAACTATTAACACATTAATCTGAGAAAGGCTTGCCTGACTCATCCCTTTCAGTTGTGAGATGGTTTAAGGGTTTCATGCACATACAGTCCATTCTAATCACCCCACGGCATCTCAAAAGGATAAAGATCTGGGCTTTGAGTTGGACCAGTATTTTCTGTTTCCTAATTCTCAGTTAGTCTTTTGTGGAGTTGCTGGTATGTTTTTGAATGTTGTCATGTTGCAGGGTCAAGTTTGTTCCAGCTTTACTTATTTTTATTTATAAATTGTCCTACATTTTCTACAGACACCCTCTGATAAATGGTAGAAATCATTGTGGATTCTACAATGGTAGGCCAGTTTCTGTTAACCACCTTCCCAAACGCTGAAATTTCCACCTTCATGCTTAACACTTTGTATTTCCTTCCAGGTAAAGAACTAATGGCAAGCTTCAGTCTGGTCTTCATGTTTTCATTCGGGGGTAAAGGTTTCCTCTTTGCACATCCCCCATGAAAGAAAAACTTGAGAGTCTCTCTTTGATTGTCCAGACAGAAACTTTCATATCAGCAGAACCTGTTGATATGAAAGGTTTTTGGAGACTTCTTTTAGTATTTTGCAGTCTGCTTTCAGGGTGAACTTACTTGAATGGCTATTTTATGGTGGAATTACTGATTTAAAGTTATTTTAAAACCTCTTTTAATTTTCTGCCAGACTCAGAAGCTGCTTGTCTTCTATCTGAATGCCTCAAACCAGTCTTTTGATCTCCCAGTGGTGTTTATGCTCAGTTTAACAGTCAGAAGCAAACTAACCCAATGTCTGATGTTTAAACAGGGCAAACCTTTTTCAAACCGCTGAGTACTGGTGTTCTAATCATGAGCACCTGATGTGATATGTTTTTGTATCATTTTAGCTAGGGCTGGGCAATAAAACAATGTTGATAGCTCTTGCAATAGACACATGATCAATATCAATTGAAAGTACGTCCAATAGAATTTCGATAATTTCAATGAACTCTGATCCAGAACCACACGGCAATTTGGGGGATGGAGGCAGAGGAAAAGCTTCAGCCACTCAACCTCTCACGGCCTCGCTAAGAAAGTTTGGTGGCATCAACTATCTCACTGTTTGGTTGGCCAGCAAAAAACAGCAGTGGCTGTCGTAGTGGAGAAGTAATGGGATTAGGCACTCAATTTCTTCATCAAATTTGCTAGTATCCATTCAGATTGTGGGAAATGAAGGAATTTGTCACAAGAAATGGAGGCAATGGATACACTTGACTATGAAATCAGTGCACTGTCCACAGAATACACAGTATGCTTGAACATGTGGGAGCAGTTTCATGTATTTGCCACTGTACCCCATACCTGCTTAAAAATAAAGATCATGGTGGAATGTAAGGAGAAAATAAGTACAACAGCTCAAGAGGAAATTGTGCATAAAAGACGTCACTAGTTTGGCAGTATTTTGGATATTTAAAACAAAAAAAACTTTGATAGTGAGATTCATTTCCTTTCAGTCATTTCTGAATTGTTTTTCCTGTTGAAGGGTATGATCAACTAAAAGCTTTCATCAAGATTTTAGAGCTTTTCTTCAGAATAAAAACTACAGATTTCTCAATGAATATTTGTCTTCAATCAACCAACGAGTTAACCGCCATTCAGTGATGTAAGCTGCTTTGATTTGCCAAAAATGCAACAACTCTCTTGTCACTCATTTGTCATAATTGGGTCACATCTGCCCTCAGAGGCAGGGCAGAGGAAGCACATAAACAAAGTAATTATGTTTTATTTGACTTGATAGCATGTGGTTCCTGCAGACTTGCCAGGGGATGTTTGATAAACAGGCCCAAGACATTGACAGCAGTTTCATTTGATACAGCTCTGCTTCAGCCACTTGGAAATGAGTTGATAGCAGGAATGGATACTATCCTTATACTTTATTAAAACCTCCATTATGTTGCATTCTTGACAGAATGTACCTTAAATATGTTCTCTTGCCACCTCACCAGTGGTCTGAAGTATAATTTCATGTGTGCAGAAGCACTTACGTATATCTTTTGTTGCTCTCTGACTGATGTTATACAACTAAACCTTATTAAAAAGAAAAGAATACTGAGTCAACTTTTAGACTGAATTATTCACCCTCTGAAGGACATTGAAAGAAGACTGTTTTAGCTTTCATCAAACCTTAAAGTTGGTGCTAAACACTAGAAAAAAATCTCTCATAGATTCATATTAAATTGCTTCCAGTCAAGAGAAATAATTCCCATTTACTTTGCAACCAATAGTATTGAGGGATGTAAGAATTAATATGCATAAAGCATGTGCTCGTGAAATCCCAGGTTGGCGTTTTAATGCTTCCATTATCTGCTGAGGGAGAGACGGCTCCCACGTGCAGCTGATCTTGCTGACTCGTGTATATCTTCCAGTGCTAATACAAGATGAAAAGCTGCAGGGGCAGAAAACAAATCATCAAAAGTGCTTAATTAGTAAATGAAAGATAGTTGGTGCTTCGAGAGGCTTTGGTATAGACACTCGAGGTAGTTCTTAAATAACTACCACTGATACATAGCTTCTGATATTGGAATAGGCTCTTTGCAACAGTTAGCGACTTTAGTAGTCATCTGAGACCCAACAGTTTTCCATTCACTCCAAGTCAAATGAGCTATTACAAAAGAATGGGCTGCAACTGAGGCTTTTAACTGCACAATTAAATTCCAATGGTCTAGTGTCTATTGAGCAATTAACCTTTGGTAAACCAATTATTATTGAGTAGGTGATGACAAAAGTTAGGTCCTTGAGGATCCATGTCCTGTTTTAATAGATGGTCTTATGCCATATAAAAGATGGAAATGTAGAGCCATTTTAGTACCCTATTAGCTTAGCTGTGCTGAAATAGTGCCAGCTTACTTCAGCCTCAGTATTGATTAACTGGCACAGGACCTGTCTCTCTGGCTGGCAGGATGAGAAGCAGACAACGAATGGATGAAAATGGATTCGGCGGAGTGCGGGAAAGTCGTAGTGTCCAATCCGCTGAGAGCAGGTGTAATGAACAGGATGCAAGCCAAGTTCATCAGATGGTCCACACCGAGCCCTCAGCTAGGCCTCACCTCTTGCCAGCTGTTGCACTGGCCATCGAGTGGCATCCTGTTTCAGGCCAGTTTCCAAGGCAACTCACACTGTGTCACCCAAATCAAACCTACTCCTCTCTGTATCCTCTTCCCTAAAACACTTCTGGAAGCTTGACAGCTTTACTGTGTGTTCCTGCAGCATTGTGTAAATACAGTGTGTTAGCTGCCATTCCTGCCCACTCAGTCATTCAGATGGCATTGCAAACTACTTTGTTGATTGGTCACCGGGGTGTTGTTTGTCATTTTAGCTATGACTCCAACAATCTGGACAATTCCCAGCCCGTTATATCCCTCATGGACACGGAGCAACTTAGCCATAAATTTATCACTGGCTATGCCATTACCTTTAGCTTGACGGCCCTCAAGCAACAGCAGTGCAATAATAGAGAATAGATTTTATCCCGTATGGAGCTGAGGCTTTTGCTTGTGCTTTATTTCCTGCTTCTGGCCTCCAAGATGAAGGAGAAAATAAGATAGCCACTGAAGTGTTATACCTACCTTAATGAAAGGTTTTAAACTGATGCTGGTATTGACTCAGAGGGCCCAGGAGCATACCTGTGTATCAGCTGCATTGTCATAGATGAATATCAAGAATGCAGGGAACTTTCCCTTACAATAAACCTGAAGCAGGACTGAACAAAGCTCGGGACTGATGAGTCTTATAACCCCAGTATCTCTTGTGATACAAGGGAGTCCTTTGTGAAATGAGAAAAGAAATATGGTTAAAAAAAATATTGCTATGTGTAGGCAAAGGGCAGTATAAGATTCACCTTAAGTAAAATTACCATGTGGTTACAGTATTTAAACAAAAATGTAGAATCCTATTAAATTTGCACAACATGGTCCAGTTGCTTTTATTTAGGATAAAAACGCATCAGCTATTCCAACTGTTGGCAAGATAATATATTGGTCTATTAATTGTTGTGCCAGTTCATCCTTAAGAGCTAGTTCTAAATTCAGTTCACCCAGGTTAAAATAAATTGATTCATGTTCATAGTTCACCATCTAAAGTGCGTTGAAGAGTTTGGACAGGACGCTTTGGAGTGCATTTGGTTCAGAAGCGCATTGAAAACTTTGGCTAAAGTGGTGCTTGTAATTCCAATCTCCTGAGTGGCAGCAGAGCATGGATTAGAGTTTAGATCTATTGCCCGAGCCCAGCCCAAAAATTGGGCCTTGTCGGGGTAAATTATTTGCTTGATGGTGAGGTCGGGTCAGAGTTGGACTTCTGTGCGTGTTTAATAAGGCAACAGGACATACAGAACAGAGAAAACTAAATGAGAATATTGTGTTTTGTTAATCTATGTATAGTCTAAATAGGAGTAAGCAATTTACCTTGTTGAGGAAAGAAAGAAAGTAAGGTGTAGAAGTTAATTAGACTGTAACAAGCGCAGTGCAATGCACTGTACAACTAAATGTGCACACAGCCCCACCCTGCTCAACTCCTATCAATCACACATCCTAGATGATTTGCACCTGATTTACCTGCAGTTACAGCAAGCGACACAATTGAGCTGGAAGATGGTAAACAAAACCTAAAAAGTGGAGAAGTCACACTGCTTACTCAAATGGTGCTATAAAAACAAAATGTCAGGTTTAATTCCGCCTCGATCCTCTAATTAAAGTTAATCAGTTGGGTTGGGTTAGGTTTGGACACAGTGCCTATGAGCTAAGTCTGGGTCGGGTTGGATTTTTTTTAGGCACTCTGGCACAGATTTCTCCTCCAGATGCAGATCAGGAGGAGGTTGTGAAGCTGTTCGTCCAGGCCACAGCAGGTGTATCATCATATGTTGTTATTGGAGTCATAGTCAGTGGCTTTTGTCACTGCAGAGAAAAGGTTAGATGTGTGATGGGATGTGAATTCTCTGTTCAGCTTGTTGAATATGAATTAACCCAAATAAAAATTAAATGCAACTGAATAGCCTGTGTCATTATTATAATTTTAAAAATTAAAGGGTAAAAATAGATTATGCTGGAATTTTTTTGGAAGACATCAGTCAAAATGACAGACAACAAAAAAGTCTAGTGCAACCTCTGGATCATCCATGTTGTGCTCATAAGGGAGTTAACACACCATGATGTTCCTCTTTCATTCGGATTCTGCTAAAGCACATTTGCAGGCAAAATCTTTTATCATGTAAATTAAACACATTTATTTTGTTCTTTCAGTTACTTACCTGAAGGATAGTCAGAGAGAGGAGTACTTAGCTGCAGCTTCTCATTGTGCTGTAAATAACAAAATAAAACATTGGGCAGCTAGAAAACCCTCTGTGTCAACTGATGGTTATAGAGGTTGGAACTTAAGCCTTCAGGTAAAATCCCTACATAGAAAGCAAAGCCAAAGGCAGCAGAGCTCAGTTTAAAGCGAGAGTAGACGCATGGGCTAATAAAGGTCCTCACAAAGCTGAACTGCATCTTTTCTGCCTGCAGACTTAAGGTGAAATTCTATAACTGTTTCTCTGTAAAATATCTAAAGTTTGCTTCCAAAAACCACAATGTGACTTTCGTTGACCCCTAAATGACATCAAAGGTAGCTGTGCTACCTTCAGGTTGTCCATTTAAAAAAACATTAGTGTTCAGTTCAGAGTTTTAAAGGGTTGGTGATATCACTGTATGAACTATTCCATGTAGTCAACTACATGGAATAGTAGATAGATATGTCAATTCTCCACAGAATTTTATAACGAAAAAAAAACTTTTTGTAGGGGGTTGTTTTGCCAGATTTCCCTCCTCAGTAAAAGAGTTGGGTACGGTAATGATATGTGGCTCTACCTAGCTGACATCACTATGATTGGCAACAACAATATTTGGGAAACTCTTCAGTAAAATGTGCTAAACATTGTCTCAAATTGGGGTTATAATTGCATGGTATTTCCCCATAAATGAACTTCAGCCTCTTTTCTCTGATTCTCTCATCCCTCGGGAGTAAGTGGAAATGTCCATCTGTTTTTGAGCTCCCTCAGACATAACATTTGAAGTTCTTTTGCTCAAGCTCTCATTTTGCTTTTTATTATGTAACAAGTCAAGCTGATTTTAGCTGGTTAATTTGTCAGGCTATCTGCTCTGGTAGCCAGCCTGCAGTCAGATGCTGTCTAGACATGCTTAGCTAGCTTGTTTTAACTTTAAAACAACACTACTTCAACAAGAGTAATGGGTGCTGCTCCATAAGTTACCACCATGAATTTAGCAGAACTTATTAGCTAAACATGTTTATTAGCTAATTAGAATTTCACCATGTTTTATCATTCTGCTTTCTCAGAGGACTTGACATGCTCACTGCGGGGCTTGAGCCAAAAGCAGTGCAGAGTGGGGAGCATGAAGGGTCGAAATGTGTTCACAAGGGCATCAGTTGTACCCACTAAACCCAGAATAAATAATTTGTGAGGAAAGTATTTGTTTAAAGTTTTCATAACATAAAAAGACATCTTCTTTCTATTACTCTAGAAACACATCTTTACTCCCAAATTGCTGGATATATCCAGAAACTGAGACATCGCTATCATCTCTGTTTTGGTCTTTATCAGATTGTGTTTGATTGGAGTTGACCAGACGGCATCGCAGGGTACTGTGCCCAAGTCAAAATTACTGTAACTTGGTTGCAAGGCGTAGGGTGGCCTCCTCTGCACAACACTGAATTCTGACCGTTGTTTCATCAAGAGACACATAGACTTCACTATAATGGGTCTTAAAGTCGGGAGCAGTCCAAAAGTTGGAGTCTGACAGGCTAATATTAGCTGGTTGACTATCCAAGCCTGTAGACTGCGGCTCTAGTGTCATCCCTGTTGCATACCAGCTGTACCTTTAACTAAGCATCACCTTAATAACAATAACAGGCAGCACACCTTTGCTTTCCACTCTGGTTTCTTGTAAAGTTGGAAGAAGAAGATTGTTTAAGACAGGATATTGCTGACAAAGATGTCGTTTGACTCAGCATTTTTTGCAGTGGGGGATGGTTGTTTACAGTGCGTGCAATTTCAAAGCATACCTTGACGATCGAGCTGGCACATTACATACATCACGATCAAATGTTGTGACTGGGTAAAATCAGATCCAATCATTTAAAACTTCAACAGAGTCCATACCTCCAGCAAGCAATCGTTTCTCAATAGCCGAGGGTCCAGACCCTCTGCATGAAGCAAAGCGTAGCACAAGGGGTTGGTTTTTACCAGACTAGACCCATACCAAATCTCCAACAGTATTTGTCTTTTATGTGCATGCTACATGCACATACATGCTTCATACATGCTATACAAGTCATTTGTGTTTACCTTCTGCATTTGCTTGGCTCTGTTTGAATTACAGTATCATGCCAGGGAAAGTGTCAGTTAGGTTAGAAAACATTTTAGACTGCTGTAGCAGTCTAAAGAAGGTGTTACTTCAAGATATATGATGATATATGGGGATTCATTGAGGCCAGCCTAAATGGTGGCCACACCAGATACTGACTGCTTTTCAGACCCTCCCAATTAAGCAAAACATCACATTTCAGAGTGGTCTTTTATTGTAGCCAGCCTAAGGCACACCTGTGCAATAATCATGCTGTCTTATCAGCATGTTGATATGTCACACCTGCGACGTGGGATGGATTATCTCTTCAAAGGAGGAGTGCTCAGTATCACAGATTTGGACAGATTTGTGAACAGTATTTGAGAGAAATTGTTATTTTGTGTAAATAGAAAGTGTTCTAGATCTTTGAGTTCAGATCATGAAAAATAGGAGCAAAAACAAAAGTCCTGCATTTTAATTTTTGTTCAGTGTAGATGGGGATTCATTAAGAACCACAGCAGCTGGGGCACAATTCATGATGAGCATGAAGACACAGGTATTAATTATGGGCTGACAAAAAAGACTAAGCCAAAGCTGAATGTACTCAATGAATGTAAACATGTTTTCTGCCTGCTATGTTTTCATTTGAATAAATGTTGAAGGTAATGTTTGGTTGAACAACATTGCCTGCATGTGTTAACGTGGAGACTTTGTGTAGCTGAACATTTCAAATTTACTTCCCTCCTTTTTTATCATATTTAATTGTGTAGATAACTGTTAGTATCAAAGTGACGCTCGATAAACTCATAAATAGTACATACAGTTAATAAATACTAATACTAATCAATAATAATTTGTTAGCTACATCAAAATGTTACTACTTCCATTGTTACATTTTGAATAAAAAATGTAAAAGAAATACTGATTTAATATTCTTTCTTTCTTGTTTATTTGAGTGGGGACAAGTGTTAAATATAAACAAATACTGGACACTATGACATTCATAGCCTTACCTAGTTTGCAATGCACATTGCCAGATGGGCCTTTAACAATATAAAACAATTTAAAAACAATAAAACAACATATCAGGATAAAATCTTATACATAACTTAAAACATGAAATTAACTTAAAACATACCACAGTAAAACAAAAGCCATCATGGAGCCATCTTGGGCTGACTGTTATGACTGCAAGTCGGGTTTTCTTTGAGAAACTCCTTCAGACTTAATCTAAAAATGTGCCAGTCTAGAGTCAGATTCAAGTCCTCATGTAAGGAATTCTACATAGTGGTGGCTTGCACAGACAAAGCAGTTTTACCAAAAGAGGTTTTGCGAAAAGGTACTTTGCAGTTGTTGCTGGATTCACCTCGAGTCACTAAAC